>OU342943.1:0-2817500 GCA_910592295.1 Andrena haemorrhoa
ACCAGACCTAACCCAAGACCTAACCCAGACCTAACCCATACCTAACCCAGACCTAACCCAGACCTAACCCAGACCTAACACAGACCTAACCCAGACCTAACCCAGACCTAACCCAGACCTAACCCAGACCTAACCCAGACCTAACCCAGACCTAACCCAGACCTAACCCAGACCTAACCCAGACCTAACCCAGACCTAACCCAGACCTAACCCAGACCTAACCCAGACCTAACCAGACCTAACCCAGACCTAACCCAGACCTAACCCAGACCTAACCCAGACCTAACCCAGACCTAACCCAGACCTAACCCAGACCTAACCCAGACCTAACCCAGACCTAACCCAGACCTAACCCAGACCTAACCCAGACCTAACCCAGACCTAACCCAGACCTAACCCAGACCTAACCCAGACCTAACCCAGACCTAACCCAGACCTAACCCAGACCTAACCCAGACCTAACCCAGACCTAACCCAGACCTAACCCCAGACCTAACCCAGACCTAACCCCGACCTAACCCAGACCTAACCCAGACCTAACCCAGACCTAACCCAGACCTAACCCAGACCTAACCCAGACCTAACCCAGACCTAACCCCAGACCTAACCCAGACCTAACCCAGACCTAACCCAGACCTAACCCAGACCTAACCCAGACCTAACCCAGACCTAACCCAGACCTAACCCAGACCCTACCCAGACCTAACCCAGACCTAACCCAGACCTAACCCAGACCTAACCCAGACCTAACCCAGACCTAACCCAGACCTAACCCAGACCTAACCCAGACCTAACCCAGGACCTAACCCAGACCTAACCCAGACCTAACCCAGACCTAACCCAGACCTAACCCAGACCTAACCCAGACCTAACCCAGACCTAACCCAGACCTAACCCAGACCTAACCCAGACCTAACCCAGACCTAACCCAGACCTAACCCAGACCTAACCCAGACCTAACCCAGACCTAACCCAGACCTAACCCAGACCTAACCCAGACCTAACCCAGACCTAACCCAGACCTAACCCAGCCCTAACCCAGACCTAACCCAGACCTAACCCAGACCTAACCCAGACCTAACCCAGACCTAACCCAGACCTAACCCAGACCTAACCCAGACCTAACCCAGACCTAACCCAGACCTAACCCAGACCTAACCCAGACCTAACCCAGACCTAACCCAGACCTAACCCAGACCTAACCCAGACCTAACCCAGACCTAACCCAGACCTAACCCAGACCTAACCCAGACCTAACCCAGACCTAACCCAGACCTAACCCAGACCTAACCCAGACCTAACCCAGACCTAACCCAGACCTAACCCAGACCTAACCCAGACCTAACCCAGACCTAACCCAGACCTAACCCAGACCTAACCCAGACCTAACCCAGACCTAACCCAGACCTAACCCAGACCTAACCCAACCCAGACCTAACCCAGACCTAACCCAGACCTAACCCAGACCTAACCCAGACCTAACCCAGACCTAACCCAGACCTAACCCAGACCTAACCCAGACCTAACCCAGACCTAACCCAGACCTAACCCAGACCTAACCCAGACCTAACCCAGACCTAACCCAGACCTAACCCAGACCTAACCCAGACCTAACCCAGACCTAACCCAGACCTAACCCAGACCTAACCCAGACCTAACCCAGACCTAACCCAGACCTAACCCAGACCTAACCCAGACCTAACCCAGACCTAACCCAGACCTAACCCAGACCTAACCCAGACCTAACCCAGACCTAACCCAGACCTAACCCAGACCTAACCCAGACCTAACCCAGACCTAACCCAGACCTAACCCAGACCTAACCCAGACCTAACCCAGACCTAACCCAGACCTAACCCAGACCTAACCCAGACCTAACCCAGACCTAACCCAGACCTAACCCAGACCTAACCCAGACCTAACCCAGACCTAACCCAGACCTAACCCAGACCTAACCCAGACCTAACCCAGACCTAACCCAGACCTAACCCAGACCTAACCCAGACCTAACCCAGACCTAACCCAGACCTAACCCAGACCTAACCCAGACCTAACCCAGACCTAACCCAGACCTAACCCAGACCTAACCCAGACCTAACCCAGACCTAACCCAGACCTAACCCAGACCTAACCCAGACCTAACCCAGACCTAACCCAGACCTAACCCAGACCTAACCCAGACCTAACCCAGACCTAACCCAGACCTAACCCAGACCTAACCCAGACCTAACCCAGACCTAACCCAGACCTAACCCAGACCTAACCCAGACCTAACCCAGACCTAACCCAGACCTAACCCAGACCTAACCCAGACCTAACCCAGACCTAACCCAGACCTAACCCAGACCTAACCCAGACCTAACCCAGACCTAACCCAGACCTAACCCAGACCTAACCCAGACCTAACCCAGACCTAACCCAGACCTAACCCAGACCTAACCCAGACCTAACCCAGACCTAACCCAGACCTAACCCAGACCTAACCCAGACCTAACCCAGACCTAACCCAGACCTAACCCAGACCTAACCCAGACCTAACCCAGACCTAACCCAGACCTAACCCAGACCTAACCCAGACCTAACCCAGACCTAACCCAGACCTAACCCAGACCTAACCCAGACCTAACCCAGACCTAACCCAGACCTAACCCAGACCTAACCCAGACCTAACCCAGACCTAACCCAGACCTAACCCAGACCTAACCCAGACCTAACCCAGACCTAACCCAGACCTAACCCAGACCTAACCCAGACCTAACCCAGACCTAACCCAGACCTAACCCAGACCTAACCCAGACCTAACCCAGACCTAACCCAGACCTAACCCAGACCTAACCCAGACCTAACCCAGACCTAACCCAGACCTAACCCAGACCTAACCCAGACCTAACCCAGACCTAACCCAGACCTAACCCAGACCTAACCCAGACCTAACCCAGACCTAACCCAGACCTAACCCAGACCTAACCCAGACCTAACCCAGACCTAACCCAGACCTAACCCAGACCTAACCCAGACCTAACCCAGACCTAACCCAGACCTAACCCAGACCTAACCCAGACCTAACCCAGACCTAACCCAGACTTAACCCAGACCTAACCCAGACCTAACCCAGACCTAACCCAGACCTAACCCAGACCTAACCCAGACCTAACCCAGACCTAACCCAGACCTAACCCAGACCTAACCCAGACCTAACCCAGACCTAACCCAGACCTAACCCAGACCTAACCCAGACCTAACCCAGACCTAACCCAGACCTAACCCAGACCTAACCCAGACCTAACCCAGACCTAACCTGGCGAAAAACAGACCCAACCCAGACCTAACCTCGCGAAAAGCAGACCTAACCCCTACCTAACCTCGCGAAAAACAGACCTAACTCAGACCTAACTCAGACCCAGACCCAACTTTGCGAAAAGCAGACCTAACCCACACAGCACACAGGCGCCTGAAAGGCGCCTTGAGTGTCCTACGAGCGGCTTATGAGGGTCCAAAATGCGCCTTCTGAGCGCCTGATGTTACAAAACGGGACGTCGTAAAGGCGCCGCAAAGGCGCCTGAATTGGGACTGACAGGCGCCTTAAAGGCGCCTGGAACAGGCGCCTAGTAGGCGCCTTGTGGGCGCCTGGAATAGGCGCCTCAAAGGCGCCTTAAAAAACGGGCCTGGATTAAGACTGTCAGGAGTCTTAATTATCGATAAATTAGAAACAAACGGTTATCAAAATGAAATCAGATTGGATAAAAATTCATTGCGATTTACTATATTTATTTATTTAAAATTTGTGTACAGATACTTTTATTAACAGACTTCGACAAACTAGAAGGTTCTCAGTTCGACACATATATTTGTGTCCCACGCCCAGCTGGCTGACGGCACCCTTGGAACAGCTAGTCTTTCGATGAGCCAAAGGACGAAGGCGAACGCCTCGTGGTCTCGGCTACGAAGTCCTCGCTGCGAGGCGTCGAAATTCTGCCTCCCACAGTCTGACACAATATATCACGTCGGGGGTCACCAATGTAGGAGTTACCCGGCACGTAGATAATTCTATCAGGCCCTACTCCTGCAGGTGATGCACACCGAAGATTGGGGGGGATAATAATCACTCGTTTTCGAGGAATAAAATAATACTGTATTTTGAGGTTATAAAGAACGGCTTCGTGGCTGCCTCCACTCTTCGCTCTCGGGAGGGGAAGACTGGGGAAGACAGCCCTTCCTACAACAACAACAACAAGGCGCCTTTTGGGCGCCCCATAGAGTAGCCAATGTAGTTACACGGCGCCTCTAAGGCGCCTTTAAGACGCACAAAAGGCGCCTTTCAGGCGCCTGAAAGGCGCCTTGTTACAAATCGGGACGCTCAGTCGCTCAGGCCGAAAACAGGCCGAAAATGGGCGCCTTTAAGGCGCCGTGTGCTGTGTGGGAAAGTGTATACCTGCGTCTTCCATATTTGTTACCCAACATGAGCGCCATCATTACTGCGATAGTAGTTTTCCTTGCCAATACCTATCTTCGCTTTCATCTTTCATGTCGAATGTCGAAACTCGCCCCATTCGATACGAGTACTTTTTTCCGATACCTACTTGGTATCACAACCCTAGGTATCGATACTAAAATTACTTGGTATCGAAACGAAAGTATCGAGTATTTACTCGTATTTACTTAGATCGGTTCATCCCTATCAGTACACATACCTATATATATATACTATTGTAACCTATACCCTATGTACTATTGAACAACTTGCAATTTTATATAACGACTGGAGTAAATTCTTTGAAATTTAATTTTCTATGCACGGGAGCACCTCCAGGAGGTGATTGTAAACATGACTGTGCTGTGAGGTGGAATTCTGGATAAAAATAGAGGTTCAATGATGTAAAATTTGTTTGTCTAACCTCAGTTTTCAGTTTCATATAATGACCAACGTAAATTCTTTGAAATTTAATATTCTGTGCACGTGGGAACCTCCAGGAGATGATTCCAATCGTTAATGTTTGGTTTGCAGTTAAAATCTGACTTAAAGTGGAAGGTTCCGTGAAGTCAAATTTGCTTGTCGAACCTCAATTTTCAGTTTCATGTAACGACTACTGTAAATTCTTTGAAATTTAATTTTATATGCACACAGGCATTTCCAGGAGGTGATTCTAAACGTGACTGTGCTGTGTAGTAGAATTCTGGATGAAAATAGAGGTTCAATATGTCAAATTTGATTGTCGAACCTCAATTTTCAGTTTCATATAATGGCAAACGTAAATTCTTTGAAATTTAATATTCTGTGCACGTGGGAACCTCCAGGAGATGATTCCAATCGTTAATGTGCTTTGCAGTTAAAAAATCTGACTGAAAGTGGAAGGTCTCGTGAAGTCAAATTTGCTTGTCGAACCTCAATTTTCAGTTTCATGTAGCGACTACTGTAAATTCTTTGAAATATAATATTCTGTGCACGCGGGCATCTCCAGGAGGTGATTCTAAACGTGACTGTGCTATGTAGTGGAATTCTGGATGAAAATAGAGGTTCAATATGTCAAATTTGTTTGTAGAACCTCTATTTCAGTTTCTTATCACGACTGGTGTAAATTCTTTGAAATTTAATATTCGGTGCACGCGGGCATCTCCAGGAGGTGATTCTAAACGTGACTGTGCTATGTAGTGGAATTCTGGATGAAAATAGAGGTTCAGTGATGTCAAATTTGATTGTCGAACCTCAATTTTCAATTTCATATAACGACTGGTGCAAATTCTTTGAAATGTAATACTCTGTGCACGCGGGAACGTCCAGGAGGAGCCTGTAAACTCGTTTAGGCATTGCTGTCGATTTTTTTGTTAATAATTGAAGCCAAAGCAACATTGAATTTACCCTTATAATGCAATTGAGATTCAGTATACGTTCATATATGTAGAATTTATCCTTAATTCTGTCCTGTGATAAAGTCTTATCACAGTATTTCAGTATGAACAGTCGTTCATGGCCGTTGATGATGATACAAATTATATTTGCATAGGGAAGACAAAAGAAGTGAGATCCCCATAAAAAACTTAAAAAAAGTAAAAAAAAAAATAAGGCAAGTACGTGAAATCAAATAAATCACAAAAAATAGAAGTTAAAACTAATTACAAAATAAAAAAGGTGTGAAATCAAAATGAGCTGCAAGTACATAAAGGTGCTTTCCAACTGCGCTTAAGATGACACAACTACATATGCACAGCTAAAATGCAGTGTTCACAGCTTCCATTACTCATATCGCGGACATTTTAATGAACCCATCAAAAAGAATTCCATTTAAAAACATTGTCGTAAATTTGTGGCGGTCTCGCCTTCCCGCCGCCAGAGTGCGCCACCTGCGCCTCAGCAACGGACGCCTTCTCATGGAAGGCGAAAGCAGGTCTTAAAGCCGCGTGCAATCTTTTGCACGGAAGCCCGATCGTCATTTGGGGGCTTCACCATTCATTCTCGTTACAACGCGACTACATTGATACGCGCTAGGAATCGGCGCTCCCGATTCCTCCTGTAATTCCTTGTAATTTCTCCTGTAATAGCAGGAAGGTAAAATATATACAGTTTATTGTTCGCAACGCTTTTTATTATATAACATTCGGGTGATTCGTCTTCTCACGCATACGCGGGACGGCGATTAATATAGATCCGAATAAATTAATAGCTTTACAAAATTAATGATATACAAAAATTGCGCCAATTATAACAATGGCTATTTATACAAAGAAAAAATGTATTAAATAATATTAAGCAGATATATTTTTATACAAATAAATATTTTAATACGAATAAATATTTTATTCAAAATACTTGGCGCTGCGAAACCGAAGAAACGCTAATTGTCTTACTATTAATAATTTACAATAACTCCCTTACAATCTAAAATACATAATATACATTGTTGCGTGGCAGTCTGGGAAAAGAGGTCTTCTCCAGGGAATTCAGGCGCAGGACGACGCCCGTGGAGCGCTAAGGCGCTCTGTTCCTTGGACGCGGATTCTTCGGTGATAATTGTAATAATAAAATTGATGAGAGAATAATAAAACGTTTGAAACACAAATAACTAGTAACTTTGATGAGTTTAATGGAATTGTTCGACTACAGAAAATGGATTTCAGAGGTTTTAATAACACGTCCGTTTGGTTTGACTATCAATGCTTGAGTGCGTACAAGGGTCTACGCTTTTGTTAATTACAAAATGACCTTAAAATATAAATGCCGATCAAATATTTATAAGCTAAATTCCTATTGGTCAATTTATTTCCTTTTCTGATATTGATTTTTATAAACAAGCGTTTAACAACATTGCTCTGGAATTATACGCTTAGGAGAAGGGATCAAAGTGGAGTTCATTTATTCAAACACCCGTTTCCAAGTGGGTATTGATTAATTTATAATCTTGAAGTCCTCTTATTAAAAGAATCTCTAACTGTTTTCAAACCCCTCGGGCTTGTGCGAACTTCACCTTGTTTCCTTTCCCTATTACATCTGTGCGATCCGCTTCGAGTTTCGCGCCTCTAAAGTTTATACTTCACGCCGCTAGATGGAGGTCGCAACAACATATACATACTGGAAACGCAGTCAGATTTATTCTACATATATTTAATACTTAATTCTAATGTCATATGTAGCATATGCACACGCACACATACACACATTCACGGACGCACGCACAAGAAAGAGAGAAAAAGATTAATGCTATTTAAACTCATTTATTCAGTTTAGCAACGCCAATTCGGAGCTGTTCGGAGCGCAGCGCCAAGTATTTTGAATAAAATATTTATTCGTATTAAAATATTTATTTGTATAAAAATATATCTGCTTAATATTATTTAATACATTTTTTCTTTGTATAAATAGCCATTGTTATAATTGGCGCAATTTTTGTATATCATTAATTTTGTAAAGCTATTAATTTATTCGGATCTATATTAATCGCCGTCCCGCGTATGCGTGAGAAGACGAATCACCCGAATGTTATATAATAAAAAGCGTTGCGAACAATAAACTGTATATATTTTACCTTCCTGCTATTACAGGAGAAATTACAAGGAATTACAGGAGGAATCGGGAGCGCCGATTCCTAGCGCGTATCAATGTAGTCGCGTTGTAACGAGAATGAATGGTGAAGCCCCCAAATGACGATCGGGCTTCCGTGCAAAAGATTGCACGCGGCTTTAAGACCTGCTTTCGCCTTCCATGAGAAGGCGTCCGTTGCTGAGGCGCAGGTGGCGCACTCTGGCGGCGGGAAGGCGAGACCGCCACAAATTTACGACAATGTTTTTAAATGGAATTCTTTTTGATGGGTTCATTAAAATGTCCGCGATATGAGTAATGGAAGCTGTGAACACTGCATTTTAGCTGTGCATATGTAGTTGTGTCATCTTAAGCGCAGTTGGAAAGCACCTTTATGTACTTGCAGCTCATTTTGATTTCACACCTTTTTTATTTTGTAATTAGTTTTAACTTCTATTTTTTGTGATTTATTTGATTTCACGTACTTGCCTTATTTTTTTTTTTACTTTTTTTAAGTTTTTTATGGGGATCTCACTTCTTTTGTCTTCCCTATGCAAATATAATTTGTATCATCATCAACGGCCATGAACGACTGTTCATACTGAAATACTGTGATAAGACTTTATCACAGGACAGAATTAAGGATAAATTCTACATATATGAACGTATACTGAATCTCAATTGCATTATAAGGGTAAATTCAATGTTGCTTTGGCTTCAATTATTAACAAAAAAATCGACAGCAATGCCTAAACGAGTTTACAGGCTCCTCCTGGACGTTCCCGCGTGCACAGAGTATTACATTTCAAAGAATTTGCACCAGTCGTTATATGAAATTGAAAATTGAGGTTCGACAATCAAATTTGACATCACTGAACCTCTATTTTCATCCAGAATTCCACTACATAGCACAGTCACGTTTAGAATCACCTCCTGGAGATGCCCGCGTGCACCGAATATTAAATTTCAAAGAATTTACACCAGTCGTGATAAGAAACTGAAATAGAGGTTCTACAAACAAATTTGACATATTGAACCTCTATTTTCATCCAGAATTCCACTACATAGCACAGTCACGTTTAGAATCACCTCCTGGAGATGCCCGCGTGCACAGAATATTATATTTCAAAGAATTTACAGTAGTCGCTACATGAAACTGAAAATTGAGGTTCGACAAGCAAATTTGACTTCACGAGACCTTCCACTTTCAGTCAGATTTTTTAACTGCAAAGCACATTAACGATTGGAATCATCTCCTGGAGGTTCCCACGTGCACAGAATATTAAATTTCAAAGAATTTACGTTTGCCATTATATGAAACTGAAAATTGAGGTTCGACAATCAAATTTGACATATTGAACCTCTATTTTCATCCAGAATTCTACTACACAGCACAGTCACGTTTAGAATCACCTCCTGGAAATGCCTGTGTGCATATAAAATTAAATTTCAAAGAATTTACAGTAGTCGTTACATGAAACTGAAAATTGAGGTTCGACAAGCAAATTTGACTTCACGGAACCTTCCACTTTAAGTCAGATTTTAACTGCAAACCAAACATTAACGATTGGAATCATCTCCTGGAGGTTCCCACGTGCACAGAATATTAAATTTCAAAGAATTTACGTTGGTCATTATATGAAACTGAAAACTGAGGTTAGACAAACAAATTTTACATCATTGAACCTCTATTTTTATCCAGAATTCCACCTCACAGCACAGTCATGTTTACAATCACCTCCTGGAGGTGCTCCCGTGCATAGAAAATTAAATTTCAAAGAATTTACTCCAGTCGTTATATAAAATTGCAAGTTGTTCAATAGTACATAGGGTATAGGTTACAATAGTATATATATATAGGTATGTGTACTGATAGGGATGAACCGATCTAAGTAAATACGAGTAAATACTCGATACTTTCGTTTCGATACCAAGTAATTTTAGTATCGATACCTAGGGTTGTGATACCAAGTAGGTATCGGAAAAAAGTACTCGTATCGAATGGGGCGAGTTTCGACATTCGACATGAAAGATGAAAGCGAAGATAGGTATTGGCAAGGAAAACTACTATCGCAGTAATGATGGCGCTCATGTTGGGTAACAAATATGGAAGACGCAGGTATACACTTTCCCACACAGCACACGGCGCCTTAAAGGCGCCCATTTTCGGCCTGTTTTCGGCCTGAGCGACTGAGCGTCCCGATTTGTAACAAGGCGCCTTTCAGGCGCCTGAAAGGCGCCTTTTGTGCGTCTTAAAGGCGCCTTAGAGGCGCCGTGTAACTACATTGGCTACTCTATGGGGCGCCCAAAAGGCGCCTTGTTGTTGTTGTTGTAGGAAGGGCTGTCTTCCCCAGTCTTCCCCTCCCGAGAGCGAAGAGTGGAGGCAGCCACGAAGCCGTTCTTTATAACCTCAAAATACAGTATTATTTTATTCCTCGAAAACGAGTGATTATTATCCCCCCCAATCTTCGGTGTGCATCACCTGCAGGAGTAGGGCCTGATAGAATTATCTACGTGCCGGGTAACTCCTACATTGGTGACCCCCGACGTGATATATTGTGTCAGACTGTGGGAGGCAGAATTTCGACGCCTCGCAGCGAGGACTTCGTAGCCGAGACCACGAGGCGTTCGCCTTCGTCCTTTGGCTCATCGAAAGACTAGCTGTTCCAAGGGTGCCGTCAGCCAGCTGGGCGTGGGACACAAATATATGTGTCGAACTGAGAACCTTCTAGTTTGTCGAAGTCTGTTAATAAAAGTATCTGTACACAAATTTTAAATAAATAAATATAGTAAATCGCAATGAATTTTTATCCAATCTGATTTCATTTTGATAACCGTTTGTTTCTAATTTATCGATAATTAAGACTCCTGACAGTCTTAATCCAGGCCCGTTTAAGGCGCCTTTGAGGCGCCTATTCCAGGCGCCCACAAGGCGCCTACTAGGCGCCTGTTCCAGGCGCCTTTAAGGCGCCTGTCAGTCCCAATTCAGGCGCCTTTGCGGCGCCTTTACGACGTCCCGTTTTGTAACATCAGGCGCTCAGAAGGCGCATTTTGGACCCTCATAAGCCGCTCGTAGGACACTCAAGGCGCCTTTCAGGCGCCTGTGTGCTGTGTGGGTTAGGTCTGCTTTTCGCAAAGTTGGGTCTGGGTCTGAGTTAGGTCTGAGTTAGGTCTGTTTTTCGCGAGGTTAGGTAGGGGTTAGGTCTGCTTTTCGCGAGGTTAGGTCTGGGTTGGGTCTGTTTTTCGCCAGGTTAGGTCTGGGTTAGGTCTGTTTTTCGCGAGGATAGGTCTGGGGTAGGTCTGCTTTTCGCAAAGTTGGGTCTGGGTCTGAATTAGGTCTGCTTTTCGCCAGGTTAGGTCTGAGTTAGGTCTGTTTTTTTTTTTTTTTTTTTTTTTTTTTTTTTTCGCGAGGATAGGTCTGGGGTAGGTCTGCTTTTCGCAAAGTTGGGTCTGGGTCTGAGTTAGGTCTGCTTTTCGCGAGGTTAGGTCTGAGTTAGGTCTGCTTTTCGCGAGGTTAGGTCTGGGGTAGGTCTGCTTTTCGCGAGGTTAGGTCTGCTTTTCGCAAAGTTGGGTCTGGGTCTGAGTTAGGTCTGCTTTTCGTGAGGTTAGGTCTGGGTTAGGTCTGGGTTAGGTCAAAATTTTCCGAGGTTAGGTCAAAATTTTCCGAGGTTAGGTCAAAATGCCGAGGTTAGGTCAAAAATTTTTCGCCCTGCCCAGGGCGGGGGGGGGGGTTAGACTGGGTTAGGTCTGGGTTAGGTCAAAATTTTCCGAGGTTAGGTCAAAATTTTCAAAGGTTAGGTCAAAATTTTCCAAGGTTAGGTCAAAATGCCGAGGTTAGGTCAAAAATTTTTCGCCCTGCCCAGGGCGGGGGGGGGGTTAGACTGGGTTAGGTCTGGTTTTTCATGCATTTTCCGAGGTTAGGTCTGGTTATTCATGCTTTCAAATGAGTTAGGTCTGGTTATTGCTTTTAAAAAAAAAAGCGGCTGAATCCACAGAATCGAGATCGACTGCGGGGATCTGGGACTGCCTGCTGCTGTTTGGGAGCCTGAATCACCACGACTAAACAGGGCTTCGTGATTGGCTCAACGCTCGTAACGTCATTGCGCGCATTCGTGGACGTGGGTAGCACAAACAAACAAACCGCCGGTGTCGAATTTTCTGGCCACCCTGCTCTGAACGTGATTCTGTGCCCCTTCGGAGTGCATTTCTGTCTGGAAATGGGAATTCGGTGGAGTCGAGGTATGTTTGTCGATACTAAATTTCCATTTTTATTAACGCCTCGGTTAAATTCATTAAAATTCAATATTCTGTGCAGATTAGGAGCTGTGAGAGACGACTCTGAACGTGATTCTGTGCCCTGTAGTGGATTTCTGCCTCACATTGGTGATTCGATGCTTAAAAATGTGTCTGTCGATGCTACAATTTCATTTGTATTAGCGCCTCGTGTAAATTCTTTAACTTTTGCTTTTCTGTACAGATGAGAACCTGCGGTTGACGATTCCGATCGATGCTCTGCCCTGCGTTGGATTTCTGGTATTAAAATGGAGGCTAGGTGCTTAAAAAAGTGTGTTCGTCGAACCTCTTATTTCCATTTTCCATAACGATTCATATAAATTCTTTAAATTTCCATTTTCTGTGCAGATATACGTCGCTGGTAGGCGATTATGACCGTGACTGTATGCTGCGGTAGATTCCTAGCTGGAAATGGTGGTTCGATACTGTCACGTATGTTCGTCGATGCTAAATTTTCATTTATACTATGTAGCGGTTCGTATAAAATGTTTAAAATTTATTTTTCTGTACAGGTGCTACTTGTAGTACCATTCTAGCTGGAAATGGGGGATCTGTGGCGGCAAATTTGGTTTTCGAACCTCCGTTTGCAGTTTTACCAACGACTAACGCGACGTCTTCTAAATAGATCTGACGTTCCGAGCGCGTGGACAAAGTCGTTTCTAATAGCGAATTCGGCAGGCACGCACTGGCACTGCACTGGTGCTAGAAATTATCATGCGTGACTTTGATCGGTTGATTATTATAGAGCTATCTTCGTATCTATCAGAAATAGCCCATTAAAGTCATGTTTGATAATTTCTTACACCAGTGCAGTGCCAGTGCGTGCCTGCCGAATTCGCTATAAGGAATCAGGTTGCTCGAGGGATCCGATTGGACGCAGGCTTGCGACTACTGGAGAACGTTCTTCCGTTCCGAGTTTTAAATCTCTATCCATCCAACTATCTATATCTATTACCTAATTTCCTTGAATTTTCTTTTGTCAAATTGTTTACAGGTTCCGGTAAGCGCGCGCGAAATACCAGTAGCTGAGCTATCGACGTATATCTATCCGTAGCCTCCAAATAATGCAAACGGTGCGCCGTTCACCGCGATCGATCCCATATGAAACTCTGTACTGTACGTTCGAGTAACGAAAGTAAATTCCTGAGAATACGCGAGGTTTTGATTCTATTTGTTATTCTCTTTCTATTATCCTGCGTCGCGACGCTCCCCTCTAGACTTTAACGCGACATTTGCAGAAACATGTACCTAATAACCGTAACCGATACGAGGCTGGAAAATAGAGATGGAGTGCAAAATCACTAACAGTGATTTATCACCGTGATCGCAGAATCACGATCACGGTCGTGATTTAACTTAAATCACGATCGTGATTGTGATTTTTTTACCCCGAGTGAATTTACTCACTGTGAATACTGGTGATCGTAATTCTTGATCATAATTGAATTATTTGTTATAAAATACTTCAATATAGCTTGTGTTACAGTTAAAGTGTGCTGATTCAGCGAATATGTAGTATATACATTATACTTTCTAACTAAAGGGAAGAAATATTCGTTAATTTAAATAGATCAAGAACGATTACATTGGTTCAAAATATACAACTAAGTTTCTATAAGAACAGTGAGGACTTGAGAATGTTTTGAGATAAATTAGAAATTGGGGTTATATGGCGCGTGCAAAGAGCAGTTATGCTCTCCTCCAATCAGAAGCAATCACTGTTCTATCTGCACCAATCAGAAGCGATCACGAAAATCACGGATCACTGTGAAAAATCACCGTGATTGGGAACGAACGTGATCGAATCACTCGTGATTCACAAATCACGGTTCTAGCCAACACTACTGAAAAACGTCTTTCGATATTGTAAAAACAATCTCTCTACCTTTCGAATGTCGAAATTGCAGAGACTTTAAACGATTCGCGACTGTTGAAATTGCAAAGATTAAAAACGTGTAGCGACTAAGGGAATTGTAGAGATTGTTAATGATTCGCGACTTCTGAAATTATAGAGATTGTAAACGATTCGCGACTGCTAAAATCTTAGAGATTGAAAACGTACAGCGTCTGTTGAAATTGTAGAGGTTGAAAACGTGTAGCGACTAAGGGAATTGTAGAGATTGTGAACGTGTAGCGACTATCGATACTACAGATATTTTACAAGCAACTGCTGAAGTTGTAGGGATTGTAAAGGAATCGCGACTGCTGAATTTGTAGATATTTGAAACAATTCGCCACTGCTGTAATTGTAGAGATTGGTAATCAATTAACGTTTCGGCTACTGAAGTACTGACCCAACCACCGGCGTTAGCTTTATTTAGATGTAGAAAAGGAGGCTGAGTAGCGGCATAAATTAGACCGTTTCAAGTGGACTAATACGTCGTGCACGGCGCGCCGTTACACTAGTGGGAACCTGCCTTAAGGCGTATTCATCGGTATAAAAATTGCACAAGATACTGCTTCACCCGAATTATGTACCAATTTACACTTATAAGATTTCATTCTGTTGTATTTCACCCGATTGAATAAAATGCAGCCAAGTGATAAAAGAGTATTATTATTTAATGAGCCTTTCATCCATTACTTGTTCCTTCCAATTCCAAATCATACATAAAAGCCATGCTAAACAAAAACACCTAAAACGATGCTTCCACATCGAGTTTCTTTTAAAAATCTCTATCTTCAAGTCGCTCTCCAGAGACGTTATACTTTGTGCCACCTTTTCGGCGTTATGCTCCGCTGTTTTGAAAACTTTCCCCGGATTTTCGACCAATATATCAGGAGAATGTGAAGCGCAAAGAGATATTATAAATTTCAGCTTCGATGGTGTGGCCTTAAAGTATCGCACAAGAGCTGCACCTTTCAAGGGCCTTTCGAAACTTGTGCGCTACAGCTACAGTATTGCAACCTCGAAGCTTGTAATTTTTGGATAGTATTCAATGTGCACTAGTTGGAAAATTTTCTTCAACACGTATGATCTCCAGCCTAAAGGTGAAATCAGACGGCGCGTGGCTCGGCGAACTTGCTCGGCTCGTCTAGCTTGGCAAGCCGGCTTGGCGAGCATGGGCGAGCCGAGCCATGACCGATCAGACGGCGCGTGGCTTGGCGAACTTGCTCGGCTCGTCTAGCTCGGCAAGTCGGCTTGGCGAACCCGATTCACGCGCAAAGTTCGCCGAGCCACGCTCCGTCTGATTTCACCTTTACGTAGGACACATACCTATACGTATACTGAATTCCACTTATGAACGATGACTCTGAGGAGACTGTTGATTGGTAGGAAACCGGCAGAGAAAGCGCCACTTCCAATCGCACGTGTCAGATCGGTGGGAAATCGATGGGGGCGTAGGTTTACTCTCGTATGGAATGGTATATAGTTTGTCGAAATTATCGACGCAGGCGACGTTACACCGTTTACAATTCGCATCGCTTCAAAATCGCTGTTACGGAGTGTGAGATCGTACGTCCATAATTTTCGAGTATACAATGGAGGATATTGCGAAGTTTTGATGAAAATAATCCTAGTCCGGCTGGGGAAATACGATTGATTGTTGCATTTGTCGGCCCAAAACGCGTTCCGCTTCCTTCTGTAACAACGCCAATGATCGACAAAACTTTTCTCTCATTAAATAATTTCGTTTGAGGGTTGTCGAAAATGTTGTAACTCTGCTTGAGTATTTGCTAAATAGATTTATTTTCTACCCAATAATGATACTTGTTTTAAAATCTTATCTTCGCTGGAAACGTAGCGCCGTTAATTAAATCTAAATCTGAAAAACTAGAAATAAAGTATAGGTAACGCTGTACGCCTCGTCGTTCGCTGCTACGCTCGGCGCGTAGGTGTACATTTTCTCCGTGTTTGAAAGTTTATAAAAATGATGGAAAAACGCGAGTAGGTAACTAATGATTACGACTTGTTCGAGTGTTCGTCTTGCGTTGGCATTGATTCTCTTGGTTCGCTAACGAGGCACGTAAAATCCATGGAGAACGTAGCGTTGCGTTGTATGGTTGCATGGGTGTATGGGTGTAGGTATCTCGTGTCACAGAATGCATGTACTGCGTGCTTTTGCCTATAAATACTTGTGTATCGTCGATGATCTCGACTTTGCTCCACGAGTAGGTAAATATATACGTGCGAAAATATTCGCATCGAAAAGAAAAGCGCGACAAGTTGCGGAGAATAGTTTGGTGAAACGACCTTGTCGCGCAAGGATATCGGTGGACAGAAATTTTCGTTGGACGGATATTGCGAAAAGCGGAGCAAAGCAGAGTGGAATGGAGAGAAACGAGATGGAGCCGCGTCGAGTGGTTTAGTGGACTTTAACGATGCCTCCGGTGCCGTAAGCGCCTGCGAGTAGAGCCTGCGTACCGTAGAGAGAGCCTTGCCTGAGCCCGAGTCCCACGCCGAGCCCTAGCAGCCCTGCGTTCGCGGCAACTACGTTCGTCGTGGCCACCGTTGGACCTGCCAGCAACGGTTGTCTCACGATGGGAGCTCCCAATAGTGCGGCGGCGGCGGCGGCGGCCTGTGCGGTAAAAGATTTTCAGAGCTTTCCAAGCTGTTTTTATACTTATATTAGAACCAAGTAACGAACCTGCGGACGAACGGCTACAGCGGCGGCGGGTGCAGCTGCGGCGATTACCGATGTCGGTCGTGCGAGTATGGGAGATGCGACCACTGGACGCAGGGCCGCTGCCGCGACTGGTGCCGCGGCCACGGCAGTCTTGACCGTGATACTAGGGTCCTTTTGAACGACAGCGTTGAAACCGTTGATGGGATCGGCGGCGTACGATACCACTCGGCGCGAACCATCTGGCTCGATTAAGCTGTAACTCCCCTGAACCACGTCGCCGTTACGAGTTTCCTCTTGGGCCTTGTTGTCACCTTTCGAATCGCATCGGACGTGATAATTTGGCAACTTGCAGGTACGGCGGGATGCAAATGTTTCTTTAGCGCGTGTACGTACCCGTCAGGCCATCGGCAACGCTGTAACTGTAACTGTACTGAGGATTCGGATCGTAATTTTCGGTTCTAACGATTGTGGCCGCGGCTGGGGCTGGTAGCGCTGCTGCTACCGTCGCTCCGCCAGGAGCAAATATTCCTGCGCCATGTCCGATTATTCCCGCGCTGGGTCCGATTATTCCTGCACGGGCGACGGTTAGGAAAGTGGCCAAGTAACCGATAATCTGCGTATATCGGAACAAGCGAACAATGTTAATTATCAGCGTTGAATATGTCGATCGGGAAGAAAGAGACACCGAAGCGAGGATTTACTTTTAGATCCATGGTGCTTCGAGTTGATGACGACCCGATATTTCTTCGACAACTGCGTACCGTTGCTTCCCGATAGCGGACATTTTATACCAATTAATTGGTTCAAGTTGACCCCACCCTCGCCTTTTCTTCGGGGACACCAACGCCCCCCACTTGGCCAAACATACATTCTCATGTACGAGCACTGCGATAATTATTGTGGCGGGCTAGATGACCGTGTAATTGATCGTACCGTGTGAAAACGTGCGATCAGGTATTTCGATGGTGATCTCGACAAATATTTCTTGCTGTATGCTCTTGATTTTGACATCGAAATTCAAACTCCGAGATAAAGGAGGAAAATATGGGCGATGATAAAATACCAATCGGATTATACCTACTGTCCCCTTTACGACAAGACGATACGAACCGTCGGAGATGAAACCAAATACGCTGGACGGTTTATAAGAGCAGGATCGCGAGTTAGCTAACACTAATGTAAGATAATAATTGATATCATTGCGACATTCGGTGACGAAACCTAGACGTTGCAGTAAGAGGTGTTCTCCGTGGAGATGGATCGCATTGGCGCTATTTTATCCATGTAGGTCACGTAACTCTAGGAGTATTCCAAGGAGCCGCGCGGAATCGAGCGCTCGATTTGCGTAATTTTATCGTGCCTAGGTACCTACTACTACGAGATCGAACCTGGTCGATCGCCGAGGGCTGGTGTTCCCAACAGCTCTGAACTATTCCTAGGTTACGCGGGGTAAGTAGTAGGGGTTCCTTCCTAGGTATAAAGAGCGTCGATCACTTCGAACCGTCGTACTTGCAACGTTTATACTATCGGGTAAAGTAGCCGAATATGAGTCCCATTTCTTAAAAACATCATAACTCTTGACTAAGAACACTTTCATTAAAATTCGATACACGTTTTAAAGGTAAAATATGTAAATATTCTTTAGCAACCTACTGGAAAGTACTGTAACAAAGATTCGGTTTCTCCGTAATATAAAGACGAAAGTCATTCAAATACGCAGATAAAAGAAATAGGTTGTTAATATGAGACCAATGGGTCAAACAAACAAACTGTTGTTTTTTCCCGAAACTTACTTTTTCTTTCTTTCTTTTTATAAATTCGGCGTGTCTTCGTGGGCCCACCACGCCCATGATCGTAACACTTTATACGTACACTTAACCCATTGTTCACCTAGCACATCTGAAGAATAAAGACCTGTGCAAAACAGGCATTCTGTGTCGTAATTTTCTTTCTTAATCACTTTCATCGTTCGGAACAATTTCTTCTTCACTCTCATCGGTTGAACTTTCACGGGTCTCATATACAGGGTGTCCCACGGTAGACTGGACAGCAGGATATCTCCTAACATATGGGCGATAAAAAAATTTTAAAATTATGGAATTACATGGTTCGATGGGGCCAATTTATTAGCGCAGACGATATTTTTTTCGATTATTATTTTAAAAGATACGACGGTCAAGTTCCGTTATTTTAATGCAACTATTTTTTTTTTGAAGAGGAGAGTTGATAGTGCGTTCCAAGACAAATTCAATAAGCATTAATTATACACTTGATTTCCACTGGTTTTTGAGATATTGCGCTTGCAGATTTACTGATTTTCACTGGAAGAAAACCCGCTGAAATAGCAAGCACCGGGGTCGGTTTTACTGGCGCCACGGGGGGCCTTACCTGTTGAAACAGATACCTACCTGCCAAAGGTCTACGCCAGGCCCAAAAGCTGGACAATTCTTTTCCGTCAGAAATCCTACTTAGGTAGGTATCAAGAAGCGGGTGCAATATCCAATACAGCGTATTAAGAAATTCTTTTCTTCATCGTATCGAAGGGGAAGTGTCGCTAATGGATTCCTTATGTTTTTCTGATGCATGTTGTTATTTACAAACGTGCATGTTTGAATCTGTGTGATTAAGAGGTCGCCCTACCTTGACGAACGAAAAATGATGCGAAGTTTCGGAATTTTTTAAAACAAAACCATTAAATGTATTTACTTCCAGCTTTGTGTCTTTCTTTGTCAATCTTTAGAGAATATGAAAACAAAATAATTGTATGCAAAAAATAGTGGTTATATCCGGAGTTATAGTGCTTCGAATAGAGCGCCTTACAAAAATCATATGCGCATGGTTAGCATAAAATCAGCCGTTGTAGTTGTCTGAAATAGAAAATTAAAAAATTGGTACAATCTATAGATTTGAGTGTGGCTATCGTGCGAACTAGATTAAATGAGAAATACTGAAAAGTAAAAAAAAATTGCAGCGCCTAAAACAGACATCGGTTTCATAAAAAATTCGCTGTTTTTTTAAATCGCAAAAGTCTAATTTTGCAAAAACCGACTTACAATTAGTTTAGGTAACAACGAGGATGGGACATCTACTAGAAGATATGTACCTACCAAGTTATGAGTAACTCGGGTGGTACCGGAACGTTTGTCCCATAATTTACAAGCTGCACAGTAAGAAGTTGTGTGCAGTAGAAGATTCATTGCAATCTGGGACATCAAATTGATTTCCATGAAACTGTCGTTTCTTCGCTTTTCTTCCCCGTTTTTTTTTTATCAGTGCTAGATAGAGTCTTTTTTCCATGTTGTACACACTTATTAATTAAAAATAAGAACACCAAAGCAGATATGTGGAAGCTGCTTTTCCAACGATATATGTCATAAAAGATAAGACGGCAGTTAATCCACTTTATTGTGTTACTCAAAGAAGGCCCTTTCTACGGCTGAAATCGGGTCCGGGGTCGCTTGACATTTTTAGGTGCCAAATCAAGAATTTAGCGAATTTTAAAATAAACCAAACGGTATTTTATTAAAAAATAATAGTACTTCCCAAAAATGCTATAAGGAAAATCGATTTTTCGACTGCCTAGTCCCCTTTAGCGCCCAATCCACTGAGGCATAGTTGAGATGAATCAAGATTATCGCGACACCTTTCGTCAATATCTGGACGGGATCGAACCCACGTGTATGTATGTAAAATTTTTGTGTTATTCGATCCTTCGGGCACGAGATTGCGATTTCGAGCATCTTTCATTTCTGCTACAACAAGTCGCAGCGCAACTATATAACCGTATTTATAGATAATATTTCCCTTCCATTGAACCGTGCCACCATGACAATTCTCTGTCGCTTGTTTGCGCTAATTAAACGAGTTTCCTCCTCCGGAAACCTTCCATCCCTCCCCATCTACTCATCCTGCCCCCTCTTTTCATCGTTGGCATTTTTTAAAATAAAGTTTTAAATGAAATATTCAGCTTCGATCCTCTGTTTGTTTTTTATGTTTGTGTGTTTGTATGTTTGGTTCAAATCTGGCAACTCAAATTTAACCAACTTTCAACTACTGTGCAATTGTCTTGAAACTTTGCAGGCATGCGTAGTTTGGATAACGGTACAATGTTTAAAAAAAAATTAACCCCAAGGGGTGAAAGATTACGCACTCATCGATAAATATAACCCATAACGGCAAATCCAAACGACTTGAAATCAGCCACTCGCGTTCTGTACGAAAACGACAATAAGCCGCTGCTCACATTCGTGACGCTATAGTCGCATCGCGATTACCGAAAATATTATTACACAATTTCGAAAAGTAACACAATTTATCGTGAAATGATCCGTCTCGCGTGTATGTTCGTAGTATATCACCATCGATAGGTATTGCAGTACAAGAAAGGAATTATTTTTTAGTTTTTAGTGCATTTTTTCTTTGTTAACGTATCCGAGCGCTTGCATACATAAGTACATATATCTCGGAAACACGAATGACGATGTTCGTTTCACTTGTTGCTTAGCGACTAGTAAAACATGTATACCTAATAGGAAAAAAATAACCACATTCCTAAATCCTACTATTCATTTCCACGTTTCCGAGTGATTGTGAACGTGACGGTAATATCGATTGGTTGATGGATCGCTGAGTGAGGTTGTACTAAACCCGCGTACATAGTTTCGATTCAAAAGCGGATACGCTTCCATGGACCGATTTCCAGTCATTCGTCGTGCCTTCCATCCGAGGGATCCGGCGCGTGGCACGCGAAATTATGACATCGGGTCTTTAACTGAATACCAAAAACGCAACCTAAACGTAAGAAAAGATATCGACCGAGAGGCGAGTGAAATTTATTTTAGAATGCATCCAGAAATCAGAGCATTGATCTCAGTTTTGCTCAAGTAAGCTATTCTTTTTATCCTTATTTTCTCCTCCTCCTCCTCCTCCTCCTCCTCCGTCCTCCACTCTTTCTCCCCAACACCCTTTTGTTCCTTTTTGTCTTTCTCTTCTCCTTCGTGCTTTGTAGTGTACATCACTGTATAGGTACAGCATACCTCCTACTATATGTATACATAGGTCCACTGCATGCAATGAAACGTCAGCATTCTGCTCACTGCGATCGAATCGCTTTACTGCAAGTATTCTAGCGTTAATTTAGAATCAGTTATTTTTTTCCAGGAACGTGTTATGCAAACGGCCCGATATGAACGTTCACGAAATCATCGGCTCGTTTTTCAACAGACCACGTCGTCGCATATTCGTGGATCTCCTTAATTACTTTTTACACGGCGAACAATCTTTCGGCATCGATAATGGATTAGAGATGCTGACGCGCAACGCTTAAATAGGTATCATATTTTGTAACAGATGGTACGCTTAAAGGTGCAAACAATGACGACGATTGCAGCTTGTTTATGCGTTGGCCGGTTACGAATTAATTTTCTTCTTCCACGCCTCCTTGTGAATGGAATTAATCGAGCCGCGCGAAAGTAATCACATCGTGCGTACACGCTCTACGCGCGATATAAGTACTTTTGTCAAATTTCCGGTTTTTTACAAAGAAGACATTACGATTGGTTGACCATTCGGCCCATTTCCGGTATCCACAAAACATACCTGTACGCAGCATGTACTTTTATCTTGCTTTTATTCGCTGTACTACATATATGTATACATATACATTATACATACGCTCTTTCTCATAGTTTGACATATTTTTTTATGTAATGAATAACTTTGAGAATATTATATAATTATTTAAATCATCAAGGTCGCATGGGGAGTACCTTTCCCCGTTATCGGATCGGGCTTAAACTTTACATGGATTTTTTCTGTTATTATTTGGAACTATTCTGGGCGGTAGCGCGAGAAATATGAAAAGTCGGAAATATGGGCTACCCCAGTGTACTCAATTTGCTAATTTCTTAAAGTGTAGAGATGCGCCTGTGTGCGGTAGTGTGTACAGTAGCGAGCACCCGCGATGCGATTGAACTCTGTCCCCAAGAAGCGACAGAATCGAGAATCGAGACTCGAGAGTCGAGAATCGAGGACCGAGAGCCGAGAACGGACGTGGATACCCGAACGAAACCGAAGGGCCGCGTGGTGTTCCTAAAGAATTGCTGCACCCTCAGTCGGGACTCGATCGTCGCGGTGGTTCGTTCGCTTCGCCGTTGAATGAGAGCTTACGTTGGAAATTTAATTTTTTTTTTCTGTGCGTGTGCGTGTTCGGCTGCACAGATGTATAGTGTCGTTGCATTTATTTGATAATCAGTGCGTTTATGAAGAAGAAAATGGCAAATACCGTGATAAGGAGGAATACATTTTCTTCGAGAAGCAGAGAAGCGACGCGCAGCTTGACAGTCGGTCACGAAGCGATCGATTTCGGAAGAAACGCCATTCTTCGGAGAAACGAAACCAATAGCTCCAATAGCGACTTTAGGCAATAAACCAACACCAAACGAATGGATATATCTAACTGGAAACGCATCGGGTCAGTGGTGATTCGTTCGTAATGGCAATGAGGACGCACAGCTTGGATCGGTCAAAATTAGAGTAGTAGTTGTTCGATTCTGGAGGAGAATGAAAGTGTTCTAGAAGAACGACATCCCGATGCGTGGTTATTGGTGACAGCTCTGTTTCGTCGTGTTTACCGTACGTGGTACTGGTGGTGTTGGTCGTGGTGGTGGTGGTGGTGGTGGTGGTGGTGGTGGTGGTGGTGGTCGTGTGTGCGTGCGTGCATTTCTGAGAGAGTGTTGCACCCGCTGCTGTGTACGCGCGTGTGCGAGTCATTTTTAATACGTGTGATACGCTTCGGTGTGTGCATGCGCGCGCGCGCGCGTGGGGTCGACAATGTCAAAAGTTCAACGTACGAGACCGGGCGACGATTTTGTTGGATAAGAATATGGTAGTAACAAAAATGTGCCGATGGTCGGCGCTTTGATGCTACCTTACTTCGCGCGATATACGAGACGAGGAACTTACGTGAGATACGTCGACACTTACGCGCATAGCTTGTATACGTACACGTAAGCACGCATTGGGCATACTGCGTGCGCGTGGGTGGATATTGGTGGTATGACGTGGGTGTGGGTGCGGGTGCGGGTTCGTCGTACGTACGTACGCGTATTTTGTGGTAACGTGTAATGGCATGGAAATGAGGCGCGCGCGAGTGTCACCCCGAAAGATACGCCTCTTGCCTGGAAAGCTACTCTGTGCTCCAAACTCGAAAGGAGAATCCTCTCGCGAGTGGTCGCTCTTACCGGTTTAACCTCAGCATCAGCATCGAGTGCATATTTCGTGTATCTTCCCTTCTGTTCTTCTCGATCCGGTGTTTGGGCTTTGCTTGCGATTTTCCGCCAACTTGGGCAGTATGCGATAACGTCGAATGACAAAATAATCGAAACGGATCTCGTTCGTCGTTCATCGTTCACGGCATCCCAGCATCTTTGGATACCGGAAAGAAAAATGCGCAACGAGTGGCTAAGGAGCTTGATCGCGATAGCAGTTTTCGCCCTTATGGTGCATGGTAAGCAGACCGCTCTTTCCCTTAATTCATCTCTTTCTGTCTTTCTCTTTACAGTTAACTGGCGCGAGGCCACGAATATTCGCAATTATACATATACCTATGTACATATTTCTGCGATTTCTTCTTTGCGAAGATGGCGTTATTACGTACCTACGTATTTGTTAAATTCGCGCAACAATCACGTACACGTTGATTGCCATTCGCGAATGCACACATGTATCTACGTACCCGAATACATATACCGCTTCCCACACTCGCGACGACGGCGAATCGGTTTCGGTACACATAATATCATGTACCTACTACTACACGCGTATAATGTATTATCTGTACGTTAAAAGTTTACTGCGAACGAGTCAAGTAGAGATACGTATTTCTTGTGTCTGTTTATGACGGCCCGTTCGACGAGACACGCGATAACGAACGAGGGAAGAAACTGACACGAATGATTAAGGTCTTTAACGATATGTAAACCTTTTGTTCGCGAGTTGAATTCGACGATTAAGACGTTAAAAACCATAATCGAACCAAATAGGGTCAACTACGAGCCGCTCGGCCAAGATTTGTTCGTTCGAGAAATCTAAACTCTAAACATTAATGTGAAAGAAACTGCTGTTTAATATTGTCATGCATATGAAAACGCAAGTTAGTTGATGATCAAATTCAATCGCGGTAGAGCTTCGATGGATGGATAATTGTTTGTGTTACAGATGTAAATTTTTCTATGAATCCTACTAAATTCATGTACAGGTAGCTACATACAAGCCTATACATATACTTGTACATCATCTACGCTCGCGGGACGCGCTTATTGAACAAAATTGGATTCTCAGGCTTTTGTATGTACAGGTTAATCTGTCGTTACTTTCACTTACACGAGAAACGCAGGAGTGTGTGAAATAAAGAAAAGAAAATGAGCGGGTTACCCATGTGATTCAATCAGATTGGGAAATTGTATTCATCCCTTTGTCTCCGTAGGTCCTTGAAACGAACAAATTGTTTTTGTATATGGGTATTGGGTATACATAGGTACCAGGGAGGGTAGCTCTTATTTTCGACTTTTGAGTTTTCTTCGCTGTACCCCCTAAAATAGTTCTAAATAATAAAGACAAATCTGTGTAAAACTTGATTTAATGTCTATATCTTCGATATTCTCGCGAATTTCAGTCCCAAATTTTCCGGAAACATTCCGGATATATCAAAACCTGAAAATGTGCAAAAAAAATTTCATCCTTTTGGCATATCTCGGTGTATGCCACTCCCCCCTCCCCATTTAATGTTTAAACAATAGTCGTCGAAAATAAAAGTTACAATTTTTTTCGTCTTCATAGATAAAAAGTGTTCGAGAAGGATTTAAACTTTCAACATTTTGGGGAAAAAAGTTATTTCTTCAATTTTTTAGACTTTTCCCGAAGACCGTTTGTCGCACGAGAAATAGTAGAAGTAATAGAACATAAAAGATGCTCCTTGTTTGGATCTACAACTTTTGTTTGATATTTTTTTTATGTAATCTATAACTTGGAGGATTGTATTTATATAAAATCGACTTTGCGAGCTGTTAAATAATTATTTAAATGTTCAAGGGCCTAGGTGCACCTTTTCCCGTGATCCGATCGGGCTGAAATTTTACACAGATTTTTTTTTATTATTCGGAACTATTCTGATTGTCAGGGCTGTCGCGAGGAAAGTTTTACTCTAGTAGATATACATATATGTACATAGCTGTATGGATAGGAGACATTTGTCCCGAGCCATTTTTGTTCGCTTCTTTCATTCTGATTTGTTTTTTCCGTGATATCGCGAGATAGGTAGACTAAACCAACCAGCGAATGACCGAATTGTTGAATGAGAAGCTCAGTAAATGACCGCATACCTTTATTAATACGCGTAATTAAAGATATGGGATATTAAAAGTCTAACTACACTCCATTTATAAACATATAATAATTTTAAATTTATAAATGACATTTCTTTGCCTAATGGTCTTTCACTGGTATGCGGTCAATTACTGGTTGGTTTACCCTACATAAGTATGTTGGTATACGGTACCGTCGTAAGTCGTAAGTGGCGAGTTTAAGGAGGGAAAAAATTGATCGAATGAGTGCTCGAATTCAGCTTGACTCTGCAATCGATCGGTATTATGTTCTTCGCTTGTCCAGAAGCAAGGAACTAAATATGGGAAAAGGGAGAAGGGAAAGCCGTTACGTACAGTAGGCTGTAGGATTGTATTGTGATACCCAAAGGGAACGTGAGCCATTGTGTTTGGTATAATCCTACCGAATCGGATAGAGTACGATACGTGTGATATTTTCTACGAAACCACCGAGCACGCTTAAGTACTGCCGATCCATAGATCGGGAGTAAAACGTGCATGTGATTGCATTTTATCTCACGAAATACCAACGAGGCCGATGAAAATTTATATTCGTGTAGGAAAAAATTGTTTACCCGAAATGATCGAATTCGTCGTTTTCGTATAAATTTACTTTAGATATTATGATTTTCTAGTTAGTTTTTCACTACCCCGTGACACATGAGCTACGAGAAACGCGTTAATCTTCTAGTAAGCTGACAAGACGCGTTGCGTTCCATGACGTGGAACAAAATTTCAACAGAACGTGATTATAAGATTCGGGTTGATGGCAAATATTTGACACTGGGTTAAATAAAGGATGCTAAAAATGCGTTTAGCGAAGTTTAACACTCTCGCACCGATAGTATGTTGCATGCGGCTCGAGATCGTGTAGGACGTAGGTACTGGTACATACAGTCGATTCTTTTTTTAGAAAGAAAAATCAGATTGATTGTTTTTCCCCTTGTAAAAAGAGAAGCTTGTATATATGTAAGTATATGTGGGCAATTGTGTGCATGTACGTACTTGGGTTAGACGTTGGTTGGTTGGTGGTCTATTTACGTGGATGGAAAGTCTTGCGAAGATGGCCGAGTTTAACCGACGTTAAACGAAACTATTAGGTTATGTGCGACGTTGTGCGCTGAAGCGAGTCTACGTATGAAGCCTATAGAATATATACATACATACATACATACATACATACATACGTATGTACATAGGCATGTGTATGCACGATACTATGCACTCGCCGGAACGTTTGCACGTGTACCTTTACCTATACATATATACGTAAGCACACTCGTGCAATGGATTAAACCGGAATTATTCGAGATAGTCACCGCTTATAAAAACGCAAGTATCGAATGAAACGCTTTGCGGAATGTGCGTAATAATTGAAGAAATCATTTTACCGCTAAAGCTGCGCTAAATGATGACGCGAATAATCTTCCAAGACGACTCACGTTTAGAGGTAATTTTTCGAAATGATCCGGGCCATCGATATTCTTTCAAACTGAACTCGATATACCTATTAGGTCATACATGGGATGTTTGCGCCTGCTACGATGCGTACCAAAGAGCTCTTCAAAATCAACCGAATGATGCGATACCTGTGTATTTATTTCACTTTAGCGGCGGCTTCCCTCGCATTTTAACCGAAAATATGTCGCTATTACGATCGCCTAATTAGTACATATTAGTAACGGAAGGCGGGAAAGGAAAGATGCAAAGATTGTTAATTTTCAACTTTTACACGCTCGAGTACTCTCGAGGGCGAAGAATGTGAATTTTTCGTTGGGAAATGACGTTGGATAAAAATAGATGCTCGTTACTTTTATTATTAAAATTCTGAAATCTTAGAACGAGAGATGCGGATGAACTGATTTTAAACCAACGGTGGAGTTGATGAACTTTTTTACTAATACACGAATAAAAATTATATTTTTATCACTGGATATCCATCTACTGTAGTGTCAACTAATTACCTACAAGTTAAGATAACAACGTTGTCTGTGTTGACACGAAGCGGCAGTGTCGATGCAGAAAATAAATCTTGCAGAAAAGCATGCCATCTCTATCGGTATATGAACATGGGAAAGGAAACTATGAAGCCACGTTCCAATCGTATGGTGTAAGTAGTGTGTAGTGTTATTCATATGTACCGTGGCACAGTGTTTAGTGTACCATACCATGGCGACTTGGCGCGTTGCTAGTGTACGGCATGGCACTCGCGCAGAGGAGAAACAGGAGGATCGATAGCCTCGGTTCGCGAGACAATTTCTCCCAAGGCCAAGAAAGAGGAAAATAAGGTTCTGTTTTGTGGATGCCGCCCCAAATATTTCTGTTGAGAACGTACCTATAGACCGAAACAAACGATAATAGTAAAGAAAGGCGAAGAGAAAGATTAATCGAGGTGTACTTACCTGTATGTAGATATACAAACAGAAGTAGAAAGGTATCATAGATTCGTGCCAAATTACATCAACTTCTCCTCGAAAGCTTGCTATTTTTTCTACAACATTGGACAGCCCTGCTCGGAAAGAACTCGAGTAGGGTGTGTCGACCGAACCCTCTAGGGTTCTCTGCGCCTTAGGTTTCCCCCACGTCTCAAGGAATTCAATGGTTATTCCCGTTTCGTCTTCTACCTTCCCCTCTTACAGAAATATCCTTCTTAGGGATAGAAAGTAATGAAACTGTTCCTTTCTCCGTATCCCCTCGCCCCTCGCCCCTCGCCCTTCCACCGGATCACTCGTCTCTCTCGCATATGTAACACGTGCACTTTGCTAAAGGGAATCTTTCACTAGATCCCAGCGCGTACCTACATAGGTACATGCGAAGGCAACAAACAAAATAGCAACCTATGCTGCACAAATCTATGTAGTCTGAGTTTCGTGAATGTGCTCAACCTGTGACAAACAAACAAACAAGGGCAAGCTTGTTTTCGTGACCATAAGAATCGTAAAAAGTCGAAAAATGCGGGATAAATAAATTGCGAGCATGTGAGCAGAAACGGTTAGACATGAAAAGTAGCTGCTGTGTAATAGAATATTTAGATACTGACACGAGACAGCGATAGCACTAATTGTAAGTAGATGTATGGGGAAATTTTATACCATTATCCGCGACGGGTGTCGGGAATCATCGCGCCGGAGGCTTTCGCGTACAAAATTTTAATATCGCGATCTCGGATTAATTTTACTATTAATTTATAAAATATTATAGCTACAGCCGTGATTTTTCGGGAGCATGGCCAAGTAAATATGATGGCGTATGGACAGATAATACATAGTTTAAAGGTAGGGCTAGCCTCGCGACGGTTTCGCGGTGGTAGGTATGCTTTTGGAGTCGCGCCAGGTATAGAGCTTGATATTTCGCACTGAATGTATAGGTACCTACTACGTAAGTATATAATACTGAAACTGTATTCTCTTTTCCCCGAATCTTCCAATTCGTCTCTAATTTCTCCGCCTTTTCGTCTACCTTTTGAAACTCTTGAAACGAGCACGTATGTACCCCTTTTGATTTTCATATTCTACGCTTTGTCAGTTGTTGTTTGTTTGTTTTCAAACGCTTGTACCTACAATAGGTACCTACATCTTTAGTGATTAGTGACACTAGGATATTTCACACTTTAATTTCTATAAAACTTGCCAACTGGTTTAATTTTTTTGAATCGTATTATTATCTTTATTCAAAACTGTAATTCGGGTAAAGGGCCCAAATTTCGTCCTCCTGCATTTCCCCATTCATATGGTTGCATTTTCAGTGTCATCTGGTGGTAAATGTTGCATTAGTACCTATATGTACGTCAGTATTCTGACAGACTTGCAAGTAACAGTTTAGGTGTTTGTGCCTTCGCGAAGGAGATAGCACGTTACTCGTAGAAGTGAATATTATTTCGAATTCCAAATCGTAGCACTTTTTCGGGCATATCTTGTAGTTTTGTATACGCAATAACTTTGATGGCCATCACCTGCGTGGTTTCTTAGAGCGATCATCACATTGAAACGGCGCGAATTCCAAATTTCGTCCTTGGGAGGTGTCCTAATCTCGGCCCCGCAACTCTAAAGGAAACTGAGATCGATTTTCTAAAAATTTGTTATTTGAAATAAAAGGGGCTGAAACATGAACGGTTACACGAGTGAATTTTATTTTATCGGTTTTCAATCGAATCTTAAGTAGTAGAAATATTTAATGTTTTGTAGAAGCCGAAACGAAAACAGTGATATAAGGAGTCCGTGCGCAAAGAAGACGTTTATTTGCCGTGAGCTTGCACACATAAACTGCAAGATCGCTTGAGTCAATAAAAAATTAATTTTTCAATTTAGGTAGTTCCTGTTTTACAAATATTTTTGGGGGGACGAAAGTGGGAACACTTTTTTCAAATCTCGCATTTTGCACGTTTTCACATTTTGCTTATTATCTCGTATTGACATGACATAATTACATTTTGCGATTCGTGGATGCATAGAGAAACGGTCGGAGGAAATTCGTGCCAAGTGCCAGCTCATTCTAACATTTTATACACACTCTACAGGGTCAAATACAAATGGGGGACGAAATTTGAGTCCTTTATCCTACTCCCCATCATTGGATCCTTGAAATGTAGGTATTACGCGAGAACCGTCGTCACCTGTGCAAGTCGCGACAGTAGGTACGTACATTGGCATACAAAAACCGTCGTTTCATGAAACGAAAAGTCCAAACAAAGGAGAAATAAGACAGATTGGTGAAACAACTAATGATCCTGCAATGAGAGGAGAAAGGGAGGCAATTGAAGAACAGGAGAAGAAGAAGGAGGAGGAGGAGGAGGAGGAGGAGGAGGAGGAGGAGAAGAAGAGGAAAGATTGGTTAGTTGGTTGGTACGTCGGAGTGAGAAACCGATATGCGATTTAAACAGATAAAAGAAGAGGGAGCAATAAGAGGAGAAAACGGTAAGGTCCAGCAAAGCTGGTAGAAGCGCCAAGGGCAGCGAAACCAGCGGAACTAACAGGGCCGAAGCAACAGCGGCAAATCAATACTGGCGTTGCAGTGGCGAAGCCGTATGCCAAGTCATCGCGCGTTCGAGTGCTCTGAGCTTTAATCTTTATAAGTATACAACACATTGGTCTCAAGTCCTATTCACTGTTTTCGCTGTTAACGATGTCTGTCTGTCCTTTGAATTTCAATGAAAAAGTATGAAGAATAGTTTGCGGAGTAAACTCAAGTGCGATAAAAAATATATGTGCCTATGTATGATTTGTGAAATTGACTTGTTACATTCGAGAATTATCCGCTCGGGAACGTGGCTACATAGCATTCTATCGAGTCTGCTTATCATCAACTCGTTTTCTATTAGATATCGATAGTTTGGTATGTTTCTGGATAATATCAGCGGTATTTGTATTATCCTTGGATTTATTACGAATTATTTATATTTAAAAAACGAGTTTTCTTCTCATTTACCTACCCACGTGTGGAAATGCGGGTGATGAATTTTCCCATTGGATTCGGTTGAATGATCGGTGCAGGTAGTCATCACTTTTGTGTGTACGTGTGTATCCGCCGAAACTAAACTAAATAAAGTAGAGTACCATGCTCCGTATACGTGCACACACAAGTATATGGAACCCAATTAAACCGAAGAAAATACAAGAATGGAGAAAGGCGAAGACCGAAATGCAAGACAGAGTGATAGAGTGGAATGAGAAGGGAAGAAGCGGAGAGAACATAGATATGATGGGATATAAAAGGAACGAGAGTGACAGCGAGTTGGCAAGGCAGGTTGCTGGGATGGCTTGATTCGCGGGAGGTTAGAACTGAAATGAAACGAGATGCCTCGGGCCTACTGAGCGCAAGAACTGCGCGCACGTTTGTTCGTTCGCGACTCTGTTCAACGGCGAAATATGAAAACTCCGGAGGCGATTTTAATTTAGCCACAATGTCTATTGTTTCCGACTGCTGAGCCGAGAGCACAAAAGGAAAACGTACGGATGTTGTGTGAGTGTGTGTGTGTGTGTGTCGTCGTGTTGTGTGCACAGTTTTGTGCGAACAAAATACATACCGTGAAAGATATTTAGAGGCGGAGCGAGCCATTACATTAGCTATCAAGTAAAAAAAACTTTCCGAATAGAAGAATTATATCCAGCTGAATCGAAATTGTACATCTACATTCGAAATCGAAGCATAGTGTCATACTTTAATGCTAGAAGAAAGATAGGAAATTATAGGAAATTTCTTCTGTTTGTTGTTTTTTATAGATTCACCAAGTAGTTTTCGGATCACTACTTGGGTGGTGGGGCAGGAAAACGTCCATAAAGTTTCTCGATAGCTCACTTTCGTTACGTAGGTACATCTTCTGTTGGATGAGCAGGCCTTTCCTAGAATGCTGCGTTAGTTTTAATAACTTTCTTTGGCTCTGTTGGCCACAAATTGATTATACCAAAACCTGGCGCGAGTAAGTCTTCTTTTGCCCACTTGTGTGCATGTACAAGCTGTGTGGGTCAGGTCTGGGAAAAGGTGAATTTTTCAAATGATACCTACATAGACTACAATTACCTCACATATGTAGGGTAAATGTGTCTAAAATGACCCCCTTAAGGCGTGTTTCATATTAAAAATACACATGCACACTGTTTAAATTTAAATAATAGTAAAGTAGTTTTTGTAAGTTAATTTATCTACCTTATTATTGGCTTAGAATGCTTAGATCAAATTTAGCTACCTGTTGATTTATATTTTTTATTCGCATTTTTGGGACGGCATACTACGAGGAATCCTTGGGAAAATTACCCGTCTAATCAAGAGTAGAACTAGATACTTAAAATCAACTGACAAGCATAAGACTTGAATTTTTTCGCGCACTCCCTGGCATTCCTGGGATGATTTTACCCTACTGGAGAGAGATCATATGACCCTAAACATTCAACTCACATTCAGTGGTTGAATATAACGTGAAATTATTACATTCGTCAGCGAAACATAGAAAAGTGAGGCAAAACTGGGTGCCTAATGTATTTTTCCTGGTTGCAAAAAAGTCAGACGGCAAAATAAACTTTGGACACCGCTAGAAATCTTAATTGGATCAGAAAATGAGAGCCCTTTTATGAAAAAGTTATTTGCAAGTATTTTGTTTGTTGTTTTAACCTGTAGGTGTGAGTAATATCGGGTACCTATTAAAAAACGCATATTACTATTATTTTAGAAAGCATTTTATCTAGTGCACAAAAATCAGAAATAAAGCTCTCGTCGCCCTCCTCAACATTTGTGCAAATCTCAAGAACCCACCCGTGACCTAAACCTACGTTTAATCAAAATTATTATTGGATTTTTTAAAGATTAGAAATCAGCTCCTACAACACATTTACGCCATACATAGAAAGTATGGGTACCCGATTTTGCCCCAAATGAGGTAATTTACTAAATATTCAATATTTACACTTGAACGTGCGATAAAGAACCGGGTGAAACGTAAAAGTAGATACTGTGTAAAGACTACAGAATACAATGCAGTATGAAAAAGGCAATTCGCCAACGCAACACTGGAACTTTTCAACTGGATATTTTGAAACTTCTCTGGATGAAAATCTACATACGACGGTATAAAATATGCGCTGCGATTGGTCTGATACCGTCGCGTCGTGAGGTCCACCCGAATGTAACTTTCCCCTACATTACAGGTATTATGCAGGTATCTTACTGTCCTGTTTTCCATTGCAAACAGAATTAAAGAAAGACGTTTTAGGTTGAAGCAGTGATGAATCGTCGGTCTGCCGTTGATCGGTAAACCGCGCTCCGACATTCCCTGGTTTTAAGTAAACATTCCTAGTACAAGATACGTTACCTATGTAGGTATTTCTCAGGTCCGTTTGCTTGCGCCCGAGCAAGATTTGCAGACTACGTAAAGCGATCATAGACTATTCGCGGTCTATCTCTATCGGCCATACCTATATGTGCCTATACTGCCTATACGTTCCGAGAATATTCCGGAATCGCTATAGTCGCGACGAGATAGTTGAAATACCCTTCTCCTAGTAAAGGAACCGTAGTTATTCCATCTTAGAGCGGTTTCGCACTAGCGATTGTAGGTACCTACGAAAATTGTCGCATAATACTGATGATAGTCGATTGTAAGAGCAATACATGTGTAGCCCAGTCGTTAAATATCCCTTTTCCCCCATCACCTTGATCGTATTCTATACGAAGGACTTGGAATTGTTGTTTCAGGGCAATTGAGATCGCCGCGTATAATGGAACATCCTTCGGATATAATTGTGGCAAAGAATGAGCCTGTAACGTTGAATTGCAAGGCGGAAGGAAAACCTCAACCTGTGATCGAGTGGTACAAGGACGGTGAACTGGTTCAAACATCACCCGGAGATGCCAAGTCCCATCGCGTGCTACTTCCTACGGGGTCTCTCTTCTTCTTAAGAGTAATGCACGGGAAAAAGGAGCAAGATGGCGGGGTTTACTGGTGTGTCGCAAGAAATCAAGCTGGTTTCGTTCCGAGTCGAAACGCTACCCTAACTGTTGCAGGTGAGCTCTAATATCGTATTAAATATGGGTATGTCACCTACCGACCAATTGCACCCTTTTTTTTGTGCGCGTTAAGGTAATTTCGATAAGTTGATACGTACGTACAAGGTAGAGGAAACCCGTCAACTACGTTCGGATAAGCACAAGACGATGTGTACCGTGTTTGTTGGCCCAATTGATATTCTGGGTGTAGAAGAGACAGTGAAAAATGCTCACGTCCTTCTTGTTATTTTCGCCTTTCGATACAATTGCCCCCTCCCTCTTTTCTTCGTTTTTGACCGGGCAAATGGACAAACCGTTGTTTTTAACCGACTTCAAAATGAAGCAGGTTATATAAGATTCGACCCGTATATATTTTTTTTTATTTTTTTATGTTTGTCCCCTCGTAACTCCTCACCATATGGACCGATTTTGATTATTTTATGTACATACGCGCATGTCTTATCGGCATGCTGTGCCAATATACATAAAACTAAAAAGTCAAAAATAAAAATTTTTTTTTAAAAAGTAAAACCGAAAAGTAAAAAATCATTTTTCTCCTTATTTAATCTACGACTCGCATAATTTTCGAAATCGGCGTCTCATCATTTGCACTGTGAAAAATTATTTTTTACTTTTCAGTGCATTTTCATTTTTTTGTGTCGGTCTTAATTGTTTGCATAGGTTTCACATACCTACTTACATACGCAGATACTATTGGTAATCGTTTTCTCGTGTCTTTAATACGCGCGATGAACGAACACATGGACTCGAAATATTCTACATTTCGCTTGTAAGTTTCTCGCTTGTAAGAGAGGAAAATGAACTGTACGGGAAGATGGGTAGGTAATTATTAATCATTAATTTTCACGAAGGAAACGAATGTAGTCGAGAAATTAAAAAGAATGCAAGGAATGGAATAGAAAGGAACGAAACGGCCAAGTATGGGCCGGAATTTCGCTGACCGTCGTTCGTCGTCGGTGTACACGTGTGGTTGGATAGGGTGGTGCGTGCGAGCGTGCGCACGCTCGCGCATACACCCACGTGCTCTCATACGTACACAAATACGCATGGATACGCGTAGAGGAAGGGCGAGTGGTTGAGGGCGAGAGGAGAAGGAGAGAAGGGAAGGAGAATAGAAATCGATACGAAGCTGTATCTACATCGAGCGTATGCTGGCGACCAACATGGTGCTGTGTTGCACGACGCGATGCAGCAGCATAGCTTGCGATGGCGTGGCGTGTGAATACCGTATATAGTAGCTACCTAGTATATGTATGCCTGTACTTTGATCTTTCCATATAATTAGATATCGGTAAATACTATAGGTATTATCCATTTATTTCTATTTATAAAAGAGAATTCTCAATTCCAATACCTATATGTAGAGAGACAGAGAGAGAGAGAGAGAGAGAGAGAGTTGTGGTTTTCGCGACATTTACTTAAGCGATAGTGCTTCCGACGCGTTGAAACCTTTACTACCTATATGTAGAATTTGAAATTATACAAGGGCGACACCACAAATCTCGTGTTCCATGTCGTCTGTTTATTTTACACAAGTTGAATCATTTTCATCAACTTGGACTAGCTATAATTATTATTTCACCTCTGTGAAGATTTCATTAGTTGATTAAGTTGATTTCGCATTTTCAGCATCTTTCGGAAAGTGTATCTCGTTAAAGTGTATTTTATTTTTCACGCACGTGTCCACTTGTCGTTCTTGTTACGTATTTAGCGACAGCACGGTCTTATTTACTTTGTCCATCTTTGTCGCGCGTTGCCGAGAGAAAAAGGACTGAACGGGAAGATGGACATAGCAATGGCGGTAGGCAGAAACGTAGGCAGTTATGGCCGACGACTATGAATAAGGCTTTGTACTACCGCGAGCACGCTGTGCAACCAACTTGCCCCGAAATAAACTCGCTCGGAACTCGAGATGGAAAAAGATGAAAAGAAAAAACGTAAGAGAACAGAAAATATTGTAACAGAAAAATAAGAAGGAAAGAGAAGGTTCTCAACCGCAGCTGCGTAATATAAAACAAGTTCGGGGGTTAGGTATAGTGCGTGACACTTTTAAAAGCAGTCAATTCTCTCATCCCGAACGTCTAATAAAATCGAATTAAAAGTAATAGGTATACTTAATCGCACGACAAGTCGCAGGGCCAGTGTATGGAGCCCTTTCGAGTTAAACAAATCGATCTAGCTATAATTTCATAATTTCACCGCGGCTATGGCAAGAGAAATTCAATTTCACAGAAATATTCCATCAGCTCGACTGATTCGAGTTGTTCGGATCTACCAATACGCTTCTCCGCTTCTCTTCTTTTCTCCGATTCTCGCCACGACGAATCAACACCTATCCATCCAGCGTTTGCTTCCAACCCTCTGCTATCCCGGACCCCATTCTGGTCCCTTGTTCGCTCCATCCACCGCGTATCGATTAGCCGGACGGCATACCCTAGTACCGCTGTGCTGTGCCAGGGTTACTTTGCCTGGTTTTTAGAGGAAAAGAGAGGAAGAGAATAAAGGCGCATAGAGGGCGTTATAGCTTTTAATCCCAATGGAGGACAGACACTCTACATATACCTACTATATCGATGGATTCGTTGAGATACGATGTGCCGACACGGTAAACGTTTCCGCTTCTTCGCATTTACTATACCTATATTTGGGGAATGGCTTGTTCAGGTTATTAGAAAATACCGATGGAAAACATAATGGGCTGGCTCGGGCCATTACTTCAACTTGACTTTTCGTTGTATCCCCACTTCTACGCACAATATCAACTTTTGTCGCGGGAAAATATAAATGAAAACCTCGCGTTTCCTCTGCTACTTACTTGGTATGCACGCGCACGCGCACACACACACACACACACAGTATTCTCATAATTTTGCAAAAGAAAAGAAAACAAAGATAGTAAGTATGTATGTAAATACTTCCGTCGTTTATGTTTAGTGTTACTTATTACTCGTGGAGAGGTTCAAGTAAGTACTCGGTATGCGCATGAAATTCGAGAGACAGAGACCTTTTCGCATTGTGCACTCCACGACCCGCAACTTCCGTTCTCATTCCTACTCGCATACTTTCTCGGAGAACCGCCAACTCTATCGGGAGATAATCCTACCCCAAGAGTGATCTTGAAGAAGATTATTCTTTTAAATGATATTTCCTCGCAAGAAACGGACTTGTGTAATATTTACTAATATTTCTATAATGTGAAGCACAGGAAAAAAGAAGAACGTCATGGCGTTGCGTAATTAATATAAAAGCAACTACGATCCTATAAACTAATCGAATCAGACAAAATTGCCGACGTCGATCGGTAAGAATTAATATTTCTCCAAGCTGAAACTCTTTCTGCAAGTTTGACGACGACTACACGACATACATAAGTACATGCATACATACGTATTCCATTTCGCAAGGAAGCAAATGCTGTCGAAACAACGACTCCATTCAACCCGAATGGTGTAGTAGGTATTTCCGGTGTGGACAGCCAAGTTTGCAAGTTGCATGGCACAGGCTGAGGGGTCGCGGCGCGGCGCGGCGCATACAACCGTTTATCGCAAGATGCAATCTACAAGCTACGAATGCTACGATAGATATCGGACAGCCACGTTTGCTATTCCCGTTTGCGTTTAGATTCACATTTACAATACATTTCATGCTTATTTGGCTCTACTCCGGCTGGCCGAAACTCTGAACTTTTCAATTTTTTTTGTATCATTCCGTTATGCACGGATGTAAGTAGGTAGGTATACAAGTGTTGACTCATCCTCGGGGGAATGTTTTTTATAAAACGAAACCTTTACATACCTAATACAGTGAATGAAACGATTCGATTAGAGTGGCGAGGATTTTGTGAAAGCGCATCCAGTCTCCATATACATATGTACATACATAGATATTTAGGTACATGTACACAAGCTTCTTGGAAAGTTGATCGTTCGAGTGTCAAGCACGGATCGTATTAGTTAAAAATTTGGGTATCGTAAGAGTAGTAACCGTACATACGTATTTCTTTGCTCGCGTGTATGTATACACGTTTGAATCCCGTTTCTGCCTAGTGCGCGATGTACCTCGGTGATATATGTGCGTGAGTACGTCCAGCTGCCACGCCTACCGACACTACGGTTTAATTGAGTAATCGAGTACATACCCCGCGACGTTGGCGTTGTCTGTGAACCAGCAGGAGAGTCACTTCCAACCCTCCCTCATTTCCCCTGCATATGTTTGTTTCTAAAAATGAAACAACCAGAACAACAAAGTTTTTTCCATCTCCTTCAATTAGGTACATATTGCTATTCCAACATTCGATTGTTGGAACCGAGTGTTTGAGTAGAGAATACACAACTCGAGAAGGAAAGAAAAGGCTAAACTGCTAAAGCAATATATCAAGGACAAGGCCAGGAAGCGTGTGGCGTGAATTATGCCGTTTGTCCGGTTTAGCGGAATCAAAGTCTGGATGCGGCACGAATCAGACAGGAACAATGCAATTTAAATGTTAAGCGAACGGGCACGGCATCGGATAGGCAGGTATCCCTGACGTAGCGCGTATTTTAGCAAGATACAGTGTGCGTGTTAACGGGATTTCGTGAATTTAAATACGACAGTTAAATCGAATTTTGCCGTGGCGTATCCTCGAAGCGTGTGCCCCGGTAGGTAGAAGCTAGCGGAAAAGAAACGGAAGGAGGGCGAGGAAGAGATATCGTACGATGCTACGTACATGGATATTAAATTGCATTTTCGATTAAAAGGAAACACAATTCTTGACTGGATCTTGACTGGCTCAACAACTAGGGACACAACAACTTTGACCGACCACCGATGCTTGTCTATCGGATATGTGTAGTCGCACGGGGGAACGAACGCTGCACACTCGCGTCTATTTATATCGAATCCGTGGGCATACCGGACCAGACTGGCGCGTCGCAGCGACTCTGGTGCGCGCCGACAATTCCTGCGACAACGTAGGCTGTTTCAAACTTTCAACCACTTCGGACCCCGTTCGAAATCCTCAAGACAGATCCTTGGAAATCCTTAGGCCATCTGGTGGGTTAGGTCTTGAATCCGTATAAATAATACCTTTGGACGATTAAAATCTTTCTTTCCAACACGACTAACAATAAGTAGTATGTAGTAAACGCGAGAGTGGCGTGGCATGGAAAAGCCTACCTCTGTATGGACTATGGATCCGCGATCGACCACCCGTATATGGGTGTATACATACTATACTCTCCGTATATGTACATTGTACCTACTTATATACAGACTGCGGTCACTTTGGCTAAAACTTGCAGCAAGACATCGAGCAGCGAAGCGTGCAAACATGTAAGCATGCTAACGTACACCCATACGGAGACTCTGCGTGGCCCTGCGGGGATTTGCATTCAATGCTCTTAGGTACCCGCCGAGCGAATATCCCTTCTACGTATGTATGTAGGCATCGCCACCGCTACCACTGCTTCTCGCCCTTTCTAACCGGAACCCTGTACCATTGTGCTTATTTATGTACTTTAATTATATCAAATATGGTACTGTGAATACACACGAACGCGCGCGCACCGAATCGACTGTACTCTTAGGATAAACAGAGTACCGAATTCTCACGTTCGCCGTTTCATCTTGTCGGTTCTTGCAGCACACTTTAGGGACCAGGTACTTGTCGAATGCATTACAAATATCCAGATAGGGTAAAGTAGCCGAATATGAAACCCATTTCTAAAAAACATCATAACTCTTGACTGAGAACACTTTTATTAAAATTCGGTACACGTTTTAATAGGAGAATATGTACTTATTCTGCAGCAACCTATTGGAAAGTACTTTAACAAAAATTCGGTTTCTTCGTAATAAAATAAAAAGGAAAGTCATTCAAATACGCCGATAAAAAAAGGGTTCCTAATATGAGACCCAGTTTGTTTTTTCCTGAAACTTATTTTTTCATTCGTATCGATCGTTTCATGATCGTTATTTGTCTGAAACGTAGGGAAACATTGTATCTGGTATTGACCATCCAAATTTCTCAAACAGCGTAATAAGAAACGCAGTCAATAATTTAGTCACTTTTCATAAGCAAAAATAACGATGATAATTTCAAGAGTAAGACTTGTTAAAGCGTCATTGTACCATCACTTACCTACCTGCAGTTTGAACGTTCCATTTATCTTCTGAAGCACAAGTAATACATAAACAAGCGATCGTCCATAACTAACACGAATAACGCTCGCTCTCACTCTATCGCACTAACTTCAATTGACTAATTATTGTACCACAACATAAACTAGAAGATCCACGCTGTCTGTTAGTTTTTGTTCCATCCAAATTGAGTCAGGTAATTTTGAGTTACAGACAAATCAAAAAGTATCACGGAGTAACCAGTACCACGAACTTACCCGAGTTTACCCTATTTCTGAACTTACCTTCTACACTTACCACTTTAGAAGTACATATTTGTAATTGAATCGAACCACTTGAAAAACTTTCTGCAATGTATTTCCGAAAGAAATAGCATCGCTACGACATTCAAGAGTTCTGTAGCGGAGATAAGCTGGGGTCGCATATTAGGAGAGGTCGTCATATTCGGCTACTTTACCCTACATAGGTACATTTGTAGATAAATAAGAAAGTAGAAGCACAGAACTACCTACTTAGTCTACGTGTGCGCGTGTTAATATCACTGCACAGGGTAGCTGGCCAACTACTCGCATACCTACCTACCGATTGTTTTTAATGAAAAAACCATGTCTCTATCGTTACATCTACACTTACATCTACACAAGAGTTACCTCGTTTTGAAAAGCCCGTCTCGCGCGCGGGTGGTGCTACACTCGCGCACGGTCCACAGGCATAGCCGTTTGTCTCGTCCCGGCCCATGTACACGCGTAGCACGAAGGGAACGCAACGCGCCTGCTGCTCTCATTAGTTGGTTCCTGCGGCTCGCGAAAAAGCCCGAGGGGTTATATGGTCGACAGGGGTGGGAACGGTAAAAAGACGAAAGGGGCGAGACGGGAGATCCAAGAACCCTTCAATTCTTTCGCTCCAGATCTAGCGTTCGTTAATTGGAGGTTGTTTGACTACGCACCAGCTTCACCCCCATTTCTCCCTTCCAAGACCCCAGTTTTTTCGCCCCATCTCACTCAGGCTTTCAACAACTGGCCGCTGCGCTGCGCCGCGCCGCGCCGCCCGTCTCGTTAAAAACAGATGAGAAAACAGCATCGGTTTAAACCGCTTACCGTATTCCGTTTCTACGTGAAACCGATGCGACGCTACTTAACTAGATACAGGTAATCCATTTCGATAATCAAGCACCTCGCTTCAACTTGTGGGCCTTGTGTGTGCTTCTCTCCTCGAGTTTCGATAAATTCAATTCGATTTCGATAGCAGGGATGAATCGTGAATTATTCACGAAATGGAAATTTAATTTCGAAAAATGCATTGGTATTGTAGAGGCCAAGTAAGGCCGTTCAAGTTTTACCACACGAGCGTAAAACTGTTTGCAGGGTGCCAACGATGAGCAAACACGCAAACAGAGCGGAACGGCTTAGCCGATGCACCAACTAGGTATGTCGTGTGACTCATCGTTTCAACAGAGACACAAGTGATCAAAGAGAAAGGACTAGGACGAGGAATCTGCGTGCCGACTTTCCTGCTGTTTCAGGGTTTAACCTCATCTCAATATAATCAGACTGACTCTAACGACTCTAATGACTATTCCCATGTTATTACATAGATAGGTATAGTCGTATGTAAGTGGACAAAATGATGATCTTTGTCCATCCACACGCCCACAGCCGCGGCCATTCCTTATATCACGCAACGATAGTATTCGATAATAAATAGAGTGCATTGTTAGTGTTCCTTCTCGAGAAATTGTATAATTTCTTATTTCTCATTTCTCGAGAAACTTACTTAAGTGTAGGAAAATTATTATAAATCCCATTTGTTTCCAGAAATGAATTTTCAGTTAGTTCAAATTGCGCGTTACTAGTTAATCGTGAACATATAGTAAACACATCTACAATTTCTATCTAATAAATGCTAGGAAGACATTCGACGATTTGCGCAATTGTTTATAAACTTTCCTCTTCCTATCGCCCGGCTTCACTAAAATGCGCGACGACCTTAATGCGTTCGGTGCACGATTGTTTGTTTGTTTGGACGGCAGCAATCAGATTTCAGAAAGAATACCTAGACGATCACCTAGACGGTACTGGCGACTCACTGCTCTGCGTGATAAACAGTCAGTCTACGTTTGAATTCTAAACATGTTCACAAGACCGAATCTTGCGTTCGTCTGTGCAGGATTTGTGTTAAATTTTGCCACTCAAAAAACTCAAGGTACGCACGGGTTTAAAAAAGTGGAAAATATGGATGAGGCAAGTACCAGCAGTTTTAATTTTAAATCGGTCAAACGATTCCGATGTTCAGACAACAATGAAACTATATTGATAAATTTATTACGCGACCAACTCTGTCAAAAATAATATCGAAATTGGCAGCTGTTGATCGCTTTTCATTTATTCAAATATCAAAAAGTGAATTTATAAGACAAATTATAGCGGTTAAAGGATTTCATCTGCCTCGTAATTCATCAGATACAATGCAGTTAATGATGGATTTTTATACACAGAAAATATGAGAAATAATTGAAAAATAAAATACTTCAATTGGACGACCAAAAGTTCAGCATAATACCTATCTATTGACGAATGTACAAATAACAAGAGATGCCTATATCGATGTAGATACCTGCTAATCTCGGATTAGGTAATGCCGATTAATGGAAGCTGTACATCTGAAAGAACTTTGGACTTAATTGATGTAAAACTAAATTCTTTTAGTCCTTCACTAAAATAAGACGTGCTAGCTGTTACGAGCGATGGAGCGGACGACTCTCGCCGGCGTACCAACAGTTTTGTTATAATCATACACGATACGTTTAGCCGTTTTAAAAGTACCGATGAGACGCAATCTCTTCACTCGGATGATGGCAATGGATTCTCACAAAATGAAAATAATGATTCAGCCAATTCAGATTCTGATGTTGAAACAGTAGAAACCTCGAATGTTCAGTTGCGACCAACCATCGAACAAACAATCACAGCGATACATTAATATAAATAAAAATAATAAATTCCGAACTTTAGCAAAGGAATTTCATATTTTCCAGTCCACTGGAAAAGGGACATCCAATTTACAACAACTTTTGGATGCTCTATACACAATTAAACCAACATCCACTGAAAATGAAAGAAACTTTTCTACAGCGGCAGATTTTTTTTTAAAACACTATTTTAAAATATAAAAGTAATGTTTCGCCTTGCTCACTAAGATAAGTAACTAGAATACCCTAAATCAATTTTTTCAATTATATTTAATATCTGTTCTTTTTTCATTTACTCAAGTTTTGTCTAAATTAGACACGAATAAAAGTTTAGATAAATATTATCAACATTATTCCAAAAATATCTTTTTAATTTCTTGAGAATTCTCGAGGAACAGGATCAGGAACTCTAAACGTAGTTGAGTGGTGTGCAAGATTAGCAAAAATCCGATTCAAGCCAATCACCCCATTACTCGTGTACCTAATATGCCGACATTAATGAAAACTTGTACATAGGGACATTGGTACATTCGGGAACTCTCGGACAATACTTTCGATGCTTTCCAGCGAAATATCGATGTGAAAACACACGAGGAGGGCAAGCACCGGGCAGAAATCCTCCGATGCAACGTGAAAACACACCGACACCACTTAAACGATTAAATGTACCTACATACCTACTTGACCGATACGTCCATCATATCTCTATGGTAGCTAAAGAACGTTGGCAACTGCTATTTCCGATGTCTCATAGATAGTTACATAGACAGAGTAGAAATGGCGAAAATTACGAAACTTGGGAAAAGATGTTTGCCGATTGGTGATCGGTAAAAAAAAATTTTAAAAAAATTAAAAAAAACAAGTAAAACCGACTTGAAAATAATAAAAATGCACGAAAAAGTAAGAAATAATTGTTTCCTTTATTTAATCTAGGATTCTCATATTTGTTAAGTCGACGCCAGATTTACACAGTGCAAAATATGAGAGTCGTACTTTAAATACCTCAGGGAAAAAATTATTTTTTACTTTTTAGTGCATTTTTATTGCAGTGTACTTGGAAGTCGGTTTTAATTTGAAAAAAAAATTATTTTTAACTTTTTAGTTTTATATACATATGTTTATATATTGACATAACATGCTGAGGAGATATGCGCATACGTGCATAAAATAATAATAATTAGGTGACAACAGTCTTTATTATTAACCAGAACTGGCAAAATATTGAGCGAATGTTGATGCAGTGTAGAACTGTAGAATGGGACCACCAGGGCATCGCCCTCTCTCGAATAAAAAGAAGATCCTCAAAATAACACATAAAAAGAATACTTACTTATAGAATACTTATATCTATAACCTCCTCCTGTTTGAAGTCGGTTAAAAAGCTAAAGAAGGTACCGGTTTGATATAATTTCTTTGTTGCAGTGCTAAGGGATGAATTTCGAGCAGAACCGCAAAACACTAGAGTCGCGGCCGGAGAAACCGCTTTATTAGAGTGTGGTCCACCCCGAGGGCATCCAGAGCCAACGTTACATTGGAAAAGGAATGGTCACACGCTAGACTTGGACGTTACTAAACGGTATTTTCATACATACATACGCTAACACGGGTTTTCGACATTTCGGTGTCGATTCGTGCCTTGCTCGAGAGAATAATGGGTAACGAAGCGCTTGGCATTTAGAATCGCACACGTTTCTATAAATCGGGGTATTTTCGGTCAGTGGAAAATTTGAAAGTCACCCATCATTTAAAAGAGAACTGCAACATAGGTATCGTTGGTTCGGTGGTTTTGTCCTGATTTAACGTAGCTACGGGGAGAAGCATAATGCGACTTGATACGCCTTCCTACCAAGGAGCGTGTAGCGGAGCTGGGCAAATAGTATCTAAACAAGTAGGGTAATGAGAGTAGGTAGTAAGTCAAGTGATAGAAATCCCGGTGCCAGGCACCGCTGGGAAATGTGGAAAAAGTGGAAAAAGAATTAAGTAAAAGAGTCGTAGGTTTATCGGAGTTGTCGCATTTCAAGAATTCTCAAACTTTACCAGCGTAAATTTACGGGCCAAACAGAGGGAGGTTTTCTCACGACCACACCATTCGTTTTCTCCTCTGTGGACAAGCGCGCGTTTATCGATCGCTCTTTTCTCTATACAGCGTCACTCTGGTAGACGGTGGCAATTTGATGATCTCTGATGTCAGGCAAACGGACCAGGGCAAGTATCAATGCGTTGCCGAAAATATGGTGGGAGTAAAGGAATCCGCAGTAGCGACTTTGACAGTTCACGGTAAGTACCCGCATACCTAGTACCTAGGCATCTACTATTGCTCTGTGCCTGTGTATGCTTATAGACGAGTACCTACAATCATTTCCGTGGCTCTTGTTTTATTTAGTAAAGCCATTCTTCTCGTCAACTCCCGCAAACCAAACCATTCTAACGGATCAAACGGCTGAATTTGCCTGCCGCGTAGGCGGCGATCCTCCACCTGAGATTCTTTGGCGTCGAAACGATGGCAAAATGCCGATCGGACGAGCACATATTTCTGATGATAAGAGCTTGCGAATCGAAAAGGTGACATCGCTAGATCAGGGCACGTATATTTGCGACGCCGAGAATGGTGTCGGTGCAATATCGGCAAGCGCAACTCTGACGGTACACTGTGAGTAGCGAGAAACAATAAGCTACCTATAGGTAGTATAAAGTACAGTATTCGACTGGCGTACGAATTAATAATAATTGAGAAAAAATTCTCACTCTACTTTTCAGCAAGGCCAGTTTTTACTAACTTTCCAAAGGACGAAATCGTCAACATCGGATCGAACGTGTCATTCTCCTGCGCGGCGCGTGGCGCACCGAAACCTTCCATCTTCTGGACTCGCGAGGGTTCTCAAGAACTAATGTTCCCTGGAAACGAGTATCAAGATCGTTATAAAATAACCGACGACGGAAATCTGCACGTCAGGGGAGTTGTTGGAAAAGACGAGGGCCACTACGTCTGCAGCGCCATCAGCCAAGCTGGCGCAAGTACAGCCACGGTTTTTCTTCAGGTATCGAAGCTATGATGATGGATATCTATCTATCGATCTATCTATCTGGTTGGGCGAGTGCGATTTCTGTGTGTCTTTCGTCAGGTTACATCCGTAAAAGAGGCACCCCCACCTATAATCGAATTGAGGGCGACGAATCAGACATCGCCTCCAAAGGACGAGATTACAATGCCATGCCGTGCGTTTGGGAGACCTCCTCCAGAGGTCCGCTGGTACAAGGACGACCAACCCGTGCGACTGGATACCGGGGATCGATTTGCAATCGCGAGCAATGGTACTCTTTCGATAAAGAACCTTCAACCCGGCGACACTGGAATATACAGCTGTGTTGCTTCTTCCGAATCCGGCAATACATCGTGGAGTGCAAGTTTGACGGTTAGCTCGGAAGCGATTCGCCGTGGTGTAGTGGCAGGCGGCGGCGGCGGCGGCGGCGGCGGCGGCGCATCGATGCTTCCCGAGACCCCTAGCAAGCCGAGAATAGTAAATGCTACTAGTAACGCGATTACGCTTACCTGGAGTCCGGGTCACGAAGGGGCCAGCAAAATAATCGATTACACGGTCGAATATTTTGCTACGAATCCAAAGACCGGCTGGCTCGTTGCTGCGGAAGGTATTGTCGGCGACACCTATACCGTAAGTACCTATATCGTATGATACATACCTACATACGTGTACATATATGTATAGATGATATGCCCCGATTGGTTTTTTGTCAGGTAACCAACCTTAAGCCCGACACGAGCTACGTGTTCCTTGTTCGTGCCCGAAATATTCAGGGTTTCTCACTTCCCGGTCCTCTGTCGGACGTGGCGCGAACGACGGGTCTTGATCAACAGGCGATCCCACAAACGGAACTGATTCGGGCCAGAGATCGGCTCAACAGCGAGATTCTTTATTTAAAACAAGTTGAAGCTTTAAGCAGTACTAGCGTCAAGATTATATGGGATGTAAGTACATACCCAATACGTACATACATAGATAGTAGTCTGTGCGAATTCAGTTGCCTTTGTCAACTCTCGTATCCCGGTATTCTTTAGATTCTCGGAGCTGCCGATTTGGTCGAAGGTCTCTATATAAGGTACCGCCAAGTTTCCGAGAAACCGGAATATCGAATGGTTACCGTACTAAATGCCGGAGCAACCAGCCATGTTTTGACTAGCCTGAACAAGTACACGCGGTACGAGTTTTTTCTAGTTCCTTTTTTCAAGACTATCGAAGGTAGACCGAGCAATGTCAAGTTAATAACCACGTTAGAGGACGTACCTTCCGGCGCGCCCGAAAACGTCCACGTTGGTATGATAAATGTCACTTCGGCATTTGTTCGTTGGTCTCCGCCGCCGAGAAATACGCAAAACGGACAGTTGATAGGATACAAGGTAAAAAAAGTCGCGAACATTCCCCTATCGTATCTCCTGCTTTTCTCTGAGCTTTCCAATTGTTTTAGATTCAAATTAAGAGCAACAACAGCAACAAGATTTTAGGCCAGATGTCTTTAAACGCATCCACCACTTCCGTAATTATTAACAGCTTAACGACTGGCGGCCTTTACACCGCGCGTGTGGCCGGCTTAACTCGCGTCGGACTCGGCCCTTTCTCCAGTCCGACTGTGTTGAACATGGATCCGGGGCAATTGACGCAATTACCGCCGCGAACGGACCCGAGTCAAGGGAGTGCCTCCGTTATTGGTGAAACGTGGTTTCTCATCCTGATGATAACGGTCGTGTTGACTGTTATCGCCGCCTTGCTGGGAGCTCTTTACGTTCGAAGAAAACAAGCGATGAGCAAACAGCTAGGCCACTTGAACGTTCCAGTCGGTACGGCCAATGACATTTGTCAATTGAACAAGGATACTCTGTGGCTGGAGCGTGGTTGGAGACCGAGCAACACGCTTCAGGCTTCGTCCGCCACCGACAAGGACTGCGAAACGAAACTGCTTAGCAATCAGAATCAAATCGGTCTGCCGCCTGGTGGAATCGTCGGTATGACAGGCTCCGAATACGCCGAAGTGAATCTAACGACATTTTATAACACAAGGAAACAGCTTCAAGCTCCGCCGGAACCTTACGCCACGACCACGCTTTGCATGCCCACCCGTAGCCCAGACTCGATAGAAACTAGTGGCCGCAAATCGAATTCGAGCGACTCTTGCCTCAAACCAGATTACTCGAGTGTAGATTCCAATCTGGATCGGAACAAATCGACAGTGTCGCCGAGTAGCGACAATGCCAGCAGTGTGTACAACGCGGACGAAAATACAGAAGCGCACAGGCGGACTCATCAATACAGAATGCCGTTACCAATCGAAAATCAACCACTGAATTGGTGCGACATGCTACCGCCACCGCCAGAACATCCACCCTCGTTCGAGGGATCTCTCGGTTCTGTCAGGCCCCATTCGCATTCTCATCAACATCAACACCAACACCAACATCAGCACCAATACCAGTATCATCATCATCACCATCAACATCAGCATCAACATCAGTATCAGCATCAGCATCACTACCAACAGCATCTGCAGCTGCAGCAGCAGCAGCAGCAGCAGCAACAGCAGCAGCAGCAGCAACAACAACAACAACAACAACAACAACAACAGTCACAAGTGCATTACCAACATCAGACAGCGTTCAGTCCACAGCTGGGAAAGCGAAGCATCGACAGGCAGAACGATCTAGACTTGGTAACTGGTTCCGGATTAGCTTTGGGACTGGGTTTGGGTTTGAGTTTAAATTCTGGTTCCGGCTCGGGTTCTGGCTCTGGGTGTGGCTCTGGCCCTGGATCCGGGAATTCTGCAAGTCCACCAAGTCCACCGATCAGGGCAGCGAACAGCTTGGGAGGTTCGGGCACAGTCTGGAATGGTTCGAGCCAACAGCAGCAGCGCGAACCGTTCGACAACTCGGCGGTTCAGCAGAATAACGTTCATCAACAGGGCAGGTACACGAGCTTACCTCCGCAGACAAATCCACCCGCACTGCCCGCTTTTCCGCAGGGATTTGATCGTTACGAGTACAAAAGCAACCAAGAGAACGAATACGAGAGCGGTTCCGTTTTATACGGCCAACGCAACGGGTCGCCATTGGAAGACTACGATTCCACGTATAGTCGCGTAAATCGTGTTGAATCGCACTCGGAGCAATCGATCGCGAGCGAAGATGACTATCGGCGAAACGACGACGGCTCCTATCCGACCGACAATCTCTATCAACCGGAGAACGACGAGTGGGATAGAAAATCGTGTGATTCCAACGCGCATTCGGACATTTGTTGCTCCTGTTCAGAATCTAGCTGCCTTTACGGGAACACGCTCGAATACAACCAACAGTTTGCGGCGGCGGCAGCGGCGGCGGCGGCGGCGGCGGCGGCGGCCCACTGCCTTCACGCTAAACAAGAATCTAAAACTAAAAGTGGCAGGAGTCCCCGTAGGAGAAATACTAGAGCCTCTTCACCGACTTACAGCAGTGGTGATAGTAATTACTCTTGTATACCACCGAGGCAATCCGGAAGTATCAGCTCGCAAGAAAGATCGAGGCATAATCGCGGCAAAGGTCAGCATCTTGATCTTCTCTTCTTTCATGTGTACAAATCGATGTTTTTCTCTGAATTCACCCTTCTCTTTCCCCACAGACAAAGTGCCTAGCTTTTCAAGAACCAGCGGTTATCCTCCACACAATTCCTCAGCCTCCAATACAGTCAGCAGCTCCGGCAGTCAAAGGTACAACAAACTAAACAACATGTTTGTGAGCAGTGGTAATTCGAATGCTCCTCCAGAGTGTAGTCGACCGGCCGACCTTCGCGATGGCTAATACGTACCTTGATTCGTAAAAGCGGAAGACTGCCGATGAACCCGTATCGTCGAAATAATTGACATTAGACGCGACGCGACTCAGTGCACTCTTGCATTACTCCTTTGCCCACTCTATTCTTTTCCCCCAGTTTTCCATGGAGTAGTTAGTAGCGTGCGTGTGCCGAGACGACATTTTACGAGTTGTTTCTGCATTTTTCTCAATTGCCTTGGGAAAAATACTCCTTTCCATTTCCCGACTCACCATTACCTATACTCGTCCGGTACATTGTCGAATAAACGAATGAAAACGGTAAGTAAGCGTGATATCCAAGTCACCAATAGTACGCCAAGTAGAAGCGTGTTAAATGGAACTGAGAATTCGTGTAGGTAGTTTTTCGCGAGTGAGCATTAGTTGACATTTTGGGCAACGACTTTTTCCAATTACTAGTTTCGATTCAACGTGGCGTTTATTTTCCACAACCTCTAGATTCTCGCCACAGAGCGTCCGCGCGAGTACATATTATTTTTCACTGTAACGTTCCCATGCTCCAAGATAAATTCGCGACCTTTATGGCATTAAACCGAACGCGAACATTTAACGCGTGATTCTGCACAACTGGGTGTTTATTAGAAATGACAGAAGGTACGATATGATATCGTATCAGCGACTAAAGTGTATCGAGTATTATCATATCGAAGAATTTTGTACAAGCTGTACACGCTGACTGTGTTCTTTCTGTGAAACTAATGTAGCTATAACTGCTGTATGGCGTGTGCTGTATAGCGTTCCTTGCGAATCCCAGAGGAGAGACCCTGGTCTCCCTTGGTCTGTGATTTGTTCATTTCTTCAGAATGGAATTTGAACATCGAGCTAAAACTTGGTCTCGGATACCTAATTGTCACAGTGACAACGAAATAACCACACCTTGACGACATTCAACTGAATTTTCAATCAGTCGAATCGAACGTTTAATTTCGAGACATCTCGACATGTTCTCTATCGAGATATAGCGAGAGGATTTCTCGACGAGCCTCGCTAGAGCCAAGATTAACGTAGGTATGGGGGATGACAAGTCAAGTGCAAGAGATCGAGTGAACGACACTCGCTGTTTAATAATCGCTCAAACTCGTTATAATTGATTTAATGTTTTTAGGAAGAACAAAGGGGAACGATAACTGCCCGAGTAAAACGGTAGTCATCGTCCAACAGTAGTTGATTATAGTGGTTATACGGTAAAGGGAACGGACGTCGAAAACACTGCCGGAGATTATAAATTCCGTAATATTACGTAGCGGGGTTTAAATCTTGAGAGAAATTAAAACCCAAACCAGCCACGTGAGTCGAGAGTACGCGAGCGAAATTGGTAAATCCGTATCATGTATATTAGGGCACGACACAAGTATAATCCGTCCGGGCGGACGAGAAGCGAGAATTATAGTTGACTAGGAGCAGGAGAGAGGCGAGCGAGGGAGAGAGAGAGAGAGAGAGAGAGAGAGAGAGAGAGAGAGAGAGAGAGAGAGAGAGAGAGAGAGAGAGAGAGAGAGAGAGAGAGAGAGAGAGTGAGTGAATTTTGTAGCGTGTTTAGATTAGGACTCGAATCGAAGAAGAAACATAGCACGTAGAATATGTATATATCAAGTATCCAGCGTAACGATATTCGAACAATCTTCACGCAGGTCTACTCGAACTGTACGTCGGGTTTGCCAAACTTCATTCAAGTTTAATGACGTAAATGCCCATTCTAGACATATACCTGATACCTAGACATAGGTATCTCCGGAAGAATGAATGCCCTCGAGACTGTACATAGATTCGCATTTGAGATTTTCCGCGGTACGGAAATCCGATCGATAGTATATAATAATAGTTACTTACAATTAGGTATTGAAAAGTAGTTGATTCGAGGGCGAGTGCTCACGGTATTTTCCTTGTACGAGAGAATCGCGAGAGAACGGATAGTCACTTTACGCCGAACCATCCTATCAATTTGCGAGAAAAAAAGTAATACGTTATTTTTATAGTTTCTCATCTTTGCACAATTGTTACGATGGTTCGCGCCGTCTGTATCATATTCGTATACATACCTAAAATAAAACAATTGCCGCGCGCACGGCAATTTACATATGCGCGAATTCTATCCCTTGGCTCCATTTCTATTTTTACCCTTCCCACTTGCCACCTCGCTCTCAGTCCCACGTAGAGACATACATATGTGTAGTACATACGTATGTATGTCGTGTATTTGCGTTTCATTCTTTCTACCACTCACCAGCTGTACCGGCGTCAGCCATAATTTCAATTACTTGCCTACTGTCCTCCTGCGAAATACTCCTACCTTTATTCGCTTCTTCTTGCACGTATACTTACATGACTTGCTTTCTCCATCGACCACCTATACATTGTATCTATTAGGTAAATGTCTCCTACATCGCTAATCACCCAACCAGGAAACATTGGTCAACATTCTTACACTTTTGTTTACAAAACAATGCAATAGTCGCAAGTGGAAGCGTAAGTGAAGGCGTTCATTGGGCTTGTCATCAACTATTATAATAATAAGTAGACTCGGTAGACTCTTGTTAAAAGACTATACGGCCCCGGGTAAATGTGAACGGTTTTTGACCACTGTATTGCCGAGTGTAGCGGGATACTTTACAGTTGTAACAGATTAATCGGCATATCAACAACATTCGAGGGAATGTTCATGTTTATGAAACGTGTTCCGTACCCCCCACGATTCGATAGGTTGGAATTTTAATTGCGTCTTTTAGCTCTCAAGTCTGAATCTAAACACAAAGGCTGATGAGTGATTTAGCTTAAATCTTCTTTACATTTTGTAAATAAAGCGCATAAAAAGTGAAAAAAAAAAAAACGTTTGTTCCTAAACGTTTTCGTAGGCAATAACTTATTTATTACGAGGCAAACACTAACGGTTGTCCGGTTTGTGAAGACGTGGTCGCATAAAAGAAAGGATGCGAATGTTGCGCGAATAAAGTCGGTTAACACGAAACAGTAATATACGCATACACACGCACGAATACGCGCGCACAATTGTAGATAATTAAAAAATACCGATTATTATTGTCAAGTACTGCGTATACATATATGACGATATACGGAAAAGTTACATAATATACGAGTAACGATTATTAATAAAAATAAAAAAAAAACAAAAACGAAACAATGTTAAAAACCTCGAGTATTTTACCAGCTTTAAATTTAAAAGAAATATTTAGAAAATTCGAGAAGATGCGTAACTGTCGCTTCCTTTCCTCTCGGCTCCTTTTATTTTAGGGTCTGGAATGCGTACGTGGGATGTCTGCGAAACGCCAGGTAAGTCAGAAATGCTGTATTCGCTTTGTACATATTTAGAAATGTATACCTTTATTGAAAACAAAGACAACTTTTTACGTAATTATTTACAACTTAATTCGCTATTTTACTAAATATTTATTTGTAAAGGAATGCGGGTGATAAGAAAATGATGTAGGCACACGTGTACACGTAATTACCCACAGCCACCCTTGCCGCAACAGGTTCGCTTCGGAGGTCGGTATCCTCTGGAACCGTCCCCCATTAGTGGATTATATTCTGTAAAAATTAAGAAACTTGAGCCTTCGACATAGCCATCGATCGTTTTACATATTTACACGTTTACGCTTTACCTCCTTTCATCGATTTCGCCTTCTTCTCGGTAGAACAGAACGGATCGCTTGTATCGTCACCTAGTCTGTGACCCATGAGATTGGCCCGCATTAGTCCGGATGCTCCCTTTCTTTTCTCCTTGCACGGAAGAGAAAAATCTTTACGCTACCATTTCGACGACTAACTTTTGAATTAATAGCGAGTAGCTTACTTCTGCTTCTGCTTCCGCTTCTCGTACAAGCATACATTTCCGGTAATACTCTTCTTGCATGTTTTGCCTCGAAGCTTCCAAAGCCGATATTCTCTCTTGCAATAAATCGGAATCTAAATATAAAAGATCGGGCCAATATTTATATACATACTTCGTAGAAACAGGGCGATATCGCAAAACGATCTAAATACATTAACGTGCTCTTACTTTTGTGGTACTTTGCTGCATAATCTTGATCATCCTTTTTTAGCTTCCACTTTGTATACTTGGCCCAAATATACGGAGAAGCGTACCAGAAGGAAATTGCAATCGCAATCAAGTACCATCCGATAGATATGATAATGGTCCATACTGTTTCAATTTCCAAGGTAAGATTACCCATTAAATTAAAGCGATTTGCAAAATTCGAGTGTTATATTTGAAAATAATAGAGGTAATTAATTGACGTTATGTATTTACGAATCACCAACTTTACGCATATCGTTCCAAGTAGGTACATACTTGTGTACATACACACATGATTAAACACGAGGTCCGAGTACTTACGCTGTATTTGGTCCGCGTAATTTCAAGATTAATGTTTGAGAATCGAGTTAAGGAATATAAAACCGAGAGCACATTAAGTATGTACGAAATCTACCAACAATCGAGAAGAATCCGAATTATAACAATAATAATGCTTCCTTGAAGAAAACATTAGCACAGAACGGCACGGAACTGAATTTTATTGTCTCCTTGGGTTAGGTCTGGGTTAGGTGTTGTATGTACATTCGTTCGTTTAACATACGTACTCGTTTTTAAATAAGAAATTCCAAACCCTTCGTCGTCGGGATAATCCATCTTCTACCTACGTATTCGACAATAATCGGTGACAAATTTGTTTAGATTATTGATTCCTTGAATTTCGATATACATCGAGTGCCAGGCATGGCCAGGCACAACGGACTGTAACTGACAGCAGTGACAACACGCAATGCAACTCCGGAAAAGTCGTGATCGTATAGAACGTAACGTAACGTAACGTATAGAATCTAGTAACAAGGTTGATAAAGATGCCTAAACTGAATTCTACAACGGCCAGTCACAACGTCCAATCGTAAATTCATAACTGGTCAGGTGGTCAGGTAGTCACATGATGATCATCATTTAAGTTTAAGTAGTTGTGAGCGATGAGAAGAATTTTACCTGTTTTGCCTTTTGCCTTTTGCTTTTGACAAAGTACTACTATACACAAGTATGTATGTATACGTATCGATGTCCGACTCGTATTCTTCTCCTCTGTAATTTTTCCAATTTTTCGGTAAGTACAATTCTAAATACCGAGGACACGAGTAATGCGAGAAATCGCAAACAGTACAAATTACAGAGAAATTGTATAAAATATGAATGTATTTACAGTATCGTACATTAAAATGCGTATCCTTGCAGACAAGTTACAATTACATAAAATCGCCAAATATATGTATGTATATGCGTAGTTTCATTTCAGTAACCGTATTTTTCGTTCAGACTCGTTTTTCCATCTCCTAATTGATCTTGTGGCGGAACCCACGTAGAGTAATTATTCGTACGAGTGTCTTGATCGCAGGCTACCTTTTGTCGACGCCTTTTCGTTTGTCCGACTTGGTACTTTTCTTCATTTTCATTTTCTCTACCAGACTTGTTTGTAGTGGTGTTGGTGGTGGTGGTGGTGGTGGTGGTGGTGTTTGTGGCGGCGGCGGTAGCAGTAGTGAAAACACCAACTGTAGCGGTGATGGTACTAGTAGCAGGGGTAGTTGAACTTGATAGTTTCGATTCCACTTCTTCTTCGGATTCCACCTCTTCTTCGGATTCCGCTTTCATTGCACTCGATGAAAATGATTTATTACCTGCCTTTGGTTGACGGTTTGATGATTTTTTCTACAGGAGACATGATTGTAAAGGTGTAAACTTGAATGGAGACGATTCTGATGGAGAGAATAAAGTTATTCACTTACCTTCCCAAGACCGAGCGTGGGGTCTTGAATCCCGATCGTCACCGATAATTTTTCTCGAGTGAAATTGGTTTTCGTCTTAACCTTACGCGTGACTTGGTCAGTAGTCGCGGTATGGCAAATAAGAGCGGGTAAGTTCGCCGGACGTGTCAAGTTTAACAATTTAATTATACTTGTTTCCTCCTTGCGCAAACATTGCAATTCTATTTTCATCTTGGCAATATCGCTTTTAGTCAAAGCGAACCAACTTAAACTTGACATAAAAGCATCCAATGCGTCTTCTTCCATTATATCCTTGTTCGCGTTGCTTTTATTTTGCCAATTTTTAATAGAATTTAACAAATACGAGATACGTTTTGTCACTTCCTTGTGCTTTTCGAGCTAATAGAACAGAACACGGATAACGACACAAGTCGTTTGAAATTTCTGTGCAAACAAACTACGAGTCGGAAGATGTGCGGAGTCTTGTATCGCCGACTTACCAACGAATCGTACGTTTCCACCTTTTCCTCTAATTTGCCAGCTAGGCGCATCCTCTGCTCTCGTTTCTTCTCTACCGACCCGGTTCTATCCAAAAAATTATCTTCGTCCGAATCGTAATAATCTTCCGCTTCCCAATTCCTCGTTTTCCTTTTCCTAGCTTCTACGCGTCATTAAGCGTACGTAGATTCGAGATGAAGACAAAAAAGTTGCATTCGTTGAGAAAAAGACAGACAATGGCAGAATATTTATTCGGGAGTCGTGCGCTTACCGTGATTCGCTTGCCTCAGTAATCCATATTTGTCCAAGATTTTACAAGCTTCGAGCGCGCACTGCACGACTGCTTCTCTTTTCTTGCCTTTAACAAGAGCTTCTGCTCTGACGGAACGACCAACGATATCTTCCATGGGAAGCCTAAAAATTTTCCAGGGAAAAATGCCAATTGCATTAAGCTGGTTCGTGTGTCAAGGGAGACACACATATAGAAGATTTGTAACGGGTCGACACAGATGATAATACGGTAAAGGTTTACAATAGGGGAGGATTCTCCGATGACTTTGAGCTTCGCATATGTTGCCATGGTGATCGTTCTGAGCAACATTTCCCCCTGAACTTTTTGGCGCTCGGCTTTGGTTCACGAGATATTCGCAAAAAACTTTGCTTAACACTAGAACTATCGACGGTATTAGTATTGGTTGGGGCATGGTAGCGAACCGATTTAAGTACGTGTTAAATTCGGTAGTTGCGGTGTTAACTAAAGTTTTTTGCGAATATTTCGTAAACTAAAGCCGACCGCCAAAAAGTTTAAAGGGAAATGTTCCAAAAGATGATCTTGAGAACAATAGTGATGTTGACCTGATCGCGCGATCCTTATAACCACCGCAGTCTCATTTTGATCATCTCCAAACTCACGTCGGTTCGCTACCATGCTTTACGCGCCCGCAAGCGGACGCAAGTCGGTAGTTCTGGTGTTACGTGAACATTTTTTAGGAATATCTCGTAAATCAAAGCCGAGCGCCAAAAAGTTTAGAGGAAATGTTGACAACATATGTCAAGGTCATTGAAATCAGAGAATACTCCCCTAAAGTAAACATTTACCGAAAATACTCACTCTACCCAGCATAAAAATTGTCCAAGCCCCTTCTCTTCTGTTTGATATTGAAGGTCGTATCCCTCTCTTTCAAACCACCCTCTGAGAGTTTTCTTAGGATCCTCCAAAACTAAATCGTCGTCTGCGATGCAAGCATAAGGATTCTCTTGCAAGTCCGTCTCCTCGTCCGCGTCTTCTCCCATGCCCCAGTCGATACCATCATTTTCCTTCTCTGCAATGAAAGCATCAGCTTTCTCGTTTCCGCGTCGTTTTTCTACCTCCAACGTTCTCATTTCCTACAATACATGTTTTTCGTTTACGTTAGACAGTCGATGGTAGGCAGGCAAGATTATGGACAGGTTACGAGAAAACTAGTATGTGAAAAATCAAGGATACTTTTAACTCGGACATTGTATATCGAGATTCCTCCTCTTCGTCACCCGACGGTGCTTGCAAAATGTATTTTCTCTGACTGCAACCAAACCTAAGCATATGACCCCCTTGTATTCTTACATAAATATTGGGTTTTATACGATTTCCGTTCCAAAATGTACCATGAGTACTTCCTAGATCATAAACATAAAAGCCTTTAGAATTTTCCTCATCTTGGTTGTATCTGTATTGGAAAACGGCGTGATATCTTGAAATAGTTGGATGCGCCAGAGACACGTGACACGAAGGTAGTCGCCCGACGATATAGAAACTTTGTTCGTTAAGTGGAATCGTGTCTACGATGACTCCAGATTTAAGCACCTCCATTTTATAATCCTGCTCTGGCTTTCCACCCCAGAGTGGTTCTACGTACGGAAAAGGTGGATCTTTCGAATGATCCGTGGATTTTAATACATGATCGGAGCAGCAATCGATATTCTCAGGGGGTGTGCAAGCATCCGTACAAACTGATGTCTTGGGAATTTTTCCTGGTGGTCGAAAACGTCTAGGACCAATTAGCACGGTCGGTTTTTTAAAACCGTCGGTCGCGCTGCTATTGAGATTTTCAAGTGAATCGGACGAATGGTCTGTAGAATTTTCCATAATATCGAGGGGACTAGACTGTTGTTTATCGAGGTACGATGCTTCGTCGTCGTCGCCTACTCTGCTTTCCATTTCATCACCATCCCCTGCCCCATTCTTCGGGCAATCCCGAGACCAAGGTTTTTGCTTCTCGTGATTCTCTTCCGATTTTCGCGCAAATTCCCCGATGTTTATTTTTCCTTCCATAATAATTGTCACCAATCGTCACCGTCGGCTTACCGTAAAAACCATAGACTATTACTTGCAATTACTCGTTAACGATGCGAGCACATTTTGTAGCCCGAAATGTTTTAAAACCTTCTCAAACTAATGTTTCGAATCAACAGTAATAGTAAGTACCCTACATTACAAGCGTACTGGTAACAACTGGTAAGCAACGTCGAGTACAGTCGGTACAGTCGAGTAACCTCATTCCACCTCATTCATGGTTGGCCGAAATCGGTTTTCATCGTTTCAATCGTTCTGCGCATTTATACTTTGTACGCGGTTTACGCCATCTCGCGCCATCTTGTGTATATGAAAGTATCCTACAGGGTCGCCACTCGCCACATAGCCACCTAGCGGCGAACCTGTGAATTAAAGCACCGTGCTGTGGTGCCAGATCGAGGACGGGTTCCCTCGAGAATTTCCCCCACCTCGCATGCACATACGTCCCACCCGTCCTCGATGTGGCACCACAGGCACCGTGTTTAATGCATGCTGAGAATGCTGAGGTAAAATAATTATGTTGATCCTATTGCTTCCTATAGTATACTAGATATTTTGTATTACAATTTCAGAATAATATTCTTCCAAATCGTTGCACAATGCCATCTTTAAACTAGCCGCGTTGAACATATACATATCTGGCAACAGGGCGGGAACTCGATCTCGGTAGAAATAGAAACATAACCCAACCGGTGTGGCTGGCCGTGGCCGCGGGTTTAATAAATGTTTATTTGCGCAATTAATGAAAATAAAACGTGATATAGTGTAGTGCGATAGAGTGTAGCGCAGATGTAGCGCAGATTTGTTACTTATTTTATTAATTACGTTGATGTTTCTTCTATTTGTGTGTAGCACAGTTTTTCATTTAGTTTTTTACAGTAAGGTTTTCTAAATTAACAATGCCACGGCGTTGCTGTGTTCCTGGTTGTAAGGGAAATTAGGACATTAGGACAGCACTTTAACATCTGACAATTATGTCTTATATATCTGTTTTTTTTTATTTCCAAAGAATGAAGAATTACAGAAAAAATAGGTAGCTATTATTCCACGAAAACATTGGACACCTAAGTACAAGGTACTCTGCTTTTTGTAGCCTTCATTTTGCTGATAAAGATATTCGTAGATATGAAAAAGTATTGGTGTAGTTTAATTTCTCCAAAAAGTACATTTCTCTGAAAGCGCCTGGATTTTTTTTATCTAAAGTAGTTTCCAGGATACGAGGACTTTATCCTGGAGTTACACCGAACTTTGCTAACTTTTGTCACTCCTTTAAACTGAATCATCGCTACTAAAAAAAATGTCTTGCATCTGTTAATGGTATCATCATTCTGTAAAAAGTTAATCAAAATTGGTGTTTTTTAATTGGATAATTTTCGTAGACCGCGGGGCCAGGTTCCGGCGAACGCGCTGAATCTGCCTTGCGCCGGCCCTGAGTATCTGTAAGATATTAATTGTAGAGGATAAAGGAAACACTGTAGGAAATGTATATTTCTAGCATTTACAAAGAGGTGACTAGATTCACTAGACCTTTCTATTCCCACTGAAGAAGTAACAGCGGTATCGATTCATATGTGTGCAATAATGGAAGCCATAATAAATGATAATAATTTGGAATCTGAAATTTTTACGGTCTGAGAATCAGAAAAATATTTTATGTAGATTAACGTATCTTAGTATCAGATCAGATTCGGATTACTTGCCATTTTCTGAAACGTGCATTTGTGGTAAAGATTACCGCGATATTTTGTTTAAATTATTATCTGTCTTTTCTAGTAAACGGAAATTGAAGACTTTTGGATAGAGTAGTCGTAACACGTTTTGTTTGATTGGTACCCTATTTCAAGATTCAACATTCTATTCCAAAGATTATTTCTGTTTTCTTTCAGGCAGACTATATCATTGTTATTTTTTGTTTTCAGTTTTGATCACATTGTTATTTTATTTTATTATGTGGGATGATAGGGCTTTTGGCGAACCACCCACTTTATGATTGAAACGGTAACGCGCCACGGTAATACCCCTGAGGTGGTGAGGAAATTTACCGAACCATAATGAATTGTAGTATTTGTATATTATTTGGTATGTAATTATTAAAAAATTGATAAATTTCTCTAAAAAATCGTTAATCAACGTCCATCAACAAAGTCCACCGCAAGACTTGCCAGGCTCCCAAGCACTCCCAAGCACTCCCAAGATTCAAGAGTCGGACTCGATCGGACTCCCGATAGTCCCGATAGTCCCGAGTCCCGATCCTCGCATGAGCGGTGTTGCCACGTTGTGCAGCACGGCTAGTATTCACTAGTATTAAATAAAGACTGCTGTGAGTTACAGCGTGTAATTGAATAATTAAATTACTTTGCGCCTGCATACTTTGAATGGAACTTTTAATTGCCAGATTTCACCGCTAGGTGATGATAGCGTCTGGTGTCATATGATTTGAACAAATTTTTAAAATGAATATCAAACTAACTAGCAATGGCTACGTAACAATCCTGAAGCCCAAGAAAGCAATAATTCCAATTATTCAATAACACACCGGACAACAAATCACATCTTCACAATCGAAAGTCACACTCGATTGAGAACATTCGCAAAACTCAAGTGACAATAGTTTTACCAGCCCAACATGAATGCCACTCCTGACTCCCCAATACGAAATACTACTCACTTAACATTTTACTAAATAACATATTATCTCAACTACGTGATCTCCAATTCCATTCAACTTCGAATACCATCACTGCAATTTAAATCCTCTCGCATTCCATAGAAAACTCCAACTACCTACGTACTCCGGTCTCCGAACGCAATCCCTCCCAGAGACCGTAAACACCAACAGCGAAAAGGGGTAGTTTCGCTTGAACGATTCCCCAGAACAATCTCTCCGCCTACAATATCCAGCATTTCCACAACTAAATCCATAACTAAACCTTTCTTTCGCATGAACAACAAGCCCACCCGCGTGTGCTACGCGTGTCGGGAGATAGATGTCGGGAGAAATGGCCGAGGGTCTTGGGTCTGATGACGAGCCAACAAATAATCGGCTCCGCCGAGGCGAGATATTATATATCTCTAGTCACCAGTGCCGTTGCGAAAGAGACCTGAGTAATGCGTAATCAGCGGGCGGCCGGGCGGGCGGGCGAAGATTCGAAGATTCTCGTCGGGTTCAACGTGGCCCGTGACGCCGTCTCCTGCCGTCTCCGTCGAGCCCTTGTGACCTTTGTAGTTTGTGGTGACCTTCACGGGAGCTTGGCCGTGGAACGGCTCGCCTCTGTGCCCACCCACTTGCTCCTTCGCCGCTGCGCTCTTACCACCGTCGTCGCTCATTATTTCGAGGGAACCGTAAGTCTACTTCACGTCCGCCCGAAAATAGTACTTTCGAAGCAAGTTTTTTTCCGTCGCTTATTCTCGCCGCCTTTGTTCTTTCGTCATCGCGTGGTTCAACGGACTCGGTGGCACCCTAATAAAACTGGCAATACCTCGCGCTGTCATTGACCTCTCCGATAAACCCGCCGCGACACGCAACGTGCCGCTTCCCGTCCGCGATCATGTCCCCTCAGCGAACTTGAGCTCGAGCTCGTGGCCGGGAAGGCAGCGCGCACACGGTGTCCTATCGATCTTGATCTTGATCTTGGCAAGCACGGCGTGATCCCGGTTATCGGTGTGCAATTCAAAGGTGAAACGTAAAGTAAAGTCTTGTTTATTGTAATTTGTACCCGCAGATCGCTATCCGCGCCTGGTTACTCGCGAAATCGCGAGTGTCCACTGCGCTCGGGAGTTCTCTCGTTTCATTGTAACCAGGAAGGGGGGTCGTCACCTCGAGCTTCAAAGGTGAAACAGTTCTTTCCATTGGACGTGAATTTAAAATCCATATTTCTCTTGGTGCGTTTCCTTGGTGCGAGCCCGAGGAAAGCTGCGGCAGCTTAATATTCGCAGCGTTAAATTTCTGTTATAGAAATAGAGATTGAAGAGGAGCCAGCAAAATGTCAAGGGAACGAGCGTCGAGAAGGTTTTACCGCGTAGACAGCAGTAATGATTTGCTGGAATTTATGGACCGTGGGTATACGGCGCAACACGAGAACCGATGGAATTTCGAAGTTGCATGGGAGGCTGCGAACAAAGGTACGCAGAGTTCAAAAGGATTCGGAAAAGCTACGGGGTATTAATAATTAATATGCGATTAATTATTTGCTATTCGGTGTTTCCAGTCGGTGGTATATATACCGTAATACGTTCCAAAGCCTTCGTCTCGACCGAGGAAATGGGGGATCAGTATTGCCTGATCGGTCCGTACAAAGAGACTTCGGCTCGTACAGAAGTAGAGGAGGCAGAGTTCCCGCGAAATAGTCCGTTGAATATAGCTGTCCAAATTCTACGCGATCAGGGCTTCAAAGTAAGTTTAGACGATGTTGTGGAAAGCTCTAATTTTCAAATAGAAATCATCATTGTAGCTGAGATTGTTTATTATGCTCCGAGAATAGCGAGTTGGATAAAGTCCAAGTGCAAGGCCAAAATTAATTCAAGGGCGATGGGCACAAGCGCGCTCTGGTCTAGTCTTGCAATTTCTGTAGAATAATCATGCGTCTGAATTGAATTTCATATTAAAATAACAGCTATTATTGAGGTGGTAACAGGTACGTGGCTAGTGGACGGAAACCCACAAATAATACTCTTCGATATTGGGAGTGCTGCGTGGAAGCTTGACGAATACAAGCAGGAGTTATGGAACACCTGCAACCTTGGTATCCCTCATCTCGATATAGAGGCCAACGATGCAGTTATCCTTGGCTACCTTGTCTGTCAATTCATCTCTGAATTCAGGTAAGTTTCATAATCCACCAGAAGCCACCGATCCGTCAGCTCGATACGAATCCTTGAACTTTAGGAAAGCTGCCGAAGGATACTCAGACGTTCCGCCTCGCGTGGTCGTGCACTGTCACGAATGGCAGGCCGGGGTCGGGTTAATTGCTCTGCGAACCAGGCACGTGGACGTTGCCACGGTGTTCACCACGCACGCCACCCTCCTTGGCAGATATCTATGCGCAGGGAAGACTGACTTTTACAATAATTTAGATAAGGTATCGTATACGGAGGTCAAGGTCTATTAGCGGGCCCCTAGACTTTTCCACTTGGAGCGTTATCCGAAACTATCGCCGAGGAATTTCATCGGAACGAGTTCAACGGGTTTATTACAGTTCAGCGTCGACGAGGAGGCAGGGAAGCGACAGATTTACCACAGATACTGCATGGAACGTGCCGCCTCGCACTTGGCGCACGTGTTCACTACCGTTTCGGACATAACTGGATTCGAAGCAGAACACCTGTTGAAGAGAAAGCCGGACGTGATCACGCCGAATGGGCTGAACGTGAAGAAGTTCGCGGCTCTGCACGAATTCCAAAATTTGCACGCCGTTAGTAAGGAGAAGATACACGAGTTCGTTAGAGGTCACTTTTATGGGTACGGTATCTGAAATTAGACCTTAATCTAATCTCCCCTTTTCCCCGAACTTTCTTATATAAATCCTGCGTATTTTTAGGCACTATGATTTTGATCTGGATAAGACTTTGTACTTCTTCATCGCCGGGCGCTACGAGTTTGGGAACAAGGGCGCTGATATATTCATCGAGGCGCTGGCCAGATTGAATCATTATTTGAAGTCGTCTAGGCCTGATATGACAGTCGTTGCTTTCCTCATCTTTCCAGCTAGAACCAATAATTTCAATGTAGAGTCATTGCGAGGTCACGCTGTAAGTCGATTTTCATCCTTAAAGTAAGAGAGTGATTCTACAAGATGATTCTTTACAAGAGATTTTCTCGTTAAAGGTCACTAAATCGTTGAGAGACACGATCAATGATATTCAACAGAAAATAGGGAAACGTATGTACGAATTGTGCCTGTCTGGTCGTATGCCTGACGCTCAAGATCTTCTGCAAAAGGAAGACACTATCAAAATCAAGCGGTAGTACTTAAACCTACATTAGATTAATGTGAAAGCCCGGGGCCGGGTTCCAAAATTCTGCGTCACGCGCGGGCCCTTTTAAAGCGCTGAATGAACCTGCCTCGCGGCGGCCCTGTGAAAGCCAAAGGTTTTCAATTAATCATTATTTGTATTAACCGTTTTAGGTGTTTATACGCTCTGCAGAGGAATGGATTGCCACCCGTTACCACGCACAATGTCGTAGACGATTGGAACGACCCGGTGCTAAATTCCATCAGGAGATGCAACCTTTTCAATACCGTTAACGAGCGAGTCAAGGTAATACATTCATCATTCCCCATTTAAATTCCTCCGCGTTAGAGGATTTGTATATTCTGGACTTAACTCGGGCAAGTTTTAATATAACGAGCAATGATTAATCGATCGAAAGTTAATGATAATTGCTTGGAATTGCAGATAGTATTCCACCCAGAGTTCCTCTCATCGACGAACCCCCTGTTCGGTTTGGACTACGAGGAGTTCGTCAGAGGGTGCCACTTAGGAGTCTTCCCATCCTATTACGAGCCATGGGGCTACACGCCCGCCGAGTGTACGGTCATGGGTATCCCCAGCATCACCACGAATCTGTCCGGTTTCGGTTGCTTCATGCAGGAGCATATAGCTGACCCGATGAGCTACGGTATTTACATCGTGGACAGACGATTCATTGGCTTAGAGAACAGCGTCCAGCAGCTGGCCCAGTTCATGTTCGACTTCGCGCGTCTCAGTCGTCGGCAACGTATCATTCAAAGAAACCGTACCGAACGCCTCAGCGATCTCCTCGATTGGAGAAATCTTGGAATCGTGAGTGCACGCGCTGAACTGTCACCTTTCAAGTTTGCTTATTACAATTTATTTCAATTAATTCCCATCGCCATCGTTGTTTCAGTATTACCGCCAAGCCAGAATGAAGGCGCTGGTCAAAGTCTATCCGGAATTGGCTTCGGAATACGCCGAGGGTGGCGTGGGTCGTTTTAGTTATCCCAGACCTATTAGCGAACCGCCGTCGCCTTCCTCTTCGAGGCATACCACGCCTGCTGCCTCGGTCCACGGCTCCGACGACGAAGACGAGGACGAGGATGAAGTTGACGACGAGAAAGAGGTCTGTAGTATTTGCATGATTTATTTGGGAATTTCGGAGAATCGATCTGTTTTGGATACATCGAGTGAAGTATGAGAAATATTGTCAGCGCTTACTTGCTCAAACAAAAATACTCGCGAGGCGTTCGAACCCATCGCTACTTTCGTTAAATAACCCTCCAATCTACGCATCCGAGGTGGTGTCAGCGAAGGAAATTAGTCTGGGGGATGAATTTCGAGTAGATTCTTCGAATTCAAGACGCTTTTCTTTCGAAATCAATTAATACTGTGTTTTGTTGCAGTTACAGGAACTGCGCCAAACGGGCGGCAGATAAAAGGCTGGAAGTATCGAACGATTTATATGTACACTAGATGATTACGTGGAGACGTTGCGATAAGTAGTGCCAAAAGATTCGACTCGTATGGTCCACAGTCCTCTAGGAAGAGATAACCGCTGGTTCATCACCCCATTACTCATTATCTCAATTTGCTCGTCACATTACCTCCCCCCCCGTTACACTTTCGCACCGTGCGTTCATGCAAAGCTCAGACATGTCAAGTATATACAGAACTGTTTGTTTCAGAACTGTAGACTCGCAAGCAAACTCGTGAAAAGAAGCAGCTACGCTCAACTAACTAAAAGTCCCAGTAAACGTAGGCAAAGTAATCGTTCTTGGAGTATTCCGAATACCCATTAAAGATGTCTATCACTGTACGGTGACTGATGTATCGAAAGTTCAAGAGTATTTGAGACTGACACGTGAATGTACAAACGCTGACGTAAGGAGGCAGCTCAATTATATAAGAAAGCTTTAAAAGGAAAACTATTTATTAAAGAACTGAATATGTTAAGAATGATTAGTTTAATGCCATTTAAGTTCCTTCCCGCGAGCTCTATTACACCCAGTTCACTTGGTAACTACAGTTCTGAGACAGCTTGTACACAGTAACAGTATTTACTATAAGATACAGTTCCATGTATCGACTATAACATTGTTATAATTTTAAAAACTATATTTCATGTTATGCATATACGTATATGTAGTGAGTGGAATGTGTTCCTGTTTGTACAGAAGACGGTTGTATTTTTACGAGAATCAGCGCGCGGATACCACGGCTTTCGTCAAACGTCCCTAGCCAATGGATCGTCCTGGGGGCGATCGATCCATCCGTTGTCCTCGGGATCGCGCGTTACCCCTCTGAAAATAAAAGCTTCTTTCAACATACCTACATGCTTTATCGTAATCAGCAGTGGCAGATTTCAGGAAAAAGGCTCGGGTAGCAATGCTTCTTTCCGAGGGCCCACTTTTTCGGGAAAATGAAGAGGTAGTTTACTAAAAACGGGTAAAATTTAGTAGTACAAAAAAATATATAGTGTTTGGATAAAATCATAATTTTTTTATTTTGAAAATGGGACCCAGACCGCAATTGCTCATCGGCCGCCCGTTAAATCCGCCACTGGTAATCAGTCTTCTGGTTTTCTGAAAGGGGGAAGGGAGGCGATGATGTGTACCGCGGTCGGGTACCGAGTGTCGGCTGAGAATAACCATGAGTCTCGAATTCAGTTTGTAAGAATTATTATATTATTAATCGTTAACGTAATATACAAAAAGAAACAAAGTGCTAAAAAGTTACCAATACTTCCTCTTAACGGCGAAATCATTACATTTGGCGTCTCGCACGATTACCGAATTGTCTCTTTGCGTTCCCTGCGACTCGATTCGAAATAAATATGTACACGATTACTGGAACGAGTATAACATAATATTACATAACAATGTACGCCTTAACGCAACAAGTACAACAATATACAAAGAAAAAGAGAAAGAAGCCACCGATTATCTCTGCGACCGGTTAAAAGTATTTTATAAAATGTCTTCGATGATTATTATTACACACACAGAGAGAGGGAGAGAGAGAGAGAAAATGGGAATTTGGAATGGTTCATTACCAACGCGAACAGCTAGGCAAAATACAAGAGGGAGGGGATGTATGGAGACGAGATTCGATATTTTCCACCTTTCGCGTCCGTCCACGGTTTATACATACGCTTACAACGATCACGATGTGTTACAAAAATGCTGAACACCGAATACAAAATATTCTAGTCTTTAGAATACGGGATGTTATACAAGATGGCCCGTAACACTGCTGCTACAGCGACAGGTCGATGATTCTGTGTGAAAAAATAGGTAAAAAATGTGGAATGAAATTTTGTTATCGGAGGGTTTCGCTTTCCATGTTTGCCAAGTACACGTGCACTTCACTTACAAACATTCTACGTGAACTCTGCGATCTTATCAAACAAATATTCCTAAATCTGTTAAAATTTAATTCTTTGTATCAACTGATTGGGGATTTTTGATCATTGATTTAGAAAAATGCACGTACTTAAACTTACAAACCCATTTTTATAAAAAAACTAGATTCCCCTATACATAAAAATCCCATTCCACGTTTTCGAATCATTTCTCCACGCAGAATCATCCGTTCCCCCGTTCGAGCCACCAGTCACGAGTTATTCTGTATTTCGAACGCGATCAACATCTTCACTGTCGGCGCCAAGTGTCTGTCTCGATTCCATGGATCAGCGTCCGCAATGAAAATGATAAGGATTAGCAGTATCAGTGGTAGCACAGCGTAAAGCCTCTAGCGCGATAACCGATACACCTTTTTTTTGATCCGAGCTAATTGATCTTATTGAACGACGCAGTACCTGCGAAAGGAACCGGGGTGAACGCATCGATTCGTGGTCGTTCAGGAATAAAGTCACCTCCGTAAAAAAAGAATCGCCCTGCCGCGTCAGAGAAACGTCCAGCAGGGAAGATCGAACGAAAAGGATTCTCAGCGAAAGCAACACCGAAGTTACAGAAATCATTTTCGGGCCGCAAGGCCGTTCCCTTGAACGCTAAGCCCGCCAATCAATGTAACCGACAGAACGAAACAGCTTTGAGTCTAGATCGAAGATATGTTGCACCGTTTATCAACGAAGATTACGATCGAAACGCGTGCCTCGCCGGTACGTCCTCGGTTGGTAAACGATGGCTGGGTCTGTTAAACCTAAATGGCACGTTATCTTTATACAATATTACATGTACGATGCTGAACGAACTTCACACGACGAGGGAAGTTAACTTAACGGAGAATTTTCTGGAACGCAGAGAAACGAATCGCGCGGGGCGACTCGTGGATCGTTATGCAACGGCAATAATACACGTGCTTCCACCTTAATACTTTGACATCCTCTGGTGCGTATTCATTCTAGTCCGGGCGATCTGCCGCGAGCCTTCCTCAGCTCGGAGGCACGGGATCCCAACCGAAAATTACAGGACACGACGCTTCGGAACATTGAACGTTTCCGTCTATCGACGTAACAGGCGTGTAAAAATATTTCGCGATCCCTATGAGAAAATACGCAGTCGGCCAGCGGTAGGACTCGGCTGAAACGAAACTAATCCCTCGTGCCCGTCCGCTCGCAACAATTCCCGCCCCTTTACGTGACACGCTCAAGGAATTCTTCACCAAGTAAAATTAGTAGGAGGCTATCATATCGATTTGGAAATATAAAATCACATACACTCTGTGGCTCCCATCCGCGGATGGGTCTACGAAAAGCCTGTTCTTCTTTCTTTCTTCTCTCATCTAAATGCGTCGGCTAAGATGTAGAGACGTTCGTCTTTCGTACTGGCAAGTTCGCGTCGCTCGCACCCGCGAATTTCTTGTGTTCCTTTCTTTCACCCTTTCGCTGCTCAAATCGCACGATTACAATTCCGTCGAAGCTTTTCGAAACGTCTCTGAGACAGGGAAGGAAGGGAGGCTCCTTTTTAGACCGTAGGTACAGACAACCTTTGGTTACACAACGAGAGAAGACTAATATTACGACACAGTATCGCGCGGTAGTCGATATATATATATTCGTTTGGAAACTAGTCTAAGAGTCTTTAGTTAATTGGCATTTTCACGGCGTATGGCCTCAAGATACATGCAAGCTTCACACAGCTGATCTTACTTTCCATCCAGTGTGTGTGTGTGTGGGGGTGGGGGGGGGCGGGGGGGAGAGAGATTCCGAAATTGGCATGATTTCAGGCGTCAAGATTCTTTCAAACCGTCTCAACACTTTTTTTTCTTATTTTTCTATTCTTTTTTTGTTTCTCGGTCTCGCGGGCCGCTGCTGCATAAATATTCTACTTGACTTTGGCTACAGACACCCTTCGGTACACGTGACATACGACATTAAAACATTCTCGACGCTCCTCCTTGGCGAAGAAAAGGAAAGCACGCTCGATCGCAGATTTTTTAGGTCAACGAGCTGGACGCGCAGCTAGATTCAAGGTTCGAATATCAGTTTCTAGATCGTCGAGCGCTTCCCCTTCTCGATCGCTAATTCTCTAAAAATCGACGCGTCTCTCGGCCGCAACGGACTAATTCCGAAATTCTCTTTAACTTATCCTGCCACTTCGCTTTTTCTCCGAGCTGCGTGCCGGTGAAGGATCGCGAGTGGTTCGAGATACGGACAATGACAGTAGAGAGTAAAGAAGCAGGATAGAGAGAGCGTACGGCTACTGGCAGAAGCACAAGGTGTACTGTACCATTTTTTGTCGCAAACACCTTGAGTACAGGGAAACATGTCTACGAGGAATGTTGCCAAAGTTTTCATTTACTAAAATAAATACTTTGTACCGTACTTGTCCCGCTAGATTACCTCTGCTCTCGCTTAAGCATGGTTCACGCGAACAAAAAGCATGCGATTCCATTTAGGAAGATATCGACGACCTTGTAATGACTTTGAATGAGATCATCAAGCGCAACTCTCCTCTCGGACATTTTCTCATAGACTCCGAAGGAATGAAGACGCGGAAGGTGCTCGTGGTAACCTGGACACCCTGTGTATTTAATCACTCAAGCATGCCTTCAGCCGTTGCTGCTTCCACCTCGTTATGTTCCCTCCACCAACGACACAGAAAGATAAAGGCGTGCAGCTTCTTCCTGGACGTCCGGATTCTTTCGTTTCCCACGGCTCGCAGAGATGGACGGATTTTACGTGTGGCTCGACTGCGTCCCCCCCATCCGCTGCTGCATCATGGTCAACAGCAGCTCCGAGTACTGCTGCATCATGTTGACCACCTTACCCTGATCCTGGCCAGCCAGCAGCTCTTGGAACGTGGCGGTCGCCTCGCTCACGGCCACGTTATCGCCACTCGCCGACGATCCGTCGTTGAGGCTCTCGCCACCGGCGATCACTAACCGTAAAGTGCGCATGGTCTCGTTCACGGACGACTGGAGGCCGCGCAGCATCGTGTCCCTGTCGATGCAGGTCCCCTCGTCCTCCTTGTCTATCGTCAGGCGCTTGTACAGCTGCACTACGTTGTCCGCGGTGCGCGTCAGGTCGTCGGCGATCGTGTTGCACAGCTGCGTCGACACTGCGGAGGTCAAGGGATTATCAGAATTGACCGGGGCAGGATGAAAGGTAGACCGGGAACGCCACGGGCGGATTTGGAGATTTGGCGTTCGTAGGCTGACAGGTGTCTGCCACCCTTTTCGCGAAATATCATCAAATACTTTAATTTAAAGGAGTCGAGAAAATTTCATAATTAATTCAATATAGCAACACACGTATGCGTTATTGCTAATTCGCTGTGTGAAAAGAAGTGGACTGATTTTAAAGTTGACTTTAACTTTTCCCTATTTGTTTCGCTGAAAATTTGTCGCTCCCCATAATTTATCGCTCTCACACACTGTGCAGCCTGCTTCGCCTATACGCAAATCCACCCCTGGGGAACGCGTTGTGGCTGATGCAAGTGTTCTGTTTATAGCGATTTCAGATGATGATCCTCGGGTCGATTTAACTGGGACAGAACATCTGCATGGTTTACATTTACAACGAGCTGCGAGCGCGAGTGGATGTTACATGGTCCGCGAGCATGTAGCATCCGCTTCGATGGTATGAGGAGAATGTGAACGAGATCGTGCAGCGTGCAGGTTACATCGACTCTAAAATCCGTAATGAGACCATGCTATTGTGATCGAGATCTAGAAACTCGGATATTATATATCCTAACGATGAGGGAGCTAGATTATTGAGGTCTACACTCCGCGACAAAACTCTAAGACACTTGTAAGTTTATTCGTTATCTCTTGCGAATTCAGAGAAAAGCGTATCGAGAATATTTCTACGTTCTATATTACTTAATAATATCTTAACATTTTTTATTATATTGTTTTAATTATAATTTATAAGTTAATGAAAATGCCTCGAGGAACAAAACTATCGGTCGATGAAATAAAAGTAATAGAAAATTTGAAAAAAGAGCATTACTCGATTGCGAAAATCGCAAGAGCACTTGGACGGAGTCGATGTGTTGTGTACCATTATTTAAAAAATAGTAAAAATTACGGAAAGAAAAATCCTGGTGGACGTCCAAAGGCAACAACCGAAAGGGAAAGACGGGCCATTCGAAGGAAGGCATCAAATTCGTACATGACAGCACGGCAAATCGCGGTGGAAGCTGGTGTGCACGCTAACGTGCGTAATGTGCAACGAATTATTAAAGGATCAAAGCATCTAAAGAGACGCAAACTTGAAAAAAAGCCGCTGCTAAAGCGGAGAGGGAAGCTTTCGCCGAGCAACATATTCAGTGGAAGAAAAAGTGGAGAAAAGTTATTTTCTCCGACGAAAAACGTTTTAATTTGGATGGACCGGACGGTTTATCGTACTATTTTCATGATTTGAGGAAGGAGGAATTATATTTATCAAGAAGACAAATGGGCGGAGGCGGTATCATGGTGTGGGCCGCAATAGGAAATTACGGAAGAAGTAATATAAAGTTTATAGCAACAGGTATGAATGCTGCTAGATATATAAACATATTAGAAGAACAGTTGCCACAATACGCAAGCACCATTGTACATACCGTAAAACTAGTAAAACAATATTTTCGTGACCAAAACATACAAGTTTTACCATGGCCCGCACGGTCTCCCGATTTAAACATCATTGAGAACGTTTGGGGAATGTTCGCGCGTGCTGTGTATGCAAACGGAAAACAGTTTTCCACTGTGGACGAGCTGAAGGCGTCTGTTGAGGAGCAGTGGATGAAAATAAATCAAAAGGAGATTAAAAAATTGTATAAATCCGTACCACAACGATTAATTGAAACTTAAAGAATAAAGGCGGCACGACTCACTACTAATAGGTAGAAAAAACTTGTTTTCATTGATTTACTTCTTTTTTCCCTGTACAAAGTATACCGTGTCTTATAGTTTTGTCGCGGTGGTTCGATCATGTTTACACAAGGCACATCGACGGGAGCCCGAACAATACGCTCACAGACCCCACAGTCGTCTCAAATTACAAAACACGAAACGGTTGGAAGCGAGAAATTGGATTCTACCTAAAAACTTGTATTACATTACGCTTTTCTCTGAATTCGCAAGAGATAACGAATAAACTTACAAGTGTCTTATAGTTTTGTCGCGGGGTGTATGCGATGATCTAAGAGTAATAAGAGTAAGGTTTCGTGACTGCCTTGTTGCGTGGTCTCCTCATAGTTCTCGGAGCATTGTAGCTTCGAATCTTTACGAGACACTTATGTACATTATTTACAATATTATTAAATGGATTGCAAAGCAGTCGATAGTAGAGTCTAGGACGAGCAATGTCGTTCGGAACTGGTGGAAACAAAGCAGGGGCAACGTTGCTTCAACACGTATGTTCAATGTTGATGTCACTATTACACAATTCCTTCGAGCATTCTGACAGTGACGGTGTAGCGTATTTTATGTACAGCGGCCTACAGACTGAACAGCCTCTAGTCTGTACACTAAACTCCGATAACGAGATTCTGTCTGAATGTGGATTGTTTTTGGTCATAGCATGATCACTTACAAATTTTTAACACACTCAAAGACTTATTATTTTCACAGGACAGCATTCTCAATAGGTGTCTTTAGTTTACCTAATTTCTTATCCGTGCCTACTGCAAGAGTAAAATCGTCAATTAGATAGAGTAATCGGTTTCGCCCATCGATCAAATTCGACAGAGAAATAAGGGTTACATGTTCAAATTCCTTTTCTCGCAATCTTGCATGCTTACACTTTGATAAGGGACGAGAACAGAATGAGAGTAAAGAAAGCGGAGGAAGCGGTAAGGGTTCTTACACTCAGCACTGGCTACATCGATGGCACGATCAGTATCTTTGACTGGCAGCTCCTGAGGGCTGGGATCCAGCTGATTCCTATTGGTCGCCGATATTCTACTCGCGGTCTGCCCTATCACGCTACTTCCGGCGCGACCGTTCGCGATCACCGTCGATGAGCCTGACCTCCTCACTGTTGTGCCAGGTAGACTTAAGCTGCGAGACGTCAAATGAATAAAATGAAACATATTAATCAGAAACAATTTAATACATAGAACTCTGTAGACCAGGGGTGCACAGGGAGCCTTTTTTAGCGCCTAGCGGCGAGCAACCAGCCGTACGCCGTTACTAAGGGTAGAATCAGTGAGGAGAACTGCAGCTGGTTGCTTGCCGCTAGGCGCTGAAAAAGGCTCCCTGTGCACCCCTGCTGTAGACTATACCAGTGCTCCGCAACCGGTGTGCCACGAGACCGGTGGCGCATCCCCTTTGTAAAGAGAGAAGAAAAAAACTGGATCACCTAATTAGTTTTATTGAAAACAGTTGTATGCCTTCAACTCGGCTCTCCCAAGGTTAAATCCTGAGTGCACCACTGCGCGAGGCGATGCCGATTTCGATGTAACATCACTTTGTAACTTTTATGTGTTTTGTATAGTTTTGCTTGTGGTGTACCGCGGAATTCTGGGAAGGGCTGCCGAGGGTGATAAAAGCTGGCGGAGCACTGGACTATACTATTGAAATATTACAACGTACTTTGCAGAATGGTCGATACTGATGCTTCGAGGCCTCGGAGGCAGCGCTGGCTTTCCACCGTTTCCGTTCGACGAGGTGTCCTCCGAGCTCGAGTCTTCTTGGTTACCCACTTGACTTAGATTTACTGGAAAAAATATATAAAATTGAAAACACCAGGGCGGCAAAATAGATAGAAAGGGAAAGTTAAAATTAATGAATACCAATAAAAAAATTCAGCATTTTGAAAAAGCGACCAAAAGTAGGTAATATACATATGTTTGAATTGAGTATGAAACTTATAAATCGTTTTTAAACCACCCATATAATTACTATTATTCTAGGGAACTAAGATGCGTACCAGCATTTTTTATTAAAAATCTTAAAAAAAAAGCTTGTTATTCAACACGAATACCTACAACAAATTTCACGCACTGTCAAAAATGACATTTTAAAATAATTTATTTATAATCCTAACGTATAAAGCAGAAAGTTTGTATGTTTGTTTTCGTCTGTAGCCTATAAATTTTCGAACGGTAAACTCTTGGATGACGAAACGTGCCTCGGCTCATTACGCCTGGCTAATCCAGATAAATGTGACTATTTTCACTTTGACTATTTTTGAAATTCCGGGCGAAGCCGAGTAATAAAGCTAGTTAAATGAATAAAGGGCGGGAAAAATCGAATTTGCCCAAATGACCTGAACTCGCAAAGAGAACTACTTAAATCAAAAGCCGATTTACCACTAGAATATGCTCCCTGCATGCCTCTCCTTCTAAGAACCGAGGGCAAATTGCTGCCAGAGGAGGAGTTGGACTTAATCTGATGATTGATTTTGTTCTGCGAGCTGATCGTGGGTCTCATCAATCCGCTGATTCGATTACTTCCTGTCTGGTTGTTCCATCCCCTTCCGTTTCCAGCACCCACGTCCGATTCCGAGTCGCTCTGCAACATAGCCATCGATGAAATAAATAATGTCCCTTTGAAAAGCTTCAATTAAAATTCCCGCAAAATAAACGCGAACAAAGAAACTGTACCTGATTCAAAACGCCGACGCTGCTGCTTCTCGTCATGTGCGAGGAATGATTCTTCGTGGAAGCGTGCCGCGACTGGTTTCCGCTAGTCGCGCTTCCTAGTCCACTTCTCGTCGAGGCGTTCGCGTTCTTATTACCTACTTTTCCTGAAACTGTTACCGACCGTTAACGAAAACTCCGATTCACCCAGAATCTCATCTAGATTTAACAATCGATTTCTACGCGAGGAATTAAGACTTTCATTCCGTACGTACTCGATGCACAGTAACAATTAAACATGGCTATTAATCAGATACACAATATAATAAAATAACTGTTCGATATTTTGAACATATTAATGTTCGAAATAGATAAATGGCACAACAAACCTAAATTCAAATTCGTATTTAAATTTCAAATGCATCGACAGTGTTATCGATTAACGGTTACGTGGCCAAAATATCGAAGCAATGATCGATGTCGATAAAGAAGGCACTACGCTAGTCGGGGGTCGTTCCAAAACTTAAATCCAGAGGCTTGTCGCGACTGTGACATTTAAGTAGTAGAGGGCTGTTCGTACCGCCGAGAAATTGTTTCGTTAACGAAGTGTGATTTTTCATGGAATGTTTCGCGTGTCCGTGTTGGAAAGACCCTCAAAGACGTGGCAGGCACACAATGAAAGGGTACCTTGTATCGGGCCATGCAGTAACCTATTTGGCGGGCTGACGGAAAGATCACTCAGCGAGCAGGCACGTCGCATGCCACCCCCCTCCTCTTCGCTGTCAAAAACTTTTGACGAGATTCGCCCCCCACTACTGCCAACTGTCGACAACAACACGCACACACATGCACTAAGCTACTGTCTTCTTCGCTTTTTTGGGGGCTGGGGGGTATAAGTTTAGTGTTTCACCGGCTACTCGAGCTGTTCGAGCTACGTTCTCTTTCAACTTACCTCTGCAGCTTTCTTTTAATTTAATTACAATCGCTAGACCTATTTTCAAAATTGTGTTTTTAATATGTAACCGAGATGTCGGTGCAATTGCCATTTACGGTCAAGCTTGTTGGCAAAACATAACAAGTCCTGTTGAACTTCAATTTGCTACAATAGTTTCTAAAAAAAATTATCAAGTAATTGGTTGCGTTAATTTTTAAGGATTTTAGGATGGAATGATCGACTTGGTTTTACCAACAAACTAACGAGCTATTTTCTCTTCCGTGCGTGTCGAGAAGGCGGTGTACAGGGTGTCTTAAAAGTATTCAGCAAGTGGAAAGAAAAAGAAATGGAGAATTTCTTTATCCCCGTCATCTACTGTTTGAATAAAACTTAAATTCTTTATCAAATTGGAAAACGATAAAAGACTTTTCGACTGCTTTTAGTATAAAGAACACACTTTGGAGACACTCTGTACACAGAAACTAATGAATTATCGCATACTAAATCTTTTCCTCTAAAAATAAGAAATTCAACGATCGGCCATGATTAATTTCTGAAGCATAATTAGCGATGGGAATTCGAGCCTCCATGTATTTCAGGGCTCTCCCACTTCCGTTGTCAAGGAGACCGCGCGCGACGCTACGAATGACTGCCATGACGGGCTAGCCGCTAGCCGCTAGCCGCTAGCGTGTTCGCGGTTAGCGTCGCGCGGTATCCCTGATAACGCGGGTGAGAGTGGGAGAACCCCGAGCTTACGCGTAAGCGACCTTGGAAAGCCCTGATGTATTTACATAAAATTTCTCAATCCATCCAGATAACTCGTCATTGCTAACTATAGCTCCTTCACGGAGAATATAAAATTACATTAAATGCGCGAATCTTGTAAGTGTAAATTCGAGTTGAAGCATGGACGGAGCACAAAGTCTGAATATGGACAAGGGGGTCGAGCCTTTCGATCGGGACGAGAGAAGTCGTGGTGGATGGCTTGTGTTATGCATGCGTCGCGCTTTATTTGAAACGGAATGCTTATATAGAGTGTATTAAAATATGCTTATATGCATAAAACTATACCTGTATATATGAGACCAAAATATAATGTTGCAATTACGTATTAACGTTTCAAACTCACCGACAAAGTTAACCATAAAAAAATATAAAAGAGACAATGCCAATCACCCCCCTTAGTAACACGAGCTTAGGCACCGCAGCTTTGTGCTCCGTTCATTTAATTCTTAGGTCCATGAGTTGAAGTCGATCATATTTCCCCACTAAACTTCGTCAAAAGAAACATAAAACGAATACGATCGGCATCACCAGAAAAGTTCATTAACAAAACGTTGTGTAAAGACATTCGATATGATGGAAGGAGGAAGCGGGATAGAACTACATAGTAAGGACGAAACATGCTGTCGATCGCGCATGCCAAACGAAAAACGATATTCATTGCTTTATGCGCTTACTCGCGTGTCTTTATGAACAGAAAAAAAGCGTTCAAACTGAAAAGTATATGGTTGCTGCTGCTGCTGCTGCTGTAAATAAAATGGCCAACTAACGTATCAGTCGGGCGATAATAACGATGCCATAAAGATACATAACTGTACAGATGGCAAACCTCCACACATTGGAGATACAGAAAGAAACATAAACGGATATCTAACTTCGTGAATCGTGCTGCTAAAAGTGTCGTACACGTGTATATAAATAATTTTTACGGTAGCTACAGGCTCAGACAGTCGTTCCACGTTACATTTACCTATATTTTTATTCTGGACAGCTGAGCAACGCACATAACCTACATCTTCGAAGCGTGCGAAATTTGAAAAGCGACGCTCTGGAGATGAGTCCAGTGTGTTTTGTAAGAGTTCGTCGACTGTTTGAGAATGTTTATTAATACATTTTTGTGCGTAAGTCGTTATGCACTTGGTTGCGAACGAAAGCATCGTGAAACTTCGACTTGAACAACGGGCTGCGACTGAACTACACAACAACAACGAGTCGGACCTGGGCACTGACCGGGGAACATTTGAAATGTTATTTCAGACGATATGAATTAGACGACGATACAAATTCCTATAAGTTATAGTTGAATTATTGAAATATATTGAAATTTGAATTATTTGTGAGTTATAAGATAGAAAGCAGGACTGCTTTTATGAATTTACATGCAAATCTAACGAAACCGATAAGCTTTCATTAAAGTGTGCCAAATGTGTGCAGTCTCCGCTAATTGCACACATTTCCTGCAGTTCACGCTTCGCGGATGGTGAAATGATGATAAACAACTCGAGCATTCTTCCTTCCTCGGTATTTGAAACTTTTCCTCTCTCGAATATATCCACCTCGCATTTCATTAATCCAAATCTCACTATCCGAGTTAAACGACTGAAATATTATTCCAAAACGTCACCCCGCGCGTTCGTTGCAAAGGAAGCTTGCCCAGGTCTGTGACAGAACGAGCAGAGAACGAACAATCTCCTCTCCACTCTCAAGTACCTGCGTAAAGATGCTTGGATGGGAGTATAGCCTGATTAATGGTGGGCAACGTTTTAGTCCATTTCATGTGGCTCTGGCAACGCGACGCGGGCGGCCACATTCTCTTCGGCGAGTTCGTGCAGCTGGACGCCGACGTGGACGACCCACTCTCCATCATCGACTTGTCCATGGTGGACGTGTCCGCGCAGTCGCTATCCTCTCCCCCAGAATGGAACCTTATATCCCTTCTGATCGCGAATCTACCGTCCCTTTCAGCCTCCAGCTTGGCGAAATTCTCGCTGGCCTCCTGGCAATGGGTTAGCCTCAAACACTTCTCCTTCATGAAGTACTGTTCCCTTCTGACTAGGTTCTCGAACTCCTTGGAGAGCAGCTTCACCGTCCCTTCGATAGCCCTGGTGATCCTCAGATCGACGCTGGCATCCAGATTGTCGATCCTCTCATTCGTGGAGCGCAGATTCGACACGCTCTGCAGTCCGGACGCCTGGAGGTCGCAGGGGACTCCAGTGGGCTCCAGAGAGTCGTATGTCTCCTGCGTGTCCTTCGTGGGGATCTCGTTCTCGAAGCAGCAGACGTGGGAAGCTTCCCTCTGGTCTTCACTCGTATCGCAGCCCCGATGGGAGGCGCCGTTCGGGTCGAAGCCATAGTTGTCCATGGGTCCGCCAGCGTCGTAGCCAGGGCTCTTATCAGAGCGTCTGTTTTGTAGACTGTAGAACTTGGTCTTTGGGTCTGGGTCATCAGCAGGTTGCAGGGAGTAGCTGGACGACTGGAGAAGCTGTTCAATCCTCTTGGAACTGTGCAGAGCCTCGGTTGACTCTGGTTTCGTATCAGTATCGTTTCTAGCTGCCCGAACCTCTGCTCGAGGCTTGCCAGTGTGAGCGTGATCCTCAGCTTCTGTGGACTTGACACGAGGAGCCTGAGTCGCCGAAGCGTCCACGTTGTACTTGTTCCAAGCTGGGCGAGCCCTGTTCCTCATACTTTGAGTCCGAACAGAGTTCCTCTTCGGTTTGGGCGGCTTGTGGGCTACGAAATCGTTCAGTATCAGCATCGACTGCGGTTCCTTAGGCACCTTCAAGCTGTTGCTTCTCGAAATAGCGTCCGACTTGGTTCCTATCCTCATCTCCACATTCGTGTCATTCTGGTCATTGAAATTGAACTCGTAGTAGATGCAGGTGGCTGGTCGGCTAGTATCCTCTGGATAATTGTTCTCGCTGTTCACCTTGGTTAGCCTGGTGTCCTGGAGGGACTTGGACCTGAACACTGCTCGACAAGTGGTCAACGCGTTCGCAGGATCCTGGGTATCGTCAGACTGTTCTATGGCGTTGTTAGGATTCCCGCTGTACGTCTCCGAGTTCTGTCTCTTCCGCTTGTAATGGGAGTCGAACAGCATCTCCAGGGGCGCGGACTTGACTAGGGAGTCGGAGTCGTCGGTGAGAACGCTCTCTGTGCTCCTGTGGTCGACGTTCTCCTGCAGAGGGAACATCTGATAGTCAGACTCGTCCGTTAAGATGCTCTCCTGGCTTCTGCCAGCCTGCATCTTCCGTCTGGACAAGAAGAAGCTCGCGCTCGAGTGGCGGTCGTTGTCGTAGTGGCTGTAATCCAGGATCTCCGCGCTCCCTTTCGAGAATGACTCCACCGAGGCGTCGGACAGTATGCTCTCTTGAGATCCAGTCAGGATTCGCTTGGGGAATCCCGTGTAGTTTCCGTAGTTCCTGTGCACGTCCTGCTGGCTGTCCACGTGCACGTTGATCTGGTAGTCGCTGACGCAGCGGCGCGGGGGGTTCTTGAAGTCACCCTCCAGCGAGTCGTCGCTAAAGTTCCCGTTTCCGTCATCCCCGTCGTCGATGGCGTCGTTCAGCGCCTCCATGTTTCGCTCGTTCATCGCTGGCAGGCTCTCGAACGACTTGGCGATGCTCTCCATGGCCTCCTCGTTGTCGTTTAGGCCGATGAAGTAGCTGCAGGATCTCCTCTTCTGCGCGAACCTCGCGAAACGGCTCACGTTCCTCTTGCACTGCTCCTTGAGGAGCTTCAGCTCCTCGCAGACCGGAGACTCCGGCAACGACTGATTCGCCTTATTCAGCGACAGCTTATACTTTTCAGTTTTCTTTAAGGTCAACGTTAACGGGCGGGCCAGAGAGGGCCTCGGCCTATCGCTTATGCACGACGTGGTCGGGCTTTTCGACAAGCAGTTCTCGCCGGTTGGAGCGGTGTCTAGCTTAGGTAGCGCATTCCCCACACCCGACACTTTGTTAATGAGTTGCTGGGGTTTTAACGGGGGCTTTGGGTTCGGTATAGGTTTGCAAGGGTTAATCGGTTTCGTGTAGTGTGTCTGTTGACCGGGTTTCGTGTTACCTGTGCTCAGCCGGCTCGATCGGTGATGCTTCTCCGGTATGTGGCTGCTCAAGTCCGATATGCTTTGGCTGGTTCTTAACGACGACTTATAGCCAACCTGTGGGTAAAAACGAACTTGAGCTCTGCTTGGACGCTGTTTCGGTTAACCCAGGGCTGCACAGGGAGCCTTTTTCGGCGCCTAATCGCCAAGTCATACGAAATGCCGGCAGTAGGAAATGTTTTGGAAATTTCATGACCCCACCCGAATTATATTACGGGACCGGCTCTGCAGTGGACCCAGGACTCGCAAGGAACCCAGACCTAACCCAGGCTTACGTTACGCGCCTACCAGCCCGCACCTACACTACTGGCAGTTCTCCACACTGATTCTACCCTTAGCAACGGGACAGCTCGATGCACAGCTGGTCGCGCGCCGCTAGGCGCTGAAAAAGGCTCCCTGTGCAGCCCTGGGTTAACCCTTAGCAGTTATCACGGTGTTCCTCAAGCCTAGCTGACTAACTTGTTTAAATAGTACCGAAAGAGTCAGAGAGTTGATGGTACTTGCTGAGGGTTAATGCACAGAGTGTTTCATGACGAGTGAAGGAAACATTATGAGGTCCTTTCGACAGGACTAACATTCTGTTACGCAAAGAACTTTTTCATAAAACACTCTGTTGGATAGCTGATAGATTTCGCGATAAGAAGGAACCTCGATGCATACACTTTGCAATTTCCTCCTAGTTTCCTCTATTCTCCTCTGCAATTCCTCTCGTTTCTTCACAACGTCAGCATCGCCTCTAGCCTGCTTCGTTGCGTTCACCACAGCTGCATTGCGCACTTTGTTGTTGCCCGCATCGCCTCCACTAAGCCTGTGAACAATCATTACACTGCATTAATCGAATATACCCTAGGAAGACAAGACTCTGTTCGTTCCAAAGGAACAGACAATCACCTTCCATGGAACTGGGAGCTGATACTGGTAGTCTTTGGACTCCTGTTGGTGGGCTCTTCGGCACCGCTCAGAGACTCGAAGGCGTTCTTCAGATACTTCTCGCGATGGCTTTGTTTGGCCAGTTGGTCGAACCCTTCGGAACTAGCTTCTGACAACATGGAGAGAGGATTCCGTTCTGCGCTTGGCGTAGAGGCTCCTCCCTCGGAGTCCGAATCGTCTTGGCTTCCAGATGCAGTCAATTCGCTGGTTCGACCGCTTTCTCCGTTCCTGGGCTTCTTCTGTCGCCTCTGCGACCTATGAAATACCGCCAAACACAAAGTTATCGAAGCACACAGATCTTTTATCTCTAAGTTCTCCGCCGATAAAATTCCGTAACGAACCTGCGAAGTTCCTCCACGTCCATGGCATTCACAGTGAACTGATTCGACACCGTGTCCTCGGGAGCAGGATAGTACATCAACCTGTGAGACTTCTCAGATCCAGTGGTGCCATTCTCACCTTCGGAATAGTCCTCGACGTCGCCGTCGTGCTCTGTACTCTCGTGGTCCTACATACAACGCAAGCTCATCTCAAACGCTGGATCACAACCTGACCGTGCCATTTCGTTTACAGACTATTGTTATTGAATGAAGCGTGAGTCTAAAGTGTCTCGAAGTCGAACGGGTTAGAGTACGCAACTGCTGGCGGGCAAAACGTGTGAAGCGTAAAACAGAAATAATTGAGAGAAGCGATAATACGTTGGGAGACGAGTTGGTGCATCGATTGTTCCCGTTATTAGATGTGTTTTGCGTGTTGCTATGCTTGATTGTATATTACTGTCTGCTGCGATTGTTCGCTGCTGGTGTGCCTGAGGCGTCTCAATCGGATGTACCTCAAATTTAAAGCTGCCAAGACTGCTATCGTCGGTATGATGGCGACTCCTCGACTGACGTGTCATTTCCGTGATATTGCTACCTCTAGTTACAGTCACGTTACCACCGAGCACCTATGCCGTCGGTTGAAATAAAATAGAGGATCAACGAAAAGGAAACGAAACGCGAGCGAGTCGTTCCGCGTGAGTATAAAAAATGGGCAAAAAAGGGTGCACATAGTGTGCGCGAAATCTGACAGAACGAAATTAACTGACAAAAAAAATAGTTCATGATACACTCTCTCTCTGGTCTTTCCTATAGCACTGGGGCTTCGACTTGCGAAGACACACTGGGTAACGATGAGGCAATATCACAATTATCTGGTTACTTGGGAATCAGTTAGTACCTGTTTCGTGTCGTCTGCTAATTCTCTGTAACTATCTGGACAAGGTTGAAATATAGTCTCGTCCTCTTCCTAGAACCACGTCGTCGTGTGTTAGTGTACGAGTGCGATCGCCAATTATTTATCACGGTTATTCATTAGAATTCACATTATTCTGCGATATCAATGTTCTAAACTGTGATTGCAAAGGCAACGATACAGGCGTTATTAGTGCACGGTTTCGTTACAATTAACTGAAATTTACCCTTTTGATGATTATCGTTTCCCGACGATAATCACTACTGCACTTGGTCTCGGTGCCGCTGTCGATCGAGCTGTCCTTTGAACCGCCTCCGCCGCCGCCGCCGTCAGAATCGAGGGCACCACGCGGCGGAGGGAACGGTATCACCTCGTCGCTGTCGTAGACGGACTTAACCGTTATACCATCGCCCTGCTGCACCCTCTGGGCCCATCTGCCCTTCGGTAGATCAACACCAAGGGGTCTGGCGTTCGAGCCAAGGCCCGTGCTTTCGTCCGCGTTCGCTGTGTTTATCTGCTTTTTCGCCCAGAGTGGCAACTGGCCCACGCTGAACCTGTAGTCCACGCCGACGTTTTGAGGTGTTGGATTGGCGTTTGGGTCCAGGAATTCTGGCGGCGGTGATCCAAATGTTTCGTTGTCTAACTGTATGTCGATTCCTGTGCCATTCACTTGAGGTGGCCTCCTGTGGATGTTGTTTTAATATAGCGTACAGTTTTTGGGGTAGTTGAGGTGTATTTAGTTCCGTGTGGATTTCAAGTGGGACTTACTTCCCAGCTCTCATCGCTTGTTGAGCGAGACGGGCCTGCATGGTAACGACCATGTCGCGTGGAACACGCCAGACGAAGATGCAGCCATCGCCGCTGGCGGAAACAAGGTTACGGCAATCTGGACTGAAACGCAGGCCCGTCACCAATTCCGAGTGGCCCAGCATGGTGGCCATGCACTCGCCGCTGTAATAATCGTACACGCACAGTGTTTTGTCTGTACAGGAGGTAGCTACGTAAATTCCCGATGCATCTGAAACATGTAGATTACGGGGCGATGTAGATGTTGGAGTGTACAGATAAGATATATATATTGAAAGTTCGAGGTGTGGATCTTGCAAGGAATTAGGGTCACTTCCATCTTGAATTAGCCAAGAAATACGCAAAGGAAACCCATGGGTAATATACGACGAATTACGAGTCACCATTTCGCCTGACCCGTATGTGTGTCAAGTTTCATGATATACTTAAAAAAAACTCATCCCTCGCCATTATTTGCATTTAGTTGTTGCTGAGATTTTTATCTCGTGATCGTGGATTCGCACCTTTAGACCTCTTTGGTAGATGAATGAAAAAGTGTTGTGGCTTGAAAACCTTATAGAATTGAGCATCGTATTCGTACCTAAAACCACTTTAATGAGAGATCCATCTTCACCAACAGAGCCCTTGAACGTTTTGCTGTGCTTGCCAGTGGCCACGTTGTAGACTCTAATGTTCCTATCTTGGCAGGCAGTTAAAACGTGCTTCTGCCCGGAATCCACCTCCATGTCGTACAGGGTGGTCTTCCCCTGGGCGTTGTGACCCCTGGCGAACTGCGGCATGCCCCCTGGTGTCTGCAACAAAAACCACAAGGATGTACAACCCCGCGCTCCGCGGAGCGCTTATCACCGTTGCTATTCATTAAACAATTATTAAACCTGCTCTCACCGATTGCAGCTGCCTGAAAATAATACTCTTATCGGCCCCGCAGGACACCATCTGTATCTGGCTACCCTGATTGCCCGGGCTGAAGTATCGCACGGCAGTGATGGAGGAGCTGTGATCGTCCAGTGTCTGCAGGAAGTTGTACCCTTGGTCGACGCTGAACACGTGGATCAGCCTGTCCCTGGAGGCGCTGGCTAGCAGCCTGGGCGGCTCCACCGAGTACCTGGAGAACTTTGAGTACTCCAGGCACAGAACCTCGGCGTCGTGCGCCTCGATCAAGCACTGCTCCTCCAAGGAGGAGAGATCGTGGATCCTGATGTTGCCGGAGCGATCGCCGGAGGCCAGGTGTTTGCCGTCGGGGCTCACGCGGATCGACCTGACGCCGTTCCGGCCGTCGTACGAGGCATCGCTCTTCTCCGTCGAGCCAGCGGCAGCCAGGTCCAGGTCCTTCAGGTAGGTTAGCTCCGGGTCTATGTAGAGGACCTTGAGCAACTCGTTGCTGTATATGTTCCTCTTGTACAGGGTGTGGTTGGAGGACATGTCCTTCTCCATGTTCCACACGCGAATGGTGTCGTCGCTGGAGCAGGTGATGAAGCTACCTGGCGGCATAGCGCTCGTGGAGTCGGTCCCCGTCGGGTACATCTCCACGCCCCAGATGCACGCCGAGTGGTAGAGGAACGAATGGGACTTGCCCACCCGCCTGATGTCCCTCACGTCCCACACGTATATGCTGTGGTCGTTGTAGACACAGGTCAGCTTGTTGTTCCCCTCGTCGAACGCCAGCGCGATCGCGTCCGGGTACCTGGCGTTCGCTGGGTGCTGGGACATGTGGCTGCAATGGATTTGATGGATTAGCTTTTGCTACTGGTAGGGAGGATTTTAGTGGCGCGGCGATGCAAGTACCTAATGGACAAGCCCTGAGCAACGTCCACCCCGAGGTAATGCGTTCTAGGTAAGGTGGTGATGAACTGAAGGGTGCTGGGACTGAAGCACCTCACGATCCCCTCCGCGCAGCCGATGAATATGTACTTGTCACCCACCGCCATGCAGTTGGCGCTGGTCGTCTGCAAACAGACATTCCTTCATACTGATATGTGCACCCCGTGTTATCCATTTTCGAACTTTTCATGGCCGAATTTATTAACTTGCAATCTCAAAGTTTAATTTATATGCTCACAGTAAGCAATGGGGAAGAAACGTTATAATCGCTTCAGGTTCCCGTGGGGCGTCGGCGTCGGCGTCGCCACGGTTATTTTCAGTTGACGATTTTGAGCATTATTATTATTATTATTATTGGAGAGAACAAGAAAGAAAATAGCGCAAAGGCGAGGTTGAGTCGTATAACTGTTTTGCAACCTACATCTAGGTATGCAACAGCTATTCAACTTGGTTTTTTTTTTCCAAAGATACTCCCGAGTACTTACGCGAAGCTCCACCCATTTGTCCAGCAGCCTCCTGTTGTTAAATTCGCATAGGAGGCCCGTTTTGGTGATCGCGTACGTGGAGTCCGCCATATCCCCGCGGCCGCAGGCTACGTCCACGAAATCGTTGTTTCGCTGCTCTCCTAATATGGCAGACCGACCCATCAAAGGCACAGGTTCCTTATACTGTGCCAACAGAATTGCCTCTATCACCACCTTCGCGATACCATTACTTGCCCCCTCCCGTCTCCACTATCTCGCCACCCTTTACATTTTACGTCAGTTATCGACACCTCAGCTTTCCACCGCGCGAATGGAAAATGGAGAACGTTAATATCTCTCGAACGTCGCTTTGAAAAAAGTTTAATCGACGCCTTGTAACTTCAAAGTCTACTTCCTTTCGAGGTCTTCCTTATTGGAGGCTACAGTGGGCACGAAAATAGTTGGCTGCTGAAGATCGCTCAGAGTCGCTATCACCACCATAAAACTTGGCTACCCCCACCGCTTTATCTGCGAGCTGTTCTTTATGATAAGGGAATTGTTAATACCTATCGAACTTACCAATTTCTTTCAAATCTTACAAAGGGCCTTGCCCAAGAAAATTGAATTTTATTCTTTAAGTAAATTTGTATAATGAATTATCCCCTAATGAATTTTATTGAATTTGCATTAAAAATATTTGTATCCCTTCAACTCGGCTACCCCCAAGATTAAATGAACTCCTGACTGCGCCACTGCGTTACTCGATCGGCTTTCCTCGCCAAAATGTACATATTTCTTTAAACTTTCAAGTACTTCAACAAGAAAGAGAGCTTACAATTAGAATAAGAGACCTCTCGGAGTGTCGTATAGTTTGTTTTCCCTTGTTATTGGACAATAAAGGCCCGTTATAAAAATAAAAAAACTAAAAAGCTAGTAGCACGCAGTGCCCCCGAGGTGGTTTTTCCGTGACTTCCGAATTACATAGGAATTAGAAAACCTAATCCTACAATAATTCATAATTGTCGTGAAAGTTGTCCTCGTAAGAAACGTAAGGAAGGAAAGACTGAAAAAAGAGTGGTGGGGGTAATCTGACATTAGAATAATAGGTGGCAACTTCCCTCAGTGGTGTTTGAACCAATCGCTTCCATCCCAACTGTAGTGGTGTACCATCATCGCTCTGAACGCTTCATCATGCAGTCACGCTTTCCATAGCAAATCCTTAATTGACTATTCTCCCATTCTATTCAAATTCCCTGCCGCGGTTCTCCGTTTTCCCATCTTTGTGCGCTCGCCATTTGTAAACGCGTAAACGCGTAAACGCGTAAACGCGTAAACGCCCGCGGAGTAAACAAACAATCGACAATGGCCGGCTGCGATTTCGAAGGAGAGCGAGCAGATGCTAGATGGAACGATCGAACGGAGACAAAGAGAGGGAATTATCGTGGAATTACCTTGGCGCTGCGCGAGTACTCGAGATACCAAAACTTCACGTGCCTGTTGCCCACGGTGACGAAGTAATTGCCGTTTTCCGCGAAGCAGACGGCCTTCACTTTGCTCGAGACTTTGTTCGACGCCACCTTAACATTGTTCCTCCAGTCCCAGACGTTGACGATCATATCGTGCTGAGAGCCCACAGACACCACGTACTTGTTGCTCGGTGAGAACGCCTTGAGAAACAGAAAACCACCGTGCCGCGGGCATGTAGAAACGCTGCGCTTCCCTTGACTTATCGCGATCAAACTAGCCGGGAAATATCTTGACAATTTCCCCATTCCCCTCGAAAAAGTATTTTTTTGAGACGGTGCATTTTTTGGGGGGGAATAAATGACCCCGCTTTCGAACTGCATAGCTTGGCTTGGATGATGGTGCAAGGCGTTGGCGATTGAATTGCAGCTCGGGAGAGGCGTAAGAGATGGCAGCCAAGAATCACTGTAGGTAGGTACTTGAAGTACCAAAGGCACGCAGAAGAACAATAAAAGGGTACCGTTGCCCGTCCGCCGAGCCTGTGGCCGACGCCCTGTCGAATCCACGTGCACGTACGTGGACGCGCGTGACACGAATGCAACGTTAATTCCACGGGCGAGAGACACCGCGTTAGCGAGTTTGCTTTCGTTAGTAGAGCAAGAATATCGCGGGGATTGTCTATTACACGGTCGAGATATGGAAGAGGGAAAGGTATCGTTTCGTTGCCTCCGAGATCCGCGCCGCGGATCCATCGAGCTGGCATTTAAACTATACATATTACTATACTATGTATGCCGCCTGATAAACAAGAGATCCTCGTGATCCACCGAGATCGGAGTGATCGGACTCGCTGCCTGTGTTAGATTCATCCAGAAGTGAAACTGCTCTCCCTCGGTTTCCTACATTCCAGTCACAGGCTAATTGCTTTTTCATAGGCGTTTCGCTATTAGAAACGAAAAACGATCACCCCACTTTTAGCGGCGTGTAACCGTGTAAGATACGAAATTCAGTGCTTTCTACTCTTCCATATCGAAAATTGTAGGTAGGAGTGCACTACGTGCCAAGGCAAAACATGAACATTTAATGAACGGCATATTTCATTCCGTTTCAGTAAAACCAGCGCGAGACGAGAGCTTTTTCCGGCACTCTGATACTTTCTCCAGTTGCACGCGTGGTTCTGGTTATTATATTTCTGAAAGGCACTGCTGCCTGCTCTGTGAGCCTAGGCCCGTGGGACCCTTTTATATTAGAATCCTAGGTCTTACAATTAGGATACGTAGCTTACGATCCTAGATTGCTACGACCCCTTTATATAGGCTGTTCTAAGCCTTACATTATCCTCACAACACATACATACTTCAAAACCCTGGAGTATGTAAACATGCACCCTCAACCCAGAATACCAATAAAAACATGAGTCTCCACTCACCACACAGTTGATGCCGTACTTGTGCCCGGAAAACTCAGCGATCTGCACGGCATTATACGGATCGGAGATGTCCCAGACACGGACGTTCGGCATGTGACCGCACTCGCCAGTCGCCAAGAGTCTACCATCGCCAGCCAAAGCCAGCGACGTCACTGTTTTGCGGCAGGCGTTCAACACGTGGGCCTGGGTGTTCTTTCGCGGATTGAACAACACCACTGTGCATCTGTAATCGTAGAAAGGGTCATCATTAGTCTAATTAAATTGTCATTTAAGTACTTTTTCTTTGGCATTGAGAGATTGGAATATTAAAAAAAAAGGCTGTACTTCCGAAAGGGACCGGTGGCCGATCGAAATGAAACTTGGTGGGTATTACGAGGGGTGTGGACAGATCCCAAATATACAATTTTAGCTTCGGCAATTAATGCGTTCAAAAGATACAGAGGTAATTGTGCATAAAAGGGTACACCTTACCGATTTTTTTTAGTCCCCCCTCTTAACAATATTTCTGTTGACTTATACCGACACAACGTATTCCACTTTCCAACTTGTCCCGGGTATTAGTATTGGTTGGGGTAGATTGGCGCGTAGAGCATGGTAGCGAACCGATGTGAGTTTGGCGATGCTAAAAATGGGATTGTCCTTACAAAATTTCAAAAGTGGAAAATGGGGGGACGGAAGGGCTCTCGGGTAGGGAGGCCTGCACCAACGTCCAAAAAAAATTTCCCCCAAAAAGTAACAATTTTTTATTAATATTTCGGAAACTAATAAATACCCGAAGCTACAATTTTAGATTTAGGGTCCACACCCCTTTCCTAAAAAAAACCTCATCTCGATCGGCCACCGGTCCCTTTCGGAAGTATATCCGAAAAAAAATTCCTCAGTTGACCAAACGGCACTTGGATCTATATGTATAGTCTTAAACTCGTAGCTATACGGAGGGATAGCGAGACCCCCAACAGAAGGCGTCACAGTGGGCGGAGCTTCCAATCCTGTGGAGACAGTTATAAGCAGACTGGAGGGGCAGCAAGCGAGCTAGTATCGAGGTTTCGAGAACCAAAGAGCACTCATACTCTCCTTCTTCTCCAATCAATTCGTTCAAGAACAACGTTACACAGCGAGTCATCATGATAATCGCATCCAACGTGAAGAGACCTTGAACATAACGAGCCACGTCACTTCAACCACGGTTCCCTACCTTTTTAACTGAGCCCCCACGCCGCCGAGTACTTTGATCCTTCTGTATCACTCTATTTCAATTCCAAGGACGTAATAGCGAACGCGACTGGCGCCAGTTATCCGGCCGCAGAAGAAGCTTGCTCGATTATCGTCTGCAGCCACGAAAACAAATAACACGGAGTGCTCCCGCCGCCGATTCCTATCTGTGATCGCAATTACCGAGGAACGGGGAGAAGAAACGAGTGGGATCAGAGAAAGGATATTAATTATCGGTCGTAAACGGCGAAATTGGAGTTCCCATTGGCAAAGGGCAACGAATGATAACTTAATCCTGCGTCTGGCAGGTGCTCTGACAAAATCGATGGGAGTAACACCAGTTGAAATTAGATTATTAACTGAATTATATGCAGCTATTTATTAAATAATAACAACTTTTAGGTAACGCGTTAGTTCAAGTTTTGAAGCTGCACTCCAAATCTAAATCCCCAAAACTTCTTATGATTTATTCTTACAAGAAACTTTGTTCCAGTTTCATCAACATCAATTACGATAAAAGTCTGAACCGGGTAGCATCGAATAGCATAATAGTTGAATTTTAATATCCATCGCAATGTAATTAATTGTAAAAAATTCGCAAGAGTTTCAGATACGTAGGAGCACACTACAGAAAAAGACTGCTGTGAAAGTGAAGAGTGTATCCATGCCTTGTATTTGAATAAATCATTACTTAATTATTTTTAAACCACCTGCAGTTAGAGGCGGACAGAGAGTTCTGCATGGAAATAGATAACGAGCGGATAGCTGCAAGTGTTTCTCGCCAGCGTGCAATTGATCGAAAAGCAAGATTTGCCCCGATAACCGTGGATGGGCCAGTAATTATCCGCTCGTAATGATTCCCGGTTGAGGCGCCGATAAAAGCCAGTCTTCAAAAGTACGGCAACTGTGTACTTAATTAGCGACGATTCTGCTGAATTGTGTATAACGCTAGCGCCGCGCGGTTATGAGTTTCGAGCTGCGGTAGGAACTGAAGTTATTGGAGGAAAAACTTGCTCGAACGTTCGATAATTAATTGTGTGCACCAAGTATTTATCTTGGACGAGTGAGTTGGGTAATGGCCAACTGTAACACGATGCAATATCGTTCGCTGAGAACGACCGAAAATTACATCGTGCACCACCAGTCGCGCGTTAAGAACTCGCTTGAAGCTATTGGGCGTTTCAAAACTATTGGTATAATTCGAAAGCTGGTGAGAAAATAAACTGAAAATGCTGACCATCCGCGCAGGTACCTATATTTGGATTTTGGTGACTATACCCTGAAGAATATTAGATTATCTGACTATACCCCCCTGAATAGTAAGATTTGATGATTATAATCACAAGAATATTGTGTTTTTTTTTGGGGGTGGGGAATTAAAATAAAAATGAAGGGTGTCTGTATGTTGATTTAATTTTTGTAGTCACCCATGTTGCAAGAAATTTTCGAAAAATTCTAGTAAAATTTCTCGAATCGTTCCAGACCATCGTAGGTAACCACATTTGAACTCGCGGTCTTCGAGCACGCGTGCTTGTTTCTTGGTCGATTTGATAACGCATCGGTTTTACACGCGTGGTTTCACGAGCAAGTCACACTCACGTGCAGTCACTTCAAGAATTTGCAACATTTACTTCTATCGAAAGAGAATCGTGGCTTCAGAGTCCACTATAGTCAGGCCCAAATGTCTTTCATACCGGGAGGCAAACAGAGTCTACCATAAAAGTAGAAACAGTAATTTAAACTAGAGAAAATGAACCCTGTACAGCCAATTAAATTTGCATCCACTGTAATTGAATTTATGTAGTTTTATCGTGTGAAACATGGCAAAAGGAATGTTATATACGGTAGAACCCATTAAGAAATGGTAGGTGCGATTATTTAACAAAGAGAATAAACAGAGAACGAAGTAATAGTAGAAAGGAAAATGCACGAGCGAAGACTAACTTGACTATAGGTAGCTACAGTTCAGAACAGCCTCTAATACTGGACTGTAATCTTATTCTGACACAAGATCCTTATCTTCTTGAAGAAATGCAACTAATAATACTAATATCAAGGAACACATTCAATCGAGTTTCTATTCATACAAAATCACTAACAACATGGGCCTTGCCAGAAGATAGATTACCAAATAGATCACCCACCCCACCTTTTGCAAACTCCTCCATTATTATTCCTTAATTTATACACTATAATTGGTGCTTGACTTATCAATCTTCTCTCCTGTCTATTCTTTTCAGTCGATCAATTTGTTTTCCGAGAGGCCCGTGTGTAAATAGCTGCTTCTAGTATTTAATTAATTTCATACTGACTATGGTGACGCCACTCGGGCCCCATTAATCGTGCAATTATAGATACCTCTGCCGCGCATTAGCACCTCTGCGCAGCGGGTATCGAGCTTCGAGGCACGCGGTGGTTGCGGTAACGCGAAACGCAACTCGTGCGGCTCGTCGTTGCATCTCGCAGCCCGTCGGGGCCTCCATCTACCTTAAACCGCAACGTGTCAATAAACTCGGGCCCCGACGATCGGCATTTTTTTTCGCGTGCCACCATTTGTACCGCCATTACGCTAGCAAAACACTCGGTATAACGTAATCTAGCCGCAACGGGGACTGCTGCGTTTGGCGAACGGTAACAACCGTACCTCTGCCTACCTCCATTTGAATGTTCCACTAACTTCTGTGCGGATTTATGCAGATTCGCGGAAGCGGATTCGCGGAAGCGTCCGACTATTTTTCAAGGGAAACGTTCGGAGTAATTGAAACGGACACTTTACGAATGGCAGGAGTGCAGAGGGGGCATTTGAGTATTTTAAATTCAAATTTTGTGAACAGGTCAACGTGGGTAATTACTTGGGATGTTTTTTAGGGGCCAATGAAGATTTTTTTATTTTCCTCCACTATTTCTCTCTATTTTTACCCAAAATTTGTAAACTGAAATTTTGTATACTACCTTAAAATAGTGTTTCATCTTTGAAAGAGGGTGGAATAAATATTCACTCCCCAATATTTCCAGCTCCATTTTTTCTTGAAAAAAAATGTCCTCGCGCAAGATCTAATCTCATTATTTTTAACACAGACCGCGAATTATGCATCCAGAGAGTGGTCTAGACCTCGCAGGCCGAGAGCCGAGAGCCGAGAGCCGAGAGCCGAGAGCCGAGGGGCTTTAAATCGCAGTGAATTGCGCAAGGAGAGCAAAACGGACGGCGCGAGTTTCGACGCGGAAGACAAGTGTCCTCGGCGCCTGGGACCGTAGGAAACGTGAACGCGAGCCCTCTTGACATTCTGCTCGACCGAGTCAGCCCGATCAGACAGGCTGGAGGAGCACCGTCAGATGCTGAAGGGAACGGAGTATCGAGCGGGCAGAGTTTATTGACACGGCCTGCTCGACCGTGCAAACACGGTCAAACTGTATGGAATCTAGATATCTGGCAAAGAGAATCCGGCAATTTGCCGATCGCTGTACAACAATCTCGCAATATTACGAGTTTGAAGTTTGTTGATCAATTCTCTGTGAGGCTTGACTGACTCACTTCAATGTCTAAAGTCGTGGAAATGCTGACTTCCACTCGTCTAGTAATTAGTTGTTTAGGTCGCCGCACCGGCGCCGTCTGGGAAGAAGTGGGAACTGGGCATTCTAATGCGCGGTTCATCGTGCACTGAGCTAAACAGTGTCGCTGTTTTTCTGCTATACATTTCACATAATGCAATCTTGAAAATTACTAGAACCCACGGAAGCCTGAGTTCGAAGGGTGAAATTTATGGACATCTTGTAGTTCAGACCTAATTCGACGAGACGAGTATTGTAGTTAACCACCCCGCAGTGCGTTCCCAAGAATATTCGATTTGCTGACTATACCCTAAAGAATATTAAGATTTTATGACTATAGCCCCTAAAATATTGGATTTGGTGACTATAGGTATACTGTAGAATTGTAGGATTTGCTGACTAGTATATCTCTGCAAGGCACGATACGATCCAGCAACTTATGAAAAGCAAGAGGAAAAGCTTCAGGTGGAGAAGCGACCCTTGTTACCCACGCGGTTCGTTCAAACAGTCACGTGCGCGCGGGCTACTTTTGCGCGCGTCCCGCAAAACTGCGCGTGGGAACGCGCGTCTTTCAGTCCGCCACGGACTGAATTCGAATCCCCCACACCGTGCCCGATATGAAAACAGTTACGAAAGGAACGCGTGGAAACGCCAGAGAAATCGTTCCGCGCCTACACTCTGCGCGTTTTTCTCTTTCTTCCTCTGTCGAGCATCGAACCCGCGGCAGACGGGAAAAAAAGTCGTTCTACGAATAGAGGGAACGCCCAACGGTGACTTTTCTATTTCTTTTCTTTTACTTTTCACTTACACTTACACTTCCTCGCTAGAACTCGGCGCTCCTCCTTTTAGAATATTCAACTTCCAAGGATGATTGCACAGGGAAGTTGTAAATTCGAGGGTGATACTTGGAGAGGATACTTGGTATGTAAATTGGAGGGTGTACTTCCTGGGGAAGTTTTAAACCGAAGGGTGATACTGCAGGATGTCAGCTTTAAATTGAACGATGATAGGTACTGGGGTACTGCAAGAGGGCATTTTTAAATTGAGAGTGACATTTTCTAGGGAATTTATACACCAAAGAGTGATACTTCCCGAGACAAGTCGTAAACTGAAGGGTGATACTTGAAGAGGGTGGTATTTCTAAATTGCGAGGTGATAGGTACTACATAGGGAAGTCATAAATTAAAGGGTGATACTTGAAGATACTTGTAACGCGAGAGTGATCCATCCCAATAAATTTGTGAATTTTACAGCAATACATGGGAACAGCCTTTCTAAATTCAGGGAAGATACTTCCCAAGGAAGTTACATATAAATAGGTACCTACAAAATGATACTTATAAAGGGTGTGCCAACTTCCAACGAAAGTTACTCATTCAAGGGCGTCATTTCGCAAGAATACTCATAAACTGGTGCCTCCTCCATTTCCAAGGTTCAACCACCGATTCCCCATCCCGAGATCCGAAGTGGACCCAGGGACGACTGTGAACGCGGCTTAAGCATTTTCTAGCCTGCCAGGCCTGTCTCGCGACGAGAGGAGTCCGTCGGCGCGACGAGGCCGTGTGAAGGAGGCACACTCACCGTACCTACGACCTACTGAAACTAGCACGCTAGCCACGAGCTACGGAACATGGAGGCGAAGACACGCGAGTGCACGCGAGTGCACGCTCGATGGAAACGAAAACACACCTGGACAAACGAACGCTTCTAGTATCTTAAACCCAGCATTCATAACAATTAACCAACCAATGCCGATTCTCGTGAGATTTCAACGAGCAGCGGACGATAACACATAACGCATATTGCGCGCATGCGCGTACATCCCAGTCTCAGAAAAAGCAAACTTTCAACATTATTGCTCTCGCTATCCACACGAACGGTGTGTACAAAATTTGAAGGAAATCGATCACCTTCACCACCCACCCGTAATGAAAAAAGACATTTCTAAAGCAAGCAGCACGACAACGAAAGTTTCTTATTTATTGTTAGTAGTCGAGAGAGAGAGAGAGAGAGAGAGAGCGAGCAAAACGAAGAAAGCCCCATATTTAGTAATTACAAGAGACGGTCATCAGCTTGTCTTGACGTGTCCCAACGGCACACTGGCAGAATTAGGGACAGCAAGACAATCATTTCCGCTTGAGGGCCGAGCGTATCTTGTGTAGGTATATACAGGATCAACAAGAAAACGAGAGTTTTGACTTCTGATGGACAAAAGGTCGTTCCACTTTTCTGCCAGGGTGTTCTGAGGCTTGATTCGTTTCAACACTCGGTATACGTGATTCATTTGAGCTCAGGCTGGTGAGCCATTTAAGTCACTGAGGACTTATTAGCACCCCTACTCCGAGGGAAAGAGAATTTCCGAATGTAGTAGGTTCAAAAGTTGATGGACCTGGTTCTGCTGTCGGTAGGGTTCTTTGACACTTGCGGATTGTCTCCGGTGAAAATGGAGTACGAGTCCATCGAATGGTAGAGATCAGCGCTGTTCTAAATAGAGGGCCCGGGTGCATCGGCGACCGACTTGTCGGCACGACATCGGCCGGTTTCCATGCTCGATAATCGACCCAGTGACCTTTATACCTTGCAGCGACCTTACGTGTTCTTTGCCACCGCACGCAACCAGAGGCTAGAAACGACCAGCGCCGCCGACTTGTTCCTGGTGCATCGGTCCTCGAGACTCTCTCCTGAGAGGGGGGAGAGAGAGATTAGCGCGTCGCGGTAACGGTACGCCCGAATGATAGAAACGAATTGTAGGTAGGAGTTGGTGGTTGGATACTGAAGGGGGTATTTCCATTTGGCCGGTTGAAAAATTGTCATTTTGTGTGAACTTTTATTTTCGGATCCCACGCTCCTAAAACTCTTATTTTAGGCTTCCCAAGTCTCCAAAACCCCACGACCTGCAGAGAACCCTTATCTTAGGACTCTACGATTCTGGGACCCTTATTTTAGGCCCTTAAGGGGGGATTCTCGTCTAAAGGTGGAATCAGACGGCGCGTGAATCGGCGAGCTTGCTCGGCTCGCCGAGGTTCGGCGAAAAAGTAAAATTTTTTCCTTAGACAAATTTGTCACATCATTCTTTATATCGGCGAAAAAAGTATTATAAATAAAAACTAAAATTAAAATTTTAGGTCCAGACCCAGCGTAAATTATTTAACTTTTAGAAAATTTACTTCTTTTTGCAATCAAATGACTGAGACAAATGACGCCAACATCGTCGAAGAGATTCCACAATAATGAATAAATAATAAGAAGCTCTGCAAGTTTAAAGATGCCTTCTTATATCCCAATAGAGTTTAATGCAATATTAACAATAGTTTAAAAAAAAATCATAAATTTCAGGGGCCCTTACACGAGAATCCCCTTAACACTACATTATTTTCCCTTACCACCCATAGAACCCATATCTTCTTGGGACCCTCGGATACTAGGGTACCCATTTAAGTCCCATTCCTATGAGCCTGGAACCCGAGAACTTCCCTTAAGACCCTAAGGCCCCTGTGTGGGCTGTCCAGAAATCAGGCCTCCGGGGCCTCATTCGATACACTTCTCAGACATCAGTACACCAAAGCCCCAAGAATCTGTAGGAATAAAACGAAGCAAGCACAGATTCAAAAGCTTATCGCTTGATACACCACTTGAGTGGGCCCAGTACATATTACTCGCTACATCTCTTCGAAACACAGTAAATAACGCGCGTCAGACCCAGTCAACGCACACGCGCGACCGTGAAAGAAAGTTCGGCTACGTTGTTGGCGCGCACGAGGGAAAGACGGCCGTGCTCGCGCGATTCCCTCGGTCACGGATAAACGCGGACGACACAAAAGGCCCCCCCCCCCCCCCTCTGGTGGCTCAGTTTCTGCCTCGGCCCACGCGAATGGAAGAATGGCGAAAGTGCGATGAAGAGATTAACCGCTGGCCTAGCGCGAGCTCCGTCGAACGGAAAGAAGAAGCGCGTTCCATCCGCGTCATCCTCCGTTCCGTGAGGTCTACACGTCACGATCCGCGGACCCCTTCTCCTTGGCGCTATAAGTCGTCACAAAAGTATAAGAAAATTGGCATTTGATTTGCTGGAAAGCTCGCTACCACTCCGCTGATAATCACAGCCACGATTCGGGGATTCCATGGAGGCCAGAGATGATGAATACTTTTACAGCGGACTCTGTACACCGGGGGTCGCATTTATATAACAGATGTAGAATTTGTTACGGTATGAAGTATCTATCCTTCTAAAATAGTTACCCACCCCGGGAACCTTGTCCAGGCGATGAACCTATTCGTGTATTCAGCCGGTGCGGGTAACGCCGACGGGCGTTCAATGAGTGAGGTACTGTCCGTACTGTGAACAAATGGGACTGGAGGATTTCCGCACATCAACTGTGCTGAACGTGTCAATGTCAGTACTCAAAGGGTTAAATGATGACTGCGATAAGTAATTGGGAAAGGGAGGTATTTAGGTTGGGCCTCGTCAATAGAAACAGATTTGAAACTGATGTTTTCATATCAACGGACCATTCTAGAGAAATCCCCCAATTAGATGCTACAGTTTCTTATTCATATCCGTTCTGCAGTCTCCATTCCTCACTGAAACGCTAAAATTCCCCACGTAGCCGAGCCAGGCTACGTATGGTTGCAACGCAGACTCGATTGCAAGGAACTATGCGCTGTTCTCGGACGGAAATGGGGTCGAGAGAGAGGTGAATGGACCAAAAGGTTCTGTGTCGGAGATCCGCCTAGCCCCGATAGGTATCGACGACAATTATAATCGCTTCGATCGATGCGCCACCAAGTCTCCCTCGTCTAGTTACATTTCCTGCTCGCAAAGGCTTCGAACTGGAGAAGTCTTGAATAAAATTCTTTGTTACTAATTGTAAGGCAGGCATATGTATACTCAAAGGAATCTCTATGTATACTACTTAGGTATACGCAAAAGTTTTGCTCCCCTTTCTTACGAGGTATCGCTTCATTTTCGTTATACAGGTACATACATAGGTACATAAAATATAATTTACTCATCAAAATATCAAAACGTTGTAAAGACTTAGATGCTAACCTTTCAAAAATGTAAAAGGATGGGAATTTATTTGATCTTTAAATGATTTTAGCAGAGCGGTAAAAGAAAGACTGAAACTTCTGCGTACACCTAATACTAGTTTCTAGAGAAGTCACTACTAAAAGGGCGTCGCTTTTTACTTTGTATTGCTACCTTCATGACATTCGTCTGGGATAAGATTTTGGTTCGTTAGTGTAATTATTTAGTGAAGAACCAGAGCAATGCACCTCGACCCCTTGTAGTAAGTGCACGCGAGTATGTGCGTGTTGACGCGTGCGTGAGCAAAAGTTGGCAGGATCGAAAGTAGCCAGACATTGCGTGCCGAGTTTCGCTGGAGCTGTTACCTCAGCAAGCCCTTGTATCATCGTATTCAGAAGTACTGTCCTTTCGTGCCTCTGAATTCTAATCTGGATTCCAATGGTCGCTTTGTGGAGCTACTGCTGCTATATACCACAGACCATACTATACCACACTGACAGAGTGGCAGTGTTTAAGAGACAGACAAATTCTATATATCAGCCGATTCCTATTTGAAAGCCTAGTGGTGTGAGGTAACCACCGCGTCTTCCTAATTCGAGACGGATTATCGCTTCCACGATAATCCCAATTACATGCATTAAGGATAACCTGGATAGCAGCGATGCGGGTGCTGGGGAACTCTCGAAAAAATGGCGCTGTTTGGCGCTGCTATGCGAATCACAGCTGTCATCAGTCGACTAATTACGACTCTACTAATTATCGCCTGTTCTCAACCTCGCGTCTACAATTCAACGGACTCTGCGAGACTTCGACCTGGTTAAAAGACACTTTCCTGACCGAACATACATTTTACAGAGTGTACAGACTCAACGATTATGATATGTCGAATTAATTGTCACAATAATAGACATTGAAAAAAATGAAATCGGGTTCCCTTCATTGCTAGGTATTCTGCTGGACAATAGGAGGAAAAAATGAGAAGGAACCATGTGTCGCGAACGAACCATTTTCCCACAAAACGTTGTTAAAGTCTAGCCCAATTGGAGCACGCAGACTTGCCTTTGTAGGCGGTGCTAGTGACGCAGAGTGGTTCGGCCGGGAGTGGAGGAAGCGCTCCGCCCCCAGAGGCAACTCGTGGCGAGTTAATTGGCTGAAACTTCAACTATCTTTTGCGAGAAAACGATTCATTTGCAAAATATAATTCCTTTGCAAACTTGCATCCTCTGTTTGAGCAGAACACTAGTATTTCATAAAATTTTGTAAACATTGTAAACAAACAGCTAATGGAGACCACTTAAAACAACAGTTAAATAAAGTAGTCACAACACTTTTGTTCCCTAATCATTGATGATTACAAAAGAAATACTAATATTTCCTATAATAATGTACACCTATTTTCCTTTCCACTTGGCTTCTCCGCTTCTCAGCTCGTTTGTACCACAAATCCGTCTAATCCAAAACTGATGAAACCTGAAATCCTGCAAGGATCTCAAATGACATCAGGAATCGCAGTAGGATTAGTGACCAAGCAGCCAATTCGCGTTTCCCAACTGGCGAGCATCTTTACAGCGATATCGCGACTCGATATCACCTGTCGAGATACTCCCGCGCTTCCGTGTGCCGCGTTATGCAAAGTATCGCTGGTTTCTTCCCGTCGTTCCCACGAATATCGGGGCCAGCCTTTAACTCGGCAGATTTGTAACACGATTCGTGTCTTTAACTCTATACCCCCCCCCCCCCCCTCTCTCTCTCTCTCTCTCTCTCACTCTCCTCCCTGGTCTTAATTACGATCAGCGCAGCCTGGAGTTAGATGTGGAAGCAAGAAACGCTATAAACCTGGCACAGACGTAATTGTTATTTTTATTGTTGTTGTTGTTGTTGTTGGAAAAAAGGAAGTGAAGTTTTCTTTGACGCGTCTGTATTGAATGAAACTTGGAACTCCTTGTAGTGGAGTTAATCTAATTACAACTTACAAATTACGATTAAAATGTAATCAACTACACAATTACATTTTAATCGTAATTTATAAGTTGTAATTAGATTACATTTTGCCCAACTCTGGGCCCAGCTATACGTATAGACTCGCGGTACGAGCCAGTATGGACGCACGTCGCAGAACTTGAGGAGGTATTTGCAGCCTAAAGGGCAGAGGCCTGCTTTAGGGTGAAATGTAGAAATTGGGGGATTAGATTTGATGGAAATCAAAGAACCAGATGTGATTTCTCAGTGAAATGTTTAGAACAGTAGATAATTATTCAAAGTAATTGAACTCGAATAATTATTTTTCCATCACGAGGGACCTCGAAAAATTCATTTAGGTACGATTGACAAAACAGTTCGCAAGATATAAGATAACTGTTTCGATATAGGTATTCTGAACGCACCTCACCAAACTTCCACACGCTATAGGTAATTTGAATATTTCGATTTTAAGTGTTCAAAATGAAATCCTTGCAGAATTTCGGCGGAAGAGTATTCACCTACGAAGATCAGTGATGTAGATTCTAGATTCTAAATCAATAGAGATACGAAGCCTGTTTTTTTTTCGCGAAATGCAGAAAAATGGGGTTTGTTTTCTAAAGAAATCAACCAAGTGACTTCTACTCCGCCGATTATCGCTGAATCATTATCGGGGCTCGTTATGCTTGCAGTGATTTACAGTGATTATCCACGCATAATTTCACCGATCAACGGGTCTCGACGGGTTGCGTCGAGCTGCTGAAGGAAATAAATTTGAACGTCGAATCCTCGACTCGCTTTCACGGGCTCTCCCCTTTCCCTCGTTCCCGCGGATCTTTCAACCAGAGCGAATATCTTAAATCGGAGATCGATAGCGGTCATTATTGACGATTGATGAAGAGTGCATCGCCAATTACGGCGTAGTTTAGGTGCACCAGCGCGACAGTGTCGTGGAAATCTGTTTCACATTTGAATGGAAATTCAGGAAGAGGAAAAATGTTTCTTTAGATTGTTTGTTGTTTCGTAACGGAGATTTTGTGGTAATAGAATTGGGTTTGGAAATATGTAACATGGGGGCTGAAACGAGAATTCATAGGGAATTGTATACGTATGCTGGTAGTGACATGGAACGAAGGTTTGTTTAAGTTATCTTAGTTACTTTTTGCCGAGATAGCTTAGATAACTATCATTGTTAGTTTGATACATATAAGTATGAAATATGTTCTGTATAATATAGAAGACGCCGTTTAATTTTGAATTCAAGGAAGAAGGAGAACTTGTGAAACCTTTAATCCCCTCGTTACCTTCACTTAACTTAGCCACGTGCAACCTTGAGAAAAAAATTGCAAGAAAAGGGGTAATGAGGCTTAAACAAGGGGAAGAATCTTTCCATTTCATCCGTATGGGACTAGAATAGGGGTCATACACTTTACTATTTGTCCTTGGAAGAAGTGAAGTGAAGAAGTTTGAACAGAAGGAATTGGGAAATAGTGATCAATCTAACATTAGGAACTGTGACTTCCCGAACCAACAATTGGGAATTGTGGTTTAGCGAATTCCCAAGCAAACACTGCGAATTGGGGAGTTGACAAAATTTTTAAAAGTGTTTAAAACTGTTCATTATGATAAAATATACTTGTAAAAAAAATATTAATTTTTTGCTACACCTCTTAACATGAAAAAAATGTAATTTTTATTTGAAATAAAAAATTGCTGCGAAAACGCACTGCATGGTCACGTGACCATTTGTGACGTCAACGTGCAGTAAACAAAGAAAGTTGTGGTTAGGAAAAGTAAGGAGTGATTGGAACATGTTGCAATGAGTGGCTGCCTAATACTATATTTATATCAATATTAATATTTTCAGTTGCCTTACCAAAGAAATCGACTAGAAAGTACTCGTAAACGATATTTTTTAATATAACCTTGTATGAGCAAATGCACGAAGTGTCATTCGTCGCTACATATAAATCGCTGTTTACTGCACAATGACGTCACGCGCTGTGATTGCCGTTTGAGATCACATGACTCACAACTTAAAAACGTCAATTTTATTTATTAAATTTTGGTAAAACTAATAAGTGTTTTATTAATATTTCTATCATTTTAGGCTTTTCATTAATAAATCTGTAGATTTAACTACTTTTCCCTTTTTTTCAAATACTGGCAACTCCCCAATTATGAGTTAGTGAATTCCCAATACAATATTAGCAATTGAGAATTAGCGAATTTTTAATGCAAAATCTTATCATTTCATCAAGCAAACTCTACATCCCTAAATTGCCATCGTGGCAAGGATAGTGGCTAGAATACCACTGCACTGTTTAGTATCCACGTGACAGGAAAGGATGTGGCAGGTCGGAAAGTGAATGGCGACGAGCAGGATCGAGACACGTCGAAGGAACCGATCAAAAGCGAGTAAAGAGACTGGTCTCGGACTCACCCAGCTGGATAGGCAACCAGCTCGCTGGTCGCGTCGCAGTCCAGGGCTGCATTGCTCGACACGGTCACGCCGAGCACACGTTCCAGCTTGATCTGCAACAAACGGGAAACAGACAATTGCTCATTACGATGCTTCCAGGTCTATGCAAGTATTCCAAGGGACAGTGAAGTTAAAAGTGAGTGGGGAAAAAAATAAATCTATGAAAGATCTTTGCATCTGTGCCAAGTAACCCGCACAATGTAGAATTGAATCAATGTGAGCATAGAATCTGCATAGAAGCTCCGCCCACTTGTCCATCTTCTGCTTGCGCGTGCGCATTGGGGACCTCAACTATTCCTTGGTATACCTATATGAGCTTAAACTAATTTCTAAAACAGTGGTTAATTTATAAAAATTAAGGTACTGTGGAGGGTACGTCATATTGGGTATGTGTTACATCTACTGCGAGTTCAAACGTCAAAGTGTTGTTACAGTGGAATGTGTAATTTGAGATGTATGAAATAGAAGATTCCTTAATACCTAAGATATTGTTAAACACAGTAATTCTACCCACGTAGATGGAAGATACAGTGAACTTTCAGATACGGTTTACTTTCATAAGTAATTTGTAACCAATGACGTTGTTTTTTTTTTTTTTTTTTTTTTTTTTTTTTAATAGACGTGGAAGGATATACACAACGATTACGATAATAGTCTACCTTCCACGCTCCATTTCTGAGGGCTGATCCGCAATCGATGGTCTGTAGAAACCTACTGATATCGTACGTCGTTAACCACAACGTCTGATCGGCGAGATTAAATGTCCATTGTAAAGTTGTACCTCCGAAGACAATGGCTGGAACCTCGGTTTTTGACGAGATAGTTTTCAGACCGCGTGAAAATCGCGCGAAAGACGAGAAAACGCGGCGTGACAATTGGCAATCGACCGGTAAGGAGACCAACGAAAGCGTTTCAGCGTGGCTAACGCGCGGCGCGAGCGGTTCCAGCGGCAGGATGTGCCGTGGAAAATCCGCCCCGCCACTGGGGCATCGATCTGGAATGCCTCGCGGAGGCGGAGTCTGTTAACACGCCGTGCTTCCGTTTCTTTTTATTACACGAGCCTCGGCTCAAGTTCAGAGAAACTCGTCCGATCGATATCAGCAACACTGTGCAGCGTGACGAGAGAGAGAGAGAGAGAGAGAGAGAGAGAGAGAGAGAGAGAGAGAGAGAGAGAGAGAGAGAGAGAGAGAGAGAGAGAGAGAGAGAGAGAATGGTGTAGTGGCTCGCAGGGATATGCTGATGTAAATCAGCGGGGGGGGGGGGCAGAGAGTAGTATCGTTAAGGTGAGGGGTCCTAGGAGCGAAGAATTCTAAGATGAGGGTAATAGGGGCTTAGAGTCGCAAAGGCTCAGAATTGTAACACGAGAGTCCCAACCGGTTAGAATTCTACGATGATGGTCCCAGGGACATCCAGTCCTTCCTTAACCGGAAGCAATGAAGCAGACTTTTATTAAACTCTGATCTACCTTTTGAAGTGTTCAACTGTTTTAACATGAATGAGGCGACACTTACTCGAGAAATCTCTAGGAAACTGCCACTCTGACTGTCTACCCTACCTTCTTCAATTCCTTCTAACGAGATGTGCTTCACTGAGAGTGAGAAGGGGCTTGACTAGACAAATTTGAAAGCAGCTGCCATTCGGCCAAGAAGCTTCATAGCCAGTAGTAAATCAGCCGATCATTGCACATACGTCGACCACTAGAAAGCGATGCAACGCTATGAAGACCACTCATAACGATCCTGAATTCGCCACTTTCCTCCTGGGGCAACGATGAAAAGACACTTGCGCTCTCCCTGGAACTTTCATCGATCATTCGCTCGTAATTACGACCCACTGTGCCAATTCCCCGCGAATCGACGCAGCGTGTCGAGAGGTCGCGAAAGCGAACGAGCTTTCTTTGACAGGGTTTGATTTCGTTGCGCTTTTCCACCTTTTTCCTCCCTGCCAGGCGTTGCAATGTGAAATGTACTGGAGACTACCACACAAACGCACTTGAAATTAGTTGATGGGCAGTGAGCCCGTGGACAGAGATGCTTAGATAACTGGGGTAGCTAAGTGGGATATGGTTGGTCCAGATAGCCCTTCGCAGCCATAAAATTTGAATCTTTTGTTTATTGTGTCATAGATTGGGGATGGATCAGTTCCTAATTCAGAGTGATGAATTGGGAATAGGTGAGTCCACAATTCTACAGTGGGAATTGGGGATTATTGAATTGCCAATGAAATATTAGGAATTAGGGACCATCGAATTCCTACTAATGCAACATGAGAAATTAGTAAAAAACTACTAAATTCGCCACATCGAATATTCTGAAGGTAATTTAAATTCCATCCAAGGTCCTAATGAAACTTTCAATCGTCATGCCCCATTGCTACAGCCACCCACTAATTCCCCCTTCCGTTTTCACATTACATATTTCTATTCCAACTAAAAAGGACCAATAAAACATACTTATATTAATTTATACCTGATCGATGACACGATCCAACGTAAACTCGACAAACAAACAACAAACAAGGAAACTACCAACGATTCTAAAGAGCTAATTGCGTGATAGAAGCTCAAGGAGATATTCGCCCAGCCCACCGGCGGAAGTTACCCGCGGCTTGTAGGTATATGGTCCGTGGCGAATCGAGATCTCAGCGTAGGCAGGCGCTCGTAAGATCTTGCGTGGCCTGAGCCTCGCGCGACATTGATTCGTTACGCGGTCGACCAGTTCGGTTCGTGTGGGCGTCTAAACGATATTATTTACGAAGACAGATTGCAAAAATCGGCGACGGAATAACTATCGAAGCAACGTCGGCATAAGACACGCCACTGTTCGCATTCTCCCATGTTGAACGCCTAAAGGTGCGCAAACTTTTTATAACCATTGCTCGTGTAAAGGTGCGTCCTTACCAGCGAACAGTTCGCTGGAATCGTCTGTTCGTGAACAGTTGGCTGAATGCTGGTGGAGACGCATACAGCAGCACGGCCCTTGCGAGAAACGCCTAAAGGCGGTTCAGCGAGCATGGTTACCGCATAGAAATAGTAGCTTTCCGCACAGGAAATACGCTCGTGTGACTGAGAGTGATTTAGGGACCGTTTAAATCAATTGTGGGGGGATATCCCCCAGAAGTTCTGAGAGGTATAGATATGCGAAATCAAGATCCTACAAGAGTTACCTACCACGAAATTAGCATTGACGATGACTTCTACCTCACCTAGGCCAACACAGCCACACCAGGCTCCAAAGCGCAACTAAATATACCAACCACTTTCATCAGCGTCCCATTGAAGGAGTCCCAGCACCGCACCAAATACACTCCAGAATCCCCAAGTTGAATCGCAAAATGAAGATGATTAAGCATGATAGAAGCCCAAAGGAGCCTCGGAGCCTTCCACGTGCAAGCTTCCCTTCGTTAACTGCCTTCGACCAGCACCGGCCACTCCGAAATGCCTAATTGCTTAATTGTCTGCGGTGCAGGCTCGAGGAGCGGGACAGTTGCAACAGAGCGCGGACAATGGGATCTCGCCAAGCAACCAGGGACCTTGGAAGGGAATTTCGCGAGAGTGAGAAACGGAACACGAGCGCTTACGAGCGCTTACGAGCGCTTGCCAACGACGTGTGTTGAAAGCGAACGAGAGACGGGGATCGCTTTGAGCGCGACCGCGTTAATGGGATCGACGGAGCCTACCTACAGCCCATGGAAATCGTTAACTCGCGCTGGATGTGGGCACGGGCGCGCGTGCCACGGATTTCTGTGTGGTATGGACATCTATGGTTGTCGCGCACGAGGGGGCGTTTCGTAACTATACCCCGGCCGCCGGCGCAGCGCCGTAGGTACAGATACCTACAGACTCTTGACCCGGTCGATTGGTGTTTTAAGCAACGAGGACAAAGAAGAGAAGAGGTTTTTTTGTTGTCCCGAGACCATCAGGCACAGACTCGCTCTGTCGGTACGGCTACAGCCGACGCGGACCCTACCCCAGACCTGACACTTGCGAAAAAGAGCTTGATAGATTAGCCCTCTGGTGGTGCTGAGACGTACACGAGTACTAACACGAGTCTGGTTTGGTAGAGAGTTCGAGATAGCGAGATTTGTGGGAGGAAGGGAGTGGATCATTTTTCGATCATTTCGAATCTAGTCATTGCTTTGCTCCACCCAGTTAATTTTCCCGCCTTCAGCTTGCGTATGCGCACTGGATATTTCCCATTTTATTAGGTAAATTAAGTTAATGATACCTACATATTTCATAACATCCAACTCCTTTTTGGGTCATCATCGATTGCCCCAAGTTGCCCAATCCTGTTATACTTTAATCTCCACAAGAAAAGAGGTTCCTACTTTGTCTTAAAAGAGGAACGTTCGAAGCATCGTGATGGTTGGCTGGCTACGATATCTCACGATCGCGCATAGTGTGATACCTCGCAGCTGGTTGATTATCAATCGAATAACGCGCGTTCTGCATGGAACCGGTTGCTCGCGACGCTTTTAGCGATGATCCAGCTCCGACGTCCTTGCACGCCGGCTACGTTAATGCACATTAATCGACTTTTTCCGCGTTTCCTCCTCTCTCCAGATGATCACCTCCGTCTTTTCCCCGCGTTATGCGCTACTTTCGGCGCTTCGGCCGCCGCACGATCTTCAAACGAAAGAGAGATTCATCCTCGGGGATGTCGCGACGCTTCGTCTCGTAGAAAAGTTCGAAATCTCCTTTCTTGTCGGCCGTGTGCCGTGTGCCGTGTGCCGTGTGGCGTGTGGCGTGTGGCTTTTACGAGCGCGGGCTGCTTTACGGTCCTTTGCAAAACGCGCTTTAACGCGAGGACGCGGAGAAAACGAGTCTCTGGAAGACTACGGTTCGGTCGAGCGACGTGTGCAGGTTGTTTAGCACGTATGCGTTTTGAAGTCGCATTTAGCCGACCTTACGCACTTGCGTAACGGCGCCGGCGGCTACGTGGACTACCAATAGACAATGGTAATTTGGTGTTGATAAGAAGCTGTGCGGTGACTTCTGCCCTACGTCTGCTGCGATTAGCAATGCAAATTGGGTCTGGGGTTGCTGTTAATGGGACGGGAGACTAGTGTGCCTCTTTCACTTGTAGGTAGGCACATGTAAAGTTCGGTTGCTATTTGTTTCGGAGGGCTCTAAATAAGTTCAGTACATTGAAATTCTAGAGCTCCGGAGATTTGGAAATTTGGAACGATAGAACTCTGGAGATTCGGAAACCTGGAACACTGGAAATTTGGAACTCGGAAAATTTGAAACTTTAGAGGTTTGGAACTGCAGACCTCCGAAACTTCAACACTTGAGTATCCCACAACTGTACACCAACTACCCCCCACAAATATAACGTTACGAACAACTCATAAAACCATCGCAAAAATGAATAAAAAAAACCACCATCTACCACACGTTTCTTCATACCCGTTCCAATTCCCCCAGAAACCCCACCCACACGAATATCAAGCAGCATCTACAAAACGCTCCGTATTCCACTATTAAAGTTGTCGCGTACCCAATATCTGTGCCGACGAATTTCTTTTCAAGGTTCGACGTTGCTCTGTAACAGACGCTGACAGGAGCCAAGCTCGCTGATCCGAGAACCATCTAGCTGGCAACGAATTCGGTGCCGGATAATCGGTAGGTAATCGAACGTGCAGAAAACGTCGGGAAAGATGGGAAGGATCGCGAGTCAGGCTATCTATTACGCGGTGCGGTGTGCGCATTGACCGAGATAATCAGAGGCTCCAGGAACGTTTTGTCGGTCGATACAATGAGAAGAATGCAGAAATGCACGACCCGTTGCAGCGAGGCGGCCGCGTGCGTCGCTGGGAGGAGCTTACGTGGGCACGTGCCAAATACGGCCACTCGCGATCTCAAACTCTTGCTCCTTTCCGCGACCGAGTACGTGACTATTCGTCAAAATACCTGGGCAGTGTCCACGCGAGATATAATGGCTGAACAAAAACCCTGTCGCGTGACGTGTAGACCGATATCCTTCGGGATAAATGGTGTCTTACTTCGTGATAAAGACTTTTTCGTGTCGCGGAGGATTTCGAAGGGATTCCTCCGTGGCAGAAGCCGAACGGAAGAAAGAGGAGCAGCGGACCCGCGAGAGGAACGCAACAGCGCGTACGAGCCGCAATTTGCGAGGCTAACGCGCCGTCACGGTGCAAGCGACGCCGGGTCGAAACGCGGCACTAAGTCCTTTTACAAAAATATCGAGAAACTGCAAATTTTTTTTTTTTAACGCGACTACACGGTTTTGAAGAGGAAAACCACGAAACTCTTCAGAACTTGTATTGTTATTTATAGTTTTGTTGTTTGCATAATTCAGCTAATTTTTGGTGGCATTATGTGTTGAGGTATGTATTTGAAGTGTGCCAAATTTGATTTTGATATCTCTGATATTTTTGGAATTATACCTTACTGAATTTCGCAATCTTCATTGTTTATTTTGAATTGGAGGGAGGGTGCCTTTTTTTTAATAAAAATTCTTTTAATACTTTCAAACAGTGATCTTTCATTTGCAACAAACCCCATCTATCTAGATTTTCAATTTCAGATAGAAAAAAAAATCATAAAGACTGCTTAATTTTCAGGCCAAAAAAGTACTATGCCCTCTTAAATAAACAAATTTCATTAATTTTTTTTATCAATAGGACCACAAGTATACGTCCTAACTGAAAGAAATGAAAAATTAACGATAAATATATGTTTTCAGTGAGAAAATGTTTTGTGCCGCGTTTTGACCCTAAATGCCCCACTGTGCGACGGCAGTAAATAGTCGGTGCATCCTGATAGACCGTACGGTGACGTAACCCGCAGTCGATGGAAGACAAGGTCTTCAGGTACGCCTACACGTCGACACTTTTGTGTCTAGATCAAGTGTATACGACACTCAACGAAATCTCCGGAAGATTGGAAAACGGCCTAGAGCAGTCCGCGACACACTGAATTTCACCTATCGTCGCGGCAACTAGCTCTAGCTAGACACAAAAGTGTCGTCGTGTATACGTACCTTTACGTAACAATGGCAGCTAGAGCCTGCCGTGTCTGAATGATCGAAGCGGGGGATCAGAATCTTGTAGGTGGTATTTCAAGGGTACCTACCTACACTCTTACCCTCCGGATCCTTGGAGGCAAAACATTGAATTGTTTCATTACTGCTGTGAGTGCAGCGAGTTTTTGTAACTTGTCATTGTGGGGTTGGTGATGCCTTTGGGGGCTGAGAGAGAGAGAGGGGTTGAGTGAAATCTAGTTGAAGTGGAAGAGCTTCTCTAAGTTGGAGCAATAGAACTATCCCTACTTGGGGCAGCAGAACTCCTCCAAGTTAACTCTTCTATGGCGGATATTTACATCGAGCATTTCATGCAGAGTTCATTTAGCTTCTAAATATAAACAAACTCTAATCTTGTTATGACATACAATCTTTACACTCTTCAAGAACTAAGATTAATAATTAGAAACGCATGTACTTTGATCCAGGCGAGGGTTAATGGCCAGCAGCAAATCGGTAAAAGGTATGGTGTTCTACGTGCTACATGATCTATTAAGTGGTACTCTGGTATTAGGGACAAAGGGAATGCCTTTGGTTGACAGAACAATGCCTGATTTCGTGTGACTCAGCAGACACATCAGAGACCTGGAAGAACCTTGCCTACAAGGAGTGAATCATTCAGGTTATTCCCCCCTACACATGAATCATCGAAATTCTGTCTGTTGAAAGTATAGAGTGACTGTGGCACCAGCTTCTGGATGCAATATCTCCTGGAAGACAGTTTTGTAGGTCTCGGGGACCCCTTGTAGGTCCCACCTAACTTCTAAAAAGACACAAGTGCTCGCGTAATAGGAGAGGTCGCGAGCGTAAGTCCACTTCTAGATTGTCCACCTCTGAACAGAGTCAGACACATGGAACAAGCCTAAAGGCGCTGTTTCCAAAGCTCACCAATTGCATTAAGTTCCGAGAGCCTCGTGCACGTACGCGTTACCATGTATAGCAGATCGATCTAACGGGCTACTATGAGTTTCGTGCAAGACCCTTTCCGCGTAGCGGCGTGTAAGCCACACCCTGGTACAGTTATACCGCGTCGTCAAAGAATAAGAATAAAGCAAACGGGCGGGCACGACGGTTAAACGGAACCGTCTGACACGATAAGCACCGGTTCCCCGCGTTATCTCCCGCAATCAATCGATCGATACGTTCCAGTCCTAATCCAGCGCGTTTCTCCAGCTCGTAACCTGTGATTATGGTGTCGATGGTGCCTCTGGCTGCCAACTCTCGTTGATTGAGAGTTTCCGTGGGAGACAGCAGGGCTTGCGTGAAATAGTAGTTTAGTTGGGATAAGGTCGCTTGGAGTAGTGGGGTCTAGTCGGAGTGGTAGAAATGTTGCAATCTGGGGTAGTAGAATTCTCCCCACTTCCTGCAGCAAGAGAACTCCAAGTTAGGGCAGTAAGAACTCTTCAACTAGGGACGGTAGAATTGCAGAAGTTTGGGTGGTAGAACTCCTTGAATTTGGGGCAGCAGAGTTTACAGTAATAGAACTCCACTACTACATACGAGCAATTTGAGTCAAGGATCACGGTAAAAATAGTGATTAACAGCCAACGATTTCTGCTCGTTAGTAATATGTCGGCGACTATAATTACTTATGAAAGTTACAACTCCTTCCGTGAACTTTGCAGAGCGTTTCTAGTGGTTTGCATGGTTAAGGTCACACAAATACTACAGTTGATTTACTACACGCGATCACCGATACACACGTTCAAGAATCTTTACTTCCATGGGATTTGTCCTAGACATAATCGGCGAGCGAGATATAGGGTGACTGTAAAAGCAAACGAGGATGAAGATATAGTATTGCACTAGAATATCTAAAGTGAATAATCAGCTCTGTCTTACGAAAAATAATCTTCAGAATTTCCAGCAGCTACTGCAAAATTTCGGATGCTAGGCTATCTTTTAAAGAGAGTTTCGCGAAACACGCGTTATGGGAGGACAATAATACTTGGAGTTGCAAGACTTGGTTGCAACAGCTTTAATTTATGCCAAATAGCCTTATGTGGAGGTCTAATCTCGTTGACCACGAGAAAGCTGCGTAAACCCGCTACAAATAGAATTCGCAACCCGCATTCTCTATCGACCCCCACGCGATATTCATGTAACTGAATAGTTACCAGAAAATGTATTTGCACGCGTTATTTAGCGATAGGATCTTTTGATCCCCGTGCTGAATGGGAGTTCTGAATTACAAGGCGCGATCCTCCATTGTCTGCAGCGAGGTCGAGTTAATTATTTCACCGAGGATGGGAGTCTCTGAGCTGGGTTAGAAGGCTACCATTATTGGGTCATTAGCAGAGACAGCCTCTGTGGCAGTAAGAAAATAGTAATTACTATCCAAGTTCAGGGACATTCTAATAACAATCACTTAGACCCTAGTAGTCGTTTGATGGCCCTCGTTCCTCCAACCGAACTGTGTCGACGAGTTTCTCAGTCGATTGATCAAGCCGTGGCAAGCCTAGTGCAACGATCGAACGCTGTTATGGCAACGCGTGGCTGTTCGCGTGCACTGGGTGAGCCAAGATAGCGCGATATGTATATCAGAAAGCTTGAGCCGCGTGTGCGTTGGGCGAACGGTAAACGAGCAGCAGATAAACTCCGCGAGTAGAAGCGAGGCGGCAGGTGGTTACTGGGACCCGGTACACTTATGGCGTTGCTGGTGAAAAGGACTGTGGGCACAACTATGCCACAATATCCTATCTACTGTTTCTTGGGTCTAGTTTCATTCTGAATGATGAATGTTTGGATACTGAAATATCACGTCTAAGAAAGAGGGAATATTTGTGCGAAGTACTGTTTTGTGGGGATGATGAGTTCTGCTTAAGAATGCCACTGGGATTAGTTACTGTTTTTTACAGATCTTAATCTTAACATTATTTTATTTTATTTTATTTGTGATTGGAATTCGTGGAATCTGGTTTAAGCGGTCTATGGTACCTATATACCTGTATGCAGATTTTTCTTTGAAGAGATAGAAAAGTTGTGAAAGTGGGCCCCTCGCCGGCACTCGCCGGCACTCGCCGGCACTCACCGGAGTCTCGGTGGATTGGTTGATGCCGGAATTGTTGCGCATTAATAATAACGCCGCAACGGTTATTACCGACTCGAGACTGCTGTTTCGTAAGGATCGCCGCAGGAAGTGCAGGTGAACGGATCCCCGGAGATAGAGATAACGACTGCGGCCGGTGCATCAGCCGGCGTGAGGATTTTTCGCATCGTATGAATAGACGCGGAACTCCGAACGCGAAACGGATGCAAATCATCCGAGGTACAGTTGCTCTAAGCTGCTATTAATTCGCCGTCTCGGTTCTCTCCAATAAACGAGTATTTCCATCGAGAGAGGATATAGTAAATTCGTAATATCGTTTCAAGTATGGACGTGGGAACACTCAATTAAAGCGAGGAGAATTTCTGTTCGTTTTTTAATCGGGACGATTTCATTGCTTTAAACCTTCCTTTTGCTACATTCACTTTACTTTTTCCAAGCAAATACTATTAGTGATAGAAACGATTCTTATTATATTGTGGTATTGTATTCTACTAGTAGTAGATTAGTAGTGGAGGAGGAACTAAGTAGTACTACATAGTGTTCTTTCTGTTACTAGTTTACTAGCATCAGCCACCTACTACTACCGAACACCGGCTTCCTAGTGGACCGAACGATCATTGAATTGCAATTACAGGAAGTGTCAAACTCGCCAAGCACCTTAGCGATCGTGCAACCAACGTTTAATGCTAGACTGTTACTCTGACACAATAACCGACGCAACGGAATGCAAATAACGCGATTGTAGGTAGGAACAATGCGCGTGTTAACGCAAAAGGGAACGGTGGTACGTGTACACCTTGGAACCGGTATTTCCTTATCACCCTCCGGCGAATAATTAGGCTCGCGGCACCTCGTGTTTTCTCAGGTTATTGCGCGCTCGTAATTAATCGCGGGCCCATTAAACGGGCTTCTTAATCTCCATTGTCGCGCGTACATGCATTTGCTCGATTCTTGCCGGGCTTCTCGCGTTAACCTTGCCAGTGGGCCATGGACCACGTGGATGGTGCCGTCGACCAGTTATTAATAATCCTATATTTAGCAGAACTTAAAACCCGCATTAGCTAATTACCGTAATTCGATTCTTCGTTTTCATACTTCAGAAAATCTTAAATCCCATATACGATACACTATTCCACGCTAGAGATTTTAAGTGATTTGTGTTTCTCGTGAATAGGTCCAATAGGTCACTTAATAACTAGGTTAACTAGGTTGCTTCTCCATCAGAAACGTCCACTGTAAAATGAAAGATTCAAGAGGAATCAACCGACTTTACTCGCAGTAAATACACATGACGTAATGTTGAACACGTACTCGTCTCGTATGAGCGTAATTGCGAAGCTTTCGCGGCGAGTTAGCTCGTCTTCCCCAGCCAACTGCTTAACCCACTTCCTACCACCATATACCCGTCTGGGGGATTGCGTATTTTCCGACTACATACGCAGTATATGTTGAAATGGCATAACTAAATCTATGCTGATTTTGTAAATGGCTAAATGGCTACTAGAGCATCCTAGTGGGGCTTTAAAAATATTATACAATTGTAAGGGGGAGTGGCAGAGTACCTAGAGAGGAAAAATCAAGCTAGGGTATTAAAAAAGTGATGGTCACTGCTTTCAGTGTCCCAACCAGTGCAAGCTACACCTGTGGATCGGTGGACATTTGTAAAAAAAAAACACTTGCCGCAAAATTGCTTATAATATTGAAAAGTGCCATCCTCCATGCCAAGTTTTTTTTACAAATCTCCACCGGCTCCTGAAGCAAGCGACCATCACTTTTTTAACACCCTGTACGTTCGAAATAAATCAAGCCACTTCCTAGGAGAGCTAGGATAGTGGATAGTCGAGACACGAACTTGTTAATCCGACAGATATCAACAACGCTGGCGAAAGAGTGGTTACTCAAATTCGCCTAAACACGGCCGAGTTCCGATTGATGCTCGAAAGTGCACGCGTTTGCGAAATTCAGACGATGACGATGAGATTTCGATTAAAATGTGAGTTATCTCGATGATATACGACCTGTGACGCGGGCATGTGTAACCCTGGCAATATTTTTCAATTTTATCGCCAATAATATTGCAGTAGATCAATGTCATTGTAAAATGAAAATTCGACGACTCCCCCTAAGAAACTTAAATTCAAGGAGCAAAATTTTTGTTTTAATATTTAAAGTTTTGCTTTAAACTTTTAATCTTCTATAGTGAAAATAGGTATCTGTGATGAGAAAGCTAATCTTGGGATCATTAGTTGTTGAAAATCGATAACGAAGAATTCATCATTTACAATTTACAATTTACATTAAAACTTAACTAGGTGTACCAAGCAATGGTGAAATCTGTAGGGAGAGTCAAAAAGTCATCCACTAGAAATTAGATGGAGTAACAGTACCACAACTATCGTATTACCTACAAATTCTACACCCCAAAATGAAAAAAAATGATTACAGCTTTGAAAATTAAAACACTTCTGTTTCTCCCCCTTATTCTTAAACAAAATCCCACCTTAGATCCCATTCTTAGATCAGCCTAGATGACCCGAAAAACGTTTTACAGAAATAGATATTCCGACAAATGCTTTCTAGCCGTTTATTTTGAAAGTGACCCAAGTCCATTTATATTTAAAAATTGTTTTGTACATAAATTTGTAATACTAACTTCAAGTTGTACACGTTACTACAGTGAACAAAAAACAATTGACAAATGGACTTGGGCCACTTTCAAGATAAACGGCTCAAATATTGAATAAAGAATTTCAAAATGGACCCCTTCGGTGGCAAAATGAAAGAAGATTAATCTTCCAAGATAATGACGCTGCAATCGTACAGCACTTTTGCATGCATACATCGTAGGCTGGGATGTTCTCCTTGTCCCTAACAACGGGCGAGCTGTTCCTAGACATCGTCAGGGCCATTTTCCAGCGTTTTCCCGCACGCGACGGTCCGCCGTGTCCAGAGTTGTTGCGTGTCGCCTTTCTCGGTCACCGGGGATCCCCCGTTTCCCTCATCTCCATTCGTTTCCCTTCGACGATCTTCACTTTCCCGCCTAGATCCACGATCCAAACGAACCTTGACCCTGGTCACGTGGATTCGCGATTCAGTAGCTTACTTTCTCCCAGAACCCGAACCACGACACCTGGACTCGAAGACTTAGGTTCCATCGAGATCTTGGGACCACTGTCACATGATTTCCCCAGTATTCGTCCAAGTTGAGGAATTAGAAGTACACTGCACTGGCTCGCCAGTCTTCCTGGTGGTTCTTGTTTAGGTAGGAAACTCCTTTGATCCTTCTTTTATGTAGAAGGTAGTAGTGGAAGGAGAAACTGGAGGTTCCGGTGATTTGGAAGTGTAGAGTAATTTGCATGGGAGGCTGAGGAGTTTCGTACACCTCAGCTGATCGTATAAGCTTAATAATTGCTCCGTGCGGAGAACGCCCATGAGCGTTCGGCGAACACGTTATACTACGTATACTCGACGACTCCCGCACACAAGATACGCATATAATGCGCTCTTTGCACTGGAACAAGGGTCAATCCACTTCGGTTCTCGTGAACTGTATTGGCTTCTTCCCTCGGACTTTCATTCCACGTACGTATATTGATTCGAGCTTAAGCCACTTTAAAAGTCTGTAGGTATATACACTATCCCTGCAAACTCTTAAATCTGAATCGAATTCAGACAATGGACATATCGATACGCAAGTGCGTCCCACCAATTCTCTACCTTATCCACCGATTTTCGCTTCCCCGCATGTTCCTTGTCCATCAACTTGACCGCTCCGTTCACAGAGCCCTTCCGCCGGGCGCCGAACCACCACACACTCGTCTCCACACGGCTGCAGCGATCACGGAACGCGACGTTCCTCCCCGAGGAATCTTAACACGCGATTGCAGAGTCGAACGACGCAGACCTCGAAGGAAATCGGACTTCGGCTTACGTAACGGCTCGGTTTCATCAGCGAATCGCGGTAATTGCTCGCACTGGTCCTCGCAAGACCGCTAACGAGGAGAGCAGACGAGGCCACGAAGGAAACACGCCGGGAACATGCACAGCGAAGGACGTCCGACTCTGAACTGAGCCTCAGTTACGGAGGTGCTGAACGCTCCGCGCTCCGCTCCGCTCCTCCGCGCGACTATCGTGCATGCCCCCACTCCCCCACTCCTCCACTCGCGAGCACATCCTACCTGCCACTCGACCAGCCCTTTACCGCTGATGGCCATTCGATTTTCTCTGTCCATGTACCTGCCTCTGTCGCATCATTCTCAACCCTTTGCAGCCCGCATTTCTTTCCCGATTTTTTAACAGTGTAATTTGAATTCATAATTAGTAACAGTTTTAAGTTACTTTAGGTCTAGGAATTTTTCGTGATATTTTAAGGATTTGTGTTATGAATTTTAAATACTTTCATGCTTGAAATCTGGAACGGGAAAGGTTAAAATAATTTCAGGGTCAATGCTGCTGCATTCTTAGAGATGAAAACGCTTAGCGTGTATATACTATAGGCGAGTTTTTCGTGGTAATCTTGTTGCTCTTGAAATTTTTCACTATTTGGCAGTAGCTACTTTCAGTGAAAGCACTGTAGTTTTATCTAATCTGGATATAAGATACCAATCATGAGATTCACGAGTAAAGGACCATTTCTGCTGAAACTTATTTGTTGCGTCCCAATAACATTGTACGCTTCTTGGAAACGTAGCCCGAAAGGAATGCGCCTCTTTCATGGCAACGGTGCGCGCTGCTGATCGACGAAACACGACGCTGCACGATCCGCTCGACACGCCGACCAGACAGATTGTCCTTGAGACTCGAGCAAGACGGACCAATTACAGACTTATACAATAAATCTAAATACAGTAAATCCTGGTTATATCTTCACCATTTCTTGGAATCCTTCGGTCGAGAGTGAGAGAACCCGAGAAAGAGCAAGAGGGAACGAAAGAGTCGATAGCAACTTCGTGTTAACTGTTTCGTTCCCTCTCGCTCGCTCTTGGGTTTTCTCACTCACGACATTGGCCGCACGGAATAGCGTCCGCAACGCGCCCTACGAGTACAGTAGGGTGGAGTGAAAAGTTTTTTTCTTCACAATTTCGCCAACACTGTATGTTTAATTGTTGACCCTATACTAAAAAAGCATTATTCGTACCAAAAATTAATAAGTTATTACATCATCCTCAGGTGGTGCATGGTAAATTAAAAAACAACAACTTATAAAGACTACATTTTTACAAATCAAGTATTCTGTGCTTTCCTTAGTCTGCTCTCTCGCTCTAGCAATTGTTGATTATTATTTACTTATGAAAAGTTTCATATTCAATACCTACTGAATGACTCAATTCGCCGTTGGCCGAGGTTAGTCTCCTTGTCAGACGGTTCGGGCGAGGGCCCTGACAAGGGTCAATTTATTAGGTGTTAACTACTTCTCCTGCTTCGGATTATCGAGAATTTCCCGGTCCCAAATCTTTCTCGATAATCCGGGGAAGACTGTATTTACTGTATTACACCAGATATCCTCTTTATTGGCATTACCTGTGAATCTATTAAACGTGGTTCGGTCGTACTACAAGCGATCGAGAAGTGACCGAGCATTGTCTCGGCAAGCTCAATATTATTGTTAGCCGTTTGGTTTCGGGTGGGCAATAGTGAAGGGGTAAATGGCACGTCAAGAATAGCTAACGAGGATTTGATAGTTTCGAGGAAAGTTCGAGGAGAGTTTCTTCAACACTTGACGACTGGCCATGTTGCTTCACCATTGTGAGAATTTTTTCTTTAGCTCCGTACTTATATTACACGTACTCTTAAAATAAAGAATGTACGGTGGATGAAGGGTTTTGTAGATTTCTAGACTTCTTTGATGCGAAGAAAGTATTCTTGCAGGGATATGACCAGCTTTCCCTTTCAACCTTCTTCAACTCCTTGATCGATTTGAAAGAGTGAGGTGGTGCGGAAAGGAATAAAGAAAAACGTGAAGTCGAAGCGCGGTTCTTGTGCCTACCATGCAGTTATCTGGGGGCACGGCAGTGCCCCCGCCGAGTCGAGTCGGGCGCTTGCCGTAGCACTCTTTTCTGGAAGCAACTCATTGTACTTATAGGTAAAGAGCCACGAGACTCGGCTACATTTTTTACGTGAAATGTTTTTGATGGGATTCCCTTTTACTCTTCGACATCCTGTCGAGCGTCCCGTTTTTCTCGCGTATCCTTTCCATTTCTGCGTACTCGGAGAAGGCCCACGTGCACGGGATTTCAGCACGAACGACATTCCACGGTTCGCTTCTAACCTCTGAAAAGGCTCGGTGATAAAATTCCCTGCGCAGCGCGGAATGTTCTCGGCCACGTTTGTTTATGCCAGAACGGTACGTGGGCACGCGGCTTGTCCTCGATCAGTAAGGTCGGCGAATACGAAATTTCCACCCACAGTGGTGAAACGGAATTCAACCACTCATGGCCGGTAGAACCTTCGCTGGACGCATCCTCAGCGATGGCAAAGACACGGAGACGTATAACGACGACAATCGAGGAATTCGATACAGCATTATTTAAATAACAAATTATTTAAATGACGTATCATATAAAAGAGACTTTAGCCTTATTTGTCATGAATAAGAATAATCCGAGTCAATTTTTAATCGAAGCGCCATGATTGAATTACTTTAATCATGAAAGCCCCGTTTCGCTAACAGTAGTCCGATTTGAAGTATTTGCTCATCTCTGGGACGGACGTTCAGAATGGGGATTTGGTATGTACGAGGAAGACGACAGTTTAGGGGATTCTGGAGAAGTCGGAATAGGCTAAGAAAGTCTACACAAGAATATTACATACATAGGTTCCTGCAAGTTACGTGTGTTTCAGCGTGCATGACTGTGTTTGAATGGGTTTGAGAGACTTGAATTGACTTTAAACAAGTTTGAGGTGACTTTAAGCAGAGTTTGAGCAGGTTTTCGACTGATTTGTCTGAGTTTGAAAAGGTTTGACGCGAGTGTGACCAAGTGTTCCCTCAATTTGCAATAAATCCAAGAGAGTTCCCACAAGTTACAGCAATTACCAGAAGTTTCCCGCGAATTGAGACGGGTTCAAGAATATCCCCTGCTACACATATAGTCGACGCGTACGGTGCAGAGCGTAGACGCGAGCAAAGCGGATGCCAGATGATTAGCGCGAGTATGAGCGTGACGAAACGCTGAAAAGTATCAATTTCCATACATTACGGCGATCGGTCGTGAAAACGGCCGGCTCGCCGGTGAAATTCAAGAGAGAACACGCGGTGCTCGTAACTCGAATTCGACCTGGTTTTATTCCCATGGAGCTCGTGGGTAGGCGAACCCCCCCGCCAAAAAAGTAAATCTCCGAAAGCGAGATCGCGGACCACGATTGAAACGGTCTAAGCAGTCCTGTGAATCGCGCGAACAACCAACAGAACCAACTGAATATGCATGCCCGAAAAGACTCCTACGGGCGTACGAAAGCGAATCTGGAATCCCCGGGATTTTTATTCGGGACGTGGGTTCAGGATCACGAAAACTGTACTGCAATACCTTAGAACTATTATGCGAAAAATAACAATCAAGGCCAACGTATGGTACACTAAAAGCAAAGTTGCTTGGTACTACACTATTTCTCGGTATACATAAAGAATTAAGTACAATCGGTACTGTCAGCTGACTATAGAATTTTGAAAGTAAGAACCGAACACTGAAAATATTCCTTGTGTACTAAATCTGCCAGTGATATTCCTTTTGCAATAAGATCTATGTACATCTATTTTATCTTTCTTTATGGTACACATAGGGCATAGGGGATATCACTTCTCCCTGTTCTACGATATTATTCCACCTTTTCAACAAGCATCAGCGAAAACCACTAATACCCAGTAAAATGTGGGAGTTGCCAAAGTGGCAGATATAGTTGAAAACGGTACACGTTTCTCTGGCATATATTTCGCGATCGACGCATGAATACGGGGCTCATATGGAAATCATCGTCGAGTTATTTGCCGAGGTGATGTAACCGAGCGTGCCAGTGAATGCGCGCCGATTCGACAAACCGCCAAAGCCGTGCTAACTCCATGGAAATTTACATAAACGAACAGGTACCGTGCCAGTCGTATATGTATCCCCCGCGTAATCGACGTTAAAACAATTCCCGCGTCTCGTTAATGCTCATCAATTACATCACGCGTCTTCCATCGTCAATGTGTTGATGGACTTAACTGTGCTTGGGTCATTTTTTATCCAATAGCGGTTTCATTTATTTAGTATTAATATTTACAGTTCTAATTCTAAAAAAAACCATAAAGAAATTATTAGGGGAGACTAGGGAAGGTTGATACGTATTTGAGAAAAATGATTGTGTAAACGAAACTAAATAATATTTTAATGACCTTGTTGCATATTTACATTCAACGTTCTATTCTTTAACATAAACGAACATAAATTTTTTAAACTGAAACAAAGAATGTATTAAAAATATGTTATTTCATAAATGATGTAGAAAGTCTCAAGCCTCCCAGCTGTGGAGGCTTGAGAGAGTTTATTTCGTACAAATTTCACAATGAAACATCTTTGTTCGAATGTGTATATCAGTACATTGTATGAGTGGCACAATTTGGAACACATTTGACATTGAATCAAATGTTCATTTGGTTTGTGAATATGTGAATATATAGAGTTGCAATAAATGCAGGCCGCATTTTCATTTTCGTCTACGCTCTGAATATCTGTAATCTGTATCGTTCTCAAAATCTATAACATCAACATACAACTTTCTTTCTTGCGTCAGTCTTTTAACCCGGCGTTGCGTTGGTAAGGTGGGGTCCCACGGAACCCACAATTAATTTAGTGTATTATAGAAATACATATCTTTAATTAAATTTGTATTACCCAAAAATACATAACTAATTAAACATCTTTAATTTTCAACAAAAATATAATTCCTAAATAGCTTATATAACGAACAAACTAAATAACACTGCCACGCGTTCTTAAAAACTTATACTCAATTTAAGATCTGAGGTCTGTGAGACCCCACCTTACCAACGCCGGGTTAAAAGGACCATAATTAAGGTTTACCGAAGTTAATAAATATTCTGCAAGTAAGTTTTCTTCTTCGTTTGTACATATTTGTGATATTACGAAATTTGGATAAAAAAACTATTTTCGTTATTTTTGTATATGTACATATACAAATATGTATCTAGATAATGTCATTTTATCAATGTTGTACTTTTTAGCTGTTGTCCTTATTGGTTTATTTTCATTAATAAATTCAAGTACAGCATTTCTAATATCATCAGGTGTATTGATTTGACAAGCCTTAGGGCGGGCGCACACGAGCAACTTTTTGTCGGGCAACTGTTTCGTCTCTTCCACAACGTCTGTACCAGTCGTTATGTATGTGCGCACAGTGCACACCGAGCGACGCAACAGCGACGCAACTTTTCAGTTGCTCTGGCAGCCGACAGAAGGGCGACGCAACTGCCGCCGTCCTGTCTCCCCTCCCATTGGTTTGGTACCTACGTGCACACATGAACGACATTATAGTTGCCGTCTCATTATTTTTCAGCGACGGCCGGACAAGACGTCGCAATATATCCTTTCGCATATTTGTATTTTGGTAGGTAATGGCAGGTTCCAGAATTGTGATTAACTCGTCAAATGAAGTTATACTCATGCGGAAATAATCAAAGAATTTCTCTGGGTAACATCTTAGCTCTTCAAACATCAAAGTAAATTTCCCTTTGGGTGAACCCAATATTTCCTTTTCCGTTGATTTTTCCTGTGCCGAATGATAAGAGCAGAAACCACTGCAGTCTCCAAAAAATCCATTACACATGTACCAAACAATGTTCACGTGCATTTGTCGAATGTACTACAAAAACACGTGAAAATGAATTTGTTTTCAGGAAACAGTTGCCAACGTGTGCGCGGTCTCAAAAACCGAAGCAACTGGAGAGCGACAAAGACGAAACAGTTGCCCCACAAAAAGTCGCTCCTGGGCGCCCGCTCTTAGGGCCTAGGTAGTCGCGCGTTTCGCTTCAGAAGGGCAACTGAAACAATTGCCAGCGACTGCATCGCGCTATATATAGTATCGCGGCCTCTTTGCGAGTGTATCGCGACTGTATCGCTGCAAAAAGTCGCCGTCGTGTGCCTAGGCCCTTAGCCCCGTTACGCACTTGCGACAAGTTGGTGGCAACTTGGTCGACAAGAGACCAGGAACCTTTGTTGCTCGCCGCGACCAAGTGCGTACGAACTCCCCGTGTATCCCCGTGTACACCGTGGTCGCCGGCAACTTGTCGCAAGTGCGTAACGGGGCTAAAGAACGCTTGAATACGAGAACACTGTTCAGTTAGTCATGATTGAACTGCCATGATTTAATTATTTCAATTATGGCGCTTCGATTAAAAATTGACTTGGGTTATTCTTATTCATGACGAATAAGACTAAAGTCTCTTATTTGATACGTCATTTAAATAATGCCCATCTCTGCCTTGAATGTATGTATGTATGTATGTATGTCTATGTCTCATACTTCCCCAAATGTAAAATTTTTAAAGAATAATTCCAACAACGCTTAACCTTAAACTGAAAGCAACGAGAGTTGGCATATATGTGTAATATTCAATGTATTTTCACTTAAAATTAATGATATTTCATAAAAATCAATACATAGTGACAAAAACCTTATATAAATGAAGTACAAGCTTGCGTTTCTCTTCAATAAAATAGTGTTAGGTTAATAAATTTGCTTGAAACACTTGTAACTTCACGCGATCTACAAAACGTCCTCTTTATGTGGAAAATATAAGAATGTATCAATCCTACCCAGTCTCCCCTATTTCCTCACCCTTTGGCATCGTGCACGTAAAGAAATTGAGCGAACAGACGATGAGACTCGCGCGACCAAAACGGAGCGAGCGAGTAATTAATTCCAGCGCTGATCCTCGCATCCGTCGCGCAGAGGCAACGTCCCTTCCGCTTCCGCCGCCGAAGATCCTACGAGATTCATTATCGGCCGAGACTCGACCGTCTGAATTATGTATTCTATTAGTCGCCAGATCCGGCGACGAATTTGGGCCCTTGTCGAGACCGGTGATCGACAGCGAAACCATTAAATCGTACTGACGAATTATCTCGCCGGTGGCACACGCCTCCGTAACTGGACACTGACACCCATTAATCGACTGCCATGGAAAGAACGTGGCAAATTCAAATCGTGTACTGGCACTTTTACAGCGCCCTCAATCAGCAAAATATTTACAACGTTAGCCTCCACCAAAATGTAAATTTTTTTCAGTCGAATAAACTCTGTTCAGTGTGGAGTTTGAGTTTTCCTTGTGCCACACCTGTTGTTAGCGTGCAACGAGAATCTGCATAGTAATGATACTTACTAGTCATTTTAAAACAAACACTTCTGCCTCCATTTTGAATATTATTCACCAGGGAGTTTCGAATTAAAATTCCAATGCAACATTTCATTCAGATTTCTATTGCTATTTTTGTTATTACCGAGCAACTCGATAGCTATCCGTTTCGTAGAGAGCGCCAAACCGAATAGACGTCGAGGAGATTGTTGTAATTATGAAGTACATTGAAAAAAAATAAAAGGCGATATTGGGTGCATCCTATATTGGAAGAACGCCACCAAAAAGGAATATTTACTGGTTTTCTCATTCACAAATAAATGCAGCATTTCTTCTTTTTGTTTTTTTAAATGTCACGATTGGGGTTTTCATTATATGACAAGTCCCAAATTGCCTTTCGATATTCAATTTGGAAAATAAATTCGTGGTCGTGAACAAAGACGCTGGTCGTGTGAACGCGTGCATTGGAATCAAGGCACCCCTCGTTGGTCGCCGCGACCACTTGGTCTCACGTGCGTCGCTCACGTTTTCACGTTTTCGTGGTTGCCGGCGACTCGTTGGTCGCCGCGACCAAGTGTGCGTACGAACTCGTATATCCCCGTGTACCTCGTGGTCATCGGCGACTGGGTCGCCGGCAACTTGTCGCAAGTGCGCAACGGGGCTTGCCGTTGGCTACGAAAGGGAGAAAGTATGATACTTTGTCTCGCTTCGTCTTTCAGCTCGTGCTCGACTCGACCCGCGTGCGGGCCTACATACAATGCAGTAGCCTCTATTACATTGTACATAATACCTGCTTTAGGCCACAGGGACTACCCATTATCGAATTTTCCAGGTTTTGGATTTTTTACGGTATCTTTGGGTGCCGAGGAAATTTCATGCCGAATCTGAACCTTGTAGGTCATCGGGAAGTAGCAAAAAAAGCCTCTGGAAAGATTTTGCTAACAAACAAACACCCACCTTTAGCGTCTTATTATGCAGGATTTATTTCTGTATTTCCTTTCTTCCTTATTTCTTTATTTCTTTCTCTTACACAGGTAAGATCTATTTAGTAGCAAAAGTAGGAGTAAACGATCCATAGTAGACACAAGCATTACAATTAAAAACAAAATATTACATTACATTATAATCAGTATTCTAGTAAACGGTTTACATTTCACTTCCCCAGCGGGGAAATTAATTTCGCTGTGAGAAATTGCTCTCGCCCAACAAGGCAAACATGCAATTTCATAAACAGGTCGTTTAACTCCAGTCTCTAAACTCTAAAGCCACGGTGGTCCCGCTTATCTACATCATCGGCCATGGAATGGAGAATAAAAAGCGAAAAGGCTACCAGGTCGCGTGATAAGAAGCAATTCGGTTAAAACCAGACGGGTAGCGAAAGCCCTGGGGGTGTGCAGGAAAGGAAAGGGTTGGTTGCAAGCAAAGGTGTGTCCCTTAGTAGCCATTAACCCCCGACGTAGTAAGGCCTGAAAGGTTTATCGAACCACCTATTTAGCGAGATTAATAAAACTTGGTAATATGAAACATTAATCCCATCTATATTTTCCTGCAGTTTTGCTGGTAGATAATACTTGCAAAAAAAGTTGGTTCGTGTAAATTTATTCTTCCTTTAAATCGAAGTTTCAAGTGGAATATTATTATTATTATAATGATTATTCATTAACGGGACAGAACGCAGTACACGCAAAAGAGTTACAATAGTGTACAGATAGAGATGATAGAACATGAAATGATTATAATCGCTTATAAATACCTACGCTGAGTTTCGACGCTGGAATAGTATTTAAGAAAAAGAAATGAAGAAAATAAGAAAAAAATACTAGCAAACAGTTCCACTTACACAAAAGAAACTTGAAAGAAATTAACTCCTCATATTCACAATGGGCAAATGGATGGCATAAGAATCGAAAGAATGCTGAGGTAATTCCTTGGAACGAATAATTGATAAAAAAAAGAGGAGGCTAAAATATGGGAGAATTGATGAACAGATACGAAAGGGTTTCTGTTCGTTGATTTGGTACCAATGCCAATGCATCGACGAGTTAATACGAGTAGATATATACCTGTAGGTAATCTGAAAGGATGGGAGATGAAATGATCAGCCGCTTGGGAGCGTCGAGGAAGAAGCATCGGTGTGTCGTCGTACCGTTAGATGAAGCAGGAAGTCGCGGTGAAGCTAGTGATGGGCATCCGGATTCCCTCTGCGCCGCGAGCTTTCAAGCGGCGAGAAATCGAACGGAAATTCGAATTGCCATGAGCATTACTCCGCCACAAAAATGCAGAGGAGGAGGGAAGTCTCTAGAGACTAGGAAGCACGTGACGCCAGAACTACCATCAAACAGATATTAGAATTCCAATTAAAAAATACGAAGAGATACGAAGAGAAACGAAATGTCCGGAGACATTAGAAGCCTTCAAACTTCGAATATGAAAGCTACACCTTAAAACAAACGCTTATTGTTAGCTTGTCAATTATCAATCCTCTACATTTCATTTTATAGAATTGGTCAGTGTCTACTAAACACAAATACGACGTAGTTTGCTAAAATTCATGGCATCCCCAATAGGGTGACTTGGAGGAACCGTTTGGTCCCGCGACCGACTAGGTCAACAGTCGTCCAGGTAATCGAAACGGTGAGTGGCATTGGCCCTTTTGCGAAAAAGTAAAAGCAGAGAGTCGGCTGCCTGAAGTGTGTCGAACTCGGTCAACGACCTGGACAACACCAGCAGCTGCGACGACCAGTATACCTGTTCCCTGTTCCCTGTTCCATGGTTGGATTGCAAATGAATTTGTTGGGGCATCGTTGAAGGCCACAGGGCCGAGTCAAAGGACGATGTTTCTGAAGCTGGACGAACAGTAGGTATCTAACACCAGTTTCAGTTACATTTCCATCGGACAGTATGAAGTTCTAATAATCGCTATATCGAACTCTGACATGTGATACGTAGAGTTTCAATAATCTACACATCGACTTTCGATAATCGATATATCGATATATCGAAATATCGAAATATCGAAATATCGAAATATCGAAATATCGGACCTTGATAATCGATATATCGAATAATTGACTATCGATCCCGCCGATATCATTGTTATAACTGATTTATGAAATTTCGACATATCGATACATCAACATTCGATAATCGATACATGCACACTTAGCAAGTCCCACAACTGCACTGATTTTTTGAATTTTTGACTTGTTGAATTTTTCATCAGTCAGCACAGACGAGTATTCGAGTTCTGACCAAGTGTCCTATATTCGATCAAAAGTTTCTTCCTTATCGCCAAAATCCAATTAGCTTGCATGCGCTTTTTATATATTGCTATACTATTGTCGACAAAAAACCGTTTGGAGGCCTTCGCCGACAGAATGTATAGATACATACCTGTATGTATAACGAGAAGAGAACTGTTCGAATCCCGCCGCCAGCGACCATGCGACTGATGCGAATAGTTAAAGTTAAAAGTGACAAAGCCATGCCGTGATAAACTACACTGTCGCGTGTAACCGATAATTCGCGACCGCCACCCACGCGATCGTTTACACACAATCGCGATTTCGGGTCCCGCGTGGGTGCTCCAAGCCTCTTTTCGTTTATGTCGCATATGCAAACTCTGCGTTCGACTTGAGCCAGGTTTATGTACTGTTGCTATTTCAGTAATTCGAGTCTGGTAATAATAGATCATTTATAAAATCGCTTTCTTTTAACTAGACACAGTGTTCCAAGCTCGTCCCGACACTTAGATCCTAATCGAAATTGGCTAACATTTTAGCAAAACGTTGGAATTGTCCTAACAGGGGAACTCGTGTGGTGCATATTTCAAAGACCCCGTGCATTGCAGATGTAAAGCTTTAATTGCTGCTAAATATTTATAACCATTGGCTCTTGGAACGCTTTGTAGACGTAGGTATGTATACGTGTACAGTCAGTGAAGCCTAAGCGGGAACCGCCTATAGGCGTCCGGGGAATATGTTTAACAAATAGGAATAGGGGATTTCCGCAAGCCCGGTGTACGCTGGGCGTTTGGACCTCAACGCCGGAAGAGATAATGCCAGAACTGAATACCCGGATGTTGTCTACACCGAAAGAAACAGTACCTAATCTAGCTGACAGGGAGCGCCTGCAGCTGTCTTGGAAATCCAGGCTCAGCTGGTAAAGAAGGCCATACGTTTATCGACGACCACTTGTTTCAGCTATCAGACCAAGATTATGTAAACCACGTTGCACGTGATATAATCAAAATTATAGAAAAACTCCAGTCCCTTTTTACGATGGTAATATCGGCTTGTTATAAATACTAGGGTCCCACTTTGCATATTATGACACTAGGAAAATACTGAAGGTAGAGATAGATGACGGATTCGGGTGTACCTACCGTTATCGAATACGTAGGACACTAATAGTAGGTAGTGGGACGCCCTCAAATGCCAGGTAATGTGTTATATATAAACACGGATAACGGATACTTATGTACATGCTCCTATCAAGGTAAAGCATACAGAGCGGTCAAGGTTACTTCCCACACAAGCCTCGTCTCTATTTAAGAGGCAGAAATTGTATTCCAGCAACTTTACCCTTTCCGTCTCTCAGCGGTGAGAAGCGTAGTAGTGGGGACAGTCCTAAGTACAATTCGGAGGAGACTGTAGCTACCTAATGGCCCCAAACAGCCAATTCCACCCATCCTAACATCCCTCGGTATTGCGACAATTGCCAGGTATTTCCTGTAACTCAATTCCACCCCTGAATACACCTACACCAGTGACGCACTCAGGAATTAATCTTGGGGGAGCCCAGTTGTATATAATAATATTTTTAGTACCAATTCAATCAATCTTTTGCCTACTCGCAGCCTTTTGCCTTACCCGTAAGGGCTTTATTGCTTTATTGCTATTTTTCCCTGTATAAATGGATTTTACTTCCGTCAATTAAACTATTATTATTATTATTATTATTAATATTATTATTGTTGTTATTATTATTATTAAAATTCTCCAGGTGATTATAAACATTTATTTAAATTCCTTTTTTATATGTATAAAGCCCATTGTTTGGGGGTACCAGTGTCCGCTCCCTTGCCCCTCCCCTGGTTGCGCCGCTGACCTACACCACGAAGAGCATCGTTAAGTCGTTTCTGCATCACGAATGCCTAAATATTATACTCTACCTACTCCCTATCCCTATGACATCACAACAACCAGTACAGAGGCAGATTGGGGATTTTCGTGAGGAGGGGGGCAGGGGCGAATCCAAGATTTTCTTAAGGAGGGGGGGCCTAGGTCTGAGAAATAAACCAGGAACCTTTCTCGATAATATTTTCCTGCTAAATGAAAAAGTTTTTTTTCTGTACTCGAACGCATCAAAATCAACATTCTTATAATATTAGTAGTAAGACTCTATAGGGACCCAGGGAAAAGAGAGAAGGAGTGGGAAGAAACGCGATCCGAGTACGCAGATTCAGCTAAGCTAGGGCGACAAGTGCAAACGCACGCGCGCAACTCGATCCGCGGAGCAGGCAGCAACACCACCTCGCCGAAAGGGAAAGTGGCGCGCGGTGGATTTTCCACGAAGCGGGGCGATCCGAGGGCCTCGAGTCGCGACTCGCAAGTGCGGCGCGTGCGACGGGCGACAATGCGCGACGCCCACGCCCACGCACGCGCATACTTCCCTTGACGGCCGAGGTGGCGAGCGCGCGATCGAGACACGGGGAAGGCGAGCGAACCCTCCGGAGGAGAAGAAGGAAAACGGAGAATCGACGTGACGTCAATCGGGGCTGCTGCGTCGACGGGGATGCATACATAATGCGCATCCGGCGCGCGTCGAGCAATGAAAACGGCCGAGAGCCTAGCGCGTTGCTATTGTCTCCGATTATGTGACTCGCGGCTTGCCATCGCTCTTCCTATTTGGAACAGCTGAATGGAGGATCAACTGCATCGGGAATGCAGTTTTTGCGGCGCTGCTAGAGGATTATATATAGTGGTGTCGTCGAAAGAAGGACGAGTGAGGTGATCGCTATCCCCTCCACTTCTTTGACTGCGTGCGAGCGACAGGGGCACTCAATCTCTGTCACTCTACGCGATGGGAGTAAAGGCAACCCGAAAGGACGCTACATACAAGCAAATCTGTAGTAGTGCTCGATTCAATTTTAATCGGTCGGGGTGGGTAGGTTTTGTTTCGCTGATGCTTGTAAATTATTATTATTATTATTATTATTATTATTATTATTATTATTATTATTATCATCATCATCATCATCATCATCATCATTATTATCATCATCATCGTCATCATCATCATTATTATTATAATCATCATCATCATCATCATCATTATTGAACAGGTACATTATCCTTTAGTTAACAATGATAAGAAAGAAAGTATAAGAGGATTACATATAAACTAAAATTAACTTGGAATAATGTACGATCAAGACGGAAAGAATAACTACTTCTTTAGAGCCCATGCGTGTCAACATTCTCACGCATCAAGTGATTTTTAAACGTAGCGAGAGCGCCGCAACAGAAATTAAAGTTGTTAGCGGTATGTGGTTCGTGTGTGGTTAGATTAATAAAGAGAGAAGGCTGTTTTCAGCTTACCCTGTCCTGGATCCTGACGTTCTCCTGACCCCTCTTCAGGCTAGGAGCCCGCAGGACCTTGCTCGTGATTGGCGGTTCCATCATGGTGGTAGACTTTGCTCTCTCGTCAGGATTTCATCCCTGAAGGAGACTCTATTTTCTCTCACTCCATGGTCTGCAATCAGAAATGCACACGACTGTTGTAGGATCCTGAGGAATCTTAAAACACAACTACCTGCTAAGAAATTCTATCATCACTACTGTGGATTGATGAAACTTTTGCCACGAATTTCCATACTTCCTACCTCTTTTATTTATTTATTTATTTATTTATTTGACATGAACGGGCAATGCCCATTTGTACAAAACAAAGATGTGAAGGACACCGAGTAGAGACTACCAGATTATAACATATTATAACAGAGAGAAAAAACCATACATTATAACACACAATTCCAAAAAGTAACAAAATATACAAATATAAAGTACAAAACGTAACAAAATCCTAAATCCAAAACCTCTGAAAGTCTACTGAAAACTTGTTTCAACAGCCACCAGATTTCAATGCATTCTTTCCCTCCTTTCTCAAAGCAAATGAGCAACCAATAAACTCCGACTATTTAAAATCCAAGGACCAATCGCGGCAGAAAAAAATCGCGTGAACATCGGAGATTCGATGGTCGCGGAGTATCACAGGTCGCCGGGCGAAAGTAAGAGTAGAGGTGCGCGCGCTCGCGATCGTGGGAGATGGAGACCTACGCGAATTCCAGTTGGACAGGCACAGCTGGTGGTTGGAAACGCGAGGAATGGATAACGGTATGCAACGGGAGTTAACGGAAGATAATGCACGAACAGGTACAAGCGCGCTGGAGGATTCCTCGAGTGTCGACCTCGCCTCTCGATTTCCCTTGCAGACACCTCTGAACGCTGCGCAACGAGCCCCCGTGTAAACGTCTCAAGGGTTGGCGACATTCTTGCCATGCTTCCTCAAACACCCGGGTATACGCCGTACAACCTTATACATCTAAATTGACAACTATACCACTGGGATTTTCCTTTATCCAGGTCCCAGCGAGAGAATCCACTCGTTCGATATGAGAAATTCGGAACCTATGTTTCATTAGCGCTTTGACTGGCGTCGGCGTGTTGTTCACGCCGAGTGAGATTCCGTCTACAGTTTCCTCTTGTTTTCACATCATTACTATTATTATTATTATTATTATTTTATTTTATTTATTTATTTATTTATTTTACGGGACGTACCCTTTAGATACAATGAAGCATATAGCTAAATAAGAGACAGTCAGTAATAGTTAGCCTGTATGACGGACGAGAAAAATATATATACAAATTCAGAGAGAAATTGATGTTGTTGTTGCTGTTGTTAAGGGAGTATCCCACTTATACAAAATAAAAATTACAGTGTAACGTAGGTACGTGAATAAATAAATAAATATAGACATCGAGATGGCAGTTAAATTAAAGAGAAATAAAAAGTGATCCAGTAGAAGTGATCGCTTCGGAACGGCTGACTCCCTGGAAGGGGCGCGGGCAGTTCGAAAAAACCGTGCACCACTTGATTCGGTCGATTTTTCACGCTGCGTGGATGGTAGCCGTCGACGGTGAATCGCATGAAAAAAGTTTCGTGCAACGTGTACCGCGAGAAGGAGCACGGGTATGGCTTCCGTGGGCGTGAGGGTAGGAGAGAGAGAGAGAGAGAGAGAGAGAGAGAGAGAGAGAGAGAGAGAGAGAGAGAGAGAGAGAGAGAGAGAGAGAGAGAGAGAGAGAGAGAGAGAGAGAGAGAGAGGCAGTTTAGCGTGACGCGAAATCGATAGAGCACGATATTAACTCCCCTCGTTTCTTATATGTAGCTCTGTCAGCAGCTAATGGTCGGCGGGGCTGGCTTCCAGAAGTCGTCGAGATAGAATCTGCGAGATGGATGGGACAAAAAAGTTGTCTCGCGTAGCAGCTTGTGTATACAAAGATTGATAACTGGGGGGCGCAGATTTTAGGTACGGACGGTTTCCTAATTGCATCGTGAAAGGCTGGGATGGGAAGCATGGTGTTCAGCACCAGGAGTGTTTCCCTGGGAAAAATCGGTGGATTTATAAAACGAATTAGTCGGCTATTACAGCTGGGATATTTGGGTGGGAAAAAAGGAAAGAACGAAGTATCGTCTTCCAATAATAGATACCTATATTGAACTTTGATATCCGATACATTTAGTTGCAATTAGTGACATGTTGAACTCCGATACTCGATATACGCCTAAGTTGGAGAACTGGCGTAGATACTGTGTTCCGGTAGGCAATGATGCAGCCAGCTGCAATAAATAATCGATACATCAAATTTCAATGTCTCGATACACGGACGCTCGATAATCCATACCTCTATCTCCGACAATATAATCGATACTTTATTTTCTATATATTGATATATCGAATTTCGATGATATCTGGAACTTGGACGATCGATATATCGTCTTGCGTTTATCGATATATCGATACATCGACTTTCAATAATCAATATATTGATCTTCCATAATCAATACATCGACATTCATTATTGTCAGCACAACGGTTTCCCTAATCCAACATTCTCCATTTCCAAATATCATTTTCACAAAAACTCGATCAGAAACGTACAAACATCCCATTCCAACCCGAAAAGCCTATCGTAAATACCAACATACTGCACCGCGCTGGCACACTGTACTTAAGTCCCCGCGGCTTACAAAATACAAACTGCCTACAAATGGCCACGAACACGAGCCGCGGGCGACTTGAGCGCAAGACTTCCGAAAAACAGAGGACCACGACGCGCGCACGTCACAAAAGCGGGAATGCGCCGTGACAGCGTGCACCGCGTATGCGTATGCGCATGCCGAGCCAATTACCCGGGCGCGCGTTTTAGCGCATCGCGAACGAGAAAAAGCGGAGGGAGGAGGTGGTTCGTTGTCGCCGGGATTTATGAGCTGCGAAGCCCGGCTACGGAGAACGGCGGCACGGCGTCGGTGCGCAAGCATCGTTAAACGCGTCTTTAACAGACCGCTGATGAGGTTTGTCCATTAATACGTATCCGATGTCGCGGCCACTCGCAACGCTACCCACCCGCCAGCCAATGGCAAGAAGAGGAAAAAGAGGGAGAAGAAGAGGAGGATGAAGAAAAAGGGCCTGGCTGCCAGCCAAATATTCGAAAATCGGGGGGATCGGGTATCGTCCATTCGTTGAAACTTACGGATCCGTCTACTTATGCAGGATGGACCATGTAACCCGATCACCTTTATTATTTCTGTTACCACTGGAGAAATTTAAAGTGCTTTTTTTATTTGCTAGGGCTGAATAGGTATAGGGTACGGGTACCTGTCGTTTGTGAGTTACTTTCTTTATGTTTGCAAGGTCACCACCCGCAGGTTCTTCAAATGGGACCGTATAATTAGTTTTCTATTACTTTTTTTACCGCAGTAGAATTGAAGGTATGGGAGGGGGAAATGTATTTTTTCAGAAACCCATTCCATATGGGTCCATTTTGGCCCATAATATCATTCATACACACCTCAAAATAAACAATTTATATTAAATTTGTATCCCGTTATGATTGAAAATTACTATTCCCTTTGAGAAGAAAATTTGAATACCTAACGTATGACCCAAATAGTTTGATATTCACCGTGGGTCAAAATGGACCCCGCAGCTGCCAGGCAGGCGTTAAGAATAATGGGTTCGATGGAACGATTGGATGTCTATCTGTTTTTCATCGACGCACGGCTTCTTCCTGTTACAATGGCCAGCTGGGTGCATCGCGCCTCGTGCAAGGATGAAACTTGGCGCACGGTTATCTCCGTGTATACATATAATGAATACGAAGCTGGTATTATACTCTGGCGTTTGGCAGGCATTCAAAAGGTGCCCTTTGCGAGCAGAAAGCTGCTTCTGTTGATGGAGGGAGAAAATGAGTTCTATTTGATGTGTGCCCCGTTCAATGTTCATATGACCCCAATATGGCGGTACTTGTTTGCTCTTTAATTGGGAATAACCCTACAGCGAATGAATGTGGTTCCCAAATTATTCAATTCTATTCCATGGACTCGTCCGTAGAAACACTAAGAATCTGAATGAAAAGTTAACCGAGTTCCATTAAACTTGCTTCCTTCTTCATCCCCACGATGCAATCCAAACAGGGGGTTAAATATTCCACCCCCAATGGGAATTTTAGGAGGTACCGAAACTTCTCCGATAAAATCGCGGTCGAAAGAAGAATAGAGATCCATCTTCCTCTCCTAAACGCCGAGGACGCAGTTAACGAGCCTTCGACGTCCTTCGAATCGAATGTCATCGATACCTATCGTCACTCAATGATCGCAACGAGCTCGTCCCGCATGGTAAATGGTGCATCACCGAAGTGTCTATTCTTTTCGTCCAAAAGACAGGTCGTCGTGCTAGATACGAGCAGGCGGAGTATTTACTCGATCCACTAGGCCAAATAATAGTGGTCTATTAATTTCGGTGAGGGCGCACGCGCGCTATTTAGTGCGCGAGTTGGTTAAGCCACGCTGATTTCCGTTTTTACGAGCCACGCCTGCCGAACGGTCGCTAGGAGGATTGGTGGCGACTGGCGGTGTTACCGGTTCAGATTCGGATCCTGAACATGCTTCGAAATGGCACTTCGTATTTAGTATTGGTAATAGAAACTAGTAGAAACAGTATTTAGTATTTATAGTACGACCGGCTGTCCAAGGAATATTTCATTTCTTGTGTTGTATCCAGCTTCCGTGCAATAAAGATATTTAAAAACAAAATAGGATCCAACAGTGGCCATTTTTCGTCGAACCATTGGCCAATTCACCTTGGAGTTCTAAAGCGTTATAACCCTTGGAATATTTTCCTTGATTAGCTAATTTATATGGAGTATAGGTAATTGAAAACCTTCTGTCTTATCCCAGAAAGTATTAGTCAACAAATTTATCTATTATCCAATTTAATGTATGTACTAAATATATATGTTAAATAAAAAAATTCTTCCACAAAATAAATCTTCACCACCTCTGGTGTCTGAAGTCAATTTTATCGACGAATTATTTGACGCAAGTCCCTTTCCTAACTCTGCTTATAAATCTATTACAACATCCTGGAGACCTGTTCACCTCAAAGTTCCCTCAGGCTTCGCTATAAGCGCGCACGTGCATGGCCCCAGCGAGCAATAATCGAGGCCTGACGCGACCCAGTAGTTAAGACACCAGTACCGTCCTAACCTTACGCCCCCACCGCGTGTATTAAATAGCAAGGCCGATGAAATTGATTTCGTAATCGAAATCCACCTCTATCGGAAAGTCCCACGACACTTAGCCCAACGTGGGAGACGCGGAACGGGTACGATTACTTCATGGACCGGAACACCTCTGACCGTCTTAAGAAAGTGGTTACGTTTCGTCTGCGTTTTCACCAGGACGCATTTGCATTCCCCTGGATCAGAGAAATCTAATACTTCCAGAGGCTGCTTGTCTAGCTCGAGCTGGAAATACTACGATTCCGATCGAAAGATATACCGTGTATACATATGTATGTAGGTAACTTTTCGGTCTTTCCATAGAATAATTACACTAGGTTACAAAATAAAAAAAATTGCGCAGAAGACCCCACTATTGTTTTCTTATTTCATTTTTTCCCGGTTTTGTTTTTTTTCATTTTATTGTAATATTTCAATTTTAATTAATTCTAAACATTTTTTTCAAGTATTTTATTAAGGTATGTGTTTATGCTTTAGACATAGTTCTGGCTCTTTTTTGTCTTTTGTTCGTTTTGGTCAATTTCAATGATGTTTTCTCACTTTAAATAAAATCATGGTGCAGAATATTACATAACAAAATATGAATCAGTTTAATACAGCATCAAGCGTCGAAATCAATTTGTTGTGAGATATCCTGCGCCAAGATTTTATTTAAAGTGAAAAAAAACACCATCGAAATTGTAGTACAAGGAAAAATTTATTTTTTAGTTATTACAATTAGTGCATTTTTAATAAAATCGTTTAATAAACATTTTTGTTTTATACATTTCTGCTTATATTTCAGTTTCTATTGTACCTATAGCTTTCCTTTTTTCCAACAGGCGTAAAATATGTCTATAAAGATCCATTTTTTGTATTTTCACTTGAATTTTTTCCCTGAAAAACTTGGTGACGTAAATGACGAACACAGAGAGAGATTCCATCAGGATAGCAAGCTGAAGCAGAATGAAGGGTACTGAACAGCGGCTTCATGGATTTTGGGTTGACACAATGATGGGAGATTATATTTGGTTCCTCATAAGAGAAATGAATCCCAAAACAAACAAACGACAAAAAAAGAGCTAGAACTATTTTTAAAACACACATATAGGTATTAACAAACTACTTGAAACAATGTGCAGAATGAATTCAAATTGAATGAACACAATAATATGGAAAAAACACAAAAACCGAGAAAAAATGAAATTTCAGTGTTTTCACACAATTGTCTATAGCTTCGGAGTTTATCCATAGATTTTCTTCAGTAGCACCTTGTTTTCTTCGTAAAAGTGCAGACTCAACGGAAGGAATGAGAAACTGGGTCCATTGTTGCGATTTCGATTTTTCCCAGATGATTAAATGATTTGTCGGTGTCAATTTCGGTCGAAAAAATGACTTTTTTCACATATTTCCATCGTTTCACCCGACCTCCTGAACCGATTTGAAAATTTCATCAGGTAGATTTGTTGGTGATTCAATTATCTTTAAGTTGAGATAATTTTCGACCATATCGATCATTCGCAACACTAGATATTCGCAATTAAGTGGGACCATCTTTTCGATAGACAGGTAAAAAGTTCAATATCTCGAAAACGTATTCGTAGACAAATTTTTAGGCCTTATTTTTGGAATCACGGGGCCATTTGACGTAAGAAACAAATAGTGGCATTTGCTGCGCAAAGTGACTGTAAACTAGTGTTATTAATAAGGATTAATTAAGATTAATTGCTAAAAAAATTTAAATATCAGAATCAATGTTTTGGCCCCCTTTACTTTTTTTTTGTAAATCGTTTAAGTTGGAATGATTTGATACTTTGTTGGAGCAGAGGGATGTTAGATACGCATACGAGAAGGAAAATTGTATCGACGATTGAAACGTGAAGCCGTGCAACTTTCGTTTCAATTTCATGTCGTGACAACGTCGAGGGGATTTAAGTGGCTCTAATTACCAAAGATAATGCCCCGGCGCCCTAGTTCGCAGATCGGTCCCGCATTAGCACGGATTTTGGCAGATTTCCATTCGAGTTACAGCTAATCCGACGACCGTGGGCAGACTCCTCGCCCCGCGTTGCTGATTAAAACCGCGGACAATGATCCGTGGAGAAACAATCTCAAGCAGCGACTCGACGCTCAGAAGCTTTTCAACTCTTGAAATACCTGGTATTTCCACTGTTCCTGGCACCAGTAATTTGGGGTCAAACCATCTGGAAGTCTGATACTTGTAAAAATAAAAGAACGTCAACTGAAGAATGTCATTTTTTTTTTCAAAGATCACGATTTCCTAAATATACAACTTTTTAAGCACCCAAAGTCGCTATCGACGAAATATTAGATTCATTTTGCGAAATTTTATTTTATTTTATTTTCTTATTCGGATGACTCCTTTTAAATACCAAAGTTTCGAAATTATTGTCAAGAAATAAGAAATTATTCAGATACTGTGCTAGTGATTATTGTCTTCCTGGTTGTATTCTGAAGAAAGTGCAACTCGAAAAAAGTTGAGTATGTTGAGTTTTGTGTGTGTTGAGTTGTATACCCTAGAAGTATCACATTCCCAAGAATTCCTTACTAACCCAGACCTTCTTTCCCTATTACAATATTATGTGACTTTTTAAAAAAGAAATTCGATTAACATGTGAGCCTCTCAGAAGCCAAACTAACCCACCTCCACTTAAACCTCTCAATTTTAATACTTGCAAACACACACTGACAATTAGTGTCACTTGACTTACCAAATTTCCCTACCTTTTATTGTACGTAGTATAATAATAATAATAATAATAATAATAATAATAATAATAATAAATAAACAACAAACAACACAGAGAACCGGAACTTTGACCCTCGACGCGCGACAGACTAAATTTAATCGCGAGCAAGCCTCGTAATGCGCCGGGCGATGTAGAGATACGAGGACGTCAAATGGTAGTTAAACGGTGTACATCAATTTCGCGGTAAACGTTGCGTACGATAATGTATGCGCACGCGCACAGAAAGGAGAGTAGCGAGCCGCTGGCTTATATTTTTCCGCGCTGCTAATCCCATTCATTGCGTTTAAACGGCGGACATGGGATTACCTCGAACGGTTTCTCTCCTTGGAAACTCGCCTTCAAGAGCAAACGAGCTGCGTTCCTCGGATGCTGTCGAGCTGGGCGAGCTTTCAATCAAACTGCACCTTGCGGACGACTTCTAGTATGTGCGATCGAACACGTCGCTCATTGGGGATTGATTCTTACGGGGAAAGTGAGTGTTCCAGTATTGCACCTGCTGATCAACAAATTTGTACCTAGAAAATGAGTTACTGTACTAGTTATGTATATATATATTTGAGATTGGAGAAAAGGTGTAGGTGAAATGTGCTTTGAGCAATGAGACAGAGATGGGCAAAATTGTTATTTAAATAAAACTTCGAATAACGAATAATAGTTAAAAAATGTATTCGACACGTGTCGAATAAAGTTAATCTTTTAACTTCTATTCGTTATTCGAAATTGTATTTAAATAAAAACTGTGCCTATCGCTGCAGTGGGGTACGTGGGGTGCTAGAATACTCGTGTCTTGCAGGGATATAGTAACTAATTTATGTAGGTCCCATTGAAGTTGCGTGTGAAGTGATATTTCTGGGGGTATAAACTACCAAATGCGTTTTTTGTTATCTATTAGAAGGCTAAATTCTGATCTATGAAAGGTATGGTACAGTAGCGCACCCACGGGGAGGCAAAGGGGTTCTACCACTCCCCAAAGAAAAGGGAAAAGGGATATTAATATAACCACGACTCAAGTAATTCAAGAGTTTTGTAAATTGAAAAGAAAACTGGATTTTATTCTTTAAATAAATTTTTTATAATTACCTAATGAATTTTATTGAATTTGGATTAAAAATACTATTATCTCCTCAACTGGGCTCTACCTAAGATTAAAGATTCGTATGCTGAATATACCTGCAAGTTCTACAATTATTAGTAAGACACTCAAGACTTCTCCTAATTGTCCCCCAAGTAGTTTTACATCGCCAAGTTTACCTTGAATTTGTGGATTACACCTACGTATCTTCCTGCAGAATCATACAGTGAAGATCCCCAGTGAAGAGATTTCGGAACATCCAGTGGCGCGTTTGTGTAGAAGAGTGCCTCGACACGAGCAGAACGGGTTTGAAAGAATTTTATCGAAAAGAAATGCGAATCGGGCGGTGGAATGACGTGACATAACCGCTCCTAAATATAGAAGTAATGCGGTAAGTATAGACGGGGCGTTTATGTAACGCGCGTGCACAAGTTTGAGCACGAGAATGAAGCAGGGGAGCGTACAATAACAAAACCGGTGCGAACGCACTGTGTGTTTACTCTGGCCGAAAGGTTAACGAGCGGGTTTCGTGGAGAATGATCTCCGACGAGGGGGAAAGTTTCGCAGTGTCTGTGCAGCGCATCGCGGGACTAATGGTGGTAATGCAAGATATATTTGGGGATATATCAATTCGGGGTGCTGGTAATGGAAGCTTCCAAGATTTCAGCTGCGTGTTTGTGGAAGAACATATTGATATATCCAAATATATCAGCGTATATACGAATATATCAATGTATATCAGAGTATCTGTGCATATATGAATGTACATATATCCGAGTATATGTGCATACAGTCGCGTCGGAAAGTAAGTTGACGCTCTTTAAAATCGCATAACTTTTTTAAAATTGGTCCAAACGAATTGAGTTTTATTTTAGAAGCTAGCGGAATTAGTTTGCTAGGTGACGTATTTCGTCGTTTTGAAAAAAATTGCAACAGGTCGGAATAGCGATGATAATAACGAAGGTTGTTTTTTTTTCTTTCAAATTTTTTTCTGCGCCTGTAATGAAAATCCAAAGAACCCGTTTGTACATTGAGGTATGTTGTATACATGCTGAAAATTTCATCTAAATCGGTTAACGTTGCTCTGAGCTACAAACATTTAAAGATCGCAGAATAAGGTCGAGAATCGCTGATTTCGGAATTTCCGGAATATATATATATATATATATATTTATATATTTATATATATATATATATATATACTGGTAGACAGTAATATATTGTGGTATGGCTTGATATATCAGCATATATCACTATATATCAATAAATATCACCATATATCGCTAAATATCAAGCCATACCACAATATATTACTGTCTACCAGTAAATATTACTACATATCCAATACATTAGGACACAAATATATCAATATATCAGTCTCAGAGTATCTTCACACTATCCCCACGCAATCTTTCGGCAGGCCTAACGAAGCCTCTGAGTATTGTTCGAAGAAGACCCAACTTACACCCGGAAACCACGTGTACCAGCGAACTGGAGGAAACGAATTAACGCAGGGAGAAGTCGCTGGTACTTCCGGCCACTGTGAATCCTCCGACATGGCGGCCAAATGCGTCGTGAGAGATCACTCGTAGGCTTTCACCGTTCTCCGGAACAGGAAGCAGGTAACCCAATTCGACCGCACGCGAACGCCTCCCGTTATCGGCCCGCCATGCGATTAAACACCGCGTAAACGCGGGGAATCGTACGATAATAGCCAAGATTTGTAGCGTTCAGTTACAGCTAATTGTAAGCGCAGGTTCGTTCCTTTTCATGCATCTTTGGTTTCTTTGGCACCTCCGTGCTCAGATTTATAATAGACAACTGATAATCGGGAGTTAGCCAAGTACACGCGTACCCCAATCAATTTTCAATTCAATTATCTCGGAATACAAAAAATTGTAATCTACATTTTTCTGCCCGGTTCTACCACCCGCTCTGGTCCACCCTGTATACCAGAGATTCCAAATTAAATTTTGCCATGGAACCCTTCCAAGCTCTCTAATATTTCACGGAACCAACGGTGATTCGATACAAAAAAAAGTACACTGATAACGCCGTGCAATTTAAAATTTTGCAATCAGGTGTATTTTTTCGTAATAATTTACACGGTTTTTCATATTTGAATTTTGTTATAAGATAACTTTCGCGGCACCCTAAACTCCAATTGGGGAACCCTGTTGTATACTATACATATAATACAGAAATCTCCGAGGTCTGTGTTGTTTTTATAAAATAGGAACAAATTTTTTCTCCAAAATTTGTCCCGTCCAATGGAATAGTTTCGTTTAACCGCGCCATTCATTTTTTGTAAGCTTGCTTCATTGCAAGTGATAGTAATTTACTTAAATCTTCCCATTACAGGTGGTTCCACAAACACCTTCCTTCATCAAAACACCAAGATTAGGGTGATTGTACCTAATATCGCACATCGTTATATCTCGCAAAGCACTAAAAATGATCGGTTATGCACTGAATTAGTATCTAACCATATGTATATAGGAAGGCATACTGTAATTGCTGCGTCATGTGATCAACAATTACAGAAAGGGAAATATTTGAATGAATCTTAATAGTGTAAAAATGTATTGGACTGCCACATTGTTATGTCACCTTCAAAGAAGGTATGTACCTAGGTCTAATAATTCTGTGAATGAAAGAATATCTACTAGGAATACCTAATTAATGATGTACTTAAGAAATGAAACCGATTCAAATATTTTTCGTAATGAAAATAGCGTTTTCCTTTTAGCAGTAGGCATGCGTGTTCTCAATACCGTCTACCAAAGAACCACGGTTTCGATGTAATATTTGTTATAGGCGGGATCATGAAATGTGCAGAGCAATCGAAATAAACTTTATTTGTCCAATATGTACATGCGTATGTAAAAAATAAGATCAAAGATTGATAAAAAAAATAGAGCAAGAAATAATAAAAGTACATGTGAAAATGACTTTAGAAACTCATATACATATACATGCAATAATCAATATTTCTTGAGTAGGCGATATTAAGTAGGGGCTAGTTGACTAATTTTCAACATTTCTAATTTTTATAAATAGACCATTGGTATTTTGGTGACTTCTTGCATACCAAAAGTTTACAAATTTCATTAATTGTAAGTATACAGGCTTAATTTTGAAAATCGTTTTAATTGAGTCTAGGTTATAGTTTTTATTATATTTACGGTACTGAGACGAATAAGTCAGACGAATAAATTTGTCAACTTATCCGGACCGTGGGGTTAGTTGACTTGACATTTACTTTTTAGCTTTAGCCCTTTGCCTGCGAAAGGCGTATATATAGGCTATCACAGTTCCATCAATATATACGAAAGGCGTATACATATATACGCTGCCAATTCCGTCAGTATAGTATTCGAAAGGCGTACATATACTGTATGTATACATATACTACGACCAATAAATTTTTTCTATTTTTTTCACTGCTTCACACTGTTATTTTTGTATTAATTATCATGGTGTTAGATACTGTAATTATTTTGTACTTGTTTGTTATAGTCTATTTGGAAGGCCTGAGAGTGTGAAGGGAGGATAGGGTGAGTTTGGAGGGATTTGTGGTGGAGGAAGTGGACTTGAGCAGCTAAACTCTTTGCTTCGACTGCATCTTGAGGTTAAAAAAATGCAATTTTTAATGGAATGCAAATTCAAAATTTGTAGGTTTCAATGATTCTAATGTATGCTACATGTCAGATGAATATTTTCTCTTTACTTTGACACGAATTGCAAGAAAAAGTATCAATTATTATTCAATTGACAGCGATTTAACTTTAGCTAGCCAATATTAGGTACGGTCACTCTACCTTCAATTTCTTACACAGCACAAAATATTCTAGAAAATACACAAATACCAGATGCCCTAGTCTTCATATTAGAGAAAAGTGTGCAAATAATTTCTATTCCCAAAATCTCTTACCCACTAAAAATGTAAATGTTGACATTATTTGGATAAACCATCGAACGTACATAACTACGAAAATCGTTATGCAGACCACCTTGAGCTTGAAGGCGTTCCCGGGAAATACCCCCGACGCATCGCCGAAACACGCAAAGGTTTCCAGGTCAGTCCGCGCCTCTCTATCGGTTTTCGAAATCATCGATACCATTAGTCAGCGGCAGACAAAGTACAGAGGCGGCGCGGGCGAGCGTAAATCTCGGCAGGAGCGATTTACTATCGCGTCGTCGCAGGTCTCGTGTATACCTCTAGAAACAGAATGGGCCGTCAGCAGCGCGCACAGTTAAACGTCGTAAAGGGAGCGTGAGAATCGTAATGACCCGCCGCAAGGAAAGCGGCAACGAATTGCTGAACGCTATACAGGGTCATCCATTAAAACTGCAACCTACAGACGAAAATGGTAACACCGCCTTACGGACGCATTCCACTACACAATCCTTCACCGGCCCGGCCGCGGCGTTCGGAGGGTTGCCAGTGACCGCTGGACAGCAGCTCTTTCAAATTAACGTCGCAAAGAGCTATTTGAAATTTCCCGGCCCGAGTTGAAGAATTTGGGACCTTTTTCGTATAACTTTTGAACTATAAAAGATATCGGAATGCAATTTGCGCCGAAAAATGCGGAAAAATTATTATCCCTCTTAATGATGGATAATTTAAAATATTTTACGTTTACTAAATTTTTCTTTTATCAATTTTTTTAAACATAATTGTTGTGAAAAGCTCTTTTTAAAATTCATGGTGTTGATAGACAATAGGCTAGTTGTTTCTGTATCATTCCCTTCACAAATTGAGAAATTAAATTTTTATTCTATTATGTGTTAGTTCTGCAGACCTCAGAATCTATTGTTCTGATTTCCATTTTTATGATTTTATCCTTAATGCAGTGCATGTATAGATCGGACGTAAGGTGTAACTAATAGGGCCCTTTACACGGATGTTCCGGCGCGTCACACGCCCGCGCCGCGCCGCGCGGCACGCAAAACGGCAAAAGTACGTGAACGCCGGAGCGACGCTCCTTCGTGCACGCCAGAAGGTTATACTCGCCACTACTTAGAGACAGCGAGTTCGGCCTCATATTTCTACGTCGACTCCATCCACGTGTTTTTTCCACGATCCACCTCAATGGTGTATTGTGTAGTTTCGATGTATATTATCGATCATTGAAACGATTGGCAAGACACGATCGCGATATAAGTTCGCGAAAAGTGTACGAATTCCTCGATATACCTGGCTAATAGAGGATATCATAAATGCTGTTACTGTAGGGCACACTGTAACATCTGTTTTTACGAAGCTACATTTGGTTGACCTGAAGGTGCTACAAATTATGGAAATGGTTTATGACTCACAATCAGTTATAACGACTGTAAAATTTTACAAGGGTACATTAAAAGATGTCTAAATGTTTCTCCGGCAATGCGATGGCAAATGAAATTGCAGTTAACACATTCACTGTTGCAACGATCATAATTATTACTATTGACGGCAATAATTACCATGTCATTGCTTGTTTTAATATAAAAACTAATATTGATAGACAATAAATACATATAGGTATGCAAGTGATGTTATATCTAATCGTAAGATAAATGATGAAGAGATGTAATATGCAAGATATTTTGAAGAAAGGGGTGGTCTTCTGATTGCTCGTGATGAAGGTGAAATTTTTCACCCACGCTCTTGCGTGGCGCGCAAGAAAGCACCACGCTCCTGTGCCCGCGTTCCAACCTCGACTCCAGAAGAGTTTACATAAGAGACAGAAAAGGTAGTTGGGAAAGGACAAAACGGCACTTGAAACCAGGCTCGTCGCTTGCCTCTGGATTTCCGCACTCTCCGTGCAGGGGTATAGCGTCGCGGTCAACCCTGTCGTAGCTACAATTTTTTAAATTAAAACGGGTACGAGACCAGTCGACATTGTTTTCACACCTGATTACAGTGATCTGGGGTGCGAGTGGTAAACCGATCATAAAAGCGGAGCAAGCGGCTCGCTTACTTGGGTCGGGCAATTCCGCACAGCTGTTTGCGACGTTAGTTTGAAAGAGACCATCCTAAAATTTTCGAAGCTCGGGCGTCACTGCTGTCCAACGGTTACTGGCAGCCCTCCGAAGTTCGAACGCCGCGCGCCGGGCCGGTGAATGGTGAATTGTAGTTTATAGTGGAACGCGTCCGTAAGGCGGTATTGCCATTTTCGTCTGTTCGCACGCGCGTAGGTTGTAGTTTTAACGGATTATCCTGTATAATCCGAATGCAATCGTACGACTGCAATCGTACCTGCAGCACCGACTCCACCTCTGGGTCTAAGGCCCCTTTCAAGTACTATGAAAATTAGAACCTTTCTGCAGCAAAAAATTAAGTTCTTTTTTCTCAAATCCCGCAAAATGAGGTTTTTTCAGCCCTCACACTAGAAAGACCCCTGATGTTAATGAATAGCAGCTCTCTACCACTACAAGTGCACGTTAGGTATACAGCGCTCGAATTCCCATAATTTTGCAAAATGCACTTCCTCCAACTACCTGAATTCCTGGTACCACGCGTTCCCCTGGCACGGGGCACGCAAATTCCAGCTTCGTTTGATCGATCGCACGACCCGATGTCGCGTTTGTTTCAAGGAAACGAGCGTTTCTAAAGGAGAAATGGGTCAGGATACATGTTTGCTTGCGACGTGCAATCGCGTTTCCTCGAGAGAGGCCCACGGTGCGCCGCGGAAGTGGACAGAATGCTGGGAGGGCCGATCGGAAATCGATTGGACCGAGTGCCACGAATCCCAAACAAGCGACTTCCCTCAGATTGGATCACCTCGTGGATGCTGGAACGGAATTTCTCTGGCAAGGGACACGTGTTCCCCGTCAATTTCCCAGGGAAATTGAAAAGTTCACCTCGAGTCCTTGCCATGCACAAATAGGTATAGGTACATTGCAACGCGCGCGCGCGCGCGCGCGCGCTAGTTTGTACTATAGTCGTGTTCATATTTATTGGCCGGTGACCTTCGTGAGGAGAAGTCTCCCACCACACCGCTTGCCTGCCGCGGCGCTCCTTTTCTCAACGTTCTCACTCTCTCTCGGGCTACGCCTGCTTGTCGCGCGGAGAGGATTCGGTGCCCGTGACGTACGCAAACATGCATCGACCATCCTCATCACTTTAACTACATAGCGGGACACGATTCCGAGTAGTCGTTTCTCGCTTCTTTCTTGCCGAACGCGAGAGCGAGATGGTACGAGAGCGCGTCACAATTCGTTGCGAATAGCGAATGTAAATAAACAACAGCCACACGGCTTCGTTCAGGCGGAGCCGTGCAGCGTTCCCGTTACCCCGCCGTACCCTTCGGGGGCCGTGCAAATCCAACTGACGAATCCACGATCGTCAGGTGGTGGTGGCTGATTGCTCCTCACGCGCTGCTCGCGAAAACAAACTCACCGGCCAATATATTTGAACACGACCTTAGTTTGTCACGCGGAAAGATCGCTGTTTTACATAACGATCTGGAGATAGCCCCGCTTTATCGCTCGCCTGGCGTCGCGTCTTATCGGCGTCGTTAAACGCCCGATAAAACCGTGACACCTACCTTCTGCTCGGTTTATCACTGATAAGTTGCGAGAATAATGAGCTGCGACACTTTCTATCTGCGCGCTGTGTACGGAGTGTAAAGAAATACTTCATGGTTCACACAGATGTATTGATGATGATCTGATAAAAAAATGTGACACAATATTGACACTCGAATCCCTATAAAACTGGGTTTCACACTCTAGTTTGTGGTAACAATGGTGGAACATAAAAAAATTTCATAAAGCATGCCCAGGTGGGTCCCCGGTATCCTGTTATCGACATGAGAGTAAATTTCATGAGGTAAAGGTGTAGCGCAGTTTTAGATCAAAAGGGACAAAACTAGAGGGGGGGGGGGGGGGGGGGGGGTCGTCGTCGTCGTCGTCTCCTTTCAAAATCAACAATCGAAAAATGCTTAATACTTACACATGTAATCCTAAAATTTCAATAAAAATGAGATGACTAGACTTGAAGAATACCACTAGTGGACACTTTTTATCTTCTAAAGTCGATAGAATTTGAAAATTGAGTTATGGGGTTATACCTACCTGCAAGGTCTGAAAACGCAAGTATTTTCGAGAGTTGATTTTAAAAAATTGTGAGACTTTTTTAAACAAACGGTTGTATATTCGAATGTGTATTTTAAAGATCTTGTAGTTTTTTTGCAATGCGATATCTAAATAAATAATGGAATTACAAGCGATCTCCTGAGAGCGTTTTTTTTATTATGGTAACCACTGTAGCTTTGACCTGGTTCATCGGAAATAAAAAATTCGACCAAATTTAGTTAGTATATTAGATTATCTTGTCCTTAATCGTGGCTTTTTCATTTCCGTTGCGTAGTTTTTATTTAACATGTGCGCGATTCTGCGGTGAAAATCGATACTTTTGCTATGAGAAGCCGTCATTTTGTAACAAATTAATATTTCGAGATAATGAACGATTAAGGACAAGATAATCCAATATACTAACTAAATTCCCGCGAAATTTTTAGTTCAGATGAACCAGGCCAGAATTAGAATGGTCACCGCAAAGTTTGCGGTGACCATCGCAAAAATTACCACAAGTAGTTTAACACGTACACTTTCGAATACATAAAGGTTTCTTTAAAAAAGTCTTCAAGTTTAAAAAAAAATCCGGAAAATACTTGTGTTTTCAGACCTTGCAGGCAGGTATAATCCCTTACTACACCAACGTATGTGTAGTTGTACAGTCCTGCTTTCACGAGGAACGAATTTTAGGGTTCCCTTGAGACGCAGAAGTACGAATCTCATTTATCGAGACCTTGGCTATACTTTGTACGATAATTGGATAGAGACTTTTTGGCATTCAACCGCCAAAAGGACATTACGAAACGATCAGTCACGCCGTTTAAGCGCATCTGCGAGCGACCGTGTCTCAATCTCGCTGCAAGAGTCGCGTCCGTCCTTCATCTATCCTTGAACTCGTAATTTTACGAGCCACAAATCCGTCGCGGTAATTTACGACACGCCCGTAATCACAGCACATCCACGTTTACTTGGAGCTTCCTCGAACCTCTCCTGACGACGTCTCGTCACGATTCCGCTCGCTTGACTCAACTTGATATGCTTGGAAATTGGCCACGCTTCAGTCTATGAGACACTTTTCGATCGTAAACCGATTGGAGGTGTAACTTTTGAATCTTTGAAGCTATCTTCTCTGAACTTTGAAGAGAAACGATTAAGAAGATTTTTCACTCCCAATTGCATTGAAATTTACGATCGACTTTCTAGAAAGAATATTCTAAGTGGATATAAGGTAACTAGATACAAATTCAACCTTAAATCTGTGAGTGGCAAAAGAGACAAAGGGACGGGGTCATTTGCATTCCCTTTTCGCTGGGCTGCGATTCACAGGGAACCTTTCTCTTTCATTCAGCCTACCAATTACGGGACAATGAGAAATAAATTACGCCGCGCGCTGAATTAATTTGTTCCCCGTCCATCTGCTGTATAATTAATTAGGTAATCGGCTCGCGACGATGCGCCGTGTACAGGCCTTCGCCAATTTTTACTGATCTGTTGTTATTAAATTCATTCCTCTCTTCTTAATTTTATCTTGATGTCGGTTCTTTTTGTCACTACTATTATTATTATTATAGTTATTAACACTTTGTTTGGCGTGGGCATGTTTTCACGTGGATTTTCCTCGGAGAGAGTTAAGCAAAGCTTTCTTGACTTTCTTAACTCGAAGGAGGGCATTGTTCAGAACCTAGCACCACTCAAAGTGTTAAGGTAGGTACTAGCTTGATAAAATTTATCTACTCGACTTCCACTTTCGACTTCACAGGGGTAAAGGATACTTTTGCAATCTCCACGTGTAACACGTCTGAACGAGGTGATCATGAATGAGGTGGTTACTAGTTATCACGTAGACACTTCTTTATATTAGGTGCGTGCAAGTGGTTCATTCACTTACTTCGAGTGATCACTACACCTACTTGTACTCTTACCAGAAAAGTGGCAAAATATCAGCTTTAACTAATTTTTGCTCGAGTTTATTAGAAGGACGCTTGGAATTATTTGTTAGAAAAAGGGAATAAAATACTCATTCTTGTGTTTTTTCACTACACTTACTTGTACTTTTACCAGAAAAGGGGGAAAGGTCATAGATACCCAAGAAAAAAGGTTGTATTACAAACATTTTCGTTCTTAGTCAAGGCTTTGGTTCAATAAAGAAATTGAATAAAAAATTGTCAGTTGCAAAATATTCGATTAAAAATGTCCATCATCGCTGTTCTATTTATTGAAAAATTTCTTCCAGCCCCAAAGCACGAGGAATTCGCTGCTAAAGTGGTGCGACAGTAGTGAACGGAAGCTGTCGATGACTGAAGCTTTCGGGACAGCTTTATTTCGGGCGGCCATTTTTCTATCCGGAGGGGAAAAAAGGAGAGCGCGAGATTGGCGGAAAAGTCGTACGAGCAAAACGCGCGGCCGCAGGAATTTCTCGGGCAGCTGGCCCCCGTTCACCGTTGCAGCTCGTTATATCTTTCTCTCACGCTTTGTCACGCGCGATAGATATACCTATACGCGCGAGCACGCGATTGCGCACGTGCGATTTCTCTCCGCAGCGACCCATTACTCGCGAATATGTCCCCTTGCTTTCGTGACATTTTCATATAAGTATTGAATTTTGATGCATCGGGCGCAATTGCGTTTCCTGTCGGTATCGGAGTGTTTGGATTTAATTTTTCAATCGAAATTGAGCACTCGGTAAGAGTGAGAGGATAAATGTTATTGGCATTTGGGAAATTCAGATTTCTTGGGATTTGGAGTATTGATTGCGCCTGAAATGTGGAATGCGGTTGCCTTGGAATTTGAAGTACAGGGTGGTATTGGAATTTGGAGTATAAAGTTTTTTTTCAACTTTTGAATAGAGATTTAGCTGAGAATTCGGAATAGGTATATGTAGAGCTTCCCTAGAATTCGAAACATGACATTTTCCGCGAATACATAATACAGAAAAATTCTTCAGAACTTTAAATATAGTCCAGTCCACCTTTATCCTTTAAATTCCGCGTCCACTAGGAATTCAAAATGCACAGTCTCCCCTCCGCGTATCACGCAATTGCGATTCCCCAACAGAGCCCCCTGAATTGTGAGGATTCACACCAGGCGTTATAAGTGACTTAAAACGGTCTCGTTTTAATGCCCTTAGGGGGATATTAACTTAATAAAGGAAAGATGATAGCGACAGAAATTTAAGCGCAGTTAAATCTGGGCTCTATGAGGCCGTTTAGAAACCTTGCGAGTACCGAAGTTTCCGTTACGCAACCAGGTATATCGGGAAGTCGCGGCTGGAAGGTGAAGAAACCACCATGGTGCGGAGAGGTGGTGGCTGGCTGCCATACGGTTGATTGTCACTGTCAAGGTCCCATAGGGGAGACTGATTGCCAGTCGAGTGGCTAACTACTCGGTTAGCTGGCGCCTTTGATCTGATCTCTCTCTCTCTCTCTCTCTCTCTCTCTCTCTCTCTCTCTCTCTCTCTCTCTCTCTCTCTCTCTCTCTCTCCTCTCTGATCTAGTTTGTAAAACAACCGCGCGTTTATCCCATCGTGAAAACTTCCACGTTTATTTGACCACTCGCGACCGGAGCCTCAGAAATAAACCATCTCGCCGTCCGAAGCACTAACGTTCCTTTAATCGATCTTTGCTCCTGATTCACGTAGCAGGCAAGTGTAAACAAGGCAGAACGTGCAACTAACTAAGATTGGTGTATAAATAATTTTGTATTTTTCCTTCTTATTTTGCCAACAAATAAGTGCTCGCGTAGGGCCATTTCTGAAGACTAAATACTTGATGCAACTGATCGGTAGATATACATATGTCTACTAACTGAAATTCTCATTAATTGGGTATGCTTCCGTGGAGGCCCCCGTCACATCACCCAGATATGGGTTAGGTTTGGGTGACGCTCCTTCGCTTCTTCGTCCAATTACGTGGCTCTGGCTACATTTAAATTGCATCGTATCGCTCTTCCAGCTTATCGCGCTGTTTACACTCCGAGTAGGATTTGGGCTCCGGAAGGAACACGTGTTAAAGTGAAATTCTGTAGGTGCACAACTAGTGCAAATGGAAAGCATGCAATTTTCTTAGCATACATAACATACAATTTCTGCGGAATTTGAAATATACTTTAAATCTTCTGGAACGGAGTGCTGGAAGTCGTAGAGTGGGTGGTAGGAAATGGTGAATTCCTTGTTTCCCTAATTCTACTTGGATTTCCTAATTCCATCGGAAATTCCACCACGTCGAGATCGATCGACACCACTAGCGTGTGGTGCTCCAGCAGCAGTTCAACGAACGCGTGCTCCTGGCGCGGGACAAAGAGTTGCAGGGGCAGCGGCGAGCGCTTTGGAAAAACGAGACGATGGTCGCACAGTTTGTCACTGCCAAGGTCCCATACGTCGTGACGTGGTTTGTTCGCCTGGTCGGTGAGGTACGTCGAGGATGGACACGATGACCGGTGGCGGGGACGAGACGAGACGTGACCCGCGAGCCAAAGAGTCGGCGGCATCCGCGCGCACCTCTATCCGCGGCGAGAATAATCGTGGAAGGTGGAAAGAAGAGATGGGAGGTGAACAGAAGCGATGGAAGCTCCTCTCTAGAATTGATCCCCGAGCCTAAAGACTCGCTCAGCCAATTTCAAGCAGCCGAGGATCGAAAATGATAGCATCGCTGGTGATTAGATTCGCTGAGGCGCACGGATTAATCAAGCAATTTAGTGGAACACGATATCAGCCTCCGTGATTGGTAGCTGTACGCTGGAGTGCTTAGGAAAACGGTTTATTAAATTCTGCTTGCTACTTAGGTCAATGGATTTTTAAACTTTGAGAGTGAAGGATTCGTGTATGCGTAAATAAGGGTCTGCGCGGAGAACTCCTATTGGCGTTCAAAGGGTATGGAAGAGAGGTGGTGGTTGTTCGTTTGGAAGTTCATACAGGTGTTAGTGAGATGTTAGTAAATGGTGTAATTAATGGAGGGGTAAATAATAAATATTCTAAGGAAATTCACCTGTTTTTACAGTGACGGTTTGAAAGATGAAGAAAAGTGAATTTCAACTTGGAAACCTTCTTGTTGTTAACCCGGCGTTGGTCAGGTGGAGTCACACAGACCCAGATTTTAAATTGAACAACTTTTTAAGAACGCGTGGCAGTGTTATTTAGTTTCTTCATTATATAAGCTATTTAGGAATTATATTTTTGTTGAAAATTAAAGATGTTTAATTAGTTGAGTATTTTTGGGTAATAAAAATTTAATTAAAGATATGGATCTGTGGGACCCCGCCTTACTACTCTTGTTATATTTCCCCACGTTACCAACGCCGGGTTAACCAAGGGTTCACCTTTGTTGCCTTCCTTCAAGTTGAACTATGATCTTGTTAAATTGGACCAGAGATCGCGAGCACTACAGATAGACACTAATAGACCAGTTATTGAAAGGACGCGTTTCGATCATTAAACGCGAGCACGCATTTATCAGGCACACCAGATTGCCTTCGTCCACTTCTATTAGTTGTGATTACGCTTCACGAAGATGTCGATGCTAGATATTCATCCAATTTACCATGTCACACTCCTCAAATCGGTTTAAACTGTACCTACCTTCGCAATTAAACAAACAAAACACGATCCAACACCTGCTCAAGAGAAATAAATTCTGACCTTGCACAAAGCTTCGCAATCGTCCCACGCAACATTGGGAAACAGGAAAGCAACGCCGCTGTCCATCAATGGCGATCGAAATCTCAAAAGGCTAAGAGACAAAGTATCGATGATTCACCTATCGATAAAATTTCCATGAATCAGCTTTCTCAATACCCAACATTTACTTGCAAACATCGAATGAATAAGCGCACATTTATTAAAACGAACAAAAGCTATCTTCCCCCCCACAATTCTCTGCGCTTCCATTTCACGCGCACGCGCACGCGCACAGGGACCACAGAATGGAAACGCAACAAAGGTACCGGCCGCCTCGCGCACTCGCAACAACTCGCAATTTCCAACTTGCTGAAAGAACAACAAAATTGGAAATCACGCAAAGAAATTCAGACAGCTGGGACGAGACCACAAAGCCAATGAAACTGCAAATATCAAAGAGAAAGTCCCTTTGCCAATCCATCGCGAAATCGTGGAGATTAAACTTCGCTTGCATCACTCCTCCAAGATGGTTAATGCAATCTGAAGGATTATCGAGTTAAACGGTAGAGAGACCCCCAGACAGAAGTCTGATTTCATTGCCCCAGCGTCACCTCCCCTCCGCTTTCCAGTCTCGTTTCAGAGATTGCATCGCGCGTGCGATTAATCGCCTCTAATTGACCGATCCTACCTCAGAGACGCGCTAATTGCGAGAAATTGAGGGAGGTCTGGAGGGAAAGACAATGGAGAGTGGAGACACGCTAAACGAGGAGACGGCTCTCGGATCGCGATTTCTCGTGGTACGCGTGTTCTTTGACCTCTGAACTTGGCAGAGACCACTCTCGCCTCAAGAGTCGTTAGAGGCAATTCCAGGGGGAATTTCATAGGTTTGCCAAGGCGAAGACTATGATAGCCGATTTCAAGGGTCTTCCTCTAACTTACTTTCTTGATCCTCTTTGGGAGGCTGGGAGGGTTTGATTGTGGAGTTTCGGGGTCTAGAGGTGGTGAACGTAGGAATTTAAGGGTCTAGAGATGGTGGGTGTAGGAATGTAAGGGTCTAAAGATGGTGGGCGTAGGAATTTCAAGGTCTAAAGGTGGTGGACGTTGCATTCGAGGGTCTACAGCTGGTAAAGAACATAGAATTTCATCACTTAGAGCGGAAAAGGTAAAAAAAATGGACACTATCCTAAAATAACTAAACGAAGGGAATGTGGCCTAAGTAAGATGTTCAATGGTTTTCATCCGCCATGGCGATCTGCTGATATCATTACTGGTTTCTAATGGAGGTGCGCGCACACACACGCACACACACACCACCGCGCGCCTGTCTTTGGTGGAAAGAATTAATCTCTCTGGTCCGCATCGGCAGTACGCGCATTTACCACTGTTTAGCATGGTTTCCATAGTGAAAATATGCTTTTCGACGATACCGCGTCCATTAGCATACTTCCTTTTCCTCGGCGCGCACCGACTGTTAACGCTCTGATTAATAGGAAAATGATGGACGGCCATTATTGCGCTCCCGAAACGATCAGCGTTCCTTTCGATTCTCCAAGGATCCCGCCTGCGTCCTTCGACGCGCACTCAACGAAATTTAAATTCCTTTGTCGGCGTTCGTGTAGCAATCAAGTGGAAATCTCCGAGTTCGCTGTACAACGTGGAAGGGTATCCTTTGTGGAATGATTATGCAGCAACTATTAATAAAAGAAAATATTCACGGGAGGCTGTCCTTTCGAGAAAATCGAATTTGGAAACTCTTCCTTCTTTCACTTGAGTAAAATCAACTGAACTTGAAACTGTGGAATGAGTTTCTTTGAATGCACCCTTACTTTCGAAAAAATCCATCCGAAGGTGGAAAATATTATCAGCCCAGTGCATGTGTACTCGATAGATCTTGCAGCTCGATCTTCTGGTAAGTAAACAAAGCGCGCTATTCTCTTACGAGCATATTTCATTCCACCTTTCCCAAAGTTTCACTGCTTAATTCTTCAACGCTTGGTGTAAATATTAAATAGGGGTATTAGGTGCAGAATTCTACTTTCATGGTTATTATTAAGCCAACATTATTATTCTCACGGAGTAAAAGCTACAGGGAAGCATGAAGCATCCACTGCCAAATATAATAAAGGCACGAGTGGCCAGACAACCAAGGTTCCCAGTAACAGAATGTAAAGGGGAACGTGGCTGGATCTCGAAAAGCAGTCACGTAGGCGCGCTCAGTGTCCCTGAACGCTACGTCTAGCTATTCCACGCTTTACGACCCAAAGTAGAGTTGCACCATCAACTCTATCCCATGGGGTGGCTCCTAAAGACGTCGTATTGGGGTTCGACGAATTGGCCGGTGTGGCAATATCTTCTTCCAGACGGTTTACGAACCGCAGCCATGTATCGGACACAGTCACAAATCATTACTTAGGTCATCCAAAGTTAGTTAGTCTCGAATTTTCTACGCAATTTAGATGAATATTTGAAACGCAGTATGAAAATTCGGTCACCACATAAGTTCGTCTCGAAAATTGCGTACCGAAATTTAGGTCCATATTTTAAACATAGGCGCCTTTGAATTTTATGAAAAACATGTAGATAATATATGGTCGTTCAAATAGCAAAGCTGCAAAAACTTGATTAACTTTAAAACTTTACCACAGAGTGGTAAACTTTATACATTACAGATGATAAATAAATGAAATTATGCATTCAGTTCACATTTGCAAACATTGCAGTTTCGCAACTTTACCTGTGGAATGCCGATATTATATAATATTTATTATTGTTGTATAAATATAAGGTGCGTCAACCTCTTATCGCTCTGTGTTTAGAAAACGTATCACGAAGTATATAAACATTGAAATGACTTATACATATAATAGTTCCAACACAGAACCATCTTTTCCTCCAACTTTAACCATTTGCGCTGGCAACTATTCACAGATGCGCGTGCCAAAACGCTCCACTGTAACTCACCGTGCGGCGTCACTTGAAACGAGAAGACACGGTAGAGTCTTACACAAAGAATTTTACACAGATATGACTACTAATTTTGTTTATTAATAATCTTGTACAGCATTTTTATTTCTGCGACAACTGTCTACCGACGTGTACAATACGTCGTTGGCGACTTTGTAAGAAAAACATCCCGACGTGCGTGGCACTGGCACGTCCTTCCAGCGCGAGTGGTTAAAACCAACCCTTCAATCCCAAAACAGCTCAGAAGAAGCTACAAAAAAACCACCAATCCCATTTCTCAATCAAGCCACGACCATCCACGCGAAAATTTCATTTTCACAGCGCAAAATTCCGCCCGATAGAAGTCCAAACAGGGGTCGTCGCCAGTTCAGGGATGCGACAGACTCGAGGTGCAGCCTTTCAGAGCCGTCGAAGAAAGAAACTTTGCACGGCCAGCCGAACTCAGCCTCCTTTTCATCGAGCAAAGACGATCTCGCTGCCTCGAGAAGTGTTTGCTGAGCAAAGATTACGATAAAGAGTGCCGAGGCAACGTCGGCGAACGTCGGTTGACGCTGCACTGGCGGGGTTCGCCGTCCTCGGATAACGAGTGAAACGCGATAACGTTCCGCGAGGATAAGCGAATTAGGGACCACCTTGGTCCCAGCCTTTTTTATGATCCAAAGATAATTCCACTCGAGCGTCGCGATAACTTGGAGCGTAAAGAATCGAGGGGCCTAGTGGAAAAAGGAAATTGAAGGAAAAATTGTTTTCATGGAAGAAAATTTCGCGGCACGAAATTGTAGTCATTTTAAACGGTACTTGAGTTAGATGGTAAATGACAACTACCTATTATCATTCAAATTTTAGCTGAGAAATTAATTTTATTAGGTCGCATTAGTTTTTTCTCTTCTCCTGCACAAAGAAACGAGAATTTACGCGCATGTGGCATGCGCCTGTTTTCCACTGGTTGTGAGCCTCTGAATTCTGGGACACCGTGTGACTGGGAAGTATTATAATAGGTATGAACCGTGAATTGCTAAAACGCTCAGGTCCCCGGTGGCCGGTGGCCCGAGGCGCAAAATATAGCGCCGGAGATAGGCTGAAATTTTAAGGCGCAGGAGGGGTAGGCGACGGTTGTAAAGCCGTGGAAAAATATTTTCCACACGAATGATCGCCAAGGGAAAGCCGTAAAAGCGACCTGGAGTCGTCGAGTTACCGTTCGAAAAGAGCGGGGTCGCGTCACGGCAGAGCAGCGCTAGCAAACGGCGATATATTATTGAAACGCGGCGGGAATTATTTGGCGGTTCTGGCCCGACTGTAAAAGCGTTACGAGCCCGAGCTAGACAAATAAATTTCCCTAGGACCGGACGCGAGGAGACTGCGAGGGAATATAAACTTACGGATTATTGACCGGTTTTCCACGGCCCTTCCTGGCTCCTGCAGCCCGACGTACAACGGGACACGTTTATTTTCGTTGGATTATGTTGGATGGACCCCTGGTCGCGTGGAGATGAAGTAGGTAGGGGGACCAAAGTGTTACTATTTTTTGCGTTCATTTTTATGGTAGGACATTACGGAGCTCCTTGAGGCCTCTGTTTACCCGTCATGAGTATGCATTTAGTATTCAGGTACGACGTGGCACGTGTGCACGTTTACGTAAGTTGATAAAACTATCGTTAGCGCGGTGTGTACAAAGTTTGCAAGCACTGGGGATAGAGTACTGGTATGAGTCAGATGTATGAAATAGCGATGGATTGGGAATTTTATATATTCAGGAATTCTTGCTCGCAGATTGCGATAAAATTGTATATGGGCGTACTACTTGGTATCTGAAATTTAGTAGGTATGCTGCGAATGAGTCAAAATTTTTTTTATGGTAGTAACGGTGAGCTTGGGGGGGGACCGGTAGTAGGTACTGACTAGCATCCCAAAATATCTGCTGAGAGTAACTAGTACACTCTAGTATTTCCTTCTATGGATCAAATGTTAACAAGTATCTGCTAGTATCCCAAAATATCCACTAATATAGTAACTAGTGTCTTCCTCTAGTACTTGCTTGTAACGACCAAAGATCAGCTAGTAACTGCTAGTATCTATTAGTATGCACTAGTAACCTTCAATATCTATCAGGATCCACTAAGATCTCGCAATATTTACTAAGTAGTCTCTGCTTCTATGCACGTTCCCTACAGCTTATCCATGAAATATTCCTCCACGAAAGAACAACGACAGAAAAAGCCAGACAAGTATTTGCACGTTTAATGTCAAAGCACGATATTTCCATCGTTCCGCATCGAAGGAGGCAACCAGAAACGCGCAGGGAAATATGTCACCGTAATGCCGATACCCGACGTTTCGACAGAAATGCACCAAGTGTTGCAGGCCACTTTGTGGAATGCTCGCGGAAACACGCGGAGACGAGACGGAATAAATACCTAATTCTCGGCCACTCACCGCAAGCTTTCCGGTTGAATATCCCGTCCCGCGTAATCTGCAACACAAATAACACCGAATTTTTAGAATACTCGACGCGTTTTAGCAAGTGACTTAATCACGGTGCAGTTCCCTCCCAACAATTCACAGTTGTGAAAAATTCAGGAAGATACTGACTTCCATACAACGGGACGAATAAGATCACCTGTTCTTGGATATTCAAGCGCACGCTACACAGTACACACCAATTACAGAGGAAATTCAAGGGCAGCGCGACATTCGTTGGAAATGTTGACAGTCAGGTGAGGCATACGCATACCCTCACCTGTACGACGCAGCGTGTGTGGAACCGTGTCGCGGACTCGGATTTCCTGTTCACCTTGCTAGGAATACCCAGAGGCAGCTGCGGATTCTCGAAAATGGAGAGAGCCGCGAGAAGAGGCCCGTGAAAGCTCGCGCAAGGACGAACGCGACCGAGGGAATCCTTCCTGAATGATCACGGGCGATTACGAGGTTGATACTTTCAATGGCGCGGTAAATGTGAGAAGTAGTGTAATAGTAGTGTAGTATAATGTTCAAATGGTGAGCTGCCTTATCTTCCACAGTTAACAGGTTAGGTAAACTTTGTAGAAAACGCAGAAGAAATCGTAGAATTAAACTTACAGAAATTAAATAAAAACTTCTGCAACTCGAATAAGAACTTAAACTTCTAAAACTTAAGTAAGAACTTCGAATTCTACAACTTTGAATAAGAACTTAGACTCTGAAAATCAAATAAAGCATTGCTTCAGGAATTTCTGTTCCCTTTTCTTGCCAATGGGGGTATGTGCTCGACAAAAACCTCCTCCATCTTGGAACAAAGAACAGTGAGAAAGCTGCACAGCTGGCGAACGCTGCAGAAGAGGTGCAGAGCCAGCTGTCTTATCAACGTAAACACTGACGACAAGAAACTCGAGATAAGAGACGGATATCGCTTTGAGGTCGCCCCTAATCGCAAGGTACTAGCCGAGTTTCGTGTAATGAACGACCATCGGCATCGCGTAATATCCACCTGCGTTTCCGCTCAGCCTTCGTTCCTAGAAAGCGTCTGCCATATTGATGCATTAGCTGATGCGCGCCTGGCCTCGGCCTGTCGATCGCAATCATCCATCCACGTTCGATTTCTAGCTAACTGGAAACTGTCTGCTAACTACATCAAGAATCGTTAGGGAATCGATGAAAAGTTGAGTTATCTCATTTGGTCCCCATTTTGTCCATTCTCCATCTTTGGCATTTCGAAGAAAGTTCCGGCTACACGATCTAGGTCCTTAGAAAATATGTTGATGAGTTCTAGGTGGCTGTGTGAAAAATGGAGAGGCACAGTTGATTCTTTGATTAATCTTTGTTTTAATATAATATTGCGAATCCTGGTAAAAACAAATCTTTCTGAACACAGTGGAAATTTTCTCAGGGAGATTCTAATCTTGCATTATTCAAATGCTACGTCGTCCTCGCATTGCACTATCTAAATAGAAGATAGAGTTTCTCTGCGTCAACGTCACTGTTTCAAAATCTTTCGAGTTCACCAAGAGTACAATTTTATTCTATGTATCCTACATTCCCGTTGCTAACTTCCCTGCAAGTCAGACTCTTCCAGTTCTCTCCTGAAGCAAAGTCACTTCGCCATCTGACACGTACGAATACAAAAACACAGTACTAACTTCCACAGACAGCGGAAGAATAAAAAAAACTAAAATAACACACAAGGAAGTGACCCAGCAGAAATTCAAATCAAATCAAATCAAATCACAGAATATCAAAAACTGTAATTCTCCACATCCTACACCCTAAACCAGTTTAATCAAATAATTAACCGTAATAAACAACGTCAATTTTTTATTTCATCCAAGCTCCCAAGATTTTTTATACTTTTGTTAATTCCACAAAGGAATTGCAACTAAATTTCTTAACTAAAAATAGCCTGCAAATGATCGCAATTTAGAAATCCTTCTTTTACAAGGAACCCAGCCAACAGGATCAATTAATCGAGCAATTACGCGCTAAGACGCCGCATTAACGATTCAGCAGCAGTGACCTCATGGATCACGATGATAATTCGCATCGCTCTGCTCCGTGACGGGGCGATTTGCAGCGAGCTGCTGGAAGAAACCTTCGGTTTCCAGGATCGTGGCTAGAGAACAACGCGGCCTACTGTAAACCGGTGAAAACAGTGAGCGATTCAGCTAATCCGTCTGGAAAGATTGCACGGGCTGTTTAACAGGCCCTGTCATATTCCCACCGCTATGAAATCGCACGTGATTTCTTGCCGTCGTTAAATAACGAGCTTAACTGTGTTTCGACTTTTTGTTCGTTTAGCGCGGAGGCGTTAAATCGCCATCTGAGCGCTCAGAGTTTATGGGGGACCTGTTGAGAATCCTAGGAAGCTCTTCATCGACGATATTTTTCAATTTTACGCCTTCAGGGTAATACTTGTTTATGTTTACGTTATGGCCCTTATTACCCTTTGCGGAACAATTGACTGCCTTTGTTACAAGGTTTGGTTGTTATTCCTACTTACAATTAGTATGATTTGTGATACCTAGGCTTAAAAATCTCAGCAACTAAATGGAAATAATGGAAATAGTCGCGAGAGATGAGATTTGTCTCGTGAGAATCTGGTTTCACGAAACTAATGACAGTAATGACAAAATAATTCAAAATAGTAAAATAATGAAATACTTGTCCGTGAGAGTCCAGAGATGGGCAAACTCTTTATTTACATAACATTTCGAATAACGAATAAAAGTTTAAAAAATTATTCGTCATGCGTGGAATAAAGTTAACTCGGGTTAACGAACGAATGACGATTTTTTTTAACTTTTATCCGTTATTCGAAAACTTTTATTTAAATAAAAGTTTTGCCCAATTCTGTGTGAGACACGCTATTTTTGTCTCATCGTGAATTTGCACCTTTACGCTAGGCAACACTCGGTACACATTTGTCCAGCTTATCTACTTAGCTTGTCTAGCATTATCTATTATTGTGAGCTCATTTCTTTAGTCTCATAAATCTCCAAGCACTATCTGTTATCATTAACACATTTTTTTTTTAGTTTTTCAAATCCCCGAGCACAACGCGTTCCCCATTTCTTCAATAACGAATCAAGATTGAACAGAGTAAGAGTAGTCGGCTGTTTGATGTAGCAGCCAATTAACTGTGGACTGACTATAACTCTGCATAGAAATGCAGCCAACGTTGCATCTACAGATATAAATTCCAAGATTGATGAGAGCTCATGGAAAATTTGAATAAACCTTCCTTAAGCATAAAATTCAAGGAATTATGAAACTTTGGGGATATGTACAGGATACAAATTTTTGTTTGCTGCCCTGGAAATCCGGCTATTTTTTTATTTTTGTGCTATAACTCGTGAACTGCAGGAGATTTCACAGGTCAATTTCACCCCTTAGAGTAAATTTAGGTAGCAAAAAAAATCGCGTTATACATATCCGCAAAGTTTCATAACTATTTCAATGTCCGGGTCGGGAATCTTCCCTTGGACCAGCTCGGGCCGGGTCAAGAAATACCGCACCTTTGGAAATTGATTTCTAAGTGGCAAAACACTTTTTTCGATTAAAATTTTTCAATAAAGATAGAGACATCTTTTAATAATATACACAATTTTTTTCCAAGTTTTCTTTTTAACAACAAATATGGTGATCGAGAGTAAGAAAGTCATAGATATTATTCAATGATGTCTGTATCTTTATGGAACAATTTTAATAAGAAAGTGTTTTTGTCACTTAGAATTAAAATTCCAAAGATGCGATATTTCTTGAACCAGCCAAAGTGGTCGAACCTCTTAAGCATAATCTGAACTCCCGAAGTATCCCCGGAATACTATCAACTTGCCCCTGGAAAGTGGGAAAGCGTCGAATCCAATAACACCGTGATCCCGGAGAATGATACCACGCCACTTGGCCCCCTGTGATCTTCCAAGCCAGCTTCCTCCGAGCCTTTTTGAATCTGTGAAGCCTCTGTGAAGCCTCTGGGAGCAGTTCACCAACAACGTTCCGTCGCGGTTTCGCTTTAGACGCGGCAGGGATTAAGCTGTAAAGCCCGGCGTGGCTGCGTAACGCGGAGGTCGAAAACGGTAGTAAAAGGAGCGGCGCTAAAAATTACTCGTTTCGACGGGCTAGGTGAAAGGAGATTAAGAGGTATAGAGGCCGTGCACGAGCCATCGTCGCCGTTGAGTAGCACTCGACACCGACGACGCACGCACCTGGAAATAGCTACAGCGTTAAATAACACCGTCTGCCTTGATACACGTGCGCGCGTGCACGGTGTCACGAATGCAAACGACGATCGAGGACACCCGTCGTGCCCTCTTCGTCTTTTTTCATGCAAAATCAACGTTTACTTTGATTGTACCTTTTATTCAATCAATATCAATCAATATTCCATTCGTGATAATATTAACCCCCAAAAACACACAGACTAAATTTTAGAAAAACTTAAAAAATCACTACCTTTTTATGGTTCTATTTTATTATATAAATGTTTATAAACTGGGATGAAGCATTCTTTTTCGAAAAATAATTATTACGGAAGTGGAATTTGGAGACTGTTCGCAAGGAACGTAATATTACCGAGGTGGGTCTTCAGGGGGGGTTAATGCATATTTTAGAGATATGTATCATTTTCATATCCCTATGGGGGGTGAGGAGGTAATTTTTCAGACCTTCCGTAGCAAAACTGTGCTTTCTTCCTACTTTAATTAAGCTAATTTATCTCTCCAATTTCTCGTTAATTTTTTCACGGCTAATTTTTGTCAAGGTGGAGATCAGGATAAAAAATTCTGAATGGTGGATAACACGAAGGGTTACCTAATTTGGGATACTATGGGTATACAGAGTGATAGGGAGGTTCGCAACGCGCGTGCGCAGAGTCTATTACCGCCGCTATATCCCGCCCACAACGCTCACCACTTCTTGGCCGACCTGTACCTCGGTATTAAGACATCTATTCCACAGCATCCCTCCTTCAAAATCTGATCCCTCCTCAAAATCTCCTTAACACCACACAATCCAAAGAGCCTCCTACAAATTCCCTCAGAAACCCTAGCATTCACTTCGCAGCGTTGAACAAAGACGCCCCCGTTTTGTTTCCCCAGCTAAAGTAGATTCCCCTGTCCGCGACAGATCCCAGCAGCGATCGCTCACGGATTCCAGGAGCTCGAAGCGTGTCGCCCGTTGGAAATACCGCGAAATGCGGGGCACAATCTTCCGGTGGCAGCGAACTCTCGTCGTCCGCCTCTGATGCAGGGGATTCTCCAGGCCTTAGTCAGAGTCCTCCGGGCTTTGTGCTTTGTCCGCCTCCCGTGCAGCACCTCCGAAATTGGCCCCGTCTCGGGAATTTTATTCAGATGAACACAGACTACCTACCATCCATTGTCCAGCTACTTCGTTGAAAGATAAGAAAATCCGATTCCCGACACGTCGACCTCCCCTTTTTATTTTCGGAGCCAGCTCGCGCTGTGTCGTTCAATTAACACGCGCGCCCGTCGCCCGTCGCCTCCGCGCGGAATAAAGTCGTCCCGGGCAGCGGTGGGGCGCGGAAAATGCAGAAAAACGAGAAAGCATTTTGGCGTTCGACGTGATTCACGTCGTGCCTTTAATTAACGTCGCGCTTTTTCAGCCACGCCGGTTCGCCCGGACCCGGAATAGCTCCAATATTCGAAACGTCCCCCGCGAAAACGTCGCTTAAACTTTGGACGCTGGAGTAAATACTGATGGGGTAAAGTTTGATGCGATTCTCCGTTTTACGTGAGACATTCACCTAATTAAGATCGCAGGTTTGTATTTTTGTGCGGGGATAGTAATGGTAAATAAGTAAGGTAAGAGGTTTAGCGTGGGTCAAAAAAAGGATCCAGCATCTATTTTAACCCTCGAATGGGACTTGATGGGATTTCCATCAAGGTTGCAGGAAATTTTAAGGTTACTTTAAGTGTTATCGTGCAGAATTTAAACTTGCACTCGTTTTTCATCTTTCGAGCAATCGGGATGAAACAAGCGTCAAACGATGCCGTTCGGCTCCAAGAGCAGTTGAGAGTTAAGTAATACGACTTCATCCTCTCGCTTTACGACATTTCCCAGCCGAGAACGCCGCTCCCACTCGACGCGCGATAATTAGTCGGCGTTCTTTTCCGAGGCTTGCAATTCCTTTGGCCGAGAGCGGGCGGCGAGAGATCGTCAAAAATCGCCTCGAGGGGCCATTGTTAGGCACTCTCGCCGTCATTAATTGATACTTATTTGTAAACAAAAGCCTCGACCAGCCACTTGCGGCGGCAATCATTTCCAGCCGATTATACATAAGTATCGGAGCCGGGGAGAGAGAGAGAGAGAGAGAGAGAGAGAGAGAGAGAGAGAGAGAGAGAGAGAGAGAGAGAGAGAGAGAGAGAGAGAGAGAGAGAGAGAGAGAGAGAGAGAGAGAGAGAGAGAGAAACACTCGAATTACGTGACTGCTTTCCTCCTCCGAGGGCGCGTAGTACACGCTCGACGTGCTATTTTCGAATGTAAAACCCGAGCACGCCACTCTTACGGGATAAATCCACAAACACTGAGGGGAGGAGGAAGCGAGATTACAGCAGCGAACGTAGGGAGCATAAACAGAGTCGATGGTTTGGAGCGTTAGAAGCTAACCATGGCTTTCGTGACGTTAGATTCCTCGCGAAAATGTGTTTAGGGTAGGTATGCAATGATATTTACCGTTTCGTGTGTCAAATTGTCAGAAGGTGGTACGAATGTGTGTACAGGCCACAGGGGAGCGTGGTTTGAAACGATGGGTAGCCTATTTGCTTGAATCGTTGAAAATGGTACTTGCGATCTCTGCTATAGGAATGGTATTACTCGAACTTCCATTTTTAAACGATTTTATTCAGCTTCGATCCTCTGTTCGTTTGCTTGTTTATTATGTATGTTTATAACCCATAACCACAAATCCAAGCGACTGGAAATCAGCTTATAACCACATATCAAAACTTATTGTTAGACACTAAAAAGTAAATAATAAAAAAATGTAAGTTCAACGATTTTATCTAAAATGCGCTAAAAACTATAAAATAATTATTTTCTTTTACTACAATTTCGATGGTTTTTTTTCACTTTAAATAAAATCGTGGAGCAGGATGTTTCATAACAGAATATGAATCAATTTAATACAGAATCAGGCGTCAAAATGAATTTGTTCTCAGATATCCTGCTCTACAATTTTATTTAAAGTGAAAAAACACCATCGAAATTGTAGTAAAAGAAAATAATTAGTTTTTAGATTTTAGTGCATTTTAAACAATTTATCAACCATACATTTATATATCAGTCACCCCTCAAGTAGTAGATGTAACAACTCCTCCCATGTTCCGCAAAATCGTTTATGGGGTTTAAGTTTCCTACAAAAAAACTAAACTAATAAACTACTGTTTGGCAGCTGCTTAGGGCAGGACACGGGTTAGGTCTAGAGGAGGGGACCGTTGGCCGACTGAGTCGGGGTTATCCATACATTATTATTAGAATAATAATATTAATAACTGATGGTTGTTTTCGTTTCAAAATGTACAAATTTACCAAAGCTTAATACAGTTCCAACTTTATCGTTTGGAAAGCAAATACTTAATTGTACCTGAATGCCAATACCTATGAAAAGAATTTCACGCTAAACTGTGAACACATATTTCATATTATTTAACAATTACAGCTCTAATTTTTAACTTGGATTCGCAAAAAAGATAAAAAGAAACTGTTCAACCTTGAGGTCAAATTTAATTTGTACTAGTTTGCCACCCTTGATGAGAAAATGAGCAAGTCGAAAGGTGTCATCCCACGACGCGTGGCTCGGCGAGATCGCGCCTTGACTTTGCACAGATTTCAATGTTTGTAATGGACCGTCTGCTGACTAACCTTTGTACCTACACCGTGGCTACACAATCCCTATAAAAAATGAACCTGACTAGCCACCAAAATACTATTAGAAAACTCATCTCCCAATACTGTCTCATACCCGAAGCTCTATATACATATATACATATGCAGAGTTCGCAGTCAACAGGCTTCCGCCACAGAAACTACCAGAAATCGCAGAATCGCTGAGAGCAATGAGCTCCTCGCACGAAGTGCCTAGGTGCGTAACACGCAGCGCGCATAAACAGTGCCGTGTATTTTTAGCGAGGCCCCGTGTCGGATTTCCCGTAGCACTCGATACAGTGTAAACTCGATGGCGCGTGGTACCCGCCAGGGGGGATGGATGTGGTTGCCATGCCTACGTCTCACCCTCGACCCCGTCTCCTCGCTGTCTGTCCGTCCGTCTGCGGTCGGCTCGATACCTGACTTCACCCTCTGCTGGAGCCCTTATTATATCGTTCATGGCTTCCTGATTTCGCTGACGCCGCGGAACGGCGCGGGCGAGCCTTGTCGGAGTCGAGACGAGTCAGCCTCGCTCCGAAAGGCTGAAGAGTGTTTACGGGGCGCAGGGGTGAAACGGTGCTTAGGGGGTCTTTGAGGCAGCTCGTGGTTTGGGGTGCTTTTCGGGAGGAGGAAGCTGTTGCACTTGATACTGATGTATGATACTCGGAAGACTCGTGGGTGTTTATTCTTGCATTAGGAAGAATTTTGATTGTAAGTGTATTAGTCGGAAGTATAAGGAATTTAATTGCCAGGTAATAGCGTTTCCGCGGTGGTAAATAGTCCAGCAAACCCCGAAACTAATAGTTCACGGCTGTTCTGCACTGTGAACATGTTTCGGGGTTTCGGGGTTTCGGGGTTTCGGCAAGCCAAGCCAGATTTCACCTATTTTCAATGGGGCAACCGTTTTTTCTTCAAGTACCTACTTTCTGCAGTTGTGGAGGAACACTTTGGCCGCGTTTCCAGCAAACCCAGAAGACTAGAATGGGCGTAATCGCGAGCGCTTAGATGCGAGGCGAGCAAAGATCGCGTGTCTATCGCGATTGTCCCACCCCCGCGTTGAAATGAAGCGAGGGGGGAAGGGGCCAAGCTTTGGTACGGACGCAGAGAAACCAGCAGCGGAGCGAGCTGGCTCATGGCTCATGGTACAGAAGTCTTTGCATGTTCTCGTTCACGCATCGACGAGCCATCGCGCAATAAAAGAATCCTAGCGCTTTCCCGTCCCTTCCGGTCGAACCCCGTCTCGCATTGTTTTCTGCCGTCGCGTCTTTTTGCCCAGCCGTTTTTCTATCGCGAGACAAACGGTTTCTCGGCCGTGAACGACCAGATGGAAAGCCAGCCTTTATCACGTTCGCGTGGGAGCTTTAGGGGGTCAATGTCGAAGGGGTGTGAAATTAGATGCGTTCTCCAATATGATACACGACTCAACTTTGGTTGAAGTACACCGTATATGGAGCGTGCTGTTTCTCTTTCTGTTATCGTACTACGACAATAGTAATTTGAGATTCTATTTGTAACAATGAGGATGGCATCATTATTAGAGAGGCGAGTGAAGTTCTGAATAAGGATATTTTCAGTTGCATTTTATTTCTAAAGAATTACATTTTTTTCTCAGCTATCCTGGGAGCGCCAGTTCTCGTCCTGAAGACATGTTTAAAGGGCTTTCAACGCCCATGAGACAAGTCTCAAGCCTTTGGGAGTGTGATCAGAGCAATGGTGGGGGTTGTAGGAGGTCAGTGGAGAGAGTAGAATGAAAGGGAAGCGGTTTGGGAGGCCCTTGCTTCGATACCAGATCACCAACCAATCATCTGAGAATTAGAATTCTAAATCAGGACCTCCTTACCCCTACTTTTCCGTATTCTACTTTGAAATACGCATTATACACCTTCACTGCTGCTGGAGACGGAAAAAACGAATCCCAGGGGCGACGGGACTCGAACCCACGATCTCCGGGGATCCTCCGTATTACTCTATTTAGCCAGCCGCGTTCCAATGTTACTCTCTCTCTTCCACCTGTCTGCCAATCGCACCATAGGCCGTTCCCAAACGCCCAGTGCCTACAACACTTTCATATCACCATCCATTACTCAATTAACAGCAACTATAACCTCGTGAGAAAAATTCAGAAAGCATTTAAATTCCTGTTAAACTCGCCATGCCTGGTACCTACCCGTTCCAACTGCATTCTAATTAAAAACTTGGACAATTAAATCGGCCGGTCCCCGGCAACCCGTTGCCCGGTTTTCCATCTCGAACACAATCTCTCCGCCGCTCTAAAGGCAGTCGTAGAATCGACGAGACGGTGACAACGGATGAAGCTCCATTAAAGAAACCACTAGACACGTTGACGGGTGGAAAAAGCTCGAACATGCTCGATGGCCCTTTTGCGGGCATTTGGCGAAACAGTGGCGGTTTCACGCGCCCGATGCAACCGCGACTCGTCCGCGTTGTCTTTCTCCGGGAGTTTTTTATTCGGTGCGCGTGCTGACGCATCGTACTCGCGCACATCTGCGCCGCGGATCGAGTAGCAGCGGCGCTATATAAGGCCCATCGAGTTTTCTAATTGCGGGAAAGAAGATCGACTGAGCGCCGATGCTGTCGATAGTCGATACACCTGTGTTCCAGATGAAACTCCACTGTTTCCTTTGTCCTGAGACTCGCCATGTCGCGTCAGAGTGAAATACGTGGTCAAAAGAAAGTTTCATCGGTGAATGGTAACAGGAATAATGGAGTTCCATTAGAAATAATTATTTTTCAAATTTACATTTCTTAGATTGGGTGTTGTTCAGAATATGTAGATGAATACTTAATACACTGTTACACAATGGTTTAGGTATTTGTACAGTTCGGAAACGATTAATATCGGAGAGTCGGCGTTGGGGGAATTGGTAACGCGGCTGGCCAGTAATGCATAGACGCATAGAGGATCCCGACACATCTTGGGTTCGAGTCCCATCGCCCAGGGTTCGCTTTTCCGCCTACTATTTAGACATTTAAAAATTTCTCTAGACTAAGTTACACGATGTACGACTTTAAAATGTTAGGAATATATTCAAAGTACCAAAATTCTTTAAACTTTCATTAATTAATTATTCGTGTTTCTCACAATGTTCTATGCCCCGAATCTGGAGTGTTCGAACTCCGTTCTCAAAAATACCAAGGATACACTCAATTTAATCCTAATTTCATTTTCAACCGAGCAATTTCGCCCCACATTTCCATAAAACGTTAAACACACCGTGTACACGAAAAAAGGTAGGGCGGAAGAAGTTTCCAGGTGAACGTCTACAAAGGTACCCCCGATGGAGCAAGCACGTCCCTCATTAAAAATGAACGAGCTGGGCACGAGACAGGCGCACCGTGAAATTCGAAAGAAAGGAGAGCTCCGCGAACCTCGAGCGAAATACGGGGACTACTTCTGCCTCGTACGGACAGCCGCCGAATTTCAAAGCGAGGAAATTTTCTATAGAATACCTCCGCCGACCATTCTTCGTGTGTTTCGGCAATGTGCACGTCAAGACCGAGAACAGAATTCAAGGACACTGGGGAAATCGTTTGAACACTTGACTCACCGAGGAGAACTAAGCTTTCGCTCCATTATCGTCCCGAGTTTCCAGAGGAATTATTGATAAGGGATCTGATAGTGCAGGTTCGCGATAGAACTAAGTAGTGTTTTATCGACAATATAGTAGCATTCTGCGGAGATTGGATTTATGGAATGAGCAATTTCTGATAGAAATTCAAAATTCTACTTCTGTTTTTCAGGAAAATTGAAGAGTTTGGGGCAAAAAGTAGGCAGCTCAGAAATTAAGTTATAGGTAGCTTTGAATGCAAAAAAATTAATTTTTGAGATAATTGAATAGATTTTTCTAAAATTCTGAAGATTCATATTTTCTGATAGGTATACATATGTACAGTGGCGGACGAAAGAAAGTTTACAACTTTTAAAATCGCATAACTTTTTTAGAAATGGTCCAAACGACATGATTTTTTTCTGAGAAGCTAGAAAGATAAGTTTGCAAAGTGACGTGTTTTCGTCGCTTTGAAAAGAATGCAATTGGTCGAAATAGCGAAACAAAAATTTTGTGAGCCTGTAATAAAAATTCAAAGAACCCTTTTGTAGATTGAAGTAAGTTGCACACGTGCCTAAAATTTCATCGAAATCGGTTAACGTTGCTCGGTGCTATAAACGCTTAAAGATCGCAGAATAAGGTCGAAATCGCGAAATTCCCGAAATCCGCTATTTTTTTTGCTATTCCAACCAATTGTATTGTGTTCAAAGCGACGAAACACGTCACTTAGCAAACTACTCCTTCTAGCTTCTCAACAAAAAAAACTCATGTCGTTTGGACCACTTCTAAAAAAGTTATGCGATTTTAAAAGTTATAAACTTTCTTTCATCCGCCACTGTAGGTACTATTTCCATCTACTATTAGAGTTTTGTACCATAATAATTTTGTTTAATGTAATTATTTACCCGAGATAAGTAAATTTTTATATGATTTAGTCGAAAAAGGGGGAAGCTCCAAATTTTGAAAAATCACTCTGCCATTGTAGAGAGAATATATTTTTTCTCACTAATAGTGCCGAATATTCTGTTAATATAGAGATTTCAAGTAGGTAAAATACTCTGAATAAATGTCTAAAAATATTTTGTAACTCTGTTTTTATTAATATTCCAAATGTTAATATGTTAACATTTGCAGTTGCCCCCATGCAGCAAAGTCTTCACTCACAGAAATGTGTGTTTTATTCACAGAAACGTCCCATTGGAATTTCGCTACTGTCTCGAAGATCGTTCAAAGGGAAGAATTTTGGGCTCCGAAACGTGTCGATAGCTAAGGCCTCGACGCAGAGATTCGAGTACGCCGATGCATAACTGGGTCGCCGTCGGCGGGCAGGTTGGTTAGAATGCAGTTTTCGGTGTAGGCAGTTATCCCGCATTCTGCGCCTCCATAAGCACACGCGGATTTTACGGTGTCGTGGCGTAACCGCGGTTTCATCAAACGTTATACCCATTCCGTCATATTCAACCGCATATTCCAACTGTAGCAATCTTCCGGGATTCCTTGAAATTATTTCTACGAAACATCCTTTTACACTTAAGACTCCCATCTGATTCTCCCATAGTTTTCATTCATTCACAATGATACGAATCTGCGTAGTGGAAAATAAGAGTAGGTATCTCATGGTTGTGCACTCATTCTTTGATTTTCGTGGTATTTTTTTACACCGTAAGTAATTTTATTAGTTATTTCATAATTGCTATATTTCACTCGTTGACTGATGTAATTGGAAGAATATAATTAATATTCTACGACCCTCTTAAGGACAGTAAAATATTACTAATAATATATATTTTAGTATAATTCCAAGTAATAATTCCGAAGTTTGCAAATCTAATTTAACTGAATTTTACCTTTTTTTAATTTAAGCAAGGTTTGGCGAAGTATCCTTTCAAAACAGTGAAACCTTGACAAAGGTTTGCTTAACTGCGTCCCCGATAAAACATTCAGAAGGTGGAAGTTAATATTCTACATCAGCGATTGATTCTAAACCTGTGGTCCGGGGGGCAACCGGGGTCCTCGATGAATACAGGTAATATTATTACTTTAAATTCATAAGGAAGCATTCCAATAAAAATATTACAATAGCAAATTCGAAAGCCGTTGGTGAGCATTTTCAACTAAATATTTGATTCACGTTAGGATTTCAAGCTTTGAGGGGCCGCGACAACAAAAGATGTTTAAATTATTTAAATGGGGTCCATAGCAAACAAATATTAAGAACACCTGTTCCACGCGATTCCTAGTGAAAGTAAATTTCAAAAATTGGAACATTCTAAAGAAGAATTTTATTGTAAGTTTGCAATGTAATGATTATGAATAGCCCCCACAACAATCAACCGACAAATAATTCCATTTCTCTCTTCGAACCCCTCACACAAGTACGCGTTTCTCTGACAACGAGGAGGAGTTCCGTCGTTTAAAATATTCATCCCGCGAGGGTGGCGGGCGAATTCGTAATTACAATTAAACGCTTCCAGCCAGCCGGAGTTACGTTTCCCTGCGCGAGCAGATTAGCCGAGGGAAAATTAATTGCACCGATGCACCGGATGCAGCCGATGCAGAGCGACGATTAAGCCCGCCATTGAAACCAACAGAAGACGGTAGCGCGCTTTTTGCGTTTCTTTCGCGCGACTAACCCAAATAAACATTATTTTCTCATTCCATCGGTCGTCAACCACCGAAATAGTAACGGTGACGATACCGAACGACGATCGCGCCAATCATTGTTCGATGGTATTTAGGAGACCGCCTATTTTCAGACCGTTGGCTTCGTTTGGACGAGCCTTTGCAAACCTTGTCAAGTAGAAAAGCCCGAGCTGCTGCAACAGTCAGCAGAGTTACGATTTTTAAACGTCTTCCAGAATGGAGGTATTATATTAGTATTATACTTCATTTTTCTTAAGGGGGTAGGTACTCTAGCGTAACTGCCGATTTTTCAACGCCATCTTCGGGAATTTATTTAACGAAAACTTTAAGTTTATACTGTCTGGCGTTTTGACTGTATATTAAGGTATGTTTGAAGTAATACTCAGAAATTGTTCTGAGAAAAAAAATTATTTTCCAACGGGTGGTGGTGAGGGGGTTGTTATAGTCATCCAAAATGGAAAACTAAGGTCTATTAACCGACTTCATTTCCTTTATTATGGTTGCCGATATGCTTGGAACCACGGGCGACTTTCTATCTTGTAAAAAATTAATTTTACACAACGAAAATAGTTGAATTTTTAGCAAAAATTTTCATTGTTAGGGGCCCTCGGTTGTACCTATTCGGTTTATTTCCTGGTTTCCGTTCTTGACCTCCTCTGATACAGTTCTATCCGTAACCATAAGTTGAAAATTAACAACTTTTTCTATTCGTCTAAAATTTACACTTTTCAACAATCGTCCGAAAATTCAAAAATGCACAGCGAAAGGGTTAAAGGGGTGGCAACGCATTCACGTATGTTTGATACCCCTATTTTTTCCATTCACTCGCATCGTGAGAAATAAGAATGTTTCAGGGTTTAATGAAGGATTATTCCGCGTTGTTTTTAGCAGAGTAATAGAGTTTAGGATTTTTGAAAAGTTGTAAGTTTGAAGTGGTGGTGCCTAGTAACCCCCATGGCAGTCAATGTGTTAACGGTGGAGCATAATTCGTGATTTGCAGTGGAAAAGGTAGTTGAAAGAGGGTATGAATAGTTTTAATTATTTAGTTTATAATGAATTTTTGCTACTGTTAGAAGTAATATTATTTATTTCACCTAATTCCCCTATAATTTGCTACCTATTTTTGTTGAAAATAATATGATAAATGATTTTAAATACTATGGGACGAATTTGTGCGTCAAACTGATGGCTGATCGTGTTCCATAAGAGACCATGCCGGAGGTGAGTGAGAAGGCTTGAAAAATCGCGAGGAATTCGATGACGTCCAACGATCGAAAAGGAAATGGGTGGACCCCGTGCGATGAGATTCACTTTTGCATACCCACCGTAGCTCTTCCATGATTTTCTTCAAAATTGAAGTGAAACGTAGGAAACACTGTCCCTTGCCCTTCACTCTCGGAAACTAACAAATCTACCTTCAATATTCACAAAACATAGAAACGCCCAAATAACGACAATCTTCCCAAAAAGTCATTAATTTCCTAAGAAGCATCAAACAGTGCCTAGAAAAGTGCTTAACCCTTGATAGAAATAAAAAAATGCAGTTTGCCAAACCCCATCTCACCAGTCAACCCTTTGAGGCCAATCGTGCGGAAATCCTCTAGTCCTATTTATCCGTAATGTTCACGGAACGCCTCGGCGGCGTTCTCCGCACGGTCTGCATGCAACAACTGAACGCATGTACGGGTTCATCGTCCGCAAAGGGATAAGACTCTATCTGCATCTCTAAACTCTTCATGTTAACGATTCCCAAGAGCAGCTGACTGCGGAAGGCAAACCAGCAAGCATTTCGCGGTCGTGCACTGTTGCAAGAAACTAGAGAGAGATCGCGCGGAGTCGTAAAAATCGCCAGAACGGGGAATTGCGGAGCTGCCACCATGTTCAAGGCGGGGAAAAAACGCGGCAAACAATCGCGCGCCCGACGCGAAGAAAATTGAAAGCGGCGCGGCGGGGAGAATCCAAATACGCGGAGAAAGGGTTGCAGGCGTCTCTGGGCATTCCCGGAACCATTTTCCCATGCACGTGCGCGGCTAGATCCGCGTGTGCGCTCGACGTCTCGTGATTGCGCAAAAATCATTTGCATGACAATGAGGCAGGGCCGCGTGCGCCGGATAGTTTAACCGGTCGCATCGCGAAAAATGCGCGCGCGACACATGAAAGCGCGTCGCGTCGGGGCCGCCACTGCCGCCAGCACTGTGGGAAAGCACCGCGCATTGGTAACAGCCGTGCCGCTGGCGTCGGCGTCGGCGTCGGCGTGAAAACGCGACGGGGACCACTTCGAAATTTGATAGTACCTTTTTCAGTCAATAGCAAGATTTCCGGTGCTTTTCCCGTGTTTGAGCCGACTAGGGCTGATGGTACTGAGGTGGGAGACGTAACGTTGATAATAAATTATTCGTCCAAGTTAGCTCAAAAAAATAATGTTTATTCGAAGATGCAACACAGAACCTTCTGTGGAAAAAATGGCGAGCGGACAAAAAGCACAACCGCTCAGGACGCTTACTTGCAATCAAATGCCTGGTCAACGGTCGCGCCCCTTCCGATCTCGAAGGAAACCCCTGCCCTGCCCAAAACTATGAAAAACCCCGAGTACTGAAAAGGGGGAGGTTTCGTCGCCTGGCCACGAAACCTCCGGTTCTATTTGATGACCCCATGATTGGGCGCTTTCTGCTCCGCTCGAAATCCAAAGCTGCGCACACCACAGCACCACAGAGTTTAAATATTCTAGAAAAGAATTAAGAAACTTGGCAAATTGAGAAAAGAATTAGGGAAATTAGGGAATTGGAAAACGGATTAGCGAAATTGGGGAAAGAATTATGGAACTTGGGAAAAGAAGTAGGGAAAATTGGGGAAATAATTAGGGAAATTACTTAAGGTATTAGGGAAAACAATCAGGGAGAGTAACTCCAGAGCACTCTGACACATTGGGGTAGTATGGGCCCCCAAATTGAAAATTGAAAATTTCAAAATTTACTTAACATTCCCGAAAAATTCTTCTGTACGTATTTCTCTTTAAGTATCTGTAGAGTACTAATACTAATTGTAAGAAAAGTCAACTCACGAATTTATTGACAGTTACAGAAATCCCCAGTGTAATAGACAAACTGATAGTCTACAAAGTTGTTAATTACCGTGAGAAACAATTAGCGCGCATTTATGAAAAGCAAATGCATTGTTCTGTCATCAACGACAGAGGGGACAAGTTTACGATGACGCAGTGAGGAGTCACCCGTCGTTAAAGCCACTACAATCGCGGAAATAACTTGGCCAATGATGTTTTTGCCGCAGGCAGCAGAACCAATGGAAACGTTTATCAGACTGTAGGAACGATTACAGTGTAGCTGGATCCACAGCTGCGCGGTTTGTCCGATTATCATCAACAATATACGCGCGCGATCGAATTACCTGGTCCGACGGTCCTTTACACAAAGCGTATACAATATGACTGCCCGAGTCAACTGCCGACTATCACTGTCAGATTACCGCGACACCACTTCTGAGATACTTGGAATCACGCGCAATCATTTTTTCAAAGCGACGTGACAGGAACTTTAACTACGCAATATGCAAACGGCGATCGTACAATTTGTTTTTCTGCGTCGATTCTGGAGACTGGTATATTCAGGCACGTTCTCATGAATGAAAAGTGATAGCGAATGTCGCTGCTAGCGTCTTAAATTAAAGCTTACAGAGTACAGTTTCTATCCCACTAGTCACTTCGTCGCTAAAGTTAATGTAAAGTTCATTTTTAATGGTTTAAGGAGGGTGATAGTGGAATCAAAGAGGGGTTTCCTAGTATAATTTAATGAAGTTGTAGTAGAGCGAGTTATAACTATTCAAACTTTCCTCAGCCTTTGATAAGTCTTTGGATCGATAGAGGAACGTAGTCCAGTATTCATAATCAGCTGTAGTGGCCCTAGTTTCCATACAGACGCATACAGATATAATATGTGAACGTAATAATTCATGAATTTTGCGATGCAGGTATTCACAGGATATCATCTTTTCCCTGGAACGTGACGGGAACTCCAACTACACTAAATGCGAAGCGAACTATGTATCCTACAATTCCTATTTCTGCGTGGATACTGGATACGTATATTCAGGCAGATAATCATGAATGAAAAGTGTCAGCAAACCTCACTACTACTATCTTAAATTAAAACGTATAGAGTACAGTTTCTATTCTATTATACACTTGCTCACTAAAGTTAATGAAAATCCATTTGTGATGAATTAAAGAGGACGACAGTAGAATCAAATATGGCTTTCCCATTACAATTTAAAGAAGCACGGTAAATTACAGCAGCTGGATTCGAAGCTATCCAAACATTCCTCATCCCTAGACGACTCTGGATCGATAAACGCACGAAGTAAGTACAGTATTCGCAATCAACTGTCGCCTACTGTCTCTAGTAGCTTCCATACAAACGCAATAATTCACGAGTTGAAAATATTGCAGCGAAAAGTGGGCAACTCTAAATTAGATTCGTTTAATTTAATATGTATAATAATACTACTTTATTCAGAATATTGTTTATCGTAGCAAAGTCTAGAATTCTGCAACTGGTCATTCACTGTACGCATTCAGAAATGCGTTTGCGCGTGCCATCTACCTGCGAAGGAGTCCTGCGCCATGCGTACCGTGTGTCCCAGGACCCCCCACGTGACCGAGCGCGTATCCGCGACACCATATGCACGAACCGTTGCGCGCACGGGCCAGCACAGCAGGCAGCAGCAGAGCAGACAGGCAACGAACAATATACACACCCGTGTGCGAACGAGGTGTTCGCGAGGCACGTTAATTGCCCCGAGCAGCGCTCGATAACGACGCCAGATTATTTTGTAACCGACGCTGCCACTGTGATTGTGGCCGACAGCGATCTTAGATTCACCGCCGTTGATTACTGGGAAAGCACACGCGGTGTATCGCGGACGCGTCACTCTTCGATCAGCGGTAGTAGTTGGAAGACGAGCTCGCGTTATGGATATGAGATACAACTTACGCAAGAATAACTGGGGGATCGGGCTACATATTGTATGTAACACATTGACGGTGGTAATGTTTTGACTGCACAGGGACGCTATTGTCCATTGCTCAATGACTGCGCGTTGACTACTCTTCTGTGAGCATAGTAGGTATTGGGGATAGAAATTAAGGAATTGGGAATAAACTTAAAGAAGTTGGGAGAATGAGAAAAGGTATAGAAACAAATTAGGGAATTGGGGAAAGAATCAGTGAAATTAGGAGAATCAACATGCTAACAAAATTATGAAAAAAGCTATTCAAAATTCCTACAACTTGAGGAAGTCAAGTGAGAGACACCCACGCAATTGCATGGATTCGAATCAAATCACCGCTGCTTTATCCCATCCTCCCGTACCATAAACCTAACCCAAAAGACCTGTTCCAATAAACATTCCGTCCTCCCCTAAATTCCAAAGAAAATCCGTCCGGACAATGGCGTTCCATCGGTATTACACAAAAGCAGAGGCACTCGAGGCTCGAGGCGGTCCGACTAAATTCACTTCATCGAAGACAGAGAAGCAAAGAGGGTGGCGGCGTGGGCAACGGACAAGGAAGCAGGTCGAACCCGGTTCCCCGTCGGGGATCGACCGACGGGCGGCAGGTAGTCGACATTTTCATTCTCTTTTTACGGCTTGACAGCGCGCGGCATGTGAACCAAGCAAGGGTACACTAATTGTAAGTATCGAGTTTCCGCGGAACGACGGGAAGGATCCATACGAAATCCTTCCGCCGGGCAATAGGTCTCGTGCATTATTTTATTATTTCAGCACCTAACCCGTGGCCTTGATCGGCCACAGGCGTTCGAGTGGCCCGAGCCGTGGAATCGAGCGTTGCCATTGGACGGTATTCAAAAACGGTTGACAATGCCCGCGATGTATCGTCCTTGTGTTCGTAGGGGAGCACAAGGCAGCGACTGGCGAGGATTCCTGCTGCTGCGGTGCCGTGGAACCAACGATAAGGAACGTCGCGGTGCGACTATAGATAATCGGAATAAGGACGCTACGGGTAGAATCGCTACTACGTGGAAGGACCCGAAGCGGCTTTGGAGGTTACGATCGCCAGCTCGAGACGACGCGGCGAGGCTCGCAGGAAACCGTTCGCAGGACGCGTTACGATCGAATAAATCGGTTACTCACCGCGTATCCGATGCACGTCCACGTCGCCGGGCGCACCGCGCACTTTCCTCCGCGTAGGGCCGATATGGAGCTGTGGGGAACTCGCGACGGAACAAAAAGGATAACCGAACGAAGAAACTGAACCCGACCAGGACGAACACAACACACTCACGAGTCACAAAACAGACTGAAGCTCGCTCGCCTGGCCGGGACACCTCTACGTTGCTACGAGACCAACCGTCGCGACCGTGGCGCCCTCTCGGGGCAAATTAGCGATTTATCGCGGTGCTGAGTAATCGCGGCAAATTCAAATATAGAATTATTGTTTCCTGTGTTAACATGTGTCGTGAAACAGTGGGAAGTTTAGATTTTTGGTAAGGTTGTAAAAAGTGATTTCACATCTTAAAATTCTTTTTCCGTTGAATAAAAGTTCCACCGCTGATAAATATCGCGTTAACGCGGAGGACGAGTTCACTCGTCAGCTAAAGATACTTGCACTTTAAGTGAAATGAATTAACTTAATATAGTAAAATATATATGAACATGAATAGATTTTGGAAACGCATTATATATTTTATATTTCTCTACCCTTAAATAATATTTTTATTTCATATCAACGGCGTCGTATAAATATTTATATGATTTATACAATCTTTGGTCGGGATTGTCTGCGCTCACATTATTAAATTAAGAGGTAAATACGGAAATATACAGGGTGGGGTCCTAAAATATAGTGATGGTTAAAAGAAAGTTTTGAACAGTTACATCGATACCACAACTTTGTACGAACTACGTCTCTAATTAACTATGTTAAATGGAGTATGGGGGATTTTGAAAATGGACCGCTGACACCAACGTAATAAGTACTTAAAGTACACTCTGTATATATGTACATATATAAAGTTATGATTTTGAAACACTCCTTTAACTACATACCTCTGTATCTCTTGCTTTTGGTAAGATGAGAAATTGCATTCAATAAGAAAATATAGATAGTACTTTTCAATCCGTTTCAGAGAAACAGTGCCTCCAATCCAATATGTCACTTAGAGATGTGCAAAATTTTTATTTAATAAATTTTCGAATAATGAATGTATGTTAAAAAAAATTATTCGTCATGTGTCGAATAAAATTAACTCGGGTTAACGAAAGAATGATGAAATTTTTTTTAACTTTTATTCGCTATTTGATAATTTTATTAAATTTAATTTTAACAAAATGAATTTTTGCCCATCTCTTACGTCGCTGCATTCTGTAATTCTAATTATTATTATAAACAGCAGTTTCTTATTTTCTTTTGAAATCTGACTTTGAAAAGAGTCAGAGGTATTGACGGAACTGTAGGGTGGCACTAATAACACTCAGGTATGCTGGTACCTGGATTCCCAATGTCACAATGCATTGCACATAAATTAATACTAATAAAAATAAAACTTCCATTTACAATAAATGAAAAATACTGTCTTTAACAATGATTCTTCCTCAAATATGTATTCTCATCGACAACAATAGCTTCGAGCGACCTCCCACCCCCTCTGTACCCTTGCAATTAGCACTGTCGTATTTTTTAAATCACAATGGATGTTCGATTATTGTGGCCACAATAAGTAATAATTATTTCAACACGTGCCACACGGTCACGAGTTTCCTAGGGTTTTGGAGAACGGAGAACCAGTGCAATCGTTCTGTCGACCCCCTCACTCCTTTTCCAAGGGCCACTTTGCCAATGTTGACGTCTTTAGACTTATAAACGGACGTGACTGAATCCTCGCTGTCGCTGGGGTGATCCAGAGTCCTCGAAGGAGCCTCTGCAGTCACGGTCTAAAATATTCGACAGGAGTATTAACATAATTACAGCAATTGGTCGAAGTCAGGGGTTTTTAATTTTAACCCTTGTACGGAATTTGTAAAGTTATATGGATAAGTGAATTTCGGTGAAATTGACTCAATATCATATATTTACAAGAAACGAGCATACAAAAGTAAAACTCGATTCTATTAATTATTACGGTTTAATATTTTAAGAATTTATAAAAAAAGTTGCAAGAAACTAAAAAACAAAATAATACGAGCATATAAAAATAGAACTCGGTTCATTTTATCATAACGATTTAATATTAGCGGTTATTATCTAGTTATTTAAAGATATGAAGGAGTCTCATTGTCAGTCGAAATAATAGATCAGTAGAGGAGGAATTCGGATTTGTGACTCGATTTTGGGTGAAAATGTCCCAATTTCCGTACGTACAAGGGTTAATCCTGTTTTGCCTCCCAGACTCATTAGGGGTGTCCCAGATTAAGACTAGCCATTGAGAAATATTCTTGAAATGATAACTTATCTGCTGAATATTTTAACGTACTTTGCTGCACAGCACCACGAGAAATTGCACGGTGTCCAGTTTGCTGTAAGACACGTCGAACGTCAAGGTTTCGTTGAAGTCTGGCTGCTGATTCGCGCTGACGGGCTTGGTTTTCTTCTTCTTCATCTTCTGCCCTGTCCTTGCGTTCAGCATCAACACTCTGACATATGGATCTGCGGCGACAGAGACGTATGATAACGAGTATAGAGGTGCAATAGTGACACCAAACACCCCTCAATTACACTTAACGATTCCTAAAACTCTCGCTAGTGCTTGGTACACCTCTAAATAAATACCGTAAGCGGGGGTGACTTTGTGACTAATAAGATCTGGGAACTTTCATACCAGTAGCGCACTCAGGATTTAATCTTGGGGGAGCCGAGTTGAAGGGATCGAAATATTTTTAATGCAAATTCAATAAAATTCGTTAGATGATTATAAGAATTAATTTAAAGAATTCTTTTCCTCCTTTTTCCTTTTTCTTCTGTGACTTTGCGACAGTTTCAAATTTTATTTCTCACTTAATTATCAAAGTAATCATTGATTTATCTGAAACTATTTTGGCCTGATATTTGAAAACATCGAAAGGTGTCGCGAAGTGACCTCCAGTTGCGGTAGGAATTTTAAATTTTCACAAAGTCACCCCCGCTTACCTTGTGAGCAACAAAAACAATTAATCCTCCACTTAAAAATGTATAATTTAATCTTCCAAACATAAGAACAGAAAATATTGCTCACAGATATTTCCTAATTTAAATACGATGCTTACTAAAATCAGCCAAGCTCGTGACAGGTGGCGTGAACCTGACGTCGCGCGCTCTCATAACGTTGATAGTCAGCCTCTGCGCTGTGGGCAAGTAGCTTACGCCTAACAGAATACTCCCGTACTCCTGCAAAATGAATTGTTCCTTTCGTCTACTTATACACACCTGCGACAGTTTGCTATTTACTTGCTCTGTGATAGTACCAAATTGGACGGTTTCATTTTGAAGTTGAACATGTGGATCTCCGGGCTCAGCAGAACATGCTTCGCCTCCTTCATCGACACCTTCAACGTGCACAGCTCGGTGTCGTTGGCGTACCTGTCGTGATCGTGCGCGGCGATGTCGAGAATCCATTCCTGAAAACAAAATCTGTCGGAAAACCAATGCAAAATCGCCATTTCTATGATAAATATTCATTTTTTGGAAAAAACCACGACGAAACTCTATCCGTGCAGAAATTTCGTATTAAATTTCGATAAGTGCTGCTCGATATTCTACCAATAAAATAGAGTAGGTACACTCCTCGTTATTAAAACCCAAGATTAATTAATCTCGAAATCGAAAGAAATAAGAATGTAATATTATATCTAAGTACCTAAATATGTAATTAAAACTCTACAATTTTTTGAATAAACCAAAAAACTTATGAACGGTACTTAGGTAGGTACTTAGTTTGTGCGTTTCAAATTGAAAGCAGAGGGATTATGAGAATTTTGAGTCCCAGGAAAATATTTTATTTGTTTATTTAACAGAGACAAATAAATAAAAAAAACAAATAAAACAATTTCTTGGATTTCAAAATCCCCAAATCCCGATGCCTTCAATTTAATTTATTTTTTCATTACAAAAGTCTATCGGTAATACGTGACAATTCGTTACGCAATTTATTATTTAAACTACCACGAACCTAATGGGCCAATTACTCAAGCCATCGGTCTAAGAGATTTTCGTTATTTTCCACGAGGAATTCGAGTGTACGCGCAGCTTTTATCGCGTACGCGCTGGTCGCGGACGTCGAGTGACGCGCACCCGCGACCTTGAATTAAATGCAACATCGAACCGTGGAAGGTGACCAGATAACAAAGCAAATGCACGCGTCTACCTTAACTTCGTGCGCCTTCACGTTCGCCACGACGAAAGTCTCTTTGAAAATGGGGCTCGCCGTGTGCCTGACGCCCCTTGTTCGGAAACTGTGCAACTTCTGCCGTTTCCTGTGGCTCCACGATTGCTTCATTACGTTCAGAGCCACGTACGGCTCCAGCGTGCAATTGTACTGCTTCGGAGGCAGGCCGGAGAGAGCCTGTGCACAGTGAAACGCATGAATTCGGCGTGGGAGCGTTCCAATGCGTTGCTATAATCTGAACGCAATCAATTGGCTGCTCAATGCCGCCCCCACCTTTATATCGCGCTACAGTTAGCTTGCAAGCTTTAACGGGAGAACCTCGTTTGGGATACTGAATAAGGTAATTTTCGCGATTTTGTTTGACAAACAAAAATAAAGCCGATCTTTTCAAATCTTTTGGGGTACCTATTGTAATATACATATGTATACCTAGATACCTATATTTAGCTATATATTAGGTATAAAAAAATTGAATGGAAAAATTTCAAGTTCGTCGAGCTGAATAGGGTAATTTCACTGTGAAACATTAGGAATATATTTTCAAAAAAGAAGAATATTAGCAAGAAAGCAAACTAGGTTCTCCCCTTAATCAGAGAAACGGGCAATTAAACAGTAAGGATAATTAGTTTTTCCTTTTAAATTCTTCCGTCACTTTCAACGTGGAGATCTGCTGAGACAATTAGAACCGAGTGAGAATGTTATTGTGATTTGAGAGGAAAATTTCTCCCATTTTCTATTCACGTTGCAGACAAAGATCAAACGTAAGTTTTGAGAATGTCGCAGACGAATTAAAAGAAACAGATATCCCGGGAGGGGATTGAAAGTTTGAAAGGAAGTAGTGCGGTTGAGCGGTGACAATAGGAGAGCAGATAATGGAGGACCGTTTAGTACCTCGATACCAATAACGAGCTTCCCGTTAATGGTGTCGTCGCAGGGCGGCAGGTACTGCAGGCTCATTGTCAGTTCCGTTGGGAATTCCTTTCGATTCTTCTCGGGCTTCTGCTTACCTTTCTGCACCAAGTTCTACGGTATACCGCGGGTGAATGGATTAATACGTAATATTGGTGGTAACTTTGGATGTAGTGCAGTTGGAAGACGTTACCAAGGTGGAAGAAGTATTGGTACCCTCGAACTGACCGTTGTTAGGGTTCCAGGAAGTCCCTCCCGTCGCTGGGACGGTCTCGTTAATGGTACCTGTGTATTTTTTATCAGCTACAGTTAGGCCACTTTGCGATGGATTGTTGGAGGCTTGAGTTGTGGACTTTTTCCAACATGGGATACAGTATTGTCTCGTTAGCGGCTCGATTTGGTGTACACGTTATGGACTTTTCGCTATCCCCACCACTTATGTCTCACTCGTGTCCGGCGAAGGTGAGAGCCAGATGGTACGAGAGAGAGTCAGGGGCATTGAAAGCGAGCGAAGACGGTAGGAGACAGACGACGCGTTGATGTTTTGTCTCGCTCCCTCCTTCTGATGCCTGACACTCCGTCCTTTGCTCGCACAGAAGCGGTCTCGTGCCGACGCTAACTGCTCGCGACCATTGCGCACGCTCGTCGCGCACGCAAAGCGTTTCTCTCACTCCCCCCTTCGGCCAGAAAGAAGCGAGAAACGTTGGCACGGAATTAGGACTCTGATCACGATATGGGCTCAACGCCGGTCCCGACCAGCGAGCCGCTAACGAGACAATTCTGTATTTACTCTTGGAAAAAAATTTGGAATATTTCTCTGGGGGAATTTGGAATATTCCTCTGGTGGAATTGGGACTACTCCTATAAAAAAATGTGGAATATTCTTTTGTGAAAATATGTACTTTTCCTCTGCAGATTACTGCATGGTGTAATTTGGTATATGTATACAGCTAAAAATAAATGTTGAATATTCCTCAATTCCACAGTCGGCACGAGTAACCGAATACTCCCCATTAAAGATGTAAAGATTGCAATTGCAGAGTGACATTTAAAATGTACGAGCAGTACAGACTAGGAAAAGGTACGAATAAATAACTAAACAGTATTAATGCGGTACCATTACTGCCGTCTTCGTAGAGGCTACCCAATCTCCATGACCTGTAGCTGACATCGTTCAGCTTCACGTTTTCATTCTTTCCGCTCTTGACACGCAGCGGCACGCTTTTTGCTTCTCCCTCTGCAAGGAATTATTCATACCTTCGATTATGCAACACCTCGCCGACCAAGATGGCCGCCACGCCGCGACTCTTCGAGGATTCGTTCGACTCGCTAATTACGTGTTGCGTTTAACGCGAACGACCACAGCTCTAATTTCTACGGCGCTGCAATTGTTAAGCATCCTCCGCTCAAAGCTTTCCACCACAATCAAATTACTGTAATAGACCAAACGCATGCAAAGTATGAGCTTGTTAATCTTGCGAAACGACCAAAACGAACGCTAATTGCGATTCAAATATGTATGCCGGCCTTCTAACGAGGACAAAAGTGAATAATATGTATACAAGTCCATTTATTTCATTGAAACGCTTTGACAATGAGTACTGCCTTCGTCGAAAGTCGAAACTGTTGTAAGAAAATTAACCTCGAGAAGTCCAGTGGCCTTTAGAATTTCAAACCTCCTTATCTAGAACTACTTTGCTTTACTACTCGGCTTCGCCTGGAATTTAACATAAAATTATTTAACTTATAAACTTACAATTAATTTTTTAATATAATTTATATCAAAATAATTACCTAATCTTTCATTTTCAATTAGATAAACCCCCAATTAAATCTTAATAGATTCAGATTTTATAATTTTATTATTTTCTGAAAATAATCACATTGATCTGGATCAGTCAGAGCGACAGAAAAATACACAAACATATAAACCTTCTGCTTCCTATATTAAAATCTCAAACTATCTCACTTCCTAATTAACTTTCACTTGCTGCATTAGCAACGAACTTATAATCCAAGCCTCCTTCCCCAGGTATTCGTAAAATTTATAATCTTGCAAAGAAAGTATCAGAAACTTACACAAACTCGAAAAGCAAAGATATTTCAAGGCAAGAAAACCGCGTAGCAATCAGATAAAATTTATTCCAATCACTTAATTAGCCTGCAATCGCTATCAGTTCCCGGAAAGGCGATTCAGTCGCAGCTGTGAACCAAAATTGACGCGTTAACTATATACCAACGCCGGTTGATGGTTGATGGTTGATGGCACCCGCAGGGACATTGGTGTCGAACTGTCGATAAGGAGCGCTGTACTGGTTCGCGTGAGTAACAGAGTAACGAGACAGGATTTGTAAAATCCTTTTACGCGGTCAGGGTGGGTGTTTCCATGATGGCGTGCTAACGGAAAGGCAGCGTGCATGTTTGCTCGCGGGATGACATAGTCGGTTACGTAACGTCGCGGAGGAAACGGAGGAAACCCAGACAGTACGGGTATGGGTGTATAAATACAAATGCAAGAACAATGGCGTAATGTATCGGCCATGTATACACGCGATTCACGGCGCAGGAATTCAAGCTTCCTTCCTCTCAGAAGAGCACAGGCTGAAAGGGAACTCCTACGCTGCTCGTGCAGTTTTCGGCCCGAGGTGCTCGTATTGTGATGGTAATTTGAATGGTCTGTGGGTCAGTAGTGCTTGGGGGAGATGGGTCGCTGTAAAAGGGAAATAGGAAAGGGAAGGGACATTTGTTATTCTATGTCTGAGGAATAGAATAGGTATTGTAGGTGCTTGTATGTATAGTTAGATATGTGGCGGGAAGAGCAGAGGCGGATTCAGGAGCCTTTCTTGGAGGGAGCGAAATATATAAAAGTACATAAGTACATTTTTCAAACTCCTTTTGGAATATTTAGAATTTGCTTGTACTTTATATTTTAATATCTCCATTTCATACTATAGCCTAAATAATTAAATTTACATTAATTAAGTTTACATTAATTATTTATACAGAATAATTCACAATGTCATAATATTTTTCTATTCTATTACTCTTATTACTGAGGGCGACCGCCCCTCTGGATCCACCCCTGGGGAAGAGTGGAGTCGGAGGTACCAGAGAAAAGGAGAAGAGAAATAAAGGAAATTCTACCTACTCGCAAATATTAATTAGTGTCGATATAACTTTATAGGTATTAGTAAAACGGTTATTGGGTAACATTGGCAATTAATTAACACGTATTAAAGAAGAGAAAGCACGAAAATTGTATGCATTCAGACACTTGTCGTACAATCACAACAGATTAAAGCAAACGTACAAATGTTAATTTTTATAGTATTCCCCAAGTTTACGGTATCACAGAAAGTGAGAAGAGAAATGAAGGAAACTCTGTCAAATATTAAAAAGACCTGCCACAAATTCAAAATAGCGACAATGTGGATATTTCCCCAGCCTACCTTTTCAGCTCCCACTTCTCCAAGTGATCCCACAAAGCCTCGCACAATTTGCATAGGCACTTAGTTGGCCCACAGCTCCTTAGCCTCGATACCTTTTAGTTAACCGTAATCCACAGCGCATCCCACTTTTTGCGCGTAATCTCGTTTCAGTCATTTCACCGGTTACGTAACCGCGTTCCAAGGTCCCCCGTTCCGCGTAATAATAGCAATTCTTTGGATTATTATCCTTCCACAAATCATTGAACGCTGTTGATATCAATCCTATATCTTCATTATACACACGCGTGTAGCACGATCAAACAAAGAATACCAATATCCAAAACGGACAAATCAACAAACAGCGCAACAAGGATTAAAACTAAATTTATGTAATAATAATCGATCCTCAGTTAATAAGATAATAATATTAACACTTTCAGCACTATCATCCCATATACATGCACACTCCCCTGTGCGGAGAACGCCTAAGCACGTTCACGAATACAGCTGAAGGATTTCCGCACGCGACGTGCGCTTAGCCTTAGCACCCCAGCTCCAAAGCCTCGAATCTAATCACAGAATGAACTAAAGACCCCCACAAGCTTACTACCCCGATTAATCGAAATCACATCGATCGCGTGCACAATTATCTTTACCAGCACGCGTTTCGCGCGTACACAAGCACACGCGCGCGGCAGCGGAGCTGGCAAACGCGTTGAGGACGTTAAATGTTTGATCGGCACAAAGGAGGCAAGAAATCGGCTTGCACGAGTCCAGGTAGCCAGTGAAATGCATGCAACCACGTTCCTCCGTAAATAACCGCGTTCTGTTAAATAAACGGTAAATGGACACTTCGTTGGTAGTGTTGGTACCAAGCTAAACGCAGTACATATACAATTATAAATCGCAATTAAGCGTACAGGCGGCTTTGTACTTCACGCGGCTTTGAGTCTTGGATAAATTGTTAGTCACTCCAACCACCTGTGCCCCACTTGTTAGGAATTGTCCATCAGGGGAAATGGCCCAGCATGGACTGCCTGCGCGCTATTTGCCTTAAGGGGTCTCCCTACTTTGACAGCCTGAAAAGGAACGCGATCTTTCGGATTTTCTTTTTAGAGAAAACCTCAAATATTATTAATCGCAAACTTCATGCCTATATTTGTACATATCTAGGCAACATTTAAAAAAAATTTAATTAAAAAAAAGGGTACCTAGGACTTTAAAAGCGTTTTTCTCACAACTATGTTTTTGGAATTGGTTAGCCTGATATCTCAAAAACCAATCACCCGATCGTTTTGATTCTCGTCGGTACTAAAAGTAAGTTAGTTTTTTGCAAAATTAGACTTTTGTGACTTAAAAAACCAGCGCATTTTTTGCAGAAATCCATGTCTGTTTTAGACGCTGTCATTTTTTTTTTAATTTTCAGTATTTCCCATTTAATCTAATTCAGGCGATAGCCACACACTCGTACAGATTACACAAATTTTTCAATTTTTTATTTCAGACAACTACAACGGCTGATTTTATGCTAATAGTACGCATGTGATTTTTGTAAGGCGCTCTATTTGAAGCACTATAACTCCGGATATCTTTCTTTTCATATTCTCTAAAGATTGACAAATGAAGCCACAAAGCTGGAAGTAAATATATTTAATGGTTTTGTTTTAAAAAAATTCCAAAAGTTCGCATCATTTTTCAGCCGTCAAGGTAGAGAGACCTCTTAAGGGACTACATACCTACACCATATACAAATTTACACAATTGTTACATTAAAATATGTATTTTAAGATGAATATAAAGATTTTTAAATTTAAAAATATATTAAACGAAAAAAAAATGGCTAAAGTTTACCCTGGTTTTTCTAATCCTATTTAGATGCGTGTAGCCCCTAAATTGTAATGAGTCCTTGTAGAAAACTCTGTAAGTGCCAAAAATCTGTTTTTTTTTTTAATTTTGACACTCACAGTGTTTTCTACAAGGACTCTTGAATTATGCGAAATGCGAGGTCTCAGGATTTCTCGCGAATGAACGTTTGCTTGATTATAAATGACGGTGGCTAAATAATGGTGTGAATACTTGGAATTCTCTGTTAACCCTTTCCACTCCTATGTCACATATGTAATGTCACATGTTAGGCCAGAAATACTTTGGAAAAATACATATCCCTTAAATCACACCTCAGTGCTTAAAACCGTTTTAAGGGAGATAACACTTTAACTCGCGAAAAGTGGCGTTTGAGTATTTGAGTGCAGAGCTTACTTCGTTTCCTGACGCACTCGTAGCCAAGGCATCCTGGTGTGAGAAAGCACGCGATCACGAGCAGGATGGCGACGATGCCCAGAGCCGCTACCACGACGATGAGGATTCGGCCCCAGGGGCCAAAAAGGTCATCGTACACCATTCACTGGAAACGCACGGTCAAGGTTAACTCTACTAACGGCGCCGATTCGTGTCATAATGATCGATCATCGACGGGGCTAACTCGGAAGCTGCTCGAGCACCTTCTCGTCACCTATATACCTAGTAGGTTTGAACTAAAAAGTGGTGCTTGTATAAATTCCCCCCAGCGCGAGCGTGCCCAGGAACAAAACAGTCGGTGAAAGTTTCTCGAGCCTCGTTAGGGGTATATGTTTCGGCCATTTCGGCTCGCAAGCGATTATCGCCTATTTACCCCGAGTATACGTGGAGAGGCGCGGCGCGGCGGAGCGGGGCAGGACGGTGAGAAAATTGCTCGTGTCCACAGGCAGCGTTTCGGTTGTCGCGCGTCGCGCATCTGTCGCCGCGCGTCGTCATAGGTACAAGCCACGTTAACGCGCGTCGCGTTTCCCGCGCAAAAACGTCGTAGACCCCGCGTAGCTATATGTATGTACTCGGCATCGGGCAGCTCGAATCGGAAATACCGTCACACTCGCGCAGAACCTTCGAGCGCGCGCTTCTTTCACCCTCTTCCGCGCGCTCGTTGGGCGCGCTCGCGCGTCCTCTGCCGAGCCGACTGCGTCGCGTCGCGACGAGACACCTGTTCACAGGCAACTCGGCTAGCGAGCGCGTGCAACGGGCATATGGCTGGCTCGAATCGAACTTTGCCTCGAGTCACCACTTGCAACTTGCAACGCGTTGCCACCACACACGGTGCCACAGAAGTGGGCACCATTTTCGACTCGTTCGACACTCTGAACAGAAGTACTGTTATATAGCTTCACTGCGAGGGGTCCGTTTGTCTTCCTGGTGACGTTTACTTATGGGGGGGAATGATACTCACTGGACCAAAGGAGTGTCCCATGGCGACGATCGGCAGGAGTAAGTTGGGTATCGTTCGTGGGATGGTGAGTGGTGGATTGAGTTTGTAGGATGATTAAGTAGCGCGTCCTTCGCGGTTCGCGACTCGTTGCGCGATCGTCAACTCACCGGCGAACGACAAACGCAACGACAGACTGCATAGGACGAGGAGGAAACGAGCAACGTGCTATCTACGTGCCCCTACTCCCGACGTCGACGACTCTGGCTATCTGGCCGGTAGCTGGCGGTACAAGACTCGGCGGTCTCAAAGTGTCTGTACAACTTGGATAACTCGGAAAAGGTCTAAAGAAAAAACTCTGGGAACCTTCTGAAGATACCTACTAAATTAGTACTAACCCGATTGGTACCGTAGCTCACTCGGATGGACCAAGGTTGCGCATGGGGTGAAGGAGAAAGGTAGAATATAGGTGTCTCGCAATCTTTAATTTTTAGTCAGCTTTGCGACTCTCGTCCTTTTACGTCCACTTTTACGGTGGACTACATGTCTGTGTAGAGACAATCTGTGACCACTTCCTGGGAGACCTCGGTTAACGGTGTCCCCCATCTAATTCTGATAATGTATTAAAAGATATTTCTGTGCTTTTTGCGTAATTGTATATTATAGGTCTCAGGACCGTCGGATTTCAGTAAAAGTGGAAAAGTTGGAAATGGGAATTTTTGTCATCTCTTCTTGTCTGATTCTAAATTTTTAGAACATCGAAGAAAGATCGTAGAAATTTTGCTGCACAATTGTATCACTAAAAACATTCCCAATTTCTCCACCTGACCAACGTTCGCCATTCTACCGCCCGCATGTCCAAACCTGAGCCCTGACGTGTGCTTGTCAACGAGGAAGCGCTGGGTCGCCCCTGATAACACGCGAACACGTGTGTTCAAGCTCTATCAACAGAAGCGTTGATGGAGTGCCGATAGGCAAGCGTTGTTAAGTCGCATAATTATTTCGAGTACGTGCATCCTGCCACATAAGCCTAGACGCTTAGATATCGATTTTTCACACTAGACGTTGTTGCTAAACTGAGCTTGATCTAGTACCTACTTGCAAGCTTGAAAATCAGTTGATTTTCCTGTTTTATTGAAATTTACACATTTCGTCATTCTGTACTTGCGTCAACGACCTTCTGGCTACTGCGTATATGTTAGTCGTGCAAGTTTCGAGCGTCGATCCGTGTGATTAATTATGCTATGTTAATCCATGGGTGATGTATGTTGCCTGAAATAACGGAAAACCATTTGTGTAGGTGTTTGAGCGACAGTTCGTGAATGCAACGCGATGGACTACTTTTAACGGGGGGAGAATGACGCATGCACGATTCAGCTCAACTAATTTAAAAGACATGTGCGGTTGAAAGTGCTTTGACGAGGACTTATATCGGTTTTTCGGTTTTAAGGATAGTTTCCTGTTTCTTTGGCGACGTTTTTGTTATGGTTTATGTAGGGAGTTTCGAAACTAGTTACGTAATACAACGTAATAATTGCGTAATTTGCGTAGTGGTAGCAAATTTCATTTAACAAGATTTATTATTTAGCTGAGTTCTCGAAAAGAAGATTCCCTTCTCTCAGTATTCTCGAAAAAAAGATTCCCTTCTCTTAGCAATCTCGAAAAGAAGATTCTCTCCTTTTCCCCCGCCTCCCCAAAAAACTCTCTTCTCTTAATATTCTCTAAAAGAACGCCTCTGAAAGCGAGCTTGATTAAACAGTGGTTAGACGGTATATATCATTGGACACGAGGAAGAAAACCTGTCATTGGAAATAACACCGATCAATGACCGTTGTAGTTTCACTTTTATTGCTCGATAGAGCAAACGTGCAATTTTCACCTTTTTCCGGATTGGATCTTCAAACGACACGAGGCTTTCACATCCCACTGCAAACACACAAAGTAGTTTTACCTTTTAAAGTTCAAATTTCGCGTAATCTCAAGCACACTCCGTCTGTCCGAACAGTAAAAACAGAATGAACAGGTTCGGATTTCTCGAGATGATCTATTTAGATTCGTAACGCGATGATGCCTGACGCCAATAGTAACCTCGAACATTATTCAGATCAATTTCTTCATTACTTTCTTCATATTTTACTTATGACTTAGAAATTGGAATTTAAGTGCAACAGATAATACATATAATCAATCACGAAACATTTCCACTCAGTCCAATCAATTTCATAATCAACACTGCCATCCGATTATCCCAACGCTTTTCATTCACTCACATTCATTAAAATCTGTATCATCAGAAATAAGAATGTTTCGTGGTTTCATGATGCATTTATCATTCATTCTACAGTTCTACATCATTCCTAATGATATTAATATAGGTACTTCAACACTTTGCAAATCGCAGGGGTTTATTTATTACAAGCATTTAAAAGAAAAATTCCAAGTTCGAAGTGATGGTGAATAATGACCGCCATGACAAACGTGCCAATAATCTCTTTCTGGTACAGGTAATGCTTTCTCTATGCTCTATCTATGTAGTATGTACCTACCAAAGGATTCCCCATAAATAAATATATAAAGAAATAACATCACCCTCCAACCACCATCTACTGAATCTACTGAATCTACTGAATCTACTGAATCTACTGAATCAAAACACACCATCCCAAAAAGCCAGTGGCCGATTTAACGCGCGACCGATGAGCATTTACCGCTCGGGCCCCTGCCCATAAGGCTCCACCAAAAAAGAAAAAGATTCCTATATCGTACCACACGCGCGTAAATTGATTTGCCACCTCTGGGCCTTGTTCCTTAAACCCGCTACTGCAAAAACCTCTAACCCAACATTCCCCAAAAGAGAAATCATTCAATTTTCCCAAAACAATCCTGTATCGAAAATTCCACCAAGAGGTCGAGGAGGAAAAGGAGAGAGAGTCCATCCCCGATCCATCGGCGACCGTTCGGCCTGCCGGTGACCTCGATCCCCGATCCCCGATCCCCGATCCACGTCTCCTTTCACTCGGCGACTTCTTTTCCGCGGGTCTTTCTCGCACCGTCGCTGCCAAGGAACGCGGTTCTTGCATCGTATCCTACGACTAGCCTCAGTCCGCCGGGAGTAGGCTGGCCCGACGCTAGCTCGGGGCCTTAGATTTCACTTTCGTAGAGGCAAAACGACGAGGCGATAAACCATACTCAGTGAACGTTCTTCTACCCGCCTGGTGTCCACCATCCAGCGGCTACCAGCGACGTGCTCCACGGGCGACACGAGTACACCTGCAGACGAAAACACAGGTCAACTAAAGAAAACTTCTCTGCTGGGACCAGTGGACAGAAACGAAGGTCATTGAAGCTGAACTTGAGTTATCAGCGTGGCGATCGGTATCTTGGGACTGCGAGGTCGTTGGTCCTGAGTGACTCCTAGTAGCTAGTTTATTATTTTCTGGCTGATCGAAGGTGAAATAGCTAGTGTGACTCATACCTGGTGCGAAATTATGCGACGGCTGGAGACCTGATTAAGACAGAGAAGATACCGTTAAGAAGATGTTGAACGCGAAGGACGTCCTAGTCAAGCTCTGCATTCTGCTGATTTTTTACGATCGTGAGTGTTACCCAGTTCGTACAACGTCCTTCGCCTACTTCTGGCGAAATCCGTCTCTATGTGATGCAAGGGCCCTTGTTCATAGTCCGATTCAGCGGTGAAGAGTTTCTACATTCATGCGTTAACGGGCTATGCAAATTGTATTTTGACAGCAGTTGCATAAGATCTGATAGAAGAGTTAATTAAATTGCAGGGATTTCGTGAGGTGCTTGGAGAAGGATCGAAGAGAATTCAATTCAATGTTGATACTTGGTCCAATTCTGTGTATCGAATTTCTTAGCACTTTTTGATAGCCAGTGGCAGAATGGGTCTAAAGATATATGGTTGCCAGGAGACAAAAGTGGCCTACCCACAATTATAACAGACTATACAATATGTATATTGTTTTTTCTTTACGTTTCTATGCACTTGGCCCGTTTTTAGTAAACCATCTCTTCATTTTCCTGAAAAAAAATGGGCCCCTCAGAATGTTTGCCACCTGGATCTCTTTCCTTAAATCTGCCACTGGTCTTTATCCAGCAAATCTTACTTTCGACATATCTTTCTAGAAAGAATTTCAGCAATTTCTGGAAACGAGTTTCCCATAACATATGTAGTTGTCACTAATGTGTTTAAAAAAAAAATAGCAGATTTTCCAACTCGGAAGATATCTCCCCCATTTATTTACTTGCCCAAGAGTGTCTCTGGCCAACAATGCGTGTTTGCCAGCTGAGGGCAACCATACCAAATAAATTACTTCAAACGTTACAGCCCAACTTATATGTTACTCATTAATTACTATACTACAGCTAATTCGAATAAAGCTTCCTCCTTCTTTAAACTCTCGCTCCCTATGAATAAAACCACGCCAACAATCGTTTCAGATGCAACCTGTCTCATTATCCCGGAAGAGCTGCCCACGATACTTTCGCTGATCTACTCCAATATCCCGCCGATAAAAAAAGGTATAAACCCCGCGATTGCGTCACATCCGTGTCACGCATTTGTTCCACGAGCACCTTTTCTCGCGAAGTTTGTCTTCCACGATTCGCAGTGCCTATCCAGCGCGTCACGCGAGCCACTTTCACTGGCCGCGCGCCTCGTTCCTTGCACGTACAGCAATTAGCGAGACTAAATCTTCCGTTTTCCCCTTGCTTCCCGCGACAGGTACCGATTCGAGGGTTGGAGTAGGTTTCCGGCTGGGTGACCACGCGGATTTTCAAATGCTGGTGGAGCTTGGACCGCAGACCAGAACAGATCCCATTGGCAATGCCGCATCTGGCTCAAAGAGGCGTAGAGATGTGAGTACCGCTCTCGAGGAATGTCAACCGAAAGGCTGAATTTGTATGCTGATTCTTATCATTACAACGTTACCCATTTTCTGAGCCTGATCATTGTTGATTCCTCTGTCCGAACAGGCGATGCTCAGCGCTGCGATGAAAGGAGAACTTGGGCCGCTGGCTCAAGCAGTCGCCAAGTATCAGCTGGAGCGCAAGCTGCAGAAGGAATTGGCGCGGTTGAAGGTGACGGAGGAGTTAGCGAAGGCTGTGGGCACAGAACAAAGTGACGAGAAGAAGGTGAGATTAGATAATTGTTCTCCTTTGTGTTTTATGGTAATCCTGGTACGTAGGAATTATAGGAGACAATAGGGACGAACTTTTACTCTGATATTTACTCTGTCTCGTAGACTGCAGCCAGTGAATGGTTAGCAAAGTGGAGCGATGGGATGGTAACGTCATCGGAAGACCAAGCGTCGTTAGTTGGCAGTGAAGCGAATCCGTTGGCTCCTGTGGAAAAGAAAACTGTACAGAGGATAGGGCGACCTCCACAGTCGAATGGTAGGAAAGGTACGATCTCAGACCTGACTAAACTCTACAAACCACAGAGCGACAAGAAAAGCGAGTGACCTAGAGCATGTTGATAGCGTGAAGTAGTACTCTTCATAGATTCTGCATATACATATAACGAGGACAAGTGGCAAAATCAACCAACGCTGCCTGAGTGCCAAAGGGTTTACCACGTAATTGCTAACTGCAGGGAAAGCGTGTCGCTACTAACTTTTTTGTACTAAACAATTGCAACGAGAAGAAAATTACAGTGTATGAAACTTTCATGTGCCTACAATAACTTGGAATAATCGTATACTGTACTTGACATGTAACTATTCTATGTTAATAGAAAATAAAGTGTATGTCAAAGAATTAATATTGGAACTTTGATCTAAATTCAATTTTGGTTGATAAAACCGCAGACAAGCTACAGGATACTGGATTTTTCTCATACAACTTGGGGACTCCCAAGCAGGGCCACCGCGTGGCGGGTTCAGCGCGTTTCCCGGAACCCGGCCTCGCGCTTTAAAAAGCCCCGCGATCCACGAAAAGCTCTTCGTAGAGTTTGCGGGGCCCTGTGTATTTTTTCGCTCCTCACAATTTTGGAACCCGGCCGGCAAAATTTCACGTCCCAAGCGTCCTTCAAAACGCATTCATAATACAACAGGAAGCATTGAAGTATAAAATATGATGGGGTAGCAGTAGGCTGTAGGAGCGGATTTGGAGATTTGGCCCCCCTAGACTAACAAGCGTCTACGACCCTTTCGATAAAATTAATTCAATATGAGTTATTGCTGATTTGCTAGATGAAAGAAAAGTGGTCTTCAGAAGTCTGTGCCTAAATACGTACTTAATTTGAAATGTGATTTAAGAAAATGACTTTATCGACGGTAGATAATTTCTATTGAAAAAACTATAGCAGCAGCTGAAGATACGGGTTTAGTTCGTAGCATCTGCCACTGTGGACACCGCGGGGACCACTGCAATGAATGGTTCCCATGCGAAAGAGGTGAGGTGACGTGTACCCTATTTTCCAGTTTTCCGGCGGCGGTTTGGCAAAATGAATGCGTTTAAGCGTGACAAAAAGGAGGAAGAAGATGGTAATTATAAATGAAAATTACTCCACTCTACTACTACCGTAAATTTCAGTTCGCAAGCAGGATTAAACGAATCGATCGTATTAGTGTGACAGCTACTTGTAAACAGGTTTAAACAACTGCTCTGTGTAAAAGCTGCATAATTTCCCTCGAACGAATGCAGAAATATCTCACAGCAGAGTGAAACAATATTGACGCTCTGTATTTTATGTTCCTCCGTGTGATTCTGTTGCCACCAGGTGGGGGAAATCCTTTCCAGAATCTGGAGAAGACTACCGTCCTCCAGGAAGCTCGTACTTTCAACGACACTCCGGTGAATCCAAGAAAATGCGCACACATTCTCACAAAGATATTATACCTGCTGAATCAAGGGACGCAATTAGGTACGATGGAGGCGACCGAAGCGTTCTTCGCGATGACCAAATTATTCCAATCGAGAGACGTTGTTCTGAGACGGCTGGTCTACCTAGGCATCAAGGAACTGAGTTCCTTAGCGGAGGACGTGATCATAGTGACGTCCAGTTTGACCAAGGATATGACCGGGAAAGAGGATCTGTACAGAGCTGCCGCCATAAGAGCGCTGTGCACCATCACTGACGGCGGAATGCTGGCAGCCATCGAACGTTACATGAAACAAGCCATCGTCGATCGCTCTCCGGCTGTCTCTAGCGCAGCTTTAGTTTCGTCTTTACATCTGACCAGTGTTTCTGGGGATGTCGCGCGCAGATGGGCGAACGAGGCCCAGGAAGCACTGAATTCCAATAATGTTATGGTTCAGTATCACGCTCTGGGCGTACTGTATCAGGCACGCAAGTCGGATAAGCACGCAATAATCAAATTGGTCACGAAACTCATGAGGACCAGCCTAAAGAGCCCTTACGCCGCGTGTATGTTAATCAGAATGGCGTCTAAATTGGTAGACGAGCACGACGTGGGCCAGGAAATGTTAGAATTCATCGAGTCCTGCCTGCGTCATAAGTCGGAGATGGTGGTGTACGAAGCAGCGCACGCGCTGGTCAATCATCTCGGGACAAGCAGAATAGGCCGAGCTATCAGTGTCCTCCATTTATTCTGCGGTTCGCCAAAGCCAGCCTTAAAGTTTGCCGCAGTGAGGACTCTGAACAAAGTCGCTATGACCCATCCAATGGCGGTCACCACTTGTAATCTAGATTTGGAGAACCTGATCACAGACTCCAACAGATCGATCGCTACTTTAGCGATCACCACTCTCCTGAAGACTGGGGCGGAGAGTTCAGTGGATCGGTTGATGAAACAGATCGCGAGCTTCGTGTCAGAGATATCAGATGAGTTTAAGGTTGTTGTCGTGCAGGCTATAAGGTACAGTGATAATGCTTTCAGTTCTCACTTAAATCCACACGGTTGCTTCAGTTTGTTTCTTCTCCCTTAGAGCTCTGTGCCAGAAGTTCCCTCGCAAGCACGCGGTACTAATGAACTTCCTCTCTGCGATGCTGAGGGACGAAGGAGGTCTGGAGTATAAGGCGGCGATCGCCGACACGATAATCGCCGTTATGGAGGGGAACGCAGAGGCAAAGGAAGCTGGGCTGGCTCATCTCTGCGAGTTCATCGAGGATTGCGAGCACATCTCCCTCGCGGTGCGCATTCTCCACCTGCTGGGCCAGGAGGGGCCAACTTCCAAGCAACCGTCCAGATACATCCGATTCATCTACAACCGCGTGATCCTGGAAAGCGCCAGCGTGCGCGCTGCCGCGGTCACCGCTCTGGCGCGCTTCGCCGCGGCCTGCCCACCGTTGCTCCCGAACGTGCTGGTGCTCCTGTCCCGCTGCCAGCTGGACTCCGATGACGAGGTCCGCGACCGCGCTGCCTATTATTGCGCCATCCTCCAGCAACAGAACGATCCTACGCTGTTGCTGTTGGTGCAGCCGCCTCTTCTGTCCGTACCCAGCCTGGAAAGAGCTTTGCGCAATTACATGCGCACCACTATGGATGATGCATTCGACATTTCGCAGGTAAGCTCCGAGAAATATACGAGAAAGTTCTCAGAACGATTGTGTCCACTTTACGACTTGTTTCATTCATCACGGGTAGGTCCCGCCGGCACAGACAGTGGAGGAGCCAGCGCAGGTGGAAGTGCACGCAACCATCAAACAGCAACAGCCTCGCCTGACGCGGGAGGAAAGCTTCATGGAGAAGCTGTCGCAGAAACCGCACTTGTCGGTGGTGATTCGCGACCCTTCGATTCACAAGTCGTCGCCCGTGTTCGAGCTGACGGAGTCGGAGACGGAATACAATGTCAAGTGCATCAAGCACGCGTTCACGGACATCCTCATCCTGCAATTCGATTGCGTGAATACACTCTCCGATCAGTTGCTCGAGGACGTCACTGTGGCGATCGAACCACCCGAGGGGTAATTATTCGCGAACGTTGGAACAAATTTATAGTGAGATTTTTGGTACAATTATTTTCGTACCTCTAGCTATACGATCGTCTGCGAGGTTCCATGCCCTCGGCTACCGTACAACGAGCCAGGAACCACGTACACAGTATTAAAGTATCCGGAAGACGTTCACGCCAGTGTTGCCACCATTCCCACAACCCTGCGGTTCATTGCGCGCGATTGTGATCCTGCGACAGGCGTCCCTGATGCCGAGCAAGGATACAACGACGAATATATGGTACTTTCAAATTCTCTAGTCTTCCTGTTATTTCATACTATTTCTGAGTAATTCTCGCGGAACGATTGATTTGCTCCAGCAGAACGAATTTGTTAAGAGAAACACCGCCTTTGTTTTGTTAGCTGGAGGACTTGGAAGTGACCTTAGCCGACCAAGTTCGCGGCATGGGGACCAAGGGATTGGATTTCAGCGCTGCCTGGGACGCAGCCGCCGCCAAGGGGTTTAGTAAGATGGAGGAGACCTTCGCTCTGGGCCCGTCTGTGAACAGTCTGGAAGGGGCGATTCGAAGTCTCACGGGCTTCTTGGGCCTGGACGCCGTGGAACAAACCAACAAAGTACCAGCGAACGCTGCCGCGCACAATCTGCTGCTCAGCGGTATATTCAGAGGCGGCAAGGAGGTTCTTGCGCGCGCCAGATTAGCACTGTCTGACAACCAAGTAACGATGCAGCTGTCCGTTCTCTGCCCAGACCCGGACATTGCTGAACTAATCATCTCTTCAGTAGGATAAATCGCCGTTACTAGGTCGACAATAGACAAGTACATGCATGGATGAATGCTTCCTACGAAAATCGATAACCTGTACCACGAGTTTCTTATTTCTAGTATTATAAGGATACTGTTACGTGAATCATCATGATACGGGGCCTGCAAGCCCCCATTTCTATGTAATACTTTGTACATATAATTATAAAACGGCTCTTTAAATAAGATCCTCTGAGGTTCTCATTTTATATGTACTTGGACAAACGGCGATCTCCTCTTCCTCTCATGTTCTTTACAAAGGGGCCCCAGTCAATTTCTCCACGGTAAAAAAGCATAAAAGGATAATAATACCAATAATAAAGAAAATAAAAGAAATAAACATTAACATATTTAAATATGTATATGACTTTTTATTGCCAAATTATATTTTAATTCCTTTTTTGACAGTACACTCTCGTACCATTGTATCAAATACAAATTTTTCCTTCTCATTTTATTTTTCTATTTTCTCTTCATTTTTCCTTCTGGGGCCCCTTTACTGTCTTGCACCCTCTCGCCCCCGCGGCCTTCTTATGTTCACTCTATACATAGGTATAAGTTGCAGTAGAATATGGCAACTCTTCAGAAATGTAATGACAGATATAGGAATTAATATCCCTTCATTGTCGTACTATAAAATTAACTGGTTAATAGATCTTGTAAAAGAAAATAGATTTATTTCACTTTGCCCGTGAAGAAAACTACTAGCGACTAATAAATAAGCTTGTCGGTTTACGTTTCTTATGACATATTTGTAAGTGAGTCACTAGTTTTGAAGCATCCTGTAGTACAGGGGATGAAATCAGAAACGTGAAACCGCAGACAAGGTACAGGATACAGGATACAGAATACAGAATAGAGCAACGTCCAATGTTTTTTGTACTAATTTCGCGCGGAAAGCCGCGTCATCGATTCGAAATGGAATACCATCGCAACGCTACTAGCGAAACGAGCTACTTCCGAGCTGGTTTCCTACTTCACCGACCGGACTCATCTCACGAACTGTTCGGAGTTGAAGATTGTTTGGCTTCCTTCCGAAAATGGCTGCCGTGTTGGATGAAGTCGGCAAATCCGCCGAAAAGCTGGTAAACGAGGAGAAAGACGAAATCGTCGATGAGGAGGACGAAACCGGCGCGGTAGAGGCGTCCAAGAAGAAGAAAAAGAAGAAAAAGAAGAAGAAAGCTGGTGCGTTGCTCGGTTGCATGTTGGGTGTATCCTTGTCTGCTCAAGTTTCCCGACAATCGCGTGTCGCCTTCCGATTACACCCAATTAAAAATACTACGCAGAATTTTCACCATTCAGAATCGGATACTGCCTCCATTGCAACATTATTCGCCACACTTATAAAGAAATATATTATCACCGAACGCGACCAAGCACGATGCACCTTGGAACTCACTTTGCACCTGTTTCCACTTCCTGTTACCTCTCTTACGATCCGACCAACGTCCCTAGCGTTTCGATACTTTTAGTAGCGTACAGAGACTTTTTAAAAATGACCAACCGCCGCGCACAAGGAAAGATTATGTAAACATAATTAACTTTATATAGGCGCTGGTGAAGCGAGCGCAGATGTTCCAGAAGGGGAGGAGGACAAGGCGAAAGACAATACCCCAGCAGGTGAAGGTAAACATGCCTTGGAACGCGACCTTTGAAAGCGATCGGAGCAAGATGTTCAGTTAACATGTTTCGTAGAAGCTGCCGCCGAGGCGGCAGAGAATGACGCCGAGACGGAAGAGGCCAAGAAGAAGAAGAAGAAACGCAAGCCTCGTGGGAAGGCTGGGGGCGTTAAGCAGCAAACGGATCCTCCAACCGTTCCCGTGTCGGAGTTCTTCCCTGATGGGAACTTCCCGATCGGGCAGATAATGGAGCACCCTCCTGCGGCAGGGATAGACCACAGGATGGCTAAGGATCGCTTCGCAGGCGAAGAGGCGCGTGCGCTCGACAGAATTCAGAACGACATTTACAACGAAGCTAGGCAAGCTGCCGAGGCTCACAGACAAACAAGGAAGCATATTATGCAATGGGTACGCTTCGGCGATAGAAACATTATAAGCGTAAGTATTCGACGCCGTTTCTTCTGTTTTAGGTGAAACCAGGAATGACGATGATCGAGATCTGCAACGAACTGGAGAACACAGCCAGGAAATTGATAGGGGAGGATGGTCTGAAAGCAGGATTAGCTTTTCCGACGGGATGTTCCAGAAATCATTGCGCTGCTCATTATACTCCGAACGCTGGAGACCCAACTGTTTTGGAATACGACGACGTTACCAAGATAGATTTCGGCACGCACATCAACGGCCGGATTATCGACTGCGCATTTACCTTAACGTTCAATCCGAAGTACGACAAGTTGATCGAAGCGGTTCGCGACGCTACGAACACTGGGATCAAAGCTGCTGGCATCGACGTCCAGCTGTGCGACGTCGGTGCTGCGATTCAAGAGGTCATGGAGTCGTACGAGATTGATTTGGATGGCAAAACTTTCCCAGTGCGTTAGCTTCTACCAGAGATGGGCAAGAATTTTATTTAAATAAGAATGTCGAATAACGAATGAAAGTTAAAAAACATTATTCGTCAAATAATCTAAAGCTAAAATAACTTTTATTTGATCCGTTATTTAAATAATCTTTCATTTAGTTAATGCCCAAGTTAACTAACTCTGGCCGAAGTTACCGATTCTTAATTGATTCGCAGATAAAGTCGATAAGAAATCTGAATGGCCACTCAATTGCCCCATACCGTATCCACGCTGGGAAAACTGTGCCCATAGTGAAAGGCGGCGAAGCTACTAGGATGGAGGCGAATGAATTTTATGCTATCGAAACTTTTGGGTCCACTGGAAAGGGAATCGTGCACGACGACTTGGATTGCTCCCATTACATGAAGAGCTTCGATGCTGGCTTCGTTCGTTTGAGACTGCAGAGCAGCAAGTCTCTGCTGAACAGCATTAATAAGCATTTCGGTAAACATTTATTTATAGAAACTGATCGATCGCGATCATGTCAGATTGATTCGATCAAGAACAGTGATACGATGTGCTTGTTTTAGGTACTCTGGCTTTCTGCAAACGATGGCTGGATCGCGTCGGTTGCACCAAGTATCAGATGGCACTGAAGGATCTGTGCGACAAGGGCGCAGTGGAAGCTTACCCACCTCTGGTGGACGTGAAGGGCTGCTACACTGCTCAATTCGAGCACACCATCGTTCTACGTCCAACGTGTAAAGAAGTTATCTCTCGCGGGGATGACTATTAAAATATGTCCGTTGTTCTTTAACCGTATTGTAACATCGCAGTGTAAAATCACTAACGATAAATGTTTATGATTAATAACGCGATATTTAATTGCATCACCTAACGACACTTTCTATTCACCGCCTCCCTTCGCCACGTATATATACACCTGTATATATTCGTCTCTGTGTTTTATTTTCATAATCTCATCCTGGAATGTGGATAACAGTAATTGTTTACATGACAACGTCGGGTTTAACATTTCTTTGTGACTCCACTGGTTAGATAAATAGAGTGTTATCAATGTTGAATAAAATATATTTGATACTTCAATTATATCGATAATAGCCCTAAAGGCGATTGATTTGCGACAACCATGGGGTAGAATTTGGTGCATTCAACGCGTCTGTCGTAGAATATAAATGAAACATGCGACCTTCGTTAGTCAGTTACTTGGCCGTTCCGTAGAATTGTACGTTACGCAATTAATAACAGAATCGAGTACATTTAACGTACCGTGATCGATAGGAAAGCTGCTAAACTCCAGACTCCAGGCAACGATCGCATCTCTACAATACTGATCGCTGTCGATTGAAACAGTGTAACAATATATGTTCTATTCCTTCCCTGAACTATGAACACTGAAGTGTAATAAATGTTGCTACGTCAACGTATTCAACGCTTTTCATTTCTCTGCTTTAGGCGAGAGACTCTGGCTGTCCAAGGTAGACTCCCCCCCCCCCCCCCCCCCCACTGCCATTCAATCACGTACATGTTATAATTCAATCTTCGTCTCTGTGAGCTTTTTCAAGCAGAGACGCAGTGCTAGGGGAGCACTCGTCTATTAGTTTTGGACAGCCAAACTCTTTCGCCTCTACTATAGAATTTCACGAATGTACGATGGTCCCGGGGTGCTCGTTCTACTATTCCGCCTATCGCGATAAAATTATCTGTATTTACTCCTATATTCAGGTCTGGCCTCCATAGAAATTCAGGCACGATAATAAGCTAACGTTTAACAGTTACATTTCGCGAATACTTTTTCTGTCACTTAATTCATGCATCCCTTTCTATACTACTGTGTCCCTCCGCTCTCTTTCTCCTCCCGCCCCTCTAATTACACTACGTTACTCGAGCACGTAACAAAATATCGAGCCGGCTCGACGGATAGTCAAGCCACCTATTTCTCCCATCAAGGCGCTCTGTTAAGGCCTGTTCGTCGCGAACCTCGACATCTTTTCTTAGCGGCTGTTAAGCGAAGCGACGAGAATGCTACGCGCATCGTAGCTCCAAACTCAGTTGGAGCTTCAAGGACACTTCCTCCACTGTGCCGTATGAGCAAATTCTCCGAGTTACGCAGCCGCGTAGGCACGATGGATGTCGGCCGAGAAATATCGACAGCCCCGAGGAAAGATATCGCGCGCCGCTTCCACGGGTGGGTGTCACGATGCTCCGAATTCGAGCACGCGTGCAAATACAGATCGTCCGGTTGCGGAAGACGACGTTCCTAACGCTAGGGCTAGACACTATCTAATCGGACTGAAACGACGTTACGGAGACGAAAACTCTGACCGCCCTCCCCCTGGCGCGTACGCGTCCTTTCACGACTCTGGAAGAGTAAGGCAATTCATCTACTTTTTACGAGATAGACCGCGCAGGTTACGAAGCGTTACAGCCACGGGTAAATATACATATACTATCAGCGAGCAGATCCGCGCAGACAGCAAACACGGTGACGTTGCCTTTTCGCGCCGCCAGCGATCCTTCCATCGACAACGAGTTGCGTAATCCTCCTCCTGCTTCTTAACGAACTCTTATCAGATTACGTATATGTATATGTATATGTATGTACACGGTGGTCAACAGTTGCAAAACACGATGAAACTACGCGGCTTTGCGTTGCGTTGCGTTGCGTTGCGTTGCGTTGCGTTGCGTTGCGTTGCGTTGCGTTGCGTTGCGTCGCGGCGCGGATCAATCTTGCGCTCCTCTTCCCCGCGACGGTGTAGCTGTGTGGGTGTATGCTTATCGCGTTACACGATCGACCTTTTGTTTTCTACGCTTCTGTTTGTTCCCTCCTCTCGCTTTTCATTCACTGGGAATCCGTGCGCGGTCTCAGCTTCGCTCTCGCCGTCACGAGAAGGTTGCTCCGCTGTTCCATCGTCGGCTGTGATTGCTCCAACTGAAACAAGCATTTTACACACCTTTTTTACAGGCCGTGCTGTGTTCGTTGTTATCCTAACATTGTTTAACAATACAGTTTTGGTAAGCTAGTTACTATACTGCATTCCACTTTAGAGTAAACTCGTTCCGCGCAGGGAGATACTGTTCGCGTGTGTCAGATCCGTGATAAAATTCGGGATAAAATCATCCAGATACATAACGGATCAGGGTTGATTTTGATCAGGACTATTCAGAGTATTCCGACTCAAGTGTCACCAGGCCCGTTCCTGGTGGGGGTGCAGAAGGGCGGTTATTATATGCAAAATTTTGACAAATATGAATAATAATCGAAACTCTTTTGCATGAAAACTCTTTTGTTGAAAACTATAGCTATATATCTTAATATATAAAGCAAAAAGTATTTGTGTGTTTGTCTGTCGCCGAAAAACTTTCGAACAGTAAACTCTGGAGTCACGAAATGTGTCCCAACTCATTAGGCTTAGGGGTCCTTCTTCAATTACGTAAGGCCTTTGGGTCGGGAATTTTTTATGTTTTCTTACGTTGGGGGAGGGTAGCGTTCTACGTAACATTTTTAACCTAATTTTCAATATATACGAATTCTATCATTAATGTTCCAGAGAAGTAGTTTTACTTTAAATTTCCCGAAACCGAGTTAAATGAATTATATAAACCTTTAAAAGAATTTTAATAGCTGAAAAAATTCAATGTAAAAAATATTTAAACTTACGAATTCTTATACTGTAGGGGGTAAGAAATCGGCAAAATTACTCTTACGTAATTTAAGGACAGCCCCCTAGTTAATCCAGATGAATGTGACTATTTTTACAAAAAATAAAAAAATAAATAGATAAATAAAATTTCGGGCGAAGCGGAGTAGTAAAACTAGTATAGTGCGTATGAAATTCTTAATTAAAGAATATTAAATTACTAAGGGTGGCAATATTGTTTTTGCAGCAGGGCGGCCAAAAGCCAGGAACGGCCCTGAGTGTCAAGGCTACCTTTCTATATACTTCAGTTATCCTGCCCATTTCAGCGATCAATGTCTCCGAGATAATAGGTAGAACTCGAAGGAATTCTCCTGGAGAAAAGTGCAAAGGAACTCACAGCCATCTCGATGTGCTTGGCCCTTTGCTCGAGAGCCCTTTGCAGCGCGGTTCTAGGATCGTCCTTGTAACTTTCATCTCGGTTCCTTTCGGCCTCTCTTCTGGAGGCAGCCTCTCTCTGTTTCTCCAGCGCTCGCTGGAGCTCGCTCTTCTGGTTCAGCACGCTCCTGCCTCTAGAAGAAAGTGAAAAGCGATGGCGGTTAGTTAATTAAGTACGCGGGCCGAGCGCGCGAAAATTGCCACGCGATGACTGAGAAAAACAAGCGCCGGCCGCGGCATGGCACCGCGAGCAACGTTTCGATTGAATAGTGACGGCAGTTAGAGCGTAAAAGTGGGTGGGAATGAGCGAATGAGTCACGGAGGATGGAGAAGTTCGCGCACGTCGCGGACACGCTGCTCAACACCAGTATGCAAACGATTTTCCCACCTTCTGTGTGTTTATAAACTTGATGAAAGTTTCACGCACTCTGTGCCCCAGTAGGTATTACGATCAGTCGCATGGTAATGTGCCCTTTCTTCACTTACACTTTTTGGTTGAACAGCAACTCCCTACGAAGGTCCTTATGATTATTGGAGGTGAGGTACGGGTTGTACGGTTTCCTTGGCAAGATCAAGCCGTCTGGTCCCATGTGAGGAGCAGGTGGCGGCGGAGGTGGTACACCCAGCACCGGTGCCATGTTTCTCCCTGCAAAACCACGCCGCGCCACTGAGAAACAATCCAAGCAATACACTCAGCAAACTTCGATTCGCCCTTCGATTCGTTCAACTTCGCCGAAAATATCTGAATAACCAGTTAACCACCTATCCCGTGCACACGTTACACTCCAATCCTCTCCTTTCTCTTTATATGTATATCTAAAGCTCATTTAAGGAAAACAATATACTTCCAAATAATCACCGAACGATCCGGAATGCTTCAAAAGTATCTACATCTACTTGGCACTTGAAGAATGCCACTTCGAAAATGGCTGAACCACATCTGGGTGATCTGGGTCAGCCGGTATTCCGAGATCCAGACCGCGTGGCAGATCACATTCCTCCTCGTGGTAATTGAAACGCGACCCCAAACGGCAGGCAAACATTTTAAGAACACCCCCGTTTTCGCTGCAGACCACCGCCAGTGTGTTGCAGGAGAATCGCGGCTGTAATCGCTTGAATGGAGGGGTGGGACACATAACCCAGACACGGCTTCCAGGGGATGGCTCGAGTGTGTAGTTTTTTAGCTGGACTAAGCTACGGGGGCTCTGCGGTTTTATTCACCCTCGAGCACGGCGATTCGCGCCCTCACGGAACCCTCCTCGCTCATCGCGGTGGATCGCACTGAAGCGTTTCCAGCACGGACCCTATCAAACGGCCAACTTTCTATATATGTACTTGTCGCGCGGGGCTTCGCGTACCTGCTAATCGAATAGACAGCAGTACGCGGAACAGACCGTATTTACTTCTGCTGCTATTCAGGTAAACCATAACGCCAGATACACCCTGTATATTTCTACAGATCGTGCCGAGCAGTGCTGAGAATCGTGGGAACAGTTGAGAGAAAGATGTGGCAGGTATTTGAGGTATTGTGGCTAATTAATAGCCAAACCCCGAAACTAGTTCATCGATATCCCCCATCGAGTTTTCTCAGTAAAATCGACTACTTTTAGGGAAAGGAGGTTTAGGTTTTCGGGTATAAGGGACTTTATCAGTTTTTGTCCATGTTTTAAATTTTCCTTGCGTCGTTATTTTAAATTTTACGGGCCACTATGAGTCAGCAAGGGAAAACTAGCTAAGGGAAATTGAATTTCTACCGCAATAATTGCACAGAGTAGCTATTGATTCGCATATTCCGCGCAATTATTGCGGGGTAGAAACTCGCGAATAAAAGTCATCGGGACGTGTCCGACTCGAGTTCCAGGATCGACGATCAATTCCGCGGTTAACGCGCTGTGCTCGCGATAATTTCCGTCGAGAGGGGCGAACTTTCGCGAACAGATACCTACTAGAGACATCAAAAAGGAAGCGAATCGAATCGTTGTCGGCTGACTTTACGAGCGAAAAGTGAATTTCATGGACGGACGCTCATCGAAGCGGGACGCTGCGCTCTTCGTAATGAGGGGATCTTTTGCGGATTCGCGGAATTGGGTTCCTAGACGGCATCGGGAATGTACTGGCGTGCCATAAACCACACGCCGAGTCGAGGACTGCGAAACGAAAGTAAGGAGCTGCTTGTAGTGAAATTGTCTGATTTATCCAAGGGACCAGGTGAAGTCTGAGTTAGGTCGTTGTCGCTGATCGTTGGAAGTGTTATTTAACGGATTTTATTTATCTTCACTTTTCCGTCCGTTTGTTTGTTTAGTTGAAATGTTGTAACTCAATTTCAACCCACTTCCACCAATTCAGTAGACTTGAAACTTTGCAGGCGTACGTAGTTACGACAAATGACAATAGAAAATTATAGAAAAAATGAAAAATGAAAAATGAAAAAATAGCAAAACTCAAACACTAAAAAGTAAATAATAAACAAATTAAGTTAAGTGATATTATTTAATTTAATAAAAAATGCACTACCTCTTTTTTGTTATTTATTTTTTAACTGATGACTTCACCCCAGCAAATAGTATTAGTAGTAATACTAATTTGGTAAATAAGTGCTGCCGATGATTATTGATTAGGTCTTCGTCGTAAATCATTGCAAATTCTTTCGACGCAGCTTTGACAACTTTGTCCTACGAAAAGATGTTACTGGAAAAACGCTTCAACGATTAAGTAATTAACCTTCAATTATTACCGTCTGTTAACGACGGTAGCTTTAATGGACCGAAGAAACTGAAGTTAAAGGGAAGTGTCGGTCTGACAACAGGCAATCTCGCTGAATAATAGCGTGTTCTTCGTTGGCATCAAGTCCGTCCTATATCCACCTCATGACTAGCATCAAGCTAATGGGTAATTAAGACACCGTTGAACAGTTCTGAAAGTGGTTAGTGGCGAAAGTAATCGGGGTTGCTCGTTTCATGCACCAACATCGACCTATTTCTCCACCTGTCCTTGGTCACGGTGACGCGCACCCACCGATGGGAAGATTTTTCACCAAAAAAAGAAAGTGCTGAATAAATAGGTTAATTTTTTGTAAAAGTCTATACCTAGTTACTGCAATTCAGTTCAGTTGAGTAAATAAGAAAAAAGAAAACAGCACAGGGCGATGCATTTTTCAATTTAAAACTCGCAGCCAAATTTTTCACAAAAAATGAGAGCAGTGAATAAATCGGTAAATGTTTTTAAAAGTTGAAAAGTTGAAAAGTTGAATACTCGAGTTAAGTGAAGGAGAAAAACGGAAACAGATGGTGGATGGATTTGCAAAGTGAACGTGCATACTGTGCACTGCACAGGGCGGTGTATTTGGAGATTTAAGTCCGCCTGGGCGATGGGCCCCGAAAAAGAGGGCCCGCGTAGCTAGGCAGAGGGGAAGAAAAAAAATAAAAATGCAGACCCGGTCAGGATGTAATTTTGAGGCAGATGTGCGAGCAAGGGAAGGGGGCGCTGCACCGCGGGCAAGCAGCAGCTGAAGTAGCGTGAGAAAATGCGGAGACCACTCCGACAGATGATAATGACCCAAGGGCGAATTCAGGGCCGTAACCATTTCACGGATTCGCCAACTTTTCCTAATAGCAACTACTTTTCCACTTCATTGTCGTATTTATTAAGCTCTTCCTTTATTTCTCTTTCATGAAACATTTTTCTTGCAAAGAGAGGGGAAATTATTGCGTCAGAAATTGAATATTGTTACTCTGAAAATGGATCCGAGAGTCAACGAATTGTAAACATAAAGAAAAGATGGTAATAATAATAATAATAATTAATAATAATATTCATTGCCAGATTGCCACTCTTTCGTAAAATCTGCTTTTAGTTTTTCACAATCAAAATTTCTTCTTTCCTCGCATTGATTTCAATATACATAGAATCGAAAAGTACAGTTATCCATTGGAAGAAAATTTCAGTTGCTACATACCTATGAATATAGTGGGTCACCGTTGACCCACGTCGCGTGTCACGAATCGCAGAGAATGCTTCACGAACGAGGTGAAAGCATCGCGCAGTTGAAAGTGGAGGAGGGAAATGTTGGAATGGGTCTTCGAATGGAAATGAAATGAGAACGGTGAATTAATAAAGACAGAAGAATGTCCCAGTGACACGTTGAAACGTTAGCTGCATCTACTTCATTGATATTCAGGATGCAGGAGCGGGAGGGTGCGCGGCGCGCGGCGCGCGATATTGAACGGTCCGGCGTCCTTTTAAATCCGCCGCGGTGGATTCGGTGAATGGGGGCAAAGGCGCACCGACGACCGTGCCCGACAGATCTAATGCGCCGCCTTTTATAGCCAGTTAGGGGTCTTTATTACGCGGAGGATAGTCGTAAACAGCGATGAGCCAGAGATGGGGACGAAAGATCGCCGAGGAGGAGAAATGTACGTGCATCGATGATGCGTGACTCACCGTTTGTTAAACCGTCGCAGCTGTCAGCGTCGCTCTTCAAACCGTTAGTGATCACCTGAAACACACGTATGCATATCATTGATTAGCGGAGGAACTGTTACAGTTGTGGATGGGGACAGGTTTTGTATTCGACGCGTGGATCGACCTCGGAGCTCCCTGAACTAGTTGCATGACAATTTGCGGGTGGTCGGTGATGGGGGAAATGGGATTTCTGTGACAGAGATTTCAGTGAAATTTGGGGGTAAAGTTGGGTGGTGCCCTAGTTGGCTGGTAGCCTGGTGGTACATGGTACTCTAGTATTCTAGTAACTCTGGGACACTTGTACCTCGGTGCCTAGCATCCTAGCACCCTAATGCCCTGTACTCCAGTACCTTAGCTAGAGTACATTAGCACTCTACCACTTTGCATCCTAGTGCCAACTCCAGTTACTCCATATTCCAAACTGCCCAGTACACATTTTAAAAAGAAACAAATTCGCAAGTTCGTTCTCCCGAAACGAATGGATCAAGTATGTAAGTATCTCCGCGGTTTCCATCACGAGTCGTCCTCGGGCCCGAAAGAAGAATCGAAAGTCCTAATCCGCGACACGTTACACCGTTTCTCTCCGTGACTCGTCATCGATGATTTCACCGCGATACCAGCTCGTTGTCGCTGCAGATACTATCGAGTCGTTAGCAGTTGCAACCAGCACGAGCGCAATGTTCATCACTAACCAGCGGAACAATCAATTTTCCGCACTTTTTCTACCGAAAATCTAAAAATCCCAAAACAGTAATTAACCCTCGCTCGGCGGACACCGGGTTAATTTTCACACATCCCATTCATCAAACAACTACATATGTTTCCCACCACTCATTAGCATCACCTCTCATAGAGAATAACCATTAAGATTAAAATTCCACTACGTTGTTGGATTCCGTAGCAGGGGAATCGAATGCAACAGGTTTATTAGAAGCTCTAAGTAGGTAATTTTAACAAAGGTTCCGCTCTTAAACTCTAGCAATGATCTGATCTTAGGATTTTGGGACAGGGTTACATACACAGGAGTTGTGAAAGAAGGGATAAGGATGACGTGGAAGGAACTATGGAAGGCGCAAGAGCCGATGCTGGTGACTAAATCTGTTATCGCTGTACAAAGTCGCGATGCGCTGACATGTGTTCAGGATGTTGTGATTAGGGGTTTCAATCCATTTATCCATTTAATAAAGAAAGAAATTTTATTTACCGAGATAATCATCTTTAATCATAAAAATCTAAATATAAATGTAACTTAAAACAGCTCCTTTTTAAAAAAAAAACAAATTATAATTAAAAGATTTATTATGTCTAAACAAAATGTCCATTGATTATTTAAAAAAAAGAAATATGTTTTCTGAAACAGAATTGTAACTGAAATAGAATTTTAGATAAAACTAACTTGTCAATCGATCGACGATCAATTTTTTCGATTGGTTAAAAAATAACAAAATAGCTACACTTTGAAGCGTAAAGCTCATTTTCGTGTGTAAGACAATGGACGTTTATTTACGCATAAGTCAGGTAAAAATTAAAATATCGAAAAAATTGATTGTCGGGCGATAGACAACTTAGTTTTAACTTTTATGTAATATTCTATAGTTCAAATTTTGTTTCAGAAACCTGTTCATCAGAAATAGCGAAAAAAATGATCTACATATTATTCAAAGATGTCTATCTTTATTGAACAATTTTTATCGAAAAAAGTATTTTTGCCACATGGAAATAAATTGCCAAAGATGTGGTATGTCTTGACCTGGCCCAGGTGGTCTGACCCCTTAAACAAGATGAAACACTCACGCGTGAGACGGCGACGAGAAAAGTGAGGAGCGCAGAGTCGCGAATTTTCTGCGCAATTTTGGTTACACACACACACAGAGAGAGAGAGAGTTCTTCAGCTGGTATCCAACAGCCGGTCAAAATGGTCCCGGGTCCAAGGGTCACTCTCCTAACCATCAGGGTGAAACTTTCTCAATGGGACATTGAAAAGTGATCAAAAAGTTGGACTGCGGCAATATACAATTACACGAATGTTAAACATTTATTGAATTCCCCGTAGTTGCAGCTACTTTTCCCGTTTCTCTTATTTCGACATCGAGTCGAAGTATAAGTGTTTTCTTCTAATGAAAACCTTGCTCCTTTTCTAATGAATATCGCGAGTCGCGAGTCACTCGTCACTCGTCACTTACGTGTCACTGGTTATGTTAAAAACCGTAAATTGACAAATATTTTATAACAACAGTAACGTCTCCCGGACCAGAGCGTATTTCACATTCTCAGTTATCGCAGGAAGTTCCGTCCCCGATATCAGCGGCTGATAGCGGTCAGAGTCCAAGGGAAAACCATGGAAACCCGAGGGACGACATCGATAGACAGCCGATTCTTCTGCGTTAAGCCACTGTTACATCGCGATAGCGTTGTTTACATAAGTGTCAGGCGTTTAATTAACGCGTGGGCACAGCTAAAGAGGCGGTGTTGCTCGACGGAAGTCGGCGCGCCCCGTTTGAAAAGCAAAGAAACAATCGTAACGCTGTCGTTCGATGGGCAGGGGAGGACTGGAGGAGGCAGCAGCGAGTGAAAGTGGGCGAAAGTAAACAGAACGAGGCGCGTTCGCTGGTTTCATCACAATTAAATATTGTAACGTAACTGTCCGATCGGTGGTCGACATCGGACCGCTGGAAATTCAAATCTAGCGCGCCTTAAGCACTTTTCACGCGCGGCGTTTCTGAAAACGGCAACTAGTAAGTACATCTCCCGTATATGTATAAAGTGTCTACTTTTGTACTGTATTTGCATCCTTCTAATGTTCAATTACGTATGTTTGTATCAAAAGAATGTTCCGCAGCGATATGTACCTACCTCTGGACTCGTCGCAAGAGGGCGTTTTTACCGATCCCCCCGTCTCGCGATTCCTGACATATACCTGTTTCGTCCCACCTTCTGCTATCCCCGCGTCTAATACAGGGTCCGCTAGGTAAAGTTTCGTTCTCATTAGTCAAGTTCCTTGACTTCAACTTGAAATATCCTGTCGAGTTTCTTTCAACTTTCAAGTGAAGTAGAGATTCTTTCAACTATTACTTGCCTTAACCTTCCCAACTTTCCAGTAGGTTGCTAAAGAATACATATTCTGCTTTTAAAACGTGTATGGAATTTTAATAAAAGTGTTCTCAGTCAAGAGTTATGATGTTTTTAAGATGGGTATTTAAATGGGTCTCATATTCGGCTACTTTACCCTAAGTCAAAAAGTCCACTTTTATTGTATTTTCCGAAAATACTAGCTTTTCTGAATAAAATGCCGCTTGGTTTACATTAAAATTCGCAAAATTGTTGATTTGACAGCTAAAAAGGTGAAGCGGTAACTTATAGCATCGCCCTTTGCCCAGAAACTTTAAACGCGTTTTTCTCGAATCTTTTTTCTCTTGGTTTTCGGCTAGTTGCGAATGAACGGAGGTTCAGAATTCAGAAGGTTTGCGAATATGTACTGTGCAAAATACCAATAGCTACAACAAAAGTGTCCCATGTGACGAAAAGGCCTTTAGTACTTTCGGACCAAAGCTTTTCAGCTTTACCCATGCTCCATTACAATATAGCTGACATTTAGTATACATAAACATAGATACAGGGTGTCCCAGGGAACTGGGTCGTGTTACAGCTTTGCCAATTTTGTAGAGTTACGACAAAATGTTGCGGGGTAAACCTGAATAGGTTAACGTTTTAAATGCCACAAAAGGCTGATCACCCATGACTCCTCGAGTCGAAACAGGGCTCATCCTGTGCGTTCTGTCCCTTGGCGCGCGTCCGTTTCCCAGCGTCCCAGGAGAAAATGGCGACGAGGAAATTAGCTTCGAAGCCCTCGACCCCAAGTGAACAGCCAGCAGCGAATAACGAAGCCGCTTTTACCCTAGTTTTTCGACGCATTGTCGGCCCCGCTCTTTCACCCAAAGACAACGCGTCGCGCGCGCACATGCACGCCGGGCAAAATAGGCGCGAGAACACGCTGGGGGGTCGCCATTATGTAAGCACGTTTTTGTAGGGCGCCTTTTGTCGCGATCTCTTTGATGGCGACAAGCTGAAGAGCGTCGTGAACAGGTGCGCGAAAAGCGCGGACTTGACAGCTTCCCTAAGTGTACGATCATCGTCTTCTGCCGTGGAAAGGCGCCTTTATGCAAGCTGCTCAACGAGCAAGGCAGCGAGACCAGAACAAGAATTCAGATTTTTGTTTTAAACTTTGCAGCTTTGGATGGGACCCTAATAGTGCCAAATAACTTTTATTTTCTGCTACGTGAAATTAACCCTTAAATTTTAATGTGTGCTTTCCTATTTTTCTTTTTGTGCATCTTGCTATTTTTCATTTCGTATTCCTATTTTTATTTTGCTGTATATCTTGAAAACTATGTATAGTAGATAATCTAGATATGCAAAAATACTTATACTTGGAGAGAATTTATATTTTATTGGGATTTATTATTTGCAAATTTCCTAGTGCTTTGGTTTGAGTTAGACTTCTAATGTCTGCAACTCTTTTGATATAAGATAGATATATGTATTCTGCATTTGAAAATTGAAGGATGTTAAAAGAGTCCAGATTTTCATACGAATGATGCTTCCGTTTCTCGATTTTATTCCGTCGAAGGTTGCATTAGAGTTTTCTTCGCCAAAGATTCTTCCTGCAACTCCCAATCAAACTTCCCTCGCAATACCTCTTCGATTTCCAACTTGCATTTCAAGTTCCATCACTGCTCCAAGCCATACCAACAACAAACCTGAAGAATTCTGAAGCACATCGAATATCTACCTCCCTATTTCATCCCTGATTCCTTCAATCTCAAACCCCTCATGTTGAACTTTTTTCAAAGATTTCTCTATGCTTCCAAATCGCTGCAACCACCAAAATCCTTTCATTGAATGAAATTCGCAGCTTCCCAAAGTCGACCACATCGAGGTGCACTCGCTGGTAGCAGTCAGTTCCGAGTGGAAATAGGAAGATGACTGGGGCAGTGCTGGTCGAGACTCGGGGGACACGCGACTTTTCGAAGGCGAGGCGACGGCTAATTGCTCGTCGACAGGCGTGAACGCACGCGCGCGTGAAGCGCCCTGAAGAGGCAGGAGGTTTTTTCACTTTTTTCCCTCTCGACTCTACGCTAGCCCCGCTGCGTGTTTGCGTACATACGCGCCGGTTAAACGAGTTACGATCAGCTTTGTCCGCGGGAGGGTGGTAAGCCCGGAAGGAAGTGGAGAATATTAACGTCTCTTCGGGGAATGAGGGAGAGCAAAGGCACGTCCTTGTGTGCGGTTACACTTGGGGAGGGGGTTGAGGAATGAGGGTTTTTTTTTTGTAATTGGAGTGGAGTGGTGGCAAGGTGGATGGAGGTTTCTGTGATCAAAGTGTGGCGAAGTAGACTGGAGAAGGGTTTTCGTGTGTTGACAATTTTCTGATGGAAGGAAATCGTCTGGATGAAAGTTCGAGTGCGGGAATATTAATCGAAGGAGACTGCAAGTGTAAGGAAATCAATTGAAGAAAACTCCAAGTGCTAGGAAATGAAATAAATAAAATTTCAATCGCGAAACACTCGGCTCAATGAAATTCCATATGTCCATTTAGCCGTGTACCTACTCGCAGTCTTTCCACGGAAACAACGGCATCAATGAAGGATTCTCGCGCGTCGACAGTTAACAGAGAAGATAATGTATTCCTACGCAACGCGGCAACGAAGGAAGTCGATGAGGTGACGATTACGCGTCCGGTGTGGCGTGGCAAAGACTACCGCCTCTCTCGAAACCGCAATCGCGATTTTTCTCCACGAGTCCCACCTTTACGAAATGCATTGCCAACCGAAAGCGCTGACGAGTCTTAACCGCAGGCTAAATCACGATAAATCACGAAGGATCATATTCCAATAATAGAAATCACGGGAGTGAATCGCTCTCGTGGAAATATGCATTGAGATGGGGCAGGTGTGACTTATCGTCAATATGTTTTGATAATCTAACGTCTGCCGCAACCTCTCTTCTCTGAATAACAAACGAGACGTAAAGATGGAATCAGACGGCACGTGGATCGGCGAGCTTTGCGCGCGAATCGCTCATGGCTCGCCGATTCACGCACCGTCTGATTCCACCTTAAGAGTCACTGAAAGGGTAACTGAAAGCTGAGTTGTAACTGGATTTACATTTTACATTTCATCTGAAATTCTTTGAGACTGAGAATAGTATACATACTTCCTTCTATTTTATTAAAAGTAATTAGGTATCGATTAGTTTATACTGATTAAGCAATTAAGCATGTAAGTGATAGGATGCAATCAAAATATATACTTAATCGATACAAAACTAATTGATATCTACTGATCATTTTGAAAAAATATGAATATATGTATTTCGCGCGTAACTTGAACTTGAATTTCGGTGCACGCACCACTGTGCCTACTGTGCGCAAGTGTAAAGGACAACTGGTTCGCTATTTCAAAATTCCCCGCGTAATATATACAATAATTTTGTTATTATATTTTAGAAGTGTAATAAGGGATGCTAATTGAGCATTGAGTACAGGAATGAGTTATATACGGTGAGAATTATGGAGAATGTTGGAATAGGTCAGTTACGACAAGATATCGCTTTGTTCCCCAGTTTTCACTGGACTTCTCGTAAAAAGAACGTGCAACGGAAGAAATCGAACGTCGATGGGGGCTCGAAAGTACCCGCGGTAGTCGACTATCGTCCTAACGAGCAATAATTTCGTTCAGGTCCGACAGGTTACAGGATAAAACTTAATTCAACGCGCGCTTTCACCGAAGCTTCCAACCGAAAGATCGTATCGTTCGTCTTCATTGTGTTCGTCCAGAGAAACTGGCAGAAACACGATGGGTCTTCGTTCGTGTGGCCCCGATGCCGTATAAAACGGCCCTCCGTCTCGAGATTTCGTCCCTCTACTAGACCTTAATTGGACTGATTTCTGACTTAAACGATTCCGTAAAAGAAAGCTAGGAGAAACTTGGCAATCAGTATTTATGGGGAGTCTATGGGTGAGTACAGGTATTTCTCGGATTAAGTATTTGTATGAAAAAGTAGTGGTATTTGTAAGGATAGGTACCTCTGTTGATAAGTATTTTAAGGTTAGGTATCGCTGTTGAGATTAGATATTTTTATGTATGTGAAAGTATTTCTAAGGTTAGGTACTCCTGTAGATAAATATTTCTATGTGAAAGTATTTTTAAGATTAGGTGCTTCTATGGTTATGTATTTAATTCTATGCTTGGGTGTTTCTATGAAAAAGTATTCCAAAGGTCCGGTATTCCCACGGAACAGGCCATATTTCTAGACTTATGTGTAAGTATTTCTTGGATTCTTGGACCTAGGACGGCTATTTCGATGGCTAACCATTTGCCGAAAGGGTATTCACAGAAACGGACAATGTCACTGTTCCGCGATGGGCACCAAATGGGCACCGAAGACCGTTCCCGGTTCCAAGGACGACAACAAGTAGGATTCGTTGCAACAGGAATGCGCAGTGTCGACTGTCGACGCATCGAATAAGCACAGCGGGATTAACGGGTTCTCGAGGCTGAGTGGCGTAAATTTTTAAACAAAACACCGCCGACCGTCCACGGGCGCATTATTCTCGAGACACCGAGCGCACGCACGAGTGCATCGAATTGCAAAACGCCAATAAGTATGCGCGTGCTTCTCTACGGCTCATATGCCCGATTGCTTCGGGACGAGCGTTTCAGCGCGCTTCAAAAGCGATCTGTTTCTTTCGCAAAGCAGCACAGGATGCGCATGCGCATGCGCATGCGCATGCGGGGCGCGGCTGAAACCCAGCCATATCTCTTACGGCATACTCGGACGAGTAACAACGTAACGCACTATAGGTAGAAATACCAAGAATATCGCTACTAGCGACCCAAGCACGTGGGGGCCATATTTCCAAGATAGCTACTTATTGTTATATAGTAACTTTTTTCCTCCACTTAGAATTAGATCGATAGACATATTATGATCGCAGTGAATGCTTGATACAGGCTTCAAAGTGGTTGCTAATTGGGTTGTTTCGATCGCTTAGGAGGAATAAATGTTGGAAGAAAAAGGTAACTTTTCTTTCTTAGGGGGAAACGACGAGAAAGTGATTCCTTTTTCAGCGATTAGTCACGGACGATGAAAAACGAACTGCGTAGAGTAAGGGGCGAGAAAAAACTGGCGCAAACCAGGAAGAGCGGTTGGCAGTCCAATGGTCGCGTGACGTTTTTGCTGTGCAATTAATCGCGAGAGTGAGGCGACGAGTTTGAATATTTGGAATCTAGGGAGACTGAGACGACTGTCTGATTCCCTTGGCCTGCTTTTCTCGATCGATGAACGAAAGGGAAAGACAAAAGGGGTAATTATAGACGACAGTTGTTCGGTCGGATTGAGTAGTTCTGTGTGTAGTTTGAAACTGTGTTGTGAGGTAAAACTGAAAGTGTATTTGTGGATTGGAAGAGTTGAAGTTGTACAGGGACGGGATGAAAGTCACTCGTGTGCAAGAATGAAATTGATTTGCACCGTGAAAACACTTTATTACACGCTTCTTTTGCTAGACAATTATAATTATCGAGATTTAATTAATATATCCGAAATGATTCACTACGGCTGTTATGCCTCTCACTTTCCTAGTTTCACTTAACCTTTAGAGGGCCACTATAGTAGCCACTATAGTAAGCATTGAAAATTTTTAAATTTCCACTAATGTTTCTAAGGGTTTTTGATATCGCTAATCACGATTCTAAGGTCAGAGTATCGAAATTTTACGCAGCAACAGTGTTGCCAACCTAAACAAGCCTAAATGAATAACAGCAGTTACATTCATATATTATTCTTTCCTTTGGCGTTACCCAGAGCTAACGACGTGGACGTAGAAAGTTTTGTAGCTCTTTCTTTGTTTTGGGGTTTTTTGTGTAATTTTTGGATTTGTTTTTTAGTTCTCTGATTTTACTATTTATTATGCAAGCTGCAGTCGTGCAACTCACTAATGCCCATGCATTATACAAAATGAATAAAGGTTAATAGTGCCTAGAGAGTATTTCAAACTCTTTTAGTCGGGAATTTAGTTTAGGATTTTTTTCTAATATTTAAAGCTTCTAATAAAAGAAGCAACACCACATTTATCAGCTTTGCCTACTGACGATGAGTCAGTTTCAAACTTCTTTACTCATAAATTCTAAATGTTCAAGTTTCAATATTTTTTAACTTCCAACAGAAAGAACCATTACCACTTGCTCAGCTTTGCCTCCTGAGTATTTCAAATTCAGAAACTATTGAAACCTTCAAAACCTCGAAAGATGTTTGCAGTTCCAGCGGCCTAATTGTAAGACTTAGAACTCAAGAGCACAATCACTGGCACCATCGAAGCAGACAGGTATGGTAATCCAAAAGTTGAAGGAACTTGGGTTAGTAAAATTGCAGAAGGTTGTAACGCGACGCTTTTATCACTTGACGGAGCTTATCACGCAGACAAGCACTGGAGTGCTGAGCTGGACGGAAGTGGAAAAGGGTGTGTACCTCGTGATCCGAAGGAACCAGGCTGATACTGGAATTACCGCGTTTTTACTCGTCTCGTTTCGATGCACGGAGCCCACGGAGGCGACGAGGTTCTCGAGAGTAAGTACAACTCGAGGCACTTGCCGCTCGTTCGAGCGCACCACGCGAACTGACAGGACGACAGCGCGAGAGAGAGAGGCTGGTCGTGTTCGTGTGACCCATGTGCGCTGTAACGGGTACCGACCCCAGCGAGCGCGCGTCTAATGATACACGGACAGTTTGACGATGACGAAGAACATTTCAGTACTCGACTACCTGGAGCAGTTACAATTAAATATTCTAGCACTTTGGTATATGTACTACAAAATACTCGGGTACTCGGCTACCTAAGTATTCGAATATCTGAATTTCTAAATATTCATACAGGCACATGGATATTGAAGTACTTGAGTACCAAAGTGGTTCGTGGATCCAAGTAAGTAGGTACTTCGGGACTTGAACGTGCAAATACCCAAATACTCTTGTATACGAATACACAAGTGCCCAAATATTCTAATGCATAACTACTCAAATACCCAAGTACCCAGATACTCGAGTACTCGGAAACTCAAGCATTCCATTAGTTAGATACTCTAATATACACTAAAATATTCAATTATTCGAGCACTCCGGTACTCGAATGCTAGGTACACAGCTTCAGTACGCAACCTCCAAATCATCGAAAAAATACAATACCAATTCGTCACTTGTGCAAGGATATTAAAATATGACTACCCAAAGTAACAGGCAAACCGAGAAAAAAAGAGAGAAAAGAAACGTCGCAGAACAAAGTGATGCGTTAGCTGGCCGTGCTCATGTGACCCATGTGCATCGTAACGAGTACCGACACTACCGACCCCTTGCCCAAGTACTCCGCTCGCGCGAGCGTGCCTCTGATGATACGCGGACACTTTGACGCTGATGAGAATCGTTTCATGGACGGAATTCGTGGTCGTGGGAACGTCTGAGTCGAGCACGCTTCGCTATTTCTCAATTTCGTCCCGAGCGAAACGAAGAAACGTTCTTTGGAAGCCGGGGACACGCGATGTGACATGGTTTCGGCGACATTTCAAAGAAATGAACAGACCGCCATCCATGAGAAACAAAGCTATTTAGTACCTACTATCATAAAACGTGGTTCTAAATTAAAAATCCACCATTTACCGTTTTCAGTCCCCAGTCATATAATATTTCTATTACAAAGGCATCTTCAACTTTTCATTTCATTCGCTAATATACGAGTACCTACATATAAACTGAGGATATTACTATCTATTGAGAAAAATAAACAATTCATACTGTCTGTGTACAAACGTGTAGTTGTTTGGAGATCGCTATTGTGAACGGATGGAGGAGGCGATAAAGAATAGAAAAGAATGTCTAACAACCGCTGGCCCCGTTAGAAACAATTAGAGAAGGCGGTACCGAAATACAGAGCGCAACTGATGCCCCGTATCTGTTGAAATTAAGCAAAGCCAAAGTGCAGAGTCCCCAGATAGCCGACGGATCCAGTAACGAAAGTCTGTCTGACTAATCGTCTCCCATCGGATTAGTCACTGTCAAACGACGTTGCTGGCCGCTGCACAGAGGAACGGAGGAATGTCAGCCCGCCGCGCGGGACGAAATTCACCGGTTTAAGAGTCGACGTCTCTATCTGCCGACCAGTTGAGAATTGAAATTACCAGGAACCAAGGGTTCGATACGTGAAAGTAGATCAAACTTCAATATTTGTATTCTTCCATTCACCATTGCAATTAAATGATAATAAAATATATATTTGTCTTGGAAGAAGGGGACGGTTTGAGATGTTTGGAGATAAGGAGTCTTTTCGGCAGCCTTTATTGCCTTATCACAAAAAATCAGAAAGACTGCGAATAAGGTAGGGCCGAATAGTCTTTCTCGCTCATGCGCCGCGGCAAGAACAGAAGTGGAGGGGATAACGATCGCCATAGTTCGCGACAGAACTCCGTTCTGATTTCGAGACACCTACTGTAATTGGAGGGGATAGCGATATTTGATTTTCAGCTAGAAAGGATAATTCGAAGAAGGATCAATTCCTGCAATTCAACTCTTGAATGGAATTCTTGCAATTCAACTCTTAAATTGGACTCCCTGATTCAATTGATCGACTGAAATAAACTCCACGAAATAAAAAGCAAAATAACAATAAATTCGTATGTTAGAAGAGGGATCTCTGGAAGGAGGATATCTCGAAGACGAATCTCTCGGAGAAGGATCTGTTTCGAGAAATATTTTAAAGAAGGATAGTCCAAAGATGAAAAAAAGGATAAAGATTCACCACCTTCCCATCCTTTATATGTATTCCTATCACGATCAAACTGCCCGCCGCACATTGCCAGTCGCATAAAGTTAACCGAACCTGAACACGCGCATTATCTGGCGCGATCGAGTGATTTCGCGTAGGAAGTAACGTACGGGAAAGGATTGCGCGTCACACGAGCGTTTAGTGCGTTCTTACGCACGAGAATCGCCGGTTCGGCGCTCACTATGCACGTCCAGTTGGGGATTTCAGCGGCGAGACCGGTTCGTGAGATCGAAATCGAGACGGGGGCTGGAAGCCTCCGGTCTCCTCGAGCTGGAGAAAAAAAAAACTAAGAGCGATCCGCGTCGAAAGCACCTGCGCCGACGGACTGCGGATCGATGGACTTTCACTCTCCTCGTGATTCGAGGACCAGTCTCCAATCATTCCTTACAGTCATACAAATCACCGGAAGTCCGTAGTCCAATCCGAAGTCGAATGGCAAACGTTCCGCCACGACTTTTACTGATCGTTCTGTTACGAGGCACACCTGATGGTTTACGAGAGCTTTCAGCTTTTTCTTGGCTCTGTCATTGATAATAATTGTAAAGTGATTTTCGACGGCACGAGTGAGTATTAAGTGGGAGAAGAAAGTCAAGGTGAATGCTGCGGATCATGTCGTCATTTTATGAGCACCGTATCTGACTTTATTCGTGTTTCCAGTCGAGGCTATGTTTATCATGATTGATAGCCGTACGCGAGGTAATTAGTTTGCTTTTCATTATTCTCATTGGTATCAGAGATTGAGTTTCTGAATGTATCGATGGTTAATGATTCAATGCAGGATCAGAGTTAATTAATGTTCGGGTACTTGGGTATAGATATACTTGGAAGCGTGGGTATTCCGATGATCACGTGCTTGGACGCCCGGGTACTCGTGTACTTGCAGTACTCAAGACTCAAGTATTTAGTGTTTGAGTATACAAAATGATTAAGTATACAATACTTAAGTACTCGTATCTTCAAGTACTCAACTACGCAAATACCAGAATCCATCGATGGTTAAGGACTCTCTCCGCAAACACTCAAGTACGTAAATACTAAAGTACGCCAGTAAGTACTTGTGTACTCACGTGCTCGAACTCGAATTCAATCACAATTAGGAAGCAGAAATAACGAGGCTACGCGAAAAAAGGAAACTCACTGCGTACGTGTAATCAAACCAGACGGTGAATCATGATTTAACACCAATGATCACCACTTCGAAATAACTCCATGAGCCAATTCTCGGAATTGAGCTCTTTAATTCAATTATTCGATCCAATGCTTGGAATTGAACTGTTGATTTCAATTTTTGGAATTGCACTGTTGAATTGAACTCCCAGATTCAATTCGTCGACTGAAACCAACTGCACGAACTAAAAAGCAAAAAACACGAAGTTCTTATGTTAAGTTGCGCACTTGAATACTAAAACGGAGAAATTGCAGAAAGCGCAGTTGATCGATTTCGCATCCGAGACGTTCATATACCACGCACGTTCGCGGCGATCGAGCGTGCACGCTGCTTACGAAAAATCGCCTCCGAGCGGTGAACGGTTAAGGCGCTTTCGCGGCCTTCGCCGTGTCAGCGGGAGAAAATTTTAATGCGGGTAATTAGAACCGAAATATAATATACAGCGCGACGAGCTCACCGCGACAATGCCTCGCGCGAACAATAATGCCCGTAATTAGCGGGGTTATTCCGTGGAGAAATGGGCCCGCGCTCCGCAGCCATTTCCATTCGCTGCACTAGGTGTCCCAGGACACCGGCTACTATACAAAATAGAAACAAGCCAGACCGATTAACAGCTCCATAAAAGTCCCGCAGAAAGGACCAAAGGAACCACGCATTCCCGAGATAATCACCCTCTTTCCTTCACTCACTTCCCACATCATAGGTACGAATGTGACATTCATTTCTACCCTACACCTTATATTCCAACGACCCCGATTAATTACCCCGGCTTAAAACAGGATTGCATTTACCCACGCATCAGCGGCCCACGTTTGAGACGCCTGGGCGAGTTATGTGATCGGATTGCACTCGCGTACTCCAGCGTACGGACGCCGAGGAATCTTTGAGATCTGGAAGGTCAGGTGTCGAGCTTCCGTATCGGCGCACGGAACTCCGACATCCGAGCAGATGCGTCGGATCCATATGCTGGTTGCGCGAGAGCAGAGATTCGGTTTCGCTTTTCCCCGATTCACAGGGAGGCGAGGAAACAAAGCTGCACCGACACGCTCGCTTTCTAGACGGTTGAACGAACCGAGCAAACACCACGGGAATACAGGGTGTCCCTCAACAGGCGGTTCAACCCAGAGGATAGAGATTTTATGTAAAAAGATGGTAAGTGGGTAATGCGGGGGACGTTATTTATTTCGGAGCGTGTGCGTCTATTTAGTAGAGTTCCGAGATCGATTCTGCGCGGAATTTGCACTGTGGAGGGGAGGCTCCACCCATTTTCCCTTCAACTGCATGCGCAGTAGGGGCCTCACTAGTGCTCCTTACGCTTATACTTGGAGAAAATTCAGCTTGAAATGTGTAGCACCGGTAAATCTGACTAAGAGTCAGCAGAATTTGTAAATATAAGGGTGATTCACCTAAGTGTGCCATGTACATTACTTTGTTAAAAGGAAAAATGGTTCAAACAAAAGTTGTATGGTATCAAGGGGGGAATACAGTGTAATAATTAGATTTTAGCTATTTTTAGTTTTTTGTCACTCTGATTTTTTAAATTCTAATGTGTAACATTTGATCCTGAAAATTGGAAAGAGTGTCGAACGCTGAGTGAATCATTACTGAGATATTCTTTAAATGATTTTTAATGTTAGTAATGCTGAAAATGTTATCCATAAGAATCGGTACAAGTGCGTAGTAAATTACTAATTATTTCATTTTCTGCCCTCCTTAATAACATACAACTTTTATTCGATTCATTTTTCATATAACAAAGAATTTACAATTAATTTAGATGGCACACTTACGTGAATCACCCTTCCTGTACATATTAAAACATATAGGTACTTAACACAACCAAATTAAAATTATGGGATAAGTTTTTGAAGCGGACCTTTCTTTTCAGGAAAATGCACCAAGTATTCCCCATTTTCGAATTGATTTTCCCCAAAAGGAGGCCCACTGTGAACAAACTTTATTCCATATTTCCTATTCACTTCCCCAAGTAGAATCACTACCTTGTCGACGAAGCCACTTAATTTGAAGCACCCTGTACATTCAGTCTCGAGTGGCTCAATCGACCGAAACCACCTTGGAGGAATTCCGATCGAGACAAATTATTCGACTATGCCGGAAGTGCATCGATCGCCCCCCTACCCCTTCTTCGAGCTGTCTGCACCTTGCAGCTTTTCGATCCACCGCCATTTCTGGTCTGTCGCGCTCCGATACTTGCACCTAGAGATCGATCGATCGATCCATGACGATACCGTTCCCACAGTGAACGTTCGAGCACGTCTGCGTCGGATTGAAATGAAAGTGTAACGACTTTTTCAACATGCACATTAAACGCAGACTGCAGTGAAAACTGCAACACAAAATGACAATTTGAAGATACGTTCCTCGTAGGGAGATGGTCAAAATTTATTTCCTCTCAATAGTGGTTACTATATGTAGGCAGTCTAAAACACCCATTTCGATGTCGACAGTGGATGTCTTTAGATTTTAGGCTGAAGGTGGTGGAGTTTGAATTTTTAATACGAATGCCAAGAAGCATCGGTTTTGTTTTGAGATACAATTTATGATCCCAGTGGAGAACAGGAACATGCCATAATATTATAAATTTATAAGAATGCAAGTTTTAAGGAAAATCATTTTCTTAGAAAGTTTGCTGGAACGATAAACAAAAAATGTATATAAATGTGGCATATGCCCCTTTTCCACTGAGCCCTTCAATTAAAGTCTTGTGAAACTGTATAGTTTGTGAATAAACAATCGTTGGAATTGTCGAAATAAGTTTAAACAAAATCTTAAAATCTAAAGAAAAAGTTTTAAAATATAATTCTTCCTAATGAAAGAACTATGGACTAGAACTATACATATGTCCATACACGTGGACAACTATGTGGCACTATAGGTGGATGAGCAGCGGAGACAGCGTCGTTTCAGTGGCGAAAGTAAAAGGACGCGTTGAAACGTGCTGGGTAGACGTGTTTGGCGACGAAAACAATGATCGAATGGGAATGTTCTTTGATGCGGCTCTTTCTCTCGCTACGCCGCCCCGGTAGCTCGTTGTCGGTATTAATCTGCCAATAATTACTTGCCACGGGGGCGCAGACTCTTGATGAAACGTGCCCGCGGGCCAGCTAACAATGGACCCGTTCTCTATTCACGTTTCCCATTCGAACTCTATCAGTCCCTCTCTACGCTTATCTTCTTACGAGAATAGGCTGGACAATGGGACATTTCGAGTGTCGCTATCTCGGGGATCGTCGCTCCAAATGGTTACACGGTGGGGCCCGGCCCGGCCCGGCCCGGCCCGGCCCGGCCCCCTTTGTTCGCTGCATGCAAATGATTTTCTAAACGTTTCGCAGCTGATTCGTTGTATTATTGGCTGAACCATGTGCACTGTATTTCTGTGTGTGCACTACCTACAGGGGGCGGTGATGTTAAAGATCTTAATTGTTCAGGTTGCTCACCAACGATGCGCCGCCCAAGGTCTTCCTTAGGGACAAGCCCTTGTTAATTGCCAATGATTTGAGAGATTATTTTATTGAAGGGGGTTCTGTGTTACTTGGAATGAATTGATTGCCTTTAATCTTGGTATGTATGATAATAGATGCAGTGACAGTGATGTCATGAGAATTTTGTACGGGGAAACTCGTTTTATTGTCTCGTAAGCTCCCTCTTTATAAGCTCACCGTTCTTCTGTTGGTGCTAACTCGTGACTGAACTTTTATCTATGCTTCAATTTTGAGACTTTCGGTCGATATTTTTTCTTCATTAATGATACATTAATTACCAAAGATTTAAGTCTTCGAGATAGTTTTCAACTGAGAGAAGTGATTTATTTCACTCGCAATCAATTTTCTGAAGGTGAAAAACAAAACCTCGGGCAATGGGACTCGAGCCCACCAACGCCGAGCCCCCGATATTACTTACTCTTTTCCGCACTCTATAAGTACCGAAACCAACGCAGCGCGACCTATGTGCCAATGGCACCGTAATGCCTACATTACTGTGTTCAATAGTGGCACGTAATCGACCCCCCTACATTTTAAAAACAATAAATACATATTATCTCACTAGACTATTTTACGTTGCGACTCGTTTTATTGTTTCATAAGCTCCCCATCTATAAGTCCCTTCTCCAAGCAGCTCAGAAACTCCGTTTCCACACCCAACTTGAAGCTTCCCACTTAATTTAACTAATGTAGGTATAGGTAATTCATTTAAAATAGTAACGAATCGGTATCCAAGCCAAGCATCGACCGCATTCCACTCGAGCCTCGACCGATTTCAGTTCGAAAGGGAAATCTTGTCTAAGTATTTTGTCGCTGAATAAGTACACCATGGCACCCTTGCGAAATCGCGTGACATTTTCCACGCGAGCTGGCCCCGTATTAAACGCTTTTTGCGTCTTAAATGCAGCATGACGTCTTTCTCCTGTTCAACAAAATACGACAATGTGCCCGGCTTTTAGAAAGTACGTAGTGCAACGAGCCAGCTCTGGGACACATCAGCTTCTTTCTCGACCGGGACACAAAACAATAGACCCTCTCACTTCGCTGGCTCGGTCGCGGTGGCTCGTTACGCGGGATTTTATCAGGATTACTTCCTATACAACCGTACGATTACGAGGAATCGCGATAGTACGCTTATCATCGACATTTCTTGATTTTACGTACGCCCCGTATGGAGGCTGTTTCGTAATACAGCTAAATAGTTCGTGATTGGTGAAAAGATAAGTAGAAAATGTGGAATAAAGATTTTTACAGAAGGCTTCCTTTTCGAGAGAATTAATTTTAAACGTGGAAACGATTTTTAGTCAGGTGCGTGTCTGATTAATAGAGTTGCGAGATTGATTTCACAGAGAAGTGGAGCGCTGTGGAGTGGAGGGGAAGCTCCGCCCACTTCCCCTTCTGAGCATGCGCAGTGAAGGCCTTACTACTTCTCGTTGGGCCTGTACATATCCTACTTGTAGACTCATCGTCGTCATAAACGGTTTAATAGGTGTATTCAGTTGGCAATTTGTTCACAGAGAAATTTAAGTTGTCAATTGGGTAATTCGACGGAATTCCATAAATATTCGTCACAGAAGATCCAGCTGCGCGGATGCACGCTTATGTTACACAGGGTGTTCATAGTTCATAAACTCGTCAGATTTATGGAAATCAGGGGAATGGAAGATAGCAGATGAGTTGTAAGTCTGGTGAAAGGAATAGTTGTTCTTGCTAAGTGGCAGCAGATAAAGCAGAGTAGTCGATGATTCCAGACCCATGATAAAAGATAGCCATGTCATTGTACCTATGCACATGGAATTAGGACTGAAGTCGAACGCTGCTTAATGAAAGTCTGACCTATTAACTAGATTATTATTCAACCGCAATCTCCTTCACTGTATTTATTAATGAAAAAGGGGAATTAAGTAATTTCATTCTCAGTGAATGTTATTTATGACACGATACTACTATTAGATACTACGACTTTAGTATAAGTGAAATTTATTAAATTATTATCGTGTCCAGTTGAGGGATTGATAACTACTCCGCTCTCAGTTTACATGCCTATCGTCCCGTAATCGAAGAGCAAACGTCTCCGAATCCGAAAGTCGTGGAAAAGCCAGCGAAGGTTGGGGTCACGAGGACTCATTATACCCACATGCGACGTCGAGAGGAAAAATGAGTTTTACGGTCTCTCGACGCGTGACGTGCTTTCTACAGATGGAACGTTGTTACGTCTCGAAATGTGGAATAATAACGACGGTGAAGGGATGTTTTTACGATCACGCGAGGGCCATCGTGGATTTCAATCGCGGATGCAGAATGTAACTACTAGATTGGAGGTCTCCGCTGATGGACTTCGAAACTACTTATTGTTAATTCTAGTAGTAACATGTTATCGAGACCGTTCGCCAGGACCGGCCTTCTCTACAAATGGGCCCGGACGTAAGAAATATTTTGGGGCTTTAAACAATTTCTTAACGGAATAAAAGCATAACTTCTTTTCGCGAAAAAAGGATAATAAAAACAATAATAAAGAACAAAAAAATGAAAAGATAAAAACTAAACAACAAAAAATAAAAAATAAACATTAATATTTTTTTTACTTGGACGTTTACCGGGCACTCACAATCAGTCCTATTGGACCATTGTGCCCGAGCCCGTACGGGCAGTCCTAGTTGGGAGGGCTTCCCGCTAGCCCGGCCTCTCGTGCAAACTCGAGAAGCCCGCTCACGGTCGTGTCCTCCAGGTTCGCCGTGCGGGGGAACGCAGCTCCCAGCAATAGGTAGCTGTCTCTGAACTGCCATGCCCTCGCACTGCGTCATAAGGTGAAGCGGCGTTTCGTCGTCCTCCCCGCACCAAGGGCACCGTGGTTCCTGAACGATCCCAAGGCGCAAACATTAATATACTTAAATATGACTTTTTTTTTCATTACCAAATTGTGAAATTCAAGTTGGTTTGTAAAATTAAATTGATTTTAAACAAATAAAAATTTTCAATCTCATGTTTTTCTTAATTTCCAATTTCTTCTTTTATCCTTTTATTATTATTATTTTGATATTTGAGTTGATTATTAATTTATTATATAGTTTATCATTATTATTATTATAGTTTATAGAAATTAAAAGGAGAAGGTAAGAATAAGGAGTTTATAGATCGCCATTAGTCGTTACTAACCACTGGATAGTAATACTTCGATACTAGATCGCCCGTCAGACCCCGAATCTAGTTCGTCCCTGGCCCCACAGAAGTCAGTGGGAGCTTCAGCTCTATACCTATATGTATAGTACTCTTTGAACTTTAACCTGCTTTCGTAATATACGCAGCAACTTGAAGCGATCGGTACTAACATCGTTTTATTAATAATCATGCAGCTGTCGCTGCCTAATCACTACACGCTCCTGTTTAATAATCTATTAACATACCTGCACAGTGATAGAAACTGAATCACGTGGTGCACGATACTTAGAATCGAGGAAACCGTTGTATAATGTAAGCACTAGGTTCCCTTCCACGGAATTCTTGTGGGAAACAAGCATGATATTGAAATCCGCACTGCAATTTCGCGGGAGTATAAATTCTATATGAAAACGAGCAACTGTCGCTTTTACCTCTCGCTGGCGCACCCCATATCGCTTCTTGTAACGGAATGAACGAAGAAGCGAATCGTGCGCCAGGAAAAAGGAAGCGAGAGAAGCACGATAATCGTAATCTTTACTGGCGATTACAGGCGAGCTTTAAAATCACGATACTAACGGGGGAAAATTGAAAGAAAGAAAAGAAGGAAAGACGACCGTTGGCCTGTCGTAAATTAGCCCAATTATTGGAGGCTCGTAAAACTCGCGGTATCACGCTACGTAATCAGAAAGTGAAGCAACGTTGCGAAATGCAAAATCCAGCGATCCGCGGTTGGTTCGTACAATAATACCGCGCGTAATAAAACGTAACAATGATAAAACGCGATTCACGCGGCTGATTTATCGTTACGTATTACGCATCCTGCGTTCGATAACAGTCGATGCTAATAACCTCGCTGTCGACGGTTTGTAACTCGGCTCTCCGGTGTGCACGCAAAAAAGGCAACGTAGCAGAAAGCCTCTTCCCGAAACGAATCGACTTATACCATTTCTAATTTGGAAAATGGCAAGGCTTTCAAAACTGGTACTGGAGATTGCAATTTTGAGCATGGGATGAAAGAAATCCCGAGTTGAGGTAGGACAAATGTACTTAAGGAAACACAGAGTGGTAACGCCTTCAGCTCTTTAAGCACGGAAGTTAAAACGTAAGCGTACGTCGCGTGCGGAAATCCTCTAGTCCCATTTGTTCCCAGTGCTCACTGAACGCCGCTCGGGCGTTCCTCGCGCGAAGATTAATGGGACCTAAATATTAATACTTTTCAAACCGTGTGGGTCACCATAAGTATGATAATTTAATTAAAGATGCGTTGAAAGACAGCATATCCTTGGATTCAATATTGAAATATTTAAATTACGTAAGTGTACGTATAAAGTGTTACGAAGGGCGTGGTGGGCCTACGAATACTGGTAGTGAAGAAATAGCTTGATTTCACGTGCCGAATTGATAAAAAAAGAAAGAAAAAGTAAGTTTCAGGAAAAACAAACTGGGTCTCATATTAGGAACCCATTTCTTTTATCTGCGTATTTGAATGACTTTCGTTTTTATTTTATTATAAAGAAACCGAATCTTTGTTATAGTACTTTTCAGTAGCTTGCTAAAGAATACATATTCTTCTTTTAAAACGTATATCGAATTTTAATAAAAGTGTTCTCAGTCAAGAATTATGATGTTTTTAAGAAATGGGTCTCATATGCGGCTACTTTACCCTACCACAACCTCAACTTCCATATAATGTAATATTGCAAAAAGTACCTTTTGATCAATTTTTTGAAATCCTACTGAGAATTTCGAATTCCACTGTGGCATTCAAGGCGTTCTAAAGACCACAAAGGGGGAGAATTGGAGGGAAGACTTTGAAAAGGGCAGAAGGTAAGTTCAAAAGCTGGTTGGCGGCTACCGTGTCTACCATGGAACAATGGCGAGTGGCACTTTTGCCTGGTTCGCGCTTGAATGCGCGCCGCGGTAGACCGTTGGCGAGATTAATTTGACAATAATTACTTCCTACTACCGTGAAAGGGTGGAAGTGAGCGTTCTTGTCTTCGTACTTCATTGTGAACGACAGTCACAGCTGGAAATCACTTGCTCCCGAGCTCGTCTGTACATTTAGGATACAATTGCCAGCACTTATTGTCAGTCATCTACATACTGAGATTAGAACAACAATTCTTTTGCAAAAAAGGTTTGTTTTTGGACTTTATAGCTGTCCTCACCTTAGAAAATAAAATAAGAATTCAATTCCACAGTCCATGCCTCTGAAAACACCGATGACTAATTGTAAGTAGTTTCGCAGTTTGCTAGGTGAACTAAGTAGTATCAAGGTAATGTAATTTAATGACGATTCCCTTCTCTCTCTCTCTCTCTCTCTCTCTCTCTCTCTCTCTCTCTCTCTCTCTCTCTCTCTCTCTCTCTCTCTCTCTCTCTCTCTCTCTCTCTCTCTCTCTCTCTCTCTCTCTCTCTCTCTCTCTCTCTCTCTCTCTCTCTCTCTCTCTCACCTTCTCTAAACCATCAAATTACATCTCCACAATTAAAAAAGCACACCATCTTGAATGTGATCTGTCCAGAAGATCAATTTTCGAATGATTCAAGATCAAAGTTAGTTGGATCAAGATTGACCAGGGAAAAGAACATGGTCCCTACTTGTTAGTCATGTTTTCTTGGAGCAACGGCGACCTCAGCACACGATTAAAAATTCATAAGGCAATCATTCAACGGTATTAGATAGATCACGGGTGCAACGAACGAGATAAACGTCCGGTACGGCTCGAAAGCGCGTTACTACCAGTTTCGCGGCATTAATTAACCGACAAACTGGTCGCGCCGCGTTCGAAACTAGACTCTGCTAGGTGAGGCTATCGCGTAAGGTTCTTTCGAGCCGGCCGTTCCCCAACGAGCTGCACAAAGCGATCGACGTTTGAAAATGCGCCAAGTCGATCGGTTTAGCAAGGAAAACGTGTTTCGATTTAACCGTGCTGACCCTGCCACATTGCTAAATCCTTCTTCAACGTGCGTTCTAATCGACATACGCGCAGTGTTACAGTCCGAGATTCAGGGCGAAAAAATGGCGACAGGTTTTTCAATTTTTATTTTCCTATTCAGATTGGATGTTTGTGAAAGGGAATAAGAAATGCAACGCGAACGCTTTATTCGCGTAAGTACGTGTTTACAACTTCAATTCCCCGTTTACTTGGTATACATATACGATCACTTATGAAATTCACTAACAACTGTTTAATTAAATACCATATCTGCTGCAGTCACGTATGCGTGACTTCGCGATTTCTGTATACTGTCTTGTACAGTTCGTATTTCACGTTTAACTCTAGAATACCAATTTCTTTTGGTGTGAGCTTATTACTAACGATATGTAACATTTAAGTACATGTATAGCTTGCACTGTGTTCTCTAGTAAATTCTATGAAATGTTTATTTTATTTTTATCAGCATTTCAAGAATTTACTGTTTCTACATTCTTAATGTACAATTCAAATTTCTTTAAGTTTGCAAAAATGTATTCAGTAGAAAGCAGATAAGAAATTGAAAATAAAAGACCGGTAATATTACTACTAGTAGAAAATGTCAGACATGCACGTAAATATTACTAAGTAGGCTAAAAAGATATACAGCCATGAAAATGAGAAAAATTCAACAAAGACTTGGACTTTTTTAAAAATGTAAAATCGTCCCCCTCAATATTTCCGCACCTCAAAATCTGCCCTGTATCTCCCAACCTATCGGTAACAATCCTAGCACTTTGGGAACGTGAAGAAAGTCGCGGAAGGAACTCCGTGGGACCGTGGGACCGTGGGACCGTGGGCCTGAACGAAATTCGATCGAGGAAAGTGAAAACCGCGATTTCGATTGAATTCCAACGGGTGTATAATTAGCATAGCCGGCAGGAGAACGATACATGACAAAGGAGAAAGTTCATTCACCGATTGAATGAGGAACCGGAGGCCGGTCGTTTCGCAATCCCGCCGCGACCGATTTTTCCGACGAAAACCGTTACGAAACGATGAAAGAATTTCGCTTTTTTCCGCGATCGCGGGGGGCCGCGTGGGCGTGACCTACGGGTACGCGCGTTACGCAACTGCTCCAACGTTTCGATCGTCTTTACTTAGCGGCGATTCACGCGCCGGCCGACCGACCGACTGCGCGGTGTCACGTCGTCACGTCGTCACGTCGCTGGACCGAGGAGACACGAAAATTTTCAGGGTCGAATGGTCGCCTCGGGCAACGTTGACGGAGGATGTGTCGTCAGGTGGCACCTGGTACCGTAACCTTTGGCACGTGGCTGGCTGGTGGACGTCGATATCTATTTATAAATGGGGCCTTCGCGGAAGGGACGAGGGTATCCTTCGATTCGGTGGTGGAAGGGGTTAGGAAGCTAATATCGAGGGATTCCGCGTAACTTTAATGCTCTGTGATCCACATCCCATATGTGGGGTATCATGATTCGGTAATCAGTTTGTATAGTACAGCTGGGAAATGAAGTTCTACTAGAGTATACTGCTGGTACCATTTTTTGCCGATCGGTCACGCGGATCGTTTAAAGCAATTCATGTAAAGTAAACAGTGTTTCATCTGATACATTGTTTTAAATTATTACTTAGAAGAAGATGGTGTATAGTTTCAAATTTAAGCCGATTAAGAATTAGTTAACAAGTGACTATTCACAGCGACAAACTTTATCGTCAAAGAAATGTGTCGCGATAAATAAGCCCTCGTTATAAGGTTTCTAAATTTCTATGTAAATTTCGGGTATTCGAATTGTTTTCTCTGTCTTATTTACTTCTTACGTGATTTTTAAGAAAATTCTGTAGGTATGCCTTTTCTTGGGCTTTTATGTTTGAATTGATGAAGAGCGCTATACATATAGTAGGTTCATTAAGGTATGCTCTTAGCATATTTCAGGAATGCACCGAAAATTGGGATGAGTTGTCGATTGTTCCCTTTTTATCTTTTTTGTTACCATTTTCGACAGTTGTATGCTACTAGTGTTTTTGGACGCTATTACTAAGGATGAGGAATCTCTTTGTGGATAACCAGAAACAGATCGAATATAGAATGATAGGGTGGATGTACCAGTAAATAAACACGTACCAGTGAATGGACATTTTTAGACTAATTAATTAGAGGCTTCTTTTAATCTCTTGTTTCCTATCGAAACAATTTTTGCCGCACGCGCAACCAAAATTTTATAATAATGTTCATTCATCACCCGTAAGTATTCATTTATTGATGCGTTTACCCTATGGCATGTTTTGAGCTGTCTGCGAATTGTTGAGATTCAAATGAAGTTTCAGTTTTACCAAAACACCACACTGTGATTACAGCTACATAAATAAATTTTTCGAAGCTCTTGAGAGTGGCCTGAACGCAACCACCTTCGAAAACAGATGCTCGGCGAGCGCACGCCACGCAGAACCGGACAGCGATACGTACCCCTACGCGAAGTCGAAGACTTTCTTCCTCGATGCTTCGATGCCGACCAGCGAATTGCATGTAGGAAAAATACGGGCTGCTCTTGGAGAAATCACTCACTGAATCGTCGAAGGGTTCCAGAGGATCCCGGTCTCAGGCGCGAGTATATGTATACACTCGGGAGAATCACGGAGCTGCGAAGCGCGCACGCGGAGGAAAAATGCTCCGAGCACGAGCGTAAACATCGAACTGAAGCTGCCAGGCAAGCTGCACCGCAGCACACCACGCTAGGCCCGACCTTAATAGGCTGCTTTCACACCGAACGCTGTGCGCCGATACTAAGCGATCTCCGCAAGGGAAGACGGGGAATTGCAGCAGTTTCAATTTTCAATTTTCACTTCGTCCGACCAGGTCGAGTTTCACAAATCGACGAAGCGAAAGAAAATCGGAATTATCATACACGAATCAGAATTGATTTTCTATCAAAGGTGTGTGGGGTCTGTGGTAGACTGAAGATACTTTTCTCGTGAATTGGAGATTGTGCACTGTTTAAAACTTTATGGACGTTCGATGAGTATTGCGGAGAAATGGGACTGGAGGAATTCCACACGCCACGTATGATCAGTTTTTAACTTTTATCCACAAAGGGTTGAGATGCCAAGTTTTATTTTCTTGTAGGAATTCGTTATTTATTCTAGTTTTAATTTTGATTGTAGCTAATAAAGGGTGTGTGGGGTGTATTAATAAAGCAGTGTAGTAGTTAATCCTGACGAATTGTAAAATATGGCAATTTTTTTATATATTTCGTTCACGTACAATACTGGCTTTATTTATTATATGAGGCATTCCTATTTTATATGATTAGTAAAGCCTATTGGAATGCGCTATTGTTACTAACTCAATTTCCACAAAAACTGGGTTAGTTCATTTTTGTTCTGAATGCCACAAATATACATAAACGACATGTATCGATAGAAATCTATGAATTTCACTAGCCCCCTCAGTTTCCAGAAAATCGTTTCCCAAACACCTCGCCAACTGCGGCGCCAGAGCCCAAGCAGCGTACTTGGCGAAATGACGATTAAATATTTATCGTAGTCGCAGTTCGCGGCTGTGTTCACGGAGTCCATAATTACGCGGCCCCGAAATAGCAGGTTCCTCGTCAATACTTTAACACAGTCGGTCAATGGCCCCGTCCGTGTGTTTCAAGTGTATACCAGGGGCCAATTTCACTGCAGATCTTCACGTACTTCCGTCATGCTCCCACTGTACGCGCTATTTGCAGTGTTACGCAGTTCTGTTCACTGCGCTCGACTGTGGTATAAACACGCGAAGGAAGTCCCCAGACGAAATATGTTTCACTTAATCGATGAGGCGAAAGGAATACAAAATTCAGTCGATAGGAAGTTCCATTCGGTGTATCAGAATAGAGGAAGGAATAGGAAGGCGATTGTCGACGAGGAGATTGGTGTCTCGTTGTGGACACGGCTTAAATCGAATTCCGCACAAAGGAAGGCATTCGATGGAAAAGAACCTGCAACGGGCCCGAGAGGCCCGCATCTTCCAGGCCCGAACCTAATTCATCTTAGACCCTGCGGTCGCACAATCACGCCAGATTTCACAGTAAACGCCTCCCTTCCGAGAAATCCCTGAACGGAAACGTCTATCGTTCACGCCGCTCGCTTGTTGTCAAGTTTCGAGGGGGCATTCGCGAACGAAAATTTCCTGTGAGCTCGGGCAAGTGTTGGTGCAATTGGGACGGGATCGGTCGGCTGCGAGAAGCGGCTTCCCCCACTCCTAACGTGCCCACTGCTGCGAGTGCCATTTCTGGTACATTGTTGTCTTGCGAAGCAGGGTTAGTAGCAGAAATAAATACATAAATACAGTAGCGCGTTATGAAGCGGATTATACAATATTTGGTGCACACGTTTAATTGTGCGCCATACATAGGTATATGCCGCACGTGGTCTCGGGGAGCAGATATATGTACTGTGTGCCCAGATAGGGTCCGGTACACAAATTTAGAGGATTTATAGATATGTATTACGCAATTTTTTGCTGCCAAAATTCACTCTAAGGGGGGGAAATTATTCGATTTTAGGTTCTAACTCGCGAACTGTAACAGCTCTAAGTTATCAAATGATAGTCTCAATTAAAAGAAGTAACTTTTGTCTAAAACCTTTCTTTCTATCCCTTACAGTTCGGGAGTTATAACACACAATCGGTCAATTTCCAGGGGTCAATTTCACCCCTTTAGAGTGACTTGGGGCAGCAGAAAATTTGTATAATATTTGCATAATTTTGTTTAATTTCTGGGTTGGGGATCTTCCCTTCTAAAACTTACTTGTAAAAAGAATAACAAGCACCGAGTTCTCCACAGTGGAAACTTGTACACTTCTGCGTGTTCTTTCTGTTATTTAAACACAGTACGCGGAGCTTTCGCGAAATATGGAGAAGTGAGGATAGCAAAGGGATGTGGCGGGGAACATGTTTGCATCCAGCGGCCACGAGTGGCTATAATTCATGTTCCGAATATAATCGAGAAGACTATAAAGCAAAGGCTTTAGTCATCAACGCGATTATCAATCAATCAATCAATGTTTACACTCCGCGACACCTGAATGTGCAACGTAATAGAGCGCACTGTTTAATTCCCCGCGAAGCGTCTTTGGCGCCGAGAGTAAAAGCGACCATCCATCCCAAGGTCGGTCCACCGCGAACGAATTTTAATCTGCCGTCGGAAGGCAACTAACGCGACATTAAATCGTCGTCGAATCGTACGCACGCTAGCAAGCAAATAACTCTCTCTTGCGCTGATCGATGGGACAAGTCTCCGCGCGCCTCGAGAAATCTTGTAATTGGTTTCAAATATTGCTGGGCTGCAATCGCGCGGATGGCTCGGGAACGTCTCGCGGAACAAGACTCTTTGCTGTGCTTTCGAACGCAAACACGCCGGCGGACTTTGTTTCCCGACTGACGTAGCTGCGACGTAAGATATTTGAATTCTAAATTGCATCGTGACGTAATCAGACTTTGACTCCAGATATAGGTTACGGAAAACGTGGTGTGACGATTCGAACGAACGAAATCGCAAATTAAATGAATGTTTCCTTTCGAGGGGAAGATTATTGTTGATCATTTTTTAATATAAATTTTCCCGTGTGTGGTGAAAGAAAAATTAGAAATTGGAAAAATGTACTTTCTAAGCTCGTACTTCTCAATATTTGGCTGTTTACTCAGGAGTGCCAATGATTAACGCAGTGCCAGCATTAGTGCCATTTACCTTAGGTATGTACCGAAGCAACGAGAGAAGTCAATGGAAAAAAGGCAGAAGCGGGAACTTTATACTGAATACGTCGCCCGTCAAGCGACCTTGACTTTAAAAAGATCTGCGTTTATAAAAAGCTGCTTTTACAGCGAACACGTATGCTAACAGATGAAGTCGGCCTCTGGTTATTCTCGTAGAAGTCGGGTATCAGTAGGGAATAGGTGTGTTGAAACGACCTCGAGAGGGTTAGCAGCGCTGATAACGATCAGACCGAATGGAATCTTCAACGCGTTTGGAAACATAATTTCTCCGTTCAAGGTGGCTCGGCGATCAGCCTACCGTGTAGTATCACTTACATTATCTTAATCCCCTACTAACTTTTCTCGTACGTGATCATTAGAAGGTCAACTCCCGAATACGGAAGTTTAGTAAATAACGCTACTTTGAGAAAAATAATATTATTTAACTAGCAATAGTTTCCTCAGAAACTTCTTCACTACCAAAAGACACGGCAAATTTACGCGAAACATCCATACACTCGGCTAAAATACATATATCCCTCCAAGTACCAGTGGCCCAACTTTATATAACTAGCATCCGTTTCGCGAACAATTCTGAAGTGGCGAGAGCCTATGTCGAAGGATACTATTGTACGGGTATCCTTAATTAGGTATACAAAATGTTCTCAGCACCACGGTTGTGTTATTTGTGAGACATTTTGTGCCACGAATTTTATTTCGTAATTATGTTAAATATATTAAAAATATTTCTTAGTCTTTATTTATCATAGTAGTGTAATATAGAATAGTAGTATTATGCAAAAGAATGATAGAGATATATACGCGGTGCCAAGGTCGCCCCACATACGTAATTACGTCATTTCGTACCATATAACTAAATAATATTAAGGGTTAAAGTAGATGCCAACTTCGTGGCGTGAGAAACATCAGCAGCGATATTTTTCAGCCAAGTGTACGTGCAAACAACTAAACGTAATATGTAAACCACTGCAGTCGCAGAATGGTGGAACAGAATTCTACGACGCAGTGATCTACGATCTACGTCTTCTACAGGGGGAGGAAGAGTGTGTGTGCACTGTACCTCGTCGCGACGCGCAGACGAAGGCACTTTATCAGCCAGTTCCTTCAAGAAGTTCTCCGTGGCCGTGCTTTTCCTCTGAAGGTCGAGCTGTCCAGCTGCATCGGATCCTTTAGCGCTACCACCTCTCGCGGAATCAGACGAGCCACTTTCCAGCCCAGCAGAGTCCCCCCTCTTCCAGTCCTTCACGACGAACTCCGCCTCGCCGAAGCATTTCTCCAAACTAGCCGCTCGCTGCAGGGTCCCCTGCGAGTTCGGGGCCGACTTGGAGAACTCCACCTGATCCTTCAAGCTATCCGCGCTCCTCTGGCATATCCTCGGCGGATCTTGGTCCCGGAACGTTCTGCGCTGCCCCTTCGCTACTTCGCACATTTCCTTTCCCTTTCTGTCTCAACGTGGATCGATCGAACGCCTCATCGCGGCTCAAGATTCTACGTTACTGCACAGTTCCGCGTTTTCGTCAAACATCCCGCGACGCTGCGCCGCCGTTACTTCACGTTACAACGGAAGGTTGGGTATCGTACTCTCGGACGGTTCAAAATCGACCAATCGCGGACCGGCTACCGTAAACGAGATTACATACAGTATGCACACTCGCTGGGCTACGGGGAACGTATGAAAGGTCCCGATGGGGAAAAAAGGGAATGGTAAATGCGGTTCGTAAGATCGCCTCAATTCGGAGCAATGGATTGTCGTCGGTTTCGTTGACACGGTGGATGTTGCCTAGTTCCCAGGGAGCGTATTTTCTGGCGACAGACTTAACCTCGTTTCCCCAACGCACCGCACTTCCGCAGCGTAGAGAGACGCGAACGATACTATCGCGCTAAGGGTCGAACGAGTCATGCGTCATACGGAAGGACATCTGTTGCCCTCCTTCCTCGACCCCTAGCGTACCTGCTCCCTTGGTCCTTGTCCCGCTTACTGTAGAGGAGATTCTGTCCCAGTGCCTCGTCCCTTTCGCTCCCGCAGTCGCCAACCCTTTTCGGCGGGGGATAAAAACGGGACAGGTCTTCGTCGTATCGACGATAGTTAAACCGCTCGTGCGTCGATCGATTCGAAGGTTAGCAGTAGAAAGACATTCTTCCATGTGCCCGCGAGATGGCAGATATTTTGTATTGTTATAGGGGTTGTGTACGTTTGTCGTACACCTGCGTTAATTCGGTTTGTGAGATATTAAATGTGTGAGAAAGTTGGAAATGTCGTTATGTTGGAATACTCTTTTATTGGAAATATTTATTGGTTGCTACGGGCACGTGATTAGAAATTGTTATAAATTGTACGTCAACGTTTTTTCTTTGTGTCATTAAGACGTGCTTGCTTTCAGTTAAGGTTGCGCAACATTATTTGGGTGTAAGGCGATTTGCAGCTCAACGTGTAATATTGGATTATCTATTTTTGTAACTACATATACGGGCCTGAGGATATAGAACTTCGGATTAACTACTGTAGTCTTAAGATTTTAATGCTTGTTATACCGTGCGTGTGGAAATGATGGAGTATAGATTAACCATATTGATCGAACGCCCATGAGCGTTTGCCGCGCATGCTGAGTTCACTGGTACTAATCCCACTATAAATATACAGAATTTAGTGAAATAACGTTTTCCCCTTTGGGACCCCAATTATTCAAGGAGGTGGTTATAGGTTCGACCCGTATGTAATTTTTTTAATTTTTATTTTTATTTTAAATGTTTCCGATAAGATTTAAGTTTAGTTCCTACCACTCGTAGCATTGTAATCTTATTTTAGACTGAATCGATAAGATTGGGTGTGACACGAAAATGGTAAGGGGACTCGCGAGCCTCCCGAGCGTTTGACACAAAATTACATCGCGTGATAGGTCTATCCTATACTTGGTTGTGGTTAGATCTATTCTACAGCTCGCCCGTGGTACATCCGAGGAGAGCTGCGAATTTGAATATGTAGTTCTTAGAGCATATATGCTCTAAGACGTATGTAGTTTCGCATTGCATAACTACTTAGAGAATAGACGAAAAATGGGGGACCAATGAAAAGTGGCCTTTTCGTGGCCAGACTCTATGCATAACAGCTTGCCAGCGCCATCGAGCAGCGGGCCACTGGAAGCAGGTAGCTAACGATATATCGAACTATCAAGCTCAGACGAGTCGGACGATATTGAAATAACCGGTAGTGCTCGCTCTAACACTGCCGTGGACTCGTTCCCTTTTTGACCCCCTTTATATCGGAAACTAAGGTACATCAAAAGTCATGATGCAAGCTAGTTTTTGGAATTTGGTGACCACCTCTGTCAGAGTAAGTTTTCCAAGAGAATTACACAGTAATAAACGTCCTCCTTGGCGCACCACGGTCACGTATCGCACCATTCATTTTGGAGTCTATTTCGTAACACTGTGAAGGACAGACGATCTTGCTGCACGCTATTTCGAATTCCTCAATGGACCACTATCGCCATCGATTCCCTGTTCACACGAACTGTTCACGGAGCTTCTCCAACCATTAAAATAGCCCCTTAAATTCAATGTTACATGTAAATGCACACTCCTCTTACCTCATTGGTTATGTCACCTACATTTTCCTCCAAGTGCGTTCATACCACTGACACAAGACTAACGCAGAGTATGATTCAGTTAATCCCCGAGTAACAAGTATCCCCTTCTTTCTCGCCTCTCCTCAGCCAACATGCGTCAAGCGAGTCTTACCCGGCTTGACAGCTGCGCAGCAGCGCAGGTACAGCAGTGCGTTAGAGGCAGACGTGGTAATAATAGGCAGTGGGCCTGGTGGCTACGTGGCGTCGATCAAAGCCGCTCAATTGGGTATGAAAACTGTCTGCGTAGAGAAGGACGAGACGCTAGGCGGCACCTGCCTCAACGTTGGATGCATCCCGTCGAAATCTCTCTTAAACAATTCACATTTCTATCACCTGGCGCATAGCGGGAATTTAGATAGTCGTGGTATCTCAGGTATGCCTAAGTTCCGGAGCTTTATCGATATCAAATCGCTCTCTATTCATTCTACTTTCCTAATTCCAGTCGATAACGTCAGACTCAATCTCGATAAGCTAATGGCGCAAAAAGTCGCCGTAGTGAAGGCGTTGACAGGCGGTATAGCAGGTCTGTTTAAGAAGAATAAGGTAGAGTGGGTCAAAGGCCACGGCAAAATTACTGGTCCGAATCAAGTGACCGCGCTCAAGCCTGATGGCTCAGTGTCGAGCACCATTAACACTAAGAACATCGTGATTGCGACTGGCAGCGAAGTCACTCCGTTCCCTGGCATAGACATCGACGAGAAACAAATCGTTTCTTCTACTGGTGCTCTGTCGCTAAGCGCAGTACCTAAGAGACTTATAGTAATTGGCGCTGGGGTTATTGGCACGGAATTGGGCTCCGTATGGCAAAGGTAGTCCTTTTGTCGATACTCGACTGCTTCCACGACACCTTTAATTCTTATAGCTGTCCCTTGCAACAGGTTAGGCACCGAAGTAACTGCAATTGAGTTTTTGCCAAGCATCGGCGGACTAGGTATCGATAGCGAAGTTAGTCAAACGTTACAGAAAATTCTGGCTAAACAAGGGATGATTTTCAAACTGGGAACGAAAGTCACAGCTGCCAAGAAAGTCGGCAGCGAAGTTGTTGTTTCCATCGAGGATGCGAAAGATCCCAGCAAGAAGGAAGACCTGGTGTGTGACGTGCTTTTAGTCTGCGTTGGTAGAAGGCCGTACACGGTTAATCTGGGGCTAGAAGACATGGGGATTGAGAGGGACGAGAAGGGCAGGATTCCTGTGAACAATAGATTCCAAACAGTCGTACCTTCGTGAGTGTGAGCTACATTATAAAACCTTGGGATCGTTTCCATGGTACTGATGGTTAAATTATATTTCCGCAGGATATTTGCCATTGGCGATTGCATCCATGGGCCAATGCTGGCTCATAAGGCCGAGGAGGAAGGCATCATTACAGTCGAAGGCATTGCTGGCGGTAGGATAAAATACATTAAATCGCAATTTTTCATTCGTATCGTAGAAAGTATCGTATCCAGTGTGCTGATGATTTTCTCCCAGGTGCCGTACATATCGACTACAATTGCGTGCCCAGCGTAATCTACACACACCCCGAGGTCGGTTGGGTCGGTAAAACGGAGGAGGACCTGAAGAAGGAGGGTATCGACTACAAAGTTGGCAAATTCCCACATCTGGCCAATTCCAGATCAAAGACGAATCTGGACACGGATGGTTTCGTCAAGGTTTTAGCCGACAGCAGTACGGATAAAATATTAGGCACCCACATCATCGGCTCGGTGGCTGGTGAGCTCATCAACGAAGCTGTCCTCGCTATGGAATACGGAGCGAGTGCAGAAGATGTCGCGAGAACGTGTCACGCGCATCCCGTAAGTATTCGAAAGAAGTTGTATCGAGCGCCGAGTAAGTGATCCCTAAGAGCGACACATGATTCTCTTTCTTATTTTAATAGACATGCGCCGAAGCTCTGAAAGAAGCCAATCTGGCTGCGTACTTCGGAAAGCCCGTCAACTTCTAATTATCATCAGTTAAGAACCATGGAAAACACTGTGTACTTTGACTCGCCGTAGCTTCGATCTAGTCTACGTCCCAGCGAAACTGCGCCACAGGTTTCAGCGCATAGATTTCATCGTCGCTTAATCGCATAAGGAGACAACATTGTAAATAAAAGTCTAAAACAATTGATGAAAGTATCGCTCCTTTTATATTATTTAGGTATACCTGTGTTTTTTCGGCCATTGTATTTATTATAAATAAATTAACAACCCACACCGCGTAGCTTCTTCAACTTGAGGAGACAAGTTTCTTATGAATAATATTTATCAAAATTCCCCTACTCAATTTCGTAAGTGGGTTGACGTACGACCGAACGACCGTAAGATTTCAAATTTCCTTTCTACACATCGCACAGTGGGGGTAGCGCCCCGCCTCTATTTAGAGGCAAACCTGCGCGTTTTCCATCAGCAAAAGCTGTCATGACTATATACGAGTATGTACTTCGTTACAGCCTACAGCAAACAATTAAACACCCCCGTACCTATACCATTCATTCCCATTAACAGCCAAATCTGTAATGTTTTCTTTCTCAAACAACAAAACAAAGAAAATCTTCTGATTGTACCCAAGGAATACCTAATAAGAAAGATTGGCAAAAAACAAATTTCTATATTCACGAATCCAACGCAGCGCTATTCCCCACCAAGATACACCCCTGCACACTGCACAGCACGTGACCGGCGCAGAAGCAGCAGCGTTGCCGACAGTCGGCCGCGGCTGGTCGCGGCCATCGGCAACGTTGCTCTCGCCGCGCAGAGAGAGAAAGAGTGCCGCAAGGGTGGTACTTGTGCGGTCCAACACACCTAATGTTTGTGTTTTCCAATTTCTCGTGATATACTGTGAGAGTGGTTCGCGGCCGTTTGGCGAGGCATGTAGCGCCGTCGTCGAGGCCCGCCTCCCTGAGATGTGGACGACCACGAAAACGACGAAATACGGTGTCGGTGAGTTCTCGTAGGCGTTCGTCCGCTCCTTTGCTCCTACGTTTCATTTCTTCGCCGATTAACGCGCGCCGACATCGGATCTGTCAAACCACCCGTCTCGTCCTCGCGAGACGTCCGAGTTCCTCGGAGGGGGATCTCGATGATTCCCCCCTTGACAGAAACGGCGTCGGGCTAACGATCGCCGGGGCCCGGGTGGTCCCCGTGCACCGGAAACCCCTGTGTCAACGATTTTAACGAGCGTCTCGAGACGTGTCGGCTGCACGCCGTTTCGGTACGCTCCGTGCCACGATGCTGCCCGCCGCCAGATAGGTACGTCCTCGCCGCGCCGTGCCTCTGCGTGCGCGTGTACGTGTGCCGCTATTCCTGCGCGCGTGTGTCGCCGCTCTGCCATTCATGCATTGATCGTGTATGCGAGCACTGAGGCCCATAAAAAGCGAACGCTCCGTGCCGACTCGCCGCATTAGCGTCTCATCTTATGCTTGTTGATCCTGCCCGCATTACCGTCCCTCCCCCGCCTCCCGCCCCCCGCCCTGCTTATGTCACGGAATTAAGAAGGAACACTGTGCGATACTGTCACGTGACCGCTCTTGTATGGTAGCTGGAATAGGTATAGCGAGGTGGTACGTTAAACGATCGAGTGGACTTCGGGTCGTTAACTTCTCTCGTTTCTGTTATTTCCAGTTCTGCTAAGTTTAATTATATAGGGGCTTGAAACATGCTCTACTGAATTTAGCAACTAATTATGCTCTTACTACTTGGGATACTTTTGATCCTCCACCACCCTCGAATCTCCCTCGGTATCGATGCGCGTATAGGGAAGCGTGGCGAGCTGTACAAGGCTTCAGGAGTCGGATGGAAGAATCGTTTTCTTCTGCGCGTTCAGCCACTCAGTAATTTTTACGTTATTCGATCAGGGACTTGGTTCCAGTGGTCAGCTGACGCTGATTTCGAGCGCGCAGCATTGCTGGCCGCGAGGCATCCGTCAGTTGTACGGACGTTTAATTCTGTTTCGTCTGCACGTCTGCTGGCTATGACAATCTGGGCATTCTCGACGCCGCGCCCCACCGTTGCTGTTTACCGGACGGGGATGTCACATCTTTGACAAGACTGATTGCTTTGACATTGTTTTCCTTAGTTGGCGGCACCATGCTCGCACTGGTAATTCGTTATGCTAGTTAAAGTGGACATGTTCCTCGAGCGTCTGCACAACGAATCGGCAGAAATATGAAATTAGGACTCGAAGCGTCAGTCAGTCAGTCTCACCATATTGGGTCTTGAAAAATGTCCCTTCAATCTCTTCTTAGTCTACGATCTCGCTATACCTTTTCTATCTACTATATTCGACATTGTACCCTCGTTCTCGATTTTCCAGTCATTCTGTCACCCAAATGAGGATAGTCGTGCGAATTGAATGTAAAAAGGCAATTGAATTAACCGGAAATGCTCTCGGCGCTCCAAGTTGGGCGCAATCCCGACCCCTGAACCGGAACGGGATGGAAAAAGAGATAGCAATGTTAGAAGCCATTAAACGCGCTGAGCTCAGAGTTTGTCACACAAAAAAGTGCGCGATGAACGCTTCTGTGTTACTTTCTCGCGATTAAATGCTCGTGTCGTTGCATTCCTGCGTCTTTGTTACAAATATCGCGTTGTCACCGCGATTTTTTACTGATCGAACACGTTCCATCGCTGATGTAGCTCTTTACAGAAACCCTCGTCAGAATAAATTCTATCGTAAAATATGACGAATCGTGTATGCTTCTTGGCCGATACTCAAGCGCCCAAAAACCGGCGGAGATCGTACTGGAGATAGTCAGTAAAGCTATTTCGACCATAGGGACCAGAGTCCGCGACACGAATAAACCATAATCTTTCAATCTATCAATCTCCGCTGTTATCAACGCGCCGGTGTTCCCGCGTGTTGTTTCTTTCACCGATCAGGAGCGCGGGAATCGCGATTGGCTGGTGAAACGTATCAACACCGTTTCTGTGCTGCGACTGTGAATTCCTCGAAGTTGCTGCGTTTCGTCAGCGGCATGCCCACTCTTATCTTCTTCATTGTCTCGGAGCTGCAGTTTTCTTGGTAATACCACTTGTCCCTTCGGGACATAAATTTTTGCACTGCTCAGTGTTTCGCTATAGATACTCAAAGTGAAACTTAAGTTCCTCTTTAAAATGGTGTTAAGATTCAAGATGGACGGAATGGTGCAATGGACCTTTCTCTCGATTTTAATTTCAATCTTCTGCCACTGGTCTCGTGGCCTAGTTTAGAGTCCATGCCCACAATTTTCACGGCAGTTGCACCGTCCAAGCTAATAGCCTTTGTCTCGCGATGAGACAGTCTCTCGACCAAAGTCCTTGCGTCACAACCATCTTTCTTTCGCGGTCGGCACGGTGTTTCCGATCATGGCCTGCGTCACGACGCCGACGATCGCTCGATTCGATCGACCTGACGCAAGCTGCTCCTTGGAATGCAAACTGAATGATAGCTGCTGGTATCAGATTCCAGGCTCGAAACGTTGCTTCTTATTAAAATTGGAAGCCCTGTAATTTTTTAGAAGCTTGGGCTTCGAAGTCTGCATTGAATACCTATATACGCGCCGCACTACTCTACAAATCGCTTCCTCCCGTCGAAAAAAAATCTTTCCACGTGTTTGATCTATTTTTTTATAAGGATTCAGTTGATTCACTGTTGCGCCACATTTAGTCATACAATTCTGTTATTTTATGAATTTTATATATTTATTACATTCCGAAATTGATTCCACACTTACTTTTTCACTTATAATCACAGCTTATTTCACAAAGCACCTTGCATGTACTTCAGGATTAGGTTTAGTAAAAAAACGATTACCGTGACAGTTTTTATGGCCTCGTTTCCGAACTTCAGGCAACGACTCTAGCGCATCGTCGATCGATTGAATCTCACCAGGCAGGCATAAAATCGAATTCCTTATCGCGGACGCGCACCGACCGTCCTGATAATTGCGTTGCCCGGCAAGTTCTTGCGAATTATCTCCAAGGACGCTGGAATCGTTCCGTCCTCCTATTTTTCCCTTCCGCCCGATCACTTTCGTTCGACGTGCGTTTCTCGCGCGAAATGAACTGTCAGTAAGTAACTCGACCTTGGAATTCTTAACGATTTTCCCGATTACGTGTACGCTCGACTTTGTTCGTGCGATTGAACTTGTCTGTTTTTCTATGACTATTTCAGGATTCTTTCTCAGTGATTTTAGACGTTTTTGGAGCTGGGAAGTTGGTTAGAGAATTTGTCACAGTTAGAGGCTTAGAGGTAGGGATAAAGAGGAAGTCGTAGAAGGTTAGTTTTCGAGGTGTACCAGTTTCTTTAGTACACTGATTGTTAAATATCCATGTCATTGTTATTTAATTCTTTGTGGTCACACCGGGTGTATTCGCCAATATTTCTGTAAACTTTTAGACCTTGATATTAGAATTTTAAAATTGGACTTTTGAGGTATTTTACCACAACAATCGCTTTGTGAATCCCATGTGACCAATTTCTGATTATAAGAAGGTACGACCACGAAGGGTTAACCCTTGTACGGGAATTGGTTCGTTTTTACCCAAAATCGAGTCACAAATCCTCATTCCTGCTTTACTATTTATTATTTCTTCATACCCTTCATATCTTTAAGTAACTAATAACCGCCAATAATCAATAATAATGTATTATTAAATTTTGTTTATCGGAGAAAGAAGTTGTTAAAATATTAAACCGTAATAATTGAATGAACTGAGTTGCATTTATGTATGCTTGTTTCTTGTAGATATTTGATATTGGGTCAATTTGACACAATTACACAATTTTATGTAGGTATCTGTGTAAGGGTTAAAGGAGATTCCAATTTTCTCACAATAGTAATTATTCTTCTATATTTAAGTTTATATATCAGTTTGATCACTATTTGGGGACTCAAACAGTGTAAGGGAGTGTAAAGATAAACAGATAAAGAAAAAATGAGGGGAAGTGCCCTGCCTTAGACACTCAATACGTTTGAACTAAGGACCAAACTTGTATACACTGCAATCCGTAAGTATTAGGACACCTGCTGTATTTTTTCCATGTTAATATGATATTTGGTATAGCTTGAATACTTTCCACTGCTTTTAATTTAAAATACAAAATAATTTTCACTGCTTTTAATTTAAAATACAAAATAACTTTCACTGCTTTTAATTTAAAATACTAAATAATTTCCATTGCTTCAAACATAAAATACTAAATAATTTGGATTTTGTTAGAATTCTTCAATAAATTTGCAATTTTTTTCACAATAAGTTATTCCACACATAGGTGTTCTAATATTTCTTAACGGAAGTGTACCTATATCGAGATCATCAGGAATGCGAGAACTTGCATTCCCTCTAGCATATCCGTATACATACACCCCACGACAGAGTCTCGCTAATCCGAAGTTCGCTTAATCCGAGTTCCCAATAGTTGCATCGTGTTCAGCCGCCATATTTCGAATTACCGCTGCTTCACTGCCTAAGTCGAGCTTTACTACCGAAACTTCGCACTGAAGTTATAAAATTAATACTTTCCTCGGTAAACCGTTCAGATGTCGGCTACTAAATCCTGTTTGACGTAAACCAGCGTTCGACCAGTTTCTGTGAAAAATTCAGCCTGCCTCGATCGACCAGGGAAATCGAGCGCCTGGCCCAGCGTCGGAGCTATCGCCCCGGAAAATCTCGGAAAGCCTGGCACTGTTATCTCGACTTTCCTCCCACGCGTTCACGATGCCACTCGGATCTGAAATACACGAGCTTTAAGAACGCTCCGAAGCAGACGCACTTCCCTCGATTGCTTTCCACTTTTGCAGTACTCCTTCCCCTCTCATCTATCCTCCGACTTATCGATTGCGAGCTGATTGCACTTGCACGCTGCAGCGATGAATCTGAGGCACTTTGAGAGCATCGCGATTGAATTATAAGATCCGCCGCTGTTGATCTGCCAACGAGGGAAAACTGTACTCATCAGCCGAAAGTGCTTCAGTACTGCGTCAACCGAGGTAACTCGTCGCAGTTGAATAATAAATTGACACCTCAACGATGGCTCACGCGATATCACGCGATCCCTAATTAACCAAATTACCAAATGGCCCAATTTCAGTGAAATTTTTTCCTCCCATTTTTCATTATATTCTGAGAACCTGTCTACAGATTATTTTTAATTGTAAAATTTATATTAGAAGATTAAATTAAATTAAGTTATAGGTAACAAGTGACGTGGACAGAGTATACTGCCCCCCACCCAGTCTTATTTAACCCTAAGGTCGGTATGAAATATATTGGTCGGTGAATTCGTTTTCGGGAACAGCGATCGAGGAGAATTCAGCCACCACCATCTGACGATCGTGGATTTGTCAGTTGGAGTTGCTAGGCCCTCGCAGGGTATGGTGGGGTAACGGGAACGCTGCTCGGCTCCGCCTGAACCTAGCCGTTTGGCTGTTATTTATTCTTAACGCAATAGTTGTGTGCGTTACGAAGCTATGCGTAGACCAATACGAGATGAAGCTATCGAGAAAGAATCAATCTTCTGACCAATAAAGCTCCTGAATTTTTTCGGAGCTATTTCTACGCTGACAGCTCGGTGTGGCCTACACACCAGAAGCTTGGCTCACTCTTGTTCTGCGAAGGTGAAAGCGAGATGGAACGAGAGAGAGTCAGAAAATGTTGAGAAAAGGAGCACCGAGGCAGGCAAACTGTGTGGTAGGAGAATACTCCTCACGAAACTCACCGGCCAATATATGTATATGATACCGACCTTAAAATTACAACAAATTGACGATTCCTAGAAATGATTAAAAAATAAAATCATGCGCTTTGTATCCACCTAATATGTAAGTCGATGAAAATGACAACTAACTTTTTTTTGCATGAAATTCGCAAGAAACCAATACGTCGGACTCAGTATGAGTCCCTATTATGCCGAATAAAGAACATTTCATTTTTTATTGTTTCTTTATCTCTCAAGCCCAAAGAAGTAAAATTTATGTTCCTATTACTTGAATAAAATTATATTTTTTGTTGGAAATAGTTGTTTTATTTTAAAAGCGTATTGTTTAGTAAAAACGTCACTCACAGGATAATTTAGTGATCTAGAGGCTGAAAAGAATATTGTGGCACAGATATCGCCGAGTTAATAGGTTGATGGAATATTTCTGTGATACTCCAGATGTAGAAAGGAAAGCAATCGCAAGATAGAACACCTCGCCCCTGCAGCGTGCTTCGTGGACTTGAAAGGAGAGGGTGACATTCGATCGCTAGCAGGCGGCAGGATGATTTCAGATGTCATTGTTTACGATTTCTTCGGGGTCCAACCCCGATTCTGTGCCCCACGGCCGCCCCTAGGCGCTGCGACCCTCCAGTCGGCTTTCCCCTCCCGCGCTCCCAAAGCATTTTCACGCGGCTGGATCCGCTGCTCCCGTCTACAGGACTTGTATCTGAAACTCAGGAATATTGTGTTCTTCGTGTTCTTCGTGTTCTTCGTGTTCTTCGTGTTCTTCGTGTTCTTCGACGAATCGATTAATTCCTACGTGAATAGCCCACGGAACGGACGCTAAAATTGATTTTGGGTGTATATCGCTCGAAATGAAATGAGGAAAGCGAAATTTGTAATAGTGACTTGAAGAGTCCTTGCAGAAATCACTGTAAGTGCCAAAATCAGAAAAAAATTTGTCGGGAAATATTCTACATGCCAATGGTAATACTATAGTATAGAATTTGATTTTTGGCACTTACAGTGTTTTCTATTCTACAAGAACTCGTTAATTGTTTTGAATTGGGCAATGTTGTTTTCGGTTTAGTTTCTAGATAGAGAAGACTATTTGCAAGTTATTTCTTGTGCTTTTTATCAGCATTCGAATTTCAAAGTGAAAATCCACGATGAGATTTTACGTGACAAAAACCTCAGCAACAACTAAATGTAAACAATGGAAGTAGTTGCGAGAGATGAGAGTTTGAAAAATATATCACGAAACTTGTTTGATGAGAGTCTAATTTCATGAAACTGATGACAAAATAATTAATAAAAATAATAAAATAATGAAATAATTGTCTCGTGAGAAGTCTGCAATTTGATTGAAAATAGAGTGTACATATGTAGATGTACCTATTTCGGTGACGAAATGTTAGCTTCTTATCGCCTGAAATAATTAGCCACTGGAATAATCGTTCTAAAGTAATTCCATTCAAATTTATGCGCGGATCTACGAAAGCCCTCGCGTGACCCACTGCTGCTCGGATAAGCAGGCTCGATTATGTAATTGTCTTTTGTAGAAAAGGCGGGGGATGCGCCTTTACACGCCCTTATCTCGATCATGCAACATTGTACGTGAAGGAAAGTCGAACAAGCCACGGTCAATTACCGCGCGGTATCAGCAGTAGATCTCGTTTACTTATTCATTTATGCGCGCACGCACGCGCTCGCCTTCCGTAATGCTCTTTGCCTTTCTTTCGTCCCCTTATTCCCCGCAAACCATTTTTACGAGCTTCTTTGCCTTTTATCCGAACGTCTCTTATCCTCTTTCACCTTTTCCATTCTTTTCTCCTTCAACAAGGCCTCCATCTTCTTCCATAACCCTTCAGAAAGAACCGTACTTCGCAAACGAACCGTTTGCTCGTAAAAGGATGTTGAAGTTTCAGCCAATTAGAGCGCGCAGCGTTGCCTTTGGGGCGGAGCAGCGTCCCCTCCCCTGCCTTCTGGACTGACGGTGCGCGGAGGGGGCTTGAAGCGACGTGTATGATGTCCTTTCTTCTTTCCTTCGATACGGATCTACTTTTGTGCTCTCTGTCCACCTTTCTCCCGTTTCCAGAAATTGTGTCAGAGTTCACGGTCCGCTCGCCACGTTCGATCTAGTCGTTGCCAAATTTCTGTAGCCGGAAGGTTATTGGCGATGCCGCAGGGAGTCTCGAGGATCTCCTCGACACAGAACCCTTTCAATATGCAGCAAATTTGGTATATTGCGGGTAGAATGTGTTCCTTGGATCTCCACGAGCAAACGCACCTTTTGCCCCTGATGCTAAGTGGTATACGATGGTATCTACTATTTGTGGGGTGACGAGTTTCGCTATTATACAGAGTGTTTCATTATTCATCACAGTAGATTTATAGATACAGAGAAAAAAATTCATATGAAGCTGACCCCAAGTCCTCCCCAAATTTTCAAATATTACAAGCACTTGGAAGTGGGTTAAGCGTAATCCTCACGTTCATTCTTATTGTTAGTTCCGAAATGGGACACAGTAGGCACGCAAGAATATTGATTATTTTGACGAGAAAGCTCCCCGGAATCCATGCAGCCGTCCAATTTTCGGCTTTCCATAGTAGGGGGTGTCCTCGATTTATGGAGCACCCCCGACGAAGCGGTGAACACTGTGGAGAGACTCTGAAATGAAACAGAGGGAGAAAACCGTGGATTCTCTTTCCCGTCGCACGAAGAGACCACTGGGTCCCCCATCGCGAACAGTTTACAAGGGAGAAAGGGAGTTATCGATTTAATTCCCCGGGAAAACTCGCGTGGGGAAAAGCAGTAGGGGCTTTGCGAAGCTTCTGACGTCTCCCTTTGTTCGATCCTGTCAGCGGCGGGGGATGTGAGCGAAAAATTCTCGTTTTTTCCACCCCGTGACTGGGAATCGCAGTGGAAAATTCGGCCTATGTGTCTTTGGCCCTTCCCCGCCCGGGGAAAATGCAGAATTTAAGCAAGAAGCCTCGGACATTTTTTTCTGCTGTCATTTCCCATTTGGGAGGAGGGAGGGCTTCGCTTGAGTAGCTTAATGAATAAGTAGGAAAAGGATGGATATGGAAATGGAGGTCGAGAGTGGAACAGTGGGAATTGATTTCGGTTTAGTCTGGTGCCTTAAAATTTACAAACATGCAGAATTTCTGAAAGTCTAAAATTTCAAATTTTCGGGGATTTCTAAATGTGAAAATTTCAAAGTTTAAAAATGTCTAAATTTAGAATTCTGGAACTTCAAAATTTCCAAATTTAACCATTTCGGAATTGTAGTACTTGGAATTTGAAAATTTGAAGACTGAAGTTGTAAATTTTCTAAACTAAAAAATTTCAAAATCCCACAACTACGGAAAGTTGAAGTTTTAAAAATTCCTAAATTTCATATTCACGCAACCACAGATTTTCAATTTTTCAAAATTCAGAATTTCAAAAGAAAACTAAAAGTTTTCAAAATTCCGACGTCCCCAGTCCTCAATAGTTCGGCCCCCGTGGTTTCGAAATTCTTGAAAAAGTTGCATGCGAGGTGATGGCGTCGATCTGATGTGAAGAAAGAGGCAGCCTGAAATCACCGAGCGTCCCGCCGAGTATCTACGAGCATTGTCCTGTTTGATTGGTAGTGGGCGAATAAACGCGTAACACATTCCGCGGCCGCCGCCGCGCCGCGCCGCGCCGCGCTGCGCCGATGGGACGTAAATACGCTCGATGAAAGTTTCCCAACGCGGTGGCCGAGAGGCTCTGGCCGCTCATTCGGATGCGTCTCGCGTGCGTTTCTCCGTCGGAGGAGGACCGGAAGCTGGCTCGTCGCGCGTGCATCGTCACGCGTATCCGGTGCCCTGGAGTTCGTTTATCGCGGCCTGACACGTCCACGAAAGGACACATCGGGGATCCTCTTCCCATCTTCCTCTACGTCCGACCCCCCTTTCACTTGTGCGCCACTTCTCTCTATGCTATTATTAATTATTATGCAGACTCTTACGGAGTTTGCAGTTTGCTTCCTTGCGAGATATTCCAGCATTTCCAGTAAAAACGGACACACTGTATATGGCGGACGATGAAAAAGAATTAATGAAATTTGTGGGATCTGTCGAGGTACCTACTTAACCTTTTGCACTCCGAGTATAGGTACTTGTTGAGGATACTGTAGTTTCAATCAGCGTTATATTCTGCTTTCATTAAACTTCACAAGAATGCCAGAGTTCCTAACTGTTACTGATTTTGAAATTACTCTACTAAATTATGGGATCAGGAACACCCAGGAAAAGGTAGCTGGGAATAAGAGACCCGTGAGGGTGGACTTTGGTGGAGTTGGTTGGGTGTCTGGCCCGTACGCAGAGGATCCGCAGGTCGCGTGGGTTCGAGTCCGTCTTTTCCGTCGCTCCCACACATAAGAATTACGAAACCTCCTTCCTACAATGTTATAATTTTCCTAATTGTAAAAAATTCTGTACTTAATAATTGAATAATACGATAAACTAACATGGCGTACGCCGTGGTTCCGACTAAAAGCCCAACATTCAGATTTCCCTTCACGTTGGTACATGTACCTATTTAAAAATTCATGGAGAATGGACTTCCTCCTCAGCCAGGGGGCCATCTGCGGTCCGCGAACCATAATATTTGCACATCTAACGCGACGCTCGATAGACAGAGATCTCTGGTCCCCTGGTCTTGCAAAAGTCAACGCCTCGGAAAGACTCTCTACGTCGTATTCTAGTTAATCTGAAAAAACCCTATTCTGTCTTTCCACAGCTGTCTATAACTGGCGAGGCGACACGCGCTATGGCCTCCCTCTGGAGATCGGAGAGACAGTGCAGATCCTGGAGGAGTGCGCAGGTGAGGCGATTTCATAATTTCCCCAACCAAAAACACCCTTAATATGACTAAAAGTAAAATAAGTCGTTTTCTCCTATAAAAAATACACCTTGCATAGAATTACTACTTAAAAATAGATAAGGATTCCCGGTCTTCACGAATGGACCCACAGAATTGATCTTGACATCCCATCTCCATCGCCAGAATCCATAGCAGTAAAAGCAATTTAATCAATTCAAGCAATTAACCTCCCGTGTAATATCAAGGTACATTCTGTGGCAAATATACGTAACAACTGCCCAGGGACCTGCATACATAAATTCACCAGTTGAACTAACGATCGTTACCTATTCACACCCTATATGTATAATCATCAACCATTCATGACGAGGTTAACCGCCCGCCCCAGTTAAAAGCTTCCAGGATACCCAAGTTGCAAGCGTGCCGAACCGGTTGCTGGTTGCAGGGTGGTACAGGGGCTTTTCGACGAAGAATCGCGCGGTGAAGGGGATCTTCCCCAGCTCGTACATACACCTGAAGCCATGCAAGATTGAGAACGAGGGTCTGTTCGAGTCTGTTATACCTCTGGAAGATCCTGTGGTCCGAGAGGTCACCCTGGTCCTCCGAGAATGGGGCGGTATCTGGAAGAGGCTGTACGTGGTGAGTGCAAAAGGGCGGCTGAAATCCAAGCCAGATATTCAAGCGGTTACTGTACGTATCTTGCAACTAATTCGAGCATCCACTGTTCCTTGGGCCTGTCCAGGATCGGGAGAACTACAAGTTCGACACTCTGAAGAAGGTGATGAGGGAGCTGCTGGAATGGCGACGGCAACTTTTAGCTGGCACGCTCACCACCGATCAGACGAGGGAGCTGAAGCTGAGGATCATCAACAAGGTGGACTGGGGGAATCGGTAAGTCAGCATTCACCACGATAATACTAGGGATAACGCTGGCGGTCGTTGAAAGCGAGAGGCCGAAATTGGAAAGTATCATAATGCAACGTCTCGTCGATCTCCACCAGTGTGCCTATAATAGAACGATTACGAGCTTCCTACTGTCGTTGCTTCCAGTGTAATCTGCTGAGAAATAGCACGGGAGAGACTGCTGGTCTAATTCTCAAATGATTTTCGCTGGTTAGTCGATGTGGAATGGGACGTTGTCGCTGTTTGATGTGCGCGACTTTGATTTGCTATGAGAATCAATGAGTCATGAATATGTGACGCGAGGTGGAGAATGTTACTTATTAGAGTCAATTGGTGTTGACCATTGGTAGTGTTAAGTGACCATGAGTACTTAAATACTTGAGTACTCAACACTGAAACTACATAAATATTTGATGAATTAACCGAGGTTGATGTTTCACACGGGTATTCAAATTAATCGAGTAAACCATTTGAGCAATAAGTCACTCAAGTACTCAACTGCTCAAATACTCAATCTAGGAACTACTGAAACATTCACCCGCGCGAGTACGTGACTACTCAAGTACAGAAGTATGCAGGTACTCTTACACTCGAGTCCCATCGCTCCCAACCACTCGAGTACCCGACTACTCACGTACCCTACTGCAAGTCCTTAACCTTGATACAATAAAGAAAACTGAAACGTATAAAGGAAGATCTCCAGCAATTCCTCGCGATTTCGCAGCGAAAGAAGGCGATACCGATGGCACCGACGTACGCGTCGTATAGAAAGAGTATATACTTTATTTCACTTTACTCTAATAGTTCATTTGTCCTGTCTTTCGTTCGCCCCCGCGGGTTTACATTTAACGTTGCACGTTGCTGGCAGTCTTCGTCACGACCTAGGCACAATCGTCACGAATGAGCATTGTTCCTCGGTGTCTTACAAAACTCCTAGAACGCTATAGTACTCTCGATATAATACTACTTTGAAGGCACATCGCGAACCATCGTGTTCACCCTTAAACTAAATCTCTACCTTAGTATATATCACTCGAAACGCGACTAATATTAATAACATATAACGAGCCTTACTACGAAGAAGAATAATGAAGAGAGGGATACTACGAGACAGATAATTATTATTCGCCGTAGTTATTGTCATTCTATATTTAGCGGCAGCGTTGCGTTATCCTCCTCGCTAGTAATCCGGGAAAACTTGAAACGTGAGCAACAAACGACGATTTCATACTAAAACGACACACCATCTGCGTCACTATGCTACGGTCCTCGAGGGAAGGTCGTCGAAGGGAGCTGGAATTGAGCTTGATGCCACCTCCGACCCGCTTCCGTCCACGGTTTCATTTCTAATGGTCCCTTTTTAGCAGTCGATTTATCAAAGTATCCGAATCCTCTCTTCCACGGGCTTCAAACTGAAATTCTTTGTACAATTTGAAGGCGTAAGTAGAAGCCTGCAGATCAATTTAAACGCCACAGCGTTCAGCGACAATTCCCGCCGGAATCGAATGAATCGAAAATAGTTTTCCTTAAATTTAAGTCGATTATATATTCACAAATTCCTTCTAATTTAAATTTAAACAAAAGCTTGTCGTAAGCCTCTGATACGACGAGAATTTCATCCGCAAGCATGTCTACGTATACGTATTAGAAATGTCCTCGTGGAATATCTATCGACAGACATTGGCAACTGGGAATGTCCCTAAACATAATGTCTTTTAACTAACGATAATTGCACCAATCGCGCGCATATATCGAGAAGAGCATAACATTTAAAACGAAAAAAAAGAAAGAAAGAAAGAAAGAAAGAAAGAAAATAATAAATCACGAACATTTCGTTCCTCTCCTCGTCTACTAGATTCACTTTAGGCACACATACGATCGCAGGAGATTGCGTGGCACTCTCGTATTCTTTCCTTTAGACACGGTATAGTGGACAGCCTGCGTAATTCTTAGCGCTACGCGAGCAGCGCTCCTAGATACAATCCTCGATGAATCGAATTTCGAACACGAGACAGTCGCTTCTGCAACGTGCCACGCTCTCCTGCCGAAGAATGTCACCGTATATCGACTCGCTGCGAGCCACCGGGCGCGGTACAATAATCGGTGATGAAAGTAACGAGGCTCGTGGACGCAAATCGATATACACTGGTGAAAGGCACTCGTTTCTCCGCGGCGCACGCAAAATAATAATATTTCAAGGAATGTGAATCAATGTATATCGGCTCGATAGGGATCCAGGGACACCGACCATGCAATCATGTTTCACTCGCGTCATCTATGATACGATAAGCGACGGATTTTCCGTTCAAGAGAAAGAGGAAGCTGAATCATCGCGAGAGTTGAAGGCTAACTGTTCGAAATTCACAACATCTGCTTCAATTTCCTCCTCGAAGCCCTCCTCCCATGGTCCAACTGATCGCAAAATATATAACAAAAATATGTAACGCATAAGCCAAGCCACTTCGAAGTTGCCTGGGAGGTTTGGTTCTATTTTACTCTTATCTTCCCTCGATGGAGGATAGTCTTCTGTATTGTATATTGGAGGGGAAAAAATGGCAAGAACTCGCGCGTTTGTTTGAGCGATTGCATCCCCGCGTTGGTGTCCCTAGAAAGCCGTCGACGGCGCAAACCTTTTTCACGGAGGGGCCGATGGTGGACGCCCACCCTCGGCGTTATCACAATGCGGGAGAGAAGGCAATGATATGGTAGGGGGGGATTAGATCTCGGTGTCCTTCGCGTACTTCTCGATCTCCGGGTAGATGGGGGACATCTCGAGGGTGCTGGGCGCTGAGGGGACCGACGTCGGCGACGCACCGCTCGCGGAGCCTAGGAGCAGCTGACTGCACAGCTCGTCGAGCACTTCCTTGAACATCATCATGTTCATGTTCTGGCCCAGCAGGTGGAGCAGCAGGAAGTCGCCAACCTGAACAGTTGAGGTGCAAATGAATATTTGTGCTCTAGACTCTAGATGGTGGGAAGGTGTTGCGTTGCAAAAGTTGGAACGTAGTTTTCGGTTTTATGAGGATTTTAGGGTTCCTGGATTTTGAATGTTTTTGGTGTTTGCTTGGGAGGAATAGGAGGAGCTGTGGAAGATTGGAGGGCTATGATCTGTTCTGGAGTGAAGTCCTTCGTAAAATTGCCTTGCAAGTGTGAAGGTACTACTAGGTGCTTATCTTGGCTTTTAGCTTTGGCTTTCTTGTTGAAGAGGAATGCAAACGCTGGGAGAACTCTAGATTGTGTAGTAATAGTTTTGTAGTGGAGCAAATAAAGAAGATCTGCACTCTGAGAAATAGCTGGTATGTGGACTACCAAAACTTAAACTATCAAAGCTTACAAGTAAACATTCACTTACAGTGAATGGAGTTTCTCGATTTGGAATATATTTGTTGAAAGTACTCATAGTAACTAAGAAATCTCGAAAATTATATCTGCAAGGGACCTATTTTACTCATGTTATTGAGGCGTACGCTGAATCCGAATATGAAGTTATGTTTTGTGTACAAAAATTTCTTAGGTAATTCTCTCAATAAAAAATCGTTTTTTTTTTTTTAGATAAGTTAAAAAGGAAAGGCCGCAGAATTTTTTAAATATGTTTTTCGGATTCCACGTCCGGGCCCCTAGGGCAAGATACCAATTCAACGAACTTTGACTTTGAAGTTGTTTATTTAAAAAATTTCCGGTCTTTCGTTTTTGAGTTATCTCCCAAAAACCCGTTTTATTTATTAAGAGAACTACCTTAGGACATTTTTTTACACAAAAAAAATAACATATTCGGATTCAGCGCCTCAAAAAACATACAGATGCCAAGTTTTAGCCAATTATTCTTAAATAAGAGGATTTTGCCGTTTTACGCATACGCCTCAATAACACGAGTAAAATAGGTCCATTGCAGATATCATTTTCAGGATTTCTTAGTTACTATGAGCATTTTCAAAAAATATATTCCAAATCGGCAAACTAGATTCACTATAAGTGAATTTTTACTGGTTAGATTACAAAAGCATAATGGGATATCAAAGCTTAGAATCTATAGCAAATAGCCCCATAATGGGATATCAAAGCTCCCCCTAAACATAGTCTAAACTTCATAGCAATCACCCCATAGTGGACTTCCAAAGCTTAGGCTCCATAGCACTAGCCTCATAGTAGACCATCAAAGTTTTAACTCCACACCAACAAGCCATCAGCGCACCTGTGTCTTTCTGATGAGCGCGCTGACAGCGGCAGGCGTGCCAAACTTGAAACGTCTCCTGAGGATCGTTTCCCGAGTACTAGGCAGCAGGACCACCGCCATGCTGTAAAGCATGGCGACCCCGCTGAGCGCCGCCAGCAGGATGAACCAGAACCACAGGAAGATGTAGATCTTCTCGTTGAGGATGTTCAGGGCGAGAACACATAAGGCGTCCAACTTCTGGATGGTCCCTGAGGCACCGAATTTGTGGAAGGTGCACTTGGTGACGCGGGGGAACACCTCGACCATGGGGTCGGTGCGTTGCTCCTGGTTCATGTTGCTGAACTTGATGACGTCGGTGCCGTAGGACAGGAACGCGCCACCGAGGAACGTGTCGACGAAGAATATGTTCCCCACCTGGAGAAAAAATGTTCAAAGCTGTGGCTGAATACTCATTGAAGGTTCATTCTAGCTAACTGTGATTGTAGAAATGAAAGCTGACTTTGCAGAGATCATGGAGGACGAGACGGCGTTCAATTTAAATACAAGGCTACCAATTGTGCCATTATTTGCATACAGAATTGGGGAACAAGAGATTACAATTATGATACTGCCTCTATGCAGAATTCTAGACCTAGAAAGAGTCACCAGTACATCTGAGACTCATTTTGTAACCGTTCCCCAATTTGCCTCGATATAATCCCTTAAACCTTAAATCTCACAACCAACGAGGGAGCCTTCTAAAAATGCATTTCCGGAGATAAAACACCACTACCCTTCCCTCTACGTCTTCCATCCACCCCTATGACTTGAACAGCCACCTCAGAAATTCCCCTCAGTCTACCCTCTCGTCTCTCCATTTGCTCTACCCGTTCTCGCACCAGAAGCAGAGACGTCAAGGGCGTTATTAAAGCCTCGACGCTTTTAAGATCGCCCTCTGAGAAGGCGAGAAGGTGTTCCATCTATTCGGTACATACCACGTTAACGAAGTTGAGGGCCTCGCAGAAGAAGTAACCCGCTGCGTATGTGTTGTGCAGATGCATCGTGTCGGATATGTACTTGACCAGTCGTTGCGACTTGGCCTGCCGTTCCTGCTTGTTATCGACCATGGCCCCCCTCATACCGTCCGATATCATTCTGACCTTGCCCTCCTCCCACTGCTTCCATATCCAGTGGGGTATGTAGAACAGGATCCCTTGGAAGAACAGCATAAATGGTACCCACTGATAGTAGGAATGGTACCTCTTCTCGTTGTAGTCACCGCCCAGGCCGGGATGCGCCACGTGGGTGCCGACCGGCTTGTGGCTGTTCTGCGGCAACGTGAACGTGTACGTGATCCAGCAGTACGTATTTATCACGTTCTCCGGCACCGCTCCGTCGCTCAGGCAGTTTATCGGATCGCCTGCAACCGTTAAGCGATTGTCCGGTTAAGATTAAGATGCCTTTAGGGGTAGACGGTACTTTGAGCAGGAGGGTGTATTGGGTTGTTAGAAATGAGTTTATAAGGATGATAAAGAAGTTCAGTCCAGGACGGTTCTGGGGTAAGGACTGAGCGGTCTATGACAGTTCTGTACCAAAAGGCATAGCCCTCTCCACTATAATCTAATCTCTCTCTCTCTCTCTCTCTCTCTCTCTCTCTCTCTCTCTCTCTCTCTCTCTCTCGACACTCGATAGTTGGAAGATCGAATGCACACACAGGCTAAGTCCCTGCCATAAAATCCCTTAAAATTGGTGACGCTAACAGGGTGGACAGGTGAACTGGACGAGGGTGCAGCTTTTGCTTGTGGAATTCTAAACAGTGCTACCCCTATTTGCATCACTCATTTCCACAAAACTGAAAGAAGCGGAGCAAAGAGCAAGCCCCTCCCACTGACCTTGAGCAAGCACTTGCTTCGATTCCCACTGTACCTATGCTCTCCACGGATGACACCTTCGAAAATTGTTGCGCAATTGGCCTCGTTAGATAACGGGCGCGTTATCGGTTCGATTACCAGCGCAATTGCGCGCGTTAAATTATGCAGCCAGCGGTTCCCTCGGTCGCCGGGCGGGAACACGTCGCGTTCGAAAAGCTGGGGCACACGTGCGAAGCACGGTGGGCGCGCACGGCGCGTCGATAAGCACGCCGTTAAAGGGGAAACGATAACAGCCGTCAGGAATCGCGTCTGGAGACCCCGTGCGGAACATGAGACGAGCAGATGGGACGCGCTTAGGCACAGCTACGAATAAACGCGTGTCCTCGAAACGGGACACCGCTGTTACGACTTTAATCACGACCGTCCGCGCCCTATGCAATACATTTATGCAACTGACGATGATCCCTGACCCGTGCACCGTCCGCGTGCATATAGCACGTCAGCTAAGAGGATCAGTTTTCCTCGTTAATTCAGCCACGAATGGAGGGTAATTGCAGGCGATCAGAATAAATAATTCGACGAGAATAGAATGTTCGTTTTGCTTCAAGACGCGGATCAACCGTTCTCTAATTAACGTTGATTGCTTCTGAACGGTGTACAGGGGGATTCAGAATTGTGGGTATACTGTGGGAGAGTATAGAAATGTTTTGGGGACTGTAGTTGGCAGATAATAGTATTCGTTGGTTAAAGTTAAAGAAAAATTAATGTTTACAACAATAAAAGAAGATATCAGTGTCATTTATACCGCTGGAACTGCAAATGGCTCAAAGCCACTGGAGTGGGGGGAACGCTCCGCCCCCAAAAGCAGTCTGCGCGCCCCAATTGGTCAGAACTTCTACAGCGCTTTACGAGATAACGGTCCATTTGCAACACACAGTTCCTTCTCAAATTTTTATTCTCCCATTCAGCAGAATTAAATACTTGCAATCCATAAAGTAATTCCACTTTCGACTACTATATCTCTTTTCACACAACCTCCCACCACATTACGCGCATACAGTGGTTCTCAAGCTCGTTCACATAAATTAAAAACAATTAATTACGATAGTCACTACCCTCCCTAGTAGCAAATGCTACAAGGAGTGCTTATGTTTCATATTTCCTAGATTAAGATCACTTATGACTTTACCCTATCGTAAAGAAATTTGTGAGTAACTACATCACTCGTTCGGAGATACATCTATCTCTGAAAATCGTGCCATTATTTCTCTTCGATTTCTCCTCTACTTTTCTCTATTATGACATACCCTTCTGTCTCTGCTATCTGCACTTTTGTTACCCACAGTTCCGAACCACTCTATCTCCCCCAATCCCGCGTCATAAGCTGCAATCAACGTTTCTTTACTGAATCCCAAAGAAAACTTCGAACCAACAACACTAATGAAACGGAACAGTAAAATAAAAGAAGCGTACCAACTCCATCCACCTTTTAGTCCAAGAATCAGAGAAGAAAGAAAAAGAGCGTTGCTTACCTATCAGGTTGTTGGCGGAGACGATGATGCAACAGGCAAACAGAATCGCGGACGTGATCCTGTAGTGGGCCCTGAACACCATGTTATCGATTATCGCCTTGTCGACGAGGTATCGCACCTTGACGAACCCGGCCACAGCCGAGACCAGTCCAAACACAGCCATCCTGTCCCTCGATCAGCCCCCTGGAAACAAGCCAGTAATAAATTCGTCACGCGTAGCTGCAATGCCATCCATTGCACAGCTAGTCGGATTACAGAGTGACAAATGCACACGTGCGCGCGTCAACGGAGACGGTCGAGATCAGAGTACGCTGGAGACCGGGTAATCCGAAGTGCGCGCGGCCTAAAGTGGCTTCAACAACCATGGTTGGGCATTATTCGAATAAAATTTGATTCGACTAATATTCGAATATAAATTTCCACTAATCTTGGAATTAAAATTTCGAATAAAATAAAGTTATTCGACAAAAACGAATAAACGAAACGTTATTCGTTATTCAAAATAAATTTAGAATTAAATTTCATTATGTGAAATCACTTATACGCACTTCAAGCCTGAGGAGAGCACTCCACTCAACAAGAAACTCCTCGAAAACCGAAAAAAATATCTTTTTTTCTGGTAACTTCTTTGTAGCATCAATTCGGATTAAACGGTCCCCGATTTAGGCAGAGTTCGTATTAAAGGGAACTCGGTTTATCGACGCTTCATTGTAAGCAGGAACTGTGTTTATCGACACTTCATTGTTAGCAGTTCGATGAATGAACGTTTTATATCTGAATGGGTGGCGTTATCCTTCCTTGTAAGACGTCGATGTTGGCGATTTGTCACTGGTTATCGAGTTACTGGAGGAACCGCGGTGAAAAGCGCCACCGTCAGCTCGACTGCCCGCAGTGCCCACTGCTCCAGCATTCGCATTCCGTCATCCAGTAACTCGATGAGTCAATGTACTTAAACCGAGACGAGTAGAGGACCTCGATGTCCTTTGTAGTTTGTAACGTGCGTGTCGCTTAAGAACGCCGCCGTGCGTCTTAGCGTTTTAATTGCTTCGAGTCCCGAAACGCCCGCAATACTCCCCCCAATTAGCGGTAATAACAGGCACCGTGAAAGTAATCGGCAAGGAAGATTGCGGCGGTAAAGTGACCGAACTGTTCACGTTACCTCTGCGGTTTAGTCTGCGCAATCTGGCAACTTCTCTTTTGGCAGGAAGTTACCGATAAATGGTGCTTATAATTATAGAATTATACTATCAAATTCTGCCCCCTTAACACTTTGAATCCGGGCGACGTGTAACTTCTAAATTAAATCAAATTAAGAAATATTGATGCGAAGAAATTGTTTCTGGAAATTTTTGTTTTGAAATTCCCCGAATTCAAATGGTTAATTAGTCCTGTCAATTACTTCAACTCATCTGGAGTCCAAAATCTCGAGGCAGAGAAATAGAATCTAAAGATCACGAATCTTCAGTAGCAAAACTTTCGACGTTAAAATATTAGTGGGGACAACTGATATTAGGAACAAAATATAGGCAGAGGAAAGTAAAGTAATACAAGAGCTTCCGAGTGGAGAACGTGGGAATGGAGGTTCTCGGACGATGTAAGAAGCAGAGCGCGATGCGAATCAACATGCCTGTTCCCGCGCTTACGCGCGCTTTAGGTGTTCTGCGCGAAGCACCGGTAGTAACCTTGTACAGCCGGAAACGGCAGATGTGTGGGGGATCGATACGGAGGCCCGCCGCCTTTTAAGCTCCGTGAATTGTTCTCACGACGAAACAAAAGCATGGCCCGAGAATGGCGGGCTCCAATGCCGAGATTTTCGTGCTCGACGTCGACCCCTCTTTCTCAACGCGAAAACGCGCGAAAAAGTCCCCATTTGCAAGGCGCTCGAGCCATACCGGCTCGAGAACCAGCATTCGTTGTCTGACGCTATTCAGGCGAAATGCCTCAACACTTTTCGCTGCGACGATTTCAAAGGAAATCGACTTTCAAAGCTGCCACGACTGTACGAGTTACTTCGCTCCCAGTGAGCAGAATGTAAAGACATTTTAGTTTGAAAATATGTTTTCTAAGAAGTCAGTCTAACATCGACAGATATGGGCTTGTGAACCAATGTGACCGAGCTGTAGGATGCTTGAGGTATGTTAGTCAATTAATTGAATGCAGAGGGCACGCGCCAGTGCGGAGGGTCAATCTCTACGTATGCAGGGTTGCCAACTCTGCGGTATCTTTGCTCTGCTTCGAAACATGTAAAATATCGAGTGTTAAATTTGATCATCCCTAAATCCTCTAAAAAATCGTAGTAATCGTGAAAAATGCAAATACTCTAAGCTTCTTAGAACTCCTCCTCTAAATGCAAAGATTGTGAAACAGATTTGAAAAGGAACCGAGAAAATATACCGCGTGAGTTTCGCGCGGGTTCACGAGTCTTTTCACGGCGCGGCGGCTCTTGTGGACTCTGTCCATTCACACGTGACGAGAAGATAGCCAGCTATAACATTACGGCGCTGACTACAGTTAGATTCCGCAATCTTTTTCTTTCAAGGGACACCGTTTGCAGACGTGCGCGCGAGCGCGCACTCCCGAGGGTATCGTGTGTAATTTCAGATCCCCGTATCCGACGTGCGGTCGTTTCGCCGAGATGGATGATTTAAAACGATCTGTAATTTCCGAGAGAAGCGTGTCGACTGGCATTTCGCAACTCTGCAGGATTCTCTAATTATTGTTTTGTGCCAGAGACTCCTCCTCTCGCTGGTATTCATCGATACTTTATAATAATATTAATTACGACGTAATTTTGCACTTTCTTGACAGTTTAAGTAAACAGACTGCCAAGGGGAGCGCACGATTAGTGTACACCATATATAATTTCCAGCAAGAATTATTTATAGACTCTTGTATTCTCTATATGTCCCACTTAGGTATATCCACATTTAAGAAAAAATAAAAGTAAACATTGGTCTAGGTGCAACGTTATCTGTGATCCGAGTTCAAATTCCCCTAATGTAAAATACATTTTTCCTTCGATATATATATTCTGCTTCGTTAAGCTTCGATTGCTGTTATAATTATGTATTTAACCGAGTAAATTAATGAATATTCAGAGATTCATCCGTGCACGGTTAGACTTTCTGTGACAACGGGTTCCACGATTCCTTCTCTCCGTGCTTCCTCGAAACGCTCTCAGTAAACCTATATATACGACATACAAGTCAAACCAGTTACACCCGACTGTTTCTCGTGAAACGAGTGAGGGGACAGAAAGGGGGGGGGGGGGGGGGCGTCGTCTGCGGGAGAGTGGACACTGACGACACCGAGAAAATACCACCACGCTTTCTAACCATGAACTTCTCTCACCATTACTTGAACTATTCATTGGACCTTCATAAAAAAAGAACATCGCTCTAACACTCTATAAACCCCTTTAGAAGCTTAAAGAAACGATGAGGAGGGTGTAAGTACCAATCTACCAATGACAGTCAACAAGGAAAGGAGGTGTGTAATGCGTGTATATCTCTACTTCAGATTACTAAATCTAAGGAATTCCTTCGAACCAAGTGGCTCATCTTTATCTTTCCAATCTTTACGCGGAAAAGTTCATTTCCCAAGCATCATCGTTGTCTTCCTCACATGGAAGACAATACTTATGTAGCACGTTTCCCACCGATGATCACAGACACCCATCCCTATAATAATTACCGGGCTATCGAGTTTCGATTTTAAGGCAGACACACCGGAATCCTGCGCAACCGCGAGACCCGATGGTTTCGGTTTTTTGCGCTCGTCTCGGTTCTCGCGGCCGCAACGCGCACCCATGTCGTGTGCACGAATTACACGTATCGCGTTACGGATGCAGGGAACAGGTTTGGAGTTGCGACGAGACGGCCACCGGTTCCTTATTCGGTGAAATATCTCGAGTCTCGGTTAATCCCATGCGGTTCGACGACTGAACTTAACTCCCAAGATCCATGGCTGAAGCAGCGCGTATAAAGTGGCTTGTAGTAGGTTTTCAAAGCGTATATACCGTTTGTATATAGTCTGCATAAGTTACCTTTGCGTGGGTTTTGAAAAATTCAACGTTTGTAGAAGAAAATTTCTATTATAAATGTGCGTAAATATTGTAAACTATGACAGAGATGTGTCTGTAGGTTTAGATGAATGTGGTGGGGGTAGCCCCTTAGTGGTACTCAACAGTCAATTATTATTCATCAGTCATACTACAATTACATGATCTCAATATGAAAGTCAATATCAGGCACCAATTTTAAATATCAAGAATTAAATTCCTCGTCATTCCCATTCAGTACAAAACGTACAATAAATTTCGTCTCATAATTACCAACCACAAAGTCAAGATACTCGAGCCCATCTGTAGAGTGCGGAAAACGCCCAAGGGCGTTTCTCTACCACGCGCAGCGTAGCGCGTTCACGGTGTCCTGCGCGGCTCTTGCACACTCAGCCTCCATGGATCGGACTTTCAACCGAAACGTTAACAAACCCGTCTGGATCCGCAGCAAACCGAATACCCCACGCGGTAGGATCGATAATTGTAGTCGCCGCGTGATGTACGAGGCCATAGAGGAGGTCTAATAAAGGGTAATGGTGACTGCAAACCAAAGCGTTAAGTACCTACTACCGAGATTTACGCGATTTATAACACGAGGATAACGTTCCTCGAGCAGAATCTTTTCGCCTAGCCCAAGATTCGCTCTCTATAATATCGTTTTACTCGATCTTTTTTCATCCATTCACTCGACAATACCTCAAGCTTCTTACTCGAATCGACCTCCACCCATTCTTGCTAGCAGTGACGCATGCGATGATGTAAAAATCGGTTTCGTTGAAATCCTGTATCCTTGTATTCACAATTGCAAATGGGGATGCACGTTTTCTTCAAGCTCGATTAAGCCTTAATATACCAGGTGGGAAGATCGACGTTGTTCTTTTTTTATTTTTGTTAATTTCCGTTGTCATAATTTTGTCATAACTTTTCTATTAAACCTGATAAGAATACCAATAAGAATCGCGAAAACTTGATTTACTGAACATCCACGTTCCACTATTGTCATTTTTCTCCTTTCATCATTCACAAATTCATAACGAAATGAAGATAAGCTAGACTAACTAACAGTACAGTAGCGCACTCAGGATTTAATCTTGGGGGGAACCGACTTGAAGGAATAAAAATACTTTTAATGCAAATTCAATAAAATTCATTACGTGATTATAAAAATTTAGAATAAAATTCAAATAAGAAATAATAAAAATAATAAAAACCTCCTCCCCGGAGGTTTCTAATTTCTTTGTAAAATTTTGTTCTTTTTTCATATTTAATGTATGTATTAATGGAACACAGAAAATCGCTGGCAGAGCGTTTCTAACAGTTACCCATAGGTAATAAGAAACATATGCAATTGAGGTCCTTGAGTGGACCCCCCCCCCCCCCCCGCCCCTCCCCTATTGGTACGCTAAGGTACCCCTATTTGCTGGCAAGAAGTTGGCAAGAAACGCCAATGCGATTCGTACTTGACCCGAATGCGGAGTTCCTAGCCCGCAGTATCGTTTCGGCAGCGCAGTTCGCCCACGTGCTCGCGAAATATTGGCGAGCCGCAGTTTCCGTTGATACAACGCCTTTGATTCCGAAAATTAAGATAAGCTCGAGAAACTATCGTTTTACTGGGAATGTGATTTTTCCATGCGACATCGATGATTCACATCGATGACAGGGTGATTCAGAAGTGGGGAACTAAAAGGACGAAATTATAAATTTCTTAATTACGAAAATGAATTTTCTTTTAGGGTCATTGTTCTGTCACGACGCTTCATAAATGCAGTGCACATCGTGCTGGCACGTGTTCATACAGTACTGAAAGTAATGCCGCATACTGTATCTACGAATAAGTAGCTAGCCTTTTCTAAGTTTGTTGTAGTTCAGATTCTTAAAATATAGATGCATTTTGTGGACGAATCAAAGTATACAGCAGTACTAAAAAATTGTCCAAGCACAGATGCAAGTACCTCTACAGTAATGGTCAAAGGAACGATTAAACCGTAAACGGTAACAGAAATAAGATAGCTCTACCAGAAATAATTATTTACATCTTGAAAGGTTTTGAACCGTATCTCGTGTGCGGAAATCCGCCAGTCTCATTTGTCCACGATACTCGTTCAACGCCCCAGCGGCGTTCCCCCGCACAGACTGAACGCAAGTATAGGTAGATCATCCGCAGGGGGTTAAACTTTCTTTTAACCACCACTGTCCACCTTCTACCCCACCACTCTATCTCTAAACCCTATAAATTCCTAAATTCTATTTCCCCTTTCACCTTAAAAATTCTCCGAAATCGAGTCGTGTTTTCAACAGAAATTCCAAAGGTGACTCACGATATTCTGGTTTTGAATGAATCTAACAGTAGTCCAGAGGACGTGGACGCGAGTCACCGAAGCGTGGGCGTGATTTACGCTGGCGATCGAGCCTAGTGCCCGCAATTTCCCTGGTACTTGGACCAATAGGAAAGTCCTCGAGAACAAATGCTGCTTGTTGCCGGCGGCGTAATCGGCGGAGTACGAGCGCGATCGATCGAGCAGCAAGAACGCGTTACGAAACACGGGGCAAAGTGGCATTTAGCCGAGACCAACGTTCCCCAAAGCGGACTCTGTTCCCCGATTCAATTTATTCCCGGGGAAACATTATTAAACGTTTATCGAGCTTGCAGAGGGCCGATGCGGCACGGGTGCGCTCCATGCATTTTCATGAGCGCGAGTAGTGGATCGCGCGATCGTTGGCCTTGATTAACTAGATTCCGCGACGAACGTCTCTGCAGCGAAATTAGTCGAGCTTTTCCCCGTCGCGATGATGGTGATCCGTTAATCCCTCTTTCTATTAAAAAATTCTCTTGCATTTCTTTTAATTCCTTTAATTTTATTGCTTCTACGGTGCATAGTGTCGGTAATTGGTTCGTTAGAAGTACATTGGAGGGGGTAACATTTAACGTTTATAGAGAAAGTGGTCTGTACTGTGGCATTCAAGTGTAAGAGACTTTTCTGAATTTTAAAATCTGTTACATAGTAATAATATTGCTAAGTGTTTAGAAGTGTTTGGCTAAGAGAAGTAGGGGGAGGGAGAGAGGGAATTAACGATCCAGGAATGATTGAGATTGAACTAAAGAAACATACACTGCGTTGAAGTGATCACCCTGTATAAGGGGGCTTCAAAATCTTTGAAGTGCTTTGAAGGGCCTCTGAATGTTTTAATCCGGTACTGGTACGAAAGTTGAATGGGGTACTGTTGTGGGGGCCTTTACCGCGGGGAAATCGATTTTGAAAATAAGTGTGAGATGATTTGTATTTGATAGGTGTAATGAGCAATAGTGTCAGGTTCACAGAATGTATATTCAATAAGCAGATGGACAAATAAATGCCTACGCCCTTGATTTCACAGTGTAAATGCTAGGGGGGTAGTGGTGAACTAGTTTAGAGGTTTGAGAATGATCTAGTATCGAGGCATTGGTTGCTCCTTTGTTTCCTAACCTCATCATCTTATTATAACTCCTATAAACTTCAATATTGCCTAGAACACCTGTACTAGAACAGATATTAATTTTGAAAATCCTTCTTAAAGGTCTCCTAAGAATCTTTTCTTTTCCTTAATTAATCCAGCATCAAGAATATAGAGAATACTGCCAACACTGTCCCCCTCTTCAATTCTACAAAACCTCTACTATTTTCTACTAAAAAGGTGCCCAAGCAGATGTTGCTCCATTCAAACGTGAAAGTACAATGCGAAAATGTGACTTCCTCTTTCTTTCCATGAAGGAGCCACCTTCCTCTCAGCACGAATGCCTTAAACCATCCACATTGCAGTGCGAATATAATACTATACACTATTATACTCTGACCCTGGGCAAAGTGCACTGACCCCAGCCTCGTCGTCACGAATTCCGACAGCGAAACCGATCGTTACCCGCGGAAACGATCGAGTTAACGGTTTTAGCGATGGAAATGTACGAAGAGGTTAGATGCATGCGTAAGCAGCGCGTGGACGGTAACTCGGAGGCGACTTAAGGACGGGTACAGTGACTTCGACGCGGAAAGGGGATTTACAGTTAGATATCGCGGTTGCTGTATACCTCAGAATTTTTCAACCTTCAATCTGAATAGAAACTAGACGACATTCTTTAGAAAATTGTCAACTGATTTAACCCTTGTACTGAAAATGGGTCATTTTTACCCAAAATCGAGTCATAATGCCTCATTTCTTCTTTATTAATGTATTATTTGGATTGAAACCCCGCCATATCTTTAAATAACCAATCACTGTCAATAATAAAGAAATTTTTTAATTTTTTAGATTTTTGATGTTTTTAGATGTTTACTGTAGAAATTTAATAAGTTCTCAAAATATTAAACTGTAATAATTAAATTGGTTCGATTTAACCCAAATTTACTAACCCGTGTAACTGAAAATTGTTTGGAACTTAAATTTGCTTCAATCGATCATATTTAATCTGTAAGAAGAAAGAACTCGTGTTCTTCTTCGTCTTTCTATCAAATCGTGGCGTTTACGTCGACCTAACCTACAAATTTCGGTCGCAACGCTAGCAGCTGCTGCTTCTTCCACTGTTGCGCAAAAAAGTGGCGAAAAAGACGAAGCAAAAGGAAGAACAACCATGTAGGCCATTCTCGATACACGCGGACTTTACGGAAACACGGGAACTGTTTCAGTCGTAAAATGAGTGTGTAAATGCAGCGTGTCGCCTGGAGAAGAAACTTTGCTATGGTGGCTTCTTTCGATATTACTTCCTGCCCCTTCTTTCTTCTTTTTCTCTGCTCGATAATATGTACTTCCCCTTGGTGGGCTCAGATTCTTGGATTGTCAACGTGGAGGAAAATGGGGAAAGAAACTCATGGATAGGTATGCCTATTAGGTGCAGCTTCTCGCGGAAGGCAATGTTTTAAGTTACGCTTTCACATAAATTTTGCTTTGTAACATTGATCGAGAATGTTGAAACGTTACCGAAGTACTCGAAAAAGAAACTGGACCAAGCTTTCCAACGGTATCTGAGTCTTTTTGGACCCAAGCGTACCACCGCCGAGTGTAATATTGAATAGTACCAAATAGAGCAAATCATAGAAAGGTAGTAAGGTAGTGACTACAGGTCTAAATTGACCCAGGTGCCAACTCCTGTGTGGTCGCCACAGAGGGTTAAAATACAGGGTGGGGACCAATAAGAATCATCACTTTCAATATTTCAAGGAACTAAAAGAATCCACTTACATAATAGTCAGAGAAAAAAAATTACATATAAAAGTTTCACGGGTATAACTATTTTTTTGCAGGGGAAGTCGCTTACGAGCGATTTTTCTCTTATCCCCATAATTTCGGAGATATTCAAGATGGTAATTTTTATTGGTCCACCCTGTATATAATATTTCACAAGATAGTCCAAATATTATAGCACAAAATTAGTTTTAGTAAAACTTCGGGCACGCTTCTTTTTCTTTTTCTATTTTTGTTCCCTGTTCACGTACCTAGAGAGTGGAACAAATTGTTTTAATCATTCGAAGACTTCGATGCCGGTTTAAGAGCGTCGAAGCAGTTGGATGGCGGCCGAAAGATACGTCCTGCTTCATCCATGCATCGTGTCGATCGGATATCGCGGACGAACAATGTTGTTCTCGAGTGAAGGGCACTCGCCCCGTCATCGAGTGAAAGGTGAATGCCGGCGCGATTTTCCAGTATCGACGAGGATAAAAAAAGTACACGATCTAACGAGATCTCGACGGTGAATAATAAAAACACATTGCACGGGGCGCCCGTAGAATGCAACACTGTTTGCCTAGCAAGTTTCTACGAGAAACTCTTTAAATACATATGTATGGCTCGGCAAAGATGTGTGGCGTGTAATTTTTGACATGAAGGAGGTTACGAGAACCGTCCGAGATGCTTGCGATCAGCGGTGCGAAACGGAAGGAAGGAGAGGAAACGAGAGACAATGCGGTAGCGTCGTTCTCAGATAAAAGGGAGAGATCTGTTTTGTCCGCCAGTGATACTGCACGCCGTGTCAACGGGATTCCGGAAGTAGGTGTATAATATCCTCTCTATACGCTTCGTGAATCACCACGGGACTTTGGTCGCCTTCAGAAAACGCGGACCGATGTGAAAGACTCGCGGAACTGAGATAGCGAGCGCGCGTGCGCGGCACCCGTGCCGAGGATGCTGAAGGAACATGTTTGGACATGTACGATTGGACGAACGTGTAAAATTGGAAGAAAATGCGAACGAGATTGAGGTAACACATAATATTCAGAAATAGAAGAACACGGGAGCAGAAAATTCTGCAGTGAATTTACATATATATGGAAAACAGAAGAATAATAGAATATATGAATCTGCAGTTACACGGAAAATTGAAGGGACACGACAGAGGCACAGAAAGCAGAAAGAACACGTACATACACATATACAGCAAGCGAGGCAGCCGAGCGTACATGTACACAAGGGTCTCAATATTCTCAATATCTCATTATATTTCACAGCACGTCAATCGCGACACAGTCGTGTTCTTCAACGGAACACTATCGTTCTGAATACACACGCACGGCGTTGTATAAACAGCTACTTTACGACTATGCGTGAGCAGTGTGTATAAACACATGGGGTGCATTCGAGTTTGATGATGCTATTTTTAGACACTTTCCAGGATTTAACTTTCCTCGATACGACCGATATGTAGCGGGAATATTTGTCACCCGCATCTATTTCCCCAAATCTCGTGACAGAAATTTCTTATACTTTCATTTCGAATCTCCCGCCAAAGCGCTCGAAATTCCGTGCAGGCGAACCGAGTGTTCGGTCGGTCCTCGGGGATTTACATTCTGGACAAACCAGTTCCACGGACGAAACCCAGCGTAAAAGCGCCGTGCCCTGTGTGACGCGTTTCGAACGGTGTTAAGAGCTCCTCCCGCTCTCGGTATTTTTTTTATTAGATTTTCGGGTCAAAGAACCCAGAGGATGAGCCTTCACAGGCCATCGTCGCTCGTTTCCTCGTCGAGCAATGCACGGTTCGTTTAAACGCGTAGGAAGACCTCCCCCGGGTCAATTTCATCTTAAACGTGCTTAAGGACGTCACTTGTAGCTCGCACGAAGCTCGAAGGAAGCATTGCTCAGCCCCTGCGCGCGATACGCGAAAAGCGACGTTATGTATGTATTTCTTGGGGAACGTCTCGTGGAATCGGTCTTATCTCCCACAAACTTTCGGTGCACGTAGTTTAACTTGGGTGTCCTGGGTACACAGTGGCCGTTGTTGTTTCCCACGAATCGGTAGATAACGTATACAGGGTGTTGTAAAGATTTGGGACTCGAATCGAGATTCTTTCCGAAGAAATTAATAAAGCGTGGAAGGTTTCCTCGTAGGAAATTCCGTTTGGGAGGGTATTTGTAGAAAAAGTTTCGTTTATGTGAAGCAGCATGCGCGTGGCCCGCGAATTTGTAAAATCCACTACCTCGAAAAGTATTATATATATACATATAATAACCCTGTATACGTTATCTACCGATTCGTATATATATATATCTAATTTGTGCTTTCTAAAGGAATTAAAATTTCTTTAGATTGAACCGCATATTCTGAAGCACACTGTACATATATCCCTTATCGGAATTTTATCTTGCGGCGGAACATGGCGGGAAGGACCGTTCCACAGATCCTGAACTATGTATTCTAAGCTCGTCGATAATATTCCTTTCCTGTACCCATTTAGCTACTAAAACTCCGCTTATCGCGGGAACCCAGATATTTTCATCGAAACGATCGAAACGACAGCTGCCGTTTTTGGATGCACCAGAAGGTTCGGTAGCTTAAGGCTAATTCCTAGATAACGTATGCAAAAGTCTGACCTGGTAATCACGGTGCGCATTCCTCGGAGCGTTTCAAGAAGCGGTTTCTTTCCTCGCAGCCATTAGGAATACTAGTTTTCCCTCAGAGAATACATAATTACACGCGAGTCTAAAGGACGGTGGAGCAATTGGGGTCGATTGCGGACAGCCTTAATCAGGCGCGCGCACTCGTGCAGCAAACGATTCGTTAACGCGGCACGTGCTCGTGGGGACGAAAAATTACGTCTCCCGTTTCGACAGGTTAACGCGTGTTTACGTTCCGCAGCGTACTTCACTCGGCTCGGCGCATACACGTAAACATAAACACGGGAGATCAGGCCATGCGCGTACCGCTACTTCAATTGTCCGCCTCTGTTGCGACCACATTGTATGTATGTATGTATCCAGTCGCCCTGCGGGCGTTCTTTCACGACCGTGTCCAGACTGAAGTGATTGTTTTGCACGAAGTGTGCGATACGAACTTCGACGGAACTCCGCCTTTCCAGCGATACAAATTCCTCGACCACCGCCGGTTTTTCAAGACACTTGTATGCATTGAAACGCCCGACGTGCCGCCGTCGATAGAGAGGCCGGCTCGCGAACGTTTTCTGAACAATACCTTATCCTCGGATCAGCGCTGCCGGCTTGAACCCGTCCCCGAAAATCCACGCGGCGAACCGTCTGGTTCGTTCGATTCCCGTGGTCGTTTTCTTTCACCACAGGCCAATAGCGCGGGACACCGCGCGCCTATTGGTCGATCGCCTTTTTCTTTCCCTGCGAGTCGTCGCTCTCCTCCGAATCCCCTGGACTGGCCCCGAAGATGGTCCTGGTTGCTTCTCCTTTCGTAACTGGGAAACCGCCACCGATTTTAGGCACACGTCTCACAACGTCTCACCTTTTCGCCCGTTACGACCGCGCGCTTGTACTACGGGGTTACGAGGCGAGCGTAGTTGAATCGCGCGCGAGAGAAGAGGAAAAGAGGGGAAGGATAAAAACGAAGAACGGCGTCGCGTCGAGAGTAATGCCTGACGCGGCACGTATAGTCACTCTCTCTCTCTCTATCTCTCTATCTCTGTCTTCCCGTTTTCCCCTCTTCTTTTACGCGCGTCGGATCGAAATGCTTTTGGAGAATTTCGAGGCACCGCGGGAACGAACCGACGGGGCCCGGCGTACGAACGACAACTGAACCGAGAGAGCGAGGGACTGGTTTTCTGGGCCCCACCACTCCCCGCCATCTTGCCCCGTCGTGTACAGGCGGGTTGCCGAGCGTGGGGGCGACTCTGTCAGGTGCGTATAGACGACGATGGAAGTAACTGGCGAGACTCTGGAATCGCTCTGATTCGGATGCATCGCAGCCTCATCCCTACTGGCTTCCGGCATGTTTATTTTGACAGTTGCTTCGGCGAAGGAATATAATGTCCATTTCGGGACCTTTCGCTCTGTAAACAAAGGTCGTCGACCCTAGCTATTCTGTCTGACTCTCACGCGAATGTCAACAATGGTTCACTTATTATGGTTATCTTTGCCCAATTCGGCTTAACACATTTGTATTTATTTTCGCTCGATGTGTAACATAGAGAATGGGTGCAACGGTATATGTATTTCATTTTTGCAATAAACTGGATGGGTTGAAGTGGTTGAGAACCCCTGATCAAGGAGAAGCGTGTCCACTAATTTGACCGAACGTCACGTGGAAAGTGTCCATTTTTATGTTGGCGAAACTCGAGACGCGGTTGTCTTCTCGGACACAATGCCCCAAGTTTGGTTTGGAATTTTTGATTTTGCAGCGTGAGCCTGGAAAGAGCAACCGCAGCATCGCTGAAGAGAGAGGGGCCGAGCGCTTCTTTCTCTGTTCGCGGGGCTCAAGGTTTTCAGCTCGATGAATACGCGGTAACCATGCCGGGAACCTGTTCCCCCGTGAGAGGAGGCTCACTTCGGCTCTTTAAAGCCTCTCCTCCCTATCGTCCTCCTTTCTCTTTGCCATCTTCGATTTTTGACTTCGCCAAGGATTGCCCACGTACTCGTTTAATCCCATCCCTCCCACACAGAAATCCTCGTATCCTATCAGAAAAATTATTTTCTTCCAGAAACCTTTATCCCTGTCCTCATTCACATACCCCTACTTTCCTCCGTGCAGTCAAACGGCCTACTCGACCTCAATACACAGTTTAATGGATTCTCAAACTATTTAGTATCGGCAATATTTCCGTGCACGGTTCGCCCGAGCACGCGTAACGGTGCCCCGTAATGACCGCGGGCTTAATTGTCCATTTCTCGTCGCCTTCCGGAGAAGTTGAGGCTGGTTACGTGGCCGCGCCAACAGTTTCGGCTGGCTTTACGTCCGCGAGAAATAAATCAGCCCCGCCGACGGTATTTCATTTATTTAATTAGCACGTGCCAACGGTGGCGGTTCACTCGGTTCCCTGTTAGCCGTGTATCGAGCAAACTGCAACATTTATTACCCGCGTCGTGGTAATTATTATTATTTCTAATGAGCGTGCCTGGGGGCCTCCACCTCGCGTGCACTGCCCTCTACGCATCTCCCTTTCTTCCCCCCTACTACCCGCGCGCCTTCGCCTGCTCCCCTTACCCCTACCAGCCTCTCCGTCCCTCCTTCTCGCGCGCTGTTTCGCTTCCTTGTTGGGGTAACGCGGTGGTACCGGACGAAACTCCCCGACCGCATAACCGTAGTCCTCCGTTTCAGGGCTTCCCAATCATTCGAATTCCCTGAATCGACTGCGTGCTTACGCACGCGGTATTACTCGGCATCATGCGTTTTACCACGAAGCCATTGGTATTTTGAATATTCTAGCGGTCGTAAAGAATTATGGCGAGAATGTAGACGATACTGACTGAATAGATGACTGTTTTTGCGAGCACTGCGCGATTGCGAATTCTTGAATGGCCCCTTTGAGCCCTCTGTAGGTATGCGATGTAGATCCGTAATGCCCAGTTGGTGCCCGGGATTACTTGGAGAGCGCTATGTTTGATTCATTAGGTGAGTTGCAATGGCTTTGATGAACCATTTACTGTGAACCTTTACGGTTGGAGGTAGCAATAGCTCATAAGATTCGTTCCATGTGTCATCACGCGTATTTGAGGCTACTGGTATTGCGAAATATCGTTCTACGTGTAAATTCCAGGAACTCGGGTATCATATTTCATGGTCCACGATGTTTTGATTCGCTTAGGTTAGACACGAGGGAGGGCTCCCTCTTCGACGCGCATGGAGAGGTTTGGAAAAGGTACCCCAAGGTTGGGAAACGCTGCCTCTGTTCCCTTGGCAAAGGTAGTTCCTTTCTTTTTGCCCTCGCCACGGCGTAGCACGGTGCCCGCCGTTGTTCTACTCGGGCCCAGGGCTGTACGATGAGAGGTAGCCCGTTCGCGGGGGGGAAACGAGCCTACGCAGAGAGGGGAGGCCCGTAGTACCTCCGTGGTACCTGGCTACTGAAGCGCTGCTACCTCCGTGAAAGAAATTTAATGAATGGCGGCGATCGTCGAACTTAATAAGCGTACACCTGGCGGGCTGAAGCTCGCATCGTTGAGAGCTCTCGCACCCTTCCGGACGGGAAAACCTCTACGCCATCTCCATATCTTAAGGGTCCATACTGACCCATAACTTCACTCACGTCATTTAAAATCCTTATATACTCGAGAAAGTAACACAAGTATTTAGTTTACATACATAGTTAGCGTGGGTCAACTTTGACCCACCTCTCTCAAAACCTTCGAATATAACCTCTTTCCTTAATTTTGAATCATTGAGGAACGCTAAGTTGAGGGTTTAGTGAGAAGACTTAGAACTTAGAATCCTAAATAGTACAAAATTTCGAAGGGGAATATTTCCAAGGTATTTCTGTGAATGTTTTCGCGCTGGATCCCGTGAAATGTGGATGGGACGACAGCCGAAGCGGCCGTCAGCAGCGAAAAACCCAAAGGTCCGCGGTCCGCGGCTAATCGCGCTTAATCGCTCGTCATTTGATCTAATTGAGATCGTGGGGGCTCGGGTATTTGGCCCTGACATCTATTACCACTACCGCCAGCTTCATCCTCCGATCGAGCGGAGCGGCGCGGTCCCGCGCGGTCCCGCGCGCCCGTGCAGTTGCATCGCGATCGCGCGTTGGTGGGACAGCGAGCGAGGCGGGCGGGATACGTGCACGGGCGTGCGCGCCTGTACCCGCGGGCGAACCAGACTCGACGCTCGTCTTCCCACGAACCCTTGCGCTTCACGTATATATGTACACACGAGTCTCGTTACACGTTCCGGGATCAGGAAACACTCCTATTAAGGCCGTTTTACACGGCTGCGGCGACTACCATGGATTTCCCTCGCCGCGCTCATCGAATCGCGCGACGATGACGCAATATTAATACTGGGCGACGGGTTAAGGCAGATTCATACGTACCAGTTCCTACGGTCAAGTTATAAAACTGGAAAAAGTAAATTAACAAACGTGTAGGCATTCAGTGTTTGGAAACGACCTACGTTAGTAGGTACATATATGTTATGTAGCGTTAGGAAAAGAGTAACATCGCAGAATCGGCGTTGGGGGAATTGGTAACGCGGCTGCCTAGCACGCAGAGGACCCCGCGGATCTTGGGGTCGAGTGTCCCGTCGCCCGAGGTTCGTTGTATTCCCCTAAAATCATAACAATAAATAACAAGTAAAGCGTGCAAAGTAGAAATAAATATTCAGCTCAGATTCACAAAAAATTGCAGTTTCGTAATTTTACCATTGATAAAAAGTATCGTTTCTCTGTTCTGGTATACAACAGTTGACACTGACTGCCCTGTGCCGCCAAGGAAAATTGACATATGTGTATGCGAACCCGCCTTTAGGAAGCCTTTGAACTACCTTCGGATAGGATCCTCGTGGCAGCAAGCATGTGTCGTCTTCACTTGCGTCGCCCCAAAAGGATTAGAAACCCCTCTAACTGTATCAACCTATGAAACTTCTAATAATAATAAATATTAAAGATAATCAATTATAAATTCCTAAAGCCACCAAATGCAATACTCCTGAGAATTTGCCGACCCGAGATCTCATAATACCTGATCCAGAGAGTACCAAAGCGCGCCTCAAGAGCAGGTAGTTGATGACAATGCTCGGGAACATTCACTTAAGCGCTCTCTACTCGAAAAACAGCGAAATTTCTTTCATTCCAACCTCACGCTGAATTGCTCGTTTCCCCAGAAAGAATCTCCACCACTCGTGCATATGCATGACACGGTATCGGGCGTGTTAATATTCAAAGCATCTTTCCTTGATCAAAGTCTGCTCCATTGGCCATTTTAAATTGATTCCAACGAAGGCTAAACTGGACGAACGTGCACTGACCAGCTCATACAGGTCCCGAGAATCCTGCTGCAGAAGATCGCACATACCTACGCGGTTTCATTCAGAACCCCACTCCCAGAGATCCACGTGAACCACCGCAATTGCTCTAACTTTCGGTCACGGTCAGTCTCGTCTAGACGATTCGCGGTAATTTCGTCTAAAACGAGACATCCTGAGGGAACTGGTAGGTAATGGGGTCTACGCGTGTAGCTCGAGGAAGAACGAAGAATGGAGAGTGTAGGGACGCTAGGTGGAATGGTGTAAAATGAACGAAGGCCGATAATCGATTGTCAGTACGGAGGAGAAACAGGAGTCTAGAACTCGCGGCAGCGACGGCGTAATTACAGCGTTCGAGGCTACCGGAATGGTTAGCGAACTCCTCGAGGGGCACCCGGAGCCCCCACAGGTGAACTGAAAGCTGAAAGCTCCAGCACTCGGGGAGCAGAGGGTACCACCGTTTTATTGCTGCACAGCCCGAGATTTTCCCCTCGAAGCTCGTAAATCTTCCGAATTACTTGAAACTTGGACTCGAAATAGGCTTGGATATGTACAGGGTGCTCTAGAAGGAAGTGTCCGAATTTTGGGAGACTACTGTATAGTGGGAATCGTACCAATTATCGACGCCTGAAACACATTTAGGTTAAACTTGCACGCTGCTAATTCCAGAACATTGGCATGCTTTCTTTCAGACCTTTCGTTACTGTTTGAATGATTCAGGGTCGCTGGAACTTTGGTCCCAATTGTTAAGTGCAATATGTTATTTTCTTCTTTATTTGTTATTTATAAAATAAAATTGGGTATGCTGTAAGAATTAATATTAGTATAAATATGGTTGGTTCGGAGTAAACCATTTCGGAAAACGAGAGGTACCGTATAGGAAACCGGTTGTCCAAATCGTACCTTTTACAGTATGTCACAACAAGATTAGTAACAATTAATTTGTTCTGAACAAAAGGTTAAACATATAATAGTAGGTAGCTAAACGATCAAGCTACAATACCCAATAGTCACTTGCGTTCAAATTAGTACCAAATATGAAACCTTCTAGCAGGATGGCGGAGCAAATTTTCTCTGAGCGTGAATTTGCGCGGGGGGGGGGGGGGAGAGTAACAAATTAAAAGATCAAATTTCAACAGCTTAAAAAAACAGTAGTACATACACAAACAAAAAAAATACAAAATAGTAAAACGCCCACCAAATTCCACACCAATGATGATGAAATTTTATTTGCACCATTATAGAAGAACCATTATAATTTGTTGCATTTTCGTGGGGCGCGGAATGCTGCTTTGCAACTTCGCTGCACTTTCAGTAGCTTGAAGTGTCAGCTGTAATACAATTTATGGCATGTGACGTGTAAAGTGTGGGGTGTGACCTGTGGTGTGGAACAGGAGTAGCATAGGAATGGTGCAGCAATGTAGTAAACACGGTGTGGATATAACGTAGTAATATAATAACAATGATACAGTCTGTGGGAATAGCTCGGGAATTAGCTCTAAAGCCCCTGAGCCTGTGACAATAACTTACACTGGATATTTGATTTATCCTATACCTCATCAGTGGTTTAAATCAGAGGTTGCCAACTCAGGACTTAAGAATTGCCCAAAACTCGTGAAATGCACACTCTTTACTTTCAGAAGAGCCTCCGAAATTTAATATCACAAAAATACATACACGACAAGCATGCAGTATGCCGAAGCCATTGTGTTCGCAAATCTACAGTATATTAATTCATATTAGGTGGCCGAAACTTTGCAAATTTTTACATTCCTTCAAGTATCAAAAGAGCCATATTTAGACACCCAAAGACCCATATGTTGCCAACCCCTGGATTAAATGACACTTTTCATCGATTTTCATTATTCAGATGCACTCTACTGAAAATTCAAAGGTAGTGGTGAAATTGGGCCCATGCCCCAACTCTATAAGTTCCAAAACACTATCACCACCTTTCCCGCGCCGGTGAAAGGGCTAAATCGGTGCTTCTGCCCCCGGAACCGAACCACCCGTGATACACGCGGCGAAGTCTTTTTGGGCCCCACTGCGAATCGACTCCGCGCTGTCGCGCGGGCATCGACCCAGCGAATTCGTCATTGCACGGTTCGGACGGGACGGCGCAGTCAAAGAGAGAGCGAAGGAAGAAGCTTCGAACTCGTTCCTCGACAACGTCGGGGCCCGTGGGGGCCGAACTTGGTCGCCGGCCAAGGGAATATATCCGATATCTTTGGAATGGGACATAGGTCCCGACGACGCGACGCGGCGGACATTGCCTGTACCTGTCTCCACGCATCGAAGTCTGCCTGCTCACCTGCATTCCATCAACGGGGAGGGGGGGCCCTAAAGGGATCCGTCCTGGGACTCTCAGGCCTGTACCGCGTCGGCGAAGCGGTGCCTTGAAAATGAGGAAAAGGAGCTAATCCTTCGCGTGATTTGCATTGGGAGGGGCCTTCAGGCCCATTTTGTTGAATTAGGACTGGGTCAGCTTTTAAGGGAATGGGGGATTTGAATATTTGTACCTGGGAGTAGAATTGGTTCTATTTATGTAGATTTGCTTGGCATATTGATAAGTAGAGTATTTTACTGTGGCTTTTGGGTAAAGTTTTGTAGTAGAGTTTTTGGGGTGTATAGGGCTTTAAATCTTCGACAGGGTAGGAAGGTGAGTTGGGGGTGTTATTGATTTTTCGATATTTCCCGAGTGGCTGAGGGGAAAATTTGGTACGGTCCTGTGCGAGGGCGTAGGGCGCTGGGCGATCAGCGGCTGTGGGGGAATGGAGAGACGACTGAGAAGTGAGGAAACAGGGAATGATGGGAATGGCGGGGGAGAAGAGGAACATGGAGAATCGGCGAGAATGGAGGACTGGGAAAAAGATTATAGGGAAAATAGAGAATTGTGAAAAAGAATATGAGGAGAACAGAGAGCGTAAAAGATGTAGAATAAGAAAAACGGGGTGCGGAGAACAGTGGAAGCAGAGAGAATAGGGATACCAGGCATTACAGACAGATCAATGAACGAGGGGAACAGAGAACAGGGTGAACAAAGAACAAAGAACAAAGAACAAAGAAACTACGAAACAGAGGGCAAAGAATTTTCTGCATTTGAGGAAGAGAGAGACGCGAGGGATCCAGTAGTAGAGAGGCCGAATAGTGTATAGCGCGCACCCAACAAAGAGAGCTGAGGAAACAAGGCGAGAAGGTGGAACAGCCAGCCACGGTGCAAAACGAGAAGCGAAACCGCCAGCCTCTGTTTCGAGTACCACTTAATTCTCCCGATCCACCTGAAATCCGTTCGAAATTCACGGTTCGCGCGGCGTATGCTTCACCTTCAACAGTAATTATCCCTCGACGGCCGCGTCGTTCCCCTCAACGAGGTAGCTTCCCTTCTTTTTATATCGCTGGAAAAAAGGAAATCGATCGGGCACGCGTCGGGAGACTTGCACTCCTCAACCTCTATAAAACAATGCTTCCAAGGTATGCAACTAAATCTGAATTAATTTCAATCTTCAAGTATCCATGCGTCAACTTTAATCGAAAACCCTCCCTCCACATTACTAGCAATTCCAAATACGACACCCTGCATCAGTGGCGTTTGTAATGTAAATTCAATGAAATTCATTGGGTGATTATCAAAATTTATTTAAAGAATAAAATACAGTCTTCTTTTCTTTTTATAAATCCCCTTCTTTGGGGGTTGCCAGGGCCCATTGGGCCCCCTTCTTGGTGCGCTTTATACGTACTAATAATTCAGTTAAGAAAGGTTCACCTTGTATTGTAACAGCTAATTGATGAACAATCTTGGAATAGGTCAGCATCGTGATCAGCGAGCTCGAAAAGTGACCAAAAATGGTAATTTTTTAATTCTAGGGAGTTAAAATTTATATTAAACTACTGTTCGAATAGCGAACATGTGCGTGTCTGTAGAGGGTGTCGCAAAATCAGGCCCATTTACACGTGAACGCACGGCTGTGGGCCCGAGGAAAGCGCGCAGCGTGTATAAGCTGCATTCCTGCGAGGTGAAGGGGCCACGCGAGGACCCAGCTCGGGCAGTCGGGGCCTGTAGGGCCCCAATACGTTCGAGAACACGTCGGCCCTATGGCATGCGGCCGACTGGGGTCATGGGAAGCTGAACGCACACCTTCGGCCACTTCAGAAGTGAACCTCGAAAACTGATGCAACCGTGGGCCTTAATTGGCTCGCATGGTCTGCCTCTCGTTTTTGCAGCACCCCAGACTATACATTGCGAAATCGACGGGCCACCGCGATGGCCAAATCTGATGTGGTTGTTTGATTTGTTGGAGATGGGATTGGAAGAAATTTGAAAATTTGATAGTGAATTTGATTTGGAGGACGACTTATGCTCGAGATTTTTAAATTTGGAGGATATTTGCTATGACTGACAATGAGTACAGTTGAAAGGTTGGAACAAAGAGTTTGTCTTTCGTGAAAATTGTACTTGTAATATTCATATTTGTTAATGAAATAAATTGCAAGTAGGGTCATTATGGGAGAGATGCACTTTGCGCAAAACTGTCACCGTGTCTAAATCTCGCAATGAAAGGATAGATAGGCACATAGTATTCCAAGGATAGACATGGTTAGTTGAACATCTTGTGTTACTACTTGTATTGACAACAATCAAAATTTTCATATTTGTCACTCTTAAAAAATTGAAGCTAAACTTTTAGGTCATTCTTGTGATTTTACTCAGAAACAGAAAAAATTCTACTTTAGCAGTATATACTTTGTAGACTACTATCTTGCCTCAAACCACTAAAATTCCCACCAACCTTCAACAACCCAGTGCCTAAATCCAATCCCCCAATGGGTTCTGCTTCCTAGGATTCAAATTCACTGCTGGATTATCCAAAAAGCAAAATAAACAAAGGGGGGCACCATAGAAATTGTAAAATCTAACTTTTGCTATGAAGTATTGCGTTGAAGTGATCACCCTGTATAAGGGGGCCACAAAATCTTTTAAGTAGTTGGGGCCCCTAAAGGTCTTAATTCAGCCCTGTTCAAACTCACCAGTATTTTAGAAAACTGTACATTCCAACTTCCAAATTCAAAATTCACTGTCCTTTAGCCTCCAGTCTAGCACTCCTAACGTAGAATTAACAAAACAAATTCCAATTGTATCACTAAGAGACATCGTAAAATAATAATAAAAATATTTTTAAAAACTAATCACGCCCCACTTTTGTTGTTGCAGGAAACTGGGCTTGGATCTGGTGCCTCGTCAGGGCGCCCACATGGTGGACCCGGACACCATGTCCGTCGTGGAGCTTTATCATGTGGTAATTAACGCAGAGACCATCTTTTACATATGGAATTCAACGCTGCTCGAAATCGTGCTCGAGTTATTCGTTTGCAATTTTCCGGGCCACGAGCGCTGATTCAGTGTCGTGGAAAAAAGAGCAAGACATAGCGGTCGAGTTCTGTGGAATTGGGGTCCAATATACCATGGGGGAGGGAGAGAGAGAGAGAGAGAGAGAGAGAGAGAGAGAGAGAGAGAGAGAGAGAGAGAGAGAGAGAGAGAGAGAGAGAGAGAGAGAGAGATAGAGAAAGAGGGTACTCGAGATCGTACTTTGCTGAGGCTCATTGAAATTCTAGCTGGAGAGCTGACTATTCCGAGTGCTCCGCGAGAATCGAAATGAAGCCGCCTCCATGGAGTCACATTCCCTGCACGTGCTCCGCTACATGAAATTTTTAACGTCCCGTCGGGCATTCGGACCCCCAACCATTTATAATTCACTGCCCTTTATCAGTTTTTAATGGCACTGGGAATTGCTCTGCTGGGATTCGAAAGTGATCGTTGGGATTTGTGGTTGGATTTTGAGTATTTTTGAGCCAATGGAGGGTGGATGTCACGTTTCAGTTTAGAAATTGAAAGGTTCTGATTTTGTACTTGTGATATTGTAGAAGGAGAAGAGTAGAACCTTCTGCGGTGGATATTGGATTATTTCTTCCACTTTTGGGATAATTTAGGGTAAAATTTTTTGTTTTGAGTTGTATAAAGGAAAGTTGGACATTCTGGGGTAGAAGTGCTGAAGAAAAGGGAGGATTATCTTACTTCCCTTTGCGCTCCTTGATAACTCCACTCTTAAAACGCAGGTAGTCTGTGAATATGGGGATCTTGTGGAACAATATATTTTCCTAATACCGAAAGTGGAATTTTAGATAAACAACAATGTACTTGGGCATTTTAGAGCAGAGGTGTCAGGGAAAAGAGAAGATCGTTCTGCTTCCTTTTGCACCCCTTGACCACTATACTTTAAAATGTAGGTAGTCCTGAAATATGGTGGTCGACCTGAAATAACTTAGCCTTCTTATAGAACAACACACCTTTCCTAATACCAAAGGTGGAATTTTAGTCATCCAAAACTGTTCTTGGTCATTCTATGTAGAGCGAAGGTGTCAAGGAAAAGAAACAAATCTTCTTGCTTTCACAAGGAAGTATAAAAATACGCCTTGACCACTTCGCTCCAAACCCCAGGTAGCCTCCAAATACAGTGGCCCTAATGCAACAACATAACCTTCCTAAAAACAAAATTAGAGCTTTCCTCAACGAAAATTGAAGAGTCCTTGTTTCAAACACTGTAAGTGCCAAAAATCAAATTCATTAGTATTACCATTCATACAGTATTATCATCGGTACGTAGAACATTTTTCAATAAATTTTTTATAATTTCGTCACTTTCAGTGTTTTCAAAAACCAAATTTCCATGCCCACCTTACAGAAGCCCTTTCCAGAAACCTCGCAAAAAAACAACACCAATGAACGCAGAAATTATACCACGTTATTTTACCCGTTTCAGCACGTCCAGAGCGCAGAGAACTCGCAGGGTGCGTCGGCGAGGGGCACCCTGAGGCGTAAGGAGCACAGGAAGGTGCTGACCCACCACCTCTACTTCTGCATGAGGGACTTCGGGCACGCCGTAGGCGAGGACACCGAGATCTACTTCTCGCTGTTCGACGCGAAACGAAACCAGTACCTTAGCGAGCGTTTCCTGGTGCGCATCTCCAAAGAAGGCTTCTCCAGCTTCGTGGAGAAGATACACAGCAATTGCACCATCTTTACCGACCTCGGCAACGCGGACCTCAGCAGGGACCTGTACATGGTGGCACACGTGATGCGTTGCGGGAGGATGCTGTACTCCGACTCGGGGAAGAACAAGGCTGGCACCGCCATTTACAGGCGACCCCACGGCGTCGCTGTTCTGTCCCTCGCCGAGGCCACGCAGGACCACACCGAGGAACTGGAGATGACGTTCAAGGTAACCTGCTGGGACCTACAACAGCGATTTCGTGGAGTTTTAGGGTCATCTGTTGTTCGTTGAGCCCCTGACTTCTGGGGGACAGGTATGCTGCAGTGGCGGTGGGGTGGATGTGCTTCAGGAGCAGGTCGATGGACAATTTGCAAGAATTGCGGGGGGATAAAAGGAAATACCTGGGTATTGCTGGGAGAAAGGAGAAGAAGGAAATTCACAGTACTTTTGCTCGAGATATATTCTTGAATAACTTCCTTGGGTTTGTAGTTATTTGGAATGTGAAAACTGTCTCTCTCCTTTTTAGGTCTTCAGTTTAGATTACTCGTGTCACTTGATTTCATACCTAAAACTAAATAATTACCTACTCCTACCCCCAAACGAAGTAAATTTAAAGGGGAAGCCTATTTTAGGACGCTAAGAAAGTGATGATTTTTACGAATTATTTTCTCAAGAAATATAAAACGGATCTTTCCAAAACTTTAAGGATGTCTTAGTCTACATATATTCAGACAAAAATGTCCATGTTTTTATGCAAAAAATGGTTTAATTTAATTTAATTAATACAACGGGCTAATTTAATTTAATTTAATTTAAAAAATGGGGTAATTTCATTTATTTTAATTTTTTGCATAAAAACGTCGAAATTTTTCCCGCAAAACCGTAACTATTTCTTCAAAGTCTCACAAATTTGCCAATTTTAGGCTTTCTTCTTATTGTTTTAGTCCATCGACGATATAAATTCATGACAATTAAGAAAAACCTGGGCTTCTTTATTTTAGGCAAAAATTGGATCCGCTAGGATGTGGGAAATTCGTCAACTCCGGTGGCGCGGCGCTATGAAGATATACCAATATAACAATGTTAAATGAATTATTTTTGAATAAAAAAATTTGTTGTCTTAATGTCTGGAAAGTTTTGGAAAGATTCGCTTTATATTTGTTGAGATAATTCTTAAAAATCGCCGTTTTCTTCAGCATCCTAAATCAGGTTCCTCCTTAAGGAGAGAACTCATTCCACCTTGTACATTTGAGTAATAGAGGTGTGAAAATGGTACCACTGAAAGCTTCAAGTTATTACATTATATCACTGAAACGTCCGTATCTTATGTGCTCAGGTGTGCCCGGGTGAAGAGAAGGACTTTCACCAGCTGCACGAGCAGATCATCCGCAGCAACAAGTGCTCCCCTCTTCCAGGGCAGCCAAACTATGGCATAGTGGTCTCCTTACGCGTCCTCCACGGCGAGCTGTCTCAAGTCAGGGTGGAGAACCCTTTACTGTTCAAGAACATCTGTTTAACGAAGAAACTGGGCTTCTCTGACGTGATCATGCCAGGCGACGTGCGTAACGACTTGTACCTGAAGTTGGAACGCGGAGAATTCGAGCGGGGCGGCAAGTCCACGGGGAAGAACATTGAGGTATACAGGGATGCGTAACAAAGAATTCGATTTTCCGTTAACGCTAGAGACGTTGACTTTAATGGAATTTCGGTGTTAGGTGACCATCCTGGTGTTGGATGCGGATGGCCAGCCGCTGGAGGGCTGCTTGATCGGTGCAGCTGGTACGGAGGGCAGCTCTGAATACCAAAGTTTAGTCATTTACCATCACAATAGTCCAGCCTGGGCGGAAACGGTTCGATTGGCCATACCCATCGACAAGTTCTATGGGAGCCACGTGCGTTTCGAGTTCCGGCACTGCTCCAGTAAGTCTTTGAAGAGATCGTTTGCTGATGCAGTTGAAACTTTTCAAGACTAACTAACAACTCACAATTTTATGTCTAATAAGAAATATATATTTGCATAGTTGCACTTACTTTTGTAAATGTTAGCTTTCATTTGTACCCTAATGTTGTAGTCTTTGCAAAAAAAATTTTTTCTTTCCAAATTTATCCCCATCACTCTTTTTTCGATAATTGTTTATCACCATATTGTAGAATATCGAAAGCCATGAAACACTCAATTGAACTTTTTTCGGTATCTGTTACGGTTTGTTTTGCAGATATTCAGGATAAAACAACTTTTTCTGAGGGGGTGTTTTCACCCTTAGAACCGTTTTACTGCCCAATCGAAAAATATTTCCAAAGTTTCCGTTTTTTTTATTTTTCGGGTTGCCAAACTTTCCTAACCACTTACTAACCTAACTACTTACAAGTTAACACAATCAAAGTTCCCCTGCAACTGCCCACCAAGAAAATGATCACAAATTATACTAAATTTTCTTCCTTCCAGCTCGCGAGAAGAACGACAAGAAGCTCTTTTCCTTCGCGTTCGTCCGCCTGATGGAGCCTGGAGGAGCCACCTTGCAAGATGGCCCCCACGAGCTGTACATCTACAAGTGCGAGGATCGGACGAAATTGGACTCATTGAGCTACCTATCGCTCCCCAGCAGCGCCAGGGAACCAAATGCCACAGGCAGGTCACAAATCATCACCACCAAACCATTCTAAACCCTTTCAACCTTCTCAATAATCTCCTCTTTAGGCTCCACAGCCTTCTCCAGGTCACCAAAAGAAGCCGTACTGGTGCACACTTTGCTCTGCAGCACTAAACTCACCCAGAACGTGGACCTCCTAAGCCTGCTACAGTGGAAGGCGCACCCAGAGCGAATATCCGAGGCGCTGGGTCGCGTGCTGCGACTAGACGGCGAGGAGCTGGTCAAGTTCCTCCAGGACATCCTGGACGCACTGTTCTCCATGTTCCACACCGAGGACGGCAACTCCACAGCCCATTCCGGCCTGGTGTTCCAAGTCCTCGTCTCCATCTTCAGCTTGCTAGACGATTCCAAGTTCGAGCACTTCAAGCCCGTCATGGACGCGTACATCTCCGGCCACTTCGCCGCCGCCCTGGTGTACAAGGGTTTACTAAGCAGCGTGCAGCACTGCGCCGACTGGGTAACAGCGGCTGAGAAGCAGGAGCCGATCATCAAGTGCTTCCGTTCCCTGGAGTACATCTTCAAGTTCATCATACAGAGTCGCCTGCTGTTCGCCAGGGCGACGGCCGGCCAGTACGAGGACAGCTTCAAGAGGGACCTCTACTGCGTGTTCGCGGCGTTGAACAAGATGCTGGGGATCCCCTACGAAATGGTGCTCCACTCGCAGATAGCCCTACTGTACTCCATCTCCGCCGTGTTCGAGCAGTTGGCGGCCGTGCTGCCGGTGCTCGAGGTGGCGAAGCTGACCTGCACGATGCTGGACTCGGTGCCGAGGGAGCCGCCGCTGCAGCTCACCCAAGCGAAGCTCACCGCCATCAAGAACCTCACCACCTCCACGCTGTTCCGCGACGACGACGAGAGCAGGAATCTGCTACTGGTCACCATATGCAGACACCTGCGGATTCACCTGGTGAGGCGCGAGGAGCTGCGCACCTGCACAGAGATCCTGGGAGAGGTCCTCAGCTTCCTGCACAAGAGGGGACGCGACACTAATAAAGTCAACAACTGCATACACCATGATGTGGAGACGCTGTGCCTGTCTATCCTCGACGTTCTCATACAGACCATCCTCATCGTCATAAACACCAGTGGGCCTGTGTTAGGCTGCCTCGTGGCTTGTTTGATAGGGCTGCTTCAGCTGCTAGACGAGTACCATTACGCTAGGCTCTGGGAAGAGCTGACGCACACTGGGGAGAGGAAGTCTCTGAAGGACTTCCTTTTGAGAGTGTTTCTGGTGCTCAGGGACCTGGTCAGGCAGGAGGTGTTCCCACCTGACTGGCTGGTCATCAGGATGCAGGCGAACAATGTGATTCTCAAGTCTCTACAGGAGCTGGCGCAGCCTCTGGCCTTTCGCTTCCTGCATGGGAGCTTCGACTCCCAGCTGTGGTCGACGTACTTCAATCTAGCCGTCGCGTACCTCACTCAACCGTCTCTTCAGCTAGAGCAGTTCTCGGAAGTGAAGCGGGAGAAAATCGTGGAGAAGTATGGAGATATGAGAGTGTTGATGGGCTTCCAGATACTGTCGATGTGGTCCCATCTGGGCGATCGTAAGCTGGAGTTTATTCCTGGTATGGTGGGGCCGTTCCTAGAGGTCACATTGGTGCCTGAGAGCGAGCTGAGGAAGGCTACGCTGCATATCTTCTTTGACATGATGGAGTGCGAGCAGAGGGCTCGCGGAAGCTTCAGGTCCGTCGAGTCGGAGCTAATTGACAAGCTGGATATCCTTATCAGCGAGAACAAGGGCGACGACGAGTACAGGCAGCTGTTCAATACTATGTGAGTAGTTGAGGGTGGTTCGAGTAGATTGGAGATTCAGAGGAAGGGGTATTATCGTTGGAATGCTATACTTTGAATTGTCGAGGCATGAACTAAAAGGATAATTTTGCTTTCAAGAGCATTCTTTTTTAAATCTTTGTCAGGGTTATTCATACTTTTTTAAACGGGTCTATACACTTTATTCATCCTGCACCTTATAACTGACGCCAGGGCCCAATCTGGGGGCTTAAAATTGGTAGAAAGAGGAAATTAAAATCAAAAACCAATAAAAAAGTGAAACCTGTTGAAAAAGCGGTAACAAAGTAGATGATACAAAGTATATGATTTATAATTAAATAAAAAGGGCGGACAAAATCATTTGTGCCCGGAGCGGCGGCAGAGCTAGATTGGGCCTTGGTTGACGTTAATATATTAATAATAATAATAATCATCACCTTGAACCCTGTACGTTCCTCGCCAAAATTGTAAACTGCTTTGCTTTGTAATTCCACGCTGCCTTAAGGGAACATCTCAGCGCTGTGTAAGTCCAATCATCCACACTCTTCCATTTGTATTGTACTTTTACCTGTACAATTTATAAAACATTTAAAACACTCTGCTACTCTATTTTTCCACGTAGATTATTAGACAGAGTCCAGTCAGAGGATCCAGCTTGGAAGGAAAGCGGAACCGCCTTCATCACGTCCATCACTCGTCTCCTGGAACGTCTTCTGGATTACAGGAGCGTGATTCAAGGGGATGAGAATCGCGACAAGCGCATGTCTTGCACAGTTAACTTATTGGTAAGCGTATCTCTGTACCTGCCAATAGCGCAATTAGGATTTAATCTTGGGGGAGCCCAGTTGAACGGATACAAATATTTTTAATGCAAATTCATTAGGTGATTATACAAATTTATTTAAAGAATAAAATCCCTTTTTTCTTTTTACAAGCTCCTTTTTCATTTTCCAAGGGGCCCTGGCACTCCCTCAGGGTGCGCCATTGGTTCCTGCAATGTAGTATAATTCCTCTAGCTCCTAATACAATAGCAAAACGGTGGCACGTGCCTGTTTCCCACTGGGCCCCTCAATTGTAAACTAGTATGCTACAACTAATTTATATATTTAAGATGTTCTGACTAAGAAGATCTAGATGAGATCTGATTATCCTAAAATCCCCAATTTCATTACATATCTGTCCTTTTCCACTTAGATCTCTCCCTCCCCCAAATAATAGCAATAAGTACTGCCACATACACTTGAAATGCATCACTACAGACTACCGTGTCAATCCCAAACCTGCTAATTCCATTAGCTGAATTTCTAACGAGCAAACAACAACATATGTGCATATAAAGAGCAGTGTTTAAAGCGCAGCTTCAGAGTGTCACTTAGCAGTCACACTCAAATTTTACATCCGACACATAGACCGGTCCGACAATTCAGCACCACGAATGGGACTTTTCCTATTCTGTCTGCAGAACTTCTACAAGAATGAGTTCAACAGGAAGGAGATGTACCTGCGTTACATATACAAGCTCCATGATCTGCACATGGCTGCGGACAATTACACAGAGGCAGGGTTCACAATGAAGCTGTACGCCGATCAACTTGGCTGGGGCTCCACTATCCTGCCACCGGACCACTCGCATCCCCAGCAACCAGAGTGGCAGAGGAAGGAGCTACTGTATTACAAGATCATCCACTATCTGGATCGCGGCAAGTGCTGGGAGAAGGGCATACCACTGTGCAAGGAACTGGCGGTGTTGTACGAAACCAGGTTATACGATTACGCGAAACTGAGTCACGTGCTGAAACTGCAGGCCAAGTTCCTGGACAACATACTGACGCAGCTTAGGCCCGAACCGGAGTACTTCCGCGTCGGATTCTATGGCCTCAGTTTCCCTCTTTTCGTCAGAGTGAGTATCGCGTGAATGGAGAAACACCGAGCCGAAGACTTCCTTAGGTTCTGGGATCCGGGCAGTGGCAGATTTAAGGAGAAAGGCCCAGGCAAACGCTCCGAGGGTCCCATTTTTCGGGAAAATGGAGAGGTAGTTTACAGGAAATTATAGAAACAAACTATTGTGTTGAAATAAAATCATAATTTTTTGAGATTGGGGTCCTGAGGTGTTTTCTGGGTAGGGGCCCAGGTGACAACTGCTCATCGGCCGCCCGTTAAATCCGCCACTGGAAGCTCTTCGGCTCCCGACTGAGCAAGCCTGCCATAGAGTACAGAAATTGACATAATGTAACGTTGCCTCTGCGCTGCCTTTGCAGAACAAGCTTTTCATCTACCGCGGCTTGGAGTACGAGCGAATAGGGGCGTTCACTCAACGACTACAGACTGAATTTCCAAGCGCACAAATATTGATGAAGAACTCCCCGCCTGATGAAAGCATCCTCACGTCTGAGGGGCAATGTAAGATGATCGATTCGTTTACTGATTGCAGACATACTGAGAATGTTTTTATCCAGTTCTATTTAACTACGCGTAGAAAGGATAATGCTTGACACGTTCAAGTTTTCTTATGTGGTACTATTCACCCCTTCTTTGTGTCTAGCAATGTATTAACAAGAAAACATAGTACTCCATTTAAGAGAAGAATAAGTTGACCTTGACCGAATTTTACAACTACAACTAAGTAATTACATTATAACTATAGTTAAGTACTTGCAAACTTCTTTGAATCTCATTTCAAAGTGAACTTGTTTCTTTTCGTTACACTTTCTTCCACACTCTGTTCAAATTATATAACTAAATACCCTTAATGATATTCAGATATACAAATCTGCAACGTGAAACCGATCCCGGAAGAGAGCAGTCTGGCCTGCCGCGGAGCGGATGTCCCCGAGCGAGTGGTCGCCTTCTACCTAGTCAACGACGTGCGAAAGTTCATATTCGATCGACCGTTGCACAGGGGCCCGGTCGATCGCGAGAACGAATTCAAGTCCCTCTGGATCGAGAGGACCACCCTGACAACCGAGGCCAAGCTGCCCGGGATCCTCAGGTGGTTCGAGGTGATCGAGAAAAGGTCCGAGCTGCTGGCCCCGGTGCAATACGCCTGCGAGACCATGCAGAGCGTGGAGAGAGAGCTGAGGAGACTGGTCGCACAGTACACTGCCGAACCCCACCGAAACATCAACCCATTCAGCATGAGACTCCAGGGGATCATCGACGCCAACGTGATGGGCGGCATTACCAAGTACCAGGAGGCTTTCCTCACCACCGAATTCGCTAGGCAGAACCCGGACATGGTGCCGCATGTCAACAGGCTCAAAGGTCTGATCCTGGACCAGATGAGCGTTCTGGAAGCTGGACTGAATCTGCATGGACAGATTGCTCCAGCCGGGGTGCAGCCATTGCACAAGAGGCTGAACGAGAGATTCACGCAGCTGAAGCAGGGTCTGGGACCTTTGGCCAGGCAGAGGACCATCCATCAGGATAGCATCGTCAAGTAATTGCTTGATTGTGGCTAAAAAATTATTTAAGTATTCGACGAATAAAGTTAATTTTCTTATTCGTCGACGGATTCAACGTCGAATAAAGTTTTCAACTTTAACTTTATTCGACGTCGAAACATTTTCTGCCGCCCATTCGAGCCGCCGAGGCGTTGAAGCCAGGCGCACGCGTTAAGGCGGGATTTCCTAGCCGCGATCGGCCGCGGTCCTACTAACGCAACGAAGATGCATACTTCTCCTAGCCGGCCGTCGCGGCCGATCGCGGCTAGGAAATCCCGCTTTCACAATGTAGTATCGCCTAATGACGATTCCTTGGGGACTCGAACCCGCGCCAGACAATTATTTGTTATCGAATAAAGTTAAAGAAGTAAAATTGAAAGAAGTTAAAGTTATCGTTAAGCTTATCGTCAAAGTTAACGTTAAACTTAACGTTAATGTTGAAGGTAATATTAATGTTAAAGTTTAAGCAGAAAACTTTATTCGACGCTGAAGTTGAAACGCTCGACGACTAAAAAAAATTAACTTTATTCGACACATGAGGAAGAATTTTGTTAACTTTTATTCGTTATTCGAAATTTGTATTTAAGTAAAAATGTTGCCCATCTCTGGTCTGCTTTCTCAGAGTTTGAGGAGTCTCTTCAGGTGATTGTAGCTGAATTCTGTATTTTGACTTTTAGCTCACCGTTACCTCCGTTGCCTGTTACTGAAAAGCAACGACCAGCTACCTTGGACACGGCGAGCTCTAGGTCCTCCCATGGAGACAGCGACGGGCAATTGGAGGATGAAGGTTTCTACACAAAAGTAGACGGCGGTCCACCACCTATCCCTCAGCGCGAAGTACGGCCACGTTCAGTCGGCTATGGGACCACGCCACCAAGACCGACTCATCAGAGATCTCTGAGCAAACCTTTGAGCCCAAAGTTACCTTTGAGACACTCTCTGCCGACGCCCACGGATGGCCTCGATCAGACTGGTCTGAGGACCTCCTGGAGCGAACCTGGCCCGGAAGCCGCGCCACCACTGCCACCCAGAGGTTGCAGTGAGTTCCATTTTTAGAATATAGCATCGTATTTTCTGTAATACTGTCAATATTGTAAACACTGCCATTACAATTTCTAAATACTGTGGTCCTGAAGAAAGGAAGAGGAAGTTTCTTCTTACCAACTCTGTTAGTAATTAACCGTAGAACGACGCCGTGACACTTTTAAAGAGTATCTGATATTTTGGGATCACGGGCGATCTCAAATTGAAATTTGAATATTTCAAAATTCACTTAGTTTACTTAGTTTAGAATTTACTAGACGTTTCTAAAAAATCATTCTGCATTTCTCTTTAGGTATCTTTCGAAAGACATTTTCAGCAGATGGCTTTTCTTTACAAGTTTACACTAAGAAAATCGAATTGGAGAGTGAAAGCTAGAATATTAATTCTAGCGTCTACTGACACGTTTCTAGAGAAAATTACAATTTTCTAGCACCCTGCTATGTATTTCTAAGGTCAAACAAAAGGCTGTGCGAAATTTGTTAATCGACAAACAGAGCCGGAGGTAATTAAATCAGAATCATAGTGTTAATAAATCTTTGTTCTTCCTATCCCAGCGCCTGATAAGAGAGATTCCAACGCAAACGCAGTCGTGCCACCCGCGCCACCGAAGCGTTTAGCGTACAAGCGTAACACGGAGTGGAGCACCGACGACGACTCAGAGGCGCAAAACGAGCCGAACGACCACCGCGACAGCGGTATATCCACAGCCAGTTTGCTGGACTTTCAGTCCCACTTGACCAACCTCAACAACCTCGGCTACGAGGACTTCGAGCCACGGACCAGGTGCAACGACATCATGAACATCTCGCCGCCGTCTATGATCAACGCGCTCAATGTCTCCACGGGCAACTTCGCCAGCGGCACATTTCAGGGGTCACACTCCCTACCTGGTCAAGAGGTAATTGTTACACTATGTGGGAAGTTATCATAATAAGGTCTCCCTTCAGCAGATTATGTCTTACAGAAGGAATTGAGGGAGTTCCTCCTTCGGGGGCCTAGGAAATAAGGGCATTTTTAGAAATTTGTGGAGAATAAACAATCTCATACATATTCATTGACTATACATGACAAATTTGAGACCAATCCACCCAGTAGTTTATTCTGTATCAATTTCTGAAAATACACCTATTATTTCGGCCCCAGAAAGACGAACCACCTTAAGTCAGCTCCACTACCATGGGCGGATTTGTGTATAGGCTAAGTAGGCTGCAGACTAGGCCGGCAAATTTTGGGGAGCGGAAAATTTGGGGGAGCACCCTGGGGGCGCCAAATCTTCACATCCACCCCTGTCCAAGTTGCTTGATAACTCCCCATAACATAATATATAGTTCTCTAGCAATCCATGTGTAAGACACAGTCTGCAGTGTGCAATAATTTGTGATCAGTTTATCCTGATCTCCTTCAACTTTCAGGTGAGCCCGCCGCCGATCCCGCCCAAGGCGCACCAAGACACCCCCTCAGCCCCCTCGACCTTGGAAAGAGCCTCAAGTCGCGCACAGTCGCACGGCCACTCTGAGAATTATTCTGTGCCAAAAATGCAAACATTATCCGTGGCGGCCGACACAGAGAGCACTGTGTAACAACGACGAATTTCCTAGTTCATAGCGCGGTTTATCTATGTGCTGTTGCCACAGTCGATCGAATCCCGTTCGTGGGTTCGCCCCGTAGTTACTGAACCTAACCTCAAACGCTAAAATCCGACTGGATTCACTCGAGCAACGCCCCTTTGTGCGTAGGAGAATCCTGTAATAATCGAATGAAAATGAAGTCTTGAAAATCGTGTAACTTGACATGGATCACACCTTGGTAGAGAAAAGCATAAAAGAGCGGTATTCAAACGTCGCGGGGGAGCCACGTCGAAGTCTGACAGTATTTTGAATCACGAGGTGGGTGGTTCTCGGCGTTAGTCGCGATATAGCGGAAGAGACACACTGACTTTGCGGTAGAGACGACGATCTTCCGGATATACTAACCGAACTATATATATTTTGTAATTTATTTATATTTTCGATGAGAATAAAGGTAATTTTTATCAACCAGACTTTGGTGAAGACTCGTACACTGCTGTCGCCTGAATGCGCCTGAACAGCTAAGAACGCAGAGGATGTAACTCAAGGTGTACATGGATGAACCTGTGAAACACTTGTAAATTCAAAATCGTATTTTGACTCCAGGATATTCTATTTAAAAGAAGGATAAACTTCTATTGAATAGAATATTTGTGAATGAAAAATTTGATGTTGGATTTCAATGTGCATATTCGTTTACGAACACCGCGACTGTCTCGCGTTTTACATCCCGCGCGGAGGGTCGGAAAGTGGCGGAAGCCGAATGGAAGGATATATATAAATTATGTATTTTGTCACATTCTTTTCGTATAAATATATACAAAACTATGAAAATTGCGCCGCACAGTTGTACGCTTCTTCCATGGCATGTATAAAAAGAAAGAAACATTGTAAACATTTTCTTCTTCGTTTCGAGGAGAAGAGGGAGATAATAGAGGGGATCTAAATGTAAAATGGAAGTGGAATGTATACATTGCACAATACTGAGTTAAGAAATTAAGGTACTAGGGAGAGGAGTAGTTGATGTTTAATTACACGAACGATGAAATGAAACTAGAGATCATCTGTGCCCCTCCGAGCCCTCGCGTCGATCTGAATCGATCGTGGGTGATCGGGGATGGACACGAGGACGCCGGGGGAGATCGCTCCCGTATCGGGAACTTAAGATCACACGAAACGAAATGACGACAAGCGTATGTATAATGTATATAGATACGGACAGGCACTCACGCATACATACTAATCGATATGGCTAACGTCGTAAGTACAGTCATGGCCGCTCTTAAAATATACCTTGGGACGGTAACGGTCCCAAGAAATATTTATATATGGCACAGTCAAAGCGTAATGAACGCCGCTGTACGTGTACACTTGTTGGTAAATGTGTGCACATTTGCTGTCACTGTACTACGTAAATTAGAGGCGAAAAGTTTGGCCGAACTGAGAATAATCTGATTGTCTGATTCGTAATGATGTAATGGATTGTGTGTATCGTTTGGGATGATTTTGAAATATAAACCGAAGGATTCCTAATTTCTACTGATATATATTAGATAGATGATCCTTTCTGTGTGAAACTGTGTGTAAATTTGGGGAATTTGATGAGGTTCTATGGAACTGGGTCAACTATTCGCGTGGCTGTAGTAAAGTGAGCCAGTAAATGTGGACGTTCATCTCTAAGTGTGTATATTTACTGTACTTCACGCTTTGACTGTAGCATATATGTGTATATATATATATAATTATTTGAGTTTTAAGCTAATAGTACGTTATATTACTTTGTACGGTGTTTGTTTGTAGCACGGAGCTCGTCACACTGACGTTTCCGCATTAGTATCCTTCCTGGAACAGCATAAGTTAGGTGGAATTAATAAGTGAAAATGACATACACAAATAACTAGGTAGTGTTCGGGCGATAATTAGCTTTCTTTTGGAGGCTTACCTCTTCGCTAATTATTTTCGTTTCCCAGGGCAAGCGTGAATTATAGAGAATGTAGAGTTAGTTGGGCAGTATTTCTTATGGTTATTGGTAAAAGGAATTATTTTATTACAGAGCTGGGCATTACGAAGATTTATCATTAGAGATGGAATTCTTAAAGCATCGAAACTTTGAAATTGAAGAAAATTTTGAGTTTCGCGAACTCGAAACTTTCACTTTTTTCGTCATTCGAAACTGAAGCATGATATTCCATTTACAAAACAGAATCAGCACTTCAAGTTTCGAGTTCCATAAGATTTGAATTCTGAAAGTTTCGACTTCCATAAGATTTAAATTCAGAAAGTTTCGAGTTCCGGAACTTTCGAGTTTCTTGAATTTCGAGAGTTTCGAAGCCTTACAAATTTTCGGATTCGACTTTCTTGAATTTCAAAATTAGCTTCGAACCCACCCTACCCTTCTTTATAATAAAACCAAACATCATATTTTCTTCTTATTCCACTGTCTTCGTTCAGTTACACAACACTCACAGAAAGATCCAATCACTCAATTCCCCCTAATTACTCGATCCTCAATACACCCAAGTACCTCATTACCATTTGCTCACCAAAGAGAGAGAGAGAGAGAGAGAGAGAGAGAGAGAGAGAGAGAGAGAGAGAGAGAGAGAGAGAGAATCTTCGATTCATCCTTCCTTAACTATTCAAACTGCCCAGCTCTTTTTCCAAGTATCCTCCATACAAGCACTGCTTAATACTTACTCGGTCTCGGTGATAGTCTGCTCGTACTGCTGCTGCTGTTGCTGCTGCCTGAGCGCAGCTAATTCGTTGCTGTGCTGCAGATCGTGGGTCAACGAGCTGGACAGTATTCTCCCACTCATGGGTAAAATATACTCCGGCGAGTCCTCCAACACTGTCGGGGTCATTTTCCCTCGTTTCAAGCTACCATATCTCTCCGACCCACTAAGATTGTCGTGCTGAGACCCGTGCAGGCTCTGGCCTCGCTTCAAGCTTCCGTACTTCTCCGAGCCACTCATGTTCTCGTGGTTAGAGTTCTGTGAGTGGTGGCTCATACTGGATGCAAGAATGCGGGAGGCCATGGGCAGCATATACGGGGTGGGCGACACTGTGTGATCTTCCTCAGCGGTGTAGGGGAACAAATACTTCTCCCCTAGGTGATGGAGCTTCTCCTCGCCCTCCGAGTAATTTTCATCCGGCTGACTCTTCTGGGGCGGGCTGATATCAGGGTAAGGCAGTGGATTCGGACTGGATGTCTTGTTCGAAGCCATTTCGTTGTCAGAGATGGTACCCCCCGACCACTGGCTACCTCGAACATCCATTACTAGAAAAGACACCATGTACATGTATATATGCATAATCTGAGGTACTTAGTTATCAGGACAGGGCTTAGAGACACTCACCATTGGACGATAAGTACGCCTCTGGTAATTGGGAACTCCATCTGGGCGCATAGATCGGTTTAATGTTTGGGAAGAGTTCTGTGTTTGAGCAAAGTATGTTCAAGTGTTCGGTGGGGTTGGTGTGGATGTTGGGCAGGTAGCTGTGCGTGACAGGCTGCTGAGTGGAGACGCCCATGTTTCTGTGGGACCTCGACGTGACGTCTTCTTCGTCGGAACTGTGGGAACTCGCTAGGTCCAGGCTCCTCCCTCCGCCCTCCGCTTGGGAACCATCTGAATCCGATTCAGAGTCCCTGCGTTGACTCCTTGGCTCCGTCGCTTCTGTAAATCACTGCAATTATTACTGAATTCGTTGGGCAGCTTGGTATTATTACAGAAGTGCGCGGGATCGATGGTTTTGATCGGTACCTTGTCTGGAATGTAGAGCCGATCGGTGACTCCTAGAGGACATGTAGGGATCCCTATCGCTGTTGTAGTTACTTGTAGAGGTCGACGTGTGCCTCAAGTGCGTGTCGCTGCGATACGGACTGGACCCAGTCTTGTTTGTACTTCGAGATGTTGTACTGCTCGTCGAAACTCCCACGTGGACCCGTCTACACACTGACTCCGCTCCACTGTAGGTCGAGGAGTATGCTAACGCAGATCGCTGTAGATGTCGTAATAATATCATCAGGAGTTTTACTTTTTCGGGTGGTTGAGGTAGGATTATTTTTCTCACTTTTGAATTATTAGGCCTAGTATTATTTCATCTACTTTTCAATAACTAACTCTAGTACAACTTCCCCTAATTTCGAATTGCTAACTTTAGTTTCAATTTCCCCTACTTTTGAATTTCTAAACCTAATATTGCTTCTCCTACTTTTCAATAGCTAAATCTAGCATAACTTCTCCAATTTAGAATTACTAGACCTACCGAGTGACCATTCACGTTCTGACTGCTGCTCCCATTCCCCATGCTCCCCTCCAGCAAAGGCGTCTTCTTCCCAATACAGCTCAGCACGCTCAGATACAGATTTCTCCTCACCCTGCCATTAATGAAGCAGTAACCGATCAAACTGAACGCCGCGTGAACGACAATCGATATACTCAGCAGGTACGACAACGTTGGAGAATTCTCGGACGCATTAAGAACAGTCAAAGTCCACGTGGACCCTAACAAAGGCAGTGAAGCGACTGACAGCCAAAGCAACGTTCTCAGATTCCCAAAACCCAGGATGTGCTCCTTCAACGTGAAAGCTGCCCTCACAGACATTATTAGAATACAAAAATTGAGAAACACTGCCAAGCAGACTGGCCCTATCAAAGACCAAATCACAGTCTCGTAGATGGACAGCCAGCAACTGAAACAAAGAATAAGTAATAGTAACCTTCCTTGTACAGTAACATTTTATAAAAATTAGGAACCCGGAACGGAACAGAATTGAAAACGATAAATGAAAACAACGAAATTTTCCTTTTGCAAGATTGAAAACGATACAATTAAACAAAAATTCCGGTGAATAACGTTATTATTTCGTTATGTAAAAAAATGTTAACCCTCTTGGACACGGCTTACACCCGAAAACCTCAATACTCTCTATTTTTTATAATACATAATATATAATATATAATTATAATAAAATGCAGACCGGAGCTGAACCGAAGCGAAATAAAAAAACGTTTCGTTCCAGGTCTCTGATAGAAATCTTCGACAATATTTACGTACAAGTAAAAGTTCCCATATTGGTCAGCCCTGACGCCGATAGTCAGTCCAACAATAATAGCTGGCGCCCCATATCCCATGGTGTAATAAAACCTCATCTGCCCATGATTCACGTCCCTCATTTCCGTGAGCATTCGATACAGATGAATAGAGTCGACCAAAGTCCACGAGAAAGTGCTCAGCCAGGCGTAATGAAGACCGATCGCGGTCAGCTTGCACGGGAATTCATTGGAGACTAGAGGGCTCCTGGCTTTCAGCGCGATCAAGTACAGCACCTCGGCGATGAACACACACATTACCAGGTTCTTGTGGATACTGTTGGAGTTCGTGCCGCCACCTCTGATGAGGGACAGGATGAGCAGCGCGGATAACAGTAAAGGCAACGCGAGCATGAATGCGCTGTAGCTCGTCACGTCTTCTAACAGAGACGGCTCCGGGACGTACTCTAAGTCGAGCACGTCAGTTAAAAGCGCGAAGGTGGACAGTTGTAAGCAGGAGCAGTTGACAGTGGTGCCAAAGGACAGGGAGTCATCCTCAATCTCCGTGGTGCAGCCCATTCGGCTCCATTCGCCAATTCTGGAATTTTCGGACGCTATAGTGGTTGACGGGAACGAGTTGTTTATGGTAGAAAAGGTTGGATACTCTACCCTCTTGCCGTACTCCAATGCACGCACTGCGGATTGGTCCTGGTCTTCAGATCGTCCCTCTCGATGAGCCAGAGGCTAATCTGAACTGGGGATTGCAGAGGAACCCCGGTGAGGGATTCGTAACCGTTTTCGGAGGGAACTAACACGGACACTGTTACAACTGGCGATCCTACTGCTACTTCTACGCCCCATCTGACAGACACAGAGTCGTCGAATCTGTAAGAGTGATGGTGAATGTTACGCTGTTTTATGTATATGATTGGCATTTCCTTTACGAATATGGATACTTTACCTTTGAGGCAACAAAGCACCCAATTGTTTATATTGCACATAACTCAGCACAGCCTTCTGATTGACCAAGCTTTTCTTAGCATTCAATTCCCCTTGCATCAAAGACTTGATGCCCAGCACGCTGAGGGGCACGCGTATCTTCGAGTACGGATCGAATCTACTTGGATCAGCCATGTAATTATTGTACTTTGGGAACGTGATCGAGGGGCCGAAATGCGTGGGCGAGGATAGGAAGTCCGAAGTGTCGGGTATAACGACTTTCTGATCAGCCTCGGTTGGTCTGGCCGTTGAGGCCGATGGGTCTTCCTTGTACTCTGCTGTTTCGTAGCCGAACAAGCTCTCCGACGTCACCACGTCCAGACCTAGCACTGGAACATAAATTATTCAAGGTCAGAATATGGATTGTAGCACCATTAAACTATATAGAGTTTGTCCAACCCATGGAACCTCAATTTCAGAATCTACTTACCAACATTAGTATCCACCACTTCAAAGGGATTGGTGAAGGTGTCGTGCTGCGACGCAGTCAAAGTCCTCAAGTAATTCGCCATGGCATCAAGAACTTTATCAGGAGTATCCCCGTTCAGAGTCTCAATCCTGTCCCACTTGTCCATATACTTAGCCTTGAAGATACTGCTGGCAATGCCAACCAGGTGCGACACATAATCTTTATCCTGGCTGTGAGTCAAATTCAACCCCACCAAGCTCTCCTCGTACCGCAGCAGAGCGACAAGCAAACTCTCAGCGATCAATAAATCCGCCCCATACATATTCTTAGTCAGGTTCACCGCCTCGTGCACGTCGCTAGCAATCTTAACAGCCACGTAAGTGTTCAGCGTGAGATCTCTGGTCTCCAGAGCAGCCAGCTGGTGCCTCTGTTCTATGAAAGCTTCAGAAGTGCAATTAAATAGATCAGGCTCCTGCCAGCCCCCTAATTTGTCATCGCAGGACCTAGAAGTCTTCCCTTCCGCAGTATCCGGACAATCCTCCACAGCGGTCATTCCGAACTTGGTTCTAGGCCACCAGAGGCCCTCGGCGTAGGACCTAGGACACCCGTCGTACACCACCTCGCAACCCCGAAGAGTGACCTCCGCGTAAGGATTGGGGCAGGCCGTGCAGGATCGCCCGATAACTCCCACTCTACACCTGCACTGTCCGGTTTCAGTGTCACAGCGGGGACCGAAGCTGCCAGTGGCGTAGCACTCGCAGGGGATGCACTCCTTTCTGCCAGAAGGCTGGTAGTGGTTCTCCTTACAATAACACTCGCCTGTGGTCTTGTTGCAGGCGGGGTCGTAGCCCTTGGACTCGTCACAGTGACAGGGACCACAGACTGGTGAGCCCCACCACGTGGCAGGGCAGGGCTGGTCAGCCTTGATCTCGCAGTAATCCCCGGAGTACTCCGGCGAATTGCACTCGCATCTGTATCCTCTATGCGAATCAGTGTCCTCCATGCAAATACCAGTGTTATTACAGGGATTTAAATCGCAGACCTGCTCGCAGTCGCGACCGACTCGCCCGGCAACGCAGACACACTCACTAGCCTGCCACTTGGGGACGCAGACGGAGGCCTCTGGACAGTCGACGTTGCACTCGTCCGCGGAGCTACACCCTGTCCCAACGTTCTCCTGAACAGTAGGCCGCAGCAGGACGCTCTGATTGCTGCCTATACGGATGTCCTGAAGGCACCCATCGAAAAACGGTAACTCTGTATTCGTCGACTGCTCTGGCCCACCCACAAGGATCCTGCCCACGTAGAGGCCTTGCAGCTTCGCTGGCAGAGGCGACGAGCCTGGTCTGTTGCGGTAATCTATATCCAAGGACACTTGACCACTCTGCCACATGATCTCAACTCTGTGCCACTGGCCGTCAGCTACGCTGCTCGAGGTCTGAACTATCTCCGCGCCATCTAGGAAGGCGACCAGCCTCCCTTCTCGGATCTCCAGCAACGCGGAACTGTTCTGACCTATCTGCACGCTCATGAGGAACGCCTGATTAGCTCGCGTTCTGAGGCTGAGGGCCGTCAACCAGGGTAGCTGGATGGGCCTGAGAAGGGGGTTGAAGCTGAGCATACCGTCTCCGTGGAAGTTCCAGGGCTTGCCGACTTCGTCTGCGCACGTGGGCCCGGCGAAGTTCTCCTGGCACTCGCAGACGAAGCCTGACCATACTTCTCGGCACTTGCCGTTGTTCCTGCACGGAGTGGAGGCGCAGAAGGAGGCCTTCTCTGGGCAGCCTGGGTTGGTCCCGTTATCTGCTACGAAGGAGTTGAGATCGATGAACCTGTGGTCGACGCGGAGGTCGCTGATGCAGCCTACGAAGTCCTTGTTTCTGATTTGAAAGCTGGAGGGTATAGCAGGCAGACCGCCCAATTGCAGTGGCCCGGTTAGGTCCAGGAAGCGGTGGCAGGTCTCCGTGACGATGCTGCAGCGATCTTCGAGCACCTGTTCGCTTCTGCCAGCGCAGGACCACCTGGAACCTAGCCTACCTCCGTATTCTAAAGCCAGAGCGACGTCACAGTTATCCAGGGAGATCGTCACAGTCCTGTTTATATAGGAGACCTCCACCTCGTGCCACTGGCCGTCAGAGATCCCACCGGGGACGCTGGCGCTGGCTCTGGTCACCTCGTCCCCGAGGGAGAAGCTGAACTGCACCTGGGACTCTATGATTTCCAAGGCCACGAAGTCGTGCTTCTCGTTGTACCGACCGTTGTAAAGCAGGAGGCCGTTGGCTGACTCTGTCGCGAACCTCAACCTGATGTGCAGCCTGTTCCTCTGCCTCAGGGAGGCGAACGTGAGGAAGGTGGCCGGTCCGAAGCTGCGGGCCTTCAGCTCGCACAGAGGCGTCACGCTTTCCAGAGACGTCACAGGGCAACCCTCGCAAGTGAAGCCTCCGGTGGTTTTGATGGTGCACTGGGAACCTTCCTTGCAGACCCCTGGGGCACAGGAGTCCTTGCCCAGGGAGATCTCGCAGTTCTCTCCAGCCAATTCCGCGCTGCAGGAGCAAGCGTAGCCTCCTTCCCTTCGGTAACAGGTCCCGCCGTTCAGGCAAGGGTTGGAGTAGCACAGATTCACCTCGGTGTCGCATAGGTAAGACTCTTTGCTACCCGTGAAGCCCTTAGCGCACCTGCACGCGAACGTGGTCACGGGGTATATCGGTCTAAAGAGCACCGTGTCGCTGCTGGCGAAGCCAGAGGCGTTCCCGAACTTCAGCACAGTTAGACACTCCTCGAAGTTCAGGCAAGGTTCCCTTACGCACAGATTGTCGTCGAATGGCAGCACCGTGACTGTAGCCAACCTGGCTAGTATACCTCTGTTCAGGTACACGCGTTCTTGGAGGAACTGCGGACTGTAGAACTCGTCCGACACACCTGGCTCCACCTTGCGCGCGGAGAAGCTCACGTTTAAAATCTTCCCGTGAACGTTTGCGTCCTCTTGAATGCTGAAGAGGAAGATGTTCTCCCTGGGGCAGGGTATGATGGCCGCCAGGCCGTCCAGGAAGTACCCTAGCAGGGGACTGAGGAAAGCTTCCGCGGTCATGTCGTCCAGTCTCACAGTGATCGAGTTCAGAAGCATTTTATCGGTAATTAGGCGGACGGAGAGGGTCATTGTTGCCTTCACCTCGTTGATACCGTCTGTGACAGACACCTCCATGGTCGCCACGCGTGGCACGTTCGTGTTCAACTGAGGGGAGAGCCGTATCTCGCCCGTGGTCCTATTCAAGTCGATCAAGTTCGCGTTGTTGCCAGCCAGGATGGTGTAGGTCAATTTGTCGGTCACGTCCGCGTCCACGGCGGGTATCTTTCCGATGGAGCTGGTCGGGAAGAAGTCCTTGAAGTTGTTGAAGATGATCTGGAAGTCCTTCAACACTGGCGCGTTGTCATTCACGTCGGTTACTAGGATCTGGACCAAAGCGTCCGATCTAAGCGGTGGCGAGGCAGCGCGCACTACTAGCTCGAATTTCTTCTTTGGTGACTCGTAATCCAGCTCCTCCAGGGTGATCAGCTCCGCTCGATCCGCCCCGGGACGGATATTTAGAGCAAAGCTGTTGGAGTCCTCGCCACCTATGACAGAGTACTGCACCACTGCGTTGGGACCCTCGTCGGGGTCGTGCGCGTAGATCTCGCCGACGGTAGAGCCTACTGGGGAATTCTCCGCTATGTAGAGGACGATTTTGTCATTCTCGAAGGCGGGTGGCGAGTCGTTCACGTCCTCTATCTTGATGGTCACTGGCACCACGGAAGACAGAGAAGGCGAGCCTCTGTCCATGGCCACAGCTTTCAAGGTGTACCTCGCTACGGACTCTCTGTCCAAGGGTTTCGCTGTTCTGACTATTCCTGTGGTCGAGTCTACGGCGAAGGCACCGTCGCCGTCATCTTCCAGTGCGTATCTCACCTAGAATTATAGAAGGTGACGTTACTTTTGTGGATATTACGGTACCTATACGGGAAAGGCCGCTCTGAATTATTTTTGCTGCTATTGGAAATATGAGAAGATTAATTACTAAAGAGGGAGAGAAGGCTAATTTCTTGCCTTTCTTTAGGGACGATGCACAAAAAAAAACAACACAGTTTTTACCGATGAGCATTATCCACACGTATTTATTAACATTTCACTTAGTTGTAAAAAGAATTTCAGCCATATATAATAAAGATTAATGGAGATATGGGTCATCTCATAAAGCGTGTGCAAAAGAAACTTGCGTCATGATACATAATAATACATATGATTCCGACTGTTTCGCTGATCCAAAACGAAAGAATCAAAAGGATTCTTAATCAGTAAGAGTGTGGCTATAGCCGGTAGCAGATTTATGAAAAAAAATTAAAAATTCACAAAATGGCAGGGCTTTGAATTTAAACTCATCATTTCAGTGTTTTTTTCGTCTTTAAATGGCCTTAAACTTATGAAAAAAAACTATTTCGCCTTGATTCTGCTACCGACTAGAATTATATGTTTTCTGAAGGTGTACGAAAAAGATGGACCAGATTGGTTCACTAGAAGTTGAGATATCGTGTGTACCGTCATGAAAAACACCGTTTTGAAAAAAAACCCATATGTGTCTCCATTACTTATTATTATATATGACTGGAAATTTTTTACAACCTACTGAAATGTTAGTAAATACGCGTGGATAATGCTTATCGGTTAAAACTGCATAGTTTTTTTGTGGGTCATCCCTAAAGAGAATAGAGGATCTCGTTTCTCTAGACGAGAATACCCCCTTAAAGAGTCACTTCAAACTCATCAATATAACATCATGGATGCATGACTAGCCTCTCCTGGCATCGCCTCGCTTCGGCTCATTTTATTCTTCCTATGTTTTTCTTATACAGTTTGACGATTTGACTCACACTACGCCTCGCCTCAGCGCGAAAAAAAGTGAGAAAAGTAGTTGCGTCAAGGCGAGGCGTGGTGAGAGTCAGCCTTTATGCCACACGCAGTCCCTTACCCGGCCATTAAGGTCAGTATCCGCGTCAGTAGCAGAAACCCTCAGCACGCTGGTGCCAACTAGAACGTCCTCAGGGATGGAGCCCTGGTACTGTGGAGCCTCGAAGGTCGGCGCATTATCATTCACGTCTGTCACGGATATTTCCACGTCCGTCGTGTCCGAAAGAGGCGGCACACCGCCGTCCCTAGCAGTGACAGTCAACAGGTACGCAGGCACTTGTTCGCGGTCGAGTGGCTTGGTTGTCGTTATCGCCCCAGTTTGAGGATTAATAGTAAACTCCGAGACAGCTTGGTCTCCGTTGTCGCTATCCAAGCTGTAAGTGACTTGAGCGTTCTTCCCGACGTCAGAATCGGTCGCGCTGACGACCAGGACAGTGGTCCCAATAGGTGCGTCCTCGAACACGGAGACAGAGTAAGGGGCGTTCTCGAAAACTGGCGAGAAGTTGTTTGCGTCCGAGATGTTGACGTAAACCAGAGCGGTGTCGGTCCTACCACCGCTGTCAGACGCAGTAACGGTCAGCACAAACCTCTTCTCTTGCTTGTAATCGAGTGGCTGGGCTATTGTGATCAGTCCCCGTCCGTTTTGCGACGCGATGGAGAAACGGCCCCTTGTGTTGCCAGCGGTGATCTCGTAGTGTATCCTTGCGTCCTCGTCGGGGTCTGTAGCTGTGACTGAAGTGACTGGGGTGCCTGGTGGGTCGTCCTCAGAGACCACTGCCTCATAATTCTTGGGGTCAAAGTAGGGGTCGTTGTCGTTGACGTCGGTGACAGTGAGGATCACTGTGGCGCTGGCTGATTTGGGCTGCTCGCCAGAATCTGCTGCTACCACGGTGAATTGGTACCTGAAGGAGGTGACAGATTATAGTAGAGTGGAGAGAGGGACAGGACGGTTCTGTGTCCTGTTTGAAAGCGTGCTCTAACGTTTTATTAGCAGGGGCGAATTTGAGTATAGTCTAATTGTAAGTAGGCCGAAGTCTAGAGCGGCAAATTTTGAGTGGGAAATTTTGGGAAGCGATAAATTTGGGGGAGCGGCAAATCTTCAAATCCGCCCCTGTTTGTCAAAGCTAGAGGTTTCATCCTTAAAATACCATTCAATTTTCTTTCGAACAATTTTTTATACCCACTATAGTATTCAAGATACAGTAAATCCCCGTTATGAGCCCGTTTTTTCCTCCCGTTGACAGCGCGGCGACTATCCCCACCATTTCTTGGAAGCCTGCGGACGAGAGTGAGAGAACCCGACAACGAGCGAAAGGACACGAAAGAGTCGATCATACGTAACCCACAGTGAGCCCATCGCCAGCCCCGTTCGTCGGTCTCATAGCGGGGATTTACTGTATACAGCTCAGAAATTACACAGTACATTGCCACGAATAACACCACTCCTGATAATGACCGTATTAACCACAAAGAAGACATTACCTGGAGCACTGTTCGCGGTCCAGCTGTTTAGTCGTATAAATCCAGCCAGTCTCCGTGTTCACCGTGATAGGGAAGTTCTCGGTGGAGGCCCCAGAGAAGTCCCTCGCCCCGATAGTGTACTTAATCTGTGCGTTTACACCCTCATCAGCATCATACGCCTGTATCCTCAACATCGAATACCCCACAGGCACATTCTCCGAGACAGACTCTTGGAAATGACTTGTATAGAACCTCGGTGCATTATCATTAACATCCTTCACGTGCACCAGCAGCTGAGTAGTATTAGACCTAGCTGGTGACCCTCCATCCTGCGCCCGTATCACTATCTTATAGCTCCTAGTGGACTCATAATCCAGAGGCTTGACCAAAGCAACATCGCCACTCATAGAGTCAATAGAAAAAGTATTCTGCGTGTTCCCGCCGATGATAGCGTATCTCACAGCAGCATTGTTCCCAGCATCAGCGTCAGTAGCTCTTATACGAGCCACCACAGGGTTGGCGGTATAATCCAGATCCTCGGGTATCCAGACAGAGTAAGTTCGTTCGGTGAACTGAGGATAGTTATCGTTGTCATCCAGAACTCGGACAACAAGGATGGCATTGGCGGTCTTCCTCGCTGAGGGAGGCGTTGCTTGGTCAGACACGCTTAGGATAACTGTGTAGACCTCAGTCTTCTCTCTGTCCAGAGGCGTGCGCGTGGTCACTACCCCTGACCTTGGGTCTATCCTGAATATCAGAACGTCTTCAGGGTTCACAGTGTCGGTGCCAGTGGTGGTGGAGAGGATAGAGTACTCCACCTCGGCGTTCCTGCCCGCGTCCTGGTCAGTCGCCTTAACCGTCACCACCGTGGAGCCGACCGGGACGCCCTCTCTGACCGAGGCGTCGTATTCCGGCCACTCGAAGCTGGGCGCGTGGTCGTTGTTGTCCAGAACGTTCACTTGTAAAGTGGTGGTGCCTGTTCTCGGTGGAAACGAGTCGTCCACGGCGAGCACCCTGAAGTAATGCACGTCCACGCTCTCTCTGTCTAGCCTGGAGCGCGTGGTGACCCTTCCGGTGTCTGGATCCAGGACCAGCAATGCCTGGGACCGGGCGTCCAACAGGGAGCTCATGGAGTAGCGCACCGTGCCGCCTTCGGGGTCCCTGGCGCGCACGGAGGTCACGTACACTCCTGGGTCTTTCTCCTCTTCTACGGCGGCTACGTACAGAGGCTGCTCGAAGTAGGGGGACTGGTTCTTCAGCTCCCTTCTAACGCGTCGGCCCAGGTCTGTGTCGTCTAGTTGACGGTGGTGGAAGACGATCTTCAGGCGGTGCTCCGCGTCGGTTAAGCGGGACTCCATGCCGCAGCGCAGGTTCATCGACACCGAGATCTTCCATAGAGGGTCCACTAGGCATTGCTCCGTGGCCGAGACCAGGTCGCCGGCTGCTCCCTCGACGAGGAACCTTGGGTCTGCAACCCCGCCCCATCTGGTTTCGCACTCCTTCAGGGCTGTCTGCGGTAAGAAGTCGCGGAGAGCTGCCACCAGCTGCGATGTTCGAAGGCAGACCTCGGTGAACCTGGCGCGTGGAACAAGATTGGGCGTCATTAGTCGTTACAGAGTGTTGTTAGGTATGCTGGAGGGGGATTTGGTTGCAAAGGAATACAGGGAACCATGGGCGTCTACAGGGGAAAGGGTGACAGTTGCTTATTTTTAAAAACAAATCTTTATCAAGTTTATACTAAAAGAGTGAATATTTTTAAATTTCAATTTTAAATTTGTAATTAAATTAACGCTGCGAAATTGGTGAAACAAGCAACAAAGCCATCCTTCTACGCGGACACCCATCTTAAACTTTCTTTTGACTAGTAACACTGTATTTAAATTGGATCAAAATGGAAACCGTATTCGCCAAGCGAGGATTCTTGAGCTTGAACGAACTTGAACCGAAGGTCATTGAACTCGCGTGCTGCGGACGTTACATTGCACGATAGAAAATAATCTAATCTCAATCTAATCTCTCGGTACTTCAGAGTATTAAAAAAGTTTCATCACACGAATGAAGTGACTTAAGTAAAACTTGTAACACTTTATCGAGACCAATTCTGAAAATACAAGAGAATACACCCTATATAATTACGGTAGCTAAAAAGAGATTAGACTATGAAAAGTATCGGAGAAGTCATGTCCGCGTGATAAATCCCTGTCGCTGTCCTCGGCATGGCGGTCACCGGTGTCTTCCATCATAAATTGCCGAAGCGTTAACTATCCAGGCATCGACGTGCAAATTAATCGCAAAAAACGAGGCAGTGAAAGCTCGTACGTGGAGTCGTTAACGCGGGCTGTCTAATTGCACTGCCTTATCTAGATGAGCATCGCGAGCCCTCCCTGTCCTTCAGAGGCCTAGGAAATAAACCGGTACTCCTTGCTCAGTGGCCAAGGGGGCACCCTGGTTCACGCACCTCCTTTATATAACTGACAAGGGGAGGACAGGATGTGGTAGAAATCGATTTTGATGAGCCATAGCACGATGGATCTATGTCAGAAATAAGTAAATAGGTGTCGATCTCAACGTTCCAACCAGCCTACGTGGAGTACACACTGACTATACTGGTGCACAAGTACCACCAAACTGACTACTCCAGTAATAATTAAATCCAATCTCTAAACTTTAGAGTCTCAAGAGAGAGACCAACCGAAGACTTCCCTTACCCTCTGAGTAAAGCAAAAAGGCCAGCCTACATCCATCAACCCCCGTCAAGTAGCTCCACAGTGTAGCCTACTAAATTCAAAGAATTACTCTCAGTGAAACCCCCTGCAAGGCCCTCCAGTACACTCAATCCCACTCCCAAAGAGCAAGACCCTAAGCGACTCAGAAACAAAAGAATCACCTCTCGGTGCTGGGCATGGCGTACGAGGCGAGGGTCTCCGCCATCCACCCCCTGGTCGCTGCTAGGTCCCGATTCTCCCCGCCACAGCCGGTAATGAGGATCCTCAGCGGCAAGCTGTAATAGTCGATGGTGGGCCTGCCCAGCCTGGAGCTAGTGGAGTCCACGTAGAAGGTGAAGATCCGCGGATACTGCAGGCCGTCGCAGCTCAAAGACCGCGCCAGGGTGACGCGGCCCGTGTGAGGGTGGACCTTGAGCAGCTTCCTGGCGAACCAGGCGGTCCGCTCGTTGGACACCTCGTACCGTCGGCGACCACCCAGCTGAGGCACACCTGCCTCGAAGACCACGCTGCCCGTGGGCGTGCTGGAGGGCAGCACCGCCAGGTAAGCGTTGGCCAGGCCGAGGAGGGTCGCCAGGATCGGCAGGGCCCGTTTCCACCTCCCCATGGCGGCCACCCTCTACAGAGCGCGCTCCTTCTCGTGTTCCCCTCTCGCAGACGAGCGTCCCATCCTTAGAGCGGTGCTTGCTGGTCGCTGGCCTCAACGCGCCGTCATCCTGCGTCCCACCTGCAAGCGGAATCATCTCGATCATCCAGTGGATTTGCAGCAGAGATGGGCAAAAATTTTATTCAAATCAAAATTTCGAATAACGAAGAAAAGTTAAAAATATTATTAGCGAAGGAAAAAATTAACTTTATTCGTCAAATCAACTAAAGTTAAAGAAACTTTAGTTGTTTAAATAATTTTTTATTTAGTAAATGCCAAACTCTAACTTGGAGTAAAGAATTCTGGAGGTTTGGATTTTTGGGGGGTTGTCAGGAAGGTATTACACTTTCAGTGCCGCAAAGTTTTGGAAAGTGACAGTATCAGTGGCGCACCCGGAGGTGGAGCCACGGGTCCCTGGCACCCCCAAAGAAAAAGGAAAAAGAGATTAATGTAACCACGACTGAAGTAATTATTGAAGTGATTATAATCACCTAATGAGTTTTATTGAATTTACATTAAAAATATTTTCATTCCGAATTGAAACTTGGCTCCCCGGAGATTAAATCCTGAGTGCGCCACTGTACAGTGTAGTATCTATATAGAAGGGATATAGCGAGGTCGCAAAAGCTGCGAGAATCTCAAAATGTGTAGCTTTGAGGTTACAGAAAAAGAAGCTTACCTCCCTAAAAAATGCTAAACCTTAAAGCTGTACTTAAACTACTGTGTAGTGTGTAAATCTCTCGGCGTGAAATCACGCCGATACCAGGCACAGTGTTAAGGAGCTGTTCCAAAGGGGGTTGAAGATTTAATTCATCGCAAGGAAGTGTTAATGCTTAGGCCAATTAAAGCATGCAAAGCTGCTCCCCTACACTACTCCTTAATTCCCAACTCTTTAAAATTAAATAACTTTCCCGCGCATTTTTTCGTCCCCTGCGAAGCTACAACCATACCAACGCGATCAAGATAAACGAGACACCCTGTGCATAGTTGCACCGAGCCACAAGAGGACGTTCCGTCCATTACACCTGGCAGATGGTGTATTAAAACATTACGAACACGGAGCTGGAATAACAAGGATCAGTAGTGGAAGCATTCCTCGTTTTTTTCTTTCTCCAAGGAATGAAACGCGTATACATATGTACATACAGCGCGCCGCGGAATCACACGTTACGATGTCCCGCGACAGGGACGCCACAGATATTCGAGCGCATAGAACGGTTTTTACGAGACGCTGAGACGGGTGGACGAGTGCGAGATCTCAGAGTGAATGGAGATTGCAGAATCACGCTCGGCTGGATGCTCCGCAGGGTTCCAATCGGCGTCCGCGATTCGCGGATACGAAAACACCGTTCGCGAAATTTCAATTTCATCGGGGAGTCCGAGTTGTGCGCGTTAGGCAAGGGTCAATGAATTTGCCACGGCAGGGAACGACCTTACGATGAAACAAAGAGGGTGAAACAAACGGAAATCGTTGTTCCCACGTCTCATAGTGGGTATAGCATTCTCACACTCGCGGCGGACTTTTCGTGCGCAAGAACGCTTGGGGAACCGAGCGACTTTCCTCCGCGGAATTTGCTCGAGAAAACGCGACGGCAGTGTAGAGTCTTGATTCAGAATCAAATTAATAAAAATAGAACACTCTGTGTCTTACTTCCACAAATCGACAAAACAGTTCCACTGAAGTTTATTTACAGAACAGTATGTTTATAAGAACAATTTGCTATACAAGTGCTTGTAGAAGGGAAGAGATATTTAATTAGCAGACCATTTAACAGTACTACTCCGATACTAGATCGCTCGAGCCCCGAATCTAGTAATCCCAACAGAATAGACGCTGTGGAGGGGTAAAAGTCGACGGCTCCGCTCAGGTCTGTTTCGTCTCCTTGCGCATGTGCATTGAAGCCCATCCTACTGCTCACCACTGACCTCGAAGCTTCTTTAGAAGTCTTAAATTATTTAGTAACCTTATAAACTTTCAAACCATACAATTCTGATTCAGAACTTTGCGTCAATATACTGTAAAAGTATCCATCTCGAGTCCCAACACTAAATACACTGCTTCAAAGGAAACACTAAACCCAATAGAGGCGTGCAAGGTTCGCCCGTATATACGCTCGCAAGAGGAGCAAGCCTGCAACGCCGAGTGGTTAGCCGTGCTTTTTAAAGAATACGCAACGTAATACGTGGCGCAAAGGACGCGGCCGTCCGCAATGAGCATCTCCGCTTTCGTCCAGTTCGTTTTATTGCGTTTCCGTCGGTCCCCAAGACTAGTTGACCGTAGCCAGAGCACGATAGAGGCGCCAATGGCATCGTCGCAGCGATCCGCGCGATTCTCCCTCTCCCCAGCGGCTAGCCGATCCGGTTTGGCCAATCGAAACGGACGGAGGACGGGCGCGAACCAATCGAAGGGCACGACCAGCAACAAGGTAGACAAGGTAGACAAGGCCAAGGATCTTGGCCACATAGCAAAACGACGGCGAAGAAAAAGCGAACGAGCGAGTAGATATGGCGATCACGGACGATGGTGTTTAACCCTTGAACGATGGGTACGGGGTCGATCTTGACCCATTCTAAATATTACGTTATATTTTACTCATCAGGAGTATTATTTTGGGGGAGAGGTAGGAATTTTAAGTCTGTGAAGTAAATCGAAATGGACCCAGCGTCCGATTTGCGCTGAACTATAGTCGAGTCATCAGCTGCAAACAAAATATGCACGCAGTATAGGCAGCGGCCACAGCTATGGGCTATTTGCTATTGCCGTCTCTGTTCTGTCTGAACGGCGTCACGTGTCGTCTTTGTTTATAGCTGTGACTCGACTCGTTAAACGGGCGTTATTCACTGTTCATGGGTTTAACCCTTGGACGATGAGCGCGAGGTCGATTATGACCCAGCCTAGATATCAAACTCCTATGTTCGTTATTATCCATTAGTCACTTCTTGAAGGAAACAAGGGGTTTTAGATCAGAATAAGATTGAAATCTGCTACGTGGAGTGTGTATAATTGAAGCTACATATACTATGGGTCAAAATGGCCCCGTGTACGCTGTACATGGTCGACTAGCAAGCCGTGCACCATACAAGGGTTTAAAGGCACTGGAAGGTTTCTTTGTTGCTTCTTCAGGCACCTGACCTTTGATAAGAATGATCCTTCAAGTTACTTTGAATAGTCTCTATGGCTTACAATTAGTGGTGTAACACAGGTAATTTAGAATACTTTTCTAACTCAAGGCTACTAGAATCATGTTCGCCAAACATTATTCCAATTTACAAATTATTTTCAGCCAACACTAATTGTCCTATTATGGCAAGCTCTCAGTCGACGATCTGGAAACCTATTTTCCTCATTATTTTTCATCTACTTCCAACGACAAGATCCAAGAAGGTTTTATGCTTGCAGGGAGCCGATGCTCTCGGCCGCTCGGACACGTTTTCGCGATGGCATTCCGTGGACAGTGCACTCGTGCTCGCATGCCCCTTTATATTCCACGCTCGTCGCTGCACTCGTAGATTCCGGTTAACCGCCCAGCGGAAAATGCGCGATGATACCGATAGCATCTTCTCGCCCCGTGGACGCCCGCCCCTTGCGTTGCTCCTCCACGCGAAAAATTAATAGCCCATTTTTCTGAAGGTTGCGCAAGAGATGAGGAAAGGCCGGCGCGACGCGCCAGGGATTCCTTCGCTTTCAGCGAAAGAACTATTAATTTCGGGCGACGGAGACCCCGAGCGGGCCCGAGGAATTCGAACCTACCAATTACGGCCCCCGAAAACAAGTCCCAATCTTTTCTCGGTAACGACCTGCGCGGTTCGGAAACAGTTTAAGTGGGCTTGAAGATGGTCGGAAAGGCTGTTGGTCGAGGCTAGCGGTGGAGATGTTTCGGTGAATCAAAGCGGCTGTTATCTGAAAACCAGTCGACCTCGGAGGAACCGCTCGATGTCGGGGCTTTTAATAAAGACATACCTAAGGGGAATTTAGTGTTGTTCGTTTGGCAGATCGCTGAGCTAATTCGCCCTGCTTTCAAGTACAGGCGTCATCTTTTTGCGAGGATTACCTACGCGGTTTATGTGTTTTTGCGCGACGGGCAGTCTGTTTCCACTCTTGTTCTTGGAATGGGAGTTTGAGTGGTTGCTAATGATGGGCTTGAACACTTCGCGAGTATTTTTGTTTGAATGACTAATAGGAATTTGATTCTTCGATATAGTATTGGTTCATTTGAAGCACTCAGGAGTACTTTGTAGTATTTTAGATACTTTTAGGGTAACAAAAAATTACTCAGAAAATATTTCTATAACTCAAGGATATTAAGTGTATTAATGGGATCTTTTTTAGAACTATACTGTAAGCTTTACACAATTTATCCATGAACGTCAAAATTTTTGGTTACATTTTTAATATCAAAACTTGTATTCGTCGACGCGGAATGATTCATGTTATATCCACACTTTATTACCTGCAAACCATGAAACCTATACGAAACGATGAAAGAGGTCGCGGGTACTGTTTCCTAATCAATTACACCGCCTCCACGTAACGTAACCCGAGAAATATTTCACGTGGACATCTTGTGCGCCGATCGCCGAATTGTAATCGCTTCCAAATCCTCTGTAACGATCTCTTAACATGGCAATAACCTCCAGCGAGTCCTGGCATACCTTATCGCGGTAAATCCTCCCAATCCTACTAATCCCTGCACTAAAATTCAATAAAGTAGCGACACCAACTATAAACCCAGCAAATAGACGCTATAAATCACAAAATATCAAGAACCAGAAAATACAGAAGAATTCAGAAATTTCTCCATGAATCAACGACAAAATCCCCTCTGTCATCACTCGTTCATTCACCGAACATCAAAATTTACCATAAATCCATCCCAACAGTAGAATATCAAACCTTTGGTGTAACCAACTGATACACCCCGTGCGGCGAACGCGCATAGGCGTTCCGCAAACGTGCTTAACAAATACAGCCATTTAATTTCCGCACGGGACATTGTTTACGCGTTTCAATCTCGCACCAAGGGCAACAGCACTGGACATAATTATCCATTTCGGTTTTTCAACCTTAAATCCTAACGATCCTCGAGTATTACACTATAAAATACGGTCCGAAGGCTATCTCCCAGCATTATCATCATCATCAACATAATCGACCCCTAGGATCGCCTTATGCGCGATTTTCGACGAACATTCCCAGCCTCATCTTCACGTCTCATTACGATTACGTATGCCGGTCGGTGCTCGCGAAGGTCGGTCGAAATTAGGGAGAACTTATATTCTTGGAAAAAGAAGCGTTGCTCCATACCCCCGTTCCCAAGACCAGGATGGTGTTTTTCGTAGGCATACGGGGAACTTATCGTTGTTTGCTTTTCGTTCTCTTCTGGACGCGCTGCCTTCGTTCCCCTGGCCGTTCAAGCAACGAACACGCGAGAGAAGTCGCATGCCCATTACGATAACCCCGTGTGCACGATTCTCCTGTTCTTCAAGGTCGCGGCAGCCAGGCACAAGATCACTCTGGGAACGTTCCTGCGCGCTTCGTCGCGACTTCTCTCGACTCGGGCCGCGGTCACACGCGATCTGGCGGTTCTGGTCACGCTTTGGCGTCGGCGTGTTTCCACGCCGAGGCATCTCCACCTGCTGCTTTGTTATTTTTTTTAGACATATCTAAGGTACCGATCGAGTACTCTCGAATGTTAGCTCAGAGCAGAGATGGGCAAAACTTTTATTTAAATAAAATTTAGAATAACGAATAGAGGTTAAAAAAAATCGTCATTCGTTATTTAAACTTTATTTAAATAAAAATGTTACCCATCTTGGGCTCAGAGAGAGTTAAGAAAAGTTTCTCGGCAGTAGTGGTGACTTAGATAGGATTGGACGACTTTGAAACTGTATTTCGTCAAACCCCGCGCCACTGAAAGTGACAAACTAAATGTCTCGTTGGAATTTAAAGTCGTTCTTGGATTTCGATGGGTTGGAATATTTGGGACGAGTGAGACATTATTTAGAGATAAAACTCAGGGAATCGCACGAGCTATTTTGCCAGAAGAAATGGTATCTACTTATTCACGCGTTTCATACTTTCGATTTCATCCCCGTTATTGCCTGAAAAAGGCATTGCTTGCGTATGGCTCTCTGTTGGAGGGATGACAGAGCAGTTCGAGGATGGTGAATTCGAATGGCAGAGGAGGACGGTTTTTACGGAGAGCAGCAGCGAATTCACTGGGAAGGCTTCGTTATTCCGAGACGGTTACAATAACAACCGTTAGGCGCTGTACGCGAAACTATATTCGCGGTAACGGTGCGCGGTAAAATCGGAAAAAGGAGAGGCGACCACGACTATCCCAGTATATACTATAGCGCATCGTTGCATATAGTATGTGGTGCGCTTGATTGATTTCTAGATTGTTGGCGGGCATAATTACTTGGAACTGTAACGTGGAATCTTTGCCCTGGTTTCGACGAACACCACAGAGTGGCGTTAAAGTGATTTTCAGGTTTGTTCGTATTGATTAAAAAGAGTAATTAATTGCAAAATCTACTGTACAGTTTGTTCTATTAAGTCAAGAGCTTTCCCACTCGTTTCCCAAGTTACCAGTTTGAGTGAGTCATACGGGGCATTATTTGGGTGATGTAGTGATGGGTTCGAGTAGCTCGCGAGTATTTTTGATTGATTCCATGTCGTTAAATGCAAACAAAATGGACTTGATACTTAAAGCTACATGAAGCTTGAACCAATCTTAACAAATTTAAATAAAATTATAATTTTTTGTTCCTCATTTGAAATACTTATTACTCATTATTTGAAACTCACACCATTCAAGGTTCACCGACGATCAACGGCGTCCACAGATTTTTCCCAGAGGAGAAGGGGGGCGATAAAGAAAAGTATAGTATCGATCACAAGTATAGTATACTATCAAAAATATAGTAACATCCACGAATTGGATCATGAAACACGCAGTGCGAGGGGAGTAGCCCTCTTGCCTTTTTGGACTCATTTCGTAGTGCCAATTTAATTAAAAATTTAAAACCGAAATTTAAAAATATTCATTTTTCTTTAATGAACTTAATAAAGATCGGTTTTTAAAAATAAAGTTGGGGCAATTGTTTGCAAATAGTTTGAGATTTCGTATGACCAGCTACGCGGAACGGTAGCGAAGGTTCAATCGCCAGGTTCCGGTTACCTAAGCCTTTCCTAACGCCCGAAAAATCTAAGAAACTGTCCTCTGTATTCCACATGGCTGCAGCCGTACTACGAAGGGAGATGCTGGCCGCAGATAAAAGTGCTACGGAAGAACGGTCAATTTTATGGAACCTGTTCCCACCACGGCTCCCTCAAACGGGTTTAGTTAGGTGCATACGTTTCACGCTCGTATGCGTGCACGGGCGTCTTTAAAGCCCGTAAATTAACGTTCCGTTCTTACGACCCTAGCCGGGAGAATCCGAAAATTCGTAAGTATCTTAATTAAACCGGCGCGAAAACCCGCGACGGCAATTTCGATGGGTGTTCATTTCTTAATTCCGCCAAAGCCGCCCCGCCAATCAGACAGAAACAAATTCCCCATACGTTTTCCACAGGCGTCTACATTCCTTTCCATTTATCAGCAACGAAACCGTGAAAATGTAATAAAACGCCCACAGTAATACCTTTCAATTTAAAGTAATTTATAAACTGATAAAAATAGAAATTCTATATTGTTCCTCTTGCTAACCAGTTCACTGATTCACTATCCTCCTTCAAAAATTAAATATTGTGCAACGGGATAGGATATCAAGCATTTAAAATTAATAAGAATTCAGGAATATCTTTTAACAAGTCCACTCTGTATCGTTGTCGCATTACTAATGATTTCTACTCATAATAATAATAAATAATAAAAAGGAAAGGCCTCGATGTAATGCAACGCTTAACCTACAAGCTGATAAGATTCTAAACCCATCGGTGCACAAAGTTAAGTCACCTGGAACAGAATTATTGCAAGCTTTTTATATACATACATCGGCGGGCAATGCTCGTCTTATAGCAGAGTTGCAGGTTGCAGACTTCTCGCACACTACACAACGGGTGGCTCGAGAGTCGACTCGACTCGAGTGCGCGATACAAGAAGAGAGGGTGAAAGAGGAAAGTCATCCTTCTCTCTCTCATTCTCCCTCGCGATCAGGGGTGAGTGACTCACGTTCCGCAGCTTCGACGCCGACAGTCGTCGGGACGCTTACCCTCCAAATATTGATTCGCCGGCTCGGGAGAAACGAGGCTGCTAACCCTCGCGTCGCCTCCTGTATCTAAATTCTTCCTAACCTATCGTTCTTCGGGCTTCTCATTTGGGTCTTCATCCCGCTCGTATTACACAGCTTTCTCCAATCGAATGGTCTTCGACGTTTCTCTTACAGTAGGTACTTAGAAGGGACATAGCGCTGCGAGAGTCCCAAAGTGAACAGCTTTGAGACCTTTGAGAGGTCTAGCAACCGCTTATCCCTTAAAAAAATAGCAACTTTGAGACTTCCGCAGTTATTCCGACCCCGCTATGTCCCTTCTAGGTATAATCCTAGGTACAATACTCTATCAGGCACACTAGAGCACAGGTAGACCGGTAGACGCCAGTGTGTCTGGTCTCATGATCGATCAAACACATTCATAAATGATTGCACGTGGAATCCTCGATGATATAAAACGAATCAGGGAGCTGTAAACTGGTACTCCTCGAATCTTCCACTATAAATGTTAAGAATTTTCCTCCAATCGGACGCACAGAAAAATGACACAAGCTTTCCACTCGCTATGATATCAGTCTTATCACCAGCAAGCGTTTGAGACTACAATCACGTATTTGCAACGGAAGCAGGATTTCGCTGCGATTCTCTAAAAAGTTAACAAGAAGAGGAAGCGCAGAAGAAACGTCCTCGTTTGCCCCGTCGGAACGCGAGGGGTTTAGAGGAAGCAGAAAGAGGCAGAAAGAAGCGAGATAGTAATGATAGTCGGGGCTCGTTAAACGCCGCGCGTCGTTGTTCCAATTAATAACGTATTTTCCCGTGAGAGAGGACGAGACACCGGGCCGCGCACGCAGCACCGCGTTCACGAGCGTCCCACAAGAAAAATCAGATCTGCTATTCGAAAAGGTCACTCACCGTCCCGCCAAGGTCGCGCGTAGTTTTGTCACATCGCGTGTCGCGCCCAGCCTCCTCGATTTCCTTAATCCTTTCTCGGGCACTGCCCGTTTTCAGGGACGGGCACAGGGAAACTCGCGGACGAGCACACAGAAATTCGCAGAGGGCCGTGGCACGCGCGCCGAAAGTATGCGGTGAGGCATATACGAGGGAACGACGTGCACGCACTTCAGCTGCTCTCGGCAGCGTCGCGACTACTACGACCAGTCCATACACGCACGGGGCCAGGTCTCCTACAGTCTGCTACGTGCGGGAGCGTAGTAGAGGGCGACTACCTGCGACCATGTATCTCGACATTGACTTCCAGCGACCGATTCAACAGCCACTGATCCACGCTGCTCACTTTTTTTCTTAAACTACAGTAGATACCATTACTCGTTCCCACGTTCCCGGAAATAATTCGGTTGCGATCGATCGCCGCTGGACTTGGGGATCAATAACGATTAAACGGGGATGGGAAGGGTTTTTAAAGTCTTAAGTTACTTGCTCTTTTCAGTTTGAATGTTGGGTGGGTTCTAATACGTGATAGTTATTAAAGAAACACGATCTGACGGGGGATAACGTATTCGCGAGATTATATCATATAGCGTTGTTTCGAAAGTGCCCGGATCGTCACGGACTATGCAGTGCTTTCTACGCATTGCACGTGAAAGCCCTGTGTAATTGGTACCACTAAGCTGTGAGTATCACAGTAGAGTGAATGATAACTGGAATACTGAATAATAGGGAATAATTGTTAAGAATCGAAAGGAAATGGGAAATATAAGATACCAGAGTATTGCAAGTGGGAAATTGCATTATTACCAATGATATTTGTAGCTATTATTAGTAATCGCTGTAGTTTCCGTTTAATAGTAACGCCGTACACGCGACGGAAATGAAATCCATCACATACGGTAAAAAGTCGAGGTAAATTCGACAAGCACGAGCACACACGTCTTGCTACCATCGACAGCGTCGGCGACTGTTGCAAACTCTCTCCTGCACGTGCACGAGACCTCCACACAGCTGAAAACTTGTGTGTACGTGAGTCTCTTTGCAAGCTTCCCTCGCAGTGGAAACAAATTATGCAGTCTTTCTCGATTTTTCCCAACACTTGATTTTACGAAACTGTGTGTAATCAGTGTATAGCTTAATGTTAGTGAGCTTAACGATTCTGACAGAAAGCTTTCGAATTAAATTGTAAGAATGTCGCTATACTCGATTGGAGGCACCACCTGCGACTTGATTTCGAATAGCTGCGTCAGAGGGCGCCACTGGGTTGGTAAACGACCTTCTTTCGTATTTTGTCCGCTACTTTTTAACGCGCTTTCCGCGTGAATAGAAACGATATTGTGATTGCATTCAGCTTTTCCTTGTGGATTTTGTGTGACAGTCTCTGCGGAGGGAAGGTAAAATTTAATAACAATTCGAGGAATATTTGGAGTCCTATATGTACAATTGATCGATTAATTGTCTCGGGGGGAATTAAATCGAAGAAGGGCTTCAAATTCGTTGCATGCTTGTGATGGGCAATCCTGGAAGCTGATGTAGGTTCACAAGGTGCAAATTAATCTCTCCTGAATTGAAAAAAAACTTAGAAATGAGCGCAGGGCAGAAGGAATTGGATTCCGGTGACGTATGGAAGGATTTTCATTGTCCGAAATATGTCACCCCCGTGTGTCCCGAAACCGATAAAATACCGGAGGACGTATTTGAATCCGGGGAGCAGTCCATAGTGGTTGCGAATTACGCTCTGCGAAAGCTGTGTGAACTTATATCCGATCCCGTGACGAGTAACAGTGCCCCTCGTATCTGTAGACTTCTGCACGAATATCTTTATGAAACGGGACATAATGGTTACGTATCCTTTCGTGGATGCCACAAAAACTCTCTTTCTCTCAATCTTGTACTTTAGTTAACCCCTGATAACTAACGAACTTCTCATAAAATTCTTTTTTACAAAAAAAAACAAGTATTTATCCCTGAGATTTCCTTAAGAAAATCTTCAGAAATTAAAAGATTTGCCAATGATAATAAAAGTACTAGAATTCCTGGCCCAAAATGTTCTGGCATATAAAGAGTACGAGCCACATCTTGAGCGGATGTTGGACCTCTGTAATCTACCACCTTTGTTGGAGAAATCTTCAGAAGGTGCTACCAACTCTGATATAATGGAGCAGTATTTCACGCTGCTAGGACATCTTCTCTTAATTTTGCCAACCGAGGCGCGAGTCTTAAAGATTCACAAAGCCCTCTATTCCTTGCTATTAGGGACAAAGTACATAGATATTACCAGAGTGAAACGTGAACACTGTTGCAGAGCCATGGAAAAGTCAAATTTACCGATAACTCTGCCCGAACTATTATGCGCTTCCCTTTTGGATATGTACGGAAAGGTTCTAGAACTGGTTCTTTTACTTTCGTCTATCTCGCATACGTGTTGTAAGTAACAGGAAACTGATTCGTCGAGTGGGAAGCCTGATCGTGTACTATTATACTTTTGTAACGTTACGATAAGCTCACAGAATGATGCAAGCTGGTGTACTGAACACCATATTCACTAGAATGGATCTCCCTTTCGCGACTCAGTTGCGTTGCACACGACCACCCGATTCCCTATTACCTGGAATTGAATATTCCGGAGACATGACTTTTTTGATAATGACTACAGTGTGGAGCCTGTTGAAATCTGTCCTTCCTCCTAACGACGTGCCCGTTAGTTTGAAAGAAACTGTGACGTCTGTAGGGTGTGGTTTATGGTACGTTTCTCATATGCGTAAAGCATTGGAATGTATTGGACTCAGGAATATTTATAGCCAGACCAAATTTCCCCATGCAGGGGTTTAGCATACGCGTTCGAACGTCAAGTACATCGCGGCCAATATCGAAGTAATTGTTTGAGAATCAGGAACGAAATGGCTGTCGTTATCCTCGCGGTTATAATTCTCTTTCCCTCCTGGAACTTCGTCAGTAGTGGTATCGCGGACAAAGCTATCAGGTTCTTAGTCGGAGTCGAAGCTGGTTCTGTGAGAGTCTTCTCGGAAAGAGTACACTTTGGCAGAAGCAATGCAGATTTATACTTCCAGAAAACCTTGTTGGTCATTACCATGCACTTGGTGCGAATAGATGCTTGCATCTATGTAATTATTTAATTCATTTATGATTTATATCGAACTGTGGAGAGTAGTTTAATTTTTAAGTGTTCGTTCGCAATAGTTAATGGTGAAGAGGAAACTAATGAGAACTGTACTTCAACTTGTTAATCCAAATGTAGAAGATTCCAAAATTACTTGGAGTACATCTCAATTTTGGAGTTTATGGACATATGCGATCAATGCTTTATCCCTCTTGGCGCCAAAAATTCCGCATGAGTTCATTAAATACGATGGCTGTATTCGGTAGATGAAGTTCAGTCAGAATAATTTTTTATTCAAATAATTTGTTCAATTTTTTATTTGGGAATAATGAATCATTTTTTATTACAATAAATTTTTATTCGAGAATAACGAAAAATAACTTTATTCGGAATAAATTTTTATTTGAATAAAAAAATTATTCGTTATTCTCGAATAAAAATTTATTAAAAGAAAAAAAACGATTCGTTACTCTCGAGTAACTTCATTTTATTCAAAGATCTATTTTTAATTCAAAGATTATTCGAATAACACCCTACTCTAAGTTCAGTACACTAACATTTCTATAACACGAAACAGCTTAACATATCTTTGTAGAATGGTGACTATGTTAGAATGGAGTTCAGGTACAAAGTTCGATACAGATACAGTCCTACATTGTGTAAAAGCGATCTGTACAATTCTTCTGAATGATGATACGTTTCTACTAAGGAGCTTTCGCAGGCATGGATTGATAGTGTCATTAATTAGTTAGTCCCTTATTAATAGTTTCAAACACCATATTCAATTCCATTCTTTGTAATAGCGTTACATATTTAACATACAGGATTAATAAATCAAATTTTGAGGTTCGATAAAGTGACAATGAAGCAGCAGAGAATTTTAACGGCAGCGTTAATTTCAATCGAAAGGCTCGTGAAGAAGCTGCCATTTTATCGAGAGCTGTACGGAGAACAAAGTATTACATTCACTTTGGAACTATTGTTCCGATGCCTCTATCGGAAAGACGAAGAAATTCAGATAGACCAACGGTACGGTTCGTTTGTAGCAACAATTACAAGATATCTGTAAGACGTAGAATTATAAAAATAGTTCCGTAGCCTTTTACTAGCAATAGGTTCTTACATTTGGGAGAGCATAGTACACTGCGCCAAAAATCTTGAGAAGTTCATAGAATACGGGGCGGTGTACATTATTCTAGACGTTATTGAAGTTTCGCCGTATCCTTCTCAATGCCTGTTTCTCGCTCTCCTGACCGATATATGCGACAACTACTTTTGTGGCCCTTATTTATGTACTTGGAGAGGAGTTAATAAGAGGACAGGTTTAATGTCCTTGCTAGCGACAATTTGGAGAGAAGAAGAGATTCGAATTAAAGTTAAACGATGCAAGGACGGTGCCGTTGCAGGCAAATTTCAAAATTAATTCAATCGTTGGCAGAATCGTGTAGACATGTACTCGAACGTGGTATTTCTCATATGTTAGATGGTGAATTGTCTGAAATGGGCACTAAACAGTGGTCGCAAACCTATGATTTTAACCTCAGGGGGAATATTAGCCCTGCGTTAGTTGATATGATCGGTTCAGTCCGACCCAAGATATACAGCATTCGAAAGATAATTGAGAGAGACGGGGAGAGATACGAAATGGCCAAAGATCGTTATAAAATACTGTACAATGACCTTCCGGTGGAAGATCGAGTGAGTAGGATATAGAACGCATCGCTGTACTTTAACATTCTGCAGTTAACGTTAACATTTTTCAGATTACGATATGCTCCATAGACTTGTATTTTACGTTAAAGTTAGGTCAAGTGTGGATAGAGATTGATAAATATTTTGAGCAAGTCGGTATCACTCCGCTTGGCATGGATGGTCAAGTAATCTTTATAATGACTCAACGGTATCATTCCTGGGGCGTGTTAATAAAAGAGAGACAGAAGAGGCTGAGGCAATTTGTGAGAAGAGAGGAGGAACTAAAAGAGATAGACGAGTACGCAAGGATTCGTGACTCTAAGCTCGCTTCGGCATTAGATGCCTTCGACAAGTTAGATTACATACACAGGACAACGGATAGAGCGTATATGGTGAAGAGAAAGAACGATCAAAGGCAGCAAGTTGATTCGGCGTTGAAGTTTCCACCAAGCTCGAATGATTCACATTGTCACAGAACTTTCCAAGATAATGTCAATTTTACGGTAATGGTGGAAGAACGCTTTCCGAGTTCTGCTCGCTGTCGGTATTACTTTCTTAATTTTCTATTTCTATGTAGGCTATATTCGATCAACATCTTTCGATATCGAGTGGTCCAATGCTAATTGATCAAATGAAGTTACCCCTCGTTTCACCATGTGACTCGCATATTTTTGATGATACGTATTCCTCGGAAATTTCTTGTTCCCCTTTGTCGAGCAAGTTCTTGTTAAAACAAAAAGAATTTAACCGGAAACCGTAGCTGCTATAATACTTTCTTACCGAAATATTAGTTATCCTTCTTTGAAACTACAGAACCCTTCATTGCCGACCAAAAGCGCAAGTGTGTATAATTCCGTATTTATTAAAATATTATAAAAAAACAACGTTTATTCCCTCAAGCTCAAGAAATTGAAACTTATTTTCATATCTCATTATCATCCTCAAATACCATCGCAATTAAATCAAATTTCTCAAAATCATTCCTGCGATACCTCCATTCGAACAAAAATTATTTACGATGCATAGCTCAAGTTCGCCGGAAAAAATATTCCTATATATATTCGGAGTGCGTCACCTAACTCTACCACCTGAAATTACTCGTAAACTGTTTGTCATATGAAAAAATGTTTGAAACAAAAGTTACACGGTATCAAAGAGTGCGCACTGTCTAATAATTAGTTTATTAGTTTGTCGAACGCTGTGGTTTAATTTGACAAGCAATTTAAAGTGGCAGAGACAGGTGACTCAGCTGTATAATACGTTTCAATCCCTCCCGCCAGGCGTTCCATATTTCGTAGACCCAGCCGCGTCCGATTTTCGGCGGAAGCGTATCGGTGGTCAGAAACAGCCGGATTGGCTCCGCCATACTATCTCGAGCGCCTGTAGATGAGCCTCGGTAATCTAGATAACGTAACGGAAAGCTCTGGGTGAGCGGGCGAGGAAGAACGCGGCGTCAGCGAGCCAGTCATAGCCAACATGCTGTTCCCGCTGCGAGCGATCGTCGTTGTCGGTCCCGTCTGTTCTGTACCGGTTTAAAAGCGCGTCTGGAGCAAAGTCCTCGCTTCGTGCCTGTCCCGTGTAATAAACACGAATCGGCCTTGCGTCCGTCGGCGATATCGTTTGAATCGACGGGTTTCGGGGTGACGTTACTGACCGGCGAACATTAAACGCGCAATTTCAAGAAATCGTGTACCTCGCCGACCGCAGAGTCTCCTTTTCCCTTCCCGCACCTACACGGACCCCTGCAGCTCCATCGCCCAAGTGTCTCCGTCTTTATCCGCCCGTCCTCGTCGCTCCTCGGTACCCCCTCCCGGTGTTCATCCTTCCGTCATCGTCTCGTCAGTCGCACGAGGCAGACGGTACGGGAGCAGGCCGTCGCGCACCCGGGGGATTTACACATTCGTGAAACGCAGAAGAGTTGGAACCGGTAGGCAGCTTCTTCTACCTCGTAAATATGGCGTGTGAACGGTGGTGCTTTAACCGCGGCTGTTACGGAGCCCACCGACGATGGCCGTGCATCCTGCTGCTGCTGGCCCTCTGCGTGCTCGGCTCGGGCCTCGCGGCGGACGAGTTCAGTGAGTCTTTTCTTCATTCAACTTGTTGCACCCTTAAGGTATGCTCCGAACCGGGCGACGGTTGCTGGGTCGGGGAGAGGAGTATCTGGAAACCTGTGGCCGATATCGCGTCTGGATTAAATTCAGCTTGTAACGATAGCGTGGAAACGCGAGTGGGGAAAGTGGGGGTTCTTTTAGGAATTTTCATAGTCGGGTATTTAAATGTGGAGCAAACGGCCCCCTGCGAATTGCGCTGGTTGAGCGCGAAGTGCGTCAGCTGATCAAGTGACGAAACTCCAAATTAGTACGAAAATCACGTAGTGTCCAGATTCATTTAATGTTTCACATTTCAAACGGTTTTTGTTCCTTCGATTTCGCGACGCTAGATATTTGCGTGTCGGCGTGAACGTGTAGCAGTGTAGCTAGTTGCCTGAATAAAAGAGGCGAGCAATGTGGCGATTTCTGTGGAAGCGACTGTTGCTCGGTCTGGATAGGGCTTTATGCGCGTTCTCTTTCACGGTGGCTCGGCCTCCTCGGGTCTCTCCGAGAGAGGAGATGCGTCTCTCGCGCTGGTCCCGGCTCGGCCTGAAAAAAGATCGTAAAACGAAGGTGTGACAGAGAGGGGGGACGGAGATAGACCGTGGCAGATAAGAAGGGAACGCGAACGCGAACGCGGATGGGGGAGAGAGATGGAATGAGGGAAAGAAAAAGTGTCGAGCCCGTCGAGGGACAGAACGAGTGTGCGCCTCTTCCTACGACCTACGCGAACTATGTACTACGCAATTTCACTAACCGTGACTGTACTCTTTTAAAAGGAAACAACTTCCCTCGTGTGTATCTCGTTTATCCCTTTCCGTCGCGATAATACTCGAGGTGTGGGAAATTGCGTTCACGGAGCAATCACTGAATATATGTAAATTTCTGACGTTACTAAAGGGGAACGGTCAGGCGTGTTATTTTTAATATTGATAATTTGTTGAACGTACGATATAGTAATTGCTTTACTCTATCATCGGAGTTCTTGGCTTCTCTTTATACTCCCGTCAGAGGAAGTCGCGTGACTTTGCTGTATTGCGTTGTCCAGGCTGCTGTTCTTCTTCCTCTCGCCTTGTCACGAACCTTACCGTGAATCTCTCATGCAATGAGCATAGGTAATCGTTATTAAGAGATCACTGCATTTTCTCATCGCCATTACATAATCTAGATTGGGTATCGATGTGTGGAGTATAGAAAAGGTTTGAAGCGATTTCTTGCTATGCTCATCTTTCGTGCTTGTCATTCGATCGCAGCGTCGCCAATTTTTTTAGAGCCGTTAACCTTTCTCGGTATATGTATACGTCTCTCCTCCTGGCTCTTGGGAAAATACGATCGCGTGATCCTTTTTCTGGGAATACGTCGTGATACTTTCTACCTCGGTGGGAGCGTGCTTTTATGTACGACACAGGCCCTGTGGTACGGGAGTTGGTGGGAGCCATTTGGCGGTCAATAACAATAACAATACTGCTACTATTCCTATTACTACTATTATTAGTACTACTACTACTACTACTATTACTATTGTTACTACTACTATTACTACTATTGTTGCTATTACTACCACTGCTCCTACTGCTACATATTGCTACTACAACTACAACTCCTACTCCTACTAATAGTAATAAAAGCAATAATAATATAGCAAGAGCAATAAGTAGTCGTTGACCTGCATCATCATAAAGAACTGATTAATGGGAAACGCGCAAATATTCAAGTTGACGTATTATTTAACAGAACAATGACGCGTGAATCGTCCTCAGTTTTCGCGTCGACATTTATTTATTGGAAGACAATTTGGGATTTCTGAGGTGACAGATCCAAGAGGTTATCGTCCACGGACCACCGTTATATTTGTCTCCCGATTTCTCCAGTGTTTGTCGACTTTATTGTCGCTGTGGGCTTATGTAGGTTTTATTTATCTTCGCTGTACTTGTGCACATTTCTTTTACCATCGACTCAGCTGTTAACACAACCCCTTCCCTGGCAATTCCGAGCAATAATTCTCCTCGGTTTTTATCAATCTGACACTGAATCTAATTCTTTTCCATATACACGGTGTCTCTAAAAAATACGATTCGCATTACTTTATTCATTAAATGAAGGATTTAAAATCTGCAATGAATTTCGAGCTGTGGCGTGAAAGTAATTGTAGGGGGAGGGAAGCTGTAGGTTCAAGGTTATACGAGGTTAGAAGTGGAGGTCGTGACTTTGAACCTTATCGCGTTGAACGTGATAATTCTGCATTAATAAAATATGTCTCGCGACAATTTTACGACCGTATTCTCGCCTCTGAACAGTGCCACTGTTTTTCACGTCATTAATATTAGCCTTCATTAACAAACTACTTGAACACGCAGAAGTTAATTACAGGCATTGTACAAAAAACATGATGTATTATTAAAGAAACAAAGGACTACCTGTTAATAAAATTATGCAACATGGTCAGGCAAAGGTCGCTCGGAACACGAAACTCAAACACTTTTCATAGGAATAATAACAATAAGTATCGGCTCTGTACGAGTGGCTTTATAGGTTTTCGCGTGTTGCACGCGATTAATTTCGCCGAGAGTTCAATTTTTTCCAACGCGAGAAAGTGCATCGAGTAGCACAGCTCTTCCTTATTCCAAATGGAAGCCTGGAGAAGTCAAACCGTACTTCCTCTTACTTTCGTTTTCAAAATTTCCACCCTCTGTGAGGCGTTCTGGGGACATTTCTCATTTACGGTACAGAGGTCGACGAAATATTCACCATTGGCTAATGAACTGTGCGCGCGGTCACGGTCACCGGTACGAAATCCAAGAAATTCTTAGCTCGGAGCATTAAAATGCCATTAGGCGTTCGACCTCGCGTTCTCCCCGTCGAACCTTTCATTTCCATGTTTAGCGGAATTAACAGCATCGTGGTACGTCGTGGCTTGTTCGGACGCGCGATAAGACCTCCTGTTTGAAAATGGCGAGAGTCGCGATGCCTCCTTTCTCTAAATTCTGAATTGCATATGGTGTTCATTAGGGTGGTCCATAGTTGTGGACCAGTGGTTCCCAACCTGGGGGTCGCGAAGTGTTTTCTGGAGGTCTTTTTTTAAATATTATTACGTTAGAATTATATTTTGAAATACCTTTTTTTAATGATTTTCTTTACTTTATTAAATTTACCTTACCTGGGTTTTATTGCTAGATTTGCGAAGCCTTTTAGAAGGCTTAAATCAGTGAGATTTTTGGTGATGTCGCGCCCGTTAGGCCCCAGCTAGAATATGCTTCGATGATATGGAATCCCAGACATAAGCATTACATCAGCTTAATCGAGAGGGTGCAGCATAAATTCTTGAGGCTGGCCTCCAGGGTTCTGGGCAACCCGATGCATTTTAGTGACCACGATTGTGGTCCAGGCCTGCAATCAGTAGATATTGCCACCCTTAGCGACCGAAGACTATCTTCGGACCTAATTTTCCTTTATAAGGTCATACAGGGCCATGTGAATTGTCCAGAGCTCGTGGCGGCAGTAAGGTTCCGTGCCCCGGAACGGCAATTGCGACTCAGGCTCCTCTTTGAGAGTAAAGAACCAGAGTACCGCAACTACACAGCTGACCCCATAAACAGGGCTATGGGAGAGGCTAACCAAAGAATCACCGACATCGATATGTTCTCCGTATCCCTTGACACCTTCCGATCACTCTTGTACAGACGATCTTCCGCTCAGTTGTCACCAGCGTAGGTGCGTTTAGTTTTTAAGTACACCTGATAGTTATACTCATTTTAATCTTTGTATATCTGTATTCCAAAGGGTTTCCCGTTAATAATAATAATAATTATAATAATAATAATAATAATAATTTAATAATCAATTTTTTATTTTAATAATTTTTTAATAATAAAGTGGTAGGCGTAGAGACACCTACGCTATGCCGGTTGGTTTGGAATCAAATAAATAGTGACATTCTATTTTTCATAATTTCACCTCTTTTTTATTCAATTTTAATTTTGCCACTGGATTGAGAAAAAGCTTTCACTTCCAATAAATCTCGTGGATCACCATTTTGCAAAGAATAAGAATCCAGATTTCCAGTGTCCTTTCAGTGAAGCTCGCCTATAGTGGACTCGTTACAACCGTTGCTCGCGTAAGCCACGTTCCAGCGCTATCGATCTTCTTCCACCGTGGAACAGTGCACAGACATAAAAGTCTCATTGTCGCTTAATTGCCCCGGCAGCCTTGGATCGAAACGAGCGCGTCGAGCTGGCTCGAGCAGCGGGGACGTGCTCGAAAAGCACAATCCAGGCACAAGAGCACCGCTAGGCGTTTTGCGGGCCGTTTGTCCTTTTCGACTCGCTTCGCGCGAATGGGCCCGCGGCGTGGCACCATCGAAAAGGGCCCCGAGCATACGCGTCGATTGTCGCCGCGAAAGCTACTCGAAGTCGAAGTGCGCTACTCAAGTAGACTCCTCAGCGGCCACCCTTTTTGCGAGCGTAGAGGGCACCCACGAGTGGCTCTCGAGGAGCGTACCGCGGGAAACGAATTAATGGGATCGACGGTGGCAACTGTTTCGCGAACGTGTGAACACTGTGAACCGATACTCTTGCGAAATCAATCGTCACGTCGGTGAATTCTTGTCGTTCATTTTGGCTTCAATTGTTGGGCAATTTAGGGCCCGTTCTTAAATTACGTAAGGGTAATTTTGACGATTTTATACACCCTCCCTCGTTTTAGCTATTAAAATTTGTTTAAAGGTTTATATAATTCATTTAACTCGGTTTCGTGTATGCCATGAAACATTGTTTTTTTTTGCTACTCAGGTTTAAAAAAAACACATTTTATGAACGTATAAAATTTTACAATGATAGATAAGTTTGACATTAGAAGAGCATATATGTTGTAAAATATTTTGTTGAATAATGGAAAAATATCTTTTAACACCCAAACGCAACAGTCTAGATATCTCGAAACAAAAGATACGTGACTTATACCACTTTCATAATCACCGGCACAATTATGTATCTTTACAATTTCCACGTAACCTATTTGACGTAATGATTGCACGGGGTTTACAAATATATTGTAAAAATTCGTCACACACTATGTGCCGTTTATTAACGAAGACGGGAAATTTTTGTTCTTATTCCTAAAATAATTTTAAATGGCACTGCCACTTCTCTAAAGATAATCGAAACTTTTGCTATCACTCCACCAACCCCTTTCTACTCGTTTACATTTCTTTGTTTTTCCTCGAATTTGCTACTGGCGTCCACAAGAATAACAACGAATGGGATATCGCGACTGAATCGTAGCATCGCCTCGTGCCTGGTCATAATTCTAAGCGCGCGTCGCTAAGGTTCAACGTTCTCCTCGAATTAGTCTTTCGGATCGGCGCTTGCAGCTATTCCTATCGCGTTCGGACTAAAAATAGGAAACATCTGGATTTGTTGGCAGTACGGCTACGTCGAAATTCATATGTTCACTGGCGGATGGGAGCCAACTTCTTAGCCTAGATCCTGGTCCGCGCGATCGATTTCGGATATAAGCGACCTGGTTTGAAATTTTAATTCTCCTCTTCTTATTTACTTTAATTGCAGTAAATTCCCCAATGGCCCCTTATTAACCCCACCGGGTTAGTTTTCCCTTATATCCATCAATCTTCCTGTTTCACCGTTTACAAGAACAAACGGCTGTGAATGCACCAGGCAAAGTGGATTTTCGCGAATAGAAATGTAAATAATGAAATAATAACGTATATAAGAAGGAGCTTCCCCACTAATACAGGTTTTATTGATATAAGTTTGTAGAGTACTTTTTTATCACTTCATTGCACTGTGAAGGGGTTTATTTTATACAATCGCTGCTTAAAAAAATCCTGTTGTCATCCCAGGGAATAGAGGAGCCCCTCTTGGCTGCAGGTAGTAGTAGTAGTAGTAGAGTTAGTGGATTTTGGTGATGGTCAAAGTGTTTGTTGTTGTGGGTGTTGGGAGTATTTTCATCCTTCCCTTTGTGGCGTTGTCCTTTAAAATTTAATTTCGTCCCTACCTATGGCGGTGGTTGAGAACTGTTGAAAAGGTAGGACGGAAGGAGGAGGACCGAAATGAATGAGGTTTTTGCCTTTCGTCTTGAGCCAGCTAGCTACGGCGACATTAGAAGATAGTACGAAACAAGTATATATGTATACAAACGGGTAGATGAGGGAGAACTTGTGAGAAAGCGGGAGCGGTCGAATGCCATCTGGCGGCGAACTCGGAAGTATCGCCACACTACTATACCATGCTCCCTTGCGAAGCTACACACACCAATCTCCAAATGTAGCATAGAAACTCCATTCTACGACACCAATGCTCCCAAAGCAGTAGAATAACTCAACACAGTTTCCACAAAACGTTACCATAGAAAGGTACACAAAAGCGAATGCTCGTCTGTCAGCTGACGTTTGATCGAAGGAAAGTAAAATTCCTTGACTCTGCATAGTTCCCATTAACATTTCTTTCTTTCACCTCCTCCTACCTGGCTGAAATCTTAATATATAAAGCAGGAAGTTTATATGTCCATGTGTTTGTCTATCGCATGAAAACTTTCACAACAATGTGACTTACAAAAAAGGGGGAAAAAAAGAAAGAAAGAATCTAAATTCCTGGCGAAGCCGAGTAGGAAAATTCCCACGCAATATATCCCGTCGTTACACTTATTTAGCACCTCAGCCGATGCTTCCACTGGAATCTCGATTACACGGAAGCCCATTCCAGTTAAAGAAAAACATGCAAACGTTTTGGGAAATTCCTGTTGCGGGAGTGGTAACTGGGGGGTCCGATGAATTCTTACAAACGGCCGCTGGTTCGCCGAAAGTGTTTCTGCTCCAGTTTCGAAGCCGACGGTGTAAAATGGCACTTCCGCGTGCGTCTGCAACTCGTCGCGCTGAAATACGTGTATCTGTGCAGCTATTTGCACTCTCCGCTGCACGTGCTCGATCTCGTTGCTTTCATCGCGCCACATGTCGTCACGCTCGCGGGATGTCATTCCGAATAATAAACACCTCTCTTTTTAGTTATCTCGCGGGCCTTTTGCTGAGCCGACGTGTGGCGCCGTGCTCTCAAGCATATTTTCAAGGCGACGATGAGTTAATAGTTTTTTGGGAGACTCCGGGATCGAGGGTCTTCTGCTTGTGACCCAGATAGCGTTCGGCGAGGGGAAACCTTGACCTAGACCATTAGCGGTGATAAGCATAATCGCGACCGTTGCAGAATCGTCGAGCGGAGATAGGCGGATTAAGTTTGTGGTCCTGCTCCCTGCAAATTGGACCGAATTGATCACGAATTTGGGATGGTTTATTCTTTTTTTCTTTGATACCTTGGGCGGGAAATTTTTCTTCTTCAAGTGGATAAATTTATCAGGGAATGAGTTTTTGGGGACACTAATTTTGGGAGGCGTGAACCATACTTAATTATTTTACCTACATGGTAAACTTGTCGTTTACCATGACCATAGCCAATTTCGACGACCTTGAAATATGTTGTAGGTGGCATGATTCTAAGCAACTTTTTCCTATACGTGTAACCGGCGATCGGCCTTACTTTCTAAGATATGCGCAAAAAAACCTTGGTTAACTTTTCCTCATGGATTTGGGGGAAATTTTTTTAATCACTACAACACGATCGCCTCTCTGTACAGTATTTCTGTTGACTTATTTCAGCCTGATCTGTGCCCGTACGAGCAACTCCTGAACTGCGATGTGCTAAACGATGCCAGTAGTTAAACTTTTCAGTAGAAGCAAAAAACGCATGACTGTTCCTTTTTGCACATATATCGTTTATCACATGCACGCTATGGACTTTCAGCGTATACCTACCACCATTTAGAAGGAAACACAAAGATTACGGCCGGCTTTTACGACTTTAGCTCTATCTTCTGATAGCCCCAACAATTAAAATAAATTATACTAGTATTTTTAACTTCTGCCACCGTATTCCGCCTGAAATCCACATCCTTTTGCACTTTTTTGGCACTTACATCGTTTACCATTTTAACTCCTCAGTTAATAAGCAATAATTAAATATAAAATCTGAAACGGAGCAGTAGCAATAGGTACGTTATCCATGTCACTTTCCCATTTCTTCGACATGTTGAGCCTTTCTTTAGGACCACCACCATGAAGTAGAATCAGTAGCACTTGGACATGCAAAAGTAGAAAGACAGTGCTATCTTTTTCCAGATCACATTTCCTGAACGTGCTGCGTCCCTCCTTTAGAAGAAACAAGTAAAATCACCAAGTCTTCTAGTTAGTTAATTCTTTATTTCAGCGTAATTGCCAAGAAATGGACCTTTTACAATATTTACATAAAAACGCATTTCTGTATACACGCATATACACCCCCCTCCCACATCTATGCATACACCCCCCACTCGGGTTTAGCTTGTACCATTGTGTAAACTTATAGTTATGGCTTCGTGTGTGAAATATAATTCTGCAATGTGTACACCCGCGTATCATTCTACCTTTTCCGTCGGGGTGGCCTGCGGTGGAAACGCCCCGGCGCAACAATACCTTTACTTTTCGGGCCATTACCGTGGTTGGTGTCTCCCGCTTAAAAGAGTAGAAAGAGTGTGCCATTATCTCATTTTTTCATTTCCCCAACAATCCACTCTCCTGTTTGAAAAAAAATAAAATCACCAGCACTTGAATGTAAGACCGTTCCATCGTTTTCACTTTTCCATTTCCTCAACAATTCCACTCCCCTCGCCGCCGAGGAACCAATAGAGCCACCTGATCGTGGCCATTGAAACAGTAGGAAAAGCTCAGTTGCCCGTCGGATGAAGACGGCGGTTGGCGCGTGGTTCTCGTTGCGGAGTCTTTTTTCCATTGCTCGGCCACGGACAGACTGCCAGCGCAAGTGTACCTATGTAACGCCGTGCCCGCGAGCAACACGAAGATGGTACCAGCTCGTATCCGGTTTCTACAACGTGTATCGCGTTCGATATGCCTGTAACACGACGATAATCCTGTATCGTGTTCCACGGCGATCGGTGCAACGCACGGTTACGAATACCCGCAGCCATACCCACTCGAATGATCTTTCGAGCTGCTTACTTCGGTGGATCCGCCGCTCTGTCGCGAATCCTCGTCCTCCACCGGTCTTCGAGACTCTTCTTTACTGAAACTCAAACGTACCTACCAACGTCTTTCACTTATGGATTTATTATCTTATTATTTCAAGGGTAATGCCACTCTAGAGCTCGGAAAAGCAGCCTGATTTTGAGAATTTTTTATAAAAATTTCGTGAACACAGTTCAACAAACGAAATTTCTTCTGAAAAGGAGGATTCCGCGGCCGGAAAGAATTCTTTTTCACTTTTTGACCTGGAACAAACAAATTAAAACTTTGGAGTTCTATATAAGATTATCTCGGGAAGTACACGAGGAAATTAAAAAACACTATTGTTTAACTTATATAGAACTTACTTACCGAGCATACTGGATGCCGAGCGCGTTCCTCTAGTAACGGGGACAGAAACAAAAATTGATTCTTTTTTTAGTTCAATATATATGTATTAATAATTAAAAGAAAAATCACATTACTATCTATTAAACCTGCGCTACAATTCATCTTCAAAAATCCACCTGCCTGTAAAATCTGTATCGTTAGGAATTTTATTTTAAAATTTTATCTGGTCATTCTGAAAATAAGCAAAAAAATTGTTTATTTTTTGGCCGGAGAGTGCCCTTAATTATTGCTAATTTGCTACATAAAAAAAGCTGAATTGTTTTTAAAGTTGTCACAAGCCTCTGTGTTTAAACCCTTTCCAATTTCTTTCGCCCAAATTCCCCGCCCCAAAAATTCGCAGCCTATTTACGCTATAGACAAATCCAGCCCTGCGTGGTGCCCACCCACGTGACCTCGCGAATTGAGCCTTGCTTTCGCTAATGGCCCCTGTCCCATGACGCTCGACTACGCCATATCTTGCTGGCCGCTAGCGTGCCTTATAGGTCAACTATGTGCATTGTGAATAAGCGTCGTATTAAGTATCTATCGGGCATAATCGTGCCCCTTCGCTCTGTCCACTGTTTGTTGTGGCTAACAATAAGCGTGCGAGCGTTAACCTCGTTTCGCGCATAATTGAGCTCGGGGGAGATTAATGAATCGCCAGCAGAGATAAGTTCTGTTCGCGAGGGGCGGGAGGAGGTTGTAATCGGCCGCGGAGTCGCGTATTAATAGTCAATAATCGCTTGGCGCTCACTCGAGGAGCGTACTCTCTTGTTATGCGTATAACAGATTTAATTAAATCGACGCTGGTAAATAAGTCGAATCGCCACGGTAGCTGTGACTTTGAACAAAAGTCTAGGGGGGATTGGATGGTGCAATTTGTCGTGACAAAGGTCTGTGACGAGTCATTTAGGCTTGGTATTAGTTGTAATTGTCGATAAATCTTGATATAAGTGTTTCGATGTTGATCGAAAGACTTAGCACACCCCGCGTGCGGAAATTCTGGAGTCCTATGCGTTTAGTATGCTCGGCGTACGCCCATAGGCGGACCACGCCCGGGTTGCACGAGTTGTGGAAAAATCTTCAAATCTTCTTAAAAAAAACTTCTTTGTTAACTTTATTAATTGTATATTCTAAACTAAAGGGTCTTTACTGGTGGAATAAGTAAATAATAAAATGGAAGATAAATTGTCCTCGACAGGCTTGCAAAAAATTTAAACCGTGAATTATTTTTTAATTTTGAAGACGCAGTATCGAAGCTCGAACGATTTTATCACCCCAGGATCGAGCACTGGGCATCCGCCAGGGCGCCAGTTTGAATGGGCTACGAAGCTATCGCTCGTTTCGTCGATGAAACGCGGAACGTTCGATGAATGTAAACGTTATTAGAGCGGGATGGATCGTCATCGAGGAGATTAGATTACGTCAAACCTACATTGGAATGTGTGTCACGCATGTGGAACGCGTAATCTTCATCGAGCTCACGATAAATGCATATGCATATGCGGCCTTGAGTTAACCTTGCTTCTATGGACGCTCTGTTTTATCACCTGTTTACTTCCTGACCTCCTCTCGACGGGTCTGCTTCATCTTACAACGAAGAACCGCGTTGGAATTCGATAACTGAGCACAGGGAGATGCTTTATGCAGTATTCATCGATTCAGGAATACATTTTTTTCATGATTTTATACACGAAAAACTGTCCACCTTATTTGCGAATTTTCGCAACTTTTTCTTACAAAGCGTGCCATTTTTACAAAACTAATTTGTTTAAAAAATCGTTACTTGCAACGGAAACTACATTCAAATTTTTTATAACAAAAGATTTAAATTTCATTTCGAAGTTGCTCTTAAGACATCGCGCTAAAAGTAGGTAATTCAAATTTTATATGAAAACTAAATTATTCTTGAAATTTAAAAAAAAAGGCTTCATTTTCCCGCCGTCACAGTGGTGTTAATAGTGAAGTTTCTACTGCGCATGCCCGGGGACAGAATGTCCCCTTCACACCTCGCATTCTGGAGATAGCAATCCAGTTTTGAGATTTAGCACTTCCTACTTTCCCATCTTCCGCTTAAGACTCTGGACTCCCATATCACGTAGTTAACTTCAAGCACAACTCTTCAAAGCGAAGTTCGTTAATCAACGCGCGTCGTCAACGTCTTATCTACAATTTCTCCGAAGTGACCGTGCAGCGGAGGAGTAGATCAATTATAAAGGTAGTCGTTGTTTTCAGCTGGACTTGATCGCGTTGAAGTGCATCGGTGAATCGATGCCGCTAAATAGGATACGTCGCGGTGCAGCTCGTTCAATTGCAATTGGCTCGCCCGCGGAGAATTGAGCGAACAATCCGTAATCGAGGCTAGACCGAAGCCCACCGCGCGGCGGCGTGTCTTGGGTTCGATGGGAATTATCTTTGGAATTAGTCGGCGCCAGGCTTACTTACGCGGCTAGACGACGAAAACAAGTATTGTCCGCGGGAGGGACCGCTCAATGCCCCACTCGAACGTCCCCCATCATTCGAAGTACGCCACAGCTGAAGGGGATTAATCATTGCTCAGCCTGTTTTCCTCGTTCATGCGAATTTACCGTGACTCATGAATAAGAGTTCTAGAAATGGAGGGTCCGTGGTGTGAGTGTTTTGGAAAAACACATAGGTAAGACATTGACTTGCATCGTGGTCACCAATGAGCCCCACTTAATGCAGGTTTTCCTATACGCGACTGGACGCAACGTCGAGAATTTCAATGTCGATTTTGTCGAAAATGAAGCGCAATATCAAAAAATTGTATTCCTTTCTCTCGTCTTATTTAATTGTTATAAGTCGAAAAGAAAAAGTAACTTTTTTTTTATAGCGTGCTTCGTTTTCGAGAAAATCGACTTTGAAGTTCTTCGCGTTGCGCGCAACCGCGTATAGGAAAATCTTTGCGATTACATTTTTCGATAGAATGTCTGCAATAACCGAACCATCGGATGTTCAAACTGTAGAATAATATTACCCTCGTTAGAAATGATACATAACATTATGTGGGATCAGAAACCCACATAAAAAGGAGTTCGGAATAAAAGACCTCGGAGGTTCGGTTTTGGTGGAGTTGGTTAGGTGGCGGCCCAGTACGCCGAGGGTCCCGTTTTTTCCGTGCTCCTGAAAACATAGGAGTTGCGAAACCTATTATAGGAATTATATAGGAACAGGCTTATATATAATATAATAATATCACACTCATTCAAAGTTTCAATTAGATTACTTCAACCTTAAATTGCTTGGATGCATTGAAATTGTAGATATTCTTCTAAGGAAAATTCAAAACCGGATAGCCCAACGCTAATTTGCTTTCCCTATAATACGTGCAAAATTGATCAGAAAATGAGGAAGGCACACCCAGAACCCTGCACACACAGGTTGCTGCAACCACAATAACCTAAGTAAAGGCACGCCCACGCCAAACGAAGCGTGAAACGCGAGGAAGCGTCGTGGATCGTTCGATCCGCTTCATTAGAATATCTATACGCAATAACGGAAGGGCTGGCGGCGCAGGCCGCCGCCGAGCTTCCGGTGAAAGAAGCCTCAGAGACGTGTGCTCGCCCTTGTATGCGTTTCCTCGGGCTCGTCCACCTACGGTCGAGCAGATAGACACTCGCGCACAAGCCTATGTAGCTTAAGTGTCTACCGTCTTGCAGCTTAAGCGCCCGTTCGAGGGTGCAACGAACTTGCACTTTCCCGTCGCGATCAGAGCACGCGTATCGATCAGTCTCTTGTCTTCGAGCAGTCGATTTGCTCGCTTTCAGGCTCTGTCGAGGTTCGGCGGCCTTAAGGCCACTTTCCACGCGCGCCACTTTCGGGTATCTGAATTAAGTGAATCGGTGTTTTGGGTATGTGTACTTGACAGAGTTTTTATTGGCTTGGAAAGATGGAGAATTATGGACCGTAGAAATTTTGTCGTGTCAAAGGGGCTTAATGGCCAAATTTGTGAATAGCTCTCTATTTGAGGTGTATCTTTCCAGATATTCGAGGCAGAGTTCAGAGAAGTAGCTGGATGACTCGAAAGTATTTTATCGCCCACGTTCGATAGTATCTACTTCAGGGGGGTCGAGAAAGAGTTCACGTTTTTATCACTGCACGCTCGCGATCGAATCGAGCGATCGTGGCTTGGTTGACACACGTCCACGTCGAACGCGTCACTGTATCACCCTATCGACCTCGTAAAGGCGAAAAGGCCTTTCAGCGAACGACTGACCGAATGGAATTACGTACCTTGCAATACACTGTGTATCAATAGGGACGACTCGTCTCTCCATTCAGCTGCGGTTAAATGAAACTAAAATGCTGTCTAGCGAAGGAAGCGCGTATTAGTTACCTCCATAAAATTACCTTTTTTTAAAAAGATAAAAAAAGTGCGCGCGAAGACGAACGCAAAAACTGTCATTTTATTAATGTGCTATATTTAGCTTTACAAAACTAATGATACTTATACAAAAATTGCGCCAATTATAACAATGGCTATTTGTACAAACAAAAAATGCATTAAATAATATTAAGCAGATATATTTTTATTTTATACAAATATATATTTCAATACCAATAAATATTTTATTCAAAATACTTGGCGCTGTGAAAGCGAAAAATGTTAATTGTCTTAGTATTAATAATTGAAATGGAGGGGGTAATGGCTCCGCCTATTTTTCCTCTTCCGTTGGAGCATGCGCAGTGAAGCCCCCGCTATTGCTTATCCCATGATTCTTGGGCTTCTGGTCTTTGTAAACCTGCTATCCTAAGAATCTCCGCAATGGTACAGAGTTTTTTATTTCAATCTATGAAATAGCTTTGAAACTTGCCAATATTAAGAATAGAGAGGAAGATCTTTAATCCTTTCAGTAACTTTATACTCAGTTACTCGTATGAAAAGGGGAATCCACTAAAAAGAAAGACAAAAACAAGATGGAGGAGGGAAATATTGAGTTTGAAATAGAGTCGCAGTCGTCTTTAGCTATATGTATACCCACTCAGCAATTCAATTTCAAAGCCATTCAGAATCGTTTTGGTCCATTTGTCAGCGCTTTCACCGCTCTCACCATCGTAAATAGCGTTCCCTTACCAGAAAATTCGGCATTCCCTTGTGTCAGTGGAGCACTCAAGATTTAATCTTGGGGGCAGCCAAGCTGAACGGCTAAAAGTATATTTAATGCAAATTCACTAAAATTCATTAGGTGATTATACAAATTTATTGAAAGAATAAAATCCAGTTTTCTTTTTTTCACAATGCCGCCCCTTCTTTGGGGGGTGCCAGGGCCCTTTCTGGGTGCGGCATTGCCTTATGGCCTAAAACAATAGTGATCTCAATAACAATGAATCTGTCTCTGCAAGGAAGAATTATCAAAAACAGTAGTCCCTGACACCATAAAATTCCAATAAAATTGAAACTCTAGAAAGCCAAGAAGCTTTCATCATATTCAATCAGTGTGAACCCCAGAATAATTAAAGTCATTCCGATCTTATCTTTCCTAAGACACTTTTTTTTTAAGTCAGACACGTTAATTTGATCGCGTGCAGGAAACACACAGCCAGATAAACGAAATTACGGACAGCTGTAGGGAGATCGCTCCTGGGATAACACCAGAGACAATCCTAACGACCCTCGGGGCCAATTAGCGTTAATCGAGTTAAAGCGATTACGGGCTGCCATTAAATGTCGAGCTACGATTTCGCGGGGACACTCCAGCCGATTTTCCAATTCGACAAGCCTTCCCGGCGTATTTGTATCACTATTAACCCTGTCGTCGTGTCCACGATAACGTGTATCGTGCTTTTTACGCCGTGGTCAGCTTCTAGTGTCATCGATGTGCTCAGACTGCTCGGTCAGTTATTAATAAATTTGCTTCGATTGATTTAATAGAGAAAGATGTTTGTGTACAAGGAAAATTGGATTATCAACTATTACTCATTAGCATAGAGCGGAACACTCGAGATGTTGACCGATTGGTCGACCGATTAGCTAAGTGGACCATTTCTGAGCCACAGTAGGTAGAATTTGTTTATCTGACCACGAGAGAATGAGCTTTCTTAGGTTTTCTTTTTGATACATTAACGTGTATAGACATATTTGTGAAACACAAATGAGTACGATTTATTCATAAAATTTGTTTATACAAAATATACAATATAAATATAATTATACTGCTTCTGCACAATTTACAACTCATGAAGTATTTCATATAACGAATGCATGGGATTCATTCGTTACATACTCAGTCGTCTACTAATGAAAACGGAGTATGGGTCAACATTGACCCACTTCCACAGGTTGTCTGTTAAGGAGTTGAGTACGTAGTGGAGAGTTTGTCCTAGGCAAAGCGATTGAAGGGTGGTCTTCCAAGATCCTTGGGTTTTCCTAGACTCAAAAATAAAATAAAACTTTGTAGAGTGAGGAGGTTATTTTTGTAAATATTTGTAAAAACTCAGCCTTCGATATCTCGTCATTGATTACAATCAGCTCACTTGATTCTAGTTGCTTCAACATGTATGCATTTATATTAATCGCCCACGTCACGTGGTTGGCATACAATATTTCGTGAATATTTTTTCGAATTTCGATTTCAAGTCTAGATCATACGTACAATTTCTACAATTTTACATGAATGTGGTTTAGAGAGTCTACATGATATTTACAAAATATTATAGAAATATTGCTGAAAGGAATTCCAAGGATGTGAAATGGTCTGCTCTGGCACTGGCTGCTCCAACACAAGTGCACAGCGGTCAGAATCGACTTGCTATGAGAAATGCCTGTTGAATCGAGAGGCACGACCTGGAGGCAGGTGTAGCAGACTTCAAAAGATGCCGTGCGTCTCAGCGAGCCGTGTCCTTGCGTTTACGTAAGCGTCGTACGCGTTACGCAAAGAAGTTTAATCGCCGGCTCGAATCATTCCACGCGAATATATTTTCTCCTTCGCTGGTACCGCGTGTTTCGTGAAATTTCTTACTCGGTTCCCGCGAAAAGGAGAGCCGTGATTTCTTCCTCCTAGAAATTTAATTGGGGGACGTATTGTGCGTAATGGAATTAAAAAAAAGCTGCAGTCGAGTTTCTACTGGTCTCTTGATGGTTTTTTTAAAAGTAAATTATTTTAGAGAAGAAATCGATTTAAATAGGAAGCAGTAACCATCAGCAACCAATAGGTACCTGTGTCTCGAGTCCAGTACATTCAAGATCTACAAATTCTCGTCCTAACCTCTCATGTCTTACTACTTACAGGGTGACAAAAAATAAATGCATATTTAGTTTTGGTTATAATTCTAGTAAATCTAAATAGATAAGTTTCAAAGATAAAAATACATAATAATATATAACTATGAGTACAATATATTTGCAGATTTTCAAAACGCTTGGTAAAATTTTCTGCTATGCGCCACACCTCTTCACCCGAATTTTTGTCCCATTCCCGGCACCAATATTTCTTGAGCGATTTTAAATTTTCGTGAAATTTGACCAGACACTGTAGCCCATCGGATTAAGATCCAGTGAATAGGGAGGTCATTCTGCAGACGTGATCAAATTCAGGAAATGATCTTCGTACCTGAGCACGTTCGTTAGACATCTTGTGTAAAGCAAATGACACGAGTGTAGAAGCGTGAAGTTATGCTTATTACCCATGAAGAATACAATACCTATGGGCAATCCAATAAAAACGTCATCTCTGAAACACGTCGTCATTTATTTTCAATAAACGTAATTACGTTCACTGTTTTTGTCACCCTGTAATTACCTTCCCCTCAAACCGTCACTCTTCCACAACTTATCTCTGTTTCCATCTCCTCCAGTATCAAACACCACTTCCCATCCCCCACGAGCACTAAAAAATCCGCACCCGTGCCTGCCCACAACTATTTACCTCCACAGAATTAGGAGCAGCCGTTTCATTCCGTTTCTCCCTCGCCGTAAAGTCTCGAGTCCACCCACGCGTTCGCAAACACGTCGCATCCGCTTAGAATGCAACCAGCGCGCGTACAGAGAGGTCCTTATCCTCTCGAGCTCGGAAAATGTCCGCCACGCGCTGATCCCTTCTCTTCTGCCACGCGTCGTTAGTCCCCTCCCTACCGCTCCACGCGTTGGTCCCCAAGTTACCCGCTTCTGTCCTTTTTATTGGCGGCCGTTTTAGCGATACGACCAGACACGGCTGGCACCGCAACTTCTTTGAATACTCCTCGCGCAAACAACGAAGTTTCTCTCTATTTATCGATCCGTGCCCACCTCTGCCCCTTTTTCTCATCCCTGAGTCGAGCGTAGACGATATCGTCGCCTTCCATCCGCGCGGGCGCCTCGTTACGAAAACAAGCGATCACGCGCTTCCACGGAAGCGAATTCCAGCGCTGTGCTTAGGAAAGCTACTTCTCCTGAATTCAGCTGCGCCTTCGACACGGCAGCACGCCCTGCCGGCGAAACTTTCGCCGCGTTGCGTCAACGGCTCACTTGGCTGGCATCCAACCAGAAACTTTGGTCAATTTTCGCGCGGATAGGTGATCTTGTTGCTGGGGAATGGGCTGGGTTTAATTGGAGGTGGACTTTAGCCCGCCGTGGGCACACTGGGTCGTTTATGTCCGGACAAATTGCCACTTATGTGAAACTTTCTTCCGAATCTTTATTTTTCCTAATTAATCCTTTAAACATTTGTCTCAGAGAACGATTGTCTTATCATTTTTTCAGATTCTTTTGAAAGTCAGAAGCAGTAAAAAAAAGCCATGCATATAAACGACACAGTGCGCCCACAGCGGATTAAGAGTCAGAAGTTGTAGTAGATTTAGTCCGTTCGGCCACCGCCACAACGCAACTGCAGTTTGACTATATAATCAACGCAACCTCTACTTAGGCAGTCAAATCGCTGGAAAATCAAGTATTTTTCGCGAATTAATTACATAGAGATGAGAGCAAGCACAGACTTTTCCTTTTTTACACAATGTTTATTACTATCACGCAGATTACAAAGATATTTTTTTGTTCACATATCAATTTTACAAATGGCGCCACACGAGGTTGATTATACAGTGGTTCAGAAAAAGTGTCTTCGGTTTTGCCCTGATACCTATTGAGCTTAAAAATAAAAACACACCGCTTTCCTTGGAATATGTTTCTCCTAAAACTCGTAATTTCGGTCTGAACCTCTGAGAAAAGAATCCAACCAAAATTATTAACATAGCGAGTAGGAGATGGCGATTTGTACGATATGAATGGAGATTCTGTTGTTTGAATTTTCAGTTTTAATCTAGATCGGTGTAGGGTTAATAAAAAAATATAGTGGGATACCAAAACAAATCCTAGCTACCCAGCCACGCTCCTCCACTTTCAGTTTAGGGTAAAAAAGGCACTTTCCCATAAGAGGAGCATTCTGGCAATTATGATTCCGATACTATCGTCGCGATGGAGCGCAATTAAGCCTCGTTAGAGAGCCCGCGAGGGCAGCGGCGCGAAGAAGAGAGACTCGCCTCTTTTTCCGACCGTCCTGTCGATTTAAGCTCGTAGAAATTCGTCGGAAAGAAATGGCGGCGAGACGATACGGAGCAAGGATTTTCAGGTCAACGAGCAGAGTAACCACACGGTCGTAAATGGCCCCAGTGGTATATCTGTGACGGAGAGATCGATGATCGAGCAAATCGATCCTTTCCACCATTCCCAAGTGGGCCTCTCCTGCTACATCCTTTCTAATTAGGGGGATATAAAATCGCGTCGGAAGAGTGTTCGAAGGAAACGGAGGATGAAGAATGTCACGGGGAAGGGCCAAAGACCTCTCGAACGTTCCTCGGGCATCCAGTGCACCGCGGTTTTCGGTGAAAGCGACCATTGTTCCTCTCGGTAGGCCTACAGAGGGCGCGCGTGTATACCCTCGTGTGATCTTGCACGGTTTTAAGGTGTTAAGTCTAAATAAACCTTAGCTGGAAGCAGAGTTGAGCGGAAACTTATTTTAAATGAAAATTAGACTTCGAATAAAAGATACAAATTTTATTCGTTACTCGTCGAGTAAAAATAGCCCGAGTTATATTTATTCGACGACCGGTAAAGGTAAAGTATCTTTTATTCGAAAGGTTATTTAAATAATTTGTTAAATTAACGGCACTGAAGCTTTAGAGTGTACGAAGGCAGAAGTGGGCAGTTTGTCAGCTGGGTGGTAGAAGTGTGCTTTGTCAGTGGTCACGTTGACATATGCTGTCCCATCAATTTTTAGTCGGTTTGCCGGAAGTTGATGTGGCTTCGTTGTTCCTGAATGCTCGCTGGTTCTCCGCGGAGGGCGTAACGAAACGGAGGAGGGGGAAAATCGTGAAGCGTGCCCGTTTATGCACATTTCCCACGTGCCGTTGAACCGTTACCGTTCACACACGAACTGGGACCACACAATGGGCCCCGCGACCTTTCCCCTGGGCGGTTCGTGAGCCGTTAAGTGGAAAGTGTTACGAGCACGCGGGGTTGGATCGTGCTTCTGCGAACCTTCTTCGGGGCGAAGAGGAAGAAAAATTCTTTTTCGCTAATAAAGAGGGAAGAGACGTTCCTTTTCGCGAATAGAAGAAGAAGAAAAGTTATTTTTCGCCAACAGAGGATGAACCGAAGTTTCTTTTCTCCAATAGCGAATAAAGCAAAGTTCCTTTTCGCGAATACAGTAGACTTTAGATAACATAAAACTCGATGATCTAAATTTTCCTTAATTCGAGCATAGATTGACCCTTAGATGTTGCATAACTTGATTCCACGACGGATGCAGGGTCTACTTTGACCCACTTCATTTATTCCTACCTCAGAATAACCTTTTCTATTCGAATCTACTCTTACCACGATCGAAATCTTTATTTTCTTCGAGCAGTAATATTATCAGTAATATAGATAGTTTGATATTTAAGGTGAGTCTACATGCACCCTGCGTCCCCCATGCGAGGGTTGACCCCTTACCTTGCAATTTTTCTAAAGCCTTTGAGTAAGTTTATTAGTAAAATTTCAAATTCCGGTTTGAAAAGTGTATATTTTTTTGTATGTTGTAAAATATTCCCGTTTATGATAAAAAGAGTAAAAAAGCATGTATTCCAAGTGCCATCTGCTTCTTCTGCCCGTGCTCGCACGGGATAAACTGTCAAAGGGTTCACTCGAGGTTCTACTGGAAATGTTATATTTGGTGGAGGTGGAACACTTGGTGGTCGACTCTTCCGGCTTTTTATTCCATTGTGGGTCTTCTGAAGAAGATTCAATATCCGACGAAGAACAAAATTGAAGAAATGTTGGATAATAGGGGGGTGGGAAAAGAATGAGAGGCCGAAGGAATTGGAGGGGAGTGGAGGACGGCTTCCTACAGCTTTCTGCGAAATTTTTCACATGGGAAGGAATGGATTAAGCAAGACAGAAGCGTAACGGTACAATTGCTGCTGTCGATAGAGATAAAAAAGCCAGGACGTTGTGTAAGGTCCTGTGGAGACAGGAAGTGGGACGAAGCACGCGACCACGTAATAGTAACTGTCTTCCCATGTCTGTTCCTTTTGGGTTCCTTCACTTTCAGTGGCCCTATTGTGCGATTTTCTGATCGATTCCACTTTTTTGTAAGTTTGTCCATTTTTAGTAGAAGCTGGGTTTAATGGTGTGGACGGATGGTTTCTAGATCTAATGGAGTGTACAAAGTAGGATTTTGATCGCTTAGGGTAGGGTAGGATGAGATCTAGATCCTGTAGGATCTGGAACGTGTGGAATGTAGATCTAGTAGAATCTATAGCATAGAACTTTATCAGAATCTAGAGAATACAATCTAAATCTATCAGAATCTACAGAGTAGAATGTAAGTAAGTTGAGTACTTAAAGCAGAATGTAGGTAACTCGATCTCGTCAAACTCTTTCGTCTAAACATGCCACACTCGAAACGGGCCCTCGAGTATGCATTCGTGGCCCTTTTTATGCCACAGAATCTGCGAAAGTGGTGGGGACATGAATGCCTTCAACTGAAATCACTTTTTCGTGGAAATCCTCGGCTGCATCACCCTACCGCAGACACTTAAAAGGGTTAAAATGTCATAGATAAGTCCGCGTACGTAACAAACTACAAGATACATCATCAAATGGCGTGAATAACGCAATGACTCACACAACACATGCCTCCATCAAACTCCCATTTGCCCCCCATTAGCATCCCATCCAAACATTTTCCTCTTCTTTTTCTTTTCACAAAACCTGCACCAATCGTCATGTTCGTCTATCAAGCAGGCGTTTAGGGATCCTCGGGAACAAGTTCTACCTGGCGGAGCTATTTTTACGGGGTGTCGCGTAGGTATGATACGGGACAATCGTGAGTCACGTTTTAAAAACTGGTTCCCTCTACACGGCCGCTCTTCGCGCGCTCTGTATACCTGGGGGACACGCGAGTCCCAACACTCGAGATGCACTCACGATTCTGTGCAACCGACGTCCTTGGACGGAGCGAGAGTATGGAGGAATGCGGTTTTGGTATTGAAATCGGTGCACTTGCGACGCTCTGCGCTCTGCGCTCTGGCTGGCCTCGCGATCGTCACACACGGATTCGTCACGTGTCTCGATATTCAATTCGGCAACGAAGGCCCACTGCATCCGTGAACGAAAAAGTGCGACTCAGGTAAATGGGTCACGGAGACTGTAATTCTATTCGCCTTGTGATTTACAGGCTTGCGATCTTGAATATTTATGCGCGATTGGTTTTTTATGAAGAATCCTGCTCAGATATCGTAAACAATCGAATGACAGCCCTCGAAAGACTTCTTCGCCAAAATATGAGGAACTAAGAGAGCTCTTCGCCACGAAACGCTAATTATTAAAAGAGGGGTGCAGCTCCATTTTTTACCGTTTCTGACCGAGATATGACGTGTAATATACATATGTAACAAAATTCTACATCGTTTGGCGCAGGTTTGATGGAAATCCGATAACAAATTAACGATCTATTGCAAATAAATAGAAATAGAAATATTAATGTTCATATTTTTATTATAGAATATTTTTTCGTCAAAAATAGAAATAAAAACTTATCAACTCAATAACTACTAGTATTTATTGTGTGAATATATATATTTTTCAATTAGTGTTGAGTCAAAGCAATAATTTTGTAAACAGTTTTTTCTAATTTACTCCAAGTTGGTGAAGCTGGAGCTGCACCCCTCTTGTTGCAAGGTCCTTAATTAATCCGCCTCGGTTCTCGACCTTATCCCGCGGGATTTCGCGAAACGGGCGCAGAGATGACAGCTTTTAATCTCGTCTCCATTACGCCAATATTTTCGGTGGCGCGAGAGGTGACCTTTCGAGCGAAAAAAATAAGTGGCTATTGGCATCAAGGAAAGGCTGATTTTTATAAATAGTCAGAGGAGGAACGTCACTTGTAGCGGAGGACGCGCTCGGCACGCGTGCAAAGGTGTCCCCAAGCCCCATATTATTCTCTAATTACCGTTAATTACCGCGGTGACGTTCGATTTCGCTGAAAACAGCACGCTCGCATTATCGCTCGCTCTCGAGTAACGAGGATCGCTTGATAACAGTCCTCCGGTTACGCAACCACGAAAATAATCGCTCCGATCGGTTATGTAAATTGTAAAGTTAATAAAATTATAAATCGCCACTGTGTCTGTTGGGTGCTAATTAGGGCGGAGCGATACTATATAGGCGAAAATTTAAATTGAAATTTTCAGTTGGCCTAGGTGCGGGATAGTTGTCTTTTGATTAACCAAACACAAGTAAAAACAAATTTTGGAAAAATATTCATGTCTGCAGGTTTCTTTTTCTCTTAAAAATGTAAAAAATAAGATTTATATTGTGAATTTTTACATTGAAAATTCAACTGAAAATTCAAATTTAAATTTTTCGCCCATATAGTATCGCTTTGCCCTAGTGCTGATGCATTTGGGTGCTACTAAGGGTATAGGTAGTTTGTGCAATAATAGGTGTACCAAGCAGTAGTGAGGCTTGTGGGAGATAAGGAAAGGAAATTGAAGAGTGAAGAGTCTGTGGGAGTTCTTTGATCGCAGGTTGCGTAATAGCGATGCTTCGATAATAGATCATTTGGCGAACCCCGAAACTAGTTCATCGCTATTTCCATAGAGTTTGTGCTGCGAAGAGAAGACCGGAGCTCCTCTTTTTGCGACTATATTGTAAATTTTCTATATTCAGTTTAATTTTCAGTGTCTATGTTGTTCATTAATAAAATTTAATTCATTCTTCAGCCAGGTTTGTTGAATGAAAGTAGTGTATGGCTTTTAGTCACGCTCTTTTGACGTTCTGCCGCCATGTTCGCTTTAATAGTCGAGAATTAATCTTAATTACAATTTATCATTCCATTTGCGTAGTTACGGGGAACAAGGTCGTTCGTTGTGTTTTTTCAATTTTCAATTTTCAATGTTTTAAGGAGGAAATTCTGTTGTTTTCGTACTGGACAGAAAATTGCACTTTGGGCGGTGGATTATTGGATTCCCGTAGCTGTCGGAGGGCGATGAAAGTTGTTGGCCGCACCTAATTCGGATCATTTTAAACCCTCCACGAGATTAACGATCCCATTTCGTGTCGGTGACCCTCCGTATACGATCGATACCTATCGATCCGTGGAGAACAAAGGTTAACACGCAATAGTCTACGGACGACTTCTGCGCAACGCTTCTGCCAGCTGTTATTTTGCGAAGGGTATAAAAAGTCCCAGTACTGATCACCGTGGTTTTTAAGGAGGCAAATGATTTTTGAAGGGTTGATGGGGGTAAGTGTTGAAGCTCCATGGTGGTCAGTTCGGGGTAACTTGTGAACCTGAATAGAGGTTTTAATGGTAACTCGTGAACTTCTGTAGAGGTTTCAAGGGAAACTCGTGAACTTCTACATATAGAGGTTTCAAGGTTAATTTGCCAACTTATAAAGAGGTTTCAAGGGTACCTCGTAAACCTTTTTAGAAGTCTCGAAATGAACCTCTACGAAGGATAGCCTCCATATCATAGAGAAATGAAGTTGAATTAATGTCCCAAGGTACATACCACAGAATTTGCTTAAAATTTTCTGGAGTTATTAATTTCCAATTACGAGAACTGTTAAATTTTCAATGAAAAATACAGCCAATAATTACACTGTTGCTACGTAAGACTAGTAAGACAAAACGGTTATTCACGATCGCAGAAAAGAGGCGAGCTGTTTATTTTAGCCAGATAACGGATTCCAGTCTAAAAGGCCTTGACAGTGAGCGGACCGCTCGACGAATCTTCTCCGGGAGCTTCGAAACGCGTCCAATCAGTATTCAAATATTATTTCATATGACGTACTCTTGAAACATTTCCAAAACACACAAGGCACGATGAGTTCAAATCAAGCTTCCCCAAATTTCCAAAATCTCCAAGCATTCAAACTTCGAACATCCCTCGACCAAATATTCTTCGATCCTCTTCCTTCCCTTTTTCTTCACCTTTCCAATAAAATTCCTCAACATTAAATTCACAAATTCTTAAGAATCTCAAGCATCTCTTGAGCATTGAAAATATTAGGAGGCCATCTGTTCCTTCAAATTCACACTAAAATTCCATAAAATACTTCAAATCCAAATATTCTTCAACCTCCCCGTTTTCCATCAACATCCCACTGAACCCCCTAAAACCCCTCAAACCAAAATATTTTCCAACCCTTTCCCACACATCTGATCAACCGTAACATCCCCGACAGAAAACAATGAAAATACCCTCAACGGCCAAAAAACTACCCACATCTCGCGGTCCTCTTGCAGTCACGTGGCCAACTTGATAAAATTTCAAAATTTCGATTCCATCCATATTCCACCGCCACAAACAAAAACCGCTCCTACTATAAACACCTCGACGTGTTCGGCCCGCTAAAGCCGTTGTGCATTTCGAAAAGCGCGACGACACGAAGAGAGAAGTTTATAAACCATTGATGACCGAAACGCAGCTACAATTAACTAATTATTATTAATTTCTCCGATTCGCTTCGCCGCGATTCGCCAAAATGCGCGACGGCCATTCTCTCTCGAAACGCTTATTGGTAGCGATAGATAGTTGAGCGTTTAATCGAGGCGGCTTTCGGAGCATGAAAATTTACACTGACGTCAGGCTTCGTGCATTCTCGACGGTCCGTCGTCGGGATTGCCAATTATTGCTCCTATCCGGTCGCGATAGTTCACGACCGTTTTGCGTCCCATTCGCCATTCCTCGCCGCGTATTATCGCAGTAAGATGTTTTCGGTACCTTGGCCCCGAATATAAGTATGGAAAAATCACACAGAACTATTATCAACAGCGTAGCTAAAAGGACGAAATGAAAGAACAATAAAATTGAAGTATCACTCTATGATTACTCACTAAGTATCGTCAAGTTCCACTGATCGAGTCGGTACCGCGTGAAGCTTCTTTTGAATTCCGTGTACTATCTAAGCGTACGCCACGTGCGGGAACCCATCAGTCTCGTTCATTAACCATGCTAACTGAACGCCCATGGGCGTTCCCCGCGCATGGGGCGGGGGAACACTTTCGCGGGTATAATATCGTGTATGTAGGAAGTTGGTTTTTGCTTAAACGATTAAATAGGTAGTTATTGAAGTTAGTAATTATTGAAAACGAGGAAAGTAGAAAATGAGGCGTTACGTTTTATTTTTGAACCCCCCGTTCCCATTTTCTATTTCGAACGCGGCAAGAGCGTTCGCAGGGCACCGAAACGCGTGTAACGGTGGAGGAGCATGATTGGCATCGATGGTTATTAGAATTCATACTGATCTGGGCCACTTGCTGCTCGGTTGACGCAGGCCCGCGCGTAAAGCGGCCGAACGCGACCCCTTTAGCGACGCAGGCCCGCTCGTCCGTGCGTGTGCGGCCCGTGAATTGATTCGAATGGTCGTCGGACACGAGACGGCGCGCGGCTGCGCTGAATAATCGTCGACGGGGAATCGTGGCGGGATGTATGGGCACCCGCCGTTCATTCGAGTCACGTCTGGCATTAGGACGGGCGTCGTTGATGGAACTGCGAGACGTCAATCGAAATAGACGACTCGTTGTCCGCCTTGACTGAACCATGAATGTTCTCTTTCTAGCTGGCTTCGCGTTAATTGATCTTGGCTGGAGATAGTGCATGGTTTTTGTGCGATGTTATGGATTATAGTAGGTGAAGAGGAGAAGGGGAAAGGGTTGGAGTGATGGTGGAGGAGAGAGAGGTGGAAAAGGATTGTGAGTCGTGGTGGAAACGAAAAGGGGTTGTAAGTGATGGTGGAGCAGGGAGGTAAATAAGAAGGTGGGGATGGAAAATGGTTTTGAGTCTGGTGAAGCAGAGAGGTGGAAATGAAAGCGGGTATGAATTGAGAGGGGAAAGGTAGTGGAGAAGAGGAAGTACGGAGGGGAAAATTGAAGGTGTGACTTTAACCCGTTCGTGGCACAGGTTTCGCGAAACTGGCATCTTGCTCACCAGCCAGGAGGGGATAAAAAAGACCAAAACTCTCACCATTGTCTTATTCCTAATGTTGCAGATCGATACCACTATGAACTGGGCCAATCGAGAGGGCAATCCCGAGCCGACCATGGGCCAGTGTTATTCAGCTACGTATCCGATAACGAGGAGGAAGAGCTCAGCAGACAGCGCCGAGCAACGTACGAGAAAGCTGCTTTCGTCAGGACTGAGCCTGCGGTCTCCCAGGAGCAATCACAGCAACCGCCGCAACAGCAGCCCACACCGCAACAGCCGTCGCAACCGCCGCCGCAACAGCCGTCGCCACAACCACCGCAGACAGTTGTCAACGCGTCGAACGCAGCTCTGAACGTTCCTTACTCGACCGAGAACGCGAGCGAGCCTTCCACCGCCTCGTTCCCATCTTCGACAGCAGTCTGGACGGTGAAGCAGGCGACCACGACCACGCCGAAGCCACCAACAGCGGCTTCATCCCCGATGAACTCTCCTACGAAGACTCCAGTAAGTTTCTAAACAAAAAACCAGCATCTCCGACAGTCCATAGCTATAGCAAGCAATAGCGAAAGCTCTGATGCGCATGTCTGAAGAGAAAATGGTCCCGGACGTGAACTAAATTGGGGGTTTAACCGATCTAGTATCGAAGCGTAACTATAGAGTAGCTTCACTCCTTCTATAGGCTTCGATATTGTTTGGCAAGCCGATATCTTTGTAGAAAATACTCCTCGCCTGTCGGTGCTAATGTAAGATCATTTTCACAGGTTCCGCCATACGTGTGGGCCAATCAAACCATGTGGAACAACGTGACGAACAAGGCGACGGAGGCCAACAAGAAGCCGGCGAAAGCCGCTGCGACCGGGGCCGGGGCCGCGGCCGCGGCCGCGGATGGCAAGGAGGAGCACGACAGCACCATCGGGGACATTTCCATCAGCAAGTTCTCCGACGTGACGAACAAGACACTGTCCCAGCATAATATCACGAAGATCGAGTACGACACGCATCAGTATTACAACAGCACGTTCATCATCGATGAGGCGATGGGCAAGAAGCACTGGGTGGACATAGACAATCATCCAGACCTCAAGGTCAATCGTCTGCTTAGCCAGAGCCATCGCCGTGCCGCTGTGAGTCTTCGTTGTTTTGTTAATTCAACTTGAACCGTTTAAAATTTCTAATATCGGGCGGATATTAGAAACGACGGTTAATGTAAGCTAACCGAGTAACTTGGAGGCTTTAGGCAGGCTCGGTTGACTTGGAAGAGGATTTCCCAAAACCCTGTCCCAATCCACTCCCCTTCACTGCACTCAGCGTAAATCAACATTGAACAATATTTGTCCAGGATAATGTTTAAAGAAACCAGCGCTGACGCCACAATTTTCTTTCCCCCTTCTCGCAGACCGTCAAGCTGAAGTTCGACTTCCCGTTCTATGGCCACAAAGTTCGCAACATCACCATCGCCACCGGCGGCTTCCTCTACACCGGCGAGTACGTTCACAGCTGGCTGGCCGCCACGCAGTACATCGCGCCGTTGATGGCGAACTTCGATACACGCCTGTCGAACGACAGTTTCGTCAAGTACGCTGACAATGGTACGTCGCCGGCCACGAGCCATACTTATTATTATTATAACGTCTTTATTCCCCTCGCATGATAACCCAGGGAGAAGAAGAATAGAAACAAGGACGGAGAGTATCGTAATAAAGTATTTGCTCTCTGACGAAGCATAAATAAATAATGACTGTTTGATTGCAGGGACCGCGTTCACGGTTGTATGGGAGAACGTCGTTTTGCAAGACAAACAGGACGCTGGCGCCTTCACATTCCAGGTGACTTTGCATCAAAACGGCGACATCGTTTTCGTCTATTCTGTTATTCCCTTAATGGTCGAGCTCATCGATGATTCGGCCCATCCTGTTAAAATTGGACTCAGCGACGCATACATCATGGACAGAATAGTGTTCTGTGAGTCAATCCAGGGTAGCTACTCTCGAAGACGTTTAACCTTTGGATAGCGGACGACTTAAGTTTCTATTTTACCTCGTAGTATTATTCATCTTTATCGCGTGGAAATTATGGAAAGGGTTTAACATTATAAGGTGGTTCAGGCGTAGAATCTCAAGAATCTCCAAGTTCAAGTTCGATCTTGAGGATGGGTCCAAATTGACCCCAGTGTCCGCCATGCGAGGGTTAAGACTAGGGGTGGGTTTCTCGAAACGTCGAAACCTCAAAATCCATGCAAATTTCGAGATTCGAGAATTCGGTGCTGTGCACTTTTTTCGTGATTTGAAAGTCGAGCTAGATATTCTACTTACAAAACAGAATCAGCACTTCAACTTTCGAGTTGCCAAAGTCTCGAGTTCCAAAAGTTTCGATAGTTTCGAAGCCTCGCGAACTCTCAGAATTCACTCCGATTCGAGAAATCAAGAATTAGGTTCGGACTCGCCTCTAGTTAAAACTACTTCTGAAATCGTTCAACTGAATCGCGACTGTGATCCGGGCGAAGTAACCATCTGACTTGGTATTTCTTGCAGTCGTTCGCAGGAAAACGATATACGAGTACCATCGCGTCAACTTCAATCGGCAGGACATCAAGAATTGGACGGTGATCTACCTGAACGCTTTGCCCACCTGTTTGGAGATGGACAACTGCAGAGACTGTTTAACGAAGCTGAAGGAGTTTGATTGCAAGTGGTGCACCCAGCTGAATCAGTGCAGCACCGGGACGTTCAGGTCGCGACAGGACTGGCTGCTGAAAGGTTGCGACGTGAGGAAGATAAAGGACGTGGACAATTGCCCGCCGCCGTCGACTACAACGTACAAAGAGCAACAGGAGGAGAAGGAGTTCAATCACGTTCTGCACGTGCATTCAGAGGAGACTGTCACGGACAGTGAAATGAATGCGAAGCAAGAGAGATCGGGGACGAGACCTTTGGAGCGTTGTAAGATTCATATGCTGTTATAGAGCACTCGTATAAGAGGAGGATCTAGATGATAATCTTTTGGATGTAAATTAATAACTCTCCTTAATTCAAAACATAGAAGCTGATAAGTATTAATGACTTTTAGAATATTGACAACCAAATGAATCTCTGAACTAATGAACCTAATCCTAATTTCATCGCCTTAGAGTGAATTTCAGCAGCATACAAAATTGCGTAACATTCCTATATAATATCTTCTACACATCCCCAAAGTTCCATTTTTTTTTTAATTTCCGGGTGCGGAATCTTCCCATCTACTGTTCTATACTCTCATATAGCGAAAGGGTTGAATCTCAAAGACGTTCGCGAAATTTAACCGACTTCAAATTAGCTGCAGTTCTAATCGGAAGCAGTTTCTTCCAAAAGACATCTAGTTCGTCACACCTCCCCTTTCTAAAACCTTGCTTTGAAAATTTTCAGCTCGGGACAATAACATGAACATGGGAGTTTCTGGGATAATAGGAATTCTCCTAGTGATTGGGTTAGTGATGGGCCTAGTGGCCTGGGCTGCGTACGCTTATCGCAATCCTCACAGCGCCTCAGGGCAAATGTTAATTAGGGTAAGACTCGCTGGTTATGCACGATTATCCGAAAGCCAACGTCGATAAACTAACGATTAATTTGTTGTACAGTATCGACCAAGTCAGTGGAGTTGGCGAAGAGGGGAAGCACGTTACACGGCGGCGACGATTCATATGTGATGACATGTAGCTGAGACGCAGTCAGCAGTTAGTACAGGACTGTCGGACCAAACCTTCCTACTAAATGTATACTGTATCCCAAGTGCCTGCGAGTTTCTACGTGGCGAAACCGTTTGCCTCCTGCAATGATACGCTCCTGTCGCGTTCTGTTAATTGCCATACCATACAGGATGTTTCAGAATTGTGGCTGTAAATTTGACTGGCTCGTAGAGTCGTTAACCCTGAGTTAGCGGATACAGGGTCCACTTGGACCCATGCTACATATCAATCTACTTGTGTCATTTCTTATTACTATCATTTCTTCAAGGAGATTTGAATTTTATATCGAAATTTAGTATGAAAGCTTATTCTGAGCATGAACAAAATTATAGACCAAGAGGAAGGATCAAATAACCGGCGTCTTAGGGATAAAAGGGACAAATAAGTTACAGCGAACTACATAATCGGACTAATCGTTTTTGAGATATACAGTTTTTTAAGAATCACTAGGGGACTTCGCTATGAATACTAGGGGTGGGTTCGAAGCTAATTTTTAAATACTCGAGAATCCGAAAGTTCGTAAGGCTTCGAAACTCTCGAGCCTTTCGGGACTCGAAACTTTCGCAACTCGAAATTCTCGAAAATGGAAGTGCCGATTCTGTTTTGTAAGTGTAATATCTTGCTAATCAACAAAATGTTCGCGTAAATCACTGCTGACCATAGTTAAACAAAATATAACAATATATAAATTCTCGAAGCACGGCGCGAACAATTATTTATTCATTGATTCCATACACTTCCTTATCAGGTTTTCGAGAGTTTCGAATCACGAAAAAAGTACAAAATTCCGAATTCCCGAAACTCGAAACTTTCTTGGGTTTCGAGGTTTCGACGCTTGGCAAAACCCATCCCCATTAAATCCCCAACGAAGGAGTAGGTTTTTCGATCTGTCGTGCACAATTCTTTATATTTTGGATAACACATATGCACATTCTCTTTAATTATATCTTCTTTACGATCTGTATTAATTTGACCCGGCTCCCACAGATTGAATATCTCAAGAACCAATTACTTCGTACACTACGGTCACCAAAACCTGTTCGTTTCTTCTTAAACTCTACCACCCAATCAAGCTCTCATCCACAGCTTCCGACCATTCTGTATACCACAGACAAATCTATTTCCCAGTTTTACTGACCATGAGACACGTCACCTCTAATCGATGCGTTGGGTTATAGGGAAAAAGTCAATTACATTAACTCACAAAATGATCGCAAGCGTTACAAGAAAATGGCAATTAAACAGTGAACGGCAATGGCGTGGAAAGAACTTTCTTGAGCGAGCTTTATCGAACAAGTACGCTTGGCAACAAAGATCTGTTAGGATGTTAAATCACGGACAGCGTTGTATAGTTATATTACACAGGGTAATCCATATGACTCGTCCATCCACAATATTTTTATTAAACGAGCTTCAAATCTTAAAGAAGTAGATTGTGTCGCTTCGCCGGGAGTGAAACTGAGCACGGTGGACAACCTTTATATATGTGGCTCGCCCTGTGCAACGAATTTTATACTTGTACTTTTATCGAACAGAGGTTCCCCTTGAAAGTGTACCGAACTGATCTCCGCCGAATTTCTCGCAAAGCGATCCCGAAGTCAGTCACTGCACCCGCGACGTGAAACGTTTCCAGAACGAACGACGGAAAGAGAAAGGGAAGAAGTGCCGGGGCGGACCGGTATTATTATTATTTCGTTTACATTCGCGGGGACACTCGCGACGTTCCCCCGGGTCGAAGTAATCGTGTATCGTCAAAGACACCCAGGCGAAGAGACTCTAAGCCTGGCCATCGAGCGTTTATGTGATTCTAGTATCATGTGGTGTACACCTTGTTATTGTTTAAGAATTCGTTTTCTCTTTTTTAATCGTTATACGAGCCGGAACCATCGTTTATACATCTAATCTGTCCACGGCGCGAACAGCAACGTCGCTAAAAGGAATCGTGAAAATTCGAAACCAGCGGGTTCCGATCTAGCCTGTCGAAACTACAGTTCAATTGATGCGCGGGGTAAAAGTGGATCTCTGGTAAATCTTTTAAGAGACTTTGTTGTAAATCTGTTTGTTGGGGGTTGATTCCAAAGCACCTGGTAATTGAACGAGAGAAATCGACGGTGTCTCTGAACTGTAGTTTCATCATTTAAATTTTAATGAATTTTATATATATGGATATATATATAAGTAATCGTGTATATGTGCAGGGTGTTTCGTGAAGATAGTAGAAACCGGAGTGGGTGATTCTACGCGATAATGGATGCTTTCTTAATTGTCAACACGTTCCGTGCCGCGGTGGGAGTTTAGATACTTGGTGGGGCGATAAAAAGTGAAGAGGAGAGTAGATTGCGATATTCAGTCGCAGAGAAATAGTAGTTGCATTGTATTCTTCGTAATTGCATATTGTTTTTGTTCTATTTCGATTTCGACGTGAAATACAGTTAGTTACGATGAATAGCGTATGTGTTAATGTTTGAATTATTCATTGATAAGGAACGAAGTCTTTGCTGCAATTTCGTCACGCTTCATTTTCACGTAGAACCGGTCGTTCCGTTTTCATTTTTTGCCGAGCACCCCGTATATGTGTATACAAATATATTTTACTAAACGGATTTTTTGAAAAGAAAAATAAAAAAAGAATTACGAGCACCTTGTAAGATGCATGAGAAGGCAGCAATGGAAAAACTCATATGTATCGATAAACATTAGATCACCAGTGTATATAGTAGTACATTAAAGCAATATAATTTTTATGTAATTGTAAGTGTAATTAATGTCTGAAAAAGGTGCCTTCGATCGACTTTTTGATCCGTTTATTGGCGACAGAATATATTGACGAGATATTTCTCACTGATCATCTTTGGATTGAAGTATATAGAATGTTTTCGATTGTAAATGAATAGGAAGGACCCGTGCGTGGTCCGTTGGGAGCGGAAATAGCTACGAACTATGCGATTTGTAGAATTGTATGTATTTTGATGCATCGAATTTTTATCTTTGTAATAATATAGAATTGATTGTTCTAATTGTATTTGCAAATTACCTAAGGACCGAAGTAATTGTAAACATCACGGTTAATTTTTTCTTACATTATTGTGTACGATTTAACTCATAGTTTGTGATAATAAATATTACAATTATTACAATAAACGTGATAAACATTGTTCCCCTTTGTAGGCACCATTCTTCTATTAATTTGACTTATTTATCGATCTTGACTTAACATTTCATCCTTGCGTACATTTTAAACATTTGAATTTGAAAACCCAGCCCGCGAAAGGCTAACCATCTAGTGGTGAAACCTTTCAACTAAGTCATCCCTTTCAACGCGTGCAAGGGTAAAACAGTTTTAATATAATAAGAATCTTTTTAATAAGTTTCGAAAAGTGATAAATTGGTATTGTTGCTTAAAATCCTAGCCTAGAACCTCAAAATGCAAATTTCACCCCTAGGTGGTTGAACGTTAGCATTGATACGAACCAAAACTGTTTACAGTAAACTCTCGAGTCTCGCCTGAAGCTCGCACTCGGGGCTGGCGGCGAGTGCTCACCGCATAGCATCGACTAGTGATCCTCCAGGGGGTGATCGGTAAAACCGCAGCCATTTGTGGCAAAACCGGAAATAACAATCTAAACATTCATTAAATCGTCTGTTTTCCAAGCTACTTGTTTATCTATCTCTTTCTATCCATATTTCTGTCACTTTCTTTTTTACAGTTTCTTTCTCTGCCTACTTCCGCTTTTGCCACAAATGGCGGCAACCAATCACTCCCTGGAGGATCACTAAAGCGTCGACAATTCCGAGCCGCAAATGACGCGAGTAAAGGTAAGTTTTCCTATACGCGACTGGACTAACATCAAGAATTTCAAAGTCAATTTTCTCGAAAATTAAGCGCGATATGAAAAAAGTTACACTTTCTTTTTGACTTATAACAAGTAAATAAGTGGAGAAAAAGGAATACAATTTTTTAATATTGTGCTTCATTTTCAAGCAAATCGACTTTGAAACTCTTGATGTTGCGTCCAGTCACGCGTAGGAAAACCTATCTTAATAAAAATCACGGACGATTTAGGCATCAGTATAATTCGCCGTTGTTTTCCTAGCGAAAAGAAGCCTAAACACGACACAATTCGAACTACAATTATCGAAATCCCATGAAAAGTTATTTTGCAGAATTTAAAGCCAACTTCATTTAAAATAAAAATAGTCCGATTTGCATGGCAGTCGATGTTTTGTAATCGGGAGATCGCCAGGAAATCATAGGATAGGTGTAATTTTTGCATCGATACTTGACTTTCTGTAAAATTGATGACTAATCACCCGAGCGACACGTGCGCCTCGACGTCGACGCTCGCCGAAGACCAGAAGGCGCCGCGCCGTGTAGCAGGTGTAGCTGATTGTGGACTCGTGGGGCATCGATGATACACAAACACAATGTTTGGCGGTTTAAAGAGCGGAGGAATCGGGAGCTTAAAAAGTGACGACGCTATCAAGAAGGAGCAGTTGCAATGTTTGACTAGGGAGGACTGGGTATCGAGACGAGACGCATATCTCAATGCCACGGCGAGCAACAACAAGATCAAGATCAGAGCGATCTCGACACGGAAGAAGTTAGAAATCCTGCAGAAGCTGGACAATAAAGTACCAGTCAGCACAATAGCTTCTGATTACCATATCCACCCGTCCACCGTGCGGCGTATTCGACTAAATGCCAGCAAGATAAGCCTAGACGCAGACCGAGGACATCGAATGCCACCACGGAAGAGGCTACGGAGGTCTACATACAAAGAATTGGAGAGTCGTCTCTACACTTGGTTCGTAGAACGAAGAAAGCTAGGCGACCCAATATCAGACTCGATATTACGCCAGAAGGCTGTGCAATTAATCAAGGAACTAGCAGCCCAATCGACGTTTAGGGCAACTGTTGGCTGGTTGAGGAAATTCAAACGACGCTACGATATACGCTTAGTCAATCGTTTCAGAGAGAAAGGAAGCGCAAATGTGGCCGCTGCGGAAAAATTCAGCTCGGATTTTGCTCGGCGAATAGAAGAGAGAGGGATCGAGCATAGTAATATTTATAACATGGATGTGAGCGGTCTAATGTGGAAAGCTCTTCCCTCGAGTACGTTAGAAAAGGACATGAATGGCGAGAAAGGAAAGGAAGATCTGGTGACCGTGGGCTTCTGCGCCAATATGACGGGAACCCATAAACTGCTGCCCCTGTTCATTCACAAATTTAAATATCCAAAGGCGATGAAGAAAATAAAGACTAGCCTGCCGGTGGTGTACAAGGTACAGAAGAATGCTTGGATGGACCAATTGGTATTTACCGAGTGGTACCAGAATAATTTTAAGCCGGCTGTTAGAGGATACCAACGATATAGCGGCACAAGCGGGAAAGCTATTCTTTTACTGGACAACTGTATAGCGCACAAATTAAGGTCGGTGGAGTTTCAAGAGGATCAGCAATTTGAAATTATGTTCCTGCCCCCTAATACTAGCTCTATTATTCAACCGATGGACCAGGGCGTGATTCTAAAGGCGAAGAGAGCTTTCCACTGCAGATTGCTACGCCGGGTGTTGACTTATTTTGGAAGCGTCGAAGAGTTTTATGAGAAATATAATTTTAAAGATTGTATCGATTTGCTGGATGAAGCGTGGAGAGAAGTAAGCGCCTCGAATATTTGGAACTCGTGGAATAATATAATGAAGACCGGCAGGGAAGGAATGCCAGAGGGGGAAGAGCTGACTGATCCGTTAGAACCACAGTTGGAAGAAGTGATCGCTGCGATTACTGGGGAGGACCCTAGTCCGGAGAGGGTTAAAGAATTTTTGACAAACTGTCATGATGCGGAAACCAATTTTTCTGAGGCAGAGGCCCTGAATGAGGGAGTGAAAGAGGAAGAAGAGGAGGAGGAGGAGGAAGAAGCGAGTGAAGCAGCGGAACAAGAAGAAGAAGAAGAAGAAGAAGGAGATACAGTGGAAACCCATGAAGAGAAAATAAGAGTAGAAGATGCAATGGAAACCCATGGAGAAAAAATAAGAGTAGAAGATGCAATGGAAACCCATGGAGAAAAAATCAGAGTTGAAGAAGACGCAGTGGAAACCCATGGAGAAATAATCAGAGTTGAAGAAGACGCAGTGGAAACACACGAAGAGAAGTTCCGAGTAGAAGAGACAGTGCAGCAGGAAATAAGAAGAGCGATAGAATTTTTGATGCAGCACGCTGAACAGTCGCCACAGTATGTTCAACGATCATTGGCAAATGTAAAAGACTATTTCCTGGGAGAAGGGACCTAAAGGGAAGAAACGTTTGGCAGTGGACGTTGGTAGAAACGTGAGAGCAGCTTCACCAATCCCAAATAAAGTTATGTTATATTTCTGAAGTATGTACGACGATCTGTTTCGCTCGTGGCAGTAGGGATTAATACTAATCGTTTTACAGAATAACGGATCCTGAAAAAGAGATTCAGGATCATGGACGACGAGTAAATTATGAAAGATGGGACAGCCTGGCAATGAGAGAACCAAAAGATCGGTAAGAAGCCAAAACAGTATATATTGCTAGGACTGGCAGCGTGTCTGAATGCTAATTGCCGATGAAGTACTTGATCCACCTTTGTCATTATGTGCTTGTCCCCTGTGTGTCTAGAATCGGAGGACCCAGAAGGAATGAAGATCGATAGCGGAGACCATCGATCCTCAACAACCAATGACTGAAACCCATATGACGCGTCATCAATGTGATATATAAATATCAATATAAATTATTATTGTAAGAAACATACAATGCATTAGTAATAATATTTGTACATAATTCAAGCGTGCAGCTTTACAAAATACCGTTAGTTGCCCCTAACAAGATGGCTGAAACATGCGATTACCCTTCCGTCTTTTGCTTCAACTCTCTGCAACTGTACCCCGTCCTTCAGGCAGAGTTAGGCATTATTCGAATAAATTTTGTTCGCCTGATCTCGAATAAGAACTGCGAATAAAACGAAGTTATTCGAGAATAACGAATAATTGTTCATTCCGAATACTGGACGCCTCCCTTGACTGCCTATAAAATCTGTATCGTTAGGCATTTCGTTCTAAAATTTTAACCGGGCATTTTTGAGATGTTATGGGATGAAAATATGTAAAAAGAATTTTTTGATACTTTCACCCGGAAGTGCCATTAATAACAAAAGCTTAGAAACCAATTTAGAATAAAAGAATAATTATAAAACATAAAGTACCCACCATTCTATAAATTAAGAACTCGCGCGCAAACCATTCACGCATGCGCAGTCGTGTATCATAAAAACCCCCACCCCACGAACCAAAACTGTTTGGTACTCCACAAGGAAAATGTCGGCCCTTACGAAAGCCGTACAAATTTCGAAAAGTGTAAATAGCGTGACAAAGTTGTTCACGAATTTGTCTCTGAACCATAATGTTAGCCCCATTTCCATTCCTTTATACGTTCGGAGGTTAGTCATTTATTTCTCCTCTTATTTATTTACTTACGCGTATATTCATCGTTTTCAGTGGTCACACATTTCGCACGACATTTGTGTATTTATTTATCGATTAATGTGCATACAGAGACAGTTTCATGTATTCCGCGAATATTCTTACGAAGCACAGTAAATTATTTTACGATGACTCAGATTTCATTATTGCTATATTCCGTATTTAGTATTTAAGGTTACATATGTAAAGTAATTGTTTACTTGTAACCTGTGAAAGTAAAACTCGAGTTTGCAATGTAGGCTACCCATGCTGCAATGTGCCCTTATACACACTACACCCAAACAGAACGATTTAATGGAATTCTTTGACGACCCGAGCAATTGGGGAAAGAACCAAGTGAAGGTCGGGCGTTCCTGGCGGAAGGAGGAGCTGAGGCTAAAAAGCAGCGAAGACCTCCATAAGCTATGGTACGTTTGTGGTACGATCGTAATGTTCAAGCTACCATAACTGCGATTACACTTGATATATTCAGGTTCGTGTTACTGAAAGAACGCAACATGCTTCTGACCATGGAAGAAGCTTATAAAGAGAAGTTCGAATACTTTCCTAATCCCGAGAGGCTCGATAAAGTCGAAGACAGTATGTGCAACTTGGAGACGGTGGTTCGCGAAAGGAACAAAGCATATCACTTATTAGAAACTGGAACTACTGGGGAGAGGCCCGTGAAATTGGCATACAACCCCCTTGGTAATACACTGCGCGTATTTCATGCGTATTAGGAAGCGTGCAAAGATCATCCTAAATACCGTTTTTCGATTCCATTTTACAGGTATACGTTCCCTCTATCGAATGTGCCAGTACCGTATACCAAAGTTCGCAAATACCAAATGGCACAAACGACACATGTTTGGTTACGGCGGATATGCAGTGCAAAAATTCCTGCGACTTTACAGAGAGAAACTTTGGAACGAGAAACGTAAAGGGCGCAAGTTCGTATTATTCCCATTTTGTCGGTGTGTTTGAAATCCTGTTGCTCTAACACATTTCGAATTGCAGTCGCGAGAAGAATCGTGCCGGTGTTCTGCTGAGAATGTTCCCGAATCTTGATGTCGAAGCTCTGAAGGAACAGTACCCTTCAGTGGACTTAGCCAAGCTGAAGGATAGTAAAAAAATAGATGGACACTTTACGAGAGACTAAATCTTCTTTTCCTTTAGGTGTTGTTTAAGATCATAGGCGAATCCAGCTTCGATGAAAGCAGATTTGAGATAAGTAGACGTCCTCTATACTTCGTAAAATTACCACGATATTAGCAGCGAGCACAATGGACTATTTCTTAGTCGTCAGTCCCAATTAATCAGTAAATACTCTCACGTATTGTCTTACTCTGGGTCCAGTCTACTTCCGCGTAAACATTCTTTAGTACTAGAGAGTTTCGAAGATGTCACCCAGTCCAGTAGCAGGCGTACAAAGTATATCCACCTGAATATTATAGTAGAGTGTGTAATAACTGTACATAAAAAGAAATTATATTAGCAGTAACATAAGTACGTACTGAATTATATATCTTACCGTCGCTTCATTGATTTCAGGCCTGGTGCAAACGAGCGATGCAGCGTCGTTGCGATTTCGCAGCGATGACGCTCTGCGATTCGGCGGATCAAAGGTCGTCGCGCATTTTGGCGAAGCGCGGCAAAACGAATTGAAATTAATAATAATTAATTAATTGTCGCCTCGCTTCGGTCATCAATTGTTTATAAACTTTTCTCTTCATATCGCGCGCTTCGCCGAAATGCGCGAAGGACTTTATATTTCTAATGACGCAATGCACACGAGCATGCGATCCCGTTACGAAATCGCCGCGTCGCTCGTCTGCACCGGTCCTTAACGTATTTAATCGCGTCGTTTACGAGTTGATGGAATTCTGTGGTAGCGAGATGTGTGAAGGAGTTGGACGTTGCGTGGAAGAGCTTGCAAACGATAGAAGCGAAATGAGGAACGCATGGTGTTGTATCTCATTGAAGATGTAATTAAAAATCAAGTGGACCGATACATCGTATCACAGAACGGGAAGGAACGAGACACGCCTTCCACACTTATTCTGTTGACTAGTCATAATTTTATTTCTACTCATTTTCTCTTATAACTTTGAAGGTCATGTACGGCGGCGTTGACAATTGTGCAAAAATTCCGTGGCCATAAAACGTTTAACGAGCATGCCCGCGTGCGGCACGCAAATGGTTCTCGCTGGAAACTAACAAGAAACGTATATGATCGAAACGAAGGCACGCTCCTGATCACTCGTGGATCTCGCAAGCCGCATAAATTAATAACACCTTAATTCGAAACGCTTCAACGTATAAATGCTTTATCACAATCATTTCGCGGCTACATGGAACGATGCGCGCAGCGCGTTCCACTCGCGCCGACAGTACACGCCGCACCTATCCAAGCAGCCTCTGGTAACGTAAATTATGACCTTAAAAACCCAAGGAAAGCATAGAAAATTCGCGCGTTGAAAGAAACCCCTTTGGCGCAGAGAATCGCCCGTGTCTATAAGACACGGCTGACGTTTAAGAAAGACAAGAAAGACGTTGTGTATCTAACGAACTAAACGAAGCTGATCCCACCCTAACGTTTTCTCGACACATTTACATTGACGATCTCGCATATCTCGATGCCGCGCAAGGGAATAGGATACTGGATCGTCAATTTAATATGCGTGTCGAGCGAATGAAATGAAAGCACTAAGATCAATATATAATTATATACCACGATTACCTTGTCGTACCTGTACAATTGGAAACGAAACTATTAATATACATAGCTCTAACTAAGACTTACAATTTCGAAGCGATAAGACGCGTATATATATATTTAAAAAGAGAAGTTATTAAAAATAAAATTAGAAAGCTGCGTTCGTCGTTAAAATTACTGTCGTCATCGGTATCAACTATTAGGAATGTTTCGTACATCGTACACTTGCTTCCAAAGCAATCTCGCCGAAGCTGCTTTAACTGCCCATTTAGCATCGTTCTCTGTTTCGCTCGCCCCTTTTTAAGAATAATTCATTCAATATCGATAGTGCATTCGCAAATGCAGATATAATTCTTATAGTAAACGTGGTTACAGATATATATATATATAGACATCCATGGTAACTGGTAGAATGATCTCGCGCAATCGTCCATCGCATTGCCATGACGGAATTGTTCCGTGGCGACACTTACGCTATTAGAAAGATATTGCACCATTTTATTGAATCAGCACATCGATATTAAGGTATCGCTAGGTATCTAGACTCGCGCGGTTTCGCCTGCTCGCCTTTTCGCTCGAACAGAGGAACACGAGATGTCAGTGTCGAAGGCAGGTCATTGCCTCGATGCTTAGCGAGCTACTTTAGCCGTTGCGTACAGTTTTATCGTATCGCTGCTTACGGGGTGGGACGCGAGTCACGGTGCAACCAAGAGGGCTGATGATTCTACGTGCGAAGCCAAGTCTAAAGTGGAGAATAAAAGTTTTGAAAAACGAAGCTTCACTGAAAACCGCTCTGAACAGATTTCTCAATTGGTGTCTACAAATCTAGAGTGCGTTGCTCCTAGTTGTGTTTTCAATTGTCTTCAACGCCACGATCTATTTTGATTTCAGACACGAACTTTTAATTGCTATCGATCTATTGGTACAGCGATAATTGTCGGTGCATTAAGCGGGCACGCATCGGAACTTATAACTCTTCGAAAGTCAACGCCCTGCTGTGTACCTCTGAGTTACTTATTCGTGTAGAATCGCCAGCTTTCTGATTGTACTGCCAGTCACGTGTCACCCTTACGTTTATAGTGACGGTCGAAAGAAAGTTTAGTGATACCATTAATGGTGGACTGGATTTCTGTTCCTGTCACTGGGCGATTCTAGAGAATCATCTATGTGACACAGACAGATATATGCTTCCGAAACTGTTGTATTTGTCCGCTTTTCAAACTCTCTTTCGACCAGCACTTTATTTCTATTAAAGATTATGACGACGTCGTGACTATTGTCTATACCTTATGCTATTTAATCAATCTCCGAGGGTAACAAGTATCGCCATGCGAGCTCCAGCTCTTTGCTGGCGTCCGAGCAACGTCGGTGGAGCTTGTCTTCTGGGGGAAGCGTTATCATAGGAAACTCACCCTGCAAAGGCAAGAAGCAGTTAATCCTTGAACGGCGGATGGATTGATTATACGTTGCGATCGGGGTCCATATTGACCTCGGAATAGGTTTTGACATTACGATCTAAAATCCTTATATCCTCCAAGTAATACTAATAAGTGACACGTGTAGTTTGATCTTTAGCGTGGGTCAAAGTAGACCTTGCGTCCACTAGGCGAGGGTTGAAACACCACCACAGCACCTTCGAGGTACCTTTTCGATGTATTAGGTTGGCGCGTATGAAATTGCTGTTTGAATGAAAATATTTTTTGCTTTTTAATCGCTTTATTTATTCTATTTCTTTGAGTTATTATATCCCTACCAGTGGCGCACTCAGGATTTAAGGCTCCCCGAAACCAACGCGAAACATTTCCGCTGCGGCTGCCCCCAAGCCCCCACGTATAGTAAACTGCTGCGAATCCATCGTAGCGAAACATTCGCTGCTGCCGCGAATAATCGCGTTGATTTTGGGGCAGAGATGGGCAAAATTTTTATTTAAATAAAATGTCGAACGGATGAAAGTTACTTAAAAAAATATTCGCCATTCGTTCGTTAATAATTTTTTTAACTTTCATTCGTCATTCGAAGATTTATTTAAATAAAAATTGTACCCATCTCTTTGGGGGAGTCGAGTTGAACGGATAAAAATATTTGTAATGCAAATTCACTAAAATTCATTAGGTGATTATCAAAATTTATTTAAAAAATAAAATTCATTTTCTTTTCTCCTCACCAAGCCCCTTCTTTGGGGGTTGCCAGGGCCTGTTGCGCCCCCTGTGCGTGCGCCACTGATCTCAACCACAAATTAATGAGCTCACACTATCCCCGATCAGCAATTTCATATTCACAAACCCACTACCCTCAATTTCAAAACTTACCAAACTGGAATCAGCCCAGAGCGTCTCCAGCACCTCTCTGAAGGTGCAAAGTTCAGTATAATTAGTAAAATATATCACCCAGTCGCCGCTGCTCTCGTGCACTTCCCTGCACGCGAATTCCTGCGAGCAAACAAGATAGCAAGGTAACACCCAAACGTATATTCGACTTCGCCGAGCTACTCACCAATATGCACCAGGACTGTTGCGTCAGAGGTACCCTGAAGGCGGTCAGATCTTCCACAGAGGCGCAGGAGAGGGTTTGCCCGCGCTGCTTGCCAGGGAACACCTCCTTCATCGCTACTAAATGCTTAGTGGTGGTGATAAGGCTACACGGCAGAGGCTCCCTCTTCTCAGAAACATCGAACAGCCCGGAGGCGCTCTGCACGAAGCTCTGCAGCCACTCGGAGGCGACGTACTCGTCCGGCGCGGCGAACTGAAAGGCCTTGTTCGGTTTCAAGAGGATCTCGAAGGTGTGCGGACGATGGGAGTTGGGGATCCGCCTGCACCCTTGGCAAAGGCCCCCTTTCAACGGGATCGCTCGCTTCGGGAGGCGCTGATTCGCGTCCGTGAACATATAAACCACCCCGCCTTTCAGGACAAAGTACCCAGCCTCCCATGGATTTGTAGGAGCGTTCGAATGGAACTGCTGATACGTGTGGGGCCTGTACATGAGGTCGCCCTCCTTTGTGGGCCCGCAGGGTGTGCTGGGAGGCGACATGTACTCGTCCTCTATGTAAATCAGATTGTAGTGCTCGATCTTCTCGTCCTGAAACGTTCCATTGCCTTTAGCTTCGAGCAATTGGTGACGTATGGTCTAAATTGTTTTAAAGGGACGATAGCTACAGTAGTGGTCAAAAGAAAATTAAAGCTGCAAACGGTAAGAGAAATAACATATTGAGTCGCTCCCTTTGACCACCTAGTGGTATCGATTCCTAATCGCAGCCTTAGTATATCGTTTCGATCTCTGCTCTAACGATCACGTACAGGGTGCACAGCGGTGTCGCAGAGAATCGAGTGTCTCAGAATATGCATGTCCTCGTAGTTAAGTTCCTTAACCGCCGGGAGCCTCGGCTTCGTAGGTGACCGTCTCATCGCCATCTCCAAATGCGCGATCAATTCCGAGGTTGTCTGGGAGCTGCCAGTGGAGAAGAGATACTGCATCTCGTAGTCAGCGTTGGATAACAATATCGTTTGTGCATTTGGTCCGACCTGGAAAGTACCATTTCCCGTGAAACGCGATTATTAAAACCTCCTCATGCAAACTTACCATGATCACGTCCAGCTCGTTGTAAGGGATGACGAATTGATTGCTGTAAGTGTGGTTCATCTTCGAGCCAGTCAAGTACAGCGTCTTATCCGTCAGCAGAGCGATCATAGGTCTGCTCTCCCCGTTCGTCATGTACGAGCTCCTAACTTTGTATACTTTGTACAGCTCCTCCGTCTTGTCCCTGTAGATGTGCTTCTTGAACAGCTCGCGCAGCTTCAGGCTCACCTTCTCCCCGCTGAACTCCCGCTTCTCCGCGGCCACGTTCTCCTGTATCTCCCTGTCGAGGTTATCGTTGAAGTCCTTGAAGGAGTCATAGCTGGCCTTCACGCCCTTGATGTACAGAGGGTTCGTCTTCTGCGGCTTTTTGCCCCGCTTGATCTCGAACTTCCTCTCCGTAATGGACTTGAGGAATCTGCTTAACAAAGAGGCTTTGGAAGGCGCCTGTCTCAGAGAGGGCGGCGACAACAGCTTGCTGCTACTCTCTCCGGTCAGTATCGACGTCATGTTGCGCTTCTTCGACGGGGAGGCCAAGTGTCTGCTGTTCCTGCGCTCGTCCGCGTCCGACACGGTGCTGTCCACGTCGGACCAGTCGCTAGAGCAGTTGTACTTCTTGGAACTAGACGGGCAAGGCATCTGAGCTTTCGCCGGAGGGTCCTCCACGATGTTCCCGCAGGCTTTCTCGACCACGTACGCCTCTCGCGCCTCATTCTCCTCCAGCTCGATCTCCATCCTCGGTCTCAAGGCCTTCCCTGGATCCTCCTGACCCTCCGGCACCCCTCTTTCGGACAGAGACAACCCACAAGCGCACTTGCAGCTGCTCTGGCACACCGATTGCCCGCAGCTCTTCGGCGACGCTTTCTTCTCTGTGTCGCTGTCGAACACGCTCGAGGAAGAGGAATACGAGTAGTAATCAGAGTGCGCATTTCTCGTGTTCACGTTCTTCTGGACGTAAGGGGAATCCCCGTGGGCGCACCAGCTGTATCTCCCCTTCTGAGCGTCCTTTTTCTGCACCGAGTTGGGCGTGAGGAAGCTCATCGAGAAGTCCGCGAAATTCTCGTCGTCGTCCAGCTTCATAGTCTTCAGGATATCCTCGTGGAAGCTCACGCGCTTCTTGCTCTCCCCTCGCTTCTTCTTGCGCTGCCTGCGCTGCACCAGGGCCTCGGAGCTGGACGACGATAAGATACTGGCGTCCGTCATGTTGATCGTGTTCAGGATACCGTACGGGGCTTCCATATTGTCGCAGTCGGAGATGGTCATGCTCAGCTCCAATAGGTTCGTGTCGTTGTTGATCACGTAGGAGTTGCGGGGGTCCAGGTTCCTCTTAAAGCTGTAGCTACCGTCGCTGTAGTAGGTGCTCCTTTTGTTCAGCTCTTTCACCGCGTTGTCGATCTTGTTGTTCGTCTTCGATTCGTCCAGGCTCTTGCTGTAGAAGTCGTAGTCCTTCAACGTGTCCAAGCTGGAACAGTTCAGCTCGTTGTCGTCGAGCTTCCTCGTCAGATTCTGGTTCGCTATGTCGCTCTTCGTCACCGTCGAGGTCTGAAACTTCGCCACCATCCCTGGCGACTGCGTCGGCGTCTTTCCGTCCTCGCTGGAGTCGCTCGAACTGAAGTTCTTATTGTCCTCCATGCAATTGTTCAGTATTGTCTTGTACCTATTGTTCCGGTACTTTGGTATTTCCACGAGATTAAAGTCTTCCTGAGAAAGAAAATGGATTCTATGGTTTAAGCTGGTCAACCCTGATAGGGATTTCCTTGCAGAAGATTTTACCTCTTTGTAGCTACTGGCATCTGTCTCATTCGCAAGGTCCATGTCGCTGTCGAAAGCCACTCCACTGTCGCCAGGCGAAGCTAGGCTCGAGGAGACGCTAGACGATCTAAGGTGTAACGATAATATGGTTCCAGAGGGGATTACGCTCATAGGCCTCTGGGGCATATAGTTGCAGATGTCCAGATACGTTACGTCCTAAACGACAAAAAGGTTTCGCGTTAAATATTATCGGGCCTTCCTAAAGTATGTAGTTCCATCGAGTGTTTAAAGAAGCGCATAGAATATTGCAATTGTAAATTGAAGCTGTTTGGCGAATACGCGACTGCTAATTGCTCATAAAGGATTTTCCATGAGCAAACAAAGAAGGTGATATATAATGAATGAAAAATAGGTGTACACAGGCGATAACTTATTGCCCCTTAAATTCATAAAAACAGATTCATCTCGACACGCAACTCTTAGTACGTGACAGAGCGTTATTTATCACCAAGATAATTGTAACCAGGGGGTGATACTGATATCAGCATGGGGGAAACGAAGTAAAAAACTCGCAAAACACGTTAATGCAAAACGCCGACGACTACGCTGATATCGTCGCTGTAACTCTCTAAGATAAAAAAGGAAGAGAACAGATGCCCGTTGCACGCGATATGGGCTATCGGGAGTTTCCAATGGAACTTTGTTAAATACATCTGGTCAAGGAATACCAACCAAATCTTTCTACGCACAATGCAGAAATTTAAAAATAGAACGAGACACATTTAGGTACGCGTTACTGTAGTTTGTTAATATTTCGCAAGCTGATTCGTAACGGAGTAGTTCTACATACCAGTTGCAGCGTGAAGGACACATTTTCTAGACCGGCGAGTAGATTAACTAGCTGGTTGGTCTTATCGGCGTCCCGAACCAGTGCATGCGTGAGGTACTGTTTCTTCAGCGTTTTCGTGTCCCGTAACAAACAGGCTAAGTAACTTTCAAAGCTGCCTTCGCTAAGGGTGTGGTAAAGCCATGCTCGTCCTAGAAAACAGAATAATGCGATTCTTCTGTTCGAAGGGTAAGACTATGATCTTACGTTCTGCGAGAGCAAAAATGCAGAACTCGTAAGTTAATTAAAGTGTGAAAACGAGAGGATATATCGATCTAAGTATGAAAGACTGTTCCGTGACGAATAGAGAGTGGGTTAAAATTAATATTCTACTCGAATAGATCTCGACAATTTGGCTACACGTTCGCAACGATTACGCGTTGAAGCGTACCTTTCCCGATGGAAGTCAGTACACTCTGAAGAGCATGAATTACAACAACGGTGTCCTGATGACTGAGCTCACGAGCTGTGCCCCAATATCCGTGCCGTTCTATGCGTAAGCCATGGCGCAGGGCTCGATCCAGCCAGTAGACCAACCAAGAATCTCCATCTAAGACTACCGTGCCGTACAGACTCTGAGCGAAGACCTGATAAAAGAAACAAGCGTTACTAATCAGTTAATCTCGCGAACTGATAGATCGACGGATAAAACGAATATCTCTTCCAGACGTTCCACCCGAATTTTCCCTAACCAAGCTACGATACACTTATAACTGTGTAAAAAGCATTTGAAAAGAAAGGGGAACCAGGGATCCCAAAGGCTCGCTTAACAGCTGAAATATTTACACACACTTGATCCTGCGACTCGGTACCGTCATCGCGGACCCGCTAGAATAATTCAACGACCCTCGCAACGAAAGAGAAAATCACCCTCAAGATAAAGAGCGTATTTCCAATACACAACGTCGCGGGAGAAACGGAAGGTGATTCAAGGAGTGACGAAACGGACTCATCGATCCGCGTGAATCGCAATGTGCAGCGGCCGAGACGTCACAGTCGACTGACAGGTGCACAGATAAACAGCCAGGAGAAACTTGCGCCGCGGCAGGAGTCGGGTGAAACGGGCCGCAGCGAGGGGCCGAAAACCGTGACGGCCGTGCCACGCGCCTCGCAGCCGAGTTGAAAATGGTTGAAAAAGCGGAGAGGCGATAAAAAGCGCGTTGAGAAGCTAGGTACGTTGCACGGCGGACGCACCGAGGCGCGTGGGCGCGTGTGTGCGTGCGCCCAGCTCCACTCTCTCGTGGTCGGAGATCTCCGCGAATTCGTTGTTACCGACCGAGGGACCAAGAATCTTTGACCTGGTCGAAAAATCGATAACGAGATCCGAGCGTCGCGAGAACGGAGTGGGGACCGTGGAACGTCTGTGTGGCGCATTTAAATCCCCCGTTATGCGCGTACTTATATAGATGCACGGCCTTGGTACGCCGTCCGTCCCTGCGGTCGAAGCAGAGAGACCACTCACCAATTTCACAGCTTTCGTCAGCTCCTGGAGGATTCTCGACTTGGACAGTACCTTATCGGTACAGAGGTCCATGTCTTCTTGGCTCGGCATCGCGGCGTCTGATATTACATGTTTCTTATAGCGCGACGAACACCGAAAACCGGGCAACGACGCGAGAAACACCGGGATACAGGGAAGAACGTAGCGGCGAGTCTGACGCGACGTCGCCGGGAGTCGCACTGACACACTCGCCGGGTGGACTCATTGATTTTAGCTGGGCGCAGGCCGCGCGCCAATATCAAACTCCCCTTGTAAATGCTCCACCCCCTTCTCCAATGCCCCTTTTCTTGTTTTTCTTTATTAGTCGCGCACAGGCCTTATTGGTCCCTTCGGCTTGATTATCGTCTTCCTCCAGCTATTTCTCAACGTATCGATGAAGTAAACAAGTCTGCGCTTACGGGCGAACAATGGGTGTCTCTTTTTATTCCTAGCGGAAAGTGGCTGTTTTGTATTGTTGGGTTTAATAGTGACTTCCTGCTCGTTGTATGCAGAAATCAAATAGGTTGTGTAAGTACGGTTGAACGCTTTGTAGGTAGTAATTTTGAGTTTTTGTTGGAGAATAAATGAGGAGATAGCTTCGTTACCGACTGAGTTCCTGGGGTGGCTTGAATTTGGCTGTTTTAATTTGAGAAGTTGAAATGGTAAACGATGTAAATGGCAATGAGATGTAGAAATATTCTTTTATTGGGAAAGGATGTAGATTCTGTGCGGAATGCGGTGGTAACCGCTATAAGTGCTGGAATAATTTGTTTTAGTGTCGAAAACTGTCGCAAGATAGAGCTGTGGACGTGCGCATTGTATCTGCGCATGAAACTGATTTATGCCACGAAATTTGCTTTGAAATATTTCATTCCGTCGTTTGTTAGAACACAGCCGAGGTATAGACCTCTATACCTCGTATGTGCTGCATGATGTCCCTACTGAGTCGATAATCATTTTTGATTATTAAGAGATAAGTTGATTTCGCATTTTGCAAAATTGTACTTGGAAGCTTTCAAATGAATTCCCCATTTTGTTAAAGAATCGAAATTCACTTATTTATTTGAATATTGCGATAGTATCAGCTGACTGCGTTAATAAAGAGTAAAATAATTTTGCCATTGTAACTTACCTACCGTACTATGTGGTTCTGTCCACTTATGTGGCAGATAAGGTATTGATTTATTACGCAGGCGAGTAGAACAGCTCTTTTGCAACGTGATAAACGGTACGATTTTAATGGATCAGTGCAACTCATCAGGGGAGGTCAAAGGTATACTCGTAGCTCGTAGCTATCACTCCCTTATCGCAGTGAAATAACATGAGCTTTTTTTAAACGTACACGCATATATATTGTCTCTCTTGGCGCTAATTTATGCTATCTTTAAACTCGACACGTGTATCGGTGAATTGCCTGAGTGACAAGGAATGTCGAACATATATAATTATTTGAAATGATAATTAAGAAAGTATACGGTATGGCAAACATTAGACGGGATCTATTTTTGTCAAGTAAAAAATTGAAGAATAATAAGTCATATAGTTCGTTGTTTTTGTACTTAGACATGAGTGATACAGTATAAATTTATTACATAATTAAAGTAGCTTAAATCAAGAATTATGAAATATAAAATGAGATTATAATTTGAAAATAAATTACCGATCGTCGGTAAAGAAGTCTAACTATCGTTATCGATCGGGACAGCTGAGTTTTTGAAATTTGAATTCAGATCAGAGCTATTTTATGTAATTTATATTTCTGTATTTTAGATTGTACACTGGCACAAGGTTTTATTATAGTTTATTGATAATGCAACGTATACGTCAATTTTTAGATGTGATAATTGATTTCCGTACTTGTTAAGTGAAAGGTAGGGATGAATTTCTCGAAATGTCGAAACCTCGAAGCTCAAGACAATTTCGAATTTCGAGAATTCGGAATTTTGCACTTTTTCGTCATTTAAAACTCAAGCAAGATATACCACTTACAAAACAGAGTCAGCACTTTATGTTTCGACAGTTTCGAGTTCCGAAAGTTTAAAGAATTTCGAAGCCTTGCAAACTTTCGAATTCAAGTTCCGAGATTTTAAAAATTATCTTCGAACCTACCCCTAGTGAAAAGCGACGCGATTAATAATTTAAAAAAAATGCGTAATTCAAGTAACCAACGTAGCTAAACCTATTGAAACTTCGTCCGCTGCCATCTGTTAACTGAGTCCAGTACAGTTGCGATCTGCAGCCATCTACCATTAAATAAGTGAATGAAATAAACCACAGAAGAAAGTACACTAAAATTATAACTTCAGAATTTGAAATTACACTTGGTTAATAATAAAATTTCTGCAGTGATAATTATATTATTAAACAGAAGTATGACAATGTCGCCAACGACATTTAGCTCGCTAATACCAAACACGTAAAAGGACTTCGCAGGCTCGAGACGATATTTTGATCCAGTAGCGTCATTCAGCGTTAATGTCAAATTAAGAAGCATACATATATAGAAACCAGCACAGTTATTTATCATTAATTCAACAATCGTTTTATCTCTGTACCCGGTTATGCAATTTTCTTTATACCATCCCTTATTCCTCTGTATAAAAATTTCATTTCAAACTGTCGCTCAATACAGTACCGTTCTCCAACCATCACTGCATTTCCTTTGCAATTCCTACAGTTGAAAAGCTATAATGTCAGAACCCGGATTGTCATTCGATGAAGAGACACTTTCGCCAGACGTCTTCAACGACATAGAGAATGCGACCAGTAACCCTGAGAATTCTGACGATTGTAAGCCATTCTGTATTTAATCTTGCCGGATTGATAGTCACGAAAATTACAACTGCACGTATATTACCTATATAACATGTTTTACTTTTCCCTTAAAATTTTTTTATCCAATCGTATTTGACTTCACCAAGCAAGCTCAATGTCCATTGATGTTAACGAACCAGAACCTGCGGACAACATACCTGAATGGAAAGGCGTGAGCATGGATGAGGTTCATAAAGGTTTTGGCGCGTTCGATCGTCGAGAGCTACCTCCTATTTGCCCATCCGCGACTCATATAGTATTAGTATCGGTAGGTACTCGATCAACCAGAAGTGTCCGAGTAACACGTTCAGATTTTAATTAGAGAATTTTCTGGACAGTTACCATTACCAGCGCATGGAACGCCGAAGCCTTATCCTACGCACCAAGTGGATAAATGGTGCCAGGGTTATGTAAGAATGCCGCATTCGAAGCACAGCTTATACCCGATGGACCAGGCACGTAGCGACGTTTAGGATTAATATTCTCTGTGTTTTATGAATGCCGCGATTACTGAACTTCTGTTTCCTCGTAGAATGGGACTCGTCGTTGCAGAAACAGATGGGAAGTAATACAAGAATCTCTGCTTCAAAATTTCGTTTCCACGCAGCAGCTAGAAAGCGCGATACTTTCGTATAATCACATATACGCGCAGCGCTGGGACTTTGCTGCGCTACACCATTTCTTCTGCGAGGTAGTCGCAATTCCGATGTGTCTTATTTGAAATGTATGTGTCGAACATTCTGATTGTGCAATAATTTTAAATTCAAGGTAGTTGACGAAGAAGAGAGAACTATTTTCTTTGAGATGTTGATGCCCAAAATGGTTCAACTCGCATTGCAACTCCCTGTTCTGGTGACGGGACCAATGCCTCTTTTGAAACGTCACACTAACGGAACGATCAGTCTCAGCCAGTTGCAAATAGCCTCTCTGCTAGCTAACGCATTCTTTTGTACATTTCCCAGACGCAACTCGACTAATCCACAGTCTGAATATGGAATGTACCCGTACATCAATTTCAACAGGTATTTTGTCACGCGATTAAGGTTCTTCGGCTTAATTAAAGTAAACAGTGTCGGAAAGAGTAATTGCAGATACTTTAAGTAATTACGATCTCATACTTTAATGTGTACACTCGTATAGGTTGTTTTCAGCGTATAAAGAGGAAAAGTGGAACAGGTGCGAGTCAGTAATGGAGAAGATGAAGTGTATATTTCATTACTTCAGGAGGGTAACGTCTAGAGGTGGGTACGTTAAGATATTAAGTTCGATCAGCTGAGTTCTATTCAATTTAAACTACTACAATCTTTCCATAGAGCAGCCCCGGAAGGTGTGATAACAATTCAACGACGTTACATTCCGAAATCAGATTGCCCGAAATGGGACGAACAGGTACAAAAGCTGCCACCGTTGCACATCACGTGTAAAGGGACCATAGAAACAGAAGGAGCCGGACTGTTACAAGTGGACTTCGCCAACAAGTAATCCCTGAACGCAGAATTACATAAAATCTAGCTGTATCGCCCTTCTAAATATTCGAAATGCTTTCAGATACATAGGTGGCGGTGTTCTCGGTTTAGGCTGCGTACAAGAAGAGATAAGATTCGTGATTTGCCCTGAATTAATGGTGACGATGCTTGTCACAGAAGAACTGGACGACACAGAAGCGTTAATTGTCAGTGGTATAGAACGGTACAGTGCGTACAAAGGTTACAGTAACACTTTCAAATGGGTGGGAGACTTTATCGATGAGACACCCAGGGACAACAGTGGAAGGCGACTAACATCTATCGTCGCCATCGATGCACTTTATTTCAAGCAGTCACAGGCACAATTCAGTATAAGCAACATAACGAGGGAACTGAACAAGGTCCACACTATTAAATGCCATCGCGATAAGTGGTTGGCTGAGCACGCAGAGTATGATAATCTTATTTTACGCAGGCCTACGTTGGATTCATTGGTTGCGAAAGCAATAAGAACAATCTTCCAGCTATTGCAACTGGAAACTGGGGGTGCGGAGCTTTCCGTGGAAACCCAAAATTGAAAGTACTGTTGCAGCTGATGGCTGCGGCTGTAGCAGGTCGATCCGTGGTTTATTTCACTTTTGGAGACACAAGCCTGCGGGACAATGTTGCTGAGATGTACTCGCACTTTGTGAAGCATGAGACAAACATAGGTATTAAAATGAGAATCATTTCTGAAAGATTAGAACTGATTATTGTTTTCCTTTTAGCACATATTTTCTCCTTGTTACTACAATATCAAGAGTTCGCAGCCGAGGACTCGGATTTTTACCGTTTCTTGTGTAACCGCAGCAAGATGAAACCACTGTCGCAGTATTTGAAAGCGCACTTTCAGACGAAGATCCCAACGACCAAGGAAGTTGTGTTTCGGAGGAGTAAAAGCGTTAGCATCGATGACAAACGATCTTTCCACTCGGACGTTAAGCATCATGATGCGGAAGAGGAGAGGATACAAGGGTGGCTAGCTAATTATAACGAAGGAGTGAGCGAGAAGAGGACAGAGGTCGCAATGGAGGAGAGTATAGAAGTTCGAGGTGTTACGGGGAAGGAACGAAGTCAAAGGGAAGATAGCGCACAGAAGAAAGAAGAAGACGTTCAAGATAAGGACAGCGCACAGAATAAGAGGAAGCCGTCACTTTGGAAGATTTTAGAAGACACAGCGCAAACTAAAGCTGTTCACGAGAATCGATTATCTGGCCTTGAATTGTTGGACACGAAGCAAGAGCTTATTTCTCATCAAACCAGCAACGACTGTAATACATTAACGAAAGAAGAAGAAGAAGAAGAACATGGATCGGTACTGATATCCACGGAACTGCGTACTGCGTCTGAACCGGTTAAAATCTTGAATGAAAATTCCGCAGTCCCCACGAAACGCGAGTCGCCGGTGAAGAAAACGGGACAGAGAAAGATCTCAGATTTCTTTCAGCGGACATCTTGAAAGCTTTAGGATATTTAGAACTCTCTTTGATCAGATACGCTTCAACAAAAGACTCTCCAATCACGCGTACTTTGTACATAACAGAACACTAGTAAATGAAGAAGTAATTGTAAATAATTTTGCAAACATCCTCTTCTCTTTAATTGGAGCCACATCAGCGATCGGATATAACTGCAAATGTAAATGTATAAGATAATAAAATATATTCAACGTCCTTTTGAACGTGTTGTGTAATTATTAATAACTTTAAAATCAAACAGCGAATTATTTCTATTTTATTACTACAACTTTATTTCAGATAATATCATTATATCCTTTGAGTACTATAGCGCGCCTCGGCAGTCCATGGTGAAGAATTATGAAACATATATCCCAACAATATCCCAAGTATACCCTAAGTGAACTACCTCGGACGGCAGTATCTGGATCGTTCGTGATCCAAGCATAAGGCCCCTGAACACAATAATGAATAGTGATATAAACTTCAGTTATCCCCAGTTAGAGTGAATTTTTGCGGGGTCAAGTTCCAAAATTGTGCGGGCCCAAAAAACGTATTTCTATGTACTTTTAAATTTTATAATAATAAATATCCATGTAAGTATAGGGCCCCGCAAAATTTACGATTTTAGACTTTCGTCGACCGCGGGGGCGGGTTCCGGGGAACTCGCGCCGGCTCTGCATAGTGGGACCGATATGGACCGATACTGCAGGCCCAGGCACCGACTTGCACCGATCGCGGTGCAATCAGTCTTAAAAATATTGCAATTTGAAATGTTCTTGGAGTCGAACGCGAAGGATAGGTATTTGAAATAGGAATGGATCTAGGATTATTAGCGGTCACGTGACGGTTATCGACGTATCGCGGCCGGCCGTGGACCGAAGAAATCGGTCGGGCACGAAGATGGCCGCCGCCACTGAAATATTAAATACTCCCGTCGAAAGAGCGATCTCTCGAAAGAAAATGTAGAATATCCCCGGCTTGGGACGCGTTTCAGGTAATGATCGATCAGCTATCAGCGTGTCTGACAGTGTCTGACGTGCGTGCCGCGCGACGATGCCCGTGTGGTTGCGGCTCGGTGGGATCGTGGGCGGTTACGGGCAACCTCGCGCGCTTCTCAGCCAGCCGTCTAGCTTTGACATTTCGACAGGCGACGCAGACGTAAATATTGAGCCGAGCGGTCCGCTCGGGCGGCCAGTGCAGGCCAGTGTCACCGATCAAGGGGCCGCGAATCGCTGCTCGTTGCACGCGCACGGGAGATTGATCGCCGCGCTGAATGGACAGGGAAACAACGGTCCGCCGTCCGCGATCGTCGCGATGTGCCATTTTCACATGCTAACACGTCCGCCGATATGTTAGCATATAACGAATGACAGCGCGATAAGCGCTCGCTGACGTTTACTCGATCTGCACAGCTTCTCATTTCCAAGCGTCGTTCACGCTCGCCGAGTAATGTACACAGTGGCGCACGGGATATTTCAGGATTCTTAATATCCGTCGTGCTTTCGACGTACATTTAACATCCCTTGCATTTGTGTATAGAACTTTAACGTACCCTGTGGATTAGTGGCTCCGGCTTGGATCCAGCAAGGGCCACTGTCTACATTTGACCATAATTTCTGTATGACATGGTTGACGACGAGAGTCAATGGAATGTGGATCTATGTTTCGTATAGCTTATGCGGGAGTATGTAATTTCGAATGGGTGATGAGTGTAGGGTGGTCCGAGTCGGCGGAGTTTAGTATAAATTCCATACCCCGTGCTGTCTTTTCGTTGTTTTGCAAAAGTTTCTCGTACGACACCTGAGAACTCAGAATCTTAGTACGTTGTGTCGGCACGTTTTGCGAATGTTATCGGTGTGGTAAAAATATAAGAGTTGATTTGCGAGATGCGTAAAATGTAAAGATTCTAATCTGTGTAATATCCATCCTAACATGGATAACGTAAGTTACAAATATATTAGCATTGTACGTTTCGTTTGACGGTATCGAAGACTTTATATTCGACGTTACAAGTGACGTGTGTATTTATATTCCTTTTTAGCAAGTATTAAGTATGAATATAATGCGTAAATTGCGAGGGGGCACCAGCGTCGGAGGCATGGGTTCCAGCAGTACAAGCGGTTCGGACGATCCCGCCGGAAGTACAAATCCTCAGCACACCGCTCTGGGGCTTATGCACCTTAAGAAACTGTTCTCCGAGTACACCCATCCTCCACATCCCCCCTCGAACACTGAACGCGACGATAAGCTATATAATATGTTGCCATTATTTTGCAAAGTAAGTTCTTATGGTTCGCGAGAGCATGCGGGACTTTACTGCGAATAAACGTGCGCTGTGCTTGCAGGTATTTGGATCTAGTCCAGCGGGAGATATGAGCGAGAAGTTCTGGGACATCTTGGCATTTACGCAACAAGTGTCTAAATTAATGGTGTTCGAGATCAGGAGGAGAGCGAGTAATCAGAGTACCGAGACAGCGAGCTGTGCCATTGTAAAGTTTTTAGAAATTGAGAATAGCGAAGAGTCGAGTAACGGTTGGATGTTATTGTCCGCGTTGAATTTACTCGCGGCGGGTGATACCTCTCTGATACAGGTACAGGCAGTGTGCTTACACTGTGTTGTCCAGCCGAGTGCATTTTTTATGATTGTTATGTCTTACTAGGCGATGACCACTGCGTCTGTTCCATCGACATTGGTAAAATGTTTGTACCTATTTTTTGATCTGCCTGAAATGGTCGAGGATGAAGCTGAAATTACCGACGTGGCTAGTGAATTTACTCCGAAGCAGCGTAGGATACTGTTACAGAAGATATTTGTTCAAGTACATATTTTGAATTCTCTCTGGCCTCGGTAAAACTTTAGCGAACACTTTATTTGGAAAACTAATCCACGTTAACCTACAGTTGTTGGTGAGATTATGTAGCCATCCTTATCCACCGGAAGAACTCGCACGCAAAGATGACCTCTCGTTATTATTCTCAGCGATAACCTGCTGGTGCCCTCACTACAATGTGATGTGGCGCAAAAGTGCAGCGGAAGTATTAATGACTCTATCTCGACACGGACTTACCCAGAATGTAGTGAGCTACATCCATAGTAAGCGTCGCTCGAAGCGCCTTGTGTGATTCTACTGAGTATGCAGATTTCTAATGTAACTCAATTGCAGACAAAGGGTGCATAGCACTTTGTGTCGATAATATGCAACGTGTACCTGAGCTGGCACCATTGGAAGTAGTGGAAATGTTTGTCACAGTATTCTGTTTCTTAAAAGACTCCAGCGAAGTGTCTCAAACGCTCCTGGACGACTTTCGCGCTTGTCAAGGATATATCTTTCTATCAGAATTTTTATTGAAGTAAGAAACAAGAATGATTCACTCGCTTGAAATCCTGTTCATTCTTATACATTCTTGCGTCTTTACAGACATGCTCCATCGAGATTAGAACAAGACAGCAGAGCGGAGGCACAGGATGCCATTCGGAATCTAGTTCTAATGCTGGCATCTTTGACCATGTGTGGTCACACAGAATTAAAGCCGAGCCAAGCTAGCATGGGATCCTTGTTTCAAATGCTCGGCTTCACTTTACCTCAACCAAGTAACAGAGGTATGAATGTTACGATGTGCAAGCATTATTTCATCACTTTTTAAATGTAAGCGCATTTTTTCATCAGTGAATTCTATTAAGCATTGTTCTTCTTGCAGGAGGAAGCGTTCGAAACATCCAAGCGTTCCAAGTATTACAGTCTGTATTCGTAAAGTCTAACTCGCCACTTTTGTGTTGTACAATTCTTGATGCAATATCCAGCGTGTATCACAGCGACAATGCCAATTATTTTATACTCGAAGGGCAGAACACATTATCCCAATTCGCAGAGAAGATTCACTTAAAGAACCGTGAGATACAGGAGAAGTTCTTTCAGCTACTGGAATTTATAGTGTTTCAACTTAATTTTGTGCCTTGCAAGGAACTTATATCTCTATCTATACTACTCAAAACAAATAATTCAACTAGCTGCAGTATCTTGTGCATGGAAACGCTCCTCAATATACTCAGGTAACACGCAGCCTCTATAGACTTCCCCGCAAACAGATCGATGTACTGACTTCTCCACTGAGCTTAACGTGTTCTTTCAGACATAATAATATATTTAAAGACGTGTACAGAGAAGTAGGTATGCTAGAAGTGTTCGTTACGTGTCTCCACCGCTATGCAACTCTGCTTAAAGATAAGCAAGCTGCGCACGATCAAGGATTGGGTAAGATTAATATTTCCAAAGCTTTCCACCGCAAATCGTTATACTCTGTATACAAGACGAATAAATACTTTCTCCAGAATACAAAATATGCCCAGAGGACGAACGATTGGGTGCCTTAGTAATGGAAGCCTTGACCACATTATTAGCAGGCAACGTTCAGAATGCAAACGTCTTTAGGGAGTGCGGCGGAGCGCGTTGCGCTCACAACCTCGTGCCCTACATGGATTGCCGGTACCAGGCGCTCGGAATCGTCAGGGAATTGATACTTAGTGCAGGGGGAGACGATGACATGGCCACGTTGCTCGGCGTCATGCATTCGGCACCTTCTAATGCCTTAGTCTTGAAGACGCATATATTGAAAGTTCGTTTCTGGATAATACGTCTGTAGCTCGAGCCTTAAACACTATTGTGAGATATTGTTATTCTTTCTAGTCCTTATTGGCTTGCTTACGAGAATCTCACAGAACCAGGACTGTCTTTCGGAAGGTGGGAGGCTTTGTTTACGTGATGTCTGTCCTGGTGTCTCTGGAGGGGCAACTAGGCTTACAGAGATCGGAAGGCATAGAGCCTTGCAATGATATAGTGAAGAGAACGCCGCAGGAAGAAGCGCAGCTATTGACACTTCTGCACGTTGTGTTTCACACGATCAGCACAGCTATGAGATTCGAGCCAGCGAATGCGAAATTCTTTCACCTGGAGGTACGTACTTCGAGTACTGCCTCTAATACTTGTAGATTTTTATGAATGTAACTCACTGGTGTAATAACTTATACAGATATGCCAGTCAAGTTTGTGCGACACTCTGCGGCTTCTTGGATGTTTCTCATCGGAGACAAAGCTGACGGAAATAGACCTAATACCAACTACAAACTATCACAACATGTTGCTGTCGCTCTTTACTGGAAGCGTATTAGAGCCTGTGTTCCCAGATGCTATGCCAAAGACTCTAGCATACGCATGTTTGCTGCTGCGACTACTGTACGACGTAGCGCTGGACTCTTTCGATAAGCCAAACTTGGCGGGCTTGGGAATGAGGTCACCAAGTCACAAGCAAAATAGTGTGGAGGTGACTTGCGACTTACATTTCATAATACAGAACTAGCGCAATGAACTCATTAAACCTAAATTAATTTTAGCAACAGAAGTCTTTCGATTCCCCTGGAAGTGGAAAGCGAAGTATTATTAACTCGTTAAATCTGAGCCCTCCTACCCCCGAGGCAATAGTAGTTCACCCTGGCATAGTTGTTGGGATGCTGCACTTGCTTCCATCGATCTCAGAAACATCCAATCCACAGGTGGCTCTCGCTTTGCAATTGTACGTGGCTGAGATTGTTAAAAGTTTGGTGCGCTCAGAGAGAAATCAGCAAATAATGTGTGACGCTGGGATGGCGGGTGAATTACTATTAGTGGGTAGAATTGCTTTGCAAGACGAGACGCATCCCTTGCATCAGCCTTTGCAGTACATCATAGAGAGACTCGCAGCGCAGTCTTTAGAACCGCGTGACTTACGGTAGGATGGGAATTAAATTCGTTAAGGGGCCTCCCTACTTGGACGGATGAAAAATGTTGCGAACTTTGGGAATTTTTTAAAACCAAACCATTAAATATATGTATTTTATTCAAATAGAGCGCCTTACAAAATCGCCCGAACTAGAATAAATTAAAAATACTGAAAATTAAAAAAAAACAGTTTCTAAAACCGACATCGATTTCTGCAAAAAAATCGCTGTTTTTTTTATGTCGCAAAAGTCTAATTTTGCAAAAAATCGACTTGGTTTTAGTACTGGCGAGAATGAGCACGTATACTGAAGATATATGCCAAGTTTGAAGTAAATCGAGTGATTGGTTTTTGAAATATCATGCTAACAAATTCGAGAAACTTCGTTTTCAGAAAAACGCGTTTAAAGTTTTAGGTACCGTTTTTTTTTTAAATGTTGCCTAAATATGTACAAATATAGGCATATAGTTTTCAATTAATATAATTTGAGGGTTTCTCTTAAAAAAATCCCAAATATCGCGCTCGTCAAGTTTTCAGGCCGTCAAGGTAGGGAGACCCCTTAATGAAGGACGTATGTACAGTTTGTTATATCTAAGCTCTTCGATTTCAGAGAATTCTTACGATTGGGCGACCCATTATGTTGCATTTCGTTGGATGACATCGAAGCAAATAAACCTCGAGGTGGACCAGTACCTCTAACACGTATTAAAACTTTGGTATCAATGACCACGCCAAAGGACTTCCGAGCGCATGGATCCTGCACCTTGCCACCCTTTGTAGAACTTGACATGAGCGCAGAAGGATTTGCATGCTTGTATTTGCCTAGTGTCGCACCACAAAGTACAACTCCACCTACGGTGGTAGCTGCGGACAGTAGCGTGCTTGGTGGAATTGGGTCAGGTAAATCTTAGGTCTACGATACACAAGCGTCTCGCGTTTAAAGATTTGAGAAAGCGTGTCATCGTACAAATTATTTCCAGGCGATAGATTATTCCCACCTCAAACTGGATTAACGTACAGTACATGGATATGCGTTGATAAATTCAGTGATCCCAGAACTGATCCTCACTGCGTACGATTACTGACGCTAGTGCGTACTCCACAATCGATGAGAGACTTGATATGTTTGACTGCTGTCCTTAGCGCCAGAGATAAGGCTATTATTGTGTCTACGCAGGAAACACCAATGCCCCAAAGTAAATTTCATCAGCGTATAGATATGTATCACTTACATGTACCGGATGGAGTAATTTTTGTAGATGGGGTTCTGTCAAGGTCATTTTAATAAACCAACTTATTATTTAGATGTAGGCGAGTGGGAGCCAGAAGTGACTGGTGAATGCGGTGCAAGAGTCTGGTGTCCCGATCTGCTCCACGAGGGACAGTGGCATCATATAGCTATTGTATTGAATCGTGCTGTTTTGAAAAACTCAAGCTTCTCGTTGTATTTGGATGGCCAGCATATTCACAGTCAGAAGCTTCATTATATTACGCAAGTTCCTGGAGGAGGTGCAGCGAACTTGACAGTGGCCTCGCCTGTGTACGGATACATAGGCACGCCACCATGCTGGCGAAGATATTCTAGGCTCACGTGGAAGCAGGGGCCATGTCACCTGGTGGAAGAAGTATTTAACGCGCAGAGTATAGCAACACTTTTTAAATTAGGACCGCATTACATGGGGAGCCTGCAGGCTCCGCAATTATCAGGTATCTATGTAAATTTTAGGTATCTATTACCACGTAATTATCATTATTATTAAAATATAATGATATTTCTCTTTTCATTCAAGTACAAGAACCTTTAATACCTCTCGTCGCAGAGGAGAAAGTTGTGTTTGGATTGAACGCCAAGGCAATGTCTCAGTTAACGTTAGCTAAAATTAGGAAAGTTTATAGCCGGGCTGACAATAAATCCATTGCTAAACAAGTACGCACAATTCTTTCTATCAAACAGAGCTGGGCATTATTCGAATATGCATCTCAAATAAGAATTGCGAATGAAATGAAGTTATTCGAGAATAACGAATAAACGATAAATAATAATTAGTAAATCTATATATACCTATATTTTGTATATAAAACAAGAAGTCCTGACTGACTGACTCATCAACGCCCAGCTCAAACCGTTTAACCTAGGAACGTGAAATTTGGAAGGTACATTGTTTTCATGGCGTAGGCGCCCACTAAGGAAGGATTTTCGGAAATTCCGTCCCCAAGGGGGTGCAAAGGGGTAAAATGTATTTTTCGGATTCCTTAATATCTCTTAGGCCCGACTAGATATCAACTTGGTTTCTACTTACAAAGGTTGCCCACACAAATGTCTAAAAACCAAATTCAGCATTTTGTCCTAATCAACTCCTGACGGGGTGAAAAAGGGTAAACTGTGTTTTCACGGACTTCTCAATATCTCTTAGGCCGCGATTAGATATCAACTTGGTTTTTGCATACAAAGGTTTCCCACACAAATCCCTAAAAATCAATTTCAGGATTTTGCCCTAATCGACCCCTAAGGGGGTGAAAAAGGGTGAAATGTATTTTCATGGACTTCTCAATATCTCTTAGACCCGAGTAGATATCAACTTGGTTTTTAATTCGAAAGGTTACCCACATAAATGCCCACAAAAAACAATTTCAGGATTTTACCCTAATCAACCTCTAAGGGGGTGGTGAAAAAGGGTGAAATTTGTTTTCATGGAGTCCTTAATATCTGTTAGGCCAGAAGCGAAGCGCGGGTATATTTTGCTAGTTAGTAAATAATACTTATTATTAATAATTATTTAATGAATAATAAATAAACGAATAAACATTTATTCGAATAATGCCGAACTCTGCTATCAAATAGATACATCTTAGAAGCAATGTTTCTATACTTAATTGAACTCCCTGTTTTTTAACAGCTTGGTATGTCGTCCCATGAAAATGCCACGCCTATCAGAGTCCTCCATAATTCAGCGGGGCATCTGAGCGGACCAGCAAGAGCACTGGGTGGCGTAGTCGTTGGCTATCTTGGAGTTAGAGTTTTCAATCCTCGACCTGTAGCTACGATGATTGACAATGTCGGAGGATGTTCAGTGTTACTAGGTAATTCTTTGAAAATAACACTTATACGAATGAAACTGGTTAAGAGTGACTCTAACTCATGATTTACACTTTCATCGACAGGTTTAATAGCCATGGCTCAAGACGTGGAGTCTCTTTATGCAGCTGTTAAAGCATTGGTCTGCGTCGTGAGATCCAATCAGGCAGCCCAGCAGGAAATGGACCGTCGAAGAGGATACCAAACCTTGGCAATGCTGTTGCGAAGGAAGTGCCCTCTCTTGAACAGTCACATCTTGCATCTGACTTTCAGTCTTGTTGGTACAGTTGACAGCGGTAGAGAAACTAGTGCAATACCTAACGTTACGGCTTTCCAAGATCTCTTGTGCGACTTGCAAGTACGGTTCCTTCTGCTCCCTAACAATTATCTTATTCGGGCAATAAACGCTATAAAAAAGCACTGCGTTGCTTTCAGGTTTGGCACGAGGCACCAGGAGAACTGTTAAGATCGCTTCTAGAACATTTGTACGAATTAATAGCTGAATCGAGCGAGAAAAGGACAAATTTACGGTTGATGAGGGATTTACAACTGGTGCACAGGCTGCTGCACATCTTGAGTGATGTGAAACAAAGCAGCACGCGTCAGATTTTGCTTGCGTTACTCAGTATTCTGTTGAGTCAGCCGAGACAAGCTGATTTACTTTGGTAATTTGTTGTATTTAGTATATCGTAGAATTACATGCTCATTATGTGACAATATTTAATCGTAACAGTATCCCTTTCCACAGGTTTGGACAATTTATTGTAGCTACATTGCCCCAGAACTCAGAGAAGCATTTGATCCTTCGAGAAAGCGAAGGGAACAAAGAAGGGGAAGGGGAGCATATACTTTTACGTAACCGTTGTCTACAACTTTTACACTCCTTGTTGTTTAATGGCCCCAAAGTGAATGCAAGGTAAGGAGTCGTTCGAAGTAGATTAGGCTAAGCTGAAATAGAAAACTGCTGTACCTATGTGTATTTAAATTTAACGATACTTTTCAGTATGTGCGAGGAATTGTCCAAAGTATTGGGTTTAGATTGGATATTACTGTTCCTTCAATCTGGCCTTCATAGCACGACAGTGATATGGGGGCTACGAATTTTAGTGGCCGTTTGTTCCGTGCAACCAATACTACAGAAATTTAAAGAGGGAACCAGTAACGGTGGCTGGCTGCGTCACACAGACCACAATAAAATGGCATTGGCACTAGGTATGCTTGTGTAGAACATTTGATTAGATCGGTGGTAAAATCATTTCTTATGCTGTTTAATTCTCCGCAGGTTGTCATCAACAAATGTCAGGCGGCGAGAGTAAACCATCGAGTCTTCACGTACCCGGATTTCAACACTTGGGATGGTTGTTACCGCAGCATGTAGACCTTGTTCCAGAGTTGTACTTTCTCTTCATCGCTCTCATGATGGGACAGCCTGTGAAGTTATTGCCCACTGATTCCAAAGTCATTTTAAAAGTTCGGTGTCTGAAGAGTATACTTGTATCCTATTTTATTCTATCGCTAGTTGAAGTAAACGTAAATGTAACGCGTGTTTTCGTATTAATAGCTCGACTTGGACAACGTATGGAACTTCTTGTTCGGCGTCCCAGCGAATCATACGCTGTCCTCCTTTGCGAGCAGGATCAATCTCTGCCCCGAAGCTGTGGTTACTCTGTTAGCCATGGTGCGAACAATGCTGAACAATTACTCGATCAAGTGAGCTCTACGTCTAAGTTACTTAACGTTGCCTTGAAATTTTGTTCTGAGAAGTAACACATTTTCATTTAACAGCCCTGAATCATTGCCCGACTGGCTAAGCGATTATCCAGTGACAATAATACAGTTCCTATTCTTCCTTTACCACAATTTCACTGACTTCATGCAAGTGTTCATGTCCGCGGAAGTGTTGGGTGCATTGGCTGGCACTTTGTTTCCAAAGCCCGCCAGTTCCAGCCAAGATAGCAGCGGAGCCAGTACTCCGGCAGATGAGGTGAGATTTGCAGATCGGTAATAGGTGCGAGAGTAAAATCAGTCATTACGATATGGTTTCATTCTGTATTTCAGCAAGAGCCAGTGTTAGTCAGGTCTCCGTCAAAAGATGTTAGCTTGACGAACCATCCGGCGAAAAAGTTTGTTATGGACTTTTTACGAGTTATAGTAGTAGACTCCCTTTCGCTGCCAGTCACTGCTAAATCTCCACCAGCCATCGATCTGGTTCTGGAAGCATGGCCAGAGCATGCGTCTACGGGGCAGCAGACACGCTATCAAACAGAAGTATTGTCTATTCTAATGGAGCATCTGTTAGCTGCGGATGTTCTGATTGGAGAGCAAGCTGCATTACCCGTAGTCCCTGGCGGCTCAGTCAACAATATAACTAACAATGTGTGCTACGTCGCAGCCAGGATTGTGGACAAATTGTGGCAAGGTGAGTGGACTAAATTCATGTTCCTAATTGTCAATTTGCTGGAGCAACGCTTGTTATTTTCATCATCATGCGTAGGTGCTTTGACGAAGGACCCACACGAGGTGTTTGACTTCATCGTAAAGTTGATCGGGCAAGCGAAACGAAGACCTGGTGTCGTCAGTATGGAGGGTCTCCACCATTGTTTAAATAGAACAATTCTGTTCTTGCTATCTAGGGCAACAGACTCGATAGCCGATCAAATGGGTGTACTAGAAGCATTGCACAAGCTGACGACTCACAGGTACAGTGGACGCTCTTTGCTATCAAAGAAATCAATCATGTTTTACCTATAGATTCTGTAGCAAATCAGTTACTCCTTCGCAGACTGCTAGTCTTCGGTGCTGGCAATCACGAGTTAGACTTCATCGGCTGTTTGACTTACTGCCTACTGCAGCTGACAGCAGATGTAAAGATCATGCCTGATACTAACTTGAAGACAATATGGCACGTCAATCCGCAAGTGGAAGCTAGCGATGACAGGCTAACGTCTCACCAAGCCCACAATCTAATGGCTGTCGCTGCAACCAGAGTTTGGGAGGAGTTATACGCATGTAAGAAGCCTGCTATAGAGGAAGTGTTTAAAATCACGCTTCCAGCGCCCACGGGCCACGAACGAGCTCCTGACTTGTCGCTGGTCAGAGACCACGTGCACGAAGCTGCCACCAGGCTCTGGTTGAATTATGTTGTTATAGAGAGGAAGGCTTCGTACAGAGTCCCTTGGGAGCTGCACAACCAGATACAATCGGCAAGTATTCCAATTAGTCATTGTAGCCTAATTAGTAATCCAAAGCAGTGCTCCGCAACCTTTTCTCACCCTTGGCCAGAGTTGGGCATTACTCGAATGATCTCGAATAAGAATTGCGAATAAAATGAAGTTATTCGAAAATAACGAATAATTTTATTGTGACGTTATTAAAAAATAACGAAACCCTCCTTCGCCGCTTCGAATAAAGTTGTATACCGCCACGAGACGGTGTTAAGTGTCCCGCGGCGTAATGCCTCCAAGAGGAGAAAAAGCACAAGTTTTTTTCTTAATAAAGTTTTCCAAAACGAAGTCATTCGAGAGAAACGAATAAATTTAATTTAACAATAAATTTAATGATTATTCGAATGATTTCGAATCAAAATTGCGAACGAAACAAAGGTGTTCGAGAATAACGAATGATATTTTATTCGAATAAATTTTGATTCCGAAATTTGTATTATGATTGATATTTTATTCTCGAATACCTTCGTTTTATTCGAGATCATTCGATTAATAATTTATTCGTTTCTCTCGAATGACTTCATTTTGGAAAACTTTATTAAGAAAAAAAAAACTTGTGCTTTTTTTCCTCTTGGAGGCATTGCGCCGCGGGACACTTAGCACCACAGTTCAAAAATACCTAATTTCAACTACTCCACCCTCTATCAATTGTTACATTACTTTCCAGAAAATACAAAAGGTAACAGGGGGGCTAACAAGGCTGGCCAGTCGGACGAAGGTCAGAAAAGAGGAATCCGTGCGCGTGAGGCTGAGACTGCACCAGAACACAGTGGCGCAGTGGACAGAGCAGCACGTTGCGCTGGTGCGCGAGCTGGCTGCGGCGAAGCGGCTGCAGTACATACAGACCAACCAGCACACGCAGCGATACGTGTACCAGGAGTGGCTGCAAACAGAGACCGAGCTGACCAGGGAGCGAGGTTTATGGGGGCCGCCGACGCCCACCAGGCTGGACAAGTGGATGCTGGACATGACGGAGGGTCCCTGCAGGATGCGAAAGAAGATGATGAAGAACGAACTGTTTTACATACATTACCCCTACCGACCCGAGCTAGAACACCCTGACAACAAGCAACTGAAGTACAAAGTGGCGACCAGCACCGACAGCAAAGAGTACTATTTGAAGCAGCTCGGTAACTCTTCAGGAATGTTCGAGCGAGAGCGCGACCCTGTTATCGACGACACGCCGCTGAACGTGAATGAGACTTCCACAGACAGCGAACCCCCCATGGTGCCATGCACCCTGGAACGCCACGCTAGCGAACCAGATGAGGCGCCGGAGGACAACGAGCAGGAGGAGGAGAATAACCAGACTGTTCCAGACAATCAAACTTTGATACGACTATTAGAAGAGCACGAGAAGGTTTGTTCCTTTCTTTCGTTGGAAATGATGCAGGGAGGAGTGATTTAATGGTTTAACACGCTTTCAGATAAGCCACATGTTCAGATGCGCCAGGATTCAGGGACTAGATACGACCGAAGGCTTGCTGTTATTTGGGAAGGAACACTTCTACGTGATCGATGGGTTCACGCTGCTGAAGTCCAGGGAAATTAGAGACATCGAAAGCTTGCCGGAAGCTTACGAACCGATCCTGCCGTCGCCGGGGTCGCCTAGAAGGTCCAGGGCGATGAGGCAGTGCTCCAAGTTTAATTATGAAGATATCAGGTTCGTTAAAATCTTCATTCAGCGTGGAAGGTTTATACCTTTAGGAGAGTAACAGTTCTGTTTTGGAACCTGTTTCGCAGGGAGGTGCATAAAAGGAGGTACCTGTTGCAGCCGATGGCATTAGAAGTGTTTAGTGGAGACGGTAGAAACTATTTACTAGCATTCCCGCGTAAAGTGAGGAACAAGGTTTATCAGAGGTTTATGACGTTTGCAACGGCGATCGCCGACAGTGCACAACAGTCTGTGGCTGGTCAGAAGAGAACTGCGAACGTGGAGCAGGCTACAGGCTTGCTTTCGAACTTGATCGGCGAAACTTCGGTCACTCAACGATGGGTGGTTGGTATTTCATGTGATATTGGATGGCCAATGTTGAAGGCATCCAATAACATGTTCCTGTTATGGTTATTTATGATTCACGAGGCCAATCATTTTTCAGAGAGGAGAGATATCCAACTTCCAATACTTGATGCACCTTAACACTCTAGCAGGCCGTAGTTACAATGACTTGATGCAGTACCCGATATTCCCGTGGATCTTGGCTGACTATGACAGCGAGGAGCTCGATCTCACCGATCCAATAACGTTCAGAGACTTCAGCAAACCTATGGGCGCGCAGAGCCCCGAACGATTGTTGCAGTTCAAAAAGAGGTACGCGAGATTCGTTAACAGGTCGCAAGTGAGTAGCTAGACGATCTAAATTCTCATTTACATTCTAATTAGGTACAAAGAATGGGACGATCCACATGGGGAGACGCCTCCTTATCACTACGGAACTCATTATTCCTCTGCGATGATAGTGTGCTCCTATTTGGTCAGGATGGAGCCATTTACGCAACACTTTCTTAGGCTACAGGTTTGTAGATGCCTTATTATTTAATAATCCAAGTGGAGCCGTTTATTAATTCCTGGTTTCTGAAATCATTCAGGGTGGGCACTTCGATCTGGCCGACAGAATGTTCAACAGCATAAAGGAAGCTTGGCTATCTGCCTCTAAACACAACATGGCTGACGTAAAAGAGCTGATACCGGAGTTCTTTTATCTCCCAGAATTTCTCGTCAACTCCAATCACTTTGACCTAGGCAAGTGTCACGTATGCCTTCTTCTGTTATTTGTAGAATTCCCGAGGTTTACGCTATAAATTGTTGCCTCAGGCTCCAAGCAAAGCGGCGTGCAATTGGGAGACATTGTACTGCCGCCGTGGGCAAAGCAGGATACACGAGAATTCATACGCGCGCACCGACTCGCCTTGGAGTGTGACTACGTGTCCCAACATCTTCATCAGTGGATTGATCTGATATTCGGTTGCAAGCAAAACGGCTCCGCTGCTGTCGAAGCGGTCAACGTGTTCCATCATCTGTTCTACGAAGGGAACGTTGACATTTATAAGTAACAATTCCTTTACATCAATCTATTTTCAGTAATTACTCCGCGGCCAACTCTAATCGCGATGTGCATCCTTATAGCATCGACGATCCGCTGAAGAAAAATGCTACTATAGGGTTCATCAACAATTTCGGTCAAATACCGAAGCAACTGTTTAAGAAGCCGCATCCTGCTAAGAAGATGACGCAGAGGACCAGCGTCATCGATCCTGGACCGATTACCCCTGGCTTGAGCATCACCACGTCCGACAAATTGTTCTTCCATAATCTTGACAATTTGAAACCTTCGCTTCAGCCTATCAAAGGTTGTCACCTTTACTTATCTCCTACTCGATCTTGTTACATTAAAATTGATGCACTTTGCAGAGCTGAAAGGCCCCGTCGGGCAAATACTTCACGTGGACAAAGCGGTGCTGGCCGTGGAGCAGAATAAAACCCTGATCCCTCCTACGTACAATAAGTACGTGGCGTGGGGTTTCGCGGACCACTCTCTCCGAATAGGGAACTACGACAGCGATAAAGCGATATTCGTCTGCGAGGCCATGATGCAGAGTAGCGGGGAGATAGTTGCCTGCGTTTGCCCGTCTTCCAAATCGATAGTGACTGCTGGCACGAGCTCCGTAAGTGAACGCTTAAAATTAGAGGGCTGGGTGGAAAAAAGGCGCACCTTTTATGATTTCTTTACGTTACATCGCCGGAACGAATAAAGGCTGTTGCGTATTTTGGCAAAGCGCGGCGAAGTGAATCGAAGAAATTAATAATAGTAGTCTTTTTATTGTTCCCCTCGGGACTACAGTTCCTTTACAATTACACCATTTCGCAATACAAATCGTACGCCAACAATTCCCTTAATCTACGTCTCTTACACTACTTAATCATTACCCAATCTAAACCTCGCCACCCTTTTCTATCTACTTTCCCCCGTACCTCCTTTAGGTACCCAGAGTCTCAGACACCCCTACTCCCTTTACCACCCCATACCATTTGTTATATTTCGACTCCCTTGCCCTGTTCCACCTTTCCTCCTCCTGCATTCCGAAGAAATTAATAATAAGTCATTGTCGCTGCGCTTCGGTCGAGTGTGCGCGGCTCCATAAGAATCAATTGTTATAAATTTTTCTCTTCGTATCGCTGCGCTTCGCGAAAACGCGCGGCAGCCTTAAATGGTACAAAGAAACAAAAATTTATGAATAAGCCGCATGTGCCTGTTTTCCACTGAGCCACTCAATTACACACGTGTGCGGGCTATTTTTTAACTACAAAACGGTCGTAATAGGTCGTGACCGTTTGGGAGTACACCAAGAGGCAGCTTTCCATTAAACAGTGCCTGTACGGTCACACCGACGCTGTCACTTGCCTGTCCTCCAGTCCAGCGTATAACGTGATCGTATCGGGATCCAGAGACGGTACAGCGATTATATGGGATTTGTCTCGGTGCCTGTTCGTTCGCCAGCTCAGAGGACACGCGGGTCCTGTGGCTGCGGTGGCTATAAACGAATTAACGGTGGGTTTCAGCTTACAGAAGCGTGGCGAGAGTCGCGAGATTTGAAGTAGGAAAGTAGTGTTTCAAAATGTAACGATGTAACGAAACTTCTTGCTGCAGGGAGACATAGCTACTTGCGCAGCCACGTGGCTGCACGTGTGGAGCATAAATGGCGAGGAACTTGCGAGCGTTAACACATGCGTTGGTCGAGCTGACAGGATGCAGCAGATTCTGTGCGTTGCCTTCAGCCAAACTCACGAATGGGACTCGCAAAATGTCATCATGACTGGGTCCACCGATGGCGTGGCTCGGGTAAGAACATTACTTTATTTTGTAATATATCGAATGGTAATAAGTTCCATAGGATTTGCAATCTGGCAAATTTGCATACGGACGAGATTGATCGCTTCCATGGACCTCTTTCCCCATTTAAAGCCAGCGTGTACAGAGCGAGACCAACTGTAAATAGAACTTCAGTCATTTTTATTATTTTATATTTTATTCTGTTAATTTTGTTTTGTGGTAACGCCGTTTCTCTCTTCTGCGTCTTTTCACCCTCTTCTGTCATAAGGGTAAGGTTTTAAAACAGCATTTAATGCTGAACCTAGCCCATTACGCCGCAAACGCAATACAAGTACTAGTTATATACTAACATAATCTAACGAAATACGGTGTAATAAAGACGTATTATTATTATTATTATTATTATTATAAAATGGGTCTTACCCGTTCATGAGAAAATATATAAATAAATAAATAAATAAAAAGAGAATTGGGGATGAATAAGAGATAAACGGTTTGCAGATGTGGTCGATGGATTACGTGCAAGTACCTGCAGAGGAAGACAAGCCGGAGGAAGTAACCGTGACCAAGGAGAAGAATACGAAGTTGCACAGTAGAAATAGCGAGGAACAAACCGAAAGTACGAAGAAACGAGTACACGAGCTGGTGAAGCAAATGAGCATTTCTGCTGAGGGATCAGGTACATTAGAAATAATGTCAATATGCTCGTACAGGTACATTTACTTGTCATTCTTTGTAGCCATGCTCGCGAAGAGCGGTTCGGAGAGCAGCCTATCGGAAACCGAGAATTCTAAAGAGGCATCGAGGCTGCACGAAGAAAAGGAAGAGTGCTCAGATAATGAGTCGAGTAATGGCTCTAGTAGCAAGCCATCACCACAAAATAATAACACGCATGCTGTTGTGCTCCGAAGGAAAAGTCGCGGGAATCCAATGTTTAGGAAGAGCGAAGGTGGTGGACGCGCGGACAGCGAGGGTACTCAAACGAGGTAGCGTAATTTTTGTCGTTTTGAGTATACTGGGTGAAAGAATGTATTGTGTACACAAATTATGGACCTAAGGAATGGCTTTAATAGGTCCTTTAAATTTTAACGCTGTATCTCTTTCAGTCAGTATACTCTCTGATTTAAACAAATGTTGGCATTTTTGTGACGGTGAATGATCCCTTAGCGAGTCATCCAACAATCCTGGGGACTCTGAAGGAGCACTACGGGCCAGTAAAAGCGACACGAGCTTAACAGACAGCTTTGTCATGGTCACTGAAGCTGATACAAAGCCTAAGAGGATCAATCCGCAGAATATCCTAAGGGACGGTTTCAAGTGGCAACGGCAGTTAGTGTTTAGAAGCAAATTAACAATGCACACCGCGTACGACCGGAAGGACAACGCGGAACCGGCTTCTATAACAGCCCTAGCAGTGTCAAGGTAGAATTTTCAGCAGGTTTAATTTCGTAGAAATTCGCTGGTGGAATTGGGGAGTGGAAGTGGTAAATGATGCGAGTGCCAGAAGCGAAAATTTACAGTATTTTCCAGGAGCGGATTTATTAAGTAGACGGGAACCTAGGGCAGCAAATTTTGGGGAGCCGCAAATTTTGAGCGAAAGAATTTGGGAAAAGTTTAAACACAGAGGCAACTTTAAGAACAATTCAGTCTTCTTCATATAGAAAAATCCGCTCCTGGTATTTTCTGTCACATCTACCTTGCGACAGTCGTAGGAAGTGAAATAGATTATTCCAGCACTTACAGCGTTTATCATATCAACTCCTCAATGAAGCCACTTTCTGCAAGTTATGTAAATTGTAGAAGAATAGCTCTTGGAGAGCTTTCCTCCAGAACTTACGATTCCCAAACTAGAATAGCGGAGCTAGTCGATTATCGGGAAGAGGAACTGAAGAAACTTATTCAGTTGAATGAACAGAAGCAAAATAGCATACTACTGATTAAATTTCAGGGATCACAGAACAGTATACGTAGGGGACACGAGGGGGAGGGTGTTCTCGTGGAGCGTTTGCGAGCAGCCAGGGCGCACGGTTGCCGATCACTGGCTTAAAGACGAGGGAGCGGATACCTGTGTCGGTTGTGGAGTTAGGTTTAACCTTTACGAAAGGAGGCACCATTGTCGCAATTGTGGACAAGTATTCTGTTCAAAGTAAGCCTCTACAGTATCATGAAGTCTATACAGGGTGTTGCTTCATCAGTCCTCCATCACTCTAGGATTCAATTCATGATTGCACAGCAAAAAGTACATAGTAACCTTATTTGACAATATTTCTATGAACTTCAAGTATTTCTTTTGGGTATTCAATTGAAGCCTAAACTGAGTTTTCCTCAATAAAGGAACACTTTTTGTATATGATCCCATTATGTACTATCCAAGCCACTCAGAAGCCAAATTGACCAACTCCACGAAATAGAAAATAGAAGAAATTCACATATTTAGCACTAACATATTTTCGAGTACTCGAGCTGACAAATTTGCAAAAAGTGGAGTTGACTAGTTTGACTTCTATGAAGCTCACTTGACCAATACATGGACATCACATATCCCGTTAACGCTTTTATATATTTCTAATCAGATGCAGCCGCTTCGAGTCGAAAATATCGAGGCTGGGGATCCTGAAACCCGTCAGAGTTTGCCAGGGCTGTTACTCGTCATTACGCTCTCAACATTCCGCCGAGAGCAGCACTTAATATAGCAGAATATACGGTTTCGTATAAGTGATCGTTTCGAGGGTGGGTACAGCTGGAATGTACATAATCACCGGTACCCCATTTACATCTTTCACCCTTGAATCTTCGTGCGAGAGAAACGAAAGCGTGCATTCCCTTTCCTTTCCCCGTTTACTTAGCTGAAGGCACCTTGTCTCGTATAAGGACCCTTGCATTTGCACGAGCGAGGCAGACCAACTGGCTGCTGGCATTTCGACTGTTTTCTTTTTTTTTTTTGGCAGAACCGTGGATCTTGTTAATTCCGTGGAACGAATTCCACACGTCTTTCCTTCTTTCGTATCTTAGACGCTTCAAGCTAAAGCGCATTCCTGTTGATTGGGGCATTCCCTAGGTAATATCGGCCTGCTCCATCGACAGGCTTGTGCTCGAATAGGATTTTAAACTGGCACTCGAACATTTGCATGACAGAGAGTGGCAACACCTCGCGAAACGTTCTTCGTTTTTTAATATCCGAATCTGGACCGTTCTCCAATACTTTTCTACGTCATGTGTGTGTTTGTACTCGAGAACGATGTGTACAGTCGACCCTCCGCGTCTCTTTTTTTGTACATTTCATTTACACGCGCTGCGCACTTCCCTTTCTTTTTAAATGATTACGACGGGACTTCTATATATATATATATATATATGTACGTAAAGAATCATTCGTAGCAGAATTTATTTAATATACACTTAAATCTGTGATTTCGTTTTTCCTAATTTAATTTAATGAATTTCTCGAAGGTGATCATTGACGATTATATATTGTATAATGTTGATACTATGTACGCGATTGATTTCCCGGTCGGACCCGTTCACGCCGTTCCCCCTGCGTCCGACGTATATATTAGAAAAATATTGTTAATATTTATTTTAAATTATAGTAGAATAGTATATGCGAGATGTCAATATTGTTAATGGAAAAATATAAGATTTAATATAATATTTATCAGATTTACCAAAAGAAATGATATCTGTACCGTGTATTATTTGTACTGCTCTCTTTTTGTATTGCGTTTTACCTGATTGCCGTTCGACGATACCCCCTTTTCTCTCCTTTCGCGGCAAACGTACGTGTACATAATGCAACGGTAATGCGCGGTGTAATTGATTCTAAGGGTTGTCGACGGTGTAATAATTTATTACTGTACCATGAGAGACACGTCTTTTATTTTTCCATTTGGTAGAATCGAATGCATTAAGGAAACCAAGGGCCTTTTCAGATGGGACACTGCTGGCTCTGGGTATCAGAGTCGCACACTTTCCTCTGCTTTCAGGCTTTACATAAATGTCCCTTCAAGCGGGATTAACGATAGACACAGTAATTAGTGTCTTGATTACTAATAAGGGAGCAGTACAAAGTATCCTTCGTGATACTATTTTGCGAAAATGGATGGAAATCAGTGGAAGGCAATGATTCTCTCGTGAAGTGAAAGGGAGACGAGACACAGCGGCTTAGCCTGAATGGATGCATTAATGCGTTGCCCTATTAAGTGTCTCATCTGATACGAGCCTAACATAGTCTGGGAAACACAGGAATATATGTGTACTAACAATTGAAAAAGAGAAAGACACGCGGTCATGCAGTGCACCCTTTGTCAACCGCTGCCTCTACAGTAAAACTACTCGTAAACTTTATAATAGACAATACCTTAACTACGTAAAAGTGTTATTAACTGTAAGACGGTTAAATGGAAAAGCCATAGACTCTAAAACCAGCAGTAATGTATCGTAAGCAATGTCGTAAATGTGGAATACCGCTCGTTTGTTCTCAAATTACTATTGTATATCGTGTCTGTAAAATTAATCGTGGAGAACAGAAGTGAAATTAGAAACACGAGAGAGCGAGAGAGAGAGACGCGTGGTTCTTAGATAAACCTTTTATAGAATTGTAAACGCATTTGCCCAGGCAGAACAGAGTTCACTTAACTGGCTTAGAAAGAGTCCACGAACGTTGACGAGAGACATACAGAATTTGTATAAACGCGAGGACCGCGACATTGAAGAAGCAAGAAACCGTCTCCCTGTACGAGTAACAACAAATTCTACCATTTGTATTCTATCGATACACTTCCATTTTTCTAAAGGCACAAATTTTATAAAGAACGATGGCTAGCGCGATGACTAAAAGCTGAGAAGCAGGCGAACGCAGATTAAACGCATTGCAGGGTGTTGTCGCGTGTTTGACGAGCATTCTTTCAGAAAGAGTGCGTTTGATACGAAGGTGAAAATAGATAACGCTGGTAAAATGTTGTGGACGAACTGACAATTATGAGACGTACCGGAAGTCACCACGTATCTTATGCGAATAGTATCTGTGTGTCATTATTACATGCCAGTTCTAATAAAACATTGCCAATTATCTTTACTTTTGTACTCCTAATTATATACGAATGAGGCAAAGCTTATACTGAGTTCTACCAGAGTTGGGCTTTATTCGAAAAAATTTTTACTCCAAATAAATTTTATTCGAAATTATTATTCGAATAAATTTGTATTCCAAATAAATCTTATTCAAAATTATTATTCGATTAAATTTTTATTCCGAATAAATCTTATTCGAATACAAATTTATTCTTATAATGCCCACCTCTTGAGTTCTATACGATGGAATTGGAGGCTTGCGATTAATTCTATGTGGAAAATGTGTACGTTCGTTTCACGATGGGGTATTCCTGGCTAATAATTTTCTCTCTGAAGTAAGCCAAAGTGATTTACAAAGATCATTTCTAAGGGCAGGATGAACTTGATTACAAGAAAATGCAATATTTTATTAAGAAGAATTGTAAGGTAGACGAGTATATGTAATTCGAACGAAGTGGTCGTTTCATTGCGTAGAAGAATAAGCATTATTTCTAGTCAGGTGTATATCTGGTGCCTTTTACGTTCACTTTGACTCGACGAAACCTGATTTTATGATTTTAAGCAGTATTATTTGTAACCGTATCGAAACGTATCGAAACGCATCGGTGTCTGTGTACCACCTGTATTATAAAATAGATCTTTACATACAAGTAACTGTGTACTTTATTACAAGCAATAACAGCAATGCTCTATTTTGAAATGTATTCCAAACTGCGCTGTTATGCTGCGTAATATCTGAAACGGGAGGAGCGAGGAGCTAAGCTCGCAATATGTATTCGCTAAACATACCTATAACTCGTACATATTAGTTTCATTTGAATACTTAATGTCACGATGTTTCTAACGATATCACTTTTCTCTTATGTATGTACAATACTTTCATTTTATATCATTTAACTTGACCTGCCACTCTTCTTTACTTCCATTATCGTATCAACTTCAATTAACCGCTATAACAAACGTACAACTTCTCGAGAGACTATCGGAAAGATATTGTTTACGTGAAATTGTATTTTCTTCAGTATTAGAGAAACCCTCAGATAGCTCGAAAAAAAGGTGTACACGCGTTGCATAATTTCACCCTAAATTGTACATACATAGAGGTGTAAAAACAACAAAAGCAAACATTGAAAAGTATTAACCGTATACAGGTGTACGATAACTAGAACCTAGGAGAAAAAAACTATATGGAATATTCTAATAACCAGTGTCGAGTACAGGGTATGCATATGTCGCGCGTGTGGTTCCGTGCATATGGCGAGTATGTACAAGATTCCCACTCGCACGCATACACACCATCATGTATACATACATTGTACGTAGGTAGTTCTATTGTACTGTTAGTTGGATATTTGAGAGACACTGTATAGTAGATTCTGATCGATACAATTATATTGAATGGGCCAAAGTTAAAACGAGCTTATTTTATTTTGGAACCTGTCCATAGATATAAAAGTACTGTACAAAAATATAAAAGCATCATGTTCTATAACTTAGCCGATTACGAATACAACGCGAAAACCAAAGGCGGTTCTCGAGATCGCAGCTGTTACAGCTTCTTGCAGCAAGCCTGGTGCTTCGCAATTCTAAAAGAATGGAACTTTCTCTTGCATTTCTTGCACGCGACGAGCTGAGACTGGTGTTCATCCCAGTTCACTTCCGGTTGGCTGAGCTCTGGTGGAACGAGATCGTAGTGATTACTTCGTCGTGAAATGGGGACAGTCAAAATTCTAAGTACTTTGTAGCGTACCTGGCGGAATCGAGAGTTCCTGCACGTTTATCGTGAACGCCGGTGTGAGCGGCAGTATATCAGAGCTATTACCAGAACTTGAGTCGCTGCTGTTGTGTGTTGGCGTTCTTATTAATTCGTGTTGAGGTTTCATGGGATTAAAATCAGATTCCTGGGAGAATAAAACAGATGTACTCTAATCTGACGAATCCTCGTATCGATGTCACTTTAAATGACTAATGTATGTTACTTGAATTACATTGCTGGATCCACTTTGGTGAAGGTTATTTGTTAAAGGAGAACCGATTTGTTCTTGGTCAAATGATTTAGAAGCCTGGACTGCCGCATCCCGTGACACTTCCGTTGCATTGTCTTCGACGGGAGCAGCGCTGGTTCCTTTTATAAATTCTTTCAATTAGACGATTAAGTACAGCCGCTATCTGAGCACTCTAATCGAATTGCTAGTAATTATTAGTTTAGGGTTTCATCAGCGATTTTGATGAAAGGAGAATGGTAGAACTTAAAGTATTTAACAGGAAATGTTTCTACAAGTCTAAAGGAATCCGAAATGCATAATTGTTTACCCTGGGGAATGTCGTCGTTACTAAAACTCTGTTAGGAAAAATATTCCCAATAGCAGACAATATTTGCCAGAAAAGTAATAATAATGTTAGGAAACACCGTTTGAGTTAATGTTTCATTGTGTAATGTCATAATGGTCCAAGTACATTTCCAGCGAGTTGCATTTCTCTTTCCTCGCATACTGTAAAAAACCTTCGTTGCCAGGCAGGTCCCCGAAATTAACCAATTTCTACCATTCTCCTTTCATTAAAATCGCTGATGAAACCCTAATGTAAATATTTACCAAATTGTTTACCTCGCTTATCAGAATCTGCAATATTTTTCCTTGTTTCTTTAACAGAACTTTTTTCCTTCTGCCTACGTCGCAGAGGTGCTATACCATTAGCTATGTTCCGAAGATGGTTACCTGTCCGATTCTGTATTTTCCCCAGCTTCTTGTCCGATTGAACTGGTATTTCACTCGAGACGCACCTCCTCAATGTTTGCTTATCGACGTTCGCGTCATTTAGCCTCTTCTCTTCGTTCGAGCTAGACCTAAGCTTTCGAATGTAGTCGGAGTTTACTTCAAGATGGTTTCTTCTTAGCCTAGATCTTTGTATTCTTTTAAGTGGGTCCAATTGATTAACTCTGTCAACGTTAAAATTTTTTACCGGCTCGCTTTTAACTTTTTTGTCTTCCTCTCTTTCTTTTTCATCGGGTTCAAACGTTAGCTTCTTAGGGCTGCTAAAGTATATAGACGATGGCCTAGACAATTCTAATATAGGAGTCGAATACATCGTGTTATTGGGGCTAAAGATACTTTTGTGCGCAGTTACATTTGCCAATGGTTTATTTGTTATTTGTCCAGGTTCTACACGTGTTCGTTCATTACTTTCCTCGTTTTCTTTATTTCTCTCCGTATCTCTTTCCTCCTGAAATACGGTGTATATCTTTTAACCCTTTCATTACTGTTAGCACCTGCGGGTGCTCACTTAATATCGCTCGAAGCGAAATCAAGGCACCTCTAGGCGCCCAAGCAAAACTTATCTTCTTCTATCAGAAGTCGGTGAATTCCGATTGAAAAAAAAATACGAAGCGCAAATGTGTATTATGTAGAAAGCATAATAGAAGAAGGGAAACGCATTATGTATCAAACTCTGCTGTCGCAATAGGAGTAGTATACAATGAAAATTTTGCACAATTGTAAGAGCACGAGAAAGTTATTTACCTGATTTTGGCAAAGAGTATTATTGCAACGACAGGATTCTCCGCACAGAATGTCCTTCTTCATGCAGCCACAGTGTCTGCTCGAACAATTTCCTTTGCAGCTACAGCCCCGCCCTGTAATTTTGCCGTTCTTTGTTGGTGTGTTCGTTAATTGTGCGGTTCGCTGCTTCGATGCTCTTGTCGAAGTAGTGTTCGCCACATCAGGACTACTGGGTGTTGCTGGTTTTAAATTACAATTCTCTGTAATGTGCTTTCGTAAATGATCATTTTCAATTGTTAGAAGGGTCACTTGTTCTTGCAAGCGTGCGATTTCTAACATGGTATCGAGGTGGCCCGTTTGAGTTACAGCATTTTTCTTTGAACTGTAACGGAAGAATAAAAATCAAATAAATAAATTTCGTTGATTTTATTTGTTCCATCATTTCTCTGTTCCTTTAAACATAACGAATGTTCTTTTCTCTAGTTCTATTAGTTGTAGTATTGTGTTGGCCGGTATACTTGATTCATATTCGAGTAAAAGTTATTTATTTCGACTAAAAACATGTACAGAAAGGGGTCTTATTATATCTGAAGCGATCCAAGAAATTACGACTCTATTTAAGATGAGGTGCTCCGATAAAACGAATGCCAAGACAGAAGAAAAATGTTATTTCGAGGATTTATGAAAGTATTTGAGGATTCCTGGATTACATACCGTGTGGTCCTCTTTGTGTGTGACATTTTACGATGTCTGAAATCGATCGAGGAAGAACATTAAACCGCAATGCACCGCAATGGGCTCCGAATTTTAAACTGTAGTAAACTGGCTAGTGCTGGCGAGTGACGGTTAACTTAACAGTTTCTCACAGTTTCTTGGCGTTCAAATTCTCGACCATGGAGGTAGATGGAGGTAGAGGTGGAAGTGCCGCCATACCTCTTGTTGTCTCTTGTCATGGTGGTCCTTTTCCACCAATCACCATCCACTTTTCTGCGAGTAAGCAATGGGTGCGTTCAGCGGACTCAACAGTTGAGTGATCTCACTAGATTTTACTCTGAAGTTGAACGTTCATTGGTCGACGCGAGTAAAATCTAGTGAAATCACTTTAGTGAACGCCTGGATAGTTTGGAGCAGAGCTTCTGAATCTTGCCACCAGTGGTCTTTGGAGGAGTCGGAAGGATTCCCCTGGGGGTCGATAAGTTACTAGGGGTAGTTTAAAAATAGCGCGCGGGAAATTCCATATATCTATTATTCAAAAACTTTGAATTAAGAACCCTCAATTCTGAATAAATACGAATTTGTATCATGATATACACGGCGATTAAGATCGTCGTCACGGACACGCAGCTCGGCGTAGTGTGCATGCGAGGTGGGGGAAATTCTCGAGGGAACCACTACGCGCCACCTTCACGCACAAGCGAGCAATGCGGTTTCTGGCGCAACTTCTCACCATGCGGTGCGGTGAGGCGTTCGCCTTCGTCCCTTGGCTCATCGAAAGACTAGCTGTTCCAAGGGTGCCGTCAGCCAGCTGGGCGTGGGACACAAATATATGTGTCGAACTGAGAACCTTCTTGTTTGTCGAAGTCTGTTAATAAAAGTATCTGTACACAAATTTTAAATAAATAAATATAGTAAATCGCAATGAATTTTTATCCAATCTGATTTCATTTTGATAACCGTTTGTTTCTAATTTATCGATAATTAGGACGCCTGACAGTCCTAATCCAGGCCCGTTTAAGGCGCCCTTAAGGGGACTATATAGGCAGTCGTTTTTCGTGAAAAAGAGACTCTGTCTGTGTATCCTTTTACCCAATATTTATTACTACCATGCGGATTGAAAAATAAATGGTAAGAAATATATATGTGTTTTAAAAATGGCGCTGCAGACGGGTAAACATTTTAACGTTGTTCCGTCGTTTTGCCTTAATATCGGTCTTAAAATGTGACACAATCCGATTTTAAAGGTGGGATTCTTATTTTTTGGATTCATAGTTTCCGGCCAAACCTATAAAAACTAACATTAAATCAATATTATGCGATTGGTGGCTGAAAAACGGCGATTTTTCCGAGAAAAATTCGTTCTTGTTTGTGCGCTACTAACATCCGGTGACTTTTTAATTTTTTTATAAAAATCTCGAATTTTTACGGACCATATCAGAGGTTTGGTCGGAAATGGTACATGTTTTACACATCCTGTAATTTTTTTCAAGTCGATCTGAACCTCCATTCGTTCACAATCAGGAAAAAAGCATGAGAAAAAAAGATTTCGAGGAAAACGCGTTTAAAGTTTCTGGGCAAAGGCGACGCTATAGGTTGCCGCTTGACGTTTTTAGCTGCCAAATCTACAATTTTTCGAACTTTACTAGAAACCAGGCGGCATTTTATTCAGAAAAGATAGTACTTTCGGAAAATGCAATAAAAAAAAACGTTTTTTCGACTTCCTAGTCCCCTTAAGGCGCCTGTCAGTCCCAATTCAGGCGCCCCGTTTTGTAACATCAGGCGCTCAGAAGTCGCATATTGGACCGTCATAAGCCGCTCGTGGGACACTCACGGCGCCTCTCAGGCGCCTCGAGCGCCTGGGACCAGGCATCTTAGAGGCGCCTGTGTGCTGTGTGGGCCTTTTCTGGACATCGTTTGGAATGTAATATTTTCCAAATAAATTGTAATGTAATATTTCTCAAATAAATTGTAATGTAATATTTTCCAAATAAATTGTAATGAAATATTTTATAAATATATTGTATTTTATACGTGTATGCACTTGGAAAATTTTAATCCTCAAAATATAATTTGAAAGTGGTGTTAGTAAAAAAATTGAATATATTACTTATTTTGTAATGTAACACAAAGTAAGTGATGAATTCAATTTTTTTTAATTTTTTACTAACACCACTTTTATAATCACTGGTACATATAATCATAAGCAAGAGATGCATTGAATACAAATTTTGAAATGCCCGCCATTAGTAATATAGTGTATATCCAACCCGTTAGTGGGTGTTAATGCTGTGCTAACAAAATAATATCCGTAGTGGACCAACCCTGGTATGTACATACATACATATGTACATACTCTACATATCGATTACATACAATTTCCCAGCCATGTTCAAGCGATAGCGTAACAAAGGAAAAAGAAGGAAATCGCGTTATGCATTGATGTCACGGCGAGTTGCGCGCGCAACGCGATTCGATTTCGAATCGTTGCGATCGATTTCCCTAGAACAGCGTTTCCCAACTAAATTATGCCACGAAATTCTTCTAACCTCACTAGAATTTGGTACATACCCTTAACCTCAACAATTTCTTTTTTGTATACAGAGCACTGACTCAGCCGCGGTTTTTTCAAATTTTGCAGCCAAGTGTATGTATATGTTTCTCGCTGAATAATTTACACGTTTTTCTAATATTCAAATTTTATAACTTTTATAAGATAACTTTTCGGGAAACCCTAAACCTCCGGGAACCCCGAGGTTCCATCGATGGGAAAATGTTGCCCCAGAGATCGAGGGATGCGTTATTCCTATTTACATTAACCGAGTCCCGACGTGTTATATTTTCTCCTGGCGAAAAAATACGAGGCGAGACGTTGATTAGAGCGAGGACTCAATTCTTTCTTTCTTTCAGCCACGGTGTCTGAGCCGGCACGATTAGATAAGACTCCCGGTTCATAGTGCGGCCGAGATGCAGAGCGCATAAGAGACCAGGAGGCACGAGAGCCGGCCTCAGTTAAAGCTGTGTGTGCATGCCGGCGAATTCGCTTTTGAGACGCGAACGGTCTCGATCCCCAGCTCCTCCAGTCCTTGCGGATGAACAAGAAGAGTGCCAAAACCAGTGCCTCACGCGTGTGCACGTGTTCCGCGAGTCCTCGCTGTTCTGAGCGTCGCGCATCGTTTGGTATCCAGCTCCACCATTCGCGGGACTCTCGCAAGGAACGGAAGCTTCGCTGCGAGATATGAGTCCCTGCTGCAGGAGGGGATCGTGCGACGGGACGGGCTCGGATTGATGGTAGCTCCCAAAGACTCGACGACACCGGGTCTCGCGGGACGTGCTCGGCTGTAAGAAGTGTAAGCGAAGGTACCGGTGACCACGAACATGCCAGCCTGCACCAGCGAGAACTTCCCGAGGTTCTGGCCCTCGAGCCCGCCGACCTCGAGGAGCAACAGTGTCACCCCGCCTCTGTCCGGCTCGCCCTTGTCCACGTCGCCGACCTTGGTCTCGCCGATGTCCACGCTGAAGCGGTCCACGTCGGGCGTCTCCAGTTCCTCGAACCTCTTCAATGTCTCCGCATCGTTCAACGGTTTGAACACGCCCGCGCTGATAGTGTCCTCGCGCCGGCAACATCAGCACCAGCAGAGGGTACAGACGAGCAACCCGGGCCAGGCCGCGCAGGGACAAAATCACAATCGAACCGACTCGCTGCTGGTGAAGCTGCTGCGCGTGTACATAGCCGTCTTGTTCAGCGTGCTGCAGGGTGTCGTCAGCGTGGTCAGCTACGCGATATGGGCGCCGACGCTCTGGGCCTCCGTCTGGGTGTACGTGCTCTGGGTAATATTCCAGCTGCCGTTGACCGCCCTGAAATGGTTCATAACCGTGCTGCACACGCCGGCGTCGGAGAGGACGCGCAACAAGCGGTGCGTGCTGATCAGCGGAGGCAGCACGGTGCAGACGGTGCACATGGCCAGGAACTTCTACAAGGCCGGCGCCAGGGTGGTGATCTGCGAGCTGGAAGGCCTGCACGGCTTGGCCAAGTTCTCCACTGCCTGCTCCAAGTTCTACACCATCCCCAAGCCAGGTCCGGGGAACGCCATCGAGTACATCAAGGCGCTCAAGGACATCGTGCAGAAGGAGAGGGCGGCCTACTACATACCGGTCAGCTCCAGCAACACGGCGTACTACGATGCCTTGGCCAAGCCCTACCTGGAGGTGATGGGTTGTGAGTGTTTCGTGCCTGGTGCCAGTGAAGTGGCCGCCCTCGACGACCCCCTCGAGCTTTTGCGAAGATGCCGCGCCCTGGGCCTAGCCACCCCGGACTACTCCGTTCTCCGCTCCCTGCAGGACATTTTAAGGCTGTACGAGCAAAACTCATTCGCCACAGGCAGGTACCTGATGCTGGCCGCTGGCCCGGCCGGGATGAGGGACAGGAGCAAGACGGTTCTACCCCCGACGATGAGGGAGTTTCAGAACCAGCAGCACGAGATCACCGAGAGCCGTCCTTGGGTGGTGATCCGCGACCCTCCTGGCAGGCACTACATCACCTGCACCACGGTAAAGGAGTCGAGGATCGTGGCTAACGTGACGTGCCAGGTGGACGAGGGACGGGGCCTGATCCCGGAGGAACGACCGGAGGTGGTCCAGTGGCTGGAGAGATTCATTGTCCGCTCGTTCAGCTCGAGGTACAGCGGTCACCTGAGCTTCAGACTCGCCGTGTTGAAGGACGGAGAGCTGGTGCCCCTCGGCTGCCGCGTTGGGGTTAGCCTGCCCTACATCTGCCACACGGGGATCCACCCGCGGCTGGTCTGGAAGCCCTGCAGGCACTTCTCTAGGCAGAACTCCGGGGTCCTGCTGACCGCTGATAGACACCTGTTGCCCGACGCGGTGACCAGCACGCTGAACCGAACACCCGGGGAGACCGTGCCTCATCTGCTGGGCACAGTGCTGGACAAACGCGAGGCCCTGTTCGCCTACTGGGACCCGCTGCCGTACTGTGCCTACTACCACTTGCAGCTGCCCTTCAGACGGCTGGCCGGGATGATCAGGGCGCAGCCTGTCCAGCACAGTCCACCGCTGGCGGTAGTGCAGTAACGCTTACGTAGAGCCTAGCGCGGGGCGCAGCTCTTTAACCGAACTCTAATGGAGTCTGTTTTGAACAGAGGGAGGGAGAGACGGGCGACGGGGCCGAACGGAACGCGAGACTGGCACGGCTCTCGGCGTCCCTTCGAGGAGCGGGGCTGACCTGGCACGGGCCTTCTGGTGACTTCAGTATTCGGTTGAACGGACGTTCTCGCGCCAGCGGAGTCTCGAACGATGCCGGATGAGGGAGAGGACGACGGAGGTCGGAGCGCGGCGTCGGAGGTCAAGTTCGCCGCCCTATCGATTGAAAAATACTTGTGAAATCGCGGGCAACAGGATGCTGGGCGACGGGACGGGAAGCGCACGGTCGGATCACATGCTACCGGGGCGCGTCTCGCTTTTGCGGGGCGCGCGATTATTGTAACGTGTGTTCCTATCTTTTGTAGACTTGGGGTGCGACGGCGGGAGGAGGTGATCCCGAGTCTCCTAACTTTCTCGAGCGTGCAGTTGTATCGCGTATCGTCGCGTCTTGTGAATAGTAGCGCGGTTAATCGGGGCGTTAATAATACTATGCGACACGCTCGATCGAGATTTCTGTTTTCTCAATCATTCTTTTCTCTTGTTTATTCGTCTCCTTCTTTTTTGTTTTCCCGCGTCGAACCAGTCGACTTCGGACCCCAGCCAGCAGATAAACGAATACGCCTGCGTACGTGTGCGTAGCAAGGAAGGTTTCACATATTATGCTCGCGCGCATTGGACGATTTAATGTTGCACGCCTCTTCGCGCTTCGGCTAAGTTGTAAATAACGTTGACTAAGCTATCGTAGATTATATCGAGCGAACCCCTTGGCTCTCTTGATCCTCGTGGGCAACGCGGCCCAGCAGGATACCCGTATTTATAGTATTCCCGATATTTCATAAGACGACAGGCTAGTATGGCCCGTGTAAATACGCATGCAGACGTTGGCGAGTCAATAAAAGATTTCTTTCTTTTTCTAACTTATCTGCTCTCTACTCTTTTTCCCCCCCCCCCCCCCCCCCTGCAGAATGGCCCCAATCTCCACTAACCTGGCACCATGAATGATAGTAATAAATTATCCTAACACTGCTGTAATAGCACCTAATCAATTTATACCCTTTGTGTCTTACGATCGCACGAATACATCTTACCCGTGTCGAGAACTTCCAAGGCCGTCCAAGGAGCGTGCTAAAGGTATACATCTATAGAATCCCGCACGCGGCGGTACGTTGAACGTTCGACACTGGTTCGACACACAGCGCCCGAAGAATTGTAGGTTAAAAATGTATCAAATGGTCGTTTCCTCGACTCTCTGAGAATTACCTCTCTTAATCCTCAAGATTACAGCTTCCTAAATATTAAAAACAACAATCTCCACTTGTAAGTACATTTCTCTGTGTCAACCACATTCGGTGTAGAAACGTTCAACGAACACCCACCTCGGTACAGCAACAAACCCACTGAAGAACCTCAAACTGCTCTTCCCAGGTGCTCGCAGGCATCCAAATCCAATTCGATCAATCATCGATCAGTTACGTGTCCCGAACGTGACGTAGGATCCACCGATCTCGCCTCGTTGCAGTGGGCAGTGGTAGATTATCGCCTCGGGATGTTCCTGGCTGCATCGATGTAATCTGATGAACCACCGGCGATAAATGGCCGATGGAATTGGCGGCGTAATCGGACGCGGCCGCGTACGTGCACCGGCGGAGTCGTAAATAAGGCCCGTTATAGATGGAAGTGTGACCCAGGGGGCAGGCAAGCGGCTTGTCACTCTTGTCGGACTTTGAGAGGCTTGGGGTCGCCGGTTCGAGAGATGCTGTCGGTATTATCGAGCATCTGCCCTTTCTCCTTTCCTCCCGGTCTCCCCCTCTTCTCGCCGGCGCACCCGTTATCGCCTGTAATTTCGCCACCGATCGGTCTTTCTCCTTCCATCCCGCCGCGCGAAAATCATCGCCTTCCCTGACAACGAGTTCGTTAATCTCACTTTCGGCTGGCGTCAGTTCAACTGCATGCTATCGACAATACGACGATACAGTGTTTTGTCCCGTTATAAGTCCATGTCCCCTGATTCGTTAAAAGTACATTTCTAACCCCACTACTTCTTTTATGGTGGGGATAATGTGCGACAGCTACAGGCCATGAATTTCGATCGAGACAGATCGAGATACCGCGTGGCATCGTCTTACTCACAAGGAGAGTATTTTAGGTGTCCGCCTCCGATCATTTTGATTTTTAGATATGTTATGGAGGACCGAAAAATAAGAAATACGTGTTTTTTTTATTTTTCCCCGTTTTCATATTTGGGGGGTGAAAACTGCGTTCAAAGTTAGGGTTGAAAAATCATTTTTGTGGAATATCTCGAGAACTATTAGAGATAGGGGAATAGTGTCAATGGACGAATTTCGTGTCTTTGAATGCGAAATATGACTGACTCACCAGATTTTCAAAAAGTCCATTTGTTTAAATAATACATAAAAAATTGTTATTTTTTTGAAAATCTGGTGAGTCAGTCATATTTCGCATTCAAAGACACAAAATTTGTCCATTGACACTATTCCCCTATCTCTAATAGTTCTCGAGATATTCCACAAAAATGATTTTTCAACCCTAACTTTGAACGCAGTTTTCACCCCCCAAATATGAAAACGGGGAAAAATAAAAAAACACGTATTTCTTATTTTTCGGTCCTCTATAACATATCCAAAAATCAAAATGATCGGAGGCGGACACCTAAAATACTCTCTTTGTCAGTCTAAGGCCGGCGCCACACTTGCGGTTGGCCCGCGCGGTTCGCCCGCGCCTCACGTAACACACAGAATCTTATGGAAGGTGTCACACTTGAGCGGTTCAGCCGCGCGGCGGTTTTTTGACCGCGACGTGTAGCGGTCGAACCGCTCCACGCGGTTCACCCGCCTGGAGTGTGATACATTGTTTCAAATGAGCGCGTTCACATTTGCGAATATTTTCCCGCGCGGTTGCAACAGTCGTAGCCAGAAAACTGCTGTGTCAGATATAGATTCGCGCGGACAAACCGCCTATATGTGAACGCATGAAATTCAAGCGGTTCGACCGCCTGTACAACCGCGGGCGGTTGAACCGCGCGGGCCAGCCGCAAGTGTGGCGCCGGCCTTACTGAAAGAAAACGGCGAAGAAGGAAGGCAAGCCGTATACCATGCCGTTTCGTTAGAGGCTCCACCTGTCCTCCGAGCGTGGGACTTATAGCGAGACGAAACTGTATTATATAGGTTGCTGTATAAGCTCTGTCCGCCAGTTCGTTTATATTATGGAGATTTAATTATATTATAATTGAGAATTACATTATATTATAAGATATTATGTAGGCATTTGGTGTTCGGGAACACATAGGTGACGCATCTAAATTTAGTTTAAATATTTGTAGGGTTCGGAAAAGAGTAACATCGAAGAGTCGACGTTGGAGGAATTGGTATATCGGTAAAGCGGCTGGCTAGTACGTAGAGGACCCCGTAGATCTTGGTACGATAAAATCAATGCTGATTTATATTGTTGTCAACGACTTGAAAGAGTTTTCGTAACAACTGGAGATTAAAGACCATCCCTTGTGAATTGAAAAGGTGTGAAGAAGGTGTGAAGAAGTGGTTGGCTAATTTAAGTAAGAGTGCTACATAAATAGTGAATAATAAATCTAAATTTAGTAAATTCGAAATGAAAATCAATATAAAAAATAGTACAAAAAAACCCCAACTAGGTATATTACTCCAATTATAGATTTCGTTTGGACTCCCTTCCTTCTCAAATTTAACATAAAACAAGTTGTTTGAGAAACACGATACAACTGTGTGACGACTTATGTAGACCAAAGTTTCCATCGCGATTCAGATTATTTCCACGCGACAAAGTGGAGTAGCCTCCGCTTCATCAAAAGTTTCAGAAATCGGTAGGGTGTTTCCGTGATCGGATGTAATTTTCCTCTCTGAGCAGCGCCGAAGAAGATCGACGGCGATCGTAAATATCGTCGATACGGCGAGCGACGGGTGAAATACGAGCGGCTTTCGCGGTGAAGAGGAACGCGCAGATTCGAAGACGCAAGGAGCGAAGTGTGTAACGCAATCTTATCATGCGATGATATTGAAATGCAGTTCCTTGGCGACGGACGGTGAAATAAATCAATACGCAGGCCGCTCTATTTTTTCTCCCCCACCTCCTTTTTTTTATTTCGCTCAGGGATGGCACGCGACGGAAATTGTTCATTCGCCAAGAATCGCGTGGATTCCGCTGGCGCCTGACGAGCCCAATTCTTCACTTTTCAACGAGACAAAGAACTGAGGAAATAAAGTCCACGGGTTTATAAAATGAACAGCTCGTTGAGTCCTAATAACACGAAAGCATAGTTTTATTTTTAATAGCAAGGAAAGAGCAAGGGTAAATAAGATAATGTAGGCTTAAAATTCATGAACAAATTATTTTTGTATGTCTACGTATTCTACCCAATAAGAGGATAAAAAGTTGTAAAGGAACCACGTGGCACAGACGAACCGTTTTCTCATAAAAGCCTGTTAAACTTCTGGCCAATCAGATCACATAGAGTCGTTCCTGGGGTGGGGCGTTCCCCCACTCTGTCTCCTTTATGACACATAGAGGGAGGAGCGACGCTGGGTAACAGACTATTAACCGAAACTTTAAACCTTTTTTGCAGGGAAACGGTTCGTTTGCGGCACGTAGAATACGTAGAAATTCATCGAATCAAAATTGAACTGAATTTTACAAGAGATTTCCTTAGTTTCCACGCCTCTGAATATAAACGCAGGTGATGCAATCGTCTCTCTCACAAAACCTTTCACGTTTAGAAGGCTTCAAGAAGCACATAAATCGACTCAACATCGAATCGAAAGCGGTACGCACGCCGTACTTGACCTCTCGTAAAAAACACGCCTCCCGCGGTATTCTGTTTTGGAAAAGCTTCCTCGAATCTCTGTTTTTGCCAGCGCCCCTTGTTATCCAAGGACAAGCTTCGCGCGATTATCGCGATTCCCTCGCATTTGTTTGACAACCCTACTGACACTTGGCTGCCTGTAAAATATCGACCACGAATTCGTCCCGCGATTTTGATTTCTTGGAACTCAATTGGACCGATTAATTTTTGTTTTCGTGGCCGTTTGGCTCGTTTTTGTTTGGTGATGGGTGGAAGAATCGTCCAGTGTGAATGAAGAAAGTCGAGAGACACTAGGTGTCCATTTTTCTCCCCGTTTCTCCTGTTTGGTTTCGATCTGAATGCCATCGGAGTGGAGGGGGCGATAAAGAGAGGCTTTTAGGGGCCCTTAACTCGATTTGTCCGCGTGTAACGAGAAGGAAAGTCATTTTCTTGGGCGAGGCGTGCCATGTGGTAACAGGCACAGGCTTCTGTGAGAACAGATTCACCTGACTGGCATACCAATGGTATGCTCGCTGCTGCTTTCCATCTCGTTGCCAATTTGCTAGCGGTTGGGGCGTTTAACGCATCGACGGGCCCTTCTGGGAGGAACAACGCTTCAATTAAGGGGAGTTGACGCAAAGCTGTTTGGTTCTTGTTTTCGTTAAAGATGTACGGATGCTACCATCGGAAGTGGGCAGCGTGGTGCTCTTTACACCCATTGACATTTTAATTGCTACAAGAAGAAACAGAAATATGGTTAAAACAGTAGGTCAAGAAAACTAAGGATGTCATGGCCTGCGACTTTAATAAATAAAGTTATTCAATTATTAAGTTTCTCTAATTACAGAATTAATTATTTACTGAAACCTAATAATTGAATAATTTTATTTATTAAAGTCGTGGGCCGTGACGGGTGAAGAATAATTAAGACTGCATTAGTTGAAATGATACGAAGCATTTTTCATGAGAATTCATTCAGGCGAAATTTTCGTTCAAAATCAGTTTTTATAGAATTATCGTGGGACGTCGAAGAGCACTCTCGTAGCTCCACAGATAAGGCGTTTGGGTTGCTGATAGATTAATAGAATTAATTAAATTTTGAAAGCTTGAATTCTTCAGATTTTTTAAGTCTCTCTTCGACTCGAGGTCAAGAGATCTTCTGGTATTTAGTAATAGGTATTCGAGATAATGAAAGGATCTTGCCCCACCTTCGAAGAGATTCGAATCAACAGTGGTTTTCGTGTCTGACCAGTGTAAGGCTGTTCTACTTGAAAGCTACTGTAGCGTGAATCTTTCAAGAGTAAAGTAAAATGGACTACGAAAAAAGTGGAAGTTAAAAAGCAACGCTATATCGTCCAGATCTTACTCGTCTTTTGATTTCTACCAGTACTACAGGTGTACCAAAAATTGGATTACCAAGTAGTGTGAAGATATTGAAAAGCAATTTTTCTCGCGCCGAGAAAGGCCGGTCGAAATATAATAACAGAGCCGAGGAGCACGGCGCGAGATACCACAGAGTTTGTATCTAATCTACGCGGCACCCAAGGATCGCCAAGGCGGAGTGCAACGAGAGAGTAAATATTGTACCAGAAGGGGGAACTTTCGTGTGTATCGATGGTCGCGCTATTAATACTGTCCAGTTGCTAGTGCTACAAGCCGCATCATCCTGTTGGATAATAAACCGTGTTTTCCATCTGCCCGCTGGAACAATCGGCGATAGACAATTGTCGCGTCGATGGGTCACGCATTAACTCCTCTACCTCCTTTTTCTCCCGTTTCATGGAGACATGTCTGCACCGTAAAAACCGGTGCTGGGCCCATTCACGGCGCTGTTCAGCACCAAAAGCATTCACAATGGTGTTCTTGATGAACGCGCACTGAAATCATCGATGCATTGCTATCTTACAATGCAGGTCGGCTTTTCATCTCTCCGTGTTCTCCGCGACCATCGTGAAATAAACGAGAGCTGATTTAAGAAGGAGGATGATCCTCGGTCCGTTGCTTCTCGCGTTCAACGTTCTCGTTGCCAGCGGCCAGAGGAGCGAGCAGTGCCAGAGGAGTCAGAAGTGCCAGAGGAGGACAGACGGGCAGCTTATCTGGGAATAGGACGTGCGGAAATCGTACAGGATCGGCAGATACCAAGTGCGTGCCACCTAGTTCCTTCATCGCAATAACTTCCATTAGTGGGATTAAGTTCGACGTCTATGAAAGAGTATCGGTGGGTTCGATGCTTTAGCTTCGTTTAATGAACTGCACGGAACTTGCGTGAACAAAAATGCTCGCGAGTCGTTCGAACCCATCACTAATTTCACTAAATCACTCAGGGAAGGGTAACCACTTGCTACGAATCTCCCAAGGCGATTATTTCTTCGATTTAGAGTGAAATTTTATAGAGTTAAATTTCAGACAGTGGAAGATTGCGATAGAATCTACATTAAGCGAGTAGAAAATTAAGAAACTCAACAGCTGGGAAGCTGAATAATTGGTTAATTCAGCCGTTCCTCGTGCGCAGTTTAAATTTGCTGAGACATCAGTTAAAGTAGCAAGCTCGCGACGCAGTTTATTCATCTCGATGAAGTTTTATCGATTTGCATATTTTTTAAGCGATATGTTTATACTTAAACTTTTTCCACGTCATTTGAGCCTCTGCCTTATCTTCTTCCAGATATGTTTGAAGTTTAAATGGCACGAGTGGAAGCAAATAGAGGGAAGTTCATTTTTTTATACTTAATCGGTTCCAGGAAGCAGAGGGGGAGTACGGGCCGACGATCACGTGCATTGACTTCGACTCCGTGTCCGAAGAGGACAACAGGGCCATGTGGGTCACCTAGAGGGATAGGGTACAATTTTATCAAGATTAAGTTCAGGTCTAAGTACTCCAGGGGACTCCATTACAGAGTGTACGTCTATGCCGAAAAGAACAACAATGCTAACTTCTGTATTTTCTATAACCACAATCCTTTTTGTTCGTCACGGAACATTTATATTTTCACATTGTTGACTAATAAACTTCTACTATTTCACTGTTCTCTCTTTTTTTTACTTCAAAATATACTCCTGTCTGTAATATACTTCTGTGAGTGAATGCTTGCGAGAAACGGCCATAGGCGTGCAACGACTATGGTTAAGAGATATGTCCAAAGGAATCCCGCACATGGTATACGTTGCATGTTCAAATTGTCAGTACCAAAATTATTAAGCTCAAATGAGGAATGTCTTTAATTCCACGAATGCTGTAACAATCTTCGCCCTTTTACAAATTTTGAAACTTATTTTTCTCAATTATAGAAGATCATAGAAATTTTTTATTCTGATTTTTAATTTTTTTAGGACGAAGAATTAGCTCATTTTTGACCGTATTAATGAGACACCCTGTAAAGTCATTTACCAACTGCGTTATCAAAATTTCAAAAATGGTGATTGTCATTTCGAAGTTTATTTTAATGAGGAAGGTATTTTAGCGACGCGTTCGTGACTAAAGGAGGAGTTCTCGTGCAGATGAGAATTAATTTCAAGGGATTGAGAATTAGAATCATATCGTAACGCGGCAGATGACGATGATGGACGTCGTCGATCGTAAATCGCCGAGTTGTGTCGTGATTCTGTTCACCGGGCTCGAATGTCGTGACCAAGATGATTGGATAGGATAAAAGTTTTCCGCGAAGGCACGGGGAGATCGAGAAACCATTAGGCCCGCGGGTACCAGCCTCAGATTCCCGCCGACGACAAGTTCGAACGAATAATGGAATCGGTGGAAATATTTTTTCCCTGCGTGCACGAAACGACGATAAAACTTTCTCGTTTCGCGGATAATTGCAACGGGGAAGGAGGACGGATTTGTCAACCGGGGCATTGCATCATAGATTCCACGAGAAATACGCCTACCGGCACTATGGTGAACAGTCCATGCGGAGACCGCCGATCGGCGTTCAGTTAGCACCGCGGACAAATGAAACTGGGGTGTATCCGCACACGACGTAGGTACGGCAAAAGTTTCAACCTTGGTCCACGATGAATTGAGGCGGAAGATTTGAGATTCTTCTGAAGAATGTGAACTTTGAAAGACGAGTGGGTTTATGAGTTTGTGATAGAGGAAGATGAGAAATAGGGAAGGTTGTAGAATTAGGTGTGGATGAGGTAGATTGGGGTAGATGAAGATGGAGAGGGGAATAGAGTTGTGAGAGAGAAAAGAAAGGGGGAAGGGAGCTGGAAGTGAGAGGGGATGAGGCACAAGGGGTGGGGGTAGGGTGAGATATGGAGGGGGGCGTAAAGGGGAATAGTTATCGAAGAAAAGCTACGGGAGAGTAAAAAGGGAGTGGAGTAGAGTTGTATTAGAAAAAGTAGGGGTTTTGGAAAATTGTGTAGTTAGGGAATTTAAGAATTCGGTACTTTAATCATTTAAGGGGGTATTCTAAAACGAACGATTACGTGTCACGCTGCTTAAGCCCCTATAACTCTGGGACTACGAATTTTACCTTAATATTTTAGGGGCATATTTTCGAAATCCTAAACTATTAGAAAATAAAAAGAAAATCGAATTTTTTGGTAGAATACCCCCTTAATAGTTGAAGAATTGGAGGGTAACTTCACAGAGTGATGAGGGTGCAAGCGTCAGAAGTGAGAAGAGGGTAGTATTTTTAAATAATACTTTAGTAGCAACTTTACAGCCAAATCGGGAAAATCGAATTTTCATTATCCCTTAACTGGGGGGTGGTAGTGATGATGCTTGAAGTGCTTCGTTATTTCGATGTTCTTTCACTTGCGGACGCAGAACTGTAGCTTTATACTCCCCACAAATTAGATTTTAAATAGAAATAGAAAGCGTCAATAGAAACAAATGCATTTCACCAGTCAAGCTTCGAACAGCTTTCGAATTACACTTAAAACCAAAACCAATTATCGCCCTGCTAACTCCCACAAAGCAGTTTCCAAACAGCTATTGCCCCCAAAAGAAATTTAAAAACTCGCAGAGGAGCGTGTATCGCCCCGAAACCCTCGTAACGAAACGATCGCTCGATACCCTAAAAAGCTCGCCGTCGATAACCGATGGCCCGTTATCACGACGCCTATCCACGCTAGCAGAGAAAACTAAAAGTTGCTGACACCACCGAGAGAAACACGTTGGCTTGGTGGTGACACCAAGCCCATCATTCCATCCTAAAATCATTAACGATTAATAGAAGAAATTATTTCCCAAGTTTCCGGCAATAATGTGTATATTAATAAAAATCCATATGGGGAAGAACTTGTATATTTCTCAACAGCTTTTAATTATTACCTATTATTACATAAAATTTAAAGTTGAATTTAAAATTGTCATTTATTAAAAATTAAGAAACAGGAACTTGGCCAGTTTTCCCAACAAGTCTTTTCGAAACTCCAATCCCAGAGCGACGCAACCCTCCAGGCCCGTGGATCGGGCCAGGAGGCTTAAGCACGGTATCACACGCGATCAGGATCACGGCAGGAGCATCGCGACGCCGACGCCGACGCCGACGCCAACCGCTCCAGTAAAACCCAGCCGTCCGTAGGCGTCGAACGCAGTCGAACCACCGTCGCTCGTCCACCGGTCCCTGGAGAAACTGTATCGCCGCCTGACCATCCTCCAGCATCGAACTCTACACACCTCAGTAGCCATCTTCTTCTTCTTCTTCTCCTTGCAACAGCGAACTCGACATGTCACGGGTGAGTTGTCAAGATTCATTGCTACTGATTTCATTGTTTTTGGTGGACTTCTCTGGAAGAAGCGATGCAGGATATGTACTCTGCGGTTCATAATTATTTGGACACCCCCCTGTATTTGCATGCAAATGGATATTTGGTAGAGATTTAATATTTTTTACTGCTTTTAATTCAAAATACTATATAAAATAGAAATTTGGCAGAGTTCTTCGATAAATTTGCAACGTCTTTCATAATTATTCCACATATAGAGTAGGTGTCGTAATATTTATTAACGGGAGTGTATGTGTGGGGAACTTCGGTGACTTGACAATTCCGATGTTTTTTAAACATTGCAAGATCGTGGGGAATCTCAATAGAAGCATCAGGGAATTTGTATTTTCTGGGCTACATTTGCTTCTTCAGGGTGAAACCACTGTACGATAGTGAAAGATAGAATTAGAAACAGGGAGTAGGTTTATTTTAATTAAATTTGAAAGTGGAGTTTAAATTTTGTTTGAGGGGTATTAAATTTTGTCTTTATACGGTATTATTCAATTCTTTTTTAAATTAATCTCCAGTACATATGACAACTTCCAAAAGATGTTCCTGGTATTCAAAATCGAGATGGATTTTACAAAGACCCAAAATCAAAGTTTCCCGTTTCGACTGCATCACGCAGCATGCAGAAGCGAAATTAATTCTGAAGTGCCGTGCTCGATAGCCGCGGCCGCGCAATTACTCAACGAAATCTTCGATCGGTCCGCGAGATCTCCCCGTACAATAAACTCTGCACGGAGAAACGTGATAATTAGAGCTACTAGTTAACTAGTTTCGCCCCCTCGGGCAAAGATTGATTGACTCCTTCCATCAACTTCGAACCCCATGCAACCCAACGCTATGGAGAATCGTGTAAACGAACCTGACACCGCTACTCTCGGGTTTCCACCATTTTCGCGGATAATGATCTTTGACCAATCATCGTACGCAGTTAAACGCCTGTAACTATCCTGCTCGAGGCAGTGTTTAACCATCGCCTTGCCTGACGCGGAAAATTCCGCGTTAAATAAGGGTGTGAAAGGATAAAAGGAACTTATTGTTACGATACTTCATACATGTAATAGATGAGACATGAGATCTACGGGGGAAATTAGAAGCTAATTAACTGTAATTAGTACTGTATCTTTGGATATTGAATTTGAAAGTTATATGCCTCAATGGAGGCCCATAATCACCAAATTCGACTTAAATACAGAGCAGTAGGTACTTGAATTGAAGTAACTCTAGTACGGAATTTGTAAAGTTGCATGGATTAGTACATTTGGATGAAAAGTGACCCAATATCCCATATTTACAAAAAAAAGGGCATACAAAAATAAAGTTCAGTTCATTTATAATTATTACGATTTAATATTTTAAGAATTTATTATATTTCTTAAATAAAAAATATAAAGTTATATTAAAATGAAACACTTAAAATAATCTAAAATCTAATAGCAAAATATTGGAAATATAAAATTTAAACAAAATTATTATTTGTTATTGGCGGTTATTAGTTATTTAAAGATATAAAGGAGTTGACCCGATTTTGGGAAAAATGACCCCATTTCCATACAAGGGTTAAAAAAAGTAAGTTCCTCCTTGAATTCCAAATTCCAGAGTCAGCTATTTCGAAATTTGCTACAGTAATGTAGTGTCTTCGAATTTTCCAACGCTACTGAGGAAAATAACTGAAAGGAACTGGAGCTTGTTACTAAGTAGAAGTTATATAGTTTCCCTTTATGTGAAACACGTGTAGGGGGTTGAAAGGAGAGTGGAGTTCCTGCGTATGAATAAATAACGATCGACCACGTGGTTAGTTGACCAGCGGCCAGTTTCACAAAGGAGTGACGCATCTGAGGGGTTGACCCGCGCTTGGAAGCTTGGAACACAATAATTTCGTGGGGTGTTGGGGGTGGGTCTGTCACGTGTCGCAGAACCCCTACTTCTGGAGGCTTGCCACGTGCTGACTGGGTTATCGAGAGGTGCAGCGTGTTTCTTTAAAGCAGCACCCTTGTTTCACTTCCTCTTCTTCTTGTACATTAGAGATCTTGGTGAAAGGAATGGAGGTGTCAAGATCATGATTTAGCGAAGAAAGTTTTCTGTTTCTGCGTCACTGTCAAAGTGGATTCTCGCCCCTAATGCATTGGGGGGGGGGGGGCTGCGAAAATGGTTTATTTTTAAAAACTAATCTTTATTAAGTTTATACTAAAAAAAGTTAATATTTTTAAATTTGAAATTTTTTCTACATTACTATATTTTTTCTTTACCGTCACTGTTTTCCAAAGTTGCCCCCGCCATAGAAAAAAAGTCTGTGGACACGCATGCTAAGATATTGCCTATTCTATTTCGATAAGAAAGAAAAATTACTTATATCGTCACACTTCGGACTGACCTAAATAGGTAGGTATACGCAGTTCCTTAAAAACTAGGAAGGCTTTTTCTGTGTGCTTAGATCATAAAGAAAGGACATAAGACTTTAGGAGCTTATAATATATGTAGTAAAAAATGCTTAATCAACTTAGGTCCTAAAACTTCACCCATCTTTTGTAACACCCTGTATGTGATCGAAATACGTTCGTCAATGTTAATTTTCCACGTGTGCAATGGGAAAAGGAAAGTGAAACAGTATCGTAGCGAGAGCTCCCTTTAATCAATGAAATATGCGTACATTCGCGAAGTATGCCCCCTACACGCAATCACCGGCGCATATGTCGCCTTCGTGATCGGTCGATATTGCTTAACGCGATTATTGTGCCTTACACTTCCTCTTCCCTTAGAAACTTTCCAATTACCACGTCTGACACCGACCATTCAATCCGTGCATGCAACGGAACCTAAATCGCGTCTAATCCAACAAGAATTAGAAAATAGTAATAGGAAAAATTTCTTCCGCAAAACACAAGAATGTGTTGTAAGAATATGATATATGGACTTCCACGTGATCATCCCTCGTTTCACGCTGATTCACGGCGAACCAACTGTACATTATCAGAAATAAAAATATTTCATCATTCAGGGGGATGTACTACGAGTAGCATACAATTTTGAAGATTGCTTCCTTGAGGTGATTAAACCTGTGAGACACACCAATGAAAAGTAAAAAGTGTACTTGTGAAAAGTTTACTAGGGAATAGTGTACTCGTGAAAAGTTTACACGTGGAAAGTTTACTCGTGAAAATTTGACTGGTGAAAAGTTTAGGTACTAGTGAAAACTTTACAAGTGAAAATATTTCCACGCTATTTAGCGTATTACCTCTTTTTGCTCGTGTGATTCCCTTTGGAATCATTAACTTATTTAACGTTTATAACTCATACCTATCTACTCAACTTTTTTCACTTGCTAGAAAAGTGAAGAGCAGAAAGGGTTAATATTCTACATCGTAGCAAATAATATTAATATCTATCAGAAGTTTGCCAACCTAAATATAAGCCTTCTAAAGTGAAATATTATGAATAATATTCGCCACGATAGTCTTCGTGTTCAAATACATATCGCCTAAGTCTAAAATTCCTCGATCCTCCTCGCGCACCACGCGCCGACCAATTATTAGACTTATCCATCCTGTTGACGACTCTTTCGCCTTGTTTTACTTCGCAGCAACAAAGGTCCGCAATCAATTCGCCCAGATGAAGTCACGTGTGGCCATTTTTCGTCCCGTCTGCTCGCAATCGTTCCTTCGCGTTGCGTGAGTCGTATCACTCGCCACGTGAACATTGACCGTGGTAATTTCCCCAGCTATGGGAGACGTTCTCTTCGTCACTTCTCTTCTGGGCGAGAATTCCATATAACAACAGACGGTTTTTCTCTCAGCTCGACTTTAAATAAAAAATGTAATAATCGATATTTTTGATAATAATTGTACTTTCGTCAGAGTATGGAGCTCGAATTGAAATAAAAAATCGATATTTTATTAAATAAGGAGCTTGAATTTAAATAAAAAAAGTTTTAGAAATTGGTGACAAAGTTGGCTCTCTGAAGCTTCTCTGAAAGCTGATGGAAGATTTCTTTGGACTTCTATTTAATGTTTATTCTAAGCTTAGATACGTTCATTTCTGGGAAACTGTTTTTACCCCCAAGATAATAGCGGTTTTGTTATTGCAATAACTTAGATTTAGAAGGACCCACTAGCTCGGAATACGGACACTCGTGTTTTCTCGACAGCCGATGACGAGTGCCGAGGAAAAACGTGATCGTCGATCTTTTGGAACGAGCAACGATCACAATTAAGTAACAGAAGCTTGGTCGGAGATAACCAGGCGCCTCCGGCTTCGAGTATTAAATTTCAAATACTAATCCGCGCGTAGAGCGCTGTATCTATGCGAGCGGCCGAGCGCACAGTAGTTCGTGTCTATTACACGCTAGCTGGACAAAATTATTTTTTCGCGGTATTGGGTTTATATGGCGTTCAAATTGTTAGAAAACAAACCTCACTCGTATCATAGTTTATTATTTCACTAAAAATATCAATAAAATAAAAATATGACTAATTCAATAGGGGAAAAAGAACAAAACAACACTATTGTACTTTAACTATAATTGGACCGTTTATTTTGAAAGTGGTGTAAGTCCATTTTCTCTTGTTTTTTTTTCTAGTTATACATAAAAAATTTACATTAAATTAAGCATGAATTACGTGATATCTCGGTCCAATTATCAGTTATATCTAACATTATGTCTATTCCTGTAATTTCTGAGTTTTGAAGTTTAAAACCTGGTTTTTGAAATCAGCTTTCTCTGCAGCACTATTAAAACAATGTTTTACTATATGTTCCACGGCGTTCCACGCAACAAGGGTTGAATGTACGCAAAGTAGAGACTTTCTAGTTTTTTTTAATCAAATGATCGATCTGCAAAAATTTGCAAAACTCTGTATTGTGAATTGTTTTCGAGTGCGACACTCGGCAGGAGAGATAGCACAGTTGTTATATTTCAGACTCTATTCGTAAATGTCCCCAAAAAAGCTCAGCTCACTAACACCAGAAATAATTGAGTTGTTAACAAATAATCCCACTGAAACTGTTCTGCAAAGAGCAGTTGCCAGCACCATTCCGCTTGATGAAGATGAGATATCGTCACATTCAACTGAATGTTCTTCGGATGATTCAAGTAGTGAATAAGATTAGCGTGTATTGTAATTAACAAGCAATAGTTATAAGGTACACTTATAGTTATATAGTTAAACTATTATACTGTCGTTTTGGTTTCGTTTCCTTTATCAAATTAGTTGTATTTTTATTTTATTAATATTTTTAGTGACATAATAAACTGTGATATGAATCAGGGTTGTTTTCTAACAATTTCAACCCCATATAAATCCAATACCGCGAAAAAATGATTTTGTCCAGCTAGCATGTAAATAGTATACTCGAACCACTGTGGGGCGTCGCGACTGGACGTTGACCGTTGTTAATTTCCGCAGACAATTTGCTGTTTGTTTGCTTCGTTTAGCTTCTCCTCGGCTGGCAGATCGTCGTTCGTTGCCTCCGCGGCTGTGTGTGTGTCTATGATGTAACATTGCGTAGAGGGACGTTTCGATATGATTTTGTTAGACTTTAGATTGCGGATTCAGAGGTCAGGCTTTTATTGCTCGCCGGAGAATTTTTAGCAAATTGATTTTATTGTGCCAGCTGCAGCGGTGGTCAAAGGGAAATGTAAAATCGATTTAATTGAAATTTTCACAAATTAACTGATTTAGGACATGGGGATATAATTTTATCGGATTATGGTACTTTTCTTAGTGTTCCTAATTGTAAATTTTTTATTAAGTTACGAGTCACGTATTTATGCCACGTGTATATGTAGCTTGATAATGATTTGTGGATGGATTAAGTCACACAGTGAGTCATTTATTTGTTTAAATGTATTTACAATGTGTACTCTTTCTATCTGCCCTTTGCCCCGGCGGTATCAGTGTGTTTGGCTTTGGATGTTATGTTGCGGGATAACTTAATTATTTGTACTCTTATATTTATTTTTCTGTTTTTGGTCGTTGAGTAACGTTGAGTAAATTACGTATGCGCTGCAGGGTATAATTTCTGGTAATGATTTGAATTGACTTGGCTTAGAAATTTAACTCGACTCAATATAACTGAATTTAAGTCAATGCAGCTCAGCTCAGGTCAGCTCAACCTAGAGATTTCACTCGAATATTTACTTCAACTTGACTCAAGTGAGAGATTTGGCTTGAAGATTTATCTGAACCTGACTCAACTTAGAGATTTACCTCAACTTGACGTAACTTAACTTTCCTCAGAATCATGGATGGAATTCTACAACGTCCCACTAAGATTATCGACCCTTGAATGAAATTTCAACTAAAAAAGCTTGATTGCTATTTATAGCGTTCTCTTTTCTCGTACTGATCGAATGTGGCGGTAGAAGATATCAGTAACAAGTCACTCTAAATATTCTACAAACGAGACTTTCGCTTGGACTTTGCCAGGTCCAAGAGCGCGACTAAGAAAAGCTCGTTCCGATAAGTGAACATTGTTTTTCGCTTATTGTATGGCGTTTAGTCTACCTAACAGCCTAACTGATACTCTATCGCCGATTGAACTCGCTCACATTTTCATTTTGCGAAGCCCCCCTGTCGCTAATTGCGTTCTTTTGTCTATGTAGCTCTCTTCGCACTGAGTATCAAGTGAACATAAAAAAATGTTACGTTAAAAAGACATTCTTGAATTGGATTATTAAGAAAGCATATATACTATCTTTCTCCTCGAGATTGAATTTTAAAAATAATTGAAGGCCATCGAGCTGGTTGCATGGCGATGGAGGATCTGTTGCAGTCAGTAGGAGCAAGGAAAGACTTGGAACGAATTAGAAAGTAAGAGTTTATCATAGTCTTATTACCGTTCCCTTGACCTTTTGTGGAATAAGTTTCTCAAAAATAGGGAATTTGTGAAAAATAGGATTTCACAAGAAATACTAAACTGAATTTAACTCAACTAAACTCAACTTGAAGACTTAACTTAACTGGACACAATCGAACTTAGGAAAAGAACTTGCAACTCAATTCAGTTTAAAAACTTAACTCAGATCAATCCAACTTAGGAACGTAATTTAACTTAAAAACTTAACTCAAATCAATTCAACTTAGAAACTTAACTTAAAAACTCAACTTAACTCAATTCAACCCAACCAAGAGACTCAACAAACTCCACTTACTTCTGTGACTCGATCGTACACTACAATTCCCGTCGACTCAACTATCATATAAATTGATTTGGAATCGTGGCAAATTCGAACGCCAGCCTAACTATAAATCAATTCTGGCATTCGAGGCGTTTAATCGAAGATCTCCCATGGTCAAGGACGTGCACAGTTCGTCCCTTTAGCGAAACTATGTGACCGTGAATTTCCGCCACGCCGCCCGCGAATTCCCTCACGCCATGCCCTCTCGATGCACTCTTATCAGCGGTGCACGCGATCGATATCAATCTCTATGGAATTCTCAACCGACAATTCGAAATCTACCTTATTACCAATGTTACTCGCGTCACGAAATAACATACAATTTTGCTGTAATTGATTTATAGGTAGCATGGAAAGTAAAAACAAATTATCTCTAAATTAACTTAAGGTGAAAATCGGTCGGTAGTTTCTGGTACAAACGGCGATGATCAAGCAGATGAAATTACATTTCACTGTAATTTTTGTACAATTCTGTAGATTAATATTGCCTAACAGGGGGTAGCTCGAAATTTTGAATATTCACCCTGTCATAGAGAAAATATAGTCTTGCTTAGTAATAATGCTAAATGCAATATTAATACGTAGACTTTAAGTGGGTAAAATACTTTAAACATACATATGTCTAATAATATTTTGTTAGCACTATCTTTATTATTTTTCCAAAATCTCCAATTGACCCAAGAAAACCTCTCACACCTGTTTAACAGCTAACAGGAAAAAACTTGCAATTTTTATCAAAGTGTTATAAGAGAGCAATAAATAAATGTGGCTAGAATTTGAATTTTAAGAACCCACATGTGACTTACGAAAATTCTATAAGTTTTCGTTAGGTTCTCCAAAAAATTATCCAAATTCGAACAGTATTCCTTGAAATTGAAAAACAGACCTCGATGAAGTCGACTGAAACGCTGCAAGAAATCAAACCTGACAGCCATCGCTGGTTTCAAACAGTTCATAAAGGTTCCACAGTATGGAGGATGATTAAAAAGTGTATACTCTGGCACAGCATCCCGTCGTGGTTATCACTGGAGGGATATCGTGAGAAAAGTGGGTGTCCCGCGAGGGGAGGGGACTCAATGACCCGTGGAACCTCCGTCTGTAAAAAACTCGTTCTGATAGTAAAAAGCAAGCTGTTCGATCCGGTTTGCGCTTCCTTCGCCGACTCGACACTGTTCAAACTCCAGGATTATGACCGATTAGCGATTTGGCAATTTGTCGTGGCCTGGGGCAAGTATCTGGTCTCTTAGTCAACACTGAAACCATCTTCGGTTGATAAAAGCTACATTCGAAGATTCTAATGTACCATCCTACGAATCTATGATTTTTAAATTGTTTGGAACTCCTTATTCTCCCCCAGGGAAATTGAGGGATCCTGTTTGAATAATAAATTGTGAACTTAAATGTAACTCGTTTCACGTGGAATCATGTATTATTGAAAAGTAGCAATAACATGTCTGTTTTATTCGAATAAAATTCTAGGGAACCTATTAGAGGCCAGTATTTTCTTATATAGGGTAATTGTTTCACTGGAAACTATGAAAATTGGTAAGATAATGAATTGAAGTTTAGAGAATTAAGGGAATTAATCATTTTTTATAATAGGTAGCTGTTTGATTTTCTCTACTTTCTTTTAAACATTCAATTTATAGAATTATCAGTCGCTTACCAGTTTTCGAACTGAACTACTCCAAATAGCAATTTGGCCAAAGCCCCCAACGTTTAGAATTAAAATTAAATAGGAATTATAATTAGTTTTATGATTTAAATTATACTTAGTATTATTATTTAAATTAGCATTAGTACTATTATTTAAATTAGGATTTGTGTTATTATGTAAATTGAAATTAGTGTCCACTGTGAAACACTTCCCTTTTCCGAATTTACAAATTGGAATTTGCTGCAGAAATCGCTTTAAGATGTAAATGCATCGAACTCGATGTATCTGGTCGCGAGGAGTTCCCTGATACGGTGCAATTACCGAGTTTCAAGCTCGATATCGCTCAGGCCACGACACGTGATCGGAAATGGCTCGGAATTTTCGAGCCAGAAAACTTTTAGGCACCGTTCCCACCGCTAATTGTTATTACTATCAATGGGGAGGATCGGGCGAGCCCTAACGTCGCGGTTTATCTCGTCGTGATTATTAGTTCACCTGCGGGATTCTCAGGGGGTTGCTTAAACGACGCCCGCCATGTTGGTCGTTCGTCGAACTTCGTAGGCATGTACCTACATGGATCGTTTCAAGAGATCTGTGCACGAAACCGATCTCACTAATGTGGCACTATCGTGGCACATTTGATATTTCATTAGAAAATACTCATAGAAAATTAATTTCAAATTCTTTATCGTATCGGAAAATTTAATTCAGACTATCCTCAACCCTTTCCCTCTTATACTCACGCTTACTAATTAATCAAGCAATTAAATTTGATTTGATAATGTTAAGAAATAAATTATATGTAGGGACGTGTACTCATTATCTTCGGACTCTTGCATTTGCACTTAAATGAGTTCGAAATTCCTTCGCTTTTAGATACTTAACCAGTTCCCTTATAAACAGAAACAAAGCACTCGGACATATTCCCCAATTTCAAATTTAATTACAATGCGCACACCGCGTGCGGAAATCCTTCTGCCCCGATCGGTGCCCGTGCTCCCTGAACGCCCATAGGCGGTCCCCGCCGGGGCCGTGTCCGTCCGCGGTTTCGTAGCGCGGAAGGGTTTTAAAATCCGTGCGAGGGAAGTCGTAGAAAAGTTAGGACAGTGTATTCGAGGGGTGATATATCCTCGCGAGGAGCCAGGTCTGCCATATACATATCGATTGGTGCCATTCGGTGCCTGGCGGTGGCTTCTTCTACTTCCATTCGCCCAGACACCGGATACGACAAACCTCTGCTCGAAAGAGGAAACAACGAGGAGGAGTACGATTACTCTGCTCCTATTCGCTCCACGACTCGCTTCCTCAAACTACTCGCAAACCTTGGGTGCCTGGGCTTCGCCTCTACCCAGCCCCTTTTGCTTTACGATCTTTCTAAAGATCGCAAGCTTACAGTGAACTTAAATTGGAAGGAAAATATACATACACTAATTAATTATCTATGAACGTTGAGAATTTTAGGTTAGGCTGGAAAACAGTCCTTAGACTTAGCCTCGCCTTTGCGATAGTCTTGTTCTTCCTTTCTTTTCTCTTGTTTATTTAATTGTTTGTGTAAGACGCTTAATAATAATTACATTAATGGGTACATTGACGACTGCGGAAAAGAACATTCCCAAACTGCTTCCTTCTTTTATCGAATTATAGTTTAATCGAAGTAGGGAGTGAAGTTGAATGAAGTAATGAAGTCTGCTTCGGTATCAAGAACAGCGCCAGGAGTGTGACTAGAATTACTACAATTTGGACCAATCGTCACTGCAAAATAATGAAAATTCGATGATTATTGGTACATGCTTTAATTTACCGGGTCTAGCGCACTTTTATTAATTTAATGTTAAAAATCCTAAATTTTTGAAGGGATCATACGATAATGTGCTCTTAAACGATCTTCTTTTTCTTAGAGCAGTAGAGAAGTAGTTTTTTTCAATTTTAAAGTTTTCTCTACTAATATTACACGCAGTGACGTTAGAATTAAAAATCCTCGAGCAGTGTTCTATTTATTTTGGAAACATTCCATCATTCCCACTCTTGAGAATTCGAAGTCAAGGGAAATGGAAGGCAGACGGAAACGTGGAGATCAAATGACGAGTGTATCTGATAACACTTTTTCCGATCTACTTGTTCCTGGCTTCTAGAAAAAGATTAAGCTGACCTAGCGGAATTGTAACTTCATCGAACCATGTAGAGTATCTAGCAGAGATATTGTGAGGTCGTAAAAGCCGCGATAGTGCCAAAGTTTACAGCTTTGAGGTTTCGGAAAGAGGAAAGTGGGAAATTTCTGGAAAGTGGAAACCTACCTCTCCACAAAATGCTAAACTTCTTTTTCCAAAATCATAAAGCTGTAAACTTTTATGGCAAATTTTCGGGAACGATAAATTTGAGGAAGCTGCAGATTTTGGCGAGCGATAAATTTTGGGGAGCGGTAAATTTGAGGAGCGGCAAATTTTGGGAGGCGATAAATTTTGGGGAGCGGCAAATTTTGGGGAGTTGCAAAGTTTGGGGAGTGGCAAATTTGAGGAAGCTGCAAATTTTGGGGAGCGGCAAATTTTGGGGGACGATCAATTTTGGGGGGCAATAAATCTTGGGGAGCTATTAAACATAGGGGCTTGAGACGGCTTTAGAAACAATTCACTTTATGTCATGTAGCGAATTAGCAATAACACATATGTGTTAATTTTGTAAAAATATGAATTAATTTTGAAATTGTCTCGACTCTTTTAAATTATAATATCTAGGGGCCTCAAATCTGTTAATCCGCCCCTGCGTGCGATAACGCTCCAAAGAAAAGTGTTTTAGTAGAAATTCTTTTCCTTTGTGTAAAAGAATGTATAATTGGAAAACATTTGTTACAGCCGTTGTCGAAGGGTGTCCCGCAGCTATCAACGAGAGGGCAGATGGAAAGGCGGCGACCACCGTTTCTCAGAGGCCCCAGCAAAACGAAAGAGGTATATTTGAAAGAAGTCGAGGGTCTCGAGTGATCTGACGCATTCCTGGATTATTTCTAACTGATTTTCTTTTTTTTTCTGATTGTCAATCCCTTCTGCGCGGAGATTCAAATTCTATCTAGGCGCTGGCTGCGTGCGGAAATCCTCTACTCGCATCTGTTATGTATAGTCGCTGAACGCCCATGAGCGTTTTCCGCACAGGCTGCGTGCGGAAACGCATTTTTCTATTGGGAGAATGATCTCATTAGAGCTAGTTTTAAATATTAACTCCCTCATTAGCTTTTGGTATCTATGTTACATTCAGAATTCGATAAACGAAAAAGAACCTCTCCTATGCAAATTAATGGAAGGTTGATTGAATATGGAATTTTCTTTTGAAAGTTCAGATAGAGGTCAACGTGTTATACGTGGAGGAATAGAATAAGGTCAGGAAACTATATAGTTACGTTTAAAGAACAGACGATCTTTATATCCTCCTTAAAAGCTCAATTAAAAAAACTGTATTATTGGAGTTCTGTTGTCCCCTTGGAACTGGGCCTTACACATTCTCCTTAAAAATGGAAATTCTAAATGATACTTTGTTCGATGCTTTTCAAAGAAGCGTCCCTTAAAATGGGAATAACCCATAACACCCCACGAGGCGGCCAAGTTAGCAGTGAATTAATTCACCCTATCAAAGAACCGGAATTACCGGAAACTACATGTGTGCATCCATGTGCATGATTTCCATGCACCCTCCTCGTCACTCCTCGTCCTCCCAGCAACAGTAAACAATAAACAGAAACATAACCTGAATCACCAATGTACAGAATTTTATTCCACAGTATTCTATTACGATGTATTTGAAATTGAAGAAAAAGTAGAATTCTAATACCTAATAATAGAATCGTGATACTAGTAACAGTAGTTCTAACAAATAACACTAATTTTAATTTCCACTTTGTCCGCTCAACCACTTGATAATGCAATCATTAATTGTGAACCAAGTATACGAATCAACGAGCAACAGTATAACATAGAAACCTTTAGAACTTCGCAAGGTATTGGCCCACAGAAATCATTGAATCCCCTTACTTTTCTTCCTGTAGTAAACTGTGTGACTCGATTATTTTGTTAAGTTTTTAGCAATTGTTACTCTTGTAGACGGACAGAAGTGCAGGTAGAATGGATTCTGCAAGGAGCACAGCCAGCGCTGCAGGGGATCGTGCGAGCGACGAAGATCTCTCGCCAGACGCATTGGTCAGGCAGAATTACGAATTGAGGCATCGCCTCGAGGAGGAAGCAGCTAATTACAAAAGGCGCCTAGATACGTATCGACAGGCGCAGCAACATCAAGCTGCTCTCGTTTCCCGTTTACAAGCCAAAGTAAGGTCTACCTCTTTGCTTTTGGTAATTCATTTACTAAATACGAAGTAAACCTTTACGTTTTCAGGTTTTACAATATAAGCAAAGATGTTCAGAGCTCGAAAACCAAATGACAGAAACCACTGTGTACGATACTAGTAAAGTTTCTAGCTCCACCCCGCCAGCTGTCTCCGCTTTAGACTCGGCGCATCAAACGTTAAGGGATATACGCGAGGAACAGATTCATGATTTAGATACTGCCTTGAAGAAGCTCGCTGAGGAGCGCAAGAGGTTTTATTCCTTTACTCCATTCTGAGTGGAAGAATATTCTACGTGAATGTTTACATGCATCGTTCTTCTTAGGTGCGAGAAATTGTTGCAAATAAACACAACTTTGAAGGATCAGTTGGAGGAATCTCATCAGACGAATGAAGCGCTCACCAATGACCTGCAGAAACTGAGCAACGACTGGGGTATTCTCAGGGAAGAATTGGCTATCAAAGAAGACGAGTGGAGGGAAGAGGAGCAAGCGTTCAACGACTATTACACTTCTGAGCACAATCGATTATTAAATCTCTGGCGTGACGTTGTGTCTGTGAAGCGATTGTTTGCGGATGTAAAGTCGACTACGGAGAGAGACTTGCTGAAGATGAAGAATAGCGTTACGTCCACTTTTAATGATGTTTCATCGGCTTGCAGTAACACAGGGTTTGCTATGAAAATGCAGGCAGCCGTGCAACCGATGGTAAATTCACTTACACTGGTGCTTGCTGTTTGCATTCTATTATGATCGCGTTTCAGATACCTCATCAAGTCCAACAAGCGCAGGAACAGGTGACGACTGACTTGAAAATAGAACTATCAACGCTCAAGCAACAGTACGATGTAGCTCAGAATGAGATTCGTGCGAAGGAGGAGAAGATCAATCAACTTATCCGTGACGTTCATAATTTGGTAAAGACCACGAATGAAACTATTATTTAAGAAAAGTGCAGGGAATATACAGAGTGACGGTGTGAATGGGTTGCTTTCAGGAAGAGAAATGTGGGGAGGCAGAGGCAGAAGTGCACCGCAATACGCGTATTCAAGACGACATTGAGATTCTGCAGTCAGCGTTGAGAGACATAGCGCACGCTGTGATCCAAGACGCAGAGGCCAGGGACATCGAAAGCAGCCAAGCTCCTCCTCACCTGCACTTGTCTCCCAGCGCGCCTATTCCTCAAAGATCACCGAAAAGAGGTACAAGAAGCAACACCATTCCAGCCTTTGCTGAAAGTACGATCAGCGCTGTGCAAGCAGCCCTGCATAAATATCAGTTGACTATACACGAGCTTCAGGTGTGAAGATTTTATATTGCATGCTTTGGTAAATAGTAGAGCTGTAAATATTCGAGTGTTAGAATAATACGAATAATTTCTTCGAATATTCGAAAGAATTATTCGAATACTTAGATTATTCGAATATTCATTACAGTCCTAGTAAGTAGTAAAACCAACTCATCGTCTAAGGCTCCTGTGAAATCCTGTGCTAACGCGTGCCAATCATTCGTCTCGTTAGGTGAAATTACAGAGTAACAAGGAGCAATTATCAACCACTCGGAAACAGTGTGAGAATGCCGAAGAGAATATTAAAAGCCTGGAGAAGAGAGTGGAGGAGCTGATTACCGAATTAGATGCAGCCCGATCTCAGTGTTCCCAGCTCAATCAAGAGAAAGACATGCTGCAGAAAGGGCTTGACACTGTGAGAATCGAGAAGAATGCGCTTGATAAAAGCAGAGTGGAACTTAACAGCATGGTGCGATTTCTTCTGTTAACTAACAAAGGAAATTAGGCAAACCGAATAATTCAGAAAATTATGCAAATTTGTGGGCAAGTAGAGAACTTCGTCCGTAAAGCCTCGTTCACATTAGTCAAGTTTACTGGCTTCAAGTCGCTTCAAGTCGCTTGAAACCAGTAAACCATATAATCTGTTATTCACTTCACTTGAAATATCCTTTCAAGTTTCAAGCGAAGTAGAGAGTGTTGCAACTTTTCTTGCCTTGAAATAATACAACTTGAATAGTATGAACTTAAAATCACGAAACGACTTGAAGCCAGTAAACTTGACTAATGTGAACGAGACTTAAGACAAACATATTTTTTGTTGGTGCCATAGTGCGATTTTAGGGGGTGAAATCACCCCTTGAAAAAAATGCAAAGTATTTTTGTCGTGGAATATATCCAGAACGGTGAGAGATATCGAAAAGAAATTTAAACAGAAGTTGCATCTTTTTTTTATATCTACAAATCTACGTAAAAATAATTATCGAAAAGTTATCACCACTACCAATCCTTAATTCGAAAATTATTTTACACAGTTTCGTAGTTATAATAAAAAAGATGCAACTTTTGTTTAAGCTCCCTTTCGATATCTCTCACCGTTCTAGAAACATTCCACGATAAAGAAACCTCTGCATTTTTTCAAGGGGTGATTGCGTAATTTTCTGAATTTCCGGGTTGTCTAACTTTAAGTGCGTGTATTTGCGCGCTTATTATCCAGATGCATATCAAATCTTTCCGTTTAGATGGAAAACTTGAACACCGACTACGAAAAGCTGCAGAAGGCTAATAACAAGTTGCAGAAGCTCTGCGATAATCTGGAAGACGAGAAGCTGTATCTTCAAAGCGAGCTTGGTAGAGTATCTAAAGAAGCGGAACTGAGGTATGTCAAATAACAACCTTGTGTACTCGTATCTTCATTGCTCGATCTACCAGTAATTTGAACTATTAGGGAACTGAATCTCCATTCAGAGGAAGACAGATGCAGCAAAATGAGGGAGGAGCTGCTGACCTTGCGAGAAGAATTAAATAAAGCGTATCTCACGAAAGACATGTTGGAACAACAGAAACTAGAAACGGATGGATTGATTTCGCAAATTGAGAAGAACAAAGGTGATTTTTATTGCAAGCCCTCTACTTTTTACTAGGATTTCATTTGAGTCTCCCTCCGCTATGCATTAATACTTTTCTGACTGAATAATCGTTTAGGTGACCTGGAGCTGGAGTTAGAACGTGTGCTGCTGGAAAAGTCAGACGTGCAAGAGGTCCTAATGAAGTTGGAGACAGTTTGCAGTAACCACGAGCACGAGAAACACCGGCTGCAGGAAGAATTGAAGAAGGTAACGTTATCGAACCATTTTGTGCAAACACACTTTATGTTAATCGTGCTTTGTCGATCTTAGGTGATGGAAGAAAAAAATAGGTTGGCGAATCAGTGCGCCGATCAGCAAGGAGACTTGGGTTCTTTGCGAAAGGAGTTGCTTCAAGCGGAGCAAACCAGACTCGACTTGGAATCAGATAAAGTTACTCTGAATGAGAAAGTGAAGTTCTTGGAGATTGAGAAGGAGAAGATTGAGATAGAACTGGCACAGATTACAAGGGAGCGCGGGGACCTCAGTAACCAATTGTCAGTGTTAGCACGAAAGAAAGAATCGTTAAACGAAGAGTTGATGAGAGTCAGACAGAGATTGGAGCAAGCAAACGAGATGAACGGAAGAATTAATCGAAATTTGGAGGACCTTGTGAAGGATAACGAAGAGAAACAGGTAAGCAACACAAATTACTGTTAAGATACAGTTATACCGAGTAAATTCATTCGCATCTCTGCAGGTTCTCTTGGAGTCAAATGAAAAGGAAGTCCAGCGGTTGCAGGAGCAACTCGCATCAATGCGCAGCGAGAAAGAAACTCTGGAAGGTGTTTTATTTGATACGCAAACTAATTTGGAGAGTACGCACGTGAAAAAGACGCAGCTAGAGAAGGAGCAGAAGGAGCTGTTGATAAAGCAGGAGAGCTTGAAGGGACAAGTGGAGAGACTGGTGAAGGAGCTGGAGAACAGTGAGAAGCGTACGAAGGAGATAAAACAATCTCTGACGCAGCAAAGTGGCGACCAAGAGGCTGAATTCCAACAGATCATCTCTAACGTGAAGAAACACAGTGATGATACTATTAAAAAATTGAGCGAAGAAAAGGTAATATATTTAACGAGCTCAAGCGTTAAGTAATGCGTTCGACTAAATTGATTGTATTTACAGGAACAGATAAAAATGAATCTAGAGAAACGACTGCAACAGTCCCTGCTGCAACTCAGCGGAGAGAAAGACAATGAGATAAACCAGTTGCACCAGAGAATAGACGAGATGCAACAGCACATGGAGAATCTGTGCCAGCAGCACGAAGAAGTCCTCCTCAGAGCAGAGAATGATAAGCAGCAAGCTCTTCTTATGGGTAATAAATATTTACAGAGAATTATCCCACAGGTTACTGAAACAATATTCATTACAGCTCACCACGACCAGCAAGCACTATTGGAGAAACTCGAGGGCGTCTTACGCGAAATGGAAGAGGAGAAGACCAACGTCGAACGAATCAAAAGGGAAGGTGCAGCGCGGGCCGAGCAGGAGCGTAACAATACGAACCAACTGCGCGACGAATTAAGCCGCCTTAAGACGAAGTTAGATGAAACGAAGTTGAAAGCAGACGAGGAAAAAATAAAGCTGGACCTGAAGATCGAAGAGCTGTGGAAAGAACGCGAATCGGCGCAGAGGGAGTCTGAGGAACTGCAAGTGCAGTTGCACATGACGGAGGACAGAGTTGATAGCTTGCAAAATCAACTGCACGAAACGATTAGGAAGCTTAAAGATGGTAAAGTTTATATTTATCTTTTGAGATAACGAAGCTTGTTACTTCTGGTATAATGAACATGCATTTCCAGTTGAAAATCTGAATGAGACGTTTCGCAAAGAATTGGTGGACGTTCGAAGACAGTTGGCTGACTCCACGTACGAAAAGGAGAAATATAATAATAGTAACAAAGAGTTACGCGAACATGTGAAGCGCATTGAAAGTGAGAAGAGGGAACAGAGTAGGACCTTGGAAGAATCGTATCAAAAGATTGCGGGTAACGTATATATTATAATTCTGAATTATACTATAGTTGTTTCGCGTGTATTCATACTTTGTGGCATTGTGAATTGCGAAGCTCTGGAGGATATGAAAGTGACTATAGACGCGGAAAGGTCTCGCCTGCAAGCGCAGCTTCGCGACATGGAACGGGAAACGCTGCAGCTGCAGAAGCAGCTGCGCTTCACGCAGAACGAATTGCAGAAGTCTCACGAAAGCAACACGCAATCGCAGAGCGATGAAAAGGAACTGCAAGCACGACTGACGAATGAGATGGAGGAGAGGGAACGCTTGCAGCTTCAGCTGCATCAGTTGAAGAAACAGGTAGCTAATTAAAATATTGGAACCAGCTAATCGTGAGATATCACTAGCTGCGATGCCAATGTGGCGAGTAAAGCCTAGAATTAAAGGTCACTGCTTTTCTTCTTTCTCTTTTAGCTAATGGATGTGGACAACAGTTTAGAAGTAACAAGACAAGAACTTGGAAGGCTGCGCTCGCGAGCGGACGAAGAGGATGAAAGGTGGAGAACCAGGGAGCAAGAGCTGCTGGTGAGACTTGAGGACTGTCGATGTCGCGAAAGGAAGCTGGAGGATCAGAAACATAACTTGGAAGTTTGCCTGGCTGATGCTTCTCAGCAGATTCAGGAGCTAAAGGTAAAACCCAAATCTGAATTTAAGTTTTATATCGTGAAAATGTAATGAAGAAATTTAATATGAATTGCTCAGGCACGGCTTGGAGGATCCGAGGGAAGAGTGAGAGCGTTGGACGCTCAGTTGTCGCAATTGGAAATGGTGAAGAAAGAAGCGGAGCAAAAGTTGAGCAGCGTGGGATCTACCTTACGTCGCATAGCTGGCATTCAAATGGATGGAAGTGTCAACGTGCCCTTTAAACTGATGAGTCCTTCAAGAAGATGGAGTCCAGCGAGAGGTATGCGATTAAGGGGAGGACCTGGTTAAGAGCTGGAGCTAAAGATTTTGCTTTAATTGATAATGATTGTCTTAGAGAATATATTCCTGAAGTTTCAGAGTGAAATTCAAAGTATTTCGGAAGTATCAGCCAGGGGAACCGTAAACTTTAAAATGCTTTTCCTCAAAACAATATCTTTCAAGTTGGCGGGAAAGGTAGCAAAAATACTATTTGACCGATCGACTTTTCCTGGGGCGATTTAGATAAATAATGACCAACCATCGTCGATGAACTAAAAACATTTATGAAAAAAGTAAATTAAACCACTTTTTTGCATAAAAACATCGAAATTTTTTCGTCAAAAGCGTAACTTTCTTTTAAAGTCCCACAATTTTGTCAATTTTAGACTTTTTTCTTACCTCTTTAGTTCATCGACAATGTAAGTTTATGAAAATTAAGAAAAACTTTGGTTTGTTTATTTCGGGCAAGAACTAGAGGCCCATTTTTGCCGGTTTCACAATTCCACTGCCAAGAGATATCAATGAGTAATCAATTTCGACTCGATGAACTTGAAATTTTTCAATTAAAATTTTGTTCTCGCATCGTATAAATATATATTAAAATACTCCTAAAGTTTTGAAAAGATCGACTGTATTTTTCTGTGTTAAAAAAAAATCGCGAAAATCACCTTTTCTGAGCGTCCTTAACCAAGCTCTTCCCTTAATAAACCAACATAAATGATTTGTAATTAATACATGTGTTACGATTCAGTTCAAGATCACTCAGACTCCGTCAGAGACATGATACTCGACGTTGATCCTGAAGTTGTTCGGAAGGGTGTGAGATCTCTCATGCAACAAGTAGCCCAAATTGAACGTGAAAGGGTAGCTACACTTTTTTTCTCTTGCAAACTTACAATCATTTTATAGAACCTTGCAAAATATGCCTGCTTATATTCTAGGACGACTATAAAACTGAATCGTGCAACTTGAAGAAGCAGTTGGCGGAGACTCAAGAAACTCAGAGCAAGACTGATGTTCAAATAAACAATCTATTAACTAATATCAGAATTCTACAGGACGAAAAGAATTCCTTGGAAGTGAAACTTTCTCAGAAGCAGAGTGGTTACGAAATGCAGGTACGATTTGCTTATATTGTCGTAGAAATCGTAGTTTTATTATCGTGCGTTGTCTTTTAGTTAAACGCTTTGCAACAAAAAACGGAGGAGTGCGAGCAGTTGCGCGAGAAAGTGGCAAGTCTTGAATTAATGATCGGCAACAGCTCTGAAGAGAAGGCGCAGTGCGAGGTGAGGATATTTTCTGTCTTTCTTAAGGGGCATTATAATTTATGCAACGCTTTTTTCTGGACAAATTATGAAGCAAATCAGTCTGAACCTTTGTATGGCTTTTTATTTAATATTTAAAGATACGAAAGTTGTTTTTATGTTGAAAATATGCAGTGTAAATGTCGCATGTTCTTATTATTTATGAAATTATATCATCGATAAACCTCAAAAACAATTAAAAGGTAGAAAATTGACAAAATTGTAGAGCCTCGGAGAAAAAGTGCGATTTTTGAAAATAGTTTCGAATTACCTTGTATGTGGAAGGGCAAGTTGATTGCTTGATTAGTTTTCTCTAAATCACTAACACAAATTTGAAGAAAGTTCTTTCGACATCTACAATACATATTTTCAACATACAATTTATTTTTGTATCTTCAAATGTTAAGTATAAAGCCATAAAAAGTTTCAAAATTATTTACTTCATAATTTCTCCAGAAAAAATTCCCAAATTATTTTATTACAATCAAATTATTCTGTAGGACAAGCTAGACAAGCTGAAGCAAGCTTTGAACAGAACAGAAAATGAGAAGCGTAATCTGCAAGAGGAGCTTAACAGAAGCGAGTCTCGTGCCACGAAACTGGAGTTGCAGAGAATGTCGTTGGAGGGTGATCTCCAACGACTGCAAATGATGTTCCAGGAGAAGGAAACGAATATTCACGTACGTTCCCTGTATGACTTTTAATATCCCGATAAGAAGTAATAAATATTTCTAATAATTGCACAGAAACTACACGAGCGAAGTGAAATGCAGAATCGAGCCATGGCTAGTTTAGAAGAGCGTTGCGCTTCGTTAAAGTCCACGATAGAACAGTTGAACGTTGCCTTAGAAAAAGCATCGAACTCGGAGAGCGAATTGAAGGGAGAAATAAATTCTCTGCAGCGCAATGTCATGGAGCTTACAACCACTTTGCAGGCTTCGAATGAAAAGATCAAGCAGGTATCTAGATACGAATTTTCAATGTCTATGTAAAATTCCAAGGAACGATCGTTGCAATTTTATTCCAGCTACAAAAACAATTAACGAATACCGAGAACGAGCGCAGGATTCTATCGGAACGCGTGGAATCTCTGCAACAGTCTCTGAGCGACATGAAGCATACGAACCAAACTCTAACCGATCAAATCACTCGTCTGCAAAATGAGCTGGCGAACAACGAGGTTCAACGTTGTACCTTGGAATCTCAACTGAGATTAGTTAGCTACCCAACGCAAGAAGAAAGTGCGAATAAAGACGACGAGCTGCTGCGACAGCTGCAAACAGCGCAGAGGGAGAGGAGCGAGATGAGAGGAAAAGTGGATGCTCTTGCTGACAAAGTGAGTATCATTCTTCAGGAATATTAGAGCAGCGCTGATGCATTTCTTCGTATTCTAGGTGAAATTGTTGGAAACCGATAAGCGCAATTTAGAGCGTCAGTTGTCCCTGCTTAAATCAACCAGTGCCCGCAGTAAAAGCTACGAACGTCCTGAGAAAGCGCACACAGAATTATTGGGCTCCAGTTTCGATTTGGACCATTTCGAGCAGGAGAACAGAGAGCTGCGATTGAAGCTGCGCAGACTAGAGACTCAGCTCGCAGAGAAGGAAGCGGAACTCATAAGAGTGAAGTCGAGTTACACGCACACTCATTCAGTATTCGACTACAGTCGAGATAGAACCGGGGAGATCGAAAGGCTCAGAGCAGCCCAGTTGCAAGCGGAGAAGCTGTTGGAAGCCAGAGAGCAGAGTCATCGTCAGCAAGTCTTGCGCCTGGAGAATCAGGTACTAGTTTCTTATTCTTCTCTGTTCCTAATCGTTGTAAATATATTTTCTAAGAACGAATGTGTGAACAGATTCAATTGCTGCGCGAGCAACTCAACCAGGAGATAAAGCGTCGACAATTGTACGTGCTACGAAGCTCAAGAGCTGGAAGGGAAATGCAGCAATTGAGACAAGCTTTAGGCGATTCGTTGAGAACAGTCGCACAGGATCCTTCATTAGACGCGGTACTGCTAGAGCATGAAGCTCGAAAATTGGACTCCACTCTGACAAGTACTACCAGTCTGCCGCCGTCGTTAGCTTTACCTCCACCCTCGTCTTACGATAGATCTTCCACGCCAGCACAGCTCAAATGAATCGCCCCGCTACGTCAGACTGAATCGAACACGAAAACTGCCAATGTTCAATGACACTTAGGAGAAGAGTAGCGTATAACAATTCTTCCATTCGTGGGAACATGGGATAACGTAACTTATGCTAGTCACAATTGTATTTAAAATCAATTGCCGTATATGAGTGGGAGATCGGTGATTAATGTACCGTCCACGTAAACTTTAGGCGAATGTTAGTTAATGACGTTAAGATGGGTATCGCAACTTTTTGATAACAGTACCTTGGCGTATTGAAGTTTTTATGTACTTTTTTTATACAACTTTAGGAGCTGTTTAAGGGGACAGTCTTTTGGAATATTTATTACAGTACGATGTAGGTGCCTCGATCGAAACTACTCCGACGCTGAAGAATCATTGGGCCGTAATAAGAGGCCCTTGTTTTTCGAACGATTTCTATATTGTACTACTTTCAGTGTGAGCTTCGTAATAACTAAGGTGCGAAGAGAACCTAGTATCCCAATCCGTCCACGTGTTACGATAACTTTAACTCACATCGCGGCAATTAAATGTATAAGTTGATTATCAACTTGGTTTTGTATCGTGTTATTTTTAAAATGCATGTTCGGATTGCCAAGCGTACGCTTATGATCCGTATAATGGAAAGCGCTTTCCGGGTAAGTTGTGCTGGTAAGAATAATGCTATCTTTAGTCTCGTCCAGAGACCAAAGAGTATCACCGAACGAAAGCATTGTAGAGATATGCTTCTGAGTACGCGATTAGACGAGTCACTGAAATCTATCTAGCATAGAACGTAGGGAATGGTATTTTATTAAAAGAGTACCGAAAACGACATATTTGGCGAACAGTGGATTGTGTCTATTCTTTACTATTGAGAATATAGACATCTAATCCAGCCAAAAGTGTTTAGCTGACTCAATCGAGTTGTCCTGCTTGCGGATCATGAAAAACTGAAATACTTGCGAGACGCGCGTTCCGCGCGAACGTTGAGGAGGAAACAATACGTTCCATTAATTCCGTACGTTAATGCTCAAACTTAATTGCCATAGAATTCTTCTATAGATCGGTTAGTAAAGATGTAGTAATACGTAACGTTCTTTTCTGCATTTATATTTTCAACTGCCATCGTTTAAATTTATTGTTATGGCGAGCGAAATGATCGAAGTGAAAATTCATCTATTCAAATTGGGAATGAGATTATAGGGAAACAAAAGGTAGGTTTTATGATGCTAGTCACGATGAAGCAACGTTATTGCGTTTAATATTGTATAATTATATGATGCGTTAATGAATGTTCACTTTTGTAGAGATACGTATACTTATATATACAATAAACTATTGCAAATTTAGTGTAGAGTTTCGAATCTTGATCTTTCATGAATAACTTCGAATATTAAGAAGAGCAGTGAAAGATTGCAATGTTACGAACGTTAGGGAAGTTGTTAAAAAGTTTTTGAAGAAAATTTTATAGTGAATATTAAATTTACAAAGCGGAGGACTTTAATGATTTCAATGATCTTGAAATATGTTGTCAAGGTCAACGTTCTGCACATCTTTTTCCTATACATGTAACCGTCGCTCGGTTTCAGTCTCCGAAATGTTCGTAAAAATATTATTGATACATTTCTGAAAAAGGCATTACTTGGCTTTATTTATTTTCAGTTGATGAATATTTTTTGTAATATTATATTGGAACAGCAAATTTCGGGGAGCAGCAAATTTTTAAAAGTGACGAATTTTGGGAAGCGGCAAATTTTGGAGAGCGATAAATTTTGGGAAGCATTAAATTTGGAGGTCGACAAATTTTGGGGACGACAAACCCCCTTAGCCTAGGGGCGCCAAATCTCCAAATCCGCCCTTGCATTATCATTACACATTATCAGTGTGAAAGTCGAAGGAATTTTGTTACGTTTTGTTACAATAGAAGTGTGAAATTCAAACGAGTCGATTACTCGGAGAACGGCCGCGTGGGGCTGAGTGGCGCTGTGGTCCACACCACGTGCACCACGGACCCCCGTGCCATAGATGGGAATGCCGTTTTCCATAGCGTGCCAAAAGAGGCAGGAGTGGGGTTCACAACTTAACAACTTTTCTATTCGTCAGTATAGGTACATATAACTTCTTATAGCGTAGTCCTCTTGGCGCAAAAATTCCATTGGCGCTAGATTGGCGCTGAACTTCCGCGCCACTTCAGCGCTATGTATGCAGAGAACCTCTCCCCTCAACCATTTACACACTCAATGGTTAACCAAACCAATCAGATTTGAGAGAATTCAAATTTAAACGAACATCCAACGCGATCTTTTTCAACTGACGGTTATAGCATCATAGCACGCGAAGAACAGTCGCCATGTAATCGGAACGCGTAAATATTAATCAAAAGTTACTTAACAATGTCGGACAGCATAAAAGTTGCGATTAAAGTAAGACCCTTAATCAGACGGGAAAAGGAGGACAATTTGGCTGTGCAATGGGTGGTCCAGGACAATTCCATTGTATCCACGGATCCCGAGATGAAAAAGCGTGGAGATGGTGGATTCTGTTTCGGTATGCATTCATTCTTCTACAGTGTATATTTCTCGCTCTTAACACAGTTCATCGAACCGTGCTCTCATTATCTGCTTCGTTTACAGATCACATTTTCGATATGAATGCATCCAACTCGGATGTGTTCACCACCGTAGTGAAACCGATCGTTGACGCTGCCGTTAACGGCTTCAACGGGACAGTTTTCGCCTACGGTCAGACTAGCTCCGGCAAGACTTACACGATGATGGGCACGCCGGATGAGCCAGGAATCATACCGCTCGCGGTAGAATACATGTTCGACGCTATCGCCAGCACTGCTCGACGTGAATTTCTCTTAAGGTATGCGTACACTGTTCTTAGAGAAAGGACTGAAGTCAGGGCCGTGTTAACAATTTTGAGCGCCCTGGGCTAGAAAAATTTGCAGTTTCTTCTCCAATCGGTGCAAGGTGGTACATCATATAGACCTAGCTCTTCGCGCATAATACATCTTATATAAATATATTTAACATTTTACTCTCGCAAAAGTGATTGCTGCACCGAACCACTGCCATTGCACCACATTGCACACAGCGGCAACGTCTCAGCTCCAGCTACCCAGAGAACCAGCTCTCGCTGACTCGCCTTCCTTTGATATTTCAATGTTCTGTTGTTGTATCTCTCCTTTAGTAAAAAAGCATTTCGACATAGTTGATCACTGGTGCTTATGGGCTACAGTTCCTTTAACGCACTAGATAAGGAGGCCCTGATCAAAGTAATAGTGATGTTTTGAGTTGAGAATTGTAATTTCCAGAGTCTCGTATTTGGAGATTTATAACGAACGAGTAAACGACCTGTTGAACACAAACAACACGGATTTGAAATTAAAGGAAGACAGTAGTGGACAAATTATTTTATTATGTAAGGAAGAAATCACCAATTGTCCTGAGAATGTTCTGTCCATTATGAAGAAAGGGAACAAAAATAAAAGAATAGGCGAAACGAATATGAACGAACGGAGCAGTAGGAGTCACACTATATTCAGGATTGTAAGTTTATATCGAAACTCTGATTTAGATGTAGGATTTCAAAGTCTGTTCACCTTCTGTTTAGACAATCGAGAGCAGAGAGACTGGAGGGAGTTCCGAAGGTGCGATACAGGTCTCGCAGTTGAACTTGGTAGACCTCGCTGGTTCGGAAAGAGCCAGGCAAACAGGTGCAACCGGCGAGAGATTTAAGGAAGGCAGGCACATTAATCTGTCCCTTTCCACTTTGGGCTTAGTTATCATGCAGCTAAGCGAATCGCAGGATACCCAGAAGCATGTAAATTTCCGCGACAGCAAGTTAACGAGGCTGCTACAGAACTCACTGGGTGGTAACGCCATGACGGCGATAATATGTGCTGTGACATCTGCTGCGCTGGAGGAGACGCAGTGCACTTTATCGTTAGTATATCATTATTATGTAGAAAATGTTAAATGTCTCTATCGGATCGTTTCAAACTTTCAGATTCGCATCCCGAGCTAAAAGCGTAAAGAACAAGCCGCATATCAACGAAGTGATGTCAGACGCAGCGCTCTTAACACGCTACGCGAAGCAGCTGTCTAAGCTCCAAGCAGAATTAGAAGTACATTACTTCAACTTTTGTTCCACTGACTATTCTAGCTGTCTATAAAAACGACTGCAATTACCTAACTTTATTTCAGAAAATGAAAACTCAGAATCGGTGTGCTGAAGTGGAAGAAATGGAGACGAAGTTACAGGAGAAGGATCGTATCAATCAGCTGCTGGAAGAGCGCATAGAAATGTTGAAGACTCGTATCGTTTCTGGAGACACTACAACTGAGGAGACGTTTAAATCCAAGTGTAAGAGAAGGCAGACGTGGGGAGGTCCTGGCGTTTCTAATCAACATCTGCCCGTCTTCAAGACTATGGCCAATTTGCCAACGATCAGGGAAACATCTTTCGAGAAACCGGAAGGGAAACATCTTTCGAGAAATAGGAAGAGCATTATCCAGTCTGCCGACTTGATGAATCAAAGTACGTCGATTATATATCAGCGCGTGACTGCATTCACACTCTTTTCATCGTTCGCAGCATTTCAAACAGCTTTCACGGATTTCGAGCTGGAGCTGTTCGAGAGTGAAAGGGACCGCGTGATTGAAGAGACCTTTAGTGACAGCGAAGAGGAGCCATTTGTCACAAAACGTAACACGCATCGTGTCACATTTAGGGATGACGTATTTACTATTAAAGCGAAGACCACCACATCACCGGAGGACACTAGTATCGAGGTAACACCAGAGAAGTGTAGCATGTCTACGCAGACAGCGAGGTAATTACAGGACATTAACACAAGTTCTTTTTCACATTACTTTCATCTATATCGAAAAATTTGTAACAGTTACCAGGCGTCTCCATCAACGCCGAAACATACTTTACGGCAATATATATCTACATTAACAAATGATTACAAAGAACTTCTCGAATTCACGACCCTGGAGAAACAATTATTGTGTCACGAGAATCACTGCTGCGTACATGTAAGTATGATTGGTGTTGCGTTCGTTAACCTTGGATGACCTTGCTCGTTACTTTTCTTCCCTCAGGAAGATGAGGTGCGGAATAAAGCGGAATACACTACAGAAGTGAAGGAACGCCTGGAACGTCTCAATCTTGCTGGAGAATGTAATATAGATCGTATAATTACCGAATTGTGCGATAAACTCGACGAAGCTGAAGCGAAAAGCAGGCAAGAGATAGACAGCAATAAAAAGAAGGTGAAGCAATTCGCGGAATTGCAGAAACAGATTCAAAATATCACCTCCGAGAAAGACGAGTTCGAATATATGAGTCGAGAGTTGCGCGCGCAATTGAAAGCGAAGACCACGGAGTTGGATTTGAAGAATATGTACGAGGAAAATATGAAGGAGCCGGAATTTAAGAAGATCGCGGAGCTCGAGAAGCAAATGGATTGTCTTGTTTCAGAGAAAGAGATGTTGGAACGCGTTAACGCTGAATTGCGCACTGAGTCGTCGAAGAAGGTCGCAGAACTGCAAAAGCAGATTGAGTATGTGACTTCCGAGAGAGACGAGTTCCAGCACATGCGCCAAGAACTGCGCGGGGAGTTAAATAAAACGTCGCTGGAGCTGCAGAAATTGAAGAACGATCCAGCAAGTGTGAGAGAGGAAATGATAGTAGATATTAAGAAATTAGAAAGACAGATCGAAGATGTTACATCCGAGAAGAGTAAACTCGAACGTGTTAACGCTGACTTAAATGACAGAGTTTTAGAACTTGAAGCGACAGTAATGTCGGAGCAAACTGCGCGTCGAGAGGCAACTGAACAGGTTTCGAAATTGCAAGGAGAAATCGAAATTGTGACAGTGGAGAAAAATGAATTTAAACGTGTCAATACTGAACTCGATCACGCTGTGCCTGAATTGAAGCTGAAGATAACGTCGCAAGAATCGGAAGCTCGAGAAGCCAGAGGAAAGATTTCTGAGCTAGAGAGTCTGATCGAAAGTGTGATGTCCGAGAGGAATAAATTGCAACGTGTAAATACCGAAATGGAATCAAAGATCGCGGTAGAACAAACTGCGAGTCAAAATGCATTGGACAAGCTTTGTGAGCTGAAGAAACAGATTGAGGGTATGGCATCTGAGAAAAATGAATTCGAACGGTTAAGTGGGGAACTGAATCGGAAGATTGCTGAGTTAGAATCGCAGATTGTATCGGAACGGACTGCAAGCCAAAATGGAATGGAAACGATTTCTCAATTAAAAGTACAAATTGAAAGTGTAACATCTGAGAAAAACGAATTCGAACGTGTAAGTGGAGAACTGAATCGAAAGATTGCTGAGTTGGAATCGCAGATTGTATCGGAACGGACTGCAAACCAAAATGGAGTTGAGAGGACTTCTCAGTTGGAAGTAGAAATTGAAAGTGTAACATCTGAGAAAAACGAATTCGAACGGTTAAGTGGGGAACTGAATCGGAAGATTGCTGAGTTAGAATCGCAGATTGTATCGGAACGGACTGCAAGCCAAAATGGAATCGAAACGATTTCTCAATTAAAAGTACAAATTGAAAGTGTAACATCTGAGAAAAACGAATTCGAACGTCTAAGTGGAGAACTGAATCGAAAGATTGCTGAGTTGGAATCGCAGATTGTATCGGAACGGACTACAAACCAAAATGGAGTTGAGAGGACTTCTCAGTTGGAAGTAGAAATTGAAAGTGTAACATCTGAGAAAAACGAATTCGAACGTCTAAGTGGAGAACTGAATCGGAAGATTGCTGAGTTGGAATCGCAGATTGTATCGGAACGGACTGCAAGCCAAAATGGAATGGAAACGATTTCTCAATTAAAAGTACAAATTGAAAGTGTAACATCTGAGAAAAATGAATTCGAACGTTTATGTGGAGAACTGAATCGAAAGATTGCTGAGTTGGAATCGCAGACTAGATCAGAACAAACTGCGAGTCAAGGTCCAACAGAGAAGATCTGTGAGCTGGAAAAACAAATCGAGGGTGTCATATTTGAGAAAAATGAATTCGAACGGCTAAGTGGAGAACTGAATCGGAAGATTACTAAATTGGAATCGCAGATGATATCAGAGCGGACTGAAAGCCAAAATGGAATGGAAACGATTTCTCAATTAAAAGTACAAATTGAAAGTGTAACATCTGAGAAAAATGAATTCGAACGTCTATGTGGAGAGCTGAATCGGAAGATTGCTGAGTTGGAATCGCAGACTATATCAGAAAAAACTGCGAGTCAAGGTTCAACAGAGAAGATCTGTGAGCTGGAAAAACAAATCGAGGGTGTCATATTTGAGAAAAATGAATTCGAACGGCTATGTGAAGAACTGAATCGGAAGATTACTGAGTTGGAATCGCAGATGATATCAGAACGGACTGCAAGCCAAAATGGAATGGAAAATAGTTCTCAATTAAAAGTACAAATTGGAAGTGTAACATCTGAGAAAAATGAATTCGAACGTCTAAGTGGAGAGCTGAATCGGAAGATTGCTGAGTTGGAATCGCAGCCCATATCAGAACAAACTGCATGTCATGGTGCAACGGAGAAGATCTGTGAGCTGGAAAAACAAATCGAGGGTGTCATGTTTGAGAAAAATGAATTCGAACGGATATGTGAAGAACTGAATCGGAAGATTATTGAATTGGAATCGCAGATCGTATCAGGACAAACTGCAAGTCGTAGCGCAATGGAGAGAATTTCTGAATTAAGCAAAGAAATTGAAAATCTCGTTTCAGAGAAGAAGGAACTTGAACGCGTCAATAACCAATTGCGCGATGAGCTGGATAAAAAATCGTCTGAGTCAGAAGAGAGGAGCAATAGCGACTATATAAACGAAAACAATAATCTGAAAGTGTACATAAAGGATTTGCAGAATATGATGAAAACCGTTCCGACCGAGAATCAAGATCGAAAGGATCAAATGGAAAACCAGTCACTGCTTCTGTCCTGTTCCAGATTTAATGAAAGCAACGCGGATGTTTCATGCTTGATGATAACCATGGAGGCCGAACGAAGCCAGCTCGAGGAAACACTTCATCTGAAGAGCGCGGAGCTGGACGAAATAAAGGGCGACGTTCGGAGCCTGAAAATGGACGTAGAAAATCTGCAGAAGGCTATTTATTTACTGACCACTGAAAACATGGACATGGCCACGAAATTGACCACCGAGCAAGAAACTGCGAAGCAGGCCGAGCTGAATCTTCAGAAGACGATCGACGAACTTTACGCTCGCATTTCTCACGTCACGAGTGAGAAGATCAATTTAGAAAGCGATCTGGCGTCCTTGAAGGACCAGCTGGAGTCCATGCGCTCCAGAGTACCAGAAACGTATAGCGAGGACCAGCTTCTTGCAACGTATCAGAGCAAAATCGATAAACTAACGGAAGAGAATATTGAATTATCTGTTTCCATCGCAGAGAAGAATAAGGAGCTGGAGAATGTCAAAGAAAGTAAATCCCTGTTGTACGATCACGAGTGCATTTACAGAGAAAAGGTGGCCGTCCTCACTCAGGAGAAGAAATCTCTTCTGGTAGAGAACAGCGAGCTTTCCTCTGACTTGATAGATAAAATAGAAGACAATGATTCGCTGAAGGAACAGTGCGATATCTTAAAGAGCAAGGTGGAGCAATCATTGGCGATGAAGAGCAACGCTGCTGGAAATGATGTGGAACATCTGGAGTCCGAAAATAACGTTCTAAAAACAGAACTAGCAGAGTTGAAGAGAAAGGTGGCGTTATTGTCCGATGAAAATGTAAAGTTCTCTAGTAACTTGTTGGAAACAATGGAAAGTCTCGACTCTTCTCGCGACGAGGGGTCGGGCAGCAATACCTTGCATTTGTCAACGATACTGAATAAGACTGGACAGGAAGTCGTGCAGGAAGAAACTCGCGAGGCATTGGCGAAGAAAATTACAACGTTGCAGGACAAAATCGATCACCTGACTCGATTGAACAAGAAGCTCAGTGACTTAAAGTTGACTCCCTGCAGCCAATGCGCGCACCTGAAGAACTTGAACGAGAGTCGGAGGGCTCTGAAGCTCGAGACGAAGTCTTTGAATCATAAATTAGAAGATCTGCAAAGGAAGTTCGAGCAGAAGTGTGCTGACACTGAGACGTTGAAGAAACAGCTGAATCAGAGACTGAACCTTAGCGCACAGTGTGTTTCTCCAAATGCTAGCTTTGGGGATGAGCTGAATATTAGCTTCGTCGAAGAGAAGATTCAGAGTCTGAATGAGGAATTGCAAGTGTTGAGAGTCGATCATGATAAATTGTCAGTTATGTACGAAGACAAGTGCAGCGAGCATGAACAACTCCAGAGTGGTTTGATTACAGATGGGAGAAGCCTCAGCGAAGACTCCAGGAAGCGCGAACGTATAAATAGAACAGAACAAATTCAGAAGCATATTGATTGTTTAAGAGGCGAAGTGGATAAACTGAATGGGAATAGTGTAAACTTCACTACGATGCTTGATCAATTTAAACAGGATAAAGCGAACCTGGCGGAGGAGATAAAAGTGTTACGAGCTACTAATGAAGAGCTGTGGCAGAAAGTGTCTGATGAGAGCACAGCGGCAGAGAAGGTGGGAATTCTTGAGAATGAATTGACCGCCATGAGCAATGAGATCGAACAGTTCTCAGTGCGAGAGAAGGAACTTGAAACTCAGCGATTGCTTTTGGAAGTGGAATTGGAGGATCTGAAGAACGAGAAGAAGAGCAAGAGTAGTTTAATCGATCCCTTAAATCAGCACATTTCCTCTTTGAAAAATGAATTAGATTTGGCTACGAGTCAGAAGAATGAATTGGCCGCTTCAAACACTACGAAGGACGAATATATCGAACAGTTAGAGTTTCTGAAGAAACACTGCGAGGAGTTGGAAATAGAGCAGGCGCGAAGCATGGACGTAGAGCAACACGCTGCGCTGAGAATCAAAGAATTGGAAGCGTACATAGAACGTCTTCAACAGAGCATAGCGCAACACGAAGGTCTGTGCAAGGATCTTCACGAGAGAGGTCTCCATCTTGAGAATCTCTTGCACGAAAGCGAGCAGGAGAAGGCGCAAGCTGTTGAGACTGAGTTAACGGAGTTTAAAACTAACTTGGAAATCAGATACAAGAATGAATTTAATTCCATGTCCTTGGAGTACGAGCATCGTGTTAAAGAATCTGAGAATAATCTTCAGAAACTCAACGACACGCTGAACAAATATGTCGAAGAGAATCTGAACATGACGCAGGAAGTTACCAGGCTGCGGAACATCGAGGAGAAGTTCAATGCAATGAGGGATGAGAAGGAACGAGTATCCAGCACAGGGAAAACGTTAAGCATTGACAATGAGAAACTCAGCGAAGAATTGAACTACGTCAGAAAGTGCATGATGATGGAGTTAAGATCGCTGAGATGTGACGTAAGCGCTGCGGATCTTTCGAATAAGTCTGTAAATGAGATCTTGCTGATCTTCCTGCAGACGCTGTTGTCGAAGGAGAAAGAGGTGATGAGAACGATGCGAGAAACTTTTGAGAAGGACAAGCAAAAGCTGGTGGATGAGAAACAGCAAAGTGCAGATACAGAGAAACGTGCGACGATATGGGCCAAAGAGTTGGAAGCAGAGATTGAGAAGCTTCAGGCAGACCTGACAGAGCGAGAGCGTGCACAAAAGGAGTATCAGAATAAAATCTCCCAATTAGAGCATCTTTTGATAGAGAGCAATCACGAGAAAGAGATTCTTAAAGAGAAGATGCAGGGGCTTGAAACGGACTTGCACAATTTGCAAACTGAGTTCGATAAGCAGTATAAAGTTGACACTCGACAGGAAGAAGCTATAATTGTTGCTCAGAAAAGGGAGAAACAGGCGCAGGAGACATTCAAGAATAAAGAAACGGAGCTGCGATCGACGCTAAGCTTGGAGAAAGAAATGTACGAAAAGAAGATAAGCGATCTCGCTTACACTATTGAATTGTATAAGACAAAGAACTTGGAGTTGAATAGTACCATCGAGGGGCTGGAAGTTAACGAAAAGCAGTTGAAGAACATCATCGAAGCGAATTCTGCTCAAATGAGGAAGAATAATCATGACATAGAAAAGCTGAACGCAGAGCTGGAACAGCTTACCGAAGCTTACAAAGAGATGAACCAGGAAATGGAGCAGAAGACTTTGCACGTTAAAGAAATCACAGTAATTTTGAAGAATAAGTGCGACCTGTTGGCCGAATATAAGATAAAGCTTGAAGCTGTTATGCCGGAGTATGAGCTGTTGAAGGAGCACGTCAGGGATCAGAAAACTGCCATAGAGCGTTACAAAGAGGAAATAGAGACCCTGAAGAAGGAAAGGGAGACACAGCTGGAAATAATTAAAGATAAATTGAACACGAAGGAAATACAGAACGCTGGATTGACTAAGCAATTGAACGAACTGAGCAACAGAAACGTCGCTTTGATCGAAGAGCTGAACGAGCTAAAAGGGAAGTACGAGGAACTGCAGCAAATGAATGCAAAGCTAGAGAGGAAGATCAGAAATAGCACTAGCAAGATTAAAGCAGAAGCGGAGATAGAAGAGCTGAAGGAGTTGAATAAGAGGCTGCAGACTAACTTGGAAGGTGCAAGCAATCGTGTCGCAGAGATCCAGGAGATTAAGAATAAGACGCTGAAAGAGCTAGTCGACTTGCAGGGTAAGCATGAGCTTCTGTCACAGGAGAACAATGCGACGAAGAAGACATTGGCATCGTACAAGTCTAAATACAGCGCTTCGAGTTTGTTACTGGATAAAGGCAAGTACGATGCACTTCTGCTGGAGAAAAATAGAGTCGCCTTGGAATTGGAAGACAAGAAACTGCTGCTGAGCCAGAAGGATAAGGAACTTGAAGAGCGTGCGAGCAAGATACAGCAGCTAACAGAGAAGAATAAAGAATTTGATAACGAGCTGGACGAATATGCTGCGATAATTCAAGAGCGAGGCGTTGAAATCTCAAAACTGGAGGACAAGTTATACTCTCGTCTGACTGAAAATACGCACATTAATGAATTGGAGGAGAAACTAAAAGATTTCAGGGAAGAAAATGAAAAGCTCAGGGATCGTGCTGAAACGCTCAAGATCAGACTACAGCACGATATGGAACAAACGCGAGAGGACAAAGCGCAGACTGAAATGGTTATTCATATATTAAAGAAGGAAAAACTGGAATTGCAAGCGAAGCTGAACGAGTGCAAGAAACAGCTTGAACTGAGGCTTAAAGAAACAAGCATGGGCCAGTCAAGTAATTCGAAGAAGAAGGTGCAAAATAGCATGGAAGGTGAATGCAATCGGGTTACAGAACTCCAGGATCAACATAATAAAACGGTGAATGAATTAGTTAACTTGAAACGACAATACGATCTCTTGTCTCAAGAGAATATTGAGTTGAAGGGGACACTGGCGGTTTATGAATCCAAGCGAAGCAGTTCGAATTTGTCCAACGACGGAGGCAAGCTTGATAGCGTCTTAAAAGAGAAGAATAACCTTAAGCAAGAATTGGAAGCACACAAATTACTGTTGAACCAGAAAGACAGGGAATTAAATGAGTATGTAAACAGAACACGAGACTTAATAGGTGAAAATAAAGAGCACGGCACTGGGCGTGATGTTGGAAGCTCAAAATTAGAGGGCGGTTCAGTCATCGACTTAAAAGAAAAGCTAAGGATTTTCAGGGAGGAGAATAGGATGCTCAAAAATGTTACCAGAGAACTTCAACGGAGACTCGACGCATGTAGCGAAAGAGTTCCATTAAACGAAGAAAGTACAAGGAAGAAGGTAGGAAGCATTGTGCCTGACAAACAACTCGGCGAATACAAGGAAAAATGTCAGCAGCTGAAGAGACAGATGCACGAGTTAGAGTTGCAGTTGGTATCGAAGAATGGGAAGATTGCAACATTAGAAATCCAGATTCAAAGTGAGAACTTCCCGTATCAGAGGAAGTGCAAAGAACTGGAGGAACGCCTGCTTGCCTTTCGTAGTAAGGTACGTACGATTACAATAAAACAGAGCATTATACTAATACAAATTATAAACTCCCACAATTTGGTGCGCAGAATGCAGAGCTGAACTCCGAAGTGAGAAAGCTTCAAAAGGCTGTAAACGATGGTAACGCGTGGGAGTGTGACATCTGCAGACGATGGCGTGCAAACAGAAAAGATCAAGCCTGCCAAACAATACCCAACGACGCATTACGATTCTGTAGTACTAACAGCGGAATTGTTGGGGTAAGACAGCAATCCTTACTTTTAATCGCAGTTACACGCATGCCTTTAATCTCTATATTTGCACAGGAACACTTGAAAATACAGAAATTGGAAAAGGAGAAAGCGTTGATGAAAGAACTCTGTCGGTCTCGGTCTCGACGAGTAAAAGAGCTGGAGACCATGGTAAAAGAATTAGAAGAAGCTCAAAGTTCTGCTATCTCGAGGCAGCATTTATTAACAAACAATTCAACTTGAAAGGAATTTAAAATCCCATCGTATCTTTGGAATTAATTCACGCGATTTGGAACTAATCTGTTTTATGCTGCACATCTCCGACTATAAGCGATGCACTCGCACGTTGAAGAGCAACAATGTTACATGTTACTTCGCGACTCTTGTATCATATGTTTATATATTTATTTTAAGGAATGTAAATAGTAAGGACCAAGTAATTTACGTATGATGACAATAAAACTGTGATTCAAAACGAAGAATTCGATTAAAGTATTATAGAATAGTGCGATTAATAATGGATGAAACGTACGTTTATAATTGCAATGCAATAATGTATCAAATTATTTTTAGTAAAAAATATTTTACTCGACAGAGCTTATAAGTATTGTACATAATCATTTTATACATGTCATCTTGTGTATTTAGGACTTGTTACCTCAGTGTCCAATATCTCAGGACTCGCTCAGTTTCTGTTTCTTCGTCTTGTATTTGGGCGTGAACTTTTTGGGCCTCTTTTCACCAACTGTTCTCTCGAAAAGATCTGTGGCAAGAAAATTTGTTGGACGTACTTATTAGGTCAGTGAACAAATTTCACTGTTATAAAGAGTGACGTAATAAATCGTCTCGAAATTCTTTCCACGTGTTTCGCTGACTGCTGACAATGAATTTGAACTTAGATTTTCAAAATTCGTAAGTAAGTAAACATGTATATTCTATCAATCAGTATACACAGCTTCCACAAAATTGAAAATAATTGTTATTAAAAGCATAAATATCACTTTAGTTTCGATAAATTAGAATATTTTTTGACATACCGTCCGCTATATAGATTTGGTCATTGTGAATTTTGAAAATCTAAGTTCAAATTCGTTGTTAACAGTGAACGAAACCACTGGAAACAATTCTTTAAATTATCGGACACCGAAGCGTATAGGCGGACACATCAATAAATTTCCACTTTCACCACCCATATCTCAGAAACTACTTATAGGCTGTCGCACATTTTGGCAAAGCGCGAGCGATTAAAATCGGAGATTAATTATAATTACTTAATTGTAGCTACGCTTCGGTCTAGTGTGCGCAGCTCCAGAAGAGTCAATTGTTTACAAACTTTTATCTTCGTATCGCCGCGCTCCGCCAAAATGCGCGGCGGCCTTAATTTGTTGCGATCGATCTCTCATCGTAAGATGTCTTACAAAATTCAGTTCCAAAAACGGGAGAAAAAGCCCCTCATTTTTGGGTCACTCTTTGTTAGACTTCATTTACCTTTATCAGGCTCCTCTCCCACTTCCTCGCGATAATATTGCGCGTCGTCGTCCTCTTGCACTTGATTCTCTTGAACCGATTCCTTGGCGATCTTTCGCAATAACACATCGCTCTCCTTCTTCTTCATTCCCTTCAGTGACTTCTCTTTGTGTTCCTGCTTTTGTAATTCCTTTTTCCTCTGGTTCTCCGTTTGTATCTTCTTCCTCTTCTCTTTCAATTTCTTCTTCTCGTCTCGTCTCTTCTGTATCAGCAACTTCTCCTCCTCCGACTTATGAACGTACTCGTGGAAGAGTACTTCACCATCCAGGAGCCCGTCCTCGACTTTAATCAGCTGAAAAGATTTTAGAGACGAATATTAATTACTGATAATTCTCTCCGGCTTTCAAGAAAGGAATTGCTAACCTCCAGCGTTAACCTGGGTCCCAACTCGAACAGTCTAATTGCACTTTTACTGCTCGCATGATTGCCACGCGAAGACAATTTTTGTGGTAACGTGATGTGACTCGCAGGGTCATCTTCACCTTCGCTTTCAGAAACCGTCCCCTTTGTCAAAAAATCAGAGAAATCCTCGCACTTGGATAGATTTGGTATCTTAGCTTGAACTATTTTATTAACGCCTTTCGATAAACCAACAGGCACAACTCTGATGGCATAATGCCTGAGATCAATTGTCTTCGATGTTGGATTATAATTCAAGCACAGGCAGCGGCGAATTGTACTCAGATCTACCTGCAAGGATACGTAAAAATTTAGGATCTGTAATAAGAGATTAGAACGTACGAACTAGAATCGTCTCTGAATTTACCGCAGTTAAGTTAATCGTAGGAAACATATTCTGGAACATCGAAGCAATAAGCTTCAGCTGCATGCCTTCTCCGCTGAAGTTATTAAGTATTACCAGCGGAGAATTCTTGAACAGTTCCTCGTACACCATTTGCTTCTTTAACACTGAAACTACATCCCGTGCTAGGGAGAAGCTGTGTATTTTGAAGGACAGCGTCGGTCCTCTCGGTAACCTAGTAAACATTTATCGTTCAACCACTCAACAGTACCAATACTAATACACAAAATGTAAACAGCGTAATCGGCTCGATACCTGCAGAGCTTAAAATACATTCCTTGATCCGCCCTCGTAAATATACACATGTGGCTAACGTGAAGCACACTGGCGATAGATACGAAGTCTTTAATCGTATTCTTCTTCCTCTCCTTCAAAGACATCGCCGTGAACGGTTCCATGATTCTGCGGAAGTCTTTAGTGAGCTCGCGGATGTGTTCTCCAGGTAATCCGCGATGGATGACAAAGGAGTGAGGCGCTTGCACTACATCGGGATTCTCTTCTATATCGATCTGGTTGTTCTTCTTTACACAACGGCCCTGTATAATTTTCATACATACATTTTACATACAATCACTTCGTTTTCATAGTAAATATTACTCAGTATTCTTCAGGGGCGAGTTTGGGTATAAGCTGAGATGGAATTTTGGGGAGCGGCAAATTTTGAGCGAACAAAATTGAAAAAGGTTTAAACACAAAGGCTTGAGAGAGCTTTAAAAACAATTCACTTTTTTTCATGTAGCAAAATAGCAGTGACTCATATATGAATTGCCATATTGAATTAATTTTGAAATTGTCTCGACTCTTTTGAATTAAAATATTTGATGATATTTCACGGAATAGGGTGGCACACGTTTATTAGTTTAGGGGCGCCAAATCTTCAAATCCGCCACTGGTGCTCTTACTAAAAGACATATCATCCACAGAAAAAAAACTTTAAGAATTGTGGGTGTAATAACAGTTCGTCAATTGACAGATATACATAAAAGAAACTGATGTCCCTTAAAAACATAGTAAATAATTACCTTCTTACGGCGTCCCATGTTTGCTGCTCCAATTTGAGGTTAGACTTCCTATCACGTGTATGTACACAATAAACTATACAAGGGGTGATCGATTCCGATTCGATTCTTTAGAAAATCTATTATTTTGGTTAAAAGATCGATCTTTTGAATCGATTCTTTGGTATTCGATTTTTCCCAGAATCGATTATTTGATTCACTAGTGAAAGGACCAATCAAATTGCTTGACATTAGTTGGTTTGGTTTGCGTGGCGTCGATTGGTTTGACGTCACGGCGTGAATAGTTTGCAGGATATTCCTGCCCAATGGGCAGCAGCGTGGGGCGGAAATGCCGTATGCGTAGATTACAGCGATGGGGGAACGTCACGCATGCGCGCGATGGCGTTCCCCCATCGCTGTAATCTACGCATACGGCATTTCCGCCCCACGCTGCTGCCCATTCCCCGGCAACACCCGGCAATTCCCCGGTAACGCTGATTCGATGCTGTTCGAGAAGGATCAATAACGAGGAGGATCAACAAAGAGTAAGAGAAATAATTAGTTCTTGCGGTCTATCTTACTTACAAGAAGATGGACACATATATTTTACTTTGTACTGCTGTTGAGTTTAAACTACTTTTAACAACTATATAGTTCCAAAGATAACAACAAAAACTTCTTCTAACAGTCCGCCATAGTCCACTTCATTTTGCTGTTCTAAACGATGACATAGAAATTGTTCAGATGCATTCGGATAAAGGAGCATATATTAATGCTCCGTAAAACTGCATTTTACAACGCAAGTAAAAGGATGAAAACGGAAATTATTAACTCTGCTGATGGAAACAATGTAACTCATCTGCACCTTGCTACTAAAAGCAATAGCAAAAAAATTACGAACCTTTTAAGTAGAAGGGCTAGTATAGATGATAATGGAAACAATGCTACAAGTTCATGTCATATTACAGCGGATACAAGGTACTTAGAAATTGTTTAACACCTTTTAAAATATTTAGCTCGCATTAATTCTGTTTGTACCTCTATGTTTAGGGAACTTCCTCCATTGCACCTTGCAGTTGGTAAAGGAAACAAAGAAATTACCGAATTACCTTTATGGAAACATACTAATGTAAATACTAAAGGAAGACATGGCATAACCTCTGTTCATGTTGCAACAGAGAGAGGATATTTACAAATTGTTAAGCATCTTTTAAAACATGTAGCTGACGTAACTTCTGCGCATACCTCTACAACTCTGCACAATTATACAATACTGCACCTTGCCGTTGAAAAACAGTACGAACAACAAATTAGCAAATTGCTTTTAAGTAAAGGTGCTAATGTAAATTCTAAAAGAACGCATGATATACCTTCTCTTCATCTTGCAACCCAGTGGTGGCATTTGAGAATGGTTAAGCAGCTTTTAAAACTTGGAACTAATGTTGATTCTTTATCTCTGGGGGTTCAAACACCACTGCATTTTGCTATTGAGTACAGACATGACAAAATTGTTAAGCTATTTTTAGAATGCAGTGCTACCATTAATTCTAAAGATGTGAACGATAGAACTATACTACACCTTGCTGTTAAAAAAGTAAGTTCAACAATTGTCGAGCATATTTTAAAGCATTGTTCTGATCTGAATAGAAAAGCAACATCAGCGTTCTTAATGTTGCGGTGCGGGGCTCGAGAATAGAGTATCGCAAGATTCTTAAGAACCCACTTCAATGTGATTTTACTGTCGACCCTAAAGATGCAAATAATTTTATATATACTGCTGTTATGAATGGACATATGGAACTTGTCGAAGAACTCTTAAAACACTGTACTGATGGTAATATGTTATGTGACTCAGCATCTAGAAGAGGTCTGGGATCGGCATACCCTCTGCATGTTGCAACCAGACTGAAATGGGAGAACGTAGCCGAAATTTTGATGAGCTATGGAGGTGATAAAAATGCACCAGATGAAGGTGGAAAAACACCAATATTTTATGCTACTGAGAATGCCTATTTAAATATGACTAAATTTTTAGCTAATAAAGCTAATGTAAAAGATAATCCTGAACTCCTAAATGATGCTATTACGGAGGGGCCAAAGAAATCGTTAAAGTTCTTTTACACCATGGTGCTGATTTTAGCACTAGTAATAAATATGGAAGAATGCCATTGCATTTTATTATTTTAGACGAAGGAAAAAATGTTTGGAATGTCGTCATTGCAAAGATCCTGCTATTAATGTTAAGGGAGAAGTTGCCAAATTGCCTCTAAGTAGGGGAGTTAATTCAAACACTGGAGTTCAAAATTGTATGCCAATGCTTTATGCTGGTATTAAGAAAGGATATGTGAAAGTCGTTGAGGCTCCTTTGTAATATAACACAGATGTTAATTCCACGTATGAAGGCGATATGACACTGCTCCATCTTTCTGCCCCAATATGTAACCATGAAATTGTGGAAATGCGTTTGAACAAAGGAGCTAATATAAATGCTGAGGCCACCACTGGAGAGACTGCTCTTGATTTTGCAATTAAAGGAAAGGACTACAAAAGTTGTAGAACTCTTGCTAAAACGTGGTGTCAAAGTTGATACAACTACGATTAAAAGTAACATATGTACACCACTCCACGTGGGTGTGATTTACGAATGTCTGGATATTGTCAAGCTCCTTTTGAAATCTGTTTCCAAAGTTGACGCTATGTTGGGATCGGACTTAACAACACCACTTCACTTGGAGGGCATTGCTGATCGAAGTAAACATCTGGAAATTGCCGAGTGTTTCTCAAAATTTGTTGGCAAAGTTGATTCTACACCACCCCATATGGCTGCTGCGGTGGATGAACCAGATCTTGCCGATCTTCTCTTAAAATTACGTGTCAAAGTTGATTCTACGGATGATTATGGTTTCACAGCGCTTCACTGGGCTACTAGGAATGGTTGTGTACGTACTGTCAGAGCCCTCCTAGAATACGGTTCTGATATTACTATTGGGTCATCCCATAAGTAATGCGGTTTTGTCGGAGTAAGATTGAAGGTAACACAAAAGAGAACACATTCAACGTTAATCTATAATATATTTACCATTATTATTTATAACTTGTACCCTTCTTACTTTTAAATTTTCATTACCCTGGCGGGAGAAACACTTCTGTTTTGATCAAAAGAATAAATCGATCTTATTTCGGACATCGTGTTCTGAATTAAAAGATTTTCCATTAAGATGCTTTCGAAGACTACTTAATTTTGACCAATAAGGAAAAACCGCATTACTTATACGAAATACAAAAATTACTAAATACAAGACCACGACACTTGGACTATGGATGGTATCAAAGGATTTCATGATAATGATTATAAATCTGATTTTGATTTTTCTAACGATTATACCCACGATGATGATAAAATCTCTACTTATGTAAACATCTTTAAGATTCTTAAACGCCACACGCAAGGTGTAGTATAGTTTTATCGTTCCTTATCTTTAGAATTAGTGGTAAACTCCGCTTTCTAAAAGTAGCTTAACAATTTTTTCGTGTCCGTATTCAATAGCAAGGTGCAGTGGTGTATGAACTTACAAATATAAACGATCAGCATTAGCTCCATGTTTTATAACTTGCTCAACAATTATCAAATGCCCTCACTGCATTACAATATGAAGAGAGGTTATACCATGCCTTCTTTTACATTAGCACCGTTACTTAAAAGCAATTTGCTAATTTATATACGCAGAAGTGACATCAGCTGCATGTTTTAAAAGATGCTTAACAATTTGTAAATACCCTCTCTCTGTTACAATATGAATGAAATATGTGGTTTTATGTTTAGTTATTCTTGTATTTCAAATGTTGATTGGTTTTCGTGGTTTTGTTACTAATGTTTGTAAATCAACTTATTATTGATAATATAATATGTTCTCAAGCCGAATAAATCTATCATCGATGGGTGTTTCTTTACTTCCTGTAAACTATGGATTCTTTGATTTTTTAGAAGGATCGATTGCTTCATGACGATTCTTTGGTTTCGTTTTTTTAGAAGGATTGATTCTTATAATCCAATTTAGAATCGATTTTTTAAGTGTATCGACAGCCCTAAACTACACCAGTGTTGCCAGATTTCAGAAACCTATGGCGCAATCTCGTAAAAGAAAAAAGCGCAATCAATCAAACTGCATGGCGTCAAAATTCAAATTGAATGTTTTGAATCAGAATTATCGTTTCTTTGGATTAGAAGATAATAAAAATACAGATAAAAAAGTAGCTTAAGGGGGATTTCCGTGTAACCACAATAAAAGTAAATGATTTTTCGGAGTTTTTTTTTAAAAACTACTGATAATATATGAAGAAAGAAGAAATAGTAAAAAGAAGCAATTTATTTTTTATTAATAGTCCAACATTGCGATTTGCGGTTTTTGCAAAAAATTAAGCGCAAATTGACTCTCAACTGCACTACATTAAACTTGTCACTACTATCGAAGCAGGTGTTGCCCCGCAATCAACCAAGTTACTATAATTTTCTTTTTACAGTTTGCTAACTGCTCGTAGTAATTATTTAAAAAAATTAAAATGCGCTGTAAAAAGAACTTCCATTCGAGTGCCCAATCATAATAATAACAACAAAAAAGGTAGATGCAATTATATACATAAATCAAGCGATTCGAAGAAGCATCGATACCAGTCACGATTACTTCGCAATATTTTAAACAGTTCCTATGTTAATCCCCCGGGTTATAATCATATTGATTACACGCACGATAATATTTATGTACAGGCAAAATTAACGGTTTCGTAATGTTCCCACGTGTAGCATTAAAATCCGCTTCATCATATGTTGCGCGAAGTCAGTGAACTTTGCTGTTCAGTGTTAGGACCTCTTCTGTCATCGTCGTGTTACAAACTAACAGTAAATTCGAGTAGTACTTTCTAAAACTGCAGTGTACCTACATACTACCATTTATCGCGTAAATTTCATATTTACATACAAACACTGTTCATTTTGCATAAAGTTATTAGTATACACAATTTAATTACTCGTTCCTCCTTTAGTGCGTTCTATTGCTTTCGAGTGCTCGAAGACTGAACCGCGTCGGAGCAACAATAAGAGATCGCGAAGTCCGACTTCCCTTCTCATTCCATTATGAATCCTGGAAACCACTACGGTTGTTCACCGCGTGGAAGGACTCATTGTCTGGAAGCGCGGGAACTTCGGCGCGACTTGTTAACCGAAGAAAACTCTTCTCACGGTGCAAAGTTCACGGCCAACGATCTTTATCTGCCCGGCCGTGTCCGGGGACCCCTCGAGAGTCGTTACACGTTCGAATTACGTCGCCAATATAACGAGGATGCAGAGTCCTCGAATAATCTCGGCACCGCGTCCTTGCCACTCTCCACCCCCTGTAATTTCATCGACGCGACCGTTATCGCTGCTTCGAACTTTTTTGCGATAAGCGATACGCAAGAAGTGAATGCGATATCCAAGTTCACGTTGCTTGCACTTCTCTTTGGAAAACAAAGACATCTATGGCATAGAGTATGCATCTTAAAATCGACGAGCACCTTATCGATTCAGTTTTTATAGTAGTAGCACGAAATTTAAATGTTCTAACCGCTAACGGAAATTTCGCGGGGTAAAATAGAATCGTGCACAGTGGAGAAAGGAAAAATTAGTACACCCCCTCTGTTGGTTGCGACGTGAACTGCGGAATCTGTATTTTCGAATTTGTCAAGTTCTAATATTTTACCGACGCTCGTGCACACATTCCGCGTGGTCTCTTCCTTCGTTACGCATCCTTGATCCTCTATATAGCTTTAGTAGCGAATAGAAACGCTTGCACGCGCCGAGGCAGTGGTTTTAGCAGGCCGCGCGATTAATTGTGGCAATGTCACACAGTTAACCGTTCGATGTTAAAACCGTTCCAACTCTCGCCCTCGCTGGGATCAACGGCTCGGTGATAAGCGCGGACGGAGGGGAATGCTTCGTAGTTCCGGCTTCGGCCTATGGTCGTCACGCTATGAGCGCTGTGATTCGTGAATGGCGACGCAGATAATAGACGCGGTACGATGCACCGGCTGCGCCGAGGTAACGTCTGCCATATGCCGAGCTGGAAACCGGCCGTGATTTTTGCACCCGTCATCGCCGTAAGGGAATCGAAAAACAGAAATCCCCGTTCGTTCTGCCATGCTGCTTAATGACCCCTCTTCAATTGTGCGCCGAGGGTGCTTTCTGCTGGGACTGATGAACTATTCACAGTACTTATCCCAGAAACTTGGGATTCGACTGCATCCTTCCTTTAAAGTTTAAAGAAGTCCAATTTACCAGAATCTATTTAGTATGGTACTAAATATCATTCCGCATGGAAACGTTCAGAACGAGAATGGAGAGATATAAACATATTTTATTCATGATTTGACCGTTGTGTCCCCTGACCCGTATATGCATCAGAGTGGCTTGACCCTTACGTCGCTTTATATGGGACAGAGTGGCCCTGAGCTACAGGTGGATCGAGGAGGAAAGAATAGAAAGCGCTACGAAAAACAGTTAACGGCAGGGATGGGCAAAATTTGTATTTAAATAAATTTTGAATAACGAATAAAAGTTACAAAAAAAAATTAGCCCGGGGTAATTTTATTCAACAGTGAAGTTGAAACGTTCGTCAAATAAAAAATTAATTTTAGTCGTCAAATAATCTGAAGTTAAAGCAACTTTTATTTGGTCCGTTATTTAAATAATTTTTTATTTAGTTAATGCCCAAGTCTGGTTCATGGTTGAACCGAGTTGAAATAATTGTCCCATGATATTTTTGTTCTCATTATGGAATTACACCATCGTTGCACCTAACCTCTTCAATCTGCTAATAGCGCTCCTAATCTTATTAAGCCTGTTTATAAAATTACCAAGGATCATATCACGCGTACCACGTGCTCCACGAACGCAGCACGTGAATTTTGCCTGCCTCTCAAGACGAACGACCCGCGGTATTCATTTAAATGAGGTGGTTCGATAAAAAGCAGAACTGGTTTCACACTTCATCGGCCGCCTGTGCAGTTTCGCATCCCACTTTGAAGTTGAACCATACCTCAGACACATGATTAACTTCATTCGCAATTTCATCAACATTCTGCTTAGATAAGAACCAGCAATTCGACAAAATACTGTGTTGCAATATTTGTATTGTACCACGCGTACATTTTTGCCTTCCCTAAAATATAAAAGAAACTTATCTTAATTAACGCAATAACACCGATCCAGGTACAAAAAGTATAACGCGCAGTCATAAGAATATCTATCGTCGATATATAAACATATCTATCATAAAAGATGGCCCTTTTATTTTTTATCTCGTATAAAGCAATCAAATTCCTTACAATCGTTGCAGTAAAAGAACTACAAATAAAAAAGATTTTCGTGTTAAAGACATATATAAATACAAGTTTCTTTAATTATATTCTTCTCGGTTTATCTTCCACTGGAGGTGTAACACTCGAGCTACTCGAGGTCGTCCCAGACGTCGTCGAAGAGCAAGTGCAAGTGGAACACGAGCTGCAGCTTGATTCGCTCGAGAGATTTTTCGTGCCCGATTTTATACCGGGTATTTCGAAATTATCCCAGACAATGGGCTTCGACTTCGCCTGCCACGACATTGAACTTTCGCTGCTATCGCTGAGAGTCGACTTCTTCACATAGATCGAATCGTAATTAATCGTTTTGGTACCGTACATTTCGCAAACGATTTTAGTCGGCTTCAATTTCTTTTTTATCAAAGGCGTTTGCTTCTTCCTCCAGCAACCAGTCCTCTGTTTCGAAGGTGCCTCCCTCAATAAATATTTGCTTTTAATCTTCCTCAAACGCAGCCCGAAGTCATTATTAGGAACGTCGTCTTCTTCCGAAGACGTCGAGAAAATTATAGGTTTCTCCGTTATCGACACATCGTCCTCGCTGGACGCTTCGTTTCTTTCTGTGACTTCCAACGCACTGTCCAGCGAGTGCAACTGGATCTCGAGGAAATCCGTCGTATCCATGGCATATTCGGTGCCTTTGTTTCCTTTGCAGATTTTTGTTTCGTTGAAATCGATGATGGTCGATAAAAAGTGTTCGCCGAGTCTGTAGGTGGGAGGATAGTACCAAGTGTCCTCGTCGTAGTAGGACTCCTCGGATAAATTGCAAATGGATCCATCCGAGTAATCGCATTTCTTGTCGATCGAAAAATTGTCTATGTCGACACCGTGATATAGTCGAGAAAGGATCTTTGTCTTTTTGTAATCATTATCCGCGCTTTGACCCTCTGCGGCTACAGGTGGCGAGAAGTAATTTTCTTCGCTGTCTGATACGATCATCGATGATTTGTCTGGGTCACACGTGAAATCGTTACCATATACTTTCTGTGAAAACATATTTCTGTTGAGTGGCTTTTATGGAATAATATCGTTTTATTGTACAATTGCATTTAGACATGTGGGGTTGCAACTTTACAGTCGGCCAAGAGTGCGTTCCGCTTACGCCCATATCGCCCGTAACGCCCGTGGTTTTCGTTTTAAAATTTATAAAAATCGTTTGACATATGGAAGAGAAATCTGTGAAATTGCCATTATCGGAAAATACGAGTTTTTAAATATAAATTACGACTCGAAAACAGGAACATACAATTTATGATATTCAATTTATTACAAAATCAGAAAGTTCCTACGGTCGTGGGCGATTTGAGCGTCTGTAAGAAAACGTAAAAAAGTCGCGACTCCCTCCCTTCTCACAAAGCCTTACGTAATTTAAGGACGACCCCCATGAGATGAGTAGATAAAGCAATTGTTAATCGCGTTGACAATGAATTCTCTGAACGACTGACCAAAAATATGAACCACGGCAATTCTGAAAACTTCTGCTATTTGAAGTGAAATTGACAATGAGACGAGGCGAGTTTCGATGTGAACGAGAAAAGAAGTCGCGCCGAGACGAAGCGTAATGAGAGTCAACCTTAAAGCAGCTGATCACCTCGGTGATTCGTCCTTACACGCAAAGTCGAACTTCATCTGAATTATTAAAACAAAGAACACACTTACAGCTTTTCTTGGAAATCGTTGAAGTTGCACATGCCGCGAGACAGGTCTGGTCCACGTACTACATTGCGTCCTTAAATTGAAGAAGTACATTTTGCCTGGGCAGCTCGTGGACTCGCATTCCACCCAATCTCGGGTGTCCTGAAACTTTCCGAATTCATTCTTCTCGAGATTGTTCTCCGCCAGACATCGGCGATCAATGTTGTTATCGACATTGTAACTCTTGACAAAGGAAGACGCGTCCGAATCAGAACGAGGCATCTCGTACGAACCCATACCTGCCCGGGGATAAGACAAGAGCGTAACGATAGTACGTCTGTATAATGGACCGCGACGGAAGCGATCCACTCGGCGAGCTAGTGACAATAATCGAAGGGAAAATCGATAAAGCGCCATCCTACAACTCGCGAAATAACAACTGGGAACTAAGGAATAAGGAACTGTATCCAATGGAAATGTATTATCCTCGCAAGGCGCGAATTGATGTTACCGACACTGTAAGAATTAGTCTGCACGATTTGCTCGCGGTCAAGGTGTGCGTATCAGAATACAGAGGAGACCTTGACATCGAGTAGATAAACAAACGTGTTTCAAAAGGCTCGTCCGCTAGACTTAAGCCAAACATCGCCCGTGACATCACGCGTATACACTGAGATGTTTTTCTGAATCGCGAGACCTTCAGTCCGCGGTTTGTCGTTCAAGAACGGTAAATCGGAGAGTGGTTGGAAATTAATTTCGCAATTTTGGGGACAGTGCGTGGTTCGCGAAATTAGTCTCGCTCGAAATTAGTGAATGTGTCGCGATCGTTGTGCGTGAACGAGTGTGTATAATGTACGCTTGGAGGAACGTTGGCAGAAAAGATTAGGATTAAGGCGAGTTTCTATTCTATCATGTCGGACCTGGTAGTCTATTTATTACGTAATCCGCATTCCACATTCCAAAGTAGGAGTACATTGGGATACTTATGAGGAACAGAAGACTGTGGACGTTTTATAATATTTACTGATTTGTTTCCATGTTAGACGCAGTGACTACGAGGTCACCAAGGAGTCCCTTTCTTCACATAGTCGTGCGCGTGCTGTCTCGTATAGTGCGACGTTCCCGAATTTTGTTCCAAGTCTACCGCGATGCTCCGTCATTAACATACTTCGTTGATTTGGATTGCAAATCCGGCCCGTGTCAAACGAACCGCACGGAAGTTTAGCGGGGAGCAACCGAACAGGTACTTATGTAGGCGTATCTGTAACAATTGTTTGTACGCCGTTTCCGTTTGATCTTATCTGCGAATGGCGGGCAAGATCTGAATCTTGTTGTGCTCTCGTTGGCCACGGGGGAACACGAAATTGAATCGTGTGTATGTTGTTTTGGATAAGCAGAGATGCTCGATTGGGGGATAGAGTTGTAGGTATGACTTGAATAAGGCTAGAAGGGGACATTTTGGTGTTTGAATAATTGAGGAATTTAAATGGGTCGAGATGATTCTTCGAGGAGTTTTTGGGGCGAGCCTTGATGTATGTTTTAAAATAGTAAATGGGGGAAAGTATGCACGAAAAAGTTTGTTAGTGTGTATCGATTGACGGTGAAATAATTAAAGTATTTTATACCGCGAAATTCAAATCTCGGGATATGATTTCACGTTCGACCACCTCAACATTAATGTTTCCCGAAGTAGTTTATAATAATTCCCTATTATGAGTACAGCATTGTGGAGCAGGGCTACTCGTGAATTCGCGAACCGACGTGTAATTAACGCGTCGGAAGTCGTTATCGTAATGAGGAAATTGTATAATATTAACCATTTTACGCTACACGGCGTTCGAAAATTGAAATTACCAATTCCAGCCTCGCGTATTCTTTTATACTCTTGAAAAACCATAAGATTCGCCCAGATTTTCAAGACCCATTTAGATTTTTCAAATTTTCGACATTCCAGCGATTTTCGAAATTATTCAAGCTCCTTTGTCATGCATACCTATGTATATTCGGAGGAATTCGAAGTATTGTTTCCACATTCTTAAATTGCATCTTAATCTCCAATTACACCCTACATCCCATAAAAACTAATTATTTACTTACCCTTCCTAACGATACACATAATTAATACTAAATAACACCAGTAGCTGTTAATATCCACTCTACGCTTTACAATTCTCCCCTCACCGTAAATCTTCCTCAAAAAACTAATTAAACCATAAAAATTAATGTCGAATAAATTGAACCTTTAACCTCCAACAACCATACGCTTATCATTCTGCATGTGCGGGAATCTCCCAATTATATACCTGTATGCTACTCCCTGAACGCCCATAGGCGTTCTCCGCACAGTCCCCATCGTACCCAAAGGCGTAAATAGCAAAAGCTTTAAATCTATTAAAATTGATGTCGATCAAATTACACCGTCGCTCTTGCACGTTTGTTTACCATCCGAGGCCGCGTCGGACAGTCAAAGCTCTGTATTCAAATATGACGTACCCTGCGGAATAATACAAGGATTCGAAGTATCAGCACGTAGCCACCGCAGAGGCTCGTGAAACGGGCCACGGGGACGGGTCAGCCACGAACAAAACCGCTCCTCAAAAAAGTTTTTTTTTCCACCTTTTCCCGGAAGGAACGCCGCCCGAATGAGTAATGCAACGTGCTCGCTCGCGCGCGCGGGCGCGTGCATCTACGTGAATGTGCAGGCTCGGGGCCCCGCGAGGTGAATTACCTTGAAAACCCATCGCATTTTTTTCCCTCCGCAGTGCTCGAGCTTTCTTTGTCGATTCGATCTTTGTTCGAGACGCAGCTGGACCCCTCGGTACATCGGAGCCGGTAATTATTCCCTCGGCGATGGCTTTCGGTCTTGAACTTGTTTATCATATTACAGTGTGCACTTGGAAGGCGCATCGGTGCATTAAGGGACCTTGGAGGGGAGGGCATTGTTATGTTTTCTCGCTTTCTATCGTCGACTGTGTGGGAGGTCTTTAATTTTTTGCTTCTAGTGTTGTTGCACTTGATCCATGGCATTTTTGGGTGTTTCATTTTTGTGGGGTAGGTTTGGTTTTAGTGGGGGTAGTCTGGAGAGCGAAAGTTGAAAATAATCGTCATTTGTTCGTTAACCCGGCTTAACTTTATTCAACAAATGGCGAATCATTTTTTAAACATTTATTCGTTATTCGAAATTTTATTTAAATAAAATTTTTGTCCATTTCGGAGCCCTGGTAATTAAGCAGTACGCGCGATCTGCTGAGAGGTTTAATAAGACGTTTCATACGGACGTTTCATCATTCCGCCTCGTCCTGGCTCGTTACTGTCCGATACTTTGTCTCTCGTCCATTTCGTAATTACGGCCCGTCGGCCAGCGACGAGCTTAACGATCGAGGGAGCCGCCGATGGATCCGCGGATAATTCCACCGTTTACGCGCGCTATTAGCTAAATAAAGCGATCAGAGAGGAGGAATGAAGACGTTACTCGTGCGACCAAGGGCACGCGTTCGTTACAGTTCCTCCCAGGGGGGCCGGGCCCCGTTCACGGACGCGGGGGCCCGCGGCGTGAGGGACTGCGCGGGGTAGGGAGATGCGGGGAGGTTGTAAATTTACTGGTGCCCTTGGAAATCCACAAAGGAGATTATCTACTAGAGAATTCAGCGAGATTTCTCGCGCACCGTAGGTGGCGCACCAATTTCTCCTACCTCCGTGGAGGGGTCGGGGGACAGGTAGGTATTGATTATCTCGAGGTAAGTCCGGAGAATCCGTGCACGGCGAATCGCAACGAAGATATCGAGTTACTTTACTCATTCCATAGCTGATACCTTTGGGGAAAAGGAGGGAATGCTGCGCAGCGGGATGCTGAGGATTTTTTGTGGAAATAGTCACTTCAGGAGGTGGGAGTTTGTGGTTTTCATAGATGAAAGAGGGACCCAAGATATCGCCCGTGTTTGGTCCCACGATTTTGGAACTGAATTTTCTGCCAAATGGTATCTTGTGATGAGACATCAATCACAACAAATTTTCAAATTGAGCCGACAATTAGCTTTTGAGATAGGAGAGGGCTACCACATTTCGGAAGGGTGGTTTGGGGATAACAACTTTAAACTTTACAGTTTTTTTTCTCAACAACTACTTAACACATTGTTGACCGGCAATTTTATGCAAAAACTGACCCTTGCCAGCTGCTATTTTTCCATAAGTGAATAATAAAATGCGTAAATCTGCAGCTGTTGTATATACTTGCATAACACAAGTACCTATACTCGTGACCGGTCAGCAAAGTGTTAAGATATTTGAAAGCTTTTTGATATTTGATATTTGACACTGTAAGTCCCAAAATTAAAAAAAAAATTCCCGGAAAATATTCTACACGCCAATGGTAATGCTATAGTACAGAATTTGATTTTTAGCACTTGTATTTTGTGTTGTTGACGCGGTGGCGTACTACATACAATTCATCGTGTGGCATGCGCAAGTCGTATTATATAGTCTATATAGCACTCTCTTTCTATACCTCTCTTACATACATATATCTACATATACATATAGCCTTCCGTGACGACACCTTATCCCTACAGTAGGGAGTTCTCCCGGCAACGCTGCACAGAAGGATTGATAGAGATATAGAGATGGAGATAAGGACCCAACGCTTCAATCACTTTACTTCACGGTACTTACTATACCTCTTCCAACTGCTATACACCATGACGACCACTGAATTTGCGCGGCACGCGCCAAGTACATGGACCATGGCTGAGTGCACTCACTCCACGCGTTGAAGTCACTGGACTTCTATGGAGCTCGGGAAGAATCTCAAAAAAATCGCAACCACGGGAAAAAAGTGACCTCAGTGTCTCCCCAATCCCTAAAGGCTTCATTTCGAAGAGAAAGTGGATTCGACGCGTGGTGTTCTATTGGGGACATTCTGAACTCTGTATCAGGATTCTGCGAAGGCAGAATCGGAGATGTGGAGATTAGGCATTTGTTCCTGTTGCCCTTCGTTGCGAGTGGTTCGTTTTTCTCCTCGCACAAGCTCCTAGCAACAAGTTGCAAGCCACGCTTTGCACGCACTTGCCAGACACCGCGGCGAAGGGGCGATGGTGGGGATCGGCGGGTACAGAGTGAGAAGGCGAAGAGTAGAAAGGGGACCGGGGAAGGAGGTCCTCGGTGGAATGCCTCGGGAAGACCTAGGGATTCTCACCGTGGCTGCTAAGAGTCTTGCGGTGCTTTTGCGGCTCGACAAAAACCATTTTTTCCCGCGTCGCGCCTAGCCCAGGTGCCCCGGCGAAGGGAACCAGATCGCAGAACGCTCGCAGAGGCTGGGACCTGCCGCAGTGGGAGGAACTCGGGCGATCTTCCTCGTAATTCGAGAGGTTTTTGAATCCTTGATCGGCGGAGGTAGAGTGCTTTCATTCGGGGCCGTTTTCGGATTTCTATGGGCACAGGATGCGCGGGGTGGGGCGCGATCGACGGGGGATGATTCCTCGTGTGAAAATGAATCGAAAATGGGGGATATGATTTTCTTCTAAGAGATACACGTTTTAGGAGAAATGCAAGGATTTTTGGGCGATCGCTGTGTTAGTTGTTGATTCTAATTGGGGGGTGGTTTTTGTGAATGTTTTTAAAGTAGATATTGGCTACGTTTGAGAATCGCTAACTGTGGGTAATGGTTGAGTTGTTCGTAGCCTAATAATTAGGGAAGATGGGTCGATTCGTTTGATGAAACATTTATTTCAGCTTTTTGATGAGCTACTTTGAATTTTTATTCGTAGCTTAAACATTTATAATACATCTTGTAATATTTCATTTGAAACTTTATTTTAAAAAATGCCATCAATGAATATACTTTTTTTGCGCCGCTTGTCAACTTTACGCTTTAGGCAGTTACCTTAATTTTCCCTATAGGGACGAGCCGGGCCTGATCGTGGTACGTCAAGTAGCGTGAATAGGTATAGTACACGTCATACGTAGTCTTCACTGTGTTTAAAACGGTTTAAATTGCTTCTAATTAATTTACAATGCATAAGGGGCGTTTTTGGTCGAGACACAATGATTAGAAGTTTATTAAAGATCTCCAGGTGCCAATCACTACTAATGCATCGATACTAGATCACCCACTCGGCCTCTCATCTAGTGCACCACTATCCCCACAGAATTCACGCTACAAAGTGGAGGGGGCCCATATCTCCGCCCACTTTCCAACCGTCTGCTCTCAGAGCATCAATCTTCACAATCAAATTTCTCGAAAACGAGAGCCGTTTCAAAAAATTTACTTCCACTTTTTTGATTCCCAATTCCTCAAAAAATCATCTCCCTTGTTTTTACCACGAGTTACAAGCCCCCCCCCCGTATATAGTTCCTTAATTTTACTTACTCGTCAATGGTAACTCTAGCTATGAGACCATATTTTAAACCTCGATTAATAACCTCGACTTTAATCATTGTTTACTTCAAACAAATGTTACTGATAAGCTTCTTTTTCATCGTGAGAAGGTATTCAATAGTTCACCATTGAATGCCCCGCGACGTAGAACCGTGAAACGTATCTCGGTGGATCCGCGGAAGGATTCTCACGTGGAACGATCGATGCGCGCGCGTTAGGCGGTGAAAAAGGAAGGGCAGAGTAGAAATTAATAACGGTGTACGTTTCTTTTGAATGGCAATCGTGTACATCGAAGCTTAAACATAATGGGCGAGATGCATTTCAACGCATCCGGGTAACTCTCGCGGGGAGCCGCAACGTGAATACACGAGCTATCTCAGGACTTCTGTGTGGGTGAACGATAGCTGGGTACACAGGATATTTTATAAATTTATAGCATAGGTGTATAACGAACGAAATGGTTGGAGACACTGTGGAGAGTAGATTGCACATCGTGGTAGAAGAATAGGGTCTGCCCTCCTTATAAGACCATACATCAATTTCCAAGTGTAACAATAAACCGGGTTTCCATTTCTGTAACAACTTTCATACGGTTATTTTTATTTAATTAATTAATTAAATAAGTAATTAATTAATTAAATAAGTAATTAATTAATTAAATAAGTAATTAATTAATTAAATAAGTAATTAATTAATTAAATAAGTAATTAATTAATTAAATAAGTAATTAATTAATTAAATAAGTAAAAAAGTGCACCTAAAATTTACCTCATTCCATCTACATTTAACTATAAATAAATAAATAAATAAATAAATAAATAAATAAATAAATAAATAAATAAATAAATAAATAAATAAATAAATATTTACTCGTAAATTTTAGTTGCACTTTTTTACTTATTTTATTTATTTATCAGTTACAATCAGTTAAATGTAGACAACAATGTGGTGCCTAATCTATGCCTAAACGAGGCTAGAGAACTAAAATTTTTAACACAGTACACCTGTGGTACTTTAGTTGTACTGTACAAATAATAATACGTAGTTAAATTAAAGTATGCCTCGTTATAAGGTCCCATATCGATACCAAGGCGTAACAACAACTGGGGTTGCCCATTTCTCTAAGAATTTCCATGGGTACACTTGGGTTTGTTAGTCAAGCATGTCCCCTAAAATTCTTCCGCAACTTCAACTTTCCACAAGTACCATTTTCCACAAATACTTGTCTCCCCATCGAACTTTTTCTCAGCCTTCCAATTTTATCTACAAATACACCTCTCGTCAACCACTTCAACTCGACAATTCCCTGAGGCACTTAAAAACCTGTCTTCAGCATCATATGCATCCTTGCCGAAACATTCAACCACAAATTGTTAAAATCATGAAATTGCAACTCATAGTACTTCGTACACGATTAAACCCCTCCCCAAGCATCCCACACAGTGCTTAGGGCCCAAAGGGCCTTTAATGAATCCTCTTCCACTTAATTCGCAGTTGATAAGCCTCGAAGGCTCGCGTTATTGTAACGACTGGCGGTGGATAAGGGCGGAGGAGGGGCAGAGAAGAAGGAAGACGGAAGGAGCGGAGGAGGAGGAGGAGGAGGAGGAGGAGGAGAAGGATGATGAGGACCATCGAAGTTGATGGCGGTCGATGGTGGTGGCGTGGACCGTTAGTTGGCCCCAGCTCCACGGGAGCGTTGTCCGGGCATTCCGCGTTACTATTCTCCGTCTTCCTCTTTTCCCTCCCTTTCCCTCTGCACCTTGGCCCCGCGTTCCTTTTTTTTCTCCTTTACCTCCGATCCCACTCCTGCCGGTTTCTTGGTTCGTTCCACCGGCATTCCCGGTTCTTCTACCATCGTCTCCTCTGCTGACTACCAACCGGGCCCCTTTGCATCCCCATGCTAACGAACGCGAATCGAACACGGCTCGACCAATTCGCGGTTCCTCCAAGCTTCCCCTTTTCTTAGCTGCAGTCGCTGGGGAACAGTCCTGAGTATGTGGAATGCTTGGATGGGTTTTCTTTTTGGGTTTTGTGAGTTAGGAAGCGGATAGGGTTACCGAAGTCTCTATAACCCACTTTCGTTTCTCGTTGTAGTCTTGATAGAGTGATTCGAGGATGTGGAATATCTAGATGCGTCTGAAGTACTATGTGCTTATGAGATTTCTGAACTAGGAGTTATATATACATATAGTTAGGGTTGCCCTTGGGTGTTTAATCACCTTTCTTTTTGCTTTATAATTGATGGAAAGCGTTTGAGGAATGTGGATAATGGAATTATTGGATTTTTCTTTTGGAAGAGGATCATAAGTGTCTTTAAGGGGCTTGACCATCTTGTAGGCCTAACAGAATGGGTAGATTTCAAATTTCTTTTGGTAGGTAATTTTTCAGTGAAATATTGAGATCTTTTTGGGAGATGTTAGGCAGTGTTTTTACTTTATTTTCATATATTCATTATTAATTAAAGTTTTAACATGGCGGAGTTATATAACATTGTCTACCGCCATTGTCTTGTCAGCTGGCCCCAGCGACTGGAACATGAAAAGTACAAAATTCTTATTTCATCTTTAAGAAAACTAAATTGTCTTCAGTGTAGGGTACGATTTTTATCATATTGTAATTCGTTGAAGTTTTATAAGTCTCCAAAGTTGTACTTTTCCAATGAAAAAAAATGTCTCTTTACAAAGCTGCCATTTCCTTATTTTTTATAATTATTAAAAAATCTTACGTTACTTTGAAGACAATTTAAGTAGTTCTCATGTTCCAGTCCCTTTTGGTGGTGGGAGCCAGCTGACCATACCTGGCGGTGTACAGCAGTTGTGGCGCTATAAAAAACTGTATGAAAATAAAGTTAAAATGTTGCCTAACATATCGTAAAAAGATCCCTATTTTCTCTGAAAAATTACTTGAGAAAACAAATTTTAAAACCTATTTTTTGTCAAAATAGGCCCTAGAAATAAGCAACGTGAGGTTTTTTAAAACTAGATCTCAGGTGTCTTTAACCCCTATTAATAGAATCTAAATGCTAAAAATAGGCTACAAACATTTCCAATAATCATAAATGGTAAGCTAGAAATAGCTGGCAATCCTCTTCAACCCCCTTCCCGTTTGCCCCAAAAGCGTTAGATATGAAACATTTTTATTTTATCTCCCTCCACCTGCTAATTACGAACATCGCAGGACTCATAATCTAAAACTAAACGCGGCAGAGGATGACGTCGATTCAAACTCGAGGTTAGACCGTGATAGATGACAAATTAATGGTTTAACGAGCTTCGAACCCGGAATCGCTCCTTCCTCCAGCTGTTGAATCTTCGCGAGGACTTACTATACACGAGCCACCGCAAATAAGACACCGACGTACTTTGAAATTCTAATGACGCTTCATAAATCGCTGCTAATCACTTCGTCTTGGATGGAATGTTAAAAGAAGGACGATCGAATGATTTAGCGTATTTCGAGAGCCAGAGTCCCCCCAACTTTCGCAGAGTCTATAGTTGGTCCATGTGATTGAGCTTCCATTTTTTGTTTTCGTTAGAAGCTAGGAACACAGCTTTTTGGATCCTTAAGCCACTTTCACACATTACAATTTTATTGAGGACGGTGCAGCAAGAGGGGTGTAACTCCATTTTTGACAGTTTTTGAATTACGATATGAAATATACCTACGTAAACAAAATTCTACATGATTTATTGCAAATAAATAAATATATTAATATTAATATTTCTATTTTTATTGTAAAATATTTTTCGTATAAGTAGAAATAAAAACTTATCAACTCAATAACTACTACTTATTCTGTGAAGATATATATTTTTTAATTAGCATTCTCCTTTTAATGATAAGTCGAAGCAATAATTTTATAAATGTTTTTTTCTAATTTACTCCAAGTTGGTAATGCTGTAAGGATTACCGAGTTGTAGCCAAAGAATCAGCTTAGACTCTTCCTTTCTGTAACTTTAGAGAGCGAACTGGTGAATTTTCCCTACTGCACCTATTCTAACACACTGCAATCAATCTTCACTGTTCAATTGTCCAATCCACGTAATTTCCAAACGAAATTGAATTTTTCACACTGCACCCTTCACAATTTTATTCAGAAACAATCCATAGATAATTCGGAAAGCTTCCTTAGAAAATGGCCCCAAAGATCGAAGGGCCCTTCCGTGACCAAAGCACCACTCTGGATAAATAACTTGTCCAGATAACATCACTATTTGCTATCACTATGAACATAGGTTCTCCCCAGTGGGTCTGTGCCCCTTGGGGCCATTTTTTGATCGACTCAAACTGGCAAGGTTTTCGAGGAAAATTCATTGACGCGTTCGAATTAGTCACCGATCATTTTGAGACTGTGGACGAAACGACATTGTTGAGCGAACTGAGAGCGGAGTTGATCGCTGGGCCAGTGGGTCCCCTCGTCCGTTCCACGGGATAACAGTTCACGGGTGTACCGTTCGCGCTAACGTTATCCACGCCGGTTTCAACTTTGCGTCTGCCAGGCATCATCGCGACGAACGAAAGTGAGAAAGTGAATGGCTGGGCGATGAAAGTACCGAAAGAAGAAGGCAGCACCAGGGAAAACCTCGATACGGTTAACTAATCGCTGGTACTTAATAAATCGCGTCACTGCCGATAGCCGCGAGGAACTGGTTTACAGATGAAAAGTGTGTCCTCTCGCTCCAAGTCCCTTCGTTCTTTGAGTTTTTCACTTTCTTCGTTGAAATGCCACGTTAAAAAATATGATTTCTTCTTTCGTGTGCAGTGGGGGTGGTTGTACACATTGCTTGAGTTTGATAGTACCAGCTACTTCAGATTTTATTGTTCTGGGGATGGAAATTGAAGGAGAATGTTATGTAAGGTGATCTGAATTGCAGTGTAAAGAATAATTGGGGAATTAAGTTGTTTAGGTTTTGCAATGTGTGGTGTTATTGTATATGTAGTTGATTCGTTGATAATAGGGACTTGTTTGACTACCCTGAAGGCTAGATTTAGCTATTTTCGATGATGTGGTAGGATAAGAAGTAGCTTCATTGAGGATAATAGGGGTTAGGTAACTTTATAAGAAATTTATAAGGAGGAATGATAATTTTATAAGGAATTTGGGTAGATTGGGTGTACTATTTTTGGGCAGGTACATAGAGAACCACTACACCCACGGATTTTAATGGATGTGAAACACATTTGGATTCCCAATTCCTTGAATGGGACTTAAGTCACTATATCTCTGCAAGTAATATTATCCCAAGGTGTCCAAGTCCCCTACATCCAAAGCTCAAGCATATGTATAGTGGTATTGATCCTGGAAGATACCACTGCACAGGCTCTTCGCACGAGCCCCACGGAGTGCACCGTATCTCGACAATGTTCCCCTGCGCTCGCTTGCACGCAGCCGCGTTATAGATCCATGTGCTCGGATCTCGATGACCTCGTATCCTTGGCGAGGACTCGCACAACGGTGGAAGGTCGGCCGTTAGTCGGTTGATACACGGCCGCGGCAAAAGTGCCGTGAGGCGCGCTTCTTCTCGTTCGTCCTCCACCACCTCGCCGACGAAAGTAGGATCACGCTTGATTTTCACTCTCCGTGTTTTCGATTACGTAACCGCCCGTAATCGAACCGAACGCGCCGCCTTACGGTTTTATTAAAACAGTTACGTTCGCCTACTTGTTGGGAACGCGGCGCGTCGCGGCCGTCATCCGTCCTCGACGGTGCATCGATGAAGACGAAGAAACCGCTTGATTCTTAGTGACACGTCAGATCATAGGTCATTGGTAACCCCTGAGTAATTCGCAATTCCTCCTGTCGTAATATTTTTTACATTGCATTTTCTCAGTTATTAAAATTCTTTTAATGGTAATTCATTTAACTCGATTTCGCGTGTGCGATGAAACATCATTTATTAGGCTACTCATATTGAAAATTAGGTTAAACAAATATTACGTAAGACACTACCCGACTCCTTCTCCCTCGTTTCTAAGAAAACGTACCTAAGAGATTCGCGACCCCCGACTTTGAGAATTGCCCGCATGAAATTACGCCATGGGTTACAATTTAAAATTGACCCCCTATCTACCGTTCAAGGGCGAAACTATTCTTCCCACCGACAATAGTATCCTTTCTGGATTTCTCCTCCTTCAAGGCTCACCTTCCTTTTCCTAGAACAATGCTTCATGCGTGGGTGGACACATCCCACGCCCTTGTAGCGACCCAATAACGATCCCATATCGGTTTGGAGAACGGGACGTGACCAAGGTTCAGGCTCCAATTACTCCGCGAGGTGTTGGAACTTTCGCCCACCATGAATGGCAGTGGCTGGCTGTCGGTCAAACTATTGCGTCACCGTATGCGTAATCCACGCCACACGCCATTATGTGACCCGTTAGCCCGTTAGAGTGACCCTACTGACTCAATTCGCCATTATAGAGCGAACGATCGCGGCCAGTCTCGCGCGAAGGGAAACGGATCATTGCGCGCCAGCCTGCACGCTATACGCGCTGCTCGAAACAAGGTCGTCCGACGTGTTTTGCGATAGTCAGTGCCTTCTGATATTCCCCTTTCGTTCTCTTTCTCGAAACTCAAAAAATCGACTCTAAAAACATCGCTTTTTATATGAGTAATGAGGTCCGTTAACATTCGGGATATTTTGAGACGATTAAAGTCGAATCAAACGTTGCATAACGATGTGATATTAAATTTTAAAGAGTTCCTCTTAACAGTTGACCCATTTCGCCCAAAAGTACAATTTTTAAATGAATTCCGTCACCTCATCGTCCCCGGCTAGCAGATCTACTCAAACATTCATTTACAATGCACGCCACGGCGCGGCGGTTTCCCTATTCCCCTCAGAATTGTAAAACGTCACAAACCTCATTTCCCAAGAAAGCCTGCTCCGATCGAGCCCGCCCGAGGACAGTTCAACGACATTTCGTTCAAACACACTAGTCGCGTCTCGTATAATATTGATCCTGCGCGAACAGACGCGTCTTCCACGAATTTCCGGGTCAGGGGCTTGAGAACGGCCCATATTCGAGCAAATATTTGCGAGCGCTGCTTCCTAGACGACAGAATCGGCTTACAGTTCGAGGAAGCCCGTTCCTCTCGCGCGCCACTTGGCCGGCGGATGCGCGCGCAGCCGCCCCGCCGCAACCTGTCCGGCAAAGGTCTAACGGTCCTCGAGTTCGCTCTAAAAAGATTCGGCGATTATCTAACGCTGGTTGCGCAATCGCGATTGTGCAACGCGAAAACGTAATCCGTAAAAGTGTTACGCCGCTGGAATGAATAACCTTTTTATCCTCTGCCACTCCCGTCTCCCCCCACGACGCCGTAGGTCCCACCATCTCTGCCAGTCTTTCTCCGCGTTCTTTCTCTTTCGACAACCGTTCCAGCAGACCGAGACCGAGCAAGGCGGACGATTATGCTCTCGAACTCTCACCACAACCTTGACCCACTGAACCCACGGGATCCCTATTCGATCACACCCATGGAATAATTCTTGATTACGATTTTTTAAAAGGAGATCGAATTTTTCAGCGGCTCTAATTTTTGGCTGATAGATGATTTAGCGGAAGTTGCGGATTCTTTTGGAATATTTGAAGGGTAAGGGGAAAAAGTAGTAATGGCCATTTTTCGTCATTTTGCGATTTATAGCATATTTTGTTGGTTGCAACTGGGACTACAGAACTGTCCAGTGGCTTTCCTTGTTTTGATAATAATAGAAGTGAAAATTCTTATTTTGCTTGAATATGCTACCCTGTCCAAATTTGAAAAAATATTAAAAGTATAAGCTTCATGTTAGGAAGAATGTAGACAAATTTATTGAACCTTGTTTCTTTACTGGTGGACTAAAGTATTAAAACTTAATTTTCTCGATGAAGTTGCTTTGTGACATTCCCTGTTTTTTCCCTTGCCCTTCAATTTATTACACTTTTGCGTGTTCTGTTGTACTGGAGGAGAGGAATTTGAGAAATTTACAGAGGAGATTATATCCTTGAAGGTAAACGGATCCTCTGTCCATCGCTGAACTCCATAATTAATGGCACCTCTGCACCTGCGACCATGTTAATTTCTCCTCAGAGCAGAGCCCGCGCGTCAAAACTGTCCCTTCTGGAGCGTTCCGCGGCGTGGAGCCATAAAGAGCGGAGAAAATTGTATTACCGATATTATCTAACGATGGAAAGTGGCGCAAGGCCGCTTTCTTCTTACTCAACCGCCTATTACACCTGAACGTTGTAACACAGGGGCCTCCTCTTTCCCGCTCGATCCGTCGCTCGTTCGCGGGAGCGAGAAATTAATGCGGTCGCCGAAGAATCGTCCCTCTCCCTCGTCGAACACGTGGAAAAGTGGCTTTTCACTCTCTCGGGTGTTGCTTCACGCTTGCACAACGAAACGTCCCCCTTTGAACCCTTTAACGCCTCCTGCATACTATTCATTTGTCCATTAACAAAACTGTTTATTTAAATTATTATTATTAAGTAGACGTATTTATCGCACAAACGAGCATACATAAAAGCAAGCAGGAGTTAAGAAAGAAGAACAAGGCAAACGCAAAGGTCAGGTTCAGTCTAGTGACTGCTTTCCAACTAACTTAATCTTTCCAACTTAGGTAATCTAAAAACCTAAGTAATCTTTAAATCGAGCACTGTCCACTATTTCTCGTTTAGTTATACGTTACTCGAACAATAATCGAGTTACTATCGATTAAGAGTTGATCCAGGGCAAGCTGTTGAATAGAAAGGCATTTATTTGCTCTTTAACCCTTTGTAAACAGTGAACCCACGTATGCGCTCAGTTAGTGCACGCACACTGTGCGGAGAACGCCAACAGGCGTTCGATAAGCACCGTGGGTATATGGCTGGAGAGAATTCCCGCAGGCGACATACGACAAACGGTTCAACGTCCGTCTACAAACGCTTGGGGATTGAAAAGAAGACATTACTGTGTTGGTCGAGTGTTTATGTAGCCGATATAGTATGCGCCAGACGTAATTCATCAGTCCTGTTCGTTCTTTTAATCGCCACTTCCGATTCGGGGGCATTAACGCCAGGATCGGGTGATTTAATTCTAATTGGCCACGTCGAGGCGTGGAAAATGATCGTTCGGCGATTCTGAATCGGTGTTACGAGGCATATACCGTAACGGGCGACTTTTTCTTGGCCAACGAATCCGGTTTTCGAAGGCACTTGGCGCTGTCGTTTTCTCTTTCCCTTTTTTTCAATTCGCGCGTTGTAAATACTCCGGTCGTTGCGCGGCTTGCATGCAAATTAAATGGGCGAGTTAATTCGCCGGTGGTTTACGAGGAGCGAGCTGCAGATGTGGGAAATTGGGGGGGACGCTGATCGAGCGATAAGACGGGACTTTATTATCGATGCGCCTGACGTTTTTAATTCACTTTTATAAGGTTCGGGGGTTCGGGACGTCTAATTAGGTTGGGCAGGAATTGAAGAAAATATTATAAGTGCTAAAAATAAAATTCTATACTATAGTATTAACATTGGCACGTGGAATGTTTTCCGATAAATTTTTTTTTAAATTTTGGCATTCTAATTATAATAATTCATTTTCTAATTATTATGCAATACTCTTATATTTTAAGAGACCCATACAATTTTATTTACGCTAACTCAATAGTTGCAATCCCAAATAAATTAAGAGGAGTAATTGTACTAATTATATCAATTTTAATTTTAATAAATTTATCTTTCACTAAAATTCATTACGTACGTAATATCAAGAAAATTTTAGCCAATAAACCATTTATATTCTGATTGTTCACATCATTATTTAGTTTATTTGTTCAAGGTTAGTGGGTGAGGCTACCCCTACTCTACCTCAGTTTCTCCCATCACAATCACCATCATCGTTCCATTTTAAAAACAGGAAGTGACCAATTAAGTTCCAGAATAATTTTTCTCCTTTTTTCTGCGCCACATTTTTCCATTTAAAAATGGCCAATTTTCACAAATTAGGGAACAGTGTCCCTAGTGGCGCGAATTTTGAATCTGTTTCGCTTGAGCTAGAATATCGCGAATTCGTCGAAGCACGTCGTTCCAGCGAACGGAGCAAAAAGAAATGGCAGAATGTGAGAAACGACAAGAAAATACGAGGAGGTGCGTAATGTCTTGTTATTACACGTGTCCCTCCGCGGTAACGGGACAGGCAACCAAACCGACCGACCTACTTATGCACGGACGTACACGTCCACGCACGTTCACGTCCCGAGAAACGCCTTAGGACTCGCCTTGCACTTGGTCGACGAGCTGGAGGGGTACACAACAGATTTCGTTGACTCTGATCGTGGCCGTGGTATCCTTCCTTCATCTGACCACCGTAAAATCAACTAGGAACGCTTAGAAACGTTGAGAATTGCTAATCGACTGTGCTAGTGTACTTTGAAGTGTTGCAAAACGGTTTAGAAGGCACTTTTGAAAGGTGTTTTGAAAGTTTTAAAGGTTGAATGTCGTTCAGTTTGATGATTTGGTTAGCTTCATAATGAGTATTTTCAAATTAGATGGTCAGAGAGAGCTGTACCAAGCAGTTGCGACGTCCCCGAGTGCGCATGCGCGGTCGAAGCGCCACTATTGGGCGGCTGAGAGCTAAGGTCCGCCCTGGGACTCTGGCACCGTCCCTTCTGTTCTTAACTCCGCCCAGAAACCTCACTATTGCTTGGTACACATATAATGTCCCTTCTGTCCATTTGCGCAGCTTTCTCAACGTTACGTTTGAATTAGGTGGAATCCGCGTTGAGATTGAAGGTATCTTCGACTGCTACAAAAATTCCTCTTTGAATTGTAGAATGGCACTCCTCCACGGAGCTTCTAAACACATGCAGCATTAGAAATGCAAATCAGAGGCTGTAGAGCCCCGTTTGGACGTGTTTCGCGCGTTTTCGCGACCGTTGACGGTGATTTTCGAGCGTGTCTCGCCGCTGACCTTAGATTTTCCTCGTTCGCGGACGTGCTCGAATGCCACGGGCCCGCGGCCAACGAGGAAGAGTCGCGGATGGAATACGCATGAGCACCGGGTCCTTTGTGCGTGCGAAATCGTCGGACGAGACGGGCAACGTTAACTCGCAAGGCGAATGTTTTATTTACTCATCGAGATTCGTTCGGGCTGCTTAAGACCACGGAGTATTCCATGGTGAATTTCTTTTTTTCTGACAATTTAAGTGCTGCATAAATTTCTTTCGGAGTCAAAATTGGCGGGGAGCTAAATATATGTTGGGAAACTTTAGGGAGGAACACTTAGAATTGGAAATTAATTTCAAGTAACAGGAATTTTGAATAATTTTCGAATGAATTTCGGAAACTTGTTCATTCCTTTATAGTGAAATAAAAACTTATTTTTATTATTATACTGGAATTTTGAAAATTCGTTGTAATTTTTAGTCACCTGTATCAACTACTCTCGTTTTAATCCAGTATTCTGTGCAGAACTGAAACTCTCCCCAATAGTTTTCTACCTGGATCCTAGTAGTAGCTTTAATAAGAAGTGCCTCAGTAATCTTGCCAGTGAATTTCGATATTCCGATTCGCAGTGGCGCAAATAATTTGCCGACTCGCGTTATTATGGTTGTGAGGAAATAACAGATTGTTCGAGAGACAAATAAATCATGCTCGAACCGGTGCTGGAGGTGCTGGCATACCTGGATGTCATGATTGCCATTACTCTTCTATGGCCACTCGAACATCTGTTCCCCGCGGAGCCATGGCGTTAGCCTTTCTCGAAAATAATTACCTTGATCTAAGAGCACGTAAAACGAGTTCAGGTGTACAACAGTATCTCTACGCCACCGATCTCTCTTACTCCAATACAGGCTACCAGCGCCAACAATTCAAACCAACACAAAAATTGAAATTAACCCTTCGGTGATACACCTCTTTTTTCGATCAACATCGACATACTGGGTGGCTCACACGCAGAGCAATTTTTGAACGACTGTCATTCTCATCAAACGAATCCAATCGTTGTGAAAAAAATCATGGGTCAATTGCAAGGCCACTAGAATCTATTCCAATAGTTTTTTTAATCAAATTTTATCACAGTTTTTGTGAAAAAAATCTAAATTCCCATATGTCGAGAAGACACGAAAAATCTTCAAAAAATAGTAATTTTTACAAATTTTAATATTACAAGCTAAAACTCTATAGAATTGTTGTTCAGACATAATATTTTGAGAGAAAAAATAGTTTGTAAGTGGTCTTTGGAAAAAAGGTATTTATTTTGCATATAGAAAAAACAGAGGTGTTCTGTCTCACCCAAGGGCATCCGAAGGTCAATCTCCATTACCCCCCCTCCCCCAAATAAATTACACAGCAATCCATAAAAAAAATCAGTGACCTTGAAATGTCATAACCAAGGACTTTGAAAAAGAATTTCAAAATCCCCACAACCCCATAGGTTTTAAAGCATTCCTTCGCAACTACGAATATATCAATTCCTCACTGAAAACAGCATTCTCAAGTCGGTGGAATGGAACGGCACACCCTATACATCAAATTCTTACGCGTCACGGGACTCACGGGGACAGTCTACGCTCGGACGCGATTTAAAGGGTCGGCCATGCTCAATTTTATTCTCGTTTTTTCCCTTCCCTTTTGTCGTCTTCCTCTGTTCTTTGAAATAAGTTTATGGCAAGGTCAGTGCACTGGCCTAGTCGTCGTGATTTACGGTCGTGGTGCACGCTCGCGATGCTTGGGAGTGTGTACGCCGGAATGGCCGACAGGCACGCGGAGGAATTTCGCAATTTGTAGAGCCGGCAACGTAGCGACTAACAAGAGCGGGAGAGTTACCACGCTCGCCCGTCGGATGCCAATTCTGTTCCTTCCAGTACGGATCCGAGGCAAAACGAAACGCGCCGCGATCGATACACCGAAGAATTTATATTGCGCGCCGCCGCGGCCCTGTCCGCCGCTCTCACGCTCGATTATTTGCTGGATTCCCGCGGCGGGGGGCGGCAATCGGCCTTAACGACCTCAAAATTCTTCGGGACGTCAAGGTGGATGCTTCTTCTTCATTATCCGCGGCATTATTGTCTCTGCGCTTATGTAGTTGGGGACTTGTACTTAGATTTGGTAACAGAACGGCTATTTTCTTGCGAATTAATTACAAGGAGATGAATGCAAATTGTCACTAGTACCTTTGGGCTAGTAACTAGTAACTTTTTCTTATATGAGTTCTTATGTGGATATTAAATGCCGAGAAGACAGAAGTAATGCTATAATTAAATTAATAAAAAGTGAGCTATTAATTTATATTAATATGAACGTATCACCTTAGTAAAATAAATCTGTACTTTTTATTTTCCTAAGTTTCCCTGAAAGTACTATATCTTTTTCAAGATTCCACAAGAATACTATATTTCTCTCCAAAAAATGCGGTAACCCCCTATTTCCTTGTGAGTTCGCCTTAGCTTCTGGTGACACAAAGTGTCCCCTGACGGTACAGCAGAGAGTTACGTCGCATTCAGACACAGAGAATTCTGGCCAGAGCAGAGAAGTTTGCAGTTAAAACGTCGGCAGCTCGATGTCCCTTCATGTCACAAATCTACATTTCCTTCATGGTCGATGTCCCTAAAGTCTCAACTGACCATTGTGCCCTGGCAATCAGAGGATCGTATGCACCGGATCAAATGATCACGTTAGAATGCCTAAGGAGGATGAATCGTCTGTCTCCGACGAGAATAATCGTCCCCTCGGTTCACCGAAGCGCGTCTCATAGTGGAGGATAGAGCTCGACCGAAACGGTGTGCGCCGCGGAGCAAACACGGTTCTGCTTTTAAGCTACCGCGCGCTGCTTTCGCGAGAACGGGTTCCCTGGGTGGTCTTTCGCTCCACGGTGTCGTTAAATCGCAATACTTCATTCCAGCCAACTCCCAGAGGAATATGAAGGCCCGCCGCGTCTCCCACGTGCGTCTTCTTATCGCTCCACGGATTTTTATCTGCTCTCCCTGCGACTCGCGGCTTCCTGCCGACGAAACGGAATGGGATTCCGTTTCCTCTATGCGCGACCAGTTATTGGCAGGCAGTACAATTGTTCGCGTACTCGAGAGCAATAGGAAACGTTAACGTTACACCAACGTCGTGTGAATGCAGAGGATTTTTTCTTTTATATTGTAGACGAAAAAAAACAGCCTCGGGTGATGGGATTCGAAGATTCGAACCCAGGATCTCCGAGTTATTTGCGTACTGGTCAGGCGCGTTACCAATTCCCCCAACGTCGACTTTTCGATGTTACTCTTTTCTGAACTGTATAAATACCGTGTGGGGATACAACCGATTTTAAAATTCATAGTTAAAGAAAAATAATTACAATGCTTAGTGAGGAAATTTTAGTAATCAATAAATACTTATAATAACAGGATAACTAATCACAAAACATTAACTGCTTATCTCATATTATATTCCATAAATTATAAATTCGCACGGACACTGTTCATACATGGGCAATAATGCAAAACCCTACAACTACTCCCGTCTTAATAAAAATACTTTAAACTTAACTATTTCTATTCCCATAATCGAAACCAACGGGGGGAATCGCCTAATGTGCCATCGCACCATAGACCGTTTCCAAATCCCGAATGCCTACACTACGGAAATTCACTTTGAAGGGGTGAAATCAGCCCTTAAACTTATCGCTATGTTTGTAAAGGTTTTCTAACTTTGTAACAGTGCAAGATAGAACTTTAAATATAAAAATTCTTTATTTCTTATGCTCTATCACACTATCAAAAGGGAAATAAAGTTATAGTAATACTTGTAATAATACTAAAAGTAATTTCCGCCTAAAAAGAAAATTGCTTTTCGCATACCTACTCCAAGGTGCTCTACAATCCCAGGAAGTTTCATTACAATCAGAATTTTCGGGTTGGGAACGTTTTCTCTGCAGCTGAACTCTGATCGTGGGAGATTCGAACGCGTGGATAGGAGGTGCGCGCTAGGTGCCCGCGATACGCTCGACCAGCCCACGTACGCGGGCGCACGCGTCTCTGGGAAGCGTTACGAACCATGCGTTGAAGTCACGTGGCGGGATTACGAAACGAAAACCTGCTACCGAAATTTATGTGGTACCGAAGTCGACGAACTTTCCTCGGTTTGGGTGGAGGGGGCCGGAACATGAATTGCTGAGAGTGTTGCTCGAGGATTCGGCGACGGCGGATTAAAAAGTGTCATTTCGTTGCTCGAAGTTATTTGGAGGTGGATAGATACGTATGAATACCGCTTTAACCCAGACCCAGACTTTAAGCCTCCGCAGAAAGGCAAGCTAAAAAATAACTGGGCCAAGTTATGCAGAAAGCTGCCAACCCCCAATGATTTGAAATTGAGTAAATTTAGTTTGAAGAATTTAATTGTTAAAGAAAAGTAGCTTTATTTCTATTGGGTAGTCATTTTCTGTAGTTTTTTCTGTAAGTCTAAAATCGAACTATGGTTTGGTAGTTGTAATAGTTGTGGAATGTAGGAGACGTTCTATGAATTGGTAATTTTTTGCAAAATAAACATCACAGAATTGTGGGATCTGTACTGTGTTTAACTAATTTTTTGCCATTTTTGGGGCTGGTGGGTCTTTGCTTAACTTGGCGCAATTGCTAAGATGTAACAGTTTTGTATTACAAGCTGCAAAAAAATAAGATAATTGGCACTTGAAAGCTGATTCCGAGGCACGTTTATGCGAGACTTCGGTGTGGATCAGAAACGACCCGGCACCGTCTCCCTACAAAATCGAAAACTACATGTAGGTATAATTCCCTAAATCACGATGAACCTTAATTATTTCTCTTCTCTATTTTTTATTAATTGTATGCAGGTGGGAATGTAATAAAGACGTATTGAAGATATACAGCGGACTTATTATTATTTAACCAATTCAAAAGTCCCAACGGGCCTGCTCCCAGAAGACTCATCCCCGACTCACGCCTACAAGAACTGTATCAAGCATATCCCGACCAACCTCGAACACGAAGAACATTTGACGCGAGAGATCCCTAACGGTGAGAAAGCCGAAAGGAAGTGGCTGGACGGGCGGATGTTATCGTTACGAGGGCGTTATCTAACCGCGATCGCCGGCTGGAAATCCGTGAAACGAAAGAGACATTCCGCGCCGTCTATGGAGCTGACGGGACCTTCACCGTGGAAGATCTTGAACCGTGGATTGACGCTGCCGACCGGTACCAAGATGGCGGCCGTGGCCGCTCCTCGGCGATTGTGTAATGGCGGCCGTAGCCAGTTAACCAGCTCTCGCGAGTCCGTGCAGGAAAGGTGAACGTCCTGCTCCGCGACGTCTCCCTCACTCCCCTCTTCCTTCAACTCTTTCTTCCTCCACCTCCCCCTCGCACCATCTTCTGCGTCGTCTCCACTCCGGTGCCCAAAGAAATTCCATCTCCTTTCCTCCGAGAAGCCTCCTCTGGCCCCCCTCGCCGCCCATTTCTCTCTGTTTCTTTCACACCGTCGACGGCTCCCCACCGACCCAGCCAGACGAGGATACGTCTAGGGAGGCTAGCGAAGGCTACGAGCTCGTTGCCCGCGGACGAACAAGCTGCGTATGTAACGTGGAACCTCGTTTCGGACAAATGTCATCGCCCTCCGCCGGCTAAACAACGACCACCGCGTTTCCTCGTTCCTAATTCACGGCCCCCTCCGAGCCCCTCTGCCCTCTCCTCCTCTATCGACCACCACTGCTGTCTCCTCCACTTCTCTGTTCAGGCTTCCAAGCTCCTTGGTTCCTTTACTCCAAGCTGCGTTCGTATCAGGCTTCCTGCCGACGAGGAAAGCTTCGCAATATGAAAATTCAGGGGCCCAGTGGAAAACTGAAGAAGTTCTTATTTTACAGAATCATATTCAATTTTCTTCATGCTGAGCAACAAAGGAATGGACGCGGAAAAGGGGTCCATTACTCCGTTTTATGATTTCAGAGGGAAGTTGAGGGAAAAATTTGTTTTCGTAGGAAACGCGGTACGAAATTGTAGTTGTTTTAAACGGTACTTGAATTAGATGCTAAATGAGAGATATTATCCTATTTTAGCTGAAAAATTAATTTTATTTGGTTACGTGTCCCTGAGGAGGCGAGTTCCTTTTTCTGTGGAAATTACTTTTAGTGTTATTAGTGTTATAAGTATTACTATAACTTTTCTTGGGGGAATTTCATGGAGCATAAGAAACTCGACAACTTTTATTTTGAAAGTTCTTTTATTTTACACCTTTATAATATTACATTAAAATACGTGATAACTTTATGGGGAAATCCTATTTTTGGGGCTAAAAACATAGTGAAATTTGCGATTTTTTTAAGAGACTAGCGATTCGATTCGTCTGAAATTTGGACCACGTTTTTATGCATCTTTGAAGAAGTGACAGTTTTTTTTAAATTGTTTGTAAAAAGAATACAGGCTACACGCCGCGCAAAATTCGTCGTCCGCTGGTGTGCATGATATTTATCGTTCAGATACTCTGAAACAGAAAAATGAAACTGCGTTTAACTTTATACATAGGTAGCTCCAATTTGATGAACTAGAAATAAAAAAAATCTATTGAGGAGAGTGTTGAGTTTTCACATCAAACCTTAATTTTTTCTATCAAATTTTATGAATTTTCTTATGAGAAGAAAAAGATATACATACAAACTTATCGATATTCTTGTTACGCATTACTCTTACATTTATTATTAAAAATTAATAAAAAAACCTGCCACTTCTTCAAAGATGCATAAAATCATGGTCCAAATTTCAGATGAATGAAATTGCTAGTTTCTTAAAAAAATGGGATTCCCCTTTTAAGGGCTGATTTCGCCTCTTCAGAGTGAAGTTCTGCAGAAATAAATTGCCCTTCATTCAAATTAGAATTTTCGTTTGCTTAAAACGCTGCATGTATTCCCAAAGTTTCATCATTTTCTGCACTCCCCAGTTCAGAATCCATTTCCCTTTTGATTCAAGACACCTTGAAGCACTCGCTCTCATTGGCGTCTATAACACCCTCGTAATTGCTACTTGTAAACGACGTGTCATTAAATAGCGTTTACTGTTTTTCCTTTTTGCAACCATTAACCCTGGTTCGCTATTTACAGAAGCTTAAGTACTCCGGCCTTTAAAGGTCAATCGAGTCAGAGACACAAATGGCCATATTCCATTTCAATTTCCACTTCGACAAGCAACCATAATAATCCACAAAATATCTGCCATTCGTTGGCAGCCACCCAACTGTGTATCTCTCACAAAGCACACGAAATCACGGGGCCAGCGATGAATTACGCTTAAAAATGGCCATTCACCGATGTTCGCCCGGCGTTGGAGTCGATTTAATGGGCACGTGGACTGGAGCTCGTTCTGCTTACCATCTTTGGAGCTTTTGATCCGCGCTCATGTCCGATTCGGAATTTATGCCCACCACTGCCTCACGTGTGCCGTAAAAATTCATTACCGACTGTTTTCTAACGTCGATTAGCGTTTGATCTTTCCTCGAAAATATTCCGCGCTGATCGAGCAGCAATTGACATTTATTCCTGCCCCGCGGTAAGTACGAAATAAATTAGAATTACATCAGCCTCCTCCGACGTGACGAGTCCCTGATATGCTCCCTGTTATTAGGCTGAAAAAGCGCTAGACGAGTCGAGTTATAAATATTCAGTTTTCGGAGTCGTAAATATGCATGGCGCTTGGTAACGAGTTTTCAAACCGGTGGTAGTGATCGGATTGTGCTTGTGGATGTGAATAGGATTCATTCACGTGGATCCTCCGTCCGTTTCGTCAGAGTATTTTCTGTGCAGTGGTGGTTTTGGAATTGGAGCGCAATTTTATTTATCTTTGTCAATTTATTTTTCATATAAAATAACGTTATATTAAAAAATCAAGGCGTACACCTTTTTGAGGATAAATTCAACTGTATTCTGTTAAAAAAGAAATTAGATATCTTCAAAAATTGTCCTATAGCAGCTCCTTCTCTCAAGGCCTATTCATTGTTATAGCATTTGTGTCACCCAAAATATCTCAGGGATTACTGGACCGATTTGAATAAAATTTTGAACGAATATTCTTGAGACTATAATCTAGTACTTGTCGAAATCGATTTTGAACAAATTTATTTCTTGAAAAATGGCAGCTGCTCAAAGTCAAGCATGTGGTTTTCGACCTAAGTTATTCTTTTGTTAATAAAAAATAAAACAAGACAAATCGAAAAATCGGCTTTGACGAGGACTAGATTATAGTCTTAAGAATATTCGTGCAAATTTTCATTCAAATTGGTCCAGTAATCTCTGAGAGTTAGCATTAGTATTGGATCGATTGACCGAAGGGGGCTTCGAGTTTGAGAATATTTCGTGGCGTTTGATGAATTCATTTTGATGGATACCTAATTCTTTTCGAAACTGATAGTGGCTTGTTAAACTCGAGAAGGATGTATTGTAATATCTAGAAGCAGTAGTCCAGAGAAATTTGAATTGGTTCGCTGGAGATAGTCAAGGTGATCAAGTTGTACGTGGTTCACCGCGTATAATTGTGTGTAATAATGGTATTAGATGGACAAGGGAGATCGGGTACTATATAAAAGAAAAAGATAGAAGTATTTAAATCTATTTCTGATTGTGAGGGTGATGGTAGGTATTTTAAAAATGAGAGAATTTTAACTATAGTAATACATTTTCACCTAAATTCCAAATTATACCTTTAAATTAAAATCGAAAGTAAAATAAGCACCTATTACCTTTACAACTGCTCCATGAATCTTTTTACAAAAAAGTATTATCACAAAAGTACCATTTTCGAATCAAAAGCTAGTGGAACTATCTTAAAATATATATCTTCCCCTTTCGGTCACCACTCACTCAAATAAATCCTGAGCCCTTTCCTCACCCTGCCCTGCAAGATCATCTAATCTTACGGTACCCAAATTTCCAAACGGCCGAAGGAGATCTAAATCCGAAGAGCAGCAGAAAATAACGAAGCCGTGCGAGAAAACACTGTGAATTGTGTAATTGGAGGCGCGGTGAACGAATCGAAAGGAATCTGGGTGGAAGAACCGACGAAGCGTCGCGTTCTCTGGAGAACAGCGTACACCAAGATGGCGGCGTAGCGCCTCGTGGCATGGAATCTGATATTACCTCACCGTAGCCCTGGCAGTGACAGTGGCCCTCTCTCCTTCTCTCCCTCCTTCGTCTTTCTCCCTCCGTTCCTCTGTCTTCCTCACCCAGCAGTCCTCCTTTCCCTCCTCTAGAACCGCTCCGACCATCACGTCGCGGCTAGCAAACTCCACGACCGCTAATTACAGACGGATGATGATTATTTCTCCTTCCTAACGATGCAGTAACTCTTTCTGCTCGCTCTCAGCGATGGTCTGATCTCTCCTTTCTTTGCTTCCCTTCAAACTTCCGTGGGTAGTTCTTTCTAGCCTTACAGGTAAATATACAAATGTATATGTATATGTGGGGATGTAGTTTTCAAAATTTGTTGGGACATGGGTGAATGTGGTTGTTGTTTTTTCTTCGAAATGATTTTAAGGGTTTGGGGATGTTGGTTGAATTCGACTTTGTGGGTGATGGAATTGTAGGTACCGGGTGGCGTAGAATTATAGGTAATTGATCAATGGTCATTGGTGAACTGGATTATCCTGATTTTTTTCTAAGCATTTTTTATGGATACTTCTACTTGTGTCCATAGTTGAGTAAGATTGTTTATACAGCATTGAGTGAAATTTCGTGAGTGATGGGATTATACTGGGTGGCATAGAAATATGATAAAAATAAGTTCTACTTTTTTTCGAAGCTTCTTTTGTGGACTCTCAACTCGTGTCTAAACTAAATTCTCTACTAAAATTTCATGAGTTGTGGAATATACGGGGTGACGAAGGGGCACGATAGTTCCTTAGGAACTAAATACCTAGTTTTTTATTTTTTTTAAAGCTTTATCCGAGAAAACTTCATGAATCCATGGTTGACTGATCCTAAATTAAAATTTAAAGGTGATGAAACTATACTAGGTGACGAAAACTACGATAGATCAAAGATAATTATAGATCCTTGGTGACCCACGTTCTCCTACTTTTCTTCGGAGCTTCTTGTAGGACCCTAAGGCACGTCCGTAGCCCAGGAACATCAGATATACCGATTCAATTAAACTTCATGTGTGACCAAACATACTGGGTGGCAAATAGGTTCGATCGATCGATCGATGCCCATTAAGATACGAAAAGAATTCGAACGCTGGACGGTCGAGCGGATGAATCACAAGTGTGTCGCGCGTGAACCGCAATCCTGATGAAATAATCAGCTCATCCATATTTAACAGCGATTTTTATTGCGAAAATTGTGTCGCATGCGATCAAGTGCACGCGACCATTGTCGTTACGCTCCGTTGATTAGTGGTTGCGTAACGCACGAGGTGATCTATCTTCTTTTACCATCGATTTCGTTGCCTTTTAATGCACTATTTACCACTATTTCCAAAATTATGTTAACGAAATAAGGATGATTATCTGCGAAAATCGTGTAATATGAATATTATCTAGCAAGCCAGCTTGAGAGGTGTAAATTATCCAGCCGATAACTTCGATTAAGAGGAACTCGATTATGTATTCATACTTCCTCCACGATGACGAAACGACGGACTGATTTCCGTTCAAGTTTTATTTCCGGTCGGGGATCGAATTAGTATGATAGTCGTGGCACCAGTGTCGCGATTCAAGGAAGACGCTAGTGATTCAAAGTGTTATCCAAGCGACGACCACGAACTCGAATTTCTGGGGGATAGAAAGTTCATTTTTAACTTCTCTTGGAAAATGATTGATAATTTTTTTTATATTTCGTTTGATCTGACAGAAATTAGTTCAATATTGAAATAAACATTGTATACATATAATATGATAGTCTTTCAATAGACGCCAGTGATTTACAGTGAAATATGATTTTTGAATTTTCGTAAAAAAATGATTGATAAAGTTTTTGGATATTTCGTTTGATCTGACAGGAACTTGTTAAATATTGAAAGAGAACATTGCATACATGGAGGGCTCAGAAGCCAATCAGTGTAAGTTTAACTTCCCTGAAAATGAGTTACGTAATTCAAAGCCCTCTTTATTCTTAAAACTTTCAGTTGATAAATCAATTAAGTCACTACTTTCATACGTAAGCAATAAATGACGGTACTTATATTGACCACGGAATTACTAGCCAAAATTATTCATAGGACAAACAGCGTAAATCTTGGTTTTAATGCTACTGGACTTACACTGATTCGCTTCTGAGCCCTCCACATAGTCTTCCAATAATTCAGGCATCTTCACTTGAAACCCAACCACCTACAATGAAGCTTCGCAAAACGAATCTCTTATTTTACCTCGGTTCCAGCTCACCGAACCGCAAACCCCGACTTCTATCATCTCCAACAGACAGGAACGCCTATCGTTCCTTTCTCTGAAAACGACTCTTACACTTCGAGCTACTAAAACGAAAGAAATTCACGGTGAACAAGGTCGCGTCCAATCTGCCATTTTCACCCTCTGTTTCACAGGGCCTCCTATAAACTCCTTCCCCTAAAAACTCTCTTCCATCCATGAAATGCTCAGTTGCTCAGACACCTCTACACATCAGAATTTACCATTTCAACGCCAATTTATCAATCCACCAGAGATACTTACGCTTAATCCTTCTCTGTAATGGAATTACAATCACTCTATCGATCACTGACAGCAAACAGGTAAATCTGCAGGCACAGCAAGCCTTAAAGTGGGCTCCACACGCACGTCCAAACGCAGGGGTCAAAGTGGGCGGAGCAACCCACTCGAATTTATCAATCCACTAGAGATACTTACGCTTAATCCTTCTCTGTAATGGAATTACAAGCACTCTATCGATCACTGGCAGCAATCAGGTAAATCTGCAGGCACAGGAAGCCTTAAAGTGGGCTTCATACCGCACGCTCCAACGTAGGGGTCCAAAGTGGGCGGAGCAACCTAACCCCTCCACTGCACAGCGTCAATTCTATATATAAAAACAGAGTTCCATCTTCAAAATTCTAGATTCTGGTAGCTAAATCTTCCGCTCTATAATGCGTACTGAAATCCAACCACTCCTCTGTACATCTACAGTGTTGATCAACTTCCCATTTTGATCCATTCTGCCAACCCTCATAGCAAACAATTCTTCCAATGAAACCATCTGATTTTCCTTACCATCCACACTTTAAAAATTCTTGCTCCCACCACTTCCCTCCATTCACCACCCCCCTTAACGAATCGTCACAGCTTCACCACTAAAGCAGCTATCGCCAAATGCCCTGATATCTCGTCCGAGGTTGGATCGTCCGAGTGGAGGCTATTTAACCGAGATTCGAGCAAGGACTTTCGAGGGGAAGAAAACGGGATCAGGAAGGTCGGTGCGAGCGAGTGCGCTGCTATCCGGGGTATACCTCGGCTCGTTAAGATCCCCGTAGCCCGTTCGGCCTGCGCGTTCTCTCCTGCCCTGCTCGTCCCTCTCCCTTTCCCTCCCACCCTCCCTGGCCCGCTGTTTCTCGTTCTCCGCTCGTTCCTTTTTGATCGGACTGGCTGGACGCGTACGGATCCCAATGGCGACGGTCAAGAGGAGAGGTGAAGCGAGTTCTCCTCTCTGGTCCGCTCACGGTGTCCGGTAGGTGGGTGTGTAGGACATAGCGGACTTGTGCAGTCAAGGACACGTTCCGCTTGCTCGCGCGGGCCCCGCTCCGCCTCTCCCCAAGCTCGTAGCGATGGGCCCGATACTCTCGCGCGACACCTTCGCTCCAGGGAGGGCAATCATGCGCAGTCGACGCTTCACTCAACGTTGCGGACTATAGGTACTCTGCGTTTGGGGGACTTTTTGAGTTTTTAAGGACAGTAATTTGTACGGGGGAGTGTGCACAGTTGTGGTATTAGATAATTCAGGTAGATGGTTAGATATGAATAGTTTGAAGTCTTGGGTGTAACAAAGTGGATAAGGGTCTGGGTCGAGCCAAAAACACAATCTCTCTCTTTCTATAATTTCATTTATGGGGACCTCAGAATAGGGTTTTATATAAGAATCCGAGCTTGGTATGATTTAAAATCCTTAACTTCTCGAAGAAATCAGAAGAGCCAAAAAATCTTACAGTACACATAGGTAGTCTATTTTTAGAAACGCCATAAAAATTTAATAACACAAAAATACATACTCTTTGATGGGGTTAAAGACAACCACTGCAGATGAACCAAGTACACAAGTGCAGTATATTAATATATATTAGGTGGCCGAAACTTTGCAAATTTTTCCATTCCTTCGAATATCAAAAGAGCCATTTTTAGATTCCCAAAAAGCCACCTGTCGACCCCTGATCTAATACACCGTAGTATCTTAATATCCTTGTAGTCTTTTCTTCTCGAACTCGGACTTCCTATACTAACTGTGTCCCTCGTTAATTTTGCAACTCTATGCCCCTGCAAGACATATGTGCCATTTTTCTCTGTTATTTATATTTCATCCTCCATGTGGAATGGTACACGGAGAACCTGGCGTGCAGATTTAGGAGAAGTGACTCGAATATTTTTGGGGAGCAATGTATCCGTCGTGGTTCTCAACTCGATTTCTTTTTTCATTGGAAATGAACGCCAACAGTGCCGAGGGGGTCTGGAAAGGCGAAAACGGGCCTACGGTACGTTTCAGTACCGCTTCGTGGCGCAACCTCGGCGGCCGAGGATGGCGGTCCCACTCAAGGACACGTTTATCCTTTATCCTGTTAGCGAGCAAGAATGCCCAGTCCTCGTTGCAGGATTCCCAAGCTGGCTCGCGGGGCAGGCTCGAGCTTTCCGAACCATTAAACGAGCCTGTACGGCGAGCTGCTGAAGAAACTCGCCGCTGCCTCGCGATTTCTTTGCGAATTATTAGCCGAGGTTTCTTCGGAGGCTTCGGCGGACTTCTGGAGGGGGAGACATTGGTTTCTGATAGGAAAGGCGGCGATTTCTACGGCAGGGTGGTTTGTGAAGGGGGAAGGTGACTTTTTAGGGAAGGGGATTGATTTGTGGAGGAAAAACTATTAAGTTTTGAAGGTGCTGTGTTGGTTTCAGAAAGGAGCATTATTTTCTGAAGGAAGAACTGTTCATTTCTGAAGGAGGGATGCTGATTTCTGGAAGAAGGGACATTAAACTCTCAAGGGGGGATGTTAACTTCTGAAAGAAGGAATGCTAACTTCTGAAGGAGGAATTATTCATTTCTGATGGATTCATTTTGAAGGAGGAATTGTTAAGTAATTCAATAAGGGGTCTCCAAAATCTTCTAGCTCCAATAACATAGGGTGGTCCACGCCCCCTGTTCATTTCGATTACCCTTTTCATCGATATGATACCTCAGAGAACGGATCTCTCTTTATCTTGAAGATATACCTATATTTCGGCTAATCCTACTGTTTTAGAACCCTTAGTAACCCTCAGTACTCAATTACAATGAGTACTTACTGAAATAAACAAAAGAAGTTCTACACATCCAGAATTCTGACATTCTGACCAGAAATAGTGTCCTCTGCCTGAAACACATTATCCAATAGAAACGACACTCGCGATACTAAATCACAGTACTCATGCTCTCGAGCACATCCAAGCATTCTTCTCGACTATTCCTCCCATCACCTGCACCGTTCAATAAAAACAATCCTCTTGGAATCTATTGCAAATTGTAACGATAGATCAACGATCTTAACACCGACATCAGATAAATCAGACTCCCTGCACCACGTTATGAGATCAATTAAAAGCCAGCAACGAGTTTCAATCCCCTCCCCCAGCAGTATTTATCTCCACGGACGAGATAACGTATCCAGTTCTCTTAATTAAAATAGTCTATTCGCGACCAAGTCTGTGCCCTTGAACTATTCAAATCTAAACGATGTCTATTTATTTACTCACTCGGGACTAACTAAGACACACCTCTGATTCGTGCCACATAGGTGTACCAAGTAAATAGTGATGCTCGTAGAAAGAATTTACCTACACAGTCGCAAAATGCATTTAATCACACGTATCCATGGCTTACAAGGAGAGTATTTTAGGTGTCCGCCTCCGATCATTTTGATTTTTGGATATGTTATAGAGAACCGAAAAATAAGAAATACGTGTTTTTTTATTTTTCCCCGTTTTCATATTTAGGGGGTGAAAACTGCGTTCAAAGTTAGGGTTGAAAAATCATTTTTGTGGAATATCTCGAGAACTATTAGAGATAGGGGAATAGTGTCAATGGACGAATTTTGTGTCCTTGAATGCGAAATATGACTGACTCACCAGATTAACAAAAAAAATAACAATTTTTCATGTATTATTTAAACAAATGGACTTTTTGAAAATCTGGTGAGTCAGTCATATTTCGCATTCAAAGACACAAAATTCGTCCATTGACACTATTCCCCTATCTCTAATAGTTCTCGAGATATTCCACAAAAATGATTTTTCAACCCTAACTTTGAACGCAGTTTTCACCCCCCCAAATATGAAAACGGGGAAAAATAAAAAAACACGTATTTCTTATTTTTCGGTCCTCTATAACATATCCAAAAATCAAAATGATCGGGGGCGGACACCTAAAATACTTTCCTTGTTAGTGCAGAAATATTAAATTTCCACTTTTTGTGACATTTTACTTTTTATATTCAAGAAATGGTTGTTGACTGTTTCTTTATGCTGCATAAAAATCACATTTATAACTACTTCGTAAGTTTGTAAAAAATAATATTTATTTTCATTGTGTGTCCCTGAATTTTATTTACCATTGTATGTTTGGAGTGAATTTGGGAAGTAAACAGAAATTGCGTTGTAATCAGGAGGAAAGCCCCTACACATTCACAGAGCATCAGAATTTTTTTAATTTCTCTGCTTTCTTGCGCATAGGTACATATAATTCCCCATATAATTCCCGATTGGTAGGACTGACTGCTCGCTACCGCGCTTGCGCCGGCGGCGGCGCGGTTGCGCAACGCGCAGGTTAGACGGAACGCTGGCTAGTTTCAACCATCCCACTATACTGGGCCCAAAATAACACAATACCATATGCGTGCAGCAGAATTGTTCGCCATCTTTGCCGAGGAAAGTCCCAAAGCAGCTAGCAACCACAAATTAAGCAAACAAATACAGTAAGTAGGAGAACAGTTGAATATGAAGTGATCCTTGACGATTAGGATATAAGGCCCCGTGTGTGTTCCTCAAAAGGAATGGGAGAGATGGAAGGGCAGAGGAGACGGGTAGAGGTACCTCGAGCAACAGGGGGGGGGGGGAGGAAGGGCGGGAAAGAGAGAACGAAAGGGGAAAGGAAGAGGAGAAGAACGGTGGGGTCGGAGGAAGTGAAGTGAATTAGCGAAGGTATACGACCGAAAAGGAGGCCACGATCGTTCGAGTAAACAAGTGTCTTGGCCGCGGCGGCTTGACCAGTTCTACCTTCCTCCTCTCCTTCCGTCGCCGTTGCCTTTAACGCGCATGCAGTCATATGATATCACACCGGCTCGAAAATAAAATCTACCCTTAAGCCCACTTTGGAGGCGTTTTGGTTGCTTTTGCTGTTCGACTCTGGAGGATTGGGACTAGGAACCTAGCTAGTCTCTTCCAAAAGAAACTTTTTTTCACTGAACGCATTCAAACAGTGTGCCATTTTCTTCCCCTGCGTTGGTCACAGTTACCTTGACCCACGACGATATTATAATGCAAAAAATGGGCTAGACAATTGTTCCACAATCACGCAGGGAGTACATTTGAGATAGAAGGAAGCGTTGCAAAGTGGAGGAGTTGCAGAGATTCAAAGGTTGCCTTCTCCCTTAAGAGGTTGCCCTTAAATTACGTAAGGCTTTTTGAGGAGGGAGGGGCTATTTATTTAACCTGATCTTCAATATGAGTAGGTAACTTTAAAAACGACGTTTCATCGCACACACGAAACAGAGTTAAATGAATTATAGAAACTATTAAAAGCATTTTTATAACTGAAAAATGCAGGGGGCAGGGGAAGTAAAAATATTATCTAAGGAGGGGGAAGGGTTGAATATAAAATCTTACGAATTCTTATACTTGGGGAGGGAAGTGGTAAGAAATCGCGAAAACTACCCTTAAGGATGGCCCCCTCCATTGCGCCCCCTTGAACCACAGTTACGTCAGTCTAATCGCGATCGACGAAGAAGAAGAAAACTGCGATCGTGGCTCCTCGATTCTAGATCGATTGTCGAGATCTGTCGTGGATCGTGGCCCTTTGTGTCCCATGATCTCCATTCGTGGCCTCGGCGAGGCGAGGACCTTCGAGCACCTGGAAGCACACGGATCGGTCGATCGCGACCACTCGCGTCAAACGTGATCTCCCACGGTTTTCCTCTCCCTTCGCTGCGGCTTTTCCGCCGCGTCCCTCCCCCGTGTCAAGATCAAGGCCTCGCCGGATCGCGCGGCGCTAGAAAACAATCTGGGTTAGCGCGTGCACGCTGACACGCTGCTCGTGTTATACAGATGCGATATGAGTCACTGGAGACCAGTGTCTAGGAAAAGGACGAACGTTCTTTCACTGATTCTTGAGAAGGTGGGGGCAGTAGCGGATTTAAGGAAAAGGGTGGCAAACGTTCTGGGACACCCTGTATACATAACAGAATTACAAATAAATTTACGCGCGTGTGATGTGAAAATTATAGGAAATACAAAATATAGTATGTGGATAAAATCATAATTTTTTTGGAAGGGGGTGGAGGACTACTGGGTGGAGGGAGGCAAAATATTTGCTAATAGGGAAACTTGCAATTGAAAAGGGGCTTATAAAGTATGAAGCTTTTATATTTTAAGTTCTGAAATATTTTAATTTAATGAATCATTATGCTTCGATACTAGATCACTATCGACCTCCAAACTAGTTCACCGCTATTAGTTATCCCCATAACACTTACCTATACTGTACAGTAAACGCAGCCCAGAGCTCCACCCACTTTTCCATCTTGTATCGAACCTTCTAATAATGAGAAGCAGGCGATTCTACATTCAAAATCAAATCCAAATCACTTTTTCAATTTCGTTTAAGATTTTTTTACTCACTCTCAATTTGATTCGTAAAATATTCATAATTTTGAGTATCATTGAGATGTTTAAGGACGATAGAACAGCACATTGGATGGTATCGATTTAAATTTGCTCCGAAATCAGAGTCCCGAGAAGGATTCGCGTGGTTGGTCGCGGGGACGCATTCGAACGCGCACGGTAATAAATCGAAAGGCGCGCGTGGAGGGGCGCGTATAATAACAGGAGTCCGGTTAAATCGACCAGCTTGATTCGAGGCGTGCATGTGAGTCAGTAAGACGTTTGCTCCGCGTGCCACACCCCGAAATGCATTTTGCATTCCGTACCGCGGTGCAATAGCGTACACGGGCCGCGCATTCCTCGAGGACCTGCACTGGCTTTCGCTGCAAGGTGAAACACTTCCGTCTGACAGCGCCGTCTAACGTTGCTTTTCATCTCGAGGCCTCGCAGAATTTTCCCCCGCACTCCACTTTTTCGCTTATAATTATAATAATGTGCTTCTTTAAAGGGGGAACAGTAATTTGGGCGTACTCCCTCTAATTATGATCCACGTTAAGATAAGTAATGTATTACGTTGAAGTTTACAAGAGCAGCTATTAAAAGTACGATCTCCAATTACGATAAATAACTTTTTCCAAGAGTAGAAAGTATTTAATTCAATTTTCTTTCTTTCATTTCTTAGCGTATTTCCACGTAATTGAAATTCTAATTTTCTATAATTTTCCTTGAAATTATTATTATTATTATTAGGTATTATTTCTTCCTCTTCTTCTTCTTCTTCGTCTTAATACTAATTATTATTATTTTTTGTTGTTATTAGTATTATTATTACCACTACTTATTATTTCGTCATTATTTTTTTTCTTCTTCTTCTTATTTATTGTTATTATTATTATTCATTAGTATTATTATTACGTTTTTATTACTCATAGAAAATTGAATGATTAATATACATATATAGACGATTAATAGTAAATAAGTAGAGAAAACGTGGAGTAATAGTGGTGAAACTCTATTTCTATGAAATTTCATATACAAATTTGACAATTTGGAAAACGGGGATTCTCAGAAAGAAATTAATGTTGGAGAGATGTGTGTTTAAAGTGAGGCACAAGGGAACTTACAATTAAAGGCTTGAGAGGTCTTCCACCTTTTATTTGCCTTCCTGTGAGTCACTCCGCTCGCGTTACCTTCCTCCTTTCCAGCTAGCCAAAGTTCTGGCGCGAAGTTATTCGCGCACGGTATCGGAACGACGGGGAACGGTGATCTTGATCATGAGTACGCACGGTTGGACGCTCGCTGGCGTACTTCTTCAGGTATACAGGGTGTTCCGTGAACAATCGCGCATTCCACGTGAGAATTTCTGAAGTTTTGAGATTACTGCCGTGCCTGCGTCCAACGAATTCCCAAATGTATTGTGGAATTCATTTCAAAGTTGATGCTAAGTAAATGCTTAAGTAGGCCAGGAAGACTAATTCTGAGAAAGTTTCTAGATTCTCCAACCCCTGATTTAACTTTAACCACTGCTGTTTTGCGACATTATTATATGTATATCCTTTCTGGATACTATACACCAGTAATTCCCAACCTGTGCAGGTTATTTGAATATTATTAAAAGTGATCGCGACTCAGACAAGGTTGGGAAACACTGCTATGCACCTTATACTTGAAATGCAAAACATTTTCTTCCAGGAACACTTCCAATTCTAATCCAAAATTCTCATCCAACAACTTCATCCCCGAAGGCGCGTCCACGGTTGATGAAGCAGCCAGTACGCGGACGCGTGTATAACTGTCGGTGTCACACACGGAGAAAACGGTCAAGGCCAGCCGTACGTGTGGATGCTCTTTGGAGAGCACTGGAGAGCAGCGTTTTCTCGATCCCCTTCGCCGTTGAACTCGACCTTCGAGCGGCGCGGCGCGGCGCGGCGTCGCGATGCCCGCTAATGGAATCGTGCCCCGTCAGGGGTGGCCTCGCAAAAACGCGGCCAGACACGTCTCTAAACGACCAGGGCACGCTGAATTACGGTAAATCCGCGCACTCGAAGCGGCCAATTCGACACGGTCGTTATCGATAGGTTCTGGCAAGCGTTAACAATTTTTCCGGGGTAGCTTTGGCGCTTAGGTAAGCTTGAATAGGTGGTTCTTGTAAATGATAGTGGGGAATGTATGCGGGGTTGGTTGTTTTTGGAGAAAGGACTTGAGGATGTGGAAGGTTTTGGGGGGTGGTTTGTGGGGCTAGTTTGTTGGGGGTTGAAGTTGTGAAATGGGGGTGTAGGAGGGGAAAGAGGAGTTTGGAGTGTTGAAGATAGGGAAGCGATCTATGTAGTTACATATGTTTATGTAACTCATAGTAATCATTGTTGTGCAGGAGCGGAAAGGGGGAGTATAGACTCGTATTTTTCATGTTTCCAAAATATAATTACAAATGTGTGGATTTAAATCGCAATGTTTGTGCCTTTTTTTAGCAAATTAGAATGGCCCTTCAACAAATAATAGGTGCCAGAAACATCAAGATACAATATTCAATATTACCCTGCGTTCAAATTAGCACAAAATACAAAATATAACGTAAAATATCTTAAATGGGACGATATAGGCAACCCCCCCCCCCCTACCACTCACCACCCAGGCAAACAAGCCCTCACAAACCAAACTCTCCCAATTACTCCAACTGTACATTCAACCATCCACGGGTTTCCCTCAGCAGCGTCCTCCATAAAGCTCCCTCTCAAACCTTCCGCAACTTTCGCCGCGAAACAAAGCTTCCCGCAAGCTCGTTGCGCGGAGAATTTTTCCAAGCAACAACCCCAATGCTAAATCACTATCGACCCATCGATCGCACAATGGAATTGCACGATCATATTTTAACGAAGGACCTCGAGGACCGTTGCGTGCCATCGAAACTGGATCGCGGATTACCACCGGAGCCACTATAAACCGTAGGTAGCAGAAAGGGCGAAGATTTTGGGCTCCTGGAAGGATTCGACCCTCACACACCGCAATTCTACCCTCCTTTTGGCCATCGTGTAATTTTCCCCATCAGCAGGGTGACATCGACTGCTATACGACACGGCTATAACTGCTGCCGTCGTTAAATTACGAATAATGAGGTCAGAACTAACGAAACCGTTGGCCACTTTCACCCTTCGATCGGTGCCATTAGTTAGAGGCTCGTTCGGAGACAAAGGGGTCTACCTTGGAGTGACCATTTTCTTTGGAGCTTTAACGTCGCGGAGGGTGTTGTTTATAGTGTGTATTGGGGTTGGTGGTGGTTTTTGCTTTCGCGTTTATGGAAATCTGGTGCTGTTAATTGGGGCCATTGGGGTTTAGGTTAACGATTCTTTAATTGAATATTGGTTAGATTTGCAATTTGCAGTTAGTGGTTTATTTCCCTGAATTCTAAGAGCTTACTCCTCTTTTGGGGGTAAAGTTTTTCCAGATGTGACATTAGCTTCAAATTAGACTAATTCTTCAAGCATAATGCTATACACGACGAACGTCACAAAACTAAAATTCCATCGATTTAGACGTAACATTGGCTCGCACAGCTACCCCAATCTCATTTAAGAACGAGAAGTATAAATATCTCCCGCGTAATTAATTACGTTTATTTTGACACTTGATCAGCGCCGTGGCCAGACTCCGGCGACGCAAAAATCAAACCTGTTCGGGGCCTAACCCAAAGGTAAGTCAGACACGAAGCAAATTTAAACTCAAGATAATTCGGCGCTAACCCATAGACTGACCATTGCGCTGGTTCCAAAACTGGAGCAAGCATTCACAAAGAAAGCCACGCCACTCGCCATCAAATCCTTCCACCCAATAGCAGCACAACCTACCAAGAGTACCGAGTCGCAAGCATCCACGCTGCACAGTGGAGAAATGGCAGAAATTCCATCGGAATCGCAGCGGAACACGGTAACAACCCCATCGGCGCGCATAAAACATCGATCGACTGGACGGCGGAGAAAAAGGTGGAGAGAAGCGAGGTGAGGAAATGACGAGTCACCGGTCTGGATGGTGGCTGGAGTTGCGAGGGACTAGGAAAGCGTGGAATCGGAAAGCAGTCGGTCAGAAATATCGGGTAAGAAAGGGTAATGAGCCGAGGCGGCCGGGGCCCTTGGACTTTGGAGACGGTCGGCGGGGAAGAAGCTGGCTGTCGAGTCGTGGCAGCCGTCCGAAGGTGAGCTTGCAGGGCCGAGCGAGGCGAAGCGAGCCGAGCTAAGCTACGTGGATACAAGAGCGTTGTTAGGTCATTGACTGCCGGTGGCCACCGATCCGCGAGCATCCAAGGACAGCCGCTCCGACGCCTCGCGATCCTCTCCTCTCCGCTTCCCCTCGCTTGTACCGTGTATGCCGTGGACCTCGTCTTCTCCACGGCCCCTGTCCACCACCTTTCTCTCTCGCCGCGTATCTGTTCCTCTCGAAGGGGGAAAAAACGTTGCGGCGATAGGTATTCCAGGGACGACTTTATTATTAATCGCGTAAGGATGTTTATCGTTTGAGGAGGCGGGGTGGTGGAGGGTGTGCGCTGGATTATTGGGTTCAGGAGATCTGGGGGGCTGGGGGTGGTGAGTTTTTTAGTTTTACACTTGTAGAATAAACTTTTTCCATTGGTCGCCTAATAGCCAAGGGAATCGATTTTCGAAAGAAGAAAAGCTGTGATGACGGTGCACATACCGTGCTCTGCTGAAAATCGTCGAACCGTCAGCTGAGCAGGGACTGTAACTAACTGTTCGCCAAGCATTCCTCCACCGCACGTGAACTCGCAATTTTTCTCTGTCTAGACGGGTGGTTGGCGAACAGTTCGCGAATACAATTTCTTCATATCCCTCAGCATACTACATTATAATAATCAAAAGTTTCATGAAATCGAATATTGCTTTTAGAGCAGAAAATTACCGCTCCTTTAATAATTTCCTTTCACTTCAAATTTTTGTCCAGAATTACGAATACTTGGGGATAGAAATCAGCATATTATTTTTAGCAGTACATTCAGCTCTGCTGCAATAGTCAGCTGCAACTGCCAATGCTAATTTCGAAAGAAGAAAATGTTAAATATCAACACGCCGTCGAGGCACGCCGTCGAGTGTGTACCCTTCAATTTGCAAGAGTCACGTGTGCATTCGAGTGTCGACCATGTACTGGTAAAAAAAAGACCATTCTTTCCGCTCATTCGAATACGAGCGGACGAAATAAACGCATTTTGCATGATATGCGTTCGGGCGATGGGAGGAGATTGATGTATACAGGGCTAGGAGGATTTCGTGGTCGCAGTGCGTTCGTGCCACACGCATTTCCGTTTTCACGGTTTCCGTACTCTTTGGGACCTTCGTTGGCTTGCTGTGCATAAATACTAATGACGGTCCACCTTTCGGCACGGGAAACGCATTGAAAAGTGGCAAGACTGAGTAAGGTTGTGATCTGCGCGTTTGAAGTGGGTAGAAAGTGATGTCGAAGGGTATAAGGTAGGAAGAAGTTGAGATGGATGCGTTTGAAGTGGTAGCAAAAGGATCTCGGCAGCTTGGAGATCAAGAAAAATTGTGATCAACGCGGTTAAAGTGGTAGCAAAGGGATTTCGGGGCTAGGTGACGAAAACCCTTGAGATCGAAGCGCGGGAAATTATAGCAAAGCAATTTCGAGAGCTTGGAGATCGCGAGAAGTTGTAATCAACGCTTTGAAATTGATTAAAAAAGTAACTCCGAGGGCTTGGAAATCGAGAAAACTTGTGGTCAACGCGTTCAAAATAATGAGAAACCCATTTCGGGGTGCTGAAGATCCGGGAAAGATGTTATCACCGATTTCAAAATAACAAAAACAAAAAAGAACTTTCATTCTTCAAGAGCTATATTCACCTTAACAACAATCTTGGCTAAAAAAAAAATAAAACTTTCAAAATATTCTCATCTAACTATTTTATTCTAAAGTCGCGAAAAATTCTCCAACACATTGCACATGAAACATTTCTCACGTGTGCTATCGTTCCGATCGATTTCCACGGCCGATCGAGCCCTCTTCCACCCTCTTCGCGCCAGATGCGTGGCCGTTCCTCGAACAGGAAAAATCTGGGTCGCCGTTCACGCCAGAAACCGCTTTCAAAGGGGTTTGGATGGCATTTTCCAGCGGGCGAGAAAGGGGGATCGTGAATATTGAATGGTTTCGTGTTCTGTGAACCGCTCCGCGGTGTTTTCAATGGGGCCTAACCCGTACTGCGCATTCACGTGGTCCAGATCAGTTTCGTGAGAAAGAAAAATCGTCAGCAGATCGAAGGCACGTATCGCTGGCCTTTTGTCGTCCCACTACTTTCGATGCTCACTCGATAGATCGGGATTCCCATAATATTGGTACACACGTGATGGTATTTATCAGAAATGGTAGAAAGTGGGTGTTCGTGGAATTTTATGAATCACGAACGAGGTTTCTTAATATTTCCGCACATTCTTCGTAGTACAGTATTTCCCAACTTTTTTTTAGTCGCGATCCCCCTTTATAAGGAGAGGTAAATATTTCCTTCCTTTCATTTATGATAAATCACTGTTACATTATTAATAGAATATGGCAAAGTAACTATATTAGAATAAATAAGCGCTAAAAATCGTCAACTAAAAATAACACTGGCGACCCTCAGGAAACACTTCGCGACCCACAGGTTGGGAGTCAAATCGCGCGAAATTATAGGTGACTTTTATGATTTTTTCTAGAAAAAAGTATACAATGTATGGGTCCAAAACTTTTTTCACTTTATTCTGCTACAAATGTAGAGTACAAAACAATTTTTTCATTTCATTTTTGCCCATCCCTGCCTCTGATATGCATTTCGTGCTGCATCGTTGTAAAAAAAATGACCTGCACTATTGCCACGGTAACTTTAGACAGGATCATCCAAAATCAAAAACACCTATTTTTAAGTCGGTCTGAAAAATTTCCAAGGATTTCGAGGAATCTTGAATTTTTAAGACTAAGTAGGTACTCCAGAACCTTGAAGAATTCTAAAACCCTCACCAAGATAAACCAACCCTACCAAAATCACCAAACTCATTAAATTCTTAATACTTAACCCTTAACCTATACACACTATTATATCAACCCTATAATAACTGAATAAAATATTACCCTAAATCAACGCAAGCTCCGAAACAAGTGCAAAGAGGGGACCCCCTGGAAGTCCCAACCCCAAAACACCCAAGGGGTGTATCTCCTTTACGTCCCAACTCGCCACTTAGAGACTCTATCCTCCTTCATCCAACGGGGCCTTACGCGAGCCACCCTGTTCCTCAAAAGTACAGCAGCAGCCACCACGGAATTCTCGGCTCGCTGCAACCATAATGGTAACTATTTGGCTGGAAGTTGGCCGCGCAAGGTTGAAATACGATCGGGATTACGACCGCCAGATTAAGATGGGGTTAACCGAGCCTCTTCATGCCCGAAGAGTCCACCGACACCGCGAACAATGACGTCGAGTAATTTACAGCTTGAATTCGGCCCGTGCAGCTTATTTAGTAAATTATCGTTGGTAATACAAGTCACTTTGGCCAGCCACTGTTTGGGGCCCACTGCTGAGGCGCCTAACCCTTTAAACCAGCTCTATTCTCTCGATGACGGATAATGGCACCCTCGAAGGGCGGTGCTATCGCGGAGGGATCGTCACCTTCGACAAATCGGTCGTGCCAGGAAAATTTGCTGCAGTCGTTGCTTCATTGAGGATTGTTGGGTGTTTTTTTGGAGGCATGGATCTCGCGGGTCATCCTGATGTCACGGCGGAAAGTTGCACGATAATTCTCGAAAATTACGTCACGAGCGGGCAGCAGAGAAGGTGGCTTCGAGGAATTTATAACGGAACCCGATTTCGTCATTCAGGATTCCGTGGCCGTTCGTACGTGCTTGGGTTTATTTTTAGAGGGCCAGCTACGCTCGTCTTCTTACGACGCACGGTCACAACAGGTGATTCGCTTTTTCATGTTGCGGGAGTGGAATTTCGGTGTTTTGGTCGGAATTTGGGGGATGCTGGTTGGCACTGCGATAGGGGCGGCAATTAAATATAAACCGGTGAAAAAGTTGCTTAGAAGTAGCCTTTGTGTTGGGAATAGTACTTTTTAGAAACAGATGAGTTTCTTTTTTGCAGTGAAAACTTGGAATTTTACAATGAATTCAGTTATGGAAATTTTGAGTACAGCAAATGGATCTTGTTTATAATTTAGGGGTACATAGTTCCTTGGTACTATGGTGGGGTTGGAAATTAAATGAAAGACTATGGAAAACTTGGTTAGCAGTAGATTTCCTGTTTTATATTGGAAACATGGATTTTCGGGGTTAAATTGTGGGAACTTTTGGTGGAATAATTAGATTCTGTTTGAATCTTGGGGGTAGTTTCTCCCTACTGTGGTGATAATGGAAATTAAATTAACCCCCACGGAGTCCTCATTTAGAAGTTTCTTTTATATTAAGAAACATCTGATTCTTTCCCTTTTTTAAATTAGATCTCTAGAATGCAGAAAAATCCTAATTATAGGAGTTCTAAAGCAATCAAATTTCCTTCAAGATTAGAGGCAAATTATTACAATATGGAAGAATTTTTTAAATTTCATAAAATTCTTCAGAGTTACATAAAATTTTGTAAATTCCACCCAATCTAGAAAAACGTCGAGGACTTTTATCCGAATCAATCTCACCACTTTATTACAAGAAATCTAGCAGTTCCAAAGAATGAATACTTAATTAACCTAGGAATAGGTACAAGCAAACATTAATCGGCTCTCCCCGAAACCAGTTCCTTCCGTTGCCCCTTCTGAAAACTTCATCGACTGGTTGATCAGATTTGATAATCTCGATGGGAACCGGCCAAAAGCAGGAGAAAAAAAGAATCTTAATGAGCAGGTGAAGATAAAGGCAGACAGTTGGTAATAACCGCGAAAGCGAGACCGCCGCTTGCGAAGGGATAAACTTGGAATAATTTGTTCTGCGCTGTTCTCGCCGATTAATGTAAATACTCCACGTGAACGGGTGCAAAAAATCGGGCGAAAAATCGGCGAGAAAACGACCGCCTCTGTTGATCGAGGAGCAGGTTCCTGCTCGATCGTTCAGGTATCGGACCACCCGTTCTCGAAAGCGAGCAATTAAATCGGGTGCTTACCTTTTACTGCCGTTTTACTCTCGGTACATTCGTTCGAACGATTATCGTTGATACCGGATGCTTTGGGAACGTCAGAACACAAATGAATAATTAAGAAGTGAGTGGACACTGTGTGGAGAATTTATTGTACTTTGTCTTGAAATAATTGCTAAACAGTATCTAATGTATTAATATAATACATTATGTGACGCTACATATATAATCTCCTTGTCATATTAGAAGGAACCCGTTTCACGCATATACATAGAATGAGCTCATTGGCTCTGAGGGAGCGTTGGTTGCGGTATAGCCAATAGTAGCGCAGAACAGGTCTATGCGCAGGTTCCTTCTTATATGACAGAGTAACTTGGCAATTTTTATTTGTAGTGGAGGTTTAAGAAAAGTTTAAAAGATTTTTTACATATCTGCTAACTGGTTAGATAAATTATTACGAAAGAAACTCAAGTCACCTCCAGAGAACTGAGAAGTTGAAAAATTGAAAACTTGAAAAATTGAAAGTTTGAAAGTTTGAAAATTTGAAACGTTAAAAAGTTGAAAGCTTGAACCCTGGAAAACTTGAAAACTTTTTAAACAATTGAAAATTTCCACCGGAGTCACCTAGGTCTTCACAGCTCCATCCCTTTCCTACCACCCTCGTTGCTAGCTCGCGATCAACCCACGACCCGATTTGCAAATTTCCCAGGATTGGTAGCGGGTGAGATCTCGATCGATCTGGATCCCATTTTCGGCGGTTGAGGGGGATGAAGCTTTCCCACAAGGTGTGCCTACGGGATATGGAACAGAAATATCGAATATACAGGGGGTAAGGTGCTACTGAAGAGCGCAGGATATGGTAGGATAACCCTGAGCCACCTGTCCCTCTCTCCCACGCTCCTGCGCGATGGACCCGTGGATGGATGGACGGATGGTCTCTAATACGAGACGAACCTGGGCGACTAGGGAGAGGGGAAAATGGATCTTCTAGCCTGCTACCCCCACCTGCGTCCTTTCTTTTCCATTACTCTAGGACAAAGGGCGACGCTGCTTTGGAGGAAGTTGCTTCTTTCTCTCCTTCCTACCCCTATTTTTCAGGGGATCGATTGAATTTCGATCGGGTCGCGGTCTATGAGAACTTTTCTCAACCTTGGAAGCTGTGGAGGGGGTGTACAGGGTGTACAAAAATTATGTCACGCTCCACACAGGTGGTTCTTTACCTCTGTTAGAAAACTGGCCGCAAAATTGATCTTGACCTTGAAATTCGAGATCCAATTTTTTTTTTAGTTTAGTGTATTCTACGTACTCCTTGGGAGCTTAGTCGTTGAATCTTGTTTCTTTTGTCTTGAATGTATTGTGGAAGCTCCATGGTGTATTATAGAGCAAGGTGGAAAATTTGTTTGAATGCAGAAGGGAAGGGAAAGGGAGTTCTTTGTTTTCTGTGAGCAAGTTGCAAAGGGGATCCTTACGACGTGAACGTATACTTTACATGGTAGCCTGTTTGCTAGAGGAACACAGGAATCAACGGAGCATCTAACTTTTCTGTACACAGCGAGGCAAAATATCGGATGACGCCTTTGCAATGTTAAATATTTAACAGTGGGTGGTTGGGGGCGGAAGGAGGCACCCTGGGGGTTGCTGTTTCTCTACAAAACGCTTGTACATTGCTTTCTTCAATCCTTGACATTATGAAAGAGGAAATAATGAGTAGAGTCCTGGAGGTACCAGTAGAAATTAAAAAATGGTCAATTCAACACACAGTGCTACTCTTATAAACCAGAAATTACATTAGAATACCATAATATCCTTCTAACTCGCCTCTATACAGGGTGTATCTTAACATGTGGAACCCACTTCAAGGGTAGACACATAAACAATGGAAAATGTCCATATAGGTAAGCATGTGCCCTACTTGCACCTTGTTCCAGAGTTGTAGCTATTTTTCTACTCCAGTACCTACTGTGCAAGTCCTACCTTTATAAGAAGTGTTGAAAATGGCCACTTTCGCCCTGAGTGCAAGCCTCCAGCTGTCGTGTTGCAGAGTTTCTAAAAAAAAAGAATAAATTTAGGCACTTCCCATTACGAAAGACAAGTTCAATTACACAGAGTTATACAAATATTTAGTAGAATCAATTACATTATCTCTGTCTGCCATTAAGAATTATTGGAGCACAAAAATGGTCATAACTCGGGAGCAAGGTTAAATAGGGCACACGTTTATATGAACTTTTGTCATCCTTTTCGTGCCCCCTGTCCCCCTTCCACAAAATCTACACAAATCTCCCAATGCAATTTTCCCATAAACAAGACTCCATCAAACCCAATTTTCTCCAAAAAAGTATTTTCCTCTATTAATCACAGAACCGTAAAATTATTGCTCGGACGATCTACCTGCTTCCACAAATCCACGAAAGCAGCAGCAAGTATCTCCCCACAATCCATCACGCGGCGCGAAGTCGCTCGCAGTCGGCCAGCCTGGCTTCCACGAAACCGGGAATATGAAGTGCAATAAATAACAAGGAACAGTCCCCAGGAATCCTGTTGCACGATCGTTCCAATTTTCGGCCATTTCCCCTTCAGGTACGCGTACCTGTCGCCTCGCTGCCAATCCCCAGCGCCTGCGCGAGGCCAGACGGCGGCGGCGGGGCAATAAACGTGCATACTTCGAGGAAGACCCGCGCGACGAGTCGAGCAACCGAAATTCGGTAGTTAGCCCCCCGTCGTTGACCGTTTTTTAAGCCTTGCCTACTGTCCGTAACGGAGTCGGCGGTTTTTTTTCAACAATGCACCTTCGTGCCTCGGGAATCCGACGATCGCGAACCCTTTTTTATGGGGGTGTGCTAGTGGCCCGACGTTTTCAGTGGCCAAAGGTGGTCGGAGGGAAAATTGCCTCGCAACGCAGGTTTATGGCACGTCGTCAACAGCTCGGGGAATTACAGGCTTCCTTTTAATGCCTCTTCCATATTTTCCGCCCTTTTCTTCCTGGTTTTGGGGGCGTGAGGAACTTGGGGGATACTTTAGTATCCTCGTTTGGACACGAAAACTTGTTGTGGAAGTCGAGAAGTGTTAGTATGTAGAATCGAATTTGGCAGGAAAATGGAACGCCTTTTTTGCTGAAATTGACAGCTTAAGATTGTATTTTTGTAATATGGGGTGCTTTGCAATGAGTTTTGCTTGAAATAGTACCTACTGATTTAAAGGAAATTTTGTATTTTTTCACATTTGGAAGCTTATGATTTTGAGAAGTTTTGATTTTGAGAACTTCTGATTTGGGGAACTTTTGATTTTGGAAACTTGGAATTTTTGAAACTTCGGATTTAGGGAGCTTGTGACTTTGGAAACTTCTGATTTGGGGAACTTTTGATTTGTGAAACATCTAATTTAGGAAACTTCTGATTTTAATGATCGCCCACCCTGTGTAGTTATCCCGCTCGCTCCCGTTTTACACACCCTGTATTTTTGCATTTAGAAGTACAAATTCCTATAAATCCAATACCTACACAGTTTTAAAAAAAGTTTTTAGCACACTCAATTTTGTAGACCCGTGGAGTCGATCGTCGATCGTCGATCATCGAACGTCGTGCTCGAGTTACCTCGACCCAATATTCATAGACGCATTCCGATTGGCGAACAGGATATCGCCAGAATAGATCCTTCGTGGACGATAACGTAACGAGTGGAGTACGTTAACGGTGGCAATTAACGTGCCACCGTTGACCCATTTCCTTGCGTCGTTAATGGGTTGGATGATTAACGGGCCCTGGATCCACCTTTTAAAATGTGCAACACCATTAGCATCTGGAGATGCAACGTTAACGAACGCGTCTCGATGATTCCATGTTTCTTGATTCAGAGGAATGTGGGCACTGGAAGATCCTTGCCAGTCCAATTACTTTTAGAACAACCTAACGAACACTTCAACCCTCTACTACGTTGAATCTAAAGCAGACTGTTTATAGGTTTGTGTGTGCGTTTGTCACACGGGGAATAGGGTGGAGGCACCATTTTTGGCCACTTCTTAAAAAATATAATATTTTTCCGTGTAAGCAATAAATGTAACCTTATATTTCTGGCGGTATACTAAACAAAATATTTATGATGTGAAATTCTCCACATAATTATGATCTGCAAACCATTTAAAAATAAGATAATTATGCACATGGACAAAAACAGTGCAATGGCAAACGGTACATCTACCCTAGTGGAGCTAGTAATTAAATAATTTCGATCGAATTATAATTAACTTGGAGGGTGACTCAGAATTGTTCTTCAAAGAATTATTGTCACAATTTCATTATCTTCTTATAGGTAGTTATCTCATGAGAGGGGTGTACAAGGGTTTGGTTCAAATTTTCCGTAGCTATTAGTTATTAAGTGCATACTACGAGGAATTATATGTGAAAAAGCAGAGGGTGCTTCACGGGAAATAAAATTGAAAGTTTTGTCGTTTGAAGGATTACAGAAATCTTTAATTTCATTAAAATAAAGTAAGGTATCCATTTGTAATTCATATGGTGCCACTTCTCCTGGTGTTTAATTATTCCCTCTTTCAGTTAATTCAACTATCTTCCTTCTTATCATGCAAAGGCAGTACTTAACTTTAATTTTCTCATAAAATTGTGAAACAAAGTCACAAATTTGATCCCAAATCTCACAACGCCCCTCATGAATTTTCATCCCCAATCCCCTCGCTAATTCGCTGAAGAAGGATTATCACACTCAGTCCCCAGATTATGTGGGTACTGTTTTTGCAAAACCTCGTCCACCAGGCAGAGATTAAAAAAACTTGACTTCGCTTATGGGGTGCTTAACTTTTGGTCTCCGCGACGCAGAAAAACCGCGTCCTTCGTAACCAGCTGAAATCTGAGCTAGCAGAAAAAGATTCGTGAAACTGTTCTCTGGTGGCGGGGCAGGCCGCCTTATTTGCCAACAGTTTGAAAAAGCGCAGGAAAAAGTTGACTCTATGTGCCATTGCGAGAGGATTAACGCGGAAACAGCAATTTCTCGAGGGTGGTTTACGACGCGTTTCAAGGGTTGAGCCCGTGAAACCGTGGATTACCCTTTCAAATCGACCCTAACCCCTTCTGCTGCTCCCTCATCTTGTTCCTCATTTTTTTTTCTAAGTCGGAGCGGAACTCAGGGATTAGCAGGAAACCCGAGGACCGTCAATATTCAAGGAGCCAATACTTTCTGAATTGTTCATAAATAATATCCGTGGAGCAGTCTCTGTAACTGTAGACAGACTTCAGTTCGCTTTCAAAAGAATTTCGTCGAGATTTGAATGCAGTACGAGAATAAGTGGAAGCTTTATATTTGATTAAAATAGGAATTAATAATGCATAATGTTTGACACAGTTAAAAATTAAATTGAAATTGAAATTGAAATTGAAATTGAAATTTAATTAAAATTAAATTAGAAAATAGAGATATGTGAAGCTTGAAATTCTTGTGATGTCGTTATTTTTTTTGTATTTTCAGTAAAGAAAGTTTAGTAGAATTTAAGTTTCTTGGTTTGTTTTTCAGTTGCAGGTTTCAATATGCCAATCTTCGTGGTAAAAATCCAGAAGTTCCCAAGCTTCCCTCGACTGCTGTTCACCATACCATCGAATGACAGTTGGGGTTGTCTCGTTATTGGAGGTAAGCGGGGAAAAAGTGCGAGGGACCAAAGGATTAAGTCGATTATCGTGTCTTTAACGACGGTTGTGGCTCGAAGGGTTATAGGGGGAGGCAGGAAAGACGTTTTGGGGGTGTTCTCGGCAACAATGGGGCGTGCGAAGCCTGGAAATGATAATTTGTTTGTGACGAGCAGAGGGGTGCAAGCTTCTTCAGCGAATTTGACAAATTGCCTGAACTGAATCAGGGTAAGTGAATAATTTAAACTCTTAGCACTTCTTTTAATTAATTCTTGTTGCGTGGGGGTGGTTCTGAATTTTCTGAAAATTTTAATTCATCTTTTGAATTCAGATAATAGAAGTATCCAATTTCTAGTGAATTTTAAAAGATCTAGAAACATTAAACGTTAAATAAATTCTAAGGCTACTGCAAATAATGTGGAACTGCAGTATAACTGAGAATATTTGAAATAACAGAAATATCATATACATTATACAATGTCAATTTTTAATAGAAATACAATTTTGCTTTACTCCTAAATTATTATGTTAGCTTATTGGTAATTCTGATCAACTCTAGTTTTTCTCAAAAATGAGATTTTGGTGCTTAGCTAGTGCCCAGTGTATTATCTTTTAGTAAATACCAACATTAAATCTCATTTTTGAAAGAAAGTGCCCTTAGTTCTACCAAAAAGCCAAAGATATTTGAAATACCTATTAGAAATTTTTAATACAATTACAGTCTTACTTTATAATTCAGATTTATCCCCAAAGTATAAACCTGCAATTAAGAACCACTTTGTAGAACGATTTCCACAGATTGAGTCGCGTAGCGAAATTCATATAATAAATTCACGAACCTAAATCATCGATCGAAAGAGACAGACGGTTTAATTAGAGGGAGCATAGAGTACACCACGTGTTTTCGCCGAAGCGCAATGAAGCGTGCACGCTTATCGCGAGTGCAATTCCTCGGATGGAATAATAATTAGCGGTTAATGCAGCGTGGACGGTATAGACGCACATAGTGTCGTCATTCTGTCCATTAGACTGCAAATTGCGTCGGCCACATTTTACTATGAAAACGTAATTACAAGCCTCCCTCCACGAGACAGATAATGCAACTGCCAGGAGATTCCAGTAATAGCCCTGGCAATTTAGAACCGCTAGACCCCCTGTGGCTCTTCAATTGCGAATAATGTGTGGGCACATTTTGCAGCTGACACGAATTCCTCTGGTCACTTGGAATTCGAGTATTTCTCAATTTCAGTAACCGACGATTTTAATATTTTGCAATTTTAGGGATTTATTGTTGCGATGGTTTCAGGCTACAGAAGATTATATACTCAAGCTTTCTTAATCTGGATTTTTTATACACCTAGAGTATATCACTACCCTACAATTATTCCACTATTTTGCAGTTTCACTGCTTCGATATTCTAACTATTCGATTTTTCCTCTTTCGCAACTGCAATATTTTATCAGTATCTACCAATATTAAGGGGTACCTATGGAGCAGTAGCTTTTTGCACATATCGTAACCTTCTTTATTATATTACTAAAGATACTATATTGTTAATAAGAAGCTTATTAATATATAAATGATTTACACATAAATTAAAATTTACCACTATTTGCAAGTAAGTCTTTCGAACTTTATAATATTATACCTATATAAACTTATGGGTTCATCGAATTATTAATTAATTTAATTCAATATATTCCCTAAATTTAATAACAATAATAAAAAACCTCCTAAGTTAAACCTATAGTTAAACTACTCCCCCCAGTGTAATAAATTCGTTAATAAATATAAACTACAGACACGCCCAATATTCAAAAACTGCGATAATACAACACAGTTCCCACTCTGCGCAACGCAATTTTCAATTCAGAACGCAGAAAACTCTTTCCCAACTCAATTTCCACAATAGTGGCCATCAAATTGGCCAGAAACTTGGACCTCTTTAAAAAAACAAGATTCTAAGGAGAGTGCTGCTAATGACTCCGTCCAAGGTCGAATTGGTTGTTCAAACGCAATGTCCAAATAGCGTGATGCGTTGCGCAACGCGAGTTGCCGCGGCGCGGAGTGGCGAAACCGAAAAAGGAACGGGTTCGCGGAGGAACGGGCACCGCGGACTACGGTCATGTCGGTAGCAGAGTGTATCCTTGATCGTTGCCGCTCGTTCGTCGTCCTGGAGGCCGGTTCACTGACACCGCTTCAGCGTCAAGGAGCCCGCCACTGTCAAGGTCCGCCGGTTCTCCTCAATGGCGTCGCTCTGTCACGCAATTTACCTACGGTAATCGACACGTCTTACCGCGAAGGACGCTTCTGCCGTCCTTACACGGCGATCCGCATCGCGTCGATTATCCTCGCGCTGGAAATCGCAGATTCTCCATGGGCTATTTGGTTCTCTGTTCACCGAGGTGGTACTCGTGATCTGGTTTTGCGGCTTTGACGGGGACATTTTTAGAGGACCATATTTTTTTAGCGTTTGCGAGGAGGGATAGTTGAAAGTTGGATGGTTCTTGAGTGATAGTGTTTTCTGTCTTGGTAGCTTTGAGATTAAATGGGAGATCTTTGATGAGGTATTTATTTGTGTGGTTACTGGAGGTGCCTTTTTTGTTTTATTGTTATCTTTAGGAGGAAATTTTTGGGGGGACTACTATTATTGCATGGTCGTCTGTACTACTTCTGTACCTCTCAAATAAAAATAACTAATACTGTTAGTAGTCACATCCTTCTATAATGACCAACAAAAACCCGTATCCCCAAAGAGCAACTCGTACCCCATCCCACATGGCAGCACCAGCATAAAAAAATGGCTCCTTAAGAAGAATTTCTCAAGCATCTGCACGCAACATATGTTACCCTCAAACAAGCCATTTACAACCCGGAAATCAAAGGTCCCGAGGCTACTTTTTTCTATCCACTCTCGCCACGCAAGGCCCCACGGGCCCCCAACCCAATCCCTAGATCCTCTTCTCTCCCCAACCACTTAAACACCCCTCCACCTAATTACCCCTAACCTCCAAGAAAATTCTCGAATACCCTCCATCACGTATCTCCTTCCCACCCTGGCCCTCCACACGCTGCAACCCCTTTCACCCTCAACAATCCACCCCTATAAAAAACACTTCTAAACCGAAAAACCTCTCACAAAACATACCCTGTAATCACTCTCCAAAGCTTCAGTACATCGAAGTATACCGAAGCCCCGCCCCTTAAGCTCCTCCCACTTGGACCGGCGCACTAGAAACCCCCCAATCCCCGTGTCTCCCAACCCCCAATCGTCGTCCAGCAAAATTCGCCGAATCTTTCAAAACAGGGATCGGCTCCCCTCGCGCTTTCCTCCCCTTCGCCCGTTCCACCCTGTGCGCGAGCCGGCGACAATGGCGGAGCTTTAAATCGCGTCTCACACGCACGCGCAACGGCCTGGTACACAATCGGTACCGCAAGCACCAGAGACACGACTTACTTGGTTCACTTTTGCTGGTTAACGGTAAGTCCGTCAAGAGTCAGTGAGTCAACGAGTCAACGGGGGCGCGCGCTCGCCCCACCCCCCTTTGGCCACCACCCTCCCCTCCTCTCGTGCGACTCGCTTGATCGCTCGAGAATCGATCTTCCTACGTGCATGCATGGATACAGCCACCTTATACGCGCGCTCCCCCCTTTCCCCTCCCCTGGAGCGGCCTCTGGGCCCTATACCCCCCCCAGGTGGACGGTGCCGGAGTTCTTTCCGCTCTTTCCACGGGTTTCTCTACCTGCACACGCAGCACACGCTCGGTGACGCAATTCTTACGCGACCCGCTCCCTCTCCTCGCCATCCTCACCTTGAATTTCATCGAATTTCTTATTGAACACCGCTTGCTCGTGTGTTGGCTTGAAAGTGGAACGGAGAGGAGTCCTTGGAATGGATTTTTTGTAGCGTAGGCTGCTCCTAGGGCTGGTGAGTCGGTGGTTGTCGTGGGGGTTTGAGGATGTGGAGGCTTAGGGGTTGATGAGGGTGAGGTACTTTTGTGAGGGAATTTTGTAGAGGATGCTCGTATTTGATCTTTGATTTTTGGTTTATGTTCTATGGTATTTTGTTCCTATGCTTTTCACGGCCATCGTTCGTGTTGAGAATCCTGAGAGGTTTGTTGTAGGGGGTGACAATTTAAAAGGGTGTTTAGTGTTTCTGGTTTTTTCGTTTTTTATTTGAGTTTGAATCGAATAGTTTGTGTATCGTAGTGGAGTAGTTTGATTTTCGGATATGTTTTAGAGGAATGATTACTTACGCGTTTTCTTATTTTGGGACGTTTCCATATTTAGGGGGTAAACAACCTCTGAAAGTTGATAAGATTTTCAGGTGTCCGCCTCCGATTGCTTTGGTTTTCGGATACATTGTGTTGAATAAAACTTGATGTAAATATTTTATATACACAATGTTATAATATTCTGTAAACTAACAATAGGAACTTCTGTACCTTTTCTTATGAATTATGAGGGGTGCCTAAATATGCAAACGGATCAAAATAAACAAAACACGTATTTGTTATTTTTCGGTCCTCTGAAACATATCCAAAAGCCAAAGCAATCGGAGGCGGACATCTACAAACCTCTGGGATTTTTTAAATTCAACTTAATTGTCGCAATTCCACTATTCTGCAAGTTCAATGCTTCAATATTCTACAGTTTCAATCTTCGTAACTGTAATATCTTACCGAAATTAATATTCTACAATCTCAAGACTATACACTTTTCAATAGCTTTTGATAACTTTATACAAATTAAATAAATAGAGATATTTATAAACTTCAATAATACAACACTCTCTTTTCTTTTTGTCTTTGAATTTAACTTAGTTATCTAAGTATGTACCAAAGTGGGGTATAGAAACTTAGGGTCACCAAGGAGCAATTAAACCTTGTTTTACCTACCATCTTCTTAATTCAACTCGATTATCTTTTCATCAAAGTATGCTTGATCCTAGGTTCACCAAGTACTTACTTAAGGCCTGAAATGTCGTTTTATCAGATTGTCACCACAAACGGAAGATAGTCTCTCATAAATTCACGAAGTGATGACTTAAACCTCCAACTTCCATTAATCCTTTGACGTAAGATCGCTAGATGTTCATTAGATGTTAGATCAGAGTCCATCTTGCTCCGTGATTTCATTCGTGCCCACCAAAGACTCAGCTTCTATATTAAATAGATTCTCATCTCGTTGTGACCTAAAACCATTCCCTTCTTCAAGAAGTGATACGATACAGTAAAAGGTAATACGTGTAGCTTGGTACAGTAGTAGTTGAAAGAAAGTTTAAAACGTGAATGGTAACAGTAATAAAATAGATCCATTAAAAAGAATCATGTCTTAAAATTTATATCTCACAAATTGAGGGTTCCTGAAATATACCAGTGGGGTCTCCTATATCCCAATTTGTATTTCTATTTACACAGTTAAATTTCAACTTTTTCGTCGAAAAAAATATTCAGATCTCTTCAGTCAGTTTATTAACATTAAGTATATTATTTCTAAAGAATATAAAACTACTATTGGCATGTTGCATCTCAGGCATTATTATGGAGTTCATGAGACCTCCACCTCACCATTTAAGAGTTAAACTTTCTTTTCACCTCCAGTGCATTTAATTTGGGTTAAAATGGACCCCGCGTCCACCAGGCAAGCATTAATGTCTCATGCAACGTGGCTTTCTTTCGAGAAAATCCTCTTTCGCGAGCGTGCACGGTTGTTGGGGCGGTGGTTAATTAAAGCACGGGCAAGGATGGAGAGATAATGGGCAGGAAAGATGAAAAGAAGAGCGGGCAACGTGACTGCAGCAAGAACTCGCCTCGCAGCGCACGGGATAACTGTATATTCTGCCTCCACTATGTTTTGTCCTTTCTCCCTTCCTCCGTGTCCTTTCGTGGCCCCTTTTCACCTCGCATCCTTGATCTTCAGCAGAGGGGACAGCTTGACTTCGCATGCGCGAACTCCACTGTCGTTGGGAACGAATAATTAACGAATAATGAACGAATTAAAAATGGGAAGATATTCTATTGTTGTGAAATATTCATTCTCAGCAGGCATTGTGGATTTTAATGTTTCAATAATTTCTTGGTACCGTGGCGTAGGTATTTGCTAGCAGTCATTAGGGGAATTATTTATATTGTAGTAGTTTTTGTAGATATTGAATTTTGGAGTGCAAGTAAATTTGTGGATTTTTTTATGATAATAGAATGTAGAAAATGGTTTGGAGTATCAGATAAGGGGAGACAGGTGGAAGATATACAGGAATATTGTTCTCTGCGATCGATTTTCAATTGGTATTGAGAATAAGGAAGATGCTTATCTCGGATTCTACTGCCTCGGGGATCAATATTCGGATCGGGGAACGATCGAGACGAATAATCGAGGCGTCAGACTCGCATCCATTATGCAACCTCAAAATACTTTATTTTCACTGATCGAAATATCTCGTGCTTGCTCCTTTCGCCATCGATTCTCGACGCTTCAATACATAGGTACATCGTGTTCCAATACTTTGAAAATTCTTTGAAAATTCAGAAACAAATATTCCTACTTATGTCACTTAGAAACTTGCATATAGCAACATTATACCACTTCCAAGACGATCAAATTGCAATGCATACTCTCCCACAGTCATCAAACTTGAAGTGTATATAGCAACTTCGTGACATCACTCTTTGATCAATCCCCGTACCATGATTAAAACCCTAATATTCATATATGTATAACCAGTGTAATACATACACCATGCATTCTCGTTTGCGGAAATGTGGAACTGCATAGAATCTTCTCCCTCCTTCTCAGCCCATTCATTTACTTAAATAGGTAATAAAAAAATAAAAAATAATTTCAAATTAGTAACTCGAACCTCGTACACCATAGTCACTAACCTAAAAAGACATTCGCTAATTTTATTTCTGTCCGAATTTCCCATTTGCTTCCCAGCCCTAGGAATTCTCATAAGAACTCAGCAAACAGCATACGCGCAAAACTCACCTCGAATCACCGACTCCAATGAGATCCTCCCGTTCCGTTGCGTCACAGCGCGGACGAGGAATCTGCGCGCGGATAAACGTAATCGGCGAACGTCGCGGGACGAATCGGGAACGAGAGCAGGGACACGTAACTGGACACGGTGCCTGGCCGACGAGGAATTAACGGCGAACGACGTAAACGATACGACTCACAGATGAGAGAGGCGGCCCAGTGCGTTTTCCATTTCACCCGTACGCGTGCAATTTTCCGCCGCAGGTTGTTCACTTTTCGCCTCGGTCAAGGAGTGCATGTGCTCCGAATCAGGCGAACGACGCACACGCAGCCACGAAATTGCTTTCGACATTGTTGTCACTATGTGGCTTCTCAGTCCTGACGCGTCTACTTGCACTGTTTCAACTAGGGTATCTTGTAGGAATAGGTTTTATAATTCCTATATATTCAGGAGTCAGGGAAAAGTCGCCTCGGGCGACGAGGACTCGAACCCACGATCTTGCGGATCCTCTCAATTTACTGGGCAGCCGCCTCACCAACTCCACCAAAACCGGGCTTCCTCTTATGGGGGTTCCTGATCCTGCATATCTAATATAACATATTGAAACGATACAACGCTGTTGAAGCTATGCTTATATTTACGTTTACCGCAGCGCTCGCACTGTCTACTGATTTAGCAGTGTCGTCGCCAAATCTTGTTTTTAGTTTTATGGCGTAACACGTGCGTCTTTGTAAGAACAAGTCTAACCTATACTTGAGGCAATCATAAGTGCGGTTAAGCTAAATCAATCAATTAATAGTTCTTTTTTTATTTCTTATTTGTATTGAATGAGCCATTGTATGTAAGAATACAATCGTTCTTCCTTCGAAACAAACGCCCCACTCAAACATTTGAGAGAAAGTCAGGTCCGTAGTACCGCAGTCCCAGGAACACGCAAGTGTATCAATATTAATATTCGAATACCAAACACTCTAATTAACTCCCCCTAATTAAACTTCAATATCTCACCCGTCAAACCTTTAATCTCGCTTCCCCTAATTTCCAAACCTCCCCCACGCCCCAATACGTCACTATGGGTACCACACCCAATCTCCTTGACCCCTGAATCCCTATCAGTGCCCTACAAATCTCCGAAAACGAGAGAAGCGAGGCAGGTGGTGTTCGTATCGTCTCTCGACCGACCCAATTTCCGGATACTAACCCTCCCCCTCTATACCCGATGACGCAACCGGCCGTTGCGTTCAAGCCTCCCTGTCCCCGTCTAGCGGCCCAGCTCCGCGGGGCCTGTTGGGTGGTAGGAGAGCTGCGAGGAGGAGGCACCTAACCTCCGTCTAAGCGACTCGAGTCCCATCCGCGTCGCTCCAGCATCACCGCAACCAGCGTCATCGTCGCCTGGCCCCGTGCGCACCTATCCGCGCGGTAATAATTCGATGACAGGCCCAACGCGCCCTCCCCCCGCGCCCGGCCGCGTCGGACGTGCAGGCGGGAAGGCGTAGCAGCACGGAACGGGGCCCGAACGGAGGGGACTCGCGCTCGGGAGGCTACAACAGGCCGTGGCGAGGCTGAGAGTGGGTTCATCGGACGCCAGCGGCCGCGGATTTACCGTTACGTCTTCTTGGCGAAACCCAGAGTCCACCCTCCCTCCTCCCTCCTCCCTCCTCCTTCTGTCGCCCTCCGTCGTCTTCTTCTACTTCTCTTCCTCTTCTCCTTCGTCCGCCCCTCCTCGCTCCTTCGGAGAGAGGCCGCCGCGCGCTTCTGCCGCTGAATTCCAGCGGCGGGCCGCTACTAGACCCCTCGCGGAGAACCGGAAACGCGAGCGACCCTAGCTGGCTGGCTGTGGAGGAACCGCCGAGGTTCGATGATTTTCCGGGTCACGGAACCAGTCGTTTTGGGATTCTGCGAGCTATCCGTGCGGTGGAGGATGGGGGGAGAAGGATGGGTGATAGTGGAGTTCCTGGTTGGGTGATGCTTGGTTACTCTGCGGTGCATGGGCTGGGTCAATTGAGTTGCTGGGGTTAGGTGGCTGCTTGAGAAGGGTGGAGCGGTGTGGAGGAAAAGCTTTGGGGGTTTGGTTTAGTAGGGTGACATGGGTTTCTTGGGGAAAAATGGGCATGGTGAGAAGTTGAGGCGAATTTCGAGGTGTATCAAGCAATTGTGGGGTTTGTAGCAGTTAATCCATTCTGTAATAATGCCTTCACAGAAGATAATTTGATTTGAAACCAATTTTAATAAGAAAGTGGTACAAGCTTGTAAGTTTGTAGGAGTTACTGGGAGAGTTTGGAGGAGCTGGTATTTGATTTAAAAGCAATTTTGAGAAGAACGTGAGGCAAACTTTTAGGTCTATCAAGCAATAGTCAAATCTGTAGAAGTCGCATCTTCTTATCGAACATGCGCATTGCAACCTCGCTACTGCTCCTAGGGGTACACCCATAAACACTTCCAACGACCCTATAACAACCCTCTTTAGTCAACCCCTTCTTAAGAACCCCCAAAACAAAATTACCATTCACAAAATGCTGAAGACCCAGCTTGCTCCCCATGGTTGCTTCCACGTGTAGCTCCCCCATGCAAAACTGTGCCCGCTCCCTCCGACATCTTCCCTCTTCCTCAGCCAGCAGGAAAACTCCGATTGAATTCTAACCTCGACGCAAAACAAGATACGCGTCTCGAGGCTGATTTAAAAGTCTAGAGTCTACGTCACTCGGAATTTAAAGATCCAGGGGATCGAGGTGGGGACTGCTCCAAGTGTCAAGGTTTCCTCGTCCCCTTATTGACCTCCTTCGCCGAGGCTCGTCCAGAGGATTCGATGTTGGGTAGAAGAGGACACCAAAGCACTCGAGCGTCCCGAGAGGATCATATCAAGGAAAGTCCCGAGTTTGTAGAATTCAGGGGGTCGTCGCCCTCCGCGCTCTGGCCACGTTTCCATCGATTCTACTCGAGGGGACCGATCCGTGCCCCCGAGATCTTGCCACCGATAGCGGTGATCTAGACTTTCGTTGCTTCCTCCATTCGAGGAGCTTGCTCGGTTATGTTCGCTACGATACGCGTCGTCCACGGCGCTGTGGGGAAAACAACATACGAATTGCAGATTCACGGGGACGACCGATGCTCAAGGGAACCAGAACTCGCGTCATGGCTGAGGTATAGTCACTTCCTGCGCGTCAACAGGCGTCTTTTCCTGGAATGATGAGCGAGGATGAAGGTGGACACGTAGGTGCTCGGTGATGTCGATCGTGTTGCGAACGGGATCACAGTGGCGTGATTCATATCCTGATCGTAAACGTTGACACTCCACTAGGTCTGTTAAGGGGTGTTTCCACTGTAAAAGGCCCTTTCCACTGTTGTTTGGAACATTTTTCGTCACAAAAAGAATGTGTTTACTAAATTCAAATTTTTCCTATTTATTGACACGTGTTTTGAGAAGGTAAACATTTTTTTTTATACATTTTTAATGTTTGATTTTGCCAAAATAGTTCGGTGCAATAAGCGCTGTAAAAAAATGGCGTCTTAATTGCACCGTCGATTTCGGAGGAACCATGTATCGGAAGCAAAAAGCCAAAGAGATGTGTAGGTAATCTGCATGGCTGTAGCTATATCCCGAACTAGATTTGATTGGATCGATGAAGAATTAATAAAATGGCGGACGTCCAAAGTTAGCATATCGAAATTCGCTAAAGTTTTTAATCATTCATCAGAAGAAGAGGAAACTAGGAAAAACTAGGAAAGTGTGTGATTTTAGTTCGAGCCATAGCGAGAGGTCATACTGATTATAAATCAGATACATGGTTTCTACCGTTTCTGTTCTTATGCCTCAAATGTCAATGTAGATAGGTGAATTTTTTAACTTTGTCCTCCCATATTTCACAAACTAATTGTCCACCCGACTTGAAAATTTATTGTGGTCGATGTCTTGTCATAAGGTATCACTTGGTCCGAAATTCAGTTTCAGACTCGTGGGACACAAACGAAAAACTTCTTGGGCCACTCTTCCTCTCTACGTTAATTATTTATCATTTTCATCAGCTCCATATTGCCATTGAACAAATAATCACTGATAACTTGATAATCTTTTCTATGAAATCCTAATATTCTACCCCACCTCTCTTTCAAAAAATTTGTGGGTAATCCAGAAATCCACGCTCCGTTCGGTTTTAATGATCGAATCACCTCACATTTTCAAGTGAAAAGATCCAATTTTCCTATTTCGATGTTCGTTCCCTCGCAACCAGATTCCAAGGAAAAAAGTTCCCCCTTTGTATGATGGTGGAACGAACGAGTTCCCCTCTTCCGCACATGTGTTTTTCTCGGTGTAAGGCTAAGGCCAACTGTGCACCAGGCCCCCCTCAAGCCTTCTACTTTACTTTCTTCGCGGTTCCGTTAAATACCCGACACCGAACGCGATCGCAAATCCAGGTGCGGAGGTCAACTTGCGTCAGGTTAGGGTTCCGTGCGTTTCTCCCTTCCCCCCTCTGTTATCCTCGAGTCTCTCTGTCACGCGTATGCTCACGCAACAGGTGCCCCTTGTAGTTGAGACCTGGCCGCGTTTTCATCCATCTGATACGCCGGTAAGGGCCTTTTTGCGTGGGACATTTATATTTGGAATTGGCAGGTGGAATGTGTTTCCTTGGTGCTAGTGGTATTTGGGTGCAGAAGATGGAGAGGGTAGACAATGCGTGTTTGAAGTACCAGATATATGTATAATGAGTGACAAAAGTGTCTTGTGTGGAAAAGGCATAATGTGTGGCGAACAGCTACGGGCTGCTGTGTTCAGAGTATTTCGAGCGTAAGGGTCTTTTCATTTGGAGAATTTTATGGCAAGAATAGCTTTAGTTTGAATTTAACTTACAAATTTTAAGTGGCAAAAGTCTGTTGTGAGGAAAGGGCTTTATGAACGATGGATAATTTAGAATATTTGGAGTGTAAGGGCTTTTTCACGTGGATAATATTATAGCAAGAATAGCATTAGTTTGAGTTTGAATTATCAGGTTTAAGTGGCAAAAGTGCCTCGTGTGGAAAAGGCTTAAGGAACACAAGAAACCGATCCACAACTGTATTTTAAATATATGGGGCATAAGAGTCTATTCGCGTGGACAATTGTATAGCAGAAACAATGTTAATTTAACAAAGGTGCCCAAACTGGGAGAACATTGACGGTTAATTAGCATGTATTAAATAAGGAAAGGGACAAAAATTGTATGCATTTTCACACTTGAAATACAATCACAAAAGATGCAATGTTATAATAGGATATTTCATGCAAATTTAAAAATATCAATTTTTATATAATGTAACAAAATGTTACAAAAACCTGTCAATGTTCCCCCAGTTTTTGGTAATATATGAATGTACATTGTACATATCCGAATTATCATACTGACTTATAGAAGTGTCTCAAGTAAAATGGCCATAATGTACCTACTACTATTACCAATCCCCATCGCTGGAAAACGAACGTTTGAAATGTATTTGTTTGAAGCAAGTACCAAATTCAAACACAACTATATATTGGTTCCTCTTTTCTTTTACTACTTCTTGGGAATAAAATTGGAAGACTTACTGTATTACTTTAAAACACCGCGACTATGCATATTCACTTTAAAAGTTTACATACACATAGAATGGTCAATCATGCTTTGTTCAACAGCTGTAATTTTTTTTAAATATTCTTCAAATTACAATTTTTGATCACCAAAATTACTTACAGGTGAAAAAGTTCCGAAATTTCCCTTTTTCATGGTCTTAGGTATATGTAGTCCCTTAAGTTCCGCGGAAGTCTGTTGCCGTCCCAGAGCGGTACAAGTAGATGGACACCACGAAGAACCGTTTCTCGCACACTCGATACCGCTCGTTCGAGAGTGAAACCAGTTGTTCCGATTTCGATCAGACTTTCCTAAGATGTCTTCGTCTCCTCCACAGCTTTCCTTTCATTTTTTGTCTTCTTTCCACCCTGCCCTCTTCACCTCCTACCAATTCCACTCAAATTCCACCACAAAAGCATATAAACTCCCTCAAAGCCTACAAAGTACAAAGTTCCCATGTATCGTAACCAGAACTCTTCCCACCGCGAACTTCTCAGTACCCCCCGAGATTCGAAGCGCTTCCGTGGGACCATCAAAGTTACCCACAACTGTTTCTTCCTTGAAATGTGGAACCACGAACGAAGCGTTTGAAATCCACGATCGGTAAAGGCTCGCACAGTGCTAAAACGCAAGGCGTCGTAAATCCTGGATCACGCGGGGGAGAGTGGACGAGGAGGAAATGGAAGCTGCTGGAATTCGTTGAGGTGAAGGGAGGGCTCGCGTGGCGGCGGTAAAAGGCTTTCGCGAAAAATTGCGAGAATCTTGAGGCGAGTTTACGATCCGGCGCAACGGGAAGGCAAATCAGATGTCGTCATGCTGGTACCCGCTGACTTCCTAGACATGGACCCTCTATGCTGGTCCGAGGGCCCGATAAGCCGCGATCGATCGAACGAAACGGGTCGAAAGTGGGCTTACGGTATCCTCCTTTGCATGGGACATCGAATATTCCACGGTTTCAAACCTGTAATTATAGTATCGGTTGGAAGAAGAATGGTAGCTGCATCTGCTGCTAATACTTTCTACTCTAAGTGGGTATATAGGTTGATGGGGATATAGTTTGGCGGGGAATGTTTTCTGTTTTTTAATTATTTTATTTGCTCTATTTTAATGATTAGCTGTGACGTCTTTTGAGGAGTAAATGGCAAGTGGTATTAATTGTTCAAGGTTTATAGGTATATACCGTTATGCATGATCTAACACTGGTATTTCCATATTTTTTCATTTATATAAAAAGTTATTACACTAGCAATTGTTTGGTTATTTTTACGATGAAGTGTGGACAAAAATGCACCGATGAGAATTTTTTGGGGTAAATTTAAAAAAATCATGATACTAAGGGTTAATACTTCCAAAAGTGGAAGAATTCATGGTTAATGAAGTCGAAGATTGATGATTTTGATACTTTGCTTCGTTGAAAGACGAATGGTGAAGTTCGAAGAAATAGAGAGATCTAAATTCAGAAGAAGAAAATAGTATAGTGAAATTGTAACGATTATTGCGTGTTAAGTAAAGAAACTAATATTTACTCTTCTATAAGAATCCAAAGAAATATTATTCACGTTGCTTTTGGATATAATATAAATTTGGAAGCTCCCCTAATACCTCCCATGCAAGGATCATTTTTATCGACGCGTCTAGCCCCGATGCAAGTACCTTTTCGCGTTGCACCTTTCGCGACTCGACCGTGTAAAGGCGGATTCATACTTATCAAATCCCTTTGGCGATGGTGGTGCCAATTTATAATATTTACTTAGGTGCAATAAACTCAATCACTATACTTCAAATTAATATTATTTATTAAATAAAGAACTGACATGAAACGGTTTACAAACTGATGATACACTTCTTTCAAAACGTCCCTGCCAACAAATCATCATTTCATAAAAAGAGTAACGTTGTTTAGCAACATATAAGTCAAATTTGGATCATAGCTTAAACAGTTTCCTGTTTGTTCTTTTTGTGAATCGAAGTTAAAAATAAAAGTCTCTTTAAACATATACAATTATAAACTTCCACGTCCAAAATTTAACACCTAATCTTACATAACACTCTAAATATTCTCTTCACAAATTTCGTTGATTTTGATATATGTTGTCAAAGTTAATTTCTGAACACCTTCTTCCTATGAACTTTTGTCAATGAAAAAATTGTTCAGAATCACGCCTCCGACAACATATTTCAAGGTCATTGAAATCGGCGAGGACTTGAGTACTGCCCATTTTTAATAACGTCGCGGAACCGACACGTGTGAACCCGCCTTGACGCAAGTGCGCGCGCACGTGCACACGTACGCGGGGCGCGCACACACGGCGGCCTGCCGCTTACATTAAATAAATTACAGTGGCCAGCGGCGGACCGGTAACACGGGAACGCTGTTACCCGCTTGCAACACGCAAGCGCGCCCGCGCGCACCGCCGAAGACTCGTTTCTCGGGGAACGCCACCACCACTCTCGCACGGCCTCTTCCCATGACCGTGCTCCGCCTTCCTCCCTCCTCGTCCGCGAGCAAGGTTTTCCTGGGCCAGGAAAAATTATTGCACCGACGTGGTGCGAACCGACGCGCACCGCCATTGTTCCTTCGGGGGACTGTTCCCCGGGCTTCTTGCGTTTCCTTCCGTCGGAGTACCGTATGACAGCGATTACGCAAAGTAATGTCAGCGGAGGGAAGGATGGTTCGGCTTTGGGAAACTTTATGGTACCGCTGACGGGCACCGAGGTTTCGAAAGCTGCGGTCGTTAGAATTGGGAGGGAAGGTAGCATGGGCATCCGCAAGGGGGACCACCCCGCCCCGGCTTGAGAGAGGATCACTTATTTTTGAAAATTGGTCTTTATTAAGTTTATACTAAAAAGTGAATATTTTTAAACTTTTAATTAAATTTGCGCTACAAAATGGGTTCAAACAAACAACGAATCGGCGTCTGTCAATTTGACTGTTTCTCAAAGCTGCCTCCGATGGGAAAAAGTCTGCGGTCACCCTTGAAACGTAGCACCCCCAATAGTAGATCGTTTGTAACCCCGAAATTATAGTGACCGCGCTGAAGTCTGCTTTTCGAGCATGCGCATTGAAGGCTCCAGTAGTGGTTTGAAGTTACAGGATTTTACTGAGCACGTAGAAGTTGTGTTATTGCAACTACTTGCAAAAAAATCGATCACCTTTGAATAATGGCGGAATTAGCGGACGACCGGTGAACAGTTGCGGCTCAGGCCCCAAGGCCCCGTTTTCCTAAAGAAAAATTATGTTTTTATCCCAAAATTATATTCTTTTTTGTTTCCCATGTCCCAGAACGTTTGCCATCTGGGCCTTTTTCCTTAAATTCGCCACTGCGTTTCAATCTTCCTACCTTTATCTACACTTACATTCAGTGGCAGACTGGCCAGGGTGTCAGCTTGCCCCATGGCAAATGGGTCCTGTGGGCCCCTTAAACATCAGACAATACGTCAAAAATATTAATGACCTTTTAGCAGCTTGAAAATATAATAGCAGTTAATAGAACTAAAGTTTACGTGGTATTACTATTTTAAACGATAGCCTTATACTCTTGTGAGTGGGCCCTTTGTCTCCAGGCAACCAATATTTTAAGGCCCAGTCCGCCACTGCCTACATTTGAGCTGTATCAGGATTCACTTCTAGATGTACCACTGCGAGTTGTTCGCAAGCTGCCTCAAAGGTAAATACCAGCGACGTTCGTTCCCCTGGTCGCAGTCTCCAAAGATATTCAGTTTCATCCTCAGCCTGATCGAAACGCCAGCTCGCGTGATAGAACGCATGGAGGCTCCAAGCAGCTAAACCGTCGTCCCCCAGCGACAGAGGGGATTCGTTCCTGTCGCGAGACGAGTGATTTCCACCCTTCAAACGTGCCCCCAGGTGAGTATTGGGTTGCCAGATATTCGCGTGCGCCTCGTATCCCTGAAAGAGACGAGGAACGCAGATACCCAACCGCGAAACGGCGAGTCCCTTCGCTTCTCGGCGCGCGTACGCTGCGAATCCTCGACCGCTGGCTCCGCTGTCCCTCTTGCCCCGCCGTCGTCGCTCCTCTTCGCTCTTTCCACGGAGCTCTTGAGGTCAGGACCGTGATTGCGCCTCACCTTCCTGCCCGCTCCTCCGCGGCGAGCATTCGTTGGCCTCGCCTTCGCGGATCCTCTCGCGAGGTTACGACGTTCCCCAGCGATAACTTCGACCTTACCTGATAACGTTCCTATTCCCACTGCTCTGCTCTAGGGTCTATACGGGGGCTTTCTGGTATTGGTAACGTTGTAACGTAACAACAATAGGGAAGACTATAGTTTTCTTAGCTTATAAGAATTCCCCTATCTCAAATAAATTCTTTATTTAGGTACATGTCTATCTCCCCTTTTGTATAATTTCCTTTAGCCGTTTATTTAGTGGAAAATTTACAAGGGAAGATCCTCAACCCGGAAATTGAAAAAATTAACTCTAAAGGGGGTGAAATTGACCCCCGATAATCCGGATATTTTCCGATTTTGTGTTATAACTCCCGTATCACTTTCACCAAATGATAGCCCTAATTAAAAGAAGTAACTTATTTCTCTGTACAAGTGAAATTTTTCCGTTAAAATATAATAAATAAATAAATAAATAATCACCTCGACACAACACGTGAAAAATAAAATAATCACAATTTTGAAATTACTGGTAAGAGAAAGAAAAAGTACCAAATCGGTATAGTATAGTCGTGCAAACGGAGGAAAGACGTGGCGAGGTAGACGGACAATTTTCATCGGAAGCTCGGCGTTTCTTTTTTATCAGAGAAGGAGCATGGAAGGGGCGGTGCGCAAGGTTGTCGAAGAACTCGACTGATCCGAGGTGGAACGGCCACGGAAAATTACGTTGTTACGAGGGGCTGGTTCGCAGTGGCGCACGCTCGAGCGAACGTAACACATCCACCATTAAGAGGCCCCGACGGAAGAGGCCCTTAATTGGTCAAGCTGGCACGCTACCGCGGGAAGTGTACGGGACCTAAAGACGTGTCTTCGTCGTGGCTCGCGTGTTGCGCGAGCTGCACGCGCGCGCGCCACTGCCTCCGTCGCTGTTGCGGCTCAACACGCGCGTATTAGCCAAAAATAATTAAAACTTTTTTCCACCTCCGCTGAAAGTAATTCCCCCGGGGTGCAATCAGGAAGAGTCATAAGGCATAACCACCAACGCATCATCGTACTTATAATTTGCTACTCATTTCTCGACAATAATTTGGGAACTTTTGAATAATAAAAGAAGTTTTCCTGATGAAAAAAAAATACAATCAAAGATAGGGGACACCTATTATACCTTTAACGGAAACTTTCGATTTTGTACTTGAGAACTTTAATATGTCGCAAGGTCAAACTTCGGTGTTCAAGTTTCTGATCAGTTCTTAAAATGGAACTGAGATTTCGAATTCCACTGGGCCACTGCACACGTTAAACTCGATATTTATATTATTATATCTAATATTATTTCGGTGGAAAAGTTTGTTCGCTCACTGTCAGGTGATGTTAGGTGCTCAGAAATGTCAACTTGTACTTTTACCAGAGAAGTGGCAAAGGTCATAAATAGCCAAAGAAAATACTTTGATTTAAAATAAATTAATTTATTTTTAATACAGACTTTGCTTCAATAAAGCGAACAAATCTAATTTTTCCACCGACTTAATAGTTGATACATATTCTGAAGCACTTTTTTGACCAAAAGGTAATCTCAGAATTTTTTATAAAAGCATAAAGATAAGTGTCACGAGACGATTTTACCCTCTTGTTTCTTATTCCTTACATTTTACACTCCATTCATTTTTCGTGCCGTCCACGCAAGACGCAATACGTACTTGGGCCCAAATATGCGAGTAAAGAGATGTACTTCCAAGAGTACCAAAGAAGAAAGCAATGCAGTTTTACCAGAAGCAGTCGGGCCCATTCCCCGCGTCTATGGTTCTGTCATCCATGGCTTCTAGCTCGAGCAACGTTAACGGTATCGCAACTTGCGACGCAGCTACTCGGAAACCGTCTCGACGACGCTCGGCTCGCCACGCGAATCCAAATTCCCGCGGTTTTTCTTCCACTACGAGCACTCTCCCAGCGGAAACCAAGAATATTTATTCCTACTATTCATCTGGATCACGCAGAAAATATGGAGAAATTTTTCCATATAAAGAAACGCTAGTACACGTTGCTCAAGACCAACATGCAGCGAAATGCTGCTACGAGCATTACACATAGTTGAATACTTGAATATTTACAGAGGCAACGAGAGGCAGGGGAGGATTCGGAGCTTTTGCGCCCCCAGGTTAACAAGACTCTGCCGTCCTTTCCGCGAAATATCATAAAATACCTAGTTTAATTCAAAAGAGTTGAGAAAATTTCAAAATTGATTCAATATAGCAATTTGAGAAGAGAGTGTGTTGTTTTTAAAGTTGTCTCAAGCCCCCGTATTTAAACCTTTCCCAATTTCTTTCACTCAAAATTTGACGCTCCCCTAAATTGTCCGCTCCCCACATTTGCCTCCCCTCAATTTGCAGCTCCCCAAAATTTAGCATTCCTCCAAATTTGGCACTCCCCAAATTTTTCTCCCATCAAAATTTATAGCTCCCCAAAATTGTTCACCCCCCAAATTTCCCCACTCCCCAAAATTTGCAGGCCCTCAAAATTTGTCACTCCCAAAAATTTGGCGTTCTTCCAAATTTCCCGCACCCCAAAATTTTCCACTCCTGTGGAGAGGGAAGATTCCTCCTACTACTACCCCAACCCTCCTCGATAACCTAACATTTATCAAAACACCCTACGTGAACACTGTTGCGACGAAGCGAGGAACGAAAGGTGGAACGAAAGTCAGAGTTGCGTGTAAAGTGTTGCGTGGCGTCGGGGGTTAAAGGGCGTCCGCGGGTTCAGGAGGCAGGTCCGGGCTCGCGAGCCGTGAGAAGCGATCGCGGAGGTCTTCCTCCGGAGCTGGGTCGGTGGTTCCTCAGCGATGATTATCGCGAAAGGGGGGCGACAGCTAGAGTGAAAAGAAGAGAAGAATCCACGGTGGCGGTGATTGCGTAACGCGAGTCACGGTGCTGTCGTCGGAACGAAAGGGACGCGTGCAACGACCGGAACCACCGAGGACAGTGGCACTGAACTTGAGGAGGAGGGACGCGCGGCGGTGGATGAGGAGGAAGACACAAGACAGTACGTGAAAAACTCGCGGTGGGTCGGCTTCCGTGACTAATGACGGACTTGGATTTCAGCGGCATCCGTGATATCGCGGTGATGATGATGATCAGCGGCCCCGCGGCGACAGGGCTCACTGGCCAGAGGCCCGATGAAAATCTGTTTCGGTCTTTGCGTTCCAAGCGTGGTCGAGCTTGGACCTGGAATTGCTGGAGTTGATGGTGGAAAGGGGGATGTTGGGTGTCGTTGACGATGGGGAGTGGATTCGGGATGGTTGTTCTACAGGGGTTCGGCAAAAGAATGGAAACACCCCGTTCATTAACCCTACAGTGTACACGTAAAGTAAAATTACACCATTGAGCCTCATTGAAGTCACGTTGGGCCTCATAGGCCCATACCTGTAAATGTAAGAATGCATGAATACTTTGAGAAAAAAATATTTTTAGACTACACGTAATCTATCGCACTCAATCTTTATTAAGAAAAATAAATAACATATTCCAAATATTCCTAATTATTCGAATCTCAAATTCGAATTCTACTGATCTTCGAATATTCGTAACTCTAAGTAGTGTTGAGTGATTTGAGAACTTCTTCGTGTAACTGATGAGTAGATCGAACGAAGGTATCGAGCAATAGCGATACGTACTGTTAGAAATGTAAGTTCCAAACTTCCAATCATTGCTAATTTCTCCCAGAATTATCAGAAGGGAGTGGAAGAGCTGCGACTCCACCCACTTTACCACCTCCTGCTCGCGCATGCGCACCGCAGACTTCACAGGTCCCCGACATATCTATTACATACTATACAGTTCCAAAGTATTCAAACACTTTAATTAAGGCTCCCCCGTGCATTCATCTACATACCTCCTCCGTTCTACTCCCATCCCCATTCCCCATTCACCCCCCAGAGGGAAAGGACGTTCCCCTCTTGGCGAGACGCCTCGAAGCCGCCCGTCACGGTGGGGCAGGCCTCGTAACGAAGCGAGCAGTTAATTAGGGTGTCGCGCGTCGGAGCGGCGAGGCCTCGAGGGCGGACCGCTTCCCTCGCGAGCGACAGCCGATTGTTTCGTAATCCCTGCAAAATTTATTGGCGCGTTTAATCCCGGGGCCCGTCTACGGGTCGGGCACCACGCTGCGCAAACGCGACCGAACAAAAGGCCCGAAGTCCTCTCGCTGCTCGCTCGGGCCCATTGTTCGCGCCGGTGGACGCGACAAGATCACAATGAGAGGGCAACAGAGCTCGTGGAAAGTTGGCCACGGAGACGCCCCTGGACGATGACAATTGGGTCGACGCGCGGGGTCCGCCGTCTTCGTGAAAATCCTCCACCCCCCCCCCCCCCAGTTCGACTACCCCTGTGTTGTCCTCCACCTCCCCTCGGCGGCGCAACAGGTACGCGAACATTTACCTGCCCGATTGTTTTCACCTGGCCGCTGGATTTTGGCGAGGCTAATAATCGAGGGCCGAGGTGGTGGACTTTTTTGGGACCCAAAGGGGTTTTCTGCGGAGGGAAGAGTTTTGGCGAATACTGGGGTTGAGGATTTGGCGAGAATCTTGCGGTGTTTGCTCTCTCTGTTAAGACTTGTATTGTGGGGGACGATGGCAGTGGCGGATTTAAGAAAAGAGGCCCAGGTGGCAAACATTCTGCGGGCCCATTTTCTCGGGAAAATGATGACGTAGTTTACTAAAGCGGGCCAAGTGTAGTAATACGAAATAAAAGTGGTATTGAATACCTACCTATACCTAATCATAATTTTTTTTTCAGGCCCAGGGGGGGCCTTCTGGGCAGGGGCCCAGGTGAGGACTGCTCATCAGCCACCCTTTTGAACCCACCACTGGACGAAAGAAGTGTGAGGAGGATTAGACTTGAGGGGAAATGGAATGTGTGTTTGCAAGTGCGGAAGTAATTGTCACACCTATTCTTCCGAACGTAGTTGTAGTAAATTATCTGTTAAATCAAGTCGCAAAAATTCTGAGATAAACTTCGAACATTGTGGAAATGTTAATATTTAAAGTATCATCCTATTTAAACAGTAGTGCCATTTTCAATGATGCCACCATGATATTTTACCTCAAAGTCAAATTGTAGGCCATTTTGACATTTTGAACGTCACAACCGAGGGTTAACAAAAAAAACATCTCGAATGCGTATACACAGTGGGACCGATACACTGGCGTTCATAAATATTAGGACATCTACTGTATCTGTACTTTTCACTGATTTTATTCTCTAGTTTCAATTTAAAATTCTAAATAAAGTAAAATTCCGTACAGTTTCTTCAATAAATTTGCAACGTCTATCACAATTATTATTCCACACAGAGTACAGTAGCGGACAAAAAAGTTTTTGTAGGCTTTAAAAGGGTCTTCTCTTGTTTAATGTTATGCAGAGTTTTTGTTTATTTGTTAAGTAAATTCAAATTTAGCTAGATTTTATACAGCTTTGAATTCCCTATCAGAATATGTATATTGGGCATATGCTGCAGTTTTGAGTTGATGTTAAAAAATAATAGAGGTACAGTGGATCGAAAAAAATGGTAACTTTTAATCCTTTACTGTAGGTGTCCTAACACTTATGAATGGCAGTGTACATCCTCAAGATCTCGATCCATCGACCCTCGTAGGTCCCAGGCAGCAATCACACCCCCTTCCACCCTCGCATCGCTATATCTCTGCAAAACCCTTCCCGTTCCTAACCTCCAATGGAGCGATATCGGCTTACAGACCTATTAACACCGCAAAGGTATCGCGAAATCGCGTCGCAGCGTTCGCGATGATCAATCATCCACGCGCGGAGAGGCGCTCGTTAGCGCGTACCCCCGTCCCGTTGCAAGTTTTCCCGAGAATACGTAACAGTTCTTTCATACCTGGCCGACGCCGTAGCACGGTCACCCGGTGCTGCAACACGTCGCCCCCACCTGTTTTTCCCCCCTTCTGGAAACGTTGCCGCACGGGCGGCCGGCGGCAGTTGCATAAGCGTTTCTCTCGCCTCGATCTCGACCTTGACTTTGACTCTTGATTACGACCACGATCACGACCACGACCAAGCAACGACGCCAGTAGACGACGAACGGTTTCGCAAGCCGCCGCGCATTGTCGGCCTATAGATTTCGATCGCGACCACGCGCTTTTCTATGTACGAACCAAGCGTTTCCTTCGCTGGAGAGCGGAGAGCAAGGAGGCGGGCAGCATTTATGCATTCTCCCGACGATTGCCTTTACTTTCGCAGGGATTCTTCTGTTTGGGGGATTGTGGAGATGATCTTTGGGTTTGGAGAGGGTTGAGGGAGGATTTAGAGCTGTAAATATTCGAATAGGCCATCTATTAGAATAGTACGGAGTATTCGAATAATTCTGGGTATTCGAATGATTCGGAGTACCTATTTGAATAATTCCGAGTATTCGAATAATTCAAACTGTTCAAATATTTTTTCGAACTTTATTGTGTTATTCGTTTCATATTTTACAATTATTTGTTTTTCCAATGTTAAATTTGAAACTGTATTAATCTTTGGTAAAGTTATGAACTATGAAGCGAAAGGTATAAATTCTATTTAAATTTATGAACGTCATGTATTTAAACGTTGTACTCATAATGCTCATTAATAGTAATAGTAGTAATTTTATTCGTATTATTAATACCAAAATGTGTTTTAATGGAGAGAAACAAAAACATTAACGTTATCTGGTGCGTACCTACTCCTAATTATTTGAATAATATTCGAATACTCCGAATTATTCGAATGATATTCAAATCACAAATTCGAATACTCAGAATATTCGAATGTTCGTAACAGCCCTAGGAGAACCCAGTCGGTTATATCGGAAATGGCACATGTTGGCATTGCTAAATTTTCGTGGTCTGCATTTTAGTACTTCTTTCTAAACATCGTTCACTACATTTTTAAGTTCTGTTTTGAGCAATTCCTATTTAGCTTCCTCTTATCACTTCAAATAAATGGTGCCCTGCGTTCAGGATTATCACCCCCTTTCGTTACCCATAAATAACTATCTCCAAATGTGCTTTACCAGTTTCTAAACTAGTCAGTACAGATAAAACGAGGCAATGAGTCGCTGTGTACTGTTTGAAACCGGTAAAGTTATGTTCCCTGGCAAGGGGCAGCGTTCTCCGTTTCCTCAAGATGGCCGCCGCAGCCGTTGCCCGACGAATGCATAATCGTTACGCAGTGGTAATCACGGTGAAATGACGCTCCGCGGAGAAAGACGTGTCGTGAGGTCGGCCAGCGAACAAGAGAACTCTTCGAGAGTGGAGAAAGTAGGCTCTCCTCTCGTTGGACCACTTTTCATGAAACACGCGTCGGATCTCGTAACTCCACGCCGATCGCGATTCAATCGATATTCGGGCCCATAAATCAGCATCCCCTTAATTGTCCATGCTATCGACTTTCATGTCTTTCGCTGATTTTTTTTTGCGATGCAGACAGGAAGTGGCAGATTTCGAAACCTTCAGATTCGAAGTTCTGATTTCTGAGTCGCCAATTAATTACCATTCCATTCTTTTATTTTTGATCGTTTCAAAGTAAGCAGAACGAAAGAAAGTGGATGAAATATATTGAGAAATATCACTTAATAGGTCATGAATAAATGACAATTCGACCATTTTATCTTAAAATATTTTCCCATCTTGAGCTATTTTTATACCATTTTTTTGATACCTAGAAAATTTCGAGAAATTTCACCCAACAGAAAATTTCGAGACCACCTTCAAATATTTAATTTCGGCGCATGGAACCACCCTCGATTTCAACAGAATACTTTCCCCACCCCAATTGACTTTTTTTTCTCCCAATAAATAACAAGAACAAAAAATCTCGTGCATCACAAAATCGTATTTAATTCCGCTTGTTAGTTCACGCCGCTGCCTTTCCAATAAATGGAAATAACAGGTTGCGCATGCAAATAAGATTCGTCTATTTGTGACACGATGAAACCGCAAAAGTAGGAACGAATCCTCGTTCGATTATTAATTCCAGTTGCCTGGGGAACGAGCAGCAAAGAACGGGCATCATTTTCTAACACCTTTGCACTTTACATAATAGGCGGTCCGGGAGGAAATATGAATCAGTCGTTGGAGGAGGGAGGGAGGAAAGAACCATTAGCACGAATAGTTTAGAAGACGGGAAATAATAATATAAAGAGGATGGAGGCGTTGCATAACAACGTTGCGCAATTTTTTATTCCAACACCCGCTTTTTTCGACGCGGTATCGAGGCACGAGGCTGATCGTGCTTATAGCGTTTCCAATTGCAGAATTTTCTGTGGATATAGCGCTGGGAATATTTATTGCAGGACTTGAATATCTCACGCGCATTCACTTCGAACTCATTTAGGGATTTTGAGTGAATTTTGAAGCAAGCTCTGATTTATATATAATTATTTTATTTCACTAACAATAAGAGGAAAATTGAACAAATCCACTTCCCCATAACAGGAAATCTGCTTGCTTCAACTTTAACTGTTTCAAAGCAGAAAACAGAATATCTGTTCCTCTTTAACTTCACCTTCTTCTAAAATAAAATTCCCTATGTATGCAAAAACGTATGAAATAAAAGTTCCAGTGAATACACGTCATTTAATAACAGTTTCCTTGGAACGAACAAAATTACTGTTATTTCATAAATAAAATCTAAAATTTTAATAAGTTCCTCTGATTTTTGGTTTCATAACACGTGGCTTTGTGGATGTTGTAATTTGCAGTAAATATTTCCGAGTACTGTACCCCTCGAACCCTCCAATCAGAATACCACAAAACCACTGTGCACAATATACTTGTACATCCTGTGATCGACGATATCGATGTCCACTTTAAGTCGTTTCGAAAGTGTTGGGCTGTTTCCAAACGATTTCTCGTTTCTGCATTGTTGGAGGTGGTTACGGTGGGGAACAAAGACAGTGGCTCGAACAAAAGAAGGGGCTTTGGTGTGACTGGCTAAAGATAGGTAAATGTAGCGTTGACTTCGCCCCCCTCGGGGGTGCCTTCAGATTTGCTACCTGCGCTTTACGTCTCATTTCAAAAGGGCGGGCAGAGCCACCTTTTGTCCGCGTTACCTCTGCAGCACTGTCTAACCTTTTCACAGATTTCCCCACTATAGTTGCGATTATCGAACGTTCATTGCTGCCCAGGTAACTGTATTCTCGCCGTTGAACTTCTTTTTTCAACTCATTGGAAATAGCCCTCATACCGTAACTTGTTGGTGAAACTGGTCAGGTCCATTATTCACCTATCCAGCCTAAAATCCTTCAGGATTAATGGAAGTAATTACTTTCCAAGTTTCGTACCATAGATTAATAAAAATCCATGTATTTTGCAGTATAGATTACACTTTAACGATATCAGATGAAGAATGCACTTTGGAGAAATGAAACTTTCCACGTAGGACCATAAAATAAAACTCCCAGTTGAATTCAAAATCGGGATTCGTTCATTCTCAGACATCAATCATCAATAATTAATTTTCAACGTATTCCGTGTTCTCCGCACAGGTCCCCTACCCTGCGAATGCATTTACATATTCATGAAACTTAAAGAATGTAACAGACCACCAAATACCGTAAGTGGCACCGAAATAAAGTTCCTTAGGAGTCTCCATACCCTCCACGATAATTGCACTATCGGTGCAAGGAATTCGTAAAAAAGGAGAGATCGTAAAGATTTTTCTAAAACGAGTTACTGTTCGAATTCATCGCGCTGCCGAGTGTATACTCTTGACGTGGTCCCATAATCGAAGGGGAAATCTCCTCGCGTCCGAGATTCCATCTGAGGTGGAGGACGCGTGTCCCCCGTGAAGAAGGTCGTAAATGCTTTTCCCCGCTGGACTTTTCCCCGGAACGTCCAGTCTCCCATACGAGATCCGGCGAGATTGTGGGGATACCTGCCGAATCCGTGGCGCGGCATGGGACATGATTCACGGTCCTCGCCCCCTGGCCCAAATTCGAACAAGTGGCCGTCGTGTCGAAGGATCGGGCAGCTTCCACGAAAATCTCACGGCTCTGGGAGAGATCGGGGAGATCTCCTCTGGTCGCGTTACTTTTGTCTACGAGCCTTCGATCATAGACGTTCGTTTTCTTCTGCTGGCGCGTTTGCTTCCTCTTTGGGGACAATATGCTTGGAGTAACGGAACGTCTTGTGCCTTCAGTTGTGGTGGTTGTGTGGTGATTGGTAAATAAAGGGGATTGGGGATGATTAATAAAGATATGAAGTTCCTGAGTTGCTGTTATATTTCTTTTACTCGACCAGTAATTTTGAATTAGTATCTAGCTGTAATTAGTTTTATTTGTCTAAAATGGACACTTTTCAAGAATCTTCTCAAAATTTATATTCGCAGCGAAAGGGTTAAGCAATTATGAGGTCTTGAATCTGCTCTACAGTATAAATTCTGGGAGGATAGATGTGAACTAGTTTCGAAGCTCCTCAAGCGATCTAGTATCGAGGTATTCAAATTAAATATCTCCCTCTTCCTTTCCTCTCGATTCCCCTTCTTCCTACACCCAAGGAATCAAACTCTACCAGCCTCAGCACATGCCATTAAACTCGTTCCTCTCAAAAATCCCCATTACAGTCCCCTGCACACCCAAAGTGTCCGACGATGAAACATCCAAGAATTGTTCAACAGAAGCTTCGAGGTTCCCGAGGAGTGGCGTGTTCCCATTAAATCAGAAGTCACGCCGCGAGATTGTCACATTTACGGCGTCGTTGCCTGAATGTCAAGACTGAAGAAATCTCAGTCGGGCATCGCTCTGGCGCAGGTTTCGAGGCAACGTACAGGAAAGCACCTCGCGAGTGTCTTGCTCAGAAAATCTGGCAGCCATAATCGTTGACCTGTTGTGCCACCAACGGAGGCGGTAATTCGTTCTGTTTAATCCTTTCCAGTCCTCCTCCTCAGTCAGGGAATTCCCCGTAAATTGGCTTCGCTCGCCCGGACCCCTCCACACGGATTGTGTTTACAAAGCAGCCTGTTTGCTTTCGATTACCAGAATCGCCAACCACGGATCGCGCAAGAGCGAGCTTCATTCATTGTTGCCGTTACCGCGAGCAAAAACCTGCAAACAGTTCTGAACGAAATGACTAACTGTGACCGGTAAACGGTTTATAGTAAACACGAAAGAAGCGCGACGTCACGGACGCCACATAGTAACAGTCGAACGTAACAAATGTAAATAATTGTTGTACGAGCGGGACATCGTACGGGCTGTGTGGCGAACGCTGGAGAACTACGTACCGGGTGTCTTGAAATTTTTTACCTAAATTTCAACAATGTATAAATGAACCGAAACGGAGGACAAATATTGCTTCAGTGTACAACATAGAACGCCGAGAATATTAAAAGCCGGAAATACGATAGTTGTATTTAATTTAGCAATTTAAGCGTTATAAATACAGGTGTTAATATCGAGTTTATCAGTGCACCTTTGAACGGGACTTCATATTTTTAAAATATATGGCGCCCCAGTAGCACCAAATAGTGGATAAATATTTTTTTCAAATATTAAAGAAATATTGAATTCAAATATTATATACACACACAGAAAATTTAAAATAAATGTTTAAAAAAAATATATATTCAGGAAATGTAAAATTAATATTTAATGTGAAAAATGTTTTGTTTCTATCATTAAATAGATATTTAATAGATATTTTTTCCTAATATAAAATGAATATTTCTTGTAGATTCGGACAAAAATATTTGTTTCTTAATCTAGAATAAATATTATATGTATGTACATTTAAATTTCAAAAACAAGTTGAATCTCTTTTTAATATTGGATGCTTGTGTATTGAATGTTTTGTGCTCCTAGAGGTGGTTCCACAAATGTGGATCAAGAGTTTTTGGCCACCCGGTACAGTTGTGCGAAGTTACGTGGCCGCGGCGTAACAGCACGGCTGGAGCTTAGGCCGCTACGTGTATACCGCTTGACAGCATAACCGACATAGTGGTTAGAGAGGAGGACCTAGCCTTAACCGTGAATCCGCGTCCATCATAAACCAGTACGGGGACACGTACGTGCATACGTATGTTTACTGGGGAGCCGTGCGTGCGATCGCGGAAGATCGTACAGGTGGCATGAACGCAGCTCGAAGGAAGTTATGAATTTTCTTCGCCGCGCATGCTTCGTGGCTTTAGATGCTGTATATTCGCCGGAGTCATCTTCGCGGAAGTGCAGCGCGTCGTAAATTCCCTACCTCGCGTGATAGTGCGCTTCATCCCTCTTCCCGAGATACTCTGGGCCTCTGGAGGTAGAGGAAGTTCTTCGAAGAACGTCTCACTTCGAACTATACTTCGTCCCTTTAGGGGTCGTCTTTAAATTACGTAAGGCTTTTGGGAGAGGGGGGTCGCGAATTTCTTAGTTTTTTACAGGGGGGGGGGAGGCGTCAGGTAGCGTCTTACTTAATATTTTTTAACCCATTTTTAAAAAACACAAATTCTGTCATTAATATCCGAGAAAAGTAATTCTAGTTTAAATTTCCCGAAACTGAGTTAACTTAATTATATAAACCTTTGAGAGAATTTTAATAATTGAAAAAGTATTAGGTTTGAAATGTAAAATTTTACGAATTTTTATAGTGGGGGAGTCACAAATCCCCAAAATTACCCTTACGTAATTTAAGGACGTCCTCTTACTAATTTAACACTCTGGGCCCCTCAAGAGGACCGTCAGCTCCAAGCTACAAACAAGATAGCTTCCAATAAAAGTAACACCTAAGCTTCTAAACCATAAATGAATAAACCTTCAAAAACCCGAATTCCAAGTGAAATCCCTAAATATAGATCCTCCACCACAGCAACGCGAAAAACCACCCCACCCAGCAAGTAAAAATACCCACTCGTTCCTGTACTCCACATCCACGTCCCTTCTCTTGAAACGGGACAGTTTTAAAGCACCCGCCTGAATAGGGGCCTCCCCATCGCGCAGGCGCAGCGTCGGATCCGCGTGCAGGAGAAAATCGCAGGAAAAATATCAACCCGCATCCCGTGACGACGGGCAAACCGGCTACCGGTAGAGACAATGCGCAGGGGAAAGGGAGAACGAGAACTAAAGAAAATAAAAAGAAGAAGAAGAAGAAGAAGAAGAAGAAAAGGGGAAAAGGATAGCGCGCGGCGAGGATAAGGCGCGCTCCCGCGTCTCCGTTAAAGAGAGACGCGGAACGCGGCGAGAGGGAGGGAACCGTATAGCAACGGTAGAGATGGGGGGGAGGAGGCTCGCACGCTTCAGCACACGTACGGATGCTCCGTTACGCGCATGCGCGGTTCCCGCGAGCGGTTTCCATCTCCAGCGCGCCCCGCTAAAGCGACCAAATAATCAGGATGGTCTGTAGCGCTGCGAGCGGTGGGGGGCCAGCGGTAGGGCCAGTCGTGGTGGTGGGGGCATACATTGGCGCACAGTGGGGGAAGTGCTCGGGGCCCGACCTAGCGAGCAGACAACGGAGCCTCTCAGTCGTTCACCAGAGGTTGGTCGTGCGTGTACGTTTGCTCGATTTGCGCCGGGCCTCCGTCGATCGCCCAGGATAACTGTAAATCCCTGCGAACGGAAGAGAGAGAGACAGAGAGAGAGAGAGGGAGAAAAAGAGACAGCAGAGCGAAAGAGGGAGAACCTTGGACTGGCCGAGACAGCGGCTAATCGATCTCCGAACCTCGCGAATCACCGTGCCTCCCGCCGTTGACAGTGACTGCGAACAGTGATCCCCTCGTTGATTGTCCACTGCTGCGATCGGTGGATTTAACCGGGAGCACCTCGTCCGCGCTTGCCACGGGACCATTGACACTTGGGATTGTACCTTGTCGCCGGCAGTGATTCGTTCGACGTAGAAAACGGTTGTTTTAGTTTCTTTTTATCGGGAACGGACAGTGGATACTGTTAGAGACTTAGGGACCGGGGGAAGTGGGTGCGGGTTGATGGTTCTAAGGAGCGCGGCTTGCACCGGCTGCGGGAGAATGGTGGCGTGAAACTATAAGGGTGAAGTGACAGGTTTTTAGCCAACACTAGCCAGGATGCCGAAGATCTTCCTGATCAAGAATCGACTGCACCAGCAGCAACTGAGGCTGCTGGAGGCGCAGCACCTTGGCAAGAGCCCGCCACCCTGCAGCGGCAAGGAGAGCCCGCTTGGCAGTTCTGAACCCCTCAGTCTCATCGTGAACAAGCACCAATGTAAGTCGTTAAGTCGTCACTGTCGGACTCTCTTATTGGTATGGTAGCTGGAAAAGGAATAACAAGGTCGTAAATTGAATCATCGGGCTTCGAATACTTGTCTGCTCATATTTCTGTCAATTCCTTCGCGCTGATGCTTTGGAAGTGTTTACTTTAACGCTTCGTGGAGTTTACGATCTTGATGTACCTTTGAGATAGTGTATTCGCGGTTGTTTTAAAGCCGAGGCACCTGAGTGGAGGTTTTAAAGCAGTCTTTGGCACTTCTGTGGCTCGATATTAGTATTTCAGGCATGCTTATTCCATAGTGCTGCCTTGGAGGAGGTGGAAGTGTGCGAACAAGTCTGAAATACCAATTGCGAGTCGTAGGAGTGCGGTATGAGAAAGCTGGGAGATGAATTAGATTTTTAGCAATGGGTTAGGGAAACTTCTGCGGTAGTAGAAACTTCTTTTATGAAAAGTGAAGTGAGAAGATGAGTCTGAATTCGCGAAGACGAAAGTAGGACTTGATGATGGGAATGGTAACCGTTAATGGTCCTTCTTGCGCAAAGGTGGCCTGAATATCAGATTGCCGAGTAGTTTCCTACGAATGCAAGTTACAAGCGTTATTAGATAATAGTCATCTAGTATCGATATCGTCGATTTTTGCGATAGTATTATATAAGATTGAGGAACTCTTATTTTATCGTAGTGTGGGTAGTGTACCAGTTATCGTACCTCAGAAATGAACAGATTAATTTTACAAAAGTTAAGTTAATGGTAGGTACGTCGAAGATGAAATTTCCCTTTTTTAAAGAAGAGTTCTCCTTGAAAATTATATCATTACCTTGACACTTTGCAAAATTAATACAGAAATTAAAAGTTTAGCTTTTAAATTAAAAGTTTAATTTTACAAAAGTTAAGCTATTGCTACATCGAAGATTAAATTTTCCTTTTTTTTAAATAATTCTCTTTGAAAATTATCATACTGACACTTTGGCAAATTAATACAAAAATATTAATCGGTTGCTTCACAAAACCTAAGCCATTACTACGTCCAAGATTGAACTTCCCTTTACTAAACAACACTTTTTATTAAAAATTCCATATATCGTAACCGTAAATTATTTTGCACCAAGCTACACTATATCATTCCAAAATTCATCAAAAACGTCAATACCTTCGAAGTTAATAGTCTGTTAGGAAATACCAAAAGTGACATCACGAAGAGTTATAACGATCTCTGAGCCTCGCGATAGCAATCGATAAGCCGTGAAGATGGCAGAGCCGGTTTCGGTGGTTCATTAAAATTCTCGGTTTCCCCCGACTTGGGGAGGCGACTTTCTGCACTTGACGGTTCCAGGGGGAACGAAGTGCGTGCACGCGAATATTTCAGGCCGCGTCCGCAGGTGCAAACGATCGGGCCACAGGTGCCGTTGCAATTTAGGCGCCCGCTCTCGCATTCGATGGGCGATAGTGTCATTACGCCGGGCGCAAATTGCTCTGCCCCTACCTTCGCCTGCGGGCGTGGTGTCTAGAAAAAGAGCACTTAGAAAATCCTCGGAAATTGAAAAGAATCAAATACGGATTAGTCGTCACAGAACAGGTCTACTCCAAACGCTCTACTTAGTCACCGATATTAAATAGAAAATTCTGCAAAAAGCAGTTTCAAAAACAAAATAACCTCGGTAAAATAAATCTTCTACAAACTACCCATTCCTCATCATCAGCCACCGAAATTCACGGCAAACAGCAGCAAAGTGTCTTTCAAAAATCTTCAACCTTCTCATCCACCCGGTTGCTTATCGAAATTGCCAAGCTGCTCGTATTACGCAACGCTTAAAATGCATTCCAATTAAATTCCTACGCCGAAGCGACGCGACGCGTCCCGAGCTACGTTACGAAAGCTAATTGCCGGATGATTTACGCAGTTCGACGACGAAGAAAGTCAATTTGCAAGAGTGATCGATCGCAGCTGACGAGAGGACCGAAAACCCAATCGATCCCTGCTCTAGCCATTACGCAACCGTTCGCGCTGACGTCGCGGCGCTGCTTGCCGAACAACGGTCACCGCATTCACGCGACGGCCATTACCGAAGCGCAACGGTATTGTGCGTATGGGCGATCCTTCGTAAACAATTTTTTCCCCGTCGCAAGCGATATTGTTTTCTGGGAAAACAGGATAGATTCGCTAATCAGCTTACTCGCTAATCGCTTGTGATTAATCATTCGAGCGGAACAATCGTTAACCACTAACGAACAGTTCACGAACACTCCTCGCAAACTATTTCTAACCACTGCTCGATCTTTGCACGAACATTGCTCGTGTGACAAATTCAAGGAACAATTCTCATACAGTTATAAATATTTTGTTATATCTCTGGGCAAAAATGATTCTTTCCATCCTTTAGATTTAATTATATAATTATTTTGAAATATAATTTTGCACGGTGAGTGAAAGTTTTTTGTATATAGGTATTTGTTGAATGACGAAAGCCTTTTGTTTTATTAAAAATTAATATTCATAAAAAAAGGAACGATATAAAATTAAATATATAGGTAGGAGGTAGGCACCCATTCCTTAAATCTAAAAAAAAACATTTTTATCAAACATTTTCAAAAATCAATAAAAGAACGACGTAAACACTTTTATTGATTTTAATATTCTCTTTCCAAAAATTCTGCTGCCCCCAAAGTTGCCGTTTCTTGAGGAATCAGTGCATTGTTTGTGCACTGAATTTGTTAAGTATTTGCGAGAAGATTGCAAACAGTGTTAATGAAACGTTCGCTGACGAATACGTCTCCTTTAACTTCACATTACGAACAGTTCAGGGACAGTATGCGAGCAGGTAATTCTGACCCTGGTCGTGACCAGTTTGCGAACGCTAGTGGAGGCCCACCTTTAGCCTCGCAGCTTCGTAGTTCCACCTTAAGGGCGCTACGCATTTTGTCGAAGCGCGGCGAATCGAAGAAATAAATAACAATTAATGAATTGTCGCCGCGCTTCGGTCATCAATTGTTTATAAACTCTTCCCTTCGTATCGCCACAATGCGGGTCAGGCTTTAGTCGATCGAAAGACAGACGAGGCAGGAACTAGCTCGAATTCTGGATTCCTTGGTACAGAATCGCCACTGATTTCCAGTTACGTAATTTCCTCGGTCGACGTGTTAATTGGGTTTTCAGCCTGGGGCGCCTATTCGCTGGCGCAGCGCTCGGATGATCGCCCGACGCCATTCCTCCGCAACGGTATAGTGAGTAGAAGTGGTCCTAAACTGGTTTAGAAAAACCGCGCGGACCGGTTCCCCGTTTTCGTCGGTGGTCATCCTTTTTTCTTCGTCTCCAGTGTATCCCGCGCGGCGGCGACGCGCCCGTTCCCGGAGCCCGCGAAGTCGATGGCCCCGTAATTGATTCTCGCGCTGCAGGTGCAAATTTACTTACCGCGGACGTTATTGCGTTAGTCGTTAACCATCCGCCCTGCGTCAATTAAACCCGGAAAGAGTGATCGCTTGCGCGATGAAGGAGGGTTTGGGAGGACGGGGGCTTCAAAGGGACCGAAGCGGAGTATTTGCCTGCCGCGAACGCTGCCCGCGATTAGCGATTACCGCGTGACAAATGGCGCTGCCGAGTGGTTTCGCTGTTTATTAGCTGTTTATTGCGATCGTCACGCGCCCATAAATTTGGATTCGTGTCGCTGGTAAATGGTACTAATTACGGACGTCGCTCTGCGTGGAATAAGCTTGCTATATGTTGGATTGCAAGACGGGGGATTTGGAATTGGAAGGACTGCTTTTTGGTCAAAAAGGGCTTCGCGGTGCTGCAATATCATTTTTTCAGTGACGAAAAATTGAGAATTAGTATTTAAAGTTACGCGGTTATGAAAAAGAAATAAATCTTACCTAATAAAGAAAAATGTGGATCAGTAAAAATTTCCCAGTTCCGTGCTCCGTTCCAAAGCTCTGAGTTGCAACGGCGCATTTTTCTTTTTTGCCTTCCGAGGGTTGCGGATAGTGGCATCTATTCCTCGGTTCGACGCGATTGTTTTCTGTGCGAAGGTAACTGGGTAATCATTTCGAAGGAATGTTGGAGTAATAATTGTTGCGCGCGTTGAATGGCAGCTTCCCAGCGCCGAGGTGCCGTTATTTGCTGAAGTTGAAGAAACCATTGAATATTAATACAAGCGAGAAGTCGATGTACCCTGCAGATTTATTGCGTCTACCCGTTAGATGAGATACAGCGGTTTATCGGGAGCGACAATCTGCTGGGGCACGGGCTGACGTGGCCACGGCTTCTGTAAAAGCGTTCGTCATTTATGCAGAGCGCGCGCCAAGTTTTTCTGCGCCTAGTTTTATCGCGTATAAGGAGATGTTTGTATCAGCGCGACGCGGCCCGGCGCGGGGAGTTTAATGCGTGCTGCGAGTGACTTCCACGTTCGGGGCTGGGGACTTCGATGCCCGCTCAGGAGAGGCGCTCTGGGTTTTGGAGGCTCTTCGCGCGCTCAGGTGTAATGGAACCTTATAATTGAGAATTCCTATGTGCTGAGAAATTTATAATAGGTTGTGGATGAATCAGGTGGAAGTTGGGTGTAAGATATTTCTTGTTGTATGATTAGTGTAATCAGAATAATAGGGTAGTTGAAGAAGCAGATATATAGAGTTGTATTTTTTCGAGCTGTTATTCTATATAATACAGTACTCTCTGGTAGTGTTTGGTATTCTGTAGTGTATTTGGAAGCTTCTGGTATTCTTGGGTAGGTACTCTCTGGTAGTTTTGGTATACTGCAGTGTATTCTGAGAGCTTTTGATATTCTTTAGTACTTACTTTCTGGTATGTTTTTATATTTAATGGCATTTCTAGGTATTCCTAGGTATTTCTAGGTATTTTTTGGTACTCTTTGTGGAACTCTATGTATAATATGCTATAATACTGTGAAGTATTCTTTGATACTCTTGTGGTATTCTTTGGTACTCTTTGGTAGGTACTCTTTGATACTCTAGCATCCTTCAGTACTCCATAATATTTTTGTGTACTCTACTGTATCCTTTAGCACTCTGTGCCATTCTTGGTACTTCTTTACGCTACTTTTTTCAACTCCATAATACTCTCTACTCCTCTACAGAATTCTTTAATACTCCAACTACACATTGCGGTAAGATATACACTATTCTCCGTACTTCCTATGTAGGATGGTATGCACCTCCTGGTATGTACCAAACAATCCCTTCAATCTCACTCTGCCCAAAAGAACCCCCATACCGATACACCATAAACAGCCCCCTTCCAAAGCATCCAAAAGAAAAGGCACGATGATAATCGCGCAGACTCCCATCCACTTATCTACATGAAACGTGATTTTCCTTCAACTCGTCGTTAGTACACGGTACCCACTCATTGCAGCTGAATTTGATCGCGATCGAGTTACGAGACATTACGCAACGCGGCCGTTACGAATAAGAGGTTTTCAAGTTTCGCATGGTTCCCGTGGAAATTGCGCAACGCGCCTCAGCATGCCCGAGGAACACGCGCCAGCCTCGGCCGATCCTCGGTGTCTCCCTCCGCGATTCCGCGACGGCCAAGGCGAACGCCTGCCGCGGCATTAGAATCTCGCGTCGGGCGGAGATGGGGAGGGAGAGATTAGAAGGACGTGGCTGGTCCCAAGTCGTAAATAGAAAAGCGACCGAGGCTCTCACATTCCACGAATCTCGAGATTCTTATCGGTCGTCCTCTTCGCGTCCCGCGATCCGTCGTGGAGTAAGAAAAACAACGCGAACGATATTGGAAAATAGACGAACTCATTTACATGTGTAATTATAGCTTGCAGTAATGATACGAATACTTCCTCCAGTATTAAAAGATACATTGGTATTCAAACGTCCGCAGGATAAACATTACAATTTAACATTAATACATTCAGTGTTGCAAAGAAGCTTTAAGCGTTCAATGAGACCTCAGGATTGAACTGCAATTATTCGTTATAGGAAGCAGTTGAAGAATCTTCTTTCCTCTTCCCTTTCGATCCAAAGTCCAATTTTACTCTTTGGGTGCTGTGTGCCCATATATTATGACTTTGTTCGTACAGCGTCTGCGGAAAACGCTCATAGGCGTTGAGCTACTGTAGGTTCATAAAGAAGAATATCTTTGCTCGTGTTTGAATTTAGGGGAATATAATTTACTCTAGTGCTACGAATGTTGCGTGAAAAAATGCAAAATTGTAGCTAGAATTAATGCGCGCGTGTCCCTGCAGGTCGTCCGATGCGGTTTCAGTGCGATGCACGCGCTACTTAACCGTAAGTCGCGCCAAAAGAGGCTCGCCGCGTCGCCGTGTGCGTGGAATGCGTCAAATTTTGCTCGAAGACCGACGACGGGTTTTACTAAGAATTCACTAGGCGACACGCTTGCGTATCTGACACGGAAACGATACCTACTTTGATCAAAATTTTCGCACTTTTGACTCCGCCGCACTGAACCTGGAACTTGTAACTTGTAATCAATTTGTAACACTGTTTAATATAATTTTCGAGCGAAGTCGTGCACCTGAGGGAATAGTATCTTTTTCTATTTCAAATGGAGATAACGGATCTACAGTGGTGGTCAAAAGAGAGTTTAAAACTGTTATTTTGATATTCTTGCGTGACTAATTTAATACTAGAGTTTAAAGATCACTAACTTATTTTCGCAACCCCCGAATTTATGAAATATAAAATTTGAAGGTATAATTCCTTCTAACGGAGCTATCTTATGCCGTTACTACTCCCATTTCAAACTTTCTTTCAATCAAGCTCTACCAGGTTTTCTCACGCACTAACATATTCACTGCCACGATATTGTTCTACGTTTTCGTTCACTCACATTCATCCGAAAGTGCACCGTCAGAAAAATAGAATGTTTCACGTTGTAAAATTGCACTTGGTACTCTGCAATACTCTGCATCATTCCTGAAGACAGTAACGTACTTAACATGTTTCCAAATCGGAGGGTTGCAAGTTTTAACAAAAATTTCAACTCCAAAGCGGTGGTAATTTATAGCTCTTCACTGAAAGTCGACGTGTTATCTCCCCAAGTTTTACACAACCTTTTATCTTTGTACTTTTAACTGTTTTAATTTTGTGCCATTTTTACATTTTTTAATAGGTTTGCCGCGTTTACAATTTTTGCCTTTTGTGCCATTTTTACCTTTTTCAACTCTTAACTTTTGTTCTCACCGCGCAGCGTCATTTTATTCGCCTAGCTACTTATATAAGTTCCTACAATGTTTTAAGCAAGAGGCGAGGAAGTGTCGCTTGGCAATTCGAATCTAGACGAAGGACCCGGACGACACTAGCGACAGAATGTACATGTTCTTTCCTCCAAGTTGATCGAGATTCGCCAGACACCCGCTTAAAATGTGTCGCTTTCCAAACGCTAACGCGCCTGCGCGCGTGCGCGAACACAGATAGTCGACGTTCGCCTGTCGTTGACACGTAGGTAATCGCGCACCTGTGCCAAAGGCTAGTACACCAGGATGTGCAGTCATTGTAACGAATTACAATGCACCGCCTCGCGGTGTGTTCATCGTGCGTGCACTTCAATACGCGCGCGCGCGCGCGCGAGCCCACTCGCGCGTGTGTGTATGTGTTGGCATGTGGGTATCGAAGGTGTACGGGTCTTTTGCATACAGGGTGGTCCATCTCGCATTTTCGGTGGGGTATGTTTGATTAAAAACAGAAATCTCTTGGTTGGAATTATTGCAACTTTGAAAGGGTCGTGGAATTGGATTTAGGGTGATTATTATACATGAGTTGTTTTTTATTTGCATGTGTGGCGGTGTTTTGAGATCACGGTTCATCTGAATAATTTCAATTCGATAAGAAATAGGAATGAAATCATGCGATTAGGTCTTAACCAAAAACGGTTCTATACCTAAACATTATAAATCATTATAAACATTAGGTAGCCCACACTTCTACACGCAGAAATATTATACACTCATAAGCACAGAAACTTATCCAGTATTCCACACTTCCACCCCGTCTAGTTATCAATCTCATCACTCAAACGCCCCCACTACCAGAAGCCACCGAGAATCTTTCCAAAATCCCACATACATAAACCACATAATTGTCTACCTAACTCTAAATAACTGTGTAACCCTGCAATCTAGAACAACACTTTAAACCTAAGAAATATTCAGCTTCTTATGCTCTATTCTATCGCGTTATCAAACGAAAAAAAAATGATGATAAGGACTGCTTCCACCCCTCCAAAGATAAATTTCCCCAGAAAAAGAAAACTCCTCGCATACTCCAAAACTACTCCTCACTCACACAAAATTTCATTAAGGTTTCAAAATCGATCTATTTTCATGATTTTTTTTAACTGATACACACATCTCAAATATACATATACATATACTTTCGATAAATGAAAAACTCGATTTTTTGAAGGTGTCGCAGAGAAATGTCCCCTTAAAATCGGAATCTTCAGTTTGACAGCGGTTCCTCGTCACTCACCCCGTCCACTCAGTTCCCAATGAGAAACACCGATTGGATAGGGGTGAAAGCCGCGGTGGGTACGTCGCTTGACTTTGAAACGACAAGTTGGACCTCTGGCCGCGGCAGGAACAGGTTCAACTCGTCGAAAGCGCCGTAAGCAGGTAGAACGAGGGTATACCCGTGTGTCTGGTGCGCACACTCGATCGCTCGCGCGGGCACCTGTTGAGCAGCCTACACTCTTGGCCGTGGTCGTTGGCGCACAGAAACAGCCGCATTAGCGGCTACCGTGGCGGACGCGGAGGCTAATGGCGCAACAGGGCCGTGACCGAAATTCTTTCGAAGCAAGGGGGCCAAGTGCAGAGAACGCTCGGCTCGATAAATCTCGCGCTCTAACGGCCGCCACGTCGAATGCCCTCGCGAAACTCGCCTTACCGCGAGCAGCGTTGGGACACAAAATGGCGAACGGGGCGTAGGGATAGTCGATTCGGGGGACTGTTAGGCGATGTCTATGCCGTTTCTGGGCCGTTCACATATTTTGCTGTGGGCAGATGCGGGGATGCACCTGTGCTGGGCAATTTTAGATCTCTGTTTGAACGGGTAATGGGACCACCTTTCGCGATGTTGGACAGGGGTGATGGTGGGAATACGTGGGACGGGGGAGGAGTGGCTCTTTGGCTGAAGCAGAGTAATTTTGGGTGTCTGAGTGATGTGGTTTGATGGGCTTTTCTTCTTCTTCTGGGGGAAATTTTTGGGGGTATTTTGGCGGAGTTGGGAAATTTTATATGGTTTAATTGTGAGGAGATGCAGCTCTGCTCTGGTTTTCTGGTATTCTGGTCTTCTCCCCCTGGGTGGCGCGGTGTCGAAGTAAGCTTCAGTGAATGAACACTTAACTTGCATAACCAATGATTGAGCACCTAACAAAATCAACGATAACAAGAACACTTACCTTGAACTTAATGAAAAACTTGAAAAGAACTTAGTTGATTAAAGAACTACTGTACATACCTATTCTAAGTTACGAAATAAGTAGGTAACTCTAGTTTCCCATTAACTAATCAATTCATATTCAATACATTTTTACAAATTCAATTATCCTCCAATAATTCAATTAAAATATTTTTAATAGACCATTAAATAATGAATTCATATTAAATACAGTTTTACAAAGTAGTTACTCTACTCTACAAACTAGTACCAAATCTTTTACGACGTGATTGCTCGATAAGAAGGGATTTTTTGAAATTTCATCCCCAAAAGGGTGAAACGAGGTGAAATGTATTTTTTCGGACTCCTTAAACCTTAAAGTCTCTTACACCCGATTAGATATCAACTTGGTTTTTACTTACAAAGGTTACCTACACAAATGCCTAAAAACCAAAATATACATATACAAATGTTCGTTAAACAAAACTTACTTTATAAAAATTACATAAAAAATGAATTTAGATTCCTTTTAATTATTTTACCGTAGCGAAGCAGGTATATTTTGCCAGTTACCTATATACATAATAACTGATCTTACAATTAGATTAGAGTAATATCCCCAGATCATCACTATTCCGATCACCGGCCTTTTACTAAATAAATCCCCACATTTCTAATACGAGAAACAGTTTCCTCAAGCTCTGAGTAATCCATCTTAATATCATATTATTATCACCGAGTCTCCCGGACCCAGAGTGCTATACCTACTATAAAATCAGCAGACAAAGACCTACCTACACACTGGCATACGTTCTGCATAGTTTCGAGTGGAATATGCGTATATGCTTCCGCGAGAGAAAAAAGTCGCAAAAAGCAGAGGACCTGGACTGAAGAGTAAAGCAATTTTCCTTCGTTTCCACGCTCGTCGCGGCGGCGGGGGGCTGAAAAGCAACGGCTGGATGGCGGAACGAGCATGTGTGTACCCGCGTGTTATTACGCCCGACGAGCACAGTAATTAGGAAGCCGCGGCGCGTCGGCTTCGTCGCGAGTCGACGGCTTTTATAGCGCGACGACGTTCGACGTTACGGCCGCCTCGTCCCGTTGCGAAATCGTATTGTTATTTAAAAAGACTCGAGTTCAACGGTACCGACTCGAGGAGAGTTGGAAGGTCACCGTCAGCTTCTCTCTGCTCCATTATTCCTCGATTTTTCCCCGTATACTTTCTTTTCTTCTTTTGCAAACGAGCGTCGAGTGTCTGGCCAAGTATAATTATTCTAGTCAGATGGTTAAATGACAGGGATAATTGTGAATATTTGATTTATCTAAGTCCGTTAAAAATGAGTCAATCGAATTATTAGGAATAATAGAGATTATATAGTGTTTACTATTGAATTGAATTAATATAGTACCTACAAACAGGGACGTACCCAGGGGGGGGGGCACGGGGCCCTGGAGAAAAGAAAACCGGATTTTATTCTTTAAATTTAAATTTTTAATTTGCATAAAAAAATTTTCTTAAAAATATTTTTTCCCGTTCAACTCGGCGCCTCTAATATCAAATCCTGAGTGCGCCATTGCCTACACGTAGTTTCATAATTTCTTGTGTGCGTCACAGTCACTATAGAGGGTGTTTCTAAAATTGTGGTACACCCGGAAAAAAATGACTCGTGCAAAAATGATTCGAAAATATAAAATGAAGATTTCTGGTTTTCCCACGATTTCTGAAACACCTTGTATCAGTGGCGGACTAGCCAGGGTTTCAGTTTGTCGATGGCAAATGGGCTCTGTGGGCCCCTTGAACACTGTAATTACTAAAAAATTTACATGTATCTCATAACAATTTTAATTCTAATCAATTTTACTTGTTTCTTAAAAAAATTAAATGATGGCCCCTTTAAATGTGGGTGGGCCCCTTTGTCTCCTGGCACCCCATATTATTATTAAACCCATTCCGCCACTGCGTCATATATTCACCAAAAAAAAAAAAAAAAGAACCACAATTTTGAACAAAAGAGATTCAAACGTTGATCACTTAATGATCACACAACGCTCTCCAACCCCTCGAAATCCTTATTCCTCGCATCGAATTATCATTACCGGTCACTCCACCACAAACCGCAATATCCCTCCCACTTACCCAAATCCAGCGAACTTCTACAGCTCGCTCGAGCTCGACCGAGAGCAGAAATTCAAACCGTGCCGGTCGCGTTCTATGTTTTAAACAAGAGCACGTCAGATCAGATATAAGTTGCCTAATTCCAGGCTTCGGAGAAAATTCGCCGCGTATTTGGTGCCTCACGGTTTCGCAAGCAGCCCCGAGTCGCGCGATTTTGCGATAGCGGTTGCAAAACGCCACGCGATCCCGTCGAAAAAAGCGCGGAACGGAGCGGTAGAGGGAAGGAGAGCGGAAGATGAGGAGGAAGAGGAAGGGGGAGTTTCCACTTTACTACTGAATTGATAACAGAGTTGGTTTCGCTCAAACGCTGTATTGTACCGGTTTTATGCGCGATTTTCTGCGCAACATCGATGGGGCGGGGGAGGAGGGGCAACTGGAATCACGTATCGCGTTTCCATGCGTCGCGCGCGTTCGCGGCGAATGTCAAGGCTTCATCGCATAGATCTCGCGAACGAAAAAAAAGACACCGCTTTGCATGAAGCGCGGTCGCGCACGTGCCTCGGCGCTGCAGAAAGTCGGACACCATTTTTTACATCCCATATGCGATCCTGCAGGCGACTCACCGATTTCGTATTCCCCTTTTCTGAAACACCCAGTTTATAAAACAGCGAAAAAACTGGGAGAAATTTTTTTTTCGGATAGTTTACAATTTTTACTGTTGATCAGGGTCGGATTAAGAGTTTTGGGCCCGGGGCTATGAAACCTTCGAGGACCCATTGATTGAAAATTCGGGGGCAGGGAGATGTAGAAAAATTTGTTATATACTATAACATACGTAAATTTTCCAAAATTAAAATTTATTCTAAATAAACTTAAATAACGAGCAATAATGATTTGCAAATAAATGATATTAAAAGGCAAACATTGGAAACATATTTTAAAATAAACTTTTAATGCGATCTCTAATTATTCAGAAGGGAAGTAGTAAACAAAATTTCGTTCAATTATTTTTTTCACATAAATGGAAAGCTTAGAACGGGCCGCTCTTGGAAAATTAGGTGTTTGCTGCTGATCTACTCGTTTGTTTTGAGTGATGCAGACCTTTTACTTGTCTCGCGTTAATATTAATATTATGGTTCTTGTATTAATGTTTTTTTGTCTATGCACACCAAAGGGTTTAGTTAGTATTATTATTACTTTACAATTCTCGGTGAAAAGCTGAACGCCTCATATCTTCCACCCTTCGACAAGTCCCAAAATAGAAGAAATACTCCGGAAAACTGCCTTAGGGGCCCGACCAAAGCGGGCTGGAGGTAATCCACTGAACCTCCTAGAAAGTGCGTAGTCAGCGGTCGCCCCCGCTAGTCACCCCAGCCGTTTCGTCGCGACTTTTCCCCAGGTGGCAAGGTGAACGGTGCGAGCGCGTCGCTGGGTGCCTTGATCTTCCGTTTAGCGCGCCCGCGCGCGGACAGAAAGGCGTTCTCCAGCGCGCGAAGCGTTAGAGCGAGACGGGCTCCTCTGACGAAGAATTAACGGGAGGAGGGACACCGCGAGCGCCTACATTACGTAAGGTGGTCGAGTGGGTCTCTGCGTGCACGGTGTCACCTTGCTGTTCGCGATGCTTCGACCCACGCACAGTACCGCTACGCAAACGCTACGCAGATACGACTGCCGGGCATATGGTGTTTCGCGGCTACATACCAACATGGATACCCATAGAAGAAAGGTCTTTGGTAGCTTTCTGGTTCCCTGGCGCTTGCACTGCACTTGGCATTGAAGCTTCTTCCGTGGAAGGCTTCTCAGGCGAAGATTTTAAGACTCTATGCAACAGTGGGGCACTCAGAATTTAATCTTGGAGGAGCCGAGTTCAACGGACAAAAATATTTTCAATAAAATTCGTTAGGTGATTAGAGAAATTTATTTAGAGGATAAAATTCAGTTTTCTTTTCGTTTCAGGAAGCTCTCGAATTACTTCTACTACTCTTCTTTCTTTGGGGGTACCAGAGCCCCTTTGCCCCACCCCCTCTAGGTGCGCCACTGCTATGCAATATTTATAGTTAGCTTTGATTTGTAAGCATTCGGCGTTTGGGAACGACCTGCGGTGCGATGGCACACAGGTGGCGCCTATGCAGTTTGGGTATTCGTAGAACTCGGAAGAGAGTAACATCACAGAGTCGGCGTTGGGGGAGTTGGTAACGCGGCTGACCAGTCCGCCCGACGACCCACGGATCTTGGGTTCCAATCCCGTCGCCCCGGGTTCTGTTTCCCCCCTACAAATTTAAGTTTTAATTATCCTTTGGATATTCCTGTATTAAACAACACTCATAGAAGCTAAGTAATGGAATTTTAATATATGATATTTATATAGGTATGTCGAGTGATGCAGAGATCTTTAGATACATGTACAGGTGCCTCGTTAACTGGAAACGAGTTTGAAAGCGAGCCTGAGCGCATCGCCACAGGTTCTTGCCGCCGGAAATGTGACTTGCAATCGATAAAGTACCGCGAACAGAGGCTTGGAACAATGCAGATCCGGTCACGATCGAGCGGATCCCGTGGGTTCCAATGGAACGTACAGGTGTCTCTATAGAGGAGGACCCGGGCCCGGAAGATCCGCTCTCATTGTTCAAGATGCCCGTGCGAACGTGGAGAAACGATAATGCCGGCGAAGGCTCCGCGGGTAGCCGAAAGGAAAGGAAAAACTTGGGGGGAAAAAAGGATCCGAGGGAGTGGTCGAGCGGAAAGTAGGTCGACTAAAGCTGAGAGGCCTTTCGTTCGATCGAGCGGGCACCGGAGGCCAGGACCCTGTGGAAGGCCAATGGCTTCCCTCGAGTGCCGTCGTGAACCCTTCTGCGCCTCCGCGAGGAAACAGACTCGCGTGGGATTGGAATTTGAAATCGTGCTGCTTGGGAGTGACGGATATATAGGTAGTCTGGAAAGCGGGGTATTGTATTGTGTTGTGTTGAGGAAAGACTCCTGGAAATTTGGTTCCTATGTACCTAATGAAGGGTGGAGTTGAGGAAGAAGTGGTCTTAGAGATTTAAGATTTGCTTCATGATTAAGTTAACAAAGTTAAGCTAATTCTGGATGGAGTTGGACCACTATATTTCTATAAATGGAGTACCCAATTAACAATGAAATTGATGAACAATTGCTCTTCGAATTTGAAAATATCATTATGGGTTAAATCAATGAGTGATTATGCCCAGGAAGTTAGCATCTGCTTCTGAGAAGAACTGATAAAATTGATAAACCATTTAGTAACAGGAATTAGAGGAACACCGAGGACTAGCAAAGTCTTCAATGCGCATGCACAAAGAGAAGGTCAAACAGTTATACAGCTGATCTTCTAAAGACTTTGCTTTTGAAAGAAAAATTGAAAAAAAAACATCTGGCGGGAAACATTATCCTCACAATAGTGTATCTGCGCCGCACAGTGGTACGGGTAAAAAAAATCAAATTTTGCGGCCTAAAAGATCCCTATAAACCGTTTTGACAATGAATGGTCGCGTGTTATTTCTGTACCACTGTGCACCGCGCTTTCCCTTGGAGCATGCGTATTGGAGACCTCAGCCCTGCTCCCTATACCTACCACCCCCTACTCTGACTTCAGTCTAAACTTCCACCACATAGTACACCGCAGAATAATTCCCCGGAAACCCCAATTAAACAAATACCGACTAAACCCAACTCTCATCATCTAAAATCCATCTATCACAATCCGTTCAACGGCCGATTCCCGGAAGTTACGTCGCGACGTCATCGTAATCGTCATCCTCGACTCCTCGGCCCGTTACTTTTGAACGTTCAGCCCCGCCACGGGGTGGTTCTAGCTCACCTTGGACAGTATCTTCGATCAGCGATCGAGAGGCCACTCAAAATGGAACCGTCTACGCGTGGGCACTCTTCCTCCAATCCCTAGCGCCTCCTGATTACAATTTCTTTGTCCTTCCACCTGCTGTGGGCCAGTCGCAAAAGAGACGCGCGCGGAATTGGAATACGCAGAGGACGGGAGATCGAGCGCGCGATATGTATATAGAATCGAGTCTCGTTGCACTTGGCCGTGAGCGCGCACAATGTCACGATTTTCATTTTTGCCGGCCAGGCCTGCTCCACACTCTCCTTATGCTCGACGGCCGCTGCTCCGTCGCCACTGGTCGCGTCGGGACCGCTTCCAAAATTTTACAACGATTTATCGGAGATTTTAATGCGCTCTAATTGGTTGAAAGATTCTGGAATCGTGGGCTTTTGGAAGAATTTCATAGAATGTTTTATATAGAAGAATTAGAGTTTTAGTTTCTCTAGTCTATTACTATTGGAAGATCCATCTTCACAGAAGGAAGTTATGTACTTGGAAAAATGAAACGAAAACTAAGAGTACCGAAATTTCTTTACAGGCTCCATTTTTTAGCCACTAATGTCTAAAAATTCACCCATTTCATTTTCATTGTATTTATTCCCGGCCACCTTGTATAACCCACGCCCTATCCACACGATCCCCAAAGTCTACCCAACACTATTTATTCCAAAAACTATCACTGCAATTAAACAAACCATTCTAGAAAACCACCGTCCCAACTTTGACATCCCAGCTTACATTTTTATTTATTTATTATTTATTTATTAGAATAAATATACAATAACAATAATAATGGCCAAACACCCCAAGAACCATCCCACTCCTATTACTCTCCCCACCACGCAATCCTCCAACATCTACATACCCCCAGATGCTCCGCGACAACTCAAGACCCATCCCGTTCACCAAGATCGCTCTCCCCATATCATTGCCCAGCTACGACCCAGCATTCTGGTCCCCTCGATCTCCGTTGCACGATAAGGGGCCCCGTGGTAGGTTGAATCGCTCCGAAGCTCGCAGCACGGGGACTTGAATGCCCGTCGAGGCGTCTCGCCACAGAGCTCGCTGCTCCCGGCGAACTCGAAGTACCGGTTCTTACTCTTCCCTGGCCCCGTGCCCCTTTCTTCCTCGTCCTCTTCTCCTCCCTTTCTCTGGCTGGGGAAAAGGGCAAAGGCGGAGAGGGACAGAGAGACTCGCGCGAAGCCTGGGGGACAAAGGGAGGGAGGCACGTTGCGATAAAGGGGAACCGTGGAGAAGAGGAGAGGAGATGGTGATCGGTACGCTGGTCACGATGCGCGGGCTGGTATTTATAGCGCGGCCCACGGACCTGTTCAGGGCTTTTCGGTCGGTGAGATCTCACGTACGGGGCCCGATTCACCAAGCTCGAAGGTTGCCCAACCGCCATTTTGGTCCCTCCGCGCGGGCCCCGGCTTCTTACCTTCGGCCCGGGCCCTGTGACGCAACCGCTTACGTAAAGCTGCGGCGTTAGAAGCGCACGCGGCCATGCCGAGCCGAAATTGTTCATAGAAACCCGCGCTCCGCTTCGGGGACGAGGATTTCGTGGGAATGTACAGTTGCCGCCGCGCGAGGAAGGAATTCACTGTTAGGGTGCTGGGAAAGGGACGCGGGGGAGTCAGACGTGGGTGGAGGTTATTGTGTAATGGAAAGTGGAACTTTTTGGGTGCTTTATGTATGTAAATTATTTGTAAGTCGATTTGTCGATTTTGTGCACTCGATTTAGGATAAAATTTGGAGTGGTTTCTTTTTCTGAGGGTTCTATATTTCTACTGGGATTTGGAAATAGGTACTCTTTTTGGGACACTCAAGGGACAGTAATTTTCTTTTTCCAAGTTACTGAGTTTGGTAAATTACTGTACAGCTGCATGGGAGATTTTTTTGATTGGTCGTTTTCTTCTTTTTCTTTTTCAACGTAAGCGGTTAATTTTATAGAACAAAATGTCACAATTTTCTTCAGACGTTCGCCATTCTTTCATTTCTCAAAATTTTCCAAATCTAACCCGTCGCGCCATAGTCATCCGCATATACAGTTTCTAAACCTTTCGGTTTTTCATTTCGGAAGAACCGTTTCGTCAGAAAACTGTCAACCATATTTTTTGCAGCACTAAGTTACTGGTCCTGTAATGCTTATAAATCTGCTCTAAATAAATTTCAAAAAAGCTATTCGTATAACTTTAATATCCAATAAAAAGTCCTAAAAATTTCCAAAAGATTCCGTGAGTGGTTTGCTTTTAATAAATTTCCAAAGATTCCTTTACTTTTCGTGCGATTACCCTTTTATTCCCCCTTAAAACCGTTACAGAGTTAAATAGACAGCCGGAACTGACCCAAAGCTAATCCTAGTCCCTGTTATCCCCCGAGTAAAATGGAAGGAAATACGCAACCGTCTGAAAGCGACTAGAAATGGCTTTCCTCGTGTCCGTAGCGCACGTGCTCGCAAAAAGCCAGCCTGTCCTCGCGACTGGTTTCCTGGTTTCCGCTCGAACGGCTTCGCCGCGCTCGCGGACACGGCGTCCTCGTGCCCCATTCGCGAAACGCGCGCGCGCTGATGTCAAAGTCAAGAGAACGCGATTGCTCGGCCCCCTCCGCGCAGCCAGAAAATTACCAGCGACCGCGGACCGAGACAACGGGGGACGATCAAACGATTCGAGACCTCTCGAGGCGCGTAATTGCCCGACTGGAGACTGTCCTTCAAGGGCAATCTCTCGCATTCGCGCTCCTTTCGCCATAAAATGCGGCCCGCTGAATAATGGCAACTCGAAATTGCCCACTATTACACATGTCATATATAGTCCCTTTTCTTAGCGAATAAGAGCAGATAAATTGGAGTTGCAAAATAGAAAATGATTGGGGAGAGATATTTTTTAAGAAAAATCAGGTATCTGGGGATTAATTTTTAAAAATTTGTGTGTGCGCATTTTTAAGCGTTTTCGCAAGTGTTACAGTAGATAATACATATCTTGAGAGCGTTAAAAATAATTGTATTACTGTTACTCGCGCTGACGCAGAAAGTAACACCGATATATGTTCTCGCTGTCGCTTCTATCACACTCAAGGTCCTCGAGGAATCCCAGTTTATCACGATGCTCAAGGCATTCAAGACTCGTTGTCACTACTTTCGATTCTCTGAAATCCACTGGAACCGTTCGAACGGTCGAGAGTTTCCATGGTTCTCAGCGAGATCAGACACTCTTCGGATCAATTGAAGAGGACTGATAGTGCCACACTGTAAGTGCCAAAAATCAAACTCTATACTATTGTATTATCATTGGTACGTAGACCATCTTCCGATACAAATTTTTTTGTTTAATTTTGGCAGTTACAGTGTTTTTTACAAGAACTCTCAATTTCAATTTCAATGTTTTTAATATTTAAATATTTTAGAAAGAGAAACTTGTCAGGTGTTCATTTCCCGTGACATTTTCGTCCCTTCAGGTACCCTTAAACAGAAGTCTCTACACTTAAATAAATATCAAAACTCATATCTGAATGGAAAAAGTAGAAACTGTTAGCTTCCTTCAATTAGGGCCGGTGGAACGCGTTATGCAAATTATGCGCCGTGTAAGGGCGCCAACTAAAGGCGTCCAACTCCCACATAAACTAAATTTACATGTAATTCCTTTTTCTTTTTTATACTCCGTAAAGGCAAAACATATTAAATAGAAAAAGGTGCAAAAATTTGCGGGGCGTCAAAAATTGTCTTGCATAAGTACCCGCAATAATTATTTTTGCGTAAGGGCCCCAACCATCCTTACACCGCCCCTGCCTACAATATCCAATTTGGTTGAACACGGATCGTAAATTACACTGTCCGCTTTGCTTTCAATTTTGTTGAGTCTACCGCGTTGTCCGCACACGCGAACCAAATTGGATCGAGCGCGCCCTTCACCACCCACGGATGCAGCGGTTTTTCTCGCCACTTTTAATGGCCGCTTGTACTTTGCTCGCGAGACGACGCCGCTGGAGGACGAATTACGAGGTGGCGCGCGAAGGACGCGCGGAAAGAGAGTAGCATACGGTACCTACGAACCCCCTCAAGGTTGCTCGTAAACTCGGGCCCCACCGTGTGTGCCCATATTATAACCGTTCGCTCATTACGTATTCCAGACGCGTCGGGCATTCGGATTTTCGTCGTCTAGCGAGCGTAATTTCGCGAGTCTCGATCCCTCCACGCTCCGGTGTCCGCTCCGAAGGAGGCACGTGCTGTCCTTCGCTGCAGTCGGCCGCGGATACTTTCGACAGTTTCGACATCTCGATGGGTTTCCTTTGTGGAAACAGTTACACGTGGTAGCCAGGTCCGAGTCGTCCCTACAGGCAAAATTGAGTAGCTCATGGCGTAAAATTGCCAAGAGGCGTAGAATGGCCTTTTCATTAGTGGCATTTTTTAAAATAATGTTTTGAGTGAATATTACAGTTGTACTATAAGTGTTTTAAGCTTAAGCTACGAATAAAAATTCAGGAAGAAGTCATCAGAAAGCTCAAATAAATTTAGATATTATAAATAAAAGACGCAATTTGAGAGGATCGCGTGGGGCCCAAAAAGGGCTCGAGCCGGGCCTGATGGTAGCTTTCATATAAGTATAGTAGGGTAGTAGAATTTAAAGGCGGTGTAGGGTGGGACTGAAGTCTTGTCACAAAATAGGTAAACTTGAAAGTATGAGGAACTTGGGTTTAAAAATTAATCTGTTTTGGAATTTTCGATTTCAACTGTACTTAGGTATCGAAATCTTTGCGCGAGGCGATTTTAGTCAAGGATTAAGTTTCTGGCATTGAGTGTTTTGTGATGACGTTATTTTTCCTTGAAGCAGTTCATTTTTTAATCTTCTCTATTACGTAGGCTAAGTCTTAGATTAAGTCTTAGGGTATGTATCTGTAAGTAGGTTTGCTTGTGAAGCGAAAAAATAGGAATAGAAAGATTATTGTAACCTCTAGGGGATATATAATCTTCTCTATTATTCTAATTCGTTAATCTTCTCTTACGTCAAAAAGGACCCAAATACCACCAACTGAATGTCTCTGCAAATTGCAAAACTGATATTTAACGATCCACGACCTGGCTTCTGTTCGCAGATCGCGAGAAACCGGAGGATGATCGCGCGACCACCCCAGAATCCTTGCGCAGCACCAGCCCCCCGTCTTCGCCGCCCCCGCAGTGGCAGTCGACGAGCAGCACGCCGACCAGCACGCCCCCGCGACGATTCATCTCGAGCATCCTCGGCGGCGATGTCCCGTACGGGAGCAGAGGCCACGTGCTGACCAGGGCGGAGCGCAAGGAGTACAGTAGCCCCCCTATCGTGCCCTCCTCTAGCGATGCTTCTCAGTTTCTCACGAAATCGGAGAAGCTGGTGCTGCCGAGACCCAGCACCCCTCCGAAGACGCCGCGCGTCGAGCCACCCACCAGGGTATCCGTTATACAGAGGGTCCCTCCGCAGAGCCAACCATCTTCCAGGAGGGAGGACAAAGTGGAGGTGCCGCAGACCCAGGAACCGGAACAGGTAAAGCAACTTTTGTGCTTGGCGATTGTAAAATGATTATTTCAAGCAAGGTGGGGTGTGGAAACAGCGAAGTCGCTACTGCTGAACTTCTGATTAAGTTTAATTATCTTGAAGCTATGAAGCTGTAATCTTCAGAAGAATAAGCTGTTACCACATCTCCCCTTCTAAATAGAGTAACTTTCATCCCCACCATGTATGTTTCTTATAAAGAATCCTACTATTTCCACCACAACTCCCTTCACCCTGCTAAATACCTCCACCATTCCACATTCCCAGATCCAACAACACCACCCAACCCGTCACACTATCCTTCGCTAAAAGCGCCTACGTACAACTAATCTACAAGCAACCCCCTCCACATTCCTCTGAATCCATACTCAGCCACCTTCGCCTGCCGATCTAAAAAGAAGTAAATCCGTTCATGAATATGTATCAGCCGATCTATTTATCCATCGGCCAATCCCAGACTATGACCAGGTGGCTGACATTGCCCGTTATCTATGCAGGAGCAGCCCATCGATTATGCGGTGCCGAAGAGAAAGGAGGAGGACGAGGAGCGAGGCCGCGAGGGTGCGAAAGTCTCGCGCACAATCGGAAACTCGATCGCCAGGCCTTTGCTGGCTATGAGGCTGTCCGGCCCCCAGGTGGTGCACGCTGCCGCTGGCCACGGGAGGTCCTCCAGTTCCGGCGGGAACGGCGCTTCCGGCTCGAGCAACGGCTCCGCGAACTCCGGGGGCTCGTCGTCCTCGAGTTCCGGAGGAGGCGGCGGTTATTGCGGCGGCGGAGCGGTCACTGGTGGCAGTGGGGGTGGTGGCGCTGTGGGTGGAGGCGCTGGAGGCGGCGGGATGAATCCAGGTGGCAACGGCGGCCGCGGTAACTACGGGCCCAGCTCACCACCCACGGGCTCCCTCCCGCCGTTTTACGAGTCCCTCAAAGGGGGCAACAATCTCGCAAACTTCGCCAACCAGTACAACAGCACCCAAGGTACGCTTGTGGGGATAATGGTAGATGCGTATTGTGATGGGTTTGGATGGGAGGATCAGGTAGTTTATGTTTGGATATAGAGAGTAGTGGTGAAAAGGAAGATAACATTCTGGGTCAGTCATAAGCAACCTTTGGTCCGTCTCGGCCCTCTTTACGATTCTGGGCGCCGAGTCAGAGCTGAGCGCGGAGCTGAGCAACGTAATAGCTCCACGCTCTGCTCTGATCCGGCGCCCAGAACCGCAAATAGGCTCTTTGTGCGCCTCTGTTGTAGGTGTACTAAGCAGTAGCGAAGGTTATAGAAGTTTGGAAGGTTGGAGTGATATATGATAGTCCATCAGTAACAGTGGCTTATGATTACCTGGCAAATCTTGAACATGAGCATTGGTATTCCGAAGAATCGTCTCTATAAGAGAATCTTCGCATGGACCTTTTCACTACTGCTCCAAACACCTGTAAACTGTTCCTTTAAAAGTCATCATCACTCCTCAGTGTTCCTTAGAAATGTAGCTGCAAAGAAGATATGAGAATATTCTCCCAAACCCCACAGCTTACACCTGAATGCCTCTGATAGTACCCCCCATTCAACATGATCCACTTTCAGGAAACGGCTACCTGACACCATCGCCCACAGTAGGGATGGAGTGTGACACAGGTCAGCAGGACGTAAATTCCCAGCACTCGCAGTACAATGCCCAAGAAGGGAAACAGTACTCTCTCCTGCAGAACGTCTGCGCCTCCTACGGCCTGACTCTGAAGGAAGAGGAGGATCTATCACCGTACAAGATCCAGGCGAACGACTTGCTTTCGGGGCAGTACGGCGCCTACGACATGACTGACACAGGGATGATGGTGGACATGGTGACAGGCGCTGTGGTGGATCCACTTCAGTTCACCGCCACGCTCACCTTCAGCTCACCCTCGGACCACACGGCCCTCTTGGAGAGCCTCAGCGACGCTGCTGACCTCTTCCTGCCGAGGCTACCAACGGAGGACGGTGGCAACGACCTTCTGGAAGATTCGTTGCACTCGCCAGCCTCTGCTGGCAGCGGAATCGGCCAAGACGCAGGCCAGATGACCACTCCTGTCGAGCCCAGCGTCGATCCTTTCCCGGAGCACAGCATGGCCTTGACTAGAGGCTTCGACACGTCCAGGTGAGTGTTCTCCAGACGCTGAGACCTGTGGAATGGGGGAGTTTGATGGTCACACGAGATATGCTCAGTGAATGCTGATGGGTGTACATGTGTGGAAGCTTAAATCCTTTTAATTCTGCTAGTAATCAGACTCTCCAATCTATTCATGGATTTGTAGCTTACCAAGTTCATGTCGCCATGATCAAACTGCAACGTAATCATTACTACTGCTACCATAAAGATAATGTATCGTACGACTTTGTAAGCTACTGGTTACTTTGAAATTGAATTGCATACCGAACCATGGATATACAATGACAAAGCACCGGGAACATATAAACCGTCTCTGTTCAGGCACTACACTGCAGCTCCCCAGCACTTCAACACCTCCAAACTGGGATTGTCTTACACGACAGGAGAGTCGAGCTACCAGTCAGTTCCCAAGGAACGTCCAGAGCTAGCGCTTCACATCAACCAGAATCACCAGCATCAGCCGGAGCCACAATTGCAGCAGCTGCAAATACAGGTGCAGTTGCAGCAGCAGCAACAGCAACAACAGCAGCAGCAAACTACCTCGCCACACCAGCAGCAACACCAGGGGCTGCTGAGTCCTGGATTGAGCTTCACTGGCAGTGGTTAGTTTTCTACCCTATCATTTTTTAAGCGAGATGTATTACAGTCTACCGCATTAAGTGTGTTTGATTTCAAGGTTTGGAACTAGACTCCGCTAGCAGCGTAGGTGGAAGTCTGCCTAGCCCCGGAGCAGGAAGCTGTTCCTTGGACGCTGCGTCCACTAGCACGTCGCCATCTTGTGCGCTGATGGAGCATGCGCCCAGCCCCAACGCGACGGTGTCGGCTTCGGTGAACGCTGTACAATCAACGGGACAGGTCGGGGAACCACCACTGACGCAACGGGTCAGTGTACTTCGGCAGAGGGTAAACACTCGAAATTGATCCAGGCAAAAGCATACTTGTCGCTTCCAAGGTCGCACGACCGCCAATACACATCTACGTGGCATTGTTCTTCGATCAGTTTGATGGTGATCAGTCAGAAATTGAGTCTTCCATTCCCCTGAACTTTCTGTAGAAGCTCAGCGAGGAACTAACTGAGAGCTACCTTAATATATCAAGCATCGCGACAATAGAGGTCTACCTACATTCTGTCATTTCAAATCAACTCCCAATTTTCAATTTCCATAGATCTCCAAGAAGATTCTTTAGCTATCAGAGTGTAGAATTCAGTTATCAGGCATTTTCCCTTCACACTTTTGAGTATTCTAACATACTCTATTCATCAGTCGACAACACTGCCATATAGACGTTTGCAATTTGTCAAAACTACTGGTCCACGTGACTGCACGTGCCACTCAGGCATTAGTAGCTAAGCGGGTCAAAGTTGGCTCGAGTTTTTGCAATGCCAATCAAATTGAGTGCTTCATCCAATATCATCGCTGCGTTCGTACGTAACCGACGTTTGCCTTTGTAGTTGGGACTGCCAGGCGACTGCCAATTGGAGTTCGTCAACGGTGGGCACGGGATTAAAAATCCGTTGGCGATCGAGGGTCAGAGACAGGCAGCGGCCACTCGCGAGGAAGAGAGGGCTGTCCGACCTCCGCCTGGCAAGGTAAACGTCATTCTCGAACGCCTTTCCTCCTCGTATATCTCGCGCTTTATTATCCCCGACCACGATCTGCGCGCACCTACGGGTTTAGATTTAGATCCTTGCAGACCTAGATCAGATGCCCCGATTAGAAAAGTATTCCGGTCTGCTACTGATCTACAGGGTGACTCTAATGAAGTGATGCAACTAATCACAGAGTCTCAGCTTCCCTTGAACCTTACTGAAGGTTGTTCTATCTCGCTGTCCCCTACAGCTTGACTCTCCTCCCGTTTCTGATAGTACTCTTTAGCTGAGCTGTAAAAGGTACGTCAAGCAACAGTGAGGTTTGGGGGAGTGGAAGATAAAGAAGTTCGTGGATGGTGTTTGGTTGATATTCCATAGCGATACTTCGGTACTGGATCACCTGCCAAACCTCGATGCTAGTTACTGTTACTCCCTCAGAATTGGGGCTGTAGAAATGTCTTGTGTTTAGGTTAGGCGTGCGCATTGGAGATTTCACTGTTGCTTGGTATACTTGTACGATAGTTCTTGCGACTGTGTTCGAATGTTGAAGACGATGAGTCACCATGAAATATATCCAGGGTTGGCGGAGCAAATTACCTAAAAATTCCCGAATGTGGAATTCCACACACAGCACAATCTAATTCCACACAACTCACGCCAGCCCTAAATATATCGCCCCCGTGCGTTTTACGCTGTTTTATTACTAAATACTAGTGGTGTCCAGGCAAATGCAGCAAAGGTTCATCGATTTTCCAGGACGACGACCCGAACCGCTTCACGTGCCGCGTTTGCAGCAAGAACTTCAGTTTGCAGCGGCTCCTGAACCGCCACATGAAGTGCCACAGCGACGTGAAGCGTTACCTGTGCACGTTCTGCGGAAAGGGCTTCAACGACACGTTCGACCTGAAGAGGCACACCAGGACGCACACGGGTGTTCGACCGTACAAATGCAACTTATGCGAGAAGAGCTTCACGCAGAGATGCTCCCTGGAAAGTCACTGCCTCAAGGTCCACGGTGTTCAGCATCAGTACGCGTACAAAGAGCGACGCACAAAGGTGAGCATTTAAGAAGTAATTAAATAAAGTGAGAGATATAGTCTGTGTAAAAAGGGGTGGTCGCTGTGGAAGGAGCTATCCCCACCACCTCGGTTCTTATGAAATCGCTCCGCCTACTCACTTGTATTTTGTGCGGCTGAAAGTGAAGACATTAACTAACTAGTTATCAAATTTGAAGATGTTTTACTGATTAGTTGAGTTGAAGATGTTTAGATGATTAACTATTGAAGTGAAGAATTCACTAATTTGTAATTGCTAGAGTTGGTTTTACTTTGCCTTCAATGCTGTACAAAGTAGCATACAGTAATGATTTAAATAAAAATTTTAGTGTTGTGATGGATACAGGATACGAAAAAATTGTGTTGTCTGTATATTTGGCATAGAGTTAGAGGATTCCTAAGAATACAAGTTTTGTCACACTGCCAATGCTTGCATACAGACTTATCAGCATAAACAACGGAATAAAAGGACCTAATAGTATAGAAAAATATTTTGTGGGTCTTGACTAATTGTTTACGGTTACCATTATCGCACATGCAATTATCACACTGAGATAGCGATGACGTGCATTGAATACAGATTTGTTAGTGATCTTTATCTAAATTATACAGGGTGTACAAAAAAAGAAGCAAATACTTTAGAAATTCAAAATTTATTGGACACTCGAGATAATTTGACACAGTACCATTTAACTATCCCTACAAAGTATTATGTATTATATGGGTCGGTGCAAAGTTCGTGCTTTCACTGATAGGTGATGTTAGGTGTTCAGATAAGTTTTTTTTGGCTACACCTACTTTCCTTTTGCCAGAAAACTGGCAAAAGGTCATACATAGCTAAGGAAAATACTTCGATTAAAAAGCCTTGAAATGTGTATATTTCTACCTTTAATAAAGCGAACGAACTTTTCCACCGACCTAATATTATAAACTCGCAGAAGTTGAATGAAAGCCATAGACAAAACTCGATTCATCTCCCCTTCTCTTTCTCCCGTGCAGGTATACGTCTGCGAAGAGTGCGGCCACACGACGCAAGAGCCCGAGGTCCACTACCTACACCTGAAGGACAAGCACCCTTACAGCCCAGCGTTGCTCAAATTCTACGACAAGCGGCACTTCAAGTTCACCAACAGCAATTTCGCCAACATGCTCCTCCAGGTGCGCACGTAGACTCTGACTAGAGTAAACGCAGAGCATGACCGCGTTCGTGTAGACGCAATCGGGTCGACTAGCAAACCCTGAACCAGGGAACGGTATATACGGGGGTGACCGGTTTGATACGAACGCGTGGGACACCGTGTTCGTTCCCTAGGGGGCATAGACAATTACCGGAACGCGAAGCTGGGGCCGGAGGGTAGAGACAAGTTGAAAGGAAACGGGGTTAGGTTTAAACGAAAGTGCATGAAGAGAGGAAGCGAAACGAGGAAAGTGCGACGTATACTTTCGAGCAGATTAGGCGACAAGTACGATAGGCTCGAGCTAAGAGAACTGACGAATGCAAGAGCACGAAATTGTTCTTGTAACTCGCGGAATGCGCACAGCTTCGTAAAAGTCTGCCTGGAAATGTCTCGAGGCGCCCATGTCGCATTTGGGTCGTGCCTCCAGCTTTCGAGCGGGACAGGGCCCGATAACGGCTGGACAGAAGTCGTAGTGGGGAGGATGTTTGTGAACGAGGAAGGGGTCAGTGGAGGTGGCGATGATCTCAGCCACTTGATCACCAGCACGAAACGTCGCGCGAAAAGTACCTGCAGGTGGCTGCCCTTTAGCGGTGACACACGACGATGGCGTCGAGGGCCGATGACGATCGGATTTCACCGAGAAACCGAGCACACCGCGATAGTCCGTTGCGAGGACTTTGGCCGAGACGCTATCCCTGGAATCGAATACTTGGAAACGCTCGCTCGGTATGCACGGTGTCTCGCTTGTATCTAGCACGCGGGATCCTCTGCGCGCGTTACTTCTTACCGACTGTAGGTATAATGTGTATGAACATGTACGCGTATGTATGTATAGAGACTATGTTATTACTTTTAGACTATTAACGGAGACGAATCTGACAAGGCGATCGCGTGACACTTTGGATCGTCGATTGAACTCAACTTGTGGGGACGGTTTATACCAGCAGGGATCTTGTATCTTGTATTTCAAATTTTTAAACTCTTTGTTTTTATTGACAATCAGTTGGTTTACCCTTTTTGCCTTAAGTTAGTGGCAGTAATAGAATTTTATTGCGTATTGCGACGTATACAATATAATTCAAATTTGAGGTAAATTGACGAGTTAAGTGTCAAACGATCGGCCTTGAAAGTCGCGGAAAGTACACCCGATGACTCGGATCGAACGTTTCAGGAATGACGATCACACCATTTCTCGTCGCAGGGATATCCCTAGGCGGGAAGTGGGAAGCGCGATTTCTATTTGAACGATTTTTCTTCTCAAGCGATGCACGGCAAGTTACGTTGTTTTCCGACTTTGAGGGTGTGAAGAAAGTAACGGAGAAGCGGTCGATGTTTCAAGACGTCGGGCGGTTCTTCATCAACTCGTTACACCGAGGCGACGATACTCGGTCGGTAACAATGTATCCTGTCTCGGGGTAATTTGTTTATTTCTTCCTTTTCTTCCGTGGACCGTTGCATTCCTCGTTGACTGACGCGCTCGGGGAAGCACTTTTCTTCTTATTACTCTTTCTTCTTAAATGAATAGTCGCCTATCGGTATGCACCTTGGGAAATCTGTGATATGATAAGACACGATTTTACTCGCTCCTCCGCGCACGAGATTTCGCTTCTTGCACACGTTGGTTCTTTCGTGGGGTACGCACCGACATGGTGGAGTGAGAGATTACACGACACACACGTACACACATACTTTCACACGGCAGTCTTTCTGTTCACTACGAAACATTCAATTCGTACACCCGTTATTCTTAGAAAATTTTGAGATTCGCGTTGCAAGAACATCGTAACAGTCTGTAACGTATCTTTTTGGAAACGGACTCAGATTACGCTTCAAATTCTACATCACTTCATTCAAAGTGAATGTTGAAAGGATGTTCTTCGATGCAGACAGAAAGAAGCCGTGCACCAATGTATGTATACACAGACACAATGGGGTTTCGTGCAATTCTACGGTGGTAGGACATATTTTAATTTGGGGCGACACGTGGGTGGACGCACGTAGGAAATCGATAAGCGACGCAACTTTTGTAGCAAAAAAATCCTACGGGTCCTCGTTGGGAGCCAGGACTTTCGCGAGAATGAAGCAAAATCCCGGTTACGTAGGTAACACGGTGGTAGGAAGCAGAATTACAGTCCGCGAAACGGGTATATACTTGTAGGGGCGAATCGGGTGCTGAGCAAACTGCACGATACAGCGCTCATGTAAATCGAATTCTCTATGTTTCTGCTAGCAATTAATGATCGACAGCGTTCGACTATGGCTTTGTGGATGTTCTCAAAACCCTTGGAATCTTCCAGAACTTTGAGACTCCCAAGAAAATCCCAAAGTACTGGAAGCAGGTCCAAGACCGCAGAACCCATAGACTACAAACCCTTGGAGCACTCGTAATAAAACTTAAACTAGTTTTCTATCGAGGATACGCATGGGGAAAAGGTTCGAAACTTTTCGAAATGTATATTAAAAATCGCGGTGCAGTTTTTCGAATAACGTGAAGCCTCCAGGAAGTTCGCGATCAATGTAAATAGTAACGACGTAGTAGGCATAATTGTTAGATGATATTCGAGATCCTTTACGACCAACGTTAAGGAACGAATGCGTCCTGTTGGGTGAAATGTACATAGTAAATGTTTTTTTAGTCGGGTTGCACGAGATAACGCAGAGTCTTATTTGCGATTGTATCAGTACCTTTCTTCTACTGTTTTTCTTCTTCGTTTAAATCGATAGCGTGTACTTAAAAAACTTGTATAGTAATTGTGCGATGAAGGGGGCTTGATCTTCGCGCGTTTCCCTTGGCAATAGAGATCGAAAAAGTTCTGGTACTTTTCGATAGGTTCCATTTAAAACATGGACCGCAGAACTTTTTTAAAAATGTTCTCACGTTATAAGTTCCCAGAAGAACCGATAAAATAAAAGTTCTTAAAAATGAAGGTTCTAGTTGGAATGGAACTTATAAAATATAAAAATAAAAAATTTTGTTCACCAATATTAAAAAGTTCTCAATCGTTGTAACAAATACTGAATTCTATTAAATGGATAGTACTACAACAATATTAAATAATTATTACAGTTAAATTGATATTCTGAATGTGTTATTTATTTGTAATACTTACCTACGTAGATATTTTAGAATCTGTATAATTAAAGTTCCATGGAAACAAGTTACATTAGAACATTTATTAAAAAAGTTTTCATAAGATAATGAAAAGTACTAAACTATTAGGTACTAGTTTTATTTAACAATATAATATCATTTTCTTCATATGTTTATTTAATAAAAGGTATGAAAATCATAACAAAATATTTATGATGTGAAATTCCCCACATACCTAATTATGATCTGCAAGCAATTTCAATATAAGAAAACCGTCCATTCACACTGTTAGATTCAAAAGCATTCCGAGTAATTGTGGAACCAATTCCCACACCTTTATAAAGCAGCAAAAGTTATTCATGGTGTCCCTGCTACACAAGTTAGCGTTAAACGAGCCTTTTTCAACATTGAAGTTTATATTAAACGATAATAGATATACTTTAAGTCCTACAAACTTAGAAAATGTTTTGCTTGTAAAATTAAATTAAATACGAAAATGTATTATAGTTATAATACTATCACGCTGAATTGCAAAACATAAATAGTATAATAATATGTAGATGTACATATATATTATATTATAGAATTTCTATGTATTTCGGTTCATGTAAGTTATAAAAAAATGTTATTTAGGTATTATTCTTGACAAGTTCTCTTTTCTGTTCAATACTTCTTATGAAACCATTAATTAATACATTTCTAATGTTATGATTTTCATACCTTTTATTAAATAAACATATGAAGAATATGATATTATATTGTTAACTAAAACTAGTACCTAATAGTTTAGTACTTTATCTTATGAAAACTTTTTTAATAAATGTTCTAATGTAACTTGTTTCCATGGAACTTTTATTATATAGGTTCTAAAATATCTATTCCATGAGAACACTTTTTAAAGAAGTTCCTAAAGGTGACATTTTTTTCAATAAAAATTCCACAGAAATAGATATTTTCTTAAACAAAACATATAAGTTCTAACAGAATTTTTTTAAAAACGAGGGTTCGAGAACTTTTTCGCAATACTCAAGGACAATGGTACTTCTCGTCGCAATCTTGTTTTCACGTCACGGATGATATTTTTATTGCTAATATTATATATATATATATATTATTTCTATCATTATTTAATTTACGTCCAGTATTGTCTGAAACAGTAGTACTTAGATATTTTTATTCTCATCTAACTGTATCGAATCCCATTTATAATACCTGCTATCGTTCACATCAATATCCACCAACAGCTCTATCCATCTTGGCGCTTGGACGCGCGCAGGACTTTTATCACGCCGCAATAGTACTATCGCAGTTATTAATATTATATGATTATCGAATATCGTTATTGCTGCTCGATTAATGATTCTGGTTATTCACTTTATTATTAATATATGGATCTGTATGCGCGCCCATATAGATGTATACATAGAGATATACGTGTGTATCGTTAATTTCTTCGCCTGCAGAAACGACGTTGCATCCCTCGTTCGCGGAAGGATCGAGAGTCGATAGGTCTGAATCTTCGAATGACTGTTTTATATGTAAATGCGTTCACGACGGGTGCGTGCGGCTGCGTGCGCGCGAAGGAGAGGCGTGTCCATTCAAATATACTGTGTATATCATTCTGGTGGCTTTTAAAATTTAGAGCGACCGCCACCCGGATATCGGTCCAGCCCTTAACCCGATCGTCGTTCAACTGATGCTAACCGTTACTGAAACGCGGATACGCGCTGTCTGTGTACGTAGAAATGCAAGAGATAATAAAATTAATATTATATGCACCCGTGCCTTTCACTTTTCAATTACTACCGCCATCTCTTTGAATAACAAAAAGTGGAAGGAACAGAGACGATACAAAGGAAACATTTCCATCAGGTTTCGCCTCCTGCAACCCAAACGACCAGGATAGTTACGCGCACAAGGGGAATGAACCACCAAGCTTCTGTATAAATACATACATATATTGAACTTCAGTCTCCACACGCTCTTCTCTCATAACGTCTCAACAGTTGCATTAATATAATACAATGAATGTTCAGCTCCTCCCGCTAACCAGTCTTTTCGCGAGGCGCGAACGATACAGCCTCCCGGAAGCTCGAGCCACTGAAGGCTTGAGGCGAACCAGGAACGGTAGCGGCGATGAGACGGACCAGCGAACTTTCGTATCGGTGTGCTCGCTAGGCTGCAATGTTCAAAATGATAAAGAGACACAGAGACATAGATGCTACGGCTACGGTTACACTACTACTCCTGGGTGTGTTTTATCTGCAACAGAGAATGACGCCGGGCGTGACGATGGTTCCTCGGTGGGGGTCGCGATGTTCACGGTGGGCTCATAATTATAGACGGCTCGCCCGACCCCGACTCCACGGCGAACGGTGCCACGAGTTTGCGGGTTCCCGTCAGCGATCGCTGCGCAGAGGCTCGGTAATCGTAACGCGAGCCTGGCCAGCGGTGTAACACGTTTCGTGGGTGGTGTTTGATTTACTCACTACTGATCACGGAGCTGAACGGCATGTATCTGGGCTTCGCGGGCACCTTGGGGGCGTCCTTTCTGCCCCGAGGCGACTGCTGCTCGCTGAGAAGGCGTTTCACCTGGGGAAACAGACGGTTCTTCTTTAAATGCTCCTTTGCAACTCGAATGAGAGAAACGGGGGTGCTTCGAAACATGTGGGTACAAGTTTCGGGTGTGAAGACGACGAACTAAGTTGGTGTAAGGGTGATAGTACACAGATAATGAATTTGACTCCCTAAGACCAATCACATTCACACTGCATCTCCATTATGCATCGTAAGTAGGAGCCAGCTTCTTCACTGTAGATTATAGTTGATCCAAGGTAATGGAATGCAGTCGGTTTACATAGTTGAGAGAAGTTTACATTTAGAGCTTTCTTTTCTATCTTCACATCTCCAACTTATATCCACATGTTTTGAAGCGCCCTCTATTCAAAAGGTTTTCGCGATCAAGCTGCAGTAGCCCACCTGTTCGTCGATTGCATTGAACTGCCACTTCCACGTGTGGTTGTACAAAAAGGGGCGATGATCGAATCGGTTGTCGTCGGGACTGTAAGTCTCCGCGTGACAGGACGGCGTCAGGATCGTCATTTTGTGGCGATTTATGGCGTAACACCTGTAGAAGTGTTTCACCTTATCCGCCACCTACAACGGGATTTTAATTCGAACTTAAGGGAACTCTAGTTGCGCGTCAAGAGGGATTGGTAGTCGTTGAACCTATATTTACTTCTTTCGGGGTGCATTTATCCCACATGTGGACAAGTCTGCAGAACATGGTGAAGGGGCCAGCACAATCCTGCTTCCTTAAACGGCCGAAAGTGCCCAGTTCTTTGTACGTCATGCCCATGTCCACCTCGTCCAACTGCGAGAGTTGCCCTCCTTGAAGAGGCTCCAATTCTGCGGTTGGCGGCGCGTCTAGGATCCCGTCCAGAGCGGATATTTCGTGTTTCCTTCTGAAGTACGCCCGAAAATGGTACAGAGTGTTTGTCAACTCGGTAATACGTCGTCGACAATCTTTGTACACGTTCATTTAAGAAACACTCCAAGTGGTAGGCTATGTACGGACCTGAAATAAACGAGGAACGACTTCAAATCGTTCTTCGCGATTCCGCCTATGGGGTTGATATCAGCACTGCTGCAATCGTATTTGGTAAAGTATCCTCGAAGAGACTCGTCCACATTGCTGCTTCCTAGTACGAGAAGACCACCTGGACGCCCTCTAACCCACAGCATCAGTTGTGCAAACAAGTAAGCGATCACCATTCTCAGTCTTGCCTTGACAAACGATTAGGAACAACGTGAATCCTTTCTAGTCACGGGAACAATAGTGATAAGAAGTTTAAGACTCAATTTTTTTATGTAACTTAATAAATAACCTTCTTACTTTTCTCACCACTTTTTCTTGTGTTTGGGATAAATGTTTGGCGCCATTCCAAAAAAAAATTATTTTCTAATTAATTGTGAATAAAAAAACAGGAAATGAAAATCAAATGAGAACCTCTCTATAATATGATCTTACTTATGCCCTAGTTCTGCTTACACAAATTTGGGTTGCTTCAAAATTTATCTTATATTTTTTAGGTCTTTTAGGCACTTCTTCTCTTGCGGCGCCTGTGTGCATCGTGCACTTTGGGCATCTAACAACCTGGCCCGTCCGCAGGAATACAATTTTGGGGACGGATACTAACCTGTATATTTTGCAGGGCCAGGTTCTCCCTAGGAGATCCTCCTTGGACCTTGAATCTCGGAGTCAGCTTGGTGACTTGTTGGAATATGGTTAGAATAGCTGACACAGCGACATCGATCACTATGCTGTGGTGATAGGAGCCAATCTGATTGGCGAGCTCTGCGGCGCGTGCCTTCGTCTCGGTGGAGGAATTCTCTGTGCCCATGTAGCAAGTGACCAGAATAATGTTGCACAGTTGCTTTGGGTCAGTCGGCACGTACTCGCAATCTCCCACGATCTTCCTGATATCTGACAGCACCTGGGTGTCTGATAGCGTACATTTCATTAGGTGTGTTCCTTAATGATCAGATGAGTATTCTAATAGTGCGTACCTCCTTTGTTCACTGAATCCACGATCATGTCGCACATTGAGTACACCATACACGCTGAAGAAGCTGAGTCTACTCCACCGCTTAATGGCAGAAAGAAACCTCCTTGACAGGAACGCCTTTTGCAAAGTATCGCGTGGTGATAAGTTTCTTATAAGGTGCAATTTGATAATTGAGAGGTACGATGACTTACACGGGAAGGTTCCCAACCCGCAATTTCAAGAAATTATGGAACTTTGGGGATATGTAGAGGATATATAGATATGTATTATACAATTTTTTTATGGTCAAATTCACGCTAAGGGGGCGAAATTGACCCCCGAAAATTCAGCTATTTTCCGATTTTGAGTTATAACTCGCGAACTGTAAGAGATAGAAAAAAGTTTTCAGACAAAAGTTACTTCTTTTACTTAGGGCTATCATTTGGTAACTTACAGTTCACGAGTTACAACGCAAAATCGGAAAATAACCGAATTTTAAGGGATCAATTTCACACCCTTAGAGTGAATTGAGACAGCAAAAAATCCTCATAGCCTCTACATATTCCCAAAGTTTCATAATTTTTATAATCTCGGGGTTGGAGATCTTCCCTTGTCAGTAGCTCAATAAGTTAAAAACCCTGAGTCATAACACACCTGAGGTAGTCCCAGAGCCAGCAAGCAGGCGCCATGGAGATTTCCTCTTCCGGAGTATGATAGAGGAGCTTGCCGGTTACGTTGTCACTTTCGTAAGGACCCAGGTCAACATCGATTGGTCGATCTGGAGGATTTGAAATCAAGCTTTCAGAAGTAAGAGCAAAGTCCACCTTGACCCTAGGGTAGCTTGGCGACTTGGCAGCCAAGTGGGACCGTGATCTGATGTTATTTCTGTAGCTCCTGCAGAGAAATCAAACAGTTAACCTCACAGTAGACGCTGCTCATTTAAAACTATATTACAGCTGACATTGCACACCTGATATCCTCCAGGTCGAAGGTGGCTACTGTTACCTCCACATCGTCAAGAGCAAACTGCTTGCCACGATTCAAGATCTGACCATTCAGGGTGATGGATGATCCTCCGTTAAAGTAGAGCCTGGAACCGTCGCAACCCCTCAGGTTGCTGAACATGTAACAGCCTCCGGACTTAAACGTAGCTGACTTAACTAGATCCACGGTGACGTACCCCTTTCTAAGCTCAAAGTATGAGCCACTACCTTTTAAAGGCAAGAATTTGAGGTTAAAGGGGTGTAGACAATCAAGAAGATTTGAAGAAATGTTAGTCTACTGATAGTCAATACTCTAGGGAATGATTATACAGGCGAAAATAAGACGAAAATCAAGAACGAAACTGCGTGCACCGAAGGCCTCAATTTTCTCGAAAACGGAGCTCTTTATTTTTCTCTTATTTTCGCCTGAATAATCAGTAGAGTAACACCCTGTATATTCGTTACCATTTGCTATAATTTCGACACCGTCCAAAGACAGGGGGATGTGATTGCTCATTGGATTCCACAGCTCCTCGCAAATTTCAAAGCCCACACAGGTGTCCCTTGTGGAAATCACAGCATCACCGAATGGCACCCCTGTCTGGCCTGTTATCTGGGATATCATCCTTGGCAGAAAGTAGTCCTCCACTGTGCGTTCCTGCACGAATAATCAGAATGTGGTATTCAAGACTATAGAATTTGCAATTCACAGATTCTAGCCTCCTGCTATCTGGATACTCTCAGAGGAACGGAAACCAGGTAAATCTTATCCTAATTTTCTACTTGAATGAACAACCTTGGTCCACGGCGAAAACCACCTGGACTCTCTGTAATTCCCGTCTTCGCACATCTGCATCTTTGGCCTGATCAGCAGGATCCGGCGATTCAGGAACACCACTCTACAATTATAGGTTACGTTCTTGTGCATCACTGGCATGCCAATGTCTATCAGCATATCCTCTGCGCCCGATGACTTCAGAATGGTTGCGAGCACCTCCCAGCTGTGCAGCAATGTGTCTGGCTCGTAGAAGTGATCTTCGCAGCTGTAGCCACTGTCGAAGAAGACCAACGATGGGTTCAACATCCCTAATACCCATCTCATTAATGTGAAACAGTTTTCAGCAATTGTTCCAACAGTATTTAGAGAAGAAGGCGGAATGTTTCTTTGCTATTCTTTGAACTTCAGTGGCATCCATGTTTACTCGTGCATTAAGCTCAACTCCTAGGATTAGCGAATTTAAACTAAACTCTGTAGTTCAATTGTGCGGGTAGACATGATCGTGTACCAAACTTCCAGCTCTGGACCGCTTCTGTAAGTAGCTCCGGCCTCCTTTGCCTCCTGGATGCTCTGCCAAATTCTTCTAGAGTTTCCGTCAAAGTCCATCGCCCACTGGTTCAGAGTGCAAACCGCCACAGTCACTGTGCGACCCATTTTGGAAGCTTTCCTCTCCCTTCAGATGGTGAAAGCCAGAAAAGCGTGGTCTATCTGCAGCAGAATTGGGAAAATTGTGGGTTTATTAGTAAACGGTAATTATGACGCTACCAGAAGATTATAAAATTAAATCTGTTATAGGAGAAGAGGATTGGTCGCTGACAAAGCAGCGATCCATTCCCAACTACCAATTGGACGCTCATTGATCTGTTCAAGGAAGGATATTTACTCTACGAGATAGAAGTATACATTCTGTTCTAGACTCTAGGGAACGTTGATTGATCAATAATGTTCAGAAGCAGACAAGGGGTAGGGGATGTGAATCCCCTACTGGTTCGTGCTGTCAAAGGATGTCAGCGATATCTCAAAGGGAACTGTTATTAAATTCCTCCAGCTTAATGCCTCATTTCCTTTGAATCGAAGCAGACTTAGCTTTCCTTTCGAACAAATTATGTACACGCTCCATAATTTGATTCAATAAATCTCCAGTCGAAGCTTCAAGTTCACAGTAATCAATACATACAATTACCCCTTATTCCTATTATTTCCTCCATATACATTTTACTAGATAATCATAAACTACTAACAATTGTTCACACACCTCAATGTCAGAGGAGTATAAAATTTGTTTAAATTGAAGAATTCATTCTATGTGAATGATTAATGATAAGGGCGCAAAGTTTCCTTGAAGGGGTTGATAGAATCGAAAGAGGGGGTGGGAGGGTTGTGTCGATGGACAGGGATCGATAAAGAAAGTTCTTTATTGCGAATAGTTTGGTCTTAGGCCAAGGTAGCACGACGAACCTCGAGGAACCGAGAGGGCAACAAACAATCACGAAGCCACTGGCTCCGCCCCCCGTTTCCTCGTTGTCAGGCAATCGAGGGGGGTGGGTTTCGGGGGCCATCCGTCTTTCTCGAGGGCAAAGTCCCTGGCGGTAGTTGGCGCGGAGGATCTGTCTGGAGGACTATAGCGTCGCCCTCGAATCGCGGGGATTCTTCTTTAAGATGATAAGGATCGCAGTGTTCGTTGAAAATTGGGGGAAATGGCATTGAAGATGACGGGGATCGCAGTGCTCGTTTAAAACTAGGGGAGCTTTGATTTGGGTAATAAGAAAGAGGTATAGTGTTTCAATGTTAAGCCCTTGTACGCGTGACATTTCTTATTGTAGGTAGTGGGGATCGTAGTAGTCCATTCAAGTAGTGGGAATACTTATTTTAGGTAGCAGAGATCGTAGTGAGGATCGTGCTCCCTTTCAAGCGTGAGACTTTTTAATTCAGGTGCTGGGGAACTTATTTTATGTAGTAAAGACCTGAGGGTTCACTTCAGGTCAAGGGAATTCTTATTTTAGGTAATAGGAATCGTAGGGTTTCCTTTCACATCGCGGGAATCCTTGTTTTAGGTAATAGGGGTCGTAGTGTCTCTACTTCCCTACTTTAAGGCAATTGAAATTTCTTCTTTATAGTTCAAGACATTGAAATTCCTACTTTAGGTAATAATGTCCCTACTTTTCTACTTTAAAAAAATTGAAATTTCTTCTTTCGAGTTCAAGGACACTGGAATTTCTACTTTAGGTAATAGGGATCGTAGCATTACCCTCCTAATTTCAGAAATTCACATTTAGATTACCACCCACCAAACACTAACAAGTACCACGTAGCCCAAAATGAGGAGCTCCAATGAAAAGTGCGTTTTGGACACAACAGTCCCACCGCTTAAAGATTCCACTACTCAACAGAACCAACTCGATCGTTTCAATAAAAGCGACGATAATGAAGAAGACGAGGGAGCCGATGCAGACGAGAGATAACGAGGAATGTCGGGCGATATTTTCACCTGCAGCAGGGTGAAGGAACTTCAAGCCATGCTCTTCCCAATTCAACCGATCCCTGGTAAACACCCATCAAAAATCCAACATTGACTCTTGAAAGAATATTTACTCTTGTATCACACTTCATGCTACCTAGTGTAAATTTATTGGCCGCAGGTGGAGCCCTGGCAAGCCTTCAAAGGCTCCAAGAGCTGCAACTGTTGCAGCTGGGGCGCTACGAAGTGCAACGACCAGAAACGGAAGTTCCGTTGTTCTCGGTGGCATTCGGCGCCAGAGAGGATCAGCAATCGAAGGAGACACTTCGTAGCGTGTTAGACACCCGCTGCATGATCGATGGAATCACTCAGGAGGCTGCAAGGTGGCCCACGGAGTGTCAAGTAAGAAATCAACTATTCAGCGTATACCACGTGCGGGACTCCTCCAGGCATATCTCTTAATCACGGTCGCTGAACGCCTATGCGCGTTCCTCGCACACGTTGCATGCGCTGAACGAACGCAATTAAGCATGGAGCTCAAAGGGTTAAAGAAGATAAAAGACAGTAAATGGGAGGTCGAAATGGGATTACTAAGGAATTCTTTGATTCGTTGAATTTCTAGGTACTTCCGGATAGAGTGACGCATGTAGAGTACACTCCAACAGTTCCAGAACCGTTGTACGTGCCAACTGGAAGAGAACCGAGACCAAAGCCATTAGGGGACGAGTATGGGACAGTGATATTTCGCTACCATCCCATTGGTATCACTAATTATGTGAGTCGAGGACAGTTTGCCATGAAATGGAGGCGTCACTGTAGCTGTAACTTTAATCACCACAGTATTGTGTTTTGAACACTCGAGTTCATCATGGTTTAATAAAATAACGAGGGTTTTTGTTTCTTTAATATAGAAAGTTTCTTTCTATTTAGAGTTATAAATATATATCTATAATTTACAGATGCATATCTATTTGTTTCTATTTAGAGTCATAAATATTTTTATTTAGAGGTATAGATTCATTTCTATAATTCACAGATATCTATTTATTTTTATTTAGAATTATAGACACATTTCCATAATTTACAGATTTGGAATATTTCTGTTCCTAAAAATAGCACAGCTGAGATTACCTTTGTCCGCTACAAAAGTTTAAGAAGACTACGTTCCACAATCCTTTTCCCCCTTTTCCTCTATAATCTCCTAATAAAGCATCCACAAGGTGAACAATGAAAGCATTAACAGTTCAGCAGATCTTGCGTGGGAGGAAGCACAGTCCTGCCGCTTTCAACGGCCCTATCATCAGATTCAGGCATTTCCAGCAACGACTCCATAGACGTCGACAACGTCCTCTTTGTAGCTAGATCGTCCGACCCGCCAGACAACACCGACCTGCAGTTCGAGTCCCGTTTCGAGTCTGGGAATCTGTGCAAAGTGGTGAAGATCACAGACACTTATTATCAGCTGCACCTCAGGAAGGACCTTTACACGCAGAGGCACACGCAGTGGTATTACTTCAGGATATCGAACACAAGGAGCGGAACCACTTACAGGTCGGTTTGCTTAAGAATTCCACTTCCCTTTATCGTTGACTTGAAAACTTGTAGAGCACACAGGGGGTCATAAAATCTAATTTCAATATAGAGACAAGGAAATAGATTAATCTTTTATATTACGCAAACTTCTGGGTAATATAGTTTCAAATAATTGTAGATTGTCTATCGTGAACCTGTGCAAAGAAGAAAGCCTGTACAACGAGGGGCTCAGGCCACTGTTATATTCCACTGAAGATGCTAAGAGGAGAGCAGTCGGTTGGAGAAGATGCGGCGATAATATTGCTTACTACAGAAATGATTCGTTGTAAGTGCGTTCATCGTTTTTGTGCCCCACAATGTGCAAAGCGTTTCTGTGTCTGTTTTTTAGGAGCGACGACGAGAAGGAGAAGCATACGTTGTCGTTCAATGTGTCCTTTCCTCACGACAGGGACACTGTCTACTTGGCCCACTGTTACCCTTACACTTATACTGATTTACAGGTAATGGTTTGGAATATTTTTTAGTGCTTCTAGTAAATTTACCTACTATCAATTTTGGGATACTTTCGATGGCGATGTTTAGAAGGAAGATTGGTGTTAGAAATTCAGTAGATTCAGAATGTATGAGTCAGAAAATCAGTAGGTAACAGTAGCATATATCAGACGTGTAGTGTAAGGAAGGATTATTGTTTGTTTAAATGTGTAAGAATAAATTTTGCAATTCCAATATGTTCGAGAGCCACGGGAAAAACGGACCTCGGGCGATGGGATTCGAACCCGCGATCGGCGGATCGATCCTCTGCTCTACTGGTCAGTCGCCTAACCGACACTACCAAAGCCGATCCTCCGAGGTCTCCTATTCCCGTCTCCCTTTTATGGGGATTCCTGGCCCCACAAATGGAACATAGCCAAAGTTATTCCACAAACTGAATATTTTTCATGCTAAGATCGTTATTCCATGGATAATGTTGAAAGAAGAATAGTATAAAAATTTATATTGAAATTACTAGGAATATCTCGGCAAGCTCGTCGCCGACCCCGTGAAAACGAGGTTTACGAAACTTCGATTATTATGTCGCACTCTGGCGGGGAACGGAGTGTATTATTTGACCATCACTGCCCCAAGCTATGAGGAAGATGTACGACGAAAAAGGGGGATCGTTATTACGGCCAGAGTTCACCCTGGTGAAACACCCTCTAGCTGGACGATGAAGGGGATCATTGACTTCTTGACTGGGGAGTCTGATCAAGCTAAGGTAAGTTGGGATATTAAGTATGATAAGTTGATAATAGAATTGTGTGGGACCTCTCTAGTACCTTATATTTATTCTGTGGAACCTTCAGTACCTAACATATCCTAATGGAATCTGAGGTGTACTTTATTTCCTATCATCTAAGGCACCCAATCCGGAACCCCCACAAAGCTTTCAACAATCCCATAATATTCCAGGCGCTTCGAGAGAGGTTCGTGTTCAAACTAGTGCCAATGCTGAATCCCGATGGAGTGATAGTTGGCAACAATCGGTGCTCACTATCAGGGAAGGACCTGAACAGGCAATACAGAACCGTTATGAGAGAGAGTTACCCCTCAGTATGGCACACGAAACTGATGATTCGAAGGCTGCTCGAGGAGTGTGGCGTTGCTATATACTGCGATTTACATGCCCACTCCAGGAAGCACAACATATTTGTCTATGGGTGCGAGAGCAAGAGAGCTGGACCTCAGGCCAGGCTCTCAGAGCAAGTGTTTCCACTGATGGTTCACAAGAACGCTGCTGACAAGGTGAGGTATTCTTTCTATCAACATCCACTCTTAATTATTAAACACAGGAGTGGAAGCATCTGTCGACGCCTTGAAAATTAGAAAAGTATCGATTAACAAAGGGATCTTACCCACTAAATGAAGGATTAAGATCCTATTCCCAATCTAGCAACTTTAGAATCTAACCTTGAACAGAGTATACCAAAGCTTTTACTTTTAAATGCCTTGATACCTCCTATTTCAGTTCTCCTTTGAAAACTGCAAATTCCACGTGGAAAAGGGTAAAGAGGGGACCGGGAGGGTCGTCGTCTGGTCGATGGGGGTGCAGAACAGTTATACGATGGAAGCATCCATGGGAGGATCGAGGATAGGCTCCAGATCTGGGACCCACTTCTCCTCTCAAGACTACGAGCAGATCGGTAAAGTGTTCTGCGAGACTCTGCTGGACTTTTTCGACCAAGATCCCGTCAAGGTATTCCACTCCTTACACTATCATGACAATACGAAACTGTTTTGCAACATAATTCCTCATCCTCTGCTGTTTACCCCTGGAAAACGATTTCTTGGTTTGTAATTGGATACCAATCTCGGTGAGACATCATTGAATCATTGCTAATGCGAAGTGCAACCTTCGTTGGTTAACAGAAGTAGATACAGGAAGGATACTGTTCATTTAGGCTACATTATTGGGCTTGGAAGGAGAGGCTTCGAAACAAGATAATTGGTAGGCTGATGAAGGAGGGCTCCAGTGCGGAGGAACCAACCAATATTGATTTAACAGACTACTCTAGGTACTCTGCGATATTAATAAACACCCTGAAGTAGATAAATATTCACTCATTCTATCTACTCGAGGCTTGCAAGTGCAGACAATGTCCTTATCAAAGATCCACAGCGTGAGCTCTCTGGGGATAGCATTGAATTAGATTATAGGTTTGCAGATGAATTAGTATCGAAGCGTTACAATTGGGTGGTTGGTTCCTACGAATTCCTTTGTTCGACCAATGTCAACAAAATTTAGACATATTCTAAAAGGACACGACGGCACTTGGAACCCTCGTGTAGTAGCAACTTAAACCATCAGCTATACCAATTGCATGTGTCAGTTATCTGGTTCCTTCTGCACTAGTGACGAAGGAGACACGTCAGACAGCTCTATCTCCGAGAAAGAAGGAATAGAGTTCGCACAAGGGTCATGGAGTTGTGACATTAGGGATTCAACAGTTTCCCCAGAATACATTTGCCCACCACCACCGACTCCCACGTTCGTTCCACCTCGAAGCTTCGAGCTGGCCAAAAGAAGGAGCATGAAGGGACTGGCAGCTGGCAGAAGCTACCTCCAACGCAGGAAGATGCTGGTAAAGCCTCTCTTTTCTCAATTTTATTTTAGAGTACCATAAGTACGTGTTAATTTGACATGTACATGATGAAATGTAATCAGGGTAGGAGAGCAGCGATGGACCTGCCAACCACTGATCCGGGCAGCGATCTATACGATTTCGTGGATTCTGGGGACGAAGGTCTGGCGAGATCGGAAGGTAAGCAGTGGAAGACTAATAATGGGTCGTGATCTTCAAAAGAAGGTTTGAACTGTGAGTGGTAACAAAAGTAAAATAGTTTCATCTGGAAGAATCGTACCTCAACATTTATACCCCATAGACTGTAGTATTAAGCTAAGTTATGAAGGTTTTAAGCTTTCTTTTCGCCACCTAGTGAGAATGGACATAAGCATGAATATTTTTAAGTCTTAAGGACAACTTCCCTTCTGGTGGGATGAAAACAGCAATTGCAATGCAATGGTGCCCTTCTTCATAGCTTTCTCAGCGAGGATTCGCGAACACTTCAAAGGAGAAAGTGTTCAGGTGGACAGGGAGAAGGAGGAAGTCACTGGTGACGATCTGGTTCTACCGGAAATAGTCAGACCTCGCAGTGTATCACTGGGCGAAAAATTAACTGTGAACAAGGAGGAAAGAAAGACGAACAAGCGACCATCTTGTCTTCACTTTGTCAGGCAAGAAAGCATTCTTAAAGAATTCGTTTCAGAATTCATTGCCTCGGTTCAATTTGTGCAGGACGTTGAGGCATAGATCACCAGTCCCATTGAAGACCAAAGACATACAAATAAAGCTCAGCTCTCTGCGCCAGCAAATATGGATGGGAGTCCCTTTGAACGTTGAGAACAACATCCAGAAGAACATAGAGCACCCCTTTGCGAAGGGACCTCTGAGCTGGGGAGTGTCCAATATGGCACTGGCACAGGGGAAAGTAGAAAGCAACACTTTGCTCAAGTTTGTTTAATTTCATTATTCGTTATTCCTCATAATCACGGCCGGCGTAAACTTTTGCGGAGCGAGATCCAAAATTGCGCGGGCGCAAACCAAACGCATTTATATGTACTTCTAAATTTTATAATAATAAATATCTATGCATCGGACCCTGCTAAATTTACGATGAGCTTCTCGTGGACCGCGGGGCCTTCTAAAGCGTAGGGAACCCGCCTCTCGTCGACCCTATTCATAAGAATCTTACACAGAATCAAAAGATCCATCTATCACAAATATCTTATACATGTATTTCCAGATCCTGCACCAAAAAGCTACAATCCCTTGAATACATTAGTATAGATGGCAGCATGATCGATAAAAGAGCAAAAGGCAGACGTAGACGCGAGGAGGCAACGCTGGCCCACCGAGAAGCCAGCCAGGAAGTCGAGGACCAACGCCAGGATCCCGCGCGAAAAGCGAAGAAGAAGAACTCCCGCTTAAAATGGCAGAAAATTGTCAGCATCAGTTCCAAGATCAAAGAGACGCGTCACGGAAAAACGTCCATCCTGACGATTAACGCGGATTCCTTGAAATTGGTCAGAGTCGAGGTGCCTTCGAAGCAGCAACCAAGGCCGCGCAGGATCGAGCCCAGGAGGAAATACGGAAAAGGTGGCAGCACCTGTACCGTCTCCAATATTGGAAAGTCGAGCGTCGTTAAATCGCAGTCGCGATGTCGTACGCAGCTGCAACCATTGATCGTTCCTTTGTGCGACAGTTTCTCCTCTGACGACTCTATCGATTCACCTAGGCAGAGGGTCTCCAAGAAGAAGCAGAAGAAAAAGAAACAATCAAAGAAGATTAAGTCGACAGCCACTGGGAAACGAAAGAAGCGCGCCACTAGCGCCAACCCACTGCGCAACTCCTAAACGATTTGGTGCGCAGATAGGGGGAGAGGGGGAGGGGACGTCTTACAGTGGATTCATATACGAATTTTACTTGATATTTCTCGATGTACGATCGAAAAAGGGATCACGAACTTTTTCACATTACCAAAATTATTAATTATAGAAACGGTGTGGAGTTCGAAGCCATAATTGTGACTGCTGGTAGCTGTTTACTTAATATAAATAAAGAATACCTACTTTTTGTGTTGTTTCTTCCAGTTGAGTGAAATCTTCACGAATATTTAATTCATACTATTGTTGTATTCGTCACGTTACATGCACTTTGATAAACACGTATAAGATCTAGCAATAGAGACCTTTTTTTACAGTTACGGACGGACTGTTTTCAATAGAACCGATACTTTAGATATCACTGTACCGTAATTTGTCGTTCAATTAAGAATTAAGGCAATCGTTATGTAACGAAACGTCACGAGATAACAAGGGGCGTCTGGTGGCCAGCTACGCGAGATAAACAACCAGGGTACTCACGTTATTACGTAGGTCCAGACGGAGGAACTGGGCGATCGTACGAGTCTTCTGTTCAGATATTGTGTCAATCGCGCATTCTTCAATTGACATGCGCGGCAACCGTCTCTCCTCCACGTGCTTTTCAACGGCAATTGACAAATCCGCGTTCGAACCAAAACATAACCTCACAAAGCGTTCGCAGTGGATTTAATAACAATCTCTGTTAGCATAATTCGATGCTTTTATAATACACTAATCCCGAAATGTACATCTCGATAACGCGTCCCGTTTGACGAAAGAGTGTTTTGGAAAAACGCGCAATTGCTATACGATCCACTTAACGAGATAGGATTTAATATGTCAGTTTTTCAGCAATGACCTGATACTCAGCACACAGTGTATTGCACAGTTTAGTTCTTTAAGGGAATCACTGCGGATCGAGATTCTTCCAGGGGATTTTTAATTTATTTTCGCGTGCTGTTCCGATTGCATTTACGAACCGTTATCGCGACAGATGCTCTCGATGCTCTTTTTGAGAGCAGCTGCCATCTGGTGTGAGTATAAAGGACTGCAGATTTGTAGATAATTTTATTGCGTGCGGCCTTCTTTTTTTAGTGTATTGGATAATGGTAATGGGTTGTTGCTTTGTAATTTGCTTTGATTGTAAGTGGTGTGTATAATACTTCTGGGTTTAATAAATAAAAAAGATGCGTTATTAAATTGTCTTATTTTCTTGTATTTCACGTTTCCTACCTGTTGCACTTACACCTTGCGATCCATATAGTCCAGAAATTCTTCATGTACACTTCAAACTCTATACATCACACTTCACACTCTAATGGCACAGATTAAACTTCATGACCACATTACACATATTACACTTCACACATTACACTTCCAAATTACACTTCATTCTTCATACTACTTATGAATTGCACCATATGGTAATTATGGTAATTACTGAAGTAAATTATTGTGTTTCTCGGGAGAACGCAACAAAGTTGCAAATGACAAAATTTTTCAGCAATGTCGCAAATGAAACTTCGTTGTCCAGAAACCATAGTCCCGGCTTGCAACTTTATTCGCTTGCGCGAGAAGCCTAAATTCGACCTGCCACATTGTTGCAGGTGCAAGAATCGTGTAATCGAACAACGAACGAGTTATTTTCAAGTTGCCGGACGCGTAAGAGAAGCAGACCTTCCCTTTCCCTGCTTCTTTTGCATGTGCAGCGCGAAAATCTGCCTTTCTTGCAGGTCCAAGAATCGTGCAACGAAATTCGTAACTAGCGGTTTTGCAGGTGCTGCACCTGCAAGAGAGACAGATTTTCGGCCTGTACCTGCAAGACGAGCTCGAAACGAAAAATCAGTTTCTCTTGTAGCTGCAAAAAATAGGGAATCGCTAGTTCCGTTCTCATTTACACGATTCTTCCACCTGCAACGAAGTTGCAAACCGCAATTAGGCTGCTAAGAAAAAAGGACAAAATTTTAAACTGAGATAATGGTTTCCGAACGCCGGATGTTCATTAACAATAGTTTTTTAAAAAAAATTCATAAATTTCGGGGCTGTTACACGAGAATCCCTCCTTAAATGCTACTTTAAGGTACTTTTAGTCAAATGTCTTAAGAGACTACAAAAAATAAATAGAAAAACATGCATCAATTTTTAAATTAAAATTTTTTTAATTAAAACTTACATTTTTTTTAATTTTAAAATGTATGCATGTTTTCTATTTTTTTATAGTGTCTTAAAACATTGTACTAAAAGTAGGTAATACAAATTTTATATAAAAACTAAATTATTCTTGAAAAAAATTCTTAAAAGTGGTGTTTCGGACCGGTGTTTCACGAAATATAAAAACACTTATAACCGTAAAACTAAACCTTATCGGACACATGCGTATACCAGCCTTTTTTATTATCTTCATGAGTGGAACCGACCTTCAAATATTATCAAAATGTTGTTGAAACGTTGCCAGTAATATAGAAAAGGATTACAAGTACTGTTGGAATAGTAAAGGACTGGAAGAATGGTAGATAACAAGCGCAAATAGTACGAATAATATGAATAGGTCAGTAGAGTGAGTTGAGCAGATCATATGGCCTACGTGGTTAGCGCGAGGTATATGAATAACACGACCAACAAAGTGTGACCTAATGTGAGAAGTGTGAATAATGCAGAAAGTTTAAACAATATCCACAGTGTAAACAGCCTGATTATCATAAGCACTTTAACAATAACAATTGTCTGAGTTGCACGTAAACGATTTAGCACCAAACTGTACCAAGAAAATATAAGAATTAAAGACAATCCAATCCACAGTACCACAAGTGCCTTTATTTCCAAATACAATATCTATGTATAACCTTCTAATACATAATTCTAATACACTCGCACAAAACATTCTCACTCTAAAAAATAAATTCTTACGTACCTTCCAAGCTTACAATTAAGTTAGTGTGATAACTGACGAGCCAACGACCACCAAAAATATCGATAACCTTATATAATCATTGAATCGACGCCAATACAGAAATCGACTTATGGTAAATGCACCTGCGGATTATGCTAAAAGATATTATTTCAACTGGTCGCATTGACGAGTGTCATTAAGTCAAAAAAGTCGGGTCATCGAGCATTGACCTGGATATCCGGCGATTGTAAGCATAAATGAACGTAAACTCCTCGACTTCCCACGGAACGTGGTCTAATGAAAACACCAGCCGCCATCTTGCAAGCGTGTTCTTACGCAGAGCTGCATCACTTCCGGTATTCAACGTGAAACGTTGTCCCGTAGGTTACAGCGCACGACGTTAGATAATCCCCCCCGAGAATGTCCCAAGTGCATCTCAAGAATGCGCCTCTGCCTTCCAAAAACCCCTGAAAGTTGTACATCAAAATATGCAAAATGTCGAACAACGAATTGCAGCTCTAAAGAAGCATAGAGCTAAAAATATGTAGGTACATCCGTTTGAGCAGAGCGGAAGTCGATGGTAATATTACGTAAACGAAGGAAATCGCTGCAGGAATATCGACTTCCTGGAAAGAGAATTGCATTCAATTTGTTTAATTCGCTTTCAGAGGCTCCTCGTGAAAACCGTTTTCATCAACGTGACACACGTGATTTATTATGAAACTGATCGTAATACGTATGTACAATGACCACGTTTCTTCGGGAACAGTGACGCGACAATCTGTGATATTGAACGCAAATGAGTAACGGCAGGTTTTGAAACAGACGCAAATGCAAAATGGGCCGCAAAGTAATAGGTGAGTAGGTCAAGGCGGAAATACTCAACGTTTTCGATGACTCGTGGCAATTTCGTGCCCTTTTTACTTGAACTATTCGCGAATTTCTTTTATTCGATACATTATAGGAAGCGCTGTTTAATTATTCCGTAACTTTGGATTATACGATGCGCATGATACTACTGCGTAACATCACTTTCATCTTCGTCACTAATTTCATTTAATATTTATTCATCGTAAAAAATTCATAAGGTATAAAGGGGCGTTTTTTCTTAGGTAATTTTAAAAATATTGTACCCTTCTATCCTGAATATTTGAAACTGCGATATCTAGTGTGAATGGACCTTAAGTTATCACGATAATGTAAAGAGGACTTTCTCTAGCCTCTGTACCACTTTCTTCCTACGCGTCGATGAACAATGAGATCGTTTTTACAAATTCCAAAGTACTCCTTCGCAACAAAACCTAAACTACCTTCAAAAAGGTAACTTCAGTGCCAGGGCCGGGTTAGGACTTTTAGAGGCCCTAAGATTTTGAGGCCCCCTTATACAGGGTGGTCACATCAACGCAATGTACGATTTTTAGCCACTTCCGAAAAAAAGTGTCTAAAAAAAGTTAGATTTAAAATTCAAAAAATTTCTACGTTGCCCCCTTTATAGTTAATCCAGCACTGTTCAGTCCATCGACCAAGAAGAACTAGCAACTCCTTCTCAAATTAAATAATAAAGTACGTGTTACATTAAAGTACACGTCAAAATATCGTCTAAAAGTCTAAACAATACAGAAGGGCTCACAAAGGTATGGTTTGATTAGGAAAAGCAAAGATCAGGGGAGACGTAAGTGGTGGTAATTATCGATTCTAATAGAAGCGCGAGATCAGCTATTAATTAGTGTCGCGGACCTCTGCCAAGGAAGGGGTGGGTAGGAAAGGCCCAGTTATAAAAGAGATCGCGCCAACTCAATCAACTAGTGTTCGGTGGTGGTTCATCGACAGGAACTCATCGTGTGAGTGTAATAGAGAGATAGGTGGGTGGCAGCGATTCCCTCAGTCCCCTCTCCGGTGCGCGTACATCGTGCTGGGCATCTACGATTGCTCCTAGGCACCCTCAGAGTGCTGTGCGACCTCCAAGTGATTGTTCATACCGTGTGAAAACGTGGCCCGCTACTCTCTGGGGGTGGGGCACTTGTACGTGAACGCTTCTCAAAACATCGCGATTCCTTAATTTCTTAATAAATACCCACTTGCTCGGTGACGACGTCAAAACACAGGGTGCTCGCCAACAGGTAGTAGAGAATGAGACGGGTGGTTCCACGTGAGAAATTAAAGCGGCAATCAAGAATAACGAAAATACTGTGGAGGCTTTGTTTCTTAATTAGTAATGCCTGGAAATTCGGGCGAGGGTCGCCTGAAGCACGGCAACACGGTGATCAGCGGTGCGCGTTGCGTAAGCCTGTAAGGCCGCGTAGGGGTCACCGTCCAAAAACCACGCGTGCGCAGTAGCCTGCCTCACGGAAGTAGTGATGAATTCATCGATCGAATACAGAATTTATCGCTACTTCTTCGAGGTAAGTTAATAAATAAAAGTAGTGACATTCCGGAATTTATGAAAAATGGCCCTACCTACGAACTTGCACTGCTGACCGCCGAGTTGCCGTGCTTCAGGCACCCCTAACGTGAATTTTTAAACATTAATAACTGAGAAACGAAGCCTCCGTTGTGATTTTATTACTCTTCATTTTCGACTTATTTCGTCACGTAGAATGGTCCTGTGTATTTTATTCTACGTATTGTTGAGTGCCCCGTGTACGCATGACGATAGAAAGCGTTTACAGTCGTAAGGTACAAAATGGTCGTCCGGGAAGAAGGGGCCAAATCGAAATCTGTTTCCTTGGGATTTGTAGATTCATAAGTGACGTGGAACACTGGATTGTTAATGTAGAATTGAGATAAGAACGGTTTCTCTTCCAGATACAACAAGCCATGTCTTCGGCTGTACCGGAAGTAGTCGGCGGATCGGTTGCCGCCGCCACGGCGGCTGGATTCTCGGCGACCACTGTGTTCTTATCCCTTTTGGTCCCCGCCCTTGTTCTTTACTTCATCTACTTCAGGATCTCCAGACGTCATATGATCGAGCTGGCTGAGAAAATACCAGGACCCCCTGGCTTGCCTCTTATTGGAAACGCCTTGGAGCTTTTGGGCAGCTCTGACAGTAAGTTGGCATGGAATCTTTCAATGTTTGTTAATTTCGTTGAGCTGACGAAGGGACTACAAGATAGTAGACATTATTTTCACGAATTTCATTGGACGTGAAGGAAGATGATCTACAGAGACCTGCGAACGTGTTTAATAGTGTAGTAGAATAAGTTTTACGAGCTTCACTATTTTCCCGCAGCAATCTTCAGAAACATCAACCAGAGGGCCAACGATTACAAGGAAGTGATCAAGCTATGGGTAGGTCCCAAGTTGGTGGTATTCTTGGTTGATCCCAAGGACGCAGAAGTGATCCTCTCCAGTCACGTGGTCATCGACAAATCCGCTGAATATGACTTCTTCAGGCCCTGGCTTGGAAATGGTCTCCTCATCTCTTCAGGTAAATGGTTTTGTCTTTGCTAACTTAGAACCATACTCATCGACTATAAAGTGTGCTATCTTTGTCAAGGATGACGGTATCTTCTTACAGAAATTCATCCACATTAGCAGGATCAACTCGAACCTTTCTTGCGCTCTTTATTTATAATATATTTATTTGAGCTCATCGATGACCTTGCTCTGAATTTTTATTCGAACCTTAAAACATTTATAGTACTTATAGTATTTCATGTAAAACTTTATTTAAAAAATGCCACAATGAGAGGACCATTTTGCGTCCCTTGTCAACTTTGCACCCTAGGCAGCTATCTAATTTTGCCTACAGGCACGAGCAGGGCCTGCATATAGAATAGTCATACATGGAAAGAGAAAATAGCGTGGGCAAAGCAGCAAAAGCAACGCAGTAGTTAACTTCAGCAGAGCTAGTAACTCTGAAATTCACTTTGTCCCTTATTCCCTTATACACTCGTGCATCCAAAGCCAAATTCACCTCTCCCACTTAAGTCAACTTAACCGTCCGTGGTCAAACCTTATAATCTCAAATTGGTCGCATGGACTTCCCTGCACCCCAGTGTCATTTTTCAGTTACCATTTTCGTATTTCTGAATCTTTCAATTTTTCAGTGATAATTAATTATTTGAAATAATAGTTGAGGATGAAAGCGATTTATTTTTGTTAAAATTCACCAAACTTTTAAATTTTATTATTAAGATCTAAAAATTTACAGTAATATTGGCAAAGGCATATCCTGGGATGCGATACACCCTGTGTGACCAGGAAGGGTTAAGATAACGTTCCCCACAAATGCCACGCCACTTCCATCGAAACTCCAGCCTACGATTTCAAATAAAATTCCTACAGCCTCTTTCTTGCGCCAATACCCCAGGAAAGAAAATCGCGTGATACCTAGAAGATATCAGAATCTGTCCGTCGGATGATATTAAAGCGGTTAAAAGCGAAGGCGATAAATAATGATCCGCGTAGAAACTCGCGGATGTTTGCCAGGCGTTCTCGTGACTAATTTCGCTGGTAATAGGTGAAATTGCTCTGTCGAGCTGGGGGGGGGGGGGAGGGAGAAAGAAACGAGAAAACGAAGTGCTGTACGGGCGATCATTGGCGTAGACGCGACGGGGAAAGGGGAGGGCGCTTCCGCACAGGCGAGATGTAGTTTCACTGATCGTATGCGCTGTTATCGTAACTTTCTCGCTGCCGTCATGATAGACTCTTTTCCCCCGCGAAACTCTCGATGAACGTAACAGTGCTCGCGTGTAAGTACACACAAGTGTCCCAATTGCGCGTTCCATTGGCGTCGACTTTCCTCTCCAGTATCCGCCATCTTTCTTCATCCAGGGAGATACAAGACTGCGGAGTCGTGTCGAGAAGTTGGGAAAGTGGCCCTAGTAGTTCGTTTTTGAGGAATAGGAATTACCTTGAAATTACCTTCAATTAAAGTCTGATATTTAAACCCACTATTTACTTGCTTCCTGGATAGCCACGCAAGAATGCGCGATACTATTTTTACGGCAATGCAACTCACGTGGAACGTAGCTAGTTCCATGAGAGAGCAGGAAGGAAACTGTATAGGAGTGCTTTCAGGCTGTCACTATTTCCCTCTGTTACTCAATTGAATATTCCTCCACTTTCTTCCTTTCCTCGATGGAAGTCATCTGCTCCCCACTCTTGGTTCTCCAACAGGGGCCTTAGTTGTCAGAATCTCTAATTCTTCTTCGCTTTACTATCCACTCCTCTTCCTGAGCCTTGTCAGCGCTGGGACCTCATGCATGCGTTCAATACATGCGCCGTGTGCGAGGAACGTTCATAGGCGTTCAGAGAGTACGTTTAGCAAATGCTAGTGGGACACTTCCGCACATGGGGGTTACGCTGAGTAATATATGAACCGCAGGAGTAAAGGAGTTAATTAATTAATACGCCAATTTTTCACGAAATCTTGTTCCCTTCGGGTTAATAACGCGAGAGCTTGATTGCAGGTCAAAAATGGCGCACCCACCGCAAGCTGATCGCCCCGACTTTCCATCTGAACGTTCTGAAGAGCTTCATCGACCTGTTCAACGCGAACTCTCGCGCTGTGGTAGAGAAGATGCGCAAGGAGGCTGGCAAGGAGTTCGACTGCCACCACTACATGTCCGAGCTGACCGTTGAGATCCTCCTGGAGACCGCCATGGGCGTATCCAAGTCCACCCAGGACCGCAGCGGCTTCGAATACGCGATGGCTGTGATGAAGTACGCGCACACGCTTATTCCGCTATTACGTAACGCTTTTTCCCTCTGCGGAGAAAGTCGCGCTACCTAATATTTCGAGGCATGCATGCTCCGCGCGCTGCGGTTGCGTAAGGACTAGAAAATTGGGTTTGGCTAAGACTTTCCGTCGAAGGGGGCATTTTAAGTGATTACGGGTTAGGCTTGATAAGGGGAGAAAGTATCTTAACCCTTCAGATACATGTGCGCGTTCGGGTAATGCCCATAGACGTTCAGTTAGTCCGGTGGATAAATGGGGTGGGAGGATTTCCGCACGCGACATACGACAGGCGGTTCGACCTCCCTACTGAGGTGGTTAATAGGATGATTTTCAATTCGCAGGATGTGCGACATCCTCCACCTCCGCCACACGAAGGTCTGGCTCAGGCCCGACTGGCTGTTCAACCTGACGAAGTACGGCAAGAACCAGATCAAGCTTCTGGAGATCATCCACGGGCTGACGAAGAAGGTGATCCAGCGCAAGAAGGAGGAGTACAAGAGCGGCAAGCGTAACATCATCGGCGACCAGAAGATTGACACCAAGGTAACAATTTTGATCGACCGTGGTGGATAGGAAGCATACTTTTTGTGTCATTTGATCTGTTCAGTGGGATCATTAAGCTGCGAAATAATTCTTGCTTGATGCTCCCGTCCCCGATTTAAACTTCCTTACGAGTATCACTTCTTCCACAGTGAACATGGAAGCCCTAGACCTTTCTCCACTCAGAGATATCGTAGCGATAGCATTTCATTATCATTTTCAGACCACCAATGCCACGGTCGTAGAGGGCGTCTCTTTCGGCCAGTCTACCGGCTTGAAGGACGATCTCGACGTAGACGATGACGTCGGTGAGAAGAAGAGGCAAGCGTTCCTTGACCTCCTGATGGAGGCTGGACAGAACGGAGTGGTGCTGAACGAGCAGGAAGTGAAGGAGCAGGTGGACACCATCATGTTCGAGGTATGAGCTGTTTACGATGTCAATCTGTGATTCTGAAACAGGAGGAGTAATTGAAATGTTACTCGACAGGGACACGACACGACTGCCTCAGGGTCCAGCTTCTTCCTCTCGATGATGGGTTGCCACCCAGAAATCCAAGAGAAAGTGATCCAGGAACTGGATGAGATCTTCGGAGACAGCGACAGACCTGCAACGTTCCAGGACACCCTGGAGATGAAGTACCTGGAGCGATGCCTCCTGGAAACCCTTCGCCTGTACCCACCTGTACCCATCATTGCTCGCGAAATTAAGCAGGACTTGAAACTGGGTTAGTACATCACATACTCTAAAAGCATCTTCAACTACTCCGCTTCTGTCCTACTCTATTCAATTTCTCGGGCGCAAATATATCCCCAAAGCATGCAGTAAAGAGGACTACAATAAATAACAATTCCTCCCAATTGCAGCAACCAAGGGCTACGTCCTCCCAGCAGGGTGTACCGTGGTGGTCGCCATGTACAAGCTTCACCGACAGCCATACATCTACCCGAACCCAGACGTCTTCAACCCCGACAACTTCCTGCCGGAGAACACAGCGAACCGCCACTACTATGCGTTCGTCCCATTCTCTGCCGGTCCGCGGTCCTGCGTGGGCCGTAAATACGCGATGCTCAAGCTGAAGATCGTCCTCTCGACGATCCTGAGGAACTTCCGCGTCAAGTCGGACATCAAGCAGTCGGACTTCAGGCTGCAGGCCGACATCATCCTGAAGAGAGCCGAAGGGTTCAATATCAGGCTCGAGCCGAGGACGCCAATGGCCGCCACCGCTTAGAAAATACGTAGGGAGTTTGTTTGTAAAGATATTATAATTGAATCTAAACGATCGGCGAGCTATGGGGCGCGCGCAGGCGCATACGCCGTCGCTCACACAGCGCGCGTGCGCGTCTGGAGCTCAAAGACAAGCGCGCATGCGCCGTAGACCCGAACAGTGACGCGATACGCACGCACGCGCCCCATAGCCTCGCGCGGACCATACGAATCGTATGTAAATGTTGTATATTGAAGGACGCTTGTGCAACGCGTATAGTTATGTGTTTACTTATTCGTTGATATTTATCTTGTGCAATAAATTATGCAGCCTCTGCGTTGCGAAATCTCAGCTCAGCCTTGTTGTTTCCTGTTATGAAACCCCCGATGCTCGTTAAGATTATTTCTTTTTCTTTTAAACCCTCGGGAGGTCGCGTCTTCCCTAAAAAATGTTGGCGAATAACTGATATTTCTGTAAAACCTAAAGGAATTACTATAGAACTGAAAGAAGGAAAGAAAAGAATAGCATTACGTAGAAAGGTACTATCATGATGTAACATGGGTACTATGATGAAATCTTCCGAATCAGTGGCGCACTCGGGATTTAATCTTGGGGTGGGCGGGTTAAAAATATTTTTAATGCAATTTCATTAAAATTTACTAGGTGATTATAAACATTTATTTAAAGAATAAAATTCAGTTTTCGTTTCTTTTTACAAAGCCTTTTCTTTGGGGGTGCCAGGGCCCCTTGCGTCCTCCTCTGGGTGCACCACTGTTCGAAATAATCCTGCACCTCCCGATGTGAGTTTAAAATAAAAAGAGGCCCTTGCAGGATTTATCAGCCCATAGTTCTATAAATAAAGATGTGACATGTGCAAAGAAAACACTCAGCAGTGTGCCCTCTTTCCATGTGTTTTTATGTCTCTGTATGTCTTTTGTTATGGTTATGACTCGCAATTTGCACGAGAAGCTTTCACCTATCGTTAAGACGTAATGACATTACACGGCGTTTCCGCTACAAAGTCCACAGGAACAACGGCTCCCTGAAAAGTACGTCATTCATTTACGCAATAGGAGGGAAAGGGAGGTGGACAGGAAGCGTGGCCAGTTTTTTCGTTCGTCACCGCTACGTGGCGGAAGGAGCGATACTCAAAATGACCGCGCGATACGATCAGGAGAAGTACGATATCGTGGAGTTTTTGAAGAAGGAAGACTACAAGGAACGGTCGAGTAGCTCGAGTAGCCAGAAATCCGGTAATGTCATATACCGTCCAGTGAAACTGAAAAGTTTACCGCAAGCCGAATGGCACAAAATGGACAAGGTTATGGCTGACTTGAAAGCCACGTTGCCAGATATAAGCCCCAAGGAAGTGAGGAGGTCCTTACTGTTACTGGAACTACATCCATTTTAAATCCAATCAGCAGGGCCGCAATTACCCTGCTCTCTATGGGGCCATGTTTTAAAACCTATAAAAATATAAAAAACAGCCTACTTATAGCTGCAAAGTAAAATACTTATATTTAAATATTACATTCATAATCTAAAAACTAGATGCAGTTGAAAAATTGTTGAGGCATCATGATTTTGCGCCCAAGGTCTCCAAATATATAAATGCGGCCCTGCCAATCAGTTTCCAATACCTTTCAATATCAAAATTATTCCTTATTATATTACTCATTACAAAACGTTATAATTTTATTTTGTACTTCGCGCAATAATGCCCGTTAATAATGGCAACTCGACGTATTGGATACAGAAAAGAATGCTCTTATATTAAATTCTGGAAACAGATTCAAGATACCCTTTCACCAAGCGATCCTCCTCGAGCTGCAAGAGGAACAGCACGAGGAAGCAGCTCGCTACATGAAAGAGCTCCTAGAGATCGACGATAAGATGAATGAGCAACAACCTGGTACTGTGACATGGAAGATGTATTTGAAAGATCAAAAGGAATTCGTACTTCGTCTGAAAGATGGACTAGTCGCGTTTGAAAAAGCTAGAAGGAAGGGTACGACGTTATCCACTAAATCCCCTTAATATACCACGTCTACTAGAAATTGAAATTACCGAATCAGATAAATTGCTCTCTCAGGTGATTACGTGGCAAGAGCAACGTCGCTTTTGGACACTGCCGTGTTCTTCCAATCTAGAACTTGGGAATGGTGGTGGGTGGCTGAGCGTCTCTACCAAGCTGCCTTATCTGCGGCCGAGTACATCGAGGATGATAACGGTTACACGATCACCCTGATACGCTATCTGTACGGTCGATTTCTCTTTCGCCAACGTTAGTAGTGAGATCGTTTGAAGATCCTACTAATCTTACTGTACAACCAGTGGCAGATGTAGCGGGCGACCGAGGAGCAGCTGCCGCCTGGGCCCCGGCCCAAAAGGCACGCAGAGGACCATTTTCAAACAAAAAAAATTATGATTTTATAATAAACAACCAAACTATATTTTTGTTCTGTACTACTACACTTAGCACATTTTTAGTAAAGTACCTCCTCATTTTCCCGAAAAATGGGCCCCTCGGGACGTTTGCCATCTGGGCCCTTTCCCTTAAATCTGCCACTGTGTGCAACCCTTCCAGCTTTCATGAAACGTATCCCCGTAAACATTCGGTGCTCCTGAGCGTAGATATAGTCACTGGGAACGTTTCTTCAGAATTCTCTTTACATTCTTCATCTACAATAACACAAGAAACAGAGATTAAAATCAGTGCAGAATCCGAGGGAGGCTGTAGACTACCTGAACGAGGCTCGCGAAGAGGCAAAGAACAAACCGTGGAACGCCTCGAGGAAGCTGGGGGAAAAGCAAGCTACCGTTTTCGTGGAGTCAAACACGATCCTCTATCAGGCTCTCCTGGTCCTCGCGCGACAGGAACGCCCTCAGAATCCAGACTTCGCGCTGAAAGCCTGCATCGAGGCCCTGGAAAGAGCCACGGATGGTAAACTTCAAATAGAATTTAAAATTTAAAGGACTATCTTCAAATTACCTAGACATCGACCAGGATATATTGTAGTTAGTTTTATTAAAGGGTCATGAAAATCTGATCTGAATTTTAGTAATAAGGGAAGTATGCATGTAGAAAATGTTGAAAATGGTAATTTTATAGGTAAATTGAAATAGTCCTTTTCAATTGTAGACATGATTAAATATAATTGAACAGCTGGGTACAATGAGTACGTGATCGAGGCCCTCCACGAGCTGGGAAAGAGCTACGTCGCCGTGAAGGACATAAAGCGCGCGCTGCACAGCTTCTCCAAGATGCTGGCCATCGCCAAGCGGATGCCGGATGTGGAGGGTGTCTGCAACGCGCACATGGAACTGGCCTTCGCGTACAAAGTATGAATTTTCAATCTTCGCCAGCAACACGAAGGCAAAGATCAATAGAACTGCATTGATTAACGCATTAGTCAAGCATTAAAATAAAAACTCTAGAATTTTCATTGCATTTGCCCTAATTAAAAAATATTAAAATTTAATATTGCCTTTACTCGATAACAGCTGTTGATGAGTTAACAATCGTGCAGCTGAAGCTACAGTGGTGGTTAAAAGAAACTGTAAAACTCATATTTTAACGTACATCCCACTGTTATATAAATTTTAAAATATAATTCTCTGTAATGGAATTATTTCATTTTTCTTACCACTCACCGTTTATACTTTTTTAAACTAATAACCACTACTGTCGGAGTTCATCTGTCGCTCTTCACATTTGTCCCGACTTCGTAGACCCCAATATGTCCACTGGATCACCCAGTCCTGATTTCACTTACAAGGGACATCACCCTCTGTCACACGCCGATCTCGATGAAATTTGCGCAAATTATAGTTCTCGAGAAAATATTTGGCAAGTATTTTTTTTTACCCGGGGGTGAAAAATACGTTTGTTCTAATACCTCGGAAACTATGCACTACAGAGAAAAATCTTTTAGACGAAAATTATGTATTCTTTAATACCAATTCAGCCACGTAATAAGATTCAGTGAAAATGACTATTTTTTAGTATATTGTTTGAACAAATTGATGTGTTACGAATCTGATTACGTGGCTAAATTTTATATAAAAAAATAGATCATTACCGACTAAAAGATTATTCTCTGTAGTCCATAGTTTCCGAGATATCGGGGGAAACGTATTTTTCACCCCAACTTTGAGGCCTTATTTCACCCCCTGGGTACGGACATTCGCCAATAAAAAAAATACATGTAAAATATTTCTTCGAAGATTATAATCTACGTAAACCTCATCACTGTCGGCCTGCAACAATTGTGTAATGCCCCTTGTTAGTGACAGTCATTGTACGATTCCTTTACAATAATTTACGTGTACAGCAACTGGACGACAACTTGTACGCGGAGAAACACTTGAGGATGCTTCGCGAGAACGCCGAGGAATTCGGGCTCCCCGAGAAGCTCGCCGACGCCCACTACTACACCGGAGAGCACCATTTGAGTCAGGTGAATAAATAAATAAAACCGACCAGAGCTGCTTTCTACATAGCTTATTTACAAAATCGACGACGATACAAAAGAAAACTAAGCCTACGAATTACTCGAAAATGAACACACAGCAGTGGCGTACAAATCATAATCGCAACCTACGTCATGCTGTCTTAAACGATAAAATTATATATGCGATACAGTAGCTCGGTGTAAGGGGAGGAAATGCTAATAAATGAAACGGATGGAAAAACGTGGTAAACGCTAACATTCACTCGTGCAGGGGAATCTGGGCCTGTCTACCGCGCATTTGGAGAGTGCACTGTGCTTGTACAATAGGCTTGGCTTGTCGCGCGAAGCGGATCGCGCGAGGAGCATCGCTGGGATCTCGAAAGGTATCCTACAGATTTAAGAAATCGTAGGCTGTTTTGTCTAACGTGTCTTAATTATTTGACTGGTATATATGTACCAAGCAGTGCTGAGCCCTCTAACAGAAAACAGAGAAGTGAATGGAACTCGTTGGCTTCTTGATAAAACTCACCAAGTCTTTCTAAGACTTTCTAAATACTTTAGAATAAATTAATAAAAATGCATATGGGAAGAGCTTATGTATTTTGCAATACAATTAAAATTTAAATAAAAATTTTGCCCATCTCTGCAATGAACTAGATTGGAGGTTTGCCAAGTAACTACTATGGCGTAATAGATACACTCTGTTCGCTGCGCATATATACCTATAAATAATTGGCGCGAGACACTACCGTGTCTCTAGATCGGAGCACAGTTTTTCTTTCCCATCCTCTTGGATTCTCTTATAAACTCACCACTGCTAGTACACCTATACTATCTCAAATATGCAAATCCTTAAGTATTATCGAATTTTCCTTATAAATACTAGTCAGATGGTAATTTCCAATGGCCCCATATGACACCCAACTCATCGAAAAACAGAAAATTAAATTTCACGAGAAACGATCGAAACGGAAGGCCTGATCCTAAATTCCCTATTCCTTTAAAACATTTCTCCCAGGGGAAAGCTCTTCCTCATTAGAAACTACGTTCCCCGGAGAACGAAGCCTTGCAGGGACAAACCTCATTTCACGCTTCCGATCCATTTGTTCAATTTGTGTGCGTAGTGAAGCTGGATCGTTTAGAAATATCGCTACTCTTTATTCTAATTTACATGGTCTAACAAATGTGTAGTACGCTCGTGGTACGCGATGCGGTGCCGTGGGTTCGAACGCTTAACTATCTTAAAAGTACAAACAGGCGTAGAAATACAAACGTTTCCATTCGTCACGCGTGGCCCATCGATTAATAATTACAAAAGAGACTTAAATTTTAAAAATCTCGAACCATCTACCTTTAGGCCCCTTTCGGTTCATTTTTTACCAAGAGGCTGACCCTCCCCAAAATACGTTATTTGTCTTTCTTCCCCGCGCAGGCCAAGAGGTGATCGAAGAGTACTTCTCACTCATCTCCCGTTGCGGCGAGTTCGATCGCGACGCAACGCTGAAACTCTGTAAATGGAAAAGCCGCAGAGAGAGCTTCTGGGCAGGCAGAGTTCAAGGTAAGAACGGAAGCCGCAGCTTCCTTCCGCCACTCAACGTCCCACAATCATCTGCGAACACGTGTTCCTTCACTCGCGAATCATCCCACGCGCGCTTACTCTATGTACACATCTCATTAATTCTGTTTCTTAATTTCTTCTCCTAAATAACTCCGTCATTGCGTGGTAAGTCCTTATAGTATTCTTAATTAAAGTTATCTTTATCTCCTTTTTTGTTTGTTACATAGCATCATGTATATACATCAACGCACTGAATATCGTGAGACAATGGCCACCGTTTTTATCTTTAGTCCTAAACGTTTCAATGACGCTGGAACGTTTGTTCGGAGAGAGAGAGAGAGAGAGAGAGAGAGAGAGAGAGAGAGAGAAAGAGAGAGCGACAAAAGGGCATTAGAAATTGATTCTTTCTTCTTTTTTTAGTAGTTGCATCGTAGAACGAATACAAGTGATCAAGCGGTAGTTACAGCGATGATTTCATGTTTCAGACGACAAGTCAGAGGTGGAAATGCCGTACGAGAACTCGGAGAGCACGGCTTCGTCCTTGAAGTCATTTCTCAACGATTAAGCTGCGCCAATAGCGTGAAAAAGTCGAGCCTCAAGTTCTATCGTTACAAATATCTCTTTCTCTCTTTTCTCATTCTCTTCTCTGCTAAGGTAAATGGCTTCGTTAGGTATCATCTTTCATCGAGGTGTCTTCACTTTTTCTTAAAATGGAGAAAAATGGTTTTGAGATTGAAGATTAATTTTATCAAGATTAATAGGGACGTGTAAATGTTATACATTAGTTGATCGATAGCGAAGACGTTGGTGCATCGATAAAAGAGAGCAAAGTATTTAACAATTTCAAGTACACTTAATATAAAATTCATATTCGTGTTAAGTTTCCTTAAGCATCGATAAACAATATTTCCCTTTGAACGATTATGTTCACCCTTGTCTCTTAACGGGGCCATTTACTTTACTCAAATTACACTTTACTAACTCTACATCTAATTGTATAAGAACTTTCATTTCTTAAAGACAAATCTCGGGTTTAAAACTGGACCTTTTCGAGTCAGAGCTGAATGAAATTCGAAGTGAAAGCATTGGAAGTGGTACACGCGTGGGCAAAAGAAATCCTGAGATTCGTATTAAAATTAATATTTTGGTATATGCGTATGAATAATGCTACTCTCCACTTATGACATCGGTATCACTGGTCTACACTGGGAAATCCCTCCGTTTTATGTGATGTAAACGGTGGAACAAGCTCATGTTTACCAAATTACAGTGTGTTGTCATTCACTTCTTAAGCTTTCCTTCAATCATTATTGTATTAACAAAATACAATATTGCAAGTTCGTCTCATAAAAGATTTGAGGCAAACGAAATATTATTTTATATAACAATGATCATCCAGATTAAATGAGAAAAATGTATTATTCACTACCCAGCTCTGACTCCAAAGAAGTTTAAATCAGGGCGATCGCGGAGAATACAATTATGAGATTGGAAACATTAACATTCAAAAAGTTATCACCAACCATTTCCGCCCCGAGGATTGATACGCGTTGCGTGCGCCGTGTGCGGGAATCCTTTAGTCGTATACCTTAACCATACTGCTTGAACGACTATCGGCGGTTGCCGCACAGGCTGTGTATACTGACTCAACAGATACAGCGATCCTAAGGGTTGAAAGGGTTAATACACTGGACGATGTTCTTTTCTCAAAAGAACGATCGTTGTGATGAGAATCGTGAAGTCGATGATATTGTATTTATCGCGAGTATTTCGAGTAACTCTTGATACAACGAATTAATTCGTATAAAATAATTGACCAAGCAAAGGAAAAAGAATTTACAGTTCCGTGGGGAGCGGTTGAAAATTCATTGTAGCAAAGCGCCTGCGTAACCCGCCTCGAGTAATTTCCAAGATTACATTGCACACAAACGATTGTACAATTCTAAAATATCCCGCATTAAACACACGGTATAATACACATAATATATTCTTCTAGAAGTTGAACAAGCTACAACTTTAAGTAAATAATTAGTTGCATCCATTAGTTTGCGGCCTGCTGTAAAAATAATTAATTTAAAAGGACTTCTACGGTCCCACCTAAAGGCAGAGTTAAGCACGTGCAACAGCACGCCGAACACATTTCATACGCTACGTTGAGCGCCGAACCATAAAAATCGTTCTGTAGCGCGCATTACACGTGTTTAACCGTGCCTTAAAAGCTATCATTCGCGCACAATCCGCTGGATGATCTTGAAAAAAACGGAGAATCTTGGAAACCGATAACAATAAAGAGTAATTTAAATCATTATCAATTTGAAGCAGACTCCTAAGAAAATCTCGGTAATTAATCCTAACTCTACACTGCCTCCAATGTGGTCCAATCTAATTCCTCTTGTTCGTGTTACATGTTAAGCATGTTACAAAACTTACATCTATATGTTCTTTTAATAGTAGTTTCATCTAGCGACATGGTCAACGTGTACAGTCCGCGGCGAATCGGATTCGAGCGAAGCAATATTGATAATAAAAAGAAACCCAATTGCTGAGAGTTAAAAATCGATAAAAAGTAAACAGTAAGCGTAAACGGTTGCAAAAACTTGTCGCATGCCAAAATATTCTTCGTTCGTTGCACGATCAAGAATCGAATGGCTTTCGTTAAAAATCGCACGGGATGTACGTCCTTAACTTTCGAGACACTTGCGATAATACAGAGAAAGGGTAGACGAAGGAAACTGAAGCACGAAGAAATACTTTTGTAACGTCATAGGGAACATCGAGGAATAATGCAATGGTTACCGGGAGAACTACTTTTATTAGTCGTAGATCTTAATGTAAAATTCACAACAGTAGCTGGAACAGTCTGATTAAACAATATCCTGTTCGCATGATTCCCCAAGTGACCGCTTTATGCTAAAGATGGCAAGCTCTGAGGTACAAAATACTTTCTGCGCATAACCGTGTGGGAAATGTTAAGTGGCGATGAGCATTCATTCGTAACAAGTGTCTCAAAAATTACGCAGATCTCTGCCATCTACACCCGGCACGTAAAACGATGAAAATGAATGATACTTTGTACAACGACTCGTATGTGTGCCACGTATTCCACGTATAATTGAGGCGGCCCTTTGCAAAATAAAAAACAATCGTTACACAAGAGGGCGCTGATACTTCAAGGAAACTACAATTTGCATATATACTCTGTGAAACTTAGGGGGTCGACCCCCAGTGCTCGATCTCTCTCTTCCCTAGTTCAGGCTAATCCATAAGAAAAAACAGCCTGGGAGATGAGGTGGTTGGAACGCCTGTAGGTGAACGGGGGAGGCTTGGACACGATTCTTACAACGAAACAGGCAATGAATATGCTTGCGAGGGTTACTCCGAATCGTTGCCAGTATTGACGCTATCGATTTTCAGGGATGGCATGTCGACGGTGTTCTGGATTTCACGGGATATGTTCTCCAGGGTCTCCGCGTCCACGGTATCATTGTTTGCGTCGACGTCTATCACATCTTGCCGCTTCTGAACCTCCGCGCTCGCCAGGTCGAGGACCTCCTGCAGGACTTCTGCCGCGACGGTCGCGGCCTCGCTGGGCGGCTTCTCTGGGTTCGGGGTCTTTGATTCGGAGGCGTCCTCCTCCATTTTCTCGGCGTCTTTTTCGCTGGGGGCTTCGCTGTCTTTCAACACATCCGCGCCCACCAATGGAGCTACACTTGACGCCACGGGCGCGTCGCCGTTCGCCTGTACGCTCTGCTCCTCCTCGTTCTCCTTGTTCTCCTCGCAGGACTCTATGGTTTTCGCGGGTTTAGGCGACTTTGCTTTCTCTGTGTCCTCTGCCTTACCGCTAGCATCTTCGAGCCTCGGTTCTGTTTCGCTCTGGGTGTCCTTCTGCTCTACTCCATTCTGCTCGGTCTCCTTAGGCTCAGGCGTCTCTTCATCCACCAGCGTGACAACCTCATCGACATTTGCACTGCACTCCAATCCGTTCATACTTTCCTTATCTACTGGCTCGCTATCGTGCTCTGTACAAACTGCTTCCTCCTCTTTTTCCTTGTCTTTGCTCTCCTTTGGAGTTTCCTCCTCTTTTTCCACTTTCTTGTCCTCTTCTGATTCCTCTACTGCCTTCGAACTACCCTTTTCACCCTCCTCTGCCTGCTCTTTCATTTCCACTTCCTCTGAAATATCTACGATCTGGGTACGCGATACATCCTTCATCTCTTCCATACTCGTGGATTCTACCTTAATCTCGCTAACGTTCTCGGTGTCACTTTTATCGCTCATGTTGCTTCTACTTCTGCTGCACCTGGTGTTGCTCTTCCGTGTGCGACTACACCGTGCACCGCCCCTCCTGGATCCACGTTTCCTGCCTCGACTCGGGGACGAGGTTGCAACAATTTCTATGCTTTCACATTCTTTCTCCTCCTCTGGCTCCTCCGCTTGGTCAGGTTCATCATCGATGGGCTCGTTCACAATAACCTCCACGTCGGCATCGTCTTCCTTTGTGTCTTTTGTTTCTTTTGTATCCTTGGTCTCCTTATCCTTCTCTTTCGTCGCCTCCTTCTCCGCCTCCTCTGTCTGCTTCACCTCCTCCGCCTCTATTGCCTCATTCACCTCCTCCACCTCTATTGACTCGTTCACCTTCTTCGCCTCTATTGTCTTATTCACCTCCTCCGCCTCTGGTGTCTCCTTCACCTCCTCCCCCTCTGTCGTCTCCTTCACCTCCTCGGCCTCTATTGTCTCCTTCACCTCCTCCTCCATCGTCTCCTTCCTCTCCTTCTCCGGAGTTGGAACTTTCTCTTTCACTTCTGCACTGACCTCTACCCGATCGCTCCCGTCCAAATTACTTACATCCCCAGCTGTCTCCTCCTCATCATCGTCCACTCTGATCGCAATGGTCTCGGTCTGATCCTCGCATTGGTCATCCATCGCTTCGCTGGCGTCCACAGTCTCCTTCTCCACGTTATCAATGACTCGCTTCTCCAGTGCCAGTTTTGGCTGCTTGTAATGCGTTAACTGGTGCGTCAGGCCCACAAGTTTGTTCTCATAATTCACACCACACTCTTTACATACATACAGCTTCGCTTCCTCGTCCGCCGACTCTTTATTGTCGGATTCAGAGGACTTCGCCTTCCGTGCCGCCATTTTGCTCGCCAGGGAAGGCCTCCCGACCTTCCGAGTCCGAATTTTTCCCTTAGGCGCCGCCGCGTGTTTATTGCCGCTCTCCTCGCCTTTGTCGCTACTCGTCAAGTCGATCGTAATGGGCGAGGCGCTCGTAAACCTTAGCCTCTTCCTCCTCGGCGGGGCCTCCTCGTTCGACGACTCGCCGTTTATCTCCATATACTTTGTCACTGTGGTACCCGCTAGAATGGCCTTCAATTTCTTGCGATCGCGTCTACTGTCAACGTCCGCATCGGACAACGATGCGCCGGTCGTGCGCTTGTGTCTAGTTAGAGTTCTGTTACTTGTCGCAGTAGAGTCGGCAGTGTAGCTCGGAGCACTGTTAAGCACAGCATCTTTTTGCTCGGGTGGCTTTAATTTCGGCGAGGCTTTCTGCGACACAGCTTCCTTGGGATCCGCGGTGACCTGCTTCGCGCTGGACCTTAATCTCTTAGTTGGCAACTCTTTGACATCTGTGCTGTCAGTTTTGCCACTTCTAGCGGGACGTTTTTGAGTCTGTCTCCCTGTTTCCTTCTCCGCCTCGGTGGCTGCTCTCCGAGATATACTTTCCACTGTCGATGGTTTCTCTGTCACCGCGCTCGCCTTCTTCCGTTGATCCTTCTCCTCAGCTTGATGCAGCTTCTGTTCCTTCAGTGCCGTAACTTTCAACACGTCTTTCAGAAACACTTTACAGGACTTCGTCTCCGCGATACTTTGCTGCTTGTCGACGTCAGTGGATTTAATGCTCGTCCAGAAACTTTTACACACAATTTCGTCTGTCTTCTGAATTTTGTACGCGGTACTGTCGGCTTTAATGTTGCTACTGCTTTGCGATGACTTTTCGCTTGACTTGCTATTGGCTAGTCTGTTGTCCTGAGACCTTGTCCGTGTCATCTTGTCAGACTCGTCAGCGTCCTGCGCGGCGGTGGCTACTCTGGTAGATTCAGTGGTGGTAGTTTTGCGATTCACTACGGTAGTCTTTATCTACAAAAGTGCAAACAGTACAGCGAATAAATTACACGCTCAGTGCGCGACGTAGTGCAACACATTGTATAATCATTACCTTAGGGAAGTTTAAGTAATCTATTTCTTCGCTGATTATATCGTTCACTTTTATCGCAATCTCTTGAGATACATTCTTTAAATCTAACAATAAGTCCACTGTGTATCGGCAAGCTAAGCATACGAACTGGTGGCTCCTCTGAAACTTTTTAAGCTGTGAATTTACACCAAACATGCCGATTAATCTAATCATAAATTTGGCACTTAAACGATTAATAAACGGTCAATATATAAAACATATCTTACATCATTCTTAAAAACTTTGCGTATCTTGTCGAGGAAACTGTGTTGTAAGTTCTTGTCATTACTGAGGTCGAAAATGTATTCCTTTTTTGTGAGTCGATAGCATAAACTGCAGAAATTTTTGCGTAGTTGTACCTTGTGCTTTAACGATCGGTTATACTTTTGTAGAAACGAGGTACACTGATTCAACTCGTATACGCATTTGTGACATATTTTAGTCGGCAATTGATCCGTGGTTGGTACCTGCATGGATAAACAATTGTTATTATTTGTCAATTAACAGATGAAAAGTAATTGAATGCAACAGAAAGTGGACGTAAAATGTGGAACGAATAATATTGGAAAATGCGAACGACATCGTACATACATAGCAAAATGTATTTGAATCACGATTCTATATCAAGAGAAAAAGTTCGTTACTGGTTTCAGGGGCGAGGCCTTCGCTTTCGCTAATACAGGGTTACAATGTTTGCAAACATCGTATTAAATGAAAGACTGTATCATGGAAGATATAAACCCTGAAATATTTGTGGCGTTACGTTTGTAAACTCAAAATGTGCTGCCCGTTAACAATGCAAGTCGAATACCAAACACTCCTTGTTTCTGTAAAAAATTGGTTAGCGCATTCTCGAGGGATTCAACAGACTCAAAAAACAACTGCACCTGGCAAGCTAGATACCCGATAACTCTAATAACATAATCCTATCGAGAGTTCTAATATTGGAGCTCGCCGTAAATGCACAACGAACACTGCAACACAAATGTTGAGAACACCTATAATCATCTCAGGCATATCCAAGCTCTCAAACTTCAACGCAAGGTTATGGCTAGCAAACACTAAAATAAAACACCTACTCAAAGATTCTACGACGAACGAAACTGATGTTTACACTGCCAAATACATTTACAGCTGAATTACAGGACATTACTTCTTCCAACGTTTACCAGCAGAGTAATGCGCGCATATTGGTGTAGGGCAAGGTTACGCTGCGTCTAATTGCGACGGATAACCTATCACCAGGAAACGTAACGAGTTTGTTCTCGGCGAGATTGCTCCGAACAACGCTTGAATCTCAAACGTGCCCTACAAGGCGAATAGCTTCATTACTGAATTTTTGAATGAACATCGACGCACGCTCAGACATAATCCGTCGAATTAAACGGGAGCCAAGTGTCCCAATGGGAAACAGGCGGTCCCTTCGCGCGTGTAAATAGATGATGAATAGCTATACCTTGACCAGCGAGCATATCTCGAATTGCTCGTTGTATATTTGTTTATTGTCGGCAGTGATGTCCAAGAAGACGCCTTCATCGCTCGCACAGAGGAAACAGTATTGTCTTGGCATAGCGATACGCGGAGATTAAACGAACGAAAATACAGAAAAGGACGGTGGAAAACAAACTTGTCGATATCCCGATGTACCGACCGTGAGGTCTACAAAAAAAAAATGCTGAACTGTTTTTTGGCGGTTACGAGCCAAGCAAGGAACTCATTGCAGCGTAGTATATTGGCGGTATTTGCGGGCAAAACCAATATGGCGGCCGTGTTCTCTACATCGATATATATCGCTCTGGATGGGTTGCATGGGTTGCGAGCGTTTTATCGATACGAGACGTAAACGCGTCGAGATATGAACGTTGTATTATATTTGTATCGCGTCCGCGCGCTTTTATTCCTCTTCGCAAAGGGTATCCTACGAAATAAACAGCAACCGATCGTTCCATCATCGCCCCTTCCTTTTATTAAAACAACTGAACGACCCGGGACATTCGAAATACTTTCGATTATTAGTTCGAGCCTCTCGATCTCGACATATTTGAAAACGTGCATCTATCAAAAACACCATGAATAGGTTTGTGCCTCTAAAGTCTATTGCTCGCGTTGGGTCCACTTAGCCAGCGAGAACAAGTCTAGTATGGATTGGTTCTGTTCGCGGAACTGTTCGATGCGAACTCTTAGGTCCTCTAAAAACAACCTGAAGAAAAGACACAGAAATGTCACTTTAATGAACAACCGTTTCCATGACGAATGCCACGTTTGCGATCTACGTAGATAGATCGATGGTGGGATCGATCACCTGAAAGACTCCGCCATGTCCTTGGAGAATTCGAGAATGGTTTGCATGGATTGAATTTTATAGTCTGTGATACCCGCTTTGATAATGGCATTGCTTTGATTGTTCCCTTGGTCTTCCTCCGCTTTCTTTGGCTGCTCGGTGGGATCTTTCATACCGGTCATCGTACTCGATTGCTAAAGAAGAAAGAACTTTAGTGATGCCTAGCTGTGGCTATCTCGAACCTCGCCTCATATAACCTAAAACAAAGAAGTTAATCGCAGCAAAGTCGCATCGACAGAAACCGTTTCTCGCGCCACCTAATACCGATACTTTCTCACAAAACTGCATACTATTACTCGATAACTGAGAACACCAAGTTTCTACTTTAGTTCGAATGTGCCGCGCAAAAGTACTGTGCGCGACCGACGCTAGGTGGAGAGTACGTCCCTCTAAATTCTCTATCTACAGTCCCGTTATTGGAAAAAGATTATTTTTATCCACAGGCTCGTTTCGACGGCGCAGAATACACCTGATGCATGCACAAATGTTGGAGGTTCAATCCTTGGAAGCCCGTGACAGACTACAAGGAAAGGGACTGTCATAAACGATTAATTAGAATCATTCTCCCGATTGATCCGTTCCGAGATTTTTGTCCCCCTTCCGGGCCTCGAATGTGTGTCACACGCACGTACTGTCTGGATTCTCCTAACACGATACTGTCAGGTGCGAGCACTGCTGCGATACAGGCTGATAGATCGCCGATGTCTGTGGATACGCACACGATACGCGATGCACACGATAGCCGAGGGTCTCTCGGTGTCGTTTCGCAGAGGGGACGTGTTTTGCATGTTACCGGAGCCTCGACCGTCACCGCCTTAACTACGACGAGAGCCGACGAAGGGCGCAACAACCACGTCTCCTGTCCGGCTTCGTGCAATGCCGCGATTTCTATATTTAGCGAGTTCGCCTCTCTGCAAATTATTGTTTTCGTTGTTCGGCTCGGGCCAACATTGCCGACTGCTTATCGAACTCCCTTGGGCGCAGTCGGTTTCTGCGCGTTCGCGCCCGAGTGCAGCCGCACGCGCAGCCTGCGCGCCAAAGCTGCCGCGCGTTTGAATTTGTTTGAGGCAGCCGTAGAAATGCAGGCGATTGGTTCGCGCGATATTTGAAGTGGTACATTAAGAGGCGTGAGGAAACAAGAGAGATGTATCTTCTGAATAGGTGAATTAGAAACAACGAGGGGTTATAGATATTGATTCGATCAAACACTGGACTCGTAGATAACGATCTGCACTATAGGCTTTTTCATAGGCTGCGCGTTGTTGGCTGTTGCGGCGATGTCGCGGAGAACTGCCTCCACCGCGTCCTCCCATTCTCGATCCTTCGAATCCGCGCGGGGGAACGAGGCTGACCACTTTAACCGTGGCATGGATATTACCGTCAACACTTTCCTGAAATTAGTGCAGTTACTTCTTTCAAGTTTATGTGTAAGGGTGACAAATTTTTTATATCACAGAAACTAATATTAAGGGACGGAGCACACATATCAGTTCTGTGAGGGTTCAGTGCTGTCAGTATTAGTAACTGAGGGAGTACTAGAGGAGTGTTTCCCAAATAAATTTTCATACGGAGCCCTTCCAAACTCGCTAAACTTTAGCGGAATCCCCAATCTCTGCAGCTTTTTATTTTTCCACAAAGGGTTGTAACATCGAAAAAACAAAAAATTAGAAACAATTTTACAATTTTTCGCGGAAGTCAAAAGCTTCGTGTTCAAATCGCGGAACACCAGTTGAGAAACGCTGTCGTATCACTAGCGTAACAAAGAGACCATTGACACTGACACCATTCAACCGTTACAAAACTAAAATGTGTGAATGCGCCTTAATTGTGGGACACCCTGTGTATCTACTACTATAGTAAATAATTGCCTGAGATCCGAATGAAGCGCGGACATATCACCGCCAGCCTGTTCTCCCAACCTCCGAATGGTATCAGCCAGTGGACCGCTCAGTCTTTGCAGCCTTCTCCAGGATTGCGCGTACTGCCGACTGACGAGCTCGATGATGGTGCCGGTCAGCGCCAGGCCGACCAGAATGTACAGGGTGCACAGTAGCGTGTACTTCGGCTTCTCTGCGTACGAGCGACGACACGAAGCGTAGCTATAATGAACGCGCGAGCACGCACCGCGCCGGTACAAACACCAGTCTACCGTCTACGAGACACCGTGCGCGCGATAAAACGTAGCTACCGCGTTGCATTGTTTACTCGCTCCTACTCGCGTCACCTTCAACAGGTCTCGAAATGAATCGCGCACGCAGCAGTGCCATTACTTACTCGGCACCAGGTCACCGAATCCTATAGTGGTCATGGTCACGAAGCAAAAATAGAAGCCGTCAAAAAAATCCCAGTCGTCTTCCCACAGCATAAACATGCCCGCGCCGCAAGCGAGGTAGAGAAACAGGAGCAGTATCGCTGCCAATGCACCTGGAAGGAGAAACAATAATGGAACTTGAGTTTAGAGATGTACCGGGTGGGAAGGAAACAATGATCCTGAGCTGTTATTGAAACAAAGTGGATTTCTGAACGCCCAAACTTCGGGTATGCGGTTAGTCATCGCCTCGTGTTTCTTCGAACCCACCGAGTGAACGCCTTCCTGCTGTATTGGTCGGGACGTAGGGGCAGGAAACGCGAAATGGCAACTTCGATTTGATGGCCAAGCCGATTTTAACCACCGCTCCAGCAAATAATTTTCCCCAATCGGCGATCACTATTAGTGTTAGAGGTATGCCAACGAAAGCGAAGAATATGCAGAAGATTCTTCCCCAGCTAGTCGACGGTACAACGTTCCCGTATCCTGTGAAAATGTGACCTTTCAGGCATACCTGTGTTCAAACTAAGAGTTTGGTTCTTTACCGATCGTGGTGAGGACAGTGCTCGCGAAGAAGACCGCTTGGAGAACGCTCCATCTCTCAGTGATGATCGGCGGCAGATCGGTTGTGCCTCGATCTTCTTGACCGATCGTATCCGTGACAAAGCTTACCAGCAGACCACCTTGCGCTGCTTCCTGGACAGCTTCCTCGTAAGCACGCAGTTTCACGCTCACCTGCAAACACCCTTTGACATCGTATTCTCTGTGATTCTTCAAACAAATCCGAAAGATCCTCCCAATAATTTTCACAATGCAGCGCACATTCTAACATCCACCCACAAAGTTGATACTCGCAAGGATAAGTTCTACTTGCAATATTTTAAATAAGAACTCGCGTTTCAGACGTAATTACAGTCTCGTGGAAAAACTGACTTACCAACGTTCGCAAATTGGACACATCGGTGTTATTAGAGACCGAGTGGACGAACAAGTGTCTGTGACTGCGTAAGTTCGCGCGCAAATGTTCCAAACGCGCCAATTCCGCTGGAAGCTCTATGTGCCGAAAAACCTGTGGACAATAATGACGGAATTAATGGATTATTACATTAATACATCTTCAGGTCACAGAATTGTGTATTGTCTGCCGCTAATGGCCTCATCTGCAACCCACTTGAATCTCGAGTGGTCGACAGAGTGATGCAAACTTTACCATCGATACTTGAGTATATCCTACACATTTCCCTACTGCGATCAATCATCCTTTTTCCATGAAGAGAAGCTTTATATTCATATCCCGCCTAGATCTACGATATTAAAACGATATTCGTAAACCTCGATGGAGGTTAACAGTAATCGAGTTACACCATTGGTCCATTGCTAAAAATAAAGATACTGGAGAGCCAGACCTGCGTTGTTATCTCTATAAATATGACGTTCCGCGCGAACTTCGCGTAAATAAACAATCGGAAATCCGAGCATTGCGTCGGTACTTGCAGCTATACCGGCCGAGTAATCGCCAAGAAAATATTGTTTACGCCATTCCCGATCGTTCGTCCGTGTAAACAGTCGCGCGTAATTAAGTAACGCCGCTTACCAAACCGCCGATTGCCGTGTACAGCATTAGGGTAATTAAAAGCCCGATGTGACCAGCGGCCGACTTGATTTTTTGTATGTGTTCTTCACTGAAGAATTTCTTCCGTTCTACGGTATTGTTCGCGTTGTCGCACCCTTGAGTGAATACCACAGACGCACTCGATTTTTTGGTCGGCATGCTAAATGCGTGCTTCTCGTGGAGAATGTTGCTGCCTCCGACTCGCGAGGAGAACTGATCTGGCCAGCTCGAATATTCCACAATCGCTGCGGTTATTTCCGTATTGGAGAGGAAGCGTGGATTTAAAACACCGGGTGGAAATCGATTTTCTTCGGCGCTCTTCGAACGTGATTCGGATTAAGTCACGTTGGGTCATATTGTTTTCTTGTTAGCGTAATTTTATGAAGATTCTACTTCTTTTATTTTATCGAATTCGAGTCGCTATGTTTTCTTGTTGCTACACTTCTGTGTAGATTCTATTTCTACGACAATTCTTCTACTCTGTGTATTTTCTTTTTTGTTTCCTTACTTTTTATATTTATTAGTTTCTGTATTTTTTAATGCACCTAGCGGATCGAAGGAGAATTTAAATACTTCGAGATTTTTTGTATTTTGTCTAAAAATTTATATATTAATTATTCGTTTATATTTAAGTAAGTTTCTTACTTTTTGTATTTTCATAAGCACTTATTGTTAGGGGAACCAAGGAGAATTTAAATTCTTCCGGATTCTTATGCATTTTGCCTAAAGGTTTATATATTAATTATTATAACTCATGATGTTTATTTATAAAAGAAAGATATGTGTATCAGTTTATTGCAAAGATCCCGTACCTAGTGATCCTAGAGGATCCTCCCTGGAGGATCACTAATTTACCCTATTAGCGCGATTGCATTTCAAATAGTGCTCGTTATGGCGCCATTTTTAAAAGTGCACACTTGCGGCGGGTGAACGATTTCTCTGTGAAGATGTTCGTCACGCTCGATGCACTGTCGATAATGCAGTACTGCAGAGGAATCACGATCGTTGCAATCGAAAGAAGTTCGCGAGTGCCGAAAAAAGTTAAAATCCGCAGGAAAATAGAAACGATCGTTAAGTAATCTGGACGAGATTCACGATGCTAGTGGAGCGGTAATTGGATAACCAAACTGGACGGCTAATCTTCGTAAGTTTTGTTGTGGTTGGTATCTGTCAGGTTATAGATTGTTATCGATAGTAGCGAAACAAATTCCAATAAAAACCTACTGCATTCTCCAATATACTCTAAACAAGCAGTGTAATACATAGTTAACAATATAGTCAAATACAATGCCTTTACTAGTCATTAAATCTACACACGTAAGCTCCATTTGTGTTAATTTGTTTACCAACATTGGAGCAATTAAGAAGCTCCGTTCATTCTCCACTATTGATATCAAGCAATCTGCGTTAACAAATAATTGCGAAGATTGAATATTACGCTCTTATACGCCTCGATCTCTGATACTCTTACTATCATTTATATGCTCAGACCATGACGACGGTGAGGCATCATGGTAGAATCGACATCTTACGTCTTCCTGTTAACCAAGAGGAGCATGTGTTTCCCCCATGGCACATTAAATACACGCAATCACACATATTACATTCTAAATGCTCCAGAAGCGAAGATGGCTGTGGCGAGATGGACGCCACTGCCTGCCAATTTTGCATGTACGGCAGACAAACTTATCCGATTATACAACCACAACGGACGCGTCGTCTAACTGGTCTTACAGTTTCAGCCGCACTCTAGAACTGCCACATATGCCGGACATGGTGTTTCCTAACAATATATTAACCTTAAAGCATAAAGGCAGCGCTACATTACAATTCAATGCCCTGGACGCTTTAAAGACCGTTTCTAATGGGAAGATTAATGTGCAACTGGCGTGCGCAGAAGCCTGGATGGAATCTAGGTACTGGAACTCATATTTTCCTATTCAGTCCATACATCATTGCCAAGTAAATGTTGTTTTGAAATAGAGCAGAGAGTAGCGAGTTCTTGGAAGAGAAAGTAAAGCCCTTCGATTGGACTTTCACGACTACATACACCGGCACGCAAACCAATCTCAAAGTTGAGGAGACTAACGAGCGAATCGATGTGGACAAATTGAAGAGGAGGGAGAAAATAATGTTTTACCACGATTTGACTTTATTCGAAGATGAGCTTCATGATAACGGTATTGCAGTTTGTTCCGTAAAGATTGTAAGTTAATAAGATCGTCATGGTTGTACCTACTAACTAAAGAGGAGAGGTGTGATTGGGTGTTGCTCTAATTCTGTGTATCGATTTGAACAGCGTGTCATGCCCAGTAGCTTTTTCATTTTGTTAAGATACTTTCTGAGAATTGACGGCGTGCTAATAAGAGTGAACGATACTCGCATTTATCATGAATTCGGGCAAGACTATTTGCTGAGAGAGTACACGACGAGAGAGGCCAAGGTCGAAGAGTTACGCGTAAGTGATTACAGCTCGTTAGAATATTGAGGGGATATTCTCGTTAAAATTTTTCAGAAAATCGATTTCTTTTTTTACATGTATCTGAAGAATATGTATTGTGGAAATGTTACGAAAAAGACGAAATTCATAAAGGTGCGAGTCCATAATGAGATTTTACATGAGACTTTTCTATCATGAGACAAAAATCTCAGCAATATCTAAATGTAAATAATGGAAATAGTCACGAGAGATGAGATTTTTCGAAATATATCAGGAAATTTGTCTCGCGAGAGTCTACTTTCGTGAAAATAATGACAAAATAATTAAATAATAATAAAATAATTGTCTCGTGAGATTAAAGTCTCATGTGAGACACGCTATTTTTGTCTCATTGTGGTTTTTTATTTTTACGGTATAAATTCTACAACAATAGAAATGATTTTTCCGAACGGTAGCCAGTAGAACGAAAGAAATTATGAAGCGATTTCAGAAATCTCGAATGCAGTTTCGTTGTAATTGAATTGACTATCGTATCAGCGTTCGATCATAAATTTTGGAGATCATAGTTTTTCGTTATTAACGTTTTTAGGCGTGAGATGACCTTTTGTAGCAAGTTTGTGTTCCAACGTGCAACAAACATTGTCATTTTGCTTTCTGCACCTTCTTAAAGGCTGATACGATAGCGATTGATATAACATATAAAAATATCTTTGGTTGTTTGATTTGAGACAATTCTACTTTTTGTAGTAGTGCATTGAGTGCCACGTAGAAATCGAACCACTACTGGAAAATGGGAAAAAAATCATACCTTTGAATAACGAATAAATAAAAGCCATAAAGTCTTTTTGCTGCAAGTACTACCTCTTTAAAAAAAATTCTAAAGACCACCTATTTTTAAGCGATTTGATGAGAATGTCCCCCGAATTGAATTATATCTTCCCGACACTTTGCAATTTACCTAATTTCCTTCAGGTCCCACCATCACTTTTTACGGAACCAAACGAGATAGCTCTGCATTTACCTCTGACTGGCAGCCACTATCACAAATTAATAATTACCTCAAACAGAACAGAATCGACTGCGAATAGTGGCTCGTCTCAGGAAACAGTATTTGCCGGCGAAGCTGTTAGCACCAGTACAAACAAAACAGACAGTTCGGTCACTTAAAATTTCCACGTGCACGCAAAATGCCTACAGTTCACGATAACTAATAATCGAGCGTCTATTACAAAAATTGAAGATCCTGTGATCACAAGCACAGTACAATTTAAAAGTTGTTTGACACGCCGGAACATCGTAAAAGCTTTGTTATTTCAAATTCTCTACGCAACGGGTAATCCAAAATTCTTGTAATTGCTGTGCAATGTTTAATACATAAATGAAGTATACACGTACTGTTTTACCGTTCAATTCTAAATAAAGGCCTTTTAAATAATATAACTTTTATCACATGGGTCTCCCATTGCATGGAATTTCTCTGCTACCATAAAAATATAAATAACATCCTAACGAACAGTATAATATCACATATTTAAGGCACATTTGTTCCCAAGAAGTACGCAGATACTTTTTAAGCTTCCACAGGCTTTTCCAAGCTTTCATCCAACTCTTTCCGGTTTCTCCGGATGTTCATCGTACCTTCTTCGAACGACAGTGGTCAACCACGAATGCAGCTTCGTATTATATTCACGCTCGTCTATGCAAGTTACTTTGGTTGCGAGGAAAGTCATCTTCGCAGCTGCTAAATGCCTGAACGTAATTTCGTCCCGCGGCCTTCCACTGAACATGTAATCCAGAGTGCAATACCCTATCGCGTGCACATAAGAGTTGCGCTTTACAGGTTCACCCAGCAAGCCGTTGTTCGTCTCCAGCCACCAGTTATGTTCAAAGATCTGTGCAACGATTAAACGAGTTAACATTCATGCTCCCGTAAGATACATTTCAAAGAGAGCTTCCTTACAGCCATGTCACGTATACTTGTCCCAGCGCGATAACTGAACTGCGGACGTGGATGTGGAAAACTGTTCGGGCAGTCCTGGTATCGTAATTTTTTGATATTAATATTCCACGCAGAGCTTCTATACTTTTCGTCGATTTTCGCTCTCATATTTTTATTTGTCTGAAAGTGGTTCCTATCAAAGAATATTGTCATGGTTCCTGTTCCATCATCGACTGCGAACATGTTTTTCAGAACGTTTACTTATCGAGCAAGATATCTTTGTCGCATATTTATATTCGTGAGATTCACCTTGGTACTCGTAAAACTTGACGTCCTCAGCAACACTCAGGACGAATCCCATTATTTCAATTTTCCCTATTTTAATGTAGGGCATATTCAGAGGATGAAACTTTACGTACTTGCCGTCCAAGTAAGGCACGAATCTGTTCAGTTCCAAAATCAAGAAAGGCTCGGATAACTTTATATTCCCTAAAATTGTTTATAACGCCGTCCATCAACGATGCGAATAGGAATTGCAATTGGGCATCAAGCTACGCGATACGAGGCATTGGGAAGAAAAAGGGACTAAGCCACATTTTTTGCGGAATTTAGTTAGTAGCAATAATGTATTCCAATAGGCTGTACTAATCATAGAAAATAGAAGAAATTAATTCTTTTCGATTTAAAACTACATGGCATAACAAAATCACTTGTTGCATCGAAATTTCGTGGTGACATCTGCGTGCAACGCTTGCTAAAATTAAATGGAAAATTAATTACGTCTTCGTTTGGAAGCATTGCGAATAGTATCGGAAGCTAAAAATTACGACTGCACTGCTTGCAACGTAAAATGCTATTGGAACCCTATTTTTCAGATCCCCTATTTCTCAGTTTACCCAGTGCTAGGGTTAGTCCGTCGTCGCTCAATGCCTCATATCAAAACTCTTTTTCCCTGAACCTTTGAGATTTTTAAACTTCTTGAAATTGACCCATTCTTCTTTCTCGGAAAGGTAAAATGGAAAATCATAATCTCCTTTATGCGAAACGAAGCTTGAGTCCATCCCTTTCGGTAAAGTCACCCATTCTTTCAAGTGCGCCATTTTCAAGCTTCGCTATTTCAGTGCAAATTGGTGCAAATATTCAGTAAAATATCTCAGTATGTACCTAACTGAATTGAAACAACGCGAGAATATTGGCGGGAAAATACTAGTCCCAATAGGAAGAGGTTCGAAAGATTCGAAACCCTACTTTTGCGTCACGTTTAAATTGCGAGGATGGCTACCAGAGTGCGTTGTTAGTTCAATTTTAAAATATTATAGCCTCAGCAACAATTCAATCACGGAATCGTATGAGATTCTAGAAAGAAATATCGAGGTAATAAGAAGCATCAAATATTAAACTACATTTTCTAAAGAATAATATGTTACACAGTGACTTCGATGGATTTTCCATTGGTATCATAACTGATGTTATCAGCTGCGCCGTATCGCGCTGGACTAACACGGGATCAAGTCTCGTGCGCATTGTTCCTTTACACACCGTCTGACCTTGGGAAGGTCACGCCTGTTACACGCACTTCGCATTCCTCGAATCCCCCGCGTTCCTTTCTTCGCGAGCACAGGCTTGCTTCGATAAGCAATGACGCCTCGCTCTCCCGCAAGGCGATTAACAAACACGGATCTCTGTCGTGATTTACAGCCGGGATTTAGAGAAACATTTATGGCTTGATATCGTTTCATAATGTACCGTGAAAAAAAGAGTAATTCGAAGGGAGCTCCATGAATAACATAATAACATAATAATGTGGACAAAATAGTAGAGTATTTTTATAAGAAATAATAAAAAATTCTAATGTGCATTTAATTTTCCCAATTTTCGCAAGACCACGCATTGTAAGAGGAGAGATCGTCTGCCGCGGCGCGCGAGTGCAGCGCTGCGCGCAACAGATGGCGCCACGTTCGTTCCCATTGCCCGCGGAAAATTCGAAACTTTTACGTTCGCATTGGAAACTCCACATCCGGAGTTATTTTTAACTTCGATGGGCATCAAGTTGGTCCAAATTTCCTGGTGATGTCCTTTTTAACGAATGTCGGTATTGTTTCACGTGAGATTGTTTATTGATTAGATTTTGTTTCGCTTGGAAAGGACAGTTGGTGTTATTGAAGGGACAATGTGCGTTACATTGTAGCGCATCGCCAAACGCGGCGAAGATGCGGCGGACGACCATTTCTGGCTCGACTATCGAGGTAAAAAGCAGAGGAGGAAAGGAGAAGCGAAGCGAATCAATCGCTGATCGTCGGACGTTGTGTCACGGTACCTGTATCTGTGTAAAAGAGGCTCGCGCAAAAACCGGCGGGCTTCGTGACACGACAGCAGAGGAAGATGCCCGAGCAGGGATAGCGACGGTGTTGAGGTTCTTTCGGATCGATTGGTTTTAGTTAATCAGTGGAAGTGGAGAATCTGGGGTGAGTGTAGTAGTTTTTAATAACATTTTTATCTTCAGATTAGCATTTTTAGTAGAGTGACTTGCAAGGGAATATTTCCAACCCGAAGATTCTGATTTTAATTAAATATTTGAGTATGCAAAGAGGAATCTACGTTTTCTGTGGAAATTTACTTTGAGGGGGTAAAAGTTATCACGTTGTTTTAAAATATTTATTTTTCTTTTGGTACAATGATGGGGCATAAGAAACTGAATATTTTTTATAATTGAAGCTTTGTTCTATCTCGCAGCATTACACAGTTCTATTAGAAAACGGAAAGAACGGGATAATTTTAAGGGCTGATTTCACCCATTTACAGTGAATTTCCGCAGAAAAAAAAGATTGTAACTTGTACAATGGCGTGCAAAAATTTCCGACGAGATGATTTTTTCAATTTTTCTTCCAAAAGCTTTTCTTCTAAACACTCTGCTTTTGGAAGAAAAATTGAAAAAACCAGCTAGCCGGAAACTTTTGCACGCCACTGTATGCTCCAATGTGCTCTCCATTCTCGCGAAGTTTCATTAAAATCAGAATCTTCGAGTTGGGAACGTTCCCTTGTCAGTAACTGTGTGCTAATGTACACATTTGTCTAAAAGTATATCAACCCTGACATTGGCGAGTTTTCACGCTGAGCGGACGAAGAAGTTATAAAACAGATAGACATCTAAATATTCCCAGATAGAAATTCCATCAAAATTACCGTACATAAGCGAAACTCTAGAATGTATCAAACAAAAACACGATCTCATTTCTTCAAATTATCAGTACCTATAAATATTTCACAGCACTCCACATTCCAGTATTTCCAGTTCTCAATAACCAGACGCCTACAAACTGAAACTTACATCAACTGTCACTTACAGTTACAAATCTACAAAAAACAATAACATCACGATTTTAAAATTTAAAAATTCTTTAACAAAATTCCTTCACCAATGCGACACTCTTCCCTCCCACAGTACGCGACCAAAGCAGTTTTGCACGAAAGGATCCTCTCGCTCGCGAGTTGTTCGTACCCATCGCTAGGCATCGCTACCTCGCACGCTACCACGATGCGTAGGTGTTTCCGGCCGGCTGAAGCACGGGCATCTGCCCGGTCTCTCGCGCGCAAGAACGGAGAAACAGAGAGAGAGAGAGAGAGAGAGAGAGAGAGAGAGAGAGAGAGAGGGGGGGGAGAGTAAGAAAGAGAAAGAAAGAGAGCAAGAGAGAAGAACGAGCGAATAAGGGAGCCGGGCGAGCAAAGCGAGAAAAATAGAGTCCGCCGGCGGGCGAGCGAGCGGGAAAAGCAGGATGCGCGAGAGGGAGGAACGGCGGATAAAGAGAGCGAGAGAGAGTGTGTGTTCGAACGACCGCGGGGGACGGGGACGCGGAGGGGGCAGCACGCTCGGCCGGAAGCAGTTACTCGTGCGATGTAACGAAAATATCAGGCGTCCGTTTCGCAATCGGCCTACCCGCGCTCGTCGAGTTTAATATAGAACACTCGCACGCCCTGTCGCGAAAACATCACGCTTACGTCGCCGAGCCGCGCGCTGCCTATCGCGTTTATCGCGTTACGAGCGAAAATTACCCGCTCCTCCGCGCCGAGTCCGCCACCCTATCGCCCTTCGAGCCCCCCTTCACCGCCCCTCTCCCTCTTGCTCCCCCTCGATCGATGGTCCCGATGCGACGGGGCAGGTATCGCGCGATAGGGCGATAGCTGCCACCGTAGACAGACCCGCGACCAGCGCTTTGATTGGCCACTTGCACCGACAGGCTCTCGATCTTCCACTGAACCGCGAGCTAGGGAGAATTCGAGCCGTGGTGGAGACTGATTGTTAGTTGGAGAGTAGGATGTGGCAGGGGAGATGTGGGGGTGATGGGGGTTCAGGTGGCAAAATTCTGGAACACCCTGTATACGTAACAGTATTACAAATAAATTTATGCGCGTGTGGTACGGAAATTATGGGAAACAAGAAAATGTAGTGTTGGGATAAATTTTTTGTTTTTCACGATGGGGCCCTGGGGGCCTTCTGGGCGGGAGCCCGAACGGCAACTGCTCGGCGGTTACCCGTTAAATCCGCCACTGGGGGTTCAGTGGATGGATCAAGTTTGATAGCATTGGGATTATAGTGTGATAAGTAGCAATAGTGATTAGAAAGTGGGTACCTAGAGTGTTCAGCCTTTTTTATTATATGTAGAGATTGAATTCTATGGCAGCGGGGGATTGGCCAGGGTGTCAGCTTGCTCGATGGCAAGTGGGCCCCTTAAACATCAGACAATATATTAAAAATGTTAATAACCTTTTAGTAGCTTGAATATATAATACAAGTTCCAATATTATTACTGTATTACTATTTTAATCAAATCATTTCTCGAGGATAGTTTATATTTATGAATATAATAAATAACTCTGAAAAAATAATTCTGATTCGGGTTATGCGAGACCAACGTATATCTACGTCATTTCTTATAAAAATTACATGATAGCAACCAATATTTTTAGACCTAGTCTGCCACTGTTTTAAGGGGTTAGCGACGATGAGTGGATTTAGGATCCACCATGGAGGCGGTACTATGGAGTGATTGGTTAGCAAGGACCTTCCACGGACCTCCTCCTCCCCACTCCTTCCGCTCGACTCCTCCCACAAATCTCACTATTGCTCGGTACACCTTTTTGATAATTTACAAAAAATTAAAACGGTTACTTTTAAAATACAAGGATCTAAACGAACATTAAAGTAACTTCACAGTATACGACAACAAATATTAATAAACAAACGATGTATTTTTTTATACTGAATGCAAACGATGTATCTGCAAGCTAGACTGAGTGCCAACCTTATTGCTAAAGAAGCAACAGACGGCGATAACATTTTCTGCGGGTGGGGGTAGCAAACTCGTCCTTAAATTACGTAAGACTTATTTCAGGGAGGAGATCCCGAATTTCTTACGCTTTCTTACAAAGGGGAAAGAGGGAACCAGGTAGCGCCTGACGTAATATTTTTTAACCTAATTTTCAAGATTAGTGCCTAAAAAGCAATATCTCACCCTACTCGCGGAACCGGGCTAAATGAATTATGTTGACCTTTAAAAGAATTTTAATACCTGAAAAAATTGGAATATAAAGCATATTATGTTAGGAAGACGGGGGAGGAGGTTGAAATATAAAACCTTACGAATTTGTATATTTACTGGGGAAAGGAGGGGGTAAAAAATCGCAAAAATGAGGCTTACCTAATTTAAACATGGCCCTAAACTATCTAAAGATCGAACGCCGAAGGACTTCGATCTCTCCAATCTCCGCTCGCGCGTCGATTTTCTACAAAAACCAATCCCAATCCTGCATCCTTTCCCGCGTTTTTCGCGTCCACTCGATTGGATCTCCGCTGCCCGGCCTCGATCATTCATATCCCTCTCTCCCCTCGAAGCCAATAAATTTCCGTGCAGCGTGTATCCGTATAACGTGGCTTAATCTGCCCTGCTAGATCGTAAATCAAATCTACCGCAGCCGTACCCGATGCTTCTCCCGCGGATCTCTGTTTCTCTCCCCGTGACCTTGCATCCTCCGCGATCCTCGCGCGGCGATAAATTCCCGCGACGGGACCCTCGAAAAATCGCGCGTTTAATTCCGCGCCGGCCGACCAAGCTCGCGAAACCCCACGCGGACGTTACGATTCGGAATTCCAGGGAATTCGAAATTCCCGGAGTCGATGCTCGATCGTTTCCCGGCGACGTTTATCGACCACCCGCGGCTCCGTCCCCGTCTCACCTAGCAGCGCGGGATCAATAGGATGTTCGCGGAACGAGACACTAGAAATATCACGCGGTTCTGGGAATATCGCGGGCGTTCAGCGAACATCGCCCTATCAATCTCTCCGTACTCTTTCCACGGGGCGCGCGTTATTGCATCGGTATTTTTGCGTTTCCGGGACGATGCACTTGGCGAACGTCTTGCTGGCACAATGGCTGCCTCTATTGGACTGGCGAGTGCTGAAGAGATTCTCCTCCGGAGGGATTTCGAGGCGACTGTGGCTCGGAAGCTGCGGGGATGGTCGGAAGCGAGCTACAAACGTGGACGGTGAAGGAAATGGCAGAGTTTGATAAACAAGAAGTGTATGCTCTTGTAGATTAGAGGCATTCTTCAGAATGGATTAGGAATGTCAACGAAATCGGAAGTTAAATGTTAATTGGAACGTAGCTACTGTCTTTATAAATGAGGAGTCATTTTTCGAAATGGCATATTTCCATTTTTGACCTTGTGGCAAATTTTGATGGCATCGCCTTAAGAATGTTAAGTTCCCCCAGTGGCACGAAACACTGCAAAATAGGTTTAAATCCCTTTTGAAAATTGAAGTGAAAATACACGATTCGTACAAAATCTTTTGAAAAATCACTCTTCAAATATGAAACTTAGATCTTTATAAAGAGTGTTTGGAGCACAGGCGTCCTGCGGGGGGAGGGCAGTTGTTTCTAAAAACTAATCTTTACTAAGTTCATGCTAAAAAAGAGAATATTTTTAAATTTCCATTTTAAATCACAATTTAAAATGTTTAATTAAATTGGCGCTTCAAAGTGGGTTCAAAGAAACAACCAATCGCGTCGCCTGCCAATTTGACTATTTCTCAAAATTGCCTCCCCCCTCCTGGGCAAAAGTCTGCAGACGCCCTTGATTTCGAGAAGAATTTATAATCCCTGTAACATCTGATTTTCTGTTATGATTATATAATGAGTTTGCAAGATATTTTTATTGAAGGCCAATGAACATACTTTCTATTAACCCTCCGTTGACACACCTCTTTTTTCGACCAACTTTCACATACCTGGGTGGCTCACACTCAGAACAATTTTTGAATCGTAATGAAAAAAAATCATTGGTCAATTTCAAGGTCTCTAGAATGTACTGGAATATTTTTTTAATTGAAATTTTATCACAGTTGTTGTAAACAGATTCTAGATCGTAGACCAATTTCCTAAGCATCACGCGACGGGTTGCCACCTGTCCGCGGCCGGTCCCATCGTTCGATCAACTTCCTTCCCTCGGTGGCTTTAAACCCATTTCTCTGTTTAAAATTCAGCTTCTTAAACTCGTTTGCCTGGAACAGGTTTGGAAAAGCTCTAACGAACGAATCCCGCGTAGACCGTCGCGTTCGATCGTCGATGGCTCTGGCTGATGGGGCACTTCCGGAGTTTGGTGTCCAGGAGGCACGGAGGAAACGGTCGCCGGCGGATAGACCGGATTCAGTGCGAGATTCGGCTGGCGTTCCAGCCTCACAATCGGCCCTTTGTCCCGCCCCTCTGTTTATGGCCGGTCCCCGTGTAGCGTGACAAGCTGCCTTCCCTTCGTGTCACCCGTGTCACGCGCGGCCTTATCTGCCCGCTTTTACGACTGTTCCTCCATTAACGATCGCATCGTTATGGGAATGTATCGAGCGTTAACGCATGCCACTGGGGATCACTTCAGAAAAACATCTTTCGTCGCTGTACTCCTCGCGTCTCCCCATCTGCTGCGCTCTACAGCTCCGACAGAATCTGGTGGCCCCTCAAGGTCACCGTAGGAGACACCATTGGCGCAGTCAGGATTTAATCTTGGGGGAGCCGAGTTCAAGGGATACAAATATTTGTATTGCAAATTTGGAAAAGTCATTAGGTGATTATACAAATTTATTTAATGAATAAAATTCAGTTTTCTTTTCTTTATACAGAGCTGTTGAATTCCTTTAAAGGAAACGCGAAATGTACTTAATTTTGCTGAAAATATGAGAAGAATTAGGAGAAATAGTGGAGAAATGTATACAAATTTTTATTTAAAATCATTTTTTGTCCATCTCTGGTGGCACGTTGGATCCCTGCGCACCACGAATTCTATGGGGATATCGTGATGAACTAGTTTGAAGGTTTGGCTCAGTTTGGCTGGTGATCTAGTCTCGGGGTATTGCTATTTTTTAGCTTGCAACGAAACACTTTTTATTCAACACTCAGGCTTCTTTCTTTCCCACACCCGACTGTTAATTAATTAAACCAACTGGCACGGAAAGTAAATTAACTCATTACTACATATGTAACGAAAGTAATTTGTAACTCAGAATGGGTTGTGTCCATAACCCCCGTTTACAATAACTTTCAATTTAGCTACTTTGACAAATTTTACATCTATTTTGTATATAATCAGTGATCACGCTATATCTAAATTCTATTGCTGAATGAACAATTTTTCAACGATGCACCGCCCCCACTCTTCCAGCACCAGGTCCGCTCGAGCCCCTCTCCCGTGGCAGCGGAATGAGTACCACGTGTATCGTTGCCCAGTTAATTTGTAGTATGAAATTATCGTGGTGTATAGGCACACGTACATTGTATTAGGGAGAAAACTAGTTTGAGGCGGGGGAAAGGGTTAAAGGACGCGTCCGGTAGCGTTGACTTCTCTGAACGCGGCTCAACGAGCCCGTCCGAGGCAAGGCGAGCCGAGGCAAAGCCAAGCCAGGCCAATCTTCCCTCGTTGATGCGCTCGCTCCGGCGAGGAGGGGGTATAAGTAACCGGAGGTAGTGACGGCCTCGAGTCGCGCGCGATTATTTTCGAAATGAACAAGGATACTTTGGAAAAATCGAATACAACATACAATGCATCTGTAACGATAAAATTACCCTAGTTCTTGAATATGTTCGTGTATTTCTGATTGGATCAATTGACAGTCTTATTAAACATCGAAGTGTTCCTTAAATAGTAATGGGAGTAACGCACCGTTATATTATTATTATTATTATTAATCGTTTTTTTAGTAAAAATATATCAATTCTTCCTCGAGGAGGAACGCATCGCACAGAATCACGATGCACCGAATCGTTACTCGGAAAGCTACAGCTTTAAAATCATCACTCGGTTCTGTGAACAGCGCCAACGTTGCAGCAGTTCCTCGATTCTTTGCAAGTAGAACGACTTCTCTCCCCCCTACGTTGATAGTACAAAGAAATTGTACGTGCGGCAGGATTCGTACCAGTGGCAGGGCTTGACTTCGTTAAAAACTGTTTCTTTTTTAAATTCGTAAAATTTAAAAACCGGGGTTTAAATTTAAACAACTGATTTTATGTACTAGAATTAATATGTAAGAATGAATTAATTATTTAATTACAAACGTTAACATTTTCACTTGAAATCGCCTCGGACACAAGCATATTGTAGTAGGTAACAGTTTACTGTAAAACTAATCTTCAGGAGTTCATATTTTCTCACGAAAACTACTAAATGAAATAAAGATTTACAATTTATATTTTCTACGGATTTTCGTTATTTTAATTTTTGTTTTTTTATTTGGTTTTGTATAAATAGAGCATATTTTATTTTGTTATATTTTTTGAAATTCCACAAATATTAGAAAAACTGAAAATTTTAAAAATAAGTACAAATATTTATTTACTATCTTAATTATATTATTTTCCGTGAAAATTCGAAAACCGGTTCAACCGGTTTTTTGGGAACAGTGGAATTCGAAAATCTTGCAACGGGGTTTCAAGCGTTATTGATTTCAACTGCCGTTTGATGGTAACTAATATTCGATTGTTACTGATTGTTACTGTCGAAGAGCCCGTAATTGTAAGGTGTACAGAAAGATTGTAAATTATTTAGATATTTTTGCATGGAACATCAATGTGCTTAGATAGGTGTCTGAACTGCTTAGAGTTCACTATACAGTAGGATATGATAATTTATTTTAGAAGTTTAATTGTTCAGTAACCTATTCAATTCTTGTTTTTAGTATTTTTGTGGTTTATCACATCGTGTGCCGTAATGTGCCTACTTCGTTTTTCATATTGTAAACAATGGAGTGTACCCATCAAATAAAATAAATAAGTAAATAAATTTATTAGCCAACAGTACGGGACTTCAATACATCGACTTTGTAATCTCTAATTAGACCCGTGCGCGTTTACCCTTCCGAACATGATAAACATATAGACACCGTGCGGGTAACGCCCATCGGCGTTCAGTGAGTATAGCGAACAAACGAGACTAGAGGATTTCCGCACGCGATATACGTCAAGAGATTCAACCTCCGTACTGAAAGGGTTAAATACTAAATTTCCAACCTTGAACCAAATCGTGATACTATCATAGTATTATCAGGGCAATCACGTGTATGATTTAACAAAATATACCCCCTCCATCTGGTACCAACCTTCCCCTCTTCATTGCAAAAATCTTTCTTTCCCAGCTAACAAATCGACAGATATGACGCTATTGTCGTACGTAGCGTCCGTCTGTAATTCGTTCATTGCCGTCCCTTGGATGGAGGACCGTTCTTGTGACCACGCAGGGAGTCGGTGACTGGGTCAATTTGGACCCACAGTAAAAAGTTTTCAGACTATTTCGGCTCTTCGATTTTTGAGGTCTTTTGTGTATTACTGTTTTACTATTAGGGGTCCACTTTATCCCGGCTATTATTTTTTTTCAGTTCTAGATTCTTCCGTGTATCTTTTACAAGTCAGTTGTGTGGTTTTGGAGTTAGGTTCCGTAACACTAAATAACCCTCGAGTGGTCGCGATGGAAGGGTTATTTTAATTATAAGGAAAATCCACAAAAGTTGTTGCTACCATGGAAGTAGCCAAGGGGAGCCAGGGGTGGACGCTTGCCCCCGCCTCCCGAATAAAAAATAAATTAGTCATTCGTCCAAAATTAAATTAAGTTATTACAAAATACAAATAAATTAAAGTCTGAAGTAATTCTAATTATAGTAAATCTAATTGTAAGATATAATATATCAGAATTTGTTTCACTATTTACTGCCCCTCCCTGAATGAACATACTTCTAATTTTCTAGCATTATCTTAACGTCACATTGGAAGTTACAGGATTATTCTGAATATCTCTACGTCCCAGTATCTTTTTACGTAATTCTATAGTCCGTTTTTGCTATCAATGCCTAAAATCGATATTAACATACCTTTTTGAACTGAAATTCATAAGAAGCCTTTCATCCAATTATCATTAAACGTTATTAAAGAAAGAAGAAAAAAAGAATAGCAGAGTTGATCCCATCGCTAATTCGAGGCCCCTTGATGCAGCTGAGTCGCACGAAAACTCGCAACTCGTAGGGAATTGAATGCCCATCGCTAACCGGATGAAGCCGCAGGAAGAGGGAAAGAGGGGGGGAGATCGTGTACAGGTCTCGGCATCGAAGGTGGAGCTGAAGGGTGGGGAAGAGGCCACTTCCGGTCACGTGACAACACTGGACCAGCCAGCCTGCCACTTTGCTCTCTTCTTATTTTCGGCTCGTCATCCCTCCCTCCCCTATCCATCCTTTCTCCCCCTCTTCCCCCCACAACCATCGCCCACAGCCCCTCCTCAGCGTCATCCTCTTCGTCTTCACTTTCTTCCTCTTCTTCTTCTTCTTCTTCTTGATTAACTCGAACCGTCACGAATCGGTCACGAGCAAGTGAAACAGATGGCGAAACGTACTTTTCTTTTCCTTTTTGATTCTATATTCTAGCTAACACGTAGAACCTTCGATTCTGGTTCCCTGCCGACCGGAAGTCCCTAGAGGAAGCTATATGTACACTGTTCTTCTATCCTATCTCTTGTTTCGAACTTTAGTTGTGCTTGAATATTAAAGGTATCTTTTTTTAGAGTGTTAGTGAGTTTTAGAGAGCACTAGTGAGTTTCTGAATTAATTGCTGAATTAGTAAAGAAATGGTTGGAGAATTGATGAGCACGTGGTATTGGCCCCTTACCTCCACTTCTGCTTGTTCCACTCAGATGAAGGAAGAGCAGTGTTTCCCAACCTTTTTTTGAGTCGCGATCCCCTTTTATAATATTCAAATAATTTGCAACCCTCCCGCCGTATGAGATAAGATAAACTTAATAAGGCAAATGAAACAGATTAAAAATAGGTATTTTAGTATATAATTCTAATTTAATAATGTTAAAGAAAAACCGTGGCGACCTCTGAGAAAACACTTCCCTACCCACAGGTTGGGAATCACTGCTTTAAAGAGTACTAATAAATCAGTAAAGAAATGATTGCAGAATTTCAAGCACTAAAATCCCTCTGAATCTCGATGACCAGGAACAGTTCACCTTTCCTCCACTTCTGCTTACTCCACTCAAAGCGTGACAGCAAAAGGCCGAAAAAATGGAATCCAACCAGGTCTCGCGAGCGCCGCTCCCGCTGCTGCATCCCCCGTGAAAAGAATAATCGAGCCGCCATTAGGTATTTGCTTACTAACTTTATTAACAATTTGCCGGTATAAACCTGAATCTACTAACAATTAGATAACAACATGTGCGTCAACGCATTCCTATGGACGTAAACGAATTCGCATCAACCGGAAATGAAATGGAATTTCTGAGTTCTGTTCCGTTCTTTTGCTTCTCCTCCCACCACAAGCGCTCCTCTGCTCCTCGTCGTCGCGGATACATATACACATATATTAATATTAATAATAATGACATTATTATCAAACGTAGAAACGCGTTCAGTTTGAGGCGAATTTGTATCGGTCGTCCATGAGGGGTTCGTGGGGAGGGGGTTGGTTTCTGAGGGGTTGGAGGGGAGGTTAATACACCGAATTTGGGGACGTTTTTCTCGTTTCATCGTTTCTTTATACGCTATTCACTCGCTCTCACTCTCTCTCTTTCTCTCGTTCTTTCCCTTCCTATTTCTTCTCCGCGCTAGTGAGGCCGCAAAGATTTTAAGATCCTGAAGGTGTGTGGGAGGGGTGCATGTATCTGTATTTTTTTTCACCCGAAACCTGCGCCTTTTGCGTCCACTTTTTGCGTTTTCGGAGGATCGATCATTCTTCTCGCTTTTCCTTTCTTCATTTTTCTAGCGACTTTCTAGTTCCCTCCCCTTCGCGATGGTATTGGCCCAATCACGTGGCTATTTCTAACCTCGTCTCACTAATATGTATATTTGGTAGGATTGGTTAGCCCCGTTATCGATTTTGAAACTGAAAGACTCGAGATATCTCGTTCACCCTTTGATTACCGATACTGGAACTCTGAGCGTAAGCCACGTGCGTAAACCCTTCTGCTATATCCCTTAAACATGCACGCTGAACGCCCATGAGCGTTCAACGCACGGGCTATACCGATCGCCGATAATGCGCGCATACGGTCCACAGCAGTCAAAGAGCTAGTGTTCCCATTCCCCGTGGAAAAAAGCGACCGGATGGATGAAGTAAAAATGGAAAAGAAAAGGGAAAAAAAAGATCGACGAATTAAATCGACACGCGTGCCCGTAGCCTCTTCGCGTTGTCGGGCGGGAATTGTAAATGAATGTTAGGATCGAAACGACGTAGAAGACGCAATCCCAGCCGTTCCTCGAAAGCTACTGCCATCCAATATGTTAAACAGAAAATGCATAAATATATATATATACGTATGTATGCGTGTATGTATATATAATATTTATATATATATGTATATATATATTTACAAGACATATACAGAGCGTAATAGAGTTAATATTAATAAAAACTTACTTTCCATCGCTTGGCGAGACACGCGCGCGCACACACACGTTCTCACACGTACGACACGTACATAGGTATGCGGAAGTCACATCGACGGGGATCAGTCGCGCACGATACGGCACCCTGATAACATTTTGGCGATCGGTTTCTCATTCAAGCTCTTCGCGCGGTTTTTGAATCTCGACGAACATCCCCTTTTTGGTCCCTCGATTTTTCTAACACCTTGCGATATTATCCCACTGGCGGACTGATGTTGGAAAAGCCAGTGGGAGATTATGGGGAAGCTGAAACAGATGTTCGCGGAGATTCGTCGAGTCGGAACAATTTCAGAAACGAATATCGTCGAGTTTTGCGTCACCCCCTTACGTGAAACTATTTTCAGTCAAGGATAATATTCGCGCTCTTTCGCAAAAGGCCACTCGATCGACAGCATATGTCTAGAGAGATTTTAAAGCGAGAGGTGGAGTCGCGGAAATGCCGAGGACTGTTGCAAATAGTGACTGGAAGGGGTATTAGGGGGTCGTGGAAGCTTTTAAAAGTAGCTTCTGCTGGAGAAGACTGAAGCAGGCTTGAGTATTGGAGGCGAAGGATTGTAGTTTTGGTCACTGAGGTGGAGAGGGGTTTCAGGTCTAATGCAGTGACGGATTTAAGGAAAATGGCCCAGGTGGCATACTTTCTGAGGGGCCCATTTTTCGGGGAAATGAAGAGGTAGTTTACTAAAAATGGGCTAAGTGTACAGAAAAGTACAGAAAAAAATATTGGGTTTGAATAAAGTCATAATTTTTTTTTTAAAGGCAGGGCCTTTGGGAGTCCTTCTGGGCAGGGGTCCATTTTCCGGAAAGTGAAGAGGTAGTTTACTAAAAACGGGCCAAGTCTAGTAGTACAGAAAACAATATAGTTTGGATAAAAACATAATTTTTTTAAGATCGGCCTTCTGGGCAAAGGCCGAAAAGGCAACTGCTCATTGGCCACCCGTTTAATCCGCCACTGGATTGGTGACAAGAAGTGGAAGAAGTTAAGTATAAGCAGTAGAAGAAGAATAGTGATGTAGAAGGAATAGGGGATGAAAACGAATGCTCCCTTTGGCAGTGGATACAAAAAACTATCCAGACTTGCATTTTCACAATTTTGAAAGTTTGAAGTGTCAAAGGCCTGAAACACTCCTTTGGTGGCTTCTCAAACTCGAGGGTGCCACTTTGCACTCCATTCGGAAGTGCCACGTGTGTCTCGCTATATTCTTTCCACTGACTATACCCTGCCACGCTCTTTTCACCCGCGACACGTGGCAGTGCACGCGTGAGCGCTCCGTTTCTTCGCGGTTCTCGCTACCCTCTTCGCGGAGAACGAAGTCGAGCGAGCCATCGGAAGAAAAACCGTTTCTCCAAGTTTCCGAGCGAGTTCCTCTCCTTACAATCGAGTTAAGTAATCGTTTCAACCACTCCAGAAAGATTCACGTCAGCTGTTCCAGGATCTCCTCAAGAACACCAAATCTTGCACATGTACCCCCACAATATCAAAACCGGTTCTAAAAACCTCCCTTAAAAAAATCGCGACGAACCACCCCCAAATTCTAATTAACTCAACCAAAGCTTGCACTTCGAGACGCAGAGGGTGCAAGATCCTTCCTGCTTTCGAAGAACTAATTATCTCAATTACAAGTCCTACCCCTCCCACGCGCCGCAATCGTTTCCCTGTTACAGAAACTGGAAACGGTATAGCGAGCTCGTAAATAAAAGCATCGACTGATGTAGCGACTCTGAGTGTTTATCTTCTCATGTTTCCGCCTAGCTTCGAAACATGTTCACTTCAACGCCCACCGAGTTTACGGCCCCGCCGTGCCGCTTCCAGCTACCGCCCTGTCTTCGGACTGCTACGGTCGCGAGCGGAGTAATTGAATTCCAGGCGGAGTGCGCGCGGCGGGAGGTTAACGCGCGCACCTTCTCGCCCTCGCGTGGGAAGCGCTGTTACCGTGCAATTAAACGCCGCGCTTGCAGCGCCACGAAAGCGTTAATTATGCCAAAAATCCGGCTCGGACTAACGAGGAAAACGATTACCCGCTCCGCGTCCGTTAAGGAGCTCGACAAGCGTTTCCTTCCTTCGCTACTCGCGAGATGTGTAAATCCCATACACGCATACACAAACACATATACACACGCGCGCGCGCGCGCGGACCACTCCCCCCTCTCGTTTCGCGAAACAATATTACTAACGCTCGCACACGACTAGATAATACTGGAGAGAAAAAAGTGAAAAGAATTGAAACATGGAAATGAGTCTCGAACGTGCGCTGCGTTCGAGTGGGGGAGGGGATGGAGGCGGACTTTTGGGACGCGCTGTAGCGGATAATGTGAGTGTTTACTCGTGCCCGCGTACAGGGCGGTTCAAGTGCAAGAAGATCGGGAAAGAGGCACAGTGAGTGATACTGACGGATCTGCGAAACGGGATCTTGTGTACAGGCTGCTCCAAGTGTCAGAATGTGGAGGTCTAGAGATGGCGAAAGGCACAGAAGAGAATTTGAGACGTGCTGGAATGAATGTTACATGCTGTTCGTTTATATTTTGCGTCCCTTGTACAGGTAGTTTCAAATGTCGGGAAATCAGTGGACGCGTTCCGCGGCTCAGGACCGTGGAAGAAACGCAAGCGAACCCCTCGGGGCGTCCTGAAGAGGGAATGTTGGTGCATTTATACCTCGCGGTCTGTATACAGGGCGTTTCAAATCTTGCGACGCCTTCGATCTACCCCGAACATCCTGGTATTCAAACACTCTCCAAGCATAGTCGATTGGCATTCCTTAAATTACCTCGCAAGTTCACTGTGCCCCCTCCACCAATATAAGCGCAACAGCGACCGACAAGATTTCGCACAAGTAGCCCGATATCATTCTCCTACGACGATATTCAGTCCTCTCATTCCATCTGCCCGCATTTCTCGCCGTCCCCGTACGCACACCCACGCTTCACACGCTTAAGCGCGCGCGCGCGCGCTCCCCCGTTCATTCTTTATTACGGACGTCCTCCTCTCGGTCTCACGCGGAGCCGAACCACGCGTGCGTTATCTCGATCCGTCGTATATACCGCTACGCTCGATACATGCTCGAGCGTTAACGAGCATAAAGGCGCGCGTACCTACATGTATCCACCGTGCGGGAGGAAAACGCTCGGAAACGACGGACAATGCCTTTTTTTCAGAGTATCCTCTTCCCCGTCCCTCTCTCTTTGCCTTTCACCCTCGCCCCCTCCATTCCCCTTCTATTTATCCTGCCTCGATTCGTGCGCTTTTTCTAGATCGAGGCAACCGAAAAACGGCTCACCAAAGTAATCGACTCAAAACTCCCTTCGGGCACTCGTGCACGCTCCAATTCTTTCGCTCCTATCTTTCTCGGATCGAACGTCCTCGCCCCCTTCGCCCCTCCGCGCGATCAGTCCCTATAGTTTTGCTCGGCGACGCAGCCACGAATAAATTAACCGTAGAAAAGTTTTTCCTCTTTATACAAATGTAATATACAATATACATGTCTATATATCCTATGCGCGTGTACAGGGTGGTGTTCGCGTTGCCGCTGCCCGGCGAAGCCTCACGGGAATCGAGGATTTTAGGGTCGCGATATTTTAAATTGGCCCGATAACGCTCAAGGCCGCGCAAGATCGGAGACGAAAAATGCCGAACAATTTTCTCGAAGAGGTCGTATAAAAAAAGTCGACATCTGCGTTGGTCCACGAGTTTTGGGACACCCTGTATATAGAAGACACCTACTACGTCTCGTTTCCAATCTCGAGTGACCTTGAGCCCCATCTTGTCACGAAATATTATAGTCAGATTTAATATTGAAATTTTTTCCCCTTTTCTCCCGCAACTACTCGCTCGAAAGAGGATCGACGGACGCTAGCAATGCGACCACCCTGTACACATACATACACGCACTCACACTAGGTACACGAGTGCATGCACACGTATATACGTGCTCGAATTCGATATACTTTAACGATTCTCCTATTTACCTCCTCCTCTTCCCTGACCCAGACCATTCACTCTCGGCTCGCTCGTTCTCCGTGTGTGCGCGTACTATTTATATGTTTTACCGTGTACAGGTGCACCGAGCAGCAACGAGGCCTGCGACGCGCACGCGCGATGGATAGGCGGTTGCCGCGGCGACGAACTAGTCTGGAGGCTTGTCGAACGATCTACTATCGAAGTACATATTACCCTTCCACCGCCTCGCCTCGCTGTTGCTCGGTACACCTCCACAGACCTATCTATACGTAAGTGGTATGTGTCTGTGCGTGGCACGCGTACCTTTCATCGTCCACTTTCTCGCCCCTTCAACGTCATTCGCTGCTCCCTTCTCGCCCCAAACCTAGCACTGGTCCATCCCTCATGCTTCAATCTCCCATCCTCCCCCCCCCCCCCCTCTCTCTCTCTCTCTCTCTCTCCCTCTCACTCAGCTTTCTCTCTGGAACGCGCGCGCATGGAAGAGAAAATAATAAATAATAAAACACTCGCGACACGTCAGACGTACAAACTCGAACGTCCTCGGACTTGAACGCAAAAACATCGCGTTCGATCGACTTAAATGCAACTGCTTGTACTTGATGCGATTCCACCTTCGCTCCCGTCGCCCCCCACCAGTGTTCCGCCCCACTCGCTCGGCGCACCCTTAACGTAAACAACACCTCCATAGAAGAGAACAGTTCGTACCCCGAGCGATCCGACCTAACTCCGCTTCGCCTGCTAGCCGGTCCCATCAGAACTCCGGGGTGACCGGGTCGAGCAACCTTTTCTCCGGGTCCCTCGAGTCCCCGATGTCGTTGGCGATAGGGTGGTGCCTTCCGCCGGCCGCATTTCCGAGGGAGCTCGGGTTGCACCTGCAGCCCTGCGCGGCGTGCCGGGCGTAGCAGAGCTCGCATACCGCGACGCAGCCCTTGAGGGGCCAGTAGCAGAGGAGGCACGGCATTACCAGGGTGAGGGCGGCCAGGCAGGCCCACCGGGGCGCCCTCCTGTTGCCCGTGCACGAGCACGGCTCGTCGGCGCAACTGCCAGCCGCCTCGCCGTCTATACCGCCCGCGCCGCCGCCACCGTCCGCGCAGTGGTAGAACAGTCCCTTGACGCAGCACAGGCATGACGCGTAGTCGAGGATCGTGTCCGCGGAGCAGAAGCACTTGTTGTCGCACAACCACTTGCTGGGCAACGGGGGCGGCTCCCTGCACGACTCGCACCTGCACCTGCCGCAGAAATTGCACATAATCGAGAGGCCTGCCGGGTCGTAGGCCCTCGACGCGAGGCTGTTAGCTGGCTCCTTGGTGAACGAGACCGGCTGCTTCGTCACAGTGCTCGCGGGGCCGCTGGTGGCCGCGGACGGCGCTGCGTTCGTTGGCGCTGCGTTCGCGCCTCTCCGGAATGCCTGCTGGTTTCTCGCCGCGTGCTGGCGGTGATGGGTCGCCGCCACATCCAACCCCTTCTGGCGCTGGTGCCTGCGGTCGATCTTGGGGCAGTCGGTCGAGCCGCGCTTCTCCTCCTCCAGTCGACGCTCCTGGTTCAGGCAGCAGTGCTTGAATGGCGCCTCCACGTACTCGTTGATGGTCCTCTCGCCGTCCGGTCGCGGCACCGTCAGGCTCACTTCGCCTATTGGACTCCTCGGCGGTGTCTCGTTCGACAGCGGTCCTCGGGGGTTGTTCGCGTTGTTCGCGTTGCTCACGTCGCTCGTGTCCACGTTCCTCGGCCTGCTCCTGAAGGTGCTCGACAGAGGGCTCAGCGGCGCCGTGGCCAACGGTCGGGGGTTCGATGGGGTCGTCTGGGTGACGGCGGTAGCGCTGGTGGACAACGTGGGCGAGGGATTGGCGACGATTGTTTGCGACGCGGTCACGTGCACGGCGGGCAATCGTGGAGGCGGGAAAGGGCGATTATGGTCGTGCACGCGGGATGATTGGATGGCAGGTTGGTGAAGAGCGGTGGCTGGATGCGCGTCCCCGTCGTCCGGGCTGCTGGGGACGGCTTCAGCGGTGCCGTCGAGAGCGCTCCCTGGTGCGTTTCCGCTCGCCTGCGAGGATGGTGGCCGCGAGAGCGGCTGTATCGCATTATTCTGCGACATCGGCTGACCGGGTCTCAGTTCGAGATTCTCGGCTTGGTAACGCGCCGCTGCGTCCACCACGCGACGCATCCGTCGCTCCTCCTTCTTCTTCGCCTCCAGCTCTTCCTCCCCCTGCCAATCGTTTGGAAAACGGACACCAGAACTGACCTCTGGCCCTCCGCCACCTCCTCCTCCTCCTCCTCCTTCTCCTCCGCGGTGTCGACCGAGCGACGACGACGGCGAGAGGATCGCTGCTGGCCCAGTTGGTCCCGTTGCTCTTGCTGCTGATGATCCTGGCGTGGATGACGGCGATGTGGAACCGCGAACCGACAAACCCGACGGTGCCCGCTCGCTAGCCCATTGTTCGTCGACTCTCGGTGTGCCTGGACTCGACGGATGGAGATGCTGCTGGTGGTGGTGGGGTTGCTGGTGCTGTTGATGCTGCTGACGATTAGTTGACTGAGTTGGGGTAGTGAGTGTCGCCTCGTTGATCCGCACTGCCCAGCCCGCGCGAGGTGGTGGCACTCTCGACAAGGGCGTTCCATTAGCGAGGATGGTGCTCGGTAATGCTCCGCGTCCGCTTCCTCTCGCCCTCGCGACACGCGCTTCATCCCCACCTGAAAAAGTACACTATACGTTACCAATCTTTCCTTTCATTTTGTTATTTTCTTTTTTTTTTATTAAATTATGCAGTGACCCAAAAACGAGAAATGAGTTGATCAGCAGTATTTCAGTTGATCGGAAAAGTATTTACCATTGGCAGTAGTGATCAAAAGAAAGTTTAAAATAAATATTTTTAGTGGGACATAAAGGGTGTAGCTGAATAAGTATGGTAAAAAGTGCCCCAAACCAAATTGAACTTGCTATGTAGCAATCGATAGGTTCCTCAAAGAAAACTACTTCTGCCAAGTATCAACCCGATACCACTACTACTAGAGCAGTTACAGGGTGAAAGATAATTTGCAGCTTAAGTTCCATTACTTTTGTTCAATTGAATAGAAAATTATAAAAAAAATCAGAGACACTCTACTCATCGGTGTACATGTCTGAATTTTTTCAGAATTTTCAGTCGCAACACCGAATTTTAAAAAATTCAAAAATATTAAAAATGCCGATTTCATATTCGAAGTATCAAGTGGCCATATTTCTATTTTTACAGTTGTAGCATCTTTGTGTTTCTTTTTCTACTATACCCTTTGAAGGTATAATTCTAATGAAGCTACCTCAGGTACGTCCCTTACCATTTACAATTTAAACTTTTATTTAACCACTACTGTGCAACTTGAATCATCTTCTTGTAGTTAAACTACCACCTAATAACACAGATAACTACAGAATCTCCTCTTCTCAAACCTAACTATCTTCGTGCTAACTATCGACGAAATTGCATTCAAACATATGGAACAACACATTTCATTGAAATCGATCCAGCTATACCAACCATCTCCGAAGAGAAGATAATCCTGAAGAAACGGGATAGTCTACGAAGTATCTGGCGAAGTCTGGTTGAAGCACGAGAGGGGAGGTGAATAGGGAAAATCGAAAGGGATATTCGGGATCACACCTCGACGGAGTCGCGAAGGATGCCGTGAACGAGCCACACTACCTACGTGGCGGCTTCGAGGTAGGTTTGGTCTCTCTGTACGTGGGCGAGCACGGTGCGAGTGGGCGCCCCTGGCCTGTGTGTGCACCGGGGCCTCTTGATTCAGTGGTCACCGGCCCACTCGAAGCGCCCACAGTTGTGGAAGAACCGAGCGTTTTGTTCGGCTCGAGACCGATCGTGTCCTCCACGCATCCGCGCCAGGGCTGTACTCGCCGAGCACGGGGCATTTTTCGAGGAATAAAAAGAGTTGAAAGTGTTCGAGAATTTTGGGCACCTCGGAAGTCCGAAACAGCTTCGGAGAGTTCAGAGAGGCATAAGTGTAGTGGGGGCTTGGTTTCTAGAAGGCAGATATTAAGCGAGGATTTTCGAAAATTTTGAGATTAATATAGAAATATGGAGTTAATTATTTAGAGTCTAGTAGTCAAGTACTAGTTTTAAGTAATAAGTAAAATTTGTTCTAATTTCGAAGCGACTCGAACCCATCACTACTTTGTTAAAAAAACATTTTTGCGAATATCTCGGAAACTAGACCCGACGGTTATTTTCTTCGAAGGAAAAAGTTGTTCAGAATGTTGACTTCTACAACATAGTTAAATTTAATCGAAATCGTTGAACAGGTAGCTTTTCAAGCAGATTAGAAATCCTTTAATTTTAAGAGCAATGCTGTTACTTTTATTTCTTTGTGTAATCTCAGGTGTAGTATTCGACTGTACAGCTTTTACAGTTATAACGCGCTACTAGCGAGGCTAGAGGCGTAATCTGAACGGGCGAATGTTCCGTTTCGTACACAAATCTATGAGTGCCCGTGAGCCTGTGCGCGTCGAGGGCGGAGACGTCTGAGGCTGCAGGCAACAGGAAACCGCGTATTCGTCGAGGATGGGAGAGTAATTGGACAGCAGCGGACGCACGGAAACCCGATGACATTAAATCTGCCTCGTAATCCGTTCAACGCGCCTCCGACCCACTCTCTCTCGGGCCGGGGCCTGCAGAACTGGAAGAAACGGCGTTTGTCGCGCGCAACACCGATCGCGCGTCCTACACGCATCCGCTGTGTAGGTAACCAGGCTCGTACAACCGTGCAGGCGCCCCGACGCTTGCGAAACACGGAATACATTAACTTCCTTGTACAGCGGAGCCTCGGTAATCCGAATTCCACGCTCGCAATCGAAAAACCACGGAATACATTATCTTCCTTGTACAAAGGAGACTCGGTAATCCGAATTCCACGCTCGCAATCGAAAAACCACGGAATACATTATCTTCCTTGTACAAAGGAGACTCGGTAATCCGAATTCCACGCTCACGATCGAAAATTATAAATTGTAAATTTGGAAATATTAATATTGTCTAGTGTTTGGTTTGTGGAGGTGAGCAGCTCGGCTTCTTAAAAGCTGAATTTAGCTAAGTTTGGAAAATATGTTATGTGGGTTAATGGTGGAGCGCTATGTCTGTTGCAAGAAGGCTTTCGTCACTGGGTATATTATGTGGTTTGGTGAGGTAAAAGTGGGCAAAAGGGAGTTGGCAGAATTTAAAGGGATCTTAAGTTTCTTGTAATATAGAGTATTGCAGTGGAAACTTATGATTAGGTTTCTATGACCAACCGAGAATATTCAGTTTCACTGTGGTACTTGAATAGTTAAGTGCTATATAGAGTTTTCTAGGGTGTAGATTAGGTTAAGTATTTGAATCTCTGCGCCAAGAGAATCGTAGACAAAAAAGGGCAGAGATGTGCTTGACACTGCGCATCGTACTGTGACTTTCAGTTATCTTTAAACACATCAAGGAACAAGCATAAACTATATAATTAATTTGAATGATAAATGTATATCTTTTTTTTAAATTTAATGTGATTAGAAGGTAGTACATTCTCTTCGTGAAGGTTTGCAATTTTTGGTACGATACTTTTGAGTGGATGGTACGTGGCGTAAGAATTGAGAGGATGTGTGCGCGCGCGAACATGCAACTCACGCGGTCCGAACACGTGTGAAGCCACGCAATACGCGATGGAAACGCGCGCAAACTATGGAACGAGCGAATGAACACACGCTGCAGAGTGTCGAGCGCACGGGCGTGTTCGTGAAGAAACAGGCGGTCCATTCAGAGAGAGGGTGCACTCGGAGAGGAATGCGCGAGCTATCGCCCCGACCGACTGCCATAGGTCAGAGCTTTTAGCCGTTCTATACGGCCGAGCGCAGATAAGGGGAACGTTCTGTGAGCTTGTGCAGCCGGTGTACCGTCCACCGAATCTCCTTCGCTCTTTATCGTCTCGCGAGGACAGATACTCTCCCTTTATCATCGGTATATTGTTGTCCAATAATGGAGATCCACTCGCTAATGGGTTTCTGGAAGTCTGAAATTTGGAGATCTCCACCATGAGATTTCAGAGCTGGAGGTCTGAAAGTTGAAGCACCCGAAGTCAGGGCTGCACAGGGAGCCTTTTTCAGCGCCTGGCGGCGAGCAACCGGCTGTGCATGGAACTGCCCCGTTGCTAAGGGTAGAATCAGTGAGCAGAACTGCAGTAGTGTTGGTGCGGGCTCGTAGGCACGTAGTGTGAGTATATATATATATATATATATATATATATATGGCTGGGTTTCTTGTGGGGTTCCAGTGCGGAGCAGGTCCCGTAATATAATTCGGTGGGGTCATGAAATTTCCAAAACATTTCCTACTGCCGGCATTTCGTATGACTTGACGGTTCAATTTTACTGATAATAAAACATTTATTGCTAATAATACTTATCTTTTCAGCGGTACATAAAATAATTAGAAAGTTAATACTATACAAACAAATAACTCGGACACAAAGAAAACAAAATTTTAAGTAACGTTATATATTATTTATAAAAGCTAGAACATGATATATGAACACCCTAAGTCACATGTATAGTACGCATCTTTATTCATATATCATGTTCTAGCTTTTATGAATCATATATATGGTTACTTGAAATTTTGTTTTCTTTGTGTCCGATTTATTTATTTGTATAGTATTAACTTTCTAATTATTTTATGTGTCACTGAAAAGATAAGTATTGGTAGCAATAAATGTTTTATTATAAGTAAAATCGAACCGTCAAGTCATACGAAATGCCGGCAGTAGGAAATGTTTTGAAAATTACATGACTCCACCGAATTATATTACGGGACCTGCTCTGCACTGGGGCCTCACACGGAACCCAGCCATATATACTTAAGCTACGCGCCTACGAGCCTGCACCTACACTACTGCAGTTCTCTTCACTGATTCTACACTTAGCAACGGGATAGCACGACGCACGGCTGGTTGCTCGCCGCTAGGCGCTGATAAAGGCTCTCTGCGCAGCACTGCCCTAAGTTGAAGATCTCAAAGTTAAAGATCTGTAAATTGGAGATCCCTAGGTTCAAATTCCCCAATTTGGAGCTCCCCAAGTTAGAGATCCCCAAATTGAAGCTCCCCAACATGGAGTTCTCCAAGCTGAAGCTCTCCACGTTGGAGCTCTCCAAGTTGAACCCTCTCAAGTTGGAGCTCCCCAATTTGGAGTTCCTAAAGTTGGAGATACCAAAGTTGAAGACCTCAAATTGGCAACCTACAAATGTATAATTCACTATACTCCACAAGCTCTCCTACTAACCATACACGGCGAATATAGAAGTAATATGCAAGGTTCGACTATACATTCTACTATACACAGAGACGGAACGAGGTGAATTTTCATTGAAAACGGTAGATAGAGGGGAAAGGAAGTGCCTGGTGCACGCGAGGAATTCGTTCTGTCACGCTAGAGGAGATATCCACGCGTAGGTCAGCCGCTGAATAAGCGTGCCTTCCGAGTAACGATAAGGTAAGTCACGAATCAATTTGTGAATCACGCTGTAGGTATATGGAACGAGGAGGGTTTCGCAGAAGATTGCCAATCACGTAATTGTGACACGATGATTGTTCCACGCTAATATCCGCGTGGCGATGATGATGATGATGATGATGGTGATGGCGATAATGATGATGATGATGATACGTCCAATGTTTAGCGTACAATCACGTTTCAGGTTCGTTTAGCGTTCCTCATTGTTTTGTCGTGTGCAGAATGATAATGACGCGCGATTTCACCGTTTATGTTTTGAAATCGGCGTGATAGAATGTTCAAGGAAAAGAAAGTGCGATAAATAACGCCAATTGTTATGAGGAATTCTTTTGCATCCGGTTGCACGTGTAGGTAATCTTTAACACTCACTGTTTCAGAAATGAGAAATCGATAAGCTGCCAGCGCGTGGATTAATTGCACCTGCCTCACCTTCGATAAGGAAAGATCACGGAGATACTCCAAGTTTCAATAACAGGAAGAGAAATTTAACGTATGATAAATATATTTCTCTATATTTCTATGTCAATATGTATTTGCATTCCCAATGTCCTATCTCTCTAAAGTTACATTTCTATTCCTTTGTGATACCAAAATAAATTGCATAAAAGAATTTCTCAAAAAATATATATCTACAGAAACAGAAATATAGACAGAAAAGTAGAAAATGATTCATTCTGTGATACCAATGCCCACAACATAATTTTCGTCGGAAAGCCACTTACATCTCCGACAGGATGTTCCAAATAAAGTTCGCGTAACTGTCATCTCCACGAAAAATGATAATTTTTAAATGACGTTCCGGTACAGATTACGCTTTAATTCGCGACGGAAGTCCCCGCGATAAGACCGGACGTGCTTCCGTTCAGTAGAGTTATCTGGTACTGCAGTTCAAACGATACCACAACCCAAAAAGACGTCATTCCATGCACCACACAGCGTATTGTAACACTAAATTATACGATATCATCATTAATTTCCCCAATATTAAAATTTGAAAGATAAGCGTTGCGCTCCGTGCGGATATCCCATAGACTCGTTTATCACCCACACAAATCGAACGCCTACGTGGCGTTTTCCGCACGCGGTGTATCAACTTAATCCTTCATTCAAGAAACGACAATAAATACAAGAGCATCAAGCCAACAATTTCCACTGTCAAAGTCACAATAATTTACGACTCCTCAGCTTTCAGTCTTTCACTTTAGAAATACTTCAGTTCGAAAATACGCGCGGCAATAGTATTTCCCAACTTCCACTAAGAATATCATCTAACTCCCATCACCGCCGAGGAAATCTAATCAATGAAAATAGAGAAGCAGCCGTGGCGAGGACTTACTGAAAATTCATGGGACTAGCGAAAATCCAGAAAAGAACGTGGGCTCGCCCACGCCGGGGCCGACGTGATCCCTCGTTGGAGGCGTGTCCGGCGTTCTCGTTTCGCGCACGCGCACAGCACAACGCGACACGGCTCCGGAACGGCGATTCCGTTCGAACGGATCTAGGAACGTCCTCGAATTCCAGCGGACGGCAGCTGCTCGTCGCCCTCTCGTCGTCCCGCTCTCATTTCCCGTCCGCTAATACTTCCTGGGGTCTGGATCCGCCGCCTGGCGTACAGTGCTTCTCCGCCGTGTGGCCGCACGTCACGCGCGCACCAACAAGACTCCACCACACTCGACGGGGGCTTCCGTTCGAACTTGCGCCGCGCTTCCGCCGGAAGTCTTTCGCTCCGGGAACGTGCAACGGTTCACCAATACACTACTGCCACGAGCAGTGTTGCCTTCTGTCGCCAAGAGCGCGCGTGCACGCGTAGTCTTATCCGGCCGAGGATCGTGCGCGAGGAGCGGCGACGGTCGAGGCGAGGCTCGCGAACACGCGACGGGCGATGAATGGGCGCCGATCGATACGGGGGAAACGTCAAAAGCCGGAGCGAACGTGACGACGGCTGGCAAACGACTGACAACGGGCTCGCCGCGAGCGAGTCGAGCTGCCGAGTCGCGGCGGGACGGTGGGGGGAGCGCGGCGAGGATTGGACGGCTCGCCGGGGGCCACGGAGTGGGGGCGCCAGCGGGACGCAGGACGCGGGAGTGGGGGAGGGAGAGAAGGAACGACCGGCGCGGCGAGGCGGTGTAGGGGGGAGGGAAAGCAGGAAGAGAGAAGGTGGGAAGGAAGCCATGAATGGCGACAGTCGGGCGAGGGGAAGCGGGGACACGGAGAGAGGAACGTTGGGGGAGTAAGGGGGGACGGACGAGGGCCGGTCGAGTTCCGTGCACGGTATGCCATCTGGCGATATCGTGGCCAACGACTCGTTCGCAACACGAAGCTTTTTATGAATGGGCGGAAGCTATCATTGAAGCTTTAGATTGAATGAAAACATTACCTATGTCGTCACACCGTGTATACCGCCCGACAGCGTCGCCACGGCGACAGTGACGCCCGACGGACGTCTCGCCTCGAGGTGGCTATGCTTGCGTACCGATTTTTTCCCTTTTTTCTTTGCTTTCCTCGGACGGAACGTCGGTCTACATCGCGCAACCCGCGCGCACTCGGTGTGGGAACTTCTTTTCGGTGAGGCGGGAGTGGCTGCCACGGGGCGTATAGTGAGATTGGAGTATTCCTTGAATTTAGAAGCTCTTGGAAACTTTGAAAGATACTGAAACTCGTGGATGCTTGTAATATAGAAAGTTTTCGACGAGGAGACTCGAACGTCCGTTGCTGGACGCCAGGGGAGTTCTCGGTACCGCGCGGAGCAAGTTATTGATCGAATTTCGAGCGTACTCTAGTGTTTTTCCTGTACCAAAGGCATTTTAGACAGTGGGCGAAAGGGTGGTGTAGGTAACAGGGGATCGGGTGAAATGTTACGTGGCGGTTTTAACCTTTTGGGGGCTATGGACGCAGATATGCGTTTGGTCAGTGTACGCTGGGTGTGCGGAGAACGCCCATAGGCGTTCGACGACTATGAGTCAGAAATACGAATAAAGGAGTTCCGCACGCGACGTATGCTGAGTGTTCGAATTGTCAGCAGCTAAAGTTAATAAAACTTTTTGGATAGTAGGAGGATTGAAAAACCTATGGATGAATGGAGTACTGTTAGGATTTGATAACAATGCTGTTTTTGAATTGGACGAGTCTCGAAGCTTATCAAGTAATCGGGTTGCATCTTTCTTCGGGTATATTTAGTCGACCGACCACGCATGCTTGGCTATACTGCCACGATCTCTCACCTACACGTTTATGGTACCTACTCCATTATTTGAAACGCCGCTGTGTCGTTAATATTGATCGGTCGTTGCGATCAATCGTGACGGGTGTTCCCGTTAGTGTCGACTCGAAGGTCGCATTCGCGCTGGTTGCACAGAATATTTTGATGGTTATTTTTTCTGGGACGTGCGGGCATTTGCAACCTCAGCCCTTCGAAAAGGAGTGAAAATCATTTTTACAGTCATTTTGACAAATTTGCAATAAGTTAAAGGAGAATTGAGGACCTTGCGGCAAAAACTGTTTATAAGTGGATCTCAGTTATTTTAGTTTTGTTTTTATTTGGTCTTGTATGCAGTATATTTTCTTTTGTTATATTTTTGTAATTCCAGAAATATTTAAAAGAAATCTGAAAATTTCTTAAATACGTATAAATATTTCTTTACTGTTTTAATTATATTTTTCTGTGTATAAAAATTCGAAAACCGGTTCAGCCGGTTTTTGGCAATAGTGGAATTAAAAATTTGTTTTTGTATGTACCCTCATTTTGACCTTATTTTGAATCATTTCTCGCTCGGAAAAATTCTCCGGGTGTTTTAGAAAGATTAAAAAGGAACCAACTGGTTTTGCCTGGTAATCCCTCATTTCCTCTTTTTGGACGAGTGTAATTACTAAACTTTCCGCCCCTCCTGAACCACTTCGTAGCTTATTTCACTGTTCCGCCGTTTAATTTCTAGCACGGAAGGAAAACATGTGAAAGTCGAACACCTACCGCGGAAAAATTTCATATTCCAAGTAAAGTAAACGCGGTGCTAAGGCGAAACAAAGCAATTCGCATATTCCCCCTATGGAAACCAAGATACGCGAACAATACTCGCTAAATCCCCGATCGATTTCGCGATTGCTAAGCTACCCGTTATTCTCAACCGTGGACGACCATAAGAGAAAAATAGTTGCTGGGAAAGCGGTGGAAACATTCATATACACCTCCGCAAAAGGCACCGTGGCCGTTGAAGACGATCTTTAACAAAACAGAATTTCTGCTTCTCATTAAGGGGGTATTCTACTGTGACAGCCGGAGAAAGGACAAATCGGCCCATCGAGACTTCCTTGAGGTAGAGGAACGCGTTCTCTATGGAGCCAGGCGTGGCAGATTAGTTGTATATAAGTAGAATTTTCCTCACTAGAACTGTTTGCAAAACTTTAGATGCATTTTTCGCAAAATGATTGCCACGATATCTCAAATTCTACTTGACCGATTGGGCCCGTCTTTTGCACACATCTTCAGCAGATGTGTCTCTATCAGCCCTAGTAGATTTAGGCAAAATATTTCTCTTTTCTAATTTTTCTTTAATTTTATAGCCTCCAAAAGACGTAAAAAATCGCAAAAGTCGACACTTGAATGTTCAAATTGCAGCCATTTTAAGAATTTTGGAAATTTCAATCCAAATCTACTATCTGCGATAGTCATACCCGAATAATTTAAGAATATTTTTGGTTTTTCGTTTCGGAGGAACAGAACGACCAGAACCATGGCAGTAAATCCAGCAATTTTTTCGAGGTGGTCAGCTTTCATGGGCTGTGGCGCCATCTTTATTTCTTATTTTCAACCAAAAAAAATTTTCATTCATATTTCAAGATACACTAAATATACTGTAAAAAGTTCAGCCTAAAAATCTCTCATTAATTCCATAAAAAAAATCCTGAAGAACGTAAAAAAATTGCATACCACAGTACAATACCGCCTTAGGCCTCGTTCACATTATTCAAGTTACTTGCTTGAAATTCGCTTGAATTCAAGTAACGTGAAACTACATTACCAATGTGAACCAGTTCTTCACTTGACTTGAAATATCCTTCCAGATTTCTTTCAAGTTTAAACTGAAGTAGACTTCCCACTTTCCTTGCCTTGAAATACAACTAGACTAATGTGAACGAGGCTTCATACATAGAAAACTAGCTATATAACCCATAAATTATCAAGTCCAGCAATGTCAGTCTTCCGCGTATAGGTATCTCACTCATTGCCCTACCACAAGAGCCCAACACCGCTCCGGTGAGTATCCGCCTTTAGCAACAGCGACTGCTGCGCGGCCGAGTCGAGAGAGCTGGCTACTCAGCGCTCCGCGCGATCACGGCTGAATGAGTTCCCCGGGCGTACTATACTATCAATAAGTTGGTCTAGCATGTTCGCGGGGCGGCGTTGATTCAGTACCAGTGTTTGCGCGAGCGTGCACCGTACTACGGCGTCGAACGAGAGGCATCCTTTCGTTCCGTTTCGTGCGGGCCTCGCCTCTACGGGGAACAGCCGTCGCTCGATGCCACTGGCGCAAACCAGTCGGGCGAACGAGCCGAGCCGAGCCGAACGAAGGAAAGGACAAGAGAGGGCGCGGATAGAGAATGGACGGAGAGGAAGGGATAGGCTGTCTCGTTCTGCCGCGTTACACGCTTCTATATTTATCCCACTCATTAATTCTGTCCTCGTCGTGCACCGTTCATTCATTCGATCGCCCGTCTCTCTCGATCCCATCGCGCACAGTCGACCGTCGCCGCCGCGTCTCTCTCTCTCTCCCTCTGCCGCGTACGCACGTTCATTCATCTCCCTCTCTGTCCGACCGCGTACCATCTTGCCCCTCTCGCTCTACGCCGCTGCCTCTCTCTTGCTCGCGCCTGCGCGCCGTCCTTCTCTGGCCTTCCCCCCTCCGCCGCTCCCCTCCGACGAGAAGGCGTTCTGGTTCGTTCACTCAGTCGCGCAACTAGCCACGTCGCTCCCACTCACCCCGTACCCCCCACCACCGACACACATCCGCACGACAGATGCCAGTAGCGTAACAACCAGCTCCGCGGATTTTCGAGCGGATAAAGGTAGGTTTTCAACCATTACAAAGCCGATTTTCTCGGAACTGAAGCGCGATATCGGCAAAAGTTACTCTTTCTTTTCGACTTACAACAAGTAAATAAGTCGACGAGAAAGAATAAACTTTTTGAATATTGCGCTTCATTTTCGAGAACAGCCACTTTGAATGTTTTCACATCGTCCAGTCGCGTGTTGGAAAACCTACCTTAAGGCTCTATGGTGTGACGGGGAATTATTATTTTGAATCTCAGTTGTTAAGTATTTTGGCCGTAGTTTTGATAGAGAAATGGGTGAAAATGGTCTGGGTGATGGGGATATTATTACGGAACCGTATTTCAAAATACGAGGGATAGGTTTAGATGGGGCAGGGGCGTTTGTGGAATGTGCAGGAGGGTTTAGATAGAGTGGATCGTGTAAATAAACATGCCATATGTGAATAGGAACTGTCTGGGATCTTGCGCGAGCAGTTCGGTTAGCGTTTAGCAAATTACACCGTGCGTTATCTGGCAAGCGCGGACCTGGCCGATCGTGTGTCAACGATAGATCCCATATAGTTGCGTAACACTGCACTTCCGGGTCGCGGTCCCCGCAGTGCCACACGAAAACTAAATAGCGCTGATAAAACGTCGGTATCGCTCGTTCGAAGTGTAATATTTCTTTCGGTGTATCTCGCGCGTCGCATCGGCAGCGATACCGTGTCGAACTGCACATGCTGTATCGCGAAAGCTTATCGCTGACAATTGCCTCGAACCACGCGGCACGATCTCCTTCGTGCTCGTATTCGAGTGGTTACCTTCTACGGAGCGCGCACTTTCCGTCGCATATTTTCAACAGTATTAATTGGTGGCGAGAGTTGAAGCAATCGTGGAACGTTTTCATGTGGAAAGGCGGTTGGAGCGATCGGTTTCGCGTGTTTTGAACAGGGTCCCGCGAATTCGGCGACACGCTACTGAAGCGTAGAAAGACAAGCGCGCAGGAACGCTAAGCGAAGCGGGCGAGCAGCGAGCAAACAGCCGAGTAAACTTTGACGAGGGCTTGGCTCGCCTCCGAGCAAACATCTGTGCGCTAAGAAATTTCTATATAAAATCAATTCGAATCCGCGGCTGAGATACTGGCGAGAACCATTCAACACCCACGGACGGTGATGAAAGGAAACCTTTGCGATCAGGCTTCCCCTTTCAGTTGTGGAGACTTTTCTGGGAGAACTTTTACTGCGGACATTCTGTATTTAAATACTCAGGAGTTTCAATATCTAAGTACCACGATTATTGAAGTACTCGAGTACCTGCGACTCCGTGTTTCTAATTATCTAAGCAAACAGGTATTAATATTTCCAGGTACTAAAGTAATCTTGCGGTTAGGTGTCAAAGTACACCAGGGAATGAGTACCTGCATGGCCGAGTACTAGAGTTAGGAATCAGCGTCCTCGATACCTAAATGTCCGAGTTTTCAAATATCCAAATACCTACCTCAGTATCGGAAATTTGCGTGCCCCAATACTTAAGTATCAGAGAACCTACGTGCCTCAATAATTAAATTTCCGAGTACTCAAACACCTAACTATCCAAGTACTCACGTGCCCGAATACCTAATTACCCGAGTACTCGCATCCCCCGCTATCTAATTATCCGAGAACCCCTCTTTCCAAATACTCAAATACCGTAATACTGAGATATCGAAACACGCAAGTATCCAAATACCCGCATACTTTAGCCCACTTTAACCCAAATCACACTCTACAGATGCCCGCGCCGTTCGCATTCTTCCACAAGAAACAAGAGACAATCCCCGAGGAGAGGAGCACGAATCCACAGAAGCTCCTCTTATTGCGAACGGCGCGGCGCGGCGCGGCGACCGAAGTCGGGCGCGCTCGACTAATAGCGAAGAACTGGCCACGCTCGAGAGAACGAGCGGCGCGTACGCGCGGCGAGTCAGCGAGCGCGTCAAAGCGGCCACAGTTTATTTCGAGCGTTTCCGATTCTCGAGAGGGTAGGCGCGACTCGCGTGCCTCGAGCCAAGCCAATTACACAATGGCCCGCGGGGAAAAGCGCCTTGGCTGCTTTCAGGCAATCACCCGTGCAACAAGGCCTTCTTCGTTCAACGCCGCGCTTCGAGCAACCGAAACCGTGGCGGAAAACAGTGAAAGCCGGCGTTACACGGGGAAAGAGAGAGAAGGGGAGAGGAGTTGACAGTGATCCAAAATATTTTTCTTTCAACGTACCGTGCCGCGCGAGGCTCGTCCACGCGCGCTAAGGTAAAATTAGAGGCGCTCCGTGAAGTTATTTTAATGAGAATTCTGCTTCTCGCTGTGTCAAGATCGCGCCAGTCTAACCGGGGGCTGCTATAGTGGTCTCACGATGCGCCGCAAAACCAGCGCGCTGCTATCTTTTGAACCGGGATGTCTATTTCGCGACAAAGTCAAGGCTCTAACACTGTGGCCGACGATAGACCTTTATTTACCGTTCCGTTCGTTCATACCTCTCTCTCGCTCTCACTCCGCCACACTAATTCTAGCTTTTTATCTTGCTTGAAGTACAGAGAAGGAAAAAGGATTTGGAATAAATATATTGTTAATAAAATTGGTCATTATAGGGTGTGTGTGGAAGGGAGGAGGGGTAGGGGCGCGGCGCGCTTGGGTGCAATGCAAAATAACAGGCTACTACGTGGCAGCGATAATAAGGAAATGAAGAAGCGTGTATTAATTTGTGGCGTCGTTTTCCAGGATGTTGCGGCTTTTTGTCACGTCCGACAGGGAACGCGCGCGCCCCACGCAGCGAAAACGGCGCGACAGATGTTTGTCGGCCACCGTGTTCGACTTCCCAGCGCAACGCGTCGTCGGTAGCTACTGTTTCGATTACTATCGTTCGTGACAAAGTGGCCAGAGTAGTTATGAAAAGTGAGAAATTAATTGTTATGCAACATTTGGAACTTCAAATACGGGAACTCCGAAGATGGGAGCTTCAAAGTTTGTAATAACTGGGATGAGCTTCAAACAGTTACCATGGCCAGGTGTAATGGCATAAGGAATTTAGGAATTATTTTGAGAATATACTCGTTGCAATAGATATACAAGGAAATATGATGAGGAAAGTAAGTACACATTTGATTGGAATGTAAGTGTAGACTTAATCGTAACGAATCGTAGGAACTTGGTTAGTTGTTAATAGATTATAAAAAATCGCTTCACTAGCCAAGCTTAAAAACAAGGAGACGAGTTTACAGAATTTTCGTAGCAACTTTTGGGCCAAGCGGATCCTCGTGAAAGAGACAATCGAGTTTTATGAATATCGAACCCTGTAAGCGATCCCTAGGTCGTTTGCCCCGGGCCTGCGAAGCCCCTCGGAGAGGCATGGATACGGTCGTTTACGATGACACCGAGTCGCAGAAAGAAATTTCGGGGAACCCTCGAGAGGAGGGGATCTAGTCATTTTCTGACAATAGCAAGGGAGGAAGAGAAGACAATGGGGATATCGTAGGATCCGTTCTTCCCTTCCCGGTCTCCGGTTTTCTGCCACCTTGCGTTACCTGTTCCCGCCGTACCTGCAACACCAGCACGTCCTGCTACCTTTATCCCCGGCATCGGTTTCAAATTTAAAGCGCAATAAAATCATTCGGCGAGGTATCGCGTTTTCAGAGAAAGAAAAGGCTGGCTTTGTATGATTTACGACGGTGATTAACCTTCCGGGTACCTACCCAATCGCCATAGGAATATAATCAATCATTTATTTGCCGCGCGTCTTCCGCTATGCTATCTACCGATTGTTGTCGTTCCCCGAACATTTGGACCTCCAACTATGGAAATTTAAAAATAGGAACTCGGTCGTTTAAAACTCCAAAGATGCAAGCTTCAAAGTTTCGAACTCCAAAGATGGGAACTCTAATGATGGAAACTCCAAAATTTGGAACTTTAAAGCTTGGGAACTCCAAAGCTTGATATTCTAAAGTTTGGAACTCCAAAGATGGAAACACTAAAGTTTGGAACTCCAAAGCATAGAACTCCATAGATGGGAACATAAAAAATGAGAACTCCAAAGACGAAACTTGAAAACATTAAAAGCCCTAACTATGGAACTTCCAAGGATTAGAACCCCGAACGGCTCGACTTCCTCGAAATGTTCTAACAAAATCGTGTTGATCGGTGGCAGCCGTGTCTGGTGGCCGGGGGCTACTCGAGGAATCGACGGGGTTACCAGCAAAAACTGGTGGGTTACTGTCAAAGCAACGATGCTTTTTTTCCCCCCTCGGCGTAGACGCAGAATTACACGCGTTACGCGAGGCGGGAGGTTCACTGGCTGCTGGGCAGAGCTGGCACACGAGAAATGGAATGTGGACACCATATGGCCGGGATATCTTCGCCCAACCACCCACTCGTCGTCGTCTTGGGTGCTTCGAGCTGCTCGTTCCTTCGCACTCGTCGACGGAGCGTTTTACGCGCGCGTTAGCGAAAGTAGCCTCGTCGCAATCCAATACCGTGTGAAGATCAATCAATCGATCGATCAAATCTTTTATCTAGTAGAATAAAAATTATGAATTTATAAAAAAAAAAGATTTTAGAAGTGTCGTTTAAAAATATTAACAGTACATGCCAAAAATAAGAAACAATTTTTTTATATAATAAAAGACTATCACTTTTTAATTGTCCGTTACATCATATTATGTTTATAAACCAGAGATTGTATAAAAATTCAAGTTTCTCCTTTCTCCCACGCTCCCTTTTGATTTACTAAATTTAATATTCTTTCCAAAGTTACTATCTTCACTAATTTATCGAGAGTATTAATTTTCAGCACTCGAAGAGGTGAAATCTTCAAGTTACAAGCTCGTTTTCTGCTCGTATAATTTTCTCCCACTCAGGATTTTCCCCAACACGCGTCAGGGCCCCGGAGAAAAGTTCATTAGCAATTTCAGCGTGATCGCGCGCGCGATACTCGCGGAATGGAAATTTATAGCCGGTATTACCACATTCGCGTTACGTGAAATCATTTGCTGGCTGGAAATATTCTGATTGCGAGTGTTCAGGAGACACCATTTTATTCCAGCTTCGTCTGCTTGAATGTTTGTACCCCAAGTGCAGCGGAATTTCAATTATTCCAGCTAATCGGTGGACAGAACCAGACAGTCTACTTCTTTCAGTTACTCAAACGATTGCAAAGGCTGCGACATTTGAGTGCTTTCGTTGCATTTGAAGTCACGTGAAAGTGATAAGACTGCAAGCTAAATAGATTGGAAATTATTGTCGACATGACAGTTTTCCTGTTTTCAGGCCATAGTCTTCTCTTTTCCTTAATGAAGTCAGGCGTCTCATCAATGCTTAAATTACGAAGAAATTGAAGTCGAATCCAGTGACATTAAATTTGTCAAACTTTCCCAATATGCAAACGGGTAGCAAAACGATCGCGAAAGTTAAAAAATGTAAATATACCATTTATAATGTAAATAAAATATAAATATCCATTTTTCATCCTCCTCCGATTCATTAAAAACTGCCAGACCTCCCTCAAAAACAAAAACTCGTAAACGATTACCTTAAAAAAACCAACACAAAATCACACCTCGTTCACACACCAGCTTTAAAAAATTCCTCGCAATTCAAACAAGCCACCATCAAGAGTCCCCAGAAATTCCAGCCGCAATAAGTCCCAAAGAACACTCAGATCCAGCTCGAAAGCAGCGACCATTCCCAAAAGCGAACACTCGTAGACTCGTCCGCGTTGCGAATTAAAAATGCAAAGTAATGACAGAGAGCGACGCGGGGCCCGTCGCGGAGTCGACGAAATACGAGGCGACGGGTCGAATATTTCGCGGCGGAGACGGCTGGGGGCCCGATTATCCAACGGGGAGAGAAATCCGGATACCGAATGCGCGGTCACGTACGCGCAAGTTTACGTATTCGCGTGCGTCCATATAAATACGAGCCCACGCACGGCCCACACGGCCCCTCGGCGGCGAGGGGCGCGCGTGTGTGCCTCGTGGAGCGGCCTGGCCCCCCTGCACACCTTCAAAAACTATTTTCGACGTGTGTACGCGCGGCGACGAAGAGCACGGGGCCGCGGCGGAAACCTCTGTTTCACGCGCGTAAACATATTGCCCCGGCCTACATGTGCCACACGCGATATCCATCCGAGCCGCGAAGAAATTTCTCTCGTTAAGGGAGCCGCGGACGGTAGCGATGGGCCCGAGTGCGACGCGAGGCCCAGTGGAACTGGGGGGGAGGTGAGGCGCGCGGTGGGAGATAGTGTAATCGGCTGGGAGAGCACTGGTCGGGAGAGAATGCGAAGGGTTTGGGGGATCTGATGTTGAGGATGGAATTATTATTATAATAATTATTTGCCCTGATTAATTATTAGGTGCCTATCTGCGATGTGTAGGTTAAGCAGGTATAAGTAGAATTTTTGTCCGTCAATTTAACTACTATTATTATTACATACTGTATTCTATAATAAAAAAAAGTTGCAATAAAGCCCTTAATTACAAGACGTTGACATCGCAGATAGGTACCTAATACTTAAGCAGGGCAAATCGTTATCTAAGTTGATCCTCTTAACATGAACATAATTTTAGTTTGAAATAAGTGTAGGTAGATTATTAGGTGGTGATGTTTGCGAGGATTGTAGAGACCTATGAGAGGTGTACAACTAATTTCATTTGTCATTAATGGATGAGTTGCAGTGGTAATGCAATTGTGCTACAACTATTTGTGGTTAAATTTAGCTGAATTCTTAGCGGGGTAATTTTTGCGAAGACCTAAGGGAAGTGCACAGAGTTTTATTTGTTATCAAAGCTAATGCAATTTGGAATCTTTATATCCAAAGATGAATGAATCAAGGTCAATGCCTGCATTAGTGTACCTATGTACATATATCAAAAGAATCCCCATTGAAGTCTCTATAATTGAAGAGTCCTGGTAGAAAAGACTGCAAGTACTAAAGATCAAATTCTATACCTACTATAATATTACCACCGTCACGTTCCTCGACCACTCTTCAATTCTCACTAATAAATTGAAATCTGACATAAAAGTGTCGCAACCGAAATTTTCTCGGCGCTGTTCCCTTAATGTCCCCAGTGCAGAAATGGTCCCTGTACTCCATATTTCTCGAGAGCCCCAATGGGACGTCTGTGTCGCGGTGTATCGTGGGGGGGAAAAGGTAAGGCTGAGGAGTGTTGGTGTTGTTCCATGTTCTGCAGCATCATTCCTCGTCTCGGTATATATCAACGTCGATCTCGCTGGCAACGCATTCTGAATGAAACCACGTTCGAGCGGCCGTACGTACGGGCGAACGAAGAGGATGGACGGACGGACAAGCAGACAGATGGACGGTCGAGGGGGTCAACGTTCCCTTCCCTTCTCTTCAAGGACGGCCAGAGGAGAGTTAAAGAACGGCCGAGCGTAGGAGCGGTGACGAGCCACGCGAGCAGTGGGGAAAAAGAAAAAGGGAGAGCAAATGGAGGCTTGCTTCGGGAGTACCTACGAATTTTCACGGGGCTACGGATAGGGGGCCATTATAGCCCCGGATAGGTAGCTCTTTTAGGTGTCTTGCAATGTTCGATCTTTTTAACCCTTAACCGGTAACATGCAGTCTGGAAGACACCTGCAGAATTATTTTTCCTATATTTTCATTAGAAAATATTTAGAGTATGACGTGTCGTGAAGGCAACTTTCAGTGGTTTTGAAGAAAACATGCAAAAGCAGCTTTTCAAATATGTAATAAAGTCACGAATAATTCCAGTATATGTTAAAAATATATTTAGGCTCGACAACGTGAAAGTATTAAAGAGGAGTGAAATATAAGTTAGTAAAATTGGGAAATCCAAAAAGTATTTATAGTTTAAACTGTGAACAGTAACAGAAATAAAATAGTTCCATTGGGAGGAATTGTATCTTGAAATTTATAGTTTATAAATTGAGGGTTGCTTAGGATAAATTAGTGATACTAACATAATTACTTTACAAGTTCCATTTATGCACTGCCTTCAGAGTGCAATTACGAATAATCATAACCACCAACATAGCATCTGTTTAATTTTGTACTCATTGCTTCACAGTAATGTACATAAAAAGCATATTAAGTATAATAAATAAAATAATAAAATAATACAAAAACCCTTTTCACCACCACTATATAGCTCCGTTCAGGATGAAAAAGAAGATAGTAGAGGTAAGTCCTCTAAAAATCGCTTCTCTTGCCACTACTACTTATATTCTTTGTACACTAATGGGACTTTCCTGTTTATAAATAAATAAATAAATAAATAAATAAATAAAAATATAATGCAAGGGCCCCACTGTCTTCAAATGTGCAGCAACCCAAAATCTGCAAAATGGTACACTTCAACACGAAGCACACACCTTACCATTATCAATCTTTTAATCAAAAGCAAATTCAACCCCCAAAGAATCTCTCACCATGCTCACAACCTCTCAAGACTTGCATCGACTGACTTCCAAAGGTGGGCCCAGCAAGGTATCGCCTCCTCCCGTCCACGTGCACGCGAGAGATCGCTAGGAAAACGAAACGGCGAGAAATAAAAGAGCAAGGAGACAGGCCACGGCGAAGAAGAAGAAGAAGAAGACGTCGAAGAGGAGGCGAGGAGCAAAAGGAAAAACAGTGAAACGCGTGGTTCTCGTTCTTAACTCGGCGCAGAGGTCGCGCACCTCGATTCCCCGGCCATGTATCGCTGTCATAGCCACGGTCTGGCCTTTATCGCGGCAATTCGTAAAAGTGTTCTGGCTGATAAGGAGTGCGCCGTTCCACGCGATAGAGGAGTGCAGCCATGTGGGTCAGCCTGCCGGAGAGAGCGCAGAAAAACTCTTTCGAAACACCGACAAAATCGGTCCCCCATTTTTTAAATGCCACTCCGCGGTATCCGCGCTTCTATCGATCGATCGATCGATGAATTAATTAACGTCCCCGACAGTCAACGTGCTACTGTGTGCCGCTACTGTGGGAAATAGTGGTGGTGTACAGAAAATAGGTGTTAGCGAGCAATAGTGATGCTTCCAATGCGCCTGCGCAAGCAGAAGATCAGTTTCATTGCGCAACTATGAATTTAGAGGTTAGGTATCGCTAGAGAATTCATGCCGCGATGTGAAAGGTACCACGGCTCCGCCCACTTCCCCACCACGTCCTGCGCACGCGCACTGGAGACCTCACGCTCGAAGAATTCTCTGAAGTTCGCGTTAGTCTTCAAGGATTTTTGTGCAAATTTTCTGAGGATTCTTAAATAGAATTCGGTTGCGAATTGACCACCCTTGAGTACTCGCTTCCACGCAAGCACCTTTCACCCAATCAGTGACGCTCATTCTGGGAAATCTTGATCGGTATTTCATCGATGAAACATTTATTGGCCCCGTCGATGCCCATTTGGGGATCGCGGCAGGCGATGGGTTAATTATAAATATCGTGTGGCCTGCTTCGACGTAAAAGGCATTAACGGGCCGAGCGCGCCCCGTTTCCATAGGCAGAGATCGAAGGAGCCCGGGGGACGTCTTCTGCGTCGCCGTATTGCGCAATCGATCGTTCACGGTTCGTTTATGCGCGCATAATTCGCGGCCCGCAGTAAAAGTCGACGCGCTCGTGTGTCACTGCGGCCGGGCCCCGCTGGTAATAAATAACAATTCGCCCGAGAGGCCGATCTGTTGAACCCTGAACCGAATCGAATCCCCTGCTCGCCAATCACAGCCTCCTCTCGTGTCGTCGTCCCTGCCACTTCCGGTGGATCTCCGCGAGACGATCGCGACACACGATACCCCCGTAGCAATAAACCGCTTCGATCTCACCAACGTGTAATTTTCGACGGAGGGGGGCTGGGGTGGAGGGGGGGAGGAGACGATGAACTCGAGACGCGTGTGTGCGTTCATTTGTTTCTGACAAAAAGGAGTAGAACGAGGACGGGGGAAACAGGAAGGAGGAAGGCTTCGAACGGGGAAGAGCAACAAGAAGGTGGAGGGGTGGAGAGGGTGGTTTTCGAATTGGTTGAGGGGGTAGTTTGGAAGATTCTTTGAACGGTGGATAAGTGATGGTTTAAGGATATTTTGAATTTTAGAATTCTTTTCATTATTTGTTGGATGCAATAAGAGGCTATTGCTTGTGGAAGTCTCAGAGGGGTTGATAATAGTAGATATACTGAATAATACTATATGATAGAGTACCTAAGTCTATACAACGAAAATTTTGTTGCTACAGTCTATAAAATTGTTTCAGGGGAAACAGCTTGCAAGATCTCACGTGGGACACCCTACCATATTTGTTAAAATCTTCCCAAAGAAGTACCTCTAAATCCAAATACCCCATTTCTGACATTTCCAGCAAACAGAGTTCGCAGCATATCAACTTCTCAGCAAATATACTTCTCAGCAAATCTACTTCGCAGCCAATCGATTTCTAAGCAAATCTACATTTCAGTAAATCTATTCCTCAGCAAATCGGCATCTAAGCCAACCGACTTCCCAGCCCATTCGCTCAAACATTCCCAAGCCCCAGCTCAACTCCAACCCCCCCAACAACACCCACGAGGAGAATTCCCCACACAGAGAAGATCAGAATGAAACGGTGATGGTTGGCAGGCTGGATGGCGCGGATCGAAGAGGCAGCGACCCAGCGGGAAGACCGAAAAGAGAAGAGCATCGTGATCGACGAGGGGGGCGGCCGAGGGGCGATCGGCCAGGCCGGATGTGACGCGACAGCACATAACGATGATCGTAGATTGCGTTCGGTGGTCGGGCAGGAGCAGAGTTGATGAAACGATGACGAACAGGGAGGGTGGAATACGAACGACAGAGAGACCAAACGCAGGGCCGACAGAATAAGCGAGAGGGGCGATCAAAGACGGAGGAACCGAGAGATAACGGGGTTGGCAAACACCAAGATAGCGTAGCGGCGGTGTTCTCGTGCTGAGGAGAGAGTAACAGAGAGAGAACAGAGTTCTGCTTCGCCAAGGGACGCGATCGGACTATCCACAACCGATTCCATTCCTTAAACTCCGCAATGCACTGAAAAACAGTGAAAACCGATCACCCCAACAATCGTCAATAAAAACTTATAATTATAATTAAAAATCCACCAAGCATAACACTGCGCATGCGTAGTCCAGCCTCCCCTGACTCCGCCCACGACCCTCGCTACACCTTGCTCCACTTACCTGTGACTACAGCAATTGTATTCACTTTGTGAGGCTCGATTACAGGCCTCCACCAACATTTTGCGTACAATGCGCCGCGAAGGATCGTCCGACCACGTAAAATAACGTAAACAGCGAGATGCAACCACGGTGTCCCGACTCGCACATACCAAGGAGGATCGAATCGGTTCAGAAGCACTTAAGTCACGTCTCTTATTAGAGATTCGAGTGTGATTCCTCGGAGCGTGCGCAGCAGTAGGATAGGTCGATAGGCTCGGCGAATCGGAAACACGCTCGATCGTTAGCATATTATGAATATCTGTTACCCAACGCGAGGCCCGTGAAAAGTCGCGACCGAACGACCGCAGGCGGAACGCAACGTCGTTTAGAAACACTTGCGCACTCTGAAGCCGGCTATGATAATTCCGCCGCGGCATTTCCAATCAGCCCGGCGATCGGTGGTTACTCGCGACGGCTCATTGAATGAATCAACTATTCGCGTTATTGATTCGAGCATCCCTTGAGGGGGCTATAGTACTTTTATAAAATGAAGCCTTCTTTATGAATATTGTTTTCTGTATGAAAATGAAAAGCTAGAGAGATGGGGTTTGTTGCAAATGAAAGATCACTGTTTGGAGCGACTATAGCGAATTTTTTAATAAAGATTCTTTTAATACTTTCAAATAGGGATCTTTCATTTGCAAGAAATCCCACCTTTCCAACTGTTCACTTTCATGTAGAGACAAATTCATAAAAAATGCTTAACTTTCGGGCGAAAAACCTATTATGCCTCCTTAAAATCCACAGAGATAACGTCCCCAATATAGAATCGTTTAAAATTCCCTTATACACAGCTCGAAGGGCATTCAAGTCACCCCGGACTCACTCCCGGCGACGCTCGGGGTGGACTTTGCACCGGATTCGTCACGACCGTCATTGAAACGCGCCGAGCGACGCCCGTAAAGCCTCCCAGGCGGAAACTTTCGTAACGTCCCTCTTTGCCTTTGATGAATTTTTTTCCTCGGCGATGGTCGCTCGCGGCGCCGGTATTTTTCCGTGGAAGAGGCGAAGAATGCACCGACTCCGTGCTGTTCCGCGGCAGTGCGGTGTCGGGACCGTTCCGCGATCGATCGAAGGGAGGGACCGTTTCCTCGAAGCGAGCAGACGGAACGGAGGCGCGACCGAGATGCCTCGGACGATGATCGAAACCAGCCAGCGAGCTCGGGCCGCTCCTTTTACGACTCTGTTCGCGCTCCATCGATTCATTATTCCGGGCACACGTCGCTCAAGGACACCGAGCGTCTTCGCGCGGACGATCGTCGCGGGCCGTTTCGCGACGCGCTGATTGCCCGGTCGCAGCGCGTTACGTAAGGAGAGACGGATGCAGCACCGCTCAAAACGTGTCTGACAGTGGATGAGGCTGGGTTCAAAGATTCAGGGAAACGTGACTGAACCTGTGGACGGAGGTGTTTGGCGAACATGGTGGAACACAGGTTTGGAGGCTGAGCGAAGTAGACACGCGATGATTCATTTCTCGACGCGTGAGGGAATCGCCGAGGACGGGATGCTGAGATGCTTCGATTTTAGTGGAGTTCTAAGCTGAGCCAAGTGCTTTTGAGGTGGGCTGAGAAGTCGTTTGACTGAGAAATAGATTTTCTGAGAAGAAGATTTGCTGAGAAGTCGATTTGTGGAGAAGTAGATTTGCTGAGATTTGTTTAAAAGTTGATTTGCTAAGAATTCGATTTGCAGAGAAATCAGTGTGCTGAGAAGTTGATTTTCTGAAAAGTATATTTGCTAAGAAGTCGATTTGCTGAGAAGTTGTTTGACTGATAAATCGATTTGCTGAGAAAAAGATTGGATGGGCAAAATTTGTATGTAAATACAAATTTCGAATATCGAATAAAAGTTGAAAATATTATTCATCTGGTGTCGAATAAAGTTGACCCGGATCATTTGAGCCTCGAATATCGCATAAAGTTAAAGAATTCTTTATTCGATCCGTTATTTAAATAATATTTTATTTAGTTAATGCCCAACTCTGTTGAGAAGTAGAATTTTTACGGGACGAGGGCAAGTATAGTGAGCACCAGAGAGGGGCCGGCCCAGTACGCATGCCTAAATAAGTAGGAGAGAGGAAGTGGGCGGAGCCATCTATTCCCTACACAGGGAGGTAGGGGGTTAGGCAGATGAACTACGTACCTACTCATTTTTTCAATGTTTTTTTTGAGAATTTATTATCGGTGATTTAGTGCAACTGGTGGATACTGTTATACACAGTCGAATGTTTTTGTCATTTCTGAGGATATTATTGAAAAATCGTACATGCCACCTTAGACATACGAAAATCATAGATTTATTTAGCAACCTTTTTTTCTCTTAAATAATGAACTGAATAAAAAATTTGATTATGGCACCCCCTTAAGCCTGTTAATGAATATAACACCCGAGGGATTATTTGTCAGCTGCGAAGAAGAGAGAATAGTGTACTCTCGTGGATATATTTGTGAAAAATTCAGTTTCCACGTTTTTCTAGACGATTGCAGCGCGATTTATCGGCTTTTATCAGCATTTCTATCGTTATCGAGCTCGAAAGGAAAGCAAAACACGTTGGCCTCCAACAATGCCAACTATCTTCGCGATACGATGAATATCACTGTCGCGTATCTCGAACGTAGCTCGAATTATTCAGCGGAGCGATACGTTCCAGCAAGAATATCGGAAAATCACGTCCCACGTCGCGTTTTACGTCACCCTGTCCCTTTGAAGGGAATGACGTACGCAAACAGAATAACAACACGCCCTCGTTGCTTCTAAGATCTATCGCGAAGTCTGCTTTTCGAGAAACAATTCCACATTTCCTCCTCAAATCTAATCAGTTTCCATCATACCCCGGCGATCTATTTAATAAACCAGTTTTGTAGTTTATCCTGTTCTTAATAGGCTCTTCCCGTAAATTAATAAATAAATAATCCAACGCTTCATTGCAAAGACACGCGGAGCAGAAAAAAGGTCACGTCAAGTTCTATCGTTGCATCATACAAATGAACAAAAATAGAAAAGTAAAAAAATAAATAGAAATACTGTCAAAAAGAATTATTTCTCCTTCGAAAGAAAGTCAAACCTAATTCTGCTCAGTGATTGAATTATACAAACACAAAAAATAGACACAAAAAACAGAAGTACTCTCAAGAAAAACTATTTCTCCCTTAAAAGAAAGTCAAGCTTAACTTTACTACCCAAATAAATTTTCAAGAAATAAAAGTGTACGTTTGACGAGTCACTGCACTCGTCGACGCCTCGCTTCGATTGTTTCTGCCATGTTTTCAAAATCAATTTCAAGGGTTTACAAATAGAGGCGGCGATAACAATGCCAGGCTCTATTGATTACCGCGGAGCGGGCTAATGAATGAGAAAGCTTATCGATTCGTCGTGAATCGAGGCGGAATTGAATCGTGTCACCTTCTCTGTATCGCGCGCGCTTCAAGGCTCCGGCCGATACGGGCCTGCGACTCGCAATCGCGTCGATGAAAGAGCAAGAAAGGGAAAAAGTCTAGGTTATCTAGCGTAACAGTAGCCAAGGCGCTTTCGACTATCGGCGGAATCAGCGACATTTAAAATCGCGAGATAAAATCCGCACGCTGCGATACGTCTGATTTTTGAAACCGATAGCGAAATTCGTTTCCCCATTCAACATTCCGGATCAGCCGTATCGGGAATACGTACTTACGATGTTTTCGTAACCGCATTTATCGCGATGTAACGCGCGATCTTTTCTGAGTTTTCGTATCTTGATCGCGGGATATACATGGTGTGTCACTGGAACTCATTCACTTTTTTCGAAAATTGAAACGTCTAATTTCTTTGTTTCGATTTTAATATGATACAATTTCGAAAATTGAAACAACCAAATTCTTTGCTTTAATTTTGAGATGATAATTTAAAAATAACGAAAATTTCTTCTAACCCTTTGAATTCGGGCGACGCAAAACTTCTAAATTATATGGAATTAATAAATATCGATGCGAAAAAATTGTTTTTGAAAATTTTCGTTTCTAAATTCTCCGGATTCAAAGGGTTACTGAAATGATATATAAACTTTTGCATCTGCCATGTTTATTTTGGTTATCAGAAGAAACTTAAACGCGGGGAACCGGGATGCCCCAACAGTGATGGAAATGTACTAAATCTTCGAAGCGACGTGCATGAATTTGCAAGCAATTATCAATTCCACTGCCGTGGCATTACTTGGAACGCAAAAACCGAGAAATCGTTTCGCTCGTGCACCGACTATCGACTTCGACCGCGTTATCATACGTCCCGAGCGATGCCAGCGAAAGGACTGATAAACGTGTACGCGTGCATGCAGGTATGCTGTTTTTAAATGTTGAATAAAGTGAAGTTTAACTCGAAGATAGTTTCAATGTATAATACTTCGCGGTGTCCTGAAAGTATTCTAAAAACAAGACACTTAACAGCAAGTTATTTGTAACATATTATTCCGAATAATGTATTATTTATAAATTAGTCGAGTGATGTATTATTTATAAATTATTCGAATACTCTAGTATCTATAAATTATTCAAATAATGGTACGAATAACTCTCCATAATTTTCATTTTCTTTTAGTTCTGTAAAAGTCTGTTCACACGATCTATACAACGGGTAAATAATAATTTTATTATCCGTGTTATCAAAGTTATTTATGTTATCTGGATACAGTTTTATTCGATTAAATTTTTATTCGAGTAAAAAATGATTTCCACAAATTCTTCTTCGTCTAAAAAGTTATCCATTTGTGGCGAATAGACTCGTTATTCGTCATCGGAATAAACTTTTGCCCATCTCTGGTTCACAACGCCTCATATAGCCCAAGCGCGTATAATCAGGACCGCAGAAGCGAGCGAAGACCGAGTCAGACCTTAATCTTTCTGATCGGTGAGTCGAGCATAGCGCCAGTCAAGTCACCTACCTATGCGCCATGCGTGGAAATCATGGTTTCATTCATGCCAGACCGACACCAAGCCACTCGAGCGTGCGCCTGTGTGCGTGTCTGCTCGCAAACGCGTGTATCCGTGTCACGGCGCGCGCGCGAGCCTGTCGATATCTTGCCTCGCGAGTCGTGCGAATCGCCTTGTACAAGTTGGACGGAAAGTCGAGCGCGAGGCTCCGCTGCATGGGAAACACGCGTTAGATTAAATGGTAAAGGTGCTAGTAGATATCAAGTTCAATCGTTCTGAAATTAATAATCGGATTAAGGAAGTGGATTTGTGGAATGCAGACTGTGAGATCATCAGCTTTCTTGGATTTTGAAATTAGTGGGTACTTGGGAATGTTAGAGAACTATCTTTAAGCGATTTCTGGGGTACCTACAAGTTGCAGAATAAAGAATATCGGGGCACTGGAAGTTTGAGTAGAATTCGGTGGAAATCAGTAGAAATTAGTAGAGAAATCAGAAAAATTCAGTAGAATTGGGTAGAAATTAGAAGAAATCAGTAGAATTTATTAGAAATCGGTGGAAATCCATAGAAACCAGTAGAAATTAGTAGAATTCAATAGAATTCAGTAGACATCAGTTGACATCAGTAGAATTCAGTAGAACATTCGATTAAATCAACGATTTTCTCTGTCCTCCGAACAAATGTATTAAAAACACCACTGTCCAAGTCTCCCCCGATCGAAAGCTTGAAGCTTCCCCGCTGCCAAACTTAATCTTCCCCGCGCCAGCCCACTGTGGGGAGGGAGATCACTTGCTCGATACCGCGAGTATCTAATCAACGATCGTACAGCGAAGTTGCGCGTCGGATCTCATTTCCTGGTACTCTGACTAAAGCCCGCTTGAGCACGGAGCGGACGAAGTCTTTCCAGATAGGTATCTGACCGGGTCCCGATTCATCGTTTCCAGGCGTAATACGACGGTGACGGGAGCACGTAAGCGCATCGAAGTTTCGTGGAAAACGTATGGTTCGGCGACTTCGCGACTCCTATGACTGGAAGGCACGCAAGATTCCTCGAGCGGCCAGTTAAATCGGCATATTTATACGCAAGAGAGAGGCTCCTTACGTGACGCATCCCCGCAAACGCTCGCGTGCGCATGCGCGCTCATGCCGCCCAGGTACGTCAACACCGTGCCGAATGGCATTCATTCCTACTGCCGTTCGAAGCGAATGGGCGAGCCTGTGTTGGTGAGAGGTCCGCCGCGACCGGTGCGCATGCGCTCGTATTCCGACCGAGCGGAGAGAGGACTACGGCGATGAGACAGATTTCGATCCGCGAACATGCGAACATTTTCGTTTCAATGGATGCATTTCTGCTAAACAGGATGTCCATAAAATGGGGCGTTCGCTTGGGGAATTATACTTTACTTGTACGCTGATCTTTATAGATATTTAACTTTGGAAAAAATAAATTACAAGCTTATGCCTGCACAGGTAGAATTGGTGTAAAAGTGGGATACTTTAAATGTTGAATTTCTGTTTTAGAAACAGCCTATACACACGTACCCACGTCGAATGAATCGACTGCGATAAAGATTGTGATGTAATCGCGCAAGATACTGGATTTTTGTCGGAAAAGTCGTACTGCAGTTCCGAATTTCTTCAAAACGTATCGCAATGCTGTGATATCGCAATAGCGCTGGCGACGGACGAATCAATTTACAAACGCAAAGAATTCCAAAGCTCTGACACACTGCTTCGACGGATACCATTCACTGGAATGATAACCCAATGCTTCCGACAAAATTAAATGTTTAAAAGATTTTCAATAACTCCAGAATTCGGTACATCCTCCGCATAACCCCGTAATTAAAAGTTAACAACAATTACTCGTAGCGTAAATTTATGTTTGAGGAGGTGGGAAATGCAAATTTGGGTTTGGGAAGCGGGGAAATCCAAATTTCAGTTTTGACGGGGAAGGAATCCAAATTTGAGTTTTGAGGAAGAGGAGAAACCAAATTTAAGTTTTGAGGAAGAGGAGAAACCAAATTTGAGTTTTGACGAGGGGTGACACCCAAATTTAAGGTTTGTGGAGGAGGAACTCGGATTACGTTTCTCCTCCTCCTCAAAACTTAAATTTGAATTTCCGCGTTCCCTAAATTCAAATTTAGGTTTCAATCTCCCTTCTACTAACCACTCGCTAGATTCTCCATCTGACCCCATAATTAAAAGCTACCAAGAATTACATCCACTAATCCCTTAAAGCCAGTTCCCTTCGTTTACAACTGTAAATGATCATCGAGCCTCGACACGCCGCGCCAACGAATACCATTCACACCCAGCGCATTCATAGGCAGTCACGATAAGCGAAACTATAGACGAGCCGCCTACGAGGTCACCGTTCCCATCGACGCGGAGGAAAGCGACGGGCGTCGCTTGGAAGAGGATGGAAGGACGGAGCGCGGCTACGTCCGACGAACGTGGCGGGTTTTACGAACGGAAAGGCGACTTTCTCGCGAACTTTCTACACCGGTAAATTTCATTCACTAGTTCGCCAACGCGCCTCCCAGTCGCGCTGGCCCCTCTTTCTCTCTCCCTCGCTCTAGGTGCACCGCGTGTGACTCAATTCGCGGCTCCGAGTCACGCTCGTCGATGAAGTTGGCACGAGAAGTCGTCGCCGACCTCACGGCACGCTCTCGCGACGCGGGCAAGAAACTAGCTCGCGAGATCCACAGGACTCGATTGTACGGAGCGTGAAATGTGGATTATTACTGTTAGCCTCGCGAGAATTCGAATATTTTATACCTTCGTCGACATATCCGCGGATAAGCTGGTTAGACAGTGTCGGTTGAAAAATTGTTCATAGAGTTCAGTGGATAATAGATTTTGAAAGAAATTCCTGTAGCATCTATTGCGTAACGGGTATTATTCTCAGACAAACTGCATCTCGAAGCCGGCAATTAAAGCTGTCCAAGGCACTTTGTCTGAGAATAATACCTGTTACACAAGAGATTCTAGAGGAATTTGGTTTAAAATATAGTTTTGTGCTCAGAGTCCGAGTATTTGCACTTTGACACAGATAAAATGTATGAAGAGAGTTTCTCCTACGGAGGCTCAGAACATTGTGTATTTCTTAGAAATTTATAGAGAATAAAGTTGCTTTTATGAGCATCCATATTTAAAAAAATTATTGTTTCCTTGATCATGAAAAAAATCCTGTGTATTATCCGCAAGCTAATGAACGTCTATGTAAAATTTAAGAGCAATCCACCCAGTAGTTTATACTCCATAAATTCCTGAAAATATCCATGTTCTGGGGCAGCTCTGCGAGAGAAACCCCCGTTAATAAACAAACCGAGCACTTACATAAGTCTGCTACATTTGTTTAACAAACGAGAAACTGTAAAACAATCGCTGGCAACGCATGCGTGACGGTTGGTAGCGAGCGCGTTAAACTAACTCCGCTGGCTCAACGAGAGGGTCAGGTTTAGAAAGAGACAGCGAATGATACGTGGGTCAAGATTTTATAATCGTGTCGTTTGATCTTCGTGGGTAGACAAGGGACAGAGTAGAAGCACTAGACTGTGGCACTGTTAAGTTTACAGGCTCCATAGATAGAGATTTTTTTAACGAAGCGGGAACACGAGACCATCCTTCACTTACGGTGCACTGTACATGTATACCTCGAAATTGTGAAACCTTCTCTAAACACGCTCGTCCCGACTATATAATACTACGACAGTATTAGATTCCAGGTGGGACAAAGGGGGAAGAAGCAGAAAGACAAACTTTGGCAGATTAGTATCCAGAGATAAGTCCTATTCCGAAGCTAGTGATTCATACCTATGCCCAACACAGCTAAATACCCATTTCCGAAGTAGAATTCCTATTTCAACTTGCTACGTTCCAGAGCTCCGATTTTAATTAACGGAGCAAACTATTTAATAGCGACCGTTAAAGCGATTCGCCGGCTTTAAAGATCCCCACGAAAACTGCGCGATGGAGGCCGCAGCGAATCGCGGGGCAGAAGGGTGTGTATAAAAGTGAGGTTAAGGACTCACCGTTTCGACTAGGGGGCCGTGGGGGCGCAGGATACTGGGGCGGCGTCAAGGGTGGCGGCTGCGGCGACACTCGCGCAGACGATGAGGTCGTTGAGCCTCTGGACGCCGGTGGTGGTGCTAGCGTCGTCGACGTGGTAGTCGTCGTAGCCGCCGTCGCTGTCAGCGAGTACGTGGTGGCGGTGGTGGCTGTGTTGGTGGAGGCGGTGCGGGTGCGGTGCCCGATGTACCTCGAGGCGGTGCTGCTCGGGCTGCTGCAGGTCGGCCAGGGCGGCCGCCGCGGTGGCACCACCGGGGGCGGCTCGTAGTCCAAGGTATCCACACTTTCGGCACTTCCGTTTCACCTGTACCCTTTTCACCGGCGAGCCTCCTTCCTCCTCCTTCTCTATCTATATCCCCTCTGCGTTAAACCTTCGGTCACCTCGCGCACAAACTCATGAAAAGGGCGAACAGAATAAATCTCCGGCGAGCTTGTATCTCGTTGCAGGTTCCTTACACTGTTTCCGCGAGACGCACGACACTCGAGGGAATATATCTCTCTCTCTCTCTCTCTCTTTCTTCTCTCACCCCTAGATCGCTCTATTTCTCTCTCTCTCTCTCTCCCTCTCTCTCTCTCTCTCTCTTGCTCACTTGTTCCTCCGGCACTGGTCACGTCACAACACGTATAAACACATGCTCGAGTATAGTTGCAATGCCGTCGCGTTCGGTCGTGTAATACGGAGTATGTACGCGGGACCGCGGCAGGGACAAGAAACGAACGAACTCGCGTACGCCTGGATATATTCCTTTGGCCTGGGCTGCGCAGGTTTTTCCTATCGACGGTGGGCCCCTCTCGGCGTGGAGCGGTTTTGCTCGTGGAACGGGAAAAGAAAGACGGGGCCGGCACACGGTGGCTCACCGAGCTGTCGAGAAAAACACAGCGGGCACGAGAAGAGACGAGGCGACACGAGGCGACACGAGACGAAACGAGTCGAGTCGAGCGTAGTCGGGACAGAAGGACAAGATCGGCTGCGAACACACACCGCGGGCTTCCTCTCGCGCACTGGCCACACACACGGCTTGGCTCTCGATCGCTGGCTGACTGGCTGGCTAGGCTCTCTCTCGTGGCAACGATGCTGCGCTGCGCTCCTCCCGTCTCTCTCTTTCCTTTCTCTCTCTCTGTCTCTCTCCGATCCGCCACGGGGAGCGCGTACTCGAGCGAGAGCGAGACAGAGAGAGGGTAACGGGGGCCGGCGGCTCGCGAGCGGGACAGAGAGAGAGAAAAAGAGAGAGAGAGGGAGAGAGGGAGAGAAAGAGAGCCGAGTGAATCTCGCGTAGGCCGTCTGCCAGTAAACAGGCTCCTTCATTCACTGCTTATTTTATACGGGCGGCCCCCTATATGCTCCACAGAAATAGCCACTTCTCGCTCTGTCCTTGTCGCGCGCGCATGCCACGGCCGGATATATGCCCTCGCAGCCGCCGCCGCCGCCGCTGCTGCTGCTGCTGCTCCTGCTGCTACTCCACCGTCGGCTAGAGAGATCTTCCTCCTCTTTCTTCGCCTTCTCTCTCTCTCCGTCTCTGTTACACCGCCTCCTCGTTCCTGGCTCCCCTTTCTCTCGCACACTCGCATTCGTGTCACGCGGCTCGCACCTCGAACAACAGTACTGCCCTCCGTGGAAAAGCGACGAGCAGCAGGGCCTCACCGGTGCTCTCCTTCTCGCGCATCCTTCCCTCTTTCTCTCCCCCTTCGGTCGCACCGCTCTCGTCCGTGCGCTCGCGGCTCGCGTTCCCTGCAACGTTCGTCCCTTGTTCCTGTCCCCCGGCGGCCAGTATCCACCACGGCGAAGATGCCACCCCTTCTTTACTATTCCGCCCTCCGTTATCCCTGGCGAGACACTGCCACGCTGCCTATGCCACTGGCAGCGGCACCCCGATCAGACGACAGGTGCGTGGTCACAGCGAGCGTCGCCCCGCGCCCACGGGGTAGAACCGATACACCATGGATGCTCGATTCCCTTCGCTCCGAAACTCCGTCGAACTTGCTTTCCTCGCCGTGGAAGTATTCCTTGGATGTGGTGTCACGCAGGAACGGTGTCTCTCGATGGTAATGTCCTCGCGCACTCGCGTCTCTTGCCTGCCCGTGATCCACGCGAGGAGAATCGATTACCGACCGCACAATATTACTCGATGGATCGCGCTGCCTGGAACACACGGAGCCACTCCTGCGATCAGATCCGTCGTTGTTTGTAATCGAGCAGCGGCGCTCACTCGCTCGCGTTCACTGGTTTTCTCGAATGGCAAGCCTCCGCGCGCGCTCGATTTCCCCGCGATAGCTGGCGAATTGCGCGCTCGCGCGGGCACACACGTCCGGGGACGAACGTATGCGCGTACACACACGTACAGGCCGCGCGGCACGGGGGATAGCCGGGGTATTCGTGGCGCACGGTCTCCTCTCTCGCGTGTTGAGGCAGAAAGAGAGTCGGAACGAGTCGGCTGGAGGCAGGAAAAAAAGAGACGAAACGACGAGACAGCCGGCAGCGGGAGGAGGGAGTGAAGGGGGTCCGGAGGGGGCAGCGACAGCGTGAAGGAAGGTAGGAAAGGGAGGGAGGAAGAAAGATGGATAGAGAGGGTGGGAGCAACGATCCTCGTGCGAGAGAGAGAGAGAGAGAGAGAGAGATGAAAAAGTTCAGCTGGCCTCGGCGGCCATGCCGGTGTAGATCGTGCGAGCGCAGCCCAGGCGCGTACTATCCGACCCGCGGAGCCACCAGTCCACGCACGTTCTCCCTTTTTCACTTCGGGTCCGTTTTCCCCTCTCGCTCGCCCCCCACGTTCTTCTCTCCTCTGTCCTCGGTCACTTTTTTTTCCCTCCCCGATGTATTCCAGCGAACAGGAGCCACCGATATCACCGTACACAACACGATACCCCCTTTCGATTCTTCCTCGCCGTTTCTAACCTCTCTCTCTCCTCTCTCCGTCGCCTTTATTCACGTTCGTTCGTGTCCCCGTGCCGGATGGAATCGATCGTCTGCCCCCGTATCCATCGATACACTGCTCCTGGCCACTGTCGCTCGTCACCCACCACGTCCCTCGGGATACAATACCGCGCACAAAACCAAGACGCGACGAGGCAACTGGACGCGCTCTCGTGCCCGCCGGATACGACCGTCGGGCGGAAGCGGAGAGGGAACGAGCGGGTCCTTCGTTTCGAATATTCACGCGGCAAGAACGATCTCGCGCGCCCGTTCACGTCGGCAGAAGGTGAACCGGAAGCAATGCTTAGACGCGCACTCGCGACTCCTCCAGTCTCTCCCTTCCCGCGCGTGTATCTTCCGCCTCCCCCCTCTCCGTTTCTCTTTCTCGTATTTTTTCCTGCTTTTTTTGTTTACTCGATACACCGTTCGTTTTCGCAGCAGGAACGGTGTGCGATGTCTGTGTGTCTCGGTTTCGAGCCGAGGCCGGCTGCGCTCGACGCTGGTGTGGCGTTCTAGACTCTCCGCTCGTTACAAACAGCGGAGCCAGCGGCCTGTCGTTCCTGTGGGTGGGGTGCGCGAGACGCGCATGCGCGCTCGATTCCTACGCCGCACACCACCAAGTCGATTGCATATGCGCGCGCGTTTGCTCGCCCGCGCGCCGAGCACACACGCGGCACGGCCGCAACCTCACCGCGCCACGAAAGCACCGTGACGCCTGCGATCCCCTCCCCTCGCCCTCGCCCTCTGCCGCCCCACCGACGCTCCTCGTAGCTTCGCGGCCCCGTCGCGTATACCGTACCCCGCGAGCCAGACACGATACTTCATTCATGCTCGTATTGTGCGGCCAGGGCCGCCTCCGCTGCGCCCAGGGCCCCGCGCCGCTCTCCGCACGCTTTCGCGCGTGCACGACCAACCACGCGCGCGAGCTCCGCGACACCCACGCGAGATTTTCTCTTTTTGATTGCGCCGCTGGAGGGGGTATCGGAATTGAATGTCATCTGGATAAGGAAGTTCGTAGAAACTTCTCCACGCGCCAACTCTCAATGTTTATCGTGACTTTTATCACTGTCACCGTAGAAATATGCGCGCTGTATACATAACAGCGAAAAGAGGAAACCTGGAAAAGAACATATGTCGCGGTATTACCGAGAGATACCCAGTTTCGGTTCTCGTTCTCACGATACCATATCGAAACAATCGAACCGAGTTGAAGAACTTTTTGGTTATGAATTTTTATTAATGGAAACATCTGTGCCAGTGTCAATATCGCGAACGGCACAGTTAAAGCTGATCTCTGTTTACATGTAGTATCATCCAAGACTTCCAAGACTTGACCTACGATTTCCATCCAGGGCTTCCGCTAAAATATTCAAAAATTGATTATTATCGCAATACCGATCTTATTCAGCGGTGCTCCAATATTACGAAGAAATTCGCTGCCAGCGTTGGTCGCGTCGATAGAGGACGGTTTTGTTCATTGAAAGATACCGCGGTAGGGGGGGGGGGGGGGGGAGGGGGCGAGCGACGACGGTCCCCCGTTTGCTGCGCGCGTGCGCGAGCTCGAAAAATCTTCGTTCAGGTGATCGAACGTCGTAAAACCGATACCCCTCTCTCCGTGCGTACTACGGGGCTCTCCCACATGGTCGGCGGGGCTCGGTTCTCTTCGTAAATGTCCGCCGACTACATCCTCTTTCGTCCTCGTCGCTCTCGGCCCGCCAGCCGCGCGCCCGTCCTCCTCCATCTCGCCTCGTCTCGCTCCGTTCGCGCGTTTTACACGCAAGCCGCACCGTAACTCCGCGGCCGCCGCGTGTGCGTACGCACACACGGTTATTTATTCGCCTTTGCGCCTGTGTGCGCGCGCGCGTTTCTCCCCCCCCCCCCCCCTCCTTCGCCGCCGGACGGCTAGAGAGCACGAACAGGGCCCCCGTCGCTTCCAGGCTTGGTCCTCGTCTTTCTTCCGCCCCGAGGCGGCGGTTCGGCTATTAATCGGACGCGTAAGTCCTCGAATCACGGGCGGAATATTGTCGGGTGATAAATCGACGGGACTCCTGGAAATAAAATTACCATAAATACGCCCCAGTTGCGTCACCGCGCCCGCACTCTCCGCGAGCTCGAGGACCGCCGTCGCCGTTCATGCATCGAACACGACGCCTCGAAATCTCGCGGCGCTCGACAGCGCGCTCGTGCGTCGATTAGGGATCGATTAGAGCACCGAAATTTAGGGGGGGCCATTTCTTCCTGATGCCTTCGAATGCTCCATGTAGGTTTCTTGTTACATTCCCAAGTTCAAGGTTGCTTCAAGGTCACGTGGACATTCGTCCCAAGGCTCTCTTGTATTTACCATTGTAGTTTACAGTGGTGTCCATTTACATAGATTTGAACTATATTACTTCCGCCAGCTTTCCCAGTTTTTTAATCTTAAGGAGAGCGGAGGAACATGAGCGATTAAAGGATGACTCGAGAGCGTACACTGTACACAATGACGCCACGAGGAGCAACGTGACGTGAACTAGAAACGAGACTGGTCAGACTCGTCTAATAGCCGTGGTCTCGCTGCAAATCATGCTCTCTGGCTGTGCATACGAGCGGCCAGCTGAGGAGACGTTCAAGGTTTCCACGGAACGTTCGTTTATTTCGTAGCGTCTGGTGTTCGCAGGCGCACCTGATGCGCCGGCTACAGCGCGCTAAGCTGCCATTATCGAGTAATGGTTGGAATGGAAGATATTCGCGTCTATTCAGCGGAGACAGATAGAAACACCGCTGCGACTTTCTGATAAATATTCGACCTCTGAAAATGGAAGAAAAAAGGGACGAGAAGGAGGAATACATTTTCCACGAGGCATTAAAACGAGTCGAGACGAAACTACCGCCCCGACACCGATATAGATCTGGCGCGTAACAAGGCTTCCTCGAGCCGGAGGTGCAATTAATTTAAACAAACTAGATAACGAGGCACAAAGGAAAATCGCGGTTAATGAGACGTAAAACGCAAGTCCAATTAAAACGCGGCCGGTCTCGTTCGCGTTCCCGACGCTTCCTCGCATTGTTATTTGCGTAATGGAAGCGACGAATTTCTAATAATATAAATACACAGCGGCAGGCGGGCGTGGCGATGCGAATCGCGTGCACCACTTCCCCCCCGGGAGGATATCCGGTGTGGAAACGCTGCGTCCTACCTCGCTCCCCCCCCCTTACCCACCTTCTGACGTTCGCGGCCCCCTCCACTTCCTCGCCCCTCTACCGCTTCTTCCCCTCCTACGTTCGATGATCACCTTTCGTAGCCGTAGTAATAGCACGTCCCGACGCGTTCGCGACCAGAAAAAAATTTCCGCTCGCAAATTTTCGACACTATACGTAGTACCATGTGAAAGAAAATTTTAGAGAATCAGAAAGGTGATGTCGATGAGATGATGATTCGAATCGTGGAATTTTGTAACTAGGAATTTTTCGTCCATAGTGTGGAATCAAGGACTCCCTTAAGAGGGAGCTCCGAACATTAAACCTCGAAGGACCGGCTTTGGTGGAGTCGATTAGGCGGCTGACCAATACGCAGGAGGAGATATCCGGAAGTCGCGGGTTCGAATCCCGTCGCCCGAGATCCGTTTTTTCGTGGTTCCCAAAAAATATATAAAAAGAAATACAATAAAAAAGTCCCCCCAACCTATTAATAATATTACTTCTGTGTTTACACACTTGGTATATTTAGTAGTGGTCAAGAGAGAAAAAGTGTCTTCAGGCTCTCCGGGTCCACTTTATACACACTCCTAGGGTCACACACAACTTCCTATGAATAATAATTCCCAGTTTCAATCGAGCCGATCCACGCGCAAGAAAGCAGTGGCGAAAGGATAAAAGAAAACGTCCCCAAGCACTGCGAGAGACCCCCACATTTCACGGGTTCAGTCTGGCCAGAAATGTGCAACGGGTCCCGCAGGGTTGCGCAACCGATTGAAGACCGAGGACGACGAATTAACGGGACAAGTGGCATTTTCTCCTAGAGCTGCGACCAGTTTTCTGCGCCATCGGTTCCGACGGCTGCCAGGGGTTAATTGTCTAATTAAGTGAGCGGTTCGCGCGGCGTAAACCATCGCCACCAGCAGCGGACGCCGCGAACGACGATGGCGAAAGTTACCCTCATTTTCGCAATTTTAATTCCCTCGCCTCGTTTCCTGCGCTCCACATTGTTGCCCGTCCCAGGTCCCGTTTGGATCTCGTAACACTTTGACGCCGTCGGGTTCCGTTCCCCTTAGCAATCGTTCCGTTGCAACCGTGTAGATTCGAGCCGCAGAGCGCCGGCGAGGAGATCCCCTTTTCAGCCGCGAGGCTCGCGACGGGCCAGAGCGCGCTTCCGCGAACCGCTCGCTAACGAGTCGCGCTGCGGAGGAATTAAAAACGAGCGACTGCCTTTGAAGACTAAATTAAGAATTAACGCGCGGGGGACTGAGCATCTGGATCCAATGGACGTCGGGGGCTTCTATTTCTCGAGGGGCTGCCCCTCGCACGAATACACTTTCGAGAAGAAGAAAGTGCGAGTTAAGGGGATGCAAGTTACGCGTTGCATCGAGGAGCTTCGAGTACGCTGGTGTCTCTCAATCAATTCCAACGCAAATTGACTGGGAGATACGTTGACAATGATGTTCCTAGTAAACACAGAATGACTGAAGAACACGAGGTGTACATATACAGTGGACCAATTCAAGTATCCGCTGGTTCAGTAGATTCCCTTTGAACCCGAAACACTCGGGGGCCCCTCGCGTGTCAACGGCGCGTTTCGTTCTCACGATATCGTTTACACGGACGGCAGAGGATCGTCGAGATATAGCCGTGACGCAGAGCATCTTGGACGGTCTTAAATAGGCTATATTAAAGGCGCGGGAAGGCTGAGAAACACTGGTTTAGCCTATATTTAAAACGGGCGGCACGCCGCGCGTATCTCGAGCGCGTTCATTAATGCGCTTAAGCGTGCTACGCCCGTTTAACCTTACGCCTGTTTACGGTACCTCTCCCCCGCGCCGCCCAGGCCGGGACGATTTGTAACCTACGACATACTAAGACACATTTCTGCCTTTCTGCCGTTACCACTGGCCGTGGGGCCGGCCTTGATTCAGCTGTCCCTATGAAAGAACGTCGCTATTGAAAGCGCGACCGACTGTTCGCCGACGTTGCAGTTTCCATGGAAAGATCGCAATCGGAAGAAAGATCCTCTCGGATTGCTTCGACGTTTGTCCCTCGAGCTAGTTAGGTCTGGGTTGTGATGAATTTATGGGGACAGAAGATAGAAAGTGACCACGTTCGTATAGTTGTAACGCGAATGATGGCAAGCGTACTCTTTTTTAGTAAGTTTTAGTTAGTATTTTAATTTAAAAGAGTCGAGACAATTTCAAAAGTAATTGAATGTGGCGACTCGCGTAGAGTTTTTGCTAAATGAATTGCTTTTTAAAGTTGTCTCAAGCTTCTGGGTTTAAACTTTTTCCGAAGTCTTTTGTTCAATATTTGCCGCCCCTCAAGTTTGCCACTCTCCAAAATTATCCGCTCCCCAAATTTCTCGCATTCCTAAATTTGTGGCCCTAGGTTGCAGCCTACTATACACAAATCCGCCCCTGTCGACAACTTAGAACGACTCCATAACCTAAGCTCATTCTGAAAATTCTTATCCATTTCAGTGTCCAAGATTTTGCAGAGATCTTTAGCTACTCTTAAAAGAAGCCAGAATTGAATAATCCTCCGATACTAAAACGCAGGAGAGGCATAATCAGTCTTGAAAGAATACGTTGCGTCGATCACGTGCGACCAATCGTAGACTCTGGAATACGAATGCCCGTCGATCAGGATATCGATCATCGTTCGGCGATAGATTATTCAAACGAGTGAGTCGTAGGAACTACTGAAAAAGATCCGAGGAAAACATATTATATAATACTTTTTCACAGGCGACACGTAACGCCGCTATAATAGTTATCGACGAGCCAATAATATCGCCGAGTCGATATCGACGCGCTGGCCGCGAGACGAAACAACGCCCGTGAGAGTTTCGTGTTCCGAGAAGCCGTTGACGCCGATCGAGAAACCGTCGGCGCGCGCGATCGTAGGTGACCGACGGGGAAGGGAACGCCCTTCCACGAAAACCATCGACCGGCCAGCAGTCGCGAGGTCATCATTCCCATCGCTAAACGCACGTACGCGTGCGCGCGCGCGAGCGCGAGCATGGCCACGTGTGTTGCGTATGGAAGGCTCGCGCGAGGACAACCTGCAGATGCATGAATGACTCGAAATGACGTGTGTTCATTGAGCGCGGCTTGGCGTGCCGACTTGGTGCTCTCGGTTGCTCCCAGCAAGGACACGACATATTTTCTGGCTCCGAGGTAGCAAAAGATTCGAACCGACCGATATCGATGGCTACTCGCTCCGTCGCGAGGGTTTCTATCGCTCCATATCGATCTTGGGAGATTTCCGAGTGAAGGTTAATTAACGTGCTTTGTTTTGGATTGCAATGAAAGATTATAGAAAAGTTACGATGCAACTGTATGTACTTTGTTTTTTTTAATGTTGAATTGGAAATTGAAAGTTTCACTTTCGAGTCACGCGACATGGAAGGTGAGAGTTACGGGAATTAGAAATTAGTCTTGTCTATTTAGTCATCAAACCTCGAAGGTTTTTAAGTGGTACTTCCTCGTTTTACTAGCAAACACTCGAGAGGTGAGATTGACTAACTCGAATCAATTCTTCTCAAATCATATCTAATCGCACAGTCGACGGCAGAGGAAATTCGGAGTCGTAAACTGGCAGGGCCATAAACGGAAGCAAGGTCCCTATTGTTGAGTTAAGTGGTTGAAACTGAAAATCTGGAGAAAAGTAACCGAAACCTTGCTCAGAAACTTGCGAAGAATTTTTCCTTCTGTAGGTGAAAAACAGAAACCTCGGGCGGTGGGAATCGAACCCAGAATCTGCGGGTCTCCTGCGTACTGGTCAGCCGCGTTACCAACTCCCCCAAACTCTTTAATGTGACTCTTTTCCAAACTCTATTAACAGGACGCCACCTATGTTCTAATCACGCCATAGGTCGTTCCCAAACGCTAAATGCATACATTTCTAGCTTACTTCCTGCTGATCAGTTTTTGAAAAGCTTTTTATTAAAAATGTGACAATGATCGTTCCTCTCCGAACCCAGAATTCTTCAGCCCTTAATTCTTCTTACTATACACAGTTTGATAGCTATCTCTAAGCTCTAAAGGTACAAATCTCATATGAGACTTTAATCTCATGAGATAATTATTTAATTATTTCTTAATTATTTTATCATAATTTTCATAAAATTAGAAAATTGCAGTGGCGCACTCAGAATTTAATCTTGGATGGACCCAGGTTGAACGGATAAATATTTTTCAATAAAATTCATTAGGTGATTATAAAAATTTATTTGAAGAATAAAATCCAGCTTTCATTTCTTTTTATAAAGTCTCTTCTTTGGGGTAGGAGAGTACTAGGGCTTCTTGCCATCCATGTGAGTGCGCCACTGGCTTTCATGAGACATGTTCCATGATATATTTTCAAATCTCATTTCTCAGAACAATTTCCATTTTTTCCATTTGTGGATTCGCACCTTAACCTATAACTCTACAATCGTAATTTCGATATTGAAGCGAACCACTATTCTTTTTCCCTCTTCAATTTGTTCAGACTCACCACGACTCGTTCCCATCCCCCAACGTTGCCACGAGACGCAACAGGCGGTATCGATGACTCGCGATACTGGTATCGGTGAACGGAGGGGGCCATGTCGGCCGCGGAAAGGGGGGCCCGGAGGAAATGAGCGCGCACACTTACGCTGGCCGCGTAGTAAATGCGTGTAGAAGGCGAACGCCGCTTTGGTAAAGCGATTAAACGGGCTTACATAAGTGCCCGCTCGGTTTGGAGATGTATATACATACCGACGAACGCGGGCCCGATGACAAGACGGCGACGGCGGCGTTCGATCGCGGAGAGGAGCCCCGACGGGAGGGGAAAAGGAACCGTGAGCGCATCGCGACCGTGCTCTCGTACGCCACGGATGCGCTTCCTGTGCGCGCGCAACGCCGACGATAGCCTCGTTTCGTGCTCCTCCGCTAATTATATTTCAAATTTACCGATCCACCGCTGGCGAGAAGGAAGCGGAACAGTTATACCTACCATTAAAAAGTTAATGAGACATGGTATCTCTTCTTCCACCCCCTGCACCGACGCCGGGGAATTTTAAGTATTCCGGATTCGGCGGTCGTACTTCGCTTGCCTTCCGGTATTCCGTCGCTCCGACTCGCTTCCAGCCTCGTTACTCTCCGCGAGCTTTCTTCTTTTTTATATTCTCAGCGCGGCTCGAATTTCGCTTCGATTGGGGGAAAATGAAATTCTGTGAAAAAGAGAGTCTTAATTTTTGTCGAAGCATTATGGGGGATATTTGGATATAAAGAAAATTCAAGGCAAACAGGGGGTGAACACTTTAAAATTTCGCGATGGGGAATCTTCTTTGGTGTTTTCAAGAAATTTTAATTCTTCTTGGGAAGAAATGAGAACAGTAGCGGCTCTAGCACCCCCCAAAAGAAAAAGGAAAAAGGAGATTAAAGTAACCACGACTGCAGTAATTCGAGCTTTGAAAAAAAACAAGAAAACTCGATTTTATTCTTTAAATAAATTTTTATATTTTTCTCCCTTCAACTCGGCTCCCCCAATGTGAAATCCCGAGTGCGCCACTGAATAAGCACGAAACTTAATTCTACTTGCACCCGATAGAAGTCCACCTTCCACCTAAAACCATTTTTCGCGACTTCATCTGAGAGTCGTTAATTTTCGTGGCGACAGTTGGCGGGGGTAAACGCTGGGCGATTCATTCGACATTATAACGTAATGATTCCGGAGGAGAGGAGAGCGAGCACGGTGTGTTCAGGAGCGTGACGGCCGGTTGAAAAGCGCGGAGGAATGCCGATGGTCGATCGTGCCTGTTATTTCATCTGGAGAACCTCGTGACACCGTACGCGACGAGTGGCGAAAACAAAAACAGGAAGAAGGTTACGCTGATACACTCGAGTGCAAGTGTCTGGTCAGTTGTTTTTCTTTTCTTGTTAAACTTGTGTAGTCTTTATTTTCATCGCGATAATTCGCTCGATTATCTCTTATACAAAGTGAGTACATATACAAAACACATGAGGCTCTCCGTAAATGTGTATTTATATATATATATTATATATATAATATCCCCTCTCTCTTTTCATCCTCCTCTAATAATATGTTATACAATTCTACCTTTTTCGTATGTTTATCTCTCTCTCTCTACCTTTCTTCCACTCTTGCACGCTCTCTCTCTCTCCCCCCTCTCTCTCTCTCTCTCTCTCTCATTCATTCATTCCCTATCTTCCTCCTCTACGCGTACCTACACCTACACTCCGTTCTCTCACTCTCTCACTCTCTCTCTCGCTCTCTTTCTCTCTCTCTCTCTCTCTAGCGCCTCTTCCTCGCACGGGCATTCTCGTGAACGACGAAACCGGAAACACGTCTGGGGACTTTATGCGAGACACGCTTCTGCTTCCACGAATCGATCGTGAGCACCGCGCGACAGTCGGACACGAGTCTATCCGTCGTGACCTCGGCGAATTCGTCGACGTAATTGTCACTGTTTTGTGCTCTTCCTTTCTTTTATACGGTTTCAGTTATGATGAACGATGCGGAGGAACTGGGGGATTTGCGATCCCTGACACTTGTAACACGCAGCACAGGTGTTAAGGGTTCGTTTTAAATTCTCTGCAAGTGCCTTGAAATACCTTCCCCCACATTATACTAGTACTTTAACACTTTAAATGGCGCCTGGTATTTTTCCACGCGACTGCGTCTGCCAAAAAATAGTTCTGTACAAAGCGTGGAAAGCACACTCCATGCTTCGGTTGTTTTCCACGGTTAGGTTGGTGCTTTCGATGCTTTTCAGAAAATATCGTCGCGAGCGCCGTGCATAAATTCGTGGCTCGCTGGTGCCCGCATCGGAAGCTGGAAGTCGTTATCGATTAAACGTCAGAACGACTTCTGAAAATGTCCCGTGAAATCTTTATCGATTATTCTGCCGTGCTGTATGAAGTCGTTGCCTGATGAGTCAGTGGCGTCTGTGGTTTTGTAAATCAAGCCTGTCGAAATTCTCGTTATAAGCTCATTTCGATTATGCGTTGTACGCTCGGTCGCTATTGCTACCGTTTCTTGGAACCGTGAGGGAGTGAGGGAACCCGAGAGTGAGTGAGAGGGGACGAAAGAGTCGAATAGTCGACGCTACGCGTTGTAAGCTCGCCGCCAGCTCCGAGCGTGGAGCCTATAACGAGAACTCTCTGTATGTAACAATATCGACGTGCAATCATGCCAAGATGCAAGCCCCTCGGCGTGGAAACACGCTCAGTGGTCTGGAATTAAGAATTTTGTGATATTTGTCAATATCTTTTGAACTATCAAAGATTTTGTGATGAAATTTACGCCCAAAAATGGGAAAAAATTGTTCCTTTGATGCATAACTCTGTTAATGTAAAGAATCTCGCAAATTTTATTTTACTGCATTCAGCATTATTCTTTAATACATTATTTACATTACTTACTAATAAAACATGATTTTTTATTGCACAAGAGTGCTCTTTAATTTAAATAAAAATGATTTTGGCTACTTCCTCTAGTATTCGACTTTCCTGATAACTTGGGAACAAAAAGTTTCTCCAACATGCGACTTCAACCACAAAAAAAAGAGTACCAAATAAAGGACTTCGACTTTTTTTATAACAATTATCTTAAAAAAATTGGAAACAGCATAATTAAATTACCGTAAAAAATATTAAGTTATATATCTTTAAAACAGGATGATTCTTCCCCATTTTTTGGCCAAATTTAATTCCGATATCATTTATAGTCGAAAAAATATACATAAACCCCACCGAATTCTTAATTCCGGACCAGTGTGCGACGCCAGGCGAAGTGTTAAAGTACCTTCCACTGCCTTTCCCAAGACTCTCTGTAAAAATTACTACGTCCCACAATTATTGCACTCAAATTGCCTGAAAAGATCGAACCAAGTCAATCCTCACTTGAGTACCACTACAAATAATGGTACCCAAACACCTCAACTAACTAAAAAAAAAAAAATTACTACCCATGTGATGTATCGTTTCCCCTGCCAACATCCCAACCACCGATTTCCCTTGCCTGCTTTCCCACCCCCAAAAATGTAGAAGGTAAAAAAGCAGCGTAAGCCAGCAAACTCGAGGAAGATATTGCACGAGCGGTTGGCCTGTCGCGCGAGCAAGGAAACCGGAGCGTGTGACGTAAGATCGATACGCAAAAACGTGGGAGGGGGCGGCGACAGAGTGGGGGCGGCGAAGGGGGTTAATCGTTGCGGTGGAATCCGCAGGAAGAGGAGAAAGAGAGGAGGCGGAAGTGTCCCTTTTTCGTTCGAACAGCCGCCGCCTTGTTCGCGGCGGCGACGCGGAGGACGAGAGAGCCCCGTCGGCTGGTCGATCTCCGGAAACTAGGAAACGTCGAGGACCTTCCCCTCTCACTTCCTCCCAACATCCGCGGCTGTCGATTAAGAATTAAGACCGTTGGAGATTCGGAGACGCTTCGGCCCGTGAAAATTCATCTCGAGGCCCCGTTCCCTCGTTCCCTCTACCCTGCATGCTCAGTTTGACCCGTGACTCGGTACATATATATATATATATATATATATAAATGGCCGCGATAATGACAAGCTGTTGTGCTACTTTGTTCCAGTTCCTATTCGATTGTTCCTCCGGAACGACGCGCTGAACCTTCTAACCACTACCGCGAGATCCGCCCCGCTTCTCGCGGGCTCCTAAGACACTGCTGACGCTTAAACGTACGTGCGCGCTAAGCGACTCGATTACTCTGCTCCTTTCCTGGCCGCGGCTTTCGTCGCGCTCCCGACGAGAACTTAAGTACTGCGAAGCTCTTGGATTTCACGCCCCTACTGCGGTGATTAGCTAAAACGAAAACAGAAACTGTACATTACGCGCTGGCTCGGCGGCGTCTAGACTCGTCAAGGGACTGTGCACGGAGGCGTCGACTCGTCTCGGAAAATAATCGCCGTGCAATTCGTTATATCGATGATTCGTTGAATATCCCTGGCTCCTGAATTCCCTGTTAATTTCCTATCGACGGGGGGGCACGAAGAATTCTTGGGGGGTCGCGGGGCTGCCTGCGTTAATATCAAAGAGAACGACACAGAGGGATCGGGAAGTTCGACGTATATATATATTACAAATCGATAGAGCGATCGACAACGATGACCGGAGAAGGACCCGTTGTGGCTCGGGGCCTCGTCGTCGATCGCGGACCTCGCCCGAGCGTGGGCTAGCCGATGGTCTGTCGTCAACCTTTCTGCTACCGTGCTCAGTGGATCCTAGAGTATCTGGAAGAGCTTCTTCAGCTCCACCATCAGCTGCCAGTCGGTCTTCACCAGGTCGTCCCTGAAGTACTCCTTGCACGCGTCTATACTCTGTCTGCTTATCTGGAACAGAGAAAGAGGACCGTTGTTGGTAACGATTCAGGAACTTCGAACTCGGAACTTTCAACTTTGTGAACTTTCTTGAATTTAATTTGAGAAAATTTTCGAGAAATTCAGTACCCTAAGAACTAGAATGTACTTATATAGAATATATTCCTCTGCCACCACTCTATTATTCAATCTTACCACTGCCATTAAAGCTCGCACGTGACACTCCAAGTGCAGGAAAAGGAGAAACCGACATAGATGTTTTCGAACATAAAGGATCCTCTTTAGCAAAAGTATCGACAAGGAAGTGAGAGAGAGAGAGAGAGAGAGAGAGAGAGAAAGGGGGGAGGGAAATTGTCAATGCGCCAGGTCGGAGAGCCAGTAGGACCGCTCTCCCGGATCGATCGTCCTCTCCTCGCCTACGAATAATTTCCTTGAATCGGTTTTCGCGAGGACAGGCGCATGCCCGCGCTCGCGCGCGCCTCCACACACGGGTCCATTCACTAACGTAACGCTTTACAACTGTTTCCGCCCCCACTCCCGGCCGGAAGTCCCGTTTCATTCATGGATCGGTCACAATGGTGGTTTTACGCGGCTATTGAGGACGCCTGCCTCCCGCCACGCCCCTGCTACTTCTCCCCTCTCCCTCTCATTCTCACTCCCTCCCTTCCGTCCACTCCTACCCCTTAGTTCCTCCCTCCCTCTCGCTCCTTCTTCCACGCATACACACGCATCACACGTAGCTCTCCCTCCGTGTGTAATTCTTTGCCTCTCTCCCTCTGTCACATCACAGCTCTCTCTTCGTCCTGCACGTACGCATGCATGCACACACCCCTAACTCCTTCGCTCTCTGTCTCTTTCTACTTTCGTCTCTATCTCCGCGCGATGTTGCACGATCAGTAGAGGGTCCTCCGAAGAGACCTTTGCCGAAGCTTGGATATAAAGTCCCTGGCGAGTTCGATCGCTCGGCGAGTTTCGATGTTCGATGCAATCTGATTGCGGATACCTCGGTCGGGTTTGGTTGCGAAGGGACTTCCAGGATAGTAGATTTAATATTGAATATTGGATGTTTTGGGAGTCAGGGAAGCACCGAGGATCATTGGGAGTGGAGTGTGGTGTCGAAATTGAGTTGATATAGGATACAAAACAGGGAATGCCACAAAACAGCGTTATGGGGAAAATAAAGTTTTAGTACTTTAGTCCATCAGTAAAGAAAGAAGGTTCAATTAATTTAATTTTCTTTTTAAATAATTTCTTGTTTTACATTGAAGACAGAAGCTTGTGCTTAGGCAAAGACATTCCGTGTTTTGTTCTAGTGCAGAGTGGACATTTCCTGTTTTTAAAGAGCAGGTATAGCAAAACTTTAACGTTATCTTACGGGGATAAATGAACTTTGTTATCCTTTGTGATTCGACCGTTCCGTAGTCCCAGTCGGCACCAAAAAAATATGCTATAAATCGCGAAAAATGGACATTCCGAGTTTTTTCCTCTTGCCCTTCATATGTACTGTTTCACTGCAGCTACATCTCCGTGTGTGAACTTGGAAGTAACGAGCAATTTAGAATTCTGGTAAAGATGACTCGGTGGGAGTAGCGGAGCATTTAGCAGGAGGACCACTTCCTCTGCCTAACCAGCTCCAATGAAAGCTCCTACTACTTTCTGTGAGAGGCAGTAATTGTACCTAATAAATTCAAAATTTCTGAAGACCAATGTTCCACCTCCAAACACCGCATCCTCCCCACACAAAACTACCCCGAAAAAAAATTGGAGAGCTATCTAACCACCTCCTATACTTACCCCCACTTAACACCGGACCATTCGACTCCCAAACATCCTCCAAACAACCTCAGACATCCTCCGTCGTCTAAAATTAGCGGAAACTCGCTCGATGCCCGCGCCATGGATGAGGGGACGGGAGCACAGAGGGGGAGTGTCGCGAGCGCGAATTCCGCGCGCGGAATCGTCCCTCCACAAATCATCGTGGGAACAAGGCGATTCCGTAGAATCGATTCTACGAAGCGAACGGTAACGACGACTTCCGCTCGCCTTGGGGCCATACAAAGACGCCGAAGCGGGGACGAGCCTGTGTGCCTACGAGGCTTCCCCTCTCTCTCTCTCACTCCGGCTGTGCTCGAGCGCGCGAGTACACACAACCGGAAAACGCAGAGTGGGAGGAAAGAAGAGTTGACACTGCTGGGACGCCGAACATGTAAAACGGTGTACATCGCTGCGCCTCCCTGTGGGCGAACAGTGGCCCACTGTCGATTTTGTTACATACGCTAAACCTCTCGATTGACGGGAGGGCGGTGGAGGTTTCGTGAAGTTGAATTTGGAGTGATAACTTCACATGAAATACACGGGGGGTTGATAAGGTAGAGAAGAGTCCAGGGGATTTATGGACGTGGGCTGTAGTCTGAATCTGAGAAGGTAGAGCAAAAGTAGGATAAAGGAAATAGAGCTGATGTGATGATGAATAGACTTGGTGTGAAGTTTCGGATGTAAGTAGGACACTGTTTTCAAAATGTGTTCACATGTGTCACGAACGCCAGTGTTGAAGAATTATGCTTGGGGACTCACTGGCCCCTATCCCATCTACTTTTCAATCACCTTCCCATACCAATACGTCTCAACGAAATGAAAGGCAACTAGGATACTATTTTCAAACTGTCTGCATGTTCCTAACAAACTTCAGAGTTGAAGTATTACTCTTGGGGACTTACTGGGCCCTATCATCTCCACTGTCTAATCTCCTTCCTACATTAATACGCCTCACTGAAATGAAATTCACACGTTTCATCTCCATATTTCTCACAAACTCCAGAGTTGAAAAATTGTACACTTGGGAACTCACTGGGCCCTATCCCCTATCTCCACTTTTTAATCTCCTTCCAATCTCAATACCCCTCACCTCCCAACCAAATGAAGTGAAAATCGCCCACAACAAGGCCCCCTAGATGTGTCCCACATAAACCTCATACATATAAGTCAAGTTTAACTCAGACTCGAGCTTCTCTGATCTATCAAGGCCAAGGCCCCGAAGGAGCATCCTAGCCTCTTCCTTCCATTAAAGCATACACGCTGCTCGTCGATTCGTAGTCGACATCCAAAGCGGAAGGCGGAAAAGAACGAGGCGTGGAAGGAGGGGTCGGGGTGGGGAGGGAAGAAAGGAACGGGAGGTTCTGCGAACAGCGGAAGTCGACGGTGGACGGGCCCGATCGTTGCCGGATGTGCATCTTCCTTTTTCGACCGGAGCCTCGCATACTAACGAGGATCGTTTCCGTCTCGCTCGGCCGCTGATTTTGATGAAACTGCGAAGCTATGCGAATCGGCTACCGGAGGGGGCAGACAGGCGAACGAAAACGAAACGTCACTTCTCTTAACGAAATTTCATATCGACCAGGGACCCGGCCACCTGTCGATCGAATTCCTTCGGGGCCAGCTGCCTCAACAAAACGCTGAAACGTTCGCTTTTGAAATTTATCTCGACAGACCTCCATGGCGGGGAAATTAAATTTTCCTTTTTTTGGGACCGTTATTCGCGAAGATCCCGAGGTCCACGTGTTCGTTCATTCTTTATAACGGAAGTGGGACGTTTTAGTGGGTTGACAATTTTATCAAAGAATGAGCCAAGAAATGGCCCGTTTTTGACCCCACGATTTTGCAACTAAATTTGGTGCCAAATGGTACCTTATGATGAGACATCGATCACAATAAATTTTCAAAATTCATTAACGTGACTCAGCTTGAAAATTTGTTGTGGTTGATGTGTGTCTCATCTTTAGGTACCATTTGGCACAAAATTCAGTTCCAAAATCGTGGGACCAAAAACGGACAAAAAAAGCCCCTCACTTTTGAATAATTTTTTGAATAAATATTCTTTGAATAATTCGTTAGAAGCTTACCTTGCTGACCATGAAGTCCTTCTCGGTGAAATGACGGCCGAACATCTTCGGCGCCTCTCCAGGTATCGGCTCGATTTTCACGCAGACCTCTTGACCCTTCCTCGCCGACTCCACCGGCTTGTGATTGTACTCTATGGTTGTGACCATGCCCAAATCCACGAACTGAAAGATCGAGAGCAAACAGATGCAACTATTATTTCTAAATAATCTCAAATCCACGTCTTTGAAGTAAATGGAATTTGTCTTCTCTACTTATATCCACCACGGGTTCTGAATCTTTTATATGTATTTTCTGTTCAAAATTAGGGCAGACTAATATCTAATCGAACGAAGGGAGGGTCACTTCCATCGCGTTGAAAGTATTTGACAAAACGAGTCGAAAGTCTCAGAAATTGTCAAAATCTACAATATCAAGTCTTCCGAAATTCTCAAGATTCCAGTAATATTCCTAGATAGACCATTTCCAAACCCATCAGTATCTCCAAGCGTTATCAGCTCCTCAACCCCAAGCTTTTTCCAAACCTACCCCCAAAGTTCATCCATAAGAGACTCATAAGGTAACATCTCAAAGTAGCGATCTTAGCTTTGGTACAAAGTAGGTCTTAAACAAATATTTCACTTGCATTTTATCTAACTACCATCATCCAGTCAGAGATGGGAAATATTTTAATGAAATAAAAATTTCGTCTAATGAATAAAAGTTATTACAAAAAATTGTTGAAAAAAATTAACTTTATTCGCGAAATAATCTAACGTCAAAGGGGTGAATACAACCCTCACTGAAGTTCAGAAGCCTATTTAGTCGAATATCTCAAAAACCATTACAGACACAAAAACTGTTTACCCGACAAACTTGTCCATTATTTAATAAACAACTCAGCTACATAATCAAATTCTAAAAGATCCAATTTGTGTAAATAGTACATTAAAAATGGCACTTTTCGGTTAATTTTTCTGCTCAAATCTAGATCCATCATTTAAAAAATGTATTTACTTACTGTGACGGGCGAAAGAAAGTTTACAACTTTTTTAGAATTGGTCCAAACAACAGGAATTTTTTTTAAGACACTAGAACGATTAGTTTGCTAAGTGACGTGTTTCGTCGTTTTGAGAAAAAAATGTAATTGGTCGGAATAGCAAAAAAAAAGTAAATGCCGTTTTTTATTTTTTTTTGCTATTCCTACCAATTGCACTTTTTTTCTATATATACCCCAATACAAAATGCAGATAAATTATATTTTTAATTGCCACTTCGCGATGTCCCTCTGTCGAATTCAAAGGATCCCCGTCGCAAGCCCGAGTCCCTCGCAAAGTTTCGAAAGTGATCGCCAGATTTTTCCCTCGCTCGCGCGGTTTCGCAGGCCGGCTGTCTTTTCTCTCGATCGACGAGCGTCGTGTGTCTCGTTGCGTGGGCATAGCTCCGCCTATGCATTCCATTCCGCGGCCGGAAGTCGAGAGAAAACCGAGTACCTGAGCATTGCGCGTCGTCAGGGCCGCTTTGGACGTAGGTACTCGCTTGCTCTCCGTCGCTGAATACCGCCGAGGATCGATGGACCGAGTAGGCAGTCGTATGTACGCGCGCACGTAGGCCGTCTGGATCTTGTGGGCCGACTTACACGGAGTGGCCTCGCAGTTTTTCCACCGTTTTCACCTTCCATCCATCCACAACGATCAAACGTTACGACGAGAAACTACGTTCAAACCAACGAATGTAATTTGCGAGCCTCTTGTAATTTGAACGTAGCTTGGAGAATAGTTTGAGGTACCCTTCGTCGGTTTTATTATCAACGAAGTTCTCTGGATTCTGGAGCACCCTATAGAGTGGCGCGCAGAGGCAAGAAAGCCCGTGCATGTCGCTTAAGAGTCTTGTTATTGCGGTAACACCACCTGCAGCTGCAAGAGCGCCAAGTGGGCGACAAACCCGGACGCGACTTGGCGCGGAGACACGCACGGATTGACGCTTGTGTTTTGAAACGACGAATAATTAGGGATAACCCGATCGCCGAGCAACGCTCACGTTTTTCTCGGGTCGCTAGCACTCCATGGGTGCGGGTTTGCTTTCTTCGTAGTTTTCATGGGATTAAAAGCTGCTGAATACGTAGAAGAAAAAACGAACCTCGGGCGATGGGATTCGAACCCGAAATCCGCGGGTCCTCTGGGTACTAGTCAGGCGCGTTACTAACTCCCCCAACGTCGACACTCCGATTTTTACTCTTTTCTGAACTCTATTAATATCGAAACCAACGGGGCGCCGCCTACGAACCAATCTAAAGGGATTACCCGTAAATAATTAAATAATAAAAATCGCAGTTTAGGGATAATCGTGGGACTGTGGAAGAGATCCAAACCAGCCGAATCCTCCTTTCTTTGAAAGCCCCAAAAATTGAAAAAATAAACTGAAGGTTAATGGGTACAATGGCATAGGAAGATTCTATTAAGTTCGACAGCTTGTTTTCGCGCGTCTACGTGGCATTCTTTGCTCCTTCCATTGTCCAATTAGTGCAGGAAGCCAAATATTTTCTGGTTGGTCGAGGGCTCTGTTCTAGTCGGAACGAGCCGGCGCTAATAACCGGATATATCGGGCGACAAACGTCGGCATTAATCAGCGACGCGGTGCGATACACGCGAGGAAAGTGGCGATAGCGGGCTGACCGAGGAAACTTTCAGAGCGGGGGAAACGAACGGCGTCGAAGGATCAAGCTGAACTCACTAAAATAATTCACTGGTAGAGAAAATGAAAAGAAGGAAGGTCAAATTTTCTTATTCCTACAGATTCCAAGGAACAACCCTTCCGGTCCCCATCGGAAGTTGAAAAAGGACCGTATGCGACGTTTCCTCATAAAAGGCATTTAGAGTTTCTACCAATTATGCTTCCGCGGAGCCAAGCACCAGGGAGGAGGTGAAGCTCCGCCCTCCCGTGCCACCTAGTTTGCTGAAACTACGTCCACGTTTCGCGAGGAAAGGGTCCCCTGTGGCCTTTTCTCTGATCTCCTTGGAAGAAGTGTTTCCCAAGCCACGCTTTTGCAACGCGAAAAATAGAAGCCGCGGCAGTTACGCGGGACGAAGAACGGGCGGAAATGTCGTTTGCTCGGCGGAAAAGGCGTCGCTCGCGTTAAAGTGGCGAAAGGAAGGCGAAGGGACCGCGGCTTCGGAGGCGTGATGGAAACGAAACGGGTATACGCACACTTTCTCGGGTAGGCGCGATGCAATTATGTGTATATGGTAATGCCGCCTGGTAGGAGACCGCAGAGTGTCGAAAATCGGACGATCGCAGCACCATAAAAGTAACGCGGCAGAGAGGAGCCGGGAAGAATATGGAAGAGGACGCTGTAAGGGGGCGAACGTCGTGGATTTCGTCTCCGGGCAAGCTGCGGACGAGCGTGTGGGCATATACGCTCTTTCAGCGTGGGCTTCGAAACGCACGTTCAGCCAGTCATTGTCCACCGATAGAGCACCATCGAGTGCTTCGCGTAGTGGCTGATTTAGTCGTCACTGTAGCTGTAATCCTTTTCCACTCTACGGAAACATCGCTACAAGTAGATCGGGCGGTAGTGAGGTGGCTAGCGCGCATGCGCAAACAGTAGGTCGGGAAGTGGGCGGAGCTTGGCATCCTCTTCACTGGATTTAGGAACCGCGATGTTGTCACGCTTCTATCCAGGGTTGCCAAGGCTTCAAATTAAAGGTCATGTGACGTCACATACGTCAAAATAGCTCGAATACGATTTTTGCACGTCGTGCTATGTTGCCATGGTGTGTTCCCCATCTACTACTCCCTACTACGTCACCAGCGTTGCCAGGAGACATTCCCTCCGAGGGAAATACTATGACGTCACGTTGCCCCTACCCACTCTACGCCTACGTAACTTGCACCACGTGACTTGAGTGACGTCTACTGTCTGTCACTCTCTCCACCTTCAGTTGTCTACAGTATGTGTCATGACGTCACTAGTTCAATAAGTATACCTACTACTTTTCCCTTTTTCCCTCGGACCTAGCAACGCTGCTTCTATCTTCCTTTTGAGGAACCTTACTATTCTTTGGTATACCCCCTCATATTCTGTGAATAGAAGGTCGATTATGCTGCTTACCTGTGCAAAGATCATAAATGAGTATTCAGTGGATTTACGTGGAATTATTTTTCCGCAGTAAATAATCCCTCGGTTCTATTTCTTACCTATTTCTTTTCTACTTGTTACACGTGTACCTACTGCAATTTTATATTTCATTCCTCCCGTGTTACAGACTGACACCGTCGATAGATATCACAATCAATAAATGTCTCGCTGTCTCCGGACAAGTCCCAGAGGCAAGAGCTCTCTGTTTCCGAGCCCGATTCCCCTGTTTACGACCAGCGAGAAACGTGCCACGAAACGCCCCCGTCCCACGTGAGCCTACTTCGAAAGCGGTCGGTTTGAATGGGTCTAAGTTTAGTCAAGCGACTCGAAGCCAAACGGCAGCCGATGCACTCGAAGAATGCGTATCGCGGACCAACAGACAGAAGCGCGAACACGCCGTGGGTCGTGCGACGGGACAGAACGCACGCTGCGCTCTCCAGCGACGCGCGAACAGGATAGAAAGAGGGAGGGTCGGGGCAGAGGAGGGTAACGACGGATATTTATGTTGAGCTAATAGCACGGACTTAACAGTAATTACGGGCGATCCTTCTCCCAGCGACTGTGCAACGTCCTCCAATGGACGCGCCCGATTAACCTCGATGCCAGTGGCTCGATCAACGCTCGATACACGATCCTCGCGGCCTGAACAAGCTATCTTCTCCATCTCGTTGATACCATCGGTTTATCGCGCGGGGCAAAAAACTGATTACTTATTACATGGGTCGAGGCGCGAGGCTCCGTTCGCGTAGGTATACTCGGTGATTAGAAGGGAGGAACGCTTGATTGCTAAATTGCGATTGCAGCTTTTTCATCCCTTTGGAGTTTGCAGTGATCGAGGGTTTTTGAGTTGATTCGCGAGGAATTTGGCACGGTGTGGAATTAGTTTTTAAATTAGGTACTGGAGACGGGCGGAAATTTTGTAATGGGGTCTAAATTCTTTTGGGATTCTTTCTCTATCGGGCGATTCCAACTTCCTCTGCGCAGCAAATTTCAAACTTCAAACTTCCACGCACCACCCCAACTCTTTATTTTATTTCTACCACCCGCCCATACACTGCAACCTCTTCTATCACACGTCCTCGAGTACATCCATTATCTCCCCTGCCACCAACAACCACACAGAAAAGAATCAATGTATCCTCCACTCCTAGTTCCTACCCAGATCCTGGCAGGAAATGTGTTAATCTAATCCTCGGATCCATCGATCACGGGACAACGGCGCATCCACGGGGGCCCGATTCGCAGAAGGGTGTCGATTTACACGGTTTCCCCCGTTCGACAGGATTTCCGCGGAACGCCGAGCAAAGGAAGAAAAGGAGAAAGGGCGTCGGAGGGGAGGGTGCGTCGGCATACTCGGTAGCAGGCGCGGAGGGCGAACGCGCGAGACGGGGAACCGGAAGTCTATTTTCGTGTGCCGCACCGATTTAGAAAGCTTTATAGTTCGTACGAGCCTGAGCGGCTAACAGCCAACCGTCGTCGGCGTGGCTGCTTCGAGTGCACGCACAAATTGATATTTGTGCTCCATTCCCTCGCCCCCTCCCCTCTATCGTCCACTACCACCCCTGCGTAATCTCGGGGGTATTTTCGAAGCTACGGGAAATATTAGATCGGTGCATATAAAATGGCCAATCGCGGCAATCCTCTTTCTATGGTGAGGGGTGCAATAACAATTGCTGAAAGAGAAATGTCAAAGACACTTAACGAAATAAATTAGTTAAGGGTAAAATTATGTTCATTCAAACTTCTCGGGGAGAAACGCCACTTTGGTATGCGACGATTTAATGCACATCGATACTTGTATAACGGCCACTCGGATGAAAAAAGTGTTCTCGAATGAAGCTGAAGCCACGGACGACGGAAGAGAAACGATAATCGCCGCTCGTCACGGTCGTCCTGTCCGCCAACCGTGCACTCGTTAATTTTTCAATTAATATCTAATCTGCGGCGCGCATCGGCCAGACACGCGATACACCTTTGATCTGGCGCGTTTGGCGAACGGGACGCTTCCAATTATTCAACCCCGGAACGACACTGTGGAGTCGCCTGCGACTCCGGAAATTTGAATGCCCTCTACAAACTATATTCTAGCTTTTGCTTTCAAATTTTGATTTTTTTGCTGTAAACGAAAACCGCGGGCTGTAAATACAAAGACAGCCAAAAAGACATACCAAAGAATTTGGCGGAAATTTTTGGTGAATTATGAAATATTCAAATGTCAACTTGGGCTATCGAACTGTTTGTGACGCTTTTGCCACGAGATTTTTGTTTTGATCGTTTGGTGGAAACGGCAACTTTAAAGTTGAAGGTAGTTATACTGGGTGGACAAATAAGATTTACCACCTTGAATATTTCCGAAATCGCGAAAATAAGAGAAATATCGTACGTACGAAAAGTCGCAACATTTTTATAAAAAAAATGTTTCCCTTGCTCCCACGCTTTTGGAAACAGTCAACGTGATAATTCTCAATGATCCACCCTGTATACAAGGGAATATATCGAAGTGACAATCAACTTTGATAGAAAATATTTTCAATTTTTCTTCGAAAAGCAAAGTCTTTGGAAGAACAACTGAAGAAACCATCTGGCCCGGAACTTTTGTACGCCACTGTAATTCTGACAAAAATATGTCACACGTATTTTTTTTATCCGCTGACATTCATATTGAAGGGGTGAAAACAGCCTTCAACGTTGAGGGTGAGAAACATGTTTGGTCGAATATCTTGGAAACTACTAGAGCAGAAGAGTGGCGTAAATGCCAAAAATTGAGTAATTTCTAATAAGGAATCCAGTTGCGCTGCGTTTTAATGTATTATTTAAACAAAAGGAATTTTTAGTACTAGCTGTTGTTAGAAGAGAAATGTCACGGAAATGACAAAGCAGAAAATATTTTTCTGCGATACTTATCCTATCATAATTTATTCTGATATTTTATTCTATGATTTTCTTTCTGTGATATTTTCTCTTGATTCTAATGTGTTTCCGTTGCACTGTTCCTGCACTGTTACCTCTATTCCCATTCCTATTACTCCTCCACAATATGTTACCTTTTATGTGAACCCCTTATACCGCACAACAATTCAATGCATTCATGCTATTCCCAAGCAGAAGCAAGGACACCATCACGCCGCCCCTCGAGTTCCATAAGAAACTTTGAATGGCACCCACGGAGCGCAAAGGGGTAAGTATTCCTCTGCCCCGTATCAAGTACCTACCCTCTAGTCTCACAATAAATTCCTTTCACCATTAAAAGAAATGAATTTCAGCAACCTCCCGCATTCAAAGCAAACAAATTCCCCGAAATGGTAACTGGCTGAGAGGGGCATTTAAATTAAACTCGATATCCGGGGCCGGAAGAGTGCGGCGGCTGACGCGATAAGCAACAAGCGCTCCTTTTCGCGAAGGAGAGTATTCCGCGTGGGTTTCGTCGACGGGGCGATTATCGCCGGTATTCGTCGTTAGCAAAATTAATCGCGAGTGGCCGGGTAAAACGATCTACTCGACATTGGAAACTCGACATCCGGCCGGCACCCCCTCCAACCCCTCGGATCTCTCGTCTTCCTCGCGCCTCCCTCTTTCCCAAGCTGCCCCTCCCTCGCCCCCCTCGCCGCGTTCGCTACGATAGCAACGTTAACCAGCTGCCTACTTAGAGAAACACGAGGGAACTAGGGAGAAGGAGAGAGTCAGAGGGGCGGAGAGGGGAAAAAGAAGAGAGAGAGAGAGAGAGAGAGAGACGGTAAAGAAGCTGGAACGGGGCGGAATACACGCGCGCACAGACACATCGACGTCCACGCCACTTACTCACCAACCACATCCCGTCTTTCGGCCTTCCGGCTTGCCTGTAACTTTCGTGGAAACGCCTCTGGCTTCCTTCCGGTCGTTTATCACTCGCTAGACGCTCTAAACGTAGATACGCTGTCCCACGTATGCTCGTCTCACCCCTATCCCCTTTCCTCCCCCCCCCCCCCCCCGCCGGCCGCGTTTTCTTTGGCTTCTTTTCATTCCACCGCGATGGAGACCGACATCTCAAACGCTCGCGTGCCCTTCTTCTCTAGATTTCGACCTTTTCTCTAATATTAGCCCGCTCCTCCCCTTTTTGCGCGCCACGTAGCCTGTCACGAGCTTCGCCCCGATTCGGCGCCCCGAAAGGTCGAAACTCTCGTTCCCTTGACGTTTTTATCGGTAATTTTTTAGTATTACCATCTATCTTCTGTTCCCGTTTCCACGGTCACAGCCACACCCGTGGAAAATTGCAAGGAGGTGGCGGGACTGGTGCTGGAGGTGTACGTGCACCTCGAGGGAAGTGTAACAGGCAATAGTGACGTCTGTGGGAGGAGCTAAGTGAAGGGGTGGAGAAATGGAGCGAATTTATCTGTGGGAGGACTTTAGGAGCAAAGTCTCCAGCACAGATGGGCAAAAATTTGTTTGAACAAAATTTTGAGTTGGAATAAAAGATAAAAATTGTATTCGTTACTCGTTGAATAGATAACTCGGGCTATCTTTATTCGATAACAGATAAAGATAAAGTATCTTTCATTCGAGACGTAATTTAAATAATTTTTTATTCAGATAATGCCCAACTCTGGTCTCTAGACGAATATTTATATAAACGTTGTCGTTTGGCAAAAAGGACTGTGAACCAGAAAACGATACTAAATATTACATTAGCTTTTGACGATCCCCTAGAATTTTTTACGGGATTAATTTATTTCTTTAACAAGGCACTTGAAGAATTTTTGTAACTATGCTGCGTATGAGATTAACCTTCTAACCGAATATAAGTACCGTACCTATTGTTATTTTTTTCTTTGTTTTTGTCTTGTATACTAGTGGGACATTATCCCGCATATATGAAATAAATTAAATTGAAAAATAGAAGTGCACAACCAAAGTATTTTCTCCAAGTCGCAGTCATAATTTCATCCCACTCGCAAAAGGTCGCCTCAATGCTCCCTCTATCGATCCAGCAACCCTCGAGTGGTCGTGGGCGAGAGTACCGTGCTCCTTTTTTTTTTATAAGATTAATTTACCAAGGAGGTCAAAATGACTTGTTTTGCCATTTCTTATAACCATTACTCATTTCTAGCATACCGTATTCTCTCAAATTTGACGTGACTTTTATTGCAATATATAAATGATTAATTCTGTAACATAGTCTTCTTCTTCGCTTGTTTCTTTTATGAAATCTAGAATATGTAGTACATATACCGAGATGGGCCACTTTGACCCCTCACAAAACGCAGGTAAATTTAAGGATCAAAGTATTTTTGGGATATTTGTTATTCAGAAATTAATTCAAACAAAAATGAAAAAAATTAAAAACTAAATAACGTATCAACTAGCCAGCCTCGGTCTCCCCTGCACGAGAATCGTCAGTATAGTGCTAGTATTAAAGTCATTTTGTGAGTTACAGGATTATTCCAAATATTTCTGCGTCCCAGTATCTATCTACATAACTCTACTCATCTTTACACGTTTCCCAGAAATACCAATTACTTGCCAACCTCCTTTAGGAAACTATACAACACCGCCCCCTTGATAATTACAGAATAGCACCCTGAAAAGCTTCCCGGACTACTACACGCCACAACATCCCCAAAGAAGACAAACATTTTCCCAGCCATGCTTCACAATTTCATCCCCCTCTCAGTAGCTAAACTGAACTCGCCAGCAATGCAGTAATCGAATCACAGAATGGTCCCTCGAAAGAATCCCAGATCCCTGCACGCAGCAGCGTACCCAAAGGACGCGAACATGAAGGCAGGCCCTTTTGTGCACGTCCCACGTGGGTCGGGGATGAGTCGTACAGTGATCCACCGCGGGCCCCGCGTTCCGTTCGCGTGCTCGTTAATTAGCCCTCCATCGCGCGTTCCCGCTCCAAGGATCCTCCTTCACCGACGTTTTAATTTTCTACCCGCGATCAGTGAATCCAGCAACGAGCGCACACTCTGCCGTCGGACGAAGGAAGACGGGAAACGCGGCAGGGGGGGGAACAGAGCTGGATAGAGAGGAGAGAGATAGAGCGACGAGGAGGAAGAGAGAAGGAGGAAAAGGAAGAACGTTACGAGCGGCCTTCCGCCGGAAGGGGACTCGCACACCACGGAGTTTCTAGTTCCTGTCACTCTTGCCACGGACGGGAATATGATTCGTGGCGGCTCGAAAAATCTCCTTCGCGTTTCCTTGATATAATTATCGTCGTACGTCGAACCGACGGCCGGCCGAGCGACGGGAAGTCGCGTTTAAATTTGTAACGCCGCTAGTTCCGCTAATTATGCCCCGGCCATTATCGTATTAAAATAATACGCTCCGGAACGAACGTTCCCCCGTCGATGGCACTGGCGGCTATCGTTAATCCGACGGCGGCTCTAGCGCCTCCCTGCGAATGAATTATTGGTGCATCATCGACGTTTCAAATTGGCGTATTGGAAGTTGAGAACGGAGGGAAGGATGTCTCAGTCTTTATTCGATTGCTAATGGTTTCAGGGGTCTTTTGGAATGTGGCTAATGAAGGCAATTGATATGTCGAAGGGTAAGTCTGGTGGAGGAATTATGAAGCGAATGGAAATATCTGATTGTGAGCAAAGTAAAATCGTTTCTTGGAATGTAACTAATGAGGCGAATTGAAAGACTGAATGAAGGAAAATCGTTTCTTGGAATACAATTAGTGGAGGAAAATGAAATATTGGAGGGTAGATCCGATATAAACAAACAACTAGAAACAGTGGCGGACGGGCCAGGATGTCAGCTTGCTCACAGAGATGGGCGAATTTGTTATTTAAACAAAAATAAAAGAATAAAATGATTATTGAATACAACTAAAATTTCTGTAATTAGTAAAAAGTGTACATTAATTTCATAAAAATTTTAATGGTACTTTTATGCCACTTATGGATCTTTTGAAAATTGTATTTGTTTCTTATAAAACTCAAATGCTAGCCTTACAATTGAGGGGCTCAGTGAAAAAGGGGCACATGCCAGTTTAAATTTCCTAAGAAAATTATTTTCCCTAAAACTTGTTTCCTGTAAATTTATATTATTATGCCATATGCCATTTTTCCACTGCGCACTCTCAATTGTGGATTCCCTTTGTGTCCTAGCAACCATCATTTTTAGACCCACTCCGCTGAATAAAAATATCTGAATGAAGGAAAATCTTGAGCTTGAAATGGAAGAGGGAAACGGAAAGGATTAATCGAATCGAACGTTGGTGTCGGCAGAAGGCGAATGGGATCTCGTTTCCGATCGAGTGTCCATTGGATTTCAATCAAACGTGACACGCGTCGTGGCGGCCGGTCTAGGAATCGACACGCATGATAAACGATCGGCGTTTTCGCAAACGGATATCTGTCGAGCGTAGGATCGGGTCATCGGGCGGGCAGCAAGAAACACCGCTAGAAAAAGAGGAAAAGGGACAAGACGGAGAAAAAGGAATGGCGGAACGGCAAGAAAACGGCAGGCTAAAAGAATCCGCCGGATTTCCGCTCGGCGTTAAAGCGCCTATCGAGGCCGTTGCGCAACGCGCGTGTACACGCCCGATAACGATGGAGGCCCGTGGAAACGCCTTCGATCGCCTTCCTTCGAAACCTGATCGAAAAACCGCGATTAATCAACCTAACGACTCCATCCCACTTCGTGGCTATTAAAACACGAGCTTATAAAATCGAAATCGAAATCTTTATCCTTCACTTTGCGCACAGGGGGTTGCAAACACACCCCAAGCTAATAAAAACGTAAATAAAAAGTTGCCAAATGGAGACTTCCCAAAGTATTCTTGGGAATCCTATCTGTGATATGTTCACACATAATTTGATTTAAAAAAAATTATTTTTATTTATTTATTTTAAATTAAATGTGGTAATTCTTTTCACACCTATCTTCTTGAAATTCGATAAAATTTTACAAACACTTACGCAACTAAAGTTTTTTAAATTACTTGCACACAGAGTGAAGGTTAAGTAATTAATGCGAGCTTGTCCATCCCCTATTTCTTTCTACGATCCCTGTTTGCCATATCTGATCACCCATGCCTGAGTCATTTGTGACTCACGTTTATTATTTTCGAAGCGACCTGCTATAGGGTAATTATGGGCTAATTAAGGCACTCGGTGCGTTCCCCAATTATATTTTCTCCACAGAGCTCTTCTAAAGTCCATAAAATTTGAGGCCCCCAATATCAACAGTTTCATTTTTTATTGGTACCTAGGTACAGTGCGTTTCGAAGAACCTCGTGGGCCCATTCGCTTCATGGACGTTACAAGACGCAACGTCATCGACATCACCTACGCTGGTGAGAAGGAATTGGAATGTCACGGATAAAGTGACGCTCGAGGACAGTCCCACCGTGAGTCCCAATCCGTCCCAGCCGCGGCGAGAATTATGCAACGAAGGATCGCGAGTACGCCGAGTGAATAGGGCCCAGTGTCCCTGGCTATCCGGCGTCGCGGTGCTTTTTATTGAGAAACGGTTGATCCGCACCGGATGTCGGGATATCACGGGACCCGGTTGGCTTAGGTCAGGCCCTGCAGCGCGCGCCACGGACCCGCCAATGGGCCCGTGCGCTCGCGGTGGCGAGGAACCAGACGCGTCGTGAAAGGAAGACGCGAGGCTCGCGCGGAACACGCCTCTGTACGTGATTCCGCAAGCATCGCGCGAATTTCGTCCGTTCCTTGCCTCGGCCAAGCCATCGACCGCCTTTAAACTTTAAACGCGTTGGAAGATTTGAGTATCTCGCAGTTCCACTTAGGGGACTTGGACATTTTTTTAAATTTGATTGCGATGAGAAGTGGAGGGTAATTAACGCTTATTATTATTATTAGAGTGCAGTGGCGCAGTCGGCCTCTTGGGGGGCGCCGAGTTGAACGGATAAAAATATTTTTCATACAAAAATTTATTTATAAAATGAAACCCAGTTTTCTTTTCTTTTCGCAAAGCTATTGAATTATACTTCAATCGTGGTTATCTCTTTTTTCCTTCTTTTTGGGGGTGCCAGGTGCTGATTACGATAATACTATTCTAAAATACTTTAATCTTCAAGAAATATATAATAAATGCCATTAATCAGATTTTCTATTGAGTTTATTATGTAAAAGAAAAAAATTGCTAATTAAACTGTGCAATATTGATTTAAGCTTTACCGCGATTTTATGGTGATTGCTCGATCGCAAAGGGTTTAAAATCGTCCTCAGCCTCAAATGGATAAGCGGTTGGAGACTTTGCCGGATAGACATACCTAAAAGTAGCCACCCAGCGTGCTTTCTACGTTGGAATTTCCGTTGAATTTTAAAGAAAGGCCGAAATGCATCGACGAAGCAGGGTAGGGCCGAAAGAAGTGTGCGCATACACGGTTCGGCGTGGACGCGTGGGCCAGGCGACGTGGTCGGAGCTGCTTTCTACGCGCGGGCGAGAAACGCTCGTTGCACACGCAGCTGGACACGCGGGTAGCCGGGCAAACGCGGCGCGATACGAATTTTACCGCGTTCACTATCACCCACATACGCTACGATATTATTGAATCGGATAATTTATGCCGGCATTTGCATTCGGAACGCATAAGACCGCCGATGGCGGCTTCGTCCGACTGCCACACTTCGCCGCCATATTGTCTCGCCTTTTTTCTCACTCGGCTTTTATTTCAGGTGGCTTTCAGTGAATGAAACGTTGCGGAGGCTTAATAGGATAAGCTACGAGTGGTATGCGCATTTTGCTGCGATATGCTTACGAGGGAGCGCTGCCGAGTCGAAAATTCTGGTTTCAATGAAACTTCGTGTGAATGCGGAGCGCATTGCAGTGTGCAGGTAGCGATTTATTATTTCTATGAAAATGTTTTAACCCCTGAGGGGGTGAAATCAGTCGTTGAAGTTACCACGTTTTCCAGTTCTTTAATGTGATTGAAGTAAATATGAATAAAACAATTTATAAATAAATTTAAAGTAAATTGAAAAGAAAATTAAAGTAAATTTGAAGTTATTTAAGGGAAAATTTGAGGTAAATGTACAGTAAATTTAAAAGTAAATTTAAGGGAGAATTAAAGTAAATTGAAGGTAAATTGAAATAAATCTATTGTAAATTGAAATAAATTTACTCATAAATAAAAGTAATAAATTGAATATAATTTTGGAACGCTGAGAAATGGAAGAAAACTTTAAATATCAAAATTGTCCAATCTATTATGCTCTATCACATTACCAAAGGAAAAATTTGCAATTGCATCCATTGTTAGTAGGAACCTCTTCACATTACGACAGTTGAATGGTATTGTGGAATTGTGGTAAGTAGCTTTCCCGAGGCATTCGTCACAGTGCTAAGTTAAGAGTAGATACCCGTTGTACCAATGTGTGAACTGTCAACGACCATAGAGCGTTCGCGTTGGTGGCAGTTTGACGAAATAATTGAATGTCGCCGAGTCGCTCGAGCGCTGCTTAACTGTTCAAATTCGACTAAATCAGCTACGCGTTCCCACGTGCGAAAATATTCAACGACGTTGCGTAAACAAGGAGTATTTAGGGGGAAAGGTTTGCCTGGTAAATCATTTCGGACCGCCCCGTGGGCGTCGGCGCGAGGGAATATACATGGAATTTTTGTTTACGAGGAGAATTCGCGGGCCGCTAATGGCATCGCGACGCCTACGGGGCCGAGGCTAGGCAACCTGTAGCTAGCTCGCGTGCTACCGCGTAAGGCGAGGCTGCAAAGAACGGCTGCCCACCAGTTTACTCCTACGGGAGAAAGAGAAGGAGACCGACTCGCCGACCCCTTCGAATTTCCGAAACAACCTGGAAGAACGTCAACCGTATCAGCCCCCACCGCCTCGTAAACCTGAATTCTTCCTTATCCCTGATGACACTTGCATTATTGCGAGCTGGATAAGTAAACCAGAATAGCTTCACTTGGAGATTACTAAAAGACCTGAGTCAAACCCGATTACATTGTACACCCTGTATAGCAGAGTAAATTATCACATACCGCGTTGTTAACCTCGGTAACTACGCAGATCTCGATATATGCACGCCTGCTGAGCCACTCGCTGCGCAACAATTGAGGTATTCTATAATACAGTCATATACCATAGTACCTCCCCGAGATAAAGGGACTAATGGGCCTACTGGTCTAAATGCGTCCTTTTTTTAGGGCCGGAGTGAACTTTTGCGGGGCCCAAAAGAAATGCATTTATATTGTAGGGCTTCTGAATTTTATAATAATAATTATCTATGCATAGGGCCCCGCAAAGTTTATGATGAGACTTTCGCGGACCGCGGGGCCTTTTAAAGAAATTTTGTAATGATAAATATATATACATATGGCCCTGTATTTATGAAGAGCTGCTCGTGGACCGCGGGGCCTTTTAAAGCGCAGGACCAGGCTCCGGGGAACGCGCTGAACCCGCCTCTCACCGGCCTTACCTTTGCTAGTTGTTACAGGGCTGTAGTTATTGGGTTACATGTGCTTTCTTGTACTGACTCTCAAACAACTAATACCCCAAAAGTACACTGAATACCTGAATACCCTGGGCGTTTGACTTGCCACCGAAATACTCGGACGCGTTAAGGGCCCAAGCCCCTGCTGCGTATACGAGGCCGCTATATCTCGGGGAGGCACTATAATGCAAGAAGAACGATGTACAGTGAGCGAAAGGAGTATCTGTACACCCCATTTAAATTAACTACCTCCAATAATTAAATCAATTTAAATATTTCTACTGAAATTCTAAATTCTTCATTTTTATACACAATTACGTCGAAAACCCGGGGTATGCAAATACATACTTCTTTTACCCACATTATCCCAATTCTGACTTCTTAACCCCCATCCACTGGAACCTTTCTCCTCCCTTCCTCTATCCACCAAATTCCCTACCGCCACCTCTGAGGCCCCCTGTAGCACTGAGAATCGCCAGCCGGGGGAAGGAAACGTTACGAGTGAGAAATAGTCAGCCAGCGGAGACAGGTCCAGTGGCCAAGTGCGTTGCACACACCCACGAGCGAAGGAGAGAGAAACCGTAGGAAATCGGCGAGGCTCGCGCAGTGTTTTATACGCATTCGGAGCGATCGATCGATCCGATCGCGCAGCCGACCAACTGGATCGGCGTTATTTCCCCTCGGACGAACGAGTTCACCTACGCGTGCGCGGCTACAGGCCACGGGGGACGGCCCCTTAAGGATTCGATTCGAATTCGCTGATAATCGTATTCAAAGTCGCGGGGTCGCGAGCGGAGGAGGGGAGCAGTGGCGTGACGGGACTCGAAATTAATTCCCCCCTCAGACGCCTCTCTCTCTCTCTCTCTCTCTCTCTCTCTCTCTCTCTCTCTCTCTCTCTCTCTCTCCCCCTCCCTCTTTTTCTCAATTTCGTTGGTCGCGCGGCGCAATTGCAGAGAACCTCCCTTCGATTTCGTATGCGTCGTCCGCGACGATAGCACGCGGGGCCATTCGCGATAACGCGCGAAAGCGTATCGCCTGGAGTCGGGGACAGAGGGGAAGGTACTCACGTCTTTGCTGGGCACGCAGAGCGGGGTCCCTTCCTTCACCACCCCTGCCTCGACCATCACGCCCATCACGATCGGGTCGCGAGAGTTGAAGATGTACTGAAACAGAGAAGCGGGCTTTCTGACTCTATCTGGCACTGGAGGAAGCGTTCACTTTAGGAGAATTTTTGGGACCTACAGGGCGAACGCGAGAAATGACTTGCTTCGAATATTGATCGAGTCTTGAGAATCATTAAAATCTTGGTGAGGGTGGGAAGGTTCAATGGAGAGAGGTAGCAAAGGTTGGTCAAGGTTTGATACAGAGCGTGCAAAAATTTCCGGGCAGATGGTTTGTCCAATTTTTGATGGATTTTGCGATTTTTCCAAAAATTTAAAAATTCATCTGGCTGGAAGCTTTTGCCCGCAACTATACAGGGTGTTAAAAAAGTGGTGGTCACTCCTTTCAGGGGTGAAACTACACCTCTGTATCGGTGGAGATTTGTAAAGAAGACGCGGCAAAATTGTTTATAACATTGAAAATGAAGTTTTTTTTACAAATCTCCACCGATCAAGAGATGTGACCACCACTTTTTGAACGTCCTGTACATCTATACAGATTTTCACGATCCACCAAGCCCGTCTAAATTTCTCAGACTGGAAATAGTCGACGTGGTGCCATTTCCTAGTTAATGGCGACTCTGTGACATTTTATGCAACGAGATAAGGTTTGCAGGAGGATTTGAGGACGCACCTGCGGCAGGACGCGGAGTTTGCAAGGGAACACGGCGATGTGTTTGTGCTCATCCCGCTTGCGTTGCTTCAGCTCCTCTCTGTAAGCGGTGAACTGGTCGAAGAGGTGGTAGATGATGTCTGCGTGGAAGATCTTGACCCCGAGGGAATCGGCCAGCTCCTGGGCGTCTTTTTCAATCTTCACGTCAAACGCAAGTATCGTGGCGTATCTGTGCCGAACAACGGAAATTCAATGAACCCAATAATTATTAGTCAGCTGCACAACAACCTTATTAATCCTACTCCGATCGCATTATTCACTCTGAATCTACTTACTGACTGTCGTGCTCCAACATGATGGAAGCCTTCATCACGTCCTTCTTGACTACGGGGCCGATACGGATTCCAGCGTACTGCAACCAAAATGACGGAACATGAAATTGGGGCCATTGGAATAGGCGTATTTGCCATTTTTTCTTAAATCGTTTAAGTCGACTCAGGAATGTACTATATATATAATACACCAAGGACATATCACTTCTCTCGCCTTTATATTAGCTAGATGCTGTTTTAAAAAAGTGTGAAAAATAGTTTTGGAAAAAGATCATGAATATACCTTTATATAACTTATTGGAGCTAAATAACGAAAATTACACATTCCACTTGCATAAAACATAAAAGTTTTGTTTATTTTTACGCTTCAGTAGATTTTTTATCTAAACAATGTATACAAAAATTATATTTAATTAAATAAACAAAAAGGCAATTTGTTACGATTTTACCACACTCGTGGAAAAAGGGCACCTGAGCCACTTTCTTGAAACTTAAAAATAAAAACACATCTTCAAATCGTGATGGAAAACTTTATAGTCGCAGTTACAGAAACCTTAAAAATTTAGCTACCCCGAGTTTTCAAGTTTCTTTACTATAATCCCAGCGTCCCTAGCAGAGAAAAGGAGCGACGTGGAAAGGTGTTGCCGCGCTGGGAGACGCTCGGAACGGGGACGCTCGGCTCGGAGCGCGGAGTTCCGTACTCGGAAGGAAAACAAAACATTAAGGTAAAACATAAACCACTGTCGCCGTAACGTAAATACAGCGGTACGCCGCTAGTGCGGCGTGCGTGTGTCTGTTTTGGCCGCGAAAATAACTAGTGACGCATGCTGCACGGATTCGGCTGCCCGATGCGACCAGACGAGACGCGACACGTTGAAATAAACGCATCTACAAACAAGTTATACCGCGGAGCTTGGGCCACGGAACTTGTAGACTGATTTATCGCTAGATAGCCAGAAGTTAGGATTGCCTTTACACTTTGCAATGCTGCAACAAGGTGGTCTTCAGATTTTATTTCGTTCTAAGACGGTTGCTGTACTGCCTAATAATTTGACGTGTATATATCTACCTTGTACAGCTATTATGTAATGGAGGTTCCATAATAGACAGTAATGGAAATGTTTATTGCGTTACTATCAAATTGACGTAGTGAGCAGAATTTTTGTAGAAATATGATTGATAAAACCATTCGTATTCATATTATTTTGGCCAAGATTAGTATAGTGTTGTACTATATTCTTGTCTAGTGTACTATGTATTGTTAAAAAACGATATAGTAGGTACGTAAAACTAGTATATTTTCCATACATCGTTAAAGTCAACAATTTTTAAAAACTTTAATTTGCGCATTTAAACTTTAAACTTTTGAACGCGATTTAAAAAAAAGTGTTGTCTATGATCTGTTTGTCATAATATATATAAAATAATTTCATACTTTCTCTCTATTCACGCCATTTCAGCTTTTACAGAGAGGATTTTTTTTTATATAATAAATATGAAGTGTCGGGAAGGGAGAAACGGGGTCATTCTATCTCTCACTAAAAAATGAGCTCCTAATATATGTTAATTTGAACTTTCAGTGCAATCAAACTTTTGACATATTTATCAGAGACAAAATGCACAAAAATATACATTTAAAAAATAAGATGCCGTTGTTTTAATGTAGTTTTATTTTATACCACTTTTCTCTGAAAATTACTATATTTTTTATCACATTTGGCCGTAAAGTAATATATTTTCCCGAAAAGAAGTTGGCAACCCTAGCCAAGATAGAGAGCTACACATTTTTGTAACAATTTTCTATTTAGTATTAATAATAAGAGAGGTTTAAGCGATACCTAACGTGTTTAGTATTCGAGTGATGCAATAAATATTTCCAGTAGGTACTGTAGGCACTATACGGTGAGCATAAGATCAAGATAAGATGCTAGATAGTGGTTAAGTGGAAATAATGTAGGTGAAAGTGAAGATGGACAGCGCTTTGGATATAGAGGGTGCAACAAGTGACTTGGAGTTTATTACTGAATATTCGTCGGGTATCTTTAAACATCTCAAGGGATGAATCTAGTCAGTTCAATGGAAATAATCTCGAAAGTTGGGTAAATTTTTAGAATTCGTTCAAAGTTCAAAAGTTCCTCCCTTTCTCAACCGCACCCAAATCTTTGAACGATGAGGTATGTATATACGACGAGGATAACGATAAGCAATTAGGTACTTAATTGGTTAAATGGTTAAAATGGCCTTGCGGTGGTTGATGACTTTGCAATCTAATTCTTGAGTGGAGACGAGCAGAAGTCGATAAAATATAATCGTTCACTGAAAGCGAAGGGATGGGAGCAGGACGAGAAGAGGATGATACGCTGCTGGGAATTTGTTGCGAGATAAGGCAGGTTTTAAGACTTCCGCTGGGTCGCATTCCCGATATTAGAATGAGATACGACCGGTGCATGGCCCTCCGCGTGGCCCATCTTGGACCTTGGACCACTGTCGCGACGATACGTACCGTAAACAGGGGGACCACTGGCTGGTTTTTGTATCATTTTCTTACATAATATAAAAATTAAGAGTTTTACATTTGTAAAGTCTATAATCTATAATCTGTAATTCGAAAAAATGTTGGAACTTCGACTTCCTGAATTCCCCTCCAAAATAATTTAGTAAACAGAGAGCCAACCACGGTAAATGTTAATTTCAATAATAGACCGAGCGGTGGCTCAGAAATAAAGCCCTAAAAATATCAAACCGTTTCTCGCATTGTTTCTCGAAATAAGAGAAGCAGGGTATCGCGCCGCAATTCAGTGGAAAGATAAATTTAAATCTAAAACGAACGGGTGAGATGGCTTCGAAGGACCCTTGGGGTTTCACGGGCCAGCGGGCGCAAACTCGGCGAAACCCATGACCTTTGCGCGATGAATGGGACCGGCAACGATAAACGAGTGCGTCAGAGGGAGGGGGAATGGGGAGCGCGAGCCAATTAAGAGGCATTGCCGTTCGATAAATGAGCCTACTCACCGAAACACCGAGGGCTAGTCATGTTTCATTGATGAACGGTGAATCGTGATACCGTCCGTCGGGGAAAAGGTAAAAGGGCCGTGGGGAATGAATGAAGGAGGGGAGGGCAGGGAAGGGGAAAGTCTGTGGCGTGGGAGGTTTTGGTCAATGAAGATGACGGAACGCTATTCGCCAATGAATCACCCATTAGAAACACGTGAAACGTCACCAAATTACAGCAACGTTTCTTTCTTTAAAAAAGGCACCTACGGAGCATTCGAAAATAAATAAAGTAAACGCAAAGTAGAGTTATTATTCACACTACAAAATTGGATGAAAATCTATCCTCCAAAGTGGTATTTTGGGTCAACTGAATTACCCAAATTTTGGCCCCGTGTCTCCCGAGCATGCGCACGTCAGTCCTCGCGCAGCTTATCGACGACCTCGAACAGCAATTTGAAAATGGCAAAGTGATATAAAATGTTGAGAAAAGCATGTTGGTTTCCTTGAATAATCGAAAGGGACCATTTAGCTTGCAGAGGGAACGATTCGATGGCCGGCCGAAAGGATCGAAGGAAAGGACGTTGAACTCGTTTCGCGACGATTCGGCAATAGGCTCTCGTTCGAGCGGAACAGATGCTGTATCGAAGGGGAGTAAAGGGGTAAAAAGGGGGGAAATAGAAGAGAACAAAAAGCAGCGGAGAAAAGGGTGACGAGGGAAACGGGGAAGGGGAGGAGGGGTAGAAAGCGGAGGGAAGGAGACAGAGTTCCATGGAGAAAAGACGGACGACAGATGTTGCCAGCGAAAGAAATGCTGGCACAAACGGGAGGAAGTCGGGAGGAAGAGAGAAACAGAGGGGTCCGTTGGAGGAAGAGGGACGCTTCCGGCATTAAAAACCGGCCGACAGGGCACGGGATCCTCTTCAGCTTCTCGCCGCGACCCGCGGAACCTTTCCCAAACAAGGAAACTCTAATTTATTACGCTCAACCACCGTATTTCCCTATTAGGCATATAATGCCACCGTTTCATGCAATTAGGTATTTGGTAGCTTGTTGATCTCTGATTAACCAAGTACTGAGATAGAATGAAGGCAAGCTCGTAACTTGTGGCTATAATTTTTCGTGATAGAACTCAGAACTACAGATTTGTGTATCGCTGTGATATAATTGAAGAGGCCTCGTAGAAAACACTGTGAGTGCCAGAAACCCAATTTTTAAGGAGAGAGAAAACACTTTCCTGAGTTTAAATTATTTATGGAATTTGATTTGTTTTGATTGCTTAATATGATTAAGTATACAATGACCCAAGGACATTACTAAAATTTCTATTTTTTTCATTAGTCCAAATTTAAGAAAAAACGAATTATATTTGTAGAAAACTCTGTATACCTATGTGTCTTACAATTAGTTTTAGAGAAAACTGAATGTGCCATTTATTTAAATTTGCAAGCACTGTAAGTGCCAATCCTGTTTGTCCCTAGGTAGCTTGTATCGAAAACCAAAAATACATTTTTCTGATTTCGATGAAATTTTCATTAGAGGCTTGGATAAAAAAGTTGAAAAGCAACCTTCACTATTTTCTTCGCTACTCCGGCTAATTGTAATTTTTTTCAAAACGACGAAACACATCCCCTAGTAAATTAATCCTTCTAGCTCCCCAAAAAAACTCAAATCCTTTGGACCAATCTTAAAAAGTTATTCTATTTTAAAGGGTGTCCCAAAACTTTTGTCCCCTACTGTACATAAAAAATTGTTTGGCATTTACAGTGTTTTACACAGAGTCTCTTCAATTACAGAATTTTTCTTCAGAATCGTCTGCCCCTTTCTGCGGTATTTTCCATAAATTTTCAGCCCCCTCCCCTCCGAGCGCAGCTCGATGAAACGCGAGCCGATTGATAACCCATCTTCGCATGGTATGTGAACGCGATGAGGCCGCCTGCTCGCCAACACGCGCGAATAATTGCCCGGTTCGACACAGCGCTTACTGGCAGCGCGCCGCAAACAACGTCCAACAATAATTTCCCACTTTCGCGTAATTACACCGCGCCCGATGGTGGAAACGAAATTGGATAAACATCTACCTTGTGCAACGTAACGAAAGGAAACGCGGCTAACGAGGGAACGACCGATCGCTAATTGAAATTGCTTTTCATCGTGGACGAGCCACGCTGGCTTGATAATCCGGTGCGTAAGGGACGGGACGATTGATCCGTTCTGCTCCAACGGTTAAGTAAGTACAAGCAGAAAACCGAGTGTCTGCTTGCTCTGTGGTCTGAGAACCTTATCGCAGGGGGCACTCCTATGTGTTTCACGCGTAACCACTTGGCGTAGCGCTGGGTTTACATTTGGATGGCGGATAGTTCGATTACACGGATGCGAGGTCGATTTTGATTTATAGTTCCAAGCTTTTAGATTAGATTTCAATTTTTCACCATCTAACATTTTTTGGGTCTTCGAGAAGTAATACTAATTAAAAGTAACGTGGGTAATTTGATATCTGGAGTGGGTCAAAATGGACCCCGTATCCGCCATACGGTCTTTAAGATAAGGAGGAAAATAGGTACGTAAGAATATGTTTACGAAGCAGAGCAGCCTTTCGCCTCAAAATATCCCAAAAAATGTTTCATGTTCCATGTTCCATGTTCCATCTCTCAATATATCAGGGTATCAATGTCAAGCATCAGATTATAATTTTCCTCCAGTTTCCTTTTTCATCGATCGTCGACAATTCCCTTCAAATATTGCAAAACGAAGAAGGAAAGAAATGTTACAAGTTGCCCCGAGTTCTCCGCAGACGTGTCTTTAATTTCTCTCTCCGATTTTGAGCGGTCTGTTTCTCGGGCGGGTTGGTTCTCCGCACGTGAAAACGCGCATAGGATCGGTAGGATGCAGGCACACGACCGACAGAGCGTGCACTCGCGTGTCCGCGCTCCGCATATCCGCTCCCATGTCCCGGTATAGCTGCTTATATACCGCGGTTAAAAACAATGCGAGGAAACGAGCCATCTTTTCCTGCTGCAGAAGAGAACCGAGCTGCACCTCCGTCCGCCGCACGTCCGTCTGTGCTCGTCACGATCCACGATGCAACGGAACCAACCATGCCATTCAGACTCCGCTAGACGCGCGGAAAATCCACGTGTTCCACTTTTACCCAGCCCCAGATTCGACTATCTACACCGATCCGCTAGTGGACTCCATTTCTACATCGTTGAGTAGACTAAATCCAAAATTCTGAACTGGGAGGGGTTGTTAATCCGACGACGGGGGCTGGGGCATTTTGGCCCACGCGTAAGGCCCCGCAACGGAATAAAAAATAGTAATAGAGAAAACTCAATTATCGATAATATGAATTACTTTAATAAAGAATAAGTTATGTGAAGTGGGGACTATGGGCCCAAACGCACTCAGTATAAAAAATAATAGTAGCGAAACCTTCAGTAATCGATACACATATGGATTGCTTTAATAAAAAAAAGCGATGTGAAATGGGGACTATGGGCCCAAACGGACCCAGGCATCGACTCCAGTGGAAAGTAAGGCTCCCGAACGCAATAGTGAATAGTAATAGAAAACATTTCAGTCGTCGAATTACTTTAGTAAAAAAAAACGATATGTGAAATGAGGACTATGGGCCCATACGGACCCAGGCACAGATTCCAGTGAAATGTAAGGGCCCTGAACGCAATAAAGAATAGTAATAGAAAGAAACTTTAATTATCGATAGTATGAATCGCTTTAACGACACAGAGCACTGTTTTCTACGGTTTGTAACACAATTTTTTGTGGGAAGTTGGCCTATTTAAAGGGGAATTAGCAAAACCTTACACCACTTAAAGTGTTAAGGTAAAGTTTCTTGCTCGCGTATCACAGTAACGTTGAGTTATACGAGGATTGGAAGAAATTGAGAGAAGTTTTAGGATTTTATGCCGTCTGAGAAGGAGAATCAGGGACGAGGTTAACAATATGCCACTCAGACATCATGGGCATGCGAAAAATCGACGTGTTCCACTTTTATCTGGCCGTTTCCTCTAGCCATTCTTATCTAGTCGCTCCTATCTAGTCGTATAATCGCTTCCCTTCGGGGAATCGCTGTGGAGACTGGACGAACTGATGCAACCAGAAGAGAAGACAATTGAGTCTCTCTCGTCAGAATATCCGGGCGACGTCAGTTACAAGCCGAGTCGAAAAATGAAGGGACTGTAGGCGATCCTTGAATTTTGAAAATTCTCGCCTCCGCTCTTTGCTTACTCTAAACACTTCAAACTCCTTCAGTCTCAGATAATCCAAAATTAAACTCAAAACAGCCAAAACTTAAAATAGCAACAATCATTAAGCCGTCTCAAACAGATTGTAAAAAATAAGAATGGCCCATTCCGCGGGCCATTCTGGATCTAGAGCTGGATGCCACCTTTCGTTCTCCTGAATATTCTCCTCGCTGGAGGACTAAAAACGTTAATTTCTACGTGGCCGCGATACAAATCGCGGCGGTTAATTATTAATCGATGCGCGTTGCCCCGGCTCGTTCCAAGAAGAATAGCGCGTGTCCCGGTTAAACTATTTATTCCGATCCTGCTCGCCTAAACAGGACGAGGACAGGAAGACGCTCGGCAAGAATCTTCAATTCGCCAACGCCATCATAATCGGGCGGATATGCGTACGTATGCGCTCGAAGCTGAAGCAAAGCAGCTCGCTTCGTAAATACTAAGCTAGCCCCACCGAGTCCCGATCGCTCGCTTCGCTAAATCAACGAGAGCTCGGGATAGCTAGCATAATAATAAAGTGGCAATATATCGCGGGACACTAAGTTCAACACTTAGAATAACGCGAGATTTTGAAGAATACCTCTTCAAGTCCATCTGGCCATTCAGAGCGATTGCTTCTACAGAGAAAGTTTTCCTTAACTCGATCTGAAAGATTTAACCCTTATAAGGAATTTGTTAAATTACACAGATAAGTAAACTGAGGTGAAATTTACTCAATATCATATATTTATAAAAGAAACGCGCGTGGAAAAATAAAACTCAGTTCGATTAATTATCGCGGGTTAATATTTTAAAAACTTATTAAATTTCCGTAAAAAAAATTAAATGAAATTATTATTATTTATTATTGACGATTATTAGTTATTTAAAGATATGAAGGATTGTCCGTCCAAATAATACATTAATAAAGTAGAAATGAGGATTTGTGATTTGATTTTCGGTAAAAATGCCCCAATTTCCGTACAAGAGTTAAATCAACGAGATTCCGGATAGCTAACATAACACTCAAGACAATACTTTAATTACTCCATTACATTAAGACTAGAGGTCTTTAGCAGCACCACAAAAAAGGTAGGATTCCCCAGTCAAATTGCGCTAAAAATGTATAAAAATCCTAATCGCAAGCAGTTTACAAAAAAAGCTGATTTTACAATAGCGCCGCGACATATGCGAATCCTTTCGCAACGAGAGCTCTTACGCAAGCGATACGCACGAAGTTACCCCAAAAACAGCATAAACCGATTGCGAAACAACCTTCTGCGTATATCGTGGAAATACGAGCGGAATTCTTGCCGAAGCAGGATTCTCGCTCGACTGCAACGGAGAGCGAGTATCACTCCCTCGAAGCGAGTCACGAATAATAAGACCGAAGCAGCGAACACGTGCCCGTTGCCGGTCGTACGGGACCTCGATACACATCGATATATCCTTGCCCTCCTCCCACGGTCGCCACCGAAAAAAGCGACGGGCCAATTTTGAAGCGGTCGAGGCATTCCACGGCCGGTGCACGAGCATTCGTGTCTCATCGCTGGCGCAACGCCTTTACAAGCTCAACAGACGTACAGACAGACCGGGACGGGACAGAGGCGCAGGGTTACGATCCCCGAGTCGTACACGTCCGCCCGTTCGTTCGTCGATCCGTCCACCCACGGTGCTTTTGCTCCGAGTGTGGGCAGTTTCCTGTACGTTGGTCACGTATTCCTTTTTCCAGCCCACACGCGCCCGTGTCTCTCTCCCTCTCCGCCTCTCCCACGGCGGGTACGTGTGCGTGTTGTGTGCCGGCAAAAGCGGGGCCCTCTCTCGGGGAATCTACACAACCGCGCCAGGCGAGGCCCGCCAACCCCTCCGGCTTCTTCCACTCTACGAAGAAAACGGAGGAGAAAAGGAGAACAGGAGAGACCGGCAGAGGGAGATGGAAGGGGTGGGAAGGGACTGTGAGCGACAGAGCAAAGGAGATGCAAAGGCAGGGTAAGTACTTGGAGGATAGAGACGTATCGCGGGCAGAAGAAGGAGAGCGTATAGAGAGAAATCGAAAGGATGAGGGGAGCGAGAACAGAAAAAACGAGGGGACAGCGCGCAAACGAGACGGGGCTACAGCACGAAGGATGAAGCGACACCGGGGAGCGGGAAGGGGGGGAGAAAGGGGCAGGGGAAGAGGGGCCAGCTCCCCTCTGCGTGCCATGTGTGTAAAAGCATAGCCGCATTGCGAAGGAGGAGTGACGGGCACGGAGCGTATGCTTGCGTGCGTGTGTCGCGTATGCTCACGATAAAGCGTGACGTCACGGCCCACGTGATCTCGTACGATACGGTGGGGGCAGCCCATTCATAATCCGAGGAAGGACAGGCTTAAGGCCGTTTCGGACGTTACCTCGAGCCGAACCGTCCTGGCTGGTTTCTTTCTTTTTTTTCTCTCTCTCTCTCCCCCTCTCTTACTTTTCCTTCTCTCCTTCTTTCTCGTCGCGCGCGGGCGGAGAGGATCGGGCTAGGGACTGAACGGCTTGATAGCGCTGCCGCTTGCGAATTTCGCAGGCCACGTCAGCCGCGAGATTCTGCTGGCGCGCTTGAATGAGGAAAGTCCGCTATCGCGTAACGGGGACACCTTCTTCCTGCCGCTTGAATAAAGACCGAACGCGATTGCTTCTCAACGGGGCCCGCGCGGGTAAAACCTTCTCGTCGCTCGCTCGAAGCTGAAGCTCTTCAGGGGCGTGTCGCTTCTACTCTCTCTCAGTTGGGAATTCTGTCTTCAGCTTTGTCACTTCAGCTTGGCGAGAGTAACAGGTAGTGGAGTAGATGCTATCTCGTTAGCTTGGAATGCTTTTAAATTCCTCCGCAAGATGCAGGTTTTGAGATAAAAATATCGCCCTGGTCGTGGCACCATATTGCTAAGAGGTGCAATGGTTCCTGAATGGTTACTGAAATTAGCGATGGAGCTCGAAATATTCAGGCATGCGAATTTATCTGCGAGAAATCGCTTAGCATACAAGACACCCTGTGGAAGCCTACAAGGCGTGCCCACGGATGCACAACACGGCTGATAGCGCGATGGATCACAACTACAACCACCGTATGCGACCAATGAGTCGTATCCTGCTAAACTGTTAAGAAGGAAGTGGTTCGTTGCTGCTCTTCTCTCTCTCTCCCTCTCCCTGTCCCCACTCCGGCCATCCTTCTCCCTCTTATCAGCTAGCAAGCTCGCCTCTCTGCCCGCTCTAGTGTCTATCTCTCTGCTCCGACCGCGCTGTTCGCTCCCGCGGTTACACTTCTGCTCGCTACTTCGTGCTCCCATCATTGAATATAAAGATCGCGCGAAAGGTCGATGAAAGGAACGCCAACAACGCGATCACGGTATACTGTACGGTGGGAAGTTAGCGACGCGTTGGCTGAAACACGTTTACTGGTATATTGGAAGCTAAGAGCTTCCAGTGCTTCTCCCTTTTATAAAATGCAATTGTAAATGCGTTGAAGGGTCGCTGAGTAGTTTGACAATTTGGAGAAGATCGTGGCAGATGTAACTTCGCTCTAGAATAGACAAAATATGGAAGATTGTAGGGTAAATGAAACTCACCGGTATCTTGCTGCTTCTAAGGAAGTCCAGCAACGCCTCCAGCGCTCCCAACGTCGACGCCTGCACGTAAACACCGCGTTCGGCGAGCTTAATGTTTCCGAGAGCACTGGTCAATTCCTTCGCGATTTCTTCCTTCAATATCTCCACTTCGTCTGGCTTCTGAGCCACTTGGAGATTCAATCCTGCGAGCCATGCAACATTGGATCATTTAGCTTGCTTTCCCAGCGATGATTATTAGCTAACTTAGTAATAATAGTGTTTCTTACCCGCGATTGCCTTTTCCAAGTCCTTCGCAGCGATCTTCACTCCTTGCGCCGCTTGGACCTCGCGGTATTCGATGTAAGCGTTCTGTTAACGATGATAGAAATCTTTACAACAGCTCAATTCAATGAAACAAATTGCTCGTTAATGAGTTAACATAATTCCATCTCCTTACTTTCACTCTCAATTCCTTCAACGGCTGTGGCATAAGGAGCGAGCGAATTTGAGTCACTACGGGGCCATCAGTGCCAGCGATGATCATCGTGTCACCTTCCCTCAACATTCCATTCACTAAAATACAGTCTATCGTGGTGCCGAGGCCTGGTAATGCTTTCACCTCCAAAACCGTAGCGTGAAGCTCCTCGCTGTACATGAGCCTCTTGGCTAGCGGGCCCTGGCAGACGTCGATGATTAGCGACAACAAGTTGCCCATGCCCTCGCCTAAATACAATCAGTAATTTTCATTTCATCTCAATGCAATTCAATTTCACGTACTATCTAAAAAATAGATATAATGTATTGTTATACCTGTAATGGCACTAGTGGGGACAAGGGAGACATAAACCCTGGGGTCAGGGTTCTCGTAAAATAACGCGGCGTTCAGGCCCTGCTCCGCGAATTGCACGATCACGTCCTTCGAACGCTTCTCGAACTCCCGTTGTGTATTGATGGCTTGGCTTTTTACAATATCGTGGACGTCTTTCCGACTAATAGTTTGCCAGTCGTACAATCTGTAAACATCACGGTGTTATCGAGCGATTAATTGATTCGGGCTGCAATTTGCGTAGTTGATTTCAAGTAGAGCTGTAATTATTCGAATACGAATAATTAAAATTTACAGCCATACATTCAAGCAGCTTACCTGTCGATTTTATTTAACGCTACGATAAAAGGGCATTTCTTCGTCTTCAGTAAGTTAATACTCTCGATAGTTTGTGGCTCTAAACCGTGCATAATGTCTACTACTAATATCGCTATATCACAAAGAGAAGATCCTCTGTTTCTTAAATTGCTAAAGGACTCGTGGCCAGGAGTGTCTATGATCAGGAGGCCAGGAATTCTGAACTTCTTGTCTGCGAACTGGCGAAAGAGAAGATTATTAGCATCGACATCGCGCGTCGAGTCTCGCGAACCGGTTACAAAGAAGCAACTTACTCCTTTAACGTGTTTCGTTGATTCCTGAATGGCTTCGATAGGTACATTCGTCGCGCCGATTTGTTGAGTGATACCACCCGCCTCACCGTCTTGCACATTCGTCCTTCTTAACTTATCGAGAATTTTCGTTTTTCCAGTATCTACATGCCCTAAAACACACACCACCGCGGCTCTGAGATTATCCAGCGATCTCTTCTTCTCCGCCTCTATCCTTCGCAGCTGTATTCGCTCTTTAGTCTGTTCCTTCTTCCTCGCCGCGTCTGGGATTTTGTCTTCCATCCCACTGTCATCTTCGCTGTCCCCTGTTTCGAAATCACTACCACTCTCACTATCCGATTCACTCTCCGAAGAATCTTTCCCGGCGTCCTTAACCGGCGGCTTCGCTTTCCCGCGCGCATGAATTGGCCCCTTGCCCTTTTCGGGAGTTTTTGGCACATCGTCTGATTTGGTGAATTACTTTTCATTAGAAACAATTCTTCTAAACATTACTGTAATAGTGTAACACTTGTACAGAGATAATACCTTCTTCCTGTTCGTCTTCGCTGCTTTCAGCATCCCACGAATCTTTAACGTCATCCTTCTCATCAGATTCTTTCGGTTGCTGATCGATAATTTCTACTTGAACTTTGTCCGCGTCTGCCCCACTTTCTTCCGCCTTGTCGTCTTCCCTTTCGTCCATGCTAACTTGCTGCCTCAGCTTATTCGGCCTTATTCGTGTACCTGAATGAATAAATCATTTCTCTGTGATACTAATACTGGTCTAAATATTATTTCATTAATTCTAAATCAGAATTACCTGGTCTGGGTTTCCTTTCTGCTACTTCGGGTATGTCCAAGCCCTGAGCTTTAAACGCCTCGAGCATCGCCTGCGCTCTTGCCTTGTCCTGTTTCTGCTTCGTGGTTAAAAGCTTTCCTCCCGCCTTTAATCTTTCCTTCCTCTGTTTCTCTTTCAGCTTCTTCCTCTCCTTGCGTTCCTGCTCTAGTCGAGCCTGTTCCAATCGCGCTTCTTCCCGCAATTTCTCCTGCTCTAACCTTTCTTGCTCTTCCCGCTTTAATCTCTCTTCGTCTTCCTTTAACTTCTTCAACGCTTCTTGCATCGCAGCAATAGTCTTTTTTCCAGGACCTTTGCCTAGTGCACATATCTAATTATACTAAATGTAGGCATAAATTAACGTTATTAAACGCTGTATTAAAAGAAGCCTTTACCTTTATCTTTCGTCTCTTCTTTCACTCCTTTCTTCTTCTTCCTTTTACTGTCTTCGACTTCAGCCGCTGCAGTATCCGCTTCACTCGCATCCGGTACCTTTACTTCTGGCTCTTTCGGTGTGGGTTCCACTTCCGCAGATGCTTCTTCTTTGTCCTTCGTTTTATCAGGCTCGCCCTTTTTAGCCATTTCCTACCAAAGTAACGTGACGCATCACTAATCGTATGATTTACCGTAAATGCAACAGCAACATGAGAATATAATCTACTTACTGCTTTCTTCTGGGCAAGTTTCTTCTGTTTCTCCCTCTCTTTCTTCTCCTTCTTCTTCTGCGCCGCAGTTTTCACATTACCAACTTCCATATCATCGTCAAAATCATTGTCTTTAAGCGGTTCGACGTCCTTCAACTCCTCTGTTGTCTCAATAATTTCGCCCTTGTCCTTTTTCTTACCACCCTTCTTTTCTTTCTTCTTCGTGTCCTCATCTTCGACTGTAGGCTCAATGATGTCCTCTGTGACTTCTTTCTTCTGTCCAGAATACTCCAATTCCAATTCTGCCAATACCTTCTCGATATCCTCATCGCTATCGTTGCGCTTTCTTCTGGCTGATTCAAAGCACAGTTTATGCAATTAATCCAACTCCAAACAGTACAAAAGTTTCATGCTACATTCTTGTTGCTAAGCGTACGATACAAAATAGTCTTACGAACAAAGAACATGGGTACATCGTTAACTTAAATACAGATCGTACGTGAATGAAAATTGTGCAGATATCGAGATTTTTAACTTAAGATTCACCCTTGCAACAAATGATTGGGCAAAGGATTTTTTCTTTCATTGCCAAATAAGTTTCATTCCGTTATGTAATTGAAATGTTGCAAGCATTCGCGTAGAAAAAAGCAAAACTTAAGGCTCCACAGCTAAAAGTGTCGATGTAACGTTAAAATCTGCACAATTCATGAAATCACCCCCTGCCATTCGCGCTACTTTCACTATCCGCTTTGCAACCGGGCGACTTTCACTTTCCGCGAGTTTTGACAATCGATATACCTGCCAAATATTTAAACGCACGAACGTTCGACACTCCGAGCGTCCGTGACGCGTTTATATTCGAACTGTTGGAAATAATCGCGTTATCTGGCATCAGCCTCGATTATAAAGCGCGTATTGCAAGATCGTAAGGTTACGATCGTTCTGAAAAGACCCGTCGAGAAACTTACCACCTCGCACGATCGTAAAACGGAGCGGGCAAACTGAACTTTAACCTGTTAAACTATTAAGACGAAGGAGGATCCGAAAGTACGTCGTTATCCTTTCCGTATGCAGTGGAGAAGCGGTTAGGTTGAGGTTAACTCAAAACAGACAACATTTCCCGTGGTTGGGAGAGATGCTGAGGGCCGTTTAAAAAACGCGGACGAACATATGGACTCGAAAAGTCACTGTTCTGTTGTCATTCCGCGACACGCGTGCACGAAACGCGCCGCTAATTCCTCACCTCTCTTGCCTTTCTTCGGCTCAGATTCCTGCATGTTGCTGCGCTCTCAAGGCTTTCCTCGTATACGTTCAGTTTTTTCACGGTATTCCCGACCGTTGCTCCGTTAAATTTCTCTCCCCAATGAAAAGTCGAATTTCGTCTTTAAATATGCGCCAGCACAGAGCCACTACAAATAAATCATAAGGAAGTCTGCAAATCCCCGTGTCTCCTTTTAACCCGGCCTGCACCCTGCACGACTATGTGCACAACTGAAACCATGGATCACTGGATTTTACTAGACATACCACACGCATGGAGATTAAAGCCGGTTCTTCATGCGCGACGAACTTGTAGCGGCTAAACATGGCTTAAAGGACAGTGCACAATCTTCCACACTCACACGGTGAAAAAGCAGTATCTACGCGTGTCTCCTGCGTGGGCGTGAGAGCGTATGTATGTAGGTACACCGGGCTCAAAAATATCGTTCCAACTACCACTAATCAAGTGAGTCGCAGCCAACCAGCGCCGCGCCCGGGGATCAGTTGTCAACGCTGGTTGGCTGCGGCTCACTTGCATTGGGGGTAGTTGGAACGATATTTTTGAGCCAGATGTATGTACATACTATAGGGTGCGTTCCACTTACGCCCAAATCGCCCGCGGTTTTCATTAAGCTAGGTTCTCCTGTACGCGACTGGATACAACGTCAAAAACTTCAAAGTCGATTTTCTTGAAAATTAAGCGCGATATGAAAAAAAGTTAATCTTTCTTTTCGACTAATAATAAGGAAATAAGTTGAGAAAAAAGAGTAAAATTTTTTGATATCGCGCTTCAATTTCGAGAAAATCAACTTTGAAATTCTTGCCGATGCGTCCAGTCGCGTACAAGGAAACCTACCCTAATGAAATTCACGGGCGATTTGGGCGTAAGTTGAACGCACCCATAGTCGGCTGTGAATTCGCTCTTAGTAAGTGCAAGGTAATCCGCATGAAAGTAGATTTTTTAAATTCTCTTGGAAATTTGTATACAGTAATTAGGCTAACTCTGGGTTCTTTTAATAGAAATTTATTTGACAAGATTAAGTTATTTTTTAAACTTTCAGGTGCGTTTTATAAAAACTTATAAAATTAGTCCGTCCCGTCTACTACATACATATATGTGGTGGCTGGAAACGCGCATGCGCCTCGTGAGAAGTAGCTGACAACTTCCGCGAGGAGCCACGCTCTTCTTTCTTCACATCGCGTCCAAGATGGTGAGTGAGTGGTGTATAAGTTATTTTCCCGTAATCCGGTATTATCGAAAGCATCTGACAACAAATGAAATGTTAACAACCATTACGATTCCCGTGAACACTTATTGAATCATTCCTTAGAGTTATTATTTCCCCTCTGACGTAAATAATGGAATACTGACTGTAAATATTCCTAACCTTGCGATCTTGCATTCGCATTTGAACATAACCTTCGTGACAAATAACATTCTGAAACTTTCGTAAACTTACCAGTATTTCTGAGTGGCGTATATAAATTATTTCTCTTCTGATTAACAGTCTACACATAAAAAGAAGACCAGGAAGCTCCGTGGTCATGTCAGCCATGGTCATGGTCGCATAGGTAACATAACATTAAACGTCCATTGAATCCTGTTTGTATAGAAATGTGAAAGTTAATTTGGTAATAAGGAAATACTTTGCTATCTTCTAGGTAAACACAGAAAACATCCTGGTGGACGTGGTAACGCCGGTGGTCTACATCATCATCGTATCAACTTTGACAAGTACCATCCTGGTTACTTCGGAAAGGTGAGTACACCCATTCCGTACAACCTTTCATTGAACACGTACATGTTAAATGATGATAGCATTATATTTCACCGGCGAACTGAATTATTTTGAATGCACTTTACGTTCTGACGAATCAAACGAGTGTGTAATACATAACGCTTAGAATTAATTTCCATTACGTTGTTAATTCTTTCAACTTACAGCTCGGTATGCGAAATTACCATTTAAGGCGTAACACAAAGTGGTGTCCTGCTTTAAATTTAGACAAGTTGTGGACTTTGGTGTCGGAACAAACCAGGCTCAAGTACAAAGACTCTGAGAGCAAAGTACCAGTAATCGATCTTGTAAAGGCTGTAAGTTTCGAAACGTATGTTTGTATATCTAAAATTCGCATTTGTGCTTGTACTGTATTGTTCCTCTCTGTTTCGCAGGGATATTATAAACTATTAGGAAAAGGTCGCCTTCCTAAGCAACCAGTCATCGTTAAAGCCAAATTTTTCAGCAAATTGGCTGAGGACAAAATCAAGGCAGTCGGAGGCGCTTGCGTCCTCTGTGCTTAAATATGCAGGTACTTATCTCGTCATGTTTCCAATGGAAATCTTGCTATTACGTGCGAAAGAAAATACACTGTATGATGTAATGCGAACGGGCGGACTGAAAAGTGCGTACAACACTTTAAACCATGTTGAACGTTCAAAATCTGATAGGACTTTAACTTCCCTGAATAATATCTCTGTGTTCTTCTAGCAGGTAATAAGAATCTCATTCTGTTTCAGGAACTAAGAACTTGACCATCCAACCTGCTGTACATTCTACTGTGTTTATATTCTTAATAAAATTTAAACAAAAAAAAAGTAAACTATACGATTTGCCTACTTCTTTTACCATGACTAACTTGGAAAACTTCCCATTTACATCACGGCTGTAAACTAGTATGACCTACTCTTATAACCACAACAGTAAATCTGTAAATTATCAATTCATTCATAATTTATTTTTCTTTTATTTTTTAAAAACTTCAATTCGCGGAATATTTTGCTACGGGGATATCAGCCAGTCGCTGCCCGCGGATTATTCCGCGTTTCGTGATACAGAGCAGACATTTTTCGCCGAATATTCCGCTTTGGGAGGCAAAGCGGTTAATAACAAGCATTTCTACCCTATTATTTAAAGCCGGCAAATTAATAATTTCTTCGATTAGCTTCGCCGTGCCGCGTTTGGCCAAAATGCACGACGACCTTTATACGTCGCTTCCCTACCATTGCCGATACTTCGAAGAGACTTAAAATTCTGTGCGCAGTTTTCGACTACGCTGATAAATCTTACATATTAAAAAAGAATTTATACGTTAAACGTTTTTATTTAATTTGATCAAAAGTGCACTAAAAACTAGTTCTTTTCTCGAATGAAGAAATCTCACTTTAAATAAAATCGTGGGGCAGGATATTTGATGCAGCAAATTTCACTAACATTGACACAATAGTAATACAATTTCATATTGTTTAATACACAAGATACAGATTATAGTAATACCTTAAACAAGAATAAAAGATTTCACCTTGTTCGCTTCAGACAAAATGTACATTTAAAATTCCTTTTGTGTTGTCGTCCTATGCCTTAACAAATAATTATGCTAAATGTGGAGGTGGGGGAGGTATCTGCATACCCGTGGCCAAGAGCGCAGGTGGTGGCGGCACTGGATTGAACATAGGTGGTCTTGGCGGCGGTGGAACAGGCACCATAGGTGGCCCCAACCCGGGTCGTATCAAAGGGACCGGAGGTGGCGGTACTTTCCCAACCGATGGTTTTTCATTCTTAAACGCAAACTGTAGGAAGAACTGCTTTGTATCTTTATTCCAGTGTGTCCAGAACTTCCCCTCTGCCTTCTCCACCTCTCTACTAGGTACCTGAAATGAAAGAAAATCGCGCTTGAGAAACAATCAGCCCTCTGCTATTTTCATAAAAGTAACACTCGTATTTTAATCTATACTCAATTTACCTTAAACGCTATAGTTTCGTAGGGTTCCGCGGCGAATAACAAATACTGCCATTTGCGGTCGGGTGGTTCGACTCTCTGCTCGTAGGCTGACATAAATCTATGCCGTGGGATAACGTTATCCGCAACCTCCGGGTAATCGACTTGGAACAATAAACTCTGCTGCCCAGATTCTGGGTCACGCTGTTTGGTTACTCTGTAACCAGGCCTTCCGATCTTTACAAACTTCTTTGGCTCTACTCGGGGCTTCTCGGGAGCAAGTGTTTGGGGTGCTTCCTTAGCTTCCTTCGCGGCTCTCCTAGCCAAGTTAGCCTGGTGCTTCTTACCTTGCGTGTGGGCCAAATAGCTGCCCTCGTTATTGTGCAGAGTTAAGCATAGTTTACACTCGTAAGAACCCAAGTGATTTTTCATAAAATATGGATCCTTGTTTAGGTCGATGGTTTCCAATGCTAGTTGCCTTAAACGTTCTCTTCGGTCTCGATTACTCTCCGACCAGGAGGCGACGCCTCCACCTCCGGTCTTCCCTCCTGGACGATTTTGAAAATCCATTTTCGGCTTTTAATTAATCTCCTACGCTTCTTTTACCATTAAATTCATTAATGTCGCTTTTGTGGATTGTAAACACACGATACAACCAGATACAACTCCGTGAGACAAATAGGTTAACAGCGTACCATTGTTGTGGTGTACGCTAAACTGCTTGAGTCAGTGTAGGTAGCCAACAAAATGAATATATTAACTGAAGATTTATCTGATATGAAAAACTTATTTCTTTACGTAGAATGTATTTGATCTTCAGAGAGTAACTTGGGAGATAATTGTTATCTTTTAAATGTTTAGAAATAATAGGAGTTCTTCATTTTCGGCGTTAGGAGATTCCTAAGTTCAATGTATTTTGTCAGGTGATGTTATCTTGCTTCGTGATTATTTCAGATTTCAAAGAATGCACGTGCGAGCAGATTTTAGGCATTATCCGAATCAATTTTTATTCAAATAATCTCGAATAATAATTGCGAATAAAATGAAGTTATTTGAGAATAACGAATAATTTTTTATTCGCAAATCGTATCCGAAATTATTCGCAAATCTTACTTGAAATTATTCGAATAAAAATTTATCTGTTATTCTCGAATAACTTCATATTATTCGAAGATAATTCGAAATTTTTATTTGATTTCATTTTATAATTCCCAACTCAGCATAGAAGTGAATTGAAGAAATACTACAGACATAGAAAGAGAGTTTCACAAGAAAATGATAATGAGTTTGACAGAGTTGAACGCATTTTATTAATCTTATACGTCATAATTAAACAATTTACCTAAATTTAATGGAAACTAGGAAGAACATGTAATTTATGGCACATTTCGTATGCAATTAATGCGTGTACATTTGTGTTGTGAATGTTTTTCAGGATCACAAATCTCGTATTTGTATTATAAAGCTGGCGCGAGAAACATATTATGATACAAGTTTAGCCACCTTTAACGTCATAATACGTATAAAAAAACATGTTTACTGTTATTTACATTATTTTACGAAAGTATAAAAATATAATTCCAGAAAAATATATAAATACCTTAGCGTTATGACTATATACATTATCTTAGAACAAGGAATGACTGTAATACTTGAAGAGTGAACTTTACACTTAATAACACTTTACCCTAATCCTATATAATTCATTGCAGCAACATATCTGGAAGACTCTTTACACTAATTGTTCCCTGCGTCTTCTATTGTTTAAAGGCTTTGCAAGCTCCAATAAATTAGCTGGAACGTTTTCTTTCATAACTCTGTAGGAAACATTAAACGCACAATACGTAAACGAGAAATATTTAACGTTTTTTTATAAAGCGAAGCGACATGGAAAACAGAAAGTACGAATAAAGCACGATCATGCGCGTGAAAGCGAAGAAAGTAGAATTGCTACAAAATATGGAAATAAATATTCGATAACGGAAATGTTTACCCAGATACAAGGCAATTGTGCATCGCTGACTAACACTTCGATGCTTGCGATCAAGTGCCTTATACTTAGCTGAATAGAGTAAGTCAAATATCACGGATTGTAGGAAATGGGTAAATAAACATAGTTCTCTTATCTAATATCACCAAGCAATAGCACATTCGCGCCGCATTGCGTACGTAGATAAATAACTTAGAGGAATCGCGTCTCGATAGTTCAGGCACCATTGCAGAGAAACTTGAAATTGACAAAGTAGTCTGAAGCCGATAATGCCCAAAAGAATATTCCTCACAGGTTCGGGTTCTTCTCCGACGTGATTTGCTTATTAAGGAACGCCGAAGAAGCATACTGTTGCTCAGATTTTGGTTGCAAAGCTTCGATCGGTACTAAGGCAGACGTGGTTCGCACATCCTCCAATCCCCTCACTTTATCCTCCAACTCTTTAATCCGCCGGCATCGCGAACGACACACATCCTTCATCATCGTCCTTTCTTTCTCCAATTTCATTATCTTTTTGTGGTCCTACAAAAATATCGTTGCAATAAACCCGAATCAAAATAAGCGTGGTACTTTCCCATTTCTACTTACGTCGAGCACTCCGTTGTTAGAGAAGAATCGTGATGCATGATTGGATGGTGTTTGACAAGATTGATCTCTTCTGTTGATTCGCCATCTTCTGCATATATCGCACTCCCATACATTAATGTCATCCATAGCCCGCTGAAGTTTCCTTGTCTCGGAACTGAGCTCTGCGTTCTATGGAAAGCACAGAATTACATTTACAGTAGAATATAATTTTTAGAAAACACTTTATACGTACTTTCTTGCGATGCGTAAGGAGAAGCTCCTCGAGCTCCCTGCACTTTTGCTGGTAAGGGAAGTTCTCGCTTTGGATTTGAATCTCCAATGCTACAATTTGTCCATTTTTCGTCACCAACTGTGATTCCAATTCCTGAATTTTCTTTCGCAACACTTGGCAGGTTTCCTCGTTCTCGTTAATGTCTGTTTTTAATTGCCTCTTCTGATTGAATACCTCATTTCGACTATGCCTCCTTCTGGTAACTTCGAAGGTTGGGCTAACAGACCTCGAACCACTGCTATTACTTTTCAATTCCAGTTTATGCTCATATTCGTTCACTTTCGTCTGTAATTCCAAGTTCTCTTTTTTCAACGTAAGAAGAACTTTCTCGCTGTGCAATCTTATGTCCTGTATTTGCCTGACATCAACCTGCGGCCCTACTTTATACGTCTCGAGCTGATCCTGAAGTTTCTTGCTATCCTCTTTAAGCGTCTTAAGCTTTTCTTGTAGTTCGTTAACCAATTTCTTTTCGATTCGACGGACATACACTTTGTCTTTCAGATTTGAGATTTCCAGATCACGTTCGCGTATAATCGCAGCGCGCTCTTCCAACTGACCATCAAGTTCTTTGTTTCTGACTGTTAAATCCTTTATTCTGCGTAGGTGCTCCTTAATCTCCTTGTCTCTTTGGTTCAATAATACCTTCTTGCCTTCTAAATCTAACGCGATTTTATTCTTCTCTTGGAGAAGAACATCGTACCTGCCATCTTCCTGTGACAAACTTTGTCTAGACAATGTTTTCTTTATCTCAGCATTTTCTTGAGACAGTGACTCGTACTGGCCCTTTAAATTGACTAGTTCCTTCAAGATTTTGTTCTTACTATCCTGCAGTTCAGTGATGCGATTGCTCGCACCTTCCAAGTTACTCTGCAATCCTTTGTTTAGGTCTTTCAAATCCTCCATCTGTGCTTCAACTTTCAGTTTACTGGTACTGTTTCTAATCTTCCTCTCAAGCTTAGCATTCACGTGTTGCAACTGTTCGTACTTCTCCTTCAAGACGTCTAGTTCCTCCACAAAAGCTACGTTCTTGTTATTCAATTCGTTCAACTGCTTGTTCAATCCAACATTCTTTATCTCCTCGCAGTTCAGTTTATCCTGAATCGCTTCGATCTCCTTTTCCTTCTCCATTTTCAATTTCTCTATCTTCTCCTTGCATCGCTCTATACTCACTTTCCGGTCTTTAATTTGATCCTGCAACGATTGATAATCCGGCATGATAGTCTCCAGTTTAGATTTATATTCTGACAGCACGTCGCATTTATTTTTCAAGAGCTTCGTGATGTCTTCTATCCGCGATGTTTTCTGCTCAACTTCGCGATTCACTTCGTTGTAATCTTCCGTAAGTTGCTCGAAATCAATGGTCATTCTATGTATAGTTTGATTATTCTTTCTCAATTCGGTCGCGTTCGCTTCGATAATATTTTGTGACTGTTTCTCATTAGCCTCGAGGCCTTCAATGTTACTCTTCAATTCCATATTTTTCGTCTTATAACTTTCTATACTGCTAACAAGATCTTGTATTCTTCTCTCGTAGGTCTCTTTCTCAGCTTTTATCTTGGACTGAAGTTCCATTTCCTTCTTCTTATATGCTTCTTGCACTTCTTTCTCCTTTTTCTGGGCGACTGTAGTCGCCTCTGTTTGTCGACTATCACTGCTGCATTGTTTCTCGAATTCAGCTTGCAAATTGTGGTAGTCAGCTTCGAACGTTTCCATTTTCTCTTTGTACATTTCTTTCTCGTAGCTGCTCTCTCTTAAACGGTGCTCCAGCTGATCAATCTTATCCTGTTGGCCTTTGTGCATTTTCTCTCCTTTTGTTAAATCCATTTGCAGCTTCTCAATCTCCAGCTCCAGCTCCCTAGCCCATAACGTCATTCGCTTCTCCGCATCGGCACTCTGTCGCTTCTCGTCATCCAGCTTCTGCTTATCCATCTCGAACGACTTCCTCATAACTCTAATCACCTCTTCTTCCTTCGACATAATCGTCTGTAGGAATATTATGAAGATTTCGTTGGCAGTCTTATTCAAGAAGTTCACCGAATTTACTTTGTCCTTCAGCGACTTCAATTCCCGAATCATACATTCTTTAACAGTGTCTAATTCTTCGTATAGTTTCTTATTATCATTGACCAGAGTGTCCTCTTCTCCAAACGCGTGTTGAACGTCTTCTTTCATTTTACTGACTTTTAATTCAATATCTTGCAGTTTCGCGAAATCTTGCGTCAGATTACCATTTTCCTCCGCGTATTTGTTCAACGTCTCGTTAATTTTGCTTAACTTAATCTCGGACTCCTCGGTATATTCCTCAAATTTCTTTGATATTGCCTGAAACTCGTTTTTGTACTTAATCGCCAAATTACCCTTGGAATCAGTTACTTGAACTTCAAGCGCTTGCACTATCTGCTTCAATAATTCTTTCTCGTCTTCACTCTCGTGTAAAAGATGTTCCAAGCTCGACACTCTTCCTTGGACTTCCTTGTACAAGGTTTCCTGTTTCGTCAAGTCCGTTTGGAGCTTCTCTATGTCCGCTTCGAGCTCCTTGGCTCGCAAGATCGCACGCTTCTCTGCTTCTCTGCTCTGCCTTTCCGTTTCCTCCAGTTGCTCGTACTGCTTCTGCAGAAACTCTAATTCGTCCTTGTACTTACGTTCGATACTTTCTGTGGAAACAGCTAGATCATTCTTCTGGCTCGTCATTAAGTCTAATTCAGTTTTTAGGGACGAGATGCAATCGTTTAGATCGTCGACTGTTTTATGCAACCCAGCAATGAGAATATCTTTGCTTTGCTTGTCTGCCTTCAAGTCTTCTATTTCAACCTTTAGCACCAGCTTCTCGCTCTTTATCGCTTTCTCTTTCGCAGAGAACTCCTCGATCTCCTTACTCATGTTTAATAAATCGCTCGCCAGGATCTGTGCCTTTTCCATAGCCATGGTTGCCGATATCTCGTCGCTCGTTATCTTCTGCTGTAGATCCTCGTTAATACTTTTCAGCGTGTTTATCTCGTCCATCAAGCTCGCCTTTTCCGTTCTGAACTTGGTAAGTATGGAAGTGAAGTTTGTACTATTTTTCTTCAATTCGTCTATATCCTCCCTCACTTGGTCGATGCTGTTTTGAATCCTCTCTATCCTGCTCTCATTTTTACCCGCCTTCTTCGACTTCGAACCGTCCTCGTCAGCCTTCGCATCTTCGTCATGAAGCTTCTCAAGCTCGTCACACTTTTCTTGATAGAGAATGGACAATTTATCACGGTCGTCCTTTAATGTCTGCAATTCGTTATTCAAGTGATGAACCTTTTCCTCTATAAAGCTCACGTTCATTCCGTCAACGAAACTGGCGTTCAAAGATGAATCCACAAAGCTTAAATTCAAGTCCTGATTAGCTTTGAATTTCAGCGGTTCGGTGTCCGCGCACTTTTGATCGAACGTCCTCTGCAAGTCTTCCAATTTGTGGTTCAATTTTTTCGCCTCGAGCTTCAGGGCTCTACGACTTTCGTTCAAATTCTTCAGGTGCGCGCATTGGCTACAGGAAGGCAGCTTCAAGTCGCTCAGCTTTTTATTCAAATGAGTCAAGTGGTCGATCTCGTCCTGCATCGTTATCAGCTTGTTCGTCAGCGATTCGCGGCTTTCCTCCTGCGAAGTTTCCTTCGTGGGATTATCAAGCGCAATAGACGAATGCAATTTGTCACTCTGCGAATTGTCGAGGTCCTCCATGGTCTCGAATAAATTATTGGAAAACTTGGCATTCTCATCAGACAGCATTGTCACTTTCATCTTCAACTCGACGATCTCGGATTTTAAAAGATTGTTCTCCGTTCTTAGCTGCTCCACGTCATCGCCAGACTGCACGTTATTCGTCACAGATATTTTCTTCTTCAGAACGTCGCACTGCTCTTTCAGCATGTCGTTCTCCTCGATCTTGTCCATCAAGTCGGTAGACAGTTCCCTGTTTTCAGTTACCAAGCACTCATGTTTCGCTGCAATAATTGCAAGCTTGTCCTTATACATACATTCATGGTTGTACAAAAGTGACTTGGTTTCTTTCACGCTATGAAGCTCCTTATTCTTCTCTGCGATAATAGCCGTTAGCTCGATGTTCTCGGTCTTCAATTTCTCAATTTTATTTTGATATTCAATGAACTGCTCGTCGCCCACTGATTCCGGTGTTTTCGAACGGATCGATTCTAAACGGTGATTTAACGTGGTCACGTCGTTCTCCAAGTTAATCTTCTCGTCGGTGACTTTCGAGATATGCCCGTAAAGTTCTTCGACCGCTCTCTGAAGGTCGAATTCAACGGCTTTCGATCGTTCTTTCTCGGTACACAATTTCGTTGCCATTTCCATGTTCTCATTTGTCAGCAGTTGGATAGTCTGCTGCAAGTTTTCTACGTCTAACTTGAGTCCTTGGATGTCGGTCTTTATTTCATCCAGTTCCTGGATCTTCAATTCTAGATCTTCGGCCAACTTAGCCTTCTCTTCTTCCAACTTCATTATTAAGTCTGCAGAGCACTCGTTATCTTCGTGATCTACAGAATTACAGGAAACAGACTGTCTTTCCAGTTGTTCCTTGTAGCTCTTGAAACCAAAACACAAATTACAATGAATACACCGAAATGTATTAGGAATAAAAGTAAACTACACTCACAAATACGCTGCAATGATTCTCTTCACAGAGCAACTGTTTCTCCAACGTTGTAAATTCACTGAGTTCGATGAAATCTTTGGTCAAGTCAGAGATATACTCGCGCAGAATTTCCTTTGGCGTGGATGGAGAGGCACAATTGCTGTTACAATTAAAAAACTATGCTAAAACAATGTCAGCGCAACAGAAACATTTAACCAGCGAACAGTAAGTACCTTAAAGTCTGTACACCCGAATCTTGCTTGTTTGGCGTTAAACAGGAACTATTGCTTCTAGGCTTCACGTTCATCAGATTATCTATACAATACAGCTGATTCGTTCTACAGTTGTCACCGTTTTCTTTTTCTTCGCTGTCTGTCTCACACTCGATCAGGTCTATCTCGAAGTCAGCAAAAGCTGTCTGAAACGCTGGGAACAGAAATCAACCATAAGATACTGAATAGTGAAAGTATATCTGGTAATAGACCGCGATCAATTTACTTTGACCCGTGACATCAACCGATTGCGTAACAGCTTTTTTGTATGGTTTTTCAGGCGACATTTCTATTATCGTTGGCAAACTAGCTTCAGCCTGATATACTGTAAACTGCTGTCTCTTCCTAGATTTACATTTGAATTGCTCCTCACGATTCACAACACGCCCAGAAATAATATGATTCTTTAGTAATTTTATACGCTCCTCTAATAATCGATAAATCTGATACTGTTGCAACTGAGGCTTGACTTCCTCCGGTTCTATGGATGACCATCCATTTCTTACGCTCTATCGAAACGATTAGAGTGTAAGATAATCATGATAGAAGCTGTTTAACTTAATAGGATTACGATTAACAATACAAACCTGTAGTTCTCCTTGCAAGTTAATTAATTGTTTCGTGTAACGTGTTAGGAGCAACTCGTGGGATACATCTCCACTTTTCTGTGGCTTGTTTTTCACAGTCTTAGCCTGAGACGCGAACCTAAAGGAATCAAAAGAATCGTTCAGAATAAAAGTCACGCAGCAATGACATCGTAGCAATGATATACTAACGATAAAGTGTGGTACGTTTCTTCTAAAGCAACGGGCGTCACTGTATATATTATTGCTGTTAAAGCGTTACCACCTAACGACGACTGCATTATTTCCGTTAGTTTGCTACTGTGATAGTTAATCTCTGTTTGGTCACTCTGCGATTTCTGTAGCTGTGCGATTATCGATCTGAACGTGGAAAGAGATACGTCGATCTGCTGCCTTTCGGTAGCATCTGTTTGATACGCTTTTCCAAACCCAGCGAGGTCTACTAAATTCAATTGAGATACTTGCACGATGCTTTCTGAATCACCGCCAACTTCTTGACTTTCAATCATCTGAAAAAGGCAGAGATGTATTATATCGAAGTAAGAGATAACCAAAGTACAAAATATCCTACGCAACCTTACAATTCGAAATATGGTGTGACTAATACTGTGCTCGTCCCTCAAAGATTCTCTTAACCGTTTATTCTGAAGTCCCTTCTCCACTATAGATAACATGTGACTCAGCGAGCTTATAATTTCTTCTTTACACTTAATAATTAACTGTTTACTGTCGTCTCTGTGTAACGTTAGGTTGACGCTCTTCAAATTCAGAAGGTCGTTCACCTTTTCGTCACATATCTCTAAGTACGATGCCCTGAAATATACAAGCTCCTTTATATTCCGGCTGAAGTAACTCTTACCGCAGACCCAAAAGGATGCAAACCTTAATAGAAATTCACGTTCGACGGTGTTAGAAATTGCTTTAAATATATGTTTAATACTAAGTGGTATTAGTCCTGGCTCTTCTGCAGTACCCATCATTGTATGAGTTTTACCAGAATTACACTGGCCGTAAGAGAATACTGTCGCGTTAATACCGTTTATGCTGGCATCGACGATAGGTCTCGCTATAGTCTCGAATACATTAGAATTGGTTGTGTCCATCTCGAAAATATCATCTACGAATAAAATAAGATCGTTTGAAATTATTATTACAGAATTAATTATAGAATTACAGTGGTTCTTCAATAAGAATTTGTAGATTAGATTAATGTATTTATATAGGGTGTCTCAAAGTACATGTACGATCCTCTACACGAATGCAAATTGGTAATACTTAATTCCACTTTCGTACAATTACAGTCGAATGGTAGGTTAAGAATACAGCGACAAATTATCCATATGAACGTTAGAATCGTCCAGTGAATTATTGAAACGATATTCAACGCAGCAAAACATATCGAAAAAACAATTGCGTCCCGATAAACCGATTACCAAGGAATGTGTTAAATGTTTGCTTATCTAATTTACATTTCCCGAGGTGATACGTCACATGACGAAGCTAATAAGTAGGTTATACCACGTCGCAATAAATTAGGGATAGAGCAAGCAATCACGATTGCGGTAGCCTATTATCAGAAACGTACCAAAGTGAAATCCATTATCCCCCCGTTTCCTCGTCTCCGGATCTAAAGAAACAATGGAATCTCCTCGCACGATCCATCGTATTGACAAATTCTCGTCTTTCTCCCGCTTCAACAAGGGCCTCAATCTGATTCCCACCTTCACGCTATCTGACATCTTTTCGTCCGCCGATATTACGAACGAAGCTGGGCTCGATCTCCGACAATTGGCCACTTCGTTCTTTAATTAATTTCTACGCCTCTCGGATTCCATTATGTGCCTGCATGTGCCGCTCGACGGATCGCAACTGCCATTTGAAACATTGAAATGACGACTGCTTCGACTCGCATTTAAATTCAAATCCTGCGCCACGCGATTGGCTCATTTTGGCATGAATCGTAATAAACGAGAACGTGATCAGAATCGAGCGCGACCGTCGCGTCTATCGATTGTCGATCGATTCGACTCTTTCGATTCCGTACGAGAGCGGTATCGATAACGGTATCGATAGCGGTATAGCGGTGTCTGCTACTGTTGTTGACCGATAACGTTCTGTTTGTAAAACGTTAATTTCGTGGCACAGAGTAATATTGTTCTCATTACGGTTGCAGCATCAACGGATTTATTTAGAGAACCTATGCCACTAGCGATGCACGATTTCAGACACACCTCCTGGAAGAGCAGTTTCTGGAAAACGAATTTATAAATGTTGAATAGGTTAGCGCATTACAGAGAACATTTCCTGGTTTAACACTCACTTGGGAAACCTTTTCGAGAGTATACATTGAAAATTGAAATTACTGCTTTCCTTGTGTGTTTTACGTGAGAACTTGAATGATAGAATAATTTGTGATATTATTACTTGTTTGCGTATTTAGGAAACATAGAGAGTATAATGGATCGTGGCAAAGCAGGGATTGGTAGGGGTGCGAAGAGCAAAATAGCTCAGCACCCTTCTGACTTGTTCGCACTTGGGTCTAAAGTTCCGCGTAACGAAAGCTCCGACGTTAAGAGGCCCGGAGTTATTCATTCTAAACCAAGCAGCAGTTCGTCTACTTCTGGTAATTGACTGTTATTCGCTTTGTTTATTTAACAGAAAGCAGAACGTTCAACAAAATCGATTCTTGTAAATTTTACTTCTGTGAAATTGTGTAGGCAATGATCGAAAAAAGGAAGCACCGTCGGGATCGATTCAACCTTTCCAATATATCCCACAGAAGAAGCCCAAACTTACGACACACGTCCCTCACCAGCGACCACCATTCTCAAGCGCAGAAGCTTGGGAACTGGTAGCCATAGATAGCGACCCAGCAGACTTTGTTCCTATGGTTTTAGAAGCTAACGACAATGACGAAGGCGACAAGGTTATAGGCATCATATGCGGTGCTGTGAAAACGCTCAAGAATCAGAAATGGAAGCCTGATACGTTGATTTACATGGGATTACTGTACTTGGCGAAGATTCGTCCATCTATTTTTTCAAACGATTGTATACTGCACGCGCTTTCGTCGCTTTTGAAACGGGACCAGGCGCACAATTACAAAGCCAAAGGAAACCCGTTGGTTCCTGTTCTGGCAGCGAATCTGTTAATGAAAGGGTTTCATGACAAGAGAAATTGGCCAGAGATTTTTGTAAAGGTATATCTTCTGCTTCTGTTTACTCCGCTTATATGCGCTCTTCGGCTAATCGATCTTTGTGCTTCGTTCTACAGTTGTACATTGAGGATGCTTTAGGAGAAAGAGTCTGGGTGGATCACGAAGAATGCAAAGGTTTCGTCGACAATATTTTAACTGGATTCAACACGAGGCATCCACCAAAGAGCGTTTTGCAACCAGAGCTGTCTGTTCTAACACCGCGCGATTGTCATAGCCCTTCTACGATAGACGACGAGGACCCAGGATCTTCTTCCATACAGTTTTCCGGGGACAAAGAGAAAATAGAGTTCCCTGTGACTCCGAGATATGCTCATTGTATAGAGAATATAGAATCCATCGTCCTTGAAGCTATAAAGGAGCAATTGAACAGACGGCAGCCAGAGTCGATTACTAAAAACTTTCTAAGGTTCCTGTCTTCAGCCTGTGGCTTCGTGGAAATCAGAAATATCGCTGTGCCCAGATTAGAAATGTGGCTGCACAATCCTAAACTAATGAGGCCTGCCCAGGAACTGCTGAGCTATATCTGCTACAATTGCACTTCACATACACAGAGGGATGTCGAGGTCATAAGTCAATTAGTGAAGATGAGATTGAAGACCAAAGCGGTGATTAATTTATACTTGAGCTGCGTGAAAGAGCTGATCGGTCTACACCCTGACAACCTGGCAACTATCTTGAAGCACACGATTTATAACGAATTATCCAACGCGCGAAACCCGAACAACATGCCGATGCTGGGCGTAATGTTCCAGACGTTACCAGAGCAGTCCGCCAAACTGCTCGCGGAAATATTTCAGGATTTGTTGATGAACCGAGAAGATTATCTCAGACCTCTGCGTGCCTTGCTCAGAGAAATAGTGCGTGTCTGTCGGCACGACATTAATCTACTTACCTTCGCTCGCACCTTAATGTCCGAGAGGCAGGACATAGCGCAGCAGTTGCTTAACTTTGAATTCAAGGAGCGCGTCTTTATTTCTATCGCTGATCTACTATGCCTGTGTATGCTACTGGCGATCAGCCCTCAAGTAAAAGAAGCCGCAGCACTGTCGCAGAGAGGCGACAAGAAGGATATAGCTTTGCTGCATCAGTTTCAAAACATGGTGGCTACGACTCAGTTCGAAGCGGTCTTGTGGCTACAGAACTCCGCGCCTCAAATGTATACCATCGGCAGGAACGAACTTCTGCATGCGTTGCATAAAATCTTGTTCCTCGAATCACCGGAGCAGTACTACAAGCTGGACAATTGGCCTCCGGAATCGGATAGGGTGTTCTATTTGCGACTCGTTTCGGATGTTCCCCTGTTGCAGAGCTCTCTGTTGAGGCTCTTAATAATTGGCTATTCGAAAGTAAGCATGCAGGCTGATAGCTTCCAGTATTCAAATGCTTTTTTCGTATTAGGGCAGCGAGGAGCAACCTTTGGCTCGTAGTGGGCCAAAAGTGGATACCTAATACTTTACGCGGGCCGTAATATTAAATACTTAAATATACTAATCAAAGAATTTGAATTTCTTGTTATTTAAGTAATAATTGGTTGCTCATCACTGTATTAGAGTACCCGAGATATTTTCTGCGATCCCACTTCAACGGTAGTGATTAAGGACGTGTATTCTGTTTTTAGGAAAACAGTATCACCCATTCGGAAACGTTAGATTTGGTGGATCAGTTAATACGACGAGCAGCAGGGAATTCAACGGAGAGTTTTCCAACCTTGCAAGCGGATAAATTAGATATAATTGAGCTTATTTTCAACCTCTGTATTTATCAGCCACCGGGAACGATAAACATACCATCGAAGTACGTAACATCATCTTTAATATTACGTATTTAATCTGTTTTTGTAGCTTTGTGCTTATTACTATTATTTTCTTTGCGTTTAGTTATGTACCACCAACTTTGGCGATATCGAATCTGTATTGGAAAGGATGGATAATGCTGCTGATGCTGGCTGCCCACAATCCTTCAGCTATCGGTGCCGTTGCATGGAAGCGATATCCCATTCTGCGAACTCTCATGGAGATGTGCATCACTAAGTACGTTTAAAGAATTTGAAACTTGACAATTCTTTCGCGTATGTACTGATACTATCTTCCGTTAAGACCTGGGCAAATTTTATTTGAAATTGAAATAAGAAATAGCTATTTGAAATAACATTTCGGTCCGTTATATTCGATACTGTTATTTGAAAATATAGAACATATCGATTGATTTGAAATTATAGCAATTTCAAATAATGAACTGTTCCATTATTTTTTTATTACAAATTTAACGACAGAAATCATCGTCAAGATAATACAAGTGAAAGATTTTATTTCAAGAAATGTTTACAACAGTTTGCTTTGAGCAAAACTATTTCTTCGAAAAATTCATCAGTAAGAGATTTTTGATTGAGACCATCTATCCAGTAGCGAAATAAAATAATCGTTCTACTGGTGCAGAAGATGGAAGGGGGGTATTATTCTTCATGATAACGTCTCTTATCATCGGTTAATCAAAAAAGTAATCATTTTGTTAATATTTAAAAGTAATATTGAAATACGTAATACATCGGTTGAACCTATTGAATGAGTATTTCATTATTTTATAATCTTAGCTACAAGATCATTATTTTCAAAATTATTTCTTGAAATAATATTTCAAATAATGCCATTTCAAAAGTGCCCAGGTCTGTTTCCAGCGCATTTATTCTAATATGATATTACATTGCAGCCACTTTTCGTATCCTCCACCTACAATGGCGTTGCCAGAGATCATAGAGCAGGAGCGTTCGAAGGAGCTGCAAGTTGAGGCGATCGAGAAACAGGAAATACTCGAGTACGAGTCACACTTGGCCGCGGCGTCGACGAGGATACAAATATCCGAGCAGAACAGTTTGCTGTTATCGCAGCTGATCACTATGGAGCCGACTGGCATCGCTAGAAGGCCACCTCCAGCGGTCCTGGAGCAAATACAGTCGTTGAATGTGTCCCACAGACTGGGGCACTTGCTCTGTCGGTCCCGAAAGCCGGACTTCCTGTTGGACATAATACAAAGGCAGCAACAGAGCTCGTCCCAGAGCATGCCTTGGCTGGCAGATCTCGTACAGAATAGCGAAGGGTCACTTAGTCAATTACCCGTACAGTGCCTCTGCGAGTTTCTGTTATCTACTAGCACGCAAGCGGTAGAAAAGCAACCGAGGCAGCAGCAGCTGCTGGCCCATCTTCAAATGTTGCTGACCGATCCGGAGCAAGATCGCCAACACGCTTACGAGGTCTTGGAATATTTCATGAGAAGACTGAGCAGCCAGCAAACTAACAGCCGCCTCCAAGCGATCACTGGCCTGAAAATGGTCCTTGGGTCTATTCCTACCGAGGAGGAGCCCATGGACATTGACGGGGAAAATGAAAGGTAATTTAAGGGTATCCTCCCATCAAATCACTCAAAAAATAGGTCACTTTTAGGGTTTTATTTAAAAAAAAGAGTTAAAAAACTTTGTACGCTGTATTTGGACATCCTTGAGGATAATACATATTTTTGAATATTTTATATAAGTTCCGCATCTGCGGAATTGATAACTCCTCGTGGAATTGTCTGAAATGAATAAACCACGAAAATTCTTAAGGTTTATAAGATTGTTCATGGAATCATTTACGGTCATAGCAAAATATTGTAAATATTCCGAGAATAATCCTAAAAATGACCTATTTTTGGAGGGATTTGATGGGAGAGTACCTTAATAAACTCATTCTTCGTAGATGTGTTAGATCGAAAGCTAAAGTGGACTTTCCTTCCAGAGAGTTGTGGCTTGTTCGCAAGCTGCCGACCATACCCCACTTCCTGTCGGTGAGAACACTGGTTTCTACTGCTCTTCGCGGTGCCTGCCAGGTGGAGAACAGTCCAGACCTCGTGCACGCTTACATATCGTATCTGGCTGCTCACACGGCGGACGACGAGCTGCCCGATCTAACTGACTTAGCCAACGAGATATCTCAGCTAGTGGTTGAAAGGAGCACAATCATAGCAGCTATTTTACCGCAGCCGGAATGCGACAGTCCGCAAGCTAAGCAAACCTTGCACGCCTTCATGGCGATCTTCTGCAATTACTTGGAGAAAGCTCGGTCCCCTAGAAGGGAAGAGTACACTTGGTCCGAGAGCCAAGACCAGATACTAGTGCAGTGGAGCACGGGAGAAGAATGCACCATGCACATTTTGGTCGTTCACGCTATGATAATCCTTCTAACGTACGATTCGTCCGACGATGACGTGCTGTTCAACGTTCTCCTTGAAACGTGGTTCCCGTTGAACGCGGAACCACCGAAGGCTTTCCTCGTTGACACCAGCGAGGAAGCTTTGCTCATCCCAGATTGGTTGAAGCTGAGAATGATCAGGAGCAACGTTCCGCGCTTGGTGGACGCAGCGCTGAAGGACTTGGAGCCGCAGCAGCTGGTTCTCTTCATCCAAAGTTTCGGCATCCCTGTACCCTCCATGAGTAAGCTGCTTCATACTTTGGATGCTGGGGTGCAAATCGATCCCGGCTCGGTCGGCGAAGCGGTATTAGATAAGACCTACATGGCGCAGTTAGTCGAAGTTCAACATAGGAGGGGTGCCACAGGGGGGCTGGTCTTCGTGCAAGTTCTGCAATTGATGGAGCCACAGTTACCGGACGAGAACCCAGTGACCATCGGGCAGCTGCAGGAACCACTGCCTCCCAGTGCTATGGTTCAAAAGCAGTCTGTCATACAGTGCTCCGTTAAAACAGACGTCCCACATCTGATCAACAGACTGTTCATCGAGAACATATCTATGAATCAAAAGATGGATGCCTATCGTAGACTGCACAAAACTCTGGCGAAAGACTTGCAGAAGTCATCGAAGGAAAGCAGCGCTGTGGTACTGGCGATACAGCACATATGCAGCGTGCTCAGTTCGATGCAAGTGAAACAGTTCTTGGCTTCGCTGGTACACATGCCACAATACTCGTGCACCTTGATGCGTATAATATTGCTGCCTCTGAAGAAGTCCTCCACTTCGAAGCAGGTGGTCGAATTGGCTCGTAACATGTGCATGAACCTTATACAACTGATAGGCGACGTGAAAGCACCAGTGCTATCGATTCTGAGGGACTTTGCGAACGCGCAGCTAACGAAAATACCAAAAAGCATGGAGTTGACGATGTTGATGCAAAATCGCGATCCTGGGTCTATTCTGGAAAGCACCGACCCTGTGAATCTCGAAGCAGTAGGGCGCAAGCTGTTGGACATTTGTCTGAAACAACAGAAGACTGATATTCTTGTCGAAGGAATGGCTGGGTTATTAGTAAACGATAGTAATGAAGGCGTTCTAAAGCCACGGACAGGTTTGTTAATAGACTGGTTGGCTTCCTTCGAGCCAGAGTTGATCGGGACATGCCCCAACTTGCAAATGAAGCTCCTTTTTGGGAAAACGAAGATACAGATGAAGATTGATAATAATGTTGTGAGTTCGCACTCCTTTAGGCCTTATTTGTTAACTTTGCTGACGCACAGGGCGAGCTGGGCGACTTTGTATAAGTGTGTTGGACATTTGTTGGACAAGTGTGACGATGGGTAAGCGAAGAATAAATTAAAGCCGTATAAAAATCTCTATAATAGTAAATATCGCTACAAATAATGGAATATTAATTTTGCAGATTCGATCCCACGGCTGTGTTAGATTTCCTATGGGCATTGACCTGCAATCCGAAACTTTGGCAGGGGAGGGACAAATTCACTCCGAAGCACTATGTGCCGGAGAATATTTTACTTTTACATGAGAAGCAATTGTTGACACTTGTAGCGTACATAGTTGCCGAGGCTGTCATTATCTGCAATTGCCAAAGCAGAAATGCTGCGCTGGCTCGAATGGATTCTCGCCTTGATTTGTTATTGCACTGCGTTTCCACAGACGATCATTTGGTATCTAGTGTTGTGAAGTACTTGGCTGATCGTATAATGAATGATTCAGAGTACGTACACTACGATTTCTCCCTTTTTAAAGAAGAATAGTGTAAGCATTGTTGTGCTTTAATTTTTAGCGTGGATTCTGATATGGCGCACCAGTTCTTGTTACATATGTACATGAAGATACCCAAAGTGATCTGTTACCTAGACACTTTCCAAATAAAAAAGTTCGTCGGAGGGGCGAAGATTACAGAATGGACGGGTTCCGTGTTGGATTGTATGAGTCATTCGCTGTTAACAGCTTTAGCGGCCACACCAAGGCAGAAGTCGTGGAATTCCAGGTCTCAGGACTTTGAATTATGCGCCCGGAAGATGGCTGCTGTGCATCCGATTTTAGTTTTACGCCAGCTTCCAATGCTAGCGTCGTCTTTAATGGGAAGATCTTATCTGGACTTCAGCCAATTCAGATCTGGTCATCATTTGAATCTCTTCGTACAAATAATGGGGCTGCTAGAGTTGCTGCAGCCGCATTTGTTTAGCGAAGAGCATCAAGCTGCTTTGGAAGACACGTTAGAAAATTACTTTCAATGCTTCCAAGTACGTCAAGGAATGTCAATACATTTATTCACTTTTACTAGAGTATCACTGATTTCTTTTATTCTCAGAATTATGGACCGATAAAGGATCTCATAGCTCTGCTGAATAGGTTCATTACGCTGCTGCAGGCGTACATTTCTTACGATCCACAACGGGCATTAAAGTATCTGCAGAAGCACGCGCAGGTGCTTCAGTAAGTAATGCCTTCGATCACTTCCGGTAGATTTCAGACACCGGCTTACACTTACATATAGTGAATTGCAGGTACACTATCCGAATCTAGTTACGCTTAGAACACTTGTATCGGGCATTCCAATGCCAAGGGAAGGAGAAGACTTGGAGGAGGTCTTAATCACTGTTCCTCCTACTCCGCCTCCTGTGGAATCCATTATTCCACAGCATTGGCCATCGTTGCTGACTACTCTATCCAAGCTTCAAGGCGAAGGTATGGTTACGTCATTAGGGTGACCTTTTTTTATATCTCGAAATTTTTTGTAGTATTTTGCTCTCAACCGCTGGTATGGTTCCATTTCATAAAAAAATAATCCCTGAGAATTTATTATAATCCGACAACAGGAAAGGGTACCGACCAGATATTAAAGTTTAGAATTCCATTTCTCAAAAGTGGTAAGCCGTACCGAAATTTTGTTCAAATAATATTCAAAGAGCATTCGATTTTCTATAATTACTGTATATATAATTTCTTCGTGCTTCCAACTATTTTTTAGATAATAACGTTTGAATATGGAGAGATCCGCACCACGCGCGTACATCTTTACGGCGCACTCTATATCGAAACGCTATTATCTAAAAAATAGTTGTCCGATTGCAATAATCTTTTTCAGGCACTACTTTTTACGAAATGGAATCGTTCTAGGGGATGAGAGCAAAAGAAATCAGATGTTGCAAAATAAGGGCCACCCTATTTCATATTTCAACTTCGATTCAAACCATTTCCCATTCTCGCGTTATGCCATTCGCAGAGTTCGCGCAACAAATAACTGTTTAATGAACATTCCAGATGTGTTTAATGCACTTCAGGAGATTGAGCACTTATCGTCTCGAAAACCATTGGTGTTAGAGCCCATAACGGACAATATAGCAGAGTTGTTAGTCTCCCCGCAGAGCAACATAAGGTCCCTCGCTCATACTCTGTTGGCGAGAGCATTGAAACATCGTCCCGCGTCAAATGCAAATATATTATCCGCATTCCAGAGGTGCCTGGACAGTCCTAGAGCCGACATCCTCATGTCGGCTTTAGAAAAGCTGCCAGAGATTGTATTGTGTATGCAAGGTAAACTATCCTTCCTATTACATTCACTTTACTCTTGCATAAGCGAACATTCCGACAAATTTGTGCCTTGTTACAGAACACGCTTTACCGTTGATGCAAAAGGTATTCGAGTTAGGGGTAAATTCAAATGTGAATACTACACCGTATATAAACAAAACCATTGCTCTGTTAAATACGCAGCAAGGCTGTTAATATCGTAAAGATTGTAATTTTTTATTTTGTATAAAACAAGAGCAGATTTTTTATTAAAAAAAATGAAAGGTACATTGCACTTATTTTATTCCTCGTACCTAATACTACATCATTCTCGAAAAGGTCGTCGAGTTGTAAGCAAGAACGGAGTGCATCTTTCGTACGTACACTTTTAATTCTTGCTTTTTATCCAAAGTACATGCTTAAATGTACACCGCGCGCCAAAATAATTCATATTTGAGAAATCAGAGTACTGTATAAACGTGTATAAATCTTTATCCAAAGTTACAGGCTGTAGATAAAATATAAATAACAGTGTAAATATATACATACACAGGCTCAATACGCATATATCAAAGAAAGGCTTCCGGTGATACATTGTTAACTGTGTACATGTTCATAAACGTTGTAATAGCGCTCCTTATGTCCCAATTGGCCTCTTGCAGGTATTGCTGGCAAAACTTCATGTTCATCGTAGTCAGCTCGTGCAGGAACGTCAGTAACTGATCTTTCTCAGAAACACTAAACACAGTCGGCACAAACTTTGGCGCACCTCTGGCTTCGAATTTCATTTCACTGTTTCCTCCTAGGCTACTATTAGCAGGTGTTCCGTCGAGGTAGCACTGATCATTGGTAATGCAATATTCGTGATCTTCCTTCTGCCTAATGATGAAAGTCCTGTTGAAGAACATCGGGGGGCACGGGACCTCTCGAAACGAGAACAACCCTTGCACAGAAACAGCAATTTGGCCATCCCCGTCGTATAGTAGATCTACGCGGAACGATTTGAAATTGTGTAACGTAGACGGTTGGCTTCTAAGAGCGGAGATGATCTTCTCCGGGCCACGCAGTAAGAAGTCTTGACACTTGGCGTAGTCGACAAACTTGAGTAGGTTCCTATTGGTAACAAACGTTTTGGTTATTTGCTTGTGAACGTAATTCGTCACGAATCCCAGCGTCATGGAGTAAAGCGCGTCCCTGTCGTATAATCCATTCATCACTTGCCTGTCGTCTTGATCGTACAGAGTGAAATAATGCTTGACGAATTGTTTGATGAGACAGATTCTTGCGCCGCCTCTTAGGAAGTTACTTTGAACGGTAAGGACGAACTTCTGCTCCGTGTCTATTACGATCCCGTCTAACTTCTGTAGATGGGGGAAAACATTTTTCACGGCTTGCACATAGTCTTGACACTTCTTGTACTTTGCGCACAACGGATTGCCGTCCAGCCAGAGCTCGCTTATTTTGAATTCGCTGAAGTAGCGCAAGTATTCCACGTCCCCGATCTCGTTGTGTCTTAGATCCAACTTGGTCAGGTGATAGTTGAACAACTTCTCGAAAAATATAATGGCTGTGATTTTATTGTACTTTAAGCTCAACTCTCTGACTGGTAATCGTGAATCACGATTGTTATTTAAGATCCCTACTTTGGTGCAGCGTAGGACAAAGTGCAACACTTTGGGTAAAGATATGGGACAGTATATGGAGCCTAACGACTTCTCGTTTACAAAGTTGTCGAGGTTCAATACTTTCTTCGTCGTTTCGTATCTATGGTACGCCGCTTGCGTTATTAACATATTCGGGTTCAACTGTAGTGTCTGGGTGTCTAAGAATCCCAATACAATGTCCATATGCAAGTCCTGCCCATTCGGCAGAGTGATGCACAAGCTTTTCTTCACGAAACTCTCGATAGCAATGGAACTACACTTTGCCAAGAAAGTGCTCTTCTTCGGGCTCTCTTCTTTGTACATAACAGGCAATATGACTTCAGGTTCACAGGCGATAATGATGCTCCGTAACACTTCCATCGCTTTGCATTTGCCTGCACCGAAAAGTATGAATTTGTGCCATAGATCCTGGCGAGATGCTAAAGCTGATTCTTGAGTAGTAAACGATGGTTGCAGATGAGTTAATCGCAGCGGTTCCCAACTCGGCACAGTTTTAGCTACTTCTGCGTTTGCCATTGCTTTTAGTAGACAGTGTAACAATAATGTATAAGCTTTGTGCGTTAATTATTATCAAACGGAATATAAAATTGAGCTACTGTGTGATTGGTTAAAATACGAAATTTATTGATACATAAAGTAATTTTGGAGCAGGAACTAATTCCAGTAGTATAATCCTACATTACTGTTAAATAATCAACTGCTGTTTTCCATGTGCTTAGTCGGATCCATAATTACACGTTTTTGAGGGTAAGTATCACCCCTTTTGTAAATTTATTATTTGTTTACTAACATTGTACGGTATTTTCTGTACTCCACAAACTGGTACATACAGCTCTTAGTTGTACCACAGACGAGGTATAGGATAGATCTATCACCTTATGGATTGTTATGGATGTCGTGTAGCCACCCAAACTGTGTTACCGACCTATAATTTCAGGACTGAATGTAGTGGCATCTGCTCATGAACAGCGTCTAACTCAGCAACTACTCTGAAATGTGTTAAAATGCTGAAAAGTGTGTGCGTGCTTGTATACGTGTGACTTGACATATCCATAGTGTGGCGTTACCACGTTGACTGCTCTTACGATACTTTTCTAATTTTTTTCGAATGTACATATTGATAGTATGTACCTAAATACATACACATAAAACTATACTGATAGAGAAGATCAATGTTCTTGAACACGCACGAAAATGTTGAACTCTGTTCTAACTTGAACTCTCTTATTTTTATTAGGGCTCTTATTATCCGGATATCCGAGTACCCGGTTTCGGATATTTTATTATCATGGATGAATAAAGCTCTTTTTATATAGATTCTAATTAAAGAGAAAAAGTTTAATTAATGTGATTAAAACACTGGTTCGAATTACGTCGTTCTTGGTGTTATTTTGTTCGGAGAAATATAAGGTATCGATTGGCGTCGTTTTCGCAGAGATCTGATAAGAAATGTGGAGCTGGAAGTAATCTCAAGGCTGTGGATATACGTTTTATTGTGCGCACATATTTCAATTATACCAGGGATAAAAAATCAGATGTTTTTAACATTCTTTTGTATTTCGATTTTTCGCCAACTTTTGGGGTCTCCTACCCCACTGTGAGTCGTCTCGTCTTTTCCTCGAGCTACTGTAACACACAAAGACCAACCCAATTAGCATATTCAGAAATCCATAATACAGGGGTATTTGATTGACTCAAGTCATGACCACCATTCCAGAGCGATCAGTTCTGCATGGCGCCCACGGCTCGACTCGAAACACCCGAGGTACACTATTTAGGACAATTAATTTCGCACGTGTGTTTTCGCTGCGTCTGGAGACGCAACAAGGTATGGCATTTCAACTGTTCATCGCAAATGATTAATGTTTCATTAGATATGTATATTGTACATTTATAATTCACACTTACTAGGGTTTAGAGGAGGACGGAATCCATACATGTCTGGAGGTATTCCTATTGATCGTGGTGGAAATGTTGTTAAAGGTCTCATCAAAGGATGTATATTACCTCCAAGCGGTCCTCGAATTGGGACCCACGGTCCAACCATTAATGGTCTCGGTTGAAAATTCTGAGGAAAGAAATGAATGAGTTTTATATCATGGCTAAATTATTGCATTTTTATGTAAATAAAGTACCTACTCCATAATAAATAGGAACAGGAATTGGTCCAAAATAACGCCCTGGGGGAACCCTTTGTTCTCTAGGCCTACATCTTTCTCTGGATCTATCTATTTTCCTCTTGTCTCGAGAATGATCTCTGGGCCGCTCTCGAAGTTCTGGGTAAGATTTATCACCATCTTTCCGCTCTATACTATAATTTTTCTTCCTACGTAAATAATGTAATAATCTGATAAAATACAATTGGAAGAAAGGTAATGAACGCGGATACATGAAAGTGTAATAATATATTTTACCTATCACTTCTGCAACTTTCTGCATCTTCATGCTTAGAATCGACATACCTGAAAGAGGGTAAACAAATTAGCAAAAACTTTAATTTCCTAAACAATTTTAGATTATACATAAACACATTTAGAATATCAAATTGTTTGTACATGGTTTACACTTATGTTTATATTGCAATACTTTGTGTATAATCCAGGCACGAACCTGGGGTGACGGGACCACGTGCGCTTAGGACTGTGATTTCGGGTTCTTGTAGGACTCCACTTGTTTTCTAAACATTAAAATATCCATATTTGCGAAACAGTAGTTGTAATAAATCTTAGCAATTTGAAATAATAGACATACCTGAATTTTCCAAATTCACAGTTACAACAGTACGATGTTCTTCAACTTCTTCTGTTCCACCTATTGCTCTCTTTATTTCTTCTCTATCAAATATCGGCTTGGATCCCTCTCCTGCAGTTAAGTTTAGTAAGTTTAATAATAGAAAAGCAATCGTATGTAAAAATCGGGAAAGCATTTAAGCAATACCGGCAGCTGTGACAGATCTTGAAGATATTAACGTCGCTACTCAGATAAACAGACTCGTTTTGAACAATTGTGAGCCAAGTCATTTCGTATTGTCAATTTTAAATTCGTTAAATAAATTGTTGTTAATTTATATGAGTTTATATACTAAAAGTATGTATAAATTTATTTTTCTTGGGTGTCAGATATATTAAGAGAAATTTGTTCTTTATAATTTGAATTATTTTGATGACATTATTTTAATAAAACTCTAACTCTAAATATTCTGTAGCAACTGATAATTTTTAATTTATAAATGTAATATTTTCTATTCTTCTTCACATAGCGCAGGGGTGCACAGGGAGCCTTTTTCAGCGCCTAGCGGCGAGCAACCAGGCGTACGCCGTTACTAAGGGTAAAATCAGTGAAGAGAACTGCAGTAGTGTATGTACTTACGCTACGCGCCTACGAGCCTGCACCTACACTACTGCAGTTCTCCTCACTGATTCTACCCTTAGTAACGGCGTACGGCCAGTTGCTCGCCGCTAGGCGCTGAAAAAGGCTCCCTGTGCACCCCTGACATAGCGTATACAAATCGGATTAAATAATTTTTCAAAAGAATGTAGCTAAATTCTTGTCATGTTACTCATTGTCTATTACGAATTCATTACAAAAACATAAACATATGGATACGCCTTTCAATATAATTCAAATAAAGTAGTTTAATTTGTGTGTAGAGGACTCATGATTCCACAATAAAATCTTCCGGGATGGTTCATATTTTCCAAGACGATTAAATAATTTTCCACTTCGTTGAATCGCAATTTCAAGCTTTCGTGATATTTACTCTATATACAATGTTTTGGAACGCATACTTTTCAAACCAACTAAATTACGTCTACGAGTACTCATACTCAAAAAGAAAGTACCTATTATCCAATTGTAGTTATTTATTTAATGAAATAAAATAAAAGACGAATAAGAATAAGAAATACCACACTATGTAAACATTTTGAAAAATTGTAAGATTTAATTTCTGATTTCGTTTCTTCCAGTGTTGGAGCCTAATGTTTAATGTTTCACCATGCCTCTTCAGTTATTGAATGTCTGGATTTAAAACATCTTCCAAAACGCGAAAATCTTCCAGTTGGTCTGCTTTTAGTAAATAAAGCAAAAAAACCATTTATTTGGACATGCACACATTCCCAAAACCAGGACACAAGGAGAATGCACAAAACGTGTTTAAACTACGTTTTTGGGGGGAAAATTAATATGTACCAAAATATATTACAGTCATTATAGCAGTTAATATAGCTGAAGCATAATTCTTTGTGCAAGCTCGTAAGAAAAAAAATACTGTACATAAAGCAGCAAGCAAGATATACATTAAGCATAACAAACTTAAATCAGCCAAAGTAAAAAAATTGTGCTTACATATTGTACATTATGCGATCAATACAGTGATCCAACGTTGTATTCCAAATTTGCTATATCCTGGGCGAATCAAAAACACGTTATTAATTTGACGCAGTATGACCGTAAAGTCCAAAATTTTCATGACTGTAGAAATCAGTGACGGGGATTCCATTCTTCAAATGTAGCACTTGGTAAAGTGAAAATGTGAAAATGTTTACTTAAATATCTAGTCTTTAATATCTAGACTTTAAATAATGTAAGAAGTCTTTAAGACTAGACTTTAATAAAACATTTAAACAGAAATTGAATGGATTCTAAAACGTGGAGAGTAATGTCTTACAGAGAAGAGACATTTTTACATTAGAAAGTATACAATGTTCTGAAACTTCAATTTGTTGATCATAATTTCTAGAAAACCCTAGAATCATCTTCCGCGTTGAGCTTATTTTTCTTTGTGCTACTCGTTCGCTGAATGACTGAAAATTCTTAAGAAATTACGGTAAAAAAACCACATGTTACCCGCTCTTCTTTTAAGCACCACATCTTCCTTGTTGGGTATATCCCGCTTAAGTTCATCGGTAGCTACTCTTCCAGGAATGTTTCTATGAATATCTACTTTGATTTTGCGAAGTTCTGTTCTACTAATTTTTGTGCCTTCAGATCCTTTAAATAAGGGCGTTGCACCACTTGATGTTTCAAACCTGAAGTGCAGAATAATATTATTTGTATATATGATTTAATAGATTTATACTTGAGAGTTACTACAATTTAACATTTTTATTACATCTTGAAGCATATTGTTTTATAATATACAACTGTATTGAAAAATGATGTCAAATACAAGTTAACATTTCATCAGTGAACTTTTCTGGATATAGCCAAAAACATATTTAATTTAAATGTATCCATCGGAAGATAAGACAGGAAATTCCATAACCTGACGATGAAATCTTAAAATTGTTCGTCGTCTATGAAATCCACCAGAATGGGACACTGCGTCTACTTCAACAGTTAATAATTAAAGACAGTTTATACTTACTTTTCAGATAGCATAGTAACTTTAGGTGTATAATGCTCAGAAGTTCTTCTATGTCGACTAGATGGAGATTTGCTCCTACTCCTACAAGGTCTGTTGCATCTTCCTTGAGGAAGTGCTAAGCCTATAATACGAGCGCGTCGCATCTCATACTCCATAGCCATTTTTCTTTTCAGTCTATTATGTCTGTCCATTTTTTCTTGTTCGATCAGCCATTCGCGTCTACGCCGTCGCCTCTCCTCTTCCGTTCTTGCACATAGAACCGCGTCACTATCTTCATTACGCGAGGGTTTAGGTTTTTCATCACGATACGAATTCTTCGATGTATGTCGTTTCATTCCTACAACGTAGCAGAGATAGATTATATTACGTATCAAAGAATTTCCTACTTGGTTAGCCAAACGCAAAGTTTGAATAGGTTTGTACTTTATACCGATTAATGTAAAAGAAATTACCTCGTTATGGCCGAGAAAAATGACGAGCAACGAACAGAATAACCAGTAAATAAAAGCATACAAATTAAGCGTATGAGTATTATTTACAAACTTTAAGAGGAAACTTCTTGCACACGCACTCACTTTCCTAAATGCAGCCAAGTGCAGCCAGGGTTCCCGGACAACGTATTGCGAAGCTGGATGTTTCGCGGAGGGGGAATACCTACAGGAGTGGTGGTAATGCGTGCGCGAGACGCCACGGCGGAAGACAAACCGATGCCACGGCTGACCAGCGTCGACAACATATTTCCCGGCGACGCTGGTTGGCCTGGCTTGGCTTGACGGTGGTGCCGTTTCGTTTTCCACGTTGGTGTTGATTGGTTATTCCCCCTCCGCGGAATAGTTTTACCATCAAGTTCTTACCAACGCACACTGGGTTCGACGTCGCGGCGCCATCGCGCGCATGCGTGGCGTTCCCCCCACCGCTAAATAGCTTACGCCGTACGTTATTTCCGTCCGAGCCTGTTCCTAAATAAATTGTACTTGTAGAGGAGGGCGACACCTAGTTTAGTTTAGTTTAGTTTTTATGTGTGTCGGGGTGGCGTGTTGACGTCAGAGGCCACAAAGGGAGAGGCATGTCCTAACGGACTCGTATTGCCCGAAGGCATCTCCATAACCCGACGGGGTGGTTTCCTCGCTTTTCAACGTCACGTCGCACAGTGGGGTGAGAGACCCTAAAAGTTGGCAAAAAATCGAAATACAAAAGAATGTTTACATATCTGATTTTTTATCCCTGGTATAGTTGAAATATGTGCGCACAATAATACGTATATCCACAGCCTGCTGCAACTCTTCCTTCCTTATCCGAGCAGTGAATGGCGGAAATCTCATACGCACGTACCACTAAACGCGGTGGGGGAACGCTGTGACGTCGAACCATGGTCGAACCAATCAACGCCAAGGTGGGAAACGAAACGGCGCCACCGTCAAGCCAAACCAAGCTAGCGAAGCCAGGCCAAACTGCGTCGGCGCGGAATATGTTGTCGACGCTGATTGGCTGCGGACTCATTTGCCGTTTCATTTCCCATCTTGGCGTTGATTGGTTCACGCGCGGCGTCATCACCGAAAATCTAAGTTATCTAAGCTAGCTAAGCAAGTGAGTCCGCAGCCAATCAGCGTCGACAACATATTCCGCGCCGACGCAGTTTGGCCTGGCTTCGCTAGCTTGGTTTGGCTTGGCGGTGGCGCCGTTTCGTTTCCCACCTTGGCGTTGATTGGTTCGACCATGGTTCGACGTCACAGCGTTCCCCCACCGCGTTTAGCGGTATGGGTGTATGAGATTTCCGCCATTCACTGACCGGCGGTAGCTATTTTGGAGTGAGGACAGCTACCCATGTCCACGCATGCGCCCAATGACGTCACGAGCGTTGAGCCAATCAACACCAAGATGAAAATCGCTGGAAAATTCATCGACGCTTTCAGTGCCAAGTCATGCCAACTAGCCAACCAGCATCGCGGGGAATCGGTTGTCGACGCTGGTTGGTTGCGGCCTCACTTGGCTTGACTAGTTGACTTGACTTGGCGCTGGCGTCGGCTAATTTTCATCTTGGAGTTGATTGGCTCAACGCTCGTGACGTCATTGCGCGCATGCGTGGACGTGGGTAGCCGTCCCCACTCCAAAATAGCTACCGCCGGTAGCCACTTTCCAGGCCACCCTGGTTATTTCCGCCCGAGCCTGTTCCTAAATAAATTGTACTCGTAGTGGTGGGGGAACACCTACAGGAGGGGCGTTAATGTTGCGTGAAAATGTCGTGACGTCAGCCAGCCGACGCCAGCGCCAACGCGAAGCCAACCAGAGATCTGCAACGGGCGGGTTTGACCCGCCCGTCACCCGGCCGTGACTCGATTCACCCGCCCGCCCGTGCCCGAATCTGCACTCACCCGGTGCTACCCGGTGCTACCCGCTAGCAATCCGCCCATACCCGCCCGAAGCTGACGCAACGTTTACCCGACCCGCCCGGACCCGCTGCCGGGTAAGCGGGTCAGCGTTGATTTCTACCCGCCCGAAGCTATCGCGACGCGTACTTGACTCACCCGTAGTCGCGCCGTTATCCGTTCGTACCCGTGCCTTTAGCTGCACTTCAATTCCGACTTTACTGGCACTTTATTCGGCCGTTGTTATATCAAGACCCGGATTTATTTCATTCTACGAATGAACAGTATGGCTTGCATTGTATCAAATTCAAGAAATTATGGATACATGCAGAAATTTAATTTAAATTGAAATAATGAATCAACAAAAATACTTGTAATATGTTTTGTTTCAGAATATGTAATGTACAGAATGGAACAGTAGAATACAACCACAAAAAATGTTTTATATAAATACGTAATAAAACGGTGTAATTATTTTCTTTTTTTTGTATGAAAGAATATAGGATTGATCCCTATGACATCATTCAAAATACTGTCAAAATAACTTCAAATATTATTAATACACAAACAAATTTTAAATGTCACTTTATTTATGTTTAATTATAATATTTTGTGTTTTTTATTTTGTAATAGTATGTATATAGTGCAGTATTATTTTTATGCTACACAATTTTATGCTATTCATATATTAAAAGCTTTTATGTTTCTTTGCACTATTGGAATTTTTGTTACTTTCCCTTTGTTAATAATTATAATATAAATAAAATATTAACTCGGTTTGGGCTACTGTCCGTTTCTGATAATGAGTAACAGCGAACATTGGGTGCACAGCGGGTAAGAACGCGTATAGCGTAGCGCGGGTATTAGCGGATATAGCGCGGATACGGGCGGGTCGGATAAAAGTTGCGTCAGCTTCGGGCGGATATGGGCGGGTAGACATCGACGCTGACCCGCTAACCCGCCGGCGGGTCCGGGCGGGTCGGGTGAATCGAAAGACGGACGGGTAACGGGTAGACCCGCGATATATCCGTCCGATGCAGACCTCTGGCGTGAGGACACACTTCAAGTCGACTTTCTTGCGTTCGAGGGGGATTTCTGGGGCCTGCCAGAATTATTTAAAGAGTAAGTATAAGTGAAATGTATTTGTCCGATGTTTCACGCGCTGACAACATCGTATAATAATAATAATTTGGTGTTTTCTCTGTGTGTTGCAGGAATTAACACCAGCATTTTTTTTTTAAATATTTTAAATTTTAAATTCTAAATTTTACTGTTAGAAATATTGAGGCATCACCTCATAAAAGGGGCTGCACGCTTGAGTCAAAACAGATGCGACCAGCGCAACGCCAAGGAGGTCATAAACCAGCATCGAGGTCCTTAGGACTTTCCAAAAGGACCACCGAGGCCTTTTCCATGGGACGGAAGGGCAGTCTACTCCAGTCCTCGTTTCGAGAAAGACCTCCTGACTTTTAGCCAACTTTACTTTTGTTAAATTTCGGAATAAATATATATCTATATAAAAACTTAGAAAACCAGTTCATCCGTTATTTTAGCTTTTCTTACATATCAGAAGTGGGATATACTTTAACCATACGTGCCGGAGTGTGTTTTGGTGGAATTTTTGTGATTGTGTCTGGCTGTGATAGCAAACAATGGGCCGATCCATTGTTCACGGGGACGTTTGCGCAAACGTGGGCAATCGAAGGACCGTTCACGCGAAATTTCGCGTGAGAAAGTGCGTGATTTTGTATTGACTAGCCCATAGAATTATATTTCCATAGAATGGAAAATCCTTGAACGATTAATAATTTTTCTGAAGCCGTTGGAAATGGCGACAACATTCATGTGTTCGGATAAAAGCTGTACATTATCTATGGTGCGTCCTCTTGTCAGGAGTTTAGTTGATGCACACCTTGTACCACAGGACGAGGATGATTCCATTATAGTATCTTTAAAATTATTAGTGGCTACAGATATTACGCGACGTTTCGAAATGGAGTGGCAGCAAGGCCAAACCATAGTAAAACACGAGCACATCGCTAGTGCACTAGATCCCCGATACAAAGACCTCAAGCATGAAGAGAACGAGGCACGCAAACAAATTTGGGCTTGTATCAAATCCAAATTAACGAACCCTGATGAGGAGAACGAAAATGTAAACGGAGATCCGAATTGTGATGAGGAAGATCACGAAAATCCCCTCGATTTTTTATTTAAAAAAAAAATCTTTAGCTAAAAGCAGTAGTCGAGAACAGTTTGCAAATTTTCGGAAAGAGCCGGAAATAGAACATAATGCAGACCCGTTGAAATGGTGGAAACTAAATGAAAATAAATTTCCTTCCGTTGCAAAATTAGCTAAGTCGTATTTAAATATTCCAGCAACTTCTTCTTCCGCTGAAAGAGTTTTTTCTACGGCTGGCAACATAGTAAGCGCGAAAAGAAGTTGTTTACATCCAAAAAATGTAAACAAATTAGTTTTTTTGTACCAGAATCGTAATGTTATGTAATGTCAACGGGAGTAAGGATATAGGTGGACATTCTTGTAGCGAGTGATTGTAAATGAACAACTAAATTTTTCTGATATCGCACTTCATTTTCCAGGATATTGACTTTGAATTGTAGCCAAATACGTGTGCCCCTGAAGCTGAGGTGCCTAAAGCTGTACCCCGGTGCACGCGTATTTGGCTAAAATTCAAAGTCAATTTCCTGGAAAATGAAGTGCAATATCCAAAGGACCACCTGTAGTCGATCACCCTGTATATGTTAAATATTCCTGTAAATATTTTTCTTATGTAAATATTTTCACCTTAAAAATATATTGTTAACATATTGCTTAAATATATTGTCTCCTCTAATTATTTTTATGAGAATAAGTGTCGAGAGCATATAAGTTCTTTCGTAAAGGACACACGTAAGATTGGAGTATGAATGAATGCGTACTAGTGCGTCCGAGTCAGAAATGTGTTGCGGAGTGAATGTTAATTCCTGAACGGCATGATATTCTCTTGATTTTTAATCCGGTTAGATCTCAGGACAAACTTAGAATTGCGGAATTACACTGCTCACAATTAAGTGAAAAAAAAACTCGTGCAACAAGGACGCCCTAGCAGAATGCGAAAACTAATGTAGGTATCAAAATACGTACATTTTGTATATTTATATAAGTAGGACATTTCAATATTTACGTCCCACGCATTTATTTTTAGTCACATGAGGGAATTCTTCTCAGGCAGTCATTTGGGCCCGTATCAAAATTATTGGTTCCTTTTCAGTACATTTTCATAAAAGCTTGTTTTTAAAAAAAAATTTCAATATAAAGTATTTCATGCTTTTTAGTGAAAATATTGTATTGTCATCGGAACTACGCATGTGTGCAAAGTTTCATGTCGATCGGATATATTGAAGTGGGTCAAAATTAGCTTACAAGATAGAAACTAAATAAAAGCATGTAAAAAAAATGAACCTAAAGAACCTGATTTATAATTCACACAATACTATTGGAATACATCAGTATTCGAATACTTGGATATTCGAAGTTTATTCGTAGTATTCGAATACTTGTAAAATATTCGAATAGTAAATTATTCGAATAGTCCCAGCCCTGGCTCTGATTGGTAGCTGGTTTTTGTTAATATCTCGTTAACGAAACCTCGGAGAACATTTTCGCAAAGGAAAAAGTTGTTTGCAATTACCCCTCGAGTCACGCCCTTCAAGGAACCGCAGCATTTTTGGAACACCCTGTAGAAACGATATCAAGTGGCCACAATATTGACTCGGATAAATTTTCAATGTATGCATTAAAAACAGCTGATTGACGATGAATAAAGTTAAAAATAAAGTTAAAGTTGAAAATTTTCTTCGACGTTGAAGTTGAAACGCTCGAAGAATAAAATAATTAACTTTATTCATCGAATAAAAAAATTATTCGTCGTGCGTGGGCTAAACTTTATAAATCACATGACGAATCATTGTTTTAACTTTTATTCGTTATTCGAAATGTTTATTCAAATAAAAATGTTGCCTCTCATAACGTTTGCCACCTGTGCCATTTTCCTTAAATCCGTCACTGCTTACGAATTCAATATTTACCAAAACACGGCTTACAACATGCGATGCCCGACGGAAGAACGTATATAAATACATTATAAAGGACAGGACACGGACGCAAAATATGTTGTTTACATGATCGGACGGCCGGTACTGGGTCGCGAGATGTATTTAGTATCATCCAATCATGAACATTTCAATTTCTATGATTTTCGTTACATCTTTTTGGAAATAGTACCAATCATGAGCCAAAATATGGCAAATGGGGCTAGTTTTAACAATATCTTAATTCGTACGTCTTACCCCCATCATTATTCAGGATAATATATGTTCAAATTGGTTACTATTAAAACTAGTGCAATGTGTGTCGTGTTTCGGGTTATTTCCGTCGAGAAAACTTCACCAATATATTGGTACAATTTTCAACAAGACAGGATAGAAATTACGGGACAACCTTAAACGCGAGCTAGACGAGCCAGTACCCAAACGGTCATTTAGCGGTCGTCAATTAGGCATTCAAAATTCGACACTTGAGGGTGTTATAAACAAAGACTTTCCGAGAACTGCGTTGTGGCCTGAACAAGACAGGTTTTGAACAACTGCGGTGCCGAGAAGCATTCGTGAATGTATCGCGTTGTCGACGACGACGCATCGTTATACTTTATCGGAGGAATTTAACATTTTAAACATTATCTCCTGCGTTTTATTCTTTCATTAGTCTTACACGACAGAAATGCCCGCGCGACAAAACTCGCTCGTCTACAGCATGCAAGGCATGTCTTATATATACCGATTTCCGCGAAGGAGATAATTTGAAATTGTAATTGTTCATAATTACGTATCTCTTCTTGGTGTTTAGATGTTGTAATTCTTCGTAAACTTCTATCATTGCTTCTAGGTACAACATGTGGTACAATCACTTTAAATTCCTTCTTCTGGGTTGCATCCGTCTCTGCGACGGTTCAGCTCGGAGTGTTCGAGACAGATCGAAACCTCCGCAACGCACGCGTTTAATGATAATCCAGTACATTCCTGACCAATCACGATTTTCGGCAACATGGCGCAGCCTATCCGAGATTACCATTATACCGCCAAAATTAAAATTGATCATCCGTGGATTCCTCTGTATATTAGATACGTAAGTAGGCTCTGCTCCGAGGATCGGGAAAACAACCCTTGAAGGAAATTTATGACTTCCTCGACATAGCTCGTACGTTACTACGTCGAGGCGATTGTGTGTAAAAGGCCACGCAAGGCATCTGTTCACGCGCGCGCGTTCTGAGTTAAGTGGATAACCCTGTAAGTAGTACATTTGCAGGATGTCAGCTGATTTCAGCGTTTGGCTCATTTTCCGAAATACATAGATTCAACACCCGAATAGGACAACAAGATTAAAAGGCGAATGTGTTCCTGTTCTGTTGAGATCCTTCTTTCTTGGTCGTTGCACGGAATCATTTGTAAATCGCGGGTTTCTAATGACCTAGTTTTACACGTGTTGAATTCTAATTCCTACCAGGCGTAGCGTTGCAATCTGTTTCGAGACTTCACCGGTAACGTTGCATGCGACACTAAAATGGTAAGGGGGTCCTAGGACCCCCCAAACAGGTGACAGAAAAATGCATTGGTTGATAGGTGTACCCTATACCTCGTCTGTGAAAATGGTGTATTAATTTGACATCGGGACACCCTGTATCTAAATTCTCACCGCTATTATAACTTTCATTTCTACCGCTTATAGCGCTGCACTCTTATTTTTTGCTTAGCCGTTAACGTTGGATACGACACGGAAATGGTAATGGGGCTCTAGAGCTCCAAAATCGAGGGACACGGAAGACAGTAGGGTGAAAGGTCTATTCTATACCTGGTCTGTGGTGATAGTACCACAAATGCCGATAATGAAGGAACCATGAGATATCATGAAATGCATAATTAAAGTCAGTTTTTTACATTCCCAAAGGATGATCACATGTGAACAGACACAAATTGTTACAGGTTGTCGCTTTTAGCGATTAATTTTGATATCGCAAAAAGGTATCAGAAAATATTGATTTAACGTTTCACATCTCTCGATAAACCTGTTTGATCCTTTGCTGGTCGCGCGCTCTTATCACGAGAGGTTGTTTGGTAAGCGCTGCAATTGGCGTTTTTTTCCGAACGAGCGCTCTTCGCCTTTGGTTTCTGTTTGCTCTTTGCACTCGACACACGTCGAACGATCTCCTCGATGAACTTTTGATCCTTTTCGTTTATATCCGCCAGCACGTTGCTCTTTTTACTTTCGTCCTGACCCCTGCAACTGCATTTTTAAACAAATCTTTTAATTAATCATTTAACCGAAAGAGGGTTCAACCGAGCTGGGAACTTTCAATCTGTTCCAGCTGGACGATATTACGCACAACCACAAGAATCGTATTCCCCCTAGCGTAATACTTTTCCAACCGAGTGCGGATATTAAGCTTTTAACGTACGAGCTACCGTACTGAACGAAGTTACTTCGCAGATACTGATGGTGAGTACAGAGTTCTAAACTTTATTTTAATACCCTTCTGCTTAAACTCTTCAGAGTTTTAGATAATAATTTCGTTACTTTGTTAACACAGCGCTTTGAGGATAAGCTAAAGTGCAGTACACGAGTTCGCACTCCGGCCAATGTAAGAGTTTCCATCCATCGATTTTTAATAGTTTCAAACTAAACCAAACTCCAGAACCCAAAAGGCACCAGAGTGTTACTAAATCACGTGTAAAATTCCCACGTCGTAAAAGCATCAGGCACGAGTACCAAGACTTCCGCGTACTATTCTTTTCATCGCAGCATCATAGATAGCACTTTCAAGCGAAAGTTCGAAGTCCCTAAAGTGACGAAATATTCAGTCGCCCGCCGACGGGCCGTTAATGGCATTCTTCAAGACGAAATTTAGGGGAGGTCGATCGTGCCCCGAGGAATATCGAAAATGAAGTTTGCCGTGCATTTAACGTGGCCCTTTGGACGCCGAGTGAGCATGGGACGGTCTAGGCACGTCTAGCGCGGAGGAAGCTCGCATCTCGTTACGCGAAATTTGAAGCGGCATTCTCGGCGGTACATTACGCCGGGCGTTCCGCTAATGAAACGACTAAAATGCGCAGAGTGTAGCCCGGTTTAAGCGATAGGGGTTGCTACGCAGCACTGGCAAAAAGTCAGAGAGCTCCGCTGCGATCCGACGTTTCTCTCGGTCTTTTTTCTTCCGTTTCCGCTACCCTCCGCTCGCTCTACCAAATACGCCTCTTGATTTATTTCATTTATCCTAACTAGCCTTTACGCGCGCATTGCTCGTCCCACCCTTTGATCTCTAGTACTACATAGGCGAGGATAATACGATTCTTTTCTAAGCGGACCAATGGATTTCTAAATGAAGCTTGCGCTACAGCCACGCTACCTTTAATTGCGAGCAAACGAATCTTGGAGCTGTTTCGGCACTCTGAGACTTTTAAATTAATCGAAATCGAAGTTGCTCACAACTTTCGGTTATTGTTATCGGTAATTGCGCGAGTGGGCGAGCGCGGAACAAGAAAAGTATACTTGGCGGGCTTTAAGCCGAGCAGCGCAGCCTCAATCCACCTGCTCGTAATCGCGTGCCCTCCAGATCTAATTATTGATTAACAGGAAAGTTTTTTAAGTGGAAATTCCGCTGGTCGCTGGAAGCTCTGGAAAAATCGGACCCGGTTGCCGAGGTCCTTGCAGACGGAATGCCCGTGTCCACGAGAGATAATTGAATCAGCAAGTTTTACGTCTTCCAGGATTCGTTTGCACGGACCTCTGTGCAAAGGCTGTTCCTCCTTTTACTGTGTTTTCGCGGTGAAGTGGATTGAATTATAAAGCGGGAGGAAGTCGATGCTTTTACCTTTGATGACCGTTGTAAAGCTTTACTATTAGCTTGTTCAAGCACTGGTTGTCCTTTTGGTGCGACTTCAGCTCCGATTCCTTTTCCTGTAAACGTCCCGTAGATCTTTAAATGTCTCCTGCGCTTAAATGCTCTGGATATGTACTTCCGTTGCTAATCAGCAACGATAATTACCAATAACGTTTTCGACAGAGTTTGAAGTTCCTCGTAACGCGTCTCAGAAAGGTGGCGAGCTGTGATCGTCTCCGTGGTTAACCGAGTTAATTGTTGCCTGTAGTTCTGCTCGCGTTCCATCGCCTTGTCCCAGGCTTCTTCTCTAGCGATTATGGTGTCTCGAAGGGTCTGCATGTCTTTCTCTAGCAACTCTAACTCCGATCTATCACGGGAAAGGTTGATAGAAAGGTTTAAAGCGTTACATACGTTTTGCCGTGAAGAAAATTAATGATTTTGGGAATTTTTTTAGGGGTTTTAGTGAAAAGAGTAAAACAAAGTACTTATTACACATGATTATTAGTCCATGAAATGTACGAAAACATTTATTCATAATAATTTTTGTATTTAACTATTTATGGTGCTTAAGGTTCTTTAGACCACTGCAGAAATAATGGTCAACATGATATCTTCTTTACGTATCGATGGATCTGAAAAATAAAATGATATTCTTGTACAATAATGTTGCCACTATGGGCTGACGGGTTATTTTTGTGATATTTTATTTCATTCATTTATAATGCACAATTACGGAGCACAATTTTGCAAATTCTTTTTTTTTAATTAAAAAAGTTGGCTCGTCAGCCCATAAGGGCATCATTATTTTATATCATTTATTTTTCAGATCCATCGATGTTTAAGAGATATATCCTGCTGACCATATTTTCTGCAGTGATCTAAAGAAACTCAAAAGTCATAAATAATTTAATACAAAATAATGTAAATAAATTTCTTTGTGCACTTTATGGAGTAAAACCCATAAAAAATACTAAAATCCTTCTTAAAAGGCTAATAGAGCAAGAAGAATCAGGCGTTTACTTGGTAATGACAACAATGGGGGGTTGTTTCTCGCAACTCTCCAATTTTCTCTGGCAGCCCATGCACACTGCCCAGATTTGCACGCCCCGATCGGTTCTGGATACAAAATTCGTAGTGGACGTTCCATTTGCCTCCACCTGGGGCATGTTCTTCCTCTAAAATTACGGTAAAATTTACGTTTCCGTACAAGCGGACTTTAGACAAGAACGTTCTGCTACACCTACTTGCATGGCTGCTATCTTCATTTCCGCCACCCTCGACTTTTCGCTCTCAAGTTCTTCGCGCAACGACTCCATCCTCTTCCCCAATATTTTCACATCGCTTCGCTCGTCTTCCAGTCTTCCGAAGAAATTGCGTTTAAGAAACGAGGATTATTCAGTGACGCTTACGTTTCCCCGGAATTAAGATGAGAAAGATTGCGAGGCATGTAAACGAAGGGGGCGAGCAAAGTAAGAGAAAGAAATAATCGAGTACTGTCTCGTGGAATACTTGAGTTCCACGCTGATGATATGTATCTACAGTCAAAGCAGCTTTCGTCGTCAACGAAACTCCGAGAGCCCGTTTTCAATTAAAGTACACTTTTAACAAAGGCTTACAGAAGTGAAGCTTAACGCGAAGGAGTTGCTAAAGTTTGAAGGAGTAGAGCTGTTGCTTAGTATGGCGAGCATGTCTCATCGTAGGTTCGCGTAGTCGCGTTGCGATTCAGGGAGAGTTGGCGTATTAATACCCACTGAGACGTGAGAACTTTGTTCTCGGCGATGAGGTTCTGATTACGCGTCTGCACCACGGTGTTACTGTCCTCGAGGAACCTCATTTTCGTTTGCATCCGCTCCAAAATCAGCGCGTCCGCCTGTTTGGTCATCTCCTGTTTAGACGGGGTGATCCTTCCGGCTTGCAGTCGAGCGTCCGGAAACGACGGGTCGCCCCTTGCTAGGAAAAAATGCCCCATGAATCTGTCTCTACTTGAAAGTAGATCTGAAGATCAGATTACGATACCAAATCGCGATTCAGATATACTCGAGTGCCTTTGTTCGCCATCGGCGCCCGAAACTATCGCTAATGATGCATCGTCTTGCGTGATATGGATGCTCAGTGATGTATTGATACTTGATTACGAACTTAATTGACATTCAGCGGTCTGGTTAATTTGCGCGAGTTTGATTCCACGATAATGTAAATGTAACTACATAGAAGAAGAGCATAGGTACTCTCTCCTGGTACAGAGTTAAGATTGATTTGAAACAGTAGGAGAACTGGGCATCATCGCAGAACTGCATTAGTCTGTTCAATACAGTAGCTTCACTATAAAATTGACGAGTTTAACCCTCGGTTATGACACATATTTTTTCGAACGTAGTTGTCACACTGCGAGCCAATTTTCAATCAGCTGTGGCTTAAATACTATCACAAAGTTTGAACTTAGTAGAATATACGCTCATCGTTGAAAATTATCATTTAATGTATCATCGTCATGTTTAAAACAGTAATACCATTATAAATGATGCCTCAAAGATATTTTACTTTAAAGTCAAATTGTGGGTCCATTTTGACGTAGTTTCACAACCGAGGGTTAAGTATCTTCTGCACAGTCTTCGATACGGGCGATAAAACGTGTTTTGAGGAAACTCAAATCGCCTGCTCTATCTCTTCTTATTGACTTGTATATGCACCCTTCACTTTCCAGAAATTAATACCCATAGCGGTAAAACAACCATCCACGATTCACAGATTACTGTTTCGAATCGCGAAAGGTGCTTCGCAACCACTGGTTTCTGTTTCCCCTTTCAACGCATGTATGGAATTGAGCTTTTGCCGAATTTTAACAACCACTTTAAAGGGATTTAAAGCAACTCTCTCTCTCTCTCTCTCTCTCTCTCTCTCTCTCTCTCTCTCTCCCTCTCTCTCTCTCTCTCTCTCTCTCTCTCTCTCTCTCTCTCTCTCTCTCTCTCTCTCTCTCTCTCTCTCTCTATGGAAAGTTCCATTTTACCTGCCGTGGGGGTTTCAATGTTGTTCCCTTGAAACTCCTGCGCTCTCCATCCCGTTTGATACCCTGAAAGTTAAAGTAGACTCGAGAAATATCGCGATTCGTTCATCCCGGTGGAGTTAAATTCCCCCAACTTGCTATAATTATTGTTTGGTTAATTAGGACCCGCGAAAGAGGGAGAGGAGCGTATTCGTATCGTGTACCGCTTCTGTGGACACCCTGGTTCTGAATCCCTGGCGAGTAGAAAGGAGACACGTAGCGACTGTACTGGCCATCGAAGTAGTTTCTTTCTCTCGGCGGATTCGTCGACTGATAGTGCATGCACGACATCTCGCAGACGGATATCACAGTGACAGAAAGCAGGCAAGAATCATCTGCGATTGCCCTTTAACGTTTCCTTTTTGTCAATGAAACGGGAAACTGGGTCTCGAAGGAGATGTCAAGCTGGTATCGGCAGGTCCTTTGTGATCCGGATCACCAGGAATTCTCCTCAGATAATACCGAGAGTGGTCTTTTGAAACTAAATAGGAAGGTTACGCGAGCGACTCACGCGTTTTCATTACCCTGAAATTTTCGGCGACAGGTTCGAGTGCCATCTTTTGTTTCGCTTAACCCTGCCGTTATACTAAGGTTGACACGACTCGGAGCATTCGCTATTTATTAACACGAATCGCTGGAAAATGTATTTCTCCTATTGGGTCATGAAATGACGAATTTAATAATAATATAGTAATTTCACCTGCTAATACAGGTAATGGTAATAATAGGAGAATTGTGGTGGTAAAAATTGATCGTTAGAACAGGGGTAATTGGTCATAATTTATTTAGATATTTTTTACATTTAAAATTGTAACAATAAAATTATTTGCTCCTATGATCGATGGAATTCCTGCAATGTTAACCCTTCGATGACACATTTTTTTTCTATCAACTTTGACATATTCGGTGACTCGCAGCCAGAGCAATTTTTGAACGACTGCCGTTTTCATCTAAACAATCCAATCGTTATGAAAAAAGTCATAGGTCAATTTCAAGGTTTCTAGAACGTATTCCAATGATTTTTTTTATTGAAATTTGATCACAGTTTTTGTAAAAAAATTCTATATTCCCATATGTCGAGAAAAAACGAAAACAATCTTCACAAAATGTAACTTTTAAAAATTTCAATATCACAGGCTCAAAATCTACAGAGTTCTTGTTGAGATATAATATTTTCAAAGAAAAAATTGTTTGTAGGTCGGCTTTGGAAAGAAGCTACTTATTTTGCATATAGAAGGTAAGCTATTTCGGTAATTGAAAAAACAGAGATATTCACGATAGTCTACATGTTGAAAGAAGGTACAGAGCCTGAAAATCAGTCAAACCAGCTAATGGGTGGTTCACACTCAGAGAGTCAACTTAAAATAATTCTCCCCTAGGCGATGTCTTCTCCGCGAGGGTGTGGGATCAGGTTAGAATTAATTCCGGCCCTGCTGGTCATCGCGGAGGGTGGTTAGGGGTAGTAGGGAGTAAATAAGTGACAATGAAAAGGGAGAAACGATCGTTGCAGTGGCATCCGACTTATGATGGCGCCGACCTGCCGCTGGATTTTACAGCTGGGAACGGTGTAGGCCGTAAAAGGAAATGGAGGAACGCGAAGAAATTTTATTCGGTTCGGTAGTGAGGGCGTCCCGTTCTTTCCGCATGATTTGACGTCAGTGCGTGGCTTTCGCGCTCGTAAATCCTTTTACGAGCTCGAGAACGCGCTCTACGACCGGTCAGAATTATATAAAACAGAGGAGGGAAAAGCGTGGGCGCGCTGGAAGGAGAAGGTCGCGCGTTTCGCCGCGAATTAGCACGCAATCAGCGTACTAATTACGCCGAAGGCGCGAGAGAGCCAATACCGTGCAATTACCACTCGCGTCAGACAAACACCACTGTTGGACGTTCGATGCGATCGAGGGAGAGCCGCGATGTTTTACGCGAAGCGATTAGTAACGGTCAACTGTTAAGTTGAAGTCGTGAATTTTTTCATGCAAGGTTGATTGGCATCGAGATGCAGGAAGGACAAGGAAATCTCATTATTTATTTATTTATATATACGGGAAAACTCTTTAGCATATGGAGAAGATCGGTAGAGGACTAATACATGAAAGTAGAAACACAAAAGTGAACAAAATAAAGAAAAAGGGAAATAGTAGCTAGATTGAAAATAAGCAAAAAAGGAGAAAATAAAATAGAAGTAAATAGAAGTTAACGAGAATTGTTAATCGCCTTCCTCACTGAGTGCTTCAAAGAGTAGGTATAGTCAATAGTGAGTGACAGAAGGAATCGATTAAATGCGCACCAGAGTTAGAAGATCTACGTAGTCTACCTATCGACACAGTTGTTCATGCCAAATGTAGCAGAATTTTTACGCAACATAAATAGTGCAGTAGGTACCTATTTCTTAATCTCTAGGCGGAACATTAGGTTTAAGTAAGCTTAAAAACTCCGGACACTCGACGTGGTTATTCATAATTTGAGATGTAGGTATTAACACTTCGTCCAAGAGCAATTTTCGAGTTCAAATTTCGCGCCTTTTCAACTTCTAAAGCGGATTTAACGCGAAAAAAATTAAAATATCGCGCTTTACCAGAATTTACATTTCTAGAAAAAGACTGTTAGAGCATGATTGTACGAGTATTACGAATGTACAATTATCACTGAAAAGTTAAAAGATTAAAAAATGCGAAAATGTTAACTGAAAAATGACGCTGGGGTGCAGCTAACCCCATGTGACCAATTTCTGATTATAAGAAGGTGTGATCACGGAGGGTTAAATCGGATATGTCTATTATAGGTTGAAAAGATGGGAATAAATAAATAATAGACACACGTGTTATGCTTTACAGGCGAATTTATTCGACAGTATGTACAAATCACATATTTTATCAGTGAAAATACGAATATCGTGACACGACGTATTATTTCTCTTCCGTCCTTCTCTCCATTCAACGGAGTACAATAAATAATAAATAGACAAGTTACAAATACAGTTTCCTAAACGATTATACAGCTGGCATCGCATCTCTAGCGAGCTTCCCCTTTCTCGACATTGCATTTTGAAACTTATAAGAAGATGAAAATAAATAAACGAAGATATCGATGGCTTAGTGCACACATATTATACGCCCACTTTTGATGAAATTTGAGTTTTTATATGCAAAAAATAGTTCTTGACTGTTTCTTTGTGCTGTATAAAAGTCACATTTTTATCTTCTTTATAAATGTGTCAAAAATAATATTTTTCTTCATTGTATGTCCCTGAATCTTATGTACCATTGCATGTTTAACCCGGGTTTTCTCGAAACCCGTAAAAGCGGACATATGATACGCGTGCAGCGTGCACTAAGTCATCGATATTAGGATGGTGCTTATTTGAACTCTAAAAAGTTTTTTGTATTTTTTCACGGGGCACCGTGTCAATGTGTTCACCCTTGTGAGTAAGTAATGTGCTATTTAATTCATTTTTTCAGTAAATTATTGGAGGTTACTACCCAGCAGTGAATTTTGTTGTTTTTAAGAGAAAAATGTAATTTTCTTTTCACAACACAATTGCTTAACATTACAGAGTAAATTTGTGAACCAGCAACTTTTGAAAATAGCCACTTGATATTTATTAAAGTCTAGTAGTACCTAATGCTTACTAGCCAGAGCTGATTAGGGGGTTGCCATGTACTATTCTGGAGCGGGGAATTCTTAATACCATGACGCCAGGCAATCCGACTCTCAAGTATACAGAGGACCTGATGTACGAATTCGTCTTAACCAAAATATACAATTTTATTTAAAATATTAATAAACGGGTAACAATCTCCGAAACGTTATGAAATGTAATAAAATTTTAACCAGACCCGTTTCTCAGTATAGAGAAAATTTTAGGGTACACCTGCAATATTTTAAAATTTGGATTTTAAGCACCACCCTAATTGATATACAGCTGCATAGTCCTTATACCACAGTGACAGCAAGTTGCAAGCTCGGTCAACCGATCCCTGCCCGGAACAAATGATTAAAGCTTCCAATTTAACGACAGTAAATTCTCTGATTTATCAAAATACTCGACGTCAGCTGGAGCCGTCTCCCCGTTATAGGGGAAAGCCTCGCCTCCTCGTGGCAAGTTGCTCTCAGTTAATAGGCTTTCCTTGACAAGGAAGCTAACGGTCGCCGGGAGGTATAAAGATGGTCGATTCGTTATACGAAAGTTCACGGATTCTTCGATTCGGCTTGGAGAAACTTTAACACCGGGGATATCGATTTTCCATCGCGTCGATCGTGGGTGGTGACGAGTGCCAGCGGCCCCGGCAGCGAAACGTTCTCGCCACTCGATCGCCGCAGGTGGATTACGTTAATATATTACACATTTACGGTTATATCGTCAGTTATGTATATACACGAAGCTGACGGTCCATTCGCTATGTATATATGTACATGTATACCTTGAGCGCATCATTTTTCCACGCGGGCTGATCGATCGCCGCGCTAATGTCCCTTTCATGCTCCTGAATTTTGTATAAACCCCACTAATGTACGGCTTTCTGTATGAATTTATTTAACGAAGCGTTCCTGGTCGGTCGTTGCAGGCGGTAATTTCAACCACCTCGCTCTTTATGCCTCATTGTGGAAAAGGGCATTTCGCGACCCACGATCAGGCCCAGAATACTGGTCACGTAAATGTGGGAATATAAAACCTATTTTATTCACACTTCAATGTCGTCTCCTAAATTATGTTCCCAGCGTCTGTTACCTACACCACGGAAGCTGCGTCTGCTTCTTTGAATTCTTGGTATAACTCGCCGAGAAAGGGACCCCTTTCAACGTCCCGAGGTTACGATGTGAAAAAGCGACAGTACTCCGTAAGATCTTCCGTATGCGCAGGACATAATTCCAGCGATGCGTAATACTTGTGGTCTCTTTGTCGAGGCACCGGAGGAGATTGTTAGAGTGTCCTAGGCTCCATCCTTTTATACCAGAGACACCATGACCCGTTTCCTGGCGGTGGAGTGCAGCATCGCGATATGCCCGCTCCTCCGTGACGAATGGGCCGTCAACGATGTTGTCACTGTCGTCCTGGTGCTACTGTTTGGAGCACCGGTGCCGAAGCAGTGATGAGGATTCGTTGCACACCAGCCAGAAACCCACGAGATCGCCTGCATGTTCCTATCGAACATACCATTGTTGTATTTATCACGCTTAGAAATATGTCCCTTGATTACTTTGAGGGATGGCCTCCTGAGTCGAACAGTTTTCATTAAACAAGAGGAGGAAGAAGAAGGATCAGTTCTCTGGTATTCAAACTCCGATCTTTCCGTCGCTGGAAAACTAACAATAAGATATTTAGATGGTCGAGGACTTCTCTTTCCTTGAAATAGTTATTTTGAAAATAAATACTGTCCATACAGGGTGTTCGACTGCACGTGGGAGTAAATTTAAGGGAAGATTCTAGACACCATTCCAAGACGAAAGTCAAGAATAACGATATCGCGGTTGAGGCTGCGTTTGTTACTTACAAGCGTTTAAAGATATGCCTAAAAGCAGGCAATCTGGGTGCATCGCTGCACGCGGGGCAAGTCGGGCGAGGGGTCGTCAAAGCGACTGTCGCAAGGGGTCACTTGGGAAACAATGGATTTCGGGGGGGCGGGTCCCTTCAATTTTAGACTGTGTCGCAAAATCGCGTGGCCATACCGATTGTCGGTAAATTTCGTCGTGAGACAGTGGATTTGACAACCACTGCTCGACCCCTCGACTGACTTGCCCCGCGTGCAGCAGTGCACGCGGATTGCCTGCTTTTAGGCATATCTTTAAACGCTTATAACTAACAAACGAAGCCTCAATCGCAATATCGTTATTCTTGATTTTAGGTTTAGTATGGTGTCTAGAATCGTCCCTTAAATTTATTCTAGCTATCATTTACAAATCTGATACCTCTACGTGTATTCCTAAGGCAATCGAAAGCTGGTTTAACATGTTCCTCGAATATTCAAAGTTTCCTATTCCTATTTGGTACCCACACGTATATTCCTCTAACATTCGAAACTGAATGTTGCCCAGGATTTCAATAACGTTCAAAGTTTCTGCCACTCACCGTACGGTTTTGCAAAACGAGGTGCTGAAGAGACAGTATATGATAGGATTGGCGGCCGAGTTAAGGGGTGCTAAGCTCTGAATGAAGGTTGCTACCGCGATGTTGGTCTGCGTTCTCGGCACGTAGTCGTAAACCTGAAGGAGGTCGAACACTATGTACGGGCTCCAGCACAGAATGAATACTGAAACAGCGGTAGTACACTTTCCTGATAAATGTTATTCCAGGAAAGTAAGTGAAACGTTAGTTGTCATTGTGTGAAATGGGTGTCAGATTATTATTGATACTTGCTACGCAGAAATTGGCTCGTGTACCGATTTCGAAGTGCTCTCGGCTTATCGCGTAGAATGAGAGAGACTAAGTGGTCCTCTCGTCCATTCGCAATATATCTCTCATTCGCCGCGGCAATAGAAGAAATTGGGGGATGGTGCTAACCGTAGTTCGAGACAATGCTGTGTTTTCTTCGAATATCGATTTCCGTACGTTCATTGAGGAGGGAACCTGGTTTAGAGGCTCGAAAATTTCGATTTTCTGTTTTTGCTTTAATCGATAGAAATACTTTCAGAGAACGCACATATTCCTAAAGATTCAGAGTGAAATTCGAAAAACTAAGAAAACCTTCGGTTTCTTTATTTTCGGTAAAAATTAAAGGCCCCATCTTTCCCGCCACAATAAAATTGCAGTGGCTTAGCGCATGCGGCGCGACGAACTTAAATTTGTTTAATTAAATACTGTTTTTGGATCGTACAAATATATATTAAAATGCCTCTAAAGTTTTGGAAAGATCTACTTTACTCATCTGCGTTAAGAAAATCCATGAAAATTATCATTTTTATCAGCGTCCTCAACCAGATTCTCCCCTTAAACTTCCCATTGTTCCGAAAATTGTTTTACAGACTACTTTTGCAAAGAAACAGCTACGATTTCAACTGCAAACGAAGAACAGAGAACTCCTCCTCAATCCGAAAGGAGCGCGCAGGTCGATGGCGTTTTCATTTAAAAAGTTTCACTCTCGAAGAAACAGGGATACCATAAAACGATTGGTTAACCAGGGCACACGGGTGGAATCGGATAAAAGTTTATCTTTATCCTTAGATGCTAGGTGTTTGGCGGAGGAGTAACCGGAAGCAGTTATGGATAACGACGGCGTCCGGGGCTTTCATCTTTCCGCGAAGCTACTCAGCCAGGCGAAAGACGAGGGAGGAATTGCTCGCAGAGTGAACGCTTTACGAGAAACCGACTCTCTTGTCCGCGAACTTGGAAATCTAACGACTCTTCCTCGATCCGCAACTGTCTCCATCGTCCCGAGGAATCTCTTTAATGTTTCGCTGTCTAACGAACTCGAGAATATCCGCCGAAATCGTTTCATCTGAATTTCTCGCCTCCCAAAATTCCCGCCTTTGAAATGGCCACGATTCATATTTTGGCTCTACTCGCGAAACCCGATCTATGTTCAACGAAATACTTACCGATCTATCGAGGAAAATAGTTTTCATGTTTGTCTGCCGTGTTAGTCGCGAAAGAGAGAGAGAGAGAAAGAGAGAGTAGGTACACTATGGACAGAACGTGATTCAAACGAAACCTTTGCTGATCCCCTGTCTGTGAAACAATCGCGCGGGCCTCTAATGGCCGATCGGAGCGCGTAAAAGCCTCGGATGACTTGGGTGAACGGGTGCATTGTACACACGGCCCGCCCTCTTTGCAACCGATGAACGCATTTATTGTTGCTTGGGGAGGTGGGTTCGTCGAACCTGCACACGTTGCGCATCTTTTCCACGACACGAACCGTTCGACTGCCATCGAAACGGGGTCAATGAAAATAGACTCGAAGATGAAACCGTTTATCGCTGGAGACGGGAGTGCCGCGAGGGTTGCATTATGCGTTCGCATGGACTCGTATGGAGATTATTATATCGAGGCGTTTCCATTTCGACGGTTCTCGCCGTTTGAAAAACCGTCGAGGGAAGTCGTTCGCATAGATCTGCCTCCTTTGATTCGCCTCGAACGAGACGATCTCCCCTCGAGCAGCGAGAATCTGATTAGCCCCGGCGATCCCTGGTACATGTAAAACCGCTCCCCCGAGGAATAAAGGGAAGACGATGGCGCTTTGAGCGGCAACCACTTCGGAGGACTTCTGCAGGGTGTTTGACAAATACCGTTCGCGTCGCCGTCTTCCTGGATGCCTGGGGTTACTTACACTGCGCAAATAATTCCGCTCAATTCCCAGCTCTATTTGCCGATATTAAAGGCCCGATGTCAACCTCGCGGTCTTTACTACAATTCTGATTTCGATGTGTGGGTTATTTACTAGCCTGGTGGTCTCGATTGAATGTCGGGAGCTTAAATGCAGGACCTTGCAGCAAGAGGGCTGCAGCCCCATGTCTGACAGTATATTTGAATTATAACGTGCAATATGTAAATGATATATTAATATTGATATTTTCATTATAGAATATTTCCCCCCAAAAATAGAAATAAATACTTATCAACTCAACAACTACCACTTATTGGGAGAACACTATTTTTCAATCAGTGTTCTCTAGCTAATGTTAAGTCAAAGCAATAATTGTATAAACAGTTTCTTCTAATTTACTTCAAGTTGGTAAAGATGGAGCTGCACTCCTCTATTCGCCTCCGAAAAGTGGAAACAACTGAACATGCCATCAACCACCTCCTCCTCCACGTACCGTCTAAATAGTTACACAGGTAGTTGAGATTGTTGAGAAACAATAGCTGATGTTTACATAATTAAATTAATTTTCACGTGCAACTACTTTGAAAACAAGTACACCCGTTGCTACCCCAGTTAGGGGGTTACTCCCCGTCTCAGCGGCTAATCGGGTACAAACTTCTCCACCCTGTGTGCTTAGCATCGATTCGTATATACCAGACTTTCGAGAGATCTCAAAATCCGTTTTTACTTATCTCTTGGCTGTGCAGCTTTTTACGCGGGGCAAATATAATCTTGCGAAAGAGCGGGGAAAAGGCGTTGCCGCGTTTTATCACCAGCGATAAATACAGCCTTAACTGTCGGATAATTTTGCTCGTTCCAGGATTACTCGTGTTCATTAAATTTTTATATCATCGTATCGCTTTAGTTAAGTAACAGGTTCCCTCTACCAAACGTTTTATTTGTCGCGTTCATGCCGCGAAAGTGGATTTTTATATCGTCATTGGCCATCGTCGAAGCACGGGAATCTCATAATTACCGATGCAAACTGCTCGACACGAGATCGTTAATTGCCAGGATTATTAGTTATTTCCGTATGAATATGCGCGGTATTTATTCTCGCAAAATGAGACCAATGTCGTTCTTAACACCTTACCAGCTACGCGCTCTAAAGCAAAACTCACGGCCGCTTCTAAACACCTTTCAGCGTACATTTCGCGAATTAGATATATCCAATTCCTCCACGCGGAGCTCTTGTTATCACAGACAAAGGCCCGAACGATTATCGCCGTCCGTGCAACATAAATTTCCGGCGTAATCTCGCCCCGCGAATGTGCAATGTAAATGGGGTTTAACTAACAACAGCGCGTGGGAGCTTTGCAAAGTTGAAGGCAGACAGCGAGGTCGTTTAAAATTCAAAGTAGATCGTAAACACGAGCTGGAGCTCGATCGACTTCATTTACTCACCGAATACTATGACGAGGGTCATTTTGACCGTCTTAACTTTCGCCCTGGGTATAAGTCCCCTGGAGGAGGCTCTTCTGGTGTCCCTGGTGGGTCCCTGGCGTAACGCCCCTCCTTGCGTCCATATAGTAGCTACGATCACAGCATAACAGCCCCCTATTATCAGAGTTGGGGCTATAAAGAGGGTAGCGCTGACCAGGCTCATGTAGATCCTCCACTGCACCTGAGAGCCCAGTTCTATCCAGCATTGTGTCTTCCCCTGGCAAACGGTCCTGTCCCGATTATCACCGTGATACGACCGATTTATAGAAAATACGCGGCCGCGGATATAATCGCCTAAGCTATTCGCGAGTATATTAAGGAGAGCGATGGTCGTCTGAAAGGCTATCACGGAAGACGGGTTCCTCCGTGGCACGTATACCTACACTGGACCACGAGGGCAGCGCTATCACATCGATAATAATCTTAACGAACTAGATATGCAAGTCAAGCCAAAGCTTTCAAAGTATCGTTATACCTGCGATAACATTTAGGTCACGGTTATTGTTGCTCGGCCGCTCGTCACTGGAGTTACGTATTTATTAGACTGGAGCTTATTTTTCAACTATGAAAATATGATCCTGTTACCGTTTCAATTTGTTCCTTTTTTATAGAAAATAAAATCGAGCAGAATATGAGCACAATAATTAATCTATATCTAGGGGTAGCGTGATGGAGACATTTCCAATGTACGTGATAACATATGGAACGGCATGGAACACTAGACATTTTTTCAAATGCATTCATTTGTTCGCTAAGAGAAATAGGAACTGAGAAAAGGTATCATTGTGCCCCATCTGGTGTATAATTAAGTAAAACAATTAGTAGGTTGTACCCTGGCAGCAGGAAACAGACACTGTTTGATCCTCTGTGAACAATGAATTTAGCAAATTATCAAATACAAATGTAATGTAAATGTATAAATTAGAATATGGTCATTGCGTGGTGAATTTTCATAATTTCTATAATCTTTGACACACTTGAGCTACCCCTAAACATAAGAATTGATTGTCCAAAGCTTTTATAATATAGTGTTTGCATATCTAAAGAAACAAATTAGGATGGTAACACTCATAACAAATAATTATTTTTTTTTAACTTTTAAGCTCCACCCTAGTGTTCATACAACTGTCAGGGTGCAAACTCTAGGTTCACGGAATCTCTTAGAGTTTGCACAGGAAATGTTCCGATGTACTGCAATGTATGTACTACCTGTATCTGTTTCTCCTCGTAGAGAAAAAGCATCGGGACGCTGAAGAACGCCGACACGCCCCAGGCAGCCACCACCAGTGCTCTGGCCCTCCACCCTGTTATCAGATTTGCACAAGTGTCCAGTGTATTTGCGTTTCGACAGAAATCGAGCGCCCTGCGAGAGGACTTTACGGAGAGAGAGGGGGGCAGTAATTTTGTGAACGACTCGGTTGCATCCTGCGCTTGGGGGCGGGGGAGGAATGAACAGTCGCAGGCATCCCGGCTTCCGAAAGTTTAGCGTTCGCCAAGTAGTTTCCTCGCTCGCGTGCCCGCGAAAGTTCCGCGACAGCTGGCGGGTAATAGAGAAAAATAAGAAAAATGACTGGAACTACGTGCGCGATGTAATAAGGGAGCTTCTTCTCAAGGCTGTCCATCACTTTAATGCGACGATGCACTTGCACCCCCATTACCGGCGCGTGTAACACGAAAATAACTGCTTCGAGACTTTGCGAACTTCCGTCCGTTCCCAGTACCGTCGGTATAATTGCGAATCCTGATCAGCCAGCATTTCCCGCTTCGTGATTTCAATTAGCTATCGTTCCGCGTAATCCCGGGTGTCGATTGAGAGATTAATCGCAACGTCGGGTACATTTGAGATTCAATTAACGAGGAGGTCCGTTGTGCGCGTTTAACGAGGCTCTTTTCCACACACATTTCTGAGGGAATCTCCTCTGTGCCGGTTATCGCGATGGATTTGCATCGGTCGGCCCGATAGGGGGTGAAAACGGTGACTGATTGTCGAGGGTCCTTTGAGCGAGTGTCACATCGATGGCGCTGGATCGTCGTTAACGTTTCCAAAGGCTGTCGTCTGCGTTTTATTTCGCTACGGTTTTTCACCTTCCGCCTCTGCCCCGCCGCGTTTCTTACGGTACCCAGTGGCGTTCTATCGCCCGATGGAATAAAATGAGAATAAAACCGTTACGCTCGCCAGTCGGGGCAGCTGAAATGCGATTTCTTATTGGCTAGTTGTAAATACCGATACATAGAGGAAACGAAAGAGAAGCGATACACTAACGTTTGTTCTAGAAAATCCAGCAGGGACTTCTGAACTGCCGTTTCCATTGCGTCTGCGCTGGGCCGCGTTCGACACTCGTAATTCAATGCCGTCGCGAACGAATCGGAGATAACGATGCCACTGATATTAGGAATAGGATCGCTAGATCGAGCTCGGTGCGCGAGGAAACGGGCAAACCGTAACGAATTGTAGGGTAGGCGGTATCGTTTATCTTGCCGCGGAGTCAAGATATTGCGAAACCGCGCGGGATGAAGGGAATCTATTGTGACTTTATGATCTCGGCAACGAAACGAGAGTAACGATGCTGGCGGAATTATAAATGTCAGCTCGTATTAGTGTAATGGGTTGTGAGGATAAGTTGTAATTTCGTTGGCACTGTAAGCGACTTTCGGTGGTTGAGTGAGCTCGCTGGTTACTAGGGGTTGCGGAGCGTTTTGAGAGTTACAGGACGTGTGGGTAACAAAGAGCCTGGAAGAATTGGTTGACACTAAATAGTGTCACCTACCCTTTGAGTTCTTGAAAGGGTGGTTTAGGTATACATAGTGCTTCGCCGAGGTATGGCAACTCCGTAAAAGCAGCAGGGGTTCAGGTCCTTAACGCCTCTGAGTAAGCTGAGTGTTTTGGTGACAAGTCAAACCCCCAGGGACGTATTCAATGTATGTACGTATATACTTTTCAGATATTAGTGGTATTAGGTCTTGAGAGGTACCGAAGCAGACAAATTCATTTCTTGGCCTCTTAAACAATTTAGCATTGTATAAAAATAAAAATTTAAAGTATGGAGAGCGTAGAAGTTATGCCGGATTTGTAATAAAAGAGAGTATGTACATATGACCAAATAAGTACAGCCCTGTAATAAGTAGCAAAGTAGCTTTTGGAGGCTTGTACCCGCGATGCTGTCCATTGCACAGCACTTAAGTGGGTCTTTCGTTTTAGTCGCTATACCTCGACGAGATACTATACCTTCTTTCAGACTTTGAGATAGTATGTCACCCTATTTGGAACAGTTCAGATAGCCAAAGTTCGGGTGCGTCGTGTGAACTTCTAAGAACAAAATGCAGTAGTGCCCTGTTAGCTGGCCGTTGCAACTAGTTAGTAAGCTTTTCTCTAGTAAATTTTTCACTAGGTAGTAAACATTTCTCGAGTAAGCTTTTCACTAGTAAACTTTTCACTAATAAGCATTTCTCTAGTAAACTTTTCACTAGTAAGCTTTTCTCTGGTAAACTTTTCACTAGTAAACTTTTCACTAGTAAACTATTTACTAGTAAGCTTTCCTCTAGTAAACTTTACATTACTAAGCTTTTCACTAGTAAACTTTTCACTAGTAAACTTTTCACTAATAAGCATTTCTCTAGTAAACTTTTCACTAGTAAACTTTTCACTAGTAAGCTTTTCCCTAGTAAACTCTTCACTAAAATAGCTTCACGGAGTGAGCTGCCTACCGATCACCGATTTAAGATCTCGTTATCTCGTGTATCGGTATCTCATTCAGCCACTGATATTTTTGGAATTACACTCCCCCTGATAGATGACTGGATATGGTCCCGAACCCGGGTCAGCTAACCGAGCACTACTGTACCTACTTAGTAGCCTATGATGGTGTTTCTCCTCGAATAAGAGAAAGATCGATATACTTACACCTGCCAGTAAAATTCATCGGTCTGGTGATAGCATCGTATCTGTCGATTGACAACGCGACGAGTACGTACGTGGAGCTGTATGTAACTAGGATTTGCACGAACTTTATCAGCTTGCAAGCGACGTTGCCCGCGTACCAGGTCACCGTAATCCTCAAAATTATATCCGACAGCACGTTTATCAGGCCGACCAATAAATCTGCAACAAGATATGCAACGCAATGAAGCCGTATGATTCATCGGGCCCCTATTATTAAACAACTTAGAATGAATGAACATCTTGGAAGGCGAGACGCGTTCATTAACCGCGGATTCCACTTCAAATGCGCGAAGAAGAGAATCATGGCGCCATTAAGAACAGGGCTTACACATCCGTGTCTCTCGCGCGAGGGCCATTTTTAAACAACTCCATTCCCGAAGTTCGATAATTGAAGATACTGTTACTGAACCTTTATAAGAAATTCTAGTGGAAACTTATAATGAGAATTATTAAGTGGTCCATTTTCAACAAGTAACGTCGCAATTTCGAGTCCTTAACTTTAAACGCACCGAGAAGAACTTTAACTTTCTCCTACGCTTCAACCCTTTGATATGCCGGATGTAACGCGTCGCGTATCAGAGAGAACGTATCGCGCTATTTGCATACATCCCTCGAGGAATATGTACTCGAGCTGAACACGTATTTCACGACCCCCGTGATTTTCCCCACGGCTCGTAAAGAAACGGTTTAAAAGATATCGCGCCGAATGTTGCGACTGTGGAAGTGCCATTCCGTCTGCCATAAAAAATACCCTCGGAAGTGAGATTTCACCCTACGGGCCCTCGTACGAGCCGTGCGCGACCCAGGCCATACATATCCCTCGATATTGAAACTCGATTTGAACTTATCGCCCCGTAATAACCCGGATTACGCGATCGATCTCTTCTGTGCTGATGTCGATTAAAGAAACGGTCAGAAATATCCTCGGCAGTTCGGTGTCACGTTATTATCGGCGGGCAGCGTTCTCTGAATTCAATTTAAACTTCTCTATATTCTGTGTAATTTATCGTTGTCGCAGGGGCGATGGTTATGCCCAGCCTCTTCTCAGATTTGAATATCACCGCCAACTTTTCTTTTATGGCGGATCAGAGCTGGTTATTTGCTCGTAGACGAGCGCGGCGTCGTTGGGTTTTCACGATCCTTGGCCACTGGTCTCGGTGTCTTAATCACGCTGACATTGACTATTCGAATTCAGTTTGGAGGAGAGGACAACTAGTCTTGAGAAGGAGATGCTCGGAAAATCGACCCTTGTAAATTAGTGGGCAACTCAAAAGGATAAATTGGAATCTGCTATTGCGAATTATGGACTGCTCGCTCACTTCCTGCTTCGTTATCGTCGCGTAGACATTGTGTTATCTGTTCTGATTTAAATAAATCTGTACAAGCAATAAGGGCTTATTACTTTCGTCTGCTGCCAAACATTCTCTTCGGATCCACATTTGTCCGAACAGCGAATCTATATAGTTAGTAGTTGCACCGATTCGTTGGACTACTTAGTGAGCACACCGAGGATTCGCGAATAGAAGCAAGAAAGTTGAGGAATTAAATGAGAAAACATTCAAAAGCGACAGCATGTTGATTAGGAGTGCAATTGGATAAAGCTAATGTACTAATTCAGGAACTCTGCACTCAACGGACTTATTCAGGGACGAAATTGGAGATTTGGCGCACCTGGGCTAACAAGTGTCTGCCGCCCTTTGCGTAAAATATGATATGACAATTCACATATGCGTTATTGCTAATTGGCTACATGAAAAAAAGTAAATTGTTTTTAAAGTTGTCTCAAGCCTCTGTGGTTAAACCTTTTCCAATCGCTTTGGTTAAAAATTTGCCGCTCTCCAAAATGTTCCGCTCCTCAAAATTGGATGCTCCCAAAATTTGGAACTCCTTAAAATTTACCCCATATTTATCCTATTTACAACTCCACCCCTGAACTTATTTCAATTCAGACAAAATTTCGAGTTTTCGCACACCAGCGACAAAATCTATGCGAAACTCACAATGTTTCCAGTCTTCATGGATCAAATAGATTTCCCAGCACCCCTTTGAGATAGAATACAAAGATGTAAGGAAAGGGTTAAGAGGATAGTTTCGCTCGAGAGTGGCCAGCGAAAGAATTGCGTGTGACCCAAGTTGTGATAAAGGTACCTACGTTCTTATAGTCTTTACCCTCTCGCGATTTCTCGCGTCGCCTGTTTCTCCCGTTTTATTTCCCGCCCCAGCGTTGCTGAACGGCCGCTATTCCCCGCGAAACAATAAGCGCCGCTCTCCTCCGGAGCCGATAAAGCGGAAGTCGGTGTAACGGCGTCGGCGATACGCGAACGATTCCATTTTCGCCCCGTCCTCTTTATCCCCGGCCTCGCTTCTGTGGCCGGTGCTCGCGCGAAAAAGCAAGAGTCCACGTCTGGGTGCTCGTTTTCCAATACACGGGGCCACGTTTACGCGCAGGTCGATCGGTTTTACTGGTGGCGGCAGGCTATTGTCATTCGATAGACAAGTGGGTTTACGTCCGTCGCGCAAAATATCCCTTATATTTCGGCGCACTTTCCCACGTGCAAACAGTTTTTACGAGTGTCGTCTCGGTAATCGATACGGCATGGTCGTGACAGAGAAGCTGTGGGCGAACTTGATAGAAAAGCCTGGAACGAATTGTCGACGAAGATACGTATAAGTAGTGCAGATTCTATACGAAGCATAATACATTTTCCAATTTTTCATGTCAGAAAAATATCTACATTCCACGCGAACGAATAAGCTTAGCGTTTGGAACTTTGGAGGCTTCTCGCGTGGTCGTGGGAACTTAATGTTCCCTCAACAGCTCCGAAAGTAACTGATATTTATGATTTTTTTTAAAGACACTATTGTTAATATCGAATTAAATGCTTTTGGGATCTACGGAGGCATCTTTAAACTTGCAGAAAATATTTTTCTTATGTCGATGCTTCTTATTATTTGTAAATTGAAGGAAAATAGTTACCTTCTTTCAAACGCTATAACTTATTCAATTTTTCATTTTTTTCCCTTTAAATTAGGGTGAATCCCAGCGTAAACTATCTACCTTTAAGAAACATTTCTTGCTTTTGCAATCAGATGACTGTGTCAGGTGCTACGCGTACCGCAAACAGGAGTTGCACCGTCGAAGAGGTTGACAAGACTCCACAATAATTACTAAATAATAAGAAGCATCGACATGAAAAAATATTCCCTACAAGTTTTATGGCGCCTCCTTAGATCCCAAAAGAGTTTAATCAAATATTAACAATAGTTTGTTCCCCCGAAAAGTCGTAAATATCATTTCAACCGTGGAAGATAAGGTTCTCAGGAGTCAAAGTAAAGTATAAAACCGCCGCACCTCTTTTTCCTCGATTTGATCCGCGGAACAGATGCAGGGCGTTCCGCGTGGAAGTAACAGGCGAAGACCACCTTGAAGTTACGACCGCGCGTTCATCTTCGCTTTCACTTACCTGCGGCAAGGAGGCGTGGGGGATGAGGAACTTTTCATGGCGTACAATGGACGCGCTTCGAGCGGATGCCACGAGTAGTGCAGTGCGAAACAAAGAAATGGGAGGATGCAAGGAGGATTTCGCGAGGCACAAAGGCAACAATTCCAATGATGAACAGTGGAATTCCTCCAATTCCCTCCAGATTCTCAACCAACCATTCTAATTCACAGTTATTAAGTTCACATTCACGGCCCGATCAAGGTTGTTCACCGCTCTAGGCAAAAATAACTTTCGCCGTCCTTTATATTCAATTATAAGTGATTATTTTAAAATATAAATTTTGACAGTGAGTGAATTTTTTTGTATTTTTTTAGGTGGTCCTAAAAGCAAAAGGTGCCCCTACAAAATATTAGATTTTTTTATTAATGTCCAGAAGTGGTCACTTTTTGTTGGTTTTAAAAGTGTGCTGTCTTGTTTAATGTTATGTTACGTTCTTATTTGTTAGCTAAATAAATTTAACTGTAACTGGGTTTTATACAGCTTTCAATTCTCTTTCAGAATATGCATATTAGGCACACACTGCAGTTTTGAGTTGATATTGAGAAGTAACAGAAGTAGGGTTGTTCGAAAAAGTGGTACATTTTTTGTCCGCTACTGTATAAGTTTGACACTAAAATCAAACATGTATTACCTCCTTTTTGGCTGCTTTTTCAACAAAATTTTTTTTCATTGATTTTAATTGTCTCTTTCTACCAATTTTACAGCCCCCCAGATCGGGCCCTGTATACATTCATAATAAAACACGAGTCATGTTTCTGAGACAAGTCCCAGGCGTTTCTTATTCCAAACTTTTTAATCAAATTTCTTCCCATGCCACTAATTTTGCAACTCCCCATATACAGGATGGTTTACGACACGCTAACACTCGGCAACTCGATTCAATTTACTTTTGTTTACCTCTGTCGCATAGACGTCGCGGACCTCTCCGCGGCCATGTTCGGTTGTCGTTGAAAACGGTGGCATAAAACACGCTTATAAACCTTTATGGCCACATAACTCGACTTTCGTATATCTTTGGAATGCTATTCGACCGGGTTGTTCCAGTGCATCTCGTTAAACACGTTCTACCTATCGACCTAACGTCGCACAGTCGAATTGCTCGCGAAGTAGAACATCACTGTTAAAAGTAACGATTTCCCTGAACTTGTCAACTCGATACTGTTTATACAGTTTGGGAAGTTTGACAGGGGCGCAGCGCGAGTTAAAAACAACTTCCTCGTTTTATGACGTGCTTGACATACGATCGTACTTTACGCGCGAATCGTTCTTGCCCAGTGACATAATCCCGATTCTGTTTCCGGCGTTTCCTTGGCAGTGAGTTCGTACGAACGGTATAAACAGGGTGATCGATAGATCGTAGTTGAAGTAAATCCGCAACAGCGTGTCGCTAATAGTTTATATATTTCATTTATATATTTCATTGCAAAAAATAGTACAGGAATTTTGAAATATTTGCTTTAGAATACATAACCGTTTTGAACTTTAAAAAAAAAATCCGAAACTACGATAAATAAATAGAGTCCGAAACGTAGAGATCTTGGGGAGTCGACGTTGGGGGAATCGGTTAAAGGTCGGTTGCCAGCGCGCAGTGGATCCGAAGATCGTGGGTTCGAGTCCCATCACCCGAGGTTCCGTTTTTCTCCTGCACAACCATGCTCAGAATCACTCGTACCTACTTTTCAATCATTCTCAAGAGGAATCAGGTTCGAATAGTGCCGGTCGCGCGCTAATAATTAATTTCGACGTTTCAAGCTCGTCGGACGACTCACCTGCAAACGCCAGTTGCTTGATGAAAAAGTCCATCCGCGTCTTCCGCCGTTTCCCCCACAAGAGACCAATTAGAACAGCAATGTTGCCGACAACTATCATCACGAACAGCAGCAAGAGGACAGTGAATTGTTCCGTCTGCAATCAAAGGAACAATAGGGTAACCTCGTAAAAGGGAATCAAATCTCAATATGGCCATGCTGGGATCGCAGCTGCGGCCGCAGGACCGCACTGGGGTCATCCCATCTCGAATGCAGCAAAGCTAGCTATTCTTCCACGTACATGCATACATAGCTACTTGAAATTTCAGAAAAGTCCCCGCGCATGGATCCCAGCGTTCTTCCATCGGTTCCTACTTGTTAGAAACATGATTTTTCTGGTAATTGACTTGTTTACACGCTGGAAAACGCTGAGAAACGCCTATAATCGCTTGAAAAGGAGCATTGATTGGTAAGGGGTGGTGCATCATCGCCGTTGTTTCTCGATCGCCGACTTCCCTCTTGTAAATCAATGCCTATCGCGCCCGACGGTGATTATTAGCGGGATAATTACGAGCCAGAGGATACCGTGGACGGTACCGAAGTTTCGCTACGCGTCAGGGGAATCCGTTGCTCGCGATCGATGCTCGTTAGAAGTGGCCGTCTCTCCCAGACGAAGACGCTCTGGAACGGGACCTGATGCTCTGAGAAATTTCCTCCGTGACAGGATTATTAAACGAGCAAACGGGCAATTTGTAGCGAACTAGGCGAGCACACGGAAATGCCGCCGGACGGAATTCAGATTCAGCTGCTGTGCATTCCCGCGGTTCGCTGCGCAACCGCGCGGTAGCTTTGTCCACTATATAGTTGCTATACTATATAAAACATAGGCGGTTAAGTGGGGAGCCGGGCGTAGCAACGATCGCGAGGGTCGTGCCTGCGCGAAATCGGTATGCTCTAATGTGGAATACAGTATAGATCCCTAAAGCAGTCTAAGGATAGCGGCTTAAACCTGCAAGCCTTGATCGGTAATACCGCTAAATAATACCTGTGCACGGCCGTGAAAGCATACAATTCTCATCAATTCTCCTTACAAACTCACCTCCTTATCTTCAAGAAGCACCCTTATTAAAGAACAAGTTCGTCATCGGCGGAACTTCAAATTTCAAACTCAAACGCGACCGGCGTATTCGTTGCCAGAGTCGGAAAAGGGACGCGAGAATCGCCCGCGAGGCAGTCCGTTTTGCATTGGAAGTATAGCGAACAGAAGTTCCGATCGGTTTTGTTAAAAGTTCCCAGGGCGCTTACGTGATAAAAAGGTGGCGCGTAAATCGTGGGACACGTCAGCCGCAAAATAGGAGAAGTTGGATGGTCGACGATCCAGTTGAACGTATTTTACTGGGATCAGGCGACATCGGTCATTTATGGGAAATCGATGGCCGGGGGGTGGCTGGATCCGTCCCGCGCAGCCGTTGACGTCGTCGACCTGCCTTTCTCGATTCGACGGCAGATTATTAGTTTCCATTCCGAAACACGCCTACGTCGGAATCCCGTTGCAAAGTGGGTGGATCGTTAAGACAGAAATTTATGGTCGCAGATTTCATAGCGAGCCCACCACCTGCAACCAGCCGAGCACGCGCTTGTGGCACTTGTATCACGCGTCTCGCACGGTAAACTGGGAATTCGTACGTGGTGTACAGTGCAACTCCACTATTCCTGGGTTATACCGATTCCGAGCGTTCCTAGACATGGAGTTCTCTGTCGTAAGCGTAATTAAAGTAATTCCCACGGTTGCACGGGATGATCTTCATTCCCGAGTCATTCCCTTGTAGGGGAGAGGTGCTATAAAAGGGACAATTTTGTTTAGCGTCCATTACTGATAATATCATTATAGGAATTTAAAAAACAAGTAGGTACATTAATAGAAAGTATGCTTATTGGCCTTCAATAAAAATATATTGCAAACTCATTAATAATAACAGAATATAACAAAACGCTTTCACGAATAGGTAGTCTTAAACGGGACCTTTAAATTTAAAATGTCCCTTTAATAGCACCTCTCCCCTACTTTCTCGTTAATTTTGCACAGTTTATAGTACCTATTATCTTTGCACACTTCGCACAGATTGTAATACAATATTTCTCAGTTTCCCTTTTTAACCTGTCTACCTCCATCATCCTTCCACGTTTTCACACACGCTTCAAGTTTCCCTTTTCCTTTCCGCGTGACCTACAATTTCTTCTCGCGGAGACCTTCTTTCTCCTTTCTCCCTCATTTCCATACCCCAACCTTGCGCACTCTTTTACACCGTTCACGTTTCGATCCCTTGAGCGTCAGTTTTCTACCCAAGCAACTTCTTCCTCAGCATACCTTTATCTACATACTACAGAAGCTGGACTTCTCAATCTTCCGTATTCCGTTCTACATAGTCTAGTTTGTATTTCTTTTCCAAACGTTCTGCCACCGCCTTACTTTCCTTCATTCCAGAAGCTGAATAGTAGAAGACACAAAGAGAAGGATGAAGGCACTAAAGCCTCCGAGCAAGCCTCAGACCTACGAAAGAGCATTTCACCCTTGAATTATTCGGTAACTCGCATTCACGAGGATGCGTCGAATCGTTACATTTACAGCAATCCGATACCGGCTGCGCACTTTTACGAAGGCCCCTCGTCAGAATCAGTTTGCCTGGCGTTACTAACGCGAATCCGATTAATGGGTTACCGTTATTTCGCTAATCCTACACGCTCCGTTTCGATTACGAATCGTAGATCAGCACCCATTAGAATTCGACTCGCGTTCATTGCACGTGTCGATAGTTACAGGATTGCAGGCACGTTCAATAAACTAAGCAAAATTTCGTTTGTCTTATTAAAGGCACGGCCACGCACCGCACAGTGGTCTGTCTATTGATGGTCTAGCGGGACAAAAATCCAAAACCATGACCCATCTGAAATGAATAAACCTTTGTTATACCACAAGCTACTGACAGTGAGTCAGAGATGTCGGAATAATACGTTATGCAACTTTACACATGTGTTTCATAAAAGAATCGATCTTAGTACCAGATTGTTAGAATACGTCAGTATCAACTATATGTGCCGGCGATTATGAAAGTTGCGTAAGTAAAAAATTAAAAAAAAAATTGAATTTGTCACTTATTTTGTAATCTAAGGTGGTGTAACGCAATGTAAGTGATGAATTTAATTTTTTTTTAGATTTTTGACTTACACCAGTATCATAATCATCGGCACATATATCAGAAGTGCTCTTTACGCGTTAGTATTTTGATTAATGGATTGAAGAGGTACAAGTAGCGAATCAAGCTTCGGCCATGAGATTTTAATTTCCAACGAACAGAATTAAAATATGGAGTTTTTCAATAGCCTTCGTTGGAAAAGCTCTAAATATCCAGGAACCTCGAGGAATCTAGAATTTTTTTCTGCTGTTTTGTTCTATTTGCTTCTATACATTGACAAGTTATTATAGCTGCAAATATTTGCAACTCTGCATAATGTTTATACATAATTAAAAGAATTCTATCTTCAAAAATGGTGATGCTAGAGTTGAAATGTGTAATGCATTCTAAATAAAGCGTTCGCAAAAATCTTTCTCTACAAAATAGGTACAATTCATATTCGTTTGCCACATTCCAAGAAACCTCAAAATCACTGTAATAAACATTTTAACCTAATTGATGAGTTATGTACGACCTCCGACTCTTGTTCCGCTAGATTTTTAATTGACACTGTGCGCACCGTTCGCAGTATAATCACGAAGCAATTTCGATTGATACTTTCCGCGATTTTTCGTGACTTTTATACCCTGTTAGCTAATAGCCAATACCTTCCATCTCCGCGATTGGAAAGCATCAAGTTCTGATCTGATAGCTTGAAACTGATTCGAGGATACAGATAATTGGATTTTCAATTGATCGAATTAAAGCACGCGAAGAAAGTAACATGCTCAATATATTCCGCATATAACCATTGATTAACCGCTTCCATGTCAGCGCGGAATGGTGGAGCTGCTGTCTCGCAACTCAATTCGTCATATGTAGCTGGATTCTCGGTGGAATTCAGTAATGCATATCGATGCGGCTGTCGCGTTAACGATCCAGTCCTTCGCTACTCATACGTCGGCAACGTCTCCTTTTCTCAGTGAAGTCTCGTAACATGGCGATTATTACGAAACCTCTGGTCGACGCAACGTTGCTGGTGAACTTGTACATTACAGGGCGGAATTTGAATCCGCTGTGTGGGGCAGTGCGGTTGAAAGAACGGTGCAAGGTTTACGAAATCGTTTTTCCTTGTGTGGAGCGGGATCAGTGACGCGGGAGCTAGGGTAATATGCACAGAGTTCAGAGGATGGAAAAAGTTTCAATCGCCCGGAAATATTTACTTTCAGGGCAAATATTTGACTTTAACCGAGTGGTTTATTACACAACTATTAGGTTGGTGCATATGAAATTGCGGTTTAGGTCGTAGGTCGTAGAGAATTCTGAATGAAAATATTTTCTGCTTGTTAACTATTTTATTTATTTCCTGTTTTAGAGCTTTCGTGACATTTGTTTTCTAGCAACTGTTACGGAGGGTTGCCAATATCGTATCACGATATTTTACGTTATATTTCGTACTAGCTTTACTAGGTATTCGGCTTCACCCGGAATTTAATATAAAATTATTTAAGTTTTATTTAAGATTTTGTAATTTAATGTTTACTTTTTTGTGAAAATAAACACATTCATCTGAATTAGCCAAGCATAATGAGCTGAGGCACATTTCGTGACCCCAAACCTTTCGAAAGGTTTTAGGCGACAGATAAACACACTAACATATAAATTTTCTGTTTGAGATTTGAAAGTAATTTGAACGCTAGTTAATATTGGATATAATATTTTGTCCAGAACAAATTAATTTGTTATTAATCTTTTTGTGGCATACTGTAAAAGACCGTACGATTTAGGTCTCCCAGACCGTTCCTCCCCTTTTCCAAAATTGTACAACATATACATTGTATAATATAAGAGTTCTCAAATCGTACTGGTACGATTTAGGAAACATGATCAATTTATTTATAAATATCGATTTACACTTTATAAAATTGTAATATGTGCATAAAATGAATGTAAAATATTCTACAATAAACCCGCTTTTAGAAAAATACAAAAATACAGGATAAAACTGCGTTGTTTTCTTATTATCAGCTACAAAAAAAATGGTAAAAAGTTTCGTCAATCATACCTGATTCTTCTAAATGTTTATAGCACGCACAAAATAGGGTGTAAGCTCGAAAGGTTTTGTTTCTGTTCCTCGTTTCACATTTACTCGATATTTTTACCATTACAAGTCGTTTATATTAATTAATTATTGAGAAATTGATGAGGTACGATTTAGGTGACTCACCACCATAAAGGAAATAACTTCTACACCATCCACGATCTGCAATTTCAAATGCAGCAACCCATTAATGTTCAGCGTACCTATCGCTCGCATAATTGTTAATTAACATCCAAATTTGAGACCCGGAGTATCGAATGAACCGAATACTATTCAGCGCACCTATCACTCGCATAATTGTTAATTAAGATCCGAATTTGAGACCCGAGGTATCGAATCCTTGGGTATCCGTTTCACTCCCAATCCTGCAATGCACTCAAGCTTGATGGACCGATCCGAGGGAGCAGAGTTGCGTGTTGATAAACCATCGAAACGCGCTATTCAATGAGTTTAGGTTGAAATGGTACTCCTGCGTATTCCTGGAACCACGAACCGAACAATGCAATCGATTCATCTCCACTTGCGTGTTAATGTTCACAGTGTGTGGAAACTTGAAACGCGACCGACAGTTCATCCATCGTAATCGGGACGTGGCTCGCGGAATGGCGGTATTTTACGCGCCAGCCAATTGGCCAAGAATAGTCACAGGTGCAACGGCTATCCACGCCTTCAGCAGGTGGAGACTCACCTAGCCTCGCACGCGATCGCTGCAGTTTTTTACCATACCTGGTTCGGCTTCTTATGGAGCCAGCCACTAGGTAACGGGACAGCGCCATGTCAGTTTACGTAACCCCACGCCGTTTCAGTTTAATTTGCTTGCGGAATTAAAACCAGACGCCGGAGCACACGGCGATCCAAGGCTGAAACGGGTGTCTCTGGAGATGCGTGCTCGTAGCATGGATTTTTCATTCCAGAATAGAATTCACTTCGACATGGCACGAAGGGACCATTTTCTGTTGCACATAGAATCGATACACGTGCTATGGCGCGATGAAAACAAAGAAATATAGTATTCGGATAAAACCATCATTTTTATGGGAAGGTGGGGCCCCAGGGGGGCCCTTTGACTCTGTAAGATGTTTGCAGAAAATTGTAAGCCCCGACGAGAATTTTTCTCCCTGCCTTCACGCTTTCCATTCATCGTTCCGTGATCGTCCCCTTCTCACTTTCTCCGCGCGAATCCCGTCGCCAAGCGTTTTCATTTATCTCAAGAGAATGAATGGAATTCTGAAAGTGCTCGGGAAGCTGGGGCCCACGGGGTAATAATCTTGCCACGAGCCCCGACTCGGAGTTCTTCGGAATACGGTGCCGTGGAAGGGAGAGGTACGTTTCTGAGCCGTGGATTACATGTTCTGGGGCGGAGGGCTCTTTTGGTCCTAGTATTTCTTGCCGAACGGCAAATTACCTTCTACCCATCGGCCAGAAAATATCGCCGAATCGACGGAAACCAAGGTCCATGTAACTGCCACTCTCTTTCTTCCTTTTTTTCCCTCGGTTCGGCAGAGGGAATTTATGCCTCCAGCGTCATCCTGCGCGTCCTCTATGTCGGCAGACGATGGGTCACTCGTTTCGCAATCGAGTCCCTCTCGGTGCGTGATTATTTTTGGTTTTTCGTGGATCGTCCACCAAGGCCAACGAAATCCGGGCTTTTTACGCTCGCGTATAAAACCATAAACCGATCGATGCAGTTACCTACATGGTTTAGTCCAACTATTCGCATTCGGTTCTTTCGTGAAACCGGTGTAGGGAATACCCACAATTCTGGTCATTATTTTCTATCCCGGCCTTGCGGGATGTTTCAACGTCTATCTCGGAAGAGAAAAAAAATGTATGAGAGAAAATTTCAATAATTAAATCGATTTATTATGTGTTAAACATTTAAATCTTTATTTAAACTAAAATCATTTTCAACAATAAAAACAGTAGAATAATGAAGAATAATACAGTCTGAATAAGATTTTTCGAAATGCGAACGAAGAAATAGCAAAGCAGCTAAAGTATCATCTCCTAGTCGACCTAGTCGAAATCATATTTAATTTCCGGCCGCTGGAAAAGCACGCTCTGCTTCAACGCTCTGTAGGAGGAATTGGCAACAAATATTAAATGACGTTCACGGGTTCCACCATCCTCAGAGAGACTCACCCCTCTTTTATGTTTATCAATAAATAAATATAGTTTAGTCAGTTATATGCGACTTAATATTATTATTTAAATAAATCATTACTATTATTATTGTCCTTATTATGTATTATGAAATGACTATGTTTATTTATTACGTTTATCTTTATATTTTTCAGTTCTTCATAAAGTAACTCACAGTTTTAAAAAAATCCCGAAATTCTCGGGATTACAGTTATATCAAATTCCGGGATTTTTGGAATAAAAAAAACAGCTGGTATCTCGGAATAACGTATCCCGGGATTGTATTCCCTACGGCGGTGCCATATTGTATCGCTGTACAACGTGTCGCTCCGCACCGTTTGTCCTGCACGTTGCGTTGAAACTTGAAACAATAACAGTGAAATTTCGAACGAATTCCTCATCTGTCTCTATGACATTTGTTTCATCCTACCCGGCCACCAATGATGGGAAACTTTTGCGAAACGTCCACCGCGACGTCGACAGCAGCGTGTTGCGAAGGGTTGAAGCGTTACAATCTACTGTACCTACTACAGTCAAAACGGATTGGAGATCGTGACAGGAATCGCTTATTCTACTCTCCATCCACCTGTCCACGTAGCGATTCATTAGTTTGCATACTTGGTGCGCGCTAGCTGGTTTCCGCGTCTATTACAGCTCGATTATTATTCGCGCGTGACTGGATATCGCGCGATAGACGGCCCCGCTCCGAAACGAGGGCGCCGTACGATGGAATTTCGCAAAAGTTTGCCAAGATTTATGATGTCCCTACCGGAAATCGAGGGGTGGCCGCGTGTCCGTGCCGGAACAACTCTCGCGAAGCAAGTGTGCAAGTTAGGACAGTTTGCGCGACGAATGCGGAACATTTGCGACTACCGAACTTCTCGGATATTGAATATTCATCTTCTAACGTTGTCCGCTTACTAACTTGGGCAAACAGGAAGGACGGACAAATGTACCGCCCGGAGTGATTAGCGTCACGCAGTTTGTGAGTGATTGGGGAGAATGGAGTGAATTGGATGAACCCAATTTTTCTGTTTGTTAATATTTTCGTTGGCAATGGGGCCATTTAACGCTTGCAAATGTGTTGAATTGACTTTACACATATTTAATTTAGGGTAAAAATGGGTATTATAACAGATCGTGAAATTTTGTTAAAGAAATAACGAACTTTACATGCAAACGTGTATGTTATATTAGTTGCCTAAAAATAAGAGATGATGATACAGATAATTGTGCATCAGTCGGGCATCCATTATTGAAATGGAAGCGTTTTTATTTTTAAAGATTGTAGTGAAAGTAAGTTATACGTATGGTAGGTATTATTTTTGTACGATTTATCATTAAATATGTTTGTTCTTGATTATCCAAAAATAGTTCACCTGTAAAGGTATTTTCTTCTATTACATTACATTATTATTTTGTAATTTTTTATTATTATATTTTCTTTTTAATTCTGTTTAATGCTAATAATGAGAGAAATGGACCCAATGTGTCCGGTGCTTTCAGTGGGCATACAAAGAATGCGTGGCATTCACGTGCCCAACGAGTAGAAAACGTCGAAAGCAACAATCAATTGCAAAAAATGATATATATTTGTTTATCCGTACTTTTTACTTAATAAATCTTCATTTGTACTAACAAAGGTAAAGTTTTTTCAATTTCCTAGGTCTTCCATATTAGATACCATTTTTCAAACTACCGATTTCCACTCTTTTTAGTTTCTCTATTATAATTCTGAGACACTTGAGTTTTCTTACATTTGGCTATATAAATATGATTATGCATTAGTTCCTCCGCCCCCTCATAAATTTGATTAGAAAAATAAAATTCCCCTACTTTTGGCAAGCCTCTGAAATCTGGTGGTGCATATTACACACGTTCACCCCGAGTAACACTCCCTGTGAAATTCGTTACAAAAAAGTGACGACGTCTGTCCCGATGCACTGCAAGTGCATTTAATTGCCCTCCTCTGCACGCAATTAATTAACCTTTCCCCGCGGCAAATTAACTGCATCCAAACGTAATAACCGTACACACAAAGAAATCCTCCCCCAGCCATCTGCAATCATACTCAACAGCCTTCAGCGTGAATTTACAACGAAACAAAGATTTGCAGCGAGAAAACTTGCCTCTACGTTTCCGGACTAATTTTACCGCGAGGTATCTCTCGACGTTCGCCGTTTTCCCACAAATCACGCCGCGTTTCGCGTAATCCCCTAATTATTTGGAGCAACGCGCAATGATTGGTAGGCAGGGCGGCGATGACAGAGTGTTCTTTTAAAAAGGAATCTTTCATTAGCGCGGCAGCCTCGCGGAGGAATTAGCGATCTCGTGGTTCTGAATGCTTTACGACGCACTTGCTCGTATTACCGCGTAATTTCGCGGCTCGTAAAGAAAAAAATAGAAACGGACGCTGATTTAGGGTCTCGTTTCGATGGCGGTACGTACCGTTGCACCGCCTGCTCGACGGTAAAAGAAAGTCTGGCCATGGTTTAGAGGCGGCATTAACCCACTTAATCCGCTGCGAACATATACGATATATGTACAGGCTGCACCGTTCACGGTGGGCGCGACTTGGGGGATGAAATCGACGTGCCAGGATAACGAAGGCAAGTTGTAAACATGGGTGGTGTTTGATCAGAGAGGCCGCTTCCTTAGGGAACGATGACCGTGGTGTGCCATTTCATATGAGAAAGACAAACGAAATGAAAGTAGACGTCAACATAGATTTCGGGGGTAGAGAACTCAGGGGTTAAAAGGGTGCAGCCTCTCTCTCTCTCTCTGACGTTTGGAACAGCACAGTGTCTTTACGAATATGTTCTTCTCCTTTTTCAAGGAGGAGGATTCCAACAGCCGTCAGACATTTCTTTTAGATTACGAACATATTTTATTACACTCTTTTCGCTCGCATTGTGACATTTCTCGCGCGGCCGACGTCGCCGATGCGGGAAACAGATAAAGAGGAGGAGCACTAAGGAGGTCACGGTTGAAAGGTATTATGAGTGATTTATAATACCCGCAGGGGCTTACAGTAATTTGTCGTGCAGTTCCTTTTTTTTTCACGTCGGAGACAATGCACTGAATACCGGCCCACGTGCTTTAGGTAACGCGGTGAATCGAACCCCGCGTAAACAGCTGGTACGTGTCTGTGACTGCTTAATTAATATCGGCTGATTCGTAATTAATGCTAATATAATTACATGGATAACCACGTGCCCAGCGCGCGTCACGTTTGCCGTTTCTCTGTACCCAGGTATAATGCTCTTTACAAATTATACCCGGCTCGATTTAATGGAACGTAGATCGAACGCGCCTCGGGTCAAATTGCAAATTAAGTTCGTATAGATATACAGATTCCATTGTAGATTGTAGATTGCATTGAATCCCACTCAATTGGAACTAGAAAGGTTTCCTAGAAATTTTGATTGAAGCTGAGTCTGAATCTCTGTTAAAATTATTATTATTATTATTATTACGTCTTCATTACTCATAGACTGAACGATGTAATACATATAGATGAGTGACAGCAATAATTAGAGTAAAGGAGAGGCTGCAGTGAGTACTGTTACCAAGCCTAACCATCAAGAGATAAAACCCGCGGCGGATTTGGAGATTTGGCGTCCCTAGGAAAATGGCAATGGTCTACATCTTCTCACATTCGTAACGTCATTATAGACGGAAGCTCGCATTTTTCTTCCGCTGCCAGAAAATTGGTTGTAACAGATCGCTGTATTCCGTAGCTTTGAACAAACGTAAGGGCCTTTGCCGCGCCATTAACGAGCCACGAGATCTGATGGTAATGCGCTCGGGCATACGATGCACGCTCTCAGGGATAAGAATAAAAAGCTTGTTAACGAGATAGGCTATCATCTTTCAACCGTAATGACTCGCGATAAGCCGCTCCCTAAATGAAGATGCTGTACCTGCCGCGCTAGCGACGAAATCTCCACGGAATTGGTAATTATACCGCTATAAACGATATCACCGTGTTTCGAGCACGCAGTCTCGGTGGCCGTGATAAAAATCGTCGTCGCGCACTGTTACGTTTTCGAGGGTGACCAACGCGGTAACGCATCCGTGAAATCCGATGGGGTTTTTTGCTCGCGAATCGATGGCACTCGACACTTTCGACAGATTGATTCACTGTTTCGAATCAGTTGCAGCTTGTAATTATTTGTCGCGCTTCGTTTCGCCCGCTGTATCGTAAAGTACTAAAGTCCCAATATATTGATGGAGGGGAGCAGCCGGAGGCTCTTCCCCTTCGGGCGTCCACGAATTCCATCCCCCATTTTTAGTGACAGCTGCGAATCCCCAAATGCGATTCTAGCAGATGCAAAATTATTTTGTCATTATCTTTTCCTGTAGATACGTATAAATGATTTAATAGTATTTTCATTATATTCCACATTTTGATTATGCTTCAAAAAGTAATCATAAATAAGTAGAAATAACATTAAAAATAATAAATTAGAAAAAACTTTTAAATTACACATTCGTAGAGGCAAAAATAATTTTGCTTAGCTAGAATCGCATTTGGGGATTCGCAGCTGTCGCTAAAACTGGGGGATGGAAGGAGGGTGCTCGAGATGATGCCGAAAATATCGCGAAACGCATTAGAAGCGATTTACCGATCTAAATATACCCTCTTCCCATCGACCATTCGCCCCCTCAACATCCCCTTCCTCTTCCTCTTCCTTTCACTTCCTCGTCGTCTTGTTCTACGGGATTAACCTGGAATGGAGTAAATCGATTGTCACAGGCTTCCCCTCTATTACCCTCCACTCCGCGCACTCCGTCGAGGATAAGGAGAAGATTTTATTACGACCTCTGCGCGGACCGTGGAAACTTTATTTTACTCACGACCGAGAGGTATACTGTTTAGGGGTGGAAATGTCGCTCGACAGTCGCTAGGCATTCGTCCGAGAGATTCCACGGCTCACAGACGACTTATATTACGAGGGGTGTCGTGAAAGGGGTGAGCTACATTCGCCTCTACGCGCAATACGTAGGTACTACTTAGCCTTTATCGGATTCGTCGCCGTCGTTTGTAAAGTGATAATGACGAGCCGAGAGTACGGATCCGAAGAAGTCGCGATGGGTATTGCCGGAAGAGGAAAATCGAATCACACCCTTTCGATTCTCGTCTCCTCCCATTGTCAGCCTGTTATTCAAAGGAACCTTTGTGGTGGCTGCGCTCGAACTTTCAAACATTTTCCTTAAAGTCTACGTACGAAATATGCTGATTCTCTCGGTTATTCCTATTTCCTTTGATTCTTTCGGGAATGCCTCCGGCGAGTTCGTTGTCGCAAAGGGAAATAAACTCATTTCGCAGCAGTGAGAGAACCGGGCCAACGTTAGAGCTACTGGCTGCGCCATTAGCTGGGAAAATAACGAATACTCGAGCTCGTGGTAAATAAAGGGAGTTACTTTTGTATTGCAAATAGCGAGTCTCCTCGCGCAGGCTGCGACCCGCGACTTCTGGTCCGCCAACGGATGCACCGCGCCCCGAGTGACTTTAGCGAAAATTTCTCGGGACCCGTCGCAGCCGTTGCTCGAAAGTGAAATTTCCATCTAAATGAAAGGATAAATGTACGGCGAAAAGTATCCGTCGGGAGCGCCGGGGGAAATAGCACGGCGGGAGGCTTGTTATTTAAGTTCCATCGGCTATCCGCGCGACGACGACGACCTTAACGGAGAAAGTGCTCGGCGAGCGTCGCCACTCGTTGCCGCGAAAAATCTGATGAGACGAGAATGCCCCTGGCTCCTTCTCATCGGGGGAAATTGAGATGAAAAGTTGGCCGTTGACCTGTGCTTACGTGGGTGGATGGCAAGTCTCGTCTCGCGTCCCCTCGGGTTTCTACGGCGATTTTCTTAAATGGTCCCCTTAATTATTTCATAGTACGAAGGTAATCGCGATGAACTTTGGTAGCTTCAGCCTCCTAGTCTCGCGGCTGCAACGCTGCGGTCGCTATCTAAACGGATTTGGTCACCGTATCGCAGCACTTTAGATAATATTATTACGTTACTTGACCTATAATTGGCAGATCTATTTGCCACGATTCTTCTACTTTCTACGTTTCATTTTTATGTTCTTGTCATTGTTTATTCCCGGTTGGGCCGCCTAGGGTGCCTCGAGTTTTTCTAGAGTTGCCAATAATGCCATTTTTGGCTTGAGATTCCAGGTTTGACGACATTTCTCCTGAATTGAATTTATTTCTCCTGTTTGCAGTTTTGCTGCTAATTTCTCCAGGAATGTGATAAATATTTCTGTTTAATTTTAAAAAGCAGTTAATTATTCTGCAGCATTTCTCGAACACATCGTACACATATTTTTACTTACCTAAAGCTGAAATGAAAAAATGATTGAACCCAGCAAAAGCACATCAAAAATACAATTTTAGAAAATAAGCATTTTATATCGTGATAAATATATATATACTACTTAGATATGTATACTACGCATCGTAATAAATAGAAATAATTCTAATTATAAACATAAGAGGTTACGAGAAACCTTAATTTATTTTCTTTCTTTTTATATTTTGTTAAATAAAATAGTTTGTGTTTTCTTGGAATTTTATTTATTTATTTTTGATAAACCCCTCGATGACTGTTGATCAAATGTTGGCAACCCTACCTGTAAGCTTTTCCCAAACTGGTGCATCTAAACTTTCCAGCGACACCAGGCGAACTTTAATAAGCAAACTAACTTTACCTCGACGAAGAAATCCATTTTCGGAAGTTCGTTCTTCGAGGCAACGGACTGGCAGAGTCTGAGACCCGGCAATCGAAAGCATCCCCGACCGAACTCGAAGAAAATATTCTATCAAACATTGGAGGAATCTAGAATCTAGATGGAGGAGTGTTGTTGTATGGAAATCAGCCTTATCGCCTACCTCCCATTCCTTTACTATTCTTCCTCGGTTTGTATCTCGTAAATTGAATTAGATCTCGGCGAATCTCGCCGCTGTTCCCCTCAGCCATTTGCGGGGGCGCGCTCGATTCCATGAATACCGCTACAACTTCGCTAAAAGATGCACGCTCCCTGGGATCGTCGGCCATTTTTCTCCAAAAGACGAATAGAAAAATGCAGATACATTGTTGCGCATGGTGCGGGCACTTTATTCGAGCGGAAAAATCGGGGAATTCTCATGGCGCTGTGTCGCGGCTGGTATTTTCGTGTCGCTTTCTTGAAATATCCCCGCTGAGGCGTTCGGTTGCTCGCGTGCTTTCCACATTTCCGCCGTGAAAAGATTCGCGTGCGAGAAATTCCTGCCAGTTAGTTGCATCTAGAGGATGGGGAAAGTATTTGAACCGGCGAGATTCCATGTTAGACCCCTTTACAGGCTCTTTTAACGCAATCCCGATCCGAAGACGCGCGAAAGTGAGGCGCTGGGTCAGGATTGAAATTGGAACAGGATTCGGTATTCGAGTCCTTTGGCAATTACCCTTTCTGCTCTCACGGGTTAATATTGCTTTGTGCGCATGAGCTTCGGTGCCGTGACTGCTGGGTGAATTATGCAGAGGTTCAACGATTTCGCGGAGCACTTCTTTGAACGTCATTTCTGTCGTGCTTTAAAGGATAAATGAATGGTGAGCACAGTTCCTCGTTAAGGATGGATTTTATTCTTTTGATGAATTTTAGAATGATTGGATGGCTCAGATTGGATATAGTTATGAAAAACAGTAAGCGTCCAACCCCATAAATATAACATATTTTGCTTTTTTAACAGTAGAATTAAGTAGCAAAGCAGTCAAAGTGACTGGTTTTAAATTTGGTAATAAATTTACCATCTTTAAGTATGAAAAAAGCGTATTTCTAAGTAGTATAAACATGTATATGTTTTTTAACAGTATGAAAATTAAAAAAATATGAAGAAAGGTTAATTTTTCTTGCATAACGTATTTTATAAATAAGCAGTCATTTTACCTAACTGGTCAGGTAGAAATAGGTGTATCTACATTAATAATTGTCGGTAGGGTTAGTGTTAATTACTTAACATTGTTAAATTCACGGATACTAATACTTTTTTAAATAAACTGTGTCCAGTTTTTCAATCGATTGCACCCGAAAGAAAATATATTAATCAAGGTTCATATTAACGTGAATTAGAATTGCGAATTCTTACTTTCAAGTCGATTTAATGTGTAAAATATGGCACATATAGGGTGGGCGGATACTTTTGTGAGTAACTGTATGTTGAAACTCGTAAACTGGCGACCGGAACAGCGCCGTTTAAATTTAAATTAATGCAACGTCATGTTTGCAATCTAGTGGAAAGTCCTCTTTTTGTTTGCGCAATAACACGAAGTTCGAGAGAAGAACGTTCTCGTTTTTAGGAAATCGCGAGGATGATCGGTTTATTGCAGCCCAACGCACTAGATCTAGGAAACGATGCGTTCTAAAGTCCTTTATCCGTACATTATTATAAATTGTGGACCATGCAGAAAGAGGGGTACAGCCCATACCCATTTTTGACAGTTTTTGAGTTATGTGTAATATATGTAAAAAAATTCTACATCCTTTGGTGCACGTTTAATATTAATATTTTTATTTATAGAATATTTTTTCGCGAAAAATAGAAATACAAACTTATCAACTCAATAACTACTACTTATTGTGTGAAAGTATATATTTTACAATTAATTAGTGTTCTCTTTTTAATGTTAAGTCGAAGCAATAATTTTATAAACAGTTTTTTCTAATTTCTTAGAAGTTAGTAAAGATGGAGATGCACCCATCTTGCTGCAAGGCCTGCAAGTGTGATTCTTTAATCAGATATCATCGACGAAATCAAAGAGCATTTCGAAATCGTTATCTGTTGTAAAAGGTACAATATTGCTGAGATTACTCTGAATTCGATCTGAGCTGGAATACTAAGATAATAGATTAAGTCTAACTCTATAACGAAGTAGAAACGAACTAAAATTGAACTCGTCTGGAATGGGAACTGTGCTTGAATAGCCCGTTGCAGTGGATTTCTGAGTTGCTTTGGAGCGAGGATGATAGCACAGAACAACGCCCAAGAAGATATTTCTCAAAGAATAAATCGGAATCACTGACTTGGAAGCTAGGATAACACTAGGTTCGCGTTACATAGAATCCAGGGAATGGAAACATTTGGATTTGGATCGAAGAAGAAATATTTCATCGAAACAACCACACGCCGCACCTTCCGCCATCCGTTTCTTTCGCTTCCCACTGTTCTTCCATGCTTACATTCCATTCGTCCCTTCAGCCATCAATTCTAAATTACCACAATACTTTTTGCTGGGGCGATGAACTGGCCGGTTGGTATTTCAAGATTGCACTTCTAGCGATCTACGTGGCCGAGCAGAAGAAGCCTCTCTGATCTCATTTGGTTCCCGCGCTTCGGCCCGGGCCATAAAGATTTAAGGGGTTTTTTCGCGAACGGCGAAACGGTTGCTCGCAGTAAAGAGCGGCACTAAAACGAACCGTCCGCGGAAACGAAGGATTTCCCTCGTAGCAGCGAGTCTCTGCACCCTCGAGCTTGCAAATCGTTCGCAGACGACCAACATATTTTTACACCGCTACGACGGATCAGTAAACTATTTCTGGAATCAACTGCCCGTTTGAGAGCAAAGATGTTTCTCTTATTTATAAATGGACCTAAGATATCGAATTTGTTCTCACCGCTATTTATAGGTTCCGCGTGCTCTGTGAACCGAGAGACCGATCGCGAATAGATACGTTCGAATACGGCCGTTCCTTTCTGGTGCCGATCCAGCAGCAGTCGAGATGAAAGAAGGTCCCAGGTCGAAGGGACTGCCGACGTTTGATATCTCGTGCGAAGAAAAAAATATCCAATCCTTGGGGATAAACAGCGATACCCTGGGGGGTATTTCTCCACCGGGGGTGGACTAGCATGTAAATTGCGTTATCATCGCGCGGACGAGTGGGTCGCTTTGGAGGCTCCGAGGGGATGCACGGCTGTTATTAAACACGCGATAAAGATTGCACGTGGTGACTATTTCAGAGGGATCTCTTGTCCTCCTCTCTCGTCGTAATGAATTTCCAACCACTTCATATTCAGTTTTATACAATTGACATTACGCTCGACAGAAAGCAACCAGCTCTGCTACCGCGTACAAGGCTGGGATACTCCTCCGAGAGACCTTCTTTTAATGAAATTTGCGAGCTGGTCTTCTTCCACGAAACAAATATCCTCCCTACCAAGGAATAACTCAGAACTTGGTACCATAACATTTGCGTCTGAAGCTTTCTCGGAATTTTCTCGAAATACGCGTCTAATCCTGTATTATTAAAGCGGGGTCGAGCTTCGAGCATAATAAGTCTCCAGTTTGCCTTAGTTTTACGAGGTAGCGCGATGATAAGGCCATCCGAGGATGAGCGAGTCTGTTATCTTGGTGACCCAAAATTTCTTTGCAAATTGAAGCGAAGTATTGATCTACTTGAAGGTCCCCATACATGTTGAGATCTACATGCATCGATACAGATCGCGGCACACGTGTCTGGGATGTGTGTCAAGTATCAAACAGCGCATACACGTCGAAACGTTCCAAATGCGGTTTCGTGGAATCTTCGGGTAACATTCTGAAGTGCTGAACTTATTTCTTAGTTGTTGCATCTAAAGCATCTAAAAGTGTTTATCGATGAAAAAGAAGTACCTAAACCTTGGTAGCGCGACAACAACAGCATTGTATACTTGCGCTGAAACATATAGATATTCGAATCGGTTGCACGTTCGTACAGACGACGATTTCAGCTGATTCCGATACAATCGATACCGACACAATCAAACACACGTTGAGCTTTGTCTCGCAATGCTGATACTTGCAACATGTAGGTATCGATACCGAATTCAACGCGTATGGGGCCCTTATATCAGTTCTCGCTGTGCCTTATACTCTATCAAGGAACGATCGCTGCTTGCTGGTACCCCAACAACAGACGAGGCTTGGAATAGTTTTCGAGGTCAGTGGAATACAATTCTATCTTAGGATGGATAACGCTCAGGATATTTCCATAGAACGGAATCTCCAGCCGCAAAGGATGTCGCGTTAAGATAGCCTACGTAAGAAGAAGCTCGACGGGTCAGGGGGAAGCTTCTGGACACGTGCAGCCCTCGTATTTCGGTTTCGCCCGCGAGTCGCGTGAAAGTAGGCGGACAAAAAGCCGGGGAAACGGGCGTGACGCGATATCAAGGGGGTCCGTAGGCACTTTTCTAACGAAAGGGGTTCCTCGACGGAGAGATATGGCTTGGGTTTAGCCCCCGGGTCGAACCGCGTCATTTCTTCTCCTCACGTTTTTTTAGATGTACTCCCGCTACGGCAAGTGTCGCCGAGGATTTATAACCCCGACAGCGACGATCGATCAGTGATGTGACGGAAGAATACAAAAACTGAGGAGAGCTTCATCATCGCCTTTTTGTTGTCAGTCACATTATAGTAACATTTGCATTTGAATCGGGGCGGATTTGTACATAGGCTAACTAGGCTGCAGCCTAGGGTGGCAAATTTTGGATGATAGGAATTTACAAAAATAGCAAAATGTTTTAAAATTGTATTCTTTCATCTACAATAATAGCATAGATTTTTATTCTAAAGTAAAATGTCTATCTATTTTCCCTAACACCGATAGTGAAGGGCGGGCTTTAAACACTTTTTTCATGTAGCAAATTAGTAATAACTGTTATGTGAGTGGCCATATTAATTAATTGTCTCGAATCTTTTAAATTAAAATATTTTATGGTATTTCCCGAAAAGGCCGGCAGACGCTTCTTAGATAGAATAATAAAAAAATAATAAAGAATATTCTAAACTTTCCTGTCAACGGCCAATTTTTTCAGAAATTACTTCTTCTTCTTTCTTCTTCTTCACTGCGAATTTCCAGCAGCTCTATCGAACTCTATACAAATGGGGGAGCACTGCGGCCATTTCCATCGATATTGCGTTTCCCCGAAATAATCGCGACCGCTTGTTCGCGACAGAATTGGATACCGATCGAGCGTCGCGCAATCTCGAAAGTGTTGCAGGACGTCGGTCGAGTCTGCCGTGAAAAAAGCATCGGGTGTAGGGCAAATCGATGGCCGCGCGATTCCTGCGGGAGCAATAAATTGCGAGACGGGATTCCTCGCGATTTCTTCGACGTACGTGCCCGCCGTGGCAAGAAAAACACGCGAGAATTTTATTAGGGACGGGGCCGGAGGTGCAGCCGCGGGGACTAGTTTCTCTGTGGTCGTTGAAGAAACATCGCCGAGATATACGGGATCAGGCCGATCATAAATCTTCATTCAAAGCGAGAACATCGCAATTAAAATCAACTTACTTGTAGAAACACTTTGTGTTATGTTCGAAAACATTCGCTGTTCTCCCGAGATGAATTCATGTGGCATTCTGTTTGCCGAAAGCATTTCTCATCTGGTTCATTCAAATGTATATTCCTCTCCGGGAGTTCGATAGCTCGAACTTAACTCAACCCGGAGGGGGGTGTTAAGATCTACGCGCCTATACTATAAGGCAGAAAGTTTATATGTTCGTGTGCTCGCCTAAACACTTTCAAACGTTAAACTCTGGGGTGACGAAATGTACCTCAGCTCATTATGCCTGGCTAATCCGGATAAATGTGACTATTTTCAGCAAAAAACTCAGAATCTAAATTCCTGGCGAGGCCGGGTAGTAAAGCTTACTTACGTACAAAATCAAAGGGTAGCTAATATGGAGTTTGTAGAGTTAGACGTATGTACCTACTCTTCTCGTTTTACACAAAAGAAGATTCGTGACTTCGTTAGTGGATATAATATCATATTCTCATATTACGTTTCATATTACACACCTCGGTCCGTGCACTTTGGTGGAAAACGTGGCACGAAGAAAGCGTGGGTACAGATTGAAACGGGAAGCGTTGGGTATGTATTTAGCGGAAAGTGGGAAGCCCGCGACAAAGTCAGCCCGAGGGATTGCATTTTACGTTTGTTAGGAGGTGCATAGAATGGAGGATACCCTCGAGGGGATGATCCTTCCGGCGTGAGACAACTCCCGCTCCCAGCAGAGAGCCAGCATCCCCTAGAGAAAATTCCACGGGATAGTTTCACCCAGCGTTCCTTGGGGATATCGATTTCCTAAGGCTCGTGCTCCTCAAGGAGTATTTACGTCAAACTTCGGTAAGAGTTAGCGCGACCTTCAAAGACCACGTGTGCAGAGACGCGCAAATCGTGAAGAGGAAATCGAACGCGACACGTTTGATATCGGGGGAACGATTCTCGATCTGCTAATGTGGAATAAGTGAGAGTTGCTTTGAAAATGACGGGGAAGCTTTCGTAGAACCCCCGAGATTTGTAAAGAGAGTGATGACTAAAGGGAGTTTCACACTCTAATAGCCATTAGGTAAGGGGCCATTCTTAAATTACGTAAGGGCAATTTTGGCGATTTCTTACCCCCTCATTCTCCCAGTATAAGATTTTATAGTCCAACCCTCCCTCCCGTCCTTACGTAATATTTTTTACATTGTATTTTTTTCAGTTATTGAAATTCTTTTAAAAGTTTATATAATTCATTTCACTCGATTTCGGGAAAACTAAAGTTACTTTTCTGAAACATTAATGATAGAATTTGTATTTAGTGAAAATTAGACTCCCCTAAATTTGATCCCTCCCTTGGAAGAAAACGTGAGAAATTTGCGACCCCCTACCCTCCCGAAAAGCCTTACGTAATTTAAGCACGCCCCCTAAGTAGCTCAACTATCGCGATTAATAAGCACGATTTCTTTACGCAATATGTTACCTTCTACAACTTGACATTTTTGTGGATTTAGTCTACTCTGGTTGGCACACTTATTAAGACGGATTATTTACGTCAGTGGAAGATTATCATTGTCACGTATTCCGCTGGATTTTTCATCGGTGGTTGAACGCGCGAAAACAAAGAATGCTGTAATCTCGAAAATTTCATGCTGTCCTCGCAGAGAAGTGGCTCCCCATATATCAGTCGGCCGTGAAGATTACACAGCGCGTCCATCGATCGAGACAGCTGAAAATTATAGTGATTCGCTGAGAGCGCGAGAAACGCGACACCTCGTGTATTACGTATTCCCTGTCCGCCCTGCCACTTTGACAAATTCGTACGAATCTAGGCAATTTTGGAGTACGGGTCAGGAAACGTTATCCCGGCTCGGTCTCCAAACTAACGAGATCCCAAACAAAGGATTCTCTCGTTAATAATAATAATACCATTAAAACAGAGATGAATTTAATATTACCCAGTTTCATGACATTGTATTCCGTTTCGTAGGGAATTTTCATTGCATTTGCTGCGTCCAGTCGTTAAGCGGGAAATGTCTGTCAACGTTCAAATGGTTTAACACAATTTCTCCTTCTTCTCTTTATTTCATTCCGACTGTCAATACAAAAAGGGTGCTAATCAGTTGAACCCTAAAATATCGAAACTTGATGTCCAGCCGCGGCGGGGGCAAACTTTTATGGCCGAAAGTTTATTCGAAGTTGGAGAACTTTTCTCTTGCAGCTGCTCTCGTGATCAGAGAAGCGAGAAACTATTTAATCGAAAAGGAAGGAAAGAAAGGTCGCCTTCGTGATAGACGAATCCAATGTCCTGCAATTAAATTTGGTAATCTTAATCTTCGTGACGTTTGCAAAGTACGCGGATCTTGCAATAATAATTAAGGAACTGCATCGTCGGCCCCAAATTCTAAAAAAAAAAACAAATTTTCCTATACGCGACTGGATGCAACGTGAAGAAATTCAAAGTTGATTTTCTCGATAAAATCAAGCGCAGTATCGAAACATTATTGCCAAACTTGGGTGGAACACCAGTCGGCAGCAACTCAGGAATTCTTTCCCGTAGCAGTTTTAGTATTCGATTACGTGCTATCCTTGTCGTAGCAGGAGTATTAACTTCCACGAGAATTGATTGTAAAAATTGCTACGGAGGAAGTAGCTCGCCGTCAGCGCCGCGTTTACAAGGCAATTAGAGGACAATACAGGGCGGCGATCATTCGTAATAGCGTATAAATCGTATTCGCGGGAATTGTTAAATCGCGGTCAGATAATACGCAAATGTCGGGCGACTGGACAAAGTGACAGATCTAACGATGCTCGTTAGAACGTGGCAGTTATCGAAGCTCCCTGCACGCATGTGCATTGTGCATACGCGATCGCTTCGACCGCGTTTGTTTGATCCGAACCATGCTGTGGCCTAATAATCGGATCTCGCGGCTGCACAACAGCTTTGACGGCTTGATTGCGACCTCGCCGGTTCGCAGGCTTGTCCCCCGAGGACGATTCCAATCTTTAAGCCTCTACTTAAACTCTTCCACAATCGAAGGAAACTTTGAGCAGAGTTGCGACTTCGTTCAAGCGAGCAGCATTTAATCTCCCGCGAGACACAGACGGAGGAATGGCCCGAGTGGAAGTAACAGCCAAGTGCAGACTCTGTTACATAGCGCGAAGTCGCGGTAAATAGTCGATAGCTCATCGTAATTCTTCCTTATCCGGCACATGGCGAGGAATTTCGGTGTCTGGTACAAGATCGTAACGAGCCATAAACCTCGAGTTGTGGCCAATATATCATTATCTGTCGTAAAGTCCAATTACGCGTAACGTGTAACGTATACTGTCAACCTTATTGGAAATTTAACGACGGAATCGAAGTTATCCGCAATCGTGGCGCGATAGAATTTCGCTCCCGTCGTTAGTTTTATAAAGCTTGTTTTATCGAGCGATAGCGGCGCTCGCGACTCGATTCCCCGCGCCACGCAGTTTTCCAATTTTCGCGCTTTTGAATGGCCAGCAAGTGCCTCGGATGGGACGATGAATTGTTTCGGGGGTTGTTTTTCATCGCGTAATTCGATGAAAGTCGCGGGCAGCGCCGATCTATCATCCGTTCGAAAGCTAATCAAGGCATGTTTCGTCGTTAAACTGTCATAGTGCGGCCGTATGAATTACGGCGCCCTGTAATCGTGTAATTATTTCTCGCTGCAACGAAACGATCAATTGTCATTGATTCACGTTAACCGGTTTGGTGGATTCGTTGCGTGATTCGGTAAATACGGCAAGGCGAATGGGTTAGAACCGATCATTATTGATGTATTAACAGCGAGTAGCTGGGTTAGTGCAATTAGAGGCGTAGTAACTGTTGCAGTAAGCGAGGTTACAAGTTAATGGGTAACGCGTGCTCGTTAGGGAACACGTGTCAAGCTGTTAGAATCATGGAATGTAGGTAGAATTGCCTGTCAAATGGTTCCACAAAAAGCATATTATTAGTATGAACCCTGAAAGATATGTATACATTAAAAAGTTAGCTGAATTGGGTACTGCATCCCTGCCTTTAACAGCTTACTGCAAAGTTAATACGAGCGACACCACCCTAGAGATAGGCTCATTTTATAGAAAACACTTCAGTGAATATGCTAGTATTTTTTTAGAATTTTTAAAAGGGAGATCTCGAGCCGAAATTTGCAAAATAAGAATGTGTTTGTAATTTTCATTGTTGCAAAAATGATTTATCAACCTGGGAAAATATTATTCAGGAAGGGCGATTCTTCTTGATCAAAATAAAAAAGGAAACAAGTAAGTACAATGAATAGTTTCCGAGATAAAAATCTATGAGTACAAACCGCTTTGCTTACACGAAAATAGGTAAAAATCGCAGGATTCGAAGCACTGTATTTTTTAAACAATTTCAAAGCCAGCGAAATGATGACTTAAACCTCCCCTAATTTCGCATGGTCTACATCATATTCCATTTCGAACAAACTTCCCGATATCGAGGGAAAAAAGTAATCGATTTGGCGTGGAATGGTACGTATAGAGAATCTATTAGTGGGCGCAAAATCAAGAGGTGACGGTACTGAATCCCGTTAAAGTGCGGAGCATAATATTTGCGAGAAGTCCCACCTTCACTTGCCAGTGAATAGTATAAATACCACGAGGAAATCGTATCCATCCGATGAGAAATAGGAAAAGAAGAAAACGTTAGCGAAAGAGTCACAAGAATCTTGACGCGAAGAATGCGAATTTATTTTCTTTTTTATTTAAAAATTATTCATTTTAATAAGAGAATCTCTAATTGAATACCTTGCAGTAAGAGGGGTGCAACTCCAACTTTACCAATATGGAGTAATTGAAAAAAATCTGTTTACAAAATTATTGCTCTGACTTAACATTAGAAAGAGAACCCTAAACGAAAAATATATATTTTCACACAATAAATAGTAGTTATTGAGTTGGTAAGTTTGTATTTCTTTTTCGGCGAATTTTTCAAGTCTCGAGCTGCACAAAACAAAAATATTCCGCGAAAAAGGTTCAAAAATTGCAATAAATCGCTCATTTGTTATCGGATTTCCATCAAATATCCACCAAACGATGTAGAATTTTTTTACATGATTACATTACACGTCGTAACTCCAAAACCGTCCAAAATAGAGTTGCACCCGTCTTGGTGCAAGGTCTTCAATTATCTTGAGTACTTTCTCTTGAAACTTCCTCTGACTAAAAAAATGTACGCGCTTTCTGAATGAACCATCCACCGATCTCTGTTATTAGAATATTATAAAGTGAACAATATATCTGAACCCAGCAATAATAACAAGACGCACCTGGGAGTCAAAATATCCCTTTTGCGAGGAGTAAAAAATAACACAGAATAATATTGCATTTAGACGTTTTTTGGGCGTCGATTACGGAACTCGAATTTTTTCCAAAAACATGAATCGGTTCTTGGTGGACCTATCGCATATTCTATCAACAACCATACATCGCGTTTTATTCCAACTAACAGCAATAAGGCACTTCAATAACGTAATCCGACTGTCAACGAAGGTAAACGAATCACAGGATATTCGCGGTGTATCTTAAATTCTCCGCTCGAGTAGAGGAAACGTGCGCGCGCGCGCGCGGCGAGGACATAAAATTAGACCCCTATAGCCGCCGCATTAAAAATAATGCGAGCGTTACGGGAACGGATTGCAGACAGTCCAGACAGGAAAGTATGCCCCCGCGGATGATAAATGCCCCGTGTTATCGGCGCTTTTCCGCGGACGTTATTAGTTTGAACCGAGACGCTAACGAGTAAGCTCCGCTCCCAAGGAATGGCAACTCAATCACGCACGAGCCACGCGGCCGTTCCCTTCGAAAGCGAGAAATATTGAGCACGTCCACTCGCTGTCACCCCTTTCGAATAATTACGCCGTTTATCGACTGCGATCGCAGCCGACCGTAAGTGAAACTTTGAGTGAACCTTTCGCCAGGTCGATAACGGACAAGCTTGTTACCTGGCGGAAGTGGAATCTCTGAACAGTTAATCTGTTCGCGAGCAAAAAATTATGAGAACGGTCCTCGGGGCCATTGCTCCGTCCAAGTTGGACCAGGAGTGAGGCTCAGGCATCCACTAATCGGCTACGTTGATAAGGGACGAATACCGCGAGGGAAGATATATTGCCTAGACAAAAGAGAAGGTCTTTTTCTTTCCTCTCTGCCCTACGACTGAAACGGCGGGGATCTTGGGCGTTCAGTCTCTCTGAGCGACCGTAAACAACTCCATCGTGGTCTTCTATCTTCGGGATCATGGGGGACGCAATCTAAACCCGTAAAAACGTCTTGCCCGGCCTCCGTTTCCGCGGTTTTAATGCGCCGCGGTCCACTTTTATTGGACACTTTCGCAATCCCTTGCGGTAGGTATCGCTGGGTCTGGGAAAATTTTAGGAGAGATTAATAGCTTGTATATTTCTCTCTCGCGAGTGTTGCTCGTAATTTTGTTGTTTTATTAGCGAACCGATCGCGGAGTATACCTAACTGAAATCTTTTTAATTTTCCTGGCGTCCTCGTGGAATCTTCTTTTAGAACTCTGTTCCATGTTTAATCGAATACTGGTTTGTCCGGTATCTCAAGGGGTGAACTGTGTGATCCCGTAATTTCATGGTGTAATCACAAAGATACGTTAATCCCTCATCTCAGCTTGTGTTTGATCGACCGTGATGGCCCTGCGCTCCCCTTTTTTGTCAAGGCGAGTCTTTGCAAACAATATTTACCGAGTGGAAACCAAGCCTTCGTGACGGATGTTTACGAGAAATGCCTAGCATGTTGTTAGCAATTGTTAGCATAATTTAGCTGGAGGAACAATGCACTTAACGGTCCGTATTGAAGTTTCATTTAATTAAGAAACCTCGCATTGTGTAACTTTCACGAATCGCTAACACGCCGTCTAATAATTTTGCCACCGAACGCACCATTCCGAGCAAACGTTCGGTCCAAGTGCACTTTCTTTGCGACTTGATCAAATTGTCTGTCGCAAGCTTTTCGCTGCCAAACATTTGTACAACTGTCTCATTCGATTGCAGTCACCTAACTTTGATTAGTAGTCGACCTCACGTGGTAAGGCCTTTTCTTCACGAATCACTGGCCTCCAGCTACTGACCTGCAGCTCGCAATTATTTCAATTGTAAATCTATGTCAGAAATAACACATTTGCCCCATAAATTAAAATTCTTTAATTAGTAGGTATCGTTAAGTATTTAATATTGTGGTCCATTTTTGGTCCCCACAGGCCCAGAGTTGGACATTATCCGAATAATTTCGAATAGGAATTGCCAATAAAATGAAGTTATTCGAGAATTACGAATAATTTTTTATTCGAATAATGCCCAACTCTGCACTGGCCAAAGATTGCTCATCACTAATTGTAAGTAGATTAGGGTATTGCCATAGGTTCCCATCTACAACGCTTCTATTTCGTGAGGAAGAATTACTGTGGCTGAACCAGCAGCATCTCAACTTTAATCCAAGTGAAATGAGAGACTTGCACCACCTTCTCTTGTAGGATACCCAAAATTGATGTCCAAACAGCTGAAAGATGAGGCGTCAATGTAAACACTTGTCCTCTCAAATTTTTTATCTCCCAGAAAGCAGTTGAAGTATCAGGGCAATTAGCCTATATCTTTCTCAAACCAATTAATCTATCCCTTCCGATTGCACAATCTTCGAAACTCGAGTAGCTCCATAAAACTTGCCCATTAACGCAATCGTCGGAGCACGTGTCCCTCTATTCTCGTCCCAAAGTACACCGAGAAGACGTCTCTCGAAATCGATGACCCTCTGCTGCAGCTTCTCGTTGGAAGTTCGTTGCTCAGAGATTCACGGTTTCTGGAATTCATCTAGCCAAACGTCGCAGATGAACGGCCAGCCGAGCGATTCCAGACCGCTGCGAACGATCTCGGCACGGTTAATTAAAGCTGGTGTCGTTGATCCGACGATTGATTTCACAGTCGTCGGGGTGAACGGGCCGACGCGGCGCGACGCCGGCGAGCCGCGGCGAACGGAGGAGGGAAAACAGTACGTGGCTGGAAGCGTAACCGCGATTTATGGCACCGAAACCTCGGACCATCGGGAAACTTGCCCCAAGCGATGGATCGTAACGACAGATGAGATTACCCGTCGACGCGACCTCGACCATCGCAAGCTCTTTCCTCGCCGCCATACATGCGACGCGTCCACTGCGTTGGGACGTGTTCTTTGTAGATAAGCTACGGAGCAGCCTCGTTGCGGCCGCGCAAGTAGAACATATCTGACAAGTGTCACCTTTCAAAACCGTACGTTATCGCCCAGAAACGCGCGACACACAATGTGACGTTTACCTGTCTCCGCTGAATATAACGAAGTTAGAAATTCAAGGTCCGCGATAATTAGACCCGCGCTCGCGTGTGTTGCTTTCGCGTGGCGTCCGAATAGCAGCAAAACTGGAGCTTTTGTGTAATAATGGAGGTTTACCAGAGCGTCCAGCGCGGTGACGTTTGCCATCCGATTCCGCAAAGGGATCACCTTGCGAACTTAATTTTACCATACCCCTGTTCCCGGCACCGCGTCAATGACCCCCTTCCTCTCTCGCGCATTCCTTCTTCTTCATTTTTCTGCGTTTGTTCCGTTCTTTTCGGCTCCGCGCATTCCTAGTAAAAATAAGCGAGTTCCCCGTTGGCGGTGTTCCTGCAATCACCTCCACGGCGCAGAGTCAGACAAACGGCACTTTTTTGCGTCAAAATCGTAGAAATTTTGATAGAAATAAGACAGCGGGATGAATCTTTTTCGAGGTTGAAGCTAAGACGTTGCAGAATAAGAGAAATGCATTGGGAGAGTACGACAAACAAGCTTTGACTATGAAAAGCAATGTCAAAGAAGATTTGAATTCAGCGCGTTAGAATCTATACTGAAGGTTTAACTGTACGTTATAACGGGAAAGCGTTAACACCATAATGAACCGAAATTTTGAGGGGTTGGGCGGGAGGGTGCGGAGATCACTAATATTAAATTTTAGCTTCGGGTATTTGTTAGTTTCTGAGATATTAATAAAAAACTTTCGGCATAATAAATTGAAATCTACCTATACAGACGTTACCAACACAACCATCTTCGCGGACGAGAGTGGAAGAAACCGGAGTGTACGCGTACACGACTTTCGACAACGCTGATGTATAGACATACGGTAACAAAAACTGAATGCGAATTTGTTTGAATAAATAAATGTATGTTAATCAAAACGTGTCGACCATTTCCAACATCTGACAGATTTACTATTGAGTTAGGTTTTGCTTATGAAACTCGGATATTATTGCTGGTGACTTATTCCGACACAACGCATTCCACTTCCCAACTTGCCCCGGGTATTAGTATTGGTTGGGGCTAGATTAGAGGATACTAAAAACGAGACTGTAGTTACAAGCATCGCACGATGAGGTCAATATCGCTATTGTATCGTCGGCTGTGAAACAGTCGACGGTAACGAGAAGATGATTGTATTAGTAACGTCTGTACAGGCAGATTTCAATTTTCAATATAATGTAAACGCACCAATATATGAACACTTAAGGCTAATGAACGAACACTTTTATAGAATTGTGTTTGCAGCGCGATTTATTCCACGTGCTGCAAAAATTCTTCGGATATGAAGCAAGAAATTAAAAGAAGTCTCGAATTAATTAGTTACTTGTTTTAATAACTTATTTTACTCATTTCAAGATAAAATGTCCGTTCACTGGTACGTGTTCATTTACTGGTACATCTACCCTATTATGCCAAAAGTTTTTTATTAATATCTCAGAAACTAGTAAATACCTCGAAGCTAAAATTTTATATTAGGGGCCCTCTTCCCCACCCTCCCAATCCCTCTAAATTTCGGTTCATTATGTCAGTTGGGTTGTACCGTAGTTATATCTTTTTCTTAAAAAATGTCAACTTTGACATCGACTTACAAGGTCAAAACTTGTTTATCATACTTTTGCACGCGCGGTGGTCCTCGAGTGTCCGCGCAGGACAGGGCCAATAAAAGGTCAGTCCACAGGACGAGATTGCTGACAGCCAGAGAAAGCAACGCGGGTATAGAGGGAGAATACTGCTTCCGAGTCGATCGACGCGACGGTCCCCCAAGGGATCCGCGATCGAGACGTCTGCGCGACGTCCACTCAAGATCCTCTCCCACCCACCCTCCGCTCGGAGATTCTCCTTTGATCCTTGGAATCTGTTACTAGTCAGAGGTCACTCGATCCTTGCACCTTGCCTCGAGCTTTTTACCATATCTCGTAAAAGTGTCGCGCACTGGAGTACATAATCTCTATGATAAATGACGATGCAATAACCACAACAGGCTGATGTGTGCATATTTAGCTGCGAGTTGATGAACAGCGCCGGGTCAGCTGTTTGCAAAACAGTAAACATTCGCCAACTCGCGATAGCAAGAAGTCTTCGGACTGCAGTAAACATCGTTTCCGTTTTATTGCATTTCTTCACATTGCTTTTTGCATTTTAAACGAGAGAGTGTGGAGGGGGAGGAGGGAAACTGCGCGCGGACTTTTTGTCGCTAGTGCATAAGTACCTACGTGACGAAAAAAGTGAGAGAAGTACGTACTAGTAGTCTTCGCGTGCAAAGAATTCTCGAGGAATTGATTCGTCGCACGGTCGGTTCAATTCGAATTTCGATTTGCTATTCTAATTCTCGACACCCTCGCCGATCTTTTCATTCATTTTCTCCGTTCCGCCTGACGCACTCCCACGCCCTGTCGGATTCCTCGGGCCGCGTCGTCTGACCGGGATCGAGAGGGTGAGAGAGAGGAGGCCGCGTATTCCTCCTGGTGATCGTTTTATCGCGGCTCTCCTTTCGCCAGCAACGAGATTCATTGGATCGGCCGTGGGACGGTCGTTTAGTGGCAAATGGCGCGCGTGTGACTTTTCGGGCGCGTGCTAGACACGTGTCACGGGGCCGCGTAGAAAAGGAACAGGTGACAGGACGGTGCGGCTCGTCGCTGACGAATTACCATGGACATCAGACAGGCGCCCGTTTTAATTCGATCCCCGACGTTTCCTGCCGTGTTTTGGCTAGCAGAGCGTCGACCACCCCGTGTCGTGCCGTGCGTGCCACCGTCGCGCGCTCCTTCCCCCGACGACATTTAATATTCCAACCATCCTCTTTCGAAATTTAGCCGGGAATAGAGCAGAGGTGCGGCCTTCGAATAGCGGAATCACAAGCATTCGAGGGTGCTCGACCCTTTATAAATACCTGCCACTCCATGTCAACTTGGGGATCCAGACGAATCGGCGAACGTCAGAGGTATTAGTACAACCCCTGGCAAAAAAGGTTCGAACCAAACGCAACGTTACGAAACTAACGAGCAGTACCAATATTTTTTTATGTATAAAATGCAACGGTACACGTATGAAAAGCTTGGTAATGTTAAATTCGGATATTTTAAAGTAAAAACACTAAAAGTAATTCGGTATCTCGCTTATTATGTAATTAAAAATATAGGAGAAACAAAATGTTGCTTGAAAATAAGTATGGAACATTCTGAATTTGCAAAGAAATTTACAATAATTTATTAAATATATATATTATGTACCTAGTATTTTGTGACGTTCCCAAATAATCAAGATTTCACACTGTGCTGGCGAAATTGGTTTCGATGACAACTTGGTGTCTTCTAAAATTTAATTCTTATTTTTTGCTTCTCTCTGGTGTATAAATTCTTTCCAGAGCGCCCATCAATTTTCGATTGTACTTAAATCTAGGCTATTTGCTGACCATTTTATGATTTGAAAGCCATTTTGTTGCAAGTATTCTTGAATATTTTTGCTTCTATGGCAACTTGCATTGTCATGTTGGTAATAAAAATTATCCAAATTCTTGAACCTCCGGTCTAAATTCGGTATTAAAGATCCATGTATTTCCAAGCAATATTCTGTTTCTTCGATATTTTTTATTATATAATAAACGAAATTCTTGATTATTATTGTTGCTTTAAATTAAACTAGACCAATTTAACATTACCATGCGTTTCATGCGTGTGCCGTTGCATTTTATATATAAAAAAATATTGGTATTACTCGTTGAGTTTCGTATTTTTGCGTTTGGTCCCAAACTTATTGCCGGGGGTTGTAGAATCGCACTGGACAAGAAGGTGCGAGAATATAAAGGAAAAACATCGAATGCAATAACATCGGAACAAATCAATCTCGAATTAGGTACGCTAGATTTTTGCAGCGTGGGAAGCTCGCGTCACTGTTTTACTTCAGCACGGTTCACAATTTCTCGTATCAATCTTCCGTTGGGAGGTTAAAAATAGGAGTCGTTAGCGATGCTCGATCATAAATCGAGTGCCATTCTAAGGCAGAGAGAACGGACCATCCGGAATTCTCCGCGCAACTCTCTTCGCTCTTAGATCTCCACCGGAAATTGTTTCGTTGAACGGTTGACGTGCAACGTGCCGTTGAACGAACGAGGAAGCCGAAGAGCTGCTTACGAACGAGTCTGCCGTATTTGGTGCGCGGGCAGGTCGGAATCGAATTGACGAGGAATCTAAAGTTTCCTTGGGACGGAATTGTCAATAATTGCTTCGATTACAAGCGAACTTCCATTACCAAATACTATTCTGCTACGTTTCGCTGCTGGAGCGCTCTGTTATCCAGATAGAATAACAATGAAGCAGGCTTCTCCTCAAAGCAACAAAGGCAGAAATTAAGAGTAAGGGGAAAAACAGGGAATGTCACAAAATATATAGTTTCAAATTGAGTTTTAATACTTTAGTCCTTTATACCCTAATTAGGCGTCAGGAAAAATAAGCAATGAAACAATAATTGTTTTACATTATTTTAATAATTTTTTAAATTTGAACAGCATACTGAAACGAAGTAAGAAATGTTCACTTCTATTACTATCGACACAAGGAAAGCCACTCATTTTATTAATTATAATTCAACAGTTTTGTAGTCCCAGTTAACACCAACAAAATATGCTACAAATCGCGGAATGACGAAAAATGGTAATTCCCTGTTTTTTCCCGTTACCCTTCAAATAAGCTCGCAACAGTTTCTCTCGCGGCGCATAATTTCGACCACTATCTCGCATCGTAAAAAGTAGTTGGAATCGACTCGTCGTAAGAAAGCTCTCTCGATTTCCGAGCTGTGCTACCGTCCCCTTGTTCCAAGCTACAGAGGGATTTTCGTGGAGAAATTTATGTTGCCAGAGATCGCGATGAAATGAAAGAAACGTACAGGACGTAGGAAGAACGCGAATCCGACGTTATCACAGTTTTCCATTATGTTCCTCCTCCGAGTACCGTAAATACGTCTTGGAGAGGTCTCTTCTAAACTTCCCTTTGTCGTAGCCTCTCTCAATCTAACGGACAAGGCACCAAAGAGATAGGAGGGTGTACGTTTGACTCGCTGACGACATGGTGAAATATCTTTTCGCGAAAATAACGAGGCTGCTGCTACGTCGAAACGGAGGCACGCGCGAAACGAAAGCAAATGAGGGATATTAGCGAAGCTTTTATCAAGCCCCAATGAAAAACATGTAAACAACGTTCTGCCATCGTTGTCGTTCTAATCAGAAATTATCAGTGACAAGAAACATCATTAACGCAAATGTATTTTAGCTGCTCGCTGGGTTTTTTCCCAATGTTTCATGCATGAGCAGGTCGAGCCAGTTTCAAATTCGATTTCTGAATATGTATATTCAGATATGTAAAACACCCGAACGTTGCACCAATGCGTTCTACGCGCCAGCGGTCCGTTCGAGCGCGGAACTCGAAATTCCCAATGATTCCCCATTTTCGCGATACGGATCGAATAGTCGGAAGTATTATTTATTATTATTATTACTCATAGACGGGTTAAAACCCATTACATAACAAGAGTACATAACATTTTGTGTGTGCATAGATTGAATAAGAAAATAAATATATAATAATATACCCAAGTATGAAAGAAAAATGGAAAATAAAGGTGAAGAAGGAGAAAAGAAAAATGAAACATGTACAATGAAAATTTATTTAAAATTGTTTCTTTCCATATGCTCGAATATTTTACTTTTCGTTGTAGATAATGTATCATACCTTAGGCGGGTAATTTGCTCGTGCATTTTGTATTTGCTTTGCTAATTGACGGACTAATGGTAGGATTAAGTATACACGCTTGCGATCGGTAAATTATAGAGGGTAGAATTTGCTCCCACGCAGTAGTCAGTATAATAATATATGTATAAACTTATTTATTTAGCGGTTCGATTTTGCGTGATAGTGATTCACATTACTCATTCATTTGGAATATAAATAGGATCCTACATTAATCCTGTTGAAATGAATCACGATTTCCTCTGCCGCTATTGCAGAGGAGATGCTCGTTCATATTTGTGACGCGTGTCGGGATAAAGGGTAATCGAGGCTCACGATCTTATTATTGATATTACCGGTTTGAAGTAGAAGAACAACGCGTAAAACTTCGCCCGTAAAGATGGGACTGAGAAAGGTAATAACAGGATTTCGCCTGACTAATGGTTATCTCCTCTGTTTTTCGCAAAACAGGAGCGAGTTAGTCGCTTACGATATTGGAACGAAGAGCTGCGATTTACTGCAATAAACTTACTCTGCACGTAAACGCGGCAAAGCGTATTTTACTATTCTCGGTGTGTACCGTGTGCTCCCAAAATCTTCGAACACGTAGGGCTGATAATCTAAACACATTTGTGGACACTTCACTCTTTTTTCACATTTTATTTTTATTTGATGTGTAATGAATGTGGAAGTAAGAAGAGAAGATAATTAAGTTTAGAAAAACAGAAATAACATCTGTGCGTATTTATGTTTCCCATTTTATTGCATTCTGTAACTGTATAAAATAGAAATATCTTTCAATTCTCTTTGCTCTATTTTTTTAAGTAAAAAGTTAAAATTAACAAGTTTAAATGGAAAATTAAAAGTGTTTCTGCCAACAAAAGATAAATATTAAAATTTTGATTTTCTTCAGTGCAAGTAGTAGCACAAGATGTTCAACTAATTATATGTATATTCCATTGCAAAATGTAGATGCGGTGAGAATTTTGCGTAAGGTGCGGCAACTCCCCCATAATTACCCTATATCGAGTCTAAAATAATGGTTTCAGTTACAACTGAGCTGTAACCTATTCCAGGTGTAAACCGCGTAGTTCTAGGCGAACATTTCAACGTTTAGTCAGGATTAGAGTTACCTTCACGTTGAATAGAAATCGCGAACCGCGCAGCAGTATCTAGATAGATGTGTGTTTTAAGACCCTTGACGAAGCGTCGGTAAAGTCGGTGTATTCCTCGAAAAGGGTGTAGCTTGCCCCGAGGAGCCTCTGAACAGTAGCAATTCGTAGCGCGGAAGCCTGAAATATCTCACCAGTGGATATTTAATCCACCAGACATATATTTCCAAGAAAGGTGACGGTCTCGACGCAGCAAAGGCACTTTATAGTAGCATTGTACAGTGGCTCGTCTCTGTGCAATGTTAATCAAGCGACCAAACGCTTAATATGAATGGAGGTTGGGTTAGCTGCGAGCCCAGCCACGCGCATCTATTGTTCACTGAACACGCGTAACTGTACGAAACCACCTAGCGCGTTAATCACTGCTTAACCTTCCCAGACCCTAAGATGCCTACATTTACATCAAGCAAATTTGCATGAAGCAATCTCCTCTTCTTAGGGGCATTACGCCGATTACGGTGTACAGTGGCTCCTCGAGCAAACTTCTGTTTACACCCGGCTGCGATCGCCACGCGACTCGCTGGCCAGAAACTAAACACGAAATTCAACGAGTTGAACAATTGCCGCGAGGTAACGAGGTGATATCAGAGGTCGGCGCGCGTTAAATCTGCACCTCTCTTAAAATCTGTATCATCTGAGGATACTAGCAATAAGTAGGCAGCCGTTTTCGTCGAAAATGAAGCGTGTCTTTTTTAATTAATTACGAAGAATTAAATTGAAGCTGACAATGAGACTTGTTCTTTGACGTAAAGTCTATTAAGTTCATAAGCTTTACAAAAATAGTTTTGCAGCGATAACTGCAGAACGGAGGTCCCAATCGATTCAAATTAAATTCGAGCATGTTCGGAAAATGTGTAGTTTCGGCCTGAACCTAAATTGAAGTTAATAACAACACTGATTCTTTACGAAAAGAAACTAAAACCTCATTTTTGTTTACCGAGAAACGTCCCTTTTTGAAAAATCACCATTTCGTATTTGTTCAGTAGAGGAGTAGTACATAAAAGTAGAGACACCAAAAGCCAAAATGAAATAGTGCCAAGATAGTGTACGAGCAAAAGGAATAGGATAAAATATAATAGAAATAATAGGAGTTAACGAGAACTGTTAACCGCCTTACTAGCAGAGTGCTTGAAAGAGTATAATGAGTGGCAGAAAAAATCCACTAAATGCGCGACAGAATTGGAAGTTCTACACAGTCTATTAACACAGTTGTTCATGCCATAAGTAGTAGAATGTTCACACAGCATAAACAGTGGAGTATTCCTTAACACTCTGGGCGGTACATCAAGTTCAAATAAGCTTAGAAGCTCCTTTTGCTTCTTTCTTAGGTTCAGTGCAGAACCAGCGGTATTCTCAAGTAGAATTTACAAGCAGGTCGCTGAATTTCGTTTTGTTTCGTTAAAATCTCAGCAAAACAAAAGAAACCTTTTCTAAAAGACCACTTTAATCTGTATTTTCGTCTGTATTTTCGACTAACAAATTTTTAAAGCTTACGATGGTAATAAACATTGTGTGAGTGGGAAAGTCTCAGTTTCAATTTATTTCTTCTTAATTAAATGAAAAACAAATTCCTCATTTTGGACAGAAACGGCTGCCTAAGTAGTACCCTGAAAGAACGCGCGCGCTTCCTTGTAGCTGATTAGCGCTCTCGCTTTCGAAACGGGCTCGTATTTATAGGGCGGCGTGTTTTCTTTAACTCACCTGGTAGAAGTAGAAGGAGTCAATCTCTTCCGTGGCGTTCCCATTCCGCAGCGTGACGTTCAAGTTTTCCGGGAAGCTGCCGAGCTGATACCCAAACTGATCCCTCTGGATCAGCCCGTCCAGCAGGAGCAAGGTCTGATTCCGATCGGTCACCCGTTCCCCGTCCCGTTCCTCGGACATGTCGTCGCTACTCGTTCCGAGCTGGTCGTCCCCTGGTCTCGACGCTCACGGACTCGAGCTTCGCCGCGAAAAATTCATCTCCTGGCTGAAATCCCCGGCTAAGCGTCCGATGACTTCATGTCAGCTGATCTCGCCCGTCCACTGGGCTCCCGGTTACAGCCTTTTCGATCCATCTACACGCATCTCCGTGCCACCGACACGCCCGTGTCTGCGCGTTCAACAAGGTAACCGTGCGTTAGTCATTTTTCGGGCATTCACTGAATTGGGCAAGGAACCGCGAGGGGGACTTTCAGGAATAAGGAGATCATTCGGTTTTCTGGCTTGGTTCGAGTTCGATTGGGACAGAACGTCCATGCTATTTAATGAAACCGGTGGCACCTCTGCTCGAACAGAGACGCTAGCTGATTTAGCTCCCAATGAAGACTTGACTGCCGAGCATATGGTTTAGACGGTGAGCGGAGACTAAAGTCAGATAAAAAGCTACGCCGGTTTTTTTACTCGAGATGAATATAGCTGGCACAAGGAGGCGCAGGGCTAGCACGTAGCTACTTGACCTCTGCGATGAAGGCTATCTTGCCGGTAATCCGTGAAATCGAGGATTCAAAGGAAGCTTATTCGCGGATTCGATTCGACGGCGCCGCGAGCGGGAACAATGAAACGCAAGGGCCAGCAGGAATCCCATTAAAATCGTTGTATGGGAACGGTGAAGCGTTTCGTACACGAGGATACCGTGGTTTCCATCAAAGGGGTCCATTAACGGTCCCGAATGGACGAAGCTGCTGGTTGCTGAACGATCAAAGTTATCGTTGACGTAAACGACGTCCACGAGGCGCGGGGCAAAAATGCAAGAATGGCCCCGGGGACTTCGGTATCCCTCGCGGGCAGAGGGTCGCGACGCGGCCAGTTGCAAATACGCCTCTGAAAAATCCGGATTTGCGGAAGAGGGGAACCTGTTTCAGGAGGAATAACGTTTCCACGGTACGTGGGAGCGTTTCGTTATGGCGGCTATATTTCTCTCCGGCTGACCTTTGCGCGATACATCCGCCAAGTGGAGGCGAAAGAGAACAAAAGTCACTCTCCGCGAGGTATGACCACGCAGCAGGTATAATACGCGCTTGAAGCCCGATCGATCGAGATAATGCAAGCAAAGAAATTTTCATTTCCCTGCTTTGGCGGATTTTTTATCGGAATCCATGTAGATTTATTCATGAAAGGGCACACTTCGCGGGGAAGGTGTAATTATTGGCGGAAAAATACGTGGGTGTTCGATGGAGTTATGTAAATTTCATGGGAACAGGTGTAATTTGTAGCTTACGGGCATTATTGAAAATGGGGACTTTGCGGTGGTCGAGATTATAGGCAGTAATTAGCGAAGTAACTAGGGAACTGACTAGAGAGAGCTAACCGCACCAGGAAATGTTTGAGATGTACTTATCACTTCTATCGATCGACCATCTCGTTCATCCTCCGTAATGGAGAAATTCCAATTGGATGATTATTCTTCTTCACATCTCGTTATCATTAAAAGCAATCTGAATTCACCGAGAGCTATTCAAATTCCCTGAACACATCAAAGGAAGATTGAAATTCATATTTTCCCTTAACACGTGAATTTTCATTTGAATAGAGACATGGAACTCGGAGAGAAATAATTGCTAGGCTTCACTTTTGAAATAACGTGTACCTATTTTCATTTCAAAATAGAGGTCTGATTTGTACATATTTTCTCTGTCATGATATGAAACAAATATTTTAACGAATAATACGTCTCGCGTGATTAATTATTTCGGAGGTCCAAAAATCCAATCAACGGTTCAAAGTTTCAAACATTAATTGAATTGCAGCAATGGGAAGTTTAACGTACACAGGAATTATGGTAATACAATTTATGTGGAACAAAGGTCTGGTGTTGCTGCGAGGTTTTCATTTCTATTATCGTTACACATCTTTATTTGCGAATGCTAATATTTAAATGGAAAAGTTGGGTAATACGCGCGTTATCCTTTCGGTGGATATTATTTCCCCGCCCGATAACAGCATTATGGAAAATTATTCTAGAAACGAGCTTCGAGGACGAATCGTCGCGGAGAAGTGTCCAAGTCACCTTACTATTCCTGAAGCCTTTGATCTCTGTCGTCGATAGATTTTCCAATAAAAATACTTTTTTCTAATAAAAGCAAATTGTTGGAGATTGAAAAAAATGCGAAAAGAGCGCGCAGCATTGAATCCGTGACAGAAGTCACATCCTATCCGACAACAAAGAGAACGAATCAAAGCGGAGAAAAAAAAATGGAGTTCGACACATTTATTGAAAATCTGGCTGTCCTTCTATCTCCCCCTCTTTTCGTTTTAATTCAGATAACGGTATTTCCGCGTCCTCTTTTTGCTAGTTCGATTCAGGGATCGCGACAGGGAGATAATATTCATCCTGTCGCGCCTTTCTCCATTTTGCCCAATCAATGGCCGATCTCGCTAAATTCCTAACAAATCTGCTTCCGTGAATAAATGGTATCCGATGAATTCTTCGTTAATGAACTCTTCCTTTGTGCTGCCATCCACGAGTGCCACTCCGAGATGACTTAATCACTTGCGTTTAACGAGAATTTAGAGTTTAGAAATCTAAATTAGAATTTAGAAGAAAATAGAGTAATCTACTACCATGAAAATTTGTAAATGCGGTGCAACCTAGCAAGCGAAGGAATTAACTACCCCCTTTAATGCAACAAGATCATAACCACGAAGCACGACAGGGTTACCTCGGTATCCACAATCGAAGGAATCGAAGTGCACAACGCGATTCTGGCAAGGAGCAACAAACGCGTTGATAATCTCAATGGTCCCGCAACAGGTTACGTACTTTTACCTACCTCCCCCGGCCAGAGGTGATATCTCGACGTGGCTGCATATTGCGTTTCCCATGTGACCGATTAAACTCGTACCCGATCGCGCAGACGGTTATCGACTCGATTGAAACGAGCGCGATCTGTTCGCGAGGGGAAACTGATTGGAACGCGTTGCACCGCGATCAATCGGGCCACCTAGTCCCCCAAAACGACGTCCCTCTTCGTTCCACGAAAACCAAACTCACAACGACATCGCAAAACAAAAATGGAAGCAGACAGGTAGAGCCAAAGGAGCCGTAAGTTGGCGAGAATTTCAAAATTGATTTTTTCGAAAATGAAGCGCGATATCAAAAAATTGTATTCTTTTTTCTCGACTTATTTATTTGGTATAAATCGAAAAGGAAGAGTGACTTTTTCCGATATCGCGCTTCATTTTGAAGAAAATTGACTTTGAAATTGCGTCCAGTCGCATATAGGAAAACGTAGGTACCTGTAGCGAAACCTGGCCACTTTCTACTTCGCGTTTCGTTTCGGCTGACCCCTGACCACTCGCAGCTCTTCTCGAGAGGCGAAAGAAGGAACGATAACAATCACCGGTTAATTACCGAGCAATCAGTGCGACGGAGAGGCTCTACGTCCACGTCTGGCAAATGAGGTATTTCTCGTTCTAACTCGCAGAACCAGAGAAGACCCGTTCCAACTAAGAGGACGCGACGTCTGATCCCGTGCAGCGGGTGCCCGTTGTTTCTTAAGCGGAGCGAAGGAGGGAGCGAAACACACGGCGATCTTATAGATATTAAGAGGAAACCGTTGTGGCTTCTTCACCTTCGACGAGGATCCTCGGGGCCGTTTTTAAGATCGGTGCATGTTTGGATTATCCTTCTAGGCTGCGACGGGTCGCGGCCGGCAATGGTTACTGGGATTCGGGTGGCTGGTCGAGCAAAGGGGCACGGGAGCAGAAGGAGACGGCGGATTTTCGGGGAGAACCGTGGCGGAAACGGAATGAGATCGAACGAGAACACACTTGCTCGTACGACGCGCCGAACGCGACTGCGGCGGCGAACAAACTCGCGGCGACTCCACTTCCCTACTTACACGAGCGTAGACGCTGATGCACGCGTACAGGAGTTCGCGAGCCTCGTACGCATGTGCGAAGAATATCCTGGCGAAACGTGGACGGGTGGAGCCGCGGCAATCTCCACGATCTCGAAAACTTTTTTGAAATTTTCGTTCCGGGCTGTCGCAGCGGATTGTCCCAAAGGAAGTTTAATAGAGGCCGATTCAAACTGAATTAGAGTGGATATCAGGATTCAAGTTGGAACGTTTTATTTCAATAGAAATACGCTACACTGGGTGTGTATACTTTTTGGAAGTGGTGAAATATGGTTGCGAGCAACTCCAACGATCTGGATAGACAGATTGCTTTGAAAACTATCTGTGGCTTTTGTGTTAGGTGGAGGGCAGACCAAGGTAAAGTGGGTTTAGTTTAAAGTTTAAAGTAGAATAAAATTTGTTCTTTTTAAGAAAAATTTGTCAAAATAAATTTAATGTAATTAAGCATCATTATTGACAAATTACGTGCAGCAAATGCTTCAGATTAAGTTACAAGGGAAGATGCCCAAGCCGGAAAATAAACAAATTATGAAACTTTGGTGATACCTATGTAGAGACACCTATGTATAGATACCTACATATATATATATAGTAGTTTCTGTATATATATATATGTATATATATATGTTATTCTTATAACAGAAACTACTAGTCAGAATTTTGCATGTCTGACAATGAATGGTGAAGTAAATCCACCGAGCGAGTAACAAACAATTTAAAAAGTAGCATGCATATAAACGTAATCAAAAAGCGGAAGACTTTGAACTCTCCTTCCATATTTACAAGTAGGTGTAACGATCACTCTTGCGTCAATGGAACTTAACATTCCGAGCATCAGGAAAGCCATACTCTGCCACGTTTTAAAACTCAATTTGTCAAGATTATCGACGACGTTCCCAGCACACATTCCAAAAAGTAATTTAGTTGCGGCGGGAGCAGCGTGGGAGGAGAAAGAAAAATTCAGCGGGCAAAAAGCAGAGAGGAGAACTCCTAATCGCGCAATTACTATCGGTGTCTCGTTCTCTCCCTTACGCGATTATCACCGCGAACAGTCATTCGATAATCGAGCGGGCCGGGCTCGCCCGTTAATGAGCCTGCATCGAATTACGGGCCCTCACTCGCTGACACGCGTGTCACACCCGAATTTCGTTGCGTGCATCTTGAAAGCGCATCCGAATGCTCGCCGCTTATCAAACGGAACGGAAGCGCGACCACCCGCATTTTCGGCGCGCAATCGATGATAAAACAGTTAGGCGTAGCACGGGAATTGAAATTCATCGCGCGTTACATCTGGCGAACGCTAAAAGGATTCTCATTTGGCTTCGTTTATCAAGCCACGCAACCCTGCCTCGTGCTTTCTCCTCTCGTCTTTATTAGCCGGTCGAATGGTTTTTGAAATTCTCCACCGGGAAAAGAAGAAAGGCGGTCGCCCACCGCAGAAGCTCCGCTCTTAATTTAAAGTTCCTGCGGCGAGCACGCGGAAAATTGTATTCATTTGGCGCTGCACACCGTTCAAGTACCAAACGGCAGAATAAAGTTTTCCGGTGACGCAAATTGAGACCGTTTGTACCATTGTCAGGTAATTTATTCGTATTGTTCCCCTTCCGCGCCAGGAAACGGGCAAACGTCACCTCGTCACTCGTATCTTTTCCTGTGCACCCGTCTCGTGAGCGCTGGTCGTCCCTCTTTCGCGGAAATCCGCGGCTGGTCCCAGCGGAGAATACCTCCAAAGGGAAACGTCCCTCGACTGGGTTTGCCATTAATTGCTTAGTGACGCGTGTCCAACAAATCAGACGCTCCAGCTGATATTGTCATGGCGCACAGTGGCGAATTTGCACTAAATCGTGGCCAAAACTACTTAATATCTTCAATAGTAAGTTTAATTGCTGAAATTAATTACAATAACATGACTCTGGGAAGATAATAATGTACTTTTTTTAATGAATAGTGTTGAATTACACTATTATAATATATTTAAAACAGTCAATTATACATGTTTCTGTTATAATATAAATAAAACATATTCTACTTGATATTTAATCGTAAACTGAGCTAAATAAATAATCAATTAGATACGCCCAAGTGCGCAGGTATGAAAGTTTTCGTAACGAAAACGCAAAATAGATATATCAGAGGCTAAATAAATCTTTCTAACTATAAAGTCGTTTCACTTAATTCCCAAACGCAGTGATTCCCAACCTGTGGGTCGCGAAGTGTTTTCTCTGGGGTCACCACAGGTTTTTTGTATTATTATTAAGTTAGAAGTATATTGTGAAATACCTATTTTTAATGTTTTTTCTTTACCTTATTAGATTTACCTGGTCGGAGGTTAATTGAATATTACAAAAGGGGATCGCGATTAAAAAAAGGTTGGGATACACTGCTCGAAGGGTCTTCGAATGGAAAGTTTTCACGAGGAATTAAGAATGCAACGAATCATGCATGTCATTGAAGTCTCCTGGCCATCACTTTCATAGTTTTCACCTGGAATCCGGGAAAGATTTTCTTCCCTTCACCGTCCACGAAGTCGTCGTAATCTACCTCGAGGAGCACTTCGTAGCCACATCGCGCGGCCAGATTCTGTGACATTGGCGAAGAGAATGCTGTAGATGTAACTGGAATGTTGTATTCGCGTCCTATGTTCTCCCTGGGACAGACATCATTTCGAAACAGCCAAAATGAATTACAAATTAAGTGCAAGGAATTGGAGGCCTCGATACTTGAAGGGAGGAGGAAATTTCTTTCATTAAACGCGACGAACGTAGAGATAGCGCACAGTGGTTTAAAATGCGATTCTAGCTAAGCAAAATTATTTTTGTCGGTATTTTTTCCAATGCAGCGTGCAGAAAGACTCCGACTAAAAATGTTGGTAACGCAGATATTAAAAAGAACGACGGTATAATTGCACAACCCGCGTACCTGGCATTAGGGAACTTACTTTTCTACCCGTCGGGTACCCGGCTACCCGAAACAACTTAAAGCAATTGAATGTTTTATTATCTGTGGTATTGTTTGATGTTAGCCAAAAATGATCGAACAATACCACATTCAATGGCTCGAAGTTGTTTCGGGTAGCCGGGTACCTGACGGGTAGAAAAGTAAGAGCTCTACCTGGCATTAAGAATATGAGCACCTAGAGCTGCTCCTCTGTACGACGGAGACACGTAGACGCCATGAGAGGTTAGGTATCTGTCCACTCTATATTTTTCGTACACGTTAGCCCGCTTGATGGACCCCATTATAACTTCCATTACGTTTTGTCCTCTTTCCGACTGAAAATGCGTACACTGTGTTACGAATAATCTTGCGCAGTATAGGAAATTATAGCAGAACGTCCGTTAATCAAAAATCAAAATCCATCAATATCATTAAATAGCTAAACTTAATTCTTTAATTTTTACAACGCGACTGTCCATATGCCGAGTCCAAATCCAACATAAACCCATTGTAACGCCATGAATAATTGGAACATTCTCGAAAATTTCTCCCAAAGACATTTCCCATCTGCCGTGTCAATATTGTTTCCGAATGCTACCGATAAGAATCACCTTAATGTTGCTGTAGCCAAGCTTTTCTCCTGGGAAACTCAATCCAAGCACATTGCAGCCCGCGAGGATCGGTTTGCCACCGTTCGGATCCTCTACGAAAGCTCCCACGGATAAGCCTTGCTGCAGCAATTCTGTCCATAAAGCTTTGAAAGTGCCCACATACTCTGGATCGTCTTTCCCATCTGAAAACAGTAATAAACATTGACGTATATGTTGCTAAATCTCAAAACTTGGGATCTCATATTCTCCTCGAGAATTTCACAATTTTCTTGTTTCCTATCTAGCTTATATCACGTTATCGTGTTTGTTTAAATTAACTGTTTATGCGTTTACGCTTCTGGCGGCCTTCCGTAGTTGTAAAAATTTTAACTGTACGAGTGAAGCTTTGTCAGGCAAGTGTCGATTAGCAATGATCACTGTCACGTTAGGAGGACAAGGCGGTCAAATGTGACAAAGCAGAATGTGCAGAAGGATAAGAGAAATTTATGGTATTTGTCCGTTTCATCAATCGTTTACGCAACCTCTACGTAAACCGTAAACTAGTCCTAACGAGCGTATTTTTATTCGCCACTGGCACCACTTTGTAGATCTTGTTTCCGCGCCATTATGTGGAATATCATACGACAGTCACTCTTAGAACAATACGGAAACATAGAAAGCTAAGAGCTGAAGAGCTAAAAGTAACTTCTCACAGTTGGTAGGTTTACAATATTCGAAGTAAAAAGGAGGGGACATTTTTCGTTTTTATTTTATCCACATGCTTCACGTAAATGAATCATTCTCGGTACATTACACATTTGATGTACCCATCGCTCTTATCACTTGGCGCATGTATTCACATTAACGAAAATGTAGTATCTATGGCGCGAGAACACGACTGTGATCGTGTTGCGACGCGCCAATACACTCGACCCTAAACGTGTCAGCACAAACTTTTTTGGGTACAGCAAAATACACTTTCGTTTCCATTTGAGACGTTACAAAGATAGAGTAAATGAGAGGTAAATCGTAACTTACTCATGTAACTGCATATCGGCTCGTCGGGAATGAAATAGGTACACATGTAATCGATGACGTCCTGGTACCTGTCCTCGGGTATTTCTTGTATAGAGAACTTTATCGGCGCTTCTTTGCTACCCTTTTTGGCGCATTCCACAACCTTCCACACCTTCGCCTGACCAGGAGGCTTCAAGGGAAACGAAACGGGTGGTTTCGTCGCTTCCTGCTTGTCCATTTCACTTATTCGGTTAAAATTAATTTACACGAGGGGGGTCGGAGCAAACGTCGGTTTGCAGAACGCTTCTATTTCCTTCAAAGGCTATCGCGGCAACTAATCGAAGCTTCCCCGCGACACTGTTGTTACTTTGGTAGCGTCTTTCCACAGAATGACCCATAATGAATTGTATAATGCCTAAGCTATTTGCTATCATATGCATTAGTTGTCGTTAACGCAGTAAGCGTCGCTCCAATTATACAATATTGCTCGTCATTGACTGTACGCTCGATAAGAATGCAGACACATTTTCCCGTACTATGGCTTCCTAATCTGCTGTTATTTCTTCAAGTAAAGATGAAATCTGACGGAACGTGGATCGGCGAGCTGGGCACGAGACTCGCCGAGCCCACGCGCCGTCAGGTTTCACCTTAAGTCCTTAAGTCTTCGAAAAGTGGTGAAGCGTGCTTTCACGCAACTACCGTTTCCATTTGGTTGTCTTAGACTATTTTACCGAGTTGGAAATAATTGTTCATGGATTGTACTAATAAATATGTCAGGAATATGGAGGAATTTGATTTGATATTTTCGTATCATAGCCCATTAGCCGCTGTTTCATGGTAAACTTACTCAGTTTGGACGAGGGACAGACCAAATGTATCCATTACAGTTAATCGTCACGCAGTGAGCTGGTATAATTATCTATAATCTATACTTTGCAAGGTCGCGACGATTCAAAAGACTGACGCAGTGAAAATGGTATTGCTGGTAATAAAGCAAGGAAAAAGTTTATATATTATTTATGGGGAAACCTTGAAACAAAGTACTTGTTAGTAATGGGCAATTATTCAAGCTCATGAAAAGTATTAAGAGAGGAATCCTATTTTTTGGGCTACAAACAGAAAAATTTGGGAATTTTTTTTAAGAAACTAGCGTCTCGATTCCTCCGAAATTTGGACTGTGTTATTATTATGTATCTTTGATGAAGGCCTTCGAATGGTGTTTATCTTTCATGTAATCGGAAACAGAAATAAAAATATATACATATAAAAGTAATGTTAAACGATTATATTAAAAATACAGTAAAAATTAAAAAATTATTTTTTTCTTGTACTACAATTTCGACAGTGTTTTTTCACTTTAAATAAAATCGAGGATCAGGATATGCCACAACAAATTAATTTCGATGCTTAACTCTGCATGTATTAAATTGATCCATATTCTGTTATGATTTTTAATAAAATCGTTTAACATAAATTTTTGTTTCATATTTTTTTATTTGCTAGTTGGTGTTCGTGGATTTATTTACAAATATCTGTATTCATTTTAACAGTTTGTTTCAACGCTACAGTGCTAAGTAATTACATTAATCCTGCAGGCACGGCAGAATTTTTCCCTTTTTCTCCTATCGCCCTGCGGCAATATAGCAGCAAATCCCATAAACAGTGCATAGTGACAAAATATCGCGATAATCGATGGCCAATATTAAAGCGGCGATCCATATATCGGTACGCCGCGCCGTAAAGACGCCGGGCTTGAGGGGGTAATTACCGATTTCGCTCCGTGACTGGAACCGCGATATGTTTGTAATTTGTTTATTGTTAAAGCATGCATACATATGGAGGTCTCATTGCCTATGTCTCCCGTGGAGCCAGTTGGCGATCAGAATTAGGCAAAATGTAGTCTAATTACAAATTACAAGTTACGATTAAAATGTAATTGTGTAATTGATTACACATTATTTTCTGTAATCGTTAATTTAGGTAGTTAACCACAATTTTTGTCAACTATCTAAATTAACGAGTAGTAATTACATTTTAATCATAATTTGTAAATTGCAATTAAATTACATTTTGCCCAACTCTGTTGGCGACCAACATCGTGCGAGCAGGTGCGAGCAAGAGATGTATAAAACCCCAATCATTTACAATGCGCATTGCGCACGCATCGATATCGCCGGCGGCGCGGGCGATCCGCCGGTGCCATGATTACCGTGGTATATCACAGACGCGCGTACCTTTTGAGAAACGGCTATACCTATTTGAAATTAAAGAATGCCATACGGATATTGCGTGCTGTGCGGTAACCGAGATCGGCAACCTATTATTCGTAAGTAACTATATATAATATTTAATAAATTAAATTAATTACGGGGTATACACGTCTGTACACGTCACTATACCTGCAGGTCGGTAATACAGCACCTTTTTTCTGCACAGAAATGGTAATACCGATAGATACGCGGCTGCCTGGTGAACTGCTGGGAGCTGCTTGTTATTTCCATTTTCTATTCGGAATGTGGGAAGAAATTCTCAGCTGTTGCGTTGTATCACAGACGAGGTGTAGGCACAGACGAGGTATAGGATAAACCTATCACCTTATGGATGTCCGTGTCATAGACATATATAGACGGAACAGAAGCTGGTACTATCGGTGAGGGGAAGGTAGGCTTGGAGAGGAAAAGGCAGAGGTTCAGATACAGGCATTTCGGTTAGCTTCGGATGCATTCGGCATGTATAACCACTGCGTTACCGCCGTTACCCGATATGCCCGCATCGCTCCCCTTACCGCGAACCTTGCCACCCCCCTCAGCTTGCGCTCCGTCTATATATGTCTATGGTCCGTGTAGCCACCCAAACTGTGTTACCGACCCATAGATCGCCGATTCACGCGCCGTATGATTCCACCTTAAAGGATCTCGGAAGCCCACCGAAAACCGGCAGCATATGGTGAAACACCCAAAAGCGGGCTAAAGACGGAGACCCCGATGGTCCCCGCTTCACCCCAATTAGAGTATAAGAATCATGTACGAGCGATGACAGCTCAGACTCCGTACGAGACTCACGCGCGACTGTCGCAGTGTCCTGTAACCCAGATCGGGACAGAATAAACCTTGCTCAACCCTACGGTGAGTCCTAACTCTTGAATCGGCTAAGAATCCTACTACCCTCGGTTTCGATCGAGTTTATCCGACCCGGCATCCTCACCCGAGTATTCGGAGCCCGTCCGACGACAACAGCGAAGGACGACCAAGGCCCAACGTGAGATTCTCAGGGAGAATCACGACCCAGGCGCCTTCCATAACACTGGTAATAGCTGTTGGGCTCGGGCGGGTGATCGACGAAAGGGGCACCGGAGCCGAAAAGACACCGGGTTTTCGGGGAGAACCGTGACGGAAACGAAATGAGATCGAACGAGAATACACTCGCTCGTACGACGCGCCGAACGCGACTGCGATGGCGAACAATCTCGCGGCGACTCCTCTTCCCTACTTACACGAGCGTCGACGCTGATGCACGCGTACAGGAGTTCGCGAGCCTCGTACGCATGTGCGAAGAAGATCCAGGCGAATCGTGGACGGGTGGAGCCGTGGCAATCTCCACGATCTCGAAAACTTTTTTGAAATTTTCATCCCGGGCTGTCGCAGTGGATTGCCCCAAAAGAAGATTAATAGAGGGCGTTTCAAACGGAATTAGAGTGGATATCAGGATTCAAGTTCGAAAGTTTGATTTCAATAGAAATACGATACACTGGGTGCGCATATTTTTTGGAAGGGGAGAAATATAGTTGCGAGCAACTTTAGCGATCTGGATAGATAGATTGCTTTGAAAATTATCTGCGGCTTTTGTGTTAGGTGTAGGGCAGACCAAGGTAAAGTGGGTTTAGAAAGTTTAAAGTAGAATAAAATTAGTCAAAATAAATTTAATGTAATTTAAGCATCACTATTGACAAATTACGTGCAGCAAATGCTTCAGATTAACTTACAAGGGAATATGCTCAAGCATAAACGAGTGAAATTGACCCCTGAAAATCGGGCCATTTTTCGAATTTGTGTTATTTTCTAATTATAAAGTCGTTTCATTTAATTCCCAAAGGCAGTGATTCCCAAACTGTGGGTCGCGAAGTGTTTTCATGGTGGTCACCACAGGATTTTTGTATTATTATTAAGTTAGAATTATATTGTGAAATACCTATTTTTAATGTTTTTTCTTTACCTTATTAAATTTACCTGGTCGGAGGTTATTTGGATATTACAAAAGGGGATCGCGATTAAAAAAAGGTTGGGAAACACTGCTCGAAGGGTCTTCCAATGGAATGTTTCCACAAGGAATTAAGACTGCGACGAATCATGCATTTTATTAAAGTCTCTTGGCCGTCACTTTTATTGTTTTCACCTGGATTCCGGGAAAGATTTTCTTCCCTTCATCGTCCACAATGTCGTCGTAATCTACCTCGTAGAGCACTTCGTAGCCACATCGCGCGGCCAGCTTCTGCGAGATTGGGGAAGAGAATACTGTAGAAGCCACTGATATGTTGTATTCGCGTCCTATGTTCTCCCTGCGGCAGGCATCATTCGAAACAGACAAAAATGAATTACAAATTAATTGCAAGGAATTGGTGGCCTCGATACTTAAAGGGAGGAGGAAATTTCTTTCGCTAAACACGACGAACGTAGAGATAGCGCACAGTGGTTTAAAATGCAATTCTAGCTAAGCAAAATTATTTTTGTCATTATATTTTCCTGTGCAGCGTGCAGAAAGACTCCGACTAAAAATGTTGGCAACGTAGATATTAAAAAGAAGGATATAAATGCATATCCTGCGCACCTGGCATTAAGAATATGAGCACCTAGAGCTGCTCCTCGGTACGACGGATGCACGGAGAGGCCAAGAGCGGATAGGTATCTGTCCACTCCATATTTTTCGTACACGTTAGCTTGGTTGGTCAATTCTGATACCATTTTCACTACGCTTCGTGCTCTTTCCGACTGAAAATGCGTACAATATGTTACGAATAATCTTGCGCAGTATAGTAAATTAGAGTAGAACGTTTGTTAATCAAAAATCAAAATCCTTCGATATAATTATATAACTAAACTTAATTCTTTAGTTTTTACAACGCGACTGTCCAGATGCCAAGTCCGAATCCAACAAAAACTCTTTGTAACGCCATGAGTACGTGGAAAATCCTCGAAAATTCCCCCCAAAGACATTTTCAATCTGCCGTGTCAATATTGTTTGCAAATGCTACCGATAAGGATCACCTTAATGTTGCTGTAATCAAGCTTTTCTCCTTTGAAACTCAATCCAAGCACATTGCAGCCCGCGAGGATCGGTTTACCACCGTTCGGATCCTCTACGAAAGCTCCCACGGATAAGCCTTGCTGCAGCAATTCGGTCCATAAAGCTTTGAAAGTGCCCATATACTCTGGATCGTCTTTCCCCTCTGGAAACAGTAATAAACATTGACGTATTTGTTGCTAAATCTGAAAACTTGGAATCTCATATTCTCCTGGAGAATTTCACAATTTTCTCGTCTCCTATCTAGCTTATATCACGTTATCGTGTTTGTTTAGATTAAGTGTTTATGCGTTTACGCTTCTGGCGGCCTTCTGTAGTTGTAAAAATTTTAAGTGTACCTACGAGTGAAGCTTTATCTGGCAAGTGTCGATTAGCAATGATCACTGTCACGTGAGGAGAAGGACAAGGCGGTCAAATGTGACAAAGCAGAATGTGCAGAAGGATAAGAGAAATTTATGGTATTTGTCCGTTTCGTCAATTGTTTACGCAACCTCTACGTAAACCGTAAACTAGTCCTAACGAGCGTATTTTTATTCGCCACTGGAACCACTTTGTGGATCTTGTTTCCGCGCCATTATGTGGAATATCATACGACAGTCACTCTTAGAACAATACGGAAACATAGAAAGCTAAGAGCAGAAGAGCTAAATGTAACTTCTCACGGTTGATAGATTTACAATATTCGAAGTAAAAACGAGGGGCCATTTTTCGTTTTCATTTTATCCACATGCGTCACATAAATGAATCTGAATTATAATCTGAAATGTCCCAAAAACAATACGAATACCATCTCTGTCCATGTTGTCACATTAATGAAATTCTAGGACCTATGACGCGAGAACATGACTGTGATTGTTTTGCCACGTGCCAATACACTCGACCCTAAACGGGTCAGCACAAACTTTTTTGGGTACAGCAAAACACACTTTCGTTTACATTTGAGACGTTACGAAGATAGAGAAAAAAGTGCGGTAAATCGTAACTTACTCATGTAACTGCATACCGGCTCGTCGGGAATGAAATAGGTACACATGTAATCGATGACGTCTTGGTACCTGTCCTCGGGTATTTCTTGTATAGAGAACTTTATCGGCGCTTCTTTGCTACCCTTTTTGGCGCATTCCACAACCTCCCACACCTTCGCCTGGCCAGGAGGCTTCAAAGGAAACGAAACGGGTGGCTTCGTCGCTTCCTGCTTGTCCATTTCACTTAATCGGTTAAAAATAATTTACACGAGGGGGGCCGGAGCAAACGTCTGTTTGCAGCACGCTTCTATTTCCTTCAAAGGCTACCGCGGTAACTAATAGAAGCTTCCACGCGACAGTAGTGTTGCTTCGTTGGAGTCTTTCAACAGAATGAATTGTGTAACGCCTCAGCTATCTGTTATCATGCGCATTATTTAATAACTATTATGCAGCATAAGTTGGAAATTATTGTTCATGGATTGTACTAATAAGTATGTAAGGAATATGGATGGATTGCATTTGATATTTGCGTATCATTATTCTATGCTGCCCATTAGCCGCTGTTTCATGACAAATCTATTCATTACAGTTGCTCGTCACGCAGTGAGCTGGCATCATTGTCTATAGTCTATACTTTGCGAGTTCGCGACAATTCAAAAGAACGACACAGTGAAAATGGTATTGCTGGAGTGGTAACAAAGCAAGGAAAAAGTTTATATATTATTTATGGGGAAACCTTCAAACAAATTACTTGTTAATAATGGCTGATTATTCAAGCTCATGAAAAATATTAAGGGAGGAATCCTGTTTTAAAATTGAAAAAACACAAAACCGAGAAAAAAATGAAATGTTAGCGTTTCCACACAATAATTGTCTATAGCTTCGCTATTTATCCATAGATTTTCTTCAGCAGCAGCTTGTTTTCTTCGTAAAAGTGCAAACTCAACGTTCGAGATGAGAAACTGGGCCTATTTTTGCGATATCGATTTTTCAAGAATAAGAAATAAAAAATACGAGCATGCTGTGACCCCCTCGACATCCTACAATTTTCGTCTCAAAGAATTTTTCGAACCATTCCTATTTTTCGAGATAGTTACCTAGATACACCGACGAGCGGATACAAAAAATTTAGGTATGCAAAAGCGGAACTTGATTGATTCAATAGATTTTTGAGCTATCGTCTGGGCTATTTTTCATAAACGTGAAAAACGGGTTATCTAGAAAAACGCGTTTAAAGTTTTTTGGTAACCCTTACGTCACCTACTGCACTGTAGAAAAACTGGCTATAGCCGCTTTAATTTTTCGAATTTCGTTCTGCGACTTTGGCACAGGGTTGCGAGGCGGTCCAGTACGCCGTACTGGCATATATGACGTCACTTGGCTTGGATTGACTTAGCGTTGGTATGACGTCACGACGTCACCAACCAGATATAAATGTTCCCCATCTCCTACGCCGTACGACCAAAGAGAAGATATGTAGGTACGACGTCATATAAGTCAGCATACCGCCATTTATCCAGTACGCCTGACAACCCTGCTTTGGGAGCATATTTTCTGAATGTTCAACTAGTGATTTATGCACGAAAAAAATCGATGTTTTTCGACCCGCCACATTACCCCCTTAAGCGGCACGAAGGAGGGAGTGAAACACACGGCGATTATATAGAGATTAAGAGGAAACCATTGTGGCTTCTTTTCCTACGACGAGAATCCTCGGGGCCGATTTTAAGATCTTAAAATCTTTAAGAAAGACTGTAAACTCTCCTTCTATATTTACAAGTAGGTGCAACGATCACTCTTGCGTCAATGGAACTTGACATTCCGAGCTTCAGGAAAGCCATACTCTACCACGTTTTAAAACTCGATTTGTCAAGATTATCGACGACGTTCCCGGCACACATTCCAGAAAGCAATTTAGTTGCGGCGGGAGCAGCGTGGGAGAAGAAAGAAAGATTCAGCGGGCAGAAAGCAGAGAGGAGAACTCCTAATCGCGCAATTACTATCGGAGTCTCGTTCTCTCCCTTACACGATTATCACCGCGAACAGTCATTCGATAACCGAGCGGGCCGGGCTCGCCTGTTAATGAGTCTGCATCGAATTGCGGGCCCTCACTCGCTGACACGCGTGTCACACCCGAATTTCGTTGCGTGCATCTTGAAAGCGCATCCGAATGCTCGCCGCTTATCAAAGGAAACGGAAGCGTGACCACCCGCATTTTCGGCGCGCAATCGATGATAAAACAGTTAGGCGTAGCACGGGAATTGAAATTCATCGCGCGTTACATCTGGCGAACGCTAAAAGGATTCTCATTTGGCTTCGTTTATCAAGCCACGCAACCCTGCCTCGTGCTTTCTTCTCTCGTCTTTATTAGCCGGTCGAATGGTTTTTGAAATCCTCCACCGGGAAAGGAAGAAAGGCGCTCGCCCACCGCAGAAGCTCCGCTCTTAATTTAAAGTTCCTGCGGCGAGCACGCGGAAAATTGTATTCGTTTGGCGCTGCACACCGTTCAAGTACCAAACGGCAGAATAAAGTTTTCCGGTGACGCAAATTGAGACCGTTTGTACCATTGTCAGGTAATTTACTCGGTGTTGTTCCCCTTCCGCGCCAGGAAACGGGCAAACGTCACCTCATCACTCGTATCTTTTCCTGTGCACCCGCCTCGTGAGCGCTGGTCGTCCCTCTTTCGCGGAAATCCGCGGCTGGTTCCAGCGGAGAATACCTCCAAAGGGAAACGTCCCTCGACTGGGTCTGCCATTAATTGCTTACTGACGCGTGTCCTACAGATCAGGAGCTCCAGCTGATATTGTCATGGCGCACAGTGGCGAATTTGCACGAAATCGTGGCCAAACCTAATATCTTCAATACTAAGTTTAACTGCTGAAATATATTACAATAACATGACTCTGGGAAGTAAATAATGTACTTTTTTAATGAATAGTGTTGAATTACACTGTTATAATATATTTAAAACAGTCAATTAAACATGTTTCTTTTATAATATAAATAAAATACATTCTACTTGATATTTAATCGTAAATAATAACTGTTCTAATACAATTTTGCATTAGATATATAAATAATAACTGTTCTAATACAACATACCAACCACTTTTTAACTAAGCAGAACCATTCAACTTTATTTAAAAAAAATCGAAATTTGATCTCGCTTGATACACTATTGTTCGCTCAAAGAAAGAAAAACATATAAGTATAGTATTTTTATCTACCACAGCTGTGGAAATAATTAAAAAATAATACAAATAATGTAAATATGAATTTCCAGCGTACTAGATAATATCAACATTAACAGATTATCTTGTTACATCGACAATAAATCGTCGCATAATTCATAGCTTTACTTGAAAACTTCCATTTTCTAACGCTATTAAGTTTGAAGCTGCATATCTCTTAGTGAATTGCAGATTAAAAATTGGTTATAACGGGCCAACATGCTCCGATATTTCATAAATCAAGTACACCACACAGAGTTTTAAAATAAAAGAAAATTGTTTTACTTTAGTTCATGTTTTGGAGCAAAGTCACCACAGTGCCGTTGCAAGTTGTGCGTTGAGAACAAGAAAAATTCCGAATTTTAGCCATAGTGAAACATGTATGGTATCCAAACGTAGGCATGTATTCCAATTTGTTTATATCGGCATAAACAAGTGAACATCAAAATTTCTTTCTTACATAAATCTTCAGAATTGCTTCTACCGATGATATTCAGTATTGTGTTACAGGTATCATCACAAAACTGACACAAATAACAAATTAGATAAGACCAAGTGCGCAATTATGGAAGTTAATAACGTAAAATAGATAAATCAGAGGCTAAATAAATATTTCTAACTATAAAGTCGTTTCATTTAATTCCCAAAGGCAGTGATTCCCAACCTGTGGGTCGCGAAGTGTTATCTCGTGGGTCGCCACGGGTATTTTGTAAAATTAATAAGTTAGAATTATATTGTGACATGCCTATTTTTAATGTCTTTTCTTTACCTTATTAAGTTTACCTCACCTTATATAGGGGGGGGGGGGGGGGGGAGGTCGGAGGTTATTACAAAAGGAGATCGCGATTATAAAAAGGTTGGGATACACTGCTCAAAGGGTCTTCCAATGGAACGTTTCCACGAGGAATTAAGAATGCAACGAATCATGCATGTTATTGAAGTCTCCTGGCCATCACTTTCATAGTTTTCACCTGGATTCCGGGAAAGATTTTCTTCCCTTCACCGTCCACGATGTCGTCGTAATCTACCTCGAGGAGCACTTCGTAGCCACACCGCGCGGCCAGCTTCTGCGAGATTGGGGAAGTGAATACTGTAGAAGTAACTGGAATGTTGTATTCGCATCCTATGTTCACCCTGGAGCAGACATCATTCGAATCAGACAAAAATGAATTGCAAATTAATTGCAAGGAATTGGAGGCCTCGATACTTAAAGGGAGGAGGAAATTTCTTTCGCTAAACACGACGAACGTAGAGGCAGCGTACAGTGGTTTAAAATGCGATTCTAGCTAAGCAAAATTATTTTTGTCATTATTTTTTCCTGTGCAGCGTGCAGAAAAACGCCGACTAAAAATGTTGATAACGTAGATATTAAAAAGAATGACGGTATAAATGGATAGCCCGCGTACCTGGCATTAAGAATATGAGCACCTAGAGCTGCTCCTCGGTACGACGGATGCACGGAGAGGCCAATAGCGGTTAGGTATCTGTCCACTCCATATTTTTGGTACACGTCAGCTCGCTTGGTGAACTCTATTATAACTTCCATTACGTTTTGTCCTCTTTCCGACTGAAAATGCGTACACTGTGTTACGAATAATCTTGCGCAGTATAGGAAATTATAGCACAACGTCCGTTAATCAAAAATCAAAATCCATCAATATCATTAAATAGCTATATTTAATTCTTTAATTTTTACAACGCGACTGTCCAGATGCCGAGTCCAAATTCAACATAAACTCTTTGTAACGCCATGAATACTTGGAAAATCCTCGAAAATTCCACCCAAAGACATTTCCCATCTGCTGTGTCAATATTGTTTGCGAATGCTACCGATAAGAATCACCTTAAAGTTGTCGTAGTCAATCTTTTCTCCTTCGAAACTCAATCCAAGCACATTGCAGCCTGCGAGAATCGGTTTGCCACCGTTCGGATCCTCTACGAAAGCTCCCACGGATAGGCCTTGCTGCAGGAATTCGGTCCATAAAGCTTTGAAAGTGCCCACGTACTCTGGATCGTCTTTCCCATCTGGAAACAGTAATAAACATTGACGTATTTGTTGCTAAATCTGAAAACTTGGAATCTCATATTCTCTTGGAGAATTTCACAATTTCTCGTCTCCTATCTAGCTTATATCACGTTATCGTGTTTGTTTAGATTAAGTGTTTATGCGTTTACGCTTCTGGCGACCTTCCTTAGATGTAAAAATTTTACGTGTATCTACGAGTGAAGCTTTATCTGGCAAGTATCGATTAGCAATGATCGCTGTCACGTTAGGAGCAGGACAAGGCGGTCAAATGTGACAAAGCAGAATGTGCAGAAGGATAAGAGAAATTTATGGTATTTGTCCGTTTCATCAATTGTTTACGCAGCCTTTACGTAAACCGTAAATTGCTCCAAACGAGCGTATTTTTATTCGCCACTGGCACCACTTTGTGGATCTTGTTTCCACGCCATTATGTGGAAGATCATACGACTGTCACTCATAAAACAATACTTACGGAAGCATAGTAGAAAGCTCAGAGCAAAAGAGCTAAATGTAACTTCTCACGGTTGGTAGATTTACAATATTCGAAGTAAAAACGAGGGGCCATTTTTCGTTTTCATTTTATCCACATGCGTCACATAAATGAATCTGAATTATAATCTGAAATGTCCCAAAAACAATACGAATACCATCTCTGTCCATGTTGTCACATTAATGAAATTCTAGGACCTATGACGCGAGAACATGACTGTGATTGTTTTGCCACGTGCCAATACACTCGACCCTAAACGGGTCAGCACAAACTTTTTTGGGTACAGCAAAACACACTTTCGTTTACATTTGAGACGTTACGAAGATAGAGAAAAAAGTGCGGTAAATCGTAACTTACTCATGCAACTGCATATCGGCTCGTCGGGAATGAAATAGGCACACATGTGATCGATGACATCTTGATACCTGTCCTCGGGTATTTCTTGTATAGAGAACTTTATCGGCGCTTCTTTGCTACCCTTTTTGGCGCATTCCACAACCTTCCACACCTTCGCTTGGCCAGGAGGCTTCAAGGGAAACGAAACGGGTGGCTTCGTCGCTTCCTGCTTGTCCATTTCACTTATTCGGTTAAAAATAATTTACACGAGGGGGGCCAAGCAAACGTCTGTTTGCAGCACGCTTCTATTTCCTTCAAAAGCTATCGCGGTAACAATAGAAGCTTCCCCGCGACACTAGTGTTGCTTTGTTGGAGTCTTACAACAGAATGACCGACGATGAATTGTGTAACGCCTCAACTCTCTGCTATCATACGCGTTAGTTATCGTTAACGCAGTGAGCGTCGCTCCAATTTTATAATATTGCGCGTCATTGACTGTAAGCTCGATAAGAAAGCAGGCTCATTTTCACGTTCTATCGCTTCCTAATCTGTCTTTTTTTTGGAGAAAGTCTTCGAAAAGTGGTGAAGCGTGCTTTCACGCAACTACCGTTTCCATTTGGTTGTCTTAAACTATTTTTCCGAGTTGGAAATAATTGTTCATGGATTGCACTAATAAATGTGTCAGGAATATGGAGGAATTTGATTTGATATTTTCGTATCATTGTTACATGCTGCCCGTTAGCCGCTGTTTCATGGGCAAATCTACTCAGTTTGGAGGAGGGACAGACCAAATCTATTCATTATAGTTGCGCGTCACGCAGTGTGCTGGCATCATTGTCTATAGTCTATACTTTGCGAGTTCGCCACAATTCAAAAGACCGACACAGTGAAAATGGTATTGCTGGTATTAAAGCAAAGAAAAAGGTTATATATTATTTATGGGGAAACCTTGAAACAAAGTACCTACTTGTTAGTAATGGGCAATTATTCAAGCTCATGACAAATATTAGAGGATGTGCAGTATATTTGGAATACCAGTTTGTTTAAGACGTATAAAAAATTACGGTAGAGGATGGGAACAAATAAAACTGCATAATATCATAGGGAAACTAATAAACTTTTATATTTCAAATTCTCCGTAATAATAAAAAACAAAAAGTAGCTGAAACTTTGGTCTGAAATGAAAAATGACGGGAAGTATCGATTTCGTTAAGGTGCAGGTAATTTGGAATATCGGTATTCCAATTTACCTTCACTTTATACACTTAAAAAAACGTGTAAATAATTAAATTATATTCTTTCGTGATGTAATTAGGCTCAAAAATCACAATATAGGAATAATCTTAGGTAAATGCGACGCGGCGGTAGCCGTTACGCGTGAAACAAAAGCATTGCTAAGCTTTGGAATATTCAAAATTATCTTCAGCTTCGGTATTCTGAATTAGCAACATGGCATTGAAACCTATAATTTTATATCCCGCTTTGTATTCTCGAAATTATCGCAAAACTGATACGGAACCATAGACGGGAAATGCAAATGAGTAGATAAAGTGTTTCACTCCAAAGTTTTGACATATTTTAACCATGATTGGAACGATTGAATACTTGCTGAAAAAGTTTTGCAGATTCACGTTTTCTAATTCTGCAGATTAAGTCGAAAATGGAAAAATGGCGGTTCATCCACAAATGTTATTAGTTAACAGGTCATTAGCCCCTTTTATCTGCGGTGCTACAAATTAGATAACGTTAGTAGTTTATTAGATACTTCGGTATTCCAAATTACCAACAGTATTCCAAATATGCTGCCCTTCCACTAAGGGAGGAATCCTATTTTTTGGGCTACAAATAGGAAAACTTGGGATTTTTTTTTTAAGAAACTAGCGTTTCGATTTCTCCGAAATTTGGACCATGTTATTATGTATCTTTGAAGAAGTCGCAGATCTTTTTTATTAATTTTGAATAATAATTATAGGAGTTATGCATAATCTACAATCACGCCGCGCAAAATTCGTCGTTCGCTGGTGTGCAATGATGTTTATCTTTCAGGTAATCGGAAACAGAAATAAAAAATATATAAAACAAGTTATGTTAAACAATTTTATTAAAAATACAGTAAAAATTAAAAAAAAACAAAATTTCTTGTTCTACTAAAGGGTTAAAAACCTGAAGTGCTTCGGTAATCGTGTGTCGATGCTAGTAACTGCTAGTAACTAAAGAAACAAGTATGTATGTCTATTCGTTTACTTTATAACAAATTCAACTACTTGTAAAATGTAACATTAATAATTAATACTGTGTAATACGTATAAGCACTAACATTCATTTATCGAACGATTAAACATTCAAAATAAAAGAGAATTCATTCGGCGCAGAAAATCATTTCCAAGTCCAAGGCCAAATGTTATTAATTGCGTGATTTCTCGAGTTGTATCGATCATAGTTAATAATTCTTTACACTAGGCGGATAGGGTAATTGTTGTTAACATGATTTTTCATAGTAATAGCTATTGGAATGAATATTTTAGCGGAAATATCAATTTCTGTCGAATAATTAACTGGTTTTCGCAATTGAAGTCAACCGTCGACCTTGTTGTGATCGCGGCTGTTGTAATCCAAAGTGGGGAGTCTAACACGCACCCCGAGACTATCAGTCGTCGTCGGCCGCCCGGGACGGCAGGACCTCCAGGCACGCGGGAGCTCCCGGACCACCTGGACTACTCGGACCCCCTGGACCCTCTGGACACCACGGACTCCCCGGACTACCAGGACCCCCCGAGCCTCCTGCGTCTCTTGGATCTCTGGGGACGCAACGCTGGCTACTCCAACTGGACTTGCTGGACACCTGGACAGGCTTTCAAGGCTGGTCCTTCCCCCACTCGCTCAGCCGCCTGCTCCGAGGTTGCTGATTCAATTGGTACCGACTTTTGGGGTTCGTTGAAAACTAATGCGAGTTTTGTTGTTCTGTGCAGGTCAACATTCAGTTTTGGTCTTTTCCAACTGATTTCTTCGATGATTTTGCGTCATTTATTCGATTTTATGTATTTCTTCGATGGTTTTGCGTCATTTATTCGATTTTATGTATTTCTTCGATGATCTTGCGTCATTTATTCGATTTTATGTATTTCTTCAATGATTTTGCGTCATTTATTCGATTTTATGTATTTCTTCGATGATTTTGCGTCATTTATTCGATTTTATGTATTTCTTCGATGATTTTGCGTCATTTATTCGATTTTATGTATTTCTTCGATGATTTTACGTCATTTATTCGATTTTATGTATTTCTTCGATAGTTTTGCATCATTTATTCAATTTTATGTGTGTTCTTAGGTTCCTCCCAAGGCTATTAAACCATTACTAATATAACATATTTGATTGTTTCAAGATTTGAGTTTGAGGTTCACCCTTCCGCGGGGAAGGGAGACAGTAAAATAATATATTTAAAACAAAATAGTGAAAAGTGACAGTGAAAAGTGGCAGTGAAAAGTGATAGTGAAAAGTGATAGTGAAAAGTGATAGTGAAAAGTGATAGTGAAAAGTGTATTATAACATGAAGTATTTAAGGCCCCGTGTAAAATTGCGAAGTAGTCACTAAATCATTAGCTTTGTTGCTCTTTTGTTGGCTCCTCATCTCCGATGAGGAGGTCGCCGCTGGTTCCGTTTGCGGAAGCAAACGACTGAGCCTGGAATCGGTATGGATGGATCGGTTTCATCCCTTGGTGTTCTTGTCGAAAGGGAAAAAGTTTCGGGCGTAGGGGGTGTACCTTTTGGTACACTGCCTGCGTAAGTCATCCGGTTCGATTACCCAATCTCTGTGTTGGACGGCTCAAGTCAGGTCAGCCCTAGTGTTGCTCCTGGCGAGTCGCATCGGTGCCCAGTCTCCGTGTTGGACGGCTCAAGTCAGGTCAAACTAGGTGTTGCTCCTGGCGAGTCGCATCGGTGAAACAGGAATCGTCTGGAAGGCGCCGAGCGCTTTTCCCTTTCGACTCGGACAGCAGGGTGGTAGGAACTGCGCCATCCAATACTCCTTTCATGCTCACCGGTAGTCTTTCCTTTTTTCCTGAATTTCTTTTACTCGCGTAACTGCTTGGCAGTTCCCTAGCTTCTACGTCTAAACCGAAGAGACCGATGGAACTTTGTTTCCATCCATCTCTTTGGTTTAGTAGGCTTCATGTACAGGGAGATCGATGGAACTTTGATTCCATCTATCTCTCTACGGGTCTCGAAACGCAGCAACCTCCTCGTGGTGAGACCTGGTAATCGGTGAGAACCGAGCTGATAGCTGTGATTGTTAAATATTCTAATTACATATAAGAATTTCTTTAACTTGCAATACTATGGTAGAATGTAAGAATAAAATATGTAACTTGAAATGTTATTCGATTATTCCTACCGGACCCCAGAACACGAGTACAGTGTTAAGATGGAAGGATAAGTGCAAGTTGGAATATTTCAGCGACATACTCGAACTCATGGGTTTTTGACCATTTTTAAAATCCTCTCTGCTTCAGCACCTTATTGAAATATACCAAGTTACAATTCCTTGGCGAGGTATTCCACGTTATATCATGAAAGCATGTCTTCCCCAAATACAACCAATACTAGATACAAGTTGGAAAGTGGAACGCGTTGTGTCGGAATAAGTCAAACAGAAATGCTGTATAGAGAGTCAATTGTGGTAAGGTGATTAAACAAATCTTAGAAACTAAGGCCGACCGCCGGTTGCATGTATAGGAAAATGTTGTTCAGAATCATGCCCCCTACAACATATTTCAATATGCGCTAGATAGTGTGAAGCATTTAGTTTAGTGGATGCCATATATAACCGGCGCTAGTCGCGACAAACTTTATTTATACAGGCACGATTTGACTTATTTAACAATTATTTTGCAAACTTTATTCAGTAACTGTACATTGTTACAGTCTACATCTATTTTTCCACAAAATCTGTGTCGAAGTTGTAATCGTCAGAAGCCGAGATGTTGAATCCTTCGAGTTGATCCGCCAAATTGGTAGCTGCTTTTTCTGTAAAATTCAAGTAGTCTTAACCATCTCGGGCACGGGTCATGAATAGTTACGCTAAGACACGGGCGACGCGACGTAGGTACATACTTCAGACGCCGTTCCATTTTTTTCGTAATTTTAAAAGTCAGCAATAGACTTTTTGTTTATCTTTTGATTGATAATTTTCTACTTCCAATGGTAGGCATAATTGCCAGTAGGCATATTTACCTACAATTAGAAATAGAAAATTATCTACCATTAGGCATAAGTCGCGGTTAATTAATTAAATTAAAGAGTGTAAGTTACCAATAGTTTGCACGGTGTTAGAGAACTGTTGGGAAACACTTTTAAGAGTGGCTATTTCAATATGCCAAACAGAATTTAAACCGAACTCGCGGATTCTATGAGGTTAACTGTGATTCTGACGGGGACTTGAACTCGATCGTACTAGATTTAACCAACTCTGTACGAGCGTGACACGACGTGACCCGTATAGCTTTGAACCGAAGAGGGTTGAAACCAAAGGGTTTATATAGTCCCAAAATGAGTAGGGATTCGCTAGGAATCTCCATATAAGGAAATCCCGTTCCCATGGTCGTGATCCAGCTGGCCGAGATCATGACCCCTATTACTGGTATGTGATAACCGAAAGGCTCTTAGAACGTTTTCCCTTCGCCGACGCAAGCTCGAAAAAAAAAAACGGTCGAGAGCGGCGTATGGGAAAATTCTACATACGTAACAAGTGCCTGTCAATTAATAATTTAATGTCCATTAGGAGGAAGAGAAAACAGTTTTCAAGTAAACAAAATAGTAATAAAAAAAATTCTATTCTGTCAGGATTAATCTTAGAGCATATAAACATGGAGGAAGCATGCAATGGGCGAATCCCCAATGTATATCTTTCTCTTTCTACCGCCGTCTACATTTTCACTCATTGCATGCTTCTTCCATGTTTAAATGCTCTAAGATATTAATTGACAGAAATCCGGACATAGGGTAAAGGAACACTACCATGACTGTCTCTAGTACAGGCCGGAACCTACGATATTGCAACACCGCATTTCGAACAACCATCAGTCCGATGACAATGTTTCGGCCGGTAGCAGAGACGGCCGTGCCGTGGTCCGTAAAAAACGAGCAAAAGGCTTCATAAAAATTTAAATAGGACTGATGACAGCGTTGCCAAGTTCACTATGTTTCGGTTTGTTACCAGAGACGGCCGTGGCACTACGTAAAAAAACGACCATCGAAACGGGAAATAACAGACTTTTCCATCGCGATGGCGTATGGACTATAGAGTCTGCCGCCCGTGTCCTTCCGGGTTAAAGATCGCATTCTATATTAAAAAATAATAATTTTTTCGAATACGTACCCCTCCTGACTTTGTCCTTTTTCTGCTTTTTAAACTGGAGTTTGTTAATTTTATTCAGCTTCTGATTGCCTTCAAGTTCCAACAGCGGATCCGTCTTCTTCTTCCTCGTCTCGCCCATCTTCTTCTTCGCAGTATCCATCTTTTTCTTTAATTTGTTTTGTATCTGAATTTGCTGCGCAAATTTATATTTATTAATGAACACCATACTGAGAACACTATATTACAATCACGCGTGAACATTAATTTACCGCTTGGTTCTGCTTCTGAAACTCTATTACGGAAGTGACTGGGCCAGAACTTTCAATTAACGTGGGATCCGTGGGTAATTTCTCCACGGATTCTTCGAACGTATCGAGCATCATCTTTTCTTGCGCAGCGAAGCTCTCGATATCGAACTCCTTGTTCATTTGAGTAACTATTTCCGCGGATACGTGGCAATTCGATTGTTCAGGTGGCACAGTGTAGTATCTGCAAAGTGAATTCCAATTCTTAGATATCTCGATACATAGCAACATTAAACGCTCCTAACTACCTAATCTTGCCAGAATTCCAATCTTCCAAGATGCTACGAGCAGCCGCCACAGTATCCGGTATGCCACCTTTCTTGAACTTTCCCATTCTAGTCGCTTTCAAAGCAAAGAACTCGTCAGGCGTTGAAAATTCTTCCACGCTATACATCTCCATTATCTGTTGCTTCGATACCCTCTTCAGAATCGCGGTTGCCGGTGTGTACGGATCTTTCAAGCACTGTATTTTTACTGCATTTTTTAAAGCTACCGACGAGGCGTCAGGGTTCTCCCCTGGAGTCTGATTGGCAAACACTATCCCCGGGGAGTCCAGGAGCTTTATTTTCGAATCCAACTGTACTGCTTGCATAGCCTTTGTTACTCCTGTAGACAAGTGATTAGATGACGCAAAGAATTTAATGCGCTATACGCTCGAAACATTAGCGAATATAATACCTGGAGTGTTTCCCACGCAGCAGGCTCTACTGCGTTTCAGAGAATTAATTACGCTAGACTTGCCGACGTTCGGGAGCCCGACAACGCCCACTCTAATACTAGTTTTAACATCGCCGGCATTTCTACAATAATTCGCCAGCAGCGACAAAAGTAATTCTGCGCCGAAGCATGTGCCACCCTGTATCATACTCTCGGTTTTCTTCCCCAACTTTCTCCTGCCCAATCTCTTCGCTTGAACCTGAGTGGATGCTTTAAACGCAACAGCTGGTAAACTGCTACGCAAATACTTTAACCATTGATCTAAGTTTTCCCTAGGTACTAAATCCGCCTTATTCAACACAATCACCAATCTTTTGCTCTCTTTCGCAGCGTGCACTGCCTCCTCGACCTGTAACACAGGCGAGTTATAAGATATTCCCATATGTAAATATAGTTATAGCTTCGGTGCGTTTTACCTGTTTACATCTGGTTCCTAGAGGATCTCTAGCGTCGACAACCTCAAGAATCACATCAGCCGCGTCTAAAACTTTCTTGAATTCTTTGTAGTAGGCTTTCAGCGAATTCTCCTCCTTAGCTAGAGCGTTCTTTATTTTTTCGTGAACAGCAGGCACTTTCACTTCCTCGTGCCCCACTTGCTTGTTCTCTGCTGCCGAGACTAATCCTTGCAAACCTCCCTTGGCAAGCTCCTGTCGCTTTCTTTCGCGCGCAGCGTCGCGTTGCTTCTGTTTCTCCTCCTCCTGCTGCTGTTTCATAGCCTCCACTTCTTTCAGGATATCTTCCTTAAATGGACATTGATTTGGTACTTCGATCAGCTTCCGTTTTTCTACAAAATTCAAAGGAACGCTTACAACCTGCATAGAACCTCTGCATAAAGTTGATTACTCGTGTGTTGTTTACTTTTCGGATGTTTCTTAGCCTCCTTCTTTAACTTCCGATTATGCTCGCGAACTTTCTTCTCGATTTTGTACCTCCTCCGAGCTGGCATTCGCTTACTTTGTTTCTCTGTAACGAATAGGGTATTAAATAAACTAAAAACAAAGAAAATATTGTATTATTGCGGACAATTTGGAGTAAACATAGCCTCCTACTCGTAAAATCGCAAATAAATTAGGTTAAGTTGACGTATCTCTGGAACTTACTTAGACAAAATTTGGCCATTTCGGTAGATCTTTTAAACTAATTCTTCAGAGTTATACACAAAGAGTATAAACGTATTATTAAGTTAAAAAACACTCAGATCTATCACGTGCGCACCAGCGTGCTCGCGACGAGAAGATAGGTTATGAAAAGTCAGGAAGCAAGGCGGTAAACTTAAGAAAATGTAACGTGACGGAGACCAGTGCATACAGAAAATTAAATCAATTTAATTCAATTTTACGGAAACAAAAACTTGAGTGTTTTCCTTGTGTTGCAATGATTTTAATCATTCCCGGTGTACGAACAGTAGATTGCAACAAAGCGGCCGCAAGTCTACAGAGAAATCTAAAGAAATATTAAGGATTCAGGAATCTGGACTCCAATTAAGATCGGAGATTTATATGAAGTGTATAAATTATTTTGAATATCAGAGGATGGGGAGGAAATTGAAACTACTGTGCGGGCGGTGCCACCTAACCGGCACAGAGAGTAGAGATTTCAATGGCTCTTACGAGAAACTGAAAATCGTCGAAAGACAGTGAAAGGTGTGCTTGTATGCATATGAGGATTCTCACACTTTCATTCCGGCCTGGCAAAAAAGGCGGTTGTTTAGCGTTACAGAGGCGAGAGCGTGGTGGTAAGGTCGGGCTAGAAATTCTCATAAATTATTTCGTGCCGCGAAACCGCTGTTTCGTACATTTTCATTGAACAAGTGATACAATTTCTCCATTCTTATTCTCACGGTGTTACTTTCGTAGCAACATTGTTCCCGCGCTGAATCAAATTAAACGCCATTCACTCGGGGTCGTGGCAGGGAATGTACTTTTCTTCCACGAAAACGGAAAGCGAGTCCATACCGACATTCCTATACATTTTGCACAAGGAAATAAACATGCCCAGTATTTATTACGCATCCTTTCATAATACAAAATTAGCAAAACAATTCATGTTACGTTCTACCGGAAGTCCACGTACTCAACTATTCCAGCGAAACTCGTTAAATTAGAATTCCGAATTTCTTGCCCGCTATTTTCTTCCGAACCCCCTATTGATATTTAAAAGAAGATTCCTCCGCCTGTGCCCTCTCTGCATTCGATTCATTAGCATGGAGGAGCGGTGGGGGCAGAGTGGGAACGTCGTGCATCGCCGGTAGACGGCGTGCGACGGACCAGTTCATTTCTGTAATGGCCGCTGTCTGGCGTTGTCGGTGATTCGGTCTCTTTGGCATTCCCTCGAGCCGAGCGGTTGCGTCGTTTATCATTCTTATTGCCGGAGAAGTGGATGCGCGTCGGCTAGCGTGACAATAAGTGCGCGGTGCTCGTTAGTGCGCGGTGTACGTCTGGTGATAAGCGGCGAGTGCATCCTGGACGTGCGTGGTCCACCAAAGGAAATTCAAATCGGATGCGCGGTGGTGGCCGACTGTGTTTACGCGAGCCACGGGAAGGGTGATAGAGGCACCGTGTGCAGGGTGGAGCGCGATGCGATTAATCCTCTCGCCCGGGGATCGACGCGTCGCCGTGTCGAGGAGTGCCGTCGAGAGAAGCTTCCTTCTCGGACAGTAAACAAAAGTGACAGCGTGCGCGGATGCCGTTCTCGGTCATGCCTCCCGTCCCGTCCGTGCCTGTCGACGCTGTTTGACGCGTTCTTCCTCGCCAGCGGTCCGAATTCCCTCGCGTGGTTCAAGGTCTTCTAAAATCATCCGGACGCCACGCTGCCAGCCGCAGCCACCCAGTAAGTTTCGCGGCGCCTTCGCGATCGAACGTGCCCCCTGTCCTCACTGACAAGCGACCGTCAACCACGCGTTTTCCTCCCCTGCTTCATTCGACGCGTTCCCGTATCACCGCACACGCGTCCCCTTCGCTGCAACGCGGAAAAACAACAGGGGATAACGACGCCCTCGTCGCTCCCAGGTACGTGTCTTCGATTTTGTTTTTCCACTCGCGAGACGGAGCCGCGTCGCACTTCCTAGCGCTGTTTTCGCGTTTTGCGCCTCGATCCAGTGGCAAGACCCGGTGAACTGTGCCACGGTGAGGAGGCATTTCGCGTTCGCACGTTGCGTTCTATGGTTTGCTCCCTCGTGCTGCCAGGTGTCACGCGCGGAGGGGAACAGTGTTGTTTTGTGGAACGTAATCGCGTCGGTTCTTGTACTTCCGACAGTGGCAGTGGTTGGAAGGGACTGTTGTATGTTAAATTTATTCCCTTGGCTTGGAGAAGCTACTGACGTGTGAAATACGCGCTTAATCGACGAGCACGGTCCATTTCTGAAATTGGGACAGGATTTTCGGTCGCGAGGCTTGGTTCAAGTATTTTTCGCCTGGTAAGAAGCCGCTAACAGCGTTTCTAATTAGATACACTCGGTCTCGTAATTGTACTGTGTAATTTATCGCGAATCGCATTTCTCGTGTGTGAAAACGATCATCGTGGAAGAAGTAGCACTGCTTTGTAAATCAAATCGGCGTGCGTACAGCGTGCGATGTATCACCGGCGCGTTCAACCACAGTGCACGCACACACCAGTCCGCGTTATTTAACAAATTCGTCCGCATTCCCGGGGCTAAGCGCTTGGCGAAATTCTCAATTGCTCCGGTAACAAGTTTCATTTACAAACACGACACAACGTACTCCAAGTAAATGCAGCGGACGTTGACGTTTTAAAAAGCTTCCAGTTTAGAAAATGTTTAGGTGAATGGAGTCGTAAAGAATGCGGTTATTCGGAAGACTGACATACTGACATTTTCACGCGAAAGAATAATTTGCTTGTTACTCCGTATTTTCTGTAACCGCGGCGTAAATGTCCTCATTTGGCCATTCATCTTGACTTTGGAAATTAGTCTTTAGATTACCCAGCTTTTGGCGCAGTGTACTAGAAAAAATTACTCTATAGCTACAAAATTTCCCGTTCGAGACTACGGGCATGAATTTTATCCCATTAGAAAGTAATTCTACGTTCACAGGTGGCTTACCCCTAAAAGGTTCCTAACAGGTGTAACAAGTTCCAAGACATTCGCTTAGAAATATGACTTAACGCGTTCGCTGTCAGACCTTTAAATATCCTCAAATAAATGCAATCTTTTTTTCCCCCATTCGCATTAGCTAGTGGATAATAAACTTGCTAAACATGTCCCCAGTTTGAAATTAGGACACGGGTAGTCGATACGCTGCGCAAAAGAGCGCGGAAAAGTTTGCATGTCTACAGTCGGCGGTCACGATTTACCGTGCAAACATTAAATCGACCAAGGTCGACGTTGGCAGTGAGCGCGTTAAAAGTTACAGCAAATAAGCTGAGCAGCAGGTGAATTTTCACCGCCAACGCTAACGTCTTGCGTTGGGCGCAGTTTTGTTCCAGAAAAGAGCCAAAGTCCTCCTGCCGCGTATCGAGGGCGCTCGAGGAGGAGCGAAGATGTGCCAAGTTTCGTCGCTGCGGGTGCTCCGTCTGCTAGCCGAGTTCGTCGATGCCGACCGGTTGCCGCACTGCGTCCCCTGCTAGGACCATGCCCTAGCCTACGCTGCGATCCCGTTGCGTGATTCCACTGCCAATACGCGATCGTAGATACCTATCCAACCTACATATACAAACGCGATGAGATGCCGAGCTGCTGCTTGAACGACGCAGCTCGTCGCCTTGGAAGTCTTCCGGATCGAGCACCGAGAGGCGCCTCCGTTTGAACGACGAGCAACACTGACAACGTGGGATGCGGGACGCGGAGACGAGGTCCCTCCGTCCCGTCTCGAGCCTCACGATCATCTCGCGATAGTCGCGAAAATGTTCGGCAAGGTGCCACCGTCCAACACGCCCGGGCCACCTTCCACTGTCGGTCCGTCTGCCAAGCCCTGCGCCAGGCTGACGAGCACCACGTGCTTGCCCTGCTTCTCCGCGGACGAGACGCCTGGCATGGTGGCCGAGGAGAAGTCGAAGCCCTGGAGGCCCAAGGACAACTGCGTCCCGGTGGTCTCCGAGGCGCCATCCACCGAGGAGGGCAAACCGAAACCTTGGAGGTCGAAGGAGAACTGCAACTCTACCGCTGCAGTCTCCGAGGTGTCCTCTCTGATAGAAGACAAGTCTAAAGTTAGGAGGAGCAAGGAGGCCTGTGCAGTCTCCGACTGTCTCACGGTCGAGGATAAGAAGCCTCGGAGGTCGAAGGAGAGTAACGCGCTAGCTTCCGAGACGGCTCCCGAGGACAAGTCGAAGCCCTGGAGAGTCAAAGACTCGAGTAACTGCGGAGGCACGGAGTCTTATAGCGGCTCTCAGGCGTCCAGCTCTTCTTCGTCCAGTTCCTCTCAAGCATCGGTCGCATACGTCGAGGTCAGCAGACCTTGCAGGACCGAGTCGACTAGCTGCTCCCTCGCGAAGAATTGCTGCAAGTACCCCGCCAAGGAGGCCTCCAGCCACGGAAGGAACCACGGGAATCTGACATTGAAAACAGGCGCCTCGACCATCCACAAATGCTCCTCCAACCCCAACTGCCCCAGCTTCGCCAAGTCCTCGTGCTGCGCGACGGCCAATTGCACCGGCAAGTCGCAACGGGTACTTTGTTCCACCAGCCTGAGCAGCCTGAACGTGGAGCCCAGGGACGCGGCCAAGCACGGGAAGAAGCACGTCAGCTTGAACCGTGAGTTTCTCACGGGCAAAGAGCAACATCAGCCCGCTGGAAAGTCCGTCTGCAGAGAGTCGCAGAGGAACGGTCCCTCGTCCGCCAAATCCTCCGCGAGGCCTTCCGACGCAGGGTACTCCGTGTTGAACAGCAAGGGTCGACCCGAGGGGATGGAAGAGCCGATGGACTCTTCGGCTCCAAACTTCGCCGCGATTTCTGCGATGCAATCGGGCATCGACCCCTGCCAGAAGTCTGCCAAGTCGTACGGCGATGATACCGTGGACTCCTCCCTCGCTTCGGCGGCTACGTCTAGCAGTTGCGAGAGGAATTGCCGAGGGGACTTCGCCACGTCCACCCCGTCCAAGGACTGGACGAAGGGCAACGGCGACGCGTTGCAGCAGAGCTGCGTGTCCTGTCTGCCGCAAGACCTGCCTACGGAGCTGCAGCTGTCCTCGCCGAGGAGCTATAGGGACCGAGAGAAGTGCCGCGATCCGTGGCGACCCACCGAAATGGAAAGCAACATCTGCGGGTTGACGGTGTGCCCTAGCGATACGTTCCAGGACACCGGCACCAAAAGGAGAACGGGCGCTTCCTGCCAGGCGCTGAGGCACGCGGTCGCCTCCTTGAACCGTTTGGACGACTTCTACATGGAGAAGATCGGGGCTGGGTTCTTCTCGGAGGTGTTCAAGGTAAGATCGACGTTTTCTTAATCGTTGCTCCCACCGTCGAACCCTGATTCCGCGGAACGTTGACTCTTTACAGACCCAGCGGGGAGTGTCTGGCATTCCGAACGAATAATGTCATAAATGTCCCAGGCGCGAGGTGCTAAAACTCTGCTTGGTTTTAGCTGTGAGTAACTTGGAAGAGTGATAAGATCAAGTTGAGATAGACGAGCACGTATACGCGTGCACCTTGGGAAAAGGCCTTGCATTGAAACTTTGAATTACGAGCTGCACTTGAACAAGCGTTTTACAAAGTGGGCAGGCGAAAGAATCGTGGATGAGCGATTGCACGTATTCCTGCTTCCGCTAGGCGCGTTTCGTAATGACCAAGTTACCACGGGCGCGTACGATGCGCATGATATTCTTGGCGCGTTTCTGTGATTAGGAATGCTGAATTATAATATACGCGAGCGGGGACGCGTCGAACGGTAATTAATTAAGAATGTTTTCTCGTTGATATAATACTGTTTTTGCTCCGTTTGCGCGTTATGTATCGAGCATGCCAGTCGCTCGACTCGCGTTATCTTTCTCGTGTAGATTAACATCGCGGCGAAGATTAGATACGAAGGCGTGCAGCGCGCTCCCCGAGCGTGTATTTGGTTCTCATAAAATTAATTCCCTTCGTAATCGCGTGGTTACTCGCTGGAAACGCGCAATCAGATGTTTTTCCTCCGACGATTCTCTACGCCGCGGGCGTAATTATGTATGGATTTCTCTTGGATCTCGTTCTGTAAACATTCCTTTAGTCCGACGGAAGGCATTGATCTCTTAATACGAAATGATTGTCGAAAGCTCCGAAGAACGTATTATAGAAGAAAGAACTGCTAGGTATACTTGACCGCCTGCCGCTTTGTTCGCTGCCAAATATGAGAGGGCATGTACAGCATATTTATATTCGCGTTGCCTCGCGAAGGAACATCGTGACATAACGATGCACAGCGAGTCGCGTTCCTCGTTTACATGAATCGCGTTCTTCCGTCTTCCCCGAGCTTTATTATAGTGATACGTCAGAAGAATCATCTCGTTGGATCTATGTTGGTCAGGGCTGGCTGCAGCTCGCCGACTCTACTCGGTTTGGTGCATCGAATAAAGGCGTCTTGTGGCCGCCTAAACGGGTGCACGGCGTGAATATCGCGTTGCTTTCGCGTGACAGATTATTTATTCCAAGTGCGAATTACTTTATGCTCGGCGGATCGTTGCGTCACTTAATTAGCCTAAGGCGTCGTCTTTGAAACGGGAGGATCGAAGGAAGGGAGCGTTTTCGAAGCTTAGAACCAGTGATTTCGACGGCAGGAGATGATGAATTATGCAGAGATCGATGCGAAGGATACACGGGGAACGATCACGCGTGAGCAGACGCGCTACATTTCCAAGGAAAAGTTTCCATAGAAATGCACGGCGCTCGCGTATCGCGGCGCATAAGTAGGTTTCTCCTTGCCACGCTGCTACACAGGTACGATGTCCTGGAAGGATGTCATAAGTCACAATTTCCTTCTACTTTGCAACCGCTTCCTCTATTGCGCATTCCTTCGTTCTTCTCCTTTCTTAACCGCCCCCAGAACCTTTCTTATCCGTCCATCTGCGTCTTTTGCCTCGCGTCTTCTTCTCCCACAAGGGGAAGTCACGATCGTAACCCGTGTTTCTTTAATGGAATCCTGCTTCAAACGAGTACCAACAACACAGCACCTACAACAAATATTTGCCGATGCTTTTGACCATATTTTTCTGAAAATTAATTTCAAATATGTTGAGTATTATTGTAGGCGAAAAAAAACTCCTCGGGGCGGTGGGACGACTCGAACCCAAGATCCGCGGGGTCCTCGGCATACTGGTCAGACGCGTTACCAATTCCCCCAAAGCCGATTCTCCGATGTTACTCTTTTCCGAACTCTACTAACGGGGCGCCACCTATGTGCTTTTGAGACTCAATTTGCACTTAACTTTTTGCAAAATACCGCAATCTGGACGATTACTAAACAATAAATTGCTCTTTCATTTTTTGTTCTTTATGTAATTTTGTACCTACATTATCAGAAGTTTTCTAAAAAAAAATCGAAAAAATCACCTGCTTTTATTCTGATTACACGATAATCCCCTCTAGTCACTTTTATATCTGTATTTTTATTATCATCTATTAGAAAGAAACGGTAATTCTGATTCAAAACATTCAATTTGTATTTTGGCGCCACGCGATTTCCTTGGTTGCGCTGTTGGGCGCTTTTCCTTTACGAGTTTGCACCCTAGGCTTCTGAAATCTCGCCACACTGACCATAGGCCGTCCCCAAACGTCGAATGCTTACAGTCTCTGAATACTCTTCGCGAATCGCTCCTCCAGGTTGCGCTCTTTCCTCACCAGTCCCTTTTCCCCGGGTAATCTTGGACGATGCACGTGCAGTCGATCCAGTTGGCCGATCCTGCAATTTGGATGCGGCGTATCGGCCGGCCGATGATGATCGATGTCGCATCAGTGCCATCGGAAGCTATCGAACCACCGACCCGGGAACCTTGACGAGAGAGCGTCGCTTCACGTCGGTTAGGTGCGATATAAATAGGTCAACAGGAAATTGAGTACGGCCTGTAGCGACGACGGTGATTCCTCCGCCGTCGTATCGCGAGTCGTTCCGTTTAAAAATAAACTCACCGCCGCGTCCGCCGACGCGCTATGGACTATGGAGGACACTCGCGATTTGTGCCGTAGGTCAAAATCTCCTGGGCCCTCGAGTTGCGTCAAGCAACTGTGACTCCGTTTCTCGCGTAACGCGGCTAACAATAAGTCCTAGCTGTATATATACCGCTATACATCCGTACAAGTGCCGTATGTCGCGAGTATTGTCATAAATAGACAGAGACATTGATCCGAGGGAGCGATCCATGTTGGTCCAAGCACTGTTGCCTCGAAGTGGGTTCAAGTGTCGGATCGACGATCGCCTCCAACGAGATGGGCAAAATTTTTAACTAAATTAAAATTTCAACTAAGGAATAAAAGCTAACGAAATTATTCGCCATGTGTCGAATGAAGTTGAAAAAGAATTTAAAAGAAATTAACTTCAATTCGATCCGTTGTTTAATTAATTTTTTATTTTGTTAATACCTAACTCTGCTTTACCCTGACTTTCGTTTAAAAATTTCTGAACGTGGAATTCAGCCGCGTCCTCCCAGAACGTCTGTATCTACAGTTTCGAGCGATCTTATCGACTTGTTGATGGAATCGGTGCTCATACGTTATGCTACAGCTGCTGCAACAGGCGTCGCAGCAGGATTTTAGAAGGTTGCTCGTTTTTCAACTTAGACTGGGTGTACTGTGAGTGTTTCTTTTTCGCTCTGTTCCATGTAAACAAGCTGTCATCCAGGATGTGCAGCTAGGCTCGTAAATAGTCGTGTAAATATAAAGAATGTTCCTGGACGGTGGTTCTCATGTTACTTTCATTACGTCGTGTTTAAAATTCATCCGAGCTTTCCCTCTTCAAAGCAGAGATAAAGGACGTACCGTAAACTGAGCTGACATTGGCAGTTACTTAATATGTATTAAATAAGGAAAACGATAAAACTTTTATGCATTTTGCCGCTTGTAGTACAGTCGAAAAAGATGTGGATGTTATGATAGGATACTTAAAGCAAATGTAAAAATGTTAATTTTTATGTAAAGTGACCAGATATTTTATACTGGAATGCGGGACGTGTAAAAAACACATTCGTGAGGACAGCATTTTCTTAGTTTCCGGGACAGGCCCCGCACGATCCGCGACGTCTGTTCACTTTATTTTTATATTATACAGCAAAATGTTCCAAAAACATGCCAATGTCCCCCAGTTTACGGTAACTGTCTGGAAACGTCCACAAATAATTGTGGTTACCTCTAACAATCTCGTTACCTAGCGCCGTAAATAGGTTACTTCTCGAAATGCTAGCCGAGAGGAGATATCTCATTAAGTTAAAGGTAAAATCGACTGGCGCGCGCGTTTCCTCGGGAATTAATGGCGACGACGCTCGAGGTCGCGTCCTTGGCGAATGGCATTACGCGCGGACCCGATGTGAGTCGATTCACGCGAAAGTTGCAGCTGGGTGAAAGTCACGAAAGTCGATCACGGAAACTGGAAAAATCGGAAGCTCTTAACCACTAACCGCGAGGTGGGATCAATTCGGTGTTGAATTCGTATTCTTGGCATCGCTTTCGAACCGTTTGGCCAAGTACTCCTCCCCATTTGCCGACGAATTCATCTTCTTGGTCAGGCTCATCTACTGCCAACCGGAGAGAGAGAGAGAGAGAGAGACAGAGGACAGCCTCTCTTTCACACATTTGTCCCTAAACAGATCAATCCTGACTAGATTGTTGCGTTCCCTCGACGAGGTGACTCGGCTCGAATTTCGAACAGAAATTTCCCTGTTAATCGCCGTAATCGTCGTTGACCGTGTTTCGACGTAGAAAGTGGCTTCGATGGATCGATCCGAGTAGATCCTCCTTACCAGGTTCCTGCCGTGAGAGACAAACTACTCTCGCGTCTTAATAAACGCCAATGGAACTTGGAGAATTATTCAAGGACGAATGGATAGATACCTCTTCTTTTTTTGAAAAACAACCTTAAACCTAGTGGCGGATTTAAGGAACAAGGTCAAGGTGGACAAACGTTCTGAGGGATCTATTATTTCGGAAAAATGAGGAGGTAGTTTACTAAAAATGAGCTTAGTGTAATAGTACAGCAAATAAATACGGTTTGCATAAAATCATAATTTTGTTAAGGACGGGGCCTTCTGGACAGAGGCCCAGGTGGCAACTGCTCATCAGCCGCCCTGTTAAATCCGCCACTGGTTAAACCTGAAGAAGCCTAAAGCCTAAACCTAAGCAGGGCCAGTGTAACAAGGAACAGATCGCTCGTGCTTCCCGAAGCAGCGAGTCGTTAATCACAATCGTGTCGCGTTCGTGTCCCCGCGATGATGCGGCCTCATCGCGACGATAAATCACGGCATATTTTCTGCCCGGGTCTCCGTCGCCGAGAATTTTACCTTCGCCCTGCCTTCGCGTTCCCCGAGCACGTCTCTGCCCCGTTGCTTTCAATTCAGAAAACGTTGTAGAATTATCACGATGGTAGCTCTCTTCATGCTCCAGTTTGCATGTGCTGGACAAGCCTCGGTCCTCCTCATTCCTGGCTTCCCCGATCGCGGTCCCTCGCGGTGACTCTCCGAAATTGAACGACAACACCGAGGCAGCGCGGCCAAAGCAAAAAGGAAAAGAGCCGGTCTGGGGGAGGAGAAATGAAAAGATGCGGCGCGGATCTATTTTTGCGCGACGCGCTCAACTTCGATCCTTGTCTCGCTGCTCTCTCGCGCGCCACGGATCTGAAATTTCGAGCGGAACCGCCTGCTTCAAAATTTCTCACTGGATCGAAGTGGCCGCGAAGTTAGCCTCGATTTCCAGGGAAAAATACGCTTCCGCAATTTAAAACACACGCTCCGTGACGAGGAAGGAGAGACGAATGCTCGGGATTGTCGCGACGACTTTCCTGCAACGAATTTCGCGAACGTTGAATCAGAGATAAAGCTTCTTACAAACGTGTCGCAAGATTGTTTGGAAGCACTCTGTAAACGATTGCGAGACTCTTCTGTTGTACGTCGTGGACGGCCCGATTCGAAAGACCCACCGTCCAGTATCGTCCACGTTAATGATTTAGCAGAATTTCGCTTGCAATTAAAAGTGATTGCGAAGTCCGGTGATTTCGAGGCCCGTTCTTTTTTTCCAGTCATTGCGAGAGACAGGGTTTCGATTAAACTTGTCTGACTGGATCCTAGATCGTCCGGGATAAAGCGTTGCAAAAGCGCAAATGTTATATCAACTTTTTGCACGAATTCCTTGAAACCTGTACGCTAATCTACTGTAGTCATTTTTTTTTATAATATATCTAATTATCTGTAGAATTGAGATTTTCTACATGTAGTACATCTATTTTAATTTTAGTTTTAGTTTATATGTAATCCTTTTTTTAAATTCTTCTCACTGTAAACTAAAGGGTACTATACCCGTGCAGTAATAATAATAATACAATAATAATGCAGTTCGAGAATAAATTTAGAGTCTGGTGCAAGGAAAAGTTACAAAGGGGTTCCGAACCAACCCTTTTGGAGTAATTTCTGTTTCTGCGTTCTGGAAACACAAGCTTCACTTAATTTTTTAAAACGTGTGCTTGAGCGCCACTCATTGATTCGCACGCTTCTATTATTACCCCTTTATCAGGCCACTGGTATCTGCATGAATAAATAGTATTCATATCCTCGCGCGAATACTGTTTCTTGCGAGAGCAAAAGGATGAAACAAACATGAAACGAAGAGTGTTATAGTAAACGATCGGACGTGCTACAAAGCCCCGTGTCCTTGGTAACTTTAAACAATCCCAATGGCAACTTTTAACGTCTCATCAAACTCGTCCCCTGGAAACGAATTCGCTCTTATCTTGACGGCTGTTTGAATTCTTTACGAGGCGCATTTCATCAGGCGTCCTTATCGACTCGCGCTTTTCGTACGACTACACTCGCGCCGATGCTTGGTCATAAAACTCGTACAGCTTCTTTCAATCTTTTTATCCTGGACTGGAACACGTCCACACAAGGAAAGCAAATTGGCCTCGAATTTCATAGCCGAGACGAACGTCGAACGGGCTTTGTTTCGGAACTGCCGCGTTAAAAGCAAACGCTACTCATAATTAAAACAGCAGACTCGCGACAATTCTGCTTGAGAATTCTTCTGGGTCCCCATTTACTTTGCCCCTTGCCTTTGCGGTCGGCGAAGAAGCCGACACCTACCGCGAATTTAATGGACCCCCCGTTTCTCGTAACGCGCGCGCTACCATTGTGCAAATCCGCGCACGTGCTCGCCGCTTTCCGCACGACGCTTTCCTTATTTCGAATTCCTACGGCCGACGCGGAATGAAACAAAATTGCCCGAGCGCTCCTCCGCTCTCTTTGCAAAGCGTATTTGAATTTTACGTAACGCCTTAATTATACGATCGCCACTGGTCGGAATGTTCCTCGCGAAACAATCGCGAACCTTCCGTATTTCCAGCGGACGTTATCGAACCTTTCGATCGGCCTTTCCAATAGGCCCCCCCGTCCCTTGCTTTTCCCATGGAAATCGGCCGGGGAAAAGTGTTATCTTGGAATTCGAGCGCCTCGACCCGCCACCGGCACGCGAAACGTGCCACGGTCGACTGAGTCGTTGATAAGGGGAAGAAGCAACTGGGACAAAGAAAACCGAGGAACTTTTTCCCCCCCTGGTGTCTTATTATCGATATAAATCACGTTGTTGCGAGCCCACCGGCTCGTGCATCGCGCGGAATGCAATTATTGTCGTCCCGATAATTCCTACGTTTACGCTCGCGGACATAGCGGGGACGGCCGGTGAAAACACGGGAAATTATCGGTACCGATACGCGCGATGACAGGCCAAGTTATTACCGACGAGCCGCGCGGAAACCGCGGAACGGTAATGGAAAATAAGGTCGTTTCACCGTGGACGTCTTCGTTCGGGCGCCCTTTCCTTTCTGACCGCTTTCCCTCGGTGCCGACGTCCTTCCTTTCTGTCCCTCCGTTACGTCAGTGTTCGTTGCAGATATGCGAGAGTGCATCGTAATGAAATGCAATTTGCACGGTGCACTTTGAGCAGATTTACGCGCCAGATAGTGGGCCTTCTTTTTCTTTTAAATTGTTTATTGACGTTATCATAGAAACGTATATGTAAAGTCAGCGTATTTGTAATTTCAAAGCATTTATTACAACTATACTGGCCGCCTTGGGTAAAATGTCCCCTACCTAGAGAATTTTTCGATTTTTCAATAAATGTTGAAATATTTGAAGTTCCACAAGTGTTTCACCTTTTAAGTAAAGTTAGACAACTTTACGTGCTTCGTAGAGATCTAGAAACAGTCTAATTTATTTCTTTTTATTACAAGGGCGCTACAAAGAAAATGGCAAAACTTTAGTTTTCTTGGATGTTTCGAAATGCCAGATGGGACATTTTATCCCTTCGTGGTCACATCTTCTTATAATCGCAAATTGGTCCACACGGGGTTCACTGCTCCCCAGCTTCATTTCTGAGTTACTATTTTCGTATTTTTGAGTCTTTTAAATTTTGTAATAGTTTTTTGTAGAAATGTAAATTTTGATGTGATGAAATTTGTAGTTGATAAAATAGTTGTAGAAAGTAGTGATTTCTTTGGTTAAAATTCACCAAATTTTCAAATTTTAATAGTAATGTCTAAAAATTTACAGAAATATTGGCAAAGAAAAAAAATTGCCTGGGGTGCGATGCGCCCCGTGTGACCATGAAGACTTAACTGAGGAGGGTAGTTTAGTTCGTACATGTTCCGAAAGATAAATAATCCCTGTGTCTACACCAGATAGTGTTCGGTGAAAGAGAAATGACTGAAACCTGAAAGAGAGATTACAGGGAACAAACCTCCAAATATATTAATTACCTTTTTGCGTTGGCCACGTTTGGGGAAGCAGTGGTGGTATTAAATCAGTTTGAGGGCAGTTCGTAATTGTATCGTTCGCCACGCGTTCCGAGCTCACGTCCCGCTGGTCGTAATTAACAACGTGTGCGACGTTACGCTAATCGATCTTAATGGCACGCCTTACGATATTAATACGACCCGTGATATAATATCGCGTAACTCGCGCGTCAATTAAGCCAAGCTCTCGGGTCGGTGTATCGAGGTGTCCGATCGACCGACGCCGAGATCAAAGAAAAGCGAGTTGTTCGGTCCGAAAATAGTACGTTGCGCTCGAGCAAGCGGCGCTCGTGGAACCGCGACACCAAGCTCGCGTGTAACCGATGCGCGGAAATATTTCGCTGCTTCGACACACGGAGGTGCAACCGAGAAGCTGTTGCGTCAGGATTAATTCGGTGCGCGAGTTCGAAAGAGGACTAGAGAGGAACAGAGAATCGAATAAAAGAAGGAAGTGCAAAATACTTGGAAGAAAAAACAAAAGTCGAGCGCTGTGACAGGCGACCCAGAGAAGAAGGCGACTGTTACTCCAAGTACTAATCGTGGGGGGAGCCGAGTTGAACGGATACAAATATTTCTAATGCTTAATAATAAAATTCATCAAGTGATTATACAAATTTATTTAAAGAATAAAATTCAGTTTTCCTTGCTTCTTACAAAGCCCCTTCTTTGAAGGGTGCTAGCTCCCGTCACCGTGCGCCAATGGTCGGGGGACGTGACCGTTCAGATCTCTAGATCTTCCGCTATCTTTTGTTTTCCAAATCGGATACTTGTATTCCTTGGAAACATTTATATGCATTCTGTGGAACGATACGAGCAGTTCGAATAATAAGAGCTCAGTACCATGTTCGATAAACCAGGTACTGGGAAAAAATTCGTTGGGGTAAATGTATATACAGTAGCGGACAAAAAAGTTACCACTTTTTCGAACCACCCTACGCCTATTACTTTTTAATATCAACTTAAAACTGCAGTGTGTGCCTAATATATATATCTTGAACGAGAATTAAAAGCTGTATAAAACCCAGTTACAGTTGAATTTATTTAACTAACAAACAAAAAGCCTACATAACATTAAACAAGACAACATATTTTTAAAGCCAACAAAAAGTTACCATTTTTTAACATTAATAAAAAAATCTAATGTTTTGTGGGGGACACCATTTGCTTTTAGGACAACCTAAAAAGTTACTAAACGTGGTAACTTCTTTGGTGGCCCTAAAAATGTGTTACCCAGTTCAATGTAATATAAAATTTTTGTTCGTCAGTTAAATAAATTCAACTTTAACTGGGTTTTATACACCTTTAAATTCTCCAACAAAATATGCATATTAAACATACCACAGTCCCAAATGTATACTAAAGAATCACAGAAGTAGAACAAATAAAAAAAGTGGTAACTTTTTTGTCCGTTAGTGTAGTTCTACTGTACCCACGCCGCAATGGCCCCAGGGGTGCGTCGCATTCAATGAACCGAGCGAACCACACTAAAACGATCATATTGCACAACTATGAAATAACCCAGCCGGCATCGTGGATTGGCTCGATGCCGATGTTAAGATCGGCGATCGTTTGTGGGCCAGCAGGAAGACATTCCGTCACTTTCCAATCGCTCGCGGTTGCCTTGCTCGAGCGGCTCTCGAGGATACCGATCCTCCCTCTGTTAGAGCCGATCGAACCGCTTTGAGCAACGAGCAGCTCGGTGCAGCGCAATCGGCAATGGCCCTACGCATGGGAACGCGAAGAAATTCCATCACTTTCGAAATACCGCGTGGACAATAAGATTAAGCCGGCCGCGTGAACTTCCGCCGCGCGGAAGAGAGAGAGAGGATTGCCGATCCCTTGGCTAGGATCACCGGCCAAGGCCCGCATACTTGCTCTGCTGTTGCTCTGCTGCTCCTCTCCGGCTAATGAATTGGTCGTAGAACGAAAATGAGCGAGGAACGAGGAGCCGTAACAGAGAGGCTCATTAGAGAGTGTTCGTACTCCATGGCCAACGCGGCGTGACCGGCTTTCTCGTCTGCTTCGAGCATTCTTATTTCGTCGGAGGAAGGAAATGCCCGCGGCGGGCATCTTCCACTCGCAGGCAAGGTCGTCGCTTCTCTATCCTACGAGCGGCCGGCACAACTTCCGAGAGATCGTTCCCCTGCGCCAACCGCCGCGGCCTTACGAAGGTCCTTTGAGAGCGCGACATCTCTCCACCTCTGCTATCTCGTACCATCGCCTCTCCGATCGGGTTTCTTGGTCGCGTTCCTAGAAATATTCCAAATAATCGAAATAATCCAGGGAACACCTTAGGAGTAGGGTGCCATCCGTAAAATCACTAATCCAGGACAGGAAGCATTAAAATCCCGGATATTTCCACTTGAAATTCTTTTAACTATTTTATTAACTTTTAACCATTAAATTTGATTACCTTTAACTTTTAACTATTTCTTATATTGGGTACGATATCACAAGACAGAAATTTCTGTAAATTATAGACTGTAACCGGAATCAAGAAATACAGATAAAATATAGTTGTACAAAGTAGGAATTTGTGTACGACTGTTTGTACATTTAACTGCAACTAAAATAACTACTTAAAACTAAAATAAAATAAAGAAAAAACTTTTTAACATTTAGCAGCATCGAACAACCCGGATCACTACGGAATGTCCCCCCGGACGCCCTGATAAAGGAGATGAACCCGGGCAGATGGCAGCCGTATTTACGAGCAACAATAAGGGACTCCAAGCTCCAGGTTATTCTCAATAGAATTTTCTGACCAACTATCAATCCTGCCTTCATAGTACCATATCGCTGATACTCGAAAGTCTTGTTTGTCACATCGGTGCCCCTAGCTCTCAGGAATTCCAAGCAGCGAGCGCCTCTCCGACTCCCGATTGAAATAAATAGCGAAATAGCCGAGCTGTCGCGCGTCCCCCGGGCGCCAAGTTCCGTTCTATCGGCGCTGAAATTTCCCCCCGAGCAACTTTTACTCGCGAATGTAAAAGCGAGACCGGGATTCGAGCGATCGAAAAAGAAGGCGAGAACCTTCGCGGCCTGGATACTCGAGGCGCTGAAATTTATTCGCCCTGTCGCGAGATAAAGGGCGGGTGTCCGTCGGAACGAGAAGCGAAACGCCGCTTCGAAATCCGAAATGTCCCGGGACATTCGATTAATCCACTCGATTAGCGATGCATCGACGGTTGCGGGTAAAAATCCGCGCTCTCGGGAAATCGACATTTATTAGCCTGCAGGCTCTAGGCGATATGCAAATCGCGGCGTGGAAGCGCGGCCGGTTTCTCTGCAGCGTGTGCACGCCAGGGTGCCATTTTCGAAACCGGTCGAGCACTTTGCACCGCGTTAGAAATGGAACAACTCAACCGACAGTTTCAACTTTTACTGCACAATCTTCGATTGCTCTATCACGCCTGTCCTCCCTGTAACCACAGTCATGACTCAGGCCCCTTCTTGAGGGGACATTTTCATAAAGTCGCTCAAAAAATAGGTAAAAACCGCAGGATTTTTTTTTTAAACAGCGTACAACTTGCAGTAAAGAACTTTATGATCTTTATTTATTTGTTATTCAGGATATGACAAAACAATTTTTTTCCTGCACTGCTACAACAAAAAGAGCCGTATCAGCCTTTAAGAAGTCAAAGAAAGCAAAATGACAATGTTTGGGGCACGTTTGAACATATTGGGTAAAAGGACACATCTGGAGTTGCTTTCATTTTTTTGCAAATCCATTAAAAAGAAACTGTTTCTGTCACGGAAAACGACTGCCTACTTAGTCCCCTTCAGTCCTTTGCCTGGATTCAGGAGAACAGCTGGCAGTCCTCGCACTCCTACCGCTGCCTTTCTTCCGCGATTAATAACCTAATCAAACTTTCGTCTACTCATCAGCCTCCACTTCGTTTCTAAGATTGCCAGCTGCGGTAATCTCCGGAATTTCTTCTCCATCTCTGTGAAATAAATCTCACAATCCAGGTGCTTCTTTCTCCGCGCTAAGCTCTCCAGAAGCGTCATTAAGGTTCCGCCGAATTTCACCTGTCATCGCAGAAAAGTAGCTGACCGATAGCCAAGGCTGGGACGGGGTACACCGTCGGAAGTGAAACCGGCATCGTTAACGCGCGCGTGTCCCGTTGGCGCGAACGCGCGAGAAACGAAAACGACCCCCGCGGTATGTATCGAGAAATCGAGCGGAACGCCGAGGCGAGAACGAGTTAATCCCGTTGGCTTCGCGCTTTACGGGGCGAATTGAGAAATTTCTGGTCGATCGGAATGCCCAGCAAAATTGAGGCGCGAGCCTGGGCCAGCAGCGCCCGCGCGGAGCTTTTAAATCGCGGTACCAACGGTTTCGTTAATAATGTTGATTTTACGGTGAACTTTCCTCGCGTCGCAATTAGTAGCGCTGTGACGGCTAATTACACGCGGCCACTTTGGCATTCTCCGTCTTAGTTTACCGCATTCAGAGAAAAGTACAGTCGAGGAGTTAATTATACTCGGCTGCCAGATACGTAGCTCGCACCGAATTTATGCTAAACCATATCGCGATGCAGGCGTTGAAGCCTGACTATAAATACTTAACTCGATCCGCAGCTTTCTCGATCGATTAATCGTTTTGGGAAAGGATGTCGAGGGAATTCCGGTCGATGGTCAAAAATTGAATTGGTAAACACCGTTTGGTCGGCGGAACGAGGTTAATGGCCCCTTTAGCCACCTGTTATCTCAATTTTTTGGCTCGAAAAAAGTGTTTGGGGAAATATTAATATAGAAAGCATCCACGGAGAAAGTGTAAAGAAATTTATCGCGATGTCTCGGGGTTCGGTCGCCAGAGAAATCCTCTCTGTGGGTCTTGGAATACCGCGCAGCGTCTACTTCGATTTGCCTTCGGAAGAGCGGCCGATATCGCTGGTGCTTGTCGTCGGACGCGAATCCTATTCGATTTTACGATCCTCTTCTAGTCCCCGCTTGAACTTTCGCTGGAGCGCGATACCAGGAAAAACTCTGAACTTGTAAAGCCTTTCAAGGCTCGGCCTTCGGAGGCGCGCTTCTTAATTGGCGAACGGCTCTTAATAGACTCGCTGCTTTCTACGAAGCGAGCTGAAATAACGCGCCGTTTGCTTGGATCTTTTCCATGCTTTTCGCGGAAAGCCTCGTTTAATTTCTTTGCCACGGGAGGTTGCGGGAAAGTGTTCCAGAATTTTGGAATACGTGCGGTGGACTGGGCGGGGGATTAAATTGGGACACGCGGGGGCCAGAACACTTTGCCTCGATTAAACGAGTGGCCTAGTTGCACAAACGTCCATAGTTACTTTCGCGATTGGTGCGAGGGGTGTGCCAATTAACTGAAATCCATCCTATCTGACTATCGAAACGTGTAAACAAGTTTTGAGAAATTTAGGGGCAACGGGGCCGTTTTCACGTGGATGTGGATAGAAGAAGGCGTTTCTAGAAAACAATGGAAAGTGCTGCTAGCGTCATAAAAATAACGCGATGTAAAAATAGCGGCGGTGCAGCGAACCTCGTTAAGCAGAGGAGCTCGCGTAAACGTCACCCTACGTAGTTGCAATTGACTTTTGCTGAAGCCCCGCAGCGCGCGTTGTCGCGCGAACTTTGAACTTTCAGCGCTCCCCCTGCTCGCAATTTTAATTGGCGCACGGACTTTAATTATGCCGACGAACCAGGGTAAAGCGGAGCACCTGTGATTTCCTCCGTTATACCCAGCGGTGTTTGCGCAGACTGAAAGTTGACGAATCGTTATCCACTCCGAGAGAGTGCTCCGCTGCTGGAAACGATAGGGAAACAATGATTTACCAATTTTCTACTTGAAGTTACTTTCAATTTGCTCGATAATTGGTGGGCCGGGTGCAATAAGGGGACTAGCGCTCGGAAATGCGTAGATATTGTCCAAATGCGGAGAAAGATTGGAAAATTAAATACTGTAAAACTCAATTTTAAAAAATATAGTGTTGTAAAGCTTGTCACGACACAAATTTTTTCTATTCACAGTAAACAAAGAATTATAAACAAAATTTTTTTATCTGGAATAGTAATGATTGCATAAACAAACTGTAAATAGAAAAAAATGTGTGTCGGGACGAGCTTTGTAACATTATATTTTTTAAAATCCAGGTTAACAAGATTTAATCTTCCAATCTCTCTTAGCGTTTGGACAATACTTTTTTGCCGTTTCGCCTGGCCCTTAAATTGAAGAACTTTTGGAAACAAATGGCATTATGATATCGTCCATTTCTCATCCGCGGTTACACTGTCGCAGTGACAAATAGACACAGGCGACCTTTACTAGCCTCTCGCTTTACAAGCGACCGCTTTGAATAAAACTGTACCCGCTAAGCGCGTGTTTGCCCTTTAATTGAGCCGGTCGACCTTAATTGCTCCGTAAATTTACAATTCCGCTGTTATCTTGTGGCACAGTCGGCGACGATCCCATCTTATTGAATCAGGCGAGCAATTAGCGCGCTAAGCGCGAACCCATTGGATTTTTTAATCCTCGAATTAAGTAGTACGTGAAAGGAGGGCCCTCTGGGCCGGCTCCTTTCCTCTTGTTCGACAAAGCTAATGGGAATCAGCTCGATTCGACGCGACACCCTTTTAGAGGCCGCCTCTTTCCGGAAGCCTTTGAATCTTCGAAATCCCCAACACGTTCGGCCACACCCTAATTGACCCGTCACTTTTAATCTCCGGGCTCGTTCCTCCCTCGTTGGCAGCTACTGCGAACACTGTGAACCGAACGAAAGTGTTTCAGTAACTTCACAACCTTTCTACACTGTATTATTATTATTACTCGATTTTATTACCCATTATAGTAAAATGCATGTGAATTCAGTGATTTAGTAGGGCAATTAGAGTAATAGGCTTTTAATAAGCCTATACGCGTGGAATTTCGACTGAGACTTCCCCATAATCACACCTCCGCAAAAGGTAGCTCGATTAAAATCGTGAAAAATCGGGAAGCGAACCTACTTACAAATCCCGCGTCACTCGAGACTCATTCCGTCTTGGTGCTCGTCCGCGTAACGGCCTGTACGTTAATCACTCGTGGTATAATAATGACCGCGTGCTTTCTCTGTGCGTCCGCTAACAATGGGCTCTCGAGTGCGTGGAGGAGACGCAAGGACGCGGCTCTCCACGCAGACAGTGAGAATTATTTAAATTCGCGCGTCTAATTATTCGGCATCCTCTGCAGTGACTTTCGCGAGGGGGTTTGAGAGACGTGTTGCAGCTTTCGGCCGCCGGGTGAAAACCGCTTGGCACAGTTTCGCCGTTGGACAACCACGTTTCGACGCTCCGTCCGGGGCGAACAAAGGTGTCTGGTAATTAACTCTTTCGCTCCTGGGATCTTCACTTTTCTCCGGCTCTGCAGGGCGCTACGCGTCTCTGGCTCGAATGCGACGAATAAAGGGAAGCTGTGGAGGCATTTCCTTTTGGAGCGAATAGACGCTCGCGATGAGATTGAAATTGGCTGACCATTAATAACAGGTGCAAATAAAAAGAAGCTCCTGTGTTCTGGAGCGAAGCTTGCAACACGATACCCCGAGAAATCGATCCACCGTGTAATTCCACTCGAATTAGAAGCGTTATACTCACGATGGAAGGAGGAGCTCGATTAATTCGATTAAAAGCCCGAAAAAGGTGGCTGGAGACACGGTGGTGTCGTTTTTACTTGGGCGAGGCGCGGAATTCGAGAGGACCGAGTTCTCGTTACCTTCGTTTTCCTCTTCCCTTCGTTTTTTTCCTCGCGGAACGCTCGATTTGCAAGCGGTCTGTTTACCCGCCTGCTCCGAGCGTATTCGTCATCGTTTGGCCGCGGCCCAACTAAGCCAGCCACTGCCAAGGAATCCTGGCCAGATTCCCTTCGGATATTCTCGACTTTTTAACCCCGCGGAATTTCCACCTCGCGACACCGACGCGCGTCGCCTTCCTTCCTCTTCCCCTCGGTAGAATTTCGTCCCGTGGCTTCCGGCAACCCCTTACCTCCGCCTGCCCACGCTACCTGTGCCCTCGATCGATCCGATCCAAGCGAGGATCCTAAATCTCTTTCGGTAACGGTACACGCTCCGCTCCGCCGAGCGTGTGCTCCGCGCGCGTGTCACGGAAGCTCGGTCGCGCGAGAATTCGTAAAAGTGCGGCGCCACGCGAGCCGCGCGACCACCGTCGTCCCGTTACAAGAGCGACTTGCCGGCAAATTAAAAATCAACACCGCGCGTCTGCTTGACATTTTCGCGCAGATCTGGTCTTCCTACGCCTCGTACCGCTCGGCGCCTTCCACTGTTGTTGCAGATCCACTTCCATTTGGGGGTCGATTGAACGTCAATTTTTAGCAGAGCGTTGGAGCGGAGCTTGGAGCTGAAGCGCGGAGCAGTGGAGCAATGGGATTGTGTCCGGAGTGGAGCCGGAACACCGAAAATTTGTACTGCTCCACTGCTCCAGATTTTTTATTTCTTTTTATAAAAACAGATGAAAGCAATTTTTTTAAATACTAATTCTGAATTTTTCGTGATTGAAAGAATGTTATACTATTTTTAACACGGTCGCGCGCGGCGAAAAGGCAAACAAATAAGTATCGGCATAGCCTAAAAACTGCGAAATAGTACTCGAAGCATGAAGCGGAGCTGGAGCAAGTGTTTTGATGTCAGCGCGGAGTATGTAATTATAAAATTGGTCTCGAGAGGTAAAAGGGTGTTCTGATCTGAAATCGTGATTAATAATCATTTTCCTACTCCAGAATTCCTAAATACCTCGTGTGATTTATTTATTTCCTTTTACGGGTAGACTCCATTGTTTACAATATGAAAAACGAAGAACATTACTGCACACGTGATTATAAACCATAAAAACAGAATAAAAAGTAACTGATAACAACAATATAGCAAAACAAGAATTTAATAGGTAACTTAATGTGTAGACTTCAAAAGAAATTATCATATCTCCTACCATAGAGAACTGTACCCAGTTCAGACCTGAACACTACGCAATTCCCAGTCCTAGAGCATGTGTGTACCAATTCAAACTTCAGCTCATTGTCAGTTCCAAATCCAGTTGTACAGATATGTCCCGAAAGAAGGTGACGTTCGATACTTTTGTCCAGATAGGGAGTCTTCTCGGCTTGCCTTTATTGCCTTATCGCGTAGAACGAGAGAGCCAGCTAATGATCGAGGGAGGCTGAATCAGAACAGAAAAACAGAAGTGGAGAGGATAGCGCTCACCTTAGTTCGTGCCAGAAACCAAGTCCTTAGTCTTCCAGAGAATACTGTACACCGCAATCTCTATTTGACGACGAAGTAAAAGGCGTCTGAAAATTCTATCAGGCGCACATGTCGGAGTAAACGTATCTACGGCTGCTGCGGTCGGGATGATTGAACGCGATGCTCGTTGATTAACAAATTTGTGACTCACCGCAGGCTGGCTATTAACACTTCAACTACTAAGGATTGACACATAGGTACCTACTTCTAAGTCACTACTTTAAGTCATTTGAGAAAAGACACGCATTTTTATATATTTCTCTGCTTTATTTAGCTTGCCCCCTTTTCTTTTTTTTATGTGAACAATGAAATGTTTCATCTTCACTGTCTGTATCTGATGACTCATTTTTGCTTCCGCTGTCTCATTGTTAATATTCGTTTCCAGTCTAATGAATCACTTTTATCACAGTCGGTGTCAGAATAATTTGCCTCTAAATTAATTATTTTTCTCAGTAATTTCACACTTCGTGAATGTCTTTCCAAAATTTGTAGGCAATTTTATGCTTAAAACGTTTTTACAAGTCACGATAGGAAATAATTCTAAATTCTTTTTACGAACAACCGAAAGACACGAAAAAAGTAAAAGAAGAATGCGACAATTGAGTCAACATAACACACAAGTAATGTTTGGCATTTTTTGTACAAGGTGAGTAAAAGTATTTAAACTGTACGGAAATATGAGAAACTTCTGAAATTAAAAGTTTAACTGCGTTCGTGAGATGTTAAAATGGCCCATCTCAGTATATGTAGGTAGGTTACACAAATTTTATAGAAAACAAAAACAAGCAAAGAAGAAAACTATTTTACAGAATTAATCGTTTATATATTTCAAGTATAAATATCACGAAAAACTTGGGAAAACGAGATATTTTGAAAATGAGTAGGTAATGATTATTACAAATGGTAAAACAAGTCGATATGACTCTCTTGGTAGATCTACTTACAATTAGTGTTAAGATCGATCAGTCCAACCAGTTTTCCACTGTCACCTTCGACTCGACTCACCGACTCTTCCACTCCTCATTGAATTCGACCATGGCAAACCTAATTAGTGTACCAACGAACCGATTAGCCATCACTAGCGCCTACGAATCCTGAATCTTGTTCTTCATCTCGGCAACGTCTGGTTTTATTAATAAGGGTCTCCGATTCTCGTGGGAATCGTTGCAATGTTCTCTCACGCGGCTCTCGAGCTGTGAAAACGTGGGCGCGGGCGTATCGCCGTGCGATCGGGAACGACGCAGGATGATGCCTCGGCATCGTCATTCACAGGAACGGTTAATTACAGCGCAATCTGCATCGGGATCGGTTTCTCGTTCGCAGGTGTACACCCTTGCGGCGATCTCGGCGCGAGAAAGTGTTAGCCGATCGAGCTTGCGCTCTATGCATCGCGTTGATTTTTAGGAAAGCTATCAATTAGCCGGAGTGACGCTCCGGAATCATACTTCTCGGCGTCGTATTGTATTACCAACGGTTCGGTCCCGTTTCCAGATAATCCGGACGTTGCGTTTGACTTTCTAAATTACTTTTCCGCGCGGCGAAACGTGTTCGATTCCTTCGCGCTGTCATCCGCGGATGCAAATGCTCTGCGGATATCAGAGAGCTTTTATAAAACCAGGACTGACGTATCCTGCTCGCCGCGGCATTTAATTATCAGGGTAGCAGCGTGGTTAGGGGTCTGTAGATCGAATCTCGGCCTACGAGCCACAAGTTTCATAATTGCTAGCGCCTAACTGCGGCAACCATCAGAAAACGTTTAACCAGCGAGGAAGGGTTCGACGTTGAACTGTGTGGCGTGGAAAATGCAATGCAATCGTGCTGAACATCTGTCTACCCCGTTTCCAGGTTACCCACAAAGTGACGAGTCAGGTGATGGTCCTGAAGATGAACCAGCTGCCCGCCAACAGGCCGAACATGTTGAAGGAGGTTCAGCTGATGAACAAGCTCAGCCATCCGAACATACTTAGGTAAGTCGAATCGAAATCCGCTCGCTCCACTTCTGCCAACCAGAGAAACTCGGCAGTTGGGGGAATTCCGGTAGAGATGGACCGCCGGGAGAGGCGGACCAGTTAAGGATTTTGGTGTTCCTTCGTTATAATCATTGTGATCGCCCGTCTCTGAATTTTTCATCATAGTTTTACAAAAATTTGACGAAAATCAACATTTGAATTTCTGGGAAGGATGATAACTCAATTGTTTGAAGAGATATTTGCACAGTTCTCACAAAATCAGGTCTAATAACATATAGCTATACTGCTAGCCCCAAAATTTTATTTACTTATTTCCGTAGCTATTTATAGAAATATTGTGTTATGATATTCTAGGAAAGATAGTTCACTACACGAACTGACAAGTCTAATATTCAGTACTTTTCAAATATTTAAGTTTGAGGCGATTTTAAAAACGTGGTCCATCTTTAGCGGAATTATCTTATAGCGCAAAGGCTATCGAAGGAAATCGCCTTAGCGCTGGTGCCCGAATTCCCTCGCGGCAGCCGGGGGCCTGATTAACGAACCGCGGACTCGGCCCACCGGACCTGCAGAAAGCCACATGCACCATCCGCTTTCTTCTCCGGCCTTTGAAATTAAAACCGGAGCTGTTGTCTCGGGGATTCGGATGAGAATAGAAACACGTCGGATAGCGCGTAGCAGGAGAAACAGAAATATTCGTAAGCCTCGGTTGATCGAAGGGGAAGCTTCTTTGTTTAGGAAAAAAGAAGAATCTAGTGTCTATCCTCGAGCCACGCCCCCAGATGCGTAGATCTCCGACTTCTCTCTGATCTCCATCGCGGTGAATATAAACGCGTTCTCTCGAAAACGATGCCTCAGCCCGTGTTGACGCAACCCGCTCGGGCCGGTTACGACACGGGGCTAATGCCAAAAGAGTTCCGCGGTTTGCGAGTTACGAGTTATGACATAATGGCGAGGAGCAGCGTCGCGGGCGGCGCGGCGATGCTCGGTGCTAGACCCTCTGCATCCGCGGCGACAACGCATTCCAACGATATAAACGGCTTGGCCCAGATTCGGCTGTGTGCACCCGCTCGCTCGCTCACTCGCGCGTGTTTATCCCGCGCGTCGGCTAGCGGATCTTATTTCTGGCATTTCTCGCGTTGAAGGCTGCGAAAATCGCGCGTCAGTAGGGAACGCGTCCCCGAGTGAATCATCCCATTGAAAAAAGCACCCATCGGGTATTAATCGCGGGCTAACGTCGCTTACGACCGATGGATTTCGTAACCGTTGGAACGGCGACCGGCGCCAGGTGCGATCCGGAGCGACCACTATACCTATGGATGAATGAAATCGGTCGATACTCTCGAAACACCCGCCAGGTTCGGTTGTAGAGTTAAGAGCGTGGCTCTCGCGCTACAATCGATCGCCGCCCTCTGAGCTGAACTTTGGCAACGATAGCCAGCAACATGCTTCCGAATAATTGGCTTCGGCCTTCCGTCAGGGGCTTTGCTTTCCAAATGGCCGTGAATCATTTTACTTTCTAATTTTTTTTAACATTCTATTGCGGAGTGAACTGGGCTTGCGCTGGACACGCTTCTACTGAATTACTTGGGCCAAGTTATGGAGAAAGCTTCCTACCAACCCTCAATCATCTGAAACTGAATAAATTTAGTTGGAAGGATTTAATCGGTAGAGAAAATTAGCTGTATTTCTATTGGGAATATTTTATTTCTTGGTATTGTTTTGCAATGTTTTTTAATAAGTTATTTAATAGTGAGTAGTATAATTAACCCGCCGTGGTCACACCTTCTTATCATCACAAATTAGTCACATGGGGTTCACTGCACCCCAGCGATATTTTTGAGTTACCATTTTATAATCGTACATTCGAGATACTCAGAAAATTATGCTCTAATAGTCTTTTTCTAGAAATGTAAATTCTTATTTGAAAAATTAGTTGTGGATGATAGCGATTTTTTGTGGTTAAAATTCACCAAATTTTTAAATTTTATTATTAAGCTCTAAAAATTTACAGAAATATTGGCAAATACGCCACGAAGGATTAATATTGTTATAAATATTCTGTAGCTTCTGTTCTTTCAGCCTAAAATGCAACTATGGCTTGGTACTTTTAATAATTGTATAATATAAGAATTCTTCTATGGGTTGGTAATTTTTTGCAAAATAAAGATCACAAAATTATGGGATCCGTAATGCGTTTAACTCATTTTTTGGCGTTTGGAGGTTTCTGCATAACTTGGCCGAAATATCGAGTAGCTCGAGCCTTAGTACCTACTCTTTCATTGAAACTGACACAGTGAAATAACGTTACACTACGCCTGGTCTCTTATCGTTCAGCAACCGTTTCATACGCCACTTATCTCGAGACACCGTGTACATTGATATCGAGAAATACAACAGCACGGTACAATAATGTTTATTGTTTGCAAGAATCTTGTATATCTTATCTGAGCGTTTAGGACTTAGGAAGTATCAACCTCGTTCCTCGTAACATAGTCGAATCGCTAACGCGGCTGTTTTGCGATCGAGTCGATAGCGAGGCTTGAAACTGTCACGTTGACGAAGGGAAGAGGCGTACGCCGTTGTCTCGGCGTGACTCGCCGGATCGCGTGCGAATTTCGCGACGCGGATAGTCGCACGATCGGCATACACGTAACGACGCGCGAGGTTTCTTCCGAACGGAGCGATCGCTCTCTATCGAGGGAGGATATCGTCGCGATAAACTAAAATGGACTGGCAACTCATCGCGGAGCTTGTTCTCGCGCTGATATTAAGATATCGCTTCAATTGTTGACGTCCGGCCGTTGTCGCAATAAATTTGATACGCCTCTTAATCATACCCTGCGAACTTTTACAGCCGGCGTTCGCGCGGCTTTCCTGGCTCGTCGAAATTCACCGGGGAAAGAATCTGGAACCCTTTCTTTCGCCTCTCTTTCCTGTGTGCGATTGTTAACCGGAGGAGTTGATTAGACGTATAATTAATTCCCCTCGGTGAAACTTAATCGACGGTTGCGCGTGCTGAGCATGCATGCTTTAACTCCGCAATCTTTGGGATCGCGCGATACGCGGAAAATGAAATCAGCGTCTGAAAGGAGCCGCTTTTTGCGGCAACGGGATCGAGCGTATCTTGGGGCTGTTTTTTCCCATTTTTCTTGTGCCCTTGTTGGGAAAGGCGGTTGGTAATTGCGTTGTGCGCTACGCGAGTGGAGTGCGCGAAGCTTTAGAAGTTATTTCTACGAATAGAGCTGGGAATAGGGATAGAAATCTTCTGTCGAATCGATTTCAGTCTATAGGTACGGCTCCACCAATGGTCCTCGATTCGCAAGGCTCCCCAGTGTTCACACTTTTCTCGCCAGCCAGATAACGCGCGGATAAATATGGCTGGTCGTTCTTTGTGTATAATCCTTTATTTATTAACACTCAGATTAATTGGCCTAAAGTCTTGGAGCATCTCAGGTACTATTTTTCTAATAGGGACACTGCGCAAATAGATAGGTACTCTGTTAATATTGATTTCTTTGCTAACGCCGTAACAACGTCCAGAAACTGGGATCTCAGATATTGTTATCGTAATATTCTTTTTATTTTATTTCACTTCTTTCCCTTTCTTTTCTTTGGTAATTGTTATTCTATTCAGTGATTCCCAACCTGTGGGTCGCGAAGTGTTTTCAGGGGGACCGTCACAGTTTCTTTTAGTTGGCGATTTTTATCTCTTATTTATTTCAATTATTATTTACTTTGTTTAATTATTAAGTTCGAATTGTATTCTGAAATACCTGTTTTTAATATGTTTTCTTTACTTTATTAAATATACCTTACCTTATACGGGAGTATTATTTGAGTATTATAAAAGGAGCTCGCGACTCAAAAACGGTTGGGAACCACTGGTCTATTTAATTCACTTTGCCCGTTCTATACATTATGTCTGTTCATAACACTAAAATGTACCAAACAACTGAATAATAGTAATAATAATAAGTCGCAGCAGTCCCAGACCAAAGCTCGAGATAACGCTGTCAAGGGGTTGGCCACATTACAAATGAAGATATAACAATAAGCTCGGCGCTAATTGGCGCTTATCGTGACACCAGCGTAACGCGTTACGGAGCACGACACTTGACTAATGAATCGCTGGTGCCTCAACTTTGCCCTATACCCGGAGTCACCTGCTATATATTATCTAATCTGAGCTTAGAATCGCTGAGTCGAGCACGCTTCCCTATGGCGTCGATAGCATCTACCGTCCCTCTGAATCTATAAAACGATAAACCACCGGCAATTCCTCGCGCGTCTCCTGACAGCGGGTCGATGGATGGCGAGATAAATCGCAGATCGTCTTCGCTGCGGTAAAATTGATACGAAACACGCGTCGAACGGTACGGGGCCGAACGAGGCGCGAGGAATCTCATATCGCGGTCGTAATAGCAGCTTTTCACCGTTCCCTGGAAAGAGATTGCCTTCGGTGAATATTCAAAGGGATCGAATGTCGGCCCGTGAAGGAAAATCGCCGCAGCGAAATCGAGTGGCACTCGGTGGAGCGCCAATTAAAGCTAATGAGAGGAAAGCAGGGCTGGGGAAAATAGATTTTTGAAATAGATATTTCTATTTCTTCGAGTGATACCGAATTTCGCAAATAAATTTTTCTTTGCAATAGTAGATAGTTACAGAAAGAAATAGGGTTTCAAATATATATCTTAATATGAACTCATACAAATACTGTTGTGAAATGAATATATCATTGAAATATAAGAAAATAGTATTTCAGATTATAGTATTTTAAATAATGACTGACTAACTGATATGTGTGTAAACGTACATACATGCTTGCGTTCAGAAATACTTACAAATACTATTTACCGGAATACCTATATGCAATCTTAAAAAGGTAGCGAGCAACATGATCATTTTGGATTTGAAATTTGTAGCTCCTGTTTCCAATCCCCTATTTTCTATATTCGAATCCGACTGTAAATAGTAAATAGTAAATAGTAAATAGTAAATAGTAAATAGTAAATAGTATTTTATTTAAGCATTAAATGAAATAGTATTTTCAAACAGCATTTGCTTATAGAAATATTTCAGTTTTCAGTATTTTGTCTGAAACTATTTGAAATTTTCCCAGCCCTGGAGGAAAGCACGAGCCGAGCGAGAAGCGTGCTCCCGTCGCCTTTTAACCGATTCGAATTTTCCGGTTACTCGAGCCTGACAGAGGATCGACCCGATCTCTCGCATGACCATCCTCCCTGGCCAGCGAGGAAGCTTCGTTTAGATTGCTTAGAATTAGAAGCTACTCGGGGTATCAATAGAGCACCGTGTCGAATCGATACCGGGTCCTTAATCGTCTTACCTCCCCTCGAGCAAACAAACTGCGACGGCCTGCGGTCGCCTCTACGAAACAACCACTCACGTTTCCTTGGCCACGCTAATCATTCCACGGGCAAGGTCGCTTTCTGTATACCTCACCTCAAGTTTCCCGCACGATTTGCCGCAAGGTAGCTTTTATTAGTAGTTGCGATTGACGTGGGCTACATTTAGGGTTGCCACCGTTATTACAGGAAAATAACGTAAATTTGCCTTTCGTGGAGTGCTTTATTTTTTAATGTTAAATCTTTTCTTTTTTTTTCAATATTCAATATATCTTTTTTTGAATACTTAGTAATTCTTTTTAATATTTAATATTTTTAATATTTACTTTTTTAATAGTAGTAGTAGTATGCGTTTATTTCATATGCCTTTCGGCCTTTGAAAGGGGCTGTACAATCCTCTTTACAATATTGTATTATATTCTTTTCTTGGTCTTCTTCGCGCTGTTTTCTTCTGCTTACTAACTCTCTCATCCATTCCGTTCCTCCCTCGGTGCCCGTCAGTAGTTCGTCCATCCTTTTCCTTGTCCTTGCCATACTTATTTTTTTAAATTTTAATATATACGGGACAAAATCCCATTAGTGTACAAGAGAAAAACATAGAAGAAAAAGAACAATACTTAAAGTCGTTAATACGATTTGAACATCGTAAACTCAGACGCAGAGCGTAGTTACCAAAGTTTTTCAAAACTATACGGTACATTTACGTATAATAACTTAAGATACGTTTTCAAAATACGGGTGGCACCCCCAACTACTCACATTATTCGCGTGTCAGTTGTGTACGAACTATGCGCCAGTGAAAGTGACGCCAATAAATCCACCAAGGGTGTAATACCCTCGGGGACTGTCAAAACACTTTACGAAGATTGGAGAAATGAATCGTTGGAGAAGGGTGACGTTTTTATTGAAAAAACCCAGCGCTATTTCATAGTTCCGCCGTATAGGTACTCGATTCCATCCGTTGCGGAGAGTCGCGACAGAGACGTCGCGAGCGTTCGATTCGGAGTGCTACAAAAATATCTTGGGCGAGCGTGTATTGTCCGTTCGCCGGCTTTCAGTGGCTGGCAACAATGAGAGACAATGGTTGACCCGACTCTGCCGCGCGTCTCTGCGCCTCGTATCTGTCGGCTTTTTATTTAGCCTGCTTTTGTTCATAGGCTCGTGTCGATCGCGGCGCATTCTGGGTCGAAGACCTTCGTCCTGCGCTGTCCTCGGCCGGCGCACGAAGGTCGCAGGCCTTTATAGGGAAAGATGAGTAACGGGCCGAAACAGCTTCGCGCTTCGTGCGTAGATTGGTAAAGAGTGTCGTGGCCGCGGCTTGCTTGGTAATTAAACCTCTCTGCGGGCAACAACAGCCCGCTTTGCTTTCGACGCGTTTGGTTATCCGTTTCCATCGCGCTAGGACGGCTAATGGCGATGATTCTCGAGGGGCCATTTTGAGGATCAGATGCAAAATTAGGTAGTACGTAACGAGGGTGGAGATGGGTGGACTGATTCGAGTAGCTTTTCAACATGGACTCCTTTAAAGGGAATCTCTGGCTCTTCCCTCAATTACGCGAACCTCTGCAACTATCTTGTAATAAGGTCTCGGAAATAGGGGCCGCGAGGGAAAAAAGTAGGCGGATTTCGCAACAGCTCGATCCGGAGCACAGTAATTACAATAATGACGACAACGTTAAGAATTACGCGCCGAAGGAAATAATATGCACGGTGCCGCGGGCTTAGAGAATAATAGAAGCATAGCCCTCGGGGGCTCGCGGAACACCGTCTCCCGTCAGGGTACAGGATGCTTTAGAGCTCTAGGTATATACAAACTTAATTGGAGGGTCAGAAATGGCGTAATAAACGTAGAGGTAAGTGTAGCGATCCGTTTTAAAAGAACACAGCTACTGAAAGAAGCAATCGGTAATTCAAACAATCGCTACGTTCATTCGTCCTACATAATATTGGTCCCCTGTTGTCACTCACCAGAGCTTTAGGAGGTTGCGCCACCCTGAAATGCTCAAAACAGCATCAAATTAGACGAATTTTTAATGATACTATGAGGTTGAAAATTATTTGTATAGTACTATGTTTAGGGCATGTATTAATGTATATATTGTGTAAACATTGCACAGATATATTAAAAAATGGCCCAGTTATGTGATCTCCCGCGAAGCTCCTCGGAATAAGTATTTTCAAATTGGCGAGCAGCATAAGTTGAATAATTTTGATTCGATTCATTTGAAATTTTAATAGTATTTTCTATAATAGATTATTTACAGAAGTACATGCGGATTTTACGATTCATTAAAAACTTATATGCTACAGGCAATTTTACACACAATTTTAGGCAAATTTTTCGGTTAAAACTTTTCTCTTTAAATATCCACCATTTTTACAAAAATTAATATTTTAACGAATCGTTAAGTACTTCCGTAGGAAATGTCACGTAAATTCAACTGCTAGCCGTGGAGAGTGTCTTTTCAAAAGCTACAAAAATGAAGGAGCATCAGCACCGCCATTTTGATTAAAAAAAACTATTACAAATTTTTTTTTATATACCGGAAGGCATGTAGAATAAAGCCCTTAAAAAGTTTTTTCATTTACTCTCTAATTTCGCCCCAAAATATTCTGAAACTTACATATGATTGGTGAGCCTCCAAGTTGCATAACCCCTTAAGTCTTAAGTTATTCCACGCGCCTCCGATTCTCAGCAAGCAAAACGTGCTGGGTTACAGGTTCATGGGGGTTTGCGTGCACGAGGGTCAGCTGCACGCCCTGACGGAGTACATAAACGGTGGCAGCCTGGAGCAGCTGATCATGGCGAGGCACACGCCGCTCCCTCACCTGATCAGGATGAACCTGGCGAGGGACGTGGCGCGTGGCATGACCTACCTTCACAGCCGCGGCCTCTTCCACCGCGATCTCACCTCCAAGAACGTCCTGATCAAGAAGGACGAGAACACATCGGAGATGACGGCCGTGGTGGGCGATTTCGGGTTGGCAGCCAAGATCCCCGATCCCAGCTCAGGCTACAGGCTCAGCACCGTCGGCAGTCCCTACTGGATATCGCCAGAGTGCTTGAAGGGTCAGTGGTACGACCACAGGTCGGACGTCTTCTCGTTCGGGATCGTGGTTTGCGAGCTGATCGGCCGCGTGCCCGCCGATCCGGACGTTCTGCCACGGTCAGATAACTTTGGCCTCGATTACCTGGCCGTGGCAGAGATCTGCGCCGCGGCTGATCCGCCGCCGGCCTTCCTGCAGCTCGCCTTCCATTGTTGCACGGTGAGTAGGATGGAACACCGCCTAGGGGCCATTTTCATCCTGGGGTATTAAGACGTTTGCCTCTTAATTCATCTGTTTATCGCGATATTATCACTTGGGCGAACTTCTTTGGCCCCTTCTCTATCTAATTTGCATCAAGCACACCTACATTCGAGCCACGTCTTCCTGTTCGAATGAATCCATCAGAGGAGGCTCGCGTTTGTTTTTAGTACGAGCCGAAGTCCAGGCCCACCTTCCCAGAGATCACGTCCAGCTTGGACAGCCTGATCGCCGGCTACGAGGACGAGTCGAAGAACAGTATCGGTAAGCGCCAGTCCGTGGACCCTAGCCTGATGTCCAGCATGGACGAGATCACGCGCGAGGGGCGGACGGCGAAGCGGAAGACCGCTCGCCTGAGGAGCCAGTCGGCGGACGCGCGAGGCTGCGACAACGCGACACCGTCCGACAAGGCTAGATGCCACTCCACGAGGAGGGTGGCGGAATTAGCGAGCAGAAGGGACCCGCATTACCGACCCATGACGGCGAATCCGTTCCACGCGCTCGGCGGCGTCAAGAAGATCCTCGGCGACCTGTTCTCCAGCTGCCTGGAGCTGCCGTCTCTAGAGGACGTCAGGCCGAGCGTGACCGATGCTATCGCCAAGTTCAAGCCCGCGCAGAACGACAGTATCGCGAAGATCTTGGACAGGAAGAAGCCGAACTCGGAGCCTAGCAGCCCCACCGCCAGGAAGAAGTGGGAGCGAAAGGTGTGTAATCTATGGGAGATTGGTTTTTGGTTTGACGACGGGATTGAGACTTTTGGAAGATGGCGGGAACACCCTTAAACGTAAATCTAACACCCCGAACTCACCGACGCTCCTACGGTAGCAAGTGATCGTAAGAGCAACGGGATATATCGTGATGGATCCGGTCAGCATACGTCCGCGATAGTGTAGCGCAACGCTCAGTTACCTGCCGTCCACTTGTCGTGTCCAATTTTACCAAGTATCTACAGTACGTATGAAATCTATAGCTCCGCTAGAAAGATCGCGTCCCGATAGAGCTAATTAGAACCCGAGACAATGCGCCTGGCGTATCGCAATTAAGAGGAGCTCGGAACCGTTTGTTTCCAGGTGGCTACGAAGGTGGGCGCCGCGAGTCTGTTCACCCATCCGCTGTTCCGGGACGGCTGGGAGCCGAGGCGACGCGGCAGCTGCGAGTCCGGCTTCTGGAGCTGCGTCGGCGAGGATCTGAGCCCGGAGCCACCCAATCGCCGGCACACCTCCACTCTCAGCAGCTCAGCGGCCAGCAGCGTGTTCCTCCTGGACGATCACCGTACCAGCTCGATATACACCGACTCCTCCGAGGACATAGCGAGCCTGGGTGGCGGCGACTCCTGCTGGGAGGACAGGCTGAGCGGCATCGGGTCTTCCAGTAAGACTATCTCAAAGATAGTCGAGTATTTCGAGAGGAAGCAAGCCGGCAGCTTGAGGCTGGCCGACCACGACGCCGGCTCCAGTCGATTGACCCTGTTGAAGGCGAGCCTGGAGGGACCTCTCCCTCTGTGCAGCATCTCCGCTGCTCAGAGGCTGGTCGTCTGCGAGGGTGCCGTGCGCAGCAAGCTGCCCCTCTTCGACAAGAAGTGATACGCGTCGCTAGCGCGTCTTAGAGTTCGTTCCTTAGGGTTTCTAGGTTTTCTCCCGATATTTATAATTCCCGCGTAGACCGCGTGCGTCTCGGAGACACGCTTCAACGTGAGCTGCGCCGCGAGAAGAGCAACATCCATGCGACCAGAATCGTGAAAAGGGAGCGCCAATCGGGACACCTCCGTGTGAGGGGCAACGTGTACACCTGGGAAGCGAAAATGTAGGATGGATTTGAAGAATTTGTTTTCGGTGGAGAAATGTTTTTATTAAAGAAACATTATGTACATTAGAAAGGTCATACTTGTGTCTATAAAATGTGAAATTTTCATTAAACAATTCGGAGAAGAAGCTGTAAAACAAAGTAACCATCATATTCTCGCTATTTTTCATCCGAAACAAAGAAGGAAAATTATTCTCAAAATAGACAAAAAACGGAAAAAATTCTTCAAATCCATTCTAATTTTTCACCTCCTAGGTGTATATTTCCACTTAAGTTTCGCCGGGGAGAAGCGCGTCGAACGATCGCGCCCGCGTACGGAGAGGCTGATAACGAAGGAATGGAAGCACGGACTATATTTCCATCGAACTTTGCCATTGGACGGAGCTCGAGGTAATTTCGAACTGACCATTCGCTGGACAAAGCGTAGAGTACCTTGGGATTAAGTTCGGTGGAGATATAGCCGGTCAGCAGACGCTTCTCTCTAAAATCTAGCAACCTGACTGTGATGTTTTTTGATAATCTACATACATTATTGACCCATAACGACTAAGTTTGATGAAGCCGTCGGCGCCAGTTGGTCCTTTCACGCCGCAGCGATCGTTCGATGGTTTCTCCTCCGCCGCGTTCAGGACGTTTTAAAAGTTTCATCCGTAGTCGGTACAATGAGACACCCGGTAAATCAGACAACACTCCTCCCTGTACATAGGTCAGACAAGAGTAAAAGAATATCAGTAGTATTCCACGTACAAAAAGGCGGAGCGTTTTCTTTTACGTTAGGTCAGGATACTTATAATTCTTCAAAAGCCAACGTTCAGGATGGTAAAAGCAGTGATCGTGGATTTTGCAGATGAATTTTATGTTACGATACCGTGGGTTGATCCGCGAGACCCATGACTATAGGTTTCTTTATACGGAGTACATTGAAACAGTCATGCAGTGGAAACACTGAACGCCCCAGACGGATCGAAGGAAGCAATAGACGTTTCGTTTTGAGACTGCGGCTTGGATGCCAGTAGAGATACGCTGCTCACGTTCTCACCTTTTTGCAGTGCCTCGCAGTTCCTAGTTAGCCACCTCCGTCCTTATCCACGTCGACCGACATTTTACACACCGCTGTGACGACGATAGACATCCAGATACGATCCATATTCGGCTACGTTGAGCACGATTTTGGTACGTTAGAGTCCCCCCCGGTTCCTCTTGCTTAGCTCAACTTTTGCACATTGTTACGTTTGGCGCCGACATCGGACGTTGACATTATCGTTGGACGCGTTACTCTTGCACCAGTGACGGGGATACTGAAGCGGACGCCCGGCCACTGCCGCCGATGTACAAGAGAAAACGGCACTTTTTTTTCGTCAAAAAAGAGAGCTGCTTTGACTAACGCGCTCCGCGCTCGCAGTGGGTCGCCGATGAATCGCGATGTTCATCGAAATTCTCATTAAGCCGACGAGCGTTTTCTTCGGTCCGCTGTTGAGGTGATACGGACTGGAAGAGCGCAATTGCTACTTATAAGATTTCCATCGGTTCTCGAGGCTCCATCGAGAACTTGGATACCCGCAGCAGCACTGGGTGTATTAAATTTCTTCGAGTTAATAGGATTATTGTTTGGAATTCATATCGTAGAAAGACTGGGTTATTGGGCTGTTGATCGATGCAATCTACGCTTTGCATCTTACGTGTGACAGGGTTAGCGACGAAGAGGAGATGATCTCTTGTGATCGTAAACGCGAACGGAAGAGACGAAAGAGACAATGAACTCATCTTCTTTTCAGTGGCACCACCAGGTGTCACCATATATACGATATATATTATCATCAGTGACATTGCGTACTGCCGTCTTCTTTCATACGGTAAAACCGTGTAGGTTCGCGAGACACGAGAAATTCATCAGGGCCTATGCTGTGCTTAGACGAGTTTTTATTACACTTTTGATCAAGCGAAGGATCCACTTCCCCGGCGTCTCGATGCGACCTCGAGCGCGTCGCGAGCGTGTCGTAGATTAGCACTCAGGATACGAAGAGGGAGACATATAGTATATTTTGTTGACAGAGATACCGCGTGTCCTGAATATTTTTGTTGACGTAAAATTGGGACGATGGTCCACTTTGGAAACAGGTAGGGAGAGATGAAGATAGTGTGTATGTGTGTGTGTGTGTGAGAGAGCAAATGAAACTGATCTAGTCAGTGTATTATCGTGGCGGCCTTATCTTTTGTATGTCGTAGCGCTAATAACTTAAGTGTTCCAAGGAATGTAGAGAGAACGATCGTTCAGAATCGCTGAACTTATTTCGTCGACACTGCGAGACAAGAGCGAACCATCGAGAACTGTGTTTCGCGGCGGTGAGAGTAAGGAAAACGGAACTCGTAATGTACATGATAATATCCGTCGAGTGCGTGTGTGATTTTTTAAAAGTCGCGTGTGTCCTTTGGCCGCTTCCTCGAGACCGAGTCTCTGCTGTTTTATAAAATAGCCGGGGCGCGAGATGTTGGCCACTCAAGGTCACTGAGCAACTGTCCCCCTACCATGCTCATTCAGCCGCTTCCACTGTACCGCTCGGTTGTCCCCTTCCACTACGTTTCCCTCGTCCCGCTCGCTGTAAGTAGAAAGCGCATACCTGCTGATACATACGCTCTATTTCCAAAACAGAAAGGCAAGCCGGCGTACTGTAAACGTGTGTGATTCACGGTGATCTTGAGTATAACTCAGACTCGCTGACTCGAGGCGCGGGGCGCACCACCTGGCAGAGAAACGAGCGCGATGTGGCACGGAGGACATATTGCTTTTTAGTTGCGCGGTGCTACGCGAGTACAGTGTCCTTCGAGTGGCTCGAATCGTCTTCCTGATCATGAGTTCTCTTCATGTTCTCTGTATTTTCAGTTAGCGTGATTCCACTACGGCGGGTAGTCTTGGATCGCACGCCACGCCGCGAGTAAACGTTTCTTTTGCCTCCAATTATTGTTAGATGCGCATTCACGGATGCTGTACTGGTGTAGCGAGCAAAGTTGAGGGACAGTTTGGTAGCTACTAACCTGGCGCGTCAGCGTAAATCGTTTCGTCGCCCTGGTTGCGGGACGAGTCGAACCAAATTTCTACTAGAGTGATAGGCTACTATACCTTTTTACTTGTCAGAGTTCGTTCACGGGTTCTACTTGATAAGACTGCGTGTTTGTTAAATATGTATGTAAGTAGTAAGTTTTTGATGATTCGCAGTCCCTTCTTCCTTGCCTAACGGAATGCACCAGGGGAGAGACTCCTCTTTCCTTTCGAGTCGATACAAAGCTAATTTAGAACGCCTACGAATATCTCTTTGGATTTAAGGATAAAGATAGATGTGTGGGACAGAGTTTAGGTTCCAAGGGACAGAGATGTTGAAAGTAGCACAGCTGCTACTCGCTAATTCAATATTCCAGTCTAACATTTTGCTATCTGTTTTCAGGATTCTGCCGGAAACCAGAAATTCCTAGCTACCATTAAACGTGCTCACTTATTTCTCTTGAGTTTCGTTGGTCTCGATTTTGGAAAGAAACCACTCTTATTTCCAGCTGTATCGTCGTTGCTGCGAATCTTCTTCTTCTTATTTAACCTCCCAAGAAAGATATTCAAGTGTTCTGTTTTCCATTGTTACTCGTGCATCGAATCGGCCGTGTAGAACGATGCGTTCTGTTTTCGACGCGTCAATCGGTACCTGAAGAAACGTAGAAGCAAGGACTGCGAATTGGATTATTTTAATAGTCGCGGACATATCAGGAACGGGGCATATCCTGAGAAATTCGTTGCTCGCGAAGGATGATCGTTGAATGGAGCGAAAGAGAGCGAGAAAGTGAGATAAGGGGCGTAGAATTTAAGGGGCGAGGAGAATGAGAGATCGATAGGGTAAATGGGTGAAAAGAAGTACGTCGGACTTGTAAGACCGAGAGGCGCATTTTTCTTCTTAAAGATGGTTATTTATTTTAAGTAAAAACAGGTATATATATATTATTATTATTATATAGATACACATTAGAAGTCCACTTAAATCGTCTCTTCCAATAGTTTTTGACTATCGTCTTGCGTGGCCCATGATGGCCACGCGTAGACACCCTAGCTGTACATACTATTACGAGGAAAAACAATATAATATTTCAGCGAAACGTTGTTCGCGATTTCCAAGATACGTCGGGTCGTTATATACAAAAGGGGGTTGAACAGCAGCGGGATGTCGCTCTTACGATCCTCCGGCTCGACATAAATAAAACGCGATTCGGGTATACAGATGACGATGGTACTGAGGATAATAACAATTCTAATAACTAAGAATTAATAACGAATGTGAAAAAGAAAAGAATTCAGCGAAGCTATATATATATTATATTATATATATTGTAAAAAAATTCCTATATACAAAAATAAAGTTAAGGCTCCAATTTTTACCAAAAACAGGATCTTTAAAGCATTCTTCGTGACATCCTTCGTGCCCGATAACTTACAACGCAATTTCCAAATGTAACAGCGATTAATCAACGTGTAAAAACAAACAACGATGTCGTGAGTATTCTCTTCTCGTCAAGAAGTGGTAAGCTTGTCGTAATTGGCCCCAAAACGACCCCAGATTAGGAGCTTTCAATAGAAAGTTCTGGAGGATAGACTCCTGCAAAGATTGAACACTTTGCCTAATGTTTATCATGCGAAGGCCTTCCTTTGGCAGATTTTAATGCCTCTAAAGATGCTTCCAGGAGCCGATCTAAAGGTAAGATTCCAGTTACGTTTGATTGCAGTTAACACCGAGGACTTGACAACAGAAAAATAACGCTGAAAACTTGAAACCAGCAGCTGCATCAAGCTTCCAAGTAGTAAAGAAAACGGAACAAAATCGTTGGGACACTCGATGGTCCCAACTCGGAACATGTCATGGCAGGAATACAAACTAAAAGCCTCCTACAGTAGATCCTAGATGCTCACTATCAGATCTTCCTTCCATAGCTCTAGCAGACTTAGTTACCCATTCGTGGAAAACATTCCCCGTAACAACTCTGCAGATATTTCCTTCCAACGTGGCTTTCCATTACTATTTAATGCATTTACGTTCAACGTCTCACTTCAACGCTCCCTGTCGATCACGGAGGAGTGAGGCCTTCCCAAATCCTCCTCGGGTATCAGAGGTATGTACCTGGTCCTAGGATCCTTCTTCCTCTCGTACGCGTAGGGGAAGGCCATGCTTTTCCTCGTCGAGCTTCCCACTTCGCTTCTGGTTTCGTCTGGTCTCGGGATTCTCTGAATATGCGAGTGTGTCGACAAATTGAAACGAGACTCCGAGACTTCGTTAGAACTGATCGTCGACGATTCTATCGCCTGGGGGTCGATCAGAGGGATGTACTTCTTCCCTTCGTTGTCCAAAGTGACACTGGAACTGTTGTCAGACCTGATCGGTTCCAGTTCCTCCTGAACAACGTCCATCTTCTTGTCGACCATAGCGTCCACCGAAGTAGCTTCGTTGGAAGTGCCATTGTTAGCCTCAGGAACTTCGCTCTTCCTCGTGACAGGCACCCAATCGTCCAACTCTGGCTCCAAGCTACTGGTCTCCAAGTCTGTGTTCGTCATGGACCAATTGTAATTGACGTTTTCCCAGCTCAGAGACCTGGACGCGTTGAAGTCTCTCCTGGAGATGGCAGCGTTCAAGGTGGTGGAAGGTTCTATGGGCACCCATTCGTTCCTTTCCTCTTTACCATGAACCTTCCCAGCGTTCAAGTTAACCAGCGTCGAATTCGATTCTGCTCTCTCTGGATACACTTCCTCAACGATCGCTGGTACTTCCACCAGGGTACCATCAGAAGGATTCTCGTCTATAGCTTCTTCGTTGGAAGCAGGTTGAGTCTCGTGAGTTTGGTCGTTTTGTACACCTGTCAAGTTCGATTCCGACTCATCGCTTTCTCTACTCTCTTCCAAGGTGATCTCACCTAGCGGTGGGAAGTACTTTGGCTCCTCGTACCGCGATCCAGTCACGAAACTCGGCGTGTACTGGGAGATCAAGGGAAGAAGGGTCTGCCTGGCGTACCTCTCCGCCTGCGCCAGAATCCCCGCGAGTCTCTCTGGCAGAAATTGCACGGTAAACGCTCTGGTGGACGGGGAAGTCTCCTGTATCTCGTCCTTCTCCCTCGAGTGCACCTCGTTTCTACTATTCTGTCTCGCTGACCGCGGCCTCAGAATCGGCTCCGTGATCTCTGGGAGCTTCAGAGATCTCCCTGTCTCTTTCTTGCTGGCCTGCAGCACGGGCTCGCGGATCTCTGGCAAGAATTCTGTCGACGTCTCCACAGAAGCATCGGGGGAAGGAGTCTTTGGGAAGAAATTCGACCCGGAGAACCCTCTGCCCCTTTCAGAATCAGAGTTCTCCAAGGAATTCGAGTCCCCGTCGCTGGAAATGTCCACAATGTTCCAAGGATTCGCGGTGCTGCGACGGCTGCCAGGGTCCTCGAAGCTGTTCGGCTTGAAGCTCTCCTTTCGCTCGATTATCCGCAGGTTCTGCTCCTTGGTGAACGGACCTAAACCCTTTGATGTGGACGACGAGGACGGCCTCTCCTTGGAGAAGCTTTCCACTGAGAAGCTGTCCTTCGGCTCGTAATTCTGCTCTTTGGTGAACGGCCCTATGCCACCTTGTTTTTCCTGAAGCAGACGCTCCATGACTGGCGATGTTGAATTGTCAGCCTCTGTGGACACGTTGCAGTCGCCTGGGAAGAGAGGGAGGAACACTGGCTTGCCAGACTCCAGGGCTAGCCCTTTCCTGCAGACGGATAGGGACTTCCCGAAGCTGTCGATGATAGCTAGTTTGTCGATGCTCCAGGATACCAGGCCTGAGGAGATCCAACCGCTGTACGCCGTGTACTTGATCTGCAAAATGGAGCATGTAGAAAGCACGAAATTGAAGCTTCGCAACTTAAACTTAAGGAGCTAAGGCAGGGCCGTCGTGAACTTTTGCGGGGTCGGGTTTCAAACTTCTGCGGGGCCAAAACAACGGATTTGTGTGCTTCTAAATTTTACACTAATAAATATCTATGCATAGGAACCCGCCAAAATTTACGACAAGCTTTTCGTGAACCACGGGACCTTTTATGGCCCGGGTTCCGGGGAACCTGTGTTCCCTCGCGCCGGTCCTTAGCTAATGATCCTTTAGTACCCACCTCGATAGCATCCAAACTGAAGATCGCAGGATGCGGCACGATGATCTTCTGAAGCACCGATCCCACCAAGAGTTCCTCGTCCTTGCGCGTCATGGCAAAGGTGTCATTGAAAGAACCGTCTCCGACCAGAGTGACCTGCAGTTTCCCGTAGCTTCTGGTTGGCCTCTCGCTGCGGCTGTTGTACACCTTTACCTGATACTGATGCGCACAGAAAGGTTCTTCTTCTCTAGTGACCAGGTAGAGCTGACCTCTGGCCGGGGACTCGTCGCTGTAGTAGCCCATGTCGCCGCAGGGTCTGCCCATTCCGTTTGTTCCGCAGGGGAAACAATCGCCTCGAAGGAGCCCGTCGTAACCGTGGTCGCAGGTGAAGGCCGGGAAACGACACTTAGGGCTGACCGAGTCGGTGAAGAGCTTGTAAGCTCGCCGATGGTTGCACAGGGATCTGCCCTCCACTGCACTCGCTTTAAGGAGAAAACGTGAAATCAGAATGGTCCACTCTCTTCCTATTAGTGTCCGAAGGATCTTTGGACGGTGTCGCAAGACACAGTGTGACCTGCTTTCGTTTAGACAAAGAATTCGATCCATGTCGCGGAGAAGGTAACATTATCCTAGCGGCTGAAGGGTACACGTGAAAATACCGTGGCGCGCTTTCTAATCTCTGATTTATGGGACCTTTCGGATCGGCAGTCGTGAAGAAACGATAATAATGAATTAGCATAAAAAGCACCGAGTGTTTCTATTAAGCAGTGATTACATCATTTCAGTGACGACTGTAAATTCAGAGAGAGATCAATAAAAGAAGAGGAACATCGCTAAGGCACTTGAGTACTTACACCAAATGATGTCAGACACAGCGCCCAGAAACAGATTCGAGCATCCCGTTTGCATTCTGCCGCCATTAGGATAGAAATCGACGTCGCCCATGGGCTGCCAGGAACCGAGGCCACCGAGCAGCAACTGTTCACCGTTGCTGTGGATCACGTCGACGAAATTGGCATCCGACTCGTCGAGCCTGGCTCTTGTATCCTGGGATTCGAACAATGGTCCCGCGGGGTCCAATCCTATGGAATCAGTAATTTAAATATTCTGGGACCAATAACCTCCATAAAAGGGAGCCCGGAATAAGAGACCTCGGACAGACGGCTTTGGTGGAGTTGGTTAGGCGGCTGACCGCCGGTTCCGTTGCCCGAGGTTCATTTTTTTCATGACTCCCGAACACAGGAGTTACAAAACCTATTCCTACAATAATTCACTGATATTTGCAGTTATTAATGTAAACTATAGGTAATCTACGTTTCTACTGCTCCGAAATCCCGATTAATGAGACTCTCCTCCTTGCTTTCTCTTTCCAAGTTCGATTAGCCAGTCGAATTCATTGACCGATGTAAATCTCGCCAATAAAAATCCTTGAAAGATCATCGAACCGTGTCGATGTAAAAGTGGAAGTTTTCGAACTGGTCAGACACTTACACAACAGCTCTGTTGCTAAATGGAGATAAATTTGATCGTTTTAGAGGAACGCAACCAGTCCCTGCCAAATTCATGAGTCAGTGAACAAAGGCCAGGACAATCTTAAGGAAGGTGGAGATTTAAATGTCTTTTCTGTATTGAAATGGAAGAACGAAGGAGAAAATATCTTGAAAGATTCGATGCGAGGAAAGAAACCGTAGAAGGGTCTCAGGAAGCTAGCACGTTTACTCTGCACAGTGTTGCAGAAGTCCTCGTTATAGTTTCTGGTGAACGGTCGACGTGCAAGAGCGGTTCTATCTTTCACCCGCGGTGATCGTGCTCCAATCACTCCTATTTCTTGCCCATTTAAATAATTGAAGTCAAGAGATTCAACAGAATCTATAGACGTGTCTACTTGCCGCTTGCAATTAACCCAATTTAATGATTGCGAGGAGAAAAGCATGCTCTCGACGATTTCGCAAAGTCGAAGCGGTCGTTCGAGGAGGGTAGTCTCGGTTATGAAACGAGAATAAAAAGTTCGATTTATTCAGCGGTGGATAAGTAAAATTGTGAGCGATATCTCCAGCTACTTGGAGATGCAAAGAGTGACGAAACGGGTCCCCTTTTACCGGTGCAGGCGTGGGTTTCGAAGGACAACAACATCGCAGGTATCTGTAATACGTTGCGCAACCCGAGTGCAGTTAACTGTACCAACTGCATCGCGGGTAAGCAGCAACAAACGAAATGATCGTGAATTCATGTTGATCGTGATACTGTAGGTATTGGTAGAGCCCGACTCGAGCCTTTCTTGCGCCCTTTATTTATAATACATACATTTATCAGAACTGTGCGATGAGGTTTTTCAATCTTATTTTATTATGAAAAACTTAAGTTAAAAAATAGAAGTTTGAAAACGTTTTAAAAAATGAAAGTGTGATTTAGTTATCAATTTAAGTAAAGCTAATTGCAGTGTCAGCAACAGCGGTTAAACTAAATTTGTAAATTAATTTACTTAATTTATAAATTAATGAATATGAATATACTATATTCTAATCAAATTTTTTAAAATATGGTAAAATATTTTTTTTTATTAAAAATGTCAATTTTGAATCAAATATAAGTTAATAAATTTGGTAGAAAACTAGGGTATGTACCATGTTATAAAAAGAATTTCTGTTGAATTGATTATTAAATATTAATCATTAAAATTAATAAATGTAGCGGCTTTATAATTTACGTAGACTAATTTGTGTATTAATTGATGAAGCACGATAGGAATTACTATAATTAATTTTATGTATTGCTCGTTAAAGAATTATTTTAATATAATTTTGAAATTGGATTTAAAAGTAAATTTTATTAAATTAAACGTGCCTCAACTTGTTCCATTTCTATCGCAGCTGATGCTAATATGAAAACACCTTTTACATGAAAGATGTAGACATGTGTTACAGAAGGCTAAATTATGTGAAGCAAAAGTGATGGGGATAATCTTCCGGGTGACTTTGAGCTTCTAATTTAATTTGAATCTACAACAGTTACCGCATCCGTACCTGTGATCCTGGAGACGTTTCCCAATTCGGCACCAGCGAAACCAGCCACGTGCGCGCCGAGACTGAATCCAATCAGATGAATCTTCTCCAAAGGTACGTTCAAGCTTCTAACCAACTTCGCTAGCTGCCTGCCGACCAAACGAGTGTTGGCCGCTGCCCTTACGTAGTTAGGAACTGCGCTTCCTGGACCCCAGTCGACGCACACTGAAAATTCATTTTAATCTTCATCAATTCACATCATACAAGAGGTCGTTGCCTCAATAATGTTAAAGGAAATTAGAAACAAATACAGTGAGTTGCATATCTCGATAATTTTCCCGTTTTCATTATTTCTTATTATTGTAAACTACACGGTAATATACTCATGCAATAATAATAATAATAATAATAATAATAATAATAATAATAATTTTCAGTTATTTTGGGTTTTCTGATTAATTGCTAGTTTCATTGGTGCCACTACGAACCTATATTGCATTCGTGCACCGTCATCAGCGCGGATCTCATCTCGTACACCCAGACATGGTCGCAGCTGGACCCGAATCCGTGTACGATCACCTTGGTCGGTAGATCGGGATCTATGGCACGGTGTGCATTGTCGTTTATATCATCAGCAGAAACTTCCATCGGGATCGACCTCGCCTTCCTGCTGCCGTACACTAGAAACCTACAATGATACAAAACTTTTGATACAAGATGACAGTTTCGAAAAATCTGCAATCTTTTAGGCAACCCGGCATAGTGCGGTTTTAGGCGGTGAAATTACCCCTTGAAAAAATTCGGAGTTTTCTTTATCGTGAAATATCGCGAGAACGGTGCGACGTATCTGAAAGAAGTTTAAACAAAAGTTGCATCTTTTTTTTATAACTACAAAATTGCGTAAAAATAATTATCGAAAACACCACGCTTTTCGATTTACCTCCATCGCCAATCCTTAATTCTACAATTATTGTTACGCAGTTTTGTAGATATAAAAAGACGCAAATTTGTTTAGATTTTTTGTTATTTCACCCCATAAAACCGCGCTATAGCACCAACCAAAAATAGATTTGCGTTACGAATAAACTACTCTACTCGCGCACAAAGTTGCGTAATTTTCTGCATTTCCGGGTTGCCTAACTTCCCTTGTCAGGCAACTGAGTCAAGTCCATTTCCATTTACTTGGACTTATTATGGTCCCGTCTCTTCTATATGTATACGCAACGGTGCACACCTAACGTGCAATTTGCACTTGTTGAATGCAACCCGCGCTCTTTCGCATCGCGTTACATATAAGAAATGTAGCGAGACTTTGGAAAATACTCCAACAAACTAGATTCTCAGTGCATCGTAGAAGACCGAGGATGCTTCGTGTTTTCTCAATACCGTTTTAATAGCATCATACGCGGAGTAACGGAGGAAGCTATCGATGCGAAGTGGAAACGTTACGGGTACCATTCGATCGCTGTTGCAACTCTGTGGAAGCGGTGATAGAAATTTGGAGTGTTTTTTATTGGTACCGTACCTAGTGCCGACATCTTTGGGAGGCGACGGGAGCATTTCCAAGTAGCTGAAGGGCCCCGTGTCCTCGAAGCAGCCGACATCCTCGTAGCAGACCTTCGAGACCTCTCTCTTCGTCCTGTGATGCAACTTCTTGTGCAACGTCCACTGCCTCATCGATTCGACGACCGCTTGGAATATCCTTGCATCGTTCTTCTCGTCCGCGGCCTCGTCCAGAGGCGTCGGCCACTCCTGCGACACCGCGGGATCTCCTGCAAAATAAAACGAACTTGCAAACAGTTCCATTCCCACCTTCCGTTAACGTGCACTGCTCGACAACACGAGGACAGCGAAGAGTCCTTGTAGAAAACACTAAGTAGGTGCCAAAAGTCAAAGTATATACTATAGTATTACCATTGGCACGTAGAACATTTTCCAATATATTCTTTTAGTTTTGGAATTTACAGTGCTTTCTACAACGACTCCTCAATTATTTTAGCATCTGTGATCCTCCGCTCGACCATTCGTCGTTGCCTTCAGAAGGCCACGCGCTGCATTCTAAGAATATTTCTACTCGTAAGCCTGAGAATTACCTGGGGACAAGCGTTAGACATGCGCAGCAAAGTAAGATGTAGTATGTTAAATTGGTCACTCCGTGGTCACTCATTTCTGCAATCTACTAGCAAGTACATACATCCTTTTGTGACACATACGTCTTACAGAGCAAAATGTCACTTGGTTCTTCTCGGAGCGCAGCTAAGAGTTCTCAAAGTAATACATAGTGCGCGCTAACACGAGGCGAGGTTTATTTAACGCGTCTTGAAATTGAAGGAGCAAACGAACCGCGGTGGTCCTTAGAACGGACAATATTTACTTGGACCTGTTTATCGAGCATAATACTTGTCGCGCACCACTTCGCCGCGCGATAAAGCGTCGTTCGAACTAAGTGCACCCCTAATTGCTCGGAACAGCGCATAAACGAGTCGAAGTTCAAGATCTCGGCAGAGTTGCACGCACCGTAGATCAGATTGATAGATTCGTGCGAATCTTCGTAACGGTTTCCTCGGCTCGTTGCGTTGTGATTAGCATAACGCCTGAATAACAATCTTCTGGAACGCGACGGCTATTTTTTCCCGTCCCAAAACAGAACGATGCAGGGAGACATTGATAAAACTGTTTATCGGTATATAGAGATAAATTCTGTGGTCAGATGGCAAAGACGAACTGCTACTTTAATTAAAGTTTTGCTGTGAAAAATTCATTCCCATTTTTCTAGCTATTTATTGAGAAATTTTAATCAAAATATCAACTGAACATGGAGAATAGTTGGTAAATAAAAAAGAACGGGATTTCCAGGAATTTTTTGGGAAATATTTAATATTTTGTATTTTTCTTACAACTAATTCCTTATTTTAAACGCAATTTCTCAGTAATTTTGTTGTAGAAAAATATTAAAAAATGAGCCCCTAACTAGGGAAATTAATAATAGCAACAGTTTTTTACGGAAAGGTGTGAAGATTAATTTTTTATTCAATTAATTATTATTAATTATTTTTTATTAATTATTTTTTCATCACTGAAGTCTTCCAGTTTGATTTTCACAATTCGATTTTCCGAACCACCTCGGTCCCAGGTAGTTCGAATAACTGACGGTCTATTGTACTATTACTAAATGAGGTAGAAGTGAATACAGGCCAACTATCCGAATGACGCAATAAATATTTCCAGTACTGTAAATAAAGAAAGCTTGGCAAATGAGCCGAGAAGCCTCCGGAAGTGGTCGTTGCCATTTCCCACAGCGTTGCTCGGCGGCGACCACGGTAGTCAAAGGTTTCATGGACCAGAAACTCAAGCATCGAAACATCCGCGGGTCTGATTTGAGTATCGGGGACAGTGATCGAAGCCTGTCGGACGTAGTTCGCGTCCGTTCGCAGACGATAGTCGTGAGAAGGGAAAGTTAGATGATCGACCAGGCGATCTTGCAACTTGTCTCGGACACCTGCGTTAAAAGATCGCGAGGTAAGCGTCGCTCACACTGACACACTGATTTATCGTGTGATCAACGGGCGCGTGCGACACGTGTCCGAGCAAGAGCGTGTAATTAGCTTCGATCAAATCGCTAAACTACAGGACTTTGAACTGTTTCGTAGAGGGAGAGAGGGATCGGTGACACTATCAGCGCTGACGTTAGGAAATAAGTATGATGTACTTCCCCCTATCCGAACGAGAAAGTTCAGTGACCTTGAAATATCGAGAATGATGGCCTTGGAGAAATGTTTGAGATAGTACGATACTCGATTTTTTGGCTTTCTGCCTCGAGTGTAGGAAACATTGATTTTATATGAATAGCACTCGATTTTAACGGAACGCACCTTAGACCAGAGTTGGGTATTAACTAAATAAAAAATTATTTAAATAACGGTTGAAATAAAAATTACTTTACCTTTAGATTATTTGACGAATAAAGTTAATTTTTTTATTCGACGAGAGTTTCAACTTGAGCGTCGAATAAATTTTTCAACTTTAAGTTCAAATTTACCTGTAACTTTAACTTTATTCGACGTCGAATAATTTTCTGACGCGCGTTGGAACCCCCGAGAACCGGTCATTGGGCGCTTCTGCGTTATAACGCGCGCGCCACAAAATTAGTCGAAAAAGGTTAAAGTTAAATGCAAAGTTACGGTTAAGTTGAAGTTAAAGGTAAAGTTAGAGTTATGTTAAAGGTGAACAATTTATTGGACGATGAAGTTGAAATGTGCGACGAATCAAATTTGTTTTGTTTGAATTTTATTAAACTTGCACTAAAAATATTCTTATCCCTTAATTCGCTCCCCTCCAAGATTAAATCCCGAGCGCGCAACTGCACGAGCGCATGCTGAACTTGGTCCCCCGATTAATGATCGATGGAGCAAAGCGGACAAGAACGACCGACGATCTCGTAATATCTGCAGCTCCTTTCCAGTCCAAGGCGCCGAGTGCCCGTGGAAAATCGCTGGCACCTGTCACTGGGAGATTGCAGGTCGAGAAGCCACGGATCGAGATTGTCAGCGCCTCCTGAACTTACGACCTAGATCCAACGTTGGAAAAAGCCTCGAGCAACAAGAACCGCGCGTTATCTGGAGGAACACGTGTCCAAGGAACTCGTTCCCATGGTTGTTTCGCGACGAGCCGAGCGAACTCCCTGATTTTCATTACAGAACAGTCCCGGCGAGCTTCTAATTAACGCAAACACTTTAAATCGGCGAAGGACGATAAGAAAACCGGGAACGTGGACTCCAACTTCCGCTTCGCCCGCACCGAAGCGCACTGGGGCGTTAGAGGGCGTGGACGCGGCTGAATAAAAGTAAAACGGTCGAAGGAAATCGGCCGAAGAAAGTTCCGTATCGGCGTGTTGCGAGTCGGCCGAGATAAGAAAGAGAAACTCTTTTTGTTAAGCGATGGGTGGACGGAGTGGATCATCTCGTTAGAGATCGGGAGGGAAAAGCAGCGGGGGCGGCAAATGTCGAATGGTAGGTGAATACATAGCTCCGCGGATGAACCGACCAGACCACAGAGACGGGCAAAATTATTATTTAAATAAAAATTTCGAATAACGAATAAAAGTTAACAAAATTACTCATGTGTCGAGTAAAGTAAACCCGGATTTTCGATTCTCAAATAGCGCAAAAAGCTAAAGTTACTTCTACTTGATCCGTTATTTAAATAATTCTTTATTTATAAATTCCCAGGTTGGAAATTCAAAAAATTATGAAATTTTGTATATATGTAGAAAATATATAGGTATGTATTATGCAATTTTTTTGCCTTCCACATTCATTCTAAGGGTGTGAAATTGGTCCCTCACCTCTATTGCCCCCCGAAAATTTGGCCATTTTCCGATTTTGTGTTATAATTTGCAAACTGCAAGAGACAGAAAAAACCTTGTCAGACAGAATTTACTCCTTTTAATTAGGACTATGATAATTTATAGTGCGCGAGTTATAACACAAAATCGGAAAATAGCTGGATCTAGGGTCCATTTCACCCCCTTAGAATAAATTTGAGCAGCAAAAAAAAAGGGTAATACATATCTACATATCCTCAGTTTCATAATTTGTTGAATTTCGGGGTTTAGGATCTTCCCTTGTTAGTTATTGCTCAACTCTGCCAGACCAGTCCACGCGCGGCAGGTGAAATTCGGAAAAAGAAAGCCAGGCGTACGAGGGCCGCGGTCTGTTAATGGTGACGATCGGAGGCGAGCAGTTCGAGTTTCCTCGTGTTTTTGCCGGTCGCGACAAAAAGAGCGCGGTCCCGGCCGAGGGAGAGGCATGGAAAAGGGAAATCAGGACTGGCCTCGGACGCCTGTCTGGTTCGCTCTTTTTAAGGCGGCTCGCGACTTTCCAGCGGCGGATCGGCCGCGGAAAAATCGGCGATCGCGTCTAGCCGGGGCCTGTCGCGCGCTGTGTCAAGGTCCCCATCGTCGATGACGAGCGAGCATGACCGGTTTACGCATCCCCAATGACAATTAGCTACGTGCTACGTCGCCGACGTCCGATCGATCGAGGAACGAGGAGAGGATTTAACAGGAACGGCTTCTCGATTCTTTCGGCGATTTCGTCAATCGGCTATTGGCCAAAATCCGTGTCCTGGCGGTATACAGGAATTACACTTGCGACGAGTTGTGACACCGAGGGACCTCGAGCGAAACCGATTTCGGAGCGGACGATAGGTCGTCGCGTGCTTGGCAATTTATAGGAGATTGTGGGCTTGCTTCCGGGATGAAAGGAGGAGGAGGGACGAATTCGTGGGGGAAACTTTGCACGCGAGTTATAATCGTCCAAAGAAAAAAGTTTTCAAGTTAACGATTTCGTGTAATTTGGTAGAAAATGTACCGAAAAGTAAAAAATAATTATTTTCTTGTACTACAGTTGCGACGGTGATATGGCACTTTAAATGAAATGGTCGGGCAGGATATTTCATCGCTTTTCATCACTCACTTCTGTATTAAATTGATTCATTTCCTGTTATGAAATATCATTATGAAATATATCGCAATTGTAGGACAAGAAAATAATTATTTTTTACTACACTTTTTATCCAATCAAATAAAATCGAGTAACTTGAAAATTTTCTTTTAATATATTTTTTATCTCATTTACTTTTTAGTGTTTGAGTTTTGTAACTAAAAAAAGCTTGAAAAATTGAACTATTTGTACGTGACTATAGTTTTGTCTCATTATGGATTTGCACCTTTAGACGTTTCTTTTATGGCTTGTGTATTGGAGTAAGTGACAGTAGTGGGACAGGTACGTTCAGCATGTCTCGTCAATCAATCACGTCGAATAATAGTTATGAAAGTATGATAACGCGAGGCTGGAAATCTCTGCTTATAGAAATTCACGACTTTTCTTTTGAATTATTAGCAAGAAACAGGAATTGCTACTGGGTGTCATCTTGCCAAGCAAAGAAGCAACGACTCGTCGCGTTCCTTCGATTAATGTATATAATTAAGTGATTCGAGTACCCATTTACCATGGATCGTGTGAACGTAATTACAGGCGTTAGAGAAGCTTCAGCATCCGAAGAATGCCACAGCCCCTTGACAGGATTTGCGAAATCCATCAATTACACACCTACAAGACCGATTATATCGCCTGCAGACCGTGTATCCTGCGTGACGAACGCACGCAGAAACAGTGAAATAATAGACGATAGTTCAGCCAGACGGAAATCGCCGGGAGAAAACGCGTTCCTGCCTGCTGGACCCTTTGCTGTACTTTGAGTTCCGTAAGAACTGTCGCTTTTAGATCGACGAGTTTACATAATTCGCTGGAAAAGTCTGTCGCGATTACGAAATACGAGGAACTATTATTACATCGAAGTCGCTTGCTCGATTTTCGCGTTATGTACACGTTTTTCCCTTTTCCACAGCCGTCTTTAGGGTTCATGTTGGCTTCAATTATTCTAAAATTGAACCCATGAAAATTGCAGTGGCGCGAGGAAAGCAAAATCATTCTTTTTCATTCTTCTAAAGTTCAGAGTCTAAATACTAGTTTCCCTAATAAAATTGAAGTGATTTATTCGCCACACTGTCAGACAGGGACTGGCTTGAATATAATTTCAACGTCGAGACGATATGTTTCCTATGAAAAGTAGTCCACGAATAAATACTTAATTGCGCTAGACAACATTGTTCCTTTTCTTAAAGTTCAAACTTATCAAACTATCATAAATCATACGTGCCAGGGAATTACAGGCTCCAATATGAATGAGACGCAGACACGCACCAGACCCAACTTGGATGCGGCTAAACGAAGAATTCATTAGCGGACAGCGAGTAGAATTCGCGAGATTAATGAAAATCTAAGCGGAGAAAGGCGTTCGGGATCGACTCCAATCAGACACGTAATAAATTCTGCGCGGATGAGTCCTGGCTGACTCGAGCGGGGCTTTCGAAACCGCTTCGGAAGATTGCTTCACCTTCATTAACCATAAAGGATCGTCCTCTTGTGTGTTTACGGTGGTGTCGTCTGTACGTCAATAATGTCGTAACCACGGTGTATGAACTAATAACTCTTCGATCGTGTTTAAAAACCGCGCTGCCCGTTTACCAGTTGAAAGAGGCTGGGAAAGGGGTGCTTGCAAAAACGGGGGACCGTATCGCGTTTCATCTTAAGCTTCGTTAAAATTTAATGGGCCATTCTGCTTTGATCGGCCGAAAAATAACACTATTTTTAAAGATATTTTCCTGAGTAAATACAACGAATTTATTAAATACTATATTACACAAAAAAATTAAAAAATTCTATTAAATTTTACAAAAATAATTTACAGTTGAAAATACTTCAATATTTTTGGTATACCTAATGTAAGAATATCTTAATAAATAGCGAAAAGATTTATTTCATTATCTGTTGTATTAACGCACAAAAAATCTTTAAAAATAGCTGAATATTTCGGGCGATCAAAGTAGAATGGCCCTTAAGTGGACTACCTACTGCAACAGGCAACGTCTGAGCGTGCAGCTTCGCAATCACCTGAAAACGCAGTTAACCTGAAAGAAGTGCAAACCTCCAGCGTGCACCAGTTCACACGGGATCATGGTCTGTCTGACCCACATCCAGCGAGCTTCTCGGTATTCTTTGTGCGTGGAACTCTTCTCTCGAATTATCCTCTATTCTGCAACGCGTTGTTCGTGGTGGATGTTCACAAGGTTCGATTGCCATCTGCTGGGCGCAGTCCGGATGTACAGCGATCACGATACAAGAGCACAATGGATGTTGGTTCGTCAGCCACGTGCAATTGTTGCGTCGGTCGGTTTTTTGTTAATTTCTTTCGCTTTTGTCAGCACGTAATGAATTACATAAAGCTGCATGGTAACGTGCGCGCGAATGGCGCGATAGCGTACTCGAATTCAGCGGTGTTTTACTCGAGTGGGACTGAAAGAAATCATTGCTTCGGATAAGTATCAAAGTGTGGTGTTTTAATTGGGCGGAATGGGTTGGTTATTCTTGGCCACTCCTGCTAGCTTGATTCGAAAGGATTCTTTGTTCCTCCGTGGAATAGGTGGAACGTTTGAATAATTCATAGAGCGATTTGCGATACAAATTTGCTCGATGCAGCGGTCATTTGAATAGCTATACTCATTGCTCATCCTTTCGATTTTGTTCATGGTTAATTGATAGCATTACCATGAAGTGGATTGATCAGGGGTACGTCCCGAGACTCTTTTGAAAGGACATCGCAAGTAGTACGAACCGCTGCCATGAAACAAATTAAAGGGTTACATACCCTTCACGGGTCGGAAAAGGTCATGTTTATGGTTCTTTTTTATATAAAGAAACGTCATATTTAAAAGTCAAAATGTACACCTTGTTGTGCATAAATTAAGCTGTGTTCATTTAAAAAAGAAATTTTAGGCCCTTTTCACAAGGCCTCTACATATTTGCAGCACTGAAAATATCTCAGAAATTAGTGGATCGATTTGAATAAAATTTGGCGCGAATATTCTTAAGACCATAATCTGGTACTTGCCGAGACGATTTTTAGATTAGTGTTTTGTTTTGTTTTTTATTAACAAAAGCGGATGGAAAGTTAGGTCGAAAATCACATGCTTGACTTTGAGTAGCTGCCATTTTTCACGAAATAAATTGCAGTCTTAAGAATATTCGTGCAAAATTTTATTCAAGGTCCAGTAATCTCTGAGGTACTTCTGGTACCGTAAATGCGGCAATTATGAAGCGGCCTTGGGAGAAGGCGCTGCTATGGCGCCATTTTTTAAGATATCAAATTTTATTTTTCAGAGAATGCAGCTTAATTTATAGACAACAAGGTGTATATCTTGATTTTCAAATATGACGTTTCTTTACCTGAGAAAGAAACATCGTAAAAATGGCCCTACTTTCCGACCTGTCAAGGGTACGTAATCTCTTGAACCGGCGCTCCTAGATAGCCCCCCGTTTCAGCACTGACCTAGGCTAGCGTGCCTGAACTTAATTCGTCCAAGCAGAGCCGGTGTTTTCTATTCGCCACATTCGGTCGCGGATTATTCCATCTTGCGTCGCTGAAGCCGAACGACCAGCAATCAAGGTAGAACAGGTCAGAGAAGGGTCGGCGTTAAAATCGGATAGTGGCACAGTTTCCAGCCAGCCGAGGTGAACGAACCTCTGCTCCGTAACCTATGGTGCTTTATCTAGAGATCGGCGAGGCGAGTTGCCTCCTTTCTTCCTCTCGAATCTCGTCAATTCACTTTTCGTGACCCCAATTACGTGCGCACAGCTAGGCTGACTCGTCTGTTCCCTCGGGCTATGCTCGCAACTGGACAGGGGTCCGTTCGATGGAAAATGTCGAGTGTGGAACCGTTATGCTGCTATTCCTGACCGGCACCGACACTCTGGCGTGTCCCTACATCGGTAACCTTAAAACAGAATTCTTGGCCTGACCTGTTGCATTCTACGCGGATACCCGTTAGGGAACCTTGTAGTCTACGACTAGTTAGGAACGGGCAGATTTCTGCCGAAGACTGTTCCAAATTTCAACGTCCCCAAAAGTGGCACGTCGAACAAGAAGATGGAGAGATCTGATCTTACGATCCTGTTGGCGCAAATCGTGTCGATCGTGTAGAAAAAAAACCACGCGTCATCTTCGAAGAAAAACGTCAACCTACTCCTTGCACCTTTCTCTGAGTAGACGCATTTCGAAAAGGTAATGCCACTTGGGGGAAATAGTTTATATGTAATCCTTTCTCTTCCTGTTTTCTTTATTTCTAATCATTGTAAAAATAGGGTAATATGCTCGTGCAATAATATATTAACAACAACACAACGAGCTGAGCACGCGGAAAAATATAATAATAATAATACAAGTTGATCTCGCGAAAAAAAAATAATAAAAAAATGCGGCAACTGGCGGGCTGTCGGCTCAATCTCTATTTCCGCGTGACCGTGGCGCGTGCTAAGCAGAAGAGGAACTCTCCCAAGGGGATTCGCAAAAAAAGGCGATCGATCGTCGAGATTTCCCAGAACGCAGAGGCATCGACCCACGGAAACGCGTAGGAGGTTGGAAGCAAAAAGAAAGTGACCGAACTTGACGCATCGCCGAACAATTAAGCTCCTCGTGGAATCGTGGAAGTGGAGCCCAGAAACGAAACGGAGAATTGCAAGTTGAATGGAAAGACATTTGTTGGTCGTGTAAAGAGAGAAGAAGTAGTGTTCGAGGCTGGATCCACGCCTTCCGTAGACGAAGCGGTTTTGCATCTGAAAACATTCCCGCGGAAAGTGGACGGACCACGTGGCAATATCTAGTGGCTGATGAAAGTTACCGATCCTTACGGCTACGCCTTTCTCATTTCACCGTTGACGAGGATATAATAAATCTCTTCTCAAGGTCTCCTCTCACCATTGGTTCTAGCTCGCGATGGAATCAACGGATTCGACGCGACGCGCTTTACGGGTTGCCCCATTTTTCGGGGGCGATTCTAAGCGATCTCGTTTAAATAGTGCTACAGCGGCGAGACACTTCTTTCGTAATTAGACGTTCCCAGCGTAGGAGTAACGAACTGTATGCCGGTGGAAAATGGCACCCTTCGCGAGCTCTCGCCATAATTACACCTATTCATCAGAAATCTAGGACACGCGAACAGATCTCCGCGGAAATCTCGTAATCGCGTTCGGTAACTGTGTACGTCGAACAGGTTTGAATTTATGAATTCGAATCAGATGGGCGCCCGAAGTTGCCCTCTATTTCTTTCCATCTGACTTTCTAGCTAACTTTATCTTCCACCTGTCCGCGAAAGTAACGGGTGTCCTACTCCCAAAAATTATTCACCTACTCGCCGCTTCGATATACAAATTGCTTGGGGAGCCTTTCCACCTTGCCCCTCTCATTCATTGGTCTGCCTCATTCGTCGCGGCAGAAACGGGAGAAGTGGCTGGGATACTTTGAGACACTATTGCACAGGTAGGTCTCGATTACTGCGATATTCGATTTGATGCAAATTTGAGGCCTAATGCGAGGTTCGCGAGACTGGTTTCATTCGGTACAAAGGTGTGAACAATTAATCTTTTGTGACTTGGACAAAATACTGCTGCTTTATCACCACATATACGAAGACACGAAGAAGCAGAAGAAAGTGCAATCAACGCGGTTTAAATACGTTAAAAAATAATAAACATATTTTATTGTATATTTTCTTCAATTTATTTTTATTTTTCTTTAAATTATTATTTCTTTTTTTATATTTGAATTGTCCCTACTTTACGTCTTTTTGTGGAACTAGATTGTATCCGCAAATGGTTTTAACCGTTTATTGTTAAATAAATAAATCAATCAAATTAGAATCAATTCCTGCAATTCAAATATTCGAATAACACGATCAGTTTCTGAGATTTATTACTCGCACTAATCGAGACCTCCCTGTACATCGTCATTGCTCGACAAGTGCATCGTTTCGAGGTAAAGAGTTTCCATGAAACGCGAATCCAGTCCGCCATGTCCAGGGGTACATGCGTGCGTGCCTCTATACGCCTGGCCGTTTAAAGTGAATTACATGCGCCTAAACGGAAGAAAGCAGGAAACATTTGGCCGAGGAACGTGGCTGTGAGTCGCAACGGCCACGGTCAGGAGAAGTCGGAAGATCGCGAGCGGCTCTCACTGGCGAGTCCGAGCGCCGATGGATTTCTAACCGGAAGGCCGCTGGTTAAAGAGGAAGACGACAGCTGTGACAAGTGGACAATAACCGCGATCGTCGCTCGTTCTTTCGCAATTCACGTGACGCGATGCCCGTCCGCGTTCCTTCCAATACCCTCGCGACTCCGGGTTTCCCTTTCCCACCCCGGAAGTCCACGTTGCAGCACCTCTCGACCTGCTACCATCGTCGAAACACCAACCTGGAATTCCCCGATAGAAATTCGTCGAATTGGAAATATATCTGCTTGGGGCGGATCGACAATCCCGCGGGATTGAAACAGTGCTGTTAACGAAGCTCCGAGAAGGCCATCAAAATGGAACGGCGAGACATTAGGCAACGGTAAAAGAAATATTACAATAGGCACGCGATGGAATCAGTATGCGAGACGAGTACATGTATATTTAATGATCAAGGTCCAACGGTGGAAAATGAAACGGTGATAAATAGGGAGAAAGTCGTCGGAGGTGGCGAACGGCAATAAGAGACGGGGAAATTGATTTTTCAGGCGATACCGATTGCGAGAATCGGAAGAGGGTGCGGTTTAAGTATTACGCTTTCGAGAGTGGCTTTTCTCTTCGCCATCTGAACGATCCTTTTAACGCCCGATAAAACAAAGGCCTCCAGTTTAAATACATGCAAGCAATTATTTCAAATGTGTTCTCGAGATCAAGTTCACCGATTGCGATTTAATCTCTGTGACGGCAAAAAACAGGGTTGGAAAATGTTTTGCGTTAACGTGGACGCTGATCCAGGCTCTGTTTCTCAGATGGATCTTCGCGTATCGCGAACTAGATCGAAGAGTTGCCGATCGCGGAGAGGATTCGTGACGAGAATGGAAAAAGGAAACGAACGCAGACCGCCGGAGAAAGTACCTTCTAACTTGGGCTCTAGAAATCCTCGACCTCTGCCTACGCGCTTCGCAGCTCGTGTGGACGCGTTAGACGATACGCCGATTCCAACTCCGACTCCTCGATCTTTTTGCTCGAGATGCCGCCCACGACGCAGCTGCTGTGTCGTGACTCGTGACGCCGCCTCGCCTTTCCCTCCGCATGCAAAAGTGTGCTGCGCGGAGAGCCAACGGGTTGGGAAACGTTCCAATCGTTGACTCTATTGCTGCTTCTTTTCGGGGATCGGACAAAACAAACGTGTCAGAAGCGAGTGACGCAAAGGTAGGTATCGAAATACCAGCGTGATGACAGTTTAGGGGAACCGATCATCCGAATGAGAGATAAACTGGAGAAAGCAAAGTATGTGGCGATAAATGGAGAAAGTGCTAACTTTTTAAATAGCAAAGAAATGGTTAGGATGCCTTAGCTAAGTTGCACAATTGGTAAAGAGTTTTTTGGGGCTGACTTCCGGTATATTCTGGTAGAACGCAATTGAGACTGTTCCGTTCACAGTCACGCGGCTGCTCCGGGTGTATCGCAACCCGCGCAATTTTTTTTAAAATTTTAAAATTTAGTGAATATTAACATAAAAAAAAAATCGCATCTTTCCACAACTTTCAACATATCGAAATTTAAATTTCTAGAAAAAGACTAGTAGAGTTACAATTATCACTGAAAAGTTAAAAGATTCAGAAATACGAAAATGGTAACTAAAAAATGACGCTGGGCGGCAGTGAAATGTAAAGAAGGTGTACAATTAGAGGACTATTGCGATGTCAATGTTCTTTGAATCCAACTTCTGCGACAAAGTTTCGAAGTAATACTCGAGATCCATTCTATTTATAAGAGTAAACAGGTTTGCTTGGAACGAAAAATGGTAATTTTTGGTTTTTAGACAGAGAGTTCAGAAACGTGACCTTCCAAAACCGTGAGCAGAAATGAGTTTCCGGATGTAACAATCCTCCGGTCGCGTCGGCTTTGTCTCGTCTACAATTCACAGTAGCTCGCGTACCCATAAAGTGGTCCTTGAAAAGAATTTCACACGTAACGGTACACTACACCCATCCCTGTTAATTAAACAACATTGCCTACAGCAAATGTTTCCTCTCAAACTAAAAACCTTCCGTACATCGCCCAAGAGTTGGGTAACCCAAACATTGCGCCATCTCAGTTTCTATGTCACCCAAACACGGTACGTCACTAAACCTGACTCACCCACTGAAAGACACCTACCCAAATTCTTGTCCTGTCCTGTTACCCTCAATTACAATAGGCACTTCTCTCCTTCATTCTTATTAGATCTTTTCCTTTATTCAAACCCACGCTCGAAACATCAAGGATAGCACAGGCTGATCCTGTAACTCTTTTGTCAGCTACTGTATATAGATAATCTGTCATATAATTATTATTATTATTATTATTATTATTATTATTCGTCTCTATTACTTGGGACATACAAAGAACAGTAATACAAAGAGTAGCGATTTATAACTGTACAATTTATATACCAAGGACTAGTACCGTTTAAATAAATAATAATAATAATAATAATAATAATAATAATAATAATGATAATGATGATGATGATTCTGTGTACTACATATATGTATCTAGGGTTCCCAATTTCGTTTTGAGAAAATTCTGAATCATCGAAACGTCAAGATGTCACCTATTGCTTCAATCGCGACAGGCAACTGGCGTAATTGCAATTTCTTCTCAGGATGGGCGATAGAAGTGTGATTGATCTCTAAAATTGGCTTCTTCTCACGTCCCATTCTTGTTCACCAAATGTAATCGCAATTAGACCGTTCATTTACTGCTTCTTTCCTCTGCTTCCCTGAAACGCGTCGTCGTATTTCCGGCCCGTTGACCGCGATGACATCGAAATCACCGACAGAGAGAAAGAAACCACGGGAGAGCAGCGTCGCAATTATGCTCGAGACGTGCAACGACGGAAAAGGGAAATATGTAGTTTGTTGTCCCTGGCAGGTTGTGGAACGGTATTTCGAAATTGCTTTGCACCTCGATGGATGCACTCGGCTATACGTCGCAGGTACACGATTGCAGTCACCGCGCTAGCCTCTTCAAACTCACTCCGCGAGCTTTCTAATTAATTGACGAATGGAGTTTCGTTGGTAAATGACTTTCAAAATTCGCGGGGGTTCACCGCTAACTGCCAAGGTTGTGTGAATAAGGAAAGCACATTCAGTGGTAGAGAAACGACAAGATGAATCATTGTACACGCAACAGGAATGACTCGGTCGGGGAACTTGAAGAGGTCCTCCGTGTTTGTTAGTCGAAAGTGGCCGACCATTTTGGGACACGTGATCCTGTAGATCCTCCTTCGCGCAGAGAAATTACCCGCACGGAGAAAGGCGGGTGAACCGAGGAATTCTGGGCGAAAAAAAGGTCAGCTCCGTGTTGAGTCAGTTGACAAACCTGATCCGCGTCGAGAGACGTCGTGACACTTATTATTGGTCCCGGGACGAATTACTTCTAAACGAATTGCCAGCCAGATGATTGCGGAAAAAATGATTGCAACTTGCAAGTAGCTCGCGGCGACCCTAAAACGGTCGATCGTACGTTTCCCAAGCGTGGATTACGCGGCTCGTGCTGGTATCGGTAAACGTTCGATTGCAGGTTTTTCGTGTCCGAAATACGCGCGAGGCATAGGAACCTCTGCGTGCGACGAAAGTAGGCTATAACTGAAAAAGAAAGCGTTCGCGAACAGTTGGCTCGCGGATCATTTTCATTGTTTTGATATGTAGAGTGGATTCTGCGTGGAAACGCGTCGAATTCATTAGAGGAAGCAATTAAGGAAGTTTCACGTGTGCACGTGAACCTTTCCTCGTGTTCATGAGAATTTCCCATCGTTCCTGTCGATATGCCGCATGCTCTTCCGCGCGGAGCGTCTCGAACTCGTTTCCCACTTTGGCTGCTCCTTTTTTCGGTGGTATGTAAATGCAAGGGCGATGACGATTAACGTCGCTCTCTTAAGGATGAGGAAAGTAACTGGTTACAGTTTCACGGTCACGGGCACAACAAAAACTCGCGCATAAATACGTAAGCACGCTCTGTGTAGTCTTGCATCGCATGTGCAGGGTGGGACAACTCCCATCGTTCTTTAAACACCGATTTTTAGTAGAAATTCGATTCGGTGTATGCCGGTTCAAAGGGGGCCACCTAATACTCCATAGCTTTTTGACTACTCGTAGTTTTCAGGACTTAAGTTGCGTTGAGTTTACATCGACAGACAATGGAAACGCTTATGGATTGCCTGTATGCATTGGAAATTTTACCAACTTGCGGTAATTCATTCTGAAAGTCAAAGACAAAAGTGCCATTTGCTCGGGTGAAAAGATGGGCAAAATTTGTATTTAAATAAATTTCGAATAACGAATAAAAGTTACAAAAATTCTTGGGTCAATAGTCTACGGGGTGATTCTACGGGCGAAAATAAGACGAAAATATACAATACAATTTCTTAATATCGCGCTTCGTTTTCGAGAAAATTGACTTTGAATTTCAGCTACTTATGTACGCGTGCCATTTTAAGCACCTGAAGGGTACGCGGGGTTAAGGGGAACGCGTCCAGCTGTCCGTGCAACAGATTAGACGCAGCTACGCCCAAAAACAATTGTGCAAAAAAATTATACACAATAATTTTTTATTAATATTTCGGAAACGAATAAATACCTGAAGCTACAATTTTGGATTTAGGGTCCACACCCCTTCTCCAACCCTCCCCTCAAATCTCGTATCAGTCAGCCACTGGGGCCATTCGGCGGCTCAAACGCGCTCCAGAAAATTATTTGACGTCGGATAAAATTAAAGCTAAAGGTCAAAAATAGATCGACGCACAAGTTGAAATGCTCGACGAATAAAGAAATTAACTTTATAAAAAATTAACTTTATTCGTCAAATAATCTAAAGTTAAAGTAATTTGTATGTGATCCGCTATTTAATTAATTCTTTATTTAGTCAATGCCCAATTCTAGCCGTGCTATACCCAGCGGTTCGAGTGAAAACGGACGTCGCTGGCCAGGCGCCGGTTAAGAAACGCGCTTAAAATTTAAGACAACGTGGCTGGGTGACCTCAGAGTCCGATTACATGATTAAATAATTGTCCCCGATTCGTTAACGGTTCCTACAACGGAATTCACGGAGTGGACGTCGAGGGAATGAAGCAGAACCGTGGTTGCGGATTGGAAAAGTAAGCCACGCGAACACTTGAGGCGTTTGCCTTCTTTGTCAACGGGCATCACACTTAAATCTTCCGGATTTTATTGAATCTCGAAAAGATTTTGAGGCCCCCTTATACAAGGTGATCGCTTCAACGCAATGTACGATTTTTTTAGGCATTCCGGCAATTTGATTAAAAAGTGTTTCCAACAAAAATTAGATTTTAAAATTCAGAAAATTCCTATGGTGCCCCTCTTTCTCGTGATGCCCTAAGCACGTGCTTATTGGTTAATCCAGCACCGATTATGACATCCCCGGATTGAAATTATATACATACAGTGACTCAGAAATTTTCGGAATAGAGAAACTGTTGCATTCGATCATCCAAATTTCTGCAAATTTGCCGATAATTTACTTTCTTATTAAAATCAGACTAATTGGACGACAGTCAGATGTGAAAACCAAAAATGGCAGGGAGATCAGAACAAAAGCAATACGGTTTACACAATTCCCTCGATTTGTTTCTATAAACGAGCCCGATCCGATCAGAGAAATCGCTCGAAAAGGCGAATTCGCTGGAAATCTGATTACAAATATTTCAATGCGAGAAACGTACCGTAAAGGCTGATCCATCCTAGTATCCAAAAGCTGAACAGAAGTTTACCGATCATCTCACGTTCTTGTTCCAGCGGGAAGCCAAGCTCTTCTTCTCAAAACTCCATCGCCCGCGCGCTGATTCGATGACCCAAGGAGCACGTGTTCACCGGTTCGCGGCAAGGAACTCTCAAGCACCCGAATGTCGGCGTGTTCTCGGCCTCTCGTCCGTTTCGACGTCGACCGATGTGCAAACAATGTAGAAGCTAACTGGATCCGCTCGAAGTCAGGCAGGCAAAAAAGCAGACGATCGATCGGAGCCGGCGTGACTTGCTCGATCCAAGCGACTCGATTTTGCGTATCCCTCTCTACCGATTTCTCCCGTCCTTTGAAATTTGCACGCTACTCTCTCGCTCCTCGACGATTAATCATTCGATCTCCGATTATCTTCTACCCGGTGGTTCCATTTTAAAGGAGTCTAGTTAGCTTCGCGCGATTTTTACGGTAGACGGTGGTTTACAGAGACCGGAATCGGTAGTGACTTGGAGGAGCCGCGGTTGTCAAGGAGAGACGTGGTTTTTTTCAGCTGGCTGAACTCTTCAACTTCGCCTGCTTTCTCCTTCGAAAGACTCGAGGTGCCTCGAACGCTCGGCCGATCGCCAGTCATCGGATAGATCGTCCAGGATGCTTCACTCGATTCGCGAAACTCGTCGCGGATTTCGTCGATCCCGAGCACTTGTTTTTCTACGAACGTTCACATCGTCGATCGGTGGACGGTGAATCGAAACGACGTCGTTCCATGCCGACGATTACGCGTTCGATCGGCGACCACGAGTCGAGCTGCTCGGTTGACGGAATTCCAAGGCGAATTCGGCTCGATCGGGGCGGAAATCGGTACGGTTCGTGGATGTCTCACGCGGCTCTCCGTGGATCTGGCGTTTTCATTTGCCCGGATCGCTTTCGAGGCGATCTCGAGCCTCGGTTTTTCACGGAGCGGCGCACTCCGGCAAAACGAGAGGCCTGGAGCGCCAGCAGAAACTAAGAGAGAGTTCGTACTGTCGTTCTACACCTGCAGCTACGTGCAGAGCTGCTGCCTCGTGGCCTACTATAACAGAACTGACTCCCACCATGGTGTTGCCGTGTCTCTTTACCTGCTATAAGCGAATGGTGTTTACGCGTCGTCTCTCCCAGCGGCGAGCATTCCCACCGTCGCGATGCCTTTGGACGCGCACGTCGTCGATGACGATTCTGGCCTGCCGTCGCGAAATTATTGGCAAATTTCGAAGGGCCTCGCTCGAGTCCCTTGCGGTGCTTCACAGGGGCAGTGTACAGGGCCTCGAATTCTTTGGTAAGCAGGGATCAGAAAATCCCGATGAAGACGGTAATTCAATTATTTTTCTAAGCTCGTGATTTTAAAGAATTCGAGGGGTCTTTATTGTTTTCTTCACTGGCGATTAGATGCCACTTAGGTAGTTCTTAGTGCGTATTAGCTCCTTATTCAACCAATACGTCATATAGGACGTTTCAAAATTAGTGGTACGATCTAAAAGAGGAGTTATCTTGTAGAAAAGATTTTAAGTGCTATTAAATTATAAAAAATTATCGGAAAATGTTCTATAGGCCAATGGTAATACTATAGCATAGAATTTGGTTTTTGGCAATTACAGTGTTTTCGACAAGGACTCTTCAATTCTCCTAGAAGCAAGGAATCGAAACTGTGGAACACGCATTGGCGAATCACAGTTAGGTTTTTCACAAAGGAATCTTATTCAGCGCATCGTGTTTACCTTTCCAAAGGGAATTCCCTACTCCCGTACTTTAGAACACCCTGTATATCGTTGCTCAACACGTCGGCCAACAATGGCCGCAAAATTTTCCTAGGGTGTCGCAATAGGGAAGCACCATCCAAAGCATCCGCACAATTACACCGCAACAACGCATTACCAAATATTATATCACCGTACTGGAACCGAAAATGGATTCGTGTCTTCCCCCCCCCTAACAGTAGAAAGGAACTGCGACTCACTTTTGCGAACACTCGTTGAATGGGGATCGATTAAGACAATATAATCCACGAGGTCATCTTTTCCCTTTGTCACTTTACTATTATTTCTTTCAATTCTATTATTTTTCGCGGAACGCGCGCAGATACAATGCAACGCTGAGAGTTCATCAGCATTGAGTCGTGAAAATAACACCTGCGTGATAATCACAGTCGTACGTGTCGTCGGCAGACTATAGAATAGGGGGACAATATCGGTTGCGTAAGTTTGTCTAACAATTTATACGGCTTTGCGAGTAGCAAGGTACAAATGGATAAAAATGCAACATCCGAATAACGCAATGGCAAGTCAAACTATCGAGCATACTTGGGCGTGTTTGGAAGAGTTTTCCGTTGATAATAATCAGTGGCGGATTTAACAGGGCGGCTGATGAGCAGTTGCCACCTGGGCCCCTGCCTGGAAGGCCCCCCAGGGCCCCATCCTTAAAACAGTTATGATTTTATCCAAACTATATTTTGTTCTGTATTATTACACTGAGCCCGTTTTCAGTAAACTACCGCTTTATTTTCCCCAAAATGGGCCCCTGCCCAGAAGGGTCCCCTAAAGCCCTGTCTTCAAAAAAATTTGATTTTATCCAAACACTATATTTTTTTCTATACTTTTCCGTACACTTACCCCCTTTTAGTAAACTACCCCCTCATTTTCCCGAAAAAATGGGCCTTCAGAACGTTTGCCACCTGGGCCTTTTTTCTTAAATCCGCCATTGATAATAATAATAATAGCAATAATAACTCTAGACGAAAATTTAATAGTCGTTTCATTTTAAAAATTTCACCGATAACCTCAAGAGTAGTCCCCCATGGTCCTGAAACGTCCTGTAGAATCTACGCCTCGATGTCCCCTCGCGAAGGTTCTCCCAGCGACGCAACAAAACTGTATTTCCTTCTCTGTCTTCCTAGCTTCCTTAACGATAGAAAGCGACACTTTCCATCTTTACTGCTTAATGTTTTCGTTCGTCACTTTCGTTCGCTCCATATCTCGATGTGTACCGTTGAAAGTTCATCCGCAGCGGCTTCGACAATTACTTATGATTAACGCGAAGGCCAAAAGACGCGGACGCGGTGGCCAGAGAAAGTTCACCGGGAGGAAATCGCTGTGGTTGTCGATGTTTGTCAAAGAGAAAAGGAACGGAAATAATCGGCGCGATCACCTTGCGCGGCTCGACACGAATTTTCTTGTCACGGGCCGGCTGCAGGATGTAATTTTTTAATTTTTTGACTGACACGTGTTCGGGTGCAACGCGCCAGGTGAAAACGTGCGTTTACGTTAATAACGAACGGCGCGCGGGACACTTATTCGACGCGAAGAAAACTGTAATCGTTTACTTTCACTTTTTCATCGATAATCGCGACGTGTGTGATACTCATAGCCAATAGGTTCTACGTGCTCTCCTACCGCGGTTCTATTAACGACGGGACGTGAGTTTTAGAGCGCCGAATATGGTTGCAGCGGCATGGAAACGTTTTTCTCTTGCAAGCCTTATTTGCCGCCCGATAATTCTAAGCTCAAGGGGGTGGACACGTCACGTGACCTGGCCGATTTGGCAGGTCGGTATTACAGCAGGATTTTTCTGTACAGAAATGGTATTACCCATAGATACACGGCTGCCTGTTGAACGCGAGAGGGAGCTGTTTCCTATTTCCGTATTCTATTCTGGATAAGGAATTCTCAGCTGTTGCGTTGACTTGTAAAAATTTAAACGGAAAGTCTGCTGGTACTGCAAACGTATTTTACGCTGCTCACTTTCCGAGCACCGTTCCCAACGGTGCAGACATCTCTCCGTGTAACGCTTCAGTTTTGCTGATTCCACGTTGGCAGTCCTCCCGAGTAGGCGCCATCTCGTAACCACCAGCTGAACTAATTTGTCATGTGACTTGCTCTGTATTATCGCCAAAATGGCGGAACTCGTATTTAGAAATGCAGTCACGAAATTACGTTGTTTGTCCTTATATGAACATATTTTCGACTGGACGAGATCTCATTCGAAAGAGGAAGGTTCAGTGTAGCGCGCTCTGGTCATCGTTTGAGTCACAAAACTCTTTTAGTGACCTAAAAATACTTGGATCCTTGCAGGTGTATTTTGTCGACTTTTGCTCTACTTTGAACACTCATATTATTAGATATCAACACAATCTCGTCGAACCATGACCAGAGCGCGCTGCACTGAACCTTCCTCTTTTGAATAAGACCTCAGCCAGCCAAAAATCTGCTCATATAAGGACAAACAACGTAATTTCCCAAACCCATGTTTCGGGCCAGATGTGTCGGTATACAGCGCGCTGCATTACCCGTGTCTACCCCGTTAACTTATAAATGAAGGCAGGTAGGGTCTCTGGTATACAGCTACGTTTTTATTGGGTCATTCTTAATGTTACAACGAAGAACATTTTGATGCTACCTGTATCATTAATGGAGTTCTATGAATACAAAAGATCATGAAGAATTATGTGGACAGTGCAGCTGCTGCATCGCTTAGAGATATTCATCAGTATATACAACAGTGTCAGATTAGATACAGCAACTCTCCCTTAACGAAATATGTAAAGCTCTCTGTCTATGCATTAAATATACAAGGAAACTATGAAACTGAAGTAACGGGTATCACATCTTGAACTTGTAATATTTCGACTCGTCGAAATCGTCTTCGACCTCTTCGATTATCTTTACTTTAGACAGAGGTGTACGTGCTTGTATCCTCGCTTGACGCTGCTCTTCCGAAATAGTGTCCATATTAAGAGGAAGCGTGATTATCATTCTCGGCACCTCGTACTCCATATTAATGCTACTACCATCCGAGAAAACTAGACGAGTAGGATATGTGCGCCTATATGTCTTTCTATGTGCTTTCGTTATTGCCGCCGTCCAGCAATTCAGTTTCCTCCAAAGGCATGAGGCAGTCTGTGTTGTTCGTAAAAGCGGAGTTACATTCATTCTGAAATACAAGAATATTCACATTAATGAAAATTGTTATGCCCGCGAAGAGGTTAGGACCGACACACGAATCGTTCAAGTTGAAAAGCACGTTGAAATCGAAACTGAATCATTGATCGTTAACATTACTCTCTCCAACACTATTCAACAGTAATGTCAATTCGTTTTGCACGAAATTCGAGTAAAAGAGTAAACTTGCCTGCCTATTCCGAATGACACCAATAACCTCACATAACAATACGTTCTGCGCAAGCTCAATGACATCACGTGACACAATCTGCGGCCAACAGATGGCCACGCGATTATCGAAAGCAAATCGAGAGTATCGACGATTCAAATTACGAAAACCAAGGCGGTTTCAACCGTTCGATCTTGTCCGAACGGTTCGCTGGTCCGAAGCGCAGAATTTTGGGCGGAAGACAATGAATCAGTCGAATTTGTGCATCGTGCTGCGGCGTGGAAGTATACACGTTCCAGGGCACGCTTAAATACTGTTGGAATTTCCACGCTGCTTGGCGAGTGATTTTCAGTTAACGTATCCAAGTGGGAGCATCATAGTTGCCGATACCGGTATCGGGCGTTCGTTTACGCGTTTCAGTGATGGATAAATAGTTGTTCTTTATTATGCGGATATAAATAAGTCGGTGATGAAAAGTGATATCAAACGCAATTCGGCTGGTCCTCTTGCGATTCTTCGTAACTGCTACCAGGTATCTCAACGTATTCTTTACGATCCCTGTGGAAACGAATTCTCCATGATCTATGTGTACATAATACCTTTTTTTAAAAGTATATATCAAATAGGGAATTTATGAATCTTCTGAATGAGCGATACTACTTTAAATTTCTTAATTGTGTAGAAACGACTCTTGGCCGTTGTAAAATGTTAGTTTTATTAGTATTGTTAGTAAATTCAATACAATACATACATCTACACTCACACACACACACACGTTGCCACATATGCAGTGCAAAAACTGATTTACTGCAAATTATTGCATTAGCTTTGTGTGCACGCTAACGTCATAAGGTTCCAATATCTCGCGAGGAATTTTTTCACAAAAGAGCTGGTTTCGTTTTTTGTCATTCCAGATAAAACTTTATTGCTACATAGGAGTTTCTTACGAGTCACCATAAGGCATGCAAAGGGTCGTTGCGTGAACCGAGTTGCGTCAACCAGTCTCGCTTGATGTCAATATAATGATGCAGAATTATAACTCGTCTAAAGTGTACAAGGCTTACAAAGTTGCGTACTGCATTCGTATCCATAATTCTGAATCATTCTGTACTTAATGATTCGTCCCACGCAATAAACATAACTTTAATACACATGCATAAATGTCACAACATCGATAACACTCTCTGCGTACAGACTTAAACCAATTTATTAGCTTCATTGGCTTAAAATACTTGACGGACTCCGTCGCAACACTGGACAATGACAGACGATTAAATCGCGAGACATATAAATCAGACATTTACATTTAAGTCAAAATGCAGAAAAACATGCAGATAGTTTTTATTACAATATTCCATATAAGTATATAAATGTGGGGACTTGAACAATTATAAGGCGTTTGAAATTTTGAATTAGTATTAAATATTACAAATTTCTTTTACGAGCTAGACGATTATCAAAATTCTCTTCAGTTGTGGCGTTACCACTATGTGCACAGTTCCAATTAGTAACAGCGAGCTTTTCAGTTTCCACGGTTTTTGGCCCTGACGTAACATCACAGATATCGAGCATATTTGCATATTATATTTGCAAAACGATCATTTGGCACGGATAATTGATTTATCTCTTTTCGTATACCGTAAAATTACCCGTATAATTATTTCATATGGGAAAGATACATATTCATTTAATATTAATCCATCAAAATTCATTAATCTACGTTAAAACGCGATGATTTAATTCCTAAAAATATATACACCTATTAAATTAGGTTCCCGTTCGTCTCTAACATTTATTCATAATTAACAACCAACAGAGATTCATTTACACATTAAATATTAAACCTAATTTCAATTGCAATTTATGTACTTGGATGTTTTCACACGGAATGTAAAGCTCGTATTGCGATGCAATAACATATACTAGAACATATCAAATACTGAACAGTGAATTTCCATTCGCAATGGAACGAAATGGTATAAGATTTTGTTCCTAATACATTCCTATTTCCGTCTCATAAATAGGAGCACATATCTTTCACCATTGCCCTTCTGTCTTCGTCATATAAATTTTCCCCTTTGACAAGTGATTCATCACTTGTTGCATTCCGGGTACTTGTTCTGTAAGAATTTCGGATTTTGCAAACTTGCGCGATGCGGAAGACGAGGAAAATGTATATGGCAGTGAGATGAGTCTAATGCAACAGTAACGGTGAACGTTGCTTATATTCTGTCATTGAGGTCAATCATCTTTTCATTGATAAATCTGTAAAATCAAAAACTTTTCTCTACCTCGTGTATACAACTATTTGCAATAGCTTAAGCATGTACAAGAATTAAATTGCATAACATTTAAGCAAACACTACGAAGTCAGTGTGAAGTGTTCAATCAAACTTTATACACATTCGTATGTACATAATAAATAAATTCTATTTTATTATATATATGCATTCATTACCATACAAATGTATATATATAATAATACGAATATATGTATTAACTTCTTAATCTATACGTAACTTTCCATTATGAGCCTCATTAATCACTTTTATTAAAAAGAACGTTAAGTTTCCAATTTTTAGTTGCTGCCAAATCACGAAATGTTAATTATTTTATAATTACTCGTAATACACGTGACATGCAAATAACATTGTTTCGCGCATGCAATATACATGCTTTCATCTTTATGCAAATTGTTTAACGTTAAATTAAATAATACACTAAAACATGCAGCATGCAATACTTTAACGTAATTAGCTACTAGGATTTAAAATAGAAAAGTCTACGTATTATCTACAACTCTACAAGGTCAGTGGACACGACTACGTTAGTTGGGTAAATGATATATGATAAACAGAAGAAAAGGAAAGTCTACGTACCTATACAAAACGTAGTGTTGTATAATGAAAAATATATCAAACGCGACTGAAAAGAATCCCAGCCCGAATTTCGTCGGATCTCCGAAAATACTCCCCCAATCATCTGATAAAAATAATCGCCATTAATAATTTGAAGGTAGATCGGAAGCTCGCTTTTGTAATTACACATCAGTCCTTTATACTTTACCGTAATTGTATGCGTTCAATATCATCTGTAGCATCGACAACATTCCACCAGTAAAGTCTAAGAATATATTGCCGATACTCCATCCAACGGTGGATTTTCTTTTGTAATTGTAAAACGCTTGCGGCACGTATTTAATCAACGTTATGCACAATTTCACGTAGCTACAGTAATATAGAAAATCGAGCCACGCCAACACTTTTACCACGGCCAGTATCATAGAAATTAATACAAAGACTGCAAATATTCCGTGAATAATACGCGCAGTCGTAGATACTCTCTGGTTGCCTGTCTAAAAAATTAGTAATTTTGTTCTCGTATATTGAACGTTAATTCCATACAATTAACGCGACAGTCGATAGGCTGATGATTTACCTCATAAATAAAGCACTGAATAATAGTTATCACAGTGGCGAATACTGCATGCAAAGAGAAAAATATGTCATTCACTTGTACAGGATTTAAACCCTTCGGGGATCGCCTGAAATATTCAAGCTGAAAAGGTCGTAGATTAATATGTGATCCTTACTACTCCGTTTCCTTGTTCAACGTACCTCTATTTCACTTATCCAAAATAGACCACAGTTGAATAAGCCGTACATAATGAACCCAACCACGTTTAACGACAAATAATCAAAATTTAAGCCTACTACGCTTTTGCGCTTGTAGTTGCTGTATATCTGTGGATAGAAGCTTACGCTCCATGCTAAAAAGTATATCCATCCCACCACGTTACTTATATGGTAAAGTGTGTCCGACTTTTCTATCGTAATTCTGACAAATGCTTGCGAAAAGCTGTAAAAATGTGAGAAAGAAAGCGTTACAGTAATTGCGACGATACTATTATTGCGTATGCTAACGTACACGATGCAAGAAATTTTAAACACCCTTCTTACTTTAAATCCACTTTATCCAATTGGTCCCGAGGAATCAGTATCACTTTAAAACTTGTCATTACTCGCTACTTTAAATTACTTAGATCTTCGATTATTTTCAAATTTCACACTGTACAACGTCGAAACACTGTAGAATAGCAGGAACGATAACACCGAGTCACTTTTCATTAAAAAGATTTGCGAAACAAATGAATCGTTACATTTGTTACTAGCAGTTAATTGCGCGAGATTTTAGTTGGAGCAGAAAGTAGTCTGCTCAAAATCTGAGCACAGACTGACTGAACTTTAAGTTTAAGACACGATGACTAGTACAGGTCAGGAGGCTATCTCTATGAATTGCTGTCAGTGGGTACTATTGAATGTGTCGCTGATTAAAATCTTTTGGAATCTTTCGAACTTAGTCGTAAAAGTAAATATTGACATTGTTCCGAACACGATCGCCTGCTGCAATTTGATACTAGGGAAGGGAAAGGCGGGAAAGAGATTAATTCGATTAATTTCCTTGAGCTCCTATCTGTTCGTTTTACCCCCTGTGAATCAACTTGAAGCTATCTGCGTTCGTACTCGTAAGCAAATCGATACCGCAGCATTTTATCGACTTAGATTATTTCAGAGCACTGTTCCGTTACGGTACCTATTCTATTTCCAAAGCGTATAAAAAGGTGATAATCTACTTTTCTAAGTTAATACTTGCGAATACTTACTCTGCGACATCGCTAGGTGTGACATTAACATTAACAATCGAATGTCCCGCATTCAGACCTGTTACAACTATATTCCACTTCGTTTCCATTTCATTTCCATTAATACTGATGTTAGAAGGGTCGACGCGAACCAAATCCGGATGTTGCACGTCCATCCTGACCAACACGTTTTCAGAAAACTTGTCCCTGCGGAAGAGAATCGCATTGTTTGCATCGTTCGCCTTGTTTGTTAATTACAATAATGCAGCCAAGGCAATAAAGCGAAATGCCATGGAGCATAAGAAAGGCTTATCTTAATTGGTTATGGTTCAAAGATAGTTGATGAAATATTGCAATTAGGTATATTCCACAAGCGCTACGGTATTTATATATAATGTTATCAATCTTATCCCACTGTGATTAAAATTTTCCTAAAAGCAACGTAAGCTACTAGATCGCTTAGGGAAGTAGTTGATTTTACAGCCCACCAATCATTCACACGAACTTCTTGCCTTAGATAGTGACGAAATACTCACGTTACGTGTAAAGTAAACTGCTGCTGATTATGTAACTGGACTTTTAGATCTTGAGGAGAAACTGTGAATTCTGCCCATGCTTGTCCTGCAACTGAAACATTATTTGTCCTGTAAAATTTATTTGTCGAATCCACTTTGCTAAACACATCGTGCTACTTACCTACAAGGGCAAAAATGCCGATATACCAAGAGTACGCCATTCTGGACATCCTCTGAAATAGATTAAATACAGCTTTAGTCCCAAATCTCCAGCAGATCCGATGGTTCGTGCTATAATTTGGTTTCTACTGCATAACACAACGCGCTACGCATAGCTATACTTTTACAGACACTTTTGGTAGACAAACGATAGCTAATCGAGGGACCTCGATGGTCCAGGATTCTTAGGAAATTAATTTCTTAAAACTGTCGTGTAGAATAAACTTAATGACAAATCAGAGGGACCTTACATAGCCCCAGGTTTCTCCGCAATTGCTTTAATGGACTGTTTGTTATTCTACATTACAATCACCACTTGGCCGTGTGTACATCTACTCGAGAGCAGAGTCTCCTGACTTCTGAAGGCTTTGACCGATTAACACGCGGAAGAAACACGGAAGTCGTACAAAGTGCCGGGCACTTTGCTGGGTGCAGGCACTACACGGCATTGCTACCGGCCGACAGTGTACATAGATTCGCGAGCTGTCATTCGAGGAGATCGATATCCGGATTACAGAGGATCCATTCTATCTATTCGACACCGGCGACCGGTGTTAATTGAACGAGAATTACGCACCACGTTAGCATCACTTCGAACGGCGCGCTCGCATTTAAAACCGAGGCGAAAAACGGTGCCCCGTGGAAAGACACAGGGAGTATCAATCGAACTTAACCTCGGAAGTGCGACGACCTCGATGAAACGTGCGGACGTGGGGCGTTAAAGACGATAAGACCGGGGGCTCTCAAAATCTTCGGCATTTCGCGACACTCACGACCGATAAGGCGTCGCTTTGTTTCGGTCGCGAGGCCTGGCATCGCCAATATTGCGCGGCTGGCTGCGCGAAAAATCGATCGAGCCTTCGAATCGTTCCAGTACAAATGGAAGCCACTGGGAACTGGGAACCACGCGTTCGCCATTTACGTTGCTGCCGCGCTAGCAGCGTAGCACGTAGCAACGCAGCAAAACACGGCACGCGGGGGCAAACTTTATTTTAAAGCAGCAAATTTCTGTGATTCCTGCCACTGGTTTTTGTAACGATGAAAGTTATATGTACTTTCTAAATGTTCTCGTAAGTTAGGATATAGAATATACGTATAGATTAAGAGACGTATATTTAGGCATTAATGAGTTGTGGCAATTCGTCTGAGGTGTATTATTGACAAGTTGCAGAATCAAGCTGGAGTAAGTGTCTCGCTGGGGCCATTCTGGTAGAAGAGTGAAAGAGGTTTCTCAGGCTGGTATCGGGATATTTGCATGTAAATGGCTGGGCAGCACGATGCCATTAACGAGCTATATAGCGTCGTGGTTATCCTTTTGATACGTAATGTTTCAGTATTCCATACTCTCCCTTTTCCCTCCGTTTCATCGTATTCATTATATTCCTTCTTGCCCTATTAATTTTCGTAACGCCCAGGCCGGTAGATCCGTAACATTCCCTTCTGCACGAGTTACGTGCCTATTCAAAGTTAATGGACCTATTATTTCTCTTTTAAAACGTTTCAATACCATAGTTCCCGTTGTAGGAGATACTCTTTCCTTTTGGCCGACGTTGTTGCCCGTATCGATTAATTGTTCCATCGAAGCAAACACGCTCTGTGTCGTGGGTCGCGGATGAGCGGTGCCGGATCCAAATTTTCCGCGGCTTTATCTAACGATTACTCACGTTTCCTTTGTTATACACGCTGACTCGTGCCACGGAAAATTTTCCTCTTCTTTTTGTCGCAAAAGCGCTCACTGGTTTGTGAAACTCCCCGCTTTCGCTTTGGCCACGGCGTACGATAACACAAAGTGATAGAGAAGAAAATTAAATATTGACATGTAAGCGAAGTATCGCGAAAGGCGTAACGAACTTCGTTATAATTTATTATTTTCTGCCCGGGGCAATCTTATCCGAAGTTCCGGAATAATGCAACGTTCGCGTAGATATCAGCCCAAAGCATCGAATTCCAGGCCAACGCTTCCTAATATCTATAAATACCCTAACAGGAACAAGCAAAACATTCAAGATTCGAATGAATACAAGAAGAACCAACCGAGGGAGATCCTCTCCTGTGCTTAAGTCGCGGGGAAAATAAAGATTGCTGAACCGAGAAGCAATCGTCATTAACGAAATGGAGAAAGATGTGCCTACGTTACTCCAGGGAAATCGAACCCCAGTAGCAGTCTAAATTTCCATAACAATGTCACGTTAATGCTTCGCATTCGGCATTAGGATAATTCTTGCTCGGCAAGTAGCTCTCGATAGCGGTTCAAAGCCAGGAGGGGCGGCAGTGTACACGGTATAGACATTTCGAGATAGAATAAATCGAAAGAGAGATCGTCGTTCGAGTGCACTCCGCGTCCCAAAGGGCCGTCGCGGAGCCCGCGCGGAAACAGCTCCGAAAGTCGATCGGGCGGCATGGCGGTCCGCTGCCGCTTTTGTTGCCGCATACACGGGGCTACCTCGTCGGCAATATTTTCCTTTGCGCCGTAGCGGCCCGCGTAGGACGGACCTAATCCTCCGAGATAGCCCTTCAGCCTAGCCCGCCCGTTCCTTCTTTCCATTCTATCACTTTCAATTCGCCTTCGATATGGATAAACAGGATCGCCCCCGGTCGGACGTTCGCCAATATACCTTGAAATTATTCGGTCGATTCGTTCGACCGGAATACCCGGCGAAATATCCCTCTCCCGTCGAATCTTTCTTCGTACTCGGGAATTCAGAAGCCTGTTGGCGGTATCCTGAACATTTCCGGGAGCTTTGAAAGTATTCTGCTCGACGGAAATCTGCCGTGGTCCCGGGCGATTCGGAATAGGGCGAATCGAGGTTCACGCATCGCGAGGATTGCTCGGCGCGAGCATTTATGGAAACATCCTGTTGTTCAGCTGGATTTGAGGACTCCGCGGAGCTTTAAAGCTCTTCGATCGGTTTCATTCTTCGCTGGGAAAAAATGGCCCTGCAGAAATTTCGGTCGCCTTTCCTCTGGTGGTCTTCTTTCGTATGTGTGCGCGTGGCCAGGCGGTTCGGAACGCGCGCAAGTATTCAATCGTATCAGTTTAATTTCAACGGTGCCGTTTGTTCCCGTTTTGTCAGTGGTCATCTGTATACCGTACGTATCTCGTGGGCGACCAATTGTGCGTGCTTCTTGATAAACTTTAGTTCGCCTCACTGGGTCAAGTGTCGGGGAAGTTCCATCGAGATTGCGGAAACTGCTTCTCGCATTGAAAAGGAACAGAGGCGAGATCACGGAAGAATGAGATCAGGGCGATGAAAGCGGGAGAGGAACAGAGGCAGGCGCGATAGAGGGTCCATGTAATTATACGAATATAATCTGGATGGACTTTTAATTCATTAAGGCGGAGCGATAAGGAGCGTCGTCTCGTGAAATGGAATTCTGGGCTGCATATCGGGGTTGGACAGTTAAGAGTATCTAAATCAGATGGAAAGATGGCAGTTTTTGGTGGGCGATCGCTCAAGTGAAAGTCACAGATCACGTAAAACTAAAAAAAAAGCTTCGCCGAGACGCTTATCTCGTTTGCTATCACTTTCGACGCCCAACTGTTTTTATATCGCCTGAGTCGCAAAGAGAATAGTCGAAAAAGTCGTTTACAGTTTCGATACGATCTTCTGAATGTCTTATCGCTGCGTTGTGCAGCATTATGAAAGGATTTACAAATAGTGAACGCTGATGGCAAACAGCTGATTAAGTGAAATCGGTTCTCCAGCTCGCTTCGGAACGCTAAAGCCTCGTTCCGATTAGTCAAGTCGCTTGAATTCAAATAACTTGAAACTAATTTACCAATTTAAACCTGTTATTAACTTGGCTTGAAATATCCTTGAATTAAGTTGAACTATTAATGTTTGTGTTACAAACGAGGAGGTTGCATTTTTAAACAATTAAAGTGTATTAAAAACTGTTTCAAAAATGCATATGAAGATTTCGATGAATTTACTCAAATCCCTATCAAAAATGGTAAGGAACACGTACTTTACAGAAGTGAATAAATTGATAATTATCATGATTTGTACTTACGTAAAGTGTTAATTATATCATTAAAGCTTCTAATTTGATGAAAAAGTAGCAAAATGAGCAGTTTTGAAACGTTTTCGTATTTTTTAAAGTAAAGTCTGTAATAGGGAAAGGAATTTAACGCTTGTCCGTATTACGGTGCCCGTCAGCGCTCCCTCTCTAACCCTCTGTAACTGCTAAACCTAATCTTATTTTCCTTTCTCAGAAAGAAACGAAACGCTAGGGATTCTAGGGCATGCTATTCAAAAAGGGCACCGTAATTGGGACAAAAACATGTATTTTTATTTCACTTAAAAAGCATTGAATAATTAACATATTTAACCCGAAAAAAGCCTCAATAAAGAAGAAAGTTTTTAAGAAAGAAATATCAGTAATTAATTAAGTCGTGAGCAAGTGGTCGTGAAAGCACCGCAGTAGGGACATCTACCATACTTGAATTCAAGCGACTTGAAGTCAAGTAACTTGACTACTTTCAACTAGATTTAAGACCAGTAATTTGCATGCAAGGTCAACTATATGAACTGAACGTTCCTATGAAGTCGAGAGACTCCAATAAGAATTATTAAAACGTTGAATTCGTTCCTGAGGCGATGTCCAGAGTCTTGATACTCCCTACACACCGGTGGCTTCTGTACGTTGGTTTGCCGACGTCGATCGATCTCTGTGTCGATATTATTAAACATTCTTCAGCGGGCGTACATGGTCGCGCTATCTTCTGGCCAGTAGTCGTATTATCCTTTCATCCGGGAAACAATTTCGCGAGCAGTTTTGCGTGAGCAGTATTAAAGGCCAGTCCGCCAGGCAATAACGGTTAGCATAAATTAAAGATTAACTTTGCCGGCTGGGATCGGGCAACGTAATGCCCGTTCCATGCTAATTTCTTATCGCCGGCAATTACTTAATCGCACGCAGTCGAATGCACGCTCGGCCGTGTCCTCGGCTAATTGGGACGCGCGAAGAAACGTCCGTGGGATCCTCTTTTATTCCGCGAAACCGCGTGGCAACTTTCTTTTTTTCCGTAAACAAATGGAGGGCAACAAAGAAGGGACATTATATTGCGTCCAGATAATTTCAAAATTCAGATCATTTTCAGAGAATACACTCGGATGGAAAAGCTGCTCCGTTTTGGGAAGAGGGTCTGAAAGACTCTTGTATGTAGAAAAGTCTGGCTCTCTGTTCAACTGAGTAAATGAATTGAAATTGATTTAGAGGAATGTTGCAATAAATGGTTCAAAGCTTGCATTAGAGGTGATAATTTGATTGTGAGAAACCAGAGACGGGCAAAGTTTTTATTTAAATAAAAATTTCGAATAACGAATAAAAGTTAAAAAATTATTCGTCATGTGTTGAATAAAGAAATTAACTTTACTCGACAAATAATCTAAAGTCAAAGTAACTTTTATTTTATCCGTTATTTATATAACTTTTTATTTAGTTAATGCCCAACTCTGTGAGAAACTCAGTAGTGCAGTATACTGTCGAAATCGATTTTTGGGAAATTATCCAAGTAGTTCCAGTTTACGTTCCCTTGGCCTGTATTCAATACCGTAATCATTCTCATGGTATAAAGAAAGTTATCGAAAGGATTCGTCGCGCGTGCACGCAGCACGGAGCTATTTCCATCGTGTCCGACGAAAATTGATTGCTCGATTCGCTTGATCGAACCAGCGCGATTTATCGAGCTAACCGGCACGGCATTATTATTCGATCGACAGAATTATTAGCACAATGCACTGGCCGCTAAATGGCTTTAAATACTCGGACGTTATCGTCGTACTCTTTCGCCAGGCAGAAGATCAATGGAGCCTGAAATACACGGCTCCGTTATCGTTGCCCAACATCGAGAAGCTTTTTATGGCCTCTCTGATTCCTGATTTGATCAGAGTCTCCTTCGTTGTTTTTCCATATAAGATCGTACAATGGACGTCAATCGTATATCAGGATCGACGATCGCTGCGAATTTTGTGCAGAAAATCTTAAGAGGAGAAAACCCTGTAGATCGACTGACAGCAACAATTGCAAGAGAATGCGTTGTTTGAGGAAGCAGAAAGGGACTACGGCAGCTGTAAGCATAAGTAAAGTACCATTTTTCTTGACTTCAAACGCGTTTTTCACGAAACCCCGTCTTCAAAATTGGCGCCAGGGATAACTCGAAAACTATTTAACCGAACAACTTCAAATTTTGCACAGTTTTAAGTTATAATATCCTTCAGGACACGAATTTAAAGGTTTAACCAAAGTATTACTTTTAACCACTTTTTTAAAATAAATAAAGCGCTAATTTTGTGCGAAAATCACACTTAATTGTTTGAAGTCCTGCCATTTTTAAAATATTCAATGTTTTGACATCGTTTTACGTTCATATTCGTACAATTGTCAAGTAAATTGAAAAAAAATGTATTGGTCTGTTTCGGATAACCACCAGAGACGCTATTTAAGATACTGCTCTATTTCTTTTGTATTTATCATAATTTTACTGTCATAAAATTTTGTTCACTTATTATAATGCTAATTAAACTACTCCTAATGTTCCAAAGGGATTAGGGCATTGGTATCTTCGCAAAAAACTCCTAAAAACTGATAAAAAATAAGCCATTATAGGGACTTCTCTTAATAGCAACACATAATGGAAACATCGAATATTTTTTGCACAATTCGATCCGATCTTCACGTGCCACCGCGCGATCCAGCATCTCCCAATTTCGTTTCGTGTTTTTAAACCCTGCTAATCATAACGTTTTCCGATTCGCTATACCTACATTGTCAGCGAAGGTCGTTGGAAATCGAATATCTCGTCTCATTTCTGGTAATATTCTTGCAGCATCGTTTCCAGCGTTTTGCAACCGGCTATATCCCTCTGTCATCCGATATATTCCAACGGCTTTCCAAGCTCGCTTTTTCTTTCGACCGTTCTACCGATCTCCAATGTAAATTCACTGGCGGCTCGTTGCACGCCGGTCTCACCTATTTCGCGAACTCGATCCTTATAGAATATTAATGGAACGCCGCGCTCAGTTCCACCGCTGCTGGGACACGTTCCTTCGGACGTCTTGATAACGCCGCACCCGTAGACACTGGTCGCGAAGTTGCACGTAATAAAATCCGCCAGATAAACGATTTAATTCCGGTATTTTGTTCTATCTTGGGCGCCACTCGTTACACGCGAGTCAACACGTTGCACACGTTACAAACGCATTATAGCGGCACGGGATACCCGCGTGTTTCATTTAGAGTTTAAAGCGTAGGTACTTTAAGCATTTTTCACGGATAGAGATACGCTTTCTTTATCGCTACATGATTAAGCAAATGTATTCCTAGCACTTAGAGGACGTTAAATCATGAACGTCGTTAAGGTTAAGATAACTGTGACGTTCCCTGGATTGATTAACATAATTTCGATTTCGATAAAACATAAACAATGACTGGAGAATAATGTAGTTAATTATATTTTATGATTTTAAGCTTTTACTTAATATATTGTAATAGGTTTTTCATAAAAAGTAATTTATTTGTGGCTGGTCGAAGCGGAACTTCTTACCTCATTATGGGGCAAGTTGTTACTAAGATATAAGAGTTGCCTTTTAATGAAATATTTCGTTTTTTAATGAAATAAAACGTGGTCGAAATTAGATCGGTAGGTTCAGAATATAAGTAAATAAAGATCTTACAAAATGCTAATCCATTTGAACAATGTTCCACACATACCTACGCATCGAACTGAGAAACTCTTTGTTTGAAGTCGGTCAAAAAGAACGATTGTTCTGTTATTCAAAAATTCCTCTCCTCGTACCTACACTTACATCTCCGAATTACAAAAAGCAACGAAGGTTTCGCGCTGTGCGAGTAGAAACGAGGCCAAGGAAGGACAGTTCTATCAGGCGATTGTTCGATCGTGTCAGTTCGTCCTGGTAAACCGAAACTCGTACCCGCGACGTCCGTCGATCGCGGTTCCTTCGCCACGTTGCCCCGTCTCAACGGGAAAACTTCGCTTTCCCGGAGTGTTTCGGGCGTTCCGGCCGATTTCCAATGTAAATTTACAGGCTCGTGGCGGCTCCGGTCTGGCTCCGTTTGCGGATTCGATCCCTATCGCATATTAATGCGTTTGACCCGCTGCTGAGACCCGATTTTACGAGACTGCTCGGCGCTGCCGCGATCGAAAACAAGAAGAGAAGAGAAGAGAACGGAGGGTGTGACCCCGCGTCGGCCCAGTTCCCAAGAAAACCGTCCGCGGGAAACTTTTCTTCCCCCTTTTTCCCCGGAATATCGACGGTAAACGAGTCGACCCCTGTTTGCCTCGAAAAGCTGCCAAACGACGAAACGAAAATTGGTATTCGGAACCGTTGGCGGTGACACTGTTCTCTTGGTCCCTTGGTTCGAAAACTTAATTACAGGGTGGACGAGGAGGGCTCGGGGCGTGGGTGAAATTTATTCTTGGTTATTACGATCGTTCGCCGTGCTGTTAGCGTTTCGAACGAACTTCGAACTTCCTGACCCCGGGACACCCCGGGATTTACGCCCGATTTCGTTCATTTTTCGAGGAAACCTTTCCCCCGTGAAACTTCTCGGTGTGATTCTTTAACGAGCAGTTTTCATTGCGAAATTTATTCCTCCCGCGGTGGTGGGCCCACTTGCTGGCTTTTAATCGAGCTGGTAGAAGAAGATCTGAGATTATTTCGCAGTGGAACCGATAATGTGAGGTCGAAGTGGAGTTTTGTAGTGGTACCCTGGGACGGCCAATTCTTTAGCGTCTACGTTTCTCTTTCAAACTCGATTGTCCTTCAGAATTGAGGACCTTGCGGCAAGAGGGGTGCAGCTCCAGCTTTACCAACTCCAAGTAAATTAGAAAAAAACTACATAAAATTATTGCTTTGACTTAACATTAACAAGAGAACAATAATTGAAAAATATTTAAAAAGAAATTTTAATATTTTTAAAATCTGGAGCATTCGTATTACGCAAAACAGTAATAGTAGGTGCGCATGCAAAATTGGCTATTTGCATCGAACGTGCACCAAACGATGTAGAATATTTTTTAAGTAGAGATGTAACATATATTACACGTTATACCTAACTCAAAAACTGTCAAAAATGGACTTGCATCCCTATTGCTGCAAGGTCCTCGATTCGCTTCGTGGAAGCTTCACTATAAATCTTAATAATGATCCGTCTTCTTTGATAATAAAAGGTTGCCGTTACCGCGCTGTTTCTAACTGGAAGAACCAGGAAGCTCAATATAGTGATTGTTGAAGCAACCGCCGGGCGATTTTATCGTTTAAAGTGCCCCGGGCGTCCGTGCGGTTAAACAAACGGCATAAAAAAGCTTTCCTCGTTATTAACAATTGAAAGAATCGATAGGTCGGTCGACAGCGTCTCTGGATTTTTAAACGAGCTCTTTTGCCCGACCACGTGCTGCTTGATAAAGAATTACTCTTCGTGGTCGAGCTCCAGCGTTATGACATTAATCATACAATAAATCTCTCTGAACAATTTGAAATATTTAGGTAGGTACTAGAAAAACTCGACAGAATTCAAACAAGTTTCCTCGTGCCGGAGTCGAAGACCTCGAGCGTCACAAACAACTTTGCTGTATTATAATAGGGGCAACACAGTTATTGCGATTTTATTTTATATTCGGCTAAAAGCAGTGACATATCACAGGATAATGGAAACATGGCAACAATTCTATTGGAAAATATTTAGACTAATTGTATTTTCAACATTTTTTAATTTATTTATTTAAAACTATTTATCAATAACGAAGTTGCGACCGAACTCTCTCACGATCATCAGAAATTAAAAATGCAAAAGATTTATGTAATATATCAAATTGTCTAGTCTTTGAACGAACGACTTTGCGAAATATTAATTTCAAACAAAATAGCGGACATTTTAATCTAAAGTTGAACGTTTTTGGTTACTAAAAGAAAATATATATGCAATGAAAAAAGGTCTTCGTTCAAAGACTAGATAATTTAATATATTAAATAAATCTTTTGGAATTTTTAATTTCACTGCGAAACATTTTTTTTAGGAAGCCTCCGGGAGATCGGCCACAACTTTGTTATTGATAAATACTATCAAATAAAAACATTATGAGATATTCTCCAAAATACACCATTTCAAATACGGAAATAGTTTTTGAAAACGGTTCTGCAGTTATCGAGAAAAATAAATGCCCAAAAGCACTCTTTTTTCGGTCTCCTGACTGAGCATGGCCCCTTACTGTGCTCCGTGTTATTGTGATCGATAATGTATATAACCGTCGCAATATTTCTAATCATTCTTTTATATTTCATATTATTATATTAAATACAAGTTCAGTTCAATTCAAAGAAGTGTAATTCATTCAAACAGCTCAGACAGTGATTGGACAAAAGATTTCCAATAACCTCGAATGATATCTAGGTATCTTTTATTGCAACTACTTATTTACCGATTTCCTTCATGTAGCTGGAATTAATTCGTTTACCCGAAACGTTCCGACACGAAATATTGATGTGCTCGCCGTATTTTCTGCCTGCATCCGAACTGAACCACGTTTTAAAAGCATTTCGCAATTGCGAAGGTAGAAAATTTGCCTCCTTAATGCGCTTAAGGGGGCCGCTTACGTGTTCAAAGAGCCAGGGAGGACGATGAAATGTTCGCGGAAAGGAAATATTTTTAATTCCGGAATGCCTGGCGCCTGTGTCCCGCTTTTTTTCCCGAAACCGAGTTTGAGATGCGCACGCCATAATTGAAGCATGATACGTTGCGCGCGTTTTACATTTTTAATTCCGTTTCGAAAAAAGGAAACGCGAGACGCTGCCGGGGCTGCGAAGCGCCGACTGATTATGCGCTTGCTCCCCGCTACGTGTTTATAATTATTTGCAGACTCGCCGCGGCACAGCGGACGGGAACTTACGAACGAAAACATTCGCCGACGTGACATTTTCGGCGAAGCTGTTTCGGCCGACCGAGGACGGAATATATCAGGACGTATGAAAACGCTTGATTTATAACCGTCGGGCTGTAAATCGCGATGGGGACGTATTAATTCGTCATTTGCTGAGCGAATTATTTCGGATATTCAATAAACACGGGCGAAAATAAATGTCCAATTATTTACTTCGTCGACTCTGTCTACGCGAGGCGCTTGATAACCGTTAATTTATCGCTGGCAGTTCGATCGGGCAAATAAAATGAAATTGGAGAAAAAAAACGGAATTCTGTGCCGCGCGGGTGAAAATTCACGGGGCAACCTTCGAGCGTTATTCGCGGAATTAAAAACCGTATTAGCCACACCGGGGCCATTCTTCCCAAGTAAATCGTGATTTGGTGGCAAGTGAAATCGAATGAATTTACCGCGGCTACGTGAAAAGCTACGGTGATAACGCGGTTATACCGAAATTTATTCGATCGTCTTTGGGGTAAAAAGCGCGTTCGCTTCTTTCAAGCTGGCTCTAATCGACCGTAACGATTCGGTTGCGTTTCGGCTAGAGTTTCCGCTTTTATCGGGCCGAAGAGGAATTAATTGAAAGTTATTCTGCAGCCGCATGACGGTATTTCGAAGAAATTCGCGCCTGCAGATTCCCGTGACAATGTGATTACGTAAGAGCGTGGGGAAGCTTGTTAAAACTTGCGATTAAAATTAATGCGCGATTCGGACGATCGAGAGTGGACATGTGTATAAACATCGTGAATCATATCGGCGCTAGGAGATCGAAAGCGTCAGAGAATTACAAGTACATCCGTAAGGGGATTATCAGTACTAGAATATACAGGGTGTCCCGTTTAATTCGAACAAGTAGAATTAGCTGCTTGTTTTTTAAAGGAATTGAAGTGAACATTTCTTTCGAAATCAGTTTAAAGGTTTCACGCAATCTGTATAGAGGCGTGTTTAATAAAATTAACAAAACTGTTTTTTCGTCTCTGCATTCGGACAAAAGAATTCACTTTAACAAATGTTTCAAATGGACATCGTTCACTGCTACGTTTGTGCTGTTGAGCTACAAACAATAATTGGTTATGCAACCTTTTTCACAGTTCAGTGCTATTATTTTCACTACAGTGAACACAATGCCTCCCAATATATGGAAAACAGTTGTTTACAGGAAACGATTCAAAATATCAAGATTCGGAACTTGGATGTTCGGTGTGTTTGTGAAGAAGAAAACACATTTGTACCCATTAGACGTACTGCTGCCTTCCAAGAAAGGTTTTAAAGCAGTTTAAAATGAAAGGTTCGTTAATAACGTGTCAGCTTGGTGACTCATATTAAATGCTTCGCTAATCGTAATATTTGCTAACGAAACAAAGAATCATTTTTCTGTATTCGTTTAAGGGGACTAATAGGCAGTCAACTCGCTCGAAAGTCGAGTCTTCTTTGCGAATTAATTACAAGGAGAGGAAAGTAAGCACAGACTTTTCCTTTTACACAATGATTACTACTCTCACGTAAAGTAAAAAATATACATTTTTTTCTACTTATCTATTTTACAAATGGCGCCACACGAGGTTGATTATACAGTGTTTTAGAAAAATGTCTGGTTTTGCCCTGATATTGAGTAATTTCAGTCTGAACTTCGGAAAAAAGAATTGAATCAAATTTATTAAAGTAGCGACTACGAGAAGGTGATTTTTACGATAAACGTCGAATTTCGCGGTACACAGATGGCTGTTTGTGTTTTTATCTCGGAAACTAGAGTTTTTAGACTTTAATGTCGAGGTTCAGTGCAGAAGGGAATATATTTTGAACATGCTATAAAAATTTCAAGTCGATCTGAACCTCCTTTTTTTGCTATCACTGCAAAAGCACAGAAAAAAATGCCTACACAGCAGACGACTCATACGACGTCGTATACGACGTATATATATATATATGTATATAATATAACAATGACGACGTCGTATCAGTCGTCTGCTGTGTAGGCATTTTTTTCTGTGCTTTTGATACATATATATGTATGTATATATTACTAAAAAAAAAATTTTTAACAGTTTATAGTATTAATAAACATTACCCAAAAGTACTAATAAAAATTTGTCTTCATTTCCTTGTAATTAATTCTAAAAAAATTCTTGATTTTCGACCGATTTGACTGCCTAATTCCCTTAATTGGAATAGAAGATTCTGTGTACCTTCTTGATCGATGGATTTCCGCAAGGCCGTCCGACTTCCGACCTCTTATAAAATTAAAGGAATTTTTCCTGCGATAACGATCGCTACGTGCAGACCAACAATCGATAATTATCGTGAGATTCTTTCGCCTCAATTAATGTTCGACGGCTTTAATTGGCAGGTCCCGGCGTCGCTGTTCGATTGACCCTTTTTCTGGATTAAATGACTTATCGTTTCGCACTAGTAACTGCGTCAACTTGCGCACGGGAACACGATAGCCTCCAGAAAGTAAGACGTTGCCTATCGACACGTAACTGCACCAGACGTTGCGAAAATGTTGCTTTATTCTTGCACTCCTAGAAGAAAATTTCCTAACCAGTTTTTTGCCACATGGAATTTAAATTGTAGAAACTAGTTGTCCTTGTCGAAAATGTTTCCGCGTTATCTCTGACGGTATCAGTGGCTTTGTCGAACACGAGGACAATTCTTCTATGTCGGAAATGAGTTCGTAACGTCGCAGGTTTCGTAACTCCGTCGCTATTCTCACGACTACAATTAACGTCGTCATTGAACGATCTTTGAGCAATGTTCATTTTTTATCTGGATTTTATTTCAAGGATTTAATTTTTTAGCATTTTTTAAATAGCATAATAAATATAATTTTAATACCGATGATTTATTTGTCTATAATTTGTACTGTTAGGTATTCTGTTCAGAGCAAACGATCCGCGCAAGATCTTGGAAGATCGTTAAATAATCAAGTAGGTATTTCCAATTTCGATGGCAAACAATTGCTCCAATTTTTGTCTGAAATTCTGACCCCTGCTCGGTCACTGGTATATTTTTAACCACTCGTTGTCAATTAAGGGGTCATGCTCAGTCAGGAGGCCGAAAAAAAGGGTGGTCTTTGGAAATTTTGTACTCAAAAGCTATAACATATTTCTAAAAAAATATTTTTTTCTTTTAAGGATTGCATCCAGTACCGTGCATCGTAATTTTTTTATTTAAAAATATTTATCAATAACTGAGTTATTGTCCATCACTCGAACGGTTCTTTCAAAATCGGTGACCAAAATATTTAAAAAACCATTCAACCGATTTACTTCAAATAATACAAGCTTACTATAGGAACAATAAACTAGTCTTTGAACGAAGGATTTTTTTATCCGATGCTTAGTTTTCTTTTAATTGACGAAAATCAGGCACGATTTATGATGAAAATTGAAACTTTTACTTTAAACATCCGCCATTTATTCCCAAATCAATATTTCGAAAAATCCTTCGTTCAAAGACAAGATAATATAATATAATAAGTAAATTTTTTTGAATTTTTTAATTTAGATGATCGACTTTCGAACAGCAGTGGTCACCGCAGAAGCCTTTTTTTGAGAGGACTTTTGAGAGATGGACAATAACTTTGTTATTAATAAATATTTTTAAATAAAAAAATTACGATACGCAGTACTAGATGCAATATTTAAAAGGAAAATAGAATTTTTGAGAAATGTGTTATAGCTTTCGAGTAAAAAATTCCCAAAGATCACCCCTTTTTCGGCCTCCTGACTGAGCATGACCCCTTAAACTGTGCCACACTCACATGGAACAGCGAGTTCTACGATCACCGCGCGTCGTATCTCGCCGATAACGATTTCTGAAGATTGATCAATGGATGTCAAACAACAATAAGTCAGTAGTTTCCGTCGATAAGCCCTAGCCGGTGTCTCCCTTACGAAGAATTAATCCGTTAAACTTGTTTTCAAGTGACTTATCCTTATCGTCCCCTGTAATCATTCTCCTCGTAATTCAGTGACGGATCGGTATTTCGCGCGGCAGCTATTTCGTATCGAAAGCATGCCGTAGGAATCGAAGGAACTGCAGTTTCTGGCTGCAGCTCACAAAGCGTGTATTCCGCTTACGACAGAGCTGTCAGAGGCGTTTGGCAGCGTATCCCGCGTCTCGTGTGCACGCGCGTAGAAACGTGTCAATGACTTTCGTATTTGCCGGCCTCGTTTCCCAGTTTCCATCGGCGACGAGTGCCGAATCGATTTCGATTTCACGGCCAGTTTCACGGAAATTATATTGTGCCAAAGGCGACGGCAGCGCGTTCCCGTCGATCGGATCGATTTTTCCCGGTCCCTCGTAATAGGAAAGCAAGAGAACGATTTACCAACTGTCTTGCAACTTCACTTTGTCGCGAGATCCCTAACGAGAAAATACTTTACCAACGAATAAATCAGCTGTATTATTCTAGAAAGCGCGCGCGTTATATTTGTATTTTCTTGTCCTCTTATTTAATTTTAAATAAGCGCCGATTTCTAAAGTCTTCACCAGCGTACATTCTAATTCGTCGGTGAACTCTGCATCCCTCGTCAATCGCGTTCGGGGGCAGGCGATCGATTTGTTTCATAAACGTTGCCCCCGAGTTTTATTGGATCACGATTCGCGGGTAAATTGTTCCGCGGTCTTCGTTCACTCACCTGTCGAATTTCCTTCGGCCGCAAGAGATCAGGTGACAGTTAAAGCCCGCCGTGAGCGAATCCGATACAGAGACGTCCAATCTCCTTCCGTGCTTTGAAATCCTTTTGTCCCTCTCTCCCACTCTCTTCCCCTCTACTCCCTCTTTCAAGCTGCCTGCAAGAACCGAGCTTTCCATTATATGTGACCCGCGTAAGTCGCTACGTCTCTTCCGGGTCACACCGAAACCATTTACCCCCTTGCATACTAAATTAAATCTCCCATTTCTATGCTTAAATAGCTACTAATATGTGCATAACGCATAGACGGTGTCCTAGAAACATGTGGCCACATGTTGGCAGTGGGGCCGTAACGAATAGGTATTCTAATAATCTAAGGATACGAAGTATTCGAAAACCAGAGAGTTCGAATTTCAGATTCGAATATTCGAAAATTGGAAGAAATTATTTGTATTCGAAATTATTCAAATATTGGAAGAAATTATTTGAAGGAATTCGAAATTATTCAAAAAATTACACCTCTAGTTGGCAGGTTATTTTACTCACTTGGTGGATGAAAAGAATGTCACTCGATTTATAAAAAAAACACTTGCTTTTCAAGGTACATAAGCTGAGTTATGAGTAGAGTACTTCGTCAATGTTTGACCACTTATTTCTGAGACACCCTGCGCATATTCCGTGCACGTGTTCACGTACAGATGATGTTGGTACCCAACACAAGAATCGAAGCTACAGCGACATCGTACCTACCGATCCTGTCGTTCACTCGAATATTACGTTCCTATGAACTGGTTATCTGGTGCAGGTTCATCCAGGCGAGCACGCACTATGGACGATCAGTTGGTCCACGTTGAATATCGAATCCAGCTTGCCGCTGACCACGTTTCCTTTTTCACGGCTTCAGCCTTGAACTTTCAGCGAAACTATCGCACATGCCTCCCCGGTATCTCTTCTGGCTTGGCCAGGACATTAGTTCCTCTCTTTCTTGGCGAGCACTTGATTCTCTTCCACTGGACTCCCCTTCAGGCAACTCGCAACTTCGATTCTGACGACGCCAACCACCGGCAGATAATTCCCTCGTGAGTAGGCTACCTCGGTCAAGGTCTTGGGCAAATTGTAACGCAGACGAACGGAGAATGGTCTGATAACGCCTCTCTTTTCTCTCCAGCGATGGGCATCGAACGACAGAGGTGCTGGTATCGCGGTGGCGAACACAGTTCGCAATGGCTAGCGCGAGCCTGTCGAACCTACATATAAATCTGTTCTAAGAGCCTCTCCCCTCCCTACAAAAATCCCCACCTCCCCTGCCTTTCCCCTGCGACGGCCAATTTCAGAATCCTTCGGTCGTCGCGGTTTCCATCACTTTCAATTTTCCGTTTGCCTTCGTCATTCAGTTTAAGCTCGTCTATGAACTCGTCTATGAACTCGTCTATGAACTCGTCTATGAACTCGTGTAGACCGCGACGGCACGTGGGTAGAAATTGTGCCATTTGTTGCGTCATCGTGATGCAAGAGAATTTGGGAAATCAGATATGGATAATGGAACAGTTTAGAATAACAGAGAAATGTTTAACGTGTGATTAAAGTTACCTAAAGAGGTAAATAAGTAACATTTTCTGGTTAAAACTTTTCAAGGAACCAACTCGATATTAATGGCGATGTATTATTAAACTTAAATGCTCTGAGAGATCGCTCTCTCCCACTTTTCTTCTCATTTTGCCCACGAGGATCAAGGTGGGCAACTCTCCTGTTTTTCGAGGGGGAAATTACAGGCATTCGATAATAGCGAGCGCGATGAGGAAAGATTAATCGATTTTCTGACCGATCCAGATCAGACGGTGGGACATAATGACTCAGCGTTTAAGGAAAGAACGATCATATGCCCGTTCTTTAAGGTCCCCTCCGCTTGTCCCCGTTTCGTTACAATCTTTCATGATTCAACGTTTCCATGTTCACGAAGCTTCGAGATATTACAGTATTCTTTTCAGAGATAATCAATGTCAAACCTATTATCAGTAACAACAAATCAAATTGCGCTAGATCGAGAAGCGATGTCTGTGTCCACTAGTTTTGACACTGATAAAAATCTCCAGATTGTTCAACGTTACTCAATAATGCCGAATATATCAGTCTCATCAAAATTCTTGTATTATCATGGAGAGATTTACTGTTGTGACGGTAGATGAACTCAGTATTGGCAATAATTGTATCGATAAAAAAGCGATTAATGACGGCACATGACGGGTGGTATTAATATAGACCACTTGTTCTATGACCGTCTTACTAAATTATATTAGACCATTCATCAGCGGGTATTGATTTGTATCGGGTATCGAGTTATTTTCATTCATGAGTATTAGCACGTATTGTATGTGTATATATATACATATATATATATATATATGTGTATTATATATATATTATATATAATTTGCGGTGGGATCGACGGAGTCAAGCGACCAATAGCTGCTATTAGCACCGCTAAACCCGCTAATAATTAATTCGGCGTTGAAATATTCACGTTTAGATACCTCCACATCCGGCTTCATTTGTGCAGTTTAATTGTAGATACTACTTATTGCGCGAATAATGGTCAGACTTTTATAGTGACTCAGCAGAGTCAAGATCTTATGAAATTATCTTTGGTTACGCTATCCGGGGCTTCGAAGCGATTGCAATGTACTTTGAAGCACTTGTCCCGTTGATAGGAATAATGACACCACCTGGGATTATTATTATTACTGCGAAAGGGTTATTTACGGCCTGAGAAAATGACAGATGGAATTAGATCGTGGAGGATTTGAAATTTGTACCTGCATTTTAAATTTTTAATAGTTATCGATGAGCAACAGATGTATGAATATGATGGACTTTAGATGGACACTACAAAGTTGCAACGAGTATACGAATTTTGGGTAATCACTTAGGAAAGAGTAAGAAATTAGGACTTATGAATATTGTATATCATTAAATTCTTTAATTGAAAAATGCTCAAAATTAAAAGGAAAATTTTTATCGGAAAATTCTACGTGCCAATAGTAATACTATTGTATAGAATTTGATTTTTGGCACTTACAGTGTTTTGTACAAGGACTCTTCAATTAGGTAGCGTCTTCAATTTTTGAACTTTACGATAGAATTGATCGATAATTGATTTCTGAATTGATACAACTTTCACGCTCGACGAAACGGACTTTCAATATCGAAAAAGTTCGAACACTCGACGAACCAGTTTATGCTCATTTAAAAAATCTTGGACTTTCGATAAGTCAGACAGTACTGACGCCAGACATTTTTATCCCAGCAATTTTCACCGCGATTTCCTGCGAATTTTTGTTTCTTAACAGTCGCAAACTCGTTCGTTTACTCGCCAGCAATACGAGGAATTACAATGTACATTGACACGCAGCCGGATCAAATGATTTTGATTGGATTTAATTGGTCAGGTCGCACGTTTGTTGCGCTTACAATTAGGCTAACCGAGAGTTATCCAAACTGGTCCGTGTATAGCTACGATACTCCAATTTCCAAAAGTTTCAACGAAATTATAAACGAATCCTTGCAGAATTAAAACTTTCGACGTGCTTTAATAAATTCTTCTTGAATTTTTAACGCGAAAAATGTGCAATTTGCTTACACCTTTGAAAGCTTGTACTTTAAAGAATATTTTCAAAAATAAATTGTGATGAAAAAAGGAAAATGTCCCTTAAAGTACATGAAAGAAGCTAGTGTTTGTCAAATCGATTTTTTGTAACAACCACAATTTGGTTGTAATGATTAAAAAACTAATGAAATGTGTCTGAGAAATGCCATTACGGGGTTGAATTCACACTCCAATAATCATATTTTCATTGAATATAAAATTTTAAAAAATCGGTATGATAAAAACTATTTAGTTTCTTTTATGCACTTTAAAGGACATTTTGCATTTTTTAATGGAATTATTAATCTAATTCAATTTATTGATGTAATTGTTCTAGTTGATGGATCGAAGATTGAAAATAGATTTGTTATCATTTTCATTTTATTGATTTGATTTGATTTTTTTTTAATTGATGGATGGATTTTATATTTGTGAAGAAATTTAAGATTATCACTGTAATAATTGAAGTCTAGCAACAGCTAGACTTCAAACAAGATGAACTATCATAATTTTTTTTAAATATCCTTTAAAGTACAAGCCTTCAACTGTATATTACAATTTTTGTTTAATTAAATTACTTGTAGGTAAAAAAACCCTTAAGACAGTGTTAAACGTGTGCAACAGAAGACATTGCGCGGAACACTGTACGCAGCCAAAATCACGTCCACACATTTCATACGGCACGCGGTGCTTCGTTGCGCGTCGACCTATTAAAATCAACCCTTTCAAAGGTGTTCTGTAGCGCGCATTACACATGCTAACCGTGCCTTTAGACGCTCAATTTATTCATTTCCGGATGTTGTCTGCAATATCAGGCCCGGCGCTGTCATAGAAGAAAGCGACACTTCGTCTATTGACCGACGCCATTTATTAAAAATTCAATAGCATGAATTTGCTTGAACGTGTCTGGTAGTACCGAATTTAGGAGGCAACAGAGTTGAGCATTAATTTAATTTTGTATTCGAGTAAATTTTTATAAGAATGATCTCGAATAAGAATTGCGTATAAAAAAATGTATTCGTTATTCCCGAGTAACTTCATTTTATTCGAAATTTGTATTCAAACTATTTTTTGGAGTAAGCCGTTTTCTGTTCCTTTCGTGATTGAATTTTGAACAAAGCATGTTTTCCTTCGAGACTTTCGTTTACGGCCTCTGATGCAGCGTGGAAGATCGAATCGTGCTTGATCGACGATCGGTCTTACAATGCCACACTTTTGTGGTAGGTCAAAATCACAAAAGCTCACTGAATTTTGTAACTCTGATTAAGAGATATTGATTTCTGCCATTCTGGTGTCGTGGTCGCTCGCAGGAAACCTACAATTTCCTTCTCCAAGGAATTCGGCGAAATAGTGGTGGTTCCAAGAGGAGGGTTGAAGGCAACTGATCGGCGTACGCGTGTCGTGAAGAACAGTGGTGAGGGTGAAATAGCGGGAGAAAATTTAAGTCCCTCCTACGTGTCGGGGACCGGTGAAAAGCTGCAGGTATGCGCCACGCGGATTTTGGGCCCTGGTGTGCTGACCGCGCGACTGCAATAAAATGCGCATCTGCTTGCTGTCCTAATCCCTCGGAACCTTCCAAATTGACTGCGCTAATAACCACACTTGGTAGGCTTTACAATTGAGTTTTAATAAAAGTCCCGAGTTTATAGACGAGGGCGACAAGCCAAGTGCCCGCCAGGCGACGAACGCTGCTTCAGGGAGAGACCCTGACCATCGGCTAGATTATAACGTAGCTCCTCTCAACAGCCTCAATAGTTATTGCGGGTATCATAAACCCCGAGTTTCTGAAGGGCCTGGGATGCGGGGCCGGGCGACCTGCGACCGGCCATGTCACGCGCCTCGGGGCCTGGGGGAAATTCCGCTACATTCCCAGGAGTATTTCTACCGCCAAATCTCACCCCCGCTATGGTAGAAAAGGGCCGAAGACGCGCGAAATAGGTGGCGCGATTTTGGGCCTGGAAACATACCGATTGGTTGACACCGGCATGCATCGGGTCAACCAATTAGGAGGTGTTTCCAGTCGCGCGTGTCTTGCTGGAAAATGTGCGTCCGGCAGCACGCCAGTCTTCGCCCACACCTCGACAAGGGCTAACATCTTGTCCGCATAAGACACCGAAATAAAGATCAAAAACTGAACTACCGAGTGGATTCAATTAAGGAACATAGCCAACCTTCCATTCCTTCATGTTTCCTTTTCACATTTCCGTCTCTTGTATCGATATCGCTGTCATTTCCCGTATCTTCCTGTTTCGACCGGCAACGCTGACGCAGACTCGGCGAAAACTAAGCAATTTTCTGTTTTTTATCTGGCCGGACGGGTTACACGCGAACGGCGGGGCAGAATTGGTAGAGCGAATCGCCAGCCGTGATGTCATCGAATGACGAAGCGTATTTGTGTGTACGGTACTGTTCGCGCTAGGCGTTTCGATCGCGCGGGTTTTGGCACAGGATTCCAAAGCCACCCCGGTAAATCTCTAGCTCGCCGGCGAGAAACATAAATTGCCGGCCCGCTGGTGGAGAAAAAAGGGCACAAGGCGTGTGGGAAAAGAAGGAGGAGAGGCGAAAATTCGACTGTCAAGCTGTGCCCGCGGGACATGATATAGAATTTGTGAAATTAAATTAAATCGGACGCGAAGTTGCTAGCCCGATATTCCAGTGGTCCAAAAACGTCGAAGGCAATCGGGACCCTCTGCCAGGCCAAAGTAGGTACGTATGTATAACGTGAACATTGTTGTCCCATTGCTGATTAAACTGTTTGTCACCCACGTTTTGTTTTCTTCCTGCTGTTTCGATTGCGAGGAAGGTTATAGTAGAACTTTGATTAACTGTTTGTCATTCACGTTCTGTTTTCTTCCTGCTGCTTTTTCAGTGCGAGAAAGGTTACTCACCATCGAGTTTTTTAGATGGTTGAACGATTAGCTCATTACGCCATATGACATTTATAAAGTCTGATACCCCATCTTGCTCTTGAACGTTTCGATAGCTTCGTTAACATTGCGAACGTCTTTACCGATTCTCCAGACTTTTTTTGCGGGATCTACTTATTCCTTTAACAAGGCATTTGAACAACTTTTATAACTTCTCTGCGTATGATGAAATGGTGTTTAAACCAGAGATCCAAAGTAACAGTTGTTTTAAAAGTTTTTTGGAAAAAAGTCATTAAGCAAAAATTGATTTTTATTTAAATGGAAAGTAGTTAGCATTAAATCTCAAAGAAATTTGTTAAGAAATATTAATTTTTAATTGTTCTGATTACGACTAATCATTTAAAATGGCTATTCGTAACCAAAATCATTTAATATTAAAGATATTAAGTTTTATACCATAACGTATTGTTATTTTTTTTCTTTGTTTTATCCCGTATATATTTAATAAATATATAACAAATATTAAATAAATATTAATTTATATTGTAATTGTACTATCAGAGTGTTCGGCTTCTTTCAATCGAATTACCACTGCTCATTGACTAGAAACGTACTAAATGTCGCTTATATGGGCTTCTGTCACGATTTACAGATAGTTGCCGCAACAAAATGCGTGACGTCAGCTAAACTGTTAATCAGGCGACTACCATATTTAGACTCAACCGCAGAGTCGGGCAGCTCTTGTAATCTTATCAAATTTAAATAGCTCGCGAGTGGGATGACGCAGTTTTTCATAGTTCCCGCGATGACATCGGACAGACTGCGCAGCTTTTGGCACGAGTTTCGAAGCGGACGAGAAATCGCGCTCCTCTAAATCTCCGTAACCAATGAGAAATACAGAAAACACACCGTGGGAGAGTGAAAAGGGTAAACAAAAATTGAATAGGAACGTAATGCATTCCTGGGCGAGACTGCAGATACGGTTTCAATTCGATTCCGATGTCGCCCCCGTCCCTGCAAACGGGAACGTAATTAATGGCCCCCAGAATGTACATATTATTATCGCGCCGCGTTTTACGAAACTAATTATCGGCAATATGTTTCAAGTACATCGATAATTAGCGAATTTCTGGGCGTCATTAATCGTTGATATGGCGGCCCCCTCCCACTGTGGGTTCTGTGAATCTAATTCTCTCGATATTGATATCCATATTTCCTAGAATTCTTTATTACCGTTTCATCAGTTCCTTCCAATTAACATCGTCAACCTGAATTTGCGATAGAATGTGCAGAATATACGCGTGTCTATTTCCCTTTCAAACAGGGGCGGATTTGAAGATTTGGTGCCCCTAGGCTAACAAACTTCTGCCGCACTTTCCGCGAAATATCATCAAATATTTTGATTTAAAAGAGTCGATATAATTTCCAAATTAATTTAATATGGCAACTCACATCTGAATCATTTCTAATTTGCTACGAGGAACACAAGTGAATTGTGTTTAAAGTTGTCTCAAGCCTTTGTGTTTAAACCTTTTCAAATTTCTTTCGCTCAGAATTTGTCGCTCTCCAAAAATTGCCGCCCCCCAAAATTTACTTAGCCTATACCCAAATCCGTTTTCAAACTTTACTCACACTTGTGGTAGATCCATTGCTCTGCTGTGTCGTTCGAACGAGAACGGTAACTTGACGAACAGTGAAAGGAGGATAAGCCGCCAAATCGAAGCTAAGCACGAGGACTGTGCAAAAACAAAACCGGTGCAATTATCTGGATGATTACAATAATTGTTTGCCTTCCGGTATCTTCATTGATAACCACCATAGTCACGTGCTAGTCGAAGGCTAAATTTTTGCACGCCGTTCGACTCGTGCCTTATCGTTGCGCACATTAACAGCAGCCTTTGCTTCAGCGCGATCGATAACTAGATCGATCACGTCGGGGGGTTTAGTCGATCAGCGGTGAAACGAGGTGATTCTCACCTGATCCGACTGTCGCAGGTTTGTTTTTCGAATGACCAGAGGTGGCCATCCAAGCGACTCGTCGCTCTTGTCAGGTGAGCGGAGGGCAGTGGCGCGCAACCTTGGTGCCGCGCGCGGCCTGTTATGCGGTCCACGCGCGGAATGCGGCTCGTTACATCGCGCTGCGCGGTCTCGCGTGCCGCGTGCGGTCCACCGCGGCCGATCGTGCGGCTTGCGGTCCCTTACGCGAACCTCCGACATTTCAGCCTTCCCCGGAATTTTGCGTTTCGGCGAATCGTCTTCGACATCGCGGAAACACTTGCCACTCGGTTCGTGCCACTTCACAGGACTTCTTCCCGTTGCTCCTCTTTTCCAGTCGATTCGACCATTCAATAGCATACTGTGGTCCAACCCGTCCAACGTCGCTTTCGACACTGTTCTTTAGTGGGATCTTTCATGGATCTAGAATCGACCAACGCGAGGCTTATCGAAAAACACCTTGCACGTTATGGATCGCGAGTTGCGCACCTGTGTAACAAGGCTTCTCTCTCTCTCTCTCTCTCTCTCTCTCTCTCTCCCTCTCTGTCTGTTTCTTTGTTGGCCTCTGTCTTGTTTCCCAGTAGCCTGTTAACGGGCAGATTGCAGCGGTTCAGTTGAAAAATAAAAAAGAGACGAGGCGAGCCGAGGGGAAAAAGGTGATCGACGTTCGGGCATTCGCTATATCCGAAGGAGAACCGATGCCAGAAGCGTTTCTCGTTTACGCGTGTAATCTCCTCCTCTCGGCTCTCCATTCTTTTGCCTCGGAAGGAAGCCCGGTGGTCCAACACGTAACTTCTGTTTTACAACCAACGACCGATTTGTAACCGCGGGGGATTAAAAGGGTTCCAGCTGACCTACAAGACAGATTCCTCGGTTCTGCCCTCCTTTCTGTACCTTTTCCATTCAATGCAGCTCGCGCGTTCTTTGGGAAATTTCTTCGGTTACCAGGTGCAGGCACAGAAGCGACTTAATTACCACTTCGTTAGGAAGCGATCAATTTTTTACAGCCGCGGGGGCACCGCGCCACTAGCCCACGGGTTATTGGACCATTTACGTATTCCGAATATTCAGTCTTTTAAATTTTCGTAATCGCTGGGCAAGGCTCCGCGCAATTCCCCCGCGTGTAAAACGCGCTTTACGAGCGGTCTCAAATTCGAATAAAAATTTACGACCCCTCTCCACGTGCACTTTCAAACCGTGCGCAATTGTCTCGATATCGATGGCGCCTATGCAGAAGTTTCCTGGCGTTTCAAGTTCGAGTCGTTCCGAACTTATAACGGGTGGAAAAAGTCAGGGACGTTGTCGATCATCCCCCTTAATTTCACGACGTACCTATTAATCTCAGGGCCATTTATTCCGCGCGCCACACGTAGGTACAGCCACGAGTTAATCTGTGTCCCGCTGCGAACTAATCAGCGGTAATAGTTGGCTCGTTAAGGCGGACGGCTGGACCTTGGAGGAGTTGGCCACTTTTTCCCTCGTTACGGCGCTATACAGCTATTTTTATAATCGCTCCCCGAACATCCCTCGAACGAGATCGTATCGGGGGTTAGCCGAGTTTAAATTAGATTTCGACGGAGAAGCGTCCCGACGGCCATGGACGAGGACGTTCGTCCAACGATCGCCGCAACAACGTACGCTTAAGGGCTCGTCAAGGGCTCCTACGGGGTTGAAGGGTTAAGAGATCCTTTCGATGGAAGTTTTTTAACCGACGGCCACTTTGGTCTCTTCGCGACGCATTAATTTCCGCACAACTCACCTTTACGACGCCCTCTGCCGCGGGGAGCCTTGTTAACGAAACAGCCTGCTGATTAACCTTGCCGTTCTTCCGGGGGATTTTAAATGAATTTAGCTAATTCGAAGTCCCCGGGTTCGACAAAAGAGGAGACACGAGGGGAGATTTGGATGGGGACGTCAGCTTGAAGTCGATCTCAGGGATCTTACTTTATTAGCAAAGTACCATCGCCCTGGGCTCACTGAGCTACAGCGATGGTTCCCGAGCTCGTTGAAACCGCTGGGGGACATCTAAGGGTTGAAACTTTTTCGAGCATTGTCGATTTTCAAATTGGAAATTTTTTTGTCTGCGACATTTTGTGTTAATCATCTAGAAATTTATGTAGCTGGTTGTCAGTGCTTGTATTGGTCTTCAGGGGTCATGCTTAGTTGGCAAGCGAAAAAGAACCTGATTTTCGGGAATTTTTTGTGGAAAATCTAATGCATATTTTTTACAAGTATTTCCTTATTTTAAATATATATGTTCCGCGATAGTTTTCTGTAACAAAATTACTGAGAGTTGCTAAATATATGTACATTTAAAATAAGGAAATAGTTGTAAAAAATATACATCAGCTTTTCCACAAAAAATTCCAGAAAATCACGTTCTTTTTGGCTTGCAAAGGGGTCATTTCGGTTTGCGCCCCGATTTTTGGGAATTTGCAAACGAAATATGGTAATGGTATAAAACTTTTTTCTATTTATTAAACTACATTTCTACAGTATCTAAGTAAAAAATATAAAAGTAATAAAGTTAAGACCCTGATACCAGTAGTAGTAGGTGCAACACAGCCATCATCTATTTGCGTTCGTTTTCCGAGTCACTGACCAAACACTGCAAGTTTCAATTGATTAAGTGATTAAGTGATCGATTAAGAAATAGGAGGAGGGTGCCTCGGGTGACGTTCAAGTTCCAGCCAGCGTTAGCTCGACGGGGATCATCTTTTCTATAAATCTTTCGCTGATACCCGATCACGAGGCCTCGCATATTCGGTGGCCATTTCGGAAGAAAAGGCTCGCGGAGGAGTTCGCTCTAGATTTACCGTGTTCCGTGTAAGATACGATTTTTGAAAGAAGCTCGGGAAATTGTCGAAATTATGAGTCCCGGAGGATGCTTCTTAGTTAGGGATAGAGGATCCCTCGAAGCCCGCAGCAACAATATACACTTCCCCTTGCCCTTTTGGCACGTAAAGTCTACGTTAAATCAACGTCGGCGCGCAGTGGAGGATAACTTCGGCCGTTTATAATCATTTTACGGGTACTTTGGAAATTTATGGGCCTCCCTTTAAAGGAGCCCGCGCGGCTTCCTCCTGCACGCCGTATAAACGTTATCGCGATATTAAGGGAGCTTTTCAACGAGTTTCACGTCCGCGAGAAGCCTAGTTTTCGATGCGAATCGTGATTAAAATATACAGTCGGTCGGGTAACAACCAGTAAAAGGGAGGCAACTGGCATCATTGTTACGAAACAGAGATACTAACAGGGTGTGTGTTTGTGAATTGATCGCGCGCGCTATGTTTCCATATAGTGTCAGCGGACAAAGTGGACGTTTTCTGATCTCTGCTAACTTAACCCTTGTACAACGAATCCGGGGTCATATCAATCAAACTTTGACAAAGTCTATGACGATAGGTATTATGAGGCATTGAAACCAAAAACGGACTAACACACATTGAAACAAAATTAATTTTCCCTATTTTATATGATTAAGTAGTAAAGCCTATTGGAATACATTATTGCTATTAATACACAAAATATAGTATAAGATGCCGAAATTGCAGTAAATTTATTTGTAATAAAAGAGATACATCTCTTTTATGTATCAAATCTAGAGAAATAAATTCTTTTATGTACTTATGTATTTCTTTATTACTTACTTATGTGCGATTATGCATATATGTATTTACAACTTTAATTAATTCATTCGTTATAGGCAAAATGACCCTGCATTCGTCTCACGTACCATGTGCACCATTCGCCTTCCGAAGGTTAATACTATAAGCATAGAATCTGCAAAATTGTCCCAGGATTTTTGGAAGCTGTAACAATGCGTCGAGTAAGGGACGAAATATCTTGGATGGATATTTAATCTCCACTGATCGTAATCTTTTGTGCCACTTCCGCCGGAACGATCGTTCCATTTTATCATATTCGATGATAAGAAGCTCTCCTGTCTCCAGAAGGCGTCTGCGTTTTTAGTTGCCTCGGTTGTCGCGAATTGCCTCAATAATCTTGCCGCGTAAAAGTAAATGGCGCATAAAATGGGACGAGTAATCGAAAGCGCTGAACTTGGCGACATGGTATTTGGGCCCCGTTACAGCCGCGGGGTTCTGAATCGTCCCGATCAATCCACAATGCGAGTTATCCACGCGGATACACAGTAACTCTTTAACTGCGCGCGATAAATAATAAAACTTCGATCACTCTCGAAATTCCGAACGCTGCATCTCCCAGTTTTAGTGTTGCCATATTCCACGCGGCCAATGGTAGCGAAAAAAATAGAACAGCAGCTAGAGCATCCTGCAATACTGTTCCGTGGTCATGCGTTACCCCTTCCGATCACAAATTTCCTCACAAATTCGCAGCACGAGCGTAATAATATCGGCAGTAATTTAAAGAAGAACGAACTCATAAATAATCGCGGACCACGTGGGGTCGGACAAGCCGAAGTCCTCCCGCGGGTAAACAAGTTATCGAGGAAAGGGGTGAAAGGGGTTCCGTACCATGAGATAGATTCTTCTGACACGCGATCTCAATTAGACCCAGGACGCAGGGAAAGGGTAGGTAGCAGAAAAGTGGAAGAGGCGGTCAGTGGTCCAGGCGCAGCGTGCGCGACGCGTTATTTTCCAATTCGGAGACGCGGAGCAAAGCTGCCGCCATCGATCCCCCTCGGGCAGGGAACTGGTTCCGACTGTCTCGTCACCGATAAATCGATGGTCCCCGTCACTCGACCCACCAGAAGGAAACCACCCTGAAACGCAACGTGACTGTCAGCCGCGGCAGTTCTGAGCAGAACGATGGGGGATGATCGTCCTCGCGGTTGCGCCCCCAGGCGGCGTAGCTTCTTGTAAAACATAAATCCATCTTCTGGAACGGTTTGTTGCCCGCTCGCTCGCCCGTCGCGACAGCCTTTTCGGTTTTAATACAACGGCTGCCCCGGCGTGTTTTGATAGACGAGAGAAGGAAAGCCGCGAGGCCGGGGGAAACGGGTATTGTAAGCTTTGCGCGTTGACAAAGAACACTTACCGATAAAAACAAAAGCGACCCGCAAATGGCAGCTTCCGTCACGCGAAAACGAGCGAGATAATGGCGATGGTACAACCGATAAAACGCTGATACAACGCCGCCACGTCTGAACATAAATTGCTGCCGTTTCATTACCCGCTTCCCATTGTCCGCTGCCTATTTCCTTTTTCAATGATATAACCGCGTTCGAGAACCGATTGCGACCGCAGAGGACGAACGTCAAAGGAGAAATTACTTAGGCGAGCTTTTGTGCAGATGTCTATCTGTAATGAAGTGTTGGATGCAAGAACGGTCACAGGATACTAGGGCCCTTTTTGCATAAGACGGATATTTCATTAGATTATGGTCTCTAAATTTTATTGCCGCATTTGGAAAATTGACAGAGCTATGGCAACTTTTGTGAATCGATGTTCACCGACTGACCCCAACTCATAGGTAGGTATCTAACAAGGAAACATACCGAACCACCACACTCCGCAGTGTTTTTTGTTATCGGCAATCGTCCATGTTGAAGGGGTGAAAAAAGCCGCTAAAGTTGGGGGTTGAAAACATATTTTCTGAAATTTTCTGACATTTTCTAAAAACGGAGCAGGGGTGTGAATTCGTCTAATTTTAAAACACTCACACTTGAAAAAAAATTGCTTCTATGTATAATAGTTCTCGAGATAGATATTCCAGATTTTGGGGAGCGGTAAATTTTGGGGAGCACCAAATTTTGAGCGAAAGAAATTGGACAAGGTTTAAATACAGAGGATTCAGACAACTTTAAAAATAATTCCCTTTTTCCATGTAGCGAATTAGCAATGACTCAGCTGTGAGTTGCCATATTGAATTAATTTTGAAATTGTCTCAACTCTTTTGAATTAAAATACCCGATAATATCTGACAGAAAGGGTGGTAGACGCTTATTAGCCTAGGCTCGTCAAATCTTCAAATTCGCTCCTGAATTTCACTGTGTATAAAAAAACTAACTTCGTACTATTTAGATACATTTTTTTCGTACCTGATTTAAGACACTAAGGCCCTCCTGGCACCCAACAGTACAATTGCAGCTTTCACTGTATCTAAACTTTCTTCTGAAATTCTTCATTCGAAGGATGAAAGTGCCTGCAATACTTTGAAGGAGATAGCAGTCTACTCACGTGATTCCTCGTCTGATCGAGGACCTCCGCCCTCCAAGAGCAAACCACACGAGAACCAGTGCGAGAAGCAGATGGCGATAGTGGGTGTTTTGACGCAGAATTCTTCCCCATGAATCAGAAGCAGATACGAAACGATACGAAGTACATAGAAGATGGAACAACCGGCACGCTTATCTTCGTCTCAACCGGACTCTGGTGGATAAATCATCGTCGCGGGTAGCGTATTTCGACTGGTGGCCACGTGCCACCGAGCGGAAGCAGGATTTATGCGTGCGCGTGTCGCTTAGCGCGAGACAGATCTGGTCAATCGCGGAATGGAGAAAGAAAGGCTTTAAATCAAAAAGGGAGCCATCGTTCGCCGGCAATTGACCACGTCGACGTAACGCACCGGCCATAAATCGCGCTGCCTGGCACCGTACAGGAGAAAAAGCTTCGACTTCGGGACGCGTCCCTTGCAGAACCGAGCCAAGAAACTCACCCCCTGCCAAGGAAATACAGGAGGCCGCGAGCCCGTGCTTCGACAGCTGACCCGAAAAAGCTTTTCCATTCGACGCTCGCTCACCCTCGTCCCGCCGAGCAACTCTGACCTCGCGTCGAATCAGAAACAGTTCCATTTCACTCGCGGGGCGGAATAAAGACGACAGAGAAATAATTCCTGATTTTTATAGAAACCGTGCTGTTTGATTCGAGGACTGTGGCTAGCTAGAACTCCCTATCGATCGCGAGGAGGGAGGAGCACCCCCGTTTTCGTCGATTCCCTGAAAAGAAAGGGGAGAAAGGGGGAAAATGAAAATCCGTCGACGAGAATACGCGAAGGGAATGAAACCTCCAGTGATCGAGCTTCGAGATTTTATTTTAATCTCCCCAATGTAGCAAGACACTGTAACAGTATTTATAATAATTAACACGCTCGCGCGTCGCCGCCGCGACAACAAAGATTGCGGTGTAATAGTCGACTCTTTTTTTCGTTTCTCTCTCTCTCTCTCTCTCTCTCTGTCTCTCTCTCTCGCTCTCTCTCGTTTTTCCTCCCGTTTAATAATTCAGTCTGAGATTCGATTATTGCTATTTTCATCTTTTTTTTTGGTTTACTTTTTCGTTTAATTCAACAACACATTCCACCATGTTCCTTTCGTTCAACTTCTTCTTCCGTCGTCCTCCTCCACGTGTCCTCCTCCTCGCACCCTCGCGCTGATCCTCGCGCGCGCGCGCGCTGGAGGAAACTCTGAGAGGGGTTCTCGTTTCTCTTTGCTGCGCTCCAGAAGAGACGATTGTTTATAATATTCATATGTATATATGTATATACGTGTGTGTGTATATAGATTATCGTAAGAGTTTACGTGTTACACATCTTGTGGTATGCAATGTACTTTTTCCTCCTGCTGGTGTGACCATGTGTATATCATACGGTATATATGTACATACATAGTTTGTTACAAGGCACAGGTAGCTTACACACTTATCATTCTCTCTCTTCCTTTCGCCAAAGCTCGCTTGCCTTCGCGTTCCACGCGCTCCCCTATCTCACCACTCACGCCTCCATTCACGCGACATATGTATTGCTTTTTCGGTCATTCATCCGACAGAGACTATGACAACACTTGTTCTCCACTTTGGCGCTTTTATCCTCCTTGTTATCGGTTACTTCGTTTACCTTGTTATTCCCTGCACGGCGGCGGGGACGACTGGACCACGATCGACATTTCGACCAAGTTACGCAGAAACCTACCAACTCTAGATGATCCGAAATTCACTGAATTTAGTTTGCACATTTTCATTGTTAAAGTAGCTTTATTTCTATTGGGTGTATTTTATTTCTTGTTATTGTTTTACCATGTTTTTTAATGGGTTATTTAATAGCGAGTAGTATAATTAATACTATTATTTTAAATTTGCTGTAGCTTTTGTTTTTTAATAATCGTAGGTATAATGTACATTTTTTTTGCAAAATAAAGGTCACAAAATTATGGGATCCGTACCTACTGTGTTTAACTAATTGTTTGTTGTTCTGAGGGTTGGTAGATTTCTGCATAACTTGGCCCATTTATACATTAAACTGCCGTTGAATTTGAGAGGGAAAAGGTTTCCAATTTTCTTTGACTATTGTGTTGCCACGTATCGAGTAGCGGGTGGGATAAATGGCCCCATTGGTAGCCACGTCCCCTTTATCGAGCAGTTCTATTTCCCTAGCGAAAGTGAAATTTAAATTCATGGTAGGTACCCTATTTATCAGTCGTTTCTAATTTCATATACAATTCAACTCAATGAGTGGCAAGTGACGCAGTCATTCATCGGCACAACAGCAGACGAATTTCAATATAGTATAAATATACATTATTTATGCCTCTGCGATCAGCGTCCAAAGTTTATCAGGCAGCAAAGTAATTTGTCAGGCTGCGAAGCAATTTGTCAAGATTAATAAGAAAAGTGGGATTTAGACAATAATTAATGGGGACATGACGGATAATCGATAGCGAGCGGAGGTAGGTCGATAAAGGGGACAAAGGGGCGAATGTTTTTCTCGATACAATCTCCTTTCTCCTGTCCTCGCCTTTTAAAAACAGCCCAGCGTCGAAAGCTGTCGGATACGAGCTTTAATCCCCCTTGATTTCTCGCTTCCCGTTTTCCTTCGGTGTCAATTACGAATCTGGATTTCCTGCAAATTATCGTGTCGGGGGGGGCGATTGCGTATCGATCTTTAATCGTGCTCGATTACGGTGGTCTTGTCGCTCCGTTGATTCGGCGTGATTGCGCAATTCGCGACGCACCGTGCGTCGAAAAGTAGTAATCGAGGGAATCGAAACGCGATTCCGAATGGTCTGTCCACCCTTGCACCGTCAAATTGAATCGTTCGACCCGATTAAACTTCGAACCGGCTAATCATCCACCGTTCGTGTCGTTGATAAATCTGGCGCGTCGTAAGTGACCCAATCGCGAATCAAATAAATTCGACACGCGATTAAAAAGTGCCATTTATTGGTAATCTGGGTGCAACGTATAAAAAAGCAAGTGGAAAGTGCTCATTGAAATTGTTTCGTGCCACTCGATTTGGTAGCAAGAATACCCAGCCGATGTAATAAGGGCGTCCTCGTTATTCGAGCGCTGAAACGCTGTCATTTTATCGAGCACGTATCGTCAACTGCCGCCGCAGCTTTTATTCCCCGATCATATCGGACACGCGTCACCACGAGGATCGACATTCCATTAACTGACCCAGTACCGTATATTTTTCCCGCGGAGGCTGCTATTTTCATGGGATTCGTGGAAAATCGTTGAATCGACCGTGGGCACGAGACCGCCAGCGGGAACATGTCCTCGATCGCTTGCCCCAGCTAAATAAGGCGAAGCGCCTTTTTCATTGCGCGCTGCCCGTGACCTGGCGCGAACAAACCATCCTCTCATGAATCACAGCCCGCGGGAGTAACCGTTCGTTGCCTCAGATTTCGCTTTTAAATCACTCGATCCTTTTTTCACCTTCCATTAAACGATATAATAATAATAATAATAATAGTTTATTGACGGAAATAAATTCATCAGGCACTGAATCCTCCGGCTGCAGCAGCTCGCAGTTAACAACCGAGGCGAAATACTTTTCGCAAGAATCGAGGATATAAGAATAGATCGTGCGTCCACTGTCCCCAGTTGTCCGTCGAGCAGGGATCGACCTAAATTAAAATCGAGCCGAGATAGTCGAACGTCTCAGGCTCTGTCTCTTTTGCATCCGCCGTTGCCCCGCGGCCCTGTCGCCCGATGAACGTGCAACGCGTGCTCGTTGTGCACTTCCTACGAGTCCAAATGTTACACATAGGATATAATATTATGTCTATGTATGTACAAGCGTAATCCTAGGGTGTGCGCAGACGTACAATAAGGGCCCGTCGAGGGGCAGGCTGCAGTAGCTTGGGACTTGCTCGCACGCTGGCCCTTTTCGAAGTTGGAACGAGAAGACGAATTTTTCGAGGCGTTTCAATGTATTTTCTCTGCTTGCTTCTTCTTTATTTACAAATCTGAAAGCGCGTCGTTCGTCGCGTCACAAATTTAACCCCTTGACGCCGACCTCCGTATTTTATCGCGACGACTTCTGAATGACGCTACTGCCGGAAGTGTGAACGAGAATGATACGTAACGATTCCGAGGTCACCCGTCAGTAGTTGATGTATACAGTGGGCCACAGAAGTATTCGGATATTCTTTAAAGCAGAATAACTTTTTTAAAATTGGACCAAAGGATTTGAGTTTTTTTTAGAAGCTAGAAAGATCAGTTTACTGGGTGACGTTTCCGTCGTTTTGAAAAAAAATTGATATTGGTCGGAATAGCGAAGGAAATAGTGAAGAGAATAGTGACTTTTTTAGCTGAGCCTGTAATGAAAAGTGAAAACTGCGAATTCCACCACTTTTAACTGTTTCTAGCTCATAACTACGTTAACCGATTTCCATGAAAGTTTCAGCATGTGTACAACTACCTTAAATCTACAAACGGGATTTTTAAGTTTTTATTACAGGCTCAGATGAAAAAGTTGAAAAAGCGTCGTTCACTATTTCCTTCGCTATTCTGATCAATCGCGATTTGTTTCCAAAATCTTTCTAGCTTCTCAAAGAAACTCAAGTCGTTTGGAGCAATTTTAGAAAAGTTATTCTATTTGAAAGGGTGTCCCAATATTTTTGTGGCCCATTGTACATCAGACTCCACTGTAGAACTGAATATTTCGAGAGCGATTAGATCAGCGTCCTGCGTTTATCAACAACTTTTAGTTTCTTTGCGCACGTTCCATTAATCTGCTAGAATTTTGCCTATATCTCCGAAATCTACAACACAGCATATTCCACCCAGCGTATCCCTGTTCTCGCTCCTTATCTGTGGTCGTCAAAGGGTTAAAGAATTGAGTGCACGCCGAGAACGTCATAACACTGACAATAATCATTTATTGAAAATCAAAATAACAAAGTATCGAAGAGTTCGTATGCTCTGTCAGTACAAAATATTGCCTCCTTCGTCCAGGTATTCCCTTCTGTCTCCTCGGGCTGTCCCCTACGATTCAAGCTCTCTCTATCTCTCTCCCTTTCTCTCTGACCAAACTCTCTCCACCAAACTCACACACACATGCACACACCGGCGCGCGCGCGCGCGCACACACACACACACTCACTCTCATATTGCTCCGTATGTACCCCCGCCGCGGAAAAGCATTCTCGTCGTTGTTCGATGATCGGCCCCGCTGACGTCTCGGTCCGAAGGAGGGAAACGGCGGGCCGCGATGATTCGATAAAAAGGTTCGATTGCTCGTCGAGGGATGATTGTCCCTTGATTGAAAACGTCCTCGGCCCGGTGGAGCGTGCACGGACAGAAGAGTTCGGAACAGGGTCGGGGAGCGCTCGTCCCCATATGGCGCCGGTGCCTTTCTAATCTTTCAGCGACGGTTTCAAATCATCCTCGATGCGTCATGCTGAACCATTAAGGCTCGCCTCAGCTATTCACCTTCCCGGGGATGGGACTCGTGGCCGTACCCTTCGCGAAAGATCCTGTCCGAGGTTGCCGTTAAAGGGACACATCGACCAGCTCGTTACACCACCGTTGGCACCATATCAGCCCCGTGTTTCGCAGCGGATAGTGAATTATAATTACGATTGAGACTTCCGAGAAACACGATCCAGTTATTAGACTTCCTACGTGTGTATAATGGTTGGTAAAGCGAGAACGACCCGGTTGAGTGCACGGCGAATGAAAGCGCCCCGAGAATCGTGGAAAATTGTGCGCATGTATCCCGTAACGCGGCGTCACGGATTAGCCGTCGTGCAATTAGGTTCTCGCCGGATTACGGTTAGAAACGTTCGAAGCTCGTGGAGATTTCGCCGAGCGCGAATAAACCACAGCGGGCGTTTCGCGCGCTCGCAAATGTCGGGGGACGCGTCCACGGACCTGAAGGACCCCCCCGGGCTTTGCGAGGCGAAGAAGATTCAAGAACGAGCGCATAATCCACAGTGTGGGAATAATAAACTGCGGTGCCGAGCACCCGTACCGACGCGGAACTAATCCGATAATCCCATTAGACGGGTTTCCATAAAATCGTTAACCGCTATCCAACTCCCGCGCTAAACGCCTCTCCTGTTTTTGACTTTCCCCGCTGGAGCCCCGCGACATCCGGCTCATCTTCGTCCCCCAGCATCGCGCACCCCTGGTGCGACACGGCCCGATTCCTCCTCGCCCGCCGAGATTAAACTTCTTTTGTCTCCATTGCGGGCAACATTATCGCGAAACGGTTTAAACGATACCTACTCAAAATGGACGCGAATTAAAGTCAATTCTATGCAGAATTTCGGTTTAAGAATTCACATTTAACCCTCCGTGGTCCGGGTTAGGTTCACCTTCTTGTAAACAGAAATTGGTCGCATAGGGTTCACTGTACCCCTGTAAATTATAATATAATGAAATTTGTAGTTGTGAGAAGAAGCGATTTTTTGGTTAAAATTCACCGAACTTATAAATTTCAATATTAAAGTCTAAAACTTTACAGAAATATCTGCAAAGGAGAAAGATTGAAGCTAAATAAAGTACCGAGACTTGCTTTATTTTAAAACAGCAATTAAATTAATTATCCATGTCCAATTAGGTCCGGGCGAGGAGAATTTAATTCCCAATGATAATTCCGGCAAAAGTCGCCCTCGCGGTCTTTTTTGCCGAGTTAAATTAATTCCCAGCGGCCGACGAGAGTCCCGATGGAACCGTAATGATTCCAGATAAACCGAAAACACGGAGGAAACGCGTCAAGTTGAAATCGTGGCGACAGGGCGGGCGCGCGGGGGGTTTGTGCAAGCAATTTTCTGTTTCTCATTACCGACTGCATTAACGGAACATTCGCGTGCGATATTAGGACCCAATGTAAATTAACTGGATTAAATGCGTAGGCCGATTGCATCAATCTCATTAAGCGTAGCGCATAATGTTTGACGAGAGGACGCCCGGCGCGAGCGTAGGCGGTTGGTCAGTAACGATGTTTGGGGATGCTCTGATAATTATCAAATCCCTCGGCGTTGTTTGCGCCGGGCAAATCGAAAATAATAGAATACTGACGTCCCGGCGACGATACACCGGCCTGGAATCACTCTTCACCCTCGTTAATTTAGCGAAGGCTAGTCGACTCGCTGACTCGTCGTTTGAAAATACCCCTGCGTTAGATAAGACGAGCCAATTTTAGCATTTCTGGTCGCGCGACCAGCACTTTCAGATTCTCGGTCGGTGGACACGGGTCTCTTCCAACCCGTTGGCTTTTCCACTGGAATCTATCCGGATATTTGGACGTCTGAGGTAATATTTGACTTCCAGTATGATAACCGAAGCTCAAATATAGCCAAAGAACGGAAGCAGACGCGCGGATAGTCCAATACTCGGGCTTTTAAACGAGAAATTCGGGAAACAAGCGTTTCGCTCTGCATCGAGAAAATTTTGAAGGCCATGGCTCTCCTCTACTTGCACGTCGATGTCCTCCAGGCACGCTCCATCCGGGGTCGAGATTCGAGACCGTTCGCAAGAAGTGCACGCGACAGATAAAAGGATGGGCGATCGTAGGAAAAGTGCTCGAAGGAAGGGGATCTGTTCGCGATCGGACCGCGGGGCATCTGATTGCTGTCACAATGAGCTTCTTACCCCTATGAAGCTAGAGAATCCTTAACCGCTAAGTTTCGCCTTAAGGTTACGCTAAATACGCTGATTTCTCTTAGGTACAAGTACGGCGTCTAAGGTGCTAATCGTTTAAAAGTCCTAACCGCTAAGTGTCCTCTACTCGTTCGGTGTGAAAAAAAACGAAGGGAAAACGCGGAAATCAGAACGAACCCGTCCTCTGCGCGCAACGACGACGAAGCGGCAAGTAACCCGTCGAGAAGCCTAACGAAAGTCGATCGGCCCTTCCCTTCGGAGAACCCTGAAAAAGGAGCGTCTTTCACTCGATTAAATGGACGCCTCCGAGAGGAGCCTTTGATCCGCTGAATCGTTCCGCGCCGAGAGTCACTCTCCACGCCTCGACATTTTCTTCCCGACGAAAACTCGGCCACAAAAGCGAGTTGCCGTTTAACGACACGTCCAATTCCATGGGCCAGGATATGAATAGATTCTTTTGGGAATTGCAAAGTTATCGTGAATTCTTCAAAACATTATTTATATCGCTATCAGACTTATGGTTATCGATTAGCAATCGGTTAACGTATTTCGATTCGAGCGAAAGAAAGGACCATTTTAGGGTGGTCGATGGCTGGAGACGTTCACCCCCGCGGCGAGCGGAATTATCACGGTTCAGAGGCCCGCCCTCGTCCGCGTCATAAAACGAACATGAAGGAAAGTGTAACGGCGTAAAAACTACGTTTACCGCGATTGGAAAAGTGGTAAAATAGCGATTGGCTTCGTTTTACGTTTCACTCTCTATTCAGCTTCGCCTGTCTCCTCTCTCTCTTATTTTTTTTTTGTGTGTGTTCTCCTCTTTCTTATCTTCTTTTGTTGCGTACTCTTCTATCGATCCTCCCCTCGTCTCGTTTCCTCTCGTCACTCGGTTCGGGTTAATTATTACAAAGATGCTTGTACAATAATATAATATAGACTCTGTATTAGTTACAATAATATCGTAGCGTCCTATCCTCGCGATCGATCGGCCCATATATCCGCTCGTCCCTCTCGCCCCTCTGCACTCGGCTGTCGCGAAGATCCGATTGGACAAACCAATATACAATAGAACATCTCTGGTGCAACGCGCGTTCGCGACCGTCTTCAGGGTCTGCCCGCGAAACGCAACATCGTTCCTGTACAAGGGTTGAGCCATTGCGTGAGTTTATTGCTTATTGCTTACGTTAAACGCGGCCTGCTCCGCGGCCCGGAGAAAACGTCCCTTCGCGGGCCGAGGGTCTCGCTCCGAACGTGGGTGCCCGGCGGATGTGACGCGGCACGGGGAAAAGAATTATCGACCATATTTCTCTGCACGGTGGTCGAATCGAGACGCGGGGCGTCCCGTAAATCACGCGGCATCCGGCCTCCTCCGACGATTCGTTACACGGAATTTCATTTTGATTCGCGGGACCCTCTTCGCTCTCGACTCTTTAATAAAATATTCGCGCGACCCCCTTCTCTCTCTTGGTCTGACGGGGGCCGAACAAGTGGCCAATTCGTCTTCCGCGTTTCCGAGCTTCGACCTCGGCCCCCCATCGAACGTGGGAATTTCTCTCCGCGGCCCGTGGAACGCCTCGAACGGAAAAACGAAATCGACCGCGGGGCGAGGAGTGGTCAGAGTCCCGGCGGTCACGGGGTTTTCGGGGCGGATTCGCGAAGGAGAGAGGAATATCCAACGTGACTCGGCGCAACGGCACGGAGGGCCCATCACAGTTACAATTTTACACTTTACACGTCCGGCCGTTTGGCTGCCGACGTTCTTCTCCCCTCGAGCGATCCCTCGTTCCCCTCTAACAGCATTATGACAAATATGTCACCTGGGGTGTACGTAGGTTCGACTAATTTTTCTGTTTAGAATTTTCGGAATTTCGGTAACGGGGCACGATTAATGAATATTCCACTGGGTGGACCTGGAACATCTGGACTCTGATCTCCTCCTCGCTCCCATCGCCCCTCTCGTCCCTCAACTCCCAGCCGCGCGAAGTAATCCTATCACCAGGTAGATTGTATTGCGTTTGAGTTACTTCCTTAACGCTTTGACACATTTTCGCTATACACTGTCGGTGTCGATTCAATCTTACCCGTCACGATCACTCTCTCGCACACACGGGAACGAAATGTTTCACTCGGCAAGGATTTCCTCCGTGCGAAATTTTCAATAAATTCACGGCGACGTCGCCTGTCGTTCGTCCTCCGAGCCCTTTGAAACACCGCGGACGAGCAGCGCTGACAGAAAAATAACGCGGTTGACCGGGAAGCTTTGAAATCGCTCTTTTGCTACCCCCGCTCCATGCATTGCGTATTAATATACGGTCAGAGGCTATTACAGCTATTATATAATAGCGCACGTTCGGCTATAACACAGATAATAGCCCTTTGTAGCTATTACATAACAGCTACAGCGCAATCAACCTTTAGTACGCCCGCTAATATTTCGCGTGGTAATTAAATTTCAGCGCGGCCACTCTGGATTCGCCGAAAAACCTGTTGACGGAACGGAGCAACATCCGATCCGCTGGGAAACGTATCTTTTTGCCCGCGTAGGATTAAACTTTTCAGTGTACCAAATTGTTTTCGATTCGAGAGGCTTAAGCTCCAATTCGGTAATTTCGCAACGCGGTGTTTCGTTTAAAAGGGTCATGTAAAATGGCCTTAGGAGGCGAAAAAGTAGGTAACATTATATGTACACTTTAGAAAGGCCATACTTTTGTTTATAAAATGTGAAATTTTCATTAGTCGACTAACATTTGCAGTCATAAAGTGGACTTCTATGCTCAAATACCCGCCCTTTTGCGAAAAATTGAAAAGGACCAAAATCGACTACAAGTACTAGTTTCTTTATCTACTTTAAGAATAATTTCTCCTTTTTTGTTTCAAATGAAAAACAGCAAAGACATGGTTACCGCAGACGCCCTTTCTGAAAAGAACCGTTGCACGGAAACAGCTCCCACCCAGCTTCTTCTCCGAATTTTTTAATGAAAATTTCACACTTTATAGCCAAAAGCATAGCCTTTCTAACGTATAAAATGTTTCTTTGATAAAAACATTTCTCCGTCGAAAAAGAATTCGTCAAATCCATTTTTCGTCTCCTAAGTGTGTCTTCTGCATTGGTAATGGGAAGCAGGTATATATTACACGTGCAAGTTAATAAAAAGAGAGTTACACTTCAGCAAACGTGGTCCTCGATGATTCAATGAGCTCGCGAGCGCACTTTGTTCTCTCTCTGAAATTATAACATAATTACAACTTACAAAATACACGGTACGCTTGTCCAAGGCGCGCTCGCCGGGGGTTGTCGAAACGAAGGAGCATCCGGCGGTAAAAAATATTTGCCGAGTAAACGGTTCCCTTCGCGCTCCTTATTAAAGCTATTCCTCTATGTAATTCCTACCCTTAAAAGATAGCGGCCTTCGTCGGCCCGATCGTCTTACTAGCTAAAACGAGATGACGCTCTCTCTCTCTCTCTCTCTCTCTCTCTCTCTCTCTCTCTCTCTCTCTCCTCCTCCTCCGTGTGCAGCAATCGATATCCCAACGATTGCAACGTCCGCGAGACTATCCGATCGATCGTGCGCCGCGATCTCGCTCGTGATATGGTCTAACCCATAAGAACTCGTCGCTTCGTTCGTTAGCTTTGCCTGATTTTTAATTAGCTAGTGCCTACGAGCTACGTCGGTAAAAAAACCTACTGGCCAGGGGAGATTCGTGCTCGACCCACGGACCACCTCCGTGCTCAGGAACAAACAGTTGCCCTCCCTCGCCGTGGGGGAAAAGACGATTCCCTTCGAGGAGCACCCTCCATTTCTCTCCCCGCCCTCGAGACGTCCGGCTTGATCGGATACCGCGTCCTCCTCCGAACCCTCGTCCCTCGCCTCTTCGCGCTTCGCTCTCCTCTTGGCGAGTGGCTCTTACGAGAAAGAAATCAGAGTTTTGCCTCTTGTCTCTTTATTACGGGCGACTTTATTTCCCGTCCCTCCTCGTCGAATCGAATCAAGGGGGTGTAGCCTGTCGCCCGGGAGGAACGTCGAAAATTCTCTCCTACTTGGGAGTCGATTTTCCGCTGCTCCCGTTCGCTCATCGGTTCCTCCGGCTCTACCCTTTTCTTCCCCGTTTCACGAAGTATTTCGGTGGTCGTGCGAGCACGAATTCCTCCCGACGGATATCGGAGAGGCTAGCAGGGGCTACGGACACGAGCGCTCGAAGACAGAGAATCGATTCCTCCGTTTCTTCATCCTGTGCATCCCCTTCTTGTCGGCCCGGACGCTCGACCGATCTTCCTCGGTGATTCGCGACGAAGGCGAGTGTGTGTATATTTATATTTATATATATATATATAATATATATTTTTTTCATACACGTGTAACACCTTGTTTCTCGTCACTCACACAGTGTCCAATAACGCGGATTACAAACGTCGGTGTCTAACGGTCGTGAGATCGTCGTCCGGTTCGATTAGAATCACCTGTATATCGCGACGATCGCCGTCAGGCTGACGATCATCAGGTACGTCGAGCGAACGACGAAGCCACCGTTCTCTTCCATGCATTGACCTGGAACAAGCAAAAGGAATAAAAGAAATAACGGCGACGACTTCCGTCCGAGAGTCTGCTTATTCAAATACGTAGAAATCGGTTGTTTTACGGGTGCCCTCTTATCGAATCACTCTAAAAATAGGTCATTTTTACGATTTTAGTTAGGAAAAGGAAACGTCGTAGTGTTCAGAAACTTTTTGGTATTTATTTACTTTACTTATTTACTTTTGGGGCACGATTCGGAATAACTTTTTCCTATATATGTTACCGCGGCTACAAATTCATACAAATATTGTGGGATTCCAGGCGAGATATTTCACGTGGCTGTCCTACATTTACAGTTACGTCTAAAAATAACGCAAATTGTAACACCGAAGCAAGTAATTTAAAAAATATTTTTGATTTTTGCTTACTGCATTTTTATATTTTTGCGAATATCTTGGAAACTAAGGCCGAGCGGCGGTAACATGTGTAGGAAAAAGTTGTTCAAAATGTGGAGGTTTAGAACATATTTCAATTTCATCAAAACCGGTGATAAAAACTTAAAGTAAATAATTACTAACTTTTTAGCCTGTATTTGTACATCATTGAAGATAATAAATTTGTTATTTTGTATATTTTATCTAATGCTGTCTGTTTTCAATCATCCACTAAAATTACCCCTTTTTAAAGTTTGTGGTTCAAACGTCTGCTAAAACATGAGATTGCAATATTTTGCTACGACCATAAATGATTTCATGAACAAGGTCATAAACTTTAATAATTTTCTTGGTTTCTTGATTTCAGAGAATTCTATATTATAACAGCAGTATTAGATAAAATATGCAAAAGTAAATTTTTATTGTCATCAATCATGTACAAATACCATCTGCAAATATTCAGGCCTCTTCGTTTTTTGAGTGAAAAAGATGATTAATAATAATAATAATAATACAGCCTGAAAAGTTTTTTGACACTGTGACGTTTACATTTTTGAAATAAAATCCTAAAAATTACCTCTTGTAGGAGTAATTAATGGGAGGGTACCCTTAATCGTGGCTTTACTTTCTCGTCTTAATAATTAATAGTGGATAATACAAGCTCCTCTAGAAATTGACGTCAAAGGGAGAAGTCCCGGGGTGACCACCGAACGCCGTTCGAGCGGCTGATATTCGCTAATTATTTGAGTGTCGGCGCGCTGCGAATTCTACTTAACGGCGACATATAATTTGACGTTGATCAACGAATTGTCACGGTACATTTGTCAGGAGGGGTCGCCTATATGTCGCAGTAGATTGCGCCCGTCTGTCGCGTGCCGTCTGCGAGCGCGTATTCAACCAACGCGCTGGATGACAATCGCTGACGCCAGGATTTTCATTGGACACTGCAGTCTGTCGTTCTGTCAAACTGCATCGAACGTTCCCTGGCGCGAAGGCAGAATACCGCGCTTCCCATTTTCCTTCCGCGGGTGTAATCAGTTTTATCGAAGACGCGTGGGAGATTGCGCCGAGGCAGCATCGTTCTGTTACTTTTTCACGAGGCTTCGAAATAAAACGGCACAAATCTGTCATTTACGTATATCGGTTGGAAATTCTCAACATTCCCCTTCGGAATAGTTGGAAAAGTGGCGAGGTGTGCAAAGTATTTAAATATTATTTCAAATAACAGGTTATGTTATTTCATAATTATTTAACAATTGAGTTATTTTATTTCAAGAAATCATTTTGAGAATAATTAGCTTGTAACTAAGATGATAAAGTAGGTTCAACTGATGTATTTCAAAGGTATCTTAATTACTTTCCGAATTATCCGATAACAAGAGATGTTGTCCTGAAGAATAATCTCTTCGTTAAATGGTCCCAAATAAAAATCTACTACTGATGAATTTTTCGAGGAGGGAGTTTAGCCCAAAACAAATTGTTGTAAAATTTTCTTGAAACAAAATCTTTCAGTTACACATTATCTTTACGGTTATATTTTTCGTCAAATTTGAAATAAATAGTTATAATTTCAAATAAATCAATATCGTCTATATCTTGAAATAACAAAATAAAATTTGCCCCGCTCTTGTGACCGTACACGTGTATTCAGGGTTGAATCACGCCGCGCGAATCAGCAGCTCTTTCAACGAACAACCAATTGGAGTAGCGCTCGGGGGAAACAAAACAGAAGGAGTGGCAGGATAACAGTTAAGTGGAGTGGCAGGATAACAGTTAAGATTCCGAGGACGAGGCAGCAAGAAAAATACTATAGAATCTAGTTATCTACTAAACCATCGCGTTCTTTAAAAATGATTACTCAGCAGATTCCGGTTCACGCATCCACGCACCATCAAAATGACCACGGAATGGGTTTTCAAGGGCCAAAGTCTGGACTTGTTATTGTTAGCAAGGAAGGTTTTCGTATATACCGAACCTATCTGCCCACTACACAATCGCAACCCCCCAAATAAACGAACGATCGTAATTGAAAAGATATACGATCTGGAGTCTCGTGCTCCGCAAGCCTAATGGGCGAGCCTCGAGAAAAACAGAGCGGCCTAATCCCTGGACAATGGAGCCCGAAAATCTCGAGACAAAGTGCTCGAACCGAGGGAACGTTCGCAGCCAGTCGCGGAGCAAAACTGTTTAGGTCCTGGCGGAGGAGACACGGCGCGGCGGTAGCCTGGAGATCTTAAGGATTCTCGAGGGTGAAGTGGTGAGGGGGAGTGGCGAGGCACTCACCGGTACTGGTAGCGTTGAAGGCCAACATCGGCGGGGGCGGAGGTATCCCCCTTTGGCAGGCCACCTCGCTGGCAGTCAGACTGACAACTCCGCCGCTCTCTTTGTACATGAAGCACAATCTTCGACTGTTCCTGTACGGCTGGGGCCTGCTGTTCTCGTTGGCCCAGGTCGTCCCGGGCGCCAGCTGGGTGGCGATCACGAACTGGGTGGTGCCCTCCGCGTCGAACCACCTACCGTGGCAGGAGTAAGCTGCGAAAGAGAAAGCGCCCAGGCCCTTACAACCGGGGGAACCAACTTCGCGGATAATGGTGGGAGGTATCTCGAGAGCGGGTCGTTACCCCTCGAGTGCCATTATCCTCTAAATAAACTTTGACAAGCTTCGTCGGGAGGGCTGAATACCGCCCGACGAAATAAAACCGCCTCCTAACGGCTGACGGAACTATACCGTCGCTCTATCGTTAATGGGATTTTAATTATCGACGATTCCCGCGGCTCTCTAGCGCCCGGTAGTTCGGGCACGGACAGGGGGACTCTACTCCTCCAACGCTGCCCAATTCAGTCAACTTTTTAATGAATTCCATCGCGGTGATTATCTCAGGGGAGTATCGCGGAAAGTGTTTACGATTTTCAAGAGAAACTCACCGATCGCGTTTTCGTCGACGCAATCCGTCTGGAACTCCATCCTGTCCGCAGTGGAGCAGCCTATGGTTATGGTTGTCACCTCGGAGCTGCACCTGGAGATGTCCTCCTCCCTCTTCTCCCTTCTCTCGTAAGACTCGTCCTCGGCGTCGAGCTTCTCGACGTCCCTCCTCATCCTCAGCAGATCATTGTAGGTCAGCCTCCGGTCGTTCCTGCCCGACCTCTTCTTCGGCAGGTCCGAGCTGTCCGGGTAATCGCCGAAATAATCCTCCTGCACCTCGAGGATACCCTGGTCGTCCGAGTCCTCGAAATCGGTCGTCCAGAACTGCCTGATCCGCGCGAAGTCGTCCGCGTCCACCCGGAAGTCCTCCAACTTCGGGCTCCTCCTCAGTCTGCTACCCGTCGAACGTTTGTCAACGTCGCGCGTTCTTCTGGCTTTCGACCTCGACGCGCCCTCCGTGGACCGCTGGTCCTCCGACCTTCTGATCTTCGACCAGGAATGGTCGCGAAGCAGGTCCTCGATGTCGAGAGACCGCTTCGAGGACGCTTCCTCGAGGCTGTGGTCCCGGTGGCCTCTGTTGTTGCGATTCGACCTGGCCCGCCGACCCATCCGCTCGTGGACCAGGTACTCGTTGTTCGCCCGACGTTTCTCCGCGTCGAAGTCCAGCTTCCGGCCTCGCCGATCCTCCTGAGTTCGCTCCTGGGCGTGCCGGACCTTCTCCCTGTCCCGCCTCACGCCCTCCTGGTGTTGGTTCCGCCGGCTTTCACGGATGTTCCGCTGGTTCCGGTTCACCCCGGTCACCGTGAATTTGCCCAAGTACGGGCAACTACTTGGCTCCGGGGAGCTAGCTGAAATTTCCAGAAAATCACTGAGCAACCTGATTCAACCAAAATTCCTTACAGAAATTTCAAGCTTGCGCGCATACAAGCTGGGGCTTTTCACTGGAATATCGTATGTATATTTTCCTATCAACCTGCGGACGATCGAGCCTTCGCTCGACTTTAAACGTGGTATACACGGAATACGTTTATAATACACCGATTTAAGCAAACACCGGATAGCAACATAGTTGGAAGATAGAACGCGGAGCCTCGACGTAAGGAGGAATAATTTATCCAAACGCGGGCCACGACCCGAGTCGATTAGAGCTCATTTCCTAATTCCACGAGCCGACACCTCGATAAACGATCGATCTGTAAACTCTCGGTGCGAGGGCTCCTTAAACGGAGATACTGGCCAAGTTGCCGAGAGACATCCCGACCGGAGATCAGCTGAATTACAAATTACCTGCCCTAAGTGCACCACGAGGAATCAACAAGAAACTTTCGATGGGGCCTATCGATCTTCCCTAACGACGCTTTCTTGCGGGGGAGATCGGTCAGCTACGGAATGCCACGGACATTCTGGGCCTTCCGTGGAAATTCGCGATGCTCCTCGCCGATCGATCGGCCTGCCGAATATCCTGCAGAGCTCTGTAGGCGAACGAAAGGGCGGAGGGAAGATAGGAGAAAGTTGAGGGCGATACGACGGAATACGGCATACATGCACGGTGCCAATCGCGGGAGGGGCGCATTGTGGCTTTAATGGAAGCTCGTTAGATACAGAGGAGGAAAAAGAAAGGGGGCCGGGGGTTTATCGGAGAAGGAGGACGAGCGACTATAACGAGAGAGCGTAAATCGGCCATAGGCAGGCACAATGCGAACTCTAACGAGACAAATCTGACGTTGCACCCTCGGGCCAGCCACCCTCCCTTTTCCCTTTCTCTCTCTGTTTAGCAACAACCCCTTCGCCGGCCTCGCTATCTTCGGCGAAGCTTCGCGACAGAATGTCCCCAGCTTTCCGTCTTCCTCCTCCGTTGTCTCAGGACCGCGGTATTATTTTCGGGCTTAATGAGGCGGCTGCAGCTAGACAGCAATCCAAGATGCTAAACAAACAGCGCACAGGCCGACGTGCCGAGGTATTTGCTAAACTTTCGCTCGCCTGGAAGAATTGTTTACCGCGGCGCATCGATTTTTCGCCGTTCGAATCTCGCGCTTAAGTCGACAGCCCTTCGCCGCCTGTTTGCAGATTTCAAGGATTTCGCGAGCGAAATGTATGCCACCGTGCATAGGCTCTCTCGTTCGCGGAGGATTAGGGGTGTTTTCGTTGGGATTAGCGTCGATGCCATTAATGAGCCCAATTACCTATTGTACTATTTTTGCAATATTTTTTGCAAGGTGATTCGACGAAGAAACGAAACAAGCACGTTTCATCAGTGGCGGATTTAAGGGAAAAGGCTCAAGTGGCAAACGTTCCGAGGGGCCCATTTTTCCGGGAATATGAAAATGTAGTTTACTAAATCGGGACAAGTCCAGTGGTACAGAAAATATATGTAGTGTTTGGATAAAATTAGATTTTATTTTTAAGGGTGGGGCTTTGGGGGACCATTCCATAAAATTCTCAATTTGGCACGAGTGGACTAAACGCAGAGCGTCGAGGAAAGTAGGAACAAAGAAACACATGATTCTCCATTGTTCTTCGTCATGGCAAGGTCATTTCGTCGTTGGAGGACTGGAAAATTGATTCCATTGGTGTCCACAAAAATCTCGTTATTTTTATGGTTAATTAGGCATGTATTGCGTCGGAGCAAAGGCGACTCCGCCAAAGGAGACTTGATTTTTCCGACTCGTTAGGCGATTCCCGATACGAAGGTCCTGGCCAAAGGGACGAGGCTGGGGGAGAGATCCCAGAATCCAACCCCCCGCTGTCGATCGGCCGAGTGGCTGCCCTCTCTCTCTCTCTCTCTCTCTCTCTCCCTCTCTCTCTCTCTTTCTCTTTGTGTTTCGTACGGGAGAACGAAATCGTGGACTTGGACGATCGTTAATTACGTTCATCGGGCGAAACTTTTGACAATGTATTGCGGAATCGGCCCCGTCCAGCGAATTTCAATGGCAAAGCGGCGAAGTTGCAGCAATGGGTTCCTGTAACTTTACACTTTTCGTCCAGTCCCGGGGGTGCTTTGTGCTACACACGCCGTCGTGAAATATTGCATTTAATATACTGGAAATTTATCGCGGGGGAATTCGTATAATACGGAATTAATAATTGTTTTCGCGTTCAATGTGCCGTGCTGCTATTGGTATTTAAATTACAGTTCCGCGCGGTTCAATTCCGAATTTCGCCCCAGTGTTCCAATTTTGCGTTATCGCGCGAGTGCGCCACATAAATACGGGTTGTTCTATTTTAATTAACCCGCGCGAACACAGTCGAAACTGTCAGTTAAGGGTTCAATTAAGGTTAATTAAGAATGTCCACTTCGACAACCTTCAACTTCCATTTGAAACACTTTCTTGTGTCAATTAGGGGTAGTTTCAGACAGGACGCGCTTGTGGCTCGCGGCGGGTATTTAAAACCATCACTTCTTGCTCGTCCGGGTTACTATATATGGTATCCAAAAGGAAGACAACTCCTCCTTTTTCGAATGAAATGCAGTGTCCTCCTAACACCTAAAATGTCCTCCTTTTTTGTTTCATTCCATCAAAATTCCATCACTATTTACCAGATCTATAAATGAAAAAGGTGGACGATAAATGAAGAACGTTGTGAAATAGAAGCAAATTTTAGATATCAACTTTCATTATGCGAGAGGAGAATATTCTTTACATTAGAATAATCTTGTAGCTACTACATATTCAGGCCCTAAATAGGTAGAAGATATACAGTATGCTTATTTTGGCCCTTATATGTAATACCTTAGGGTCTGAATATGCAGTAGCTACAAGATTATTCTAATAGAAACATGAATGCTTTCTTACATAATAAAAGTTGGTATCTAAAATTTGGTTTTATTTTACAACGTCCTCCTTTTATTGTCCTCCTCTTTCATTTTTGGATCTGGTAACCCTATTGGTCGCTTGAATATACCGTGAGCTACCAAATGATTCGGGAAAGCTCGCCTGAAGAGGCGCGAAAAGTTTCAACAATGATTAAAATGGGACAGCCTGCGCACCGACTTGAGAACAAGGACGACTATCCATCAAACGTTTCTCAACGTCGAATTACAGGTTCGTGCTGAAGAACTCCGAGAGATTCCTGGAGTGGTTCCTTCGAACGGAAAGTTGGGGGGACGATTAAATTGAATTGACGGTCGCTCGGCGCGAATCGCGTGTCGATGCCGTTTTTAGCGAAAAAAGGTAACAGAAGTAGGCACGCTATCCCGTGGATCACGAGCGCGGCCTCCTCGACACGGCACTTGGAACTTTTTAATTAATCAATCGGCCCTGCCCCCGCGTACGGCTTCTTTGTTGCGCTAAAACGAAATGGCCGTCCGTCTGTCTAATCGATCACGAAAAATTTTCCACTTTTCGGGTGTGTACGTCGCACAATCTCGTTGCTCTTCCCCCGCTGGAGGCCTGTCGAAAATTTAATCACGCGATATTGGCTTTCCGCGGGCACGCGGATTTCTCTGACCGGCCTGGACAGCGTGTAATGAAATTTCATCCAATCGCATCTTGTACGGTCACTTACAAAAGCCACCTATCATAATTAAAATCGAATAAGAATAACGCTACTAATTCCACCAAAGCCCACCAAAACTGGATAAATGGCCACACATACCCTCTCGCAAAAAACTGATACTCAGACCTCCACGGAAAACTCGAAAGGAAACACCCCTCGGATTTATTCATACCCAACCACTAATATACTGCCCACGCATCAGCTACAACACTGACAAACCACTGCAGAGACCTATAAAGGTCTATAAAGGTATAGAAATCGGTATGTTATATTAAATAATTACTTTTAAAATGTAAATAATTGTAAGTAACAATTGGGAACATTTAATAAAGGACTTATAAAAAAATTAGAATCGAATGACGAGTACAACTACTTAAATAGTCTCAGATTATTGACTAACCGACGGAAATGGTATCGGCCGAGTGTAATCTGCAATTATATGTGAAAGGCGATAATGACGCCTGAGGGTGAGCGGACGCGTTGCAGGAGCAAATCCTATAATTCATTCGAATCGTAATTAATTCCATCTTGTTACATTTATTAACGTCCCGTCTCGTGGCGTTTTTTCCCCAGTTCGTTAGTTGCAGCATTTTCAATTCGCGCGCACGTTACGGGAGCGTTTTCGCGGAGCCCCGAATAATAAATCGCGTTAAAGAGCAAACACATTATTTACCGCGGTGTCGGAAAGGGACGATAAATATCCAGGCTTCTCTCCTTCGAAAACCCTCGGGGAATAAATCAGTCGAGGCGTGGGTACATTTAACAATCGTCAGCTCGCGCTCCCCGTACAGTTTCTTCCGGAAAGAAATCCGCGGCGGGGCGGGAGGGGGTGGTTTCCTCGGCGAGGGGGTGGCGCAGCGAGGAAGGACGCGATAGAACGGCACGCCAATTATCTTTCGCGCGAGCTGCCTCGACGCCTTCTTTGTTTCGTTCATCCGGAAATGACGCCTCGATTCTCGGCTGAGCGATAAATTTCCAGCGGAAATAACTTTTGGCAGTGAAAGGGGGGCGTGGACTCGGGCCCCCTCGGCGAAATAGGGAGGACGCTCTTCGTTCTGTCGGTGGACGGGAAACAAGCAACGACCTTCGAACGATATTTTTCCTCCTATCGCGGCTCGTGACCCTTTCGAGTGGAACGTTCATCCTCTCCCTGTTTTCGACTTTGAAAGTGGATATACATGGTTATTATCACCAGTACTATTAGTAATCTGTAGGATGAGTGTCAGTCGTTATTGGGAGGTAAGGGGTTAATATAATTTAGGACCTTGCAGCGAGAGAGGTGCAGCTCCATCTTTACCAATTTCGAGTAACTAAATTAGAAAAAAAATTGTTTATAAAATTATTGCTTTGACTTAATATTGAAAAGAGAACACTAAGGTCGGTATCATATATATTGGCCGGTGAGTTTCGTGAGGGGTATTCTCCTACCACACAGTTTGCCTGCCTCGGTGCTCCTTTTCTCAACATTTTCTGACTCGCTCTCGTTCCATCTCGCTCTCACCTTCGCAGAACTGGATTTCTCCTTGTTCGCTGTTCCCGAAAACGAATTCACCGGCCAATATATGTATTTGATACCGACCTTAATTCGAAAATATATATTTACATACAATAACTAGTACCTATATCGTTACTGAGTTGATAAGTTTGTATTTCTATTTTTCGTGAAAAATCTTTCTATAACGAGAATATTAATATTAATTTTAGTCTATAATAAAATATTAATATTAATATTGATATATTAAAATATTAATATTAATATTGATATATTAAAATATTAATATTAATATTGATATTTTTATTATACATTAATATTAATATTGATATTTTTATTTATTTGCAATAAATCACTCATTCGTTATCAGATTTCAAATGAAAAAAGAGGGGAATGAGAAAGGCAACAAAAGAGATAGCCAAGGAAGAGGCAACGGGTCTCAACCTAACTAAGAAGGAGATAACCTAGTCAGAACTAGAGTCATAAAGAGGCATAAAGAGTTATATAGATAGATATAATATATATACTAGATTATAGCGGACTAGATAGTATAGAAATTACTTATGAGGAAGAGAGTGAGAGTGAAGGATGAATGGGTAAGATAGCTTGTAAGAGAGGTAGGAGATTGTAAACCAAGTCCAATTCTTGGCTGTGAAGCTGAATAAACATTTATTATTATTATTATTATTATTACTATTATCAGATTTCCACCAAATGTGCACCAAACGAAGTAGATTTTTTTTTCACGTACCTATATTACACGTCATAACTCAAAAACTGTCAAAAATGGAGATGCACCCCTCTCGCTGCAAAGTCCTCAATTACAATATCAGAAAACGATCGCGGAAAGGTATTTCGATTAAATGGGACAGGTTCGAAGAGTAAGGACGTCGGCCCCGGAAGCGCGTTCGCGCGAATCAATGAAAAACACTTTGCAGCGAATAAAGGCGTGTAAAAATATTTATGGGACACCGACGGAAATATTTTATCGCCTCGTGGAAGGTGCGCGCGCGGCCGCCCGTTTATTAAATATTTATGTCCACCGCGCGAAACATTTTCCTTTCGCCCGACGTGAATTCGGTCTCTTTAACCAACGATCCCGATGGTCCTCCCGCTTCTCCCCCGCGGAACTTCCTGTTTTCCCCGGCCACGAAGACGCGCAACGTTTGGAAATGGGCTCCCCCGTCCGACGGAATTGGATTTTAATTCGCATTAACTTCCCACCCGTAGGACTCCGGGATTGATTTTCTCCTCTTTGATTTCGCTCGAACGAGTGCGACCAATATTTTCGCTTAGCCCCGGACTTCGGCATCAAACTTCTTTATACTTTCGCCCTCGTCCTCCGTTCTCCTTTTTACTTCTTCCTCCCTTTCCTTCCTGCCTTCTCCCCCCCCCCACTTGCAGGAAGACGGAGGGTACGCCCGGTAATTCCTTTCCCCGATAAAAGAAAAGCTTTGTCATCCGCTCTTATTTTCCGAGTTAATGGATTGTTGCGCGTCGCGATAATGGAGAATATTTCCCCGGGAATGAATACCATTTAATATTATAATTTCAAAACGAACATTCGTCCGTCTTCTCTTCCGCGCCTCGGGCTTTCCCTCGCGGATGCGAATTACGGCCTGACGTAACGAAGGCGCGAAATATCAAGATACTGAGGGGGAGGAGAGGGCAAAACTTGGAAATTTCATGAAAATAATTTAACGCGGGTGGACCCAGGGACGGCCTTCTCTATAAAGGGAGTCCGGATACAAAAAAGCGTAACATCTTCTCCCGAAATAAAGGATAATAATAACAATAATAAATAACATAAAATAAAAATTAAAAAAAGGACACAAATAAACATTAACATATGTAAATATATGACTTTTTTATAGCCATACCGTTAATAATATTAGATCATATTATTATTATATTAGAAATTATATTCTAATTTCATCTACAAAATTCTGGTGAGTCCATAGTATTGTCAGTTCTGTGTTTAAAGCTAATAAAGTCAGATTAATTTTAATCAAATAAACACTTTTCGTTCCCATTTTTTTATTTTCTTTTTTCCTTTTTCCGAGGTCCCTGTACCGTCTCCCTGTGGTGGAGTCGGTATTGTGAGACCGACGAGATTTTCCGTAAGAGAGTGTTTCAGTTGTATTGCTTCACTGTCGGAGCTTCCGTCAAATAGGGAAAAATTGATTTCTATTCGAAAGACTACTGGCGAGCTTGGGATCTTGGAGAGTGAAGCGTAGGAGCGAGGGTAGGACGAAACAATGGCGCGTTTCGCGAATCAAAGACAGGAGCAGCAGGCATCCTGGTAATTTTCTGCCAGTGTGATTCGATGGATGCATTATAGAGGGGTAAAATACACATATCTCCGGCGGTAAACACGTATGACAAGCGATGTAATTAAAGCTGAGTGCAGTCGAACGACATCGAGCTTGGACGGCTTGATTATTATTGCCCGGCCAACATTTCGACCCGATTCTGTCAAATATAACCGCGTCGCGTAATTTTGTATCGCGAATATTAAACCATTAGGTGTAATGACCGATACGCGAGCGCCGATGCCGCGAATTCATCGGACCAATCGACGATCTCGTCCACCAATATTCACCCCCTGGCCGTTGCCTTTCAAACTTCACCAACAAATTCTCCCCCAAAAATCAATTTTTCCGCCGATTACTTCGTTTCTTTTCTGCAGCTCGAAGAATCGTGTTCCCGTTGATTAAGAAGATTTAATTATACAGAATGAAGTATGTAATTAGTAGGTAGGTACTGTTTCGATGTTAACGAAAGATGCTCCAATAAAATGCGTGAAAATATTTTCGGCGAACCTCCACGCACTTCTCTTAGGGAGGATAAAATTTTAATTTTAATTAATAAAAAATTTCAAGTGAATCGAATCAAATTTGCTTCAGTTATGCTGCAACGTTTAAAGTGCCATTTTGAAAGAAGAAAAGAGAAAAGCTTAAAACTACCCAAGATGTGTATAATAAAGGCGTCTAAACAGATTTTCGACTTATTTCTTTGTTTACCCACAACAGGGTTTTGTGTCCCAACAATGGCGTTACCTATTCAGGTTCCTTGACTTCATCAAGTCGAAGCAGACCGACAACCGACAAATGTGCCAAGATCGCCGAATTGCTCTGAACTTAGTAACGCTCAGAGCGATCCTCAGCTTGCAAAAGCTTGCAAGAGGGGGAGCCAAGCTCGCATCACTAACCCCGATACACCCCGACAGACTGTATCGAGCGGCGACAAGACGCGGCAGAAAATTAAACGGGCGAAGGAGAGGGAAGGAACGAGAGGAGAGCTGCGCCCGTCGTCCCGACCAGGATGGATTCCACCGAATCTGGGAAGATCGAGAGGAAGGAAGACAGAGCTGGCCAAGGATGAAGAGCCGAGGTTGGAAGGAAAACAGTGGAGCAGAGAGGGCTGGTCGGTGGCGAGAGGGACAGACTGCGGGGCAAGGATCCGAAGAAGAGGCTGAAGCCGCAGAGTCAGGTGACCCGTGTCAAGTTCAAAGACGCGAATCCTAACCCCGGCAACGTTTACTCCGCGCTCCTGAAAGGAGGCCTTTAAGAGCTACTATCCCGTCGATGTTATAAGGTGGCCCGTGATCGATCCACCGTGAAAACGCAGCCACCCTTTGGCGCAGAAATTATTTCCTCGCGGGTCTAATCTTCGTTTATCCTTCCCCTTTTCTCTGTCCGCGAGAATGAAGCTCGAAGCTAGCTCGGCGAGATATAAGGGAACGATAAGAAGACAGCGCGAATCAAGGATTCGTCGACGGGGAGATCGATGGAGCTTGCAACAGGGGAATTGTATCAGCAGCCATTATTCCGAAAAAACGTTGCTCGGGGATTGCAAGGTTTCTCCCGCGAATGGTTCCCGGGTGTCATGGACATTTCGCGCCACGGAAAACAGTTTCCCTGTGGATCCGACGGAGTACTGGAGCGATTGAACGAGCCAGCCGCGCTCAAGGCGCTCCTCAGCTGGCCGAAACAGATTTCTCGTGGTGATTACAATATTGCTGTTGGCGCAGCCCCTTAGACCCGACATCGGCTATCGATTGTAAATTAATTTCAATTACGCGCCGCGTATAACCGGGGCCGACCGATCATCTGCATTTCAACGTCCGCCCGGTCGGGGATTGAAATTTATGCTAGAGCCAACCACACTCCGCGCTTTACAACCTTTAACCTGCTTTCGCCACTACACTCGCTAACCCATTTATTCTCTCTTTTTCGCGCTTCAAGCCGTGATCCTCTCTCCCCGGTAAATAACGGGACGTAGGTACTCGTATCAACATTGATGGGAGGAACGCTTCGATTTGAATATTGATCCGCGCGGCCACGTTCGACTGGATATTGATACGTATCACTTACGCCCGCCGCTGGAAAAACATTCTGCGCTACTGTCGTCGAGCAAGACACCTGACCGTCGCATCCCGACTCCGATGGTAGGGTAATTCCGGTAGAGATGGACCACCGGGTGAAGCGGACCAGTTATCTAAAACTGGTAACTTATCAAAAACTATAAAATCTTTCTTTGTTTACCGAAACAATCTTTTCGATAAAAATTTCAATTTAATGAAGGAATGTAACTTATATCGAAGTAGTCCAACTCAACCGTAGTAGTAAGGGAGAGATGAACCACATCCCAAAATTTTATTTACTTAAAGAATAAAAAAACTTGAAAAAAATAGTTCACTACACGAACTGATTAGTCTAATATTCATTAGAGTTACCATCTCCACCGAAATTACCCTATTTTGAATTCTTCTCCTTCTTTTATGGCGCGAGTAAATTGGAAAGAGAGGAGAAGTTGGGCGAGTAAAATGAGACGTCGAGTCCTATCGCGCATTTGCAGGTGTAAAATTGAAGGTGTCAGCGAGTGACGTCTCGAAACCTATAAGGTAGAGGATCATCGAGGCGACACGGTAATCCCGTTAGCACCGTTGGTATTTACACGTGCCAGTGCGCCCGTATATTTCCGCAGATTTGATTTTCTACTTCTATAACGGTGGACAACAACGCTCGGCCGAACTGGGGCGCAGGTTTAATGAGATTAAGCGTGAAAAACGAGCGCCGATCGTATAATATAGCTGGGGCTGACACGAAGCTCGCCATGTTGTTTTCATCGCAGCCTCGTTCCCTCGATATTCGCAATTTAATATCTCGCTGGGCCGCGAACGGGCCGTCGACTATTCGCTGGCACGTGAATCGCGCCTTTCTCTTCGATTGCTCGGCGATTCTTATCGACCACTCGATAATCATTATCGTCCCGTACTTTCGTGACCACTTTGCCTGTACTTCTCGCATCAGTTTTTAAAATTTTCACCGCAAACGTTAATACACGATTTCTTTCGACACCTGTCTGTAATTGAAGAGTACGGTGGAACGAAAAAATCAAAATTCTGTGACTGTTTTTCTAATTGTAAAAAAACTTTTGTCTTTTATGTTTCAGATTAAGATTCTAAAAGCTAGTTTTTGTTAAACAAAATTTTGAGGTACCGCAAGGGCTTTGAAACTTTAATTTTTTGTCCATTAAACATATTTATAAAATTTTGTGTTTGTCAAATTTTTTATAGTCTTTTACCTCACTGTTCAGATCTGTAGCGTACATACTTGTCTCTTGCGTGTCAAAGCTAAAAGGAAGTGCTAAATAAAATCAATAAAAAAATTTCGTTCAGATTTTGACAGTTTAAATACCATTCTAAAACACACCTTTTGCCATCTATTGGCAAGGTAGAAGGTCGCCTGTTTATGAGCAGTACCACAATGGAAAGGGATGCACGGATCGCCAGGTATCGTCAGAAATGTTCGTTCCCTGCGTTCCTACCGACGCGAACAGTCTCGAAAACGTTCGAACGCGGTGTTCTGTTCGTGTTCGCCGCGGTGTGGACACGACGAAAACAGACGAAAACGTTCGCGAACAGTGTTTTTGTTCGTGTTCGCCTTGGTGGAGACCCGGGGTTAGAAGTCATGAATTATACTAAAAAGTTCTACCCATATATTTCGTTTCACCCTATTAAAGAGCTCTCGCATAAAACAGTATAAGTGCAAAAATTAAAAATATTTAATCGGAAAATGTTCTACGTACCAATAATGCTAATGCTATAGTACAGAATTCGATTTTTGGCACTTACAGTGTTTTCTACAAAGGACTTTTCAATTATTCTCATAAGAACTAAGAACCCGAATGTGCGCACTTCAATTAGCTACGATTCTAATTATTTCTAACGAAACCTAAATTATCCAAACGTTTCGAGTACAAAAAACTCCCGCTTCAACTGTTTGATACGAGTCTCAATCCTGAATCGATTAAGTTTCGAACGCGCGCCAGCGACTCTACGATATTTTATCAATCGCTGGACCAGCAGGATGTCGTCCGGTCGCGTAACTTCCGTATGGAGGAGCGCCGATAGAGGACCGAGGGGCGACAATGGAAGGGAGAAGGGAGGCGAGTCACGTCAACGAGTATCAAAACGGCGAGCAATTCGCGGAAACGATCGGCTCGCATCCGCCCGACGATGGGAATTCAATTTTCCAACTAGGCGGACTCGTCGATATGTAGATGCGTTATTTTCGGACAGGTCCCAGCGAGCGGTTCAACGTTTAACGGCGACACGTCAGCACTGGAGCTCAAATTTTATGGACACTTTGTTTCGCTTTGTTTTTTCTCCCCCACCCGCCCCGGCAACGTCCGCCAACAAATTGTGCCAAGAACGGGCCGTATCGATGCAAATTCTGCCGGAAATGAAATTAATTTTTCGGCTTCACCGCTGCAAACAGTTGCAGTTTATTCGCGTTCTGCTCCCTTTTTGCAATCGTTTACATTTAGAATACAGTTTTTCCTGAAATTAGCGAGAAAGGGTACTGGTGTTCAGTTGCGCTGGCTTTGATTCCAGTCGCTGAAAAGCTGAATAGAACCCCCGGCTACCTCCGGTGCTTCATATTTCTCCACAATTTAAAGGTAAGTGGCCTTATTACCAAATATAGAACAATGTACTCGATAAAAAGCAAGTATTTTTTGCCGAAGCTGTAAGTTTGAATTTTTTTGCCCCTGGGTCGTTTAGCCCGTGAAAGTGGATTTTTACAAAAAGTATATTTGCAACAAAGGCGGCAATAGTCGATAAAGAGAACGTGGCCGTTAATTGAGCCATTTACGTTCCCGACTTTTTGGTAATTCAACAAAAACCGTACTATTGTTGGCCCCTCCTCTACCGCATCGCGCGAACGTTCATTTTAAAGCCCATTGGAAATCCGATTTTTCCTCATTATGCATTCGACACAGTGGCATATTCAATGAGTTCAATGAATATCCTTTGCTTTCCGCCGAAAACTGCAGCCCCAGAGATTTTCATTTCTGGAATATTGAATTTTTCATAATGCCAGCTATTCAGTCACGTCTTCCATTACGTTTAACCATCCCTACCCCTTGTTTGCTTTTTACGGACATTGGTCATTGTTGGTAACAATATTATTGTGCCTCGCAACCTGAATATGCATTCACCGGGCGTGATAAATGCTTGTCGCATTATTAGAGCTCGATTTATCGCGGCCACCGCGCGCGTAATTAATATCATCGATTATCAGAGAAATTACTGCGCGGGTGGGGGAGCGAGGAGACAAAGGTTCCGCGTTGGTACAGAGAATTGCGACAGAGCGACGAGAACGAACGACAAGAAAAAGACTCGATCTGTTAGCAGCGATTCGTCGGGACGATCGACAAGTTTCCACGATAGAAATTTGATTTCGCAGAATGGACGGGGGCGCGTAAAAATAACGCGTTCGACGCGGGGCAAAACTTCCGACCACGTATCAAATTTTCTCTAGTTCTCTCCAACTTCTTTACCTTGGTTTTTCTTCCGTTTCTCGAGATACCATTTTCCACTCCCATTATATAAAGATTTATACAATTATTTCAGTAATACTTGTGTTGTTACAAATGTCCAAGACACGATCAAACAAGAATGTTTACAATATTCATTTAAAACGCCCACAGAGGGTTTGTCTATTGTGCAACAGTATTTTTGGTATTCACGTCTCGCGTTCTATATATCCATCGCAATATTTACGTCCCCGCGCACGATTCGCCTTCAATCTTTATTTATTCAGGCTGGTATACCTCTGGAACAAACAACAATGTACCCCTGGTCCACTTCCCGCAGCAACGTTGCCCTCGTTCCTAGCTGCCTCTACGTCGCTCGCGTTTCTTTGCAAATAACAACGCTTGGTCAGCGTTCTTCCAGCCTTCGATAGCAAAACAAGCAAGGAGGTTATGGGCGTAACCGTTTTATATATTCTATCCATCCTTCGGTGTAGATATACTTTACATTAGCGCACTATCCTTTTCTTTTCTATCAAGTACGTCGGTGTCGAAGTGGGAGGCAAATTCAATTAAACAGTGGAAACACGTCCTTATGCAGTATTTATTCGATAAGAGCTCGATTCGGCCTGCACGTTAAGAGCTCGGTGCTATCTCCACCACTTCTGGCCTTCCGGCAGGAAACGATCGCTCGGAATCGTGTCCCCTCTACGTTAAATGCTCACCGTCCGTCCAAAACCGCGAGCTCTTAGCGAATAAATACACACGTTGCTTCAACTCTTTCGTCTTATTTAGAGCTGAGGCCCGTTTCTAACGAGAAACTTCATCACGGTCGGCTAAATTAGAAGCCATGAGAGAAGGAGGCGTCTGAATGTTCGTAAGAGACTAGAGAGACCGCCCGAGTTGCTCTACGCTGGGCTATCGATTTTAATATCATATTAAATTCCCGTTCGACAATTGAATGCGGTTCCTCTATGAGAAGCGGTACGGTTATTCCCCCCACTGAAAACTTATAATTGTGTCTAACTATTCGTCCGCGTCGGTGCCTAAAATTTTCGCGTTAGACGGCAATTAGGTATCGCGAGCATGCAAATTATCTATTTTCCCGGTGGCGTGGAGGACTCTGTGCACACCGCACGGTATATACTTTCCGCCGGTGGGTAACAAAATTGTGCGCCGCGCGCACTGCAACAAGCTCCTTCCGGTCACGGTCTATTAAACTAAACGCGTTCGTTTAATGAAGTTCCCCGGCAAATTTGGCGGGCGTTGTTTTCTTCTACGTCGCGGCGGGCGACCGTTATAAAACATTGTTATCGACTGTGACGAGTATGCACAGCGATAATGGGAACGCCAATTAAAATCAGGCTAATGGTTCCATCGCAAACTCGTTCACAGTCATTCAGGGGACTGTGTCAATATGGGGACCACCGTGGTGCTTGTTTTTCTTCCACCTACGACTTTCCTGTTCGTGTTTCGTCCCCGTGTTGTTTCGTTGGTCATGGCACAGCAAAATGTATACAAATTTAGATGGAAGTGTGGCTTGGAAGGCATGTGATCTCTACTTTTTCGTAGAATCAGTAGTTTAGTCAATGCTTCGGCCGACATGTGTTTTGGAAGGCCCTTTGCATGGCTTAAGCCATGAAAGCACGAAGCATTTCTTTTCCAATTAATTACAAACAAATAAATTGAAGCTGAGAATTATTCTTTCACACAATGTTAATAAATTTTTAACAAACTTTGTGTCAAAGAGCAAGTCTCAGCTTTGATTTATTTCTTTGCAATTAAATGAAAAAGCAATCCTTCATTTTCGACAAAATCGACGGAGTAGTATTCTTCCAAAGGATTTTTCTATATAGTGTGACAGCTCAAAAAATATTATGAGAATGAAAAAAGAAGTTTTGCAGGTTTCTAGCTTTACTCTATCCCTTTTTAAGACTATAAAAAAATTTGTAAGAAAAAGTATCCATTTATCGGAGATTAGGAGCACCGTGCAGAGAGCCACATCCTCCCGGATGTCAGACCTGATTGCCAAAAAACCAAAACTCTGATTCACTTCAAATCTATGTATCTAGACGTTACTTTATCGTTCGAACTAGAATTTTGCAAATATATACAAAATTGAATTACTACGGTCAACAGAACCATAATTTTTTGCTAAAATTAATAAAATTGTTTTAAGACGTTTCTATTTCTTTGTTTCTCAATATTTTTGCATTATCCCGGTTCAGACGATAGCCACACGTCTAGAGATTAGCAATCTTTCTGAATTTTCTTGTTGAGATAACTACAATAATTACTGACATCAAGTCCGGCATCCGAAAGGATATTTTTCAAGGACCTCTCTTCGCGATGCTTATTTTTACTTACGATTTTTTTTTATAATCCTAAAAGAAGATAGAATATAGCTATAAATTTGCAAAATGATACGTGCAATACTTGTTTCTTTTTTTAATTCCCGAAAAATTAAGTTCTTTCCAGCCATCACACTAGCAAGACTCCTTAAACAAATTTACACTGTATCAGCGAAACCTAAATAATAGGAAGTAATGTACAATCTCCCTATACAGCCGCAACTGTATTCGATATGTAAAAGCAGCTACCTTTCATTCTCAAAATAGTCACAAATTCCTGGTTAGAGCTCGGTTTCATTGAATATCCTTCGCACAGAATCCAGGGCCCCTGAAACAGCTACGCTGCATTATTTGCGGTACAAGCTCGGAGGTATCGAGATAACGCGTGCCACGAAAATAAGACTCGTTGGCAGACTCGTGTCGCGTAAAATTCGCAAAGTGAACTACCTGCTACGCCTGCGGCGCATTAGAGGAAATCTGCCCGCGGGTAAGGGGCGTTAATACACCCTCGCGTTTAACTATGACAAGGTGTTCTCGACGATGGCTGCGGTAGGTGTCGTGAGACCAGCAACGCCGGCAGCGTGTTGGTGCCCGTTAAAGGGGTGGTAAAGGTCGGATATTTTTAGCGAGGGTAGTATATTCGGTCGCTTATGTAATCAATATGCGAGGGTGAGAGAGCACGAAGGAGCGCGAGGGGAACATCGACGAGGAAGCGCGAGTGTCCTGCCACCAGCGTGTATATAAGATGATAAAAAACGAGGCTGAAACACCCTCGCTTGTTCCCTCGTCGCGCCGGGGGTGAGGGGGGATGGAAACAATCCCCCGCGTCTTTACGCGAATCCGAGAATGAATGTCTAATTAGTGTCTTAATTAAATGGCTTAACGACAGAGCACGGGGAATGTGGAGCTAAACGAATAGTTGAACGGCTCAATACTCCCTTTCATCCGTGTAAGACGAGACGGTTGAATGAATCTCAACGAATTTACTAATATTCAGTTAATTCTGACTAAACGAGGGGAAGAAAATTCCTGAGATAAGAAACTTTTATTTTAGATCTCGTCTGTATAAAATAATCGAATAAAAGTTACTATAATTTTAGCTGATTCGACAAATAAAGTTAACCCGGTTTAACTTTATTAGACACATGACGAATAATTTTTTTAACTTTTAATCGTCATTCGAAATTTTTGTATAATTAACATATCTGCCCATCTCTGGTACTAGGGCATGGCCGTTCACTGGTACATGTACCTTACGTGTGACTATCTATCACTGATTGATTCCACTCGCAACATTTGACAGTAGTGTATTGCCTGCTTCGCAACACACTTCCTTCAGAATTCCGTAGACAGCACCCCTTAATTACATGAAAAAACTAACAGACCACGCGCAGAATTTTGTCGCAGACCGTCCGAAGATTTTACAAATCAGTTCTCTAAATAGGTACCGTTCTATCTTCAAAGGCTTTCGCGGGCAGAAAATGAAAGCTACCTGGTTAATACCCTTTCAATGCGCTCGAACATTCGTAATAGTATTTACGCTGCGGCGTAATCTCGTAAGCTACTCATTCCTGAAGACCGTAAATTGAAATTCACATTTTCCAGCGCGATTCCTTGACCACGCGTAGGTATCGTCAGAAAGTTGTACGTTCCGCGAGGAGACTTTGAAGGATTATACGTGAAAAGCGTCTCCGGGCATTTGAGAACTCAGCATCGTCGTAAATCTCCGCAAAGTTCCAGCGTAGCTTTAATTGACTAAGAAAAAGGCAAGCTTGTTGTCTTGCTCCGCGCAAATTCATCGGACTAATTAGGTAAAGCCACGGGGACGTTAATGTTATGAATGGACACGCGAGATGCGGGGCGATACAAAGAAGTCCGTGGGCGGGAGAAAAGGATCGAGACGAAGGATGATATATGAAAGTGGAAGGCGGGGGTTGGTGGGTGGAGACGCCGCTGTAAGGAAGAAAAAAATGTACAAAGAGGGCCGTGGGTGAGGGGATGGCACGGGGGAAGGGGCGAAAGAAGGATGAAGGAGAAGAAAGCTCGCTGCGTTCCGGTATGCGAGCGAAAGGGAGCGCAAAAACCGAAACTGCAAGATGTGCAACTGCAAGCTCGGTTGGACGAACGCAGGGATTGCTAGCGACGTCAGCAGAAGCCTCTTTCACTCCCACCCTCTCTCTCTTTTTCTTCGTGGATTTCTTCCAACTCTTCGAAACGGCTTACGAGCCCGGGCCCCTCTCCTCCCGGACCCTCGTCGCGAGTAACGCGCGCGCGTGAGCGCGCAGGATCCTTTCAAGGATCGCGGAAGAGGATTTCACGTCGATTTCACGGGGAAATCTTCGGCTTCGTACACACAAATGATACGATTGCGTCGCGATGCAATTATGGGAACGTCATTTCCAGCGGAAAATTCTGCCCTTTACGTTCCTCTGATTTATCCGTCCTCCTTTCTCCTCCGACGGTTATAGATAAGCGTGACAGTTTTACTTCACTGCAGGTCCATTTTCACTCGAGTCAAGGTCGAGGGTGTATTCCCTCCCAACTCACGCTCCGATGCCACAGTTCTCTCGTCAGATCGTAAAGAATTTGTGTGATTTCTTTATCGCGACACGTGGCCGGGAAACAATATCCAGACCCACAGCAGTTCAGTAGGCCCTTTTGTTCCTTGTAAATGCCCGGATTGATCCTGTAGCTTGGCAAGCTTTTAGCTCTCGCCGACGACATTCACGGCCCTTTAAAATGCCGAGTATGATTGCAGGAGGCGATCTCGGTTAATGGAGAACCCTTCGAGAAGTACAAAGACTTTCCCAACGGCGAAGGAGCTTGAGCATTAGTTAATTCAGCGCAATCTTGGTCTCGGTTTTGCCGAGCGAGCCGCGCGTGAAAATTAATAATCAATAGCAGGGATCCTTGGAGCCCTTTCTACTTTCTATTCTAATCTCGCGTTCGCCATTTGATCGCACACCTCGCCGTTTTAATTCGCCCAGACGGGGGGACGTTCCGCAGCCCCGTGAAAGTGAAACGAGTGGACGAAACGGTCGCCAAGAATTTAATTACACGCCACTGGAATTAATTTGCCCCACTTATGGGGGACGAAATCCAAAGTAGCCGCGCGAGTCGAGCGGCGAAAATTTTCGAGGGTCCCTGGGATCCCTGACGGACGTCCTCGGCCGTGTCGACGTTTCGCGGAACGAGTTCCTGGGCAGAGGCTCGTGATGGCCCCTGGGTATCCAGGTGGGCTGCCTACCTGGCTTCCACCTACGCGCCGAGCCCTGGCCACCTGAGAATTGGCAATTTGCTTGTAAATTTCGTGCACCGGCCCGTTCCCTTCCGACGCCCGCGGCCTCCCATCCTCTTCGAGCATTCTTCGGCGCGAAGGTCCTCGGGAAACAACAGAGTCATTTTCCTTCCTCCAGCAGTCCATTTCTGAGACTTTTGCGGTTCTCAGCCGCGTTGAGACGCTGCTCGATCTTTACCGCCTGATTTTTCGTTAGCTGGTTGCGTGTAAATGCTTGGTGTGTTAAACAATGTACTGGTGCTTAGAAACTTCAGAATCGTCCTTAAGGAGGTATTCTCGTCTGGAGGGCCAATTTGTTCCCTTTCTTTAGGAACGACGCACAAGAAAAATACACAGTTTTTACCGACGAGCATTATCCACGCGTATTTATTAACATTTCAGTAAGTTATGTCCAGTAATTAATTGAGATATGGGTTTCCCTAAAAAAGGGTGTTTTTCATGACGGTGTGCATGATATCTCAACTTCTAGTGGACCAATCCGGTCCATCTTTGTCGTACACCTTCAGAAAACATATAATTATAGCTGCTAGCTCAATCAAGTTGAATTAGTTTTTTCCTTGTGCGTCATCCCTAAAGAGATGCGTCGAGAGTGCGTCATCCTCTAAAGTCTAAACGAAAATACCCCCTTAACTTTTGAATTCTTGACAGTTCAGTGTACCGCCCGTTCTTATCCCCTAGTTGAAGGTCTACTTTAAGGGTGTGCTATTCTAATCCCCACTTTAATTCCTCTCAACAAGTGCGCAAAGTTCCCATAGACTCGACATTGTCCTTTATCAGCAGATGCCCAGCAAGTACAGCGAAAGACTTTGCAAGGACACCAACCTTGGTCCCATCGTCCTCCCTCGCAGCCCCCAGGATTCGTTGCGCCGCGAGCAACTCTCTTTCGCGTTGCTTTCCATAATTGCGCGACGCCTTCCGATGAACACTTCCGCGAGCTAATTCCGAGTCTCATCCCTCTCCCCGTGGCGATGAACGTCTGGATACTTTTGTTGTTCGCGGCCCTTGACGAGCCATCCGCCCGCCCGCCTTAATTCCGTTACACGCTCCCCGCTTTCGGGAAAATGAATTTTCAACTTTCCGCCGATTCAAGCGCTGTCCCGCGGAGCGCAGCCTTCCGTGAGAGTTTATTCTTTCGCCGCCTTTGTTTCTTCCGCTGTCTATCGGGAACTTCAAAAACTTCCGCCGCTCCGGGCGTCGACGCACTCCCCCCCCCCCTCCAAACCCCACTACGTGTCTATCGTCCTTCTTTCACCCCATTTTCGCTGTATTGTTAATGCGCGCCTGTATATTCACTGCGCAGGGGGCCGAAATGTCTTTGAAAGTCACTCAAGCGCGCGGCTAACAAACATGGTTAACGAATCGTGCTCCAGGACTCTGCTGTACCCGGTCCAATCGACGATCCAAATACCACAATCGATCCGAACATGTTTTCATTTCGGTTAAAATCTGTCAACAGTCTACCAACAGATTCGTAACCGCTGTAGAGTGCGACTAACTGCACTCTCTTTATGTAAAATTATAGAACTTCTGATAGAAATAAGATAGACGGATGAGTCTTTTTGGAGGTTGAAGCTAAGATGTTGCAGAATAAGAGAAAAAATATTGACAAAGTATGACAAAGGAGTTTTGATCTTGAGAATAAAATTTAGCACATACGAAGAGAATTGCCGTTTTTCGTTATTCAGGATTCTTTTGACAGATTTTCAAAGTGAAAACTTGTTTCTCACAGTTTTTTTCAATATTTTTCCCTTATTCTGCAACATCTTAGCTTTAACCTCGAAAAAGATTCATCCCTCTATCTTATTCCTATGAAAAGTTCTGCGCCGTTTTAACTTCTCAAACGTCTGCCTTAAAATTCTGCCTTTTAAAGAAGAAATAACAGGCTTGCTGCTGTTATTTTTAAATCCACCAGCGCTGCCGCAAAGCCACTTATCCCGAAATCAAAGTTTCCTGGGAGGAAAAATGAATCTCGCGAGTTCCGACTTATCTTATCCCCGGGAACGAACCGCTCGGCTCTCGTGCAGCGTTCTCGTGCAACGACTCTCGTGGCCCGCGCAGGTAAACGTGCACGGGTTCACGGTGCATTGCCTCGCGGGGCAAACAAAGTGGAGTAAGGGTAACTTTGAGAAGAAATAGAGCAAGAAACAGAGCGAGCAACGCTCATGGAAACGCGCCCTTCCATGCATACAGCCCGGTTACCCGTGATTGTAGCCCGTACACAACGGGAGGCGATGTATCGCGCAACAGCGGCCCTGTAATTAATTAAACGTCTCGCGGACTGTCAAAACGTCGTAAGTTCAAACTTGCACGCGCCTCGCCCGGCAGAAAGATGGCTTCCAAACGTCCGTCTCTCGTGCCAGGAAAGCCTCCCACTTGCTGGAATATTTCGAGCAGCTCGAACGTACCTCGTAATTTTTCATGCTAACGGATTACGAGCCGCTCGAAGTTAACGCCGCTTCGTGTGGCCGTTTCTGTCTACGTTTCACACAAGTTTCCCCGTTTCCACTTCGATTCTATTGGTTTTCGTGCCGCTACGGCCATCTTGCGCGATCTGCTATGGAAATAAAGCGGATGCTCCGTTTTACAATCTAGCCGAGATTTCAAGCGAAGACTGCGACGTCCGTTTCGCAGGTGATTTTTAGAAATTCAAGCAATGTTTTGCTTATTCATTGAAATAATAATTTTCTATTTTGTTTGTATCTAATTATTTATATATTAAATTTTTTTTTTCTAATGCACGCGCACAAGTATCCCCCACTGAAGGGGAGACTTGATCACTGCAACTTTTTAAAGCAAGTAACACATAAGCTTAGTAAAAACTAAATTGTACTCCAGTAAATAACACAAAAACATGAGAAGAATAAACTCCGCTCCATTACACAAGCTAAATATTTAAAATACGTTCTTAAAGTACTTTTTCTTTAAATTTTTCTTTTTACTATTTTGCCTCATTTTTCTTTTTTATTTACCACTTTATCCTATGCACCCGAATGACAGCTACATCTTGAAGTGTGGCCATATTGCCAATATATTAATAATAACACCCCTGTGATCATGAATCCCCTCTGATCAACTCTCCCACCTTTCCCCTACTGCGAGTCTTCAGAGTTTAGAATTTACTTCCCTTCTTAACGAGTACACGCCAGAATTCCTTGTTCCTCCAAAAGATTCGCAAAGAAGATTACCAGGGAAGTCGCAGGGTTGTTAAACAATTCCCAGAAAATAGTGAACTCGAGCCTGTCAGCTGTCACTTAATACATCGAAAACGTCGATCCCCTTTCCGTGGGAAATTCGATCGAAACGAATTCGACGTGTTCAACGCGCGCGCACCTTGGGATTCCCCGGAACCATACGAACCAGTGACGTTTATTAGGTCCAAGGGAGGCCGATTCCGTCATATACTTCCTCGGGATTGAAACGGCATCGAGGAGGGAGGAGCAAACCTATCACGACAATTGTTTTCCTTTAATTTACTCCTGGCTTTCCTCCGACACGGAATTGGTCAGCTGCGTCGATCACGTCTCACCTGGCTGACCGATCGAAGACACGGACGAAGGAGAGCAATCGTTCTTTTTTCCCCCATTCTATCATGGCTCCTTCCACATTTCACCCCGCTGGATCTCTCCAGTGGAAATATGATTCATCTTTTTTCGAAGGGAGAAGAAAATTTCCCGCGGAAATTGGCCGTTTTTATCAGCGCGCGGTATTGATTCGCTCAGGAAGCTCGGGGGATTTTGGTGGGAGCGGAGACGTGCTTGAAATCAAAATAGATAAAGAAACGGAGCGAAGGATGTATGATAATCACTCAGGCTAATTCCGGTAGAGATGGTCTTAATCCTTTTTTGCTTACTGAAACAATTTTTTCGATAAAAATAATCGCCACAAGTCAATTTCATGGAAGAATATAGCTTTTATCGAAGTGGACCAACTGAACCGTAATAGTAAGGGAGAGTTGGACCACATTGATAAAGATATTCAGTTCTTTTACAATATTTAAATGTGTGACGATTTTAAATACGTGGTCCATATCTACCGTAATTACCCTACAATAACTTGTCTAAAGTTTATTCCCCTCCGAAGTGTCTCCTGAGAGCTGCAACACCCTCTATAAATAGGGGCGGAATTGCGGAGGAGCTGAGGGGCGTTTAAGGAACGTTAGGTCGCGTAGGTAGATTCAAAAACGGTGAAAATCGGCGGGCGGAGGTGGCGGAGAACGGTTCGTCGCGGATGATTGCGTACAATGCAGCGGCGTAGGCGCGACAATCCCTCAACTTGTCACTTACTTGTCCCCTTGTCGTACACGCTCCTGCCTTTTTCCAACCCTCCCCTCGCAACCGGCTTTCTATCTTCCGCTGGCAACCCTTTCATTCGACGACGACGATGACAACGGCGACGAAGACGGCGGGCGGCGACGGACTCCTTTTCATCCGGTAAGCTATTTCATTCGGGCAACTCGCCGTCGACGGGGATGAATGCGACTCCTCGAGGGCGAGTTGACCTTCAACCTTCCGGAAAGTTTAGCAAAGTGGAAGGGCCCCGCTCGCTCTTGCCAAGGTCGATGCCGCTCGAATTAATCCGCACGATCGAATCCGCTTTTACGAGGACGCCGGCGAATAATAGGCTGGACAAATTCTGCGCGATGCCAGCGCACCGCTACCTGCCGGATAAAGGGGTGGAGGTTGGGGATCGCGGGGGATGGGAAGGGACGTGCAGGAATCGGGCGAAAGGAAGCTTTTTCTGGGGAAACGACTCGTACAGCCAGGGTGGAAAATATATTTAAAAATCGCTGGCGGGGGATAGGTTCATAAAAGATCGCTTGTGTTTAGGCACTTCGGTACACAAGGTGTTCTTTAACGCTACGCGTTACCATCCTGCTTTCATCAAGGTATGAATAATTAAGGAATCAACGAGCCGACAAACCATCCCCTAAACGAATAGTTTCGCGCGATTGGGCATTGAGTCCCGGTGAAAGGGAGCGTGGAAGTCTGTACATCTCGAAATCGCCGGAAAATTTCCCGGCCGGGAGATAATAATGCGACCAAAAAATGAGAATTTAATCGGCGGCGCAGGGTGAAATGTTCGTTAACGAGCGGAGGATGATGATTCACGCGACCGACCGCGAGAGGGAAAGGGGCAGACGAGGGGGAAAGTTTCGTTAATTAGACGGGAGCTGTAATCGCGTGTTACAACGTAAGCGTGGAACGGCGTCGATTTAATTTTTCGTCGGACGACATTCCGCGAGCCACCCTCGCGGGTATTATAAATTTCTCCGAGCTCGTCGGAAGTAATAACGCCGAGGCCTGGCCCGAGGATAGGGAGGAGCGGAGCCGGCCAGGGGGGTGGGGTGGGGTGGAGGAGATCGGATGTGAATTTAATCGGTAATACACGATATCGACGTGAGGTTCTAGATACATGATTGGGGACTGTAGCGATACCTCCGGACTCGCCGCAAGAGGGCATTTCTCTTGCAAGTTCTCCCTCAACTATCACCTACGTAATATAATTCCTGTATCGGCCCACCTCCATAACATCCCCGCGTCTAAGGCAGGTCCTGCTACGTAAAGCGTCAAGTACCGATAAGCCCACTAGCAGGCCCATTTCGAAACGCACATTCCTTATCATCTTCCCCTTTTCAATCCTACTAAGTAGTCCAGTGAAATTAGCAACTGTGTGTAGAATAATTCCGAGCAAGCTAAATTTTAGTATGGGCCCTTATTTCGCCGTTTTAAACAATATGTCAAAAGTCTCCATCGATGTGACCGCCTCTAAAAATTTTACAGAGAGTCAAAGGTAAAAAGAAACAGTTTTTCGCGAATATCTTGTTATCTATCAGTTTTACGACAAAAAGAGTTACTATAAAATTTGTAGCCCAGTAAATCCTCTACAAAAAGGGTTGTATGATTTTTTCTCGTAGGAGTAACCATTTTCCTGTATAACGGCTTACAAAGTTTAAAACCTTGTACTTTGGTCAAGGGAAATCTCGACCCCGGAAATTCAACAAATTATGAAACTTTGTGAATATGTAGAGGCTGTCCTTTTGAGTACAACGCAATTTTGTTTGCTACCCAAGTTCACTTAACACTCTACACAGGCAGCGTTTAGTAGTCCGAAAACAAAACCCCCAGGAAGACTTGGCATTCGAGGAAACATTTCACTGTGCATCGCGCAGCGATTACCTAAATTTGTAAATTGGTGGGGTCCAAAAAACCCCAAATCGGTTTGACCAGCGACCGACCAGGTCCCCCATAATTTGCCCAGGAAACATGATCGCCCAGCCCCGGTGGTCGCGGCCTCGGAACGATGTTCCTTCTCCAGCGGTGTCTGTTCGACGAGCTAACCGGAACGCGGCTAATAATTCCGCCGGTTTTCGCGGCGCGTTTTCGAAAACGACCGGAGCCTCGCATTCGATTATGGGAGCGTTGTAGCGGTGGCCCCCTTCGGGGAATTGCGGTGGGCTGACAGCGCATTCGGCCACCCCCGCGGCCCCGGCGCCCTTCCACCCGGTAAAACAATGACGAATGCGTTCTCGCCACCGCGCGACACGTTCAACCCCCCGTGCACGTGCACGCGTATCGACAGACGCGCGCGCAAGCGGAAACGCGGACTAACACGGGCCCGGTTACGCTCGAGATCGAGTTGCGGTGTTATCGAGACGGCTTCCTGCCGCTGTTGTACACGGGGACTGGTCCCGAGGCTCACGTGTTTTAGACAAAACGGCCAGATATACCAGTCGCGAGAAAGTTCACGCACGTACAACCTGTTTATCGTTCGTCTTCCCTGTCTACCGCCGACAACGCGAGCTTTTTTCCTTTTATTAACCGATGCCGATGGCGTTGGAGATGTTGGGGACGTGGCTACGAAGTGGCTACCACTTTTTGTCTCTCACGTCGCGACAGGTGTCGCCCTTCGATTACTCTTCCATCACTCTTCGGGGTGATATTGATGCTAGGTGCGCCGATGTAAATTGTTTTAGGGATGATTCTCTATTAGCGATCGGTGGCTGTCGGTTATGCACCTGGAAAATGAATTAGGAACGCGCGGGTAAATTGCGAGATCGCTGCTGTATTACCGGAGCCGATTTCCGTTACGTGTTCTGCGCAAACTGGTCGGACATTGACGGGTCTATAGATAGAGCGACAAGTCACGTAGGACGAAATGAACGTTCGTACACCAATTACTTGTCCTTTCAACCCTAAATCCGCGTTAAACGAGCCTCGAAATCAATATTACACGACAGCCTGTAACTCGCGCTTTAATCAACGATTAATTCAATCTAATAACTCGCCGTCCCGATAATTACGTCCTTCAATCTCCGTTGAATTACGCGAACGAATCTCGAATAAATGTGATCAATGTCCGTCTGCAACTGTGCGACGTTCGTGTGTATAATTCCAGGTACTCCAGCTTGTTCTTTACTCGGAATATGAAGGATAGGAGAAAAAAACAGGGAATGTCCATTTTTAGGGATTCTGCGATGCATAACGATTTTTGCTGGTGACAACTGGGGCCACTGAACTGTCAAATCACGAAGTGTTGCGAAGTAGAAATGTCCACATAGGACAACGTTAAAGACTTGGTGTACTGGTTAAAACCAGGGAATGTCCACCTTCCACTGGAACAAAACAAGGAATGTCCCCAGTCTTCCTACTTGCATTATGTATTTCTAATTAGTGTAAGCTTGTGTTACGTCAGTACTCCCCGGACGTCACTGCGTACACATCCTTGTTTTGGTAATAATAGAAGGGGCCATTTATATCGAGTATTCTTGCAGTGTTCCACTTGAATGATGTCATGAACAATTAAGTTCATCAAACCTTATTTCTTTAACAGATGGACTAAAGTATATATTCCTTTTTATTCACCCCCTAAGGGTTACAATCTCCTTTACATTCACTCCCTCCACTTTTCACATTTTTTTCATGGACTAAAGTATTAAAATTTGATTTCCTCAACAAACCAGTTTTGTGACATTCCTTGTTTTTCCCCTTACCCTTCATATGCTCATTCTTCGTGGTTTTATTGTATCAGATATCAATTGCTGTCATTGGAGCTAGATGGGTTTCAAATGTCACACCACTCGAGTACGTCCCAGGCGTCCTCAGCACTTATACCGCAGCGGCAGGGGTCGCGTTCAATAAGAACGAGGAGCGGGGTTTTCGCGAGCCGCGTATTCCGCCGAGTTCCTCGAGAAGAATGAAAGCGGCCACTGGGTGGGGGAGGAAAAAGTCGTTCGAAATTCCGCGCCATATGCTCAATGGCTCCTCCAGACTGCCCCTTCCAGCCCTCCGCTACCCCCTGAGGAACAGTCTCGGCGTCGGTGGCTCGCTGCAGCCACGGAGAAATTCAAATTTACGCACCGACTGCCCCGGGTGTGTTTTTCGAACTTATGAAAAATGAGTCTAGCCGAGGGTCCAGACTAACCTCCAACCCCGCCCCCCAGTCCTCTCCCCCTCGCCCGAGGGTTTACCTTCTTCGGCCTCCACGCCTTCTCCCTATTCCCTATCGTTTTAATTTCCACTCTTGCCGCGATCTCCAGCCACCGACGGGCGAACCGGATCGCTAATAGTTCCGCAAACGGGTAATTAAAGAATTCGTGACGGACAGACGGAGCGCGCCCGGGCACCGCAACTTTCCGCATTAATTTGGCGGAGGACCTGTCTGCCAGGTTAACGAATTCATATCCCCGCAGTTTTTCACTCCAATCAGAATTCTTCTTAATTAGCCGGAGGAGCTGCGACGCGTAGGAGAAGGGGCACGGATTCGCAAGAAATCTTATTTTATATCTTTCTTATCGAAGTGGTTCTTACTTCGATGCTCTCTTCTTAATCACCCCGCTCGCTTCGAGTTCCATTCTTCCGGTTTTTGTCCGAACCGGAGCGTTGCCCGATCATCCGGCGGAAGGAAACAACGTTGTTAATCGCCTGGCCAGCTTCCGGAATCAAGGAAGGCGAACCCCGGGCGGAGAAACAGCGGGAGCTTCTTCTCCTTGCCCGGCATTACCATATCTTCCACGTATCTCGTCTCATTTTTCTTCCGTTATTGCGGCCGGTCCTTTAACTCGCTTCATTTTTCACTCATCCGCTACGTTGCCCGCAGCTGAGATGAGACGCCGCTTGAATTCGGTCAATTTCGTCAGTAGTTTGCGCGAAACGTTGCCGCGGAATATTCCGCAAAAATATTCGTGCCCCCGGGCTGAAACTTCGACGTAATGCTTCGGGGACGGTTCAGCTTGCAATGAGCGTGCCGCGCGTATGGAATCGTATTTTTTTAGTAGCGCGTTGCTGCGCGGGCGTACAGTCCGCTGGAAAAGGCAACGGTATTAAAGAAAACATGAGAGTTTTCATAACCCTGTGATTTGGCTTCTCAGGAAGAATCGTCCCCCTTTGCAGCTGTATACCACAAACCACTCTGTGTATTTGTGCTGCGCGTATTCTCGCATGGCTGGCTTTATTATGTATAAAGGAAATGGTTGCCAATCTCGAGGAATGAAAATAGAGAACGTTACACGCTGTATTTTTAAACGAGCCTTTCCTATTTACAACGTCACTGGCCAATGGACTGAGATAATCGAAGTTCCCTCCACGATGTCACGAAAATCAAGATGGCCGACCGTGGCGAATAGCAGGCCCTTCGCCTCACGTTTTCACGAGCCTTTTTTGCGAGCCCCGGCGACCGTACCGCGATGAATTATGGCGCATAACCTCGAGAGACGCGGAGGCACGGTGCATATAACCTATATTTCAAGTTCTTACCGCGAAACGTGCACCGGTACAGTTCACGTCGCGGTAACTCGATCCAGCCTGACCTGAACCAACTCTGTAGACGAACATAGGGCTACCAGTATCTTTTGCTGGTCCTTCTTTCCCTTTATTCCATCCTGGATGGTATTGTGGCTCTTACTGGACGTTTTTCATGCATCTGGCGCTCTCTGTATCTTTTTAAACACATTTGTGGATGTATCGATGCGATGAAAGCAGATACGTTGCATCTATGAAGGTGATGGTGGAATTCGCTTTAGCTTCTGTGCTTCTTGGCTTACAGATGTAAAATGAATTCGATGGATCAGGGATCAAGAGTTCTTCCACTTTTCCCTTCTTCACGTTGGAAGCAGGCATGACCCTGTCTCTTTTACTTTCATTAAACTTAACATTAAAAATTTATATAATTTATGTAAGATTGAATTGAGAATTAAATAATTCGATAGATTACATTACAATTTAATTGGAGATTTAAAAATGTATATAATTTATGTAAGATTGAATTGAAAATTAAATAATTCGATAGAGTATATTACAATTTGATTGGAGGTTTAAAATTTTGAAAACTCACTGATTAAAAAATATATATTTGTACAAAAGCAGTAATAGTGATTGAGTTGATAAGTTTTTATTTCTATTTGTGGCGAATAAATATTCTATAATAAAAATATTAATATTAATATTTCCATTGATTTGCAATAAATCACTCATTTCTTATCGCATTTGCATTAAACATCATAACTCAAAAACTCTGAGAAATGAGGCTGCACCCCTCTCGCTGCAAGGACCTCAATTTGGCCACAAAATGGCACGATGCCCAGGCAGCTACTTTGGAGGATTCAATAAGAGGGCCTCGGACAAATTACACGCCGCTCGTCCCTTTTTCCACCTCTATCTCTCTCAGCGAAAGAATTCTTGTAGCTTTGACAAAATTCTAACTGCGGATGCGAGACGTTACTAGAGATTATCCTTTTCTCCCCCTTTCTCTGTTTCCTCCTGCGACCCTTGGGTCCAGGAAAGGAAAGGTCAAGTGCCTCTGCCCTGGGAGGGAAGTCCAGGACAGTCGCTTGCCCTGGCTCGCTCGTTTACGATCGTTTCAAGCCTTAACGAGGCTAATCGCGGACTCGAGGACAAGCCTTGAGATCGTGGACCCCGCGCGCTCGCTTTGAATACCCTCACGCGCCTCGCGTTTGCGTTTACTCCCTCTTGGAGTCCTTGTTCTTGCATATTTATCATTCACCCTGTCTTCTTTCTTCACCGTTTATCGTCGTAAACGATGTTTCCTCGCGTAACAAACGAGTCGCCTGATTACAAGTCCAAAGATAACTTGTCAGTAATTGTCAAGGTCCTCGCTATACGGTGTGTCCTAGAAATACTTGTCTAAAAGGACTTTTACTCTTTTCATCTCCTTTCTTCTAATTGTGCCGGTGATTATGAAAGTGCAGTAAGTTAAAAATGCCCAAGAATTGAGAGTTCTCTTATTTTATGTTACATTGATTTATATTTCAATATTATGAAAGAATTATTAATATAAGCCGCGTAAGTTCGACGTTCATTTCGATACTGGCGTAAGTCATTTGTTCTCTGAAAGTAATTTGTGAGAAAGGAAATAATTACTTATTTATGCATTATGTATTAGCCTTAGATGTGGGGGAAGAAGAAAGAGAAAGAAAGCGCGAAATATACTGAACTATGCTGAAAAGATGTGAAAAATTAGGAGAAATAATGGTAATGGATACATTACCAAAAATGGTAAAGTTGCTAGTGGCAAAATATTTGAAAATAAAAATTACTTTTCTCCGAAAAATGTTTGAATTTATTAAATACTAAAGATCGAAAAACTACGTTCCAGCATTTTTGAATTTGAGAGACATTCAAAGGTTTAAAAAACATATTTTCGTACAAGCTACTCAAAATTTCTCCAATAATGAAAGAACATTTTTTAATACACCCAAACGCAACAACCTAAATATCTCGAAACAAAAAATACGCGACTTACATTACTTTCATAATCACCGTCAGAATTGTAACTCCCATTTCAACTAAATTCGACGGAAACCGATAAAATCAGGTACAAGAGGATTACAATCTCAAGAATGGCCGAAAAAGAAATTTATATACCCGCCATAAACCTGAATCCTATAATTATCTCGAAGAATCTCTTCCTGCTCCTACACGGGTAGCAATTCAATTTTTTCCCATTCCGTGAACTGCCTCCCGAGATGGTGAGATAATTAGTGGATGGGCGATATTTCCTACGGCCGCATTAAAGCCCCGAGGCGAGTTCTTTATCTTTATCGACGCGTCGTAAATGTAAAAGCGCGGGGGGGGGCGCGCGACTCGGATTAAAATTGCGCGATGCGTCCGCGCGGGCACGCGGGACGCCCGCGCGCCGACTGCATACGAGAACGCGGGATTACGAACTGGCGGGTAATTGCCGGTACAACGTTGTTTCTCCGCCGAGTAATTCGATTCTTTTTTCATTATTCAAATTTCGGGCATTTCCGCTTGATCGAATCGTGGCAGAAAAAATATCGCCTGCTGGTCGACCCCCCCTCTGATCGATCATCGCGGCTATTTTTTATTCCCGACTCTCGACTCTTGTCGAATTGCCTCGATATCGCAGACTGAAAACCCGTCCATTTTCCTCGTTCCATTGCCCTTACCCGTGCATGTGAGTACCTTCAAAGTCTACTGCACTTTTCAAAACAGAAATATTCTCGACGTTTTCTTACACGGGCGTAACTAGCATTTTACTGAAGGAGAGGATCAAATTTCATTGAGGGAAGTGCAATAAATAGTGAAATTGGGTGTTGAATTTATGTACGCGGAATTACTTCCCAATTTAATTTATTTTTCTTTTGTAACAAATTAATCTAATTTTGGACGAACGACTAGTATTTGGTTTGCCTGTGGCAGGGGGCACACTCCGCCTTCGTTATGCCTACGTTTCCGAGTAACAAAATAAATTTTTATTCCGCGTGTGGCGCGGAAGTTAAAGGGACTTGCATCCGTTCGACGTGGAGCACCCGTTGTGTGGACCGTGCAGGAGCTCACGTAGAACCGGTACGTGCTCTCGTTGTCTCGATTAAATTGACGGCGGGGGTGTGGGGTTATGCGATTTAGCAGGGGCGCACTATTGATTATTACAGCATTACAAAAATGGGCACGGGGAGGGGTGGGCGTCGCCTCGATAGACCCGTCGCTTTTTATAAACTGTCGTGGCTGATGGCCGGAAAACAAACGGGGAAAAAAGCGGCGGGAGGAACGGGAGCGAATCGAATTAATGCCCAAAGCTGCCGTTTTAAACAGCGAGAGCCCTGCGGTTTTCCAAGCTTGCTTTAATAACGAGAGAATCGTAAATTTTCGAAACCGGCGTCGGGGGCTCACCCTCCTCCGCCTTCTCTCCCGCGTCCCGCCGTATTAAAACCAGCCAAGAAGCCCAGCGTGGCTTTTTATTCCGGCCACAAGAACACCCTCGTGGCTTGAAAAAGGTCTGGCTGGTTCCCCGGCTGATTATTTCGCCGATAATTGCCGAACGATCGCCCCCTCCTTTAACCCCTTCGGAGAATCAATCTCCTGGCCAGCTCGGGGGTAGTTGTGGTCTCGGGGACCGTTATTTCGCGAGCAGGTCCGCAAACGTTGTATTAATGAATCGTTGAAATACTTTTCAAATTGGGCAAGTTATTCTGTTCTTCAAGAGGGTCAGTATTCTTCGGGGGTACATCGGGGAAAGTTTCTGTGCCGGCACAATGGGAACTAGCAGGTCAACAGTTCTCCAGCGCTCGTGTTTCGAGTGTTACTTTGCAGTGCCTCTAACAATCGAAACAATTCCTTGCCTGTTAAAACTCTGCATCGAACCGGTAACTGAAACACCGAAATTGAAGGGGCAAGGTGGAAACAATATGTCGAAAATGGGTGTCGAGCGGGACCAAATAGAATAAAAATTCATCGAGGCCAATAGGGAAAATCCGGCAAAAATGAAAAAGGATTCGAGTAGGAACTCTCGACACCGTGTCATTACGTCATGTTGCGAGGTAGGTTGTTGAAAGTCTACCCCCCATAACTTGAATTCCCATTTCTTTTTTTAACAGCTAGGGTAGTCCACGGCCTCATTGGAATTTTTTTTATGTATTTTTTGTTGCGCTTCAAAAGCCTGCTTTTGTTCCTTACACAAAAGAAGTGTGTATATAAAAGAAATGGCCCCTATGAATCATATTTACAGGGCGCTACGATTTGCAACATAATTTTACACAATTAAGCGTGTACACTTAACAGCGTAAAAAATGACGTTTTTGCGTGAGGTATGAAAATGGCTCCACCTAGTAGTGGCTTCCACTTCCGTTAATTGGAAAACAGACAGACTTCCAAATATTCTCTGATTAAGCCCACATTTAGCGCAGGTGCTAGTTAGCATGTTTGGAACAAAAACATTTTATACTTGAAAAAATGGACCACCCTACTGTATATCCATTTGCAAATTAAAATGGTACACCCCGTACATGTGAGCATGTCACATAGATTTCGCGTGCCGCTCCGTCACGTTCTAATACGAGCATCTAGACTGGCGGCCATGTTTCTCTCGGCACACGGAAGCAGCCAGCGTGTAGATGATTTAAAAATATAATATATTCAACGGTTGACCGCCGTTGAGCCGCTTAACTAGCCAACCGTGGTAGACTTTGAAGCTCGCTCCATTCTGTCTCTACGTCGCCCCGTTTCTCTCTATCCCTTAGAGTTCCTGTTTTTCTTTTCTCTCCCACCCGTTTTTCCTTCGCCAACGTCCACCTAATTGCTGTTTAACTTCGACTTAACGCGACAGTTTTTAAGCCGCTTGCAAAAGGAATTCGTTCCACCGGTCCACTTTCGTCGATATCTTTTCTTTTTTTATATGCCATAGGTAGGTACGAGAGGTGTGCAGTTTAAATTTGCGAATAGTATGTACATATTACTAATTGCACATCGTTTGGAGAATTTTGTCAATATTCCAGCCGCTGGATTATGTAACATATTAAGGGGCCTTAGTACCTTTTTCGCCCCAAATTTAAGCATTCTTTGCGAATTTTTTCTATATGAAAATGAAAAGCTAGAGGGATGGGGTTTGTTGCAAATGAAATATCACTATTTCAAGGTATTAATAGAATTGTTATTAAAAACGAAGCACCCTTCCTCCCCTCGGACAGCCAAACTGTCGAAAATCGATACCTACAATTTGCCACTCCGCCATTTTGTTTTTAATGCGAAGTTTAACGGTCAACGACATCAAAATGTAATAAACTTTGATATCCTAACTTGTTCTTATGTTTCAGATAAGCACAGAAGGCGGAATTTATGGCACCGCAATTCTACTCACTCCGCGAGGGACCAACTTTTAATCCTTTTAAACAGTGATCTTTCATTTGCAACAAAGCCCATCTTTCAAGCTTTTCTGCAGCGACTCCGAAAGCCTTGGGACTCACTCAAGTGAGTCTATCACGAATCCAGCCGCAGCGAAGGACCGAGGAGCAGAATAGAAATAACAAACACTGCACGATATCCACTCGAGCGATCGAGGAAGTGTTGCCGCGCATTAGCCAATCCGGCTTGGCCCGTAAATTTCAAGGAGTCACGCCGACGGTGAAACTTTTCGCCTGAAAAATGTGCAACCGCCGATCTGCAAACACGCGAAAGTTCGATCGCGTTCCGTGTGGCGGCTCGTCAAGGGGCACGCCGAGGAACGAGATCGAATCTCGATGGAGCGATTTCGTTGACGTTTACATCGGGTGTCCGTGACACGTTCGATGACTATTAGGATTTCTGGCGGAACGCTGGCGCTCGTTCGCCGTTCTAAATTGCGCGTTTGCAGGGAGGAAGTTGCGGACAACCCCCCGCGCGCGGTCTAAATCTCTAAACGACGAGCTGGTAACATTATCGAGCAGCCCGCTGTTTCGAGCGGATTGAATTATTCTAGCATGATTTTGGCCATTGCGGTGGTCCTATATGATTTATGGTCGCGAAGTCTGGACGCGAACACAGTCATGGTGGTCTGTTCCGATGGGCGACGCGGCTGCTCCATTTCCCGCTTGCTCTACTATTCTATCTATTGTTTATAAATGCACTCTCGTGTGCGGGGAAGGTCCTGACTATTCAATGGAGCTTTAACAAACATCTGTGAAAAATTAGTTCAGTTGCGATTGGTCATAAAACACTTGAAATGGAGACATCGGTTTTGTGCGAGGGAACTGCTATGCAGAAACATTTCTCTTTGTGTCAGTAAAGCACTATCTCCACCATCCACTAGGCACTAGGCTATGTACGTAGGCTTGGCTGTGCGAATCCATGGTATGGTTTATGGCACTCTTGTCTCATGTAGGTATCTACCTATTATTATAATTCTAATCCCTAGAAATTTGTCTATTCTCATCCCTCCCCATTCTTCTTGACCACTTTCCTTAACTGTCTTATATATCTTGTCTTCTTCTCCTAGATTCGTCTGTCCAACTTCTAGCTTTAAAGGGGGAGCCTTAACTTTCACGCTATATTATTATGTATTTCAAGAAGTGAACAAACATTTTTTTATATAAAAATTAAATGGGTCAATTAATTCTACACGGACGGTTTATCAGTTTCATTACTTAATTATTTGTAATTGGTGATGTATTAAAATAAAGACATTCTTCTGTTTCTTATTATTATACGTGGCTAATTTCCAACAATTCTCCTCACATCTTTCGATCCCCAAGAAACTTTGTAGAATTTTCCGAATAGTCATTTAAAAGCCCAGCTTCGATCGGTAGCATTTTGGCGACCCGCGGATAATTACGCCAGGGCGACAGATTTATAATGGTATCACGCGGCGCGTATCATCGCGACATGCCCGCGCGCGCGCGTGTACCCGCTTACGCGACCACGTCACGGGCGATTTTTTACATCAGCGTGCGGTACCATAAATCAATTAAACAAAAAACCGCGGGGCCTGCGAGTGACAAATTCAGCTGCGACTCGGTCGAACCACCTGGAGCGAATTTGATTCGCGGCAGCGAGCGCGACTGTCGCTGCCCTTTTCTCCTGTTGTCGCGCCGCTCTGCTCCGGTTGCTCGACAAACCCGCCGCCCGTTTTTCGCGCGGATACTTGCGCGGATCCGCGATAGCGAAATGCATGCCTTTGCACGCTCGTCGACAAGCACGGAATTATACGCGTCGCGTGACGCCTGCTGAAATTGGGTAATCCGTAGGTACCGTTAATGCACAGGGTGTTCCTCGAGTAGGGAATATATTGTGGAAGCAGAGTATCTGCAGAGCATCTAAATGCTGGTCCGCTGTGTGTTTCTTTTTCTGTGCTTTGGTAAAGGCGCAGAGGACGCGGAGGAAGCGGAAACAACGCGTTGTTTCAGCAGAAGCTTAATTGCTCGGGGATTCGAGCTTGTTAGACCTGGTGTCCCAGCACTCTTGAGCTCCTCCTTCGGATTATTTCGCTGTCCACTCTCGATTCACGTAACACACGTGCTGACTTTTTCAACAACCCCCAGCTTTCGAGTTTGTATGTCCTCTGCTTCCACTTCGATTCGCATCGTCAGGAGAAACGGCGAGGGTTACGGACAAATTATATCGCAGGGTACATAGGATGACCTGACCAGTGAATGAACACTTAAACTGCATGTCTGTTTAAATTAGTCACACATCGTTACCAATTACAATCGTCATTGGAATAATTCCCTGAATGTTATTACTGTAAGCGAGCTGGTTCATTACTAAAGTTATACATCCCGGAACATAATTCTAGCAATGTTTGATAGTTATAACCTTCATTAAAAGTCTGGCGATTAAATGAAAAGGGGCCAAATGACCAATGAACATAAATTTCTAATGAATGAACGAAGGTATCCCAGTGAATGGGATACCGCTGATAACAGGATAATAACAAAGGTTAGGTTTTCAATGCATTTAAACGATTTTTCTATAAATATTTGTTCATTCTCCAATTGCAATAATATTAGATCATAATTATGTATAGTTGAAATTTGGTTTCTGGAGTGGGTTCACTCTAACAACAGCTATTCATTCATTGGTACTCACTGTTATCTTCCAACCAATGCACGAACACCTAACAAAATCGTCAAATTGTTAGAAAATCTTTATTCATACAGTTACCCAATCTTTTGTCCTTTTTTTCTGACCAAGTCCACCCTCGACTCTCGAGCAAGTGCATAACCCCAAGACTTTACACGGCACACGTATTTATTTACCACTTTTAAAGGGGAGATAAAAGTAGCTGGTCGATAAAAGGGACATGTTCCCTAATAGGGACATTTACCTCCCCATATAGTTCCCTGTCTATTCGCTAACGCGTCCTCGAGGCTCGCAACAGTCGAATATCTCCGTATATCCGTCGAACGTATTTATCGTTACCCGGTCTCTCCCCAGTTTCAAATTGTTTCGCTTTATTCTTCATTAAGGAGCATTTTTTATCGAAACGGGCCACGAAAGGCAGCCAGGAGGGGGCCTCGTTCTCCAAGAACATTACGCTTCCCGAGGGATTCATTCCTCCCTCTTCCTTTCTCTACCTCCCTCCGCTCTCTATCCCTCTATTCCACTCGTTCACGATCAATTCCAGACTTTGCTTCTTACCCTCCTGTAACTTCGAATTGGCCGGAATCGTGCTCGTTATATCCGATGTCGTGAGTGCACTTACACCGCCGCCGCTTACAATCGTTTCACTCATCCAGTTGATGATTTTGCTTCCGGACCTCTTACAACTTCGAGCCATCCCGCAGGAATTCTCTGCCGCCACTTATTACGCTTAGTGGATCCCTATCAATCTAACTTCAAAATGGAATTTCGGGGATTGCTCCCGCCTCTGTACTCCCGGGCCATTAGGGCCCCCAGCCCGTCGCCAAAAATTCTTCCATTAATTACATTCCTCGCGATCTATTCACCCACTTAAAACACTACCACCTGCTCAATATTCGTAAATAAACACTGTCCATCAAATTTGCACCCCCAACTCACTGAGCTCCATCGACAGACCCAGAGACACTCCGGAGCGATCGCTCGCAATAAAACGAGTGCTCCCGTTCGCCGTATCAAGCTCCACTTCTTCGAACTACGTAAACACAGCGCTGCTTAACCCTCCACTTTCGGTCCCAGTGGTGATCGCCGAAATCACGACGTCATAATCCGCGCAGTTTCGTCGCCTGTAACCGACCACCGACATCCCGTAAAACTAGCACCCGTCGGCTGGCTACAGTGGCCGCGCGATAACGATAAAGACCGCAGGGCGATTAACTTAACCGCGACGCGGCGTACATTTATCGCCATTCGTAACGACGCGTCCGCGACTAATCTCCCTTCTTCCGTTCCCCCATGAGTGGCCGACCCGTGGAGATTTCCTTCGGGGTGCGCCTCGTCGCGAAACCGTACCTTCGACATTGCGAATCGCGCTCCTCCACGGAATACCAATGCCGTCGTCCCGCTCGGTGGTCATAAAAGTTTAGACGAGGAAACACCCCCCGATGGGCGAGCGAGCGGGTGGCTGATCGAGCGGGGCGGAAGAAGCGCTCTAGGTAAGAAAAAAGATGGATGGTCCACTTTATTGCACCGTCGGATATTGTACAGCTTATGGCTGCAGGCTCGAGGGGAGGGGTGGGTGGAATTTTCTCTGGGAAAACGAATGATCTATCGCCCGGCGCACGGCCACCGAACGAATTTTTGGTGGCTCGGAGCTTCCGGCCGGAAAATCGCCGGTGATGCGAACTACCCGCGGAAACTTTCGATCCCCCGGACAGGTTTAAGCTCGAATTCCGCTCGATCGATTGGAAGCCGCGGCGCGAACTTTCCCGCCGATTCTGGGAACGATTATAATTTTATAATCTAACGGACGGGGCTCTGGGCGTTAAACTTGGAACTTCCAAGTCACGGGACTTCGGGTTCCCATCGATCGCTCGGAAATCCGGCGAGCACCGCCCAGCTACGTCCGATGGAAGTTTTAATTCTTATTCCTGGTCGCGAAATTATTTCACTTGAAAAATGAGCACACGTCGCAGGGGCTGCCGCGGAGAGTGGTAAGTTCAGGGAACCACGAAGGGAACTTATAAGTTCCTTTGCTCGAGTCTTGTACGAGATGAAGGTAAATGTTTCACTTTTTCAATTTCGTCGCGGGAAGGAGTAAGCTTGGGTGTAAGGATCGTTAGAAATTTCTTGATGAAATGTTAGGGGGTGTGGGATGCTTGTTAGTGACGGATTCGTCAGCTTTGGGAGGACTTGTAGAATGTGGCGTGTTTCATTGAAGGCAGAGGATAATTAGACATGCAGTTGAAGGGTGATGCAGAATGTATGAGTAGTTAGAGAAAACCAGCTTCTGGGTTCACAGAGACGCTCTAAGACCTCTGATCGTGTGTGCTTCGGTGTGGGCTTAAGATCTGTCAGTTGCCAGTGCTATTGAGAATAGCAGCGACTCTATCTATGCGTCTTCGACTAAATGTACGAAAACACTGTGTGTCTATTTATGTATTGACGGTTGTTAGACGTTGCAAGCAGGGTATTCGTAGAGAAAAGGAAGGGGAAAGCTTAACCTTTTAGAGCCGACCCTTTGAAAGTGGAATACATTCGCTGTTTGCACCAGATTAGTACATGTTTAGAGTAGTTTTATTCATTGAAGAAAGATGGACCTACCTGAACCCTGTATTCATTTGGTTTATGCATTTTAACCTCTGAAAAAATATAAAAACTCAGACCATTTTTAAGGATAAAAAACAGGATATTTTTCCTTCAACGGGATCGAGGTGCCGGCGGTAAAGGGTTAGTGAACCTGCTACTGACCTAACACAGCTACTTTTGTACCGACTTTCTCCCCTGGCCGTGTCTATATTAACAAAAGTTGACACCATTCAGTCATCATCCCCACAAACTTCATCCCTAATGGCGATTAATCGGCCCAAGTAGCACAGGCCCCCCGAAAATTGGAAAGCACACTTTCCGATCGAATATTCCCAGGCTTGAGCTTAGCTGCAAGCATGTGGATAGAAGGAAGCGAGGAGATCGAGAAGGAGAGCGACCGACCACTGGATCAAACCGAATCCAATAACTCCCGCGGGATTACTGCTCCGACCCTTGGGAACCGACCGTTCCCCCGAGGATGTGAAAGTTGCGGCGAAGGGAACATTGGGGAGAAGAGAAGTAAGCAGGAGGAACGGGGTGGAAAAGGTGTTAGGATAGGGGAGGTGGTTTGGAAAGGTGGATCGTCACAGAGGTAGGACACTTCATCGGGGCTGAGCAATCGTGTATCGCAGTCTGCATTTGTATGAGGCTCAGGGGATGAACCTGCCTGAGGTGACTACTCGAAGAGAGCATAGCTAAGACAAAGAGATATGTACAGTGAATGGGGAAGTTGCAACCGTTTTCTACCCGTGACGCCACCGGCACATGTGCCACTTGTCATCAGTGTCTTAGTTGTATTTAAATTATTTTATTTTACTTCTTAATTTCTATTTCTATAATAAGTGCATGTATCTATAATTATTATCGTTATTAGTATTAGTTATTATTAATTACGTAGATATAAATAATAAATTTGCATCCATTAGGTTATAAAGCCGTCAAACCTGATAAAAAAAGATATTAGAAGTCAAGTTTAGCATAAAAAATTTAAAACATTTTATAATATTTTATAATTTTCTTCTTTTATTGTCATTTTCATTTTGAAAGCAACAGTCAGCAAAGGTACATGCGCTAGTGGCGCCCTCTGCGCTGAGCTTTGGCCACGCTCGGGCCTCGCGGTGAACATACAACTAGTAGCGGACACTATTCCGAGCAGTCATTCATCAACATTTTGGATTAAAGAATTCCTAAAAAATAGTAAGCCCTACCGAAATTTTGTTTAAATAATATTAAAAGAGCATTCAATTCCCCACAATTTCACTATATATAATTTCTTCGTGCTTCCAACCATTTTTTAGATAACTGCGTTTCAATATAGGGAGGTCCGCACTGTGCGCGTATTGTAGGCCCGTAGAGGTGGCGTATCGCATATATCGCGTAGGCACGTAAAAGACGAAGCGAAACGAAGTATTGTGCTTTCTCTCTTTCGTAGCCGATAGTAACCACGTGCTGACTCTTTCGCTCCGTCTAGCTCGTTCTGAAGTTCTCTCACTTTCGACCAAAGGAATTCAAGAAACGGTGGGATAGCAACCGCGCATACAACGCGTAGTCGGAACGCGCTTATAGCGAGAATTCACTGTCGTAACATTATAAATTCTTCAGCATTACTCACACTTTTTATTTTTATATTCCTTTATTTTCTAAATTAAACGAGGTCACACAGCCACGTACCTATATACTTAATCTCCCGATGCTCGCCTGTCGAATGCAATCGACGTCATTTTTACCTAACGAAGGGAAAGTTGAGGATCGACAAAGTGTCGTGTGCACAAAAGGAAGAGGCTCCGAGGATGAAGCCCGTTTAAGCCGAGAATTACAACGGGGTACCGCAGAAGGTCGGTTAAAAAAAGAATGATTCAGTGCGCGGTGATGGCGACACACCTCGAACCACGGCAACGGACGCAAAAACAAAACGAAAAACAAACGAAGAAAGGGCAAACAGAGCCGCGATACCAAACCGCACGAGCCATCGTCGAAACGATGAAACAAAATATTTGTGCGGTTTCAACGATTTTCGTGATGCGCTTCGCCAGCTCCCTACAAATTCAATTTCTCCGAGGAAGATTCGTTTACCACCCGTGTTGCATAACACCGACACAGGCCATGTGCACAGGCCACCGTGTACAATCGCGCCCGGCGTGTGTGTTGCGCGCGCGCGCGTTACTATCGGTCGAAGGTAGTAAAGGTAGCCGTTGCAGCCAACGATAGAGGTATATAACTTATAAGTCGTTCCGTGGGATTTTGACAAATCGCCGAGGCTACGGCTGCCCGCTTTTCCTTTTCGTTTTCCTTCCTTTCGTTTCTTCGATTGCGCGGGATGCTAGCGATGGAGTCGAACAGGAGTCGAGCAGTAACACCACTTTCTCTTTACTTCGTTTTTGCACTAATTTTGGGGATCGCCCTTAAATTACCTACGGCTCTTTTGGGGGTCGCGAATTTCTTAAGATGTTCTTACAAGGGGGAGGGTAGTCAGGTAACGTCTTACGTAATATTCTCTAACCTAATTTTCAATAAATACAAATTCTGCGATTAATGTTCCAGAAAAGTAATTTTAGTTTAAATTTTTGGAAACCGAGTTAAATGAATTGTATAAACCTTTAGAAGAATTTTAACAACTGCAAAAATGCAATGTAAAAAATATTAGGGATGGAATATAAAATCTTACGAATTCATATACTGGGGGAGACCAAATTAAGTGAAACATTAAGTGAAACAAAGAGTTTACTGACTTAGACTACTCCCGTATCAGTAATTCAAAGGCTCGATTATTAAAAGACACATGCTCCTGAAAAGTTAGCAGGTGTCACAGGCAGACGACAGCTGTGGCTCATGAAAAATAGAGAAACGTTTCCCCTCTGATTGCGCGTCGGGGAATAAGTAGGAAATTGCGGAGAAGGTATCGGTCTATCCCATCGCTGCGGGGTTTCCTTTCCAGCAAAACAGAGAAACATTTCGCGTGGAAATCGATCGAAAATTGCTGGAGAAGGATCGGTCAAGCCCCTTTTCCAGCCGGGTCTGCCGGGTAACAATGTTGGCGCACTAAATCCTCGTGCCACGGCGAACTTTTCCACGGAGTTCGAGTTCTCCGAGGTTTATCGGCGTCGGGGGCAGTTCCCACCAACCACAGTTTTTCTCTCGGTGTTTCTCTTTCCCTTGGACCCAGTCTCTCCCCCTCGGACCCGATAAAATTCGAGGGTCACGCAAATCGAGCGTAACCGGGGAACCCACTGCTCTATGGCCCTCGAATACTTAGTTCTTTGCGGAAGTCGATATTGCCGGCGGTGTGTCGGTGACTTTCTAACAATCGTCCAAGTCGAAAGTAACGAGGAGTAGTGTACTATAACGATTGCTTTCCTTCTTATTGGTAGAAATAGCGGACGGCACCTCTAATCAATGAGCATTCTCCTTGGGTCTATAGCAAGGACCCTTGAGAACCTAATGAACCCTCGATTGATGCTACATTCAAGTTTCAATTGTCCATCGGCAGGATTATACTAGCATCTGTGGACCTGCCATCCCTATGAGGCCCCAATGGAAATCTTTTCCCCACAACCACTCAGTACCACTTTAAATTCACTTTAGACTAGGGCTGTTACGAATATTCAAATATTCTACCTAAGTATTCGAATATTCGAACACCAGAGAATTCGAATTTGGGATTCGATGATTTGATGATTCGAATGCCAGAGAATTCAAATTTGAGATTCATATACCAGAGAATTCGATTTTGAGATTCGACTACCAGAGAATTTGAATTTGAGTTTAGAATACCACAGGATTATTCGAAGAAAATATTCGTATTCAAAATTATTCGAATATTTACCGCTCCACTTTAGACCACATAAACCATCGAACCTTATATTTGCTTATTAACCCTTTATTTCTACGCTTTTCCATTGTACGCTTTCTCATGGTTTCACATTAGCTACTGCCATAATAAACAGAATCCAAGAAGCGATGCTCACACAAGAATGAACGAATTTCAAAGGACCTCGCGAATTTGTCAAATACGACAAAGAATGTTTCACTGCCCGACGTACCTACGCGCCGCTGGGTGAATCGACGAGGGTAGTTTACGGATCGAGTAAATCGTCGAAGCGGGAGAACAAAGAATGCCAATTGTACTCACTGACTAAGGTGAGGAAGGGTATGCTGTGCTGCTGGAAATGGGGCGGGCTGCAAGCTTCTTCCGGCCTCGAAACGGCGCTTCCGGTCTGCACTTCTCCCACGTTGCCGTCCCTTCGGTAGAATGTCATGCACATGAAACCGCTCCGACTGAAAACAGAAGGACGCGAGGGTGAAAGACCCTCTTTCGTCCCGAAACACTGGCGAAACGTTCGCGCGAATAACAACCGCGCTTGTTTACGCCAACAATGCGCGCCGTTCTCGCGCGTGTCCGGTCCGCCCCGCTTCTCAAAACACTTTATTATCGACGCCGTCTTCGTCGTTTTGCGGCGCGCGCGCGCGCCTGTGCGACACAGGGATGTTTCGAAAAATTGCGACAACGGTAAAATTGGCCCGCTGAAGCGGAAGAACCCGTGTTCGCGTTAGTACCAGCGAGGGGCCATTTGTGCAGAGTTCTCTTCACGCGAAAATATCACCCCTTTCAGCGTACGGTAATTTCCGCCCTTCCTTCTTTTTTCGTAACGAAACTTTACCACCAGGTTCTGTACGAAACTGAGGGGAGAAAATTGTCTGTAGACATTTGGAGGCATCTTGTGCCAGTGACAAAAAGTATCGCGCTAAGGTAAGTACTTACCATCCGACGGTGAAATGCGCCACCATCTTGGTCATGATCGCCTGCGCGTTGTTCGTTTGCTTGATGCTGTTGCAGAGGATCTTCATGTCCTGGTCCTCTTGCCCCGGTACGTATTGGCCTTCCACAGGGCCGTTGTCGAACCTCGAGGAGCTAGTATTGGACCTGGTCACGTGCAGGGAAGCGTTCCGCGGGTGGAACGTGTAAGATCTGGTCAGGTCGAGGGTGTGCCAGGTCAGTCCACCGGCGGAATGGCCGGTCAACCAATTGGGGAATGAGCACTGGCCAGGCGGCGAGACTGAAAGCGCACAGGAACCAATTTATTTAACGCTGATTGAACTGCCTCTGTACCCCCCCTGGCCCCCGCAGTGGACTGGGTCCACGAACCTCTCGCCTCCGCGTTAAGCGGGACCCGCTTCTACGCTTTTAAAACGTATTTAGAGGACGGGGACTTCGTAATTCCTGATTGCCAGCTCGGCCAGCTTTTTACTCGTATCTCACGGTTCGTTTCCCCGGCGCGATGGAATATTTGAGGACACCGGGCGGGCGGCAGCTGGGACAATCCGGTCGACTTTCGTAATTGCCGATTTAATTCTGTTTAATCGTCTGTTCGATCGCCGCCTTCCCCCTGTGCACCGTGGCGTATTCGTCTCGCGCCGCGGGTGCACTAGGTGGTTTTTCAAAGAGATTACCGTCGCGAATGATAGCGGGGACGTTTACTCGACCGCCGATGAATTCTCCAACGAAATGGACAGGGAAGGGGGAGCGAAGGGGTTGGCGAGGCAAGGTCCAAAAATTTCGCTGCCGCCCCGCTAGGCCCCGGCCCCATAAAGTCCTCGACGTTCCGGAACGACAGCCGATAAAACGTCGACGTAGGTATTCGACGGTGAAACAGAATCGTTCGAGTATCTCGGCAGTCCACCAGAGTCGCCCTTCCCTCTCCGTCCCACCCTCTCTCGCTTCGCCGCCTCTCCGGCGTGTTCCGCTTCCGGTCCAAGGGTGTAAAATCCGGTCGTGAGAAGGAGCCACTTCGATAGTGTCGGGCACCGGGGAAAGGGTTGAGGAAAATGGATAACAAAGAGGGGCCGAGGGAGAGGCCGTCGGCCAGAGGAGCCGGAGGGGGTGTAGGCTGATAGATAGATAGGCGGAAAGAGAGCACGAGGCGGAGGGTTGAGCTAGGGAAAGACAAAGAGGGGAGACGGGAAGGGGGAAGGAGGGACAAGGGTGTAAAGGATGGTAACTCTGTAACAATGAAAGGGTAAAATGCAGGGTGTAAAAAATATACTGGGGAAGATGGGGAAACGGGGGGGCGGGAAGTGAGAAGTGGAAGAAAAAAGCGAAGAAATATTATGATAGAAAGAGGTGGGAGGAGGTGGACGGAGGAATGGAAGGAATGGAGGATTGACAGAGTGTAGAGGCTCGGCCAGTTTTATGGCACGTAAAAGCATTGTTGCACGGCCTCGGAAAGAATGGGAATAATTCAGCGGCTCCATCGATAAGTCCACGACGGGGACGAGCGAGATACAAATTCCGTGATCGTAAAAATCGAATGGCATTTCCCTTGTTTCACTTGCTGTCGTCCTTTATCCTTTCGTGGTATCAAGCCGCGCGCCACCCCTTTCTTTCCGTTCTCCGCTCTGAGTTGATTTTTTCTCTCTCTCTTTCTCCTTCCCTCCCCCCCTCTCTCTCTCTCTCTCTCTCTCTCTCTGTGTCTCTTCGATTTCGCACGTACCTGTCCCAACCCTCGAGCCCCGTCGCCCGTTCCGTTATTTTTCCCATTCCCTGGCCCGCGTGTATTGCCAATCTGCATTTTAACGATACCGATAAAATCTGACGGAAAGTTGAATTTGTAACTCCCTCCGATCTGCTGGCTTGCAAACGATGCAGTTCGCGCATCGAAGGAGATCCGTCGCGGTGTTGCGATTGATTTCTAATATTCATGCTCGCCGGACTTGCGTCGACGGAAGCCCGATTCGTCGATAACGAAGCCGCGACGTCAATGGGTTCGTTCGGAACGCGCAAACGGTTCGATTTCATTTCGACCGCGTTTTAATGAAACGAACGACTATCTCCCTGTGTGTAATTTCAAGTCCAACTTGCTGCCGATCGTAACCACGGGAGGGCCTCTCGACTGTGCCGCTCTCTCGCAAGTTCTCCCTCGTCTACTTCTTTATATATGGAGGTATACATATATACAAGTTTCGTCCTATCTCCTAACATCCCAGCGTCTAAGGCAGGGCTAAGGATGAGTTCACTAGCAGGCCCGAAACGAAACTTCCTTTTCCTTCCTTCGATCCTTACCCTTCAATCATTCTCAATCCCTGCTAAAACTTCGTTCAGATTAGTCAAGTCGCTCGAATATAAATAACTTGACATCAAGTCGTTTGAATTCAAATATACCTCGACTTCAATTCGCTTGAATTAAAGTAGCTTGAAACTTCGTTACCTATGTGAACTTATTATTTACTGGACTAAAAATATCTCTTTCAGGTTTTTTCAAGTTTCAACCGAAGTAGAGATTCCTTCGACCTTACTTGCCTCGAAATACAACTTGACTTATCCGAACGAGGCTTCACGCCCGTCGGATGGGGAGCGAGCTTTTTCATTCTCCACCCGGCGATGTCCAAATATTATGAAACACGGCGCGCGGCCAGAAACTTCGCAACACGTTCACTCGATTAACGTTCAGCTTGGCCAGCGTAATTGCCTATCGGAGGGGGCGGGTCCCGTGCCACGGAACGTCGGGAGACTCGGCGTTCCAAGACATCTTCTCCCCTTGCGCTTCCGGCCTCCCCGCCTTCCCGCTGGTTAAACCGCACGTTTCGAGCAGTTATGAGAACGCAGTCGAGTAATTTTCCCGGGGTATTGACTCTGCCGGTAGAAGAGTCCAGGCTAATTGAACAAACTTTCGAGCCGGCCCGGTGGATGCAGTTAAAGGTACTCAGCCGACGGCCAGAGGGGTGCCGGGACAGAGAGAGAGAGAGGGCGAGCAGCCGCTGGAGAAAGAGGGGAAAAGATTTAATGTTAATCCATTTTCCGGGCTGCTTCTCGGGGTTGCTCTCTTCCTATTCCAGCCGCGCCGTTTCCGCAAGAAGGATCGAGATATTAACGACGCGGATGCTCGCGGGGGGCGCACGCCTCCTCCCCGAGGCAGCCCCCTTGTCTCGCCGCCCTTCTCCGCTTGCTTTTCCAGCCGACAGTTTTATCCGCGTGTCGGCGACTCTCGCTCGACTTAAAGCGATTCGCTGAAGAAAGTGCCGTGCGGCCCTCGCAGCAGTTTCAACCAAGAGCGAGAGAGAGCGAGAGAGAGAGAGAGATCCTGGGAATCCACTGAAGTGAAATCCGTTAACGAAGTTTGCCCGTGAAACTGTACGCGGCAAGATACGGGCTTGCAAACTCTCGGAGGAAAGGGGAGGGCTACGGGGCAAGGGAAAAAGAATAGAACACGGGGGGTGGAAAAAGGAAACTGTAACGGCGAGTGGAGTAGCGTGCAAATATTCCTCCTTCGCGCTACGGGACCGCCATTTTGACGCGTTCAGTTAATGACACTGGGGGAGAGAGGAAGAGGTGAATTTTTCACGCTGTGATTTCGCACGAGACGGGCGCTTTTCTCTTTTCTCGCGGGCTCTGCGCCTAGCGTAACGCAACACCTGACCTTATTTCCAACTACTCGACTACGAAGCCCTACCCCTGATCGTTGAATTTTCAACGGTACTATGTTAATGAATGTACGTGTAAGCGAGTTTTGGACGTGAAACGTTCCCGTAGGCGATGGATCGCAGCGGTGGTAAATCCCGGGAGTATTTAGATTCACAGAGGTGCATGTAATTTTACGAACACATCAAGTGCGCCATTGAAATCAGCTGGCTTCGCTGGTCTGTCTAAACTTCTGTTTTCTGGACATCCGTGGCTTTCCGTGTAGGTAGTGTAAAAGCAACTAGTATTAATAGCTTCGATGCTAGAGCCTCGTTCTCATTAGTCCAGTTACTTGACTTCAGGTCACGTCGCATGAATTCAAATAACTTGGAGGAATTCGTCATTACTCCATCTATTCTTAGTCATTATTTTATGATTATAAGCTCACTTTTCAAAAACAATAGGCAGTCAGTCTACTTCAAGTGACTTCAACTTCACACTTGTATGTACGTTCACAGTATTCAACCTATATTTCACGGCAAGTCAAAGTTGAAAGACTATACTTCGCCTGAAATATGAAAGAAACTTGAAACGATATTTCCAGTCAATTGAATAACAGATTCATATTGGTAAAGTAGCTTCAAGTTACTTGAAGTCAAGTAATGTAGCGTCTAAGAGTTACTAGCGTTAATGGTTCTTATAGTTTTCTCCCAAATTATAGGTCATCGAGAAGCGTTGCTCGTTTATTAAATAATTATTAGTTGCCAAAGAAAACTTAATTAAGAAGGCAATGTATTTTATTACTTTATTATGATCGAATATCAGTTTCTTATCTAATGAATATTGTTAAGTTGAAGTTTGGGAATTCAATTTATTGTAACTTAACAAAAATTAAAAATTGGCACTATAACAGCCAAAGTAACTTAATTAATGAGAAAGAAGCTCAACAGTACTATTTCAAGTTGCATCATCGTTAAAAATATCACCCTCCATTCTAAACATCTCACTCAATTCTTTGCTCTTCTTAATGATCTTCCCTATCCAGGCAACACGAGTTTATCACACAATATTTTTACCTTTCATGAGGGTCATGGTACGAGATCCCTCCATGGGACTGGACAGTCCGTTGCAAGTGGCGTCGCCGCTCTGGGCCACCCGGTATATCTCGGCCGCGCCCTCGGGCACTGGTCCGCTCTGTAAACCGACATCGTGATCCATGGCCCCCATGCCCATGGCAGCTCTGTGCAGATTACCCTGCACTGTCTGGCCAGCCTTCTCGTAGACGAAGCATCGGTATCGATCTTCGTTACTGGACGCGTGTCCGTGATGTAAACGGCCGACCAGGTAGCGGCTGCTTCCCTCCTTCCAGGTGGCCAGGCATTCCAGCTCCTCCACTGAAACCGACAAAACCCCATTTCTTAGTAACAATAACAGAGGGCCAACGTAGCCCGACTCGATTATCAGCCACTAGCACGCACAGCAGTTATTAGGAACTCGTTTTTCTGTTAACTTCGATCTTCGAGGGTGAGAGACATGGTTCATTCGCGTGTGCAGATCTACGCGCAGAGTCACAATAAAATCGATATGCCTTAACTGTTTATAGGTCAAGATAGAAGTCTTGAGCGCATTCCTATCTAAACACGAATGTATGTCAGAAACGCTGTGCACCCCGAATGAATTTACCGATGCACAGTGGATCGGTAAAAGTTGGAGAAGCTCCGATACCATCGCGCTCGATCTTCCTCTCGTTTGAAGCAAGAAAACCGTTTCGTTCGGTGTTCATCGAGAGGTAACCGCCGCCTTAGGGTTCGCCTCGACAGATGGTAGACGCGGAAAGACGCGCTCCCGCGATCCTCGCGTCTATCGGGCGGGATCAAATTCGACGCAGGAACTCGGAGGAACGAGGCTGAGCCGGCATGCGGAGGAATCAGCGGCGCGGTGACGAGCAAAAGAGCACACCGGGGCTCCTAGGAACGAGCTTTTTTCCTTCGGATCCTCGCAAATTGCTCGCGGCGTCCTCTCGCCTCTGAGGATCGCGGGGATCAAAAAAGGAAGCCGTCTGTGACGGCAGGGAACGAGGGGCACGAGGCAGAAGCGAGCGGGGAACCAGGACAAGGATAAAGAAGCAGAAGGGTGGCGGGCTGGGAAGGAAGAAGCGACAGGAAAAAGAGGTAGCCGACTTTTCCGCGAGATGTGATTTAGATACGCGCCTCCCCGGGATCCCGGCTTCTGCTTCTTTGGGAAGCTTCGCGGCTAGGACGTTGCTTAAGGGCGAAGGAAGAGGGTGTCTGCCGCGGCAGTTCCGTCGATAACATCGACCTCTTTATTCGCGCCCTTTCAGGGCCGCATCCGGCGCCAGCGGACCGATAATTGTTGGTTTCTTCGCGTCGACGCGACGGCCCTCCTTTGCGGGGACCAGCGGAGGACAGCCGAGGAATCGGGCTATCGTTTTTCACGCGGAAATCTCGCTCTCTGATGCCCTTCCTGCTTCCGGCCAGTCGATCGGACTCTCAGCTTTTTCCACCAAGCTCCTATCTTTTTCCCTGCTCCTTCAATGGCTTCATTTCAACAGGGCTGCGCTCATGGAGTGCCTTTCGCGGCGGATACTCTCGCTCATTGCTGGAACGACGACAGAGCGCGACGAAAGAAGGGTGGAGAGTAATCGAGGACATCTTCGTTGTGGCTTTCCTGTGGTTGATACCACAAAAGGGTAGGTATTCGGTAGAACAGAGAACACCTACTGTAATTGAGGACCCTGCAGCGAGAAGGGTGCCGCTCCATTTTTGACAGCTTTTGAGTTACGACGTGTAATACACGTAAAAAAAATTCTACATCGTTTGGTGGACGTTTGATGCAAATCCGATAACAATGACCGATTTATTGCTAGTTTTGAACCTGCACCCATTACCCTGCTGCAAGTCAGGGGTAGCTACAGGCTTGACAAATTCGCCGAAAATAGAAATAGAAGCTTATCAGCCTTTTAGTGGCCTCTTTTCAATGTTAAGTCAAAGCAATAATTCAATTAACAGTTTTCTCTAATTGGGTATATGATGTACCAAATAGCCAAACTCTGTTAATTATTTAACGTGCAAAGTCATTTATAATTATTAGGTCACTGTCAGGCGATGTTAAGTGTACGGAAATATCTTTCTTTACTACATCTACTTGCTCTACTGTCAGTGTTGTGTTCTGCTTTATATTTGATAAGGCCATTAGGGAGTTTGCCATTACGAGCTTTTGAAACCGGGCGAAATAGTTACTGCGGAATGCCATAGCCAATAGTTAATGCGTTTAAAGGCAGCATTGAATAAAAGAGGCCTCGAGTGAGAAGCAATCGCTAGAAAGGTCTTCTACTCCATGACAATGCGAGGCTACATGTTGCGGCCGTAACACGGGGAACTCTACTTCGATTGAAGTGGGAAGTCCTACTTCACCCGGCACTATAGTCCAGACATCGCTCCTCCCGACTACCACTTGTTTAGATCGATGCGTGATAGACAATCCGGTACAAGCTTCAATAATGTGGAAAAGATTCAAAATTGGGTCGAAGTCCCTTTTTCGTCGAGAGATTCAAATTTTACCAGAAAAATAGCAAAAAATAGATAGCTTTAAAACAAGCGAAGGACCTTTCGTACCGACCCGATAAAAAGAAAAGGTCGAACGCAACGACCAGGTGCCCCCACATTTTGTTTCAGCCTGTACAAAGCGCGCGAATGTATCGTTGACAAAGGCAACAGGAAAGGGTGACACTCGACAGAAAGGGGGCAGCCCGATATCGGTCCACCCGCCGCTATTTTTCACCGTTCTTTTTTGTTTTTACGTTTTTACATCGAAGCTTGATTCGATTTAACGTCGACGCGTTCATAGCCCTGCCCGTTTTCGGGCAAATGTCCGTCAAAGTGAAAACAATTCCGGTCGACTGTAACCGGCGAGACGTATCTTTGGCACCCCTGCGGAAGGGGTCGACCCGATCACGCGAAGAATTTTCAAAAATCAAATCGCCGCGCGGTCGCCGCGTCCGCCCTTTGTGCGCCCCGCGCCATTTCGATTACACTTTGCACCGATGATTGGGGATGAAACGCGGTTAACGTTGCGAGCGGCGTTCTCTATTTCCCCCGCGACTCGTGGCTTCCCACCCCTGGCGAGCAAGCCGTTCCAACTGTTCCCCGAAATTCGTTAAGGGATCCAGGTTTCAGCAGCTCCGGGGCGTTCCTTAATCGGCGACGATCAAGGAATGGCCGAAGACGATGAGCCGTGAAACTTTGCCTCTTCGTTCGCCGGGCCATTATGATTGCGCCCTCGTGCGCGAGAGGGGAGGAGCCCTTCGAAAATAGGGAAACTGTCCTCGCGGCCGGGACTCCGATCGAAACTCCCCGCGCCGCTGAATCCGGGACAGAAGTTTAACGAAGTCCAAATGGGGCAAAACGACTCGGCGGTTTTGCGAGTCGGAGACCTTCGTTAGGGGGGATTCTCGGGTCGTCCAAGCATTTAACCCCTGCGCCCCTTTCACTTGAACCGCGCGCAGGGCGCTGCATGGATTACGGAGCGTCCGAAAAGGGTGGGACGTTTTAGTTTACAAATTCCTCTGTGTATCTGCGTCTCTGCGTTTCCCAAACGCCATCGAATCGATAATCTCGACGTCTTCGATTTCTCCGCGAGTCATCCTTGATAGGGTCGACACGTTGGCCATTTATCCTTTTCCCCGGCCGCTCTTCCGTTTAATTTTCCACCGCAGAAATCGTTACCCACGCGAGTCCCTTATCGGATGTGCGTCTAATGGCAAACGTCGTCCCCCATCCCCGGAAATCGAGCTCGCCCCTGTCCCAGGGCCACGACTAACGAATGCACCAGCGAAAATCACCTCTAATCGCGGCGCCATCCCCTGACCCTTTCAACCATTCGTCGAGCGTAGGGGTGACCAACGCATGGTTGAAAGTTTCGAGTGCCTCTTTCGAGTTTCCCCCAACGTAGTTAGTTTTGACACGTGGCGCGTTGGAATTAAATAACAAAAGGCAGAATTTGGGGAATTAAGGGGAGTGGCAGTCGAATCGCTCGAAAATCAAGATTTTTTTTGAGAATTAATTACAAGGAGATGAAAGTGGTTACCTCACATTGAAAATGGAAAAATTGAAAGAACTTTTTTCGCGATTTTCTCGAAATGATGTTTTTACAATCTGCGTGCAGCATAACTTCTACAATTTTCATTCGACTCGCTTGAAAATTTTAGAGGATCTTTTCAATTTATCGATCTAAAGAAATATGTAGCGGTTTTGCGATATATTAAAAACTAACCTTGCTACGGACACTATTATACTCAATTCTTAGATACATAATGATATTATTTTTTCAAAAGTTCATAATTTTCACAAAAAAACATATTTTAAAAAATCCCTACATATTTCTTTAACATATATCGTGCAGAAAATGAAAACGTTGCATTTATTGTTCTAGGTCCAACTGCTTTGCAGTTATCTGGCGCACCAATTTGGCGTGCCCAAAAAAGAATATTATTGTTATACAAGATTCCACATTTTCTTTATCATTTCCTCAAAAAAAAGTCTTAAAGACAGCTGCTTTTTTGCGCTCCAAAGTGACGTAAAACTGTAAAACTTTAATTTTCAAAAAATACTTGATCTTCGAGCGATTTGACTGCCTACTTACTTAGTAATGTGTTTCACAGAAATGTAATCCTCAAACTCTTTTAAAAGCTCTAAAAACACAATTCTGAAGCATAGAGGTCTGCTAAAAGATCTTTTAAAAGCCTTATCTTAATCCTATTCAACCCGAGCCGCAGAAATTCGAAGGGTACTCACCTGCGCTTTCAGAGGCAGGTATGTCGGGGCACGCCTGGTATCTGAACAGCAATCTGCTGTCGTCGGTGCAGGTGTCGACGTTGCTGACGGGCACGGAGCAGGTCCCATGACCTCGGTTATAGGAGAAGGTCATAGGGCCGCGAAAAGGGCACGGCACAGGTGTCGCCTCCTCACGGAACATCGAATAGAGCAGAGCATCCCCCGTGATGGACGAGCACAGGGATGCCAGCGAGCTCCTGCTGTTGCAGTAAGCTGGAACAGCAAATGAAATCTATGTCACGAGTTGGCTTAATAAATCCAGTTAACCCTAACAAGCGCCACACTCCAATTTTAATAGACCCCCGTCCATAAAACGGGTTTTACGACGCGTTCGGTAAATCGAGAATAGTTAGCAGCCGTTTAATTACTCGCTCTGCAATTTCCAGCGACACCTATCCGCGACATGTACACGGCGCAAAGACAGCTCGACGCGTTAACTTCCCCGGAACAGCCATAAGTTCTCTGGCCGTGCAGGGCGGGCTTGGCAGGAAGTCGGCCCTCCGGAGAGAAGGAAAAAGGCCAGCGGAAGAGGGTGTGCGGGGGTAAGCGGACGATGACGAATCTTCTCTGAGTAGGAAGTTCATACCCGGGAGTAACTTTAACCGAGGATATTCCTCGCGATTTCTTCCCTTCCGGCTGGAAAAGTGGCGAGACGCTCGCTCAGGGACTCGGGCAACTTTTTCGCGAGCAGGTGTTGTCGCAGCTGGAGGAAAAATCAAAAGGCGATCGACTTTCTTCTCTCCTATACCTTCCGCTCCGTTTCCATCCACTGAAAGCTTCCTGAGGAAAGCTCGCTGGCCGTTGCCGGGCGCGCTATCAGATCCTTTTCTAATTCCTTCCTCTCGAAGGGCCGCGGGGGCTATTTAGAAGTCGAGCTCTGTTTCGCGGAAACAGAAACCCTCTCCGGCGACACTAACGAAGTTTAGAAATTATTCAAATAAACGAACATCTCGTGGCGCGACGGAAAGAAACGAAGAGAACGCCGGGCAGAGATAACGATGTAATTTTCAAAGCGCGGAAATGGAAAAAGTGCAATGCCGTGTCTTCCCCCTATTTCCAAGTTTCCCCGGGCTGTTTCGCTCGGCCAGCTCATTTATTTATTTATTCTCGCGTGAATGCCCGCTTCGAGTCACCCTTTCTCTCGCCGGCTCCTCAAATTTTCATCATCATTTATTCGTTATTAGGATCGACTTTCATTTCCCCTGGCTTCCGCACCGCCCGCAGTCAACCAAATTGCGTCCACGCGGCGTTTCGACATAATTAATTTGCCCTTCCAAAGTCGCGTCCACCACTGATTAATTAGCCGCGCTTTATTCGCCTCCACGGGGGCTAGGGAAGTCGCGGCCGAAGGTATCGCCGAAACGGGGTTGCGAAATTAAATTGAATGCGAATTAAGAAAAGTCTCTATAAACGGCTTATTTTCTGATCAGTTTTTAGGATTTTTCGCAAATATCAATGCGCCAATCCTTTCCGAATTTTAAAAGTACTTTAATTAACGTTGTAACAAGTAAATACAAATTTTATGACAGTAAAATTATGATAAGTACAAAAGAAATAGAGCGGTGTCGTAAATAAGTTTTTTTCAAGGTGCAAAACGGCGCTGGTTGTAGCGACAATATAATTTTTTCAATTTATTTAACATCTACCTTTACCAATCGGCTTCGCGCGATATTTAGATTCTGATTTCATAAGAATTTTTTTGTTATTTATTTATTTTTTGTGAAACTAGTCACATTCATCTGGATTAGTTAGGCATAATGAGCTGAGACACATTTCGTGACCACAGAGTTTACCGTTCGAAAGTTTTTAGTATATTAAGATTGTAAGAATACGAGCCTAAATGGTCTAAAAATTTGCATATTTTAAAAATGGCGGAGTTTCAATCGATTAAGTGTGATTTTCGCGAAAAGAGCGCTTTCTTTGTAAAAAAAGGGGTTGAAATCAACAATTTGGTTAAATCTTTAGGTTCATGTTCTGAGGAATATTATAAACTAAAAACGTGCAAAATTTGAAGCTGATCGGTTAAATAATTTTCGAGGTATCTCCGGCGCCAATTTTGACGCGTTTAAAGTAAGTTGAATTGCTGTTTATAACTTTGAGAATACATTTTCGAAACGTTTTAGAAGCGATGTGTGGAAAACATTTTCTTTTCGACTTTTCGGTCGATGTATAGGGTCTTCTCCCCTTAACACAACACAACTCGCTGTCGCGGCTCGTCAAATTCCCTCTCGACCGCGCGCAGCCCGTCGCCGGAGGCTGTCCAGACGAAGCGACGCGTAATTTCGAAACTGGAAGACTCGCAAAAAGTGCAATCCCTTGTCCCGGGCGCCGACTTATCCGCGCGAACTCGGCCACGTCGACTCGCACGATAAACGCGTCCTCGCCGCCGGCCAATTAAATCCAAAGCGCGCCGCCCCCTCCGGGGCTACGGTAATTCCGCCCCTTAAACTTTCCGCTGAACGCTCGCCGGGAAATCTTTCCGCTCACGGTCGAGTCGCGCGCTCGAAACGCGAGTCGCGCTTTATTTACCCCTGAGCGTGTTCGGTAATGAGCAGATGGGAATGCGCCGAGTTTTTTTAACGAACGAGGAGAGCCTCGCGGTGAAAACGGCCCGGCGCTTTGGGGGTTGAAACGGGGGAGGACGTCGCTGAGGCGTGGGCACGCTTGTTTCGTGGGGTCAGGTTAAGTCTGGTGGAAGCTTTCTGGCTCGTTCTGGGAACACGTCTGCGGGGGAACGGATTAGTTGGTCAAGTTCGGGTTAATGCACGCGAAGGCTCATTGGCGGACACTTGGTTTTTTGCGATTGCCGGTCATGGGTGGATCACCTCGTAGAAGATACATGAATCGAATCTCATCCCATGTATGTACAGGATGTATGAAAATTATTTGTCACAATTATCATAGCGGAATTCTACACCTCTGGATCGGTGGAGATCGGTTAAAGAAGTGGACTGTGAAATGGTCCGTGACCCAGTTTTGCGATGTCAAGTTTTTTTATCGTGGCGTGTTCTACTCGTGAGAGGTTAGAGAGTGTCAAGGGAATCATAGGTCACAACTCAACCGATCTCTTAAAAAACACTGTTAGGTACCATTCTTCCATTATTACTCAGTGAATAATGATTTCCATAGGTAAATTTTAATTTTGTGCTGTCTCGTCAATGGCAGATTATTTAATCGATACCGAAATATAAGAATATTATCAATGAACGGTTGGGTTGCGGTCTATGGCTCCTTTTTTACTCAACGCGAGTAGAATACTTATTTAACCGATCTCCACCGAACCAGAGGTGTAGAATCCCGCTATGGTGGTCGTGAGATATAATTTTTATACACCTTGTACATTTATTTCTACAGAACGCAACGAATTCGTGTTTTCACAGGCATCGGTAGAGTCCGCGTTTCCATTCATTGGGTCGCCCGGAGCATGACGAGCCTTTTCCCGATCCCGTTGTCACTGTCCGCTCCTTTCCCCCTGTTTTCCACAGAAACGACCCACATTTCCCCGCACGCTGACGGTCCGAATGCAGCCTGCAGGCGACGGTATCTGCGGCGTGACACTATGCAGATTAAAATCCGATAAAGTAGGAGGGGGCGGGAGGCGAGGGTGTGCCTGTGCGCGGGAGAGAGAGAGAGAGAGAGAGAGAGCTAGAGGCACCCGAGGGACTTTGACAAATCGTCGAAAAATGCGAACGGGCGACAGGAGGGGCGGTACCAGAGGTCGGTGTCCCTCTTTTTCAGCCTGCATATATCGAATCCACCCTCTCCTTTCCTCTTCAGCCTGGCTCCACTGCCAAACTCCACCTGACTGACGTTGTTGCTCTCCCTTCAGCTTCGTTTACCCCCCTACTGGTCGTTTCAGGCTTGCGAGTATACTTTTGGGGGTCTGACAGGCGCGTTGACGTTTCTAATGGTTTCACCCTTGAATAAAGGGTGCGGGGTCCATTTTGACCCATCTTTAATATCGAACTACACGCGTTACTTTCATTGATAGTATTATTTTTTGAAGAAGATTCAATTTTTGAGGCAGAACAAGATCTGAATTTAGGGTATTCTGAGGTGTGCACGAATAAAATTATTTCATTAGGTTTCAAAAAAAGAAACACGGGGCTGCATTGAACGGGCAGTAAATTAACCGCTGCCCAAGGATTAATAATGTGTTCCACCCTTTTCAATGGAGGAGTTATTGGTGAACGTTTGAGACAAAGTTATCGTTCATTAAGAATCTTGTTCTCGATGATTCCCTCATTTCTTTTCCCCAAAACCTTGACTGGATTACCTACGTCGAAATCTGTGCAAGCTGTCCCCGTTTCATTTGAAACAGCTTGTACATGCACGTACACCCTCTCTTCACCCACCCCTAACCCATTTTTTATCCGGATCCATATTTACTACCCCCTCCAGCCACCTAACTCGGTTCCCCTCGCCACGGAGAGCATCGCTTACAACCACAGTCCGAGGATCAAAGTGTCGTTAGCAGGTTTGGAGAAAAAAGAGGGGCTTGTATAGTCTATGAGCTACGCCGGAGCGAATAGAATTATCAGGAAACTTCGTTGCTGGATCCTAGGCGGGGTAAAAGCGCCCTTTGCGAAGATGCTTCAAAGCGGACGAGACGCTTCTCGAGATTCAACGATTTCTGAGACAACCCTTTTTCGACGTAGACGCACGTCAAATTCTGACAGTCGAAACAGTTTCTACGAGTCCATTGGATATTTAATCAACGCGAATCAATTTCTACTTTCGTTCTGAAATAATCGAAATACATCGCGTGGCACGTCCACGTAAATTCTCCAGCTAAGGTTCATGAAAATAGAAAGCTGCATTCTTAATATTTAGTGCGTCCTCAATCTATTGAGTGGCAGGTGGGTCAAGATGGTTCTTAATCGTGAGGAGTATTGCATTACATATTCCTTCGACCTGAGTCTATAATTCACGACCTTCTTTATTCAACGATCCTCCACAGGTTATTTGTCGTAGTATCGTACTATCCTAGTTTGCGCAATGATACCAGATTTAGAACCTAGAAGAGAGTTGACATTGAAGTTCTCTAGAATTCCAGTTGATGATGTGATCTTGCAATTTAGTGACCCCAAGGTACCAAGACCTTGTCCCCCGAGTGTCCAACTCACGATGGCCCCGGGCACTGAAACGAAACCATGGAAAAGCAGCATGTGGCGTGCTAATGGAAAACAATGTGCCCGAAGCGGGACTGATAAACTGGAGGTTCGGAGGCCGAGGCGGTCTCGGGCAACGGAACCGAAGCCGCGCAATAATCTGCAACGATCTACACGAGGATCCTCGATAAATATCCGGAACGAGAACCATTATCACGTCCCAGAAACTTCGCTATCCATTCTGTTGTCGGGCGTATTAACGAGGCACGGGGGCTGATTGCACGATAGAATCCCGCCAAAGTGCTCTCGACTTCTTTTCCACTGTAAACGAGGCTCGCAGACCCCCCTCCATCTGGCTGAGAATTAGCAGAACTATTGCCTGTTTCTTCGCGTTCTCCTGCACCTCCTCCAGCTGCTACTCCACCCCCCATCCTGGCCCTCGTCCTCGTCATCCCCGGGGTTTGCACAACGAACGAAAGTCGTTAAGTTCCTCCCGGAGAATTATTCCGGCCAGCTATGGCCGTTGTTCCCGCCGTTCCTCGCCCTTCTTCTCGTCATCTTCGAGCTTTTAATTACCGATCGGCATTCTAATTAATGAATGGATTTCCCCGGGCCACCGGGGAAATCGTTATCGATCGGGGCGAAACAACGGCTATCGGGAGGTGGACGGGGGGGACGAGGATGGCGCGAAACAGGGCAGAGAGAAAGGGGAGCGGGCGTCTTCCAATGTTCTTTCGGCAGTGGAAGGGGTAGGATTGTGATACTTACTTTCTTTGTACTGGAGAACGTTCGAGTGCTTCTCGTGAATGACGACGCAACGGTAGCAGGATTTTCTGGAACAGAACGGAAACGGGGGTCTCTCTTATTCAGGCCTTTCATTCGATATCGCTCGACGGAATTAGAACGCTTTCCCTCCACCTCCGCGCGCCCCCGGTACGTTTTTCTCCTTCGTTGTTTTCTCCTTCGTTTCTCGTTAGGCGACGACTCGGGATTAACGGGGGGTGCCCCGGTCGTAGGATAATGGCAGCGCGCTTCGTCGCGCGGGAAACTCGCGAAAACGTATCGGACGATTGACCGAATTAACGCTCGCTGATAAGAATCCTGATCCCGGCAAACAGGCTTGAACTCGTCGCGTGCTTAACGAAGGGGGCGAGAAAACCAGAGTATCAAGTTCACGCTCGCAACCCCCTTAAGGGGGAACGCACTGTAAGAAATCGGAAAAATCGATTTATTTTCTTTACATTCTACACCTGTCGGTTGAATCGAAAGGGGCGGGCTTACGAAAAGACAGTTATGCAGCTTCCGTCGACGCGGTTCGTCGTTGACGTCTGGTGCACGGTAGAGGGATGCTTCGACCCCGTTTCCATCAACCTTCGTTGCATCATAATTCCTCTCATTAAACGGCGCGTTTAATGTGCCTCGACATTCAGACGCGCGGAGAACATTTGCCGGCACTCGCAGTTTAAATTTCATCCCCCCGGGCCTGTGTCGCACGGCACCTTGGCCCCGCGCAACTTCCGCCTTCTTTTTTTATCTCGCTCGTCGACATATCGATCGGACACTTTGCCAGGCGAGCGCGATAGAAATCTCCACGAAAACTTCGGGCAGCTCGTGTGACACGAGCATTACGCGGCGAAACGACGCTCCCCCGACGCCTTCTCTTCCTTCTCTCGCGTGTGCCACTCCGGAGCTAGGACTGCGAGTCGACAAACTCCCGCTTTTAATCCCCTCTAGCCCCCCTCCTCCTACAAACTTACTCCCGAACGTATCGCCTATTTTCAACGAGGCGACGTTTCGCCAAGGATCGGCCGCGATTTTTTTCTCCTGGAATGTCCTTGGGAACTCGCGCACCGATTAACCCTTCGCGTTTCGAACTTTTTTCTACTCGCTGGAATTTTTCGTTTGGACTCGATGCTTGGGTGGTGGTTTAGGGAGAAAGCGTTACAATTCCGCGGCACTCCCTTTTTATACTGTTGGGCCAGAGGTGTTGGCGACAAAATCAATTGAATAGTCCTTCGGGAAAATACTGTAAGTGCCAAAATTAAAAATAAATTTATTGGAAAATGTTCTACGTGCCAATGGTAATACGATGGTTTATGTAGGATTTGGTGTTTGACACTCTTACAGTGTTCTCTGCAAGGACTCATCAATTTTATAGCAAATTTCAGGCGGGGCAGTTAGGTGCCAAGTCTACTCACTGGTTCACTAAAAGGAACTTGTCGCCCTCGCTGTGCAGGCACCTGCCCTTTCCGGACAGCTCGTTTCTGGAGATGACGATCGGGTGGGTGACACCGCTCTGGAACCAGGTGCCTTCCCATTTCGGTGGAAACGTGCATTCTGAAACAATCCGTGCAGGCAAATTAGTCGAACCTATCACGCATAGATGTCTGTCTACTTCGTACTGAGGGAAGTGAAGGAAGGGAGGGTACACACAATTCGGAATAAGTTTAAGTAACTACTACGAACGGTATCGCTAACAAGGGAACCCTTGCTCACAGATTGAAATGCAACTTTGTGGGTTTATAGAGTGACTCAAGACAGTAAAAACGGTAAGACTAACCTCAAAGTTAAATAGGCACTCCCACTTTTTCACGTATAACTGTAAAGTACAACAAACAGAGAACAAAATTCCAAACAAAAGTTGAATGGTACAATAACCTCTGCAAACTCGCGTTAGTAAAATTCTGAAAAGAATTTTAAAAAATCCCCCACGAAAAAAACCTTTTTTTCAAAACTGTGTTAACGCAAGTTTGCAAAGCTTAGGTCACCATTAAACATTTATTTGAAACATTGTTTTTCTATCTCTTGTACTTTAGGAGTTACACGCGAAAAAGTGGGAGTGCCTACTTGACTTTGAGGTTAGTTTTCACATTCATAAAGGGCGATTGGACACGAATGAAACATACCATTCTTCTTGTCTTGAGTCACTCTATAAACTCACACTGTTGCGCTCCAATTGAAGAGCAAGGGTTCGCGGTGTTCCCTTGTAAGGTAGCATAATTATAATTCGACAAAAGAGCCTCGAGTCATTGTATACAGTCCCGTTCACAGCACCGCTACATTCGTCATTAGCTACCCCTCGCGAACGTTCGCTCTTCCCCGCGTAACCCCATTCCGCGCCACTTCGTTTCCCCAGGATCGTACAGATCTTCAGCAGCACGCGTCGCATTATCATAAAGAAGAAAAAGGGACGATGAGGCGACGTGATATTCCCCGACGAAGTAATTCGAGACAAATCGTGGCGGGGCACGAAGAGACAAAGGGGTCAGGATCCGTGGAGCAATGGCGAAGGGAATGCGCGGGCGAGTGTAAGGGTTGAACCGAGGGAAGGGCGCATAGCCATGGCGTCGAGATGGGAATTCCCGGGACGGGATAATCCCGGGGGCGAAGCGAATTTCCGGAAACTACTGCCATAGCACGGAAGGGATACATCCAGCCGAGTTATCGACGATAATCGAAAGCCTGGGACGTCCCTCGTGCCTCGTTCCTTTCTCTTGCGCGTGCGGGCCCGCCGAAACGCTACCCTTCCAGGGGATACGCATCACTGTGCATTTCCAGCGGAAGGGATCCATTTTCGCGGGCGCGTTTGCGAAAACCAGTCGCCGTTCTGACGACTCTGTCCAGCGCAGAATCGAGCATAGGACTTTTTGTCGGAGCATTGTCGCGCGTCGCGCCCTCCCTGCGGTCTTTCACGTTTTTTCCGCCGCTGTTCCGTCGCAGCCCGTTGTTCTTTTCACGCTCTGTACTCCGCCGTGCGTCCTTGATAGTGGCTAATTGTGTTTCGTCCTGTTGCTTCGATACTATTCTGCGGGGGGACAAAGAATCGGAGGTTTGAATCGAGAGGGGATGAATCGACGGTTTTATTTCTCCTTCGGTCACAGTTCTACTCATTCGGCTGGCCAGATCGCAGAAGAATTACTTCTGCCTGAATCTATTATTTCATCTATATTTGAAGGGTAAACGGAAAGCAGGGAATATCACAAAACAGCTTTATCGAGAAAATTAATACTTTAAAAGCTTCAATGAATTTAATTTTCTTCTGTAATTTTCTTCTTAATTAATTTCTTGTTTTACCTTGACGTCAGATGCTCGTCCTTAGGTAAACAGTGGGGACATTTTCGTGTGAAGGAAGAGCATAATGAATATTTCCTTCTAATCAGTAGGTGTATCAAATCTTTAATGTTATCTTACGGGGGTATTTGAACTATAGAACCTTTTGCAATTGCACAATTCTGCAGACCCACTTGCCAACAATAAAATATGCAATAAATCTCAAAATGGACATTCCCAGTTTTCCCCCTACCGTTCATTTAACGACTTAGTGGGAAGTTTGATTCCGGATAGAGCCCTACTCCTACTCGTGCAACTACACGCTCGTTGAAAATAGATTCCTCGCAAAACAGCAGACCCTGATTGGCGACAACTCGAGTTCCGCAGTGGCCCACGATGGCTCACGGTGGAAAAAGAATCGTGGAGCAACATCGCGTGTGGATTCGACGGTAGCTTAAAACGTAGACGAGACTCGAGCATGGACACTCGATGAATAAATCAATCGGCGGAGCAAGCTTTCCCTTCTGGACGTTGCTCGTACGACACCGATTTAGCTTCCGTTCCAGCGCGACCGCCTGCTGCCACGAAAACACCGCGCGATAAATACATAAAATGGCCCTTAAGTGTGCGGTCCATAACGAGGGGTTAATTAGATTTCAGACGAGCGGACCGACGAGGGAGAGGAGGAAAAATATTGTTCCACGGGGATCCAACCCTCTCCCGGTGGGGACAGACGGACACGGGTGGCGTTTTGCTAGTCGCGTCTTTAAGTAAAAGCTCCGCAAACAATAGCGGTCGTTGTCGTTTTTTAGCGTCGAGGTGTTGATTCATCTAATTGTGGCACTCGTTCTCTCGACTTTCCATGGACAGAGAGGAGAAAATAATCGAGTTGGATTCGTGGTTCGGCGACTCGCTTGGTTGCTGCCTCCTTGCTCCACTTTCCAAGCCCCCTCCCAATTTCTCTCCCCCCCCGGCGGAATATTTCGCGAAGCACCTTTCGGTCCATGGAACAGATGTCCCTCCTTTTAACGCGGAATAAAAAAATTTATCCTCCGCAGCCGGGGGACGTGCTCGTGGAATAATAAAAACGCGAAGAGAGCGTTTTAAGAGCTCCTCCGGCATTGCTTATCGCGGAGAGCTGACGCTGGTATTGACGCGTGTCATTTGGAAAAGTTTTTGTAGCGTCGCCGAGAAAAAGGGGCTTTTTAGTTGGTCCTTGCGCCGAGGAAATGTCGGAGCCGTGTTTTCCCTCGGCTGACGCTAACACCTCGCATACGCGCCGAGTGAATTTCAACTTCAATAATTCAGAACAGATTTAGTAAAACTTGCAATGAACTTAAATCGATACATGCATTTTTCAGGCACGGGGGCCTTCCCTTGTCAGTATGATCCGAATCACATCGTGTTGGGTCTTGTTTCCATCAGAAAAACTCATTAATATGTTAAAAATGTTTTCATAAGAATAAAACCAAAAACTTAAACATTTCATTTGTTATTAAGCCTGTGGTGTTTAAATACCAGGCCGCGCCGGTACGCTCGCTCGTGTCTTATCTCAGGGTTGGTTTGATTTGACTCGTGTCGCATTTTACGCTTGACTGGTTCCGAGGGAGATCTTCCCAGTTGGTGGGTCGAGGTGACGATCATATAACGAATATTTCTGGCGGACATATAACGAATATCTACTGTATTTCTTAACCGAGCTACAAAGCAGCTTCTGCAAGCTTTTCCCGAGATGGAATTAAACTACAAAACGAAGGAGGAGCCTCGTTCAGACGTACGCAACCGTGGGGGGTGGTTATTTACGCGCGATCCCAGCGCCTTATCGTTAACAGCATCGGAAGAGCGGCAGGGAGCCCGAGGAGATTCGATTCCGCGATGGATGGGGGGCCAACGGCGTTGGTGGACCAGCACGAAACACTCGCCCGTTTTTTCCTCCGGCTGCCGCGTTCCATTCGCTACACCCCTTCTGCCCCCGAGGGTGAGATTCTCCGTCGCGAGTCGGGGGCGGCTGGCGCGAACTGTGATTACGGATTTCGAGTCTCGCCCGCGGATTTTACGAGCCCGTCGTGAATCGCGCGACCCACTCTCCCCTTCGCCCATCCCTTTCCCACCCCGTCGCCCAAGAGCTCCGCCAGCTACCCTCTTCCCATCCCAGGCACGCTGAAACGCGGGGGAGGCAACGCGCGGCATACAAACCGCATGGAAATAAATAAATGCCTCCGGGGGGCGGCCGGCGACGGCGAGACGGGGCTGGGGGTAGAAGGGTGGTCGGAGTATTCGCTCCAGGGACCCGCCACCACCTGCTATCGATTTCAGCCTCGAAACCCGGGGCCGATCTGACGAATGACTTCTTTTCCGCCGATTTTCTTGCTCCTCCGCGGGGAATCGCGCGGACCTTGTTCCACCTTCGGATACGCCATCCCCCTCCAATCCGCTCCGCAGCCCCGAGCTTCGGTTACGCTTCTCCAGCGGGACTTTCGATGCTTTAGCGATTTGGAGCGCGCAACGGAACGTGTCTGGATACCGGGGGTGCATCCGACCGCGGAGTGTCATGGTTCTGACACCTCGACTCGCAGCTTTGACGTGTTTCCCAACGTATCGAATAACGCAGGGCTTGATGACTATAGGAGTTTGTAGGTTGGGACGACGCTAGCTAGTCGCGATTTTGGTAATGAGTAGTATCGACGGGATACAGGCTGCCGCTAAGGGGAAAAAGATTCGAACAGGTAAGCCAGATAAACTCGTAGTCGAATAAATTGAAAAGCTACATCGGGGAAGCGGGAGCGTGGACCGTGGCCGATTAAAGATTCTGTTGTCAGAGAGGGCGGAAATAGGCGGACCGGAAGTGAGACAATACGAGCGAGGGGTTTCGTATTTCATCGGCAGCGCGGCTTAATATCAATAAATTCAGGCGGTATCTTTTAGCGGCACTGTATCAAGGATTTCCGCGTGCCTCCAGACTCACCCGCTACCGAGATAATGAAAGAATCCTTACGCAAAAAATGCGGTGGAATATACTCGAGAGTGCTCCGTGTTTCTCGCTCGGGGATCAATAATATAACGGATGAATATCCCGCGCGAGTTAAAAGCGTGGATAGATGTTTATTACGTTGGTTATCAGAGATCGCAAAGCAAGTATTGTTGAATTTGATATTGGTTCAGGACTTGAAGCGAACTAGAATTGAAAGTGGCAACTGAAATTGGAACCGAACTCATACTGAAGTGGGAATTGTGGAAACCATATTTTCTTTTTACAATTTTGCTGGAAACCGCAATTTCTTTGAAAAAGTTTTAGTGGAAGGCATAAGTTCTTTAAAACATTTTGGAGTAATATCGATGATAATAGGTTGGAGCAAGTTTTCAGTCCCATCACAAACCTGTGCACCAAAAGAAACACGTAGTTAATTATTTCAAGAAAATGCATAAAGCCGATCTTTGAAGCTGACAAGCGACGTTCTTTGAGGGAACGGTCGCGGTGGAGAGCACCGCGAAGGAGAACGAAATGGGGTGGCGATTCGCGAAAATCCAGTGGCGTTACTTTTCGTTAGCCGAACGACTGTCGGGCACAGGGACGGCGGAAGGATTTGAGAAACGCGAAATTACGCGGAGTATATTCTCACGGACGAGTCATTACTTTGCTGCGACCTCCTTACCGGGCGTATCCTGCTTCCTCCGCTCCATTCACCGAGCGAATAACGATCCCCCGGGTGGCTGTACGTCTCACCGGAAATGGGCCGCGTTCTCCAATTGGACAACGATAATAAGGATAATAGCGACGAGAATAATAACGGTGATGATTAGAAAAATCGCGCCAGCGCCCCTCTGGAACCGTATTTGCTCGCCAGCAGCAGCTGGAGCTTAGCAGCGCTTCGCTCTGTCCAACGGTGATTAAAATTAACAGGGGAAAAATGAATACCTACGCGGAATGGGGAGTCACAAGTCTACTTGCTGGAAACAGAAGTCCAAACTCCCCAGTAGATATTCCATTCGAAACATTTTGTGAAACACTTTCCATTTCTTCGTACGCTTCTACGATCCATTTAAGAATGAACTACATATCTATGTAACCCTGAACAAACGTGACTGCAATGTTTGTACTTTTATCTCACCCTGTACGACATTAATATTGATTAATAAATATCTCGAGGGATTGGAGCTCATCCAGAGTCGCATGCATGATTCTCTCAAAGCTCCACGTCTCGCACTCCCCATATTTTTAAAAAGGTAGAGCTACTTGATCGCTCAGAAGATCGTTCGAGACTCCAAGAATCGGTTTAAAGCGAGGGATAAACATCTTGAAAGCAAAGAGAAAGGAAAATAAAACTATATTTCGCGGTAATAACGATAATTTTCGACGAGTTTTAATCGCGCGACAACTACCGGCGCGCGTTAACGAAAAATGGAATTTTCCCTCTTTTTTTTCCTCCGCCACAGGCAGAAAACCGTCGGACAATACACGCGATATAACCGGTGGCGGCAATTTTTCATTCTTTATCCCTGGCACAATCCATTTCACCGGCATTCAAGCAGCCGTAACGACTCCTGCGTGGCTGTAATTTACCCCAGAAATGGCCCACGACAAAATACACCCTGTTCATGGGCGGCGGGTCACGTGGCCTGCCCCGAAATTTCTTGATTAAGACGACGGGCACGCGATCTTCCGTGGCCGCGTGCACTCGTTTCTCTTCCGGCCCCGTCGATCAATCTTCGACCGCCGCCGGTGCTGGTGCCGTTTCCCGTGGAAAATCTTTGGAAATCGTCGCGGCGCCGAAACACGGCGCTCGCTGAGGCGGGCAAGAAACGCGATCCTCCTCGCGGTCTCGTTGTCCCCCGCGGGGGATGATGCACGAGAGCGCGACGCCGGCGATCGTCAGTCCTCGATGAATTTATCGGTGATTCACGAGGGACGACGTATCGCAACGCTTCGTGAAGGGGGAAATTGAAATCTCACCCCCGACGGTGTCCGCGGACTTAATTTCGCGGAATCGATCGAAAGTCGAGGCAAGTGAAATTAATTCGTCCGGGTGGCGGAAGTTCGCCAGCGTTCCGTGCGGACTTTATTTCATCTCGTAATGGAATTGCACGCGAAATAATATGTGCTGGAAATGAACTCTGATTGCTTCGATGCTTGCGGCGATATTTGCGCCGACGTTGTAAGAATTCCGGGGAACAAATTAATAGAGCCCGGGTGCGGAAACTCTGTAACCTTTCCTTCGTTCGTTTCAATTTCCATTGTGCGGCGCGGAATAAGTAATGGCCATGGCTTTCGCCAATGAATCTACCCGACTGGATCGGAGTACATTTCTTAATTATAATGCTCGTTTAACGCGCAGCCGAACTCTCAAACTCTATTTTATTCGTCTGTATTCTATTAAAGTAGAAGGTAATGATGGTGGAAGTTTGGGCAATTGGATCCAGTTGGATTCATTTTGGAGTTATGGTAATTTAATACACATCTTGACTACGCACAGCTTGCAAGGAAAAGCTGGTGTTGCTTGCGAGGGAGCAGCAGCGAGGCTTCCATCGGTTCGTCGATAAATTGTTTTGAATATCGCGGGGAGTATGGCATTATCGAAGCTCCATCATCAGGCGAGCAATTATCAGCGGCAACATCGTTAGTCCGTAAGTTCGAGATCACAATGGCACCTCACCGGTTCCCGTGGGAGATTCGAGACGGGCTGGGCCGATCTGAATAGAGCGGATCGAATCGCTAGATAGTATACAATCTCTCGGATGAATTCTTGTTTGCAGAAGGTATGACGGCTTCCACCCCTTCTCCAATTGAAATCGAAGTAATGGCGGGGAAATTGAACGCGCGTTAGGAACCACTGCGACTCCCCCGCGCTCGGGTCTGAAAGAAAAGGAAACGGAAGCTGGTCCGGGAAATGTGGGCTTCGGAGGCACCACAATTAGGATTTCACGAATATTTGTGTTGGTTGAAAATAGCTGGTTCTATAATTCGGTAACTGGAGATTGATTTTGTGGAAGCAAACATTGATGAAATTCGTCTATTACTATCGGTCATTCTATTGTTAAGCTGGGAATCCAATTAAAAACTACGTCAAGCTATGCTAGGTTTGGCTGGGCCATAAAACATAAAACCATAGCGCAGCTTAGGTTAGCTTTTGGTGGGAACGTTTCCACAAAGATGTATTGAAGCTAGTTTTTCAAAACTTAGCATAGCTTAGCTTAGCTTTCAGATGGATCTCCAGCTTTAACTATCAGTGTCAGGTCATCGTTGCGCCCAATGTCTCACCAAAAATCATTTCCAGTAATGTGATAGTGTGATTAGTCCCTAGTCAACCTCGTGACTCATTCACAGAAATCAAATCCCTCGAATTACGTTAATGGGAAACAGAATCTTGATTTCGCTGTGGCTGTACGGGCACAAAGTATAGTATCGTTCACCATGCGCAATCTTCTCTGCAATCAGCATACGTCCTTAATTAACACGATAGTTGCATGCCTACCTGCGTTGAATAGTGCACTTCCCTGTGACCTACTACACCCCAAAGTGGAATAGAAAATAAATGGCGGTTCCGCAGCTGGACAGTGTTCTCCCTGCCACAGCTGTGATTAGGACGATGCCTGCATCGAGAGACCGAGTAAACTCGAGCGAGAAAATTCGTTGGAACGACTATTAGACGGCAGATCGGAGAAAACAGAGATTTACGAGCAGCGAATGAAATATTCGCCAATACGAGCACGGTTAGGCGAGATTAAGTAGCTGGATCGCGTACCGCTGGGAGCAGCCCGCTGTTGATACAGACCGCCGAAACTTTGGCTATAAACTGCTCGCGGCTCTAATATATATCATTTATCAGAGGGAAAAGTAGCGCGAGCCGCGGTCCTGCGGGGGCCATTTTCAACGGGCTAGTCTGCAGAAAGAATTTCACCTTACACAAATTCAGCTGGTTAATATAAATGCACCACTGAGGACGCTTATCGCTGCCCACCTTAGAAATTCCTCCTATGCTCCGTCCCTTGTAAAAGAAGACATTTTCAAGAGTTAGAAGACTAGTAGTTTTCTAAATTGTGACTACGAGGACAAGGCGAAAGTAGGTACTTATCGAATGTTATCCTTTGCAGCGACTAATCCCACTCGATTCCAAGAAGATCGATGACGGAACTTTGCTCTAAATTTATTTCGAACGTTTCGACCCTCAGGTTGAATTTTTGAGACACAAAGGACAGAATCTATCTTTCCAACAGTCCAGGGAAATTCCATATGGTGACTGAAACTAACGGGGTTCCGCAAGGGTGCCTTTTCATCAGTCTACATACACCCCTTATTTTTCAACATCCATAAAAAAATAATCTCTGAAAAAGTTTATTGCAATCGGATAACAGGAAATGCCGACCAGGCCTTAATGTTTAAAATCCCATTTCTCAAAAATGGTAAGCTCTATCGAAATTTAGTTCCACTAATATTAAAAGATCATTCAATATTCTACAATTAGTGTATATGTATATCATTTTTTCCGAGCTTCCTACCACTTTTTAGATAACAGCGTTTGAATATAGAGAGGTCACCTAATTGGGGAACTTTGGTCACTCCTCCACATCCAATCAGAAAATAGCGAGTTCTCCAATTTTCCAAAATATCTCGAAGCGTCTATATTAAAATAAAACCATGTCCGCGTCTCTCAAGTATGTAGTCTTTCAAACCTACTCCCACTTCAACTAGCTCTTGGGGTATTAATTTTTCCCAAAAGCAGCGGCACACTCCGCCAGAAGAGTTACGTTCTCAAGCATAGATGTTGTGCCGCCGCAAACAGCTTCTCAAAACAAATCCCTCCTCTCTTCACCATTCGTCCCAGCAATCCAGAAGTTTGGACAAACGTTCGTAAGAGCATTTAAACAATCCTGGCATTCGGTTCCCATCAAATATCGCGGGTCGGTCCTTTGTTCGCCGGACAAAAGCTCTTCTCGCGGGCAACGCGTCGCAACGAGGCGAGCGCGGCATTCGAAGCCGGCTGGAAATACTCGTACAAGTGACTATTAACCATTACTACAAGCGGGGCCGACTCGTCGGCACTTTTATTTCCGGCGCCGACGGAACGCGAACAAGCCGAACGGGGCCGGAGAACGCGGGGGATGATCAACCGGGGACGCGACAGCACACGGCGGACCTGCAACATTGTAGCCCACGGTGTCGCGTCTCTTCACTTCCTGTTCCCCTCTGCCCTCCGCCACCCTGCTCCACGCAGGTCGACCTTTTCGGGAGAGTTAACGAATTCGGCAATCAAGGGGTATCGATTTCGATCTGTTCCACATGACTTTGCTTGCTCTTTCGTCCCTCTCTTCCCTGTCACTTCCTGTCTGCCCCCTTTGTCTGGGGTAGCGACGAGAAATCTAGCCGATTTTCTGGGTGCGCTTGGAAGAACGGTTCTTCAGGATCTGATGAGTTATCGGGGGACTTGGGGACTTGTAGCTCCTCCCTCGTGTCAGGATCAGGTCACTAGGGCTACTAAATTGGTTCCATAGCGGTGTGGTACGGGGGCAAAGAAGAAGATAGCTTCTTTCGGGGTGAAACAACGCGTCTAGCTGCAGAGGCACCGATAGTGACTTGGTCCTTCCTCGACGCAGCACCGTGGCGATTCGTTATCTTTTTATCAGCCGGCTAGGAGGAAGCGGCCTACGTGGAATCTTGAGGATGCCGAGTGAATTACTGTCAGTCGAGCGAGGAGAAGAATAGCGCCGCGGATCCCTGACACATTGACAGTGGTTGGGCGACGCAGACGCGCAGGGACTGGGACTCTGGCTGCCAGAATAAGTGGAGGAGGGTGGAAAACCGCGACCACCCTCGTCCTCGCTTTCGCCCGTCATTGACAGCTGTCAGCCGTCACCGCTGGAAAGTTTTACGAGGACGAAAGTTGATATTGCTGCGCTTGCAGCCCCCCCTCATCTGCTCTGCCCTCGTCCTGCCCCATCCTTCTCGTTTCCGCGCCGTACCGAATCGTCCATTTTTTTCCCCAGCCCTCCCCCGACTTCCGCGTTCTTCCTTTCCGTTTTCGTGCATTCTTTCCCGCCCCTCTCGCTCCATCGCTCCCCTGTTCTCTCTTAATCCATTTTTTACCAGCAGCCCGCTATCTATTCTCCGTTTCGTTTCAATTCTGTTTTTCTTCCCGCCGCCGCAGCGCCCTTTGTGCTCCCTTATTTCTCAATTTTCTGTTGTTCGGCTCGCTGACCCTTTGTCGTTGTCTTTTTCAGCCCTTCCAGCGGGACCTTTTTTATTTCGGCTTGCCGAATTGATGTTGTTGCAGCAGGTCCCTTTCTCTCGTCCCAATTCAACCATCTCCGCGCTTACCCCACCTTTTCCTCCCCTTGCTCGCACAGCCACCCCTCGCTGCCAATGCTACTTCGCCGACTATTTCTAAACTTTGCCAATTTTCTGATTATGCCGTCCTCTTTCGCAATTTACTCTTTATCTCGCACTCCCTTCCGCGTCGACGCCCTCGATTTTACCTCGGCTTCAATGTTTCACCGTTCAGCTCACTTCGAAACCAATATTCCATCTTTCATTTCGCATGGAGATCGATGCTCTGGCTTTGCCTTCGCCGGGAATCAATATCCTACCTTCGATTACGCTTCAAAGTCCGCGCCCCACCTTCGATTTAACTTCGAAATCGACACGTCCAAGGCTTAAGGAGCTTGCTTTTTCTGACGCCACTGGGCGATCCACGCGCGTGAATTTCGAGGCGAGTAGCAGCTGTTGTATGTCCACTCTTCCCTTCATCGTTATAAGGTGCCATTACGAAGCTCTCCGTATTTACTCACAGAGTTACCATGTCCCGTTCTCATGCAAAGACCCCACCGAAATTGGACCACCTCCTTTAACCCTGACAGGGTAAAAGGGGTGCACCGAAAACGATCGATCCCTTCACGGTAGGGTCGATAATCGGCGCTTCAATTTCGTTGCGAAAAAACGAGCGGGAAGATTGGAGAGGCAGCCGGGGGGGGGGGGGGGGGAGGCGTCGAGGAGGGTGGAAAAAATCGAAAACGTTCCCAGCCGTTTGGACGCGGAGGGGTGTTCGTTCTCGATGACGACGTCACGGATTGAAATGGCGCGTAAAATGGCCACTGCTCCCAAGGGCGAAATATTCCAAGTCTCCAATTTTATTCATCCCCCTTCTCCCTCTTCCTCCCCTGGTCCCATGCCGCCCTTCTCACAATTCGGAGAGAAATGTCCCCGCGAGAAGGACACGGGGAGGAAGCGTTGTCGGCAGCCTCCGAAAAACCTTTGTTATTCAGGGGAACAGGTTCTTGTCGGCCGAGTAAGTGGGAACATGAAGAGGGAACGGCGTCGGGTGGAGTAAAAGTGGCCAATACGAAAATAATCTCGGCCCCCGCGGTATCCCATCCCCGCAGAGACTTTCCAGCCTCCGCCAGCACTGATAAGTGCAACGAAATTGAACTACTATCACAACATGATTGTTACGCAAACAGGGAACCTTATCACTTCGCGGTAACACGAATAACGCGGATCGAAAGCTGCTTGCCATATGCTTGAAAATACAAGAGGAGGGAAACGGGGCAAATAGAAGCAGGGTGGTCGGGCCGAGGGGGTGGGGGAGGCGGGGGTGGAAAAAAAGAAGAGCAAGCTCGCTGGAAGAAGAAAGTGAAGGCTAGAGGGAGAACAAAGGAGGCAAAAAAAAGGCCACGGTGGCTCCATTCGCTGTGCATAATTGATTGGCGCTTCAAAGGGCCTGGGAATAATCCGGGCCACTGTATAACGTTGATACGGCACTTTTTCATCCTCCAGGCCCTCGTCTGTCTCGATAAAAGTCCGGCCTGGACACTGGCATTGATCCGGATATCACAATGGCCGGCGATCTGACGTGCCGTGGATGGGCCTTGCGTTCTTCCGCTCCCCGATGGAAAAGAGGAAATGAACGGCAGGAGGAGCGGGCTGCGCGATCAATCGATACGGGAACGGGGTCGCTGCGCGTTAAATAATAAACCGAGGCGCGACCGAGCGGAGAGTAGACAACGTTTACCAGCGGTTTTAGCGCGGAATCCTGGGCTTGAGTGCTAAAACCGACGCCTGATTTCGCGCTCGAGGGGATTTTTTCGCGACTATCCGTTCGGGGCGCGTTGTCGCGCAGATTAGCGAGGCCTCGAGCGCTTGCTTTTCACGGAATATCCCCGATTCAAGTCGATGGAGGTACCGACGCGTAACGAGAACTCTTATTTGGATGGTTTACGGGCTGGAATCACGCCTACCGTAGCTGGATATTAATGCAGTGAGCAGTCAAGTGGATCGAAGCCATCGATCGGAATGGACCTCGTGGGGAGACGAAGTGTCCCATTACCGAATCACATAAATCGTCGAAATTAGTCGGCCAGAGTGAGCCCGCAAATCGACCGAGAGGGTAAATCGTCTGCTCGCGTCGGTCGCTGCATATCGAGCTCGCGAAATAACTTCTGCCACGGTCCAACGTCCCGCGAATAAAAGCCACTCCGATCACGGAATCCGCAATCTTCGTCACGAAACCCCGCGCCGCCCCGTAATCGTGCTCGGGGCCGGTGATTCTCGGCGTCGTAGGGTTCAATTTGCAAAACGCCGATTCGAGTGGGTCGACGCTGCCGCGGAGGCATTAGCAGAAACAAGTTTCCCGATTTACTCTCGACGAAGGGCACGAAAGGGTCGTGGCTCCTCGTTCGCGTTCAGGGACAGAGGGACGGAGCGAGGGAGAGAGAGCCTTTATTGACCCTCGAAACGAGTTTAAACCGAGGGTGAAGCGGCCTGATTGCCGCACCGATTGTATTCGCTGCGGCATAATGAAAATTCTTCTTGCGTCATCTGCCCCCGAGGATAGTTTAACGGCATACTGAAATCCTCCGACCTCCCCTCCTCATAGTTGCCCGATAGTTGATCGCAATCTCCCGTCGCGTTCGACTCTTATCGAGGCAAACGACCTCCTTTAATCGCCCTTAAAACCTCTCGCTCGCCGGACCGGGGGAAAATTAATTAAGGGCCTGCCAGCGTCGCGTTTCAGCGCGAGTCTTATGCGGATCACGGAAACGATAAAGTGATTCCTCGCTTTAGAACCGTAATACACCGATCCTCGCGACGCAGGGGCCGTTTCGAGTAAACCTGGCTCGGAGGAAAGCTTAGCCTGTTCGAGGAAAAGCGTAGACATTTTGCAAGGATTGGAAGCTGGGGATTCTCGCGAAAAAAAGGAAGTGGCTGTTACGGTGGTGAGCGACGAATACGATTCGCAACGTACCGCACTAAGGCAACATTGTTAATTCCACAAAATCAACCGGGAACACTGCTGGCTCCGTTCAGGTCTCTCTCCTGTGTCAACAAATTGCAAATTTAACTGTTCTAAGCTCGACGACGCAATCGCTGGGAGCTGCTTAGTTCCAGCGAGATATTTACTCTGTTCCGCTTGAATCTATATAATTAACACCAGCTTCTGACAGAGTTTCCCTCGAATGCTCAAACAATATTGAATCCTGGCAAAATATCGCTTGCTGCCGAGTCGTTTGTGTCGTTGCCTGCTTCGCAGATTCTCAACACTGTGAAGGGGCATGCGAAACCTCGATCAAGGTTAAATTAAATGCAGAGATTAAAACGGGGTTGCGAGAGGGCATATGCTTTTGCGATTCGAAAATTAGCAGGGGGTCGAATGATAGGACGAATTTCGACATATATAAGTTATAATCCAAGCATAAAGTGGAAAAAGCTGCTCCCTGCGCTGCGCCGAGATTGAAGCGTCTGGAGGGGCTGACGCATGACGATCCCCGACTACTTATCGAGTCTGGCCAGACCGGCTCATTCGTTATTCATTTATCCAAATCACTCGGGGATCCGCGGCTCTGTCTACACGCGGCCCCGACTCGCGAAATCACCATAAAACCCGCGGAAATCCACGACACGAGCAAGACACTGCACAATTCATGCACTTCTGGCATGGCAGCATCGTGGAAACGAGAGGCGAGAAGATTGCCATGTTTCTTATCATCGCCTGGCAAAACATTGACCGTCTACGATTGTATTGCTGCTGAAGGAACAAGCTACAAATGCACTAGCCAAAGAAAAAAAAAAAGTATTCACTCGAGGCACCCTATAATTCAACTCTCAACCCTTTCAATGAATAAAACACCTCTTAAGCAGAATGGGATCTCGTCAAATAAATTTTCTTCAGCATTTAACGTTGAAGGGTTACTATTTTAATTAGCGTGAAACTTATCAGGGTGGAATGCGCTTGTTTACAAAGAGTATACACGTTAGAAGGAAGCTGGTATTGTGTACCTTTAATCTTACATACGGATTTTATATACTTCTGTAAAGAGTGTTAACCACCTAGAGGTGGATTTTTAAATTTCTAACTTAATCGTTATTGGTCGCGATAAACTCGCCGGTTGTTCGACGGGAAGGTGGAAGCACTTCTAAAATTACTTTATCCCACACACATCGTAAACTAATTCACACGGTTGTTAACTCGTCGGAATTGCAGGAAAGTTTTTACGCTCACTCCTGAATCACTGCAACCCAATTTCTCTATATTCGGTATGATATAAACTGTACCCCCTGCACGCTCTTTTCAACTTCCTAGATTCGTATAACCATCCAGAAGCGCGCAGGTGCTCAATCGAGTCTAGATATTTAGGAGGCGAAAGTATTAGAGCAGCCATGTTGTCATTGCACTTTTGGAACTACGGAACAACAAACGAAGAAAGGAAAGTCGAGCATGCAGCTGTTGAAAAAATGATAAGCTGGTCTGCAGAGAGAGGCGTCGCGTCATCGCGGTCCCGGGGCTGTTAAATATTCGAGGCGGCGTGAAAATTTGCCAGCTCGCCGGCTGAAAATTTCATCGTGCCACGCGCGCGCGTATTACGCGTCGCGAGACCGTCTCCGCGGCATCATCGGCCCTGAAATTGCAAAGTTTTCGCGGCTGGAGCGGGAACGGATTTCGTTATGGAATCCAAGAATGCCGCGCGCCACTCCGCACCCACACGAATGCGCCCCGTCAAGGGACAAGGGGAGAAATTCGTGCAGTGTCGACGATACAAGCAACGCCGCTCCAACTTGCCAGGATTCCGATATCTCGCGGCTCTGTCACGTCAGACAATTCCAACCTATTGATTATACCGCGGCTGAATTTAATCCGTCTCCACGTTCTTGCAAATATATCGCCGGCTTCACGATCTCGTGGAACGATACTAATTTCAAGGCTTTCGCCATGGTGCTAGAAATGTTATGGCGGATATGGAGGTACCGTAGAGGGTGCTTCAAGTATTTTAGGGGAACCAGCTCTCTCTCTCGCAAGTTTCCTCTCAACCACGGCCGGGCCTTCTCTATAAAGGGACCCGGGTGCAAGAAATTTTTTGGGGCTCCACTTTCACAGAACGAAATCACGAAAAAAAGGATAATAAAAACAATAATAAAGAGAATACAATAAGAAATAAGCATCAATATATTTACACATGAGTTTTTTATTGCCATACCATTAATAATATTAGACTATTATATTATTATATTAGAAATCATTTTATAATTTCTGTTTTTCTTAATTTTAATCCAATAAAGAAGTTTCGTCCTCATCTTTTCCTTTTAATGTTAATTTTCAATTAAGACCGAATGTATTTGGAAACTGGAGGCAACGAAAAGTTTGTCACCTGGCAGTTAGTTCTTCCGGAAAAGAGGCTTCGGCAAGCAAGTTTGCTTGGGAATTCATCGCGCGTAGGGTAGGCGGAATAAAAATTCCATACAGGGCAATTTTCTTCAAAATTTCAGAACCCCCGGCAACTCGTCGCCCCAGAAGTTCCCCGTCGCTGGCGTGGAAGCCATCTCCTTTTTACAGGCCGCTCGCGAACTTCCCCTCGACGAATTCACGGGACGAGACCAACGCGATTTGAAAATTTCGTGTCTCGCCGCTTGGGCTACGCTCCTCGAAAGAGACTGCATTATAAGCGGCTGCATCATGGCGCGGATACAAACAGGTGCTCGCGGTCCCGCCGCCACCCCCTCCCCCCCCCCTCCGCGCCGAGCTCGATAAGAAGAGGGGAAGTTTGCCGCGGAATCTTCGGGACCACAGCCGCGGAAGCGTCTAATATTGTATTCATGAAGTGACGAGCGTTCGAAGCGTTCCGTATAAATAAATAAGCGAACACGCGGCGGTTTACGCGTGCGGGCGCCGTGGAAGCGAGCGGAGCGACGCGTCTCGACGCCAGCCGCTTTGAACTACCAATAAAACTGGTGGATATTTATTTCTTAGAGGATTTTTTGAAAATACGAAATTTAGGATTGAGAATGGTCCGGCCACCACAAGCGGAATGGGATCCTTTGTCTCATTCGTGCCCATTGGAAATTCTGCTGGTAAACAAAATCAGTAGGTCAGCCTGTACAAGCGATTGCGTCCGTGTCAACGCACACGTATTTGTAGAGAACGAAGGGGCGAGGAAGGAATGGAAAAAGAAGCGCAGAACGAAGAGGGTGGCGGAGGGGTGACCAGTGGAGGTTGACAACTTCGAGAGCTCTTTCAATTTATCTCATCCCCTGAAGCGTCCTTTTCCTCCCCCTTTTCCAGCCGTGCATTTCTATTCTTCCTGCCCCGCTCTCTTCTCTTTGTCTTTGTATATCCCGCTCCCTGTCGCTCTCTTTCATCGGTCTTACCACGTATTTATTAAAGCGCCGTCGCGTTGTATAAAGCAAGAGCTCTGGCGAGCAGGTGAAAGCTACTGGGTCGCGTCCGGGTAGATACAGGTACTATATGGAGTTAAAGTTCGGGGCGAAATAGGGGTAGTTTGTTTAGAAGTCTTAGAATTAGATACGTGAGACGTTGCATGGAGAATCGAGCGAGTCATTTAGAAGCGAGTGGCACTTAAGGAGTTACACCACTTTGGAGCCTAAAAAAGCAGCTATCTTTAAGATTTTTTTTGAGAAAATGATGATGGAAATAAAAAATCTATAATAGAGCATTTATTGCACAACAATTGAAGTACACGAAATAATTTTTTTGCTTCTTTCCTTCGAACAAAATGGCTGCGCTGGCACCGCTCCTATGTACCTACGCTTCTTTTTCGGGGGCGAACAATTTTTTCAAAGAAATTTTTCGTGTACTTCAAAATTTGTACAACAAACGCTCTATTGTAGACCTTTCATTTTCTTTAACATTTTCCCCTTCCGAAAAATCTTAAAGATAGCTGCGTTTTTTAGGCTCCAAAGTGGTGTAACCCCTTAATTGGAAATAAAAATGTGAATGTGGCAGTTCATCGCGTGAATTATTCGTCGCGACAAGCCGCGCACTGTCGAAGCCGCGGTTGCAATTATTGTCGCGGTTTGCGGGGCCTGGAACCGTGTAATTATACACGGGCACGCGGCCCCGGCCGCCAGTTATTACTACACGCAGTGAACCGCCGCGAAATAATCGCAATAACAATAACAATAATTATGATAATGATAACAATAACGGTAACAGAATTACGAAACGTGCAATTTACCTGGCAAAACGTTGGCCACCGTACACCAAAGTATTAATAATTACGCGCCCGTAATAATATTCGTAGTAATAACGGCAACAATAATAATTAGGGCGCAAGTGCAGCAAAAATTCGAATCATCCGGAACACACCGTCCCCTTCGATTTTATTTCCTGCTTATTACAATTCACTGAATATTTCGTTCATATTTACCTCATCCATACCATTGGCACCAAAGCTTGTTTTTAGACACTTTGTTCAGGGGTTAAGCAAATTGCCCGGGTATCCAATTTCCTGGCCCCGTATGCACACCATTCCAATCATTCAGCAGCCATCAAGCACGCCCACAGCCTACGTTCGTACCACGCTTTTCACTTTTCTTCGTCCACGATCGCCCCCGTTCAAATAACCACCCTCTATTCTATCGTATCGGATGCCCACCCGACGCATCGTCTTTCCCTCCGTCCACGAAGGACGCCGTCCAGGCATCTGTCGGCAAAATCCTTCCGTCCAAAATACCGGGATACCGAAAGCTTCGGATTACCGTTAACGAAACAATACAAGGGCTGACGACCAGAACCGGACAGCCTCCCTTTGTCCGAATCCTGAAAAGCTCCGTCCTCCCTGTGTTCCGTCCATGTCCCCGCGCGCTCATCCAGCTCCTCCGGCTCCTACCGTCAACTAGTTTGTAATAAAATACCGTACGATCCCTCCCGGCGGATTATATTGCCCTTCACGGAACCCTCGCGCCAGCCCCCACGGGATATCTGGATTCCTCCAACGACTGGAAGAATGTTCCTCCCGACTTGCGTCGAGTTCGAGGGCCTGCAGGTATTCGGAGGTAATTAACTGCGAATCAATCGGCCGATCCCGTTATCCGCCGAGGTAAGGACTCTTCAGCTCGAAAGGGTTTCGCAGCGGCGGCTTGAAACGCGAGGTTCTTCGTAGATGGGGTTTGAAACGCGATACTGCTTGGAATGGAGTCTTCTTTGATGATTAGTTGGTCAGCAGTGCGTATCGTGATTTTCTGAATAAATTGCGATCTACGCGCAAAAATGATTTTGGTAGTGAAGGGATTAACCCTCGGTTGTCACACTGGGTCAGAATGGCCCGCAATTTGACTTTGAGGTAAAATGGCAATAATGGTAATAGAATGGTACTTTTCAAACTTTATCTCGGAATTTTTGCGACTTAATTTAATAGATAGTTTTTTAACCGCAGCTAATTGAAAATTGGCTTGGATCGAATCGACGCAGTGTGACAGCCAAATTAAAAAAATAGGTGTGACAGACTCCTTACAGTAAAATAATTCTGAATCTTATCGTTACTCTCGCGGTTCTACTTTAAGGATACAGTTTCCGCGACATAAAGAATCCTGCCCGGTGGCTTTTATTTTTCGATTCAGCTGGTACTAGGCGATAAAACACTCGAGCAACGTTTATGAGTTACGGTGTCCTTTCTCAACTTTTCGTTCCGCGATATTAGGCAACTAGGGTTTCCAGGTTTGCTTGGACTTGTTTGCAATAAACTGTCGTTGTTTTTCTCCCCATCTCTTCTTTTCCATAGCCTTCTTCGAACTACACTGCGTCAAAATAAAAGCCAGTGATGCCATCTATCTTTGGTCCGACATCCTGTTCAGTATTATTCGAAATTTCAGAAATGTTAACCGTCCTTTTAACCAAAGAAGCTTCGATTGCCGTTTGGGGACTATGCAATCAATTTCGGAAGGTAGAGAGTGACTAAAAACAAGTGAATGTCAGGGAGACATTGATTTGCCTCACTCGCGACTCTATTAATGGGACCGACTGTGTAATAGATAAATTATCCTCTGCCATCTGCAGGCTTGACCCAGATTCCGGAGAAAATCCCCGCAAAACACTTGCCAATCCTCGGCGTCCCTTTCACCCTTCGAAACTGACCTTGTTCCGATCGAGAACAGGCTAGAAATCTCTCGATCAGATGCACGCGTCTCTGCCGAAGTAACGGAGGCTTTGAGCCGAGCTGTGTGCATCCAGTGGCTGACCTTTACCGAGGAGAATCGCACGGGTCGATGAATTTTTGCGAAGGCCGGGGAATTTGAGACGAGCCACGGGGCCAACAAAGCCCGATGAGCTACGACGCAACCGTTAGGGAATAATTAAAGGCCAGCAATGGGGATATAGCGGTGGCCTCGCGGCCGGATGGATCCCGTGGATGTCGATAGGCAATTTTACGGGCCGTGAAAGCGGGCTTAAAGACTCCGCAGCGACGCCGGGCGTCGTCGCTGAAGGTCAATAACGAGAGGGGCTTTACGCGGATGACACACGGTTTGACAAATTGCCGCCTTAAAGTTGCTAGACTTTGCCCGGAGCCACCTCCGTGAACCAGATTCCGATGGAATTTATCGATCCGAGCCTCCGCCGGAAATCTACGTGTACCGGCACGCGGATATTACTCCGGAAAATGGGTTACTCCTCTGTGATTTATCGCGCGACCCGCGACATTAGGTCTATCATGGGAGGACCTCGTATTTTAGGGGGCGTGAATTAGCGACTTCGCAGAGGCTATGTCGTACGGGTCACGGAGGGATCGATCGGGTCGTGGGATCGGAGGCTATTCCACGGTTGGAAGTCCATTTCAGCATCGAAATCTTGTGGGAAGGCGAGCTACTAGTATTTACAGCTCCGTCATCAGCTTTAAAAATTCGCGCACATTAGCGAAAGCTCGTGGTCACACGGGGTGTATCGCACCTCAGGCAATTTTCCATTTCAAATGTCGCGCCTTTACGAATTCAAAATGAATTTAGACCATAATATTGAAATTAAAAAATGTTGTGAAGTTTAATAAAAATAATCGCTTTTTTCCACAACTATCGTGAGTCGACAATTCAACATATAGTCTCAGTTTTCACTAACAAAATATGCTATAAATCCCAAAAACCCCGAAAAATGGACATTCCTCGTTTTTCCCCAATCGATACAATTGTCATTGAAAAGTTAAAAGATTAAAAAATACGAAAATGGGAACTCAAAAATGACGCTGGGATGCAGTGAACCCCACGTGAGCAATTTCTGACTACAAGAAGGTGCGACCACGGAGGAGTGTAATCTCGATCGATTAAACGATTCCAAATTTTCCAAGAAAATCGACCGACTGCGTCCAAAACCTCTCCCTACATCGATCGTAAACTCGCCCAGCTTGTAGTTCTCTCTGCCTGTCCCACAGTGTCCCGCAGCGAGGACGTCGAATTAAACGGCAATCCCCCCAAGGAAACTTAATTACGTTACTTGGCGTATCGACTTGCTCCGCAGGGCGTACTCGAAGGCGGACGAAAAACAATGGAAAATGGAAGCAGCTGGGCGAGCGAAGGCGGACGCGACCACGGAAGCTGGGGGGATATATTTCTAAATTCCATAGAAGCTTCACGATCCGCTCTCGGCCGCGGATCTTTATTTCACCGTGGGCGTCGTCCTCGCGTAATTAGTCGCGGCGTGCGTTCCAATTACGAGACGCGACATCGGCCCTAATGAGGCACTTGCAAGTAAGCTGGCAAGGGCTTTGACTAATTAAGTCCCAGTAGGGCTCGCCATCGGCCACCCCTACCTCCGGCCGCGTTCCATCCACCGTTTTTCCGCGTTCCTCGACCCTACACGCTGCTAACGGAGCAGGACTTGTGCTTGCTCCGCCTGCTTGGCGCACACGTCGCGTCGCCAGCAACTTTTGTCCGTGTACGATGTATCGATTACGATGATGCCGAGGGAGAGCATCGGTGGCTCATTGTTTCGGGGGAAATAATGGGCCGTGCATCGTCAGCTAATAAGGTACGACGTCGCTGGCTGGCTGGCTGGCTCGGGCAATTTGTATACAGGGCGGCAGTCATCTTGTCGACGGAGCGGATCCGCGTCGAGGGAGGACAACAGGTAGCGGCCTGAATAGACGCATCACCGGGCCTTCGCTCTTCGAGAACTGGATCGAAATTGATTATTACGCGACGGTCGATTTCTGACACGAAGCGGAGAATCCAATTATGGTCAAGGAACGAAAGCTCGTGGCTAGCTCAATGTGTGATTAAGGGTCCATTCTACTTTGCTGGTCGAACAAGGGGCCTATGATGTTCATGAATTTTTTTCTGGAACTATTGTACGGATTCTAGTGTTTTTTTTGTTAAATATTTATTATTCGATGTTTGTGCCTCTGTGGGAAGACTGCGGAAGTGATTGAAGGAAAATTATTAAAGATATCGCTTTGAAATTTTACAACAATGCACAGGAGACTTGTCTCCACAAAGTGGTCTACGATGATCCAGATATTAAAAATAGATTTTGTGCAAATCACAAAGAATCATTTCAAGGATCACGAGGACTTCCGCTGAGTGCCTGTGTTCTCACAGAGGCACACACATTGTGACTTAAATTCACACATTTATAATTATCTTTTGGAAATATGCTGAATACACTTCTGTACAGAAAGGAATAATAAACATTGAACAAAGAAAATATTAAAATTCGTACATTAGTTCTTGAAAAAAAATCACGAGAAAGGTAGAATGGACGCTTAAGGGGGAACAATAGGGTAATGACCCGAGAAGCAAAGGTATCTTCGGGAATTTATTAAAAGCAAACTACTGAACGAATATTTTTAAAACTTTCAGCACTTTTTATTGGATATTTAAGTTATACGCATCTTTTTTTGAAACTTATTTAAAGCAGATTTATAAGCTGTACAGGACTAATAATTTAGCGCTGCAAAAAATTGGGTTGTCAGTTTTCCAACGAAACGGTTCTTGCAGAATCAAAAACCAAAAAGTTTTAGAAACTATATGCGGATCGCTATAGCACGATGGGAGATTTTTTTGATTGGTCGTTCTCAGCTTTGGAAACAAATTACGTCTTCCAAATTAGCGCAGTCCCTTAACTGCCTGCGCTCCTCGAGCGGTACGTACCTCAAAAACAATTCCGTATTCTGTCGCACACACTCGGGAGGCCAGCAGCTCTCGGCCCAGCGAACTGGGTCTCCGACACTCGAAAGTACGGACGAAAAGCAAATTTCCCAGGCCACTGACCTACAATCTCCCTCCCTCCGAAGCGCTAAATTAATCTGGGAAGCGAAGAAGAGCGCAACTTCCTCGAGCAAATAAAAAGTCCGCGTCCGCATCTGGATCATCGTGCCAGCGGGACCATCAGGCTAATGCTCGCGTCTTTGCAGCTCGGGAACTCATTTCCTTATTAACTGCTCCCAGGCGAAAGGCAAACGAATCTCCGAAATGTACAGCGAGAACCGAACGAGCTCGCGAGAGCAAAGGGTGGAGCCGTCGGGTTCACGAGGGGGTTGCGCGTGCAGAAAAACGTGAATCGCGCGTGGGAGGGGTGCTCATCTCGATTCGGATTGCGAGCGAGAACCGTGTGGGTCACGTTTGTTCAAGGGTACGGGAGAGCCAGGGAGCGACGGGGCGGGGACGTTTTTGTCCGCGTAGGTACCTCGCTACGGAAAGGGACTGCGTGAAAAGGTGGAAGCTTGCCGGGAATAAGAGTTTCCGTATGCGAGACGCGGGGCAAATGTTTGCCCAGCGATCTCGTATGTGGCGCTCGGTCGCTTCCACGCGTGCTGCCAGCCCCCCTTCTGATTAGGTGGAGAATGGCACCGCTCGAAAATAATAAAGAAGCAAATGTATGGAAACGGCGGCACGCGATACGGCGAAATTGAAAATACCCATATGGAAATTCGAAATTCCAAATCGGCCATCCGATGCGCCGAGAAATCGAAACATGATACATCGGTATTGTGATTGGACGCGCGAAGAAATGCAATTCCACGCATTGCGAATTTCAATATCATATATTCCGGGAAACTCGTATATTCCTAAATGGGGGAAACACCGGCGAACCATTTCCTTCGCGCGGGTTTTACAATGGCGCAGCAATCGCGACACACTCTTTGCAAATTTTGCAAGCTCGTTCTATTTACCCGGAGAACGGGGATAGTTCGTTAAGAAATAAAACGAGTGTTTCTTTCCGAGCTAAATCTCTCGAGGCGCCTAATCGAGAGCGACAGTGTCGCGCCCAAAATTTCGGGCGCCGCGGGAACAACAACAACCCGGAGGCCGTGCTCATTTCGCGGACGCGCCAACCGCGTTATTGTTCTCGCAATTACGCTTCGAAAATCCACCTTCCGCCGGCTCTAACGAACTTTCGGCAAACGCGATTCCCCGGGTTCCGCAAATATTTGCACGGCTCCGCGGCCGTTACCCCCGCGTCGCGACGTTCCACCCTCTCCCCATCTCCCCCCTCGCCCCTCTCCGCCTAAGTCTGCTCTCGCGAAAAATTTCGCGGGATTACGATTTTCCCGTGCCGACCCGGTGAAAAACTCGGCTCCCTCCGCGAGGGCCGTGAACCGCGCTTCGACGATTCCGCTCGGAAATACGGTGGACTCGTTGGAGCGCGGTTCACGGCCCTCGTCCCCGAATTTCAAGGAAACAGCGCGGTTGTAGCGCTCGAACGCGTCTCCGCTAAAGTAGTGGCGGGGAAAAAAAAAAATGGGGAAAAATTCCGCGGGCCCTGTCGTGTCTCTATTAGCGTCGCAGGCAGGCCTTGCTCGTCCGGCAACACACTAGCCTGGACGTAACGCGATTAAGAAGCACCGAGGACGCTTTGGGAAACACGCAAACACGTTGCCGAAAAAAAACTTAATTACGCGAGCGTGGAAAATATGGAACGGTTGCGGGGGAGTAGCGCCGGTCGAGCGTCTCTCCCTTTTTCCCCAGCGAAATATTTTCGAGCTGGCCCGACTGAACTTTACGCGTTCAACGTAATCCACAGAGTGGCGCGTGTATGCATTCAATGCTTCCGAATTTTTGGTCGCTTCCTGAATACCTTCTATTCATTTTTCCACCAACCCCCGCGCTCCCTTCCTCTTTCGCCTTTTTCCCAGCGATTCATTCGGCGCTTTCCCTCCGTCTCGCTCCCTCCCCGAAACCCCTCCCTCTTACACCGACCCCTTGCGAGCCGTAATGAAGCTGCGAAATAGTTCCATTTGCGAAATGAGGTTCCTCGTTTTTAGGCGGGCAAACGGGCACGCGGAATTGTTAATTGACGCGTACAGAGTGTTCCCCCCGCGTGATCGATGGGCAAATATTTGCAAAATCACGCGAAACGATAACCCGTTTAGCGCGATTATTTGAACCGACGCGCGACGCTGGCGAACGGCGGAATCCATTTTTACGGGGTAAATACGATCCGAGCTGCGCTTCGATTCGCTTGCGTCCTATCCAGCAGAGATCGAAAAAGGTCTCTCTAACGCTGGAACAGTGTTTAGCCACGTGGACGATCTTCTATGATCCCTGGCGATGGTTCAGAGCCCACTCTAAACCTGTAGACTCACCCTTAAAAAGGTCCATTTATTTCCTGGCACATAAACTACTTATCCTGTTTTTCATAGGCCCCGTGTTTCTGCCGAGGACTCATTGAAGCCTCAGGCGAAAATCACGCCCAAATGGCATTTAAATTCGGTACAAAGCGCGGAGCGTCCACTTAACGCCGCCATCACGGCGAAACAGCCGAAAGGGTAATTAAATACCGGGCATTGAGCGAGCATTCGCGATACTTGTCCCGTGAATAAATATTAAAGCTGCAGCGGCCCGTCAAGCTTCACCGAAAAAGGATTAAGAAGCGTGTGCCAAAAAAAAGAAGGGAAACATCCAGGTGAAAAACCGAGAGCTTGTTCACCCTTGAGACGAAAAATCGACTGTTTCGCTTTATTTCAATCGCGAGAGTAGAAGTGCTTATCTTCCACTCCCGGCGTTTCAGTTGCTGCTCATTAGCCTAGCTCCCACCATTTATTCGCAGCGCTCGCGCCAATGTGTCCTTTTACTCGCCGTTCCGTCTTCCTAAACCTCGCAAGCACCCCTTCCTCCGCGCACCCACCCCGCGCCCCCGTCGAGCGGAGAAACTCGTAAACTACCGGAACTGATCTCTGGTCAGAAAACAGGACCCAGCGCCGGGATCCTCGCACCCTTTGGCATTGCCGTGGCGTTCGACCCCCTCCGCCAGCCCCGTTGTTCGAAATTGCAGCCACTTTCGGAGCTATTTGCACGCGCCGGAGGCGGGCTCGCGTTTCGCTGGTTCTACGAGCGCCGATTTTGTTGGATGTCGAAGGGGGAGAGGGTCGCTTCGTTTCGAAAATCCGCCTCGTTACTGGAGAGTTCGGGGGCCCCGGCCGCGAGACACCCTTTTAGGAATTCACAAACTTTCGCGATTAACGTTGATCGACGGTTAGCGTGTTACCCGCGGATCAGAGGCGGGCGCGCCAGACTTTTCGGGGGACTGATTTATCGATGCCTCGGTAGCAGGCGAGCCGTGAAGGATCCATGGAAAACAATTTTCATTTTGCAACAGGTACCGCTCCCTCTCGATTACTCGCGGCGATTGCCAGCTGGCAGACAGCGTTACGGTTATTTTTCCGCGGCGCGACCGAATTTACGCTCTGCCGCCTCGACAAATGCGGAAAAATGCTAGTCGGCGTGTTTCAGGTTCGAATACACCGGGCTTCTGTGCGCAGAAAAACGTGTTGGAATGATGTATGGACGTAAAAAAAACATTTAAACGAAATTATCCTGTAAGGGAGTATTCGGGTTTCGACGGCCGATTTCATGATTTTTTTTCTAGGCGACAAAGAAAGATACGATATTGGTGCTTTGTATACACTTTTATTCATCTTTTGGCTGTTTAATTATGAAGTGATTTTAAATGTTTACAACTTTCAGAGTTATCAGCATCCTTGCTGATTTTTCCCAAGGATGGCGGTTTTCCAATTGTGCAGAACAAATTGAACCAATAGTTTTTTTAATTCTTATGAGTGTCGTTATCGCCCCTACCAAAATCAGGTTAATATTTTGTAAACTTCGATTTTTTGGGGAATCTAAAAGTTACAAAAACCACAGGAACAAGCATACTTTTTCTTTAACCGGCTGCCATTTTGTAGGATTTTTTTTTAAATTTCTGATCGTGATAGGGGCTTTAGCGACACTCATAAGGATTAAGAATACGTTTGGTTCCATTTTTCTGCCTAATGAGAAAGTCGCTAGCCTTGGGACATGTCAGCACGAGTGTTCAGATGACGTCACGCGCGACAGCTTATAGACAACCCTGAATGTTAAAAACATTTTAAATCATTCTTCACGATTTTAAACAGCCAAAATATGAATAAAAGTGTATACAAAGCAGTAATATTGTATCCTTTATCGTCGCCTAGGAAAAAATCACGAAATAGGCTGAATAATACACAATCTTTTATGAACAACCTTGAAAAGTCAACCCTAAGTTAACACTTGTCGATTCTTCTATTCATCGAGAGGAAAAATAGTGTTTCCGTCAGAACAAGGCGAATATTATTGATTTTTCAAGGTCACTGTTCTGCTATTCCCACCGTACCCTTCGTTTATTCCCACCACACCGTGTATTTACCCCTACCAGAGAGTTTTTAGCGACCCCTCGTCGCGTTAGAAGGTCCGGTGACCAGCAGGCGGGAATATCGCCGTTGGCGACTCGCAATTAATCGCGACGACATTATTCATGCGTCGCTCGAGTGTTGCCGCGGGAAAGGAGGCGTGAAAAATTGGCGCAATTACTGATACGAGGCCAGCTATTATCAGCGAGCAAAGCTGCATTAAACGAAACGGGGATATTAATCGGCCCTGATTAGGAGGGAGCCCACCCTTGCCGTACCTTCCCCTCGAAACCCAGAAGAAAACTTTGCTCGGTCATCACTTTGCTGCCACCTTGACACTTTAGGTAGAATACTATGCATGTATATCTTTATTTCCTCCCCTAAGGTTTACAAAGGCTTCCCCCTACCTTCCATCTTTCCCTCCCTTCTTACATTATTTCTTATCTCTTATTCTATGCTCATTCTACGCGCTTCCACCGTCCATCTCCTTTTATTTCTTCCATTCCCATTCTCATTCTTGTCACCCTCTTCACCTACATCCTTCCTTATTCCACTTTCCTTCTCTCTCCTTCTTCAACCACTCCCCCATCTCTCGCCTATTCCTTCTCGCCATTTCTCTCTCCCCCTACACACCTGTCTACTACATGTTCCCATGACTCTATTTCTCCTCCGCATATCCTGCATCCTCTCTCCTGCTCCCAATACCACCCCCATCCCATCTCGTCCCCCATCCCGAATCTCGCTAGATAGAATATTGTAATCATTAAAGGGAACTTGTGGGAAAAGATGTGGACCAGAAACGACTGTGTCCAAACAAGCATCCCTCGTTTCACGACTGTAGATCGTGGAACTGCTACCCCAACTGCAAAAATACCTCGGATCGGGGAACTCCGAGCGCCGGGACTGGAGGACAGTTTCCTAAAGGGTAGTTTCGCAAAGTCGTCTTACTTTCGCCCAAGCGTCTTCGCAGTTCCTGGCTCCCGGGTTGTGACCGCGCGCAGGGTAACTTGGGAATTATTCGTAACGTCTGATTCCCGCGGACCAAGCTCTCTGCTAATCTCCAGGAGGGTAAAGTGTCGCCGCGTATGCAAATAAGGGAACGTCCCGGAGTTTCCGGGCCCCTGTCGCTCGGCCGGCTTTATTAATAACGCGCGAATAAATTTGCCGCTGCCGCGAAACGTTTGGTAATTTTGATATACCCCGGCGAGAACGTGATCCTCCTTTCGAAACAAAGTTCCGCCCGGGAGATATCGGACTGCGACGAGCGCTGAATTTTCAGCCGGCAGTTCCCTGTGGCGTTGGTCCGCCGTTTCTCCGGCAACTTTCATTTCGCACTCGACCTTTTAGTCGCGGTTCGAACCACTTTGGGCCACCATTTGCAATCAACGGAGAACTCGGGGGGAAGAATGGTGGGTGATTGATTTGAATTCCTCGAGTCCCTAGCATGCACTCCTTCGACACCAGTTTCGTGGAGTTTCCGCGAGCACAAATCCCTCGAGCTCGGTAAAAACTAGTAACGCGAGCCGGGGCTGAATGTAAGTCGGACAGGCCGTGCGTCCACATAAATCGCGAGGTTTATATCGAGCCTCGCGTCCTCCGCCGTGATTCATATCCATTTGGACGGCGACGAGGTGGGTCGCGCTTCGAAAACGAAACAGTCCATTCCCAGGGCCTGCGAGACCCGCCACCCGAGCACGCACGTACCGCGCGGGATCGCATAAATGACGAAACACGGATCTGCTCTCGGCCAACCAGAATGACTCTTCTTCCTTTCACACTCCGTGTCCCGCGCGATCGTGTATCGCTAGGGAGAAGAGGCTGATATCGAATTAATAACGAACTCATTTGCCCCGCTAATTGCTTGGCTGGGACGAAGCGGAGGAGGCTTGCAGTTATTAAAATGCGAACAAATTAATCATCGTCGCGAGCATGGTAATTACTCTCGATTCGGGGAGTCGACCGAGTACAGCGTCCCCACCCGTCCGGGCAATCTTTCGATGTGAAATGATAATTAAATTCTGATGCACCTGAGGGTCATTGACCACCCCGCGCCGTAGGGCGCCACGTCCACGGAGATGTTAACAATAAATTCGCGCGAGCTTTGTTACATTTTTGACAAAAATGGAATTAATTATCGTAATTGGTGAATGTTGCAAGTCTTCTAACTCCACTCTTCATCCGAGCGATGCTCTTTTCATTATACCCTCCAACAATTGAAGAGTCCTCGTATGAAACACTGGAAGTGCCAAAATTAAAAAAAATATTTTATCGGAAAATGTTCTATTTGCCAAGGGGTGGCCCTTAAATTGCGCGAGGCTTTTTGGGGTGGGAGGGTGTCACGAATTTCTTATGATTCCTTACAAAGGGGGAGAGGGAGTCAGGTAGCATCTTACGTAATATTTTTTTAAGGCGATGTTTCGTGGTACACACGAAACTGAGTTATATGAATTGTATTAACTTTTAAAAGAATTTTAAGAAATCAAAAAAAATGCAATGTACAAAATATCACGTAAAAATGGGAGAAGAGGGTTGAAATATAAAATCTTACAAATTCTTCTACCTACTGGGGCAAGGGGGATAAGAAATCGCCAAAATTATCCTTACGTAATTAAGGACACCCCTAATGATAATTCTATAGTTCCTATAGAATTTGATTTCTGGCACCTACAGTGTTTTCTACAAGGACTCTTTAATTTCTGTTCCTAAACACGTTTGCGTTGCCAAAGATTCCTCACACTCAGAGAACGACCTATTTAGCTTCCGCTCCGGCTGCACAGAGCTTGCTCCTTTGTAGGTCGAAGTGATGGCAACGAGGCTTCTTTGATTCCCCACATCCAGCATCGAGCCCGTCGATACACCTAAGTATTTAGCTAAACTAGCGTGCAACGTGACGCACCGAAGCTCACGTGCCCGCGCCAACCATCATCGGCGGCTGATTCCCCAGACTGCGTCGCTTTAGGGTGGCTGGCCAAGCCGTGTTCGGAATATTTCACGAGACGCGTCCCTCCGTCGACCTTTCCGCGGCGTTCCGGCGTCGCGTCGCTGATTGAAACGTGACGTTACACGCTATATCGATTATCGTCCCGCCAGCTTTCGACCAAACCGAACGCTCTCGTCGCAGAACGTCCCGATCCGTCCCATGCGGATCGGCGCGCAAGTGTATGTGCGCGCAAAGGATGCCCGACGTTCCCCGGGGGACCAACCGTCTTTTCGTGCCCTCATCGACGCCGTCGCTCTTCGCATGGCTGTTTTCCTGGCGTCGGTTCCGAGTCGCGCGAGACAAAAAGCCGATTCCACTGGCGCGCATTCGCCGTCACCCTATCGCTCCAGCCTTTTCCCTCACTTTTCACGGTCGCATCGATTTTCCAACCCCTCTCCAGAGCAGAGTTGGGCACTATTCGAATAAATGTCTATTAATACATTTTTATGAATCAATTTATTCGAATAAGAAATTATTAAAGTAAAGATTTATTCGAATAAAAATTGATTCTGATAATACCCACCCAACTCTAATCGGGCGACCGTTACGAAAAACATGCAGAGCCCTAATGGACGTTTCTAATATATCCACGGAGTACAACGAGAATTTGTTTTAATCTCAAAATTCCGGATGGAAAGATTGAAAAGGACCAGTGTCGTTCTTACAAGTGTTTCACGTAATTGGCAATTTTAGTGGTTCCGCTGGAAGGTCGGTTAGCGTTGTTGGCGCAACGCTGCCGTCTGCCGCATTCGCCGGTGAATTTACTGGGATGGTTTATATCCCCGTGACACGCGCGGAGAAAAGTGGGTACAATGCGCAAAATGTGTAAATTCGTGTCACGAGGAATGCGCTCGAGAGAATAATGACCGGAGCCCACTTCATGCTCCCCCCTCGTCTACCTGTTTATTATTTATCGTCCAATTTAAAATGCCAAAATTCATCCGCGGAAAGAGTCTCGGCGACCGTGTTGTTAACTCCGAAACGTCACAAGCTGCGCGCATAGCGGCTCCTATGTCTCTTCGAGCTTCCCCCGAGCTTTTAGAGAAGAAAGGAATGGCCGCGCACGTACGATCGGTATTGAAAAGTTTAGTTTTCGAACTGCGATATTTTAGAAGCCTGGAGGAGAAAAACCAGTTCCCTAGGAATATTCAGTCGACGGTGAAGGGTGCTCGGTGCTCCGAAATGGCACTTCCATTGTAATAGATTCTTGAAAAAACTGACTCCTTTCGCCACTTTTTCTTCGCCTTTCTATAGCCTCTCAAGCCGCGCGAACCACTCGCTCACTGATTTTCGGCTTTCCCAGGGACGTTACGCGATTTCTCACGCGGACACAAAGAGCAGCCGGCCACACAACTGTCGCGATGCGGCGAAAGGCTGTAGTAGCGCGACAGCGACCGGAAATTTGCGGGGTCGTTTCGCTTTAAACCGTTTTCGATTGTGTATTTAGGCACTCGGCCGGCACGGACCGACGCGAAAGACCAGGATCAACGTTCGACGAGTGAATATTGCCAGATCGATCCCCGCCACTTGGCAACTCTGTAATTAATTGCGGGCCATCGGTTCCTATCAGTCGCCCTTTCGAGTATTATCAAAAGGCCCGATACCCTAAAAATAGCCTTGCACCGGAATTCCCTCGTAAATAGGTCGAGTAGCTCGACCTCCTCCAATCCGCGATGAATTTAAAAAAAAAATAGAGAACCTCGGGTTCTCTTGGAACATCTTCATTAAGAGAGGAGATTCTGAGTGATTCTTGGAGGGAAAATTTTACAGAACAAATTCCAGTTATAGTGACAGAAATGTAGGATTGAAAGATCGGCATTCCACTTATAAGTTACCTATAAGATGAACGGAATCAGAGGAACGAGTGAAGAAACTTGTCCAATTGTGTCTAAGGGGAGAACTCTGGTTTAGAACGCTGAAAAATGTGATTTTGTTTTCGAAACAAAATTTAACAGGGAAAAATAAATTCGATCTTTCCAAAACTTTAGGGGTATGTTTATACAATACAATAATATGTAATAATATGTAATACAATAATATGTTTATACAATACACATCAAAAATTTAATTGAAAAAGTCTGTCACGCCGAATTTGATTGATCGTTGATGCGCCTCGCCACTGGAATAAAATTGTGAAATGGCGGCAAGACTGGAACCTTTAATTCTGACCCGAAATACACAAATCGAAGTTTTTCTCAATGTTCATGAACTAGCTTCGTCGAAGAACTAAAAAAATGAGAAAAAAGTCTCAACTGACAAAATTGTGAGACTTTAATCAAACTTACAATTTTCATGAAAAAATTTCGTTATTTTAATGCCAAAACATGGTCAAATAGTGTTTGTGCTATCTTTCCCGCCACTTCACAATTTTATCCCAGTTTCGTGGCGCATCAATGATTAATCTATTTCGGCGCGAGAAACTTGAAATCGTTCAATTAAATTTTTCTTCTGTATTCTATAAATATATACTAAAATATCCGCAAAGTTTTGGAAAGATCGAATTTACATATCTTTGTTAAAAAAAATCGCAAAAACCATGTTTGTTTCAGCGTCCTAAACAAAGTTCTCCCTTGAAAGTTTAAAGCAGTAGCAAATGTAAAGTAAAAGTAAAGCAAACAACAACAGAAGCGCGTTGACATGTCAATATTGTCAATGGAAGTTTTAATCGATGGAAGATGGCGCTGAGATGCTAATTTTCAGCAGCAGATTGCATTGGAAATTGCAACGCTGCTCGTCCGCGGCTGGATATTCCATCGACATCGCGACGATGTGTTACTCGCGCGGTCCTCGAGCACGCCGGGGAGAGGTGGAAATTCCCGCGACGGGGCCGCGAGCGTCCGACGAAATCACCGGCAAATTAAAAAGCAAATATTTGCACGGCACTCCACCGCCACGATCTCGCTCCTCTTTTCGATTAATCTCGGCTCGGGTCGCCGGTCGGGGGAGAGCGCGACTGGCCGGCTTTGTAATTAATTGCGGGAACGTCGTGGCGCGCGTCGATGAAGATCCGTGTCGCGAATATTGCGCGGTCAAAGTGCGGGAATTTCGCGTATTGTCGGGGGCGGGTTAAGCCGCGGCAGAAAACGGCATCGCAATTATTGGCCCTTGTAAAGTTCCTGGCGCAAATTCCGTCGCGCTGCGCCACTCGCCGACCCCCTAACACGGAGTTCCAGAGTTCCAGAGTTCCAGAGCTGCCTGGAACGTTATTGCTTCGCGTAATCGCGAATCAACCTTCCCCCTTCCCCGACGCCCGCGAATTATCGTTCTCGTTTCCCCCGCGAGCCGTTTTCTCTTCTGCTCCTTTTTTTCTCGCGTTAATTTTCTCCCCGTCTGAGAGTTTCGTCGACACGCCGCCGAAGGTTCGCGCAAACGCTTCAATTTTCATCGCTCGGTCTGGGAAATATTTTTCGCCGGGCCTGTTCTCTCGCGATTAATTAAAACGCTTCGCGATGAATATTGCCGTGGCCTGCGAACAAGGAAAAGCTGACGGAGAGTGGCGGGATTAAAATATTTCTGCTATTAGTTTTGTTCGCGAGACGAACGCGTTGCAAAGCGCTACGGACCTGTCGATCAGTGATACACTTGGAAAGGAAGACAAGGGGGGTTTCAAAGAGTCTGTTACAAGGATTATACTTGAGAATCTTCTCACGGAAAGCGCCTCGGCTCTCAAGCTGTGACGTTTCTAATGCGTGAGGCAGTTTCGCATTCCTCCGCTTGCAAAAATGGAAATCTTCCCCGGGGATCGCTGAATATTTCACAACGAAAGTTTACCAAGGCCAGGAATATTACCGCGGCACGGATCTCGCGGAATTAGAGGGGCAATTTTCTTAAAGAACGCGTCGCGATGTAAATTCGCGCTGCAGCTTCTCGCGCGGTGGCCATTAATCTTGCCTTTTTCGAGGGAGAGAGCCGGCTAAATACTTTGCGATTAAATCTCCCAATGCGGCGTCTTAGCGACCACCGGAAACCGCGCGCACCCTCCAAACCCCCTTCCTGCCATCCTCCCTTCCTGCCGGCCTGATAAAGTCATTAACAACCGCGCACTTTTCTCCCTTAATGAGCTCGAACGTTATCTCGATGAGAGGAGCGTAATACCAATTCCTCCAGCCCTCGGATTACCCGTGTTACGCCATTTCTGAATTGTTTTCCACTCGGGGTGGGCTGAATTTCATTTATTCCCGTAATTCACGGGATCTCCTCCCCCGATTATCTGTATCATCAGGATACGCGAGCGTGTTAGGACGTTTAATACGCTAAAAACACTGCCGTTGCGCGCGTACGGATCAATATTCCGTTGTATCGTACGCGGTGACCGAAATTTTTCGGCCGATAATGGCGCGCGTTCACCCAGTTCGCGGGGGCGATACAAACGGGACATTCTCGTTACGCGGAATCTTTCCGATTCGTCCGCGCTCCGTCGGTTAATTGGCCCATTAACATTCGCGGGCTTTCCTCTGTCGGTGCCGTTGGTAAATGTACGCGCAAAAAGTGGCGTGTGTTTCGCTAGAGGGGAGGGAAGAGTCGTTGCTTTGCAAGCGCTCCGGCAATATCCGGCCTAGCTATTAAAATTCCATCGACCTTCAGACTCTGCTGCTAGGACATTATTAATGTTCAATTAATTACTCGAGGACGGGGCGAAGGGGCGTTGGTCGCAGAGATTTCCTTGCGAAGTCTTCCTTCTCCCTCTTCAGCTTTAAACTTTTCTTTGTACCCACTAACGTTTGTACCTACAAGTGTTTCCATTATCCTTCACTGGTGAATTGAGGAGTGATTTTTTAAAAGGCGTATTTCCATTTTTTACGCTGATGCAAATTTTGGTGGCGCCGCCTCAAAAATGTTATATTATATCCTCCAGTGGCACAAAACACTACTAAGTAGGTTTAATTCAATTTTGAAAAATTGAAGTGAAAATACATGGCTTTATTTCCGAGTTAGTCTGATGACATTTTGAAATAATATTTTAGTCTGAAATAAAACGGACATATTTCTCATAAGTACCTACTCATCTATGAAATTGTTGTGAATTCGAAACAAAAGGAACTTAATTACATAGAGTTACTCAAACATAGGTATACTAAATGGGTTTAAAAATCTATTAAACGAGTACATACGTGGGCAATCCTTGGCGAATACAAAAATCGAAGATGGCGAGGATAAAGGCAAAATAAAATATTAATAAGTTGTTACTCAATAAAAATTCCAACACAATTTAAATTTCTTTTGCGAAATACTTAATCTTTCTATTCACTCCAGTTATCAAACGTTTGAAAACTTTCAACTTCACTTGTTTCGACTTTTTTACAATGTGCACATTACAAAAAGACTTAGGTATCTCCAAATGGATTCATACCAAAGAGCTAATTTTTTATAATTTCAATCAGACGGGCTTAGTTCCAAAAGTTTTCTTTTACATAACTACTAAAACAATGTCGTTAAAGTTAAAACATTACCGCTCTCAGATGGAAGAATAAACTGTACTTAGATACATATACCTGATAATAAAATTAATCTTTTTTACAAACGTAGGTACCAGTCTTTTACGGTTATTATTAATGTACCCTTTTAAAAATCACTGCTTATTCATCTCTCTACAATTCCAGACTTTCCGTGTTCACGCTCGATATGCCACCGAAATAAGACTAAATTGAGCGCAAGGTGCTGAACGAAAGTGTAACGCGTTCCTAAGTATGTTCTCCATTACGTAACGCCGCAAACACAGCCTGTCATACACAGCCATCGTAATTCTACCGCTCGAATTACAGCCGACCAGCAATTGCGCGGCAAGCGCAGGGAAATAACGTTAATATGGCCCGGCGCGTACCTAGCGTGCACCGATGCGGCCTCGATTATGCTCGCGATTATCGTAATTGCCGCGATCGCGCCGCTCCGCCGATAAGGCCTCCGTTGTTTCCCCGAATCGGCGAAACTAAAGGTGAAAACGCGTGCGAATCGATTGCCGCTTCGAGCACCCCCAGAGGCCCCTTTGCACGCAGCTGATGCTCTGCACTCATCCCCTTTCTACCCTCGACCACCGTTCCCCGCTAAAACTCTGTCTATACTCCGCAGTGGTCTATACACTCGCTCTGAACTCTCTAAATACCTACCTTCTTCCATTCCCCTTTCTATCCCAACTTTTACTCCGAGCTCCTCTCCGCGGACGTAATGATATTTCGCAGTGGCGCGTGATTGATGTATTCCAGAAAGTTAGCCCATTGTACGCCTCACGTGCGTTTAAAGCGATCAGAGTGGAATTAACTCGTCGCGATTACAGAGCACGCAATGCACGGCGTTACGCAAACGTTTGCTCCGCTCGTACGAGTACTATTCGTATTAAAGTTTCGCGAGGAGGCCCCTCGTCGGCCTGGGTCGACTGACAGAGGAAGATTTCGGGGCCTGGACATTAAAAAAGTCTGAAACTTTATGAATATGCGGGGGATTTCCTCCTAACGACAACGCAATTTCTCTTTGCTGCCCAAATTCACTCTAAGGGGGTGGAATTAACCTCTGAAAATTCGACTGTTTTCCGATTTTATTTTGTAACTCGCAAGAAAAAAAAGTTTCAAGGCAAAAGTTACTTCTTTTAATTAGATCTATCAAGTATTAAAGGTATTATAAACAGAAATATTGTTTTTTAAAATTCTTTTCTTCGCATGAAATCTGAATTGGTGGTTTAAATGATTATAAAACAGCCATGATCCATTTTTTTTATACAAATTCAACCTCGTCAATCCCTTTAGAGTGAATTTGGGGAGCAAACAAAAATTACGTTGCCATCAGCAGGAAATCCCCTGCATATTCGCAGAGAATTTTTCGAATTTCCAGGATCTTGCCTAGTGAGTTTGACTAGAAAACCGAGTCCCTGGGAGACGAAGGAATGTCGAATACAATAATCTTTGGCGAGGCGAGCCGCGAGCTTCGCTCCAGTTCCATTGAGCAGCGCCTCCGCCACTCGAACGGGCACAATGGCCTCGGCGCAGCGCAAATAATTTCAAAGGCACTAGAGCGAACAGAGGAATAAATGCGCGATAGATTAAGGGTCGCGGTGAACGGGCCGCGGAACGGCGTGCAATTTGATCGAATGGATAAATGCCGTTTCGAGAACGAACGACTTCATTTGTTCGCGCGTACGTACGAGCTGTTTCCCGCGTGTACCATCGCGCCCCACACCGAGCCCAACCCCCGGACACGCGTGTACCGCTCCACACAACCCCGCGCGCTGGAGGGCTGTTCGCTTTAACGAGCTTCCCAGATAAAACACCGAAAACGTCGTCGGGATTAATTAAATAATTAAAGCGGGTAATTATCTCGACTCGCCCATCTGCCAGCGCGGGGCTTCGCTCCGCTTCGAGGTGGAATCGTTGAGCTCGCGGAACCTACCGTGTGCAGGGGGTAGGATAGATTGGGAGGGGATGTAGCGCGGAACGTTTCGTGCGAAATTTTGGCGGTAATACGTTGAATTTTGGGGGAAATTGATCTCTTCTTCCGGGAAAAAGAGGGCTTGCTTGGTGAAGTGCTACTGAATGCGATTAAACTGAATATTATTTTTAACCCTTTGGATGCGGGGGATTTGAACGCTCAGCATACGTCGCGTGCGGAACTCCCTTAGTCGTATCTCTTATGCATAGTCGCCGAACGCCTATGGGCGTTCTTCGCACACACTGCGTGCACTAGCTAAACGCATATATGCGTCCATAGCACCCAAAGGATTATTCGTCTTTATCACTAAAAAAAGAAGAAACCTGAATATTTACATTACAGTGGTAACACTGTTCGGAAGCCTAACCGTGTACTATAAACTACATTAAAATAGAGACAACAAGAAACAAATGTAACAAACGTCAAGAATAAACTAAAGTAAAAGTAATCTTAAGACTTAAAATTAAACATGAGAATAACAAGAATTAGTAAGTAAAGTAAGAAGAGTCAAATAAAAAGTAAAGTGAAAAGTGAAAGTACCTACATACACATGGACTAAGCCAATATCACATCACTTTCTCATCACCATCGGTGGCCATCCCTAGAATATTGATTTATTATCGGAAGAGACGAGCGCGTGTCAAGATCGAAAGCACCAATGGTTCTAGATCTCTGCAGGGGACAGAAAATGAATTAGTATCGCCGTCGCATAAAATATCCAGCTGGATTTCGCTCGACAGGTCCCGTAAAATCCTTGCGGGCGAAAAATGACGTTCACGGTTAGCGACCAAGTATCTCGAAGACAAGAATTTGTCACCGCCTCGTGCCCCTCGAATTATCGATACTGCTCGCGCGGCAAGTCGCCCGAGCCGTATATGAATCACCGCGTATCGCGTGTGCCGCAAGATTTAAAGTAACCGGCCACCCTTCTCGCCGTCGATGAAGTCAAGCGACGCCCTCACGGCTCCGATGCTCCCTTATTTACTGTTACGCAAGTGGGGGGTGCAATCGAAACCAGTAATAACCTCGTTAACGTCCAGCTCCACTTGCCCTTTCTTTCGTTCTGCCCGTCCCTTTTCACTTGTCGACTCTCGCCGCGGCTCCCAGGGGGTGTATGGAGAACTTCGCTGCTGGTTAACGTTCGATGAAATTGATATATCGGTGATGGAACAGGACGGGCGACGAGCAACGGCTGCTTGCGTGGATTTAGTATACTGGGTGGCTCGAAAGTAATTGTTCCGTGGAGGGTATTTCAAACATTGAGAGCAAAGACGGACCACAATGAAAAAAAAATTTCCTATTTTATACGATTGTGCGCGAACAAGAAGGAAGCCGGAAGGCCTTTCGCATACCGCCGGTAATTCGGCTTGGCCCCTTCCGCGCCGCGCCCGAGACCCGAGCTACTCGGTCCACGAATCACGGGAACGACGAAGACGAGACAAGCCTCACCATTGGGCTTGCAAAGGCGCTATATACAAACTATGTCTAACTTAGATTCTAGTAAAGTAGTGTAATATGTACAAAGAAAAAGAATAAAGTATTTAAAGTCCTTAATACTACTACCCGCGCTTATTTCGCGTTCATCGCGAACAATAGTTTTCTTTTACAGATCGGAAGATATTAAGTATAAGTGTACATTTGTTAGTGGCGTCTCTCCTGAATTTACGAAGAAATAAATACGTATGTCTCAAATTGCACAGATTGAAGAAATCTCGGTTTTTTCATTGTTTCCCTCGGGTAGTAGGAATATTCCAGCGAGCGCGAGCGCGTGAACGAAGGCTGCGTGCCCAGGGGGCGAAACGAAGCTGGTAGGAGAAATCAATTAGCAACGGACCGCGCCAGAATTCGGTGACACCCCGTGTACGCTTTTCCGGATCGCAGCCGCGCAGTTTTTCCCACGGGATGTCGCGGCGACCAGTCCGCCCCGCCGCCCCCAAGGGGGAGCGAGAATTCCCTTCGCGTATGTACAGTCACTCCAATCACGAGCCATACATCAGTTCGCGTGGTTGACGAGAAGAAACGGGTGGGATGGAGAAAAATGTCCCGATTGTGAAAGTCCCGAGGGGATGAAACAGGGTTGCTCGCTCTTTCGCTCCCAAGCTTTCCCTAAGTGACAGATCGCACGGTCTTCGCAGCCCTGGCGAGCCTCAATACTTTTCCTCCTTCTTTCCCTCTTTTTCCATCGTCGACTCTTACTTTCCACCATTTCTAACGCTAATGCAATTCGATACAGCGCTTCCGTGGTTTTTTAAAATATCTCTTCGATTAATGTCTTTTAATATTATTTATTTGTTAATCATTATTTCTTATTATGTATGATTAAATGTTGCTTAATTTTATTTGGAATAAATTTCAATCTTTGACGATCTACATATTTAATTGTACATTTTATTACCATTTTTTTACACTGCGCGCCCACCGCTTTTCAACCAATAAGGCCCTCGAAGGTTTGCTAGTCCCGGGCTCCAAAAATCTTAATTCTGTCCTGCATCCACGCGTAGTTACTGTTGCACAATAAATGAATAAATAAAGATATTTGGAATCGCCAACTGTCAAGGCGCGCGGAGGTTCTTGGAAGTTTCACGCAACTGATTTGGACACCACTGACAGAATGATCAACAAGGTCCAAGGGACCAAGGTATCTTAGTGGGACGGAATTAAAAAGTTAGAGGATTTTCGAAGGACGACAGCGATGAACAAAGAGGATGCGCGAGACTATCCCTTGCCACGGAGTCCCGAAGGGAACGCGCTAAGTGATAGATGACGAGGACTAATGCGACCGTCCTGTCGCGCTACCTCCAAAGAAGCATCGACTCGAAAACAGCTCTCCTCCGGTACATTCGTTCGTTCTTTTAAGAGAACTTATCCACCAGGCCACCGCCAATTTTCTATTAATCAGCGGAGGAAATTTTCAAATGGGATCCATTTAAAACAGTCAAACTGTTTTTGATGAATGAAATGCAAGTCTACGTTTCTCTTCTGCTTTAATCGTTTTAGTGATCCATCAAATGGCGGGGCGTAATTTTATGTAGCTTTATCACTCGCCCGAGTTTCCCTCTCGGGGATATTGTTTGTAACAGAACTTTCTAATTGACACCGAAGAAACTAATTTTAACCTAATTTTACACGGGCAGCCTCGATAATTTCGTAAGTTGGAGCACCGTTCCCGACTGTTCGCCAGGAATCAGAGAAATCTGACATCCGCAGCCCCGGTAATTTCGGATTTCTAGATTAAATTCTCGTTTCGCTCGTTACTCCGCGCCCGGCAGCCGCCTTCCTCCTCTTTCCTTCGTTCATTACTATTCAGGGCAAATCAAAATCCGACGTGGATCGATACACGTCCGCTCCACAAGCTAATTCCTTACGCTTATTCAGGCAAAAAACTCGCGCAGCTTCCCTATTACGCTAGGAATAACATGGCCCGGATTTTTAATTAATCACATCGCTGAATCGCCAAATTACTGAACGTTTGTTAAGGTGCACTTTTTTAAAGGACAATTGAGGCTATCAGCGCAATAGTGGCGTAAACCCAAAACTTTGGTTCTGAAATGATGTCTAATGAAATTATTAATCTTCTAAAGTCCCAATTCTTAAACTAGGGACATAGGTATGATTTAAAAAAAAAAATATAATTGCTAAGGTGTGTATTATTACTATGTAACTGCAAATGTATGAACATTGGAGAATTGGTATTGGGCGACGTAAAGTAACAAAAACAGGTTTTGGTGCTGCCATTTTGTAAATATTTTTGGAAGGTTGCTCAGGACACTATAGAATTAAAATTTGGATGTATAAAGGGTCGTTTAGGCTGAAATATCAATGCTCGAAATTATGGGTAATTCCACTAATACGCTGACAACGTCAATTCAACTCGTCATGCCCACGAAATGAAAATTTAAGGGACTGAGTGCGGTCGAATATATTTAATACCTACTAAGATATTTTTGCGCGAATACAACAGGATAAAGAAATAAAATCCTCGATTTTTTTATCGAGCATGGTGCATTCTATTCCTCTTTGATCTAAAATTTCCCCCGAGTTCAAGATACACTGCTAGACAACTCCATAGACGCCTCGTTCGAAGCACAGCGCCTCGTTACGACGACTACAGCCCCCGAAACGATCGAATCCTCATCGCCAGGGACGGTCGCTCGGTCTCGAGCAGCAACGTCGGAGCAATTAGCAGCGCAGCTAAACACACACACACATACAGCGTACGTGTACACCTCGTAGACTCGTCAGATATTCCCATAGGTTCCGGGATCCCAGAGCCAGAGTCGTGTATCTCCGATTAAGGTCGGCGATAGGGGCTGGGAAGGGGGCGAGCGCGGATGGTACACGTTTTACAGGCAAAACGCGTTAACGGACGCTAAGTAATGGATGATTCGGCCCCAGGCCACGGTTTATTTTCGCTCGGGACTTTTGTTAAATAATTCACGCCGCGACGAATGTGTAACGCAGCCTAATTGGCCTGAAATATTCAACACTTGGTGTCGACGCCGCCTGTTTAGGTGAAACTCAATGAAATTCGATGGGAATAAGGCTTGCGCGAAAAGCCTGATCAATTTCGACCAAGACGAAGGGAAGTAGAATAAGGAATCTGTGCAGTGATCATACACGGAAGCACAGTGTCCACAAACTGTAGGATGCAGTTGCAGTTGGCACGAGTTCACGAAGAAGAGACTCGAATTGAAGTTATTTATTTATTTTATACACGGGTGGGCACTCTTTGGTAAGAGGAACAATGTGTAACAGAAAACGGGGATGTGTAATAAGTAACAACATGTAGTATGCGCAAGCACAAAAAGAATTACACTGGTGTTTGAAAAAAAGTCTACAGCGTGACAGAAGGTGTTGGCTAAGTTGCACAAGCGGACAATGGAATTAATTTGAAGATGGTTAGTTCTGCTCTCCATTAGTGGGAGCTTGAAGGTTACACGATCGATCCACGTTGCTCGAAAAAATCCCAGGATTATTCACGCACTGACAAAATACGATACGAAACTGATCGAGTCGACACGAGGGCAAATTACTTGGATTGAGCTCGATAGGAACCGGAAGAAGACGCGAGGAGGGGCAAGCGAAAGAACATCCGCAGTCTGTTGCCTTAATTCCCGCCTGTTTGCACGCAGAAGTGCAATTATAGCGGGAAGAAGGTTCGGGATATGCGGGACAAGTGGCACCTGAGTGGCCCCGGGCGAAATTCTGGGAGCGGGTTGAAAGTGGCGTTCGTGCCTCTCTTCGGATCGCTGAAAAACCAGATCCCCTTGAGAGAGGAACGCTCGTCGCGTAATGTGGGACGCGCTTCGCGAGTGTGGATGCTGAAAGCTACTTTGCCCGCCACTTGTCGCGAATTTCATCCCCACCCTGGTGCCGAATTTCTGGCAGCGCGGGGAATCTGTCGCGAAACGAAATCGCTCGTCGGTGTGGAGACCTGACTGATCCAAGAAACTCAACGAGTTTGAGATTTGAGGTTTTGAAATAAACTCGATACAAATACAGTAGTTTTTCGCTAAGAGCTCGGTTTGGCCTACACGTTAAGAGCTCGGCGCTATCCCCACCACTTTGGCTCACTTCTATCCCGCGAAGGCGAGAGCGAGATGGAGAAAGAAGCGAGAAACGTTATATGAAACTCTACGTTAAATGCTCACCGTCGGTTCCGAGCCGCGAGCTCTTAACGAATAAATCTTGTACTTTCAGATTGACTTTTAATGATTCGATTTGGAGCCCTCGGAGTATGACTCGTAACTGTTACTTTCGATGAAAAGAGATCAGAAATATGTGTTTGAGGAAAAAGAGAAAGAGAGAGAGAGAGAGAGAGCTTAGGAACGAATGACAAGTATCGAGAGAGAATAGGAGGGAGCATCGTCGATGTTGACACGATCGTCAAGACCGTCGCTAGAGTCAGCTGTTACAATACAAGGCCACCAGACTGCCACAGCTTTGAACACACTGCAAGAATGAGCGCAGTGAAACCAACATGACCACTTTAAAAGAAGAAATTACAAATTCCACCGTTCCCTCGCGACACGCGTTTCACCCGCGCAGCAACACGATTCCCCATCGTTTTGCAGCAGACACGCGAACCGCGTAACGAACGATGGAGCTGGCTGATCGAGAGGCAGCGAGGTGCGTGGCAAATCGGCGAAATTAAAAAACGAACTCGCGCAAAAGGGGCGCGGCGGAGGGGAGGGCGCAGACGAGGGATGAACGTGGAATCGAAAGCCGCCGCGTGATCGAAGCCGCAGCGCGTTCGCGCCTTGTACCGTGCGAAATTGAATGTACCAAGGACTATTATCGAGGACGGGAAGCGGCGGCTCGCGAATCTCCACGGACGCGGCGTTGATGAATAACTTTCAAGTGGCGGCTGGATGCACGGGGAACGGCGGGGTGCCTCGAATTCCACGCTGCTCCCCCCGTTCCCGCACCGACGATCCATTTCCACCGCGGCGCTAGTTTCATTTTTTCGCGCGCGCGGCGAATTAACCGCCTAAATTTCCGCGATTCCAACGTCCCCGCCGTCCGCGATCGGAGCGAGGCCTTATATTGTTATTAAATTCCCCCCGGCGCGAATGGGAATGGAAGGACAGCGACGGGGCGGGCGGAGGGAGAGATAATGTCATAAAGCGACAGTGAAAAAGAAGAATCGCTTCTCAATTGGCGGAATTACCACGATATTACGCATTCCTCTTGAAGAGGGAAAATATTAATTCCTCGTTGCCAGCGGGGGTGAGTTTCGTTTTCTTCAATTCGTATTCTGTTCGATTACGTTTGAACCGTGTTGCCGTGCCCATTACGTACCAGAATACAGTAACGCGAATTGCGCTTTAAACATCAACTGGGACGCTTGAAACGGGGGTGTAAACTGTTTTACTGTGCTACTTTGGATGGTTCGTTTACACGCTGATATCTCGGTAGGGGTAAAGATGTGTTTAGCCTTCTATAGCCCGCTCAAAGAGTCGAGTCACCAGCTGTAAATATAGGCAGGTGGTGGCGTCCACACAGAACAGTGACGTGTCCCTCAGATATTGTATATTACTCGTTGCAAATATGAATATGAATAGCGCAGTAAACAAAGCAATCTCTAAACGATTAATATTTTCTTATTCAGAATTTGATTCTGTATCGCTATTTATATTTACGATCAAAGGTTCAATAGTTACAATACAGCGTGGCGCGTTTTACAAACTGATAGAGAAACGACCTCGCAAATTAATAATTGACTAGCGTTTGATAACTTCTGGGGGCCAATAGCCGTGGCCGCTGCTTTTCCCGCGTACTTCAGCAGGGGCATAATAATTTGTTTACAGCTGGTACCTAACTCGACTCGTTGAACAGACTTTACAAGTCGCCGAGTGAAACTCGCAAACGCGCGGCCCTGCGAGGATCAGGTGCGAACCGAAAGCCCTGAAGAGTGTAGGAGGGAAGGGGCGAGGGTGACGCGCAGCGGGCGAGACACCGCCGTCGCCGGCAGGAAATATTTTTCATTAATCTGATTATTTATCAGCCGTGGAGCTTTCACGAGGGTTTCCCAGCCACCCTCTAACACGCTGTAATCCCGTGTAGCGGGCGCGGCGGTTAAACGTTTAACGGAGAAGCGGAGAAGAAGAACGAAGGGCGTCGAGGCGACTCGCAGGGGGAAATCTGTCGTTATGAGGCTCGGGGATACGTGCACACCGCTCCTCCCCCGCGCTCGCAATGTTTTCATTTACATATTGAACGTCTGCTTGCACAAGCTGTTTGGAAATAGGTGGGTTCCGAATATGGGCGCGTGGCGAGTCTTTGGCGAGTCGTTCGGGACGGCTGGATTATGTTCCGCGTTCTTCGAAGGGCTTCTGACTTCTGAGTGGCCGCTGTTAGCGTAATGGAGCGTGACAGTAGCTACGGTGGATGTCGAGGCTCGCGAGCTTGAAGGGGCGATATTAAAATTGGGGAGGGATAGCAGGGGGATCAGGAAAGTGGTTCAATCGAGAGCCAAGCTCTTCTATGGATGAAAAATATTGTGTAGTTGGCAAGAGAAATATAATAAGCTATAAATAATCTAAGAATATTATATGCGTGGACATTGGTGATTTAAACCACTCCCAGATTCACTCCATTGACTTCCATTTGATAATAAGGGAAGGGACACTGAAGCAGTCGCGTAAATCAGGCAAAGATAATGCCGGATATAGGGTAGCGCGCGCCTAAGCGATACGCCTAGGCGCCGTGAACGAACGTTTCCGAATTATCGCGGCCGTCAAGGAATGCTTCGATGACGAATCGCCAAGGTAAGAAGGGGTTGGCGGCGATGGGGTGGCAGAAACGTGCCGGATACGAGATTCGGCGGTAAGGAGGGTGGTTCTCGCCACTCTAGATTAATAATTGTCGTGTTTTGCCCAAGGAGATTCAGCTGGAGTGGGCGTGGCCTCCGACTAATCTGAAAACGTGAGAAATTGCATTGGGTCTGTTGGTACGAGGGCAATGATACGGGGAATAATTTAAGTCGTGATTTGTGGCAGCAGGAGGGGAGAGAATGGGGGTGGATGTTGGAGCATCGATGCTGCGGTAAACGAAGATTTTCCTTGTTAAGAGAATCTGCTGGGGCATGCATTGCACGTTGTACATATTTTCTACTGACTTCGATTTCTCTTTCGACTAACACTCTCGCGACTGGTACACCTAGCTTGTCAAGAATGGAATATATTCAAGCACGCTGAAGCAATGAACTAAAAATTTACTAACTCGATTTACTAACTCAAGTGTCAGCATACCTACGTGCTTTAAGGGAGAGAAAGTAAGGAGTGACAATTTCCCAGGGACTTGGTTTGGAAAACGGTTGCAGGTCATTGTTGCGCCGCGCTAAGAAAGCCTGCTGAATAATGCCGTCGCACTTACTTAATACGGGCACTTATTAAGCGTGACGTTTCTCGTTTCCACGATTTATAACCTCATATCCGCTAATTAAATCAAATATAACTTCACGGAATCCCCCGTGGGACGTGGCTGTAACGTCGATCATCATTACGCCGGAATGGCTTCTACTTTATGCAAAGGTCTTTCGAAGAACGCACCGGGACGGTTTAATGGAGTTAGGGACAGGTTCAGCAACCACGATCGACGCTAACGCGACGCCAAACTTTCGCGAAATATTCCGACGGCTCGCAGAGTCCATTTCGCTTCGGAACGAATCATTTCCACCCTTTGTCTGAAATTCTCCAACAAGAGTCCCCTCGTGCCCCCTGGAATTTCGCTGGAAACTTTTTCGATCGTCTCGCTACTCCCGCGAAAGAAATACATACGCGGTTCGCCCACTTGGATCCTGATTTGTAACCCGTGAACATTTACGCGCCCGCTAGGGCCCATAATTCACGATCAACGAGAATCTGGGACTCCCCGTGCCTCGCAATCTTTCCCCGCGGTCCTCGAGACTAGTATCTCACTTATTACCGATTAGAGTACAGGCCCATTTATTAGGGCGGAGGCCGTCGGTGTTTCTCTTCCCCGAGATCTCCTTAAAACGGTCGTTCCAGGCCGCCGCCGTGAGCAACGTGAACAAGAGGGCAACGACGAGGTATTTCCCGTGACATACGGTCTATTAGGACTAATAATAGTGACTGGAAGAGGCGCGGACGCCCGTATAGTTCTCCCCGAGCCGCGTCGTACGTCTTTCCTCCGGGTCGTGGCTGGACCACCGTGAAAAACAGGACCGCCCGGCTCGTTTTACACACCCTGCCGCGCCAACCACGCCATCTTCTTGGATTCTCACGTTCGACCTATGCATCAATTCGAAACGCTCCCCCCGCATCGAAAATAGCAGACCGGCACGGCTGAATTCCAGCATTCGAAACGGTTCCTTCTGAACCTCGCGCCGCACGTCTTGGGCTGTCCATTTCATTTTCCGCTGTTCCCTTTCGTTCTCGTCTTTCACCTTGAGATGTGTAATAACAACGTGGCTAGAGCTGTGTAGAATCTTTTTCAAATGTGTGTTGAATTTTTGAGGTAGATGTCGAGTGACCACTTCTTACGATTCACAACAAATGTACAGTGAGACCAAGGTAAATTGAAGATGGTCATTAAAGGGTAATGCCACTCTAGCGCCCGGAAAAGCAGCCTAACTTTGAGAATTGTTTATGCGAGTATAGTGAATGGAATACAAAATCTGTTTGGAGCCTTTTTTGTACATACTTTGAAGTATGATCACAATTTTTTTTTAAATTTTTTTAGCACTAAACAGCGCCACAGCTCAACAAAGGAAGCTCCTTCGGTTCCGAGGCCGGAAAGATTCCTTAAATAAAATTTTCAAAAAATTTCAGAGAGTCAGTGAAGCAGCTCGCCACCACGAATTCGCGTGTTCATTACCGTCGATCACGTAGCAGCCTAATTAAACTCCCCAGAGTTCTCTTTCGCGCCCCGCAGCGAATCGATATCGGAGGCCCAGGTCGAGAGGCCAGGCTCGAAAACGGACGACCCATGGCTCTCCACCTGGCCGGGGGAGGCGGTGTGAATTTTTAAAATTCCTTCAGGAGCGCGTACACGGATCGCACGGTAAATCGAGGCGAAGAATATTCGGCTGTTCGATTGAAATATTCACCGGCTGTGTTCGAATTTCGAGATAGACCCTCCAGTAACGCCCTGCCTCGTGATTCCCGCGCGGAGCCTGAACAGCGCCGGTGAATGTTTAAATCCCATCGCGCCCCCTGTTACATGAACTGTTAATTCGCGCGGGAAACGAACGCCCGAGCCTGTCAGCTTACCCATGGTACGGTCGGACTTTGAATTTTAACGTCCGTTCAACAATGGGAGTGTCGGCAGTATGGTTGCTCTTGGTCAACACTAATTTCAGAGCTTACTCTGTCTCCCCGCTTTCCCGGCCGATATTCAAGTAGGTAGCTCGCGCTGCGGGGGCCCTCGTGACGTCACAAAACTCCCGGATAGGATTTGACGTAACAGCAGCGGGAGAGAATGTGATATCCGTGTACCGAGTCCACGCCTATCGTCGGCGAGTCCCGCCGCAAAAAGAGGACCAAGGGTGAGCCCACGTCTGAGCATCCGAAGCAAGAGTCTCGGCGCCTGACAGTGCGACATCGTATTGTTTTTGGTCGCCAGAAATAGCGAGGAGAAAGCGCCACGGAGACGGCGAAGACGGCGCGTTTCATTCGTCGAACGAGGCCAAAACGACCGCCACCGAAAGTCCACCCCTTGTTGACCGCTGAAAAGCGTCCGACCGACTCAAGTCTACTTTGGATCTCGCTTTGACGGGGCGCTCTCGTGTGGTGCGATGCCATTGCCATTTTAATTTCGGTCGCCTAGGTTACGTGCAGACGTTCACAGTTGTACAAACGAAGTAGAAGAACTTCCTTGCAGTTGTTAAGACACTTTGATCAACATTCACCGCGTCGAGTCTCGCGTTCTTCCTGAGGGAACGGGAATCGCGGGGTTTATTTTCCCCGATTTCCTCGACGTCCCCAGCAACGTTCACCTTTGCACGGGCGCTGGGAGAAGGGACGTCGAGGGAGAGATAAGAGGAGAAAGGAACGCGCGGAGGGCCAGCGAAGTTAAGCGCAGGCGGTGCACGTACGCGCGCGTTTTAAGCGGGACGAGGAATGAGGTGTTATTTGAAAACACAGGGGGTTTCGGTTGTTAGGCGGTGGCAGGACATCGAGGCGCAGTAGAGGCTGCAGCTAACGAGGGCTGGGGGCGCAGGGGATAAAGGAGATGGAAGGTAAAGGGGGCGGGAAATCCGGCGGCTGGGAATCTAAAATAAGCCGAGTGTTATTGTTGGTGTCGCGCGTGAGACGCTTCGAATCACTTTTCCGACGTTATTCCGAGGGATAACGGAGGAACTCGAGCCGTTGCTACGAATCTGAACCTGTGCTTCGAATCTTCGGACGTGCAAACAATTTTGATACCCCAGGAAAGATCCGCGCTCGGAGGTTGAATTATTATCATTATTATTTATTTAAACGGGACTTAGTATACGAATTGTACAGTAATAAGTAAATATGCAAGGTAATATTTGGATAGAAAATTTCGTCGATGCAACAGCCCTCGGTTAATAGGTGGGAGTAATTTTATGCACAGCGGTTCGAAATGGCGCTAATGACTTACTGAAGAAGTCTAATACAGAGCTATATTTATTCGCTAAGTTGGATATCCCGTTTATAGGATCATATCTCGCAATAAAATTCTTTAGAGCTCCCCAGGCTCTTCAAGGATCCGTATGTTCAGTGTTTAAGAATAGTTGAAAATGATCGAGACAAAGAACTGCCGCTATTACTGTCCAAGAAAGCGCGTTCCCAGCTCCAAGGCGGCTGACAGAACAGGAACAGAGGTTTTGTCAGTACAGCACCGCTCGTCACCATTCTTATTCCGAGGTTGGGGGGGGTGGGGTCGTTTCGAATAGAGAAGCTCCGATGACGGTGTTAAATATATCTGACTTACACCCCGAGAGATTTGCATAAACAGAGGCTGCGTGATCTCGACGACCGATTTAAACTCGAATGACACCGCGAGAGCGCGTGGAGCACGGTACACTTTTATCGCTCCCTAATTTTAGACCACACAGAGACTAAGCCAGAGGCGAAAGGAGCGGAAAAAGGACCCGAAGAGGCCATCCTGCGTTTAGTACCTACACAAACTTGAAATATTTCATGAATCGCTATAAAACAGTATTTATAGCGCCGTTAACGACGTCGAACGCAGCGTGCGAGGCACGTTACGTAAAAGCCGCTGTAACTACGGGAAGTCGCGGTGAACGTAAGTGAAAAGCAAGTGCGGGACGAGATTTTTAATAACTTTAACGGTGCGCGTGAAAGGAAAATATTAATACACGCGAAAGCAATATTTCTCTGCCCCCTGGTCTCTTTAGAGCGGCAACTCATTTAGCCGAGGAAATTCAGCGCCCTTTGCGAGGCACCCTTAAGAAAGCACGCGCGTTCGACGTGCTCGTTTCTCCGGGCCGGACCACACAAATTTTTGCAATTTGTCGATCACGCTCGACAGCGCGAGCTTCGCCCGGCACGTGTACAGCTTCGGGAAATATCGCTCGACTTGTTGGCGACCCGAGCGATTCCTCGAACTTGGACGTGCCGTTTTCTGGAGCGACGGGCACGCCAGCGAGCATTCACCCCGAAGTATTCACCGGCAACTCACGCTCGCCCCGAGGAAAGCCACTGCAAATATAATACAATAATGAAAGCTTCGTGACCGCCGCCGTAATTATTTTCCGCGTTATTGTTCGCCTGGCGGCTCGAGGATCCATTTCGCTCAAAGTCTTTGCGCGGGACCACTGTGTACGCGGCGGGGGGGCCCGGGCGCCTCCGTTCGCCGCGATCGAGAAAGCGATGACAGCCCGAGGAGAAGAAGAAAAGGAAGAGCAGAGGGTGGAGGAGCGAGTGCGTTGGTGGGACGAGAGGAGAAGGAAACACGAGCAGGCGAAATGACGAGGGAAAGGGAGGAGGAGAGTGTAGCTGGTGACGAGTCACTCTGTCATTTCGTTATGAGTTACCGGGGAAGAAACGAGGCGGAACGAGGGGACGGGGGACGAGCAATTCCTTCTGGAATTTCGGGAACGCTCGAGGGCCTAAATCGTTCCTCTCTCCTGCAAGAAGAAAGGATGTCTCCGTTTCCGCGATCAAAGGCTCCCAGCGAATCGCCGCGCGTACCTACTATAGAAAATTCACAACCCTCCGCCGTCGCGACGTTCTGCTCGCGACAAAATTATTGCACGCGCAGATGGCTTCGCGGGAGAGCTTGCACGGTACGTTCTCAACGCTTTCGAGATTTTTTAATACTCTTAAGCTGCAGAGTTATTTGCAGTTGGATATTATAATATATTTCACCCTCCAAGCAGGATACACCAAGTATACAGTCTTTACTCATTGAAAACAAATTCAGTTTCATTGAAAACAGAGAGATATAGTATACGAAAATCATAGTGGTTATAAAAAATTGTAAAGAAAATGGAATGATTTTGTATGCTGTATACCTAAGACTGTGTAATCGAATCGTTTAAAACTTGTAGTGGGGAACAGTATATGGTTTAAATTAAAAATTTTAAGCAATTTGATTAGATAGTTTTATACAGCATACAAAACCAGTAAATTTTCTTTGTAACAATTTTTTTATATCCACTATAGTTTTCCAGATATACAGGAAAGTAGGGTTTTTTCACCCTGAAGAACCGAAAATTTTCCTGATATTTCTATCGGGGTCCTCTACAAACCTGCACAGTTTCAAAAGAATCGGAATGTTCGAGTAACCGAGCTTCCCTTGTTAGCATCGTCTCGTGGCATATCGGTTGCGAAGCACTGCCTTACGGGATCGATTTCCCGCAGAGATCAATCAGCAATAATGGAAGCCCAGTTGGCGTTGCCACGATCAGCAAAGAACGCGGTGAACGCGTCGGAATTTACTGTACCGCGAGGCTTTGGCAGTGCCCCGGTGGCTAATGGCGAAAATATATCGCGCTGCCTGAACGGAAATACGGAAGCACGCGATGGGAGCGCGGCCGCAAAACTCTGCCAACTGGTGTCCCGTCGCGGAATCCGATTTGTCTCGGTTTCAAAGGAACTTTCCCCGTCGGTGGAGCACAGCGCGCTGCAACGCTCCGAACTAGAACGGTCGAATTAATGAAGTAAACCGGGGCAATGGGGCCGCGGGGAGAAAAGCCGAATCGATGAACGATCGACGAGTGAGCGAGGCGAGGCGAGGCCAGGCGCGCTGGCGAACGATGGACAACGGTTCCGGGCTAATAAACCGGCAACCTAATGCGGTTCGGCCTAATAAACCGGAATTACCCGTATTAGGTGTCGGATCGAGCGGTGTATCGCGCCCAGCTTCTCGGTAATAATGCGAATTTAGATTGATCCGGGCACGTGGAAAGGGGGACCGTCCTCTGCCCTCCAAACTCCGCGAATTACAAGCGCATACCGTGTTTCAACCCCACACCGTGAACTTGACATCGATGTTGATTCATCCGTGCTTAGGAAGAATTCGTCTTCGGCTCCAAGCAGAGCTCAAACACGAGCTCGCTAGTGTTGGGTATCGAAGGAATTTATCTTTCATTAGATGTTTCGTAGGAAGAACGATTGTATTTTTACATATAATGGTTCTATTTAATACGAAAGAAGTATCGTTTGATTGGTTTAGCTTAATTGCGCTTATGATCACCACGCATTTTAAATATAATACAACTCAATATTCTTCACTTTCCAGAGGACCAAATATGGCTGATGCGCATAGGTAGGTACTCACCTCTTTAGTGCGCTAACAGTAGGCAGCGCGAGCGCACACAAATATAATCATGGCTTCAACATTAGACACGTGTAAGTTATGTAACCTGGTGCTGGATGTTCACAAACCAATTGTATCTCAGGAAAGGCATAGAGTCCAGTGTTAACCGAAAATGCGCATGGCGTAGCGGCGACACGGGTTAATTAGAAAGCCGAATCTTGGAGCGTGAAAACCGAGGGCAAATAGGCGCGGGCCGAAGCTAGCCAGTCGAATTTTCAAACAGAGGCCGGAGAGGGGGCTCGGCGAAAACACGTAGCGTGGGAAGGAGGAGTGAGAGGTCGACGGATCAGAGAGATTTTCGCGGTGCCAGCATAGCTGCCGGGGCGATGGCGAAATAATCGAGAGCCGCCTGTCGCACCGGAGGACAAAAGAGATATTTCACCGTCCGACAAATTTCCTCGCTAAATGGCCGTGCAAAAATAGAAAAAAAAGAGCCGCGGGTAAAGAGGTGTGGGGCGGAGAGAGGGAAACAAAAACAAAAACGCCCATCCCTCCACGGCGAGACGGTGCACAATGCCGGCGAATCGGAAGCGCGGGAATTAAAAACTCGTCGTCGGTCCAAACTGTCCGCGATAAATATAATAATAATAATAATCGCCGGTACGATTACCGTCGTTTTTAAACAGCGGAGAAGTCGAAGCTGTTTTGCAGGCTCTCGGCAGCTTTCGCGATAGTAGCTTAATTACATTCAACAGTTGAATCGATGGCTCTTGCCAGCTTACCCTCGATCGGAGATGCTTCAGCAATTTGAAAGCGAATACGGAATATCCGTCGCGATTCGAGATACGGTAAAATAATTTCGTGGTGTTTATGAATCTGTGCCCAGGTCGTTGGATGATTGAACCCGGTGCTACGTCGTGATGAGAATATTTCGTAGCCCGTGCAATTTGATGATCCCATTCCCATGGTAACATTAATACTTAATGACGTGTAACAACTAATTCGGTCAACGACTCCCCTTCGGCGCTTTTCCAGCTAACGATTAATCCTCCTCGGCCATTGGATGCTACATCGTTTAGAAGTAAATGGACAAAATGCACGCGACTGTTCAGCTTATCGACGATAATAACGAAATTAAGAGTCCGATTATTGAAACGCTTGATACGCGAGCGCTCTCGATCCCGAATTTTCCCCCGATGAAAACAGAACGCTCGCAAGACCGGGTGGGATGGGGCACGGTAACTGAATATCCTCTCTCGTAACTAGGATTCTACCGAAAATCGGTTCAGCGAAGTGTTCCAGAATTCTAGTCGAAAGGAATCGATACGTTCAATTAATAAAAGCCTCTTCTTACTTGCAGAGGTTCTTCAAGTCCTGATTAAGATGACCTCCTTTGAAGGACCCAATATAGAAATGAATATTACCGCTGAAATTTTAACGTACCTACTTCCCATAAATACAAAATTAATATCCAGTTGCTTCCAAATACATATTTGATCCACGACCGATTACTCAGAATAAACTAAAGTAATTACGTTGCAATATTAAAAACGGCACTTCGTGGAGGCATAATTAAAACGCTGTCGTTCGAGGAACGTCGATATTCGAGGGATAATGACGGAAGAAAATCGTCGAAAACGCCACAATACTCGTTCAAGTCCCTCTTGCTGCTTCGACAACGGTTCTACAGGGTGCCCCACAAATATGTGACTCGAGACGAAAAGAAGTCGATGATGAATACAGAGTTGCTTCATCTTCAAGATTCACGTAGACACATTTTGTTCTGGAGTGGAGTTTTAAGTAAGCCAGTGGAGGTACATAGGTACGTTTTCCCTCTGGTGCGGGAGCTGAGCCAATTTTTCGAAATCAACCGAGGAACAGAGAGTGGAGGAAGGATTTCGAGAGCGGTCTTCCTTTTTCCTAGTCGAGACCAGGTCGCCGAGGCTCGACTAATCGTCCAGTGGAGCAAAACAGGCCCGACTCTCGAAAATGACACGTTTCTTTCCTACCCCCGGCGCCGTTCATCTTTCTCCCCTGTCGGTTCGCAACAGACGAGGCTAACGAACAAACTACAGGGCCGATAATAAGCGAGAAATCAGAGATCCTCTCTCGGAGGACCGTCGTGTCGCGTAGCTTTTTTTTTCTTTCTTCTGGCAGCGCACCAAAGTACTTTGTCTCGACCGTTTGAAAAATGGCAGGGGACGAGGCTGCAGTGGAGTAGTCCCACGGAATATTCATGAATCGACCCTCTATGTCCCTTCTTCTTCTCTTTTTTCCCCTGGCTCGGCTATCGATGTAAACCGCGTAAGCGGCGGGCACCGATTGTTTGCGTTTAATTTGATCGCGCTGGCCGACGATCCTGCCGTTGTTACTTGTACTTTTAGAACAGGGGATCAAGGGTCGCTGAAGCTGCTCGGGTCCCACAAATTTGTGGTATAGTATACTGCCCTCCTTAGTTAAAATGTCCTATGTTTTATCATTTTCCTTCGGCCGTTCTTATTCATTCAGTTTAAAAAATGTCATTATTTTGCAGCAGCCTAATATAATTTTTTGTAATAGGTGTGGCGATACATAATTCTATGTTGACGTAGCAATTAATTAAATGTTTCAGATAGCACATTTTAACCATATGAAAAGCAGATAGCTTGAATACATTAGACTGTTTGTAGATCTCTACGAAGCACATGGAGTTTTCTAACTTATGATAGGTATTATGATATTTTATGGAATAACGAAGGAGACTAACTTTTGTGATGTAATTGTAGATATCTACTTGCTTCAAGTAATCTTGAAAGTAACTTAAATGTAGTTGACACTACTGAACACAAACTTCAAGTCAATATACCTGAATTCAAGCAACCTGAAGTCAAGGAACTGGACTAATGTGAACGGGGCTTAAAAGGCGTATGGAACTGCGAGTATTTCAACATATCTTGAAAAATGGAAAAATGCTAGACGGAACATTTTAACTAAGGAGGGCAGTGTAATATTTAGACAGTGTTTTTCATGATTTCACGTTGCCAAAGGCGGTACAAAGCAAGAAGCACAAACGACACTATAAACGTACAGTGTTTGCCAATGATACCTTGCATTCCCACGTCCCGCATGCACAGCGTACCTAAAGAGTTAAAGACGAGCGAGTCGCAAACGAAAGAGCACGGAGGTCCATAAGTGACTAAAGAAACTAAATTACACTGCACAAAGGGGAGTCGCCGGGAAGCGAAAAAAAAGGAAACCACCTTTGGGCAAATAAATCCTACTGAAAGTACACCGTTGCACGCGGAAGAGAGTGGCCAGTGCCGGCGCGAGGCACAAAGCGCAGCAACCGGCCAGCTTGAAAAAAAAGGGGAGAAAAAAAAGTAGGGGATCCCCAAGCTCAACAGCAACGTCGAAGCAATAAAATTCTCATTTACTCGGCCACGCTCGCCGTCATCTCGTCACGTCCCCTTATCCCCCAGCAATCCGCAAGGGTTTAAACCACGGCGTAGAAGCCCGACGACGCCTCGGCATTCCGCGGAGCACAATTTACGAACAACGCCGCCGCGCAACCCTCCCGCCCGCCGTGCAACTTGCCGCGTTTCGGTGCGAGGTCGCGTTTCCAGCGACTCCCTCGGCGTATATGCGGGGTAGTTTGTCACAGTCAACTGCTCGCTAAGTATGCGCGACCATTTGTCTCCGATCTTCTATTCTGGCACAGGCGTCATTCTACGCTGGCCGCAAACAGAATTAAATGCCTCTGCCTCGTGTGCATCCCTCCCTGTCCCCCGCTCGCGCTCCTCCTCGACCCCCACGGACGTCGTGTCGTATCAAGATCGTCAGAGCCGCGAGAAGTTCGCGAATGGTGCCGTTTTTCTCCGCGGCCACCGTGGGTGTCCTCCTTGGCAGTTTCGCGGAATTCTTTATGCCCGGCCTCTCTCTTCCTCCGGTATTCATACGATCTCCCGCGTCTGACGCGGGCCAGGGGACAGATGGATTTGTCGAGCGAAAGTTTTCCACTTTTTCGCCGGGGAAACGTCTACCTACTGTTCCTCTTCCGAGCGCGTGATCCCGGGGGCTATCAGTTTCTAGATTGCTGGGTCTTCCTATTTCGGGCCTCAAAGGTGACCGCCCGCTGGGGCAGCGAGATAAACGCGATAAATAAGCTCACGTGAATTCGCGAATGTAATCAGGTCGAAAGAACGCGGGGGTGAAAATTATTCACGCCCCCGTTGGAAATAAAGCAATTGCTGTCACGGCGAGATAAAAAGAGGCCCTGCTTTTACCTGAAATCCATTAATAATGATTCGGCCAGCGGCGCTGGTAAATGAACGCTTTTATTATTTATACGCCGGAGGAAGATGGATTTGGGAATTTTTAGTGGACACGTTTCAGATATACGTGCTTTAAATAGTGAGTAAGCAAAGGATATCTTTGATCAATATTTTACAGACGCACGGAGTATCGATTATAGGTACTTACCCGAAAACAGAAATTCGTTTGTCGATAGTGTCGTATGAAGGGTGTAGCAGAGCTTTCGTTTAAGAAGGAACATCACAAAATAAGCCTTTTTAAAAAAAAAAAATTCAGGAATAATTTCCGACCGTCACAGTGGTGTTCCACCGTAATGGCTACTCTTGCCTATCCAACTTTGGTCAAGTTTTCTTTCAAAACGGAGAACTCCTCGCCGAGGTTTCCTTTCTATCAAAATCCTGGCTACTCTCCTCGGTCCGCGGCGCGACAAATTTTTATAAGGAAAATTTATTCCGCGGAATGCACGGGCGTCCCTCTCGTTATCTTTCATTCGCGACGGCTCCTCTCGCGTGCCCGCGCAAAGCAAATGGACGGCCGACATCTCCGGGTAGAAGCTGGATCTCGAAATTCACTGGCTTTTAAGGAATTAAATCTGCCCGATCCGGAGCACGCTGCCAGACACGTTATTGTTTTTCCGCGCTTGAAATATTAATTTCCCCGTCCCACGCGTTATCTTCGCCCGTCCAATATTTCACCCCCGCGACCGCTGATAACATTGATAAGTAACGCGAGCATAGTGCTCTTCGCCAACTTTGCATTCCAATTTGGTAACTGCTCAAATCGAACCGTGTCTCTTAATTAGAACAAGCTACACGCGTTTCCATTTATATCCAATCGCATTAATACTGTTAATAGACCGCCTCATCATTTTTTTAAAAAAACTAATCGCCTCCCCAGGAGCTTCGAGAGATCAGGAAGACAGAGATAACGCATTCGCGAGGACGTTGTTAAGAGACAATAACGAAGGTTACTTGTAAAGTTGGTCCCCTTCGAGCGAACGATTTATCAGGGCGAAACTGAAAAATAAAGGGGGACGGACCTGTCTCGGTGCCTAGAAATTTTCGCACCAACTCCACCCTTATCGCCCGCAGACTCGCGCGAACTTCGCGTGCCCAGGGACCTCGGTTCAGCGAGTTTTATCTGACGGCCACTTGGACGAAGGGCGAGAAAGTTGCCGGAGGAACGGCCGCCGAGATGCGGAGACAAGAAGTCGAGGGCGAGATGCGGAAAAAGGCTAACAGGTAGGAGAGGCGCGTACACATTGAGAAATATCGGGGCGGGAGTGAGCGAGCGCAAGTTCGCGCACTTGTCCTCTTGTCCTTCGTTCTTTTATCTTCGGCTCTCGCGCCGCGCGAACGCGACGCCGTGAAGTTTGACAAAGAAGACGGATCTCGCTCGCGATTCCTCCGGAACAACTTTCTGTCTAAGTGTGTTGTCGCTTTTTTTGTTACTATAAGCTTGTTGCTCGATGTTAGGCGATATATATGTGAGGTGAAGTGGAATCTGTCGAAATAATGTTCTCGTGAAATATAATAGGGGAGAGGTCCTATAAAAGGGGCAGGTTTTAAATGGCACAAATCATATTGCCAAAATTCTAAACGCATTACACGTGCAAGTTATTTTCCTGTTTATGGCAACACAAGTGTCATAATTGATGGTTTTCGGATGTAAAAGGAAAATTTTCTTTGTCTGTGTCGTTTTATGCGATAAAGTTATATACTCAGTGTTAAGGGGTTATACATATTTTAGACGTCAAAATGATCCCTTATATAGCATCTCTCCCTTACTTTCCGTGCAACATGGGGGTTGAGGTTCATTCCAGAATTCACGTCAAATGGAAAAGTCGTTTAGAAAACTACCCTAAATATTCCTTTCTCGTCCCTCAACGCCTTCGATACCCAGAAGCCCGCAATAAATTGAAGCGGGGGAAAGTGGTCAGTCCCCCGAAGAACACTTGCCAGTGACACTCTGTTGCCACCGTAAAACTGATTAATGCGATCTTGTTAGCGCGATGCGCCCCGTAGTCGCCAGTTGGAGATCAAAGCGCGGACAAACGGCGCGCGATGCGCCGCGGCCGTGTTTCGCTTAATTACGAGGTCCTTTTCGAAGCGGGCGACTCTTGACTCGCGCCCCCGACACGTCCTTTTCCTTTCTCCTGTCGGTTTATACTCTTTCCGCGGCACGTCGCGATTATAGCTGCCGCTTTATTAAAGCGCGCGCGGACTTAAACGACCGTGGTAATTGCGAATCTCCGGCTCGTTCCATTGTGTCGCCTTCTCTGCCGCGAGTTCGCCGCTTAAACGGTTTAAAATGATAACGGCTCGCTTCTGTGCTGACATGGATTCAATCTGTCCACCATCTTCGAAGCTACGCCCAGATATTGGAGATATGAAAGGTAAATGATGCTTCTGTCGAGAGTAAGGACTCGAGAATTTCGATCTTTAATTCTATCTATTTAGAAATGACAAAGGGGTGGATCGAGGAGGAAGAAGGATTGAATTAAGCACCTCGCTCAAGTGACTCGACAAAAGGGAATTTTCACTTTTAGTTTGATCCTCTTGGAGACTAACAAGGGAAGCTAGGAACTCGAAAATTCAGAGAATTATGCAGCTTTGTGTGCAAGCAGAGTCGTTCATTTGTGGTTTACATACCCTATTTTTTGATATCACCGTTTGAAAAAATACAGAATTTTATTTTTCGTGGAATATCTCGAGAACGGTGAGATATATTGAAAAGAAGTTTAAATAAAAGTTTCATTTTTCTTTTATGTCTACAAAACTTTGTAAAAATATTTTTTGAAAATTCCATACTTTTCAAGTTACCCCCCAAAAAATGTAAATTTTCTTTAAACTCCTTTTCAATATCCCTCACCGTTTTAGAAATATTCCACGAGAAAGAAACTTCTGAATTTTTTCATGTGGTGATTTCACCCCCTAAAACCATGGCACCGTATGGCCTATCGCACTAACAAAAAATAGGTTTGTGTTACGGGTGAACTATTCTAGCTACACACAAAGTTACATAATTCTCTGAATTTTCGGGTCGCCTAACATCCCTCGTGAGTAACGTAGAACGCAGGTGGATTATTCTTTAGACGAAGAAAAGTGGAGAGATACATGTATCTGCTGCTATTCAAGGAAGCGTGTTTCCGTCACCAACGCAAACAACTGCCTATCGTAAAGTGTAAGTCTACGTGTCGAAGGCCTCGACAGCGACAGACTGTAACCCGAAGCTTCCGTAACTGGAGCTCCACCCACGATGTCTCGCACTGTGTTCAGGAAAATAGGCGAGTATCGACAAAAGTGGATACGCGATATCAAATTCGTCGCGAGATATGTTTCCCACTTACAAATCACAGTGGAAAGTTGCCATAACGGGCACTTCAACCAAGCGTTTCTCCAATCTAAGATCGCAGACTGTGCTTCAGCTCGATTGAACGTCATACGCCAGGAATTTCCAGCAAAGTTATTGGATACAAGACACTAACCGAGGTTCGACAAAAATCTTACCTCGCGAGTTCACTCGCCCAGGATACTATCGAGTCAGAACACAACTGAATACAGTTTCTATTCGCTAAGAGCTCGCGGTGCGGGCCTGGCGATGAGCATTTAACGTGAAGGCCTAACTGAGCTCTTAGCGAATAAATACTGTAGCTTGCCTCATAAACGAAATACCAGAAGCCACAGCTATCCACTCTCTCCAGGAAGACAGGTGAAATCGAGACGAAAACATTGTCTTTGATGATTCGCAACAGTCCTTGCACAGTGAAAACTGCAAATATGCTCGACACGCGCCGTTCGTGAGCACGGAGGTCGATCTACTTTTCACGCGTTCAGGCTTCCGCCCTTTTTTTGCTCCTCCAACAGATTCAAGGACATCCCAACCCCTATCAGATAAACATGGGGTGGTGAGGATTAGCCTTCAAGGCAGGAGACTGTGTCTAATTAACGTTTCTTTCGCGGCTTTGCGGACTTTTGCGACGATTTAACAACCCTATTGATATGAAGCAGAGATTGGATCCACATTCGATGCTGCAAGAGTTGAGCCTTAGGTGTAAGTGACACGCCTCCGTTGAATTAAATTGCAGGTGCGCGAGACTCTTACGTGTAAAAGGGGGATGAAGAGGGCGCAGCTAAGACGAAGGGTAGCGAGATCCACAGAAGCGTGCTAAAGATAACTGGGACAGCTTGTTCGTACTGTGTAAATTCGTGGAGTTGGAGATCAGGACCGCGTGACTCGATGACTCTCAGTAGCAGGCAAACAACCCTCCGGCAGCGTGCGCGAGGTCGGATTTACCCCAGCATTAATGAGCAGAACACCGCTCTTTACGATCGCCTTGGCCAGAAGAGGGTAGCTCGTCACGGAGGGCACGCGAGCTTGCCATTAAAATTCGATCAGATAATTCCATTTGCCCCGCGATTAGGGCGATCGTTTCGCCCTCCACCGACCCCCTGTCCCTCGAACCCAGGCGACCACAATTTTTCACGCGAGCCGCGGAGGAACGGCGACATAAATTTCGAGGTAATCAACATGTCCCCTCGCTAAATGAAAAGAATTCCAGTGCTGTCGGGAAACGCGAGGGACCGCCCCACCGTGACCTTAATTCGAAACGGGGTTGCGGGTCGAGGTCTCGCCCCGGCGACCGTTCCTCGCGCTGCAACTGCCCCTCGTTCGGACCCACCAGATCTGTGCCAATGGACGGCTGGAACCGCTATCTCGGCGTTTAAAGGGTTACGACAGCGGGCTGCGTCGTTTTCGGCCACTTCTGAAGGCCCTCGCGTGAAAATAAAACCTCCCGAGCCCTGCCTGCTGCGGCGCGGTTGAGAGGTAATTCGGCTGTGGTACTAGTGGCACGGTGCAATTGAAATAAACGGCACTGACGGGCGTAAACTGTAGGGACATTAACCTTCTCGATATTAAAGCTGCTTGCCGAGGACAGCTGTCGCTTCTGTTTCGGGATCCCTTCGCCAGTTTGATGTAAGCACGGCTGATCACGCGTCGATCGTGCCACGGAAGCAAAGGTAATAAAGTTAGCATTGAAAGGGAGATCACTGGGTATCCAGCTTCTTTTGCAACGCGCGGGTGTATCCCTCGTAAACAGTTTTCCAGAAACGGGCGAACGGCAGAAGTTCTGCGTTGACTGTCGGGAGAGTTCCTCTTTCCATTGCTCCTAACAACTGTTTGCTTCCAAGTGACCTTAATCTAGGAAATAGCCACTAAGAGCAGCGTTCGCTCCGCGGATGCGAGCAAGGTGAAACGCGGACAAACAGCCAGAGGGATAGAGAGCAGTATAGAGGCAGGATCGAGAGGGAGGATGGGAAGAGAAGTAGGGGATGATCAGGGGTAGTATGAACGTTGCGTGGCGACGACAACGCGCGTCTCTTCGGAGGCACGCGTCGCGCGGGGCTTTTTCGCAATAAGATCTTGTAAATTCAGAAGCTGGCCCGGTGTCTTGGTAATTCCAAGAAACAGCGCTAGTTTGCATTAAGCCTGCACCGTCGTTGTCTTGCGGATTGGTTATGAAACGTTTATGCCCCCGCCAGATTCAACTTAGGTACATTATACGTAAACGCTCGAGCATTAAAGTGTAGTTAGGCGGAGGTGGTTGGGATTTGCTCGGAGTCTTGCAGGGATTTTTGATCGAATCCCTGAAATGATGGGCACTGTGACTGGATAGGACCCAACGATGTTACAATAAAATTGTTCTGCAATGGATGAGTTTGTAGCAGAGAACCAAAATAACAGCTATTTTAACAGTTTGTTGGAAAGCAGTCATTAAGTGAAAAATAATTTTCATTTAAATGGAAGCCAGTTATCATTAAATGTCAATAAAACTTCTCAAAAAATGAAATGATTAAAAAATACTAATTTTTAAATGTTCTGATTACAATTAGCTATTGTGAATGTTTAAAATTTTGTTTGGCTTCCAGTAAGCATTATCGATGACGGAAATTTAGTTTTGGTTGCCAGTAATCAATATAAATGACCGGAATTTTTGTTGGTTACCAAAATACTCGGGTAACCAAAGGAAAATTCGGTTCAACGATAATGGATGCTAGCAATCAAAAAGATTTCGGTCATTTATATTCGTGGCCGGTAATCAAAATTAAATTTCCGTCATCGATAATGCTGACTGGAAGCCAAACCAAATTTTAATCATTCATAATGGTTATTCGTAACCAAAATCATTTAATTATTAAAGATATTAACTTTCATACCATAACTTTTAAAATTTATAAAGTTATGATGTCTGGTTTGTAGCAATACCTCCGTACCCGCGAGAAGAGTGCATTTCTAATTTCAACCGAGCCTGTTTCGTCTGCAAAGTAAAGCCTAACCCGATGAGTCCCACTAGCAGGCCCAGGACGAAAAGCACACTTCCTTCCTTTCCTCCTTTTTTGCCCTACCTTCAACTCTACTTTGTAATTCCTATGCGTTCGAAAGTCACGGAAAAAATGGACCTCGGGGTGATGGGACTCGAGGCCTCTTATTCGGGGCTCCCTCTTATGGGAGTTCGCGATCCCACACTACTTTCGTTGGTCCCACGCTCATTTTACAGAACCAGTAATTCTTCTACGTTACATGTTCCTCCCATTAAATGGCAATGTTCTCCGCGCGAGATATTTATCGCGAGAAACCAGCACGGCCCCGATTATGGTTCACGCAACAAGGACCCCGCCAGGCGTTATTCTCCTGACTTGGCGCGGGAGCCGTTCGTTTCGGCTTACATAATTTAAAAACGGCAGCAACTGGGTCGCCATCCAACAGGTCCTCCATCTTCAGCGACGCTCGGCGAGCGTTCAACGACACCGGAAGGGTTAAACGAGTGGAATTCGAGCGGCGAAAACGACGAGGGAGCAGCTTGGAACGGGAATACACCGTGGCACGGGGGAAAACTCGGTCAACGACTTAACCAGATTTGCCACCCCCGGGGAAAAGTTTCTGAAAATTGACGAAGAGCGAGGAACGTCGCGTCGCCCGTTACTGCTGGTCGTCGTTGCCGCCTCTCTCAGGACAAAACATCCGCCAGCGACGGTTCCTTACCTCCTTGTCGAGAGCCGAAGGCACCGGTGCTTTCAGCGATGATTAGAAGCAGCAGCGGGCTTAATAAAGCTCCCGAGGAAGGCAGCATCTTTCCTGTACTCCTACCGGCGCCTGCGCGACACAGGGTCCTTTAACCGACTTCCCTCATCACAGCACCTCTGCAACAACAAGAAGAAAGGATGAATGATAAGTGGCGGTCCGCGAAAATGGCTATCGCCAGTCGTATCGCCAGCCATCCGCCGCCTTCAGCGTACCGGGCGATGAAAAATTAACGAACCACGGCGCTTCTTTCAAACGGAGAACGGAGGTGGTGTTGCTTAAAGCTGCTCAAGGGATAATGCAGATTTTTGAGGAAAGGGAGCAAGGGGAGGGATCACTTGGAAAGTTTCTTTGGCACTTATTCGAGGTGTAACACTATTGCATTATTATCATTGTTTTTCTAAGACAAGAGCTGCGATATGCAGCCGACGGTGCAGTGTTACATTTGTAGATTTTCATCCAAAGAAGTTCAAAAATTTCGAGTTGAAACGTTCCAGTGTTGTGTTGGTCAATTGACTTTTTTATACCACGTGGATTTAAAGAATCTATTGTTATTATTATTATTATTATTTTTATTTATTATTGGAGGAAGGTGAGACCTTTATTTGTGATTCTTGTCTCCTAGGTAAATTAAAATAAATTTATATAGAAGTTAGTATTTGTTAAAATAACTTTCTTTATGATTTGTGAAACATGTAGTAGGTAATAAAGGTTTTATAATTATAGGTATTATATTTTACGCTTTTTTTAATAGGTACCAGATATTACCCACACACACAGGGTAAAACCGGGTACTTGCACACTTCCAAGAAATCTTCTTTTCCTGCGGGCCAAATAGTTTTTTCAAAGAAGAACTCTCATTTCTTGATTCTGTAAGGTCCAATTAAGATTTCTCGAGGTGTCCAAAGTTAAATTTGCCATCAGACTTTTTGCTAGCAGGAAAAATTCATCAGGCACCCGGTCTTGCCCCACTTTCGTCTAATTTTAGTGCCAATTCTGGTTCTAAATATATTGCTCGTTAGACGAAGGGCCTCCTTCCGTACGAATCCAGTCGTCATGTCACTGCCCCTACAATTAGGCAACTCGAATCCCCGGATCGTGCACGAGCTGCCGCAATTATCCGAAATCGAGACAACCGTTTACTCGATTACAGAGTGTCGTCTTGGCCGTGTACCTTTAAAACGTCCAAAAGTCCAAGTTACAAGGATAGACGTGCACGAAACGTTCCACTTAAGCGAGCTTATCAAACTTCCTCGAATAAACTAGTTTGTAAGTTCTGAAAAAGGAAAGGCGCGCGCGAAAAGAGGGAAATTCTGCTCGGCCGCGAACAAAGGCGGAGGACGAAGCAGATCGTTCCCCGGCTGCAATTAACTGCTGGCGAAATTGTAATCGTTCCTCGGAAGACTCATCTGACGATATAAACGCTTTGAAGCTCTGTCGTCTCCGTTCTAACGAGGCTGAGTTATTGAAACAAATTTCGGTGAATTATGGATCCGCGGGCGAGCAAAGCGAAGGTTAACCCTTTGTGTCCGCTCGTCGATTGCAATTATCCCGGCTGCGAGGCGATTACCCGTGCAATTCTTTTTCACCCTGCGATATCCTTTCACCCACCCACCGATCCGCCGCTTTAATGAGCCCGGTACGCTTAATACAGTGCTCATCGGGGCGTCAAAATTTGTTGCCTCGGCTTTTTTCGCGCGCTGATGAGAAGCCCGATGCCATTCGCAAATGAAAGGTGAACAGACCTGATCATTCTCCTACGTGGAGAACACTAATTGCGGCGTTTGGTGGCAAAATGGCACATACGCCAAAATACCATTCCAAGAAGATCGATTTCAAAGTTTTCATTATAGTATTACTTAATAAACAGTATGTCCTTCAAACGTTCTAAAATCAGAAGTCATTACTTGAGAAGATGACACGTGTTTTATTTATAAACTTCAAGAAAATGACTTATGTAGGTACCTTTTTTCCGCAAATGTGGCAAAATCGTCAAAATGTTCTTTTCTGTTTATTTCTTTAAATATAATTTTGTTTACTTACTCAGTTACACATTTTTTATGCACTGCTTAAATATAAAAAACAAAATGAAGCAGCGAGCAGAAATAAACAAAAAATGTAATGTTTTAAGTAAGTATTTCTACACAAGTTAAACGTGTAATTTTTGTTACTTAGCTCGACTAAGTTATATAAAAGTATATTCATGATCTATTCCCAAAAGATGTAGGTACCTGAGTCAACTCAATTGTACGTATTTTGTAGATTCCAGTGACTCGAGGCATACGTCAACTTTTGTAGAATTCGCTTACGTTGTTATGTGTGACGTGAGAAGTGAGAAATGACACGATGGAGGACGAAGAAGCTGAAGGGATGAAAAATTCCTAAGGGTAGGTTCACGTTGCAGCTGCCATAGACGATCAGGGCGGCGATGAGACTTTGAAGCAGCGTTTACTAAGAGATGACCAACGATATCTATACGCGTCCGATCGACGCTCCTATAGTTTCAATCGCAGCTCCACCGTAAACTTATCCTAACTCAAGCTTCTTTCGTTCTTCCACCATCGCCAGTCGATTCACGCAATGCCGAGCGTCCCTCCCCACGGCCGTGCAATCGCGCATTAATTAAAGGGTAATTAGTCCGATATTCGTTGGCCGTTTATTATATTCCAACGACGGGCAATTGCCCGTGCAATTTCTCCGTCGTTATTGTCGTTCGAATGAAAATGTAATAAAATTTCATTGCGATTAACGGCCGCGGCCGTTTGTTTCGCGTAATAAACGTGCTCTCTAAATTACATCGCCGCCCGGCGAAATTTCAATGGCAAATACTAGTGCTTGGAATCCGAGCCGGCCGCGTTCGACGCTCTCGCCACAGACTCGATCGTCCCCGATCTTACAAGGGGATCGGATATTTTTAACCCATCATTAGGGGTCGTTAAGCTCGAGCGACAGGGAGGAACGCCGACAGTGACCCTCCGAGGCAATTGTGGCCTCGTCGTTGGTTAAATTAAAAGGAACGAAGCAGCGTTCGATTTCTGCTCGTTGAATGCGCCGTGTCATCGCCATCGCCGGGATATTGATTACACCGACTCTTTATGCAGAGTTTAGTACAGCAAAGGGGATTCATTACACGCGTTAGAAAAGTTTTGAACCGTCCCACATGCGTGCTTCTGCTAATTCCTTTGCCATTTACAGTGATGCGATAGTTTTGATTTGTAGCGGCGGATTTGGAGATTTGAAGCCCCTAGGCTTCTTTTAAATATTATCAAATATTTTAATTTAAAAGCGTTGGGGCGTTTTTTAAAAATTAATTCAATATGAGAAGTCACATATGAGTTATTATTAAAAAAAAAAGTGAATTGTTTTTAAGTGCTCTAAAACCTTAAAGTGTTTAAACCTTCTTCAATTTATTTCGCCCCAAATTTGCAGCTCTAGGCTGCAGCGAACATAATAATCCTACACTACCTACAAATCCACCCCTGCTGATACGTTACATTCCCATCTTGCTGTACTTTATCTGAAGCGAGCAGCCGAACGTTCCGCAACTGACGAGCACGGTGACAACGTCACCGCGAAGAAAAGTTTCTATTTACTCCAGTTGCAGCGAATATTCGCGAGCCACTCGTCAGCAAAGCGTGAACGGCAACTGAAGACGATCCAAGCAGCGGCAGGCCCATCAACGGCCGCGTCTACGACGGCTGAGGCCGGGGGTGGGTCACCATTGCCAACGTTTGCCCGAACTTATTTATTTTTCCGCGGCGAAACGTGCAGCGAGACACCGTGGAAAGAAGGAAGGGAGAGAAGAGAGTGGCGTTGGCCCCGGGGGCGCGTTGGGTTTCCATTATGCTAAACCGCAAATGGAGTCCTGCGATCGAGTGTCTCTCCACGCCACCCCCGCCTCGGGGGCACACAAAGCCGCTGGAATAAGGCTCCTAAGGTGTAATGTTACCGAGAAATTAAATTCTCTCATTCTCTGCGACCGCCTCCGTCCCGTTCCGCTCGGTCCGATTCCCGGCCCTGTGCCTCTCCGCTCCTGCCTACAGGCCCTTCCATGGGTCAACAAGGAATTCCTCCAACGACAACGATCCGGTTTCGAACAGGGCCCCTTGTCGAGAAACTTTCTTCTATTCCTCATGGAAAGCGAGGGTTGGGCCACTCCGAACACCTCGGGCAAACCGAGATTAAAATCGATGTCCGAGAATCTCCGAATAATAGTCTTAGATTGGAGTACCACCGATTTATTTGCACCTTAGTAAGATAGGTGTAGGTATATCACCCAATAATTATGTATATTACTGTTTTGAAGCTGATCGGATGGATCGTTAAGAAGAGTTCTCAGTGTTCTACCCAGCAGAAGTTCCGTTTTAACAATTTCACTTTATTTTTACGTAGGACAGTCTACAGGAGATGTGTTGCTTGAAATTATATAGAGAGTACTGCCCGTTTGCGACATGCGTATGTAGAATAAGTAGAGAGAGAGAGAGAGAGAGAGAGAGAGAGAGAGAGAGAGAGAGAGAAATATCCGTTTCGCGAGAATTACATAATAACGAAGGTTAGGTATAAACCAGCGCTTTTGTACACTACATCCTTCTTCATCTCTGTTAAGCTTATATTTAAACTACTCTCTTAAGCGGTCTGTAGACGTTCAATATTATTGCGCAATATTCAATATTGCACAATATTATTGACCGTCTGTGGATCATATTGGAAGGTTGCACAATAAAATTGAAAAGTTGCGCAATACTATTGAAAGGTTGTACAATATATTGCGTGAATGAAGAAGAGAATCGGCCCCTAGACGCTCAATATATTGTGCAATATATTGCAATATTCATATTGCACAATAATATTGAACGTCTGTGGATCATATTGGAAGATTGTACAATATATTGCGTGAATCAAAACGGTTTTGATATTTTTTGTGCAATATTGAATATTGCACAATAATATTGACCGTCTGTGGATCATATTGGAAGATTGTACAATATATTGTGTGAGTCGCGTGGGGGAAAAAGTAACGTGAGGTAGACCTGTTAATTAAGATCGTAGCGTAGCTGATTAAGTGGTTACCTTCTCCGACATATATTTTATATTTTAATTCAATATACAGGGTGTCCGCGGGAACAGTAAACAGATGGATATTTCCTAACGTATTGGAGATAAAGAAATTGTTTATATCCAGTTGCATGGTACAAGAGGGTAAATTGATTAGCGCAGAAGAATTTTTTCTTCGATTATTATTTTAAGAAATACGATAGTCAAGTCCGGTTTTTTCAAATGAAACTATTTTTTTAGAGATCACTTGATAGTGCGTTTCAAGATAAATTCAATAACATGGAATGTATAGGTACACCTTATTTCAACTGGTTTTGCAAATTTACTGATTATCACTGGTACAGGGTGATTCTCTCGGTGCGCCTGTCAAAGAGATGCCGCCTGGTACCCCGTAGCGAGAACAACCTCCCGCAGTGCCTCACCGAATTTTATGGCTTTCGACCTTCGAAGGGGTTGGAGTGCCTATTAAGAAGTGAGAAATCTTCGACTTCCGCATTTCTCATCAGATCTTTGCGAAAACGACGCGAATCGATTCCTTATGTTTTGCTGATGAAACTGACACCAAGAACGACGTAATTCGCAAAATAATGAAGGAAATTCCATGAAAAATTAATTTCCATAACCTCAACCTAATTTCGTTAATAATAGTCCGATTTACATGAAAGGGTCTAGCAGGGTAAACATGGGCAATCGGCCCCCACGCCGATTCCTGGAGTTGTTATTTTTTAAACAATGCTCCTTGCCTGAAATACCATTATGTAAAGTTTCAGATCGCTATCCCCACGTTTAAGGGTAATACGGGGGTAAACACCCTTAACGTTCTTATTTTTTTTCTCGGTTACTAGTTAAGATAATTTAATTTAAAAAATACGAAAATATAGCTACGTACCAACTGTACTTCATATGTTTTTCTCTAAATTGTAAATCAATTATTAAGTGTAGAAAAAAAATAATTCATTTTTGGGGGGTGGTCTTTGGAAACAACCCTTAGAGTGACAACCTCCAAAAAAATCAAGAATAATGCTTTGTTATCGAGCTATTATATAAAAAAAACCGAATATTGTCGAGATGGTGGAACATAGTTAAATAATTTAAAGAAGATCATTATATTATAAATACATGGGGTTTTGTGACGAGAAAGAATATTTGTCGCGAGCCTGAGTACGTGTCATTTAAATGCGAATGGAAGAAACGATTGCGGTTCGTTTGGGAGATCGAAGTGTGAAAGTGAAGGTAGCTGCGGAACAACGCGCATGCGCTAAATACGAATATTTCGCAGATATTAATATTCGTATGGAGCTTTACCTTGAATATGCATTAAAGTGAATATAATTCTCGCGTATATTTCGTACAGTATATTTCTAATCTTCGAGACAAATGGTTTACATATTCTCAAATAAGGGAATTATAGTGTGACATACAAATATTAATATCTGGGAAATATTCGTTGAATATATCATGGGAAATATTATCAATATTACTGTTGATGTTAGTTTCACGCGATTTTTGGTACAGTGTTCCTGATATTTAACTGCACCATCATCCTTAACAATTCGTTTCACTTTTCCAGTGAATTTTTTTATTTGTACGTTACATTTAATGCATTTCTCACCACTATGTTTATTAGACATTTTTCTAAATAGTAATCTACTTAGTAATCTTATATATTTATAGATAATATCATTAATCTAAGTAATTCTAACGAATCTAATAATATCAAGTAATACAATAAACTCTGGTCTTTTCTTCGTGGTAATTGTTAGAGCGCGTAACGGTAAAGGTAGCTGCGGAACAACGCGCATGCGCTAAATTCGAATATTTCCCAGATATTAATATTTGTATGTCACACTATAGTTCTCTTATTTGAGAATATGTAAACCATTTGTCTCGAAGATTAGAAATATACTGTACGAAATATACGCGAGAATTATATTCACTTTAATGCATATTCAAGGTAAAGCTCCATACGAATATTAATATCTGCGAAATATTCGTATTTAGCGCATGCGCGTTGTTCCGCAGCTACCTTCACCTTCACACTTCGATCTCCCAAACGAACCGCAATCGTTTCTTCCATTCGCATTTAAATGACACGTACTCAGGCTCGCGACAAATATTCTTTCTCGTCACAAAACCCCATGTATTTATAATATAATGATCTTCTTTAAATTATTTAACTATGTTCCACCATCTCGACAATATTCGGGTTTTTTTATATAATAGCTCGATAACAAAGCATTATTCTTGATTTTTTTGGAGGTTGTCACTCTAAGGGTTGTTTCCAAAAACCACCCCCAAAAAATTAATTATTTTTTTTCTACCCTTAATAATTGATTTACAATTTAGAGAAAAATATATGAAGTACAGTTGGTACGTAGCTATATTTTCGTATTTTTTAAACTAAATTATCTTAACTAGTAACCGAGAAAAAAAATAAGAACGTTAAGGGTGTTTACCCCCGTATTACCCTTAAACGTGGGGATAGCGATCTGAAACTTTACATAATGGTGTTTCAGGCAAGGAGCATTGTTTAAAAAATAACAACTCCAGGAATCGGCGTGGGGGCCGTTTGCCCATGTTTACCCTGCTAGACCCTTTGGTATGATTTTCATCGGAAAAACATAAGGAATCCATCAGCATCACTTCCATATCGGTACGATAAAGAATAAAGAATTATTTTTTTCTGAAACAGGTATGAATCCTCGGCCGACCGTAGCGCTTTCAGGTCGACCCCCCACAATCGAGGGTGAAAATGTGAAATATTCATTTCAGCGTAGTAAGAAATTCTTTATTCTTTATCGCATCGATATGGAAGTGACACCAATGGATTCCTTATGTTTTTCTGATGAATATCATACCACATGTCATGTAAATCGGACAACTTGTACATAAGGAACACAAATTGCTTGTGTATTTTTACTCCTGCCCGTGTGAGCTGCCTGTTGGGCTGCCGAGCACATGGACAAGGGTAGGGATATGCTTGTGTGCAGTGCGATGGGAAGAAAGTGGGGAATAACGGTAGGTCCTAATGGGGTTAAGCGTTTGGTCCCGCGTCCCACGATTCTGGCATCACTGCCCAGTCCTGATCTGGGATAAATATTGACCGTAAGCAGCCCCTAGACGTTCAATATATTGTGCAATATTCAATATTGCACAATATTATTGGCCGTGTAGGGCACACAGCAAAAATATTGTGCAATATATTGCACAATAATATTGAGCGTCTACAGACCGCTTTAGCGCAATAAAAACGCTAAGAAATCGCCATCCGCCCCAACGTCATTTTTGTTGAACGCCCCGCAGTAGCCACCCTCCTCTCCTCAAGTTTTCTTGTCACGGAACGAACAAACCCGCGACACCGTGTCACCGGTGCGCCCCGCTATCTGCACACGTACGCGAACAAAAGGATTCGCCTGACATTCCAGCTTTTTGCCCGTGAGCACGTCCCCGACGATGATTTTCTCCGCTTTTCCCTGCGAGCCGGTCTCGAGATCGTCGCGATGAATTACGGTGAACAGCTCCCGGTGAATTTTGATCGCGGTCCCCTCGCACTCGCTGCTCCCACTACAATCGCGCCCGTGGAGGCGATTTCCGATCGAGATCGACCATCCGCGACGAGGAAGGTCAGGCGGCTGCGAGCGACGACCGCTTCGATGAACGACCACACGCTCCAGCGACTGTGTCTAAACGGAGGAACTCGAAGAAAATGTAATACTGCTTACAGTCGGCTGGATTTTTGCGCGAGTGGGCGAAGGGAGCTTCGAGCTATCGAAGTTGGAGAAACTTTGGAATAAGCGAGACAGCGATTTTAGGTAAACCGAGGCACATTTTTCTCCGGGATTTCAGACGTCAGCTTTTTCGCAGACAGTTGGAGAACGAGCTCCAAGTTTCCCTCCGCCAAGCGCGACGGAAAATGTTGGACACGAGTCAAGAGTCGCGACGCGGCGATGGAATCGGTCCGATCGAGGAACACGGAATTCCAAAGTTCGCCCTGACGCGACGTCGAGCGAGACCCGACAGCTTTTCACGTGCCCTTGAAACTTCCTTCGGTATAAATATTGAATCTGTGTCGGGGAATCCCGAAGCGTCGTGGCTGGCTAATTTGACGAGACGTTTTGTCGCTGCAGCGACACAGAATGAAGAAAGTGTAGAAGAAAAAGGGAACCCTGGGCGATGGGATTCGAACCCACGATCTTGGAATCCAGAGCGCGCTGGCCGACTCCTGGAAGTCTCTATGTTTCGGACTCTACATGATGGGGCACGACCTATGTGTCAATCACACCATTATTAAACGCCGAACTCTTACAGAAGCCTCTAGAGGGCAATCCCCCGGGGGAACCAGGGTGGCGTAAGATTTCTACCCACTAAATCGCCACGGCCACTATTAAATGTTTAATAATTTACATGTAAGTATTTCTATTATTAAGGCCTACTCGCTTTAACGCTCGGACATCTATTTACTCATTTTCGACATAGATCCATCATGCCAAGGCTCATCAAAATCGATGTCTAGCACACCCCGTCTTCCCCTTGTTAGCGGTTGATGCGACTTAAAATAACTAAACTAAAAAAAATTAGTTCTGTTTCTACGATAAACGGAGGTTCACAGTTTCCTTCGACACCTAGGAAGCTTAATATGCGGCAGAATGTTCCGAAAATAAATAGGTAGAGAGCGAGCGAACGACTCGATTAAAATATTATTCTTCAGCGCGAGGGATTAGAGATGGTACTCGCGGGATTGAAAGGCGATCTCGCGCGGAGAGCGCTAGGTCGACGTCAACGACGCTGGAACAAAGGAAATCCTCGAATAACTTCCGAGATCCGACGAGTCTGAAGCGTTACGGCAAGTGCGCCGCGACTCATTACCATCCATCGTATTCCAAGCTCACTTTTTTCCCTCCCGCTGGCAGTGAGCGAAAATTAAGGCGCGCCTTTCATCGCGACACTGCAAACATGGCGCGAATGATATTACAGCGAGCTTCGAGCGGCTGTACCTCGCATTTCGAATTAGCGCGAGCTCGCTGCTACTCGCCGAGGAAGAAAGAATTGCGGGAGGCGAGCAGAAGCCAACCTGCAAGCCTCGTGGATGCTCCGAGGCTGCGGCTTCGCGTCATAACAGAGTGCAGATGCATCGTCTAAATTAATGGAGTTCTAAATTCATAAGTTCGCTTCTGTGCTGGAGCTGCGGTACCTTCGCGTTTCCAATATTATGTACAGGGAGGCGTTCGTTTTTGGTCCAAGTCAGTTTTCCTCGTGGCTGACTAAATATTATTCTTAGTACGTTATTCGAAGCCTGCATCGCTGAAACGACGCGCCAAGGATGCTGTATCATCGTATCTCCGGTGGAAACTTTTCTATGATTCACGTCCATAGCGTTGGGAGTGCACCTTTGGGTCCCGGGGTAGGTATTTACCTGTCCAGATCGCGGAGTCGCGACTCCAACGAGAAAAGGAAGGAGAGAGTGTGAGAGGGTAGAGAAAGTAGGTGGTAGGTCGCAGGAGAGAGACAAGGGTGGTCGAGGAAGCTCGTCCCCAAACAATGGAATTCTGCTCGTTGAAAATTTTCTCCAGTGTCACTGCTCGGTGATCCCCCACGAATTACACCGCCTACGAACTCTTACCTTGTCTCCGTCATATTTCGTAATATCGCGGGATCTCGCGGCGGTTCGGTTGGGACAGGGCACGGTAGCTCGGTAAATCGTTTTCGAATGGGAAAGGAAAACTTGTTACACGGGGACGGGAAGAGTCGGGAGTGGAAGACGCTGCCAGGATGCTCCGCGGAAGTGAAATGTAACGGTCCGCGAGGAAGTAGGAAATAGTGACGGGGCGGCAGTCGCGGACACGCAACGGAATCGGGAGTTATGAATGCGTGGAAGAATGAAGGGACCGAGAGAATGGGGCCGCGGGATGAGGTGAAATATAGGGGTGAAAGGAGAAAGAATCGACTGGTGGTAGGTTTTGAAATTATGTAAGGAGTGAGTGAACTTTACGAATGATGGAAATGAAGTTTGCATGGAGCGTTCTGATTGAAGACTGCGGCGCGCAGGAGGGTGAGGAGTCAGTCGGAGTGACAGAGTCGTTGCGACCGAGTGGCTGAGATAGACTTTCGAAAGTTTTAAGAGAGTTAGAGTTATATGGAGAGTGCGTCGTAACATAGTTTGATTATTAAACGCATTAGTAGCGTTAATTAAAAGGGGCTCCATTTTACCGATCCTGTCTAGCCACCAACATCACCGGCTGTACAGGGTGTTTCCTACCTTCTGATCAATGCAAAGCTGTTCCAGAATTTGTGTACAGGGTCCTCCTTGCATACTTGAAGATTTGAAAGACACAATTCTTTAAATTCGCAAGCCCCTAGCTCAAGTAAATTTGGCCACTTCGTGGAAGGAAGACGCAGGAGCAAATGAGAGGAGGGAGTGGAGCACGAATCGGGAAGTCGAAAGCGCGAGGTAAAAAGCTGCCGCGCAAGAAAGAGCGTCCCGGAAGTGGAACAATGCTGGCCCGCTGCGGGGGAGTGAAAATTCCCACGGATTCGCGGGTAGGAACACGCGTCGAAGCGACTTCTTTTGTCCGCCCTGGCAAACGGCGCGGAGCCTCGAGATCGGCCATTTGCCAAACGAGATTGGAGATTTGCGCCGTCGGTTCGTCGGTTATTATCGTCGACGTGTACGGACGACGAAAGAAAGGGGCTAACGCGGAGGGGGAGCGGGGAGGAGGCGCCAGCGATTTCTTTGCGGCGGAGAACGACCGATTTCTTTCCTTGGACGCGTTAATTCCAGCGCAGCACCGTGCAACCGAGTGCCGGGTAAATAAAAATTCGAGTAATAAATATTTGCAAATCCCTAGTTTGCTCTAGATAAATTAAATAGACGAAGCGTAGTTAATAGTAAAATAGAAGGTCACCGGAAAGAAGCTGAAAGAGAAGTTGAAACGTCCAACGAAGATGAATCTCGCAGGGAGTTAAGGGCCCGCAGGTCGACTGGTAGAATTAGTCCCGAGCATAATCTGGAATCGTGGAGCCGTAAGGGTTCCAAGTCGCGTGCAGTGGAAATCAGCGAGGATTCGGTACTCTGCGCGCGGCGTAAATCGAATTTCCATGGAGACGGAAGCACGGAAAACCGTTTCGTCGTCGCAGCCCCCTCTGCTATCTGCCACCAATTATCGCGTCTCTCATTCTCGGTAGCAATTAACATCCCTCTTTGTTGTCTTTCCCAAAATTACCGGAATTCGGGGACGGGAATGGCGGTGGAGGGCGGAGGATGGCGGGGTAGGCGAGCGACAGAGGAACGACCGAGCGAATTCACGACAGTTTGCCACACGCATCGAGAGTCAAACTCCCTTGAACGCTTCCCGCGATTCCCGCATCCCCTTAAGATTCCACGAATTGAATCGACGCGGTAACCGGTGTAACGCCAACAATATCATCCCCCTTCGCCTCGTTCCGCCGTGTCCTCCGCCGCCCTTCTCCCCCGCCTCTTCCCCGTCGGCTTCGTCGTCGCGGCTTATACAATTCCGTGTGCCGCGTGGAGCCAATTACAACGTAAGAAACGTTAACTTAGTTTGTCAAGCAGTTAACACGAGGGAGGCAGTTCCAGGGACCGAGGGTGCGTGCACGCCGATAGCTGCGCCACCAACGGATAACTAGTCGAAGCTGGAGCCAGCTACCCCGATCTCACCCTCCCCGCAAGTATCTCTCCCCCATTTTTCCTCCTTTTCTTTCGTTTCTTTAATTTATTCCACCGCTCGAAACGTGCAATTACGTATCGCCCGAGCACCACTCCACGATTATGCAGCGTGTTTTATGACGCAAGGGGGGTAGGTTTCGAGGATCGATTCCAGACTTAACGCTTCAGGGGATGATAAACGAGCTCTCGATGATATGCATACGTCTGTACTCGCCCCTCTGTCGAACGCTACTCGTCTTTGGGTTTCGATAACTAGGAAGTGGCTCAAGTATCCCGCTGCCACCTGAATCCATATTCCGCGGAGTATTATCGTAGGTGAAGTCGTTTAGGGAGGCGGAGCGTATGTACTCTTCGACACTGGATCCCCTCGGCACTTCAACCTACGATGATACGATTTGCATCGCGTTCTCTCGAAAACGAAATTCCCAGAACTTCTCATTATCGAAAGGCAAGAAACGCGGGAGCAAGGAGCAGCTCCTGGCGCGTAATGCATGCATGCACGCGTGTGACGCACAGACACGCGGATTGCGGAGTAGTCGGACCGAGTGCTTCGCCCGCCTGAAATTCCAGGATCGACTGTTCAGCTTCCGACAGTTGGGCGCGAAACCAACCTCCGCCGCACGCGTATCTCGGATGTTTGAGTGCGTGCGTGTGCCGCGGCTGCTGTGTGGGAATTTGCTCGCGGGTAAAGAGAGGCCTGAGCCCCGATTATTGCTCGTCAAGTTGGCCCGTCGCGCGGAACCAAGTTATAGGCCAAGGGAAACGCGTTCTCCGTTATTTATGCCCCGAATAATACTCCGCCATTTCAGCTTCGGCGGGGATAGAAGTATGGTTATACGCAGGACAGAAGGAGAGGAAAGGAAGGTACGTTTCGTCCTGGGCAGCGTTGCCAGGAAAAATTCCCTCCGAGGGACTTACTGTAACGTCACTAAGTATACCATTCTTCCCTTTTTCCCTCGAACCAGGCAACGTTGGTCCGAGGCCTCCTGCTAGTGGACTCATCGGTAAGCCTTAGAAACTGCTACCTATATATAGGAATGAGTACATGAGGCAGAACTTGCCAGAGAGCGGAACGGTCGAGAGGCCCTCTAGTGGCGGAGTCGGAGGTAACGCTACACAGCTTTCAATTTCGTTGAACCGTCCAAGCACTTGTAATACATTTCCCGTCGATTCGAGTTTTTATCAGCGACGCGAATTAAAATCGTAGTGGAATTTCCATGTCCGCCGTTCGTACACTCATCGGTCCATTAACGCGTGCTCGTGTTTCTCGGAAAACTGGGCGCACAAATTTTGCGCGAATTTACGAGTACAAATTCCTCATTACTTCGGTCCCTGCTGCCTTCGACTGCCAAAGAGGCGAGCAACGAGGAGCGAGGAGTCACAAGGGATGCAGCTTTTCGGGCATCAGCGGCGCATTTCCATTAATGGTAATATAGTATTTTGTTAATGATACAATATAACGACGGGAACATGTATCTATAAATCCGGCGTGTCGTTAGCCGGCTGGCGACGCGCCATAAAAGTGTCGTAAACTAAAAGCCACGGAAATGAAGGACGTGGATTGGAAGAGTGGCAACCTGGATCCTTGATGAAGCTGGGGAGAGTGAATTGCGGCGTGCTCGGGCTGTGCTCCGATTTTTAATTATTCTCGTCGGCGGGAATGTAAAAGCTTTGTTGCGATAAATCGCGAGAAGTCACGGTGCCAGCAGAAGCTCGACGAGCGAAAGTACGAATCTCGAGAGTGTTCGATGGTATCGCGAACGCACTGGCAAAGTAAATTTCTAGCTCCGAAACTAGCTGCATAGACGGCTCTAACGTTCCTCCACCTGTCTGCCGGTCGGTTCCCCGAAAAGGAGCCTCTCACAGGCGGCAGAGTTCAATTTACAAGCGAGGCCTCCACCGTGGACGTAAGCCATGCGTTAGGAGGCCCTTTCCAGCCAAGGAATTACTCTCCCCGAACTCGTTAATCTTTCCAATGCGCATATTGAGCTCCAGAGGCGCGTAAAACAGGGCCAACGACTGCGGGGCCAGGCTGCAATTTATTAGGAGGCAGGGACGTTACCACCCTCTGGCGACGGCGTAACCCTTCGTATCCTTCGACGTGGCTAATTGAAAGCAGATTCACGGGTTAGCGCAGGTGCGTGCCTGAAAAGGTGTAACGCCGGTTGTAACGCGACACCTGGATAGTAACCCGCGGCAGTTTGCGTTTGGCCCCTTGCGCGCTTTAGGGCACCCCGCGTGGCGGCCCAGCCTCCTCGAGCCTCCGCGCCCCACGCTCCTCCGGGAACAATATAAGTCCCGCTACGATGCCCAAGGTGGCTCGCAACTGTTATAACTGGAATAAGTTTGTAACCAAGATCTCACCCCTTTCACCTGCTCGCGCGCCACCGCGCCCACCGCCCCCTCGATATACCGCCGAGACCTCGTAACTCGCGGCGAAACGCAATTCCTCGGGACGTAATTGGCTGCCGCGCGGAATTGCCTTCGCTCGCTTCCGTTCCTTGCAGCCAGCCGATTCTCGAATCCTCTTCCTGGCTTTTGCAAATTGCCGCTCGTTGGTCGCGTTAGAACCCTCTGACAACTGGTTCCGTAACGAGGCCGGCTGCCGCGGAGCTATTTTTTAGGGGCAATCGGGGGAAGGTTACCAGCGAATTATACAGGGTGTCCCAGAATTGAGGGACAATCAGGATCATGCGATATCCTGATGTTAGAACACATCGAAATGTCCTTTATCATTTTGCGATCCGAGGCTTCGTTCTCGAGATATTAACAATTGAATGGTGAAACTTCCGGGCCGCGAGGTTTAAAGCCGAGTCAGTTGGGCGCGCGGTAGCGTACACTCACGCGCACGCGCAGCAGGCTAGTGCCGCTAACCCGTTTCTAACCGTTCTACTGTGCGTGGGTCTGTAAGTATCTACGCGTGCCTCCTGCGTGTGCGCGCTAGGGGTCACTGCTGCGCGTCAGCTGTTTCGGTTTTAAACCTCGCGGCCCAGAAGTTCCACTGTTAATATCTCGAGAACGAAGCCTCAGATCCCAAAACGGTAAAGGACTTATCGATGTCTTCTTGTCCCCCGATTCTAGGACACCCTGTATTAGGAATTTTGGGTTGTTGAAGAACACTCTTCGTGAGAGGCGAATGTTACCTCAACGTTATTTATTAACGCGCAATTGCCTCGTCTGACGCAGTCAATTAAGGAACTGGCGTTCCCGTGACGTATGTGCCCGCACTTTTAAGTGCCGCGATCCGATCGAAAGGACTTGATTTGTGTGCGAAGATTTTCCATCGACGCATTTATATTCATAGCCCGTGAGAGCTCGTAGTCGGAGAATAGGTGGCGAGACAGAGAATCATAGGAGAGATAGAGGGAGAGGGAGGGTAGTCGCAGAGCTAACAAGTCGAAGTAGTGAGGGGTGGTCAGGGGTTGGCTGTGGCGGCGGTGGCAATGGTGGAAGGAGATGAACGAAGTCGTGCTAAGCAACTTAGATTAGTTGAATCGACTGGCCTCTGCTGGCGAACCGCCAGGCCAAATTGTCAAGAGAATTGCTCTCCAGTCTTGCCGCTACACCGCACCGCCATTCCTCACCACCCTCCCTTCGCTCCTCCATCCCCTTTTTCCCCGATGTGCTTCCTCGTGCGCGGTGAAACAAAATGAAGAACCGTGCAAGCCCGTCCCGCAGAACACCGGGGAAGAAATTCGGCCAACGATCTCATCGTTATTCCCCAACAAATACGACGTCGCCTGTCCGCATTAATATTTGTACCGAGGCTCGAGCAATCGAAATTCCAAGCCACGGCGGGACCGATCGCCGGGAATCCACCGACACCTTTGAAATTTAAATTTTCCAGAAGAACCAACGTCCATTTGCTTAAAAAAAGCAAAACCCACAAACTCTTGTAGAAGCACCAGACAGACACTTTCAAGCTTCCTGCGAAAATGAGCGACGAGTTTTAATTTCTTGAAGTCCGCATTACAATGGAATAAAGATTCTACAGTCGGTGGCGTCCAGGGACGCGGAAGGAGATTGGAGAAAGAAGAGGAAGAAGGAGCTGGCGATCGAATCGAAGAGGAGGAAAACAGGAACGGGTGGCGCAGCCCGCAATATGGATTCTGAAGGAGACGTTTGTTAAATGACTCGGGTGCCGGCGCAGCCAGATGATAGATGAGGACGCGGCTGCTTCTCTCCATCGCATCGGCCGGTAACCTGGAAAAACGGCGCCGCCCTTGCACGGAATCCAATAAAACGAGACCGCGTGCCAGCAGCTATACAGGCCCGATCGGCCGCGCAGGAAATAAAGGATCGAGATAAAACCGCCCCCGACGTGCAGTAACACGTACTCTCGGCCAACTTCAAGTGTCCTCGAGCAATCATTTTTACCATCGGCCCCGGGACACGGAGCACGCTTGGGACCGTTTTCGCCCCTTCCAACGTTTCATCGGTCGGAGCTTGAACCCGCGGAAGAATCTGGGCGATCTTGTTGCTAATTTCGATCCACGGGCGAGGTGAACTAAACACATTTCTCCAAATCAATAAAGTGTGGTTATTTCGCCACTTGGTTGTCCAGATGTTATATCACTAGATATTTATTGCTTCACGCATAGGAGGATTAGAAAAAAAAATCAGGCACAATACCCTCTTATAATATTCAAATAATCTGCCCCGCCACCCATATAAGGTAAGGTAAATTTAAGAAGGTAAAGAAACCACGGAATATAATTCTAACTTAATAATATTCAAATAAAAACCCCGAAAAAACTGTAAGGACCACCCAGAAAACACTTCGGGACCCACAGTTTGGGAATTAGTGCTCCAAATATTTCACAGGAATAACATTTACAAACGAAGACGACGTAAAGTCAACACTGGGGTCATTGTTTCGTCATGAAACGATAACAAATTTTTATGGAAACAGAAGAAGAAAAGAAGTTGTTGAATGTAATGGTGACTACTAAGGAATTTACTTGAGCGATTTAAAGCGATTGAAATGATATTGAAACACCCCGCTGCCCGTTTCAAAGCTACGGGAACTTTACAGGGCACCTAATAGATTAGGGAAGCTTCTGCCGCCTCTGAATGTCGAGTTTGCGAGCAGTAAGTGGGGGCAAAAGACGCGGGTGAAGGATACAAGGTAACTACAGAACTACCAACCTCCTGCTCCAATTTCCAGCATCTCGGTACACCTTTATTACCAGGGCCAGCGATAAATCAACGGTTATCGTGGTCGCTGCGGTGTTGGCGCCAAAAATCAAGATCGAACCCGGCCCCAGAAAGGGGCACCGCGAAAATTGCTTCGGGCTGATAAATGCCCGGGTCCGCGGGAGTGATCGATAGCAAAAACTACTCGACAGCCAGTTAGTCCGAGGGACAATCCTCGTATCTCATCGCGCTAACAAATCACAGCCTCCTTTTGTCCGTGCCCTTCCTGCCGACGATGTAGATATTGCCCAGGGATTGCGGCTTTGTCGTGAAACTCAAATCCTTACAATAATTGGGGGGCGGGAGCGGAGTTTGACGTGGCCGAGCGCAAACACAGCGCGGCCATCGGCCGACAAAGCTGTGCTTCAGGAGTTGTGGCGGTCTAATCTGACGTAGAACTAACGGCCGTTTGCCCCTCTACGATTCCCAAATTTCAGGGTCGCCTAATCGAGCGTAGACTCTTAAACTCCCGGAAACATTAAGGTTTAAGGTGTTGCGTTGCTGCGATGTGCTTGAAAAGAAGTCTGAACAAGAGGAGCTTCTGAAGCTGTTTCCAAATATGTGACCTGGAAGTCGGTAGAGAGGAGAAGAGACTGGGAAAATCGGCACTCCCTATTGGCATATACCTAACTCTTAAAGTACAAGAGACAGGAAAAAGCTTTGAAACAAAAGTTTAATGCCACAATAAGCGCTGCAAACCTTCGTTAACAAAATTATTAAAAAAGATTTTTTCCGTCAGGAATTGTTTTTAAACTCCTTTTAAATGTTTGTTAACGCAAGGTAACGGCGCTTATTATTCCATTAAACTTTTATTTAAAACATTTTCTTCTGTCTAATGTCCTTCAGGAATTATATGCCAAAAAGCTGGAGGGCCTTTTTCACTTTGAGGGCACGAATGAAACATACCATTGTTCTTGTCTCGAGTCACTCTGTAAACCCACAAAGTTGCGTTCCAATCCGTTAGGGCGGGTTCCCGGTATTCCATTGTAAGAAACGCTGGAGAGTTCAAGTGGGGTAAATAGTCTCCGAAGGACAAAAGACTATGTCAAGCAACTGTTTAATCTAGTCAATCGTGGAAGGGACATTGCGTTATTAAAATCATACTACCCCCGTTCCTTTCTGCCAGACCCCGGCGTTCTCCGCGAATCCTATTAACGTCTTTAAAAAGGAAAAGGGATCGGAAAAGCTCCTTCTTGTCCCTTGTAAGTCTATCCTGTTGTCAATTATCCAGAAACTTGCTACGACCGACAGGCAGTCGAGCTTACGTCGCAATTGGAATCAAGCCTCCAGCGGGATACAAATTTTCATGGAAGAGGCTCTACCCTCGTCAGCCCGGGACATTGAACCTCGATGTAAAAGTCACGTCCTACACGTTCTCGCTTCATCTTCCATCTTCCATTTCCTGTATCTCCCCCTTCCCGTCCCTTAACCCGCCACCTTGCACTCCTCTTTTTCACCCTTCCCCTCATATCTAACTGCCCCGTAGCCTTTGAGTGAATCATAATTCAGACCGTCCGGGAATCCGTTCGCTCCGTTCCACGCGGACGCCCATTCCCATTGACACCGGGGCTTTATCAGGGCGCAAGTGTTCCCAGGCATATTCCCCGGGTCGTTTATCAGCGAAGTTGGAGCAAGTTACGAGGGTATCGTGTGTGCGCGAAAGGGTCGAGCAGCAGTCGCAAGAACAACGCTCCCCGAGTCTTCTCTAGCCCCCGTCGATCCATTCCCAGCGTTCTTCCCGCCCGTGGAAGTCATCGACAAATGCATCGGCGCCGTGGCTTCGACGAGCAACGCCCGCAAACTGATACGGGACGTCCAAGAGCGATGGACGTTGCCTCGAGCTGGCTTATCGACGCGAGGGATCCCTTATCTGTCCGTCGGGTTAATCTCGGGGAATCCCTTTTGCGCGGTGTTATCTCGCTCGAGTCGCAGGGCACCGTCTCCGAGTCGGAACGACGCCACCGCAACTTTTTAACCGTGCTCGATAAATCTCGACGCTTCCTCGATCTCCGCCGATCTCTTTCTTCTGCGACTCCTCTTCCACGCCCCTGACTCATCTCTCTCTCTCTCTCTCTCTCTCTCTCTCTCTCTCTCTCTCTCTCTCTCTCTCTCTCTCTCTCTCTCTCTCTCTCTCTCTCTCTCTCCCTCTCCTTTTTCCAAGTCTATTTCGTTATTGTTTCTTCCCCTTCGATTCCTCCAGAGACCATCGGAAGCTCGGCCCTTCTGGCATTGTCTCAGCGTGGCTGGTCAAGGGTTCCGCGCTATCGATTGCCACGGAAATTCAATAAGCTCCGTGGGAGAACTCGCTGAGCCGCGTGTTCGAGGACGATCGAAAGCTTTCGTTGCGTTTATACTGTGTTACTAACAGTGAGAGTCAAAGGGATATTTGAAATTGATTATCCTAGAGAAGTTTGGTGCTAGAATTTGCCACTGACCTACTTTGGAATATTCTTCGTTCCTACTGACAAGGAGAGGTGTTTAGGTGCCCACCTCCAATATTTAGATATGTCTTACAGGTCTGAAAAATAAGATACAAGGTTTTTTTATAGCAGCCCGTTTTCATATTCAGGGGTTTACACTAACCCTTATAGGTCATAAGAAAAGGTGCCAAAGTGACTGGTGACAAGAACAACATTCTAATAATAGAAACTTTCCTACCTTTTCTCATGAATTTTGAGGGATAGTTTCACCCCCTACGCATGCAAACGGGCCAAAACAAAAAAGACCCCTATTTCTTATTTTTTAGTCCTAAAATCAAAACAAAAACCTCTCCTTGACTAAGAAGGGTGTAACCTGGTTTACTTAATAAATCGACAGCAGTGTCTATTAACCACGCAAAAATCTCCAAAATATTCCTCGCTCGCCAGTAGGACGCGCAGTCTTCTGCGATTTAAAAGTTTTCCCTCCGCTCGAAGGGAGCTCCTCTACAGACTTGGGTAGCCTTTGTTTTTCCTTTTTAACGCCGCCGAAAGGCGCATTAAATTATTTTGCCCGCAGCGCTGTTTCTCCCTGCGGCTTTCGCAGAGGCTCGCTTTCGCGCCTTACTTCCCGCTTATTCGATCCTCCCTGTTTCGTCCTTTTTGCGCCGCCATCGCCGCGTCCGCTGTCCCACAAACCGGATTCGCTTTTCTTCCCTTTCCAACCCCTCCCGCGCCCCGGAGCTCCGTTTCCACCACTCGTTTTGTCCCCCTACGCGCTTTCTTCATTTTATAATAACCCCGGACACCGTCAAATTCTATTTCCAGTTTATTTTCTGGCAAACAAAGCGGGCCAGGCCCGTCGCACCTACGGCCACCGTGCCTCGCCGCTCTTCCCTCGTATTTTCTTTGCTGCGGCGATGTGGAAAAGCCTGACGGCACTTTACCGAGGTAAATGATTCAAACCGATAAATGGTAACTCCCAAGAGTTTTTTACCGTTCCTTTAAATACGTTTCCTGTGTCAAGCGAGAAATCTGAATTCACTGAAAACCTGGAAACACGCGACGCTTAAAGCCCACTCTATTGCCTCTTCTCTCTCCTCGAATCGCAGCGAAATCTGCGCAGTAAAGGAGTGGGTATCGCGCAAATATCGCCCAAATATCGCGCCCCGCAGAGGGCACAATTTCGCCGGGAACAGGCTCGCCGATAAAAATCTTCTCCCTCAGAAGTGTTATTTCCACGATCGACGAGCTGGGCCGATCGATATTTCGATCGTGGACGTGAGGGTAGCCGGCGAGCGTAGCCCGGTGAAAATATTCTTGCCGAATATTTCAGACGATTCTCCGCGGGGCCAGCGCTTTCGAGGATCCTCGCGGAATATACGGGCGCTTTTCGACCGGGGCCGTGACGGAGGCAGGCGAAAATATCTGCGAAAGTAGCCGGGCCACTTGGCGAATATTTGCTGTAAATCGGGGCATCAGCCCCGGCGACACTTGATCTGTAAAGTCAGATTTGTTGCCATAGGCGTAAGCTGATTTCGGTGTCTGAATCGCGGAACAGCTTCAGCTGCGATCTTCCTGCTCGATCGTCTCCCCATTTCTCTCTCTCTCTCTCTCTCTCTCTCTCTCTCTCTCTCTCCCCTCGTCCTCTGTTCCCTCGTATTTCGAGCGGGGATCGGAATACGGTGTAATACAGAATATCGGTACCGCGTCCAGCGGCGAATTACGATCGCGACGATTCGACGCGCTGCCCTTCCTCGTAAACCCTCCGCGCTCCTCCCTCTGTTACTTGTAGCGGCACCCTCGCCCAGAGGGAGCAGCTTCGATCCAGCTCGGATCTTTATGGATTCCTGCTCATACTTTGTTGCCCGTTTATTGCGGCGATTTCTTGTTTACCGTGCTCCACTTCCCTTGGCGGAGACGGTAAAGTAGAGAATCCCGGGGAAACTTGGTGACTCGGAAGCTTCATCCAAGCCACCGAGGAGGGAATCAAAGCAGATGGCAGCGCAAAGTCACGTGGAAGAGGGAACAAGTTACAATAAATTTGCGATATTCTTCCGAATGGCCCCAATGGCCTAACGACGATGGCCCCAGTGGCCTGTTGATTTATTCCTAAATGTTTTCACTTTGAAGGTACAAACCTTTTTTGAAAATCTGTTCGCGCAGCAAAGTCGGGGAGGGTTGTTCCGAATTGAATTCCCCACGTATCGGGGCGTGACGGTTTTTTCCATAATTCGTGTCGCGAGAGAAGCATCGTGCATTGTGGGGCGGAACGGTTGTGCTCGGAGCGCGGGTGTTTTTCTTTTAAATTATTCAGCGTCAGATGGCGGGCACTGCGAAGCAGCCCTTTTACAAAAGTCATTTACCAGACCGTGTCTAGCAAACAAAGAACGTCATGAGACGGGCAGCTCGTTCAATCGGACGGATTTCTCGGGCTTTTCTCCGAGTAACCTGTCTCCTCATTATTCCGCCGCCTCCCAGCGAATATATTCCGATATAATTGACCCGCGTCGAATGCCACCCTCGCTGGCTTTTTCCGCCCGGTATAGTAAATGATTCGAACAATGCGAAAGCGAACGATTGATATTGATTACGAACGGACGCGAAAAAGGGTTCGCTTTGGTGTCGCATAACTGGTTTGCATTTCCGAAACAGGATTCGAACATTTCCGTTAAATTTGCAAAATTATTTGCATCGTGGAATTTTATATTCCGTTACGCGATCGTGCCGGAAATTTATACAAATGTGATGGCCCTGGAATCCGTTTAAAATCGGACGCGTTTTCACGCGTTTTCGGGTAATTCGATATTTTCTAAATGCAGGTATAGCAGTCGGCGATATTCTGCGGAATACGCTGGCCTGGATGTTTATTGATTTCGCACACTCTTGCCATCGTGAAACAAATTGTACAACAGACTGATTCCTGCAGGTATATTGCATAGTTAATATCATGTCAACTCCTCGCAAAGATCCAGCGAAATGGTTCGCTAGTGAGTGGCCGTCTTCAACCCTGCGAATTATGCATATAATCTACATATAAGTCTACATCAAAATTTCATTCCCCATATACCACACGACAAAATTTTCAGGCACCAGTTAACTCTGTCAACGCTGCATATCCGGTAAAACATTTAAGTGTCGTTGATCGCAACACGTGCCTCGGCTTTCGAATCGTACGGCTGAAGCAGTTGTGCGGCATTAATGCGACGTACGAGAATATCGTGCATTTTTTTTAGCTCCGCTGAGTTTTATAATCTCCTAAATATCACCTAACTAGCAACACAGAGGCGAGAACAATTTACATTACCTAGTGGTTGCTATGAAAACAAAAGAGTTGGAGCTATGCCTGGTCGGAGACAAAGCTAGAGTCTTGAAAGGAGGCAAAGGTGGTTTCGACTTTCTTGAAAGGCTGCTCCAACTTTGCTCGCAAAATTCCAGCAGCACAGACGGGAGAAGAAATCGCGTTCTTTTTTTAAAAATGGGTAATCAGCCGCCTGCTCGGTGACAGTTCGTCTCAAGTCGCGCGCGCTCGAATGCGGGGGCGACCGAAGCGTCTCGAGACTCTCGAGCCCTCTTTCTTCGTCGATTCGGATCCCGTGCTGGCGCAATTCCACTCTGGACGTTTAATTAAGTCGACGACGCGATTCAGCCTGGTGTCCCGAGGCGGTCGACAAAGCCGGATAACGGAAAGAAACGAGGAGGAACTGGGAGCGGTGAGGGGGGATGCTAAGCCGCGAGAATGGGGAATATCTGTGCCGCTGGAAATTAATTACCGCGCCCGCGAAGACCGACGGCAGTTTATCCGCGGTTTCATCGGCGTTAATAGCCTCGCTAAGTGCGAACGACAAACGGCTGAAGCCGCGATTCCTCTCGCGAGTTAAGAACGTCACCAAGTCGTTGTTCGTTTCGAGAGCTAGCAGGTTCGGAGCCAATAGAAGGTGTCCCCTGGCCTGTCTAATAATGCTCCATTATTCTACAGTGATTTGATAGCTTGTTGTACCTCATCGTTGCAAAAAATATAGTAATAATTATAATTATAACGGTGAATAATAATAATAATTATAATAATTCTTGATTGCACCAGTAGACATTACAAAAATAACAAGAAAAAACAAAACAAATACATTTAAGACACGAAGGAACAGCGATATTTCTCTCTTACTATCCTAGAGTAAAGCCGGGAATTCGCCGGGAAGCTAAGCTAAGCTAAGCTATGCTATGCGATGCAATGTTTTAGCTTAGCTTTTGGTGGAAACGGTTCCATAAGAATGTATTAAAGCTAATTTTTTTTAAAACGTAGCATGGCATAACATAGCATCGCATAGTATAGCTTAGCTTCCCGGCGGATTCCCGGCTACAAAAATTAGAATATAGTATATGTAAAAGTAGAAGTAGAGTGCAAAAGGCGAGGTCCAGAATAACTACTGCTCCACTACCTAACTCAATGAGGTGTTCAAGACAATAAAAAAGGTGAAAATGGCAGGGAAAAGAAGAGAGGAACTATTAAGGAACCCGTAAGAGGCTGAAAAAACAGCACTATGTTTAAAGAAAGTAAAGCGACTATAGTGGAAGGATAGGAGTAAGAGAACTGTAATAATAGAAGGATATGTAGAAAAAGGACGCAGTGAATTTGCAAGTAGATAGGTATGGAGGCAAATACAAATCTAACTAGTGTCTCGTAGTCATAGAGCTGTTAGAATGCATGGAAAGGTTACTGTGATGCAGATCCAGTTGCAAGTAACGCGCTTGACGTTCTTTGGCCTTCGTCGCAGCTAACTCGAAACCACGAAACAGTTGGAGCGCTAGATAGCTGTGGGCTGAATCTATTATCGTAATGCAATAATTTAAGCAACCATGTCCGCGGCGACTTCCTAACGAATTTCAAAGCCGCGAGACGTGGAGAATGATTCGCGAAAAGCTGATTACCGGGCGCCGCGATTCCGCCGACTTATGGCGGCCGGTTACGCGTGTAACGGATTACGCGGGCGAGATGGCCGCGAGCAGGAGCTGCGGGCTTAAGCTCGGCGGAATGAAAAAACAGAGGAGACAAGGGGCGAAGGAAAACACGGGGATGGAAGGTGAATCTGAAATCTGCGGGGGGAAAAGCACGGGGACCGGGGAGATTTCACTTAGCGCCCGCGTAACTAACGCGGCACATCGGAGTCGCTGGATGTAACGAGTTCCACGCTTTTTCCCCGTCTCTTCCCGCGCCCTTGTCCTTCCCGACACGGCCCTCGCCTCGGGGACCCGGCAGGGAATCAACGCGCTACTTAATTAGGCGTCGAAGCGAAATTAGGAGTCAACAATGGCGCCACGTCCGCGCGACCCTCTTCTTTAACGCGATCTTCTTTGTCTTCTCTCGTCCTCCCGCGCTTCTACATTCCAGCTTTCTTCTTCTAAGGCCCGGTGTCATTTTGCAGTCGCAATACTGCCGCGAAATATACATATAATTTATATTTCTCTCCATATACATATATGTACTGCTGGCACACAACGTTACATTCATGCCGCTCGTGTGCACCGGGGCTTACCCTTTTCCCCTTTCGCGTCATACAAGACGCCACCCAGACAGTCGCCGCCCGCCGAAAAAGATGAAAATTGCAGTGACCACGTAGCGCGTGCAGTCCTCCCACGGCGACCGATCAAAGGGACTCCTTTCGCGGCTTAATTGCCGACTGGTGAGATCGCAAATGAGTTCGATCGGCCGCCACCCAGCGACAATAGCCCCGGTCCTCGAGCGTTCCCCGGCGCGAACTTCATGGCGGTTTCATCGATCCTATCCGACCGCAGAGGCCGGACATTCTTTGCAGGTTCATCCTGGCCCGCAAACCAGACCGCGCCTCGTCGATCCTTTCCCGTTTGCGTCCTCGGTCCTTGGCCCTTAGCCGCGGTCGGGGCTGCGGTTGCGAGCCGTGCACAAGCAATCCACGAAATCACGAGCCAGGGCTTTGCTTGCCTTCGGGAAAGAAGCAGCCAGGCACCGAGGGTGGCCCGCTAAGCCGATTTCCCGATACCTACCGGCAGGATCCTCGATACCCTCCCCCCGCCCCTCGGACCGACCGGCACAAAGCGTCCCTGGACACGAGCGCCAACGCTGAGAGAGTTTTTTTTCTCCTCCCCCCGGTGTTGCTCCAGGGAAAGTTTCTGCTCCGAGCACGGGTGCTTTGGGGGAAGCGAGTAGAGGTCCGAGAAGGAAGATACGCGGGAAATTAAGAGGGAAGATTTGGGAGGCGATGCTTCGATACAAGGAACAGGAAGCTTCTTATATCGAATGTACTAAACAGAAGGATTCTTATATCGAATCGTGCCCACTTGCTGTCCAATTAACTTCCAACGAGCCTTCTTGCATGATCGCCCTCCACCCTCCGTCACTTATCTTTCCAGCACTGGCGAATCGCATTGCGGCGCGCCGCGATATATCCCGCGAAATGAAGTCCCGATTCGATAAATCCAAGCTGCGCTCGGCGCCGGAATTTTCCGTGGAGCCGAGAGGCGGGCAGGACAAAAATCAGCCACGGTTAATCGAATCGTATAACAGGGAAAATATCGGCGTGGATCGGGCGCGAAGTTGTTCCATTATCGAGGCGGCAGATTATCGAGATTGAAATTCCTGCGGCGAAGTCGGGAAACAGTCCTGCCGCTGATCCTTCGGGGGTCGACATCTACTTCTCCCCGGGCTATCGACCGCGATGCTACTGTTTTACAAAACGAAATCCCAGGACTCTGACCCAGCCAGGCCAGGCCAGCCAGCGCGCGCACTCCACGGAGAACACGGGTCTGGAGCTGGTGCAACGGCGGGCGTGTGTTGCTCCCGAGGTAAGCTGATTTTATGGGGTTCTCTCGCGGGGGGGTTGCTCGCCCGACTCCGCGCCCCGACCGCATCGAACGACCCGCTGACACTGTACAAATGCAACTGCGCCTCGTCCAATGACACAGTGGCCCGTGCCCGTCTTACACTCCATGAAACATCGAATTTTATCCGACCCGTGAGCTCGTTGTACTTTAAAATCCGAGCGCTGCTTGAAATTTAATTTCGCCCCATTGCCTCGGGACACCCCAACGATCCCACTCCACTCGTATATTCTTGACACGGCCACTGGCCTCTGGACGGTGTATCTTCGTTCCTCGGACCTCTGCTGCACCATTTGCTCCTCCGCGCTCGAGTTTGTCCATTGATCGTCTATTACAATTTCCAACGGACTGAGGAGCAAGTTTTCTCTCGTTTCAAGAAGAAGCCGTGGATCGAGATGTTTTAGTCCTGAAGGGACTCGAGGGATATGGGACCACTTGGTAAGTTATTTTTTACTATTACGTATTTATTATACTCGCATTGTGTCCGTGTTACGAAGAATATAATTTGGAGAAGAACAAACTGAAGATCGTACCTAATAAGGTAAAGGTAAGAAGGCGAGGCTCAGCTTTTATATTTATTTATTTATTTAAAGGGAGGTATCGTTTAGTTACAACGAAGCATATAGTTAAGTAAATAAGGGGCAGTCTATAATAATTCATCTATACAACGGAAAAGATATACAGTGTTCGTACTGAAAGAATTCAGAAAAGGGAACGAACAAATAGTAGCAAAAATAAAAGTGGTTCGGGAGATAGGTTTTGAGGGCACATTTGAAAGAAAAAAGAGTAGGAACTTCGTGAATAGTTTTGGGAAGGGCGTTGGTTTTGTTTCGAGTAAAAGATTCCAATCAAAACACGTCTCGTTTTTCCTTCCCCCCAGTTATTATTATACCTACACATTTCAAACGTGTAAAGTGCGCATAAACTTCCAACGTGAAATTTTCGACTAGAGCCTGTAGATACAATGTTCATCGAGTTGATATCGCCACACCGAATTGAAAGTACCTACCTACCTACCTACCATCGATTGTTATCGAAAGAGTGAGGTATACCGAAATTCAAAACGCGAAGGTTTAACCCGAGGGAACTGAGCGCCGTTGATCTCGGCGTTCGTAAAACGGTGGAGCGACGAGAGACACGGGCGTGGTGATAGGATCGAGCGTTCCAGGTTGATGAGCGGGAATCGCGGCCCCTCGAACGTGGAAATCAAATCTATAACGCAGCCCGATTGAAACTACAAAAGGAGGAGCTGATCGTTGGAAATCGAGTTTTCGGCTTTACCCCGTTAGCGGTTAATCTCCGGGAGCGTGTGAAAGAGCGGCGACGAAAACGCGAGCCGGTAATTTCGCGCCAGGGGAATCATTTCGAGCGGCGCTTTCGCGAACTTCGTTAACCCTTTGCGACCTGGATCCGCGCTGCTCCCGTTTGCGCCGCGGAATATTCAAATTAATCCCATACACGCGTAGAGTAAGCATTCATTCATTGACTTTAAGATGCGCGTGTAATTCTATGCAGTTCTTTCGTTCCACCACCCCCTGGTGAATATTTGTATTAATTTTCTCTGGAGAAGAGCGCTTAGAAAATGTTTCATACGAGCCTGAATCCCACAAGGAATATAGTGCTGCGAGATTTCGCGAAACGTTTGCCCAGTGTATCTGTAAACGAAGCAAGAAATGAGGGTATCAAAGATTTAGTTAATAACTAAATCTGCTGTTTCGACGTTTAATTATTCGGTTTAAACAGTTTTACGCTTCAGCGAACAAGTACTGCGGGTATATTTGATAATTCACTGGGTGAGTATAAAAGGCAGGTAACTCGCAATGGAATAATTTTACAGAGGGAAATGATGAAGGAGAAGACCTATGGAACGTCAGAAGAGATTATTCGTAATGAAAAGTACATATTGTTGGAGAAAGAAATGTATATTGAAACGAGGATGTGGGAATGATGCCAATCACTAAAAGAAAACATTGTTTTATCAGGTAGGGCAAACTGCACTAATCATTGGCATCCTGAATGAAAACCTAAATATTAAAAAGTACGAGCTTAGAAAGTACTATTTTACAATTTTTCATTTTTCTTTCATTACAACACTGCAAATTCCAGTAGTTGAACTACACATTTTACATCTGAGAACACCATAAAGTTTTTTATCATAAAATTTTGATAAGGAGTAAGTATATTAAAGAGAAACATTCCGCTACGAGACAGAGTTGATGGCTTTCTTAAGTAATCAGATGACTCTATCTAGATCCCAATTTTATTTTCTTCTGCCTGGTCTCGTATTATTTTTATTTTTTGTTATTAATGAAGAATGACTTATTAAGAAGTCAACAATTCATTTTTAGTATCTGAGTGCCAGCAATTGATACACGCTGTGATAATAAATGTACTATTAAGTATGCCAATGATTGAATTTTTTATTAGTTGTTCATTGAATATCTTTAAAACAAAAGACTTAATAGGTACCCAAAATATTTTGTTTTAATGAGAAATCCATAATTATCGATAATAACTGAAAATAAAGACCTTGGTAAAATCTTCACAAAAAAATATAAACCTTCCAATTGGGATTTCCGCTTCGGGTGCCAGTTTACCCTAATTGGTATTTCTTCGCGGTGGCTACACTGGCTTACACATATTCTCTCTATTTCTATAACATCAAACGCTTTCCCTCGCCGGGTACCCGAGCCTTGCACCAAGAGCTTGGGAAGAGACCTATCGAATTCGTGCGATGCAGAAAGCAGTTGCAACAACTGAAAGAGTGGCTCGAAGAGGCAAGAAATCAACGTTAATCGAATGATCGAGGGAACAAAAAGGGCAGAAAAGTTTCGCAATGCGATTAACGCTTGCCGAGGTTCTTTAGCATTTATGAAAAGTTGTGCTGCGAGTGGCGGACAGACCAAGGGTAGAATTCAAATTCTATCCAGGGGCGAGAGCGAAGGGAGCGGAAAAAAGAGGTGGAATCTGGCGTTAGTCGACCGTGATAAGACCCGTAACTTCGTTTTCGAGGCGAGAGGGCAAAGTTCGCGTCGCGCGAAGTCTTAACGAGGAAAGATCGAGGAGAGCCCCGGCGCACGTTCCTCTGCGGATACCGAGATCCTCAGACGTGGAAATTCGATCAGTCTGGATCCCGAGGCGGGGCGAGGCGAGACTACAAAAGGGAAAGGGCCCACGAATCGCCAACAAACATCTTCGCATGGTAACCAACGTCGCGGAATTGAATTGCACATCTGTGGATGCGTTTCTAAATTGAAAGCAGGCTACCTCCAAGTCGCGACCGCAGCCTTCAACTATCCATAAGCAATTCCATTTATCTTCTGGGATCAAATTTGCAACATACATCGTTTCGTATTTTGTGGAAAGTTCAAAACGATCTTTAGCAATGGCGCACCCAGAGGGAGGCCAAGGGGCCTTAACCACGACTGAAGTCATTCAAGAGCTGTGTAAAAAGAAAAGAAAACTAAGTAGATTCCATTCTTTACATAATGTTCTTTAATCACCTAATGAATTTTATTAAATTTGCATTAAAAATATTTATATCTCTTGAACTGGCCTTCGTCAAGGTACCCGAAATCTTGATAGCGCCACTGATCTCAAGAATACCGAAAACTCAACATCATGTTGCCTCTGACGATGCTAAAAAAGTGATAAAAAGAGACCCGCAGAGGCTTCGAAGAATCCAGCATCCCGTGATTTTGCACAGCGATAGCAGTGCACCGCAGTTCCAGCGGTTCAGCCATGCCACGATGGACGCAATCACGCGCCCGATTGCACTATCGCCAGGAAGACGTAACTGGCTGTTAGCAGACGGCGCGCGAGATTAGAGTCCATCGGCAGAGTCCATAGCCAGGCAAATCTGGCGGCCAGTTGTCCAAGAATCGCAATTCAGGATTGGTGAAACTGCGATTCGGCCGTCGTCGAGGTCGTTGCGGTGCCCCTAACGCTCCCCCGTCGCAGCAACGAGTCACCGAGGGGAATTAGCCCGTCCGCGGCGGTTTCCCTCGACTCGGCTACGAGATAGCGAGCCAAAGACGCTGCAATTACGCATCGGGCGCGTGTACATCGCGGGGGTGTCGCCGCTCGAACAGAATAAAATAATAATTCGCAGCACGTGCGCGGCCCGGCCGCGGGGTTCCTCTGTTCCGCAAAGATAATGGAGAGCGGCGGGCAGAAGTTTTTACCTGAAAGAGCGAATCCGTTCTGCGGCTCGTTAACAAAAACCCGATGAACCCCGGCGAAGTTCGTTAACGAAGCTCGGCGAGTACGACAAGTACGTAAACTCTGAAAGGCGCTGCCAGCCGCGCAGAAAATAATGACGTGGGAGTGGCGAGGAGAAGTGATTTCCGGCGGAGCCACGAGAGACGAATTTAATTCGCTGCAATTATGCAGCCCGCTGACTCTTTCTCTCTTCCTCCTTGTCCGACCGCCTCCTACCACTCTGCCACCGCGAAGAAGATGCTCGCCCCCGTTCCTCGTTTCTCGCTCCTCGCCGCCCCCGCTCCCTCGCTCCGCGCTCTCGGGGATCGAGTCGATACGGCGAGGTCGCGGCGGTTCCTCGCGCCCCCGGGGATAAACGTGCGACTGGTTTTTCCATTTTAGAGACGGGGGGCGCCCAGAGAAATCGTGCCCAGGAGCGGCAACCTAATTGCAGCCGGTCATACTTCCGCTCACGTTCGCTGGCTGTCTCGTTAGTTCGTTCTTAAACTCGGATTAGCACGCGTCCCTCATTCCGCGGCGTCTGGATTCGGGGTCCCTGGCCGGGGACTAATTAAAAATGTTCCGAGCTTGCCAGTCGAATGGCGCAGTGGACGGGGACTGCGTTCGTGACGGCTCGATTCCCCTTACCGCAGTGACTGCCTTCTTTGACTTTCGGGGTGGAAACTGCCGCTAATGCGTAGCTTGTGATGGAATTTGTTAGTGGAATATTGTTTCTTGGAGATGTTGCGGGTTGGAAGGGAAAGTGGAGAAGTGAGAATAGTTAAGTTAGAAGTGGCCAGAAGTTGCCAGGAGACAAAGCGGACCCTCCCACAACTATAAGGTTAACATTTAGATTAATATCATTTTAGGTATCAATCTCAGATAAATCATTTTTATCATTCTTAGACAAATAAATCTAAATAAATCTAAATAAGGCTATCATGTATTTTTTTTATAAGAAATGATTATAACCCGAATCAGAATTATTTTTTCACAGTTAGTTATTGTATTCTTAAATATTAAGTACCCTCGAAAAATGATTGTATTAAAATATTCTTATTAGAATAGTAATACACTGTAAATTTTAGTTGCATCCAGTAATAATATTTGAACTTCTGTTATGTTTTCAAGCTACTAAAAGGTCATTAACATTTTTAACGTATTGTCTAATGTTTAATTTACTTTATAAAGCGCCCACTTGGGCACCCTTGCCAATCCGCCACTGGACGTGGTAAGTAAATCTATCGACCATGTGCTCATTTCTGATTGTATACTTCACGGTTCCACACAGAGGGAATGGGGTTCCCTAGAGTAAACCAGTGACGACGCAGGAATTTTATTATTAAAGTGGTTTATATGAATTTGGAGCGTTCTTTTGATCGCTGCTGATCGCTTTCGCAGTGGAATTTCCACGACAAGGAAAAGCGAAATGGCCGCCCGGCGATTTCCGTAAGCGAATGACACGTGCGATCGCACACACTGCTACGGTTTTTTTGCGAGCTCTCGACCAGCGAGCCGGCGTATCCTGCAAGGGTTCGATGTTTAACAAGGGATAACCTCGTTAAGGACCACGGAACTAGCTTGTGTGTTTTACAAGTTAGGAATTACGTTGATTAGTAGCAAGTCGAACGTCCGACCAGCGTGAACGGCCGTCTCTGCCACTTGAATCTCGATCCTCGCCCTGGTCCCTTCGGGCCCTTCTTTCATCGCCTTTGCGATCTAACGCGAATCAACCTTCGTTGACGAAACAAAATTACTTTCAATGGATATTAACAGCGTTCCGTGCCACGTGGGCCAACGGTGGGCCACGATATTCATCGAATCTGAAAATTTAGTTCAAAGGAAAAAGGAATTTCTCAATTCAGTTCAAAATCAAAGTAGAGCAAAGATTCCCAATCTGTGGGTCGCGACGGGTATTTTTAGTTGACGATTTTTACCGATTTAGTTGGCGATTTTGACTTTTTTTATGTCACACTGATTCCTCATAAATAAAAGGAAGAAATCCATGTGGGGAAGAGGAGGAGGCAGTTTATTTGAATATTATAAAAGGGAATCGCGACTCAAAAAAGGTTGGCAAACACAAAAATAGAGTAAAAGGAATCTGAAAGTATGAAGAATGTAACAAAACTGCTATTTCTCTATAGTATATTTTTCCACATCACTTTTTACAGACCCACCAAATATCTGAATTTCCACCATGGCACGAAAAGTGTTAACAATAAATTGATCGAGGAAATCGAAATCTTCTGCGAAAGAATCGAACCCACTGCATGTCGCGTTTCACGGTTTCTGCCTCGAAGTAGAAAGAATAAGATAAATTTCCGGTAGCAATTGTAGTGCAGTATTAAAAGCCCAATCTCAGTTGCAGTTAGAGCTACAAGAGCCATCCCCCTTCGGATCTTCTTATCTCCAGTCTCCTTTGACACAAAAATTCCTCGGATCCCCGGGACGTCGCTGTCTCAATGTTTCGCCAGGGTTACATTTTCCAGAGTTAATGGAGGAGTTACCGGTGCTCGGGTTCCCTTGCACAATGCACGAAGAATTCGTAACATTTTGGCGCTCTGCCACTTCGAAAGTTCGCGGGGACCGTCGCCGAGACGGAGTTGATCTGGACTTAGCCCAGTACTAAGTCCACCACGGTCCGATCTGTTGACGCGGTACTCTTCTTGCGGCGATGATACTTGCTTGGTAAATAAAGAGACGCGAGAGTGAAGCCTCCGCTCGCGTCCGACTGTTTTAACGGCGGTGAAAAATGTCTGCGCCGGCCTGAAGGCGTATCGGTTATGATATCTATTTGCAGAGACGGAAGCCATTACTCTCGCCAGGCGAACTTTAAAGTTCCGTGCTGGCTACTGAGGGAGGCTTGACAAAAGGAGAAGGAGAGGAGAAACAAACGACGCCGTGAATCTCGCCGCCCTCTTTCCTGCTTTTAATTCCTTCCCTTCGCGCCGTATGTTCCACCATTAAATGCCTTCTTCAGCTTTGAACCACTTCTAGTTTCAAAATTGGTGAGGTAGCTATCTCTCTGTAAAAGTATCCCCCAGAGTCACAGAAGACGTATGTCTAAATTATTCTATCTATTGGAGTTCGTGATACGAAGAGTTCTAAAATTAACCAAGCCGTTCATAATGGACCGCAATAAAACACCTACTTATATAAAAAAAAATCGTTGTGGGCTAAACGAGACTCGTGTTTCCCTGTCGCGTGTCTTCGACGGCGCGCAGGACCGAAGGGAAGAGTAATTCTGGACGATCCAACGCCGAGAGTGCATCCTGGGGGCGTTTTTTCGTGGAGTCGAAGGGACGTCGGTGATTTCACTGCGACACGCCATGTGTTCCGCGACGAGCAGGCTGGAGCACCGCGTCTGATTCACGAGGGCCATTAATTTAAAAGAAACGAGGCTCGGAGCGTCGGCGGACGAGGAACGACGCGCGGATGTACACACTCGACCGCTTAATCAGCTCGTTGCTTCTGGAAGAAGTATCGCCCGGGGGGCTGAAAAAGGGGGAACCGTCGACGAGCCTGTGTCGTCGCATCCTGGCGGTAAAGGTGCGTTTAGAACCGAATCGATGCTCCAAATAGAAGGCATTTTATCGTTCCACGATGCTGCTTCGACCCCTGAACCTATACTAGCCTCGCCGTTCCATTCTACCTTCCGATTCAAAGACATTCCCAGCGCGTGGAACTGCCAAGAGAACCTCCAGCAGCGAAGCCGTTTCCAACACCCCAAGATCGTCGACGTCCTCTTTTTTAATGGACCCATACGTTTCCCCTGGCACGGTAACGCGCGCGGGCAAACGTAAAATATGCCCCGCGAGTGAATTCCGGCGCGGCTGGCGTGCACCATGCTCGCGTGAGCAAGATAAAACGTTCCTTCCGGGGCGCGCGGCTCCCCCGTTACAGCAGGGGCTCGGATGGGGTGAAATTTCGAGGCAAGTCGTGGTTATGCTGGCGCATGACAAATTTCGACAATTAATTACGCGTCGAAGACACGAATAGTAATTAATACCGACCCGCGGGCGCAATGAAAGGATACGAGAGCAAGGCGGTAAACGCACGCCACGCCGCGCCACGCCACAGACGACGCGAGCCGACGCGGGGCGACGCGAGGCGACGCGAGGCTCCTTCCCTCCCCGTGAACTTATAGCACGGAAGGACGTGTAATTTCCTGGCTGCTAAAGCGACTTCGAGGCCTCCCCCGTCTACCAACGGTATCCACCGTCGCGACGGCAAAGACAGCGAAACCGGTCGTCGAACCGTGCCACGGGCTAAAGGTGCGATCTCAACGATTCAACATGTGGCACGGGAGCCTGCAACCATCCTGCTCCGGCTCCCTGAGACTCGGCTGAGAGCGTTCCGTGGTAATTGGCACCGAGTCAGGCCGATTAACCCATTTCAGCGGGTCATTTCTTGATTGAAAACCCGACCACTTCACGGGGATTTAAAAACCAGCTGCGAGTGGTTGTGTGGCGCGCTGGGTAAATGACATTTCACTGCATTCCTTTGGCGATTCGCGTTTCACCGATTTTAGTGTAAAGAATGGTGAAATGGCGAGGCCCGGACAAAACTGCTATTAGGCCTAACCTCTGTATAAGTGTAAGTTTTAGAGCATAACATTAGAATACAGAAGATAGAGAAAAATATAGAACTGAGGTACTCAATATAGGTCTGAGGTAAACTAAAATTTTGGGGTAAATTACTATTCTCCTTAAATTCACTTCTCTTCCACCCACGTGGTTGCAAAGAATCGAGCACAGGAAATAGTCCATCATGAATCACGAGTTTGTTAAAACAAGCTTCTCTTTCAATCTATAATCCCATAGTGGATAGAGGAGGACAGAGCCGGTTCGTTATTCGGTGACTTAATTTCCACGCTGAACTAATTACTCGCGGCTGAAATATCGCGGCGCGAGATGTTGCCGGTGGGTGGAAGAGGGAGCAGGTTCGACGAAACGTGCACACCCCTGCCCTGACGTTATTAACAATGGCTCGTGGATGCCGATCCGCGTGGAAAATCGACCGCGAGGCGCGGCGGGAACGCGAGGGAAGTCCCTTGGACGGGTGTCCCGACGGGAAACGGCGACGCGGCCCTGGTAACGAGCAGTATCGGGATTTTCCTTGGCAAGTTGGCTTGAAAGAAGTAACCGACTGCCTCCGGTGACATTGTCGCGATGAGGGATCTCGCAGGAAACTCTCGCGTGCCCCGCGCCCCCTCCGCCAGTGATTAATTATTTCAGTCGCGAGGACTCGCGCTACGCCGCTCCAGCTGACGAAAAGCTGCAACGTCGAACTTCAAGCTTCTTGCGGCTCAAGTGTGTTTCAACTTGCAATTAGCCAATTATACATTGGACAGCTTTGACTGGCCATGGGCGTGTTTAGAATGTCGATTATTTTCTTTTGTCGAAGTCCGGATGAGAGTAAAGTGGAGGTTATCTAGGAAGATTTGATCTGCTTTTTGAAGGTGACTGGAGCACGGATATGGAGCACGTGGTAGCTCCTTGGGATGCTGGGTAGATAAACGTCACGCGGTAGGATTTTATTTGGAGCTTGACCAACCTAATCAGAATCTATCCAAATCCGTCACGGAGATGGCAGAGTGGGTTGATTCAACGTTACTAAAACAAGACACTCCAAAATTCATCACTGTGCAAAGTTACAAATGGACATTGTCAGGTGTTGGTTCCTTGAGCTCGTGTATTATAAAGAGCTATCGTACAATTTAAAGAACAGTGTCTATAATTCATCATTATTCTGGAACCATTAACTCTAACAAAATCAACGGAACTTCTTACCACCCCGGTCCAAAACCGTCTCCGTTCACCGAGATCTATTTTCTGCTATAAAGTATTCTTATTGGCACGAAGGGGTTTGAGACTCGGTAAGCCAAACTGGCGGCGGAATTGACGCTAGTGGCAAGTATTATTTAATATTCAATTGTGATGGAATCAGGATCGGTCGACGACCTCTTATGCCCGAATGAAAGCTTGGTGAAGATGAGTGGTATTGATCGAAGACGATGCAGGAATACGACATGAACTGTCATTCTGAGATTCTATCTATTGTTAAATGACACGCCTCTCCGAAATTTCAAGCTCCGAGAATAGCGGGAACGGAAATCGGACTACTCTGTTTTTGTCTTTGCAATTTAAATGATATATCACAGGCTCGTTTATATTCTTATCTATGTATATCGCGACACGGCTGCCGGAAGCGAGGTAGCTTTACCGACGCTTCGCGAGTGGATCACCGCTCTGCAAATTACACAGCCTCGTCCCGTGGTAATTGTTGCAATTTCGTGGCCAAGATGGTTTCGCGAACGGCAGAAGAAGTATTACACCGCGGTGGTTCGCTTCGTTCACGCCTTTTGCATGTCGATACGGATCTCTGCAGTACATAACTTTTATTGGACGGCGGACGTTGGTGTAAAGTTGCCGCAGCGACTGCAGAGTGATTTTGAGGGATTCTCGTGGCACGTCGATAAATCCCCCTCGACTTTGCATAATTCAAATCGTTTTGCAACTCGTCCAGGATATTCCAGGTATACTTAATATTATTGAATAGGTATATTACCCTTTAGTTTACAATGATAAATTTTATAAATGCATTAATAAAATTAATATGATTAGTGCATTAAATTTAGAAATTAAAATATGTAAAATAATTTATAGGTAATAATTTTTTCAATAATTATTTATTTTAGTTCATAATTTTATTATTATTTATAACTTTATTTGAACGAAAATTATTAGGATATCTTCAAGATCGTAAAGGTCCAAATAAAGTAGGAATTTTATGGTTATTAGAGATAAAATACATTTATATTTATAGTACCTACATCAGAGTTATGAACACGGTGTGACCAATTTATGATTATAAGAAGTTCCGACCACGAAGGGTTAAGTTAAAGTGCAAGGAAGCCGCTAAACGAAAGAGCGCAAGGGGAAACAGCTCGTATATGGTCAGCCACGCCTGCGAATCCACACAACTGGCTATACCACTGCATCTCGATAACTTTTCGCGTGTTATTCGCCAATCGAATCGAATAGAGACGCATTAACGACTCGTTAGCACTCGCAGCCCATGTTATACGACTCCACTCTACTTCTCTTCCGAATAATCGAGACGGAAATGTGGGGCAACGAGGAGCGGAACCGGCGAAGGGACGGTGGACGATTCATCGAAAGGGAAAGGAGCCGGAATCGATCCTGCTTCGACAAAGGGTATCGTGGTCGATGATTTTTATGGGCGCCGGTGGATTCGCCGCGAGAACAACGAGGCGACCAAAACGAACCAAACGAAATGTCAATAGCAGAGATAGCAGTCTCACCTTCGTCGCGTGCAGGCCGCAGCAGCGTTATTGAATATCGGGAGACGGCGCGGCGTTCTCGTCCCAGCCTTCGGTTATTAACGTTAACGATTTTACTGCCCCGCGGCTGATTTACTGCCCCCTCTCCATTCTTCCCTCCTTCCCTGCCCACCGAATCTCAATCGTGTGTCGTTTTTTCGATCGCGTTACCACGTAGCCGAGGACGCGGAATTAGCGTCAGGAAAGTGTTTAACAGAAAACTAAATAAAAATAGAATATTCTTCTATTTGAGTGGTGGCTTTAATCTTTGATGCCGTGGGGTAAAGAGTTGCCTAGCCTTGCCTTGTTGCGTGTTGGGAATAATATTAATGGAATCCTAAGACCCTGACGAAGCATCTGGCTGTGAACGTCGTACCGAAACTAATCCCTAAAGGCTTTCTTTTAGATATTACTCTCAACTGTGTACAGTGGATGGATTAGAATATGTAATATCATGGTTGAAGGAGGACTGGGAGGAAGTAGACCTCGAAGGGTGAATTTTTGCGCAATAAATTGTACCTAAATCCTAGACGACTAATAAGAATGATTAATACGAAGCTTCCACGTTCCCACCGCTCTTTTTTAACCGCCACGATCTAACACCCCCAACGTTCCTGTCCTAGCCCTAGACAAATATTCAGCATATTCTCCAGCAGTTTGAATTATCGCCGGCTACATCTGTTCCCCGCATTCCTCGCTACAGTCGAGCTTATGCCAGCCCGTTATCGGTCTTCCTCGATACACGTGCACGTATCTCCCACGTCCATAAACTCTGGAACTCGTTACAGAATCGTACTCGCATCGTGCACACTTCTGGCCTGGTAATCGAGACCTCTTGGAAGCCTGACTCGTGCCCCCATCGATGCGAATTGGGACGCGAGGATCGGTTAACGATGTTGCATGGCTGGTTCCGCGCGATTTCCGCGTTATCGCTGTTAGGGCCACTTTGCGTCTTCAATTAATACACTGGAGAGGTATTATATCGGACTGAAACGGAGCCACGAGGCTCCTCGTAGTCAGATAAACGGAAATACCGTTCGTAGAGGGAAGGAAATTGCCTGTAGCCTACATTCGTTCCATCGAAATTCATACGTTTATCTGTTCTTTTTATCTCTTCTCTATATTTCAAAATTCAACTGCACTGAATTCATCTTGAGAGTAATTCTACGCCTCTACCGATTTTCGATCGATCTGCCCAGCCCCCACTATTGTCTACGCACCTGACGCACGCGATTGCTCGTATATAGCACTATCCCTGCCGATTTCCTACCAATCAACGGTATAGCCGATCGAGCGGCAAGATTACCAAACATGGCCGTCATAGGTTCCAGTTGGAGAACCAATCAGCCTTCATATCTATTTAGCTCGTGAGTTTGATATTCGCAGGGCTGGCGATTCGAATAGCCATAGTGCGGTCCAATTATCGCAAAAAATTGCTGATCAACAGCCGCTGTGCGCATCGGCGACAGCATCGGAATGGCGAGCAACGTAATAATTAAATCACGTGGACGGTCAGCGCAGGCCTTGGCACGGGTGCCATGCAACGTTGCAATTTTATTTCCACCGCAGAATTTCATTCGTCAAGCACGCCGTACAACGAATCACAATTATTCCGCGCCTTATGTATTTCAGTGCGCGCGCGGGGTTACACTCGTCAACGTCCAACCACCGACAGAATTCCATTTTTGCAAATTATTCTTCCACTCTCGTGCCGCGTCCCGATCCTTCCCGCGTCGACGGTCCCCTGGAACATAATAAATCATTCCTCTCGTCCTTCCGGCGGCCTCGCGTTCGTTTGCGCGCCTTTTCTGCCGCGAACGCGATTAAACGAGAGAAACTTGTAGGTACGTTTTCATCGAACGATTGCAATTAAAGGTGCTATAGGGGAAGTTCGATGTCTGATTTGGGAAGGTACAGGGTTAAAGGCAGGATGGAATTTTGGCGAGGATAGAAGTACGGTTATAGATAGGGCAGAAAGAGAGAAAAGGAAGGTGCGTTTTTCGTCCTGGGCCTGCCTGCTTAGTGGAGTCATCCAGTAAGGCTTTAACCACCTCCTAGCAGGCCCTTAGCCTCAGCCTCGGTCATATTAGTCAAGGTATATTTCAGTGCAAGTAAAGTCGAAAGAATCTCTTACTCAACTTGAAGCTTGAAAGAAACCTGGAAGAATATTTCAAGTCAAGTAAGTAACGGGTTCACATTGCTAATGTAGTTTCAAGTTATTAAACTTCAAACGACTTAAAAGTCAAGTAACCTGACTAATGAGTAGGCCGAAACTGGTATAGGTATACATATACGAATGAGTAGATGAGCGAGAACTTGCGAGAGAGCGGAATCGAAGGTATCGCTACAGATCTCTTATTCCAATTTCAACACTCAAACATCACCTACACACTTCTGTTCCTGAATGTTTGATTAAAATTTTTCTCTCAGCGAACCACCTCCTCCTACCTACACCACTTCCATTTCTCTCTTCAGCCATGTAAACGTCCCTACATTTGTACCCGCGATTCGCGAAGCACGACGCATTAAGGCGGGCCCGGTCCGCATGCGAAACAATTTCGCCGGGAAAGAGTTTGGTTATGCAAACAACGGCGGAAGTTATTCGCGGCGGTCAGAATAAGTGGCACGCCTTGTACGCCGAGGCATGGCCACATACATAAATGCATACGCACGTCAGCGGATGGGTGCATCCATAAATGCATACGTAAAGCCCGCGATGACTCAGCGGTCCGCGAGGAATTCAGCCCCGCGGACCAATTAATATTTCAATTCGAAGTTTCGCGGGCAAGTCGCCGGCAAGGCGTGAACTATCCTTCTGTCGGGGAACTTTCGTCCCCGGTGGAGCGTGGTGTTTAGGAAGATCAACGTTTCGAAACTGGTGCCAAGTCTTGCGGCGCTCAAACACCGCATTCCCGTTATTGGAATCGCGCGATCTTTACCTCGAATGGGGAGAGTGTATTTAGCACAGCAGGCTGTTATTTTCGACATCGATGGAAATGGCATACAAACTCGTAAGTAGTCCGTAGGAACTGGCGGACGCGAGTTATTCTGATTGTAAGCCACGAAATGAAGGATTAGCTTGATATATTAACAAGTTTCCCCAATACATTAAAATAGACCAGTGGTTCCCAACTTGTGGGTCGCCCACGGTTTCCTTTTTAAATTTATTATTATTATTATTAATCGTTTTTGTTACTCTAATAGAAGTAACCTGAATATTAGAAGAAGATTAATTAAATATTATTAAATATTATTAAGTTAGAATTATAATCTGAAATATCTATTTTTAATGTGTTTCCTTTACCATATAGGGGGTGGGGAAGGTCGAAGGTTATTTGAATATTATAAAAGGAGATCGCCCTCAAAAAATGTTGGGAAATACTGGAATAAACTTACCTTTCAAGCCTTGCATTAAAAGCATTCTAAGAATAAATCGTTCCAGAAGCAGAGCCGATAGAGTTGAAACAGTGATCCCAAAAGGAACTTGGATCCACTGCAGCGCGTTGAACGCGGAATTGTTATGGCGATCAGAAAACGCCCCGGTTGCTTTAGTTTCTTCGTTATTTACATATTCGTAATCCCTCAATCGTGCCTCGTAATTGATTCTGCAATCGACTCCGCGCCTCTCGACCACCCCCGCTCGATCGAGGCCACCTAATTTCCCGCGTAAACAAATTGTTATACGAATTGCCGCCGAAGGCCGCGGCGAGCAACAACGGCGAGCGACGAGTAGCAACGAGAGGCGCCAACAAATAACCCCGAGCCACGGGTATTATTCCTTTTCAAGGGATGAATAGGTAAAAGGGCTGTAACCGAGGAGTTTGCGTATTCAGATTACGCAAGCTCTCGCTTATGTATACAATCCGGACTCGTTTGAAACGCGTACACGTTTTTTAATCTCCATCGTTCCCACCCCCTCGCATCCACGGTCGCTGTTTTAAATTGGATATCTCTTCTTTTGAAAAGCGCGCGTAATCGCAATATCCTTGTCCCGCGCTTTTCAAACGTTTACACTGGCCGTACCTTTGACACGAACCGCTCTCAGCTGATTCTTTTTCCGAAAAGAGACGTTCCCGCGGTAACGATCACCGCTGATGTTCGACGGAGGAGGACGTATCACAGCGATAAACGCCGCTCGCGATTAATCGCTGAGGATTAATTACGCCGCGGGCAAGTAGACCGTCGAGGCGAAGCAATTAAGGCAATCGTTCTCAACGACGCCGCCATGGAAAGTGGATGATGGGGGCGGGGTGGTCGATATCGAAAGTATCGATAAGTTTTTCCGTCAATTACGTCGACCGACGGGGGCCACTTAAAGAACTTTCCGCGGAGGCTGGTCGCCCCGTGTGTTTCGAGCCGTCGCGGAAAGTATCGGTCAAGTATCGCGGTAAATTTGCCGAAAATAATCCGCCGCTCGCGTCCGATCGGCCCTCGGTCTCGTTAAGCGGCCGTCGAGGGCGGAAAAGAGACGGTCAGCTTGGAGGAGGCCCCCAGCCGCAGCCACTCCAACAGCTTAAAGTCATCTCGCTGTCTGTTTGCTTCGTGGGCTGCCTCGACGGTTAGCCGATCGTCGAGTGCTCGTCGATGGAGAATATCGGCTCCGGCGGTATGGTAATTGCGTTAAAAGGAACTTTCTCCTTAACTGGCTCTCCAGCCCGTAGTCGATTCTTTGCGCTGCAACCTGATACAGCATCGGTCTAGCTCGAAGGGCTGCCTTGAGGAGGCGTTCCGCTTTGCTCGTGGGCAAGTAAACTGTTCCGCAGCGGAGCGCTCCGTCGGTGGAGCATACCCGCTGAATATGTATCGAGATAAACCGCCGCGAACGTGAGGGGGCAACGGCGAAAAATCGTATCGGCCGCTTTTCGCGGCGAATTCCGGCCAGAGGAGCGATAAAATTGATTATGTCGAGCTTAAACGCCGTTAAACCGTAACCGGCGCATAATAAAGGGCCGGCGTGCAAACTGTTGCGCGCTCTGCGCGCGGTTATGCTGAAATTCGCTTATAAATTTGCATCGCATTAACCGGGTGCAAGCGGCATTATATATCTATAACACGCGTACGCGCACCGTGCCGCGAAATTGCGAGCCATCGAGCATGAAAGCTACTGTAACGATGGCCCGATCGAAAAATGGAAGAGGATCGTCGAGCGTTAGCGGGGAGGCTGCCCTTAAAATTTCCATCCTTAACGCGTTAAGGATCAGTCCCGGTGTTCTGGTGGCGATGACCGCGAAACATCTGTAATTTAAATGGAAAATCCGATAGCCTAGATCGTTACCGCGCGGTGCCATTCTCTTTGTCATCGTAGCGGGCTACGGTTACAATCGATGAAAGCGCTGCACAAAGGGGGCGAATCTTATTACAGGATCGGGCGTTGTTGCTTTTGTGGGGGCTGCCGCAATGTCACGACCTTACGCGATCGATCAGACAACTGTGTTTCGTCGCGCCGTTATCTGATTCCATTGTTTCTCACTTTTTCCTTTCGACTCTTTGTCCTTTGTCGGCGGAATCTGCGGACTTCTCGATTACATCGCGAGCGATGGAATTAGCTATCTTTACGCCACTACAGTGGCGGTCTTCTTTATCGCGCATTGAAATCTACATATCTATTAACTTTTCATTGGCGTAGATACATATTGTAAAGTGTGACTCTGAATACGGTTCTAAGAGTTAAGTGTCTAAGGGTATTGCATCACAAGGGTTAAGGATGATCAGTGTGACGATAATGATGTATTTATGTGTATTTATGTGTATTTATGCTAATGACTGACTCACTCACTCATCACGATTTCTCTAGAATCACTGATTCTACATATGATCTATGACCATGAAATGATCTAGCCGGGTAAGCATAGGGAAAACGGGCCCAGCACCAATTTTAGTATTTATACCAAATAATGCTATTTACCTAAAAAAAGACTGAGAGAAATTTCTTTAGGGTGATATGGGGATGACAACCCTAACCTTTACAGTTTTTTTTCTCAACAATTACTTAAGATATTTGAATGCTTCAAAATGCACGTGATAGTTACTTTTGATCTCTGCTACATATATTTTATTCGAAATTGCAGACCAATCATTAAGGGTGGAAATAAAGGAGTTAATATTTAAAAAAAAAAAATTGTTTCCCTATATTTACCTGGTTAGACCCTTTGTCTCTCTTAACCCCCAGATGCTCGCTAAGAAATCCTTTCAAAAAGTCCCTCCCTTCACCGAAAAAGTATATATAACCTGAGCAACGGGTAACTTAATATCTCCCAACTTCTTCACCGCATATCCTCACCAGTCAACAAAACCCAGTAATCTGTTAGATACAACCCTGCCACCGATCGAGTGCCAAAGCACTGGCCTCCCTGCACAGCAGACTGACCCCGTGCGTTGCACGAAAGAAAACAGCCCTCTGGGCAAGCACCCTCAGACGTTTCCCGCGAAACGGAGCCAAAAGAAATTACCATTCTCGACGGTGAACACGCTTGTGTGCCTCAGGGCTCGAACATTCGTCGCCCGCACGCACACCTTCAAGGACCAGCCCCCTGGAGCAATCGTTACCGCATTAGGAGCGCTCATTGTCGACGCGGCGGTGGTTGCCGTCGACGGCGGCGGCGGCGTTGAAGAATGAAAGCATTCGCGCGAGTGCTTTCGAGTGCGCGAATGCTCGCGCCGAGCCTGGCCACTTGCGTGGGTCGAGTGCTCGTCTCAAGCACCCATATCATCCCGCCAGTGATCCTGGAGTGCCGAAAACGCCTGCCGACTTCGCGCGTCCTCGGGCCGATGAATCCGTGCGAGTAGGCATAATGGACCGCGACGTTGACATTCGTCACGACTTTCCTGCGTCTGTTGTAAGATTGGAATCTCCAGGTGTGAGGAAACCAGGACACGCTTGGCTATAGTCAGAACAGAAGGTATCGGTGCGTCGAGGCTGCGGAACGGCGTTTCCCCCGCTACGGCATTTGGCTACCTTCGTCAGAAGCTAGTAGAATAAATTTCTATCGAGAAATGGATGGTTCTTTGTTGCGCGAAGAATTGAAATCTGAAACGTAAACAATAGGGAACGAGTGGATGAAGGTGAAGGAATAGAGACTCTCAGAATCTTAACTTGAAAAAGACTGGTTCTGCAAACGGAAATTACCCGAAGTATCGAACTCGTTTAGTAAGTTGCTCGCTGTCTTCAAGCACCCGTTCAAAGGAACTTGCGGAAAGAAGTGATTGAAATTAATGCAAATTGCGGATTAAAGTGAACTTCGTAATTCACTTCGAGTAACTTGGCAGTGGCACAAAAAAAGATAGTAAAAAATTCCATGGAGAATGTAATTCAGTAGCCTCGCGACTAAAGGGCAGACAATTTTCATTCTTCAGATGTCCCTGCGTTGTGCGAAGATGAGAGCGATCGTTGCTCGTTCGGAATATTACCAGCGGTAAATTTGAATTTCATTTGAGGAATGGGACTGAAAGTCACCTGGAATTCCAGGGAATTCCAAGGGACGGGGAGAAGATTGTGCCAAGGGGTTGCTGGCCCGCGTGCGCGCTCGATGTCGATAAAGTTGACGAATCGCGCGAAGCTAAAACTGGCCCAGCTGTCTCGGCAACTTTCGTCGACGTTCCTCGAACGGCCGATAACCCGTAACAGGCGGTGGAAAACATCTCGGCGCACAGACAGGAACTTTCGCGCCAGAAACGTCACGTCAGGCGCCTCGTTAGGGTGGCAGACACGCGGAATCAACGGACGGCCGTGAATTTTTTATTTCCGCCACGTTGCTGAAAAGGGAACGACGCGTTCATCTTTCGCTCCTCCCCACGATCGCTCGAATGAAAGATTGATGCAATTGCCAGGCTCGTGGCACGCGAGAATCCAGTGACAGCTTTCGAAGTGTAGTTCAGTTGTCTTATTCGTTCGGCTGGCTTAAGTATCTCCGCGCAAGTAACCATCTCCACCTAGGGTGGTCGATGCTGTTCCTTACAAGTGTAATTTTCCCCCAAGGAAATGAATCAAGCTCCATATAGGTCGAAGCATACGTGGAGGAGGAATAATGTCGAGCAGGAAGCATCCGTTCTCGACGGTGGCGCGCAAAGTTGCCCGCGAGGAGGTCTGACGGAGGCAGCCCCACGCGATTACGGGCCCCATTGTAGGGCGGCAAGCGTGGAATCGGTATCGGGGGGGCGTTAAGAAGAAGGTGCGCGGAGGACGGGGCGAGGAGAGGGCTGAAGGCAAATAGAGTCGTCTGACGAGGCTGCATCGAGGCCGCGGAATTATTAATTTTAATTACACAACTCGAGGCTGCGTTCATGGCGTCGAGGAGGCCCGGCTTACGTAATAAACTTACAGCAACAGCATCGGTACCACCTTCACCGCCGCCGCTACCACCACCACCAACATAGACGCTCTAGTTCCATCAACGCCGTCTTTCCAGCACTCCACCATCGCCATCATCTATCCGCAGCAGCAGCATTACGTGGGTATTGATTAAACGCAACGCATCCCCCCTCCTCCACCGCCGACTCCCTCCCCTGCTCGCTCACTCTTGAACACCTCCTTCGTTTCTCCGCGGGGGAGAGGGTGCTTTCGGCGCGGCAGTTGGCCGACAATTAATATTATTTATCGACGTCTTAATCGGCTGGCCGCATCTAACCGCCATCTCCGACCCCTCGGGTTTCAAGGCGGACAGGGGTTGGAGAAGCCGACCTTGCTGCACGCCAGAGCAAGCCGACGGTGCAACCGACGGGGGTTGCCCGATCGTTTCTCTTACCCTCGGCGGGAACGGTCAGCTTTTATCGGGGAATAACGGGCAACGGATCACCGGCTGCGTTAAGTGAATAACAGAAATGGTGGATTAAGGGCGTTAGGGGGGGCTTGAACGATTCGGGGGGAGGCAAGTGGAAATGCCAATTCTTGGGCAAAGCATTAGCAATACATCTATGATATTTCAGGTTAGTCTGGTATCGGTATAGAGATTTGAATTGTCGTTTTATTCAGAGTACGGCGGAGGAAGGATTATAAAATGTTGATTATTTGATTATTCGTGATGTGGAGGTAAGTGAATAATTCCTTAGCTATTTCTGGTTATATTGGTACCAATTTGAAGTTATCTTCGAATTCATATTGAATTATACGGGGCAACGCATAAATGAAGGCTGACGTCTGACAAAGCGTCGACTAATACCACTTCATACACAGTGCTCGCTTAACCCTCGGTTGTTATACCGAGTCGAAATGACCCATTTTGATGACAATTTGACTTTCAGATAAAATGTTTTTGCATTGCTGTTTAAACATAATGATACTTTAAATGTTAATTTTCCACGATGAGCATATATTCCACAAAGTTCAAACTTTATCTCAGAATTTTTGCGACTTAATTTAACAGATAGTTTTTAAACAGCAGCTGATTGCAAATTGGCTTGGTTCGAATCGCCCCAGTACGACAACTACGTTCGAAAAAACAGGTGTGACAACCGAGGGTAACTCCTGTTACTTCAAAGTGTATTACTCACATTCGTAGCGTGTCCGGTATCTGTAGTATCACGGCGAAGGAGAATTTTCTCTTACCTGAAACCAAAAATTAAGAAACAATTACAATCACAACTTCGTAACAACGAAATCTTCATCATTCTTAAATTTCTTCCTCTTCTCCGATCTCCTTGTATTTTGTTCGAATTAAGTTGACTGTATATAGAAGGCTGCCGAAGCCAGTAATCAGAGTGTAGTATCGTGCCACCGGTATAAATTGCCTCAGAATTCGCGACCGACCGGAAACGAGAGCGAAGAGGAGATTAAAGAAGAGCACTGAAAATTCCTTGGGTTTATCTTTATCATGCTCCCGAGGCGAATAAGCCAGTCTTCCTTTCGTCTTTTTCCAGCGACTTACTGTTTATCCTTTTCAATCGCCATAAGTTATTTATAAAAGTTAGGGGGATGCGGCGCGCAGACGTTGATTGCCCGGTCAATCGACTGAAAGTTTTCTGCTTGACAAAGAGCAGAGAAGAATCCAAGAGAAGTACAGTCGGGGCACGGGGGTTGGGGAGAAAGCAGGAACAAAGGAAGAAGAAGTAGAAGAGGGTCGACGAAAGGGAAGAGAGAGGAAAAGGGTCATGGAACTTTAATCCACCCTTTCACCCTGCGCACCTTCCCGCCGCCGCCATTTCTCCCCGTTCGTCCCTCAATTTAGCTATTTTTCTTCCCTCCCGGTGCCCTCTCCGAAACAGAAAATTAGTTATTGAGAAATATCGTACCGCGAAGGGGTCTCTGTACAAACAGTCCAAGGCAAAGCGAGGACGTAACGTTTCCCATTCGTCTCTCGATAGATACCCTCTCCTTTACAGTTTCCAGCATAACGAACGTCAACTGACAAATTGTCTTCGTCCTGAAAATACGAGGAGAGCTGAGGCGAGGGGAAATAGGGAGAGGAGACTCGAAGGGCGAAGTAATTTTCTAAGATGTACTTCGTCACCTTCGTGGCTTCCCCGTAGCGTCACTCCACTTCTCTCCCTTTTTCTCATCGCTGCCGACCGGCCCTTTTATTCGTTTTAGTTCTTCCCCGATATTCTGCCCTCGGTCATTTATGGAGCGCCGCCGTGACGTAGCTGCAAAGTCTATTACGCGGGACGGACACTCGGTTAGCGGGAATTTGTCTGCAGCTGAAGCACGGGAAAAAGGCGAAGTTACCCGAGGAAAGAGCAAACAATGGCCAGCGACCGAGAAAGGGAAGCTAACGACCAGGTGGCCATTTCTCCTGCGCTACCATTTTTCGAATCCCGTTCCGCCCTGATTATTCCTCTTGCAATTACGCCGATCTCGTTGCCGCAAGAAAGTTTCCGCGATCGTGTGTGTCCGCCGGCGGACGCTTCCACTCGTTTCCAGGTCGAATTGCCGAAAATCGAAAGACTTCTAGTCCGAGGGAGCTGCCCAGTGTGGCGTTCTCTCTGTTCACTCGAATCTCGTTGGATGAACGAAAACAGAGACGCTCTTGATTCTTCGTCTTTGCTGTAATCAAGCTCGGTGATCGAGAAGATGTGCTCCAGTTGGCAGGTAGGAAATCAGAGGCTTGTTTAGTTTCAGAATATTTAGGACGCCAGAAGACAGAGAAATCTGGCGAAGAAGCGCAGATTAAATGACCGGTCGTGAGGGTCGAAAAGAAACGCTACTCCGTCAGAGTTTCTAACATGTATCAGCTCCCACGACTTCCTGTACTCTTCTTCCGACCCTTCCTCCTCCTCTCCCGGGATTCTCGCCCGTTTCGGAGGACTAGCCGTACAGGCAGCGTCGCGACGACGCAGTAAAGCGCATTACGCCGCTTGGACGCTAGATTGGCTGAGACTTCATTGCAGAACGAGGTGAGAAAAAGGCATCTTTGTGAGCGGGATGAAAGGGGCGAGGCGACGCCATCTCCAACGGCGTCGCGACGCGGCGCCTCGCGACTCGCGACGAATCGTGAAAACCCAGGTGAATTCAACAGTATTCTCGAGTGTGACTCTTCTTTTCTATCTACCTAGAATACGACGGCGAATCACTTTTTCCCCATATTATCCTTGACGCTTCGCTGGAATATTCCTTGGAAATTTGTAGCTCTCAGAAAGGATCTTTAAAACGGAGGAATAAAAACACTTTCCTCCGCGTGATAAATTCCTCGGCGCAATCTCATTGTCAGACGAAATTCCTTGCCCACTTTGGAGCCGGCCCACAATCCTGACGGCGAGCACGCGAAGAAAGCAACCGTCAATTTCCCCAGACTCTGCGAAACTCCGTTAATCCGATTTTTCGTCGGGGGACCACAACGAGGTCGCTCATTAACGCGTGCCAAGTGTCTGACCAGCAAAGTTATCTCGTTACCGTGGTCCCGTTCGTTCGTGTTCCCCATCGAGAGAGAGAGAGAGAGAGAGAGAGAGAGAGAGAGAGAGAGAGAGTGCGGGGAGGGGAGAAAGTTCAAGAACAACGGGAATCGATCCGCGGATCGATGCTGTCCTTTATCGAGCCAGGGCGGGCGACGTCGACGCGGCTCGTTAAGTAGAACGTCGGGGCGGCTGGCATTCAGCGTGGCGATTGAACCGCGTCGCGTGGCGTCGCGACACGTCGAAAGCGACAATCCGACTTACCCGTTCGCTGGGCATCCCCCTTTAACCTCTCCCCCCTTCCTTCGATAACAAATGGCCCCGCCACCCCTGAAGGACAACGCCGCTTGCGACGGCAGTTCGAGCGTAATTCTGCGCCCGGTCGACAGGCCCGTAAGTCACCGGCTCAAACGAAGCGTCGAGGTATTAATTAGAGTTTCAGACCAGGAACCGCGATCACTTATCACCGAGCCCAACCTAATCTGCCGGCTGACCCGCTCCACGGCCTTTCCCGCAGCCGACAGCCTTTTAACCCCGCAACTTAAACCTGCTGATCGATGTCTACCCGATCGTCGCCCACCGATCTAATGAGTCAGGATCACGGATCAAGCTTTCTTAACCGCCTCGCCCCGAGGCTGTTACTTCCAAATCCTTTTCGACTTGTGCTCCCGCTGCCTCGTCGAGGGTGGGTGAGTCGTCGTTTGGACCCTCGGAACTGCTTGGCCAAAGGGTGGTCGGGATGACACGATGAAATCGTGGCTGGGACTGGGTCATTTATAGATCCTGAGGGTCGCCCTTAAATTATGTAAGGCTTTTCTTGGGGGGAGGGGGTTGCGAATTTCTTATGTTTTCTAAGGGGGGAGAGGGAGTCAGGTAGCGTGTTACGTAATATTTTTAACCTAATAAGACTGTTTTTAATTTAAATTTGCCGAAACCGAGTTAAATGAATTATATAAACCTTTAAAAGAAGAGACCGTAATTCAGGCGTTATCCTTCTGCAGTTATCGAAAAGCAGTAGGTTCTGAACGGAAAATCGCGAGTGCCTGGGGCGAATGTTTGGAGGAGCGTCAGGAGACCTCGAAACCGTGTGCGACTCGTGGAGCCTGCGACGCTCGAGATTCAACGACTTTCGCGAATCGCGCGTGAAGCTTTCGAGAGGTCTCTACGCGTTTCCGTGGCAATCTGCGCACAAGGAAATTCGATATCCGAATTCCAGAAAATTGAGCCTGCCTCGGAATATCGGCAGAAAGCCCCGACAAAGTGAGGAACGTCGCGAGAAAGCCTCCACTGTCGTCAGGAAAGCGCGTGTCGTATGTGTATATTGAAAACGCGCGTATTGTTTGCCGTTCCCGTTCGCGGAGCAGTGTAACCTCTTTTCGTTGGAGAAACACTGTCATCGGCAGCGGGCGTCGGATTCAGATGGGCTCGGAAATTCGTAAAGGAAACGCGGGCGGAAAGACATTTAACGAGCACGCGGCGCGTGATTCGTTAAAAGTCGCGCAGGGAAATTCGACGTGAGAGTTACGGTCGAGGGGCGCGCACAAAAGCCGCACGAAGTTCAATTAAATGCGCCGAAGGTGCAGACAGCGAACGAGGGAAATGGTTGTTGGTCGATAATTAAAAAGCTTCAATCACGTTTTAATGCACTCCGAGGGAGCGCTGCCGTGCATTAAATACACTCGCTGATTAAATTTTTAATGAGTAATTAAACGATTTAACCTCTGACCGAAGCTTTCGCCCTCTCCGCATTCAGCCCCTCGTTGGATATTGAAGGAACTTCCGTCCCAAGGACTTCACAAAGCGACGCAGTCGGCTCGTCGAAAATGGGAAACAGAACGGGGGTTGGATAGTTTTCAAAGCGATAGAGGAGCTTCGTTTCGGATGAACGGCCCGGGAATTTGCTATTTTTATTATTCAGAGGCCTGCCCGTCCACCGACGAGCAATCTTTCACCGGCTACGTAATTTCGTGACGCCGCTGCCGGGGGAAATAGATAATCGGAAAACTAGTTTCTCGTCTAAATCGCCGAATCGAGATCCTTCGTTCACGGGAGCGGATTTACCGCCCCCCGGGGCATGCACCTTTTCCACGTGTTTATTTAATTTCGCTCGCTCCGAGAATAAACGATCTTTCGAGCTACCTATCGGTTCCACTTTCAGATTCGATTAACCGCCGCGTCGTGAAAGTAATTCCGGGGGCATCGACGAAATCCGGTTCTGCCGAATCGCGGGTAAAAATAAAGGGGTATGCAATTAAATCACAACATCCGTCACTTGGGTCTAAAATCGGAGTAAGGAAAGAAGTTAATGATCTATCGGGACGGTTCGCCGCGATTGCTGCGCCAATAGCGACCCCCATTAATTATGTCTGTCATCGGCAACGCCAGGCTGTCGTCTCGGTTTCCTCAGCAGACGCTATCAAGTTTATCACGTCCCAGATATCAGGAGGGCCCTCCCCTTAACTTTTGATATCGACGGCTGCCCAGAAACTTCGCGGGATGAACAGCCGGCGGAGTCCCTGATCCGCTGGACCAGGTCTCTAATTTCGGAGTTCGGACTGCCGGATGTTCACCGTTCACCCCGACCACGCTTGGCCCTAACGTAGAATCACTCTGACCACTGTAACCCGCTATTAACTCCGCTGCGAATTGATTCCCCGGTTTACTGCCATTTACAGAAGCCGCCTGGCCGTGGGACTCCTTTCGCCCCTACGGGCCGAGATTACGTCCGTTCCTCAGGCCGAGTTTCCTTGCGAAATCGAATGAAGGACACTCGTTCATGTCACCACGCGTAAGGAATCGTATTTGTCCCTTTTTGCAATTATCATCGAATTTGCTAGCTTCGCGAGAGTAGTATAGTAGGCGGATTCTAACCCAAATTTGGATTTGGAAATCTAAATTTAAGTTTTGGGGGAGAGGAAAATAGAAATTTGAGTTTTGGGAAAATACAAATTTGGGGCTTTCCATGGATGTATATGACCGTCCCAAAATTTGGATTTCCCCCTCCCTCAAAAATCAAATTTGGATTTCTCATTCCCTCAAAAATCAAATTTCTATTCCCCCCCCCCTCAAAAGTCAAATTTGGGTTAGAACCTCCCTCATTATACTACTTGGGAGGGTTCGGTCCTCGTCAAAGTATTCAATTGTGAAACAGGCGTATTCATGTATACGTCGACATGGGCGATCGTGATAAATTGGAGCTCCACAGGCTCGTCTAGTTGAAGGGACGCGGGAGAAGGCACCAGTAAGATAACGAAGGAGAAACCAGAAGTGCAGACGCTCCAACGATCCAGTCATATCCCCCATTCGAAGAAAGAACTCAAGTCCCCTGGCGAACTAGTACACGCACACGTGAACCCCGCGGGACTCCATGATGGGGGAGAGTACGCGTGGGTGTTTCGCTAACCGGGAGAGGGAAAGGGTAAAGGAGCGGGTGGTGGAAAGAGTACGAAGGGCGCGGGATCGAAGGGTGGGTGGAACTGGCCGTACACGAAACAGCACTTACACCCCCGCAACTGGCAACCCTCGGCCCCCTGTCCCGCCTCCGGGTAACTGTCGGACTGTACGACTGCCAGAAGTACGTTTAAACTGTAGGTACCTTCGCGCATACCAGTGGCTTTCAAGGTGAACTTGCCCCGCGGAGTTTATTAATATGTATACGCACGCCACCGTAATATTTCTGCCGGCAACTTTCCGCGGAGCGCCAAGTGAAAATACTAATCGCGCAGATTCGCCCGCAATATTGATCGCAGGGAAACTCGGCTGCCCCAATTTTTCAAACATAGACAGTCATATTTAAATTCAGATATGATTTAACTTGTTAACCGGCAGATTCTTCGAAACAAAGTGCTCCTTAGCTGGGTAGTGACGAATCACAGATTACTATATAAGCAACTTAATAAATAAATAAGTAACTTAGTCTAAAAATATTATTAATAAACAAATGAACTTTTATTTTAATTTACAGTTAATTTATTATTTATTTATGTTAAGTTATATTAATTTACTTTTATTTAGTTCTCTCTTAAAAACGGCAAAAGAAAAAACTAAAGTAAGTAGTAAATGATATTTGCATTCTTTCGCGACGGACGCAATTTTTCAAGATTAACTAGGACTTAACTCGCCTTCGCTACCAGTACCTAGTAAATGTATTCGAAAAATGTTTCCCTCCCATACGAAGGGTCAATTGCAAAGGGCCACGCCAGAAGGTTCAAGACCCTCCACCCGTTCAATTTTCCGAGCGATCGATTCACTCGGAGAATTCCAACGAACTGAAAATATGAAATCCACTGTCGACGCGGTAATCCAGGGGGTTGAACGCAAACATCAGCAGCCCCAAGGTCCGCCGAGACACACGCAGCCCGCCGCGTGCGCGTTGAGACGAGGAGCGCAGCTCCCGCTGGAACTCCGCCGATACCTGCGTGCTTGCGTTCCTCTCGTGCTGGCTCGCCAAGTGGAATTCTCTCGTGGACCGAGTCAGCCGCCAACGAACAAGCCAAGCCAGCCAGCCGACGTCGAACCGGCTGAAACTTGCCGCGCCAGGCTCCGCTAATGAAAACGAATCGTCCTTCTTCCACGGCCAACCCCTTTTTCGCCCCCGATGGCAGCACGCTCGGATGGAGCGAGACACGAGGGTCTCGCAGGTAGACAAGAGCGTGCCAGAGGGTCCGACTCGTCGCCAAGTTTCATCGTGCTTCGTCCCCCTACACGCCGAGCGAGACAATTAGGGGATCGCTTGTTCCAGTGACTTTGTCACTCGATGAAGCCTCGGCGCTGCCAGAAATCCTCGCACGAAGTGGGCTACCTGTTATTCTTGCACGAGAAATACTGCATTCGCCGAAACATCGTGGCTTTAAAGGTTCCATTTTTGCAAATTTCAAGTAGCAGAGTCTGCCAGGCTTTCATCGAAGCCCCGCGCAACTTCACCGCGAGGGAATAAGTTTGCACGTAGCGTGGTAAGTCAGGAGACCAAGACTCTGGATATGGAGAGATTGCAGAGGGAACTCCGCCGAATTTCTCGAGAGCGGCGTCCTCGTATCCATCCTCCGTCGATGACACGCAAAGGGGGCAACTTTCCGACGACTAATTGCAGCCGAGTCCAACGAAATAAATTCCTCGCCGGCTAACTAGCTGGTAGGAGCATCAGGACTCGTTAGCAGGTGGAAAGCGCCGCGTCGAACGTCGCTAGGCGCCTACTAATGAAAAGAAATTGCCCATATCTTGCGTCCCAGCCACCTCGTTTCACCTGCCCTCCCGCTGCCAGGGCTACGGGACAAGATGAAGGATACCGGCGTTGGTTGGGTGATGTAAATTTGTGCGTTACGGCCGGCATCGAAGTTGCCCGAGTGGGATGGGTAATGAAAACGAATTGCCCTCTTTCTCCTGAATTTTCTTCGCCCCGAGCCACGGCGGCGGCTCCTTTCTCTGGCCTCCGTTGACGCCCAGGGGACAGGTGGCGGGCTCCAAGGAAAAGCGATTCGTTCCTCTGTGCCCCTCGCCCCCTTTCACCGGCTACGAGATGTACATCTGGTCGTTTCGTTGCCTGCGTTTGATGTATTGCGGTGCCCAATTGTAAAGTTTACAAAGGACCGCGTAAATAACGCGTGACGAGCGGCTGGTAATGTCCATCTCCATTGTAGAAATACTTGTTGCTCTCTGGCGATTCAGACGCAATCATCTACCGCTGTGACCCTTTTCTAAACGAGACGGCACCGATCGATGATAAACATTCACGCTTCCTTAATCGCTTAAGGGGAATCCAGGGTGCGGGAAAAGGCTAATTTCGAGACTCTGTTGTTCGTCGATTAAAATACCTTTATTGGCATTAAGAAGTTGGTATCTTGAACAAAATTTTCCCAAAATATTGATTATTGTAGCCACAGGCCATTCCGGAATTTATTGCGATGTACTAGTAATGGTATAAAATTGTTTGCTATTTATTATTAAGCTGCATTTCTACTGTATGTAAAAAATATAAAAGTAATAAGTTAATGTTTTTAAAATGCTTTAAGGGGTCACTCCACTGTGAAGTCGTGATTTGAGAAGTGATGCCTCGCTGAAGCAGGTGATTCCAGCTGTTAGACTTATCAGAACCAAAACTCCAAACGGATTCTTGATCAGTACCTATCACTATCGCTATCGTCCGGACTACAATTAATAATTTATCTTCAAAATCAACAAGATGGCGGACAAAAATACAAAAAAAATGTTGTCCGCCTTTTTTATTTTTGCTATTTGAGTCTGCCCCTTGGTTAATTGTATATCGATTTTTTTCAAACCATCATCCTAATGTCTCCCCTTAATCAAGCTTAATGCTTTGCGCACTTTCGTCAAATGTGATCGTAATGGTGTTCAAGCAAGGTAATATAATAAGAAGAATGAGAGTAAACGTTGGCTGTAAATTGATTACCCACGGAGGGCTGAGACGTCGCAGCTTCTAAATTTAATGGATCTAAAAAGTTCTAGTTCTAGAAGGTATTATACCGTAATTGAATTCCATATTACTTTCTATAGCCGGGGAAAGAAGTTAACGGCAAGTTCCATCTTTCTTCGCGGCAAGATGTCGTGGCCATTAATAACAGTAGCCGGCCTCGTGAAGTTTACATTCTAAGCGCGGCCGGTTATAGAGTAGTCTCAGTAATCGTTACGCATAACTGATAATGGAAGGGTTATTAATTGCTTCTGGCCACGGACCCGTCGACGTTCAGGCTTACCATATGGCACTGATTAATTACTGCGACCGGTATATAACGGCGGCTATCGGGCCAGCTCATACTTCGTGTACTTTACCGGCCACGATTAAGTTTGCCTTGCCAATACTGCCGTGCTAATTGCTCGTCTTCGCCATTGCCTTCGCAGTTTTGCTTTTAATTATCGCCGCCGTGCTCCCTGTCACCAGAAACGACGGCAACTTTAACGAACCGCCGTAAACGAGCTTGTCGCTTTTCTAACGGGGTCTGGGCACGTTTGTTACCACTCCTGATATATTCTACACCGTTCAGATTCGGGTACAGTACTTGGTTTAAAGAAAATTAAACTCCTAAAGCAGTGATTCCCAACCTGAGAGTCGGGTTTTAATATTATTAAGTTAGAATAATATTCTGAAATATATATTTTTAATGTGTTTTCTTTAATTTAGTAAATTTACTTTACTTTATATGGGGGGAGGGGTTGCAGGTTATTTGAACAGGTATTCTAAAAGAGGATCGCGACTCGAAAAAAGGTTGGGAAACACTGTTCTAAAGAATCGATGCGTCCGAATGTAACACAAGGTCTATAAATTCTCAGTGAATTTGTGAGACATGTCTGGCAGAGAAATAAGGCGGATGATTCACACTTATCAGTTCCGTGACGGTTAAGTGCTGTCAGTGTCAGTATTAGTAACTGACAAGCGTGAACTGCTCCATCCCCAAACAGGGAAACGATACTTTTTACAACTCACACTCACTGACATGTATGAATCCGTCTTTACCCTCCAGATTCGATAGCTCAGAAGATCTCTCCTAACGATACATTCCTCAAACCCACTTTAGTTGCCGAATGTAGGGACGATTTATGTAGCAACAAAGGTTGGCTCCCCCTCGACGCTGTTTCGACCCGACTTTTTGAAGGATTACCGAGCTTTGGAGGACAGAGGGTCCCGCGAACCTCCAATCTCCGTTATCATTTCATTATTTCCGTTAATTTAATATCCGTCGGAGGCCGTCGCGGGTGCACGTGGCCGGTAGCCGTAGCCGCGGCCAGAGGGGACATCTGACTTGTTAATTTTTCCCGCATAAATTTCAGGCCGGCTCGCGAGCTTTTAATTGATTCGACCAAGGCCCCCCGACCACGGCCACCCAGAGCAAGGCGCCCGTCTGCTCTGCCCACGAAACGTTACCGGCTTGTTCTTGTTCCTCGTCACCCGGGGAAGTTAGTTTCACAAAGTCACGATGACGGACGCGGTTCCCGCTGATCGTCGTGACGGACCGGGCGTGCAGGCACCGGGAGTCACGCTCTTATCGTCGAAGTTCACGTTGGTTTGCTCGTGACGCGACCCAGAAGCCCCTCGTGCTTCTTGCTGCAAACTCGACGGGAGCGTGTCAGTGTCTGAGAGTCTGGTCCCATACACTTGCCTTTATACGCGGAAAAAACGAGGACACGGCCGAGCTTGATCCTCTTCGATCTTGATCCGAACGAGGCTAGCAGCCCCGAGCTGTCTCCGAGACGAAGGGGCCTCGCGGGACAGCTTCGTTAGCGCGATCACCAGGCTTAATCCGAGCTCCGACTGATTTCGACTAGCATCGCGCGCAACCGACCTCTTTTTCCCGCCCCCTCCGCCGATGTCATTTCTTCCACGAGCGCCCCGAGGGTGGCACGCGGTGCCAGAAGAACACTCGAGACTGTGGAGAGTACACGGGGAGGGTCCAGGACGCCTAATTAGACGCGGTACCCGCTGCTAAGAGGGTAAAACGGCGGGGACGTCGCGGGGGGAGGCGGGCTGCAAGAAAGCTGGAGAAGAGACCTGGAACGTGAACGCGCAAACCTTGGTCGCACACGGGAGAAGGGCCACGTGTATACAGACACCGGGTACCCTTGCCACCACCGTTCTCCCGGCCCACAGAAGTTTCGAACTGTCTCCGGCAGCTGGAAAAAGTGCGGAGTTACCGCGAGGGGAGCGGCAACCTGCTCCCTTTTCCCTCTGATGACGTCTGTCGGGGCCACCCCGAGCACCGCTGGCTGTTTCGGTGCGTTTGCGCGGAAACCGAGGGTTTAGCCGTCGCAAGCGTCAACCGACAGGGGATCGGGAGATTTTTGATCCGCGAAAATGGAAATTTATTCGCTTTCGGGGCTTCGTCCTTATTCCCTCTCGCGGCTGTCTTGTCTCCTGAGTTCGAGGGACGGGGTCGCTTTGGGGTACGTCGAGGAAGACGTTTCTAGAGCGGACGGAATAAGGGTCTGTGACGGTTTGGTGTCAGTGAAAGGTTTGTTTCAGTGTCAGTAACTGAGTGAAAGGTATGATGACAGAGTATATTCTAGAGGAAAGAAGAGACCATTGACATTTGACGACATTGAACCGTCACGGAGCTGATATGTGTGCGTAGAACATAACACTAGAACTACCAAAGCAGTTAAAATGCTGGTTTGAAATTTGGTAATAAATTTACCATTTTTAAGTAGAAAGAAAGTCTATTTCTAAGTAATATAAATATATATAATAATATATAGATATTTTTTAACAATATAAATATTTAAAAAAATTTGCATAAAGGTTTATTTCCCTTGCATGACGTATTTTATAAATAACCAGTCATTTTCACTGGCCTGCTAGAAACAGGTATACATTAATTTCGGTAGTTCTAATATTAAGGGTCGTTAAACATACCACTTTTATTTAATCTAACGCTCGCTCGCCGTGGAGACCAATGGATTGCAAGAAGAAATGCGTCGAAGTGCACGCGAAGGACCTAGATGCCTCAGGTGACGGGGAGAAAAATCGAAGGGGAAGCGAGGTGGAGGGCAGCGCGCAAAGTTCACGAAAACTTGCCCGGAGTTCGCAAAGTTCCCGCCACGTGTATACGTGTATGGACGTACACGTCTCGGGATTGTCGCGAAAGATTGGAGCGAAAGTTAAAGCCCCGGCTGGCCAGGCCGAAAAAGAGGGCCGCGGGGGGTAGCTGGGCGAAGAAGGGGCTGGTAGCGCGAGTAATCAGAGTCGCGGGGGTGGCGGGTAGTTTTGCGCCGTCTCGCGCGGTAATTAGTGTCAAAAATTCAGCCCCACGGCGGCGACGCGAGGAATTACCCCCCGCTCGGCATAAAATATCGCTGCTTTAACGCAACGGAAGGTAATTAGTGGCACGTGCTCGCGGTCGTGAGACGCGCAACTAGAAACAATTAGTAACGAATCGCCCGACGACAGCTGCGACGAATATTTAGTCGCCCCGTCCGACGGAAAAATGATCTAAACACGGGGAGGTAATATCTGCGCGCAATCTGCCTCGGGAGACCGTACCCTAGCCTCTTGTGCGGTTATTTGTTTGAGAAAAGAGGCTCACGGTCGCCATTGTATAATGAGAGAATTATAATCCACCTGGTTCGCAAGTTTCACAACAATTTCATCGAAGATCTCTACAATTATTAGCTTCTAAAACCACAGCTCGCATTGTGTGTGAAGAATGCAATAGTAAGCCTACTAGCACAGGGAACAATTGATCGAGGGAATCGCTTCAACGAATTACGTACCACGGAAAGTGAAAGCTGTCGACACAATGGCGCCACCCGGTACGTGAACGAGCAGCCGCGAAAGGTACGAAAGCGGTCCGCGAAATGGCACGTAACGCGGTTCGGCGCGTTAGCCATTTCGCGTGGCCGGAGCTCGATAAATCTGACGTCGATTGAAATATTGCCTTCTTCGATATCCCTAGCAGCGCTGATTTCAACTCACCCCCGGCCGGCACTCCCATCCCCCGCGACCCCGTACACCGATTTCTGCGTACTTAAATCTTTCTCTCTCCTTCTGGCGGAGGCCACTCGCGCACCCCCGTCGCTCCGCGGCGGCGGGGACGTGCGCGACACCGGAGAGCCGGAGGAAAATAAATTCCAGGGGTGGAAAGTAACGACCACGATATGAAGCTCGGTGAATTTCATTCGTTCTCTGCCCCGCCCCATTCCTCTCGTGCCCGACACTCTTACCCTTTCTCTGCCTCGCGAAAATGTCGATACAGCCAGCACTCCGCTGGAGCACCGATCGCACCTTCAAGGTCGCTAAACGAACCTCTCCCCTTGACCATTCGCGATGCAGCTATTTTTGGGGATTTAATGGCGGATTGAAACTCAAACTTCGTTAAAGCTACTCTTCCCCGGTGGCGCACCCAGAGGTGGGTGGAGGGACCAAGGAGTCCTGGCACCCCCAAAGAAAAAGGAAAAGGGAGATTAATGTAACCACGGCTAAAGTCATTCAAGAGCTTTGTAAAAAGAAAAGAATACTTACTGGATGTTATTGTTTAAATAAATCTTTATAATCACCTAATGAATGTTTTTGTAATTAAAAATATTTGTATCCCTCCAACTCGGCTCCCCCAAGATTAAATCCTGAGTGCGCCACCTTCCCTATTTTGATCACCGAGGAGACGAATGATCGAATTCAATTACTTTGCAGGGTATACACCGCTCGAGGATCAGCCAGCGTGGAGCGCGGGAAATCAGCCGGGCCCAAGGAGCGTGCAGTTCGAGCGGACCGCGTAACGAATTCGACTCCCGTGGGGTTGCGCAACGAGGGACCGTGCGAAGACACAGTGCCGGCACGGTCAACGCGTTGGCGAATGGAAAAACTGAAGATTCAGACGGTGCCGAGCGAGAATCCGTGGAGTACCGGGCTACAGGGAGATGTATGTACGAGGGGTACGGATACGTCGTCGGAATAGGTGGATTGGGTTGTTGCGCGTAAGGGGTTGCTCGGGGCGTTATAGCGCGCCGCGGGTGCCCCGGGTGGCGATGGAGAGGTAAAGGGCTGGGTGGAGACGGTACCCCGGAGAAGAAGGGAAGAAGAGGCCGAGAATGAGCGGGCAAGGCGCGCGGGAGGGAAGCGGGAGGAAGTGCGAGGCTTCGGATCGAGCACGGAGGTTTGAGGGTGGCTGTACTTCGGCAAGTTGCCGGGGCTCGGCGAGGCATTGAAATTGCAAATGCGCATTATGGATATTTCCCTATAGAGGGTCGAATACCACTCGCGCCTTCTCCCTCTGCCCCTCTCTGTTCACGCACACACCACCCCGACCCGTCCTCCATCTTCGTGGCGTTCCTTTCACCTTCTCCGCTCGCGTACGCGTTACACCGCTCCTTTCGCTCTTTATCTTCCTCACCCTCCGCCCCCGTTTTCTTTCCACCGCTTTCTAGCAGCCCTACCATCCCTTTCATCTTCCCTCCCCTCCCAGCCCTGCCGCGCCGGGGTACAAATACTCGACGCGATGTACACGCACCCTTAGCCGTCCTCTCGTTCCCGCCAGACTCGCATTCGCTGCAGGAAGAATTATGTTCCCCCTTTTTTTTCGGGGGGCGTATTTTGCCTGCGAGCCAGTGGCTCCGGGTAATTTAAGGTAACCAATCTTTTGGCGGCTGGGCTTTGCTCCGAGAATGAATGAAAACATCATTGGCGGGAATGCGGGGTGGAAGCTGAGACTCGTTCCTCTCGCTCCCTTTATTCCCCCCTGTCTCGCGGAACTCGTTAATTTGATTATAGCGCTTTCAAATTCCTGTACACATAAATTCTCCGCGCTAGACTCTGCTACCGTACACTCGCTTCCGCGCGATTCTACTTCTCACTCTGTGGCTTATAGGCGGGCATTGTTTGGCAGAGTTGCTCCCTAATTTGTAGGAAAAATGTTTAAACGGAAGTTAGCGTGTCGCAGGGAACGAGGACGCAGGAGAGTACTCTTTGACCGTATAAAAATGTAGTTTGCGAGGATACTCCCGCGACAAAGGTCCGAGAAGGCCATGCACGTCGTATGAAATACATATTTTTCATCCTGCGGTTTCCCTCCTCGCGACTCCCCAAACTCGCGTACAACAACCCCCTCGCGTCTCTGTCCCTCCCGTACCACTCGATCCACTCTTTCCTTTCTACCTCCGAGTAGGGTGTGTTTTGTCTACTCGCCCCTTCGTCCCCAGCATTCCGTTCGACCGTCTCTGTCTGGTCGAAACCCTTTGCACCCTCCCATCTGCCGACGCGTCGCGAACGTTAGGTTTTCCAACACCATCTCCGCCCATCATGTCCCCTCTAACAGCGAGCGTCGTCGGCCTCCATCCCTCGCGCGCATCCCTTGTATCATCCCTTTTGACGCGCGTCCGCGTGTCTGCGTGGCAGCGGCGCGCCTTCCCTCGGAAATTCTCTCGATCCCATAACCGCCGGGGCTCTCGGCGTCCTCGCTCGATTCTTCCGCTATTCTTTCTTGATTTTTCAATATTCCAAACTTCCCCGGAATACGAAAGCAGCGAGGGGAGAGGCAGAAGAGGACCCCGCATATCTTTATCGTGTTTTCACCTTTTCGCGGTCCCGCCTGTCACGGTGTTGCTCGACGACGCGGGATAACAGGATTCTCTCGAGGTCACTCGCGTCGAACCGGCGACCCTTTTCGCTTTTTTCAATGATTGGGCATCGAACATTTTTCGTGCGCTCCCTCGACGCCGAGGACGCTTTGAGAGGACTTTACAAACTTTCTGTCCCTTCTTAACTTATCTTGAGCCGTTCTATTGTCAACTAGACTCATCAGTAGGGACGCATGGGGACCGGAAGAAATAAACTTGGAACTTGTATATATACGAAAGAGACTGGGACCTGGCACTTGTCAGAAAGAGTTGACCTCTGGTGGCGCTAGCAAGCACTAAGTTGCGATCCCATGGTGAGGCTGGGACGTGACATTTATCTTGCTCTCTTTGCAGGATTATTACATCGTCGATGATCACTGGTCTGAACATCCGACAGCTGTATATACCAGTGGCTTGGCTCCTCGGCGCGGCCAACATCCCCAGGCCCCGTAACATACTTCTTTCCCAGCGCCGAATCTGCCGCACTGTTGAAACTCGCCCAAGTCCAAGGGACACCCCACGTAAAAGCGATTACTTTCGCCCCAACCACAGAAGGGTTAAATAATGAAGGTCCACGCGGAGGACGGTACGCGCGGGGGCTCGGGCGTCGCTCTTTAATCCGTCAAAGCGGCGGGCTAAACCGCCAGCAAACGAAACCGAAGCTCATAAAACAACCTTAACTCGATTTCGACCCGTGGACCTGGAGGTGAATCGATTTGAGCGTCACTGCGGTTCCGACGTAACTCTCGTCAGGGATTGTGGGGGCGAAGGGACGAATAGGTAAGTGAATCTACTAGATAGGTCCGACCGGGGGTGGTTCCGATTGCTTTGGGCTATTCTATCCTCCTTCGGTTCCGCGCCGTCCCCCTCGGCGCCCAGCCACTCTTGTACTCTAGTGCTTGCTGCTTATCCTATTCGAGGAGATTCACCCCTCCTGCTTGTAGCGCAGCCACGCGTTGTCGCGCGATCATCGAAAACAAAGCGGACGCTTGAGTGGGACCTGCTCGCCACGACAGAATCCTACGATTGCTGTATCTCGCTATGTATGTGTGTGTTTCGAATTATCCTTCTCCCTAATCACCAGCCAAGTTTCCCTGTTAAGAAAACGTGTCTAACCACTGCAAAGGGCCCATTGTTTTCGGTTCGCCAACGATTTCACTTCGAAATGGCAATCAAGCTCAACAGGGACACACAAATTTATTCATAGTCCAGCGAGTAAAATCGCGCGAGTCGAGTCGCCGCAAGAAGTGGCCCTCAAGCAACGGAAAAGCTCGCACCGCGATTTGCAGCGGACGGGAGAGGAGTGGCGATGCTTTCGTTGCAGGAGCGCGCCATTGCGCCCGCGTAGGGTGCGTATTTATTTTGTAAACATCGACGGGATGGTGAACAGCGAGCGTGAAAGTGACGCCGCCCGTTTTATTTCGCGTACGCGCCCCTCTTTTCGACGGCCGGGGGGTTGACGCGCGAGAAGAAGCAGAATATTCCTCATATTTTCGCGCTCATTGACCTCCGTTAATTAGCTCGGTCTTCGCTGCATTTTTCCTCCACCCCTGACAGCCCCGCGTCGAGTAATTACCGGGGGAAAATTGGCGTCGCCGAAACGAGCGAGTGGCGGCGCGGAATGTTTCAACCGCACGATGCTCTAATCTCGCGAGAAGCGATTATTGTCCGAGTGGAAAAACAAACCTCCCGCAGCATGTGCGGCCGGAAACTGCGTGCTTTTTCTAGGCTGGAATTAACAGCGTTCAGCGCCAGGTGCTTGTTACTTTTTGGGACACGGCGTGTCTTTATTGGCGAAGTGAGCGTGGGCGCTGTGCTTTTCATTTTATGATAAAGTGGAGCCTCGCAAATAAGAAACCGAATTGCTTATTTATTTATTTGCGGGCTGTCTCATTATGAATTAGCCGAGCAGTACAAAAAATTATATACCTACCTAGTGCTGTACTGTGACAAAAAGGTAAATTGAGGCACTGAGAGCAGACACGGTCTAACCCAATTTTTTGCGAAATTGAGTTAGTAGCAATAATGTATTCCAATAGGCTGTATTAATCATATAAAATAGGAAATCTTAATCTTTTTCCACCGTGGGTTTGTCCATTTTTGCTCTCAATGCCTCAATTGCAAGTGATTTTAGAGCAGTAAGCATGGATTGCTTGAATCTGGTTTTCCACGATCCAAAAAACACCTGTGCACACAGAGGGTGGTCTTTTATTGGTACGACTTATCGCAGGAGAAACTCAATTCCCAATTTGGTAAACCACTTCAGTCTGCTGAGAGGAACTATCGCGAACAAGTGCAGCGCAGCATCGCTAGCCGGACGTTTGTTTCGCGTTCGGGCAAAGTCAACAGGCCATTTGTTTGAACGAAGACCGACTAATCGAACTCAGTCCCGTTTGTTCGCCCCGAGGCTTATCAGTCCGAGGAAAAGTCCCCCGAAAGTCAAGTAAACGGCGGGAGGATGCAATGAGCCGTGCGACGCGCCACCGATCGGTTCATTAAGCTTCGCTTAATTTTAAATCGGCCAGCACCATTCTTTACGAGCGATTTGCCCGTAAACGGCCGACTAACTAGAGGCGAGAAACAAACCGTGGAACGAGCCGAAAAACGCCACTTTCGCCGCGACTCGCTCTCGCGTGGCTCTCCTTCGGCCAATAAACCTGAAAGCGGAGCGTCGAAATTATCGGAATAGTTCTCGCATATTTTACGGCCGATATCGTTATCAGGGCAGGCCAGTAAGCAAGCAAATCCCCCGCAAGCTAGTAACCTGAATTCGATAAAAAGTTTTCAGATAAACGCCGGGGCGATTTGCATGCCGAATCGCGTGACTGTACCGTGCTCCACATTTTAAAAAATATGTACACGGAGCGTAAAATTAAGAGTGTTCCAGGCTAATGTCCTTAATGCCACAGAAGGTATGCGATGTTTGTTATTTAAGGGTGGCTTGATTCCAAAGGGTCACCCTGAATTGGAATTTTTCACGAGTAGGTATACCACTTGCGAAGTACTAAATGCTACTTTCATTAGAAAACAAAGATGGCTGCAAGCTCTGCGTTGCCCCGAGTGCTGAATCCACTTTTATAAATGGCCCCACGAGTGTCGCATTCGGTGTCGCGTAATCGAAGCACTCTGTAATCGGTATTTTCGCGAAACTAACGAGAAACACTCGCCCGGCAGGTGCTCGTGAGTTCGACTGGCGAGGAGTAATCCCGCCGCGAGAATTAAGTCGGTGCGAGCGACAAGGGCACTCGGTGTGTAACGCGAGCCCTGTTGGAGAACGTTTTAATAAGGCACGTAGCCGCCTCGTCGGTGAAAGGGGAGGAAGTGCAGGCCCGTGAGCAAAATGGGGGGAGCACGAAAAAGCAAGAAAATAAGGCGAAAGGGAGAACAGGCGCAAATACGCGAGCGGAGGGTGCCGAAGAATCGCGAGTGCATCTCGTTTCGAGAGGGTAAATATACTCACGCTCCCGACGCGTCGGTGAAAGGGAAGAAGACGGGGGTAGGCGAGTGGTCTTCGATCAACCGCGCGGAACGATTCAATAATTCCGCGGTTGTCTGGAAATTTTCCACAGCCGATGGTTCCATACGTAAAATTTCGTTCCGACGCGAAAGGGACGTTTGAGAAACGGTAAGAAAATACACCGAAGGAAGACGATTTTTGATACACCGAGCGGGAAGATGCTGCCGGACAGAAAACAAGGTTCGAGCAGTGGAGACGCGACAAAATTACCCACCAGCTTCGTTCGCTCAAAGCGATACATCTGACCGGCAGAGTTACGTCCACCGTCCTTTGTGGATTTTTCGCGGTGGCTTTGAGATTCACAGTTTCGTAACAAGTTAGTTGAAAATCAACGTAAACACAGTGGCACTGCCAGTCGGATGAAGCGTATATTCTGCATGTGTTTTTAAAACTAATTACAGCCACGCAGCGCGCTAAAGCACTCTCTTGACTGAATTTATTTCTGTCAAACGTGGACACTATCGACCGCCTGTAGGTACTACGGGGGAGCTGGGTCGACGTATAAGTCCCGTGCGCAATGCGCTGAGTGACCGACGAGATCGAATATCATGCATATAAAGTAAAGTCGCTGATTGCGAAGGCTACATGATCGCTAATAAGCAAAGTGGAGGTTGATAAAGAGTTGGAGCACGAGGAGCAGCTCCGGCGAAGCGTTATCATTAGAAAATAATTGCCAGCGCAGATGGAGCGGTATGCAGAGAATGGAGTGAGGAGGAAAAAGGAGGAATCTCGGCGGCGACAGGCGAGTCGACTAATCAAGAGGCAGAGACAGCTGGGTCGGGCGCGACGAGGGAAAAACGGGTCGAAGAGCAGCGCGTTGATCGCTGATCAAACACGATATTCGCGTTTAATGCTCCGTCTGTGGCCGGGGCCCCGTTAATAAGCGAGCGGGGTTTCTTTCTGGCGGATTCTCGCGTGGTCCGATCCAGAGGTCCCCGGCGCGACGCGACGCACCGCAGGAAAATTGAATTAGAGAGCTTAAGCTTCCGCCGCCACCGCCATCGCCCCTCTCCCCTGTTGGTCGTTAGAATGGTCACGGTAATTGATAATCGAGCGACGGCTACAACCGAGCGCGACTAATTGGCTGATCGCATTGTGATTTAAATGCAGAGATTTCCACGCGACTCGCGGATTAACGCGAATTATAGCCGAACGACTAATTGGCGAAAGAGCGCGAGACGGCCTCCTAGACGCAGGCGCGCTAATTCGCGCGTGCGACGCACCATTCCGTGCTCGAGAGGAACGCCAGAAGAATCGAATCGATCCGCCTGCAGGCGAGCACGGTTCACCTGATGCCGCGAGTCTCGCTCGCGATTTCACTTATTTTCGCAACGATTCGCTGGCGGTCGATGCATGCCTATTGGCCGCTCGTAAACCGGATGCTTTTCATTTACGTAGCTCGTTCTGGCGTATTAAGCGGCAGATCATTGATGAGTATATACGACCAACTCCACCGGATGGACGATAGATCGCTTTCGAATACCTATGGCGTGTATGGAAGTCCAGCTATTTCAGAGGGAGATTATGGAGAAAAAATATTCAGGAGGATGTGGGTTCTGCTGTCTTTAGTGCACTTAATACACGACGATAAATAGTTCCAGTTTAAGTACTTTTTATGTGAAAGTTGTTAGGAACACTATAGAATATGTAACTACACATCTTATCACCGATGCAACGGAAAACTCCAGAACTTACGAGGGAACATAACGAAGTGACAATCGCCGATTTTAATGCGACTTTGATAGAGAGCAGATCTTACAAAAATATTTGATACGTAATTTTTTTTGATCGGCTGACTTTCATATTGAAGGGGTGAAAACAGCCACCGAAAGTGAGGTTGAGAAACACGTTTGATTGAAACTATACTAGAGCTAGGAGAACTGTGTCAATGGCAAAATTATGTATTTTCAAATAAGGAATCTGTGCAGACAGATTCCAAAAAATACCGTTTGTTTAAAGGATACATCACAAAAATAACATTTTTTGATAATTTTCTGCGAACATGTTCCTCACCCTCAACTTTGAGGGCTGTTTCCACCCCCCTTAACATGAATGTCAAACCGATAAAAAAATAGGTTTCTAATATCTACTTTCTACCAAATTGTTGGCGGTTGTCACATCGATATGTTCCCTTGTTAGTTCGATATATAGGTATCTAATAATATCTTATCATCTAAATTCAAAAAGAACGATAGATTCGGTGGCTCGGTGGCCCACGTTTTTTTGCAACCAACTCCAAGAAAGTCAGTGAAACATTAACGTAATACCGCGCCGAAACTCTGTCGGGCAGCATTCTGGTCAATGTTCTAATGCTGATTGTAAACCTGTAGAATAAGTTGCGCATCTGTTTCACTCGAAACAGTGAATTGAGGAAACCTCCCTAAAGTTACCTCCCTTCGTCGCAATCGCAAGAACTCGATACGAACGCGTTAAAGACAAAGAACCTTACTATTACTTGTGACAAAGGAAATACCGTGGCAACAGAGGACCTTGCCCTGTTTCGACGAGTGAGTCCGCCGACTCCGCAGCAGTGCCCTCTGGCTCCATCGACGAAACCTTGCCGCGATCAAATCTCTTTCCGCAGGGTTGAAATTTTTACGATCGATCGTTGGTGGCCGAGCCAGCGCGATATGAACCGCTGGATGCGATAACGTCGATCTGCGCCCCGACGGTCGTGCACACAGATGCGTGCACGTCGGGCCTGATACGAGCCAACGTCGGTTCATGAAAGGGTCATTGGCTGCGCCACGTGCACGTTCAAGTAAAATCAGGTCAATTCGCGCGGGAGGGGTACACCGACCACTCCACGGCATATCACCGTGGCAGTCTGCAACTTTACAGCCGTAATTAGATTCCCTAGAAGTCGGGAATCGGTCAAGTTTACACGGTTTAATAACGGCCCCCGCTCGGGGAGGGTTCACTTTATTACAACGCTGATAAAATTCATCCCCCTCTGGAATCTGTGGCGTCGCGTACCACTACCCCTCCCCTAATTGCAGCATAAAATCGATGACTATCGCTGAAAATCGGGCCCCAGCTATCACGGCTAATTTTCCAGTCGTACCCTTTATCGCTCCCGCCGAGGATCGTAAAGATTCGCGCCTTACAGCGACTTCTTGCGCTCGCGGACTAATTCCCCGGGAATTAGAGGCGGCGAGCGAAATTACAGAAACGGATGAAAGCGCGCCGGGCCCCGTGAAACCATGTGTCTTGAGAGAATCGGTGATTAGTTAGCACTGGTTAAGGGAATCCACCTCGCGCAGTTCCCCGAAACTCTGAGATCCCGACTAAAAACGGGGATCCCCGCTGCCGGTCCTGTTCATTAGCGTGATTCGCGAATTACACGACGTATATTCCGAGCCGCCAGCGGGGGACATTAATTCCCGCCGGATAAAAAGGAATTGCTCGCGTCTCGAACGTGTTTCCCTTAATTTCCCGTCGCGGGGCGGAAAGAAGGTAGGAAAACAGGATCCGCTTGGGGGAGCGGGGTGGAGCGGCGTTTCCGCGCGGCCGGGAAATTACATCGGGAGGAAGAACGAACTGGAATTGCTCGTAAATTACGCCGATTTTGACGGCAGCAATTATTATAGTGGGGCCACACGCGAGCCTGCTCTCCAAGTTATATACCGGCCCTGCGGTGTAACGTAAATAATATCCGTGCGGAGCAGTCACGGCACTCGGCGCTCGGAATTTTTCCACCGATAATGGAACGCAACCGTATCGAAACGGAGTCGCGCGCTGCGACAACGTTCACGCCGCTTTCTTTCGCCGTCGAGGCACACAGCTGGCCGCATTTCTCACGCGTTTCCTTCCGCGGCTCGGGCAGACCCTCCGTGCTTTACGCGACAGCTACACGCAACACAGTCACCCAATATCATTTTCATTGATTCTATAGAGAAACAATATCAGAAAGTAGGTATTAAGCGATTAAAGGCCACGGCGATACGAAGAGAAAAGTTTATAAATAATTGATTCTTATGGAGCCGTGACGATTAATTAATTATTATTAATTTCTTCGATTCGCCAAAATTCGCTTCTTGATTCCCAACGCAGCAGCGCGATAATATGCCACACCCAGAGCTATAAATACATTTCATGTTATAAATACATTTTGAGAACCACCTAATAATCTCAAGATTAAATCCTGAGTGCGCCACTGACAATAGTGTGTTCACCCCCTGATACACACAGGGCTCCGTTGTATTATAATTCTTCCATCCCACGGTATCTATCTATGATCGAAAGTAGCTGTCCCCGAGGGAGCAACTAATTTCCTCCGTTGCCCGTCGGTGATACGGGGCGGCTGGAGTTCCGCGAAAAGCACGTGGAAATACATACGTCGACGGAGTTGCGGGTCGCTTTGGACGTCGGTTAAAATTTCACGGGGGGCGCTCGGGGCGCGTACGTCTTACGTTTCGGATGTCGAGAGATATTTCAAGCGTATTCCGGCTGCGCCGGCGCGTATCCATTTCACATGATTATCGTAGCCATTCAGAAGATCAGGGAGATTGCAACCCTCTTTCAGAGACCAGTGAACACGTCGAGTCCCGGTCTAAAGGCATTCGACGAAGAAACGAAGACGCGGGGAGGCAAAGCTGGCTGCTGCTCCCTCCCGGTCGATACTGGCCTACCCGCTCGCGTCAAACCGAATTTAACAAACTCCCCTGCACAGACTATACCCTTCCATACACTCTGCGGCTGCCGTCGACAGAGAGTAACATATTTTACGGCCGGCTTTGCAAAATACGCTCCACGCGCACACCCCTCGTCGGCTGTTTCACTCGTCGAGACTTTCCCCGATAGCTCCGCGCGCGAGTTTCATTTAGAACCCGTCAAGATTTTCTTAAAACCCCAGCTTAATCGCGAAAGCGTGTATCCGCCATTCGTCCCTCTCGCTGGAGATACGGGAGCGATCGATCGCCGACGGGTACGCGTACCTTGGCCCCGGGTGAAAAATTTCGAAAACGCCCAGCCCGACTACGGCCCCGCTATTCGTCACCAGTCAAAGGGCACGGCAGCGGGATCGCGCGTCGCTGAAAGGGAGGAAAGTATCAAGAAGGGGCGGCGCCCGCGCGACGTCGCCCTCGTCGTGCGTCAAAGTAAATTAAACAAACACCGTCTCTGCGGCCGGCCCCCGCCACCGCGAGTAATACATTTTATGGACGATTTTGCGAAACGCACAGCCACCGTCCCGTCGCCCACCCCCCGCTGCTCCCGCCGTCGCGTAGGCCGCGTGTGGATGCGTTAATCCCAACCCCCGGCTAATCCTCGCGGTTGAATGCGCCCAGCTAAAAGCCACCACCACTACCAGCAATGCCGCCGCCATTCATCCAGGCGCTTTCCATCCACTCTCCCTCTCGTCCCTCTTCTTCCACCCCCAACAGCTCTGCGCGGCTCCTCTTCCCTCCGCCGTCCCCTTGCCACCTCCACCCCTCCGCCTCCTCCGTCCGTTGCGACCTCTCGAGAGCACAATAGATTCCTGTAACTACCCCTATCTACGGCACGAATCGAATGGCTGTTTGTGTATTCGAGTGTACGGTTATTTGCCGGGCACTGGCGTGTTACGTGTATACACGTACAACGGGAGGAGATACCGCCGCAGAACCCCGAGCCAACCCCATGGAAATGTCCCGGACCGCCCACGATCCGAGGACCGCCGCGCCGGTCTTCGCAGCAAGAACGGCCAACGCTATCGGCGACAGTTTTTCGATGGCCATTGTTCGCCGAGACTGATGAGCCGCGGTTCTTGCGGACCTCTGCTCTGCCCAGGTGACGGGGTACACCGTCACCTGGAAGAATAACGCGCGGGGAAAAAAGAGGTCGGTCAGATTGGCGGCGGCAGTCGAGAGCGGATCCTTCGTCTGCTGGCCCACTCAGCTAACGATAAGTGGTCAACGTCTTCCTTTAAAGCAGAGATCTGTCGTTTTGGAAGCACTGTAAGTTGGGATCTTTATGTGGGCATCTCTCTCTCACTTCGGTGTGAAGAGGAAAATTATGTAAGGTCTTGTTTACATTAGTCATGTTACTTGAGTTTAAGCGGTCATTCCAATTAGCGCGCCGCTAAATTCAACGATTTTCAGCAATTTATTGCGGCGAAAATAATTATAGTAATGGAATAAAACTTTTTTCTATTTATTAAACTATATTTCTACAGTCAATCAAAAATATAAAAATAAGAAAATTATTGATTTTAAAATGCTTTTGAAAGCGGTTTTGATGACATGTTTAAAAATTCATGCCTCGCTCGTGTAGGCGATTTCAGCAGTTAGACTTATCTTAAATGAAAAATCCAAACAGATTCTTGATCAGTATGACTGTCGCTATCACTTGGACTATAATTAGTGATAGAAACCATGACGGTAGAAAATGTTGTCTAACTCCGTGATTTTAAAATTGTAAGTAATAAATAATATATGAAAATAAAGTTAAAATGTTGTCAAACATCTCCTAAAAAGATCCCGACATTTCACTGGCAAATTATCTGAGAAAACAAATGTCAAATTTACCCATTCTTTTAGGCCAACAAGATGGTGTACCCACTTAAATTCAAATTTCACGTGAAGTAAAGATTCTTTCAACTTTACTTGCCTTGAAATACAACTTGACTAGTGTGAACGAAACTTAAGGTCACAGTCTAAAGCAATTCTACGACTGAACCTCGCCTTTGCAGTACTTTTTTTCTTTATTTCCTCGTTCTTGTACCTATATCCATCTTCCGTGCGATAAAGACGTTAAAAGAAAGATAATCTAGAAGGAGATTATCAATGGCTGTAGCTACCTACATGTATAAGGTCTCTGCTGCTTAACTTCAACTGCTTGTGCTGCTTTTCTGTCTCAAGCCTGCAAATCCTAGTGAAACATTAAATTCCTTCAACGACACGCGTGCCTTCGCCCTCAGTGAGAATTTCTTCCAGCAGACTACTGGTTGCCGGGTAGCCGTGCGTCCGCCGCGTCCGGGACGATTTTAACGAATGAATTTTTCCACGTCGGGCTTCGTTGTTAAATAAATTACGAGGGAATTCCGTTCCGCTCGTTCGCCGTTCGCCGCTGGCCGGCGTCCAACGCGCCCGGACGCAGTCTGCTCGACAATTCACGGGCGAAATAGCGGACGGAACGTCAAAAACTGCTTCCGCGAGACCGAAACTTTCTGGGAGGAAAAATATTTAGACGGCGATCGACAAAAGACCCGCCGAAATGACATCTGCACGCGAGATGCCTCCGGCAAAAATTCTAGCTTTTTTCACATTTTCCCTGCGTCTCGCTCACCTCTAGCGCGGCTTATCTATTCACGGCAGAGATTCGCCGTGGAATTCTCTGCGTATCGTAACGTTCATCAATTTTTCACATATTACCAAACATGGACATTTATTGCATCATGCGTGGGTACCTACACAATGTCTCACATAAATTAAGCCTAGGTCGACGCGGTCAACTTTTGAGTCCTCACAATGTGTGTATTTCTACACTTACTCCTACTCCCTCTCATTCTTTTCGTCTCTTTGACTTTCTCTCTCCCTTTCTGTCTCACTCAGGTCAGGGTATTAAGCAGCCGCGTTGAGCCTCGCGATTAGTGATCCCAAGTGGAAGAAGTTGAAAAGTGGAACAAGTGTGATATTTGCGATACGCAATATTTCCCGACTGGCGCAAACATATCCCAGTTCCTGCAACTCTCGGCACTCTTCTCCTAACTCTGCCTCGACTCGAACCAACTTGCACCGTTTCGCACGGGCCAGCAAGCGCTCCCATCCGCGTCTGCTACTCACTTATCCCCGTTGCTGATTAAACAGCTTCGTTTACGAATGTACGAGTGCTTAATAATCGTTTTAATGATCCGGTCGAAGGAAGTTGCGACTGGGAGCCAGCCAGCCAGAGCGGCGCTAGGGGTTGCGGGGGGCGAAAGCGAGGATGGGTGGATCGCTGCGTGTTTCACGGAGACTTAGAAATCAAATATTTGCACGGCCGGGAGCTTCGCCTCAGTTTACACGACGAAACTCGCGAATCCTAAATACTCAGCATTTACTGACTCGTCAACGGAAGGGGTTGGAGGCTCGGCGGAAGGGCGAAGAAGAAGGCAAGAGAAATCGAGGGGCTTCCGTAGACGAGTCGTCGGCGGCGGGCGAGGGTTAATTTGCTGACCCGTTGATGTTTATAGAGATTGGAAAATCGCAAGCCACGCGATTATGCCGGTCGGTCGCGGCCCGAGCGAGCGAGAGCGCCAGAGAGCGGGCGCGCGAGTCAAAATAGCGCTGAATCAGCGGCCATTATCGCCGCCAAGCGACCGTTATTATTGCGAGTTAACTCGTCCAGGCGTTTATCGTCCGTAAGGACCGCGAGTCCCTAATTGGCGCCTACGCAACTGATCGTGAGAATCAAAGCGACCGGTGTGTGTACATGGTGCGCGCGTCCCGCTCCGTTCAACGGACATAGTGGCGGAACCAGCGGAGAAAGCCCGCCTAAATCGTACTTCATTAGTCGATTCCGACCTAATCAACCAACCAGAGGCTCCAGGCGGATTGCGGGCCTGGGCCTTCTTCGGACCTGAACCACGTATGTAAGTGAAATTACGGGTAGGTAACTGGCGGCGCCTATTCTACTGGAAGCGATTCCTGTTCCAACTGATTACTTCTCACTAGTATCCCAGGAATCGCCCTCTTCGATGCTTTGTCCATGCTTGTCGATTAGCGCTCCCTACTAATTACTTCCCATCGAAACTTTTACTAATGTAGCCAGTGGCGGATTTAACGGAAAAGGCCCAGAGGTAGACGTTCTGGGACACTCTGTATACATAACAGAGTTACAAATAAATTTACGCGCGTGCGGTATATAAATTCTGGAAATTAAAAGATATAGGTAAGTACCTAGTGTTTGGATAAAATTATAATTTGTTTTGGAAGATGGGACCTTAGGGGGCCTCCTAGGTAGAGGCCCATCTTTCAGGAAACTGAAGAGGTAGTTTACTAAAAACGGACTAACAATGAGTGTAGAAGTACAGAAAACAAATATAATGTTTGGATAAAATCATAATTTCTTTTTTAAGATGGGGCCCAGGCGGCAACAGCTGATCGGTCGCCCGTTAAATTTGCCATTTAGCCTGTTATCCTTCAGTTTACTCCGGGAGTCTCAGTTTCACGCATCCGTCGATATTTCGACGAAGATTTTCCACCCAAAGCGTCGCCAATAATTTACCGCTTCCATCCTTTGATCCCAGTTCTCGATGATAAACGACGTTCAATCCAGATACCTAGTCCAGTTATCGACGGTACCTACTCGCGTGCTGGCTTACTTCCCGCAGTTGAGGCGTAATTGGAGGGATGTTTCGCGGGAGTAACTGCGAACTCGCGGTAATTCCGGTGATCGAGGCAAGCTGGCGGGACCAGGGGCCGTAGAAAAATTCGCGCGGGCACCGTGGCCAGCAGCTTCGCGTACGCCCTCGATATCCTAATCTCCCTATCCGAGTGGAACGCGCATATCGATTCTCCATTTCCGAAGCTAATAGCCTATAACTGGATATATCTGACTTCCATAACCCGCTGCCCACTTTTTCAGGCTATCAATATTATACGCCACCCTTTCGGCTTAATAAATGGCGCGGAAGGCTCGAGGGCTAATTCAGGAAATTAGCGGCGGCGTAAGCATCTCCCTCGATGTCTCAACGTGAACATTAGGGTGGTCCTTATTTTGCAACATCCGATATATTTTGCCCTCCCTCCCTAGTATGGTTCCAGTGCAAAAAAGGAAAGAAATCCCTGAAGAAGTTGATTGCAATGGGATAACAGGAAAGGGTGCCGATCAGGCCTTAAAATTTAGAATTTCATTTCTCAAAAATGGTAAACCCTATCGAAATTTTGTTGAAGTAATATTAAAGGAGCATTCAATTTTCTACAATTACTGTATAGTTATATAATAAAATTCAATGCTCTTTTAATATTATTTGAAGAAAATTTCGATAAGACCTACCATTTTCGAGAAATTCTTTAAATCCAAACTATTGATGAATTCTACACCTTAAGGCCTGGTCGGCATTCTTGCCTGTGGTCCGACTGTAATAAATTTTCTCAGGGATTATTTTTTTATGAAATGGAACCATTCTAGGGGGTGCGAGCAAAAAACTACGAAAAATAAAATTTCAAGGGCCACCCGAATGCACATTCGTCTTGGCGTTATTAATTTCTCGATAATAGTCCACCGAGTGGAAGAGAGATAGGATACACATACAAATTTTTCAAAGCTCAACGAGTAATTCGGTGATAGAAGAAACCGTGTTTGGATAAATGTCCTGGCCAGCGGAAGGCAACCAAAGTCCAAATGGCTGTCGCCTACAACCGAAATATCAGAAGTTCGTGTTAAACTCCGCGATAAGAAGCGCGCGGATCTGGAGCCCGCTCCGCGCCGGGGTGGTAAGAGGGCGAGACCCAGAACTCGTTTCGCGAGAGCTCTCGCCCGCTTCGATTTCCGAAACGCCGGCAGTTCGAGTCACGGAGGAAGTGGAGGAGAGCTGGGCGGGGTGCAGGAAGCGCTTAAGTAATCTGCGTATCGATGATAGCTCGATGGCTGCGTCCAACTGCGAGCTGGCGCGTATCGATTCGACGTCTCCGCTTTGGCCCGCTTGTCTGTCTGTCATTTGCTCCGCGTAACGCCGTAATAACTGCCGCTATGAGCACGTGAGTGATAACGGAGATGCGTGCGAAGACGCGAACACGAGCAGGTGAATCGGGCGCGAGTGTGGGGCTGTGCGCTCGAATTAGGACCCGCGCTGCAAAAATGATTTATGCCACCCTTTATATGTAATTATGAACAATTGTTTCATAATATAATTGTTCACAGTGAGGGAAATTATTTGCAGGTATTTGCTGAATAACGAAAACCTTTTGTTTTATAAAAAATCTAATATTAAAAAACAGTAACAAAATAAAATCAACGGAGGTAGGTATGTACCCACCCATTTTTAATTAAATCTAAAAAACAACGCTTTCAAATATTGTAAAAAAGTCAATTAAAAACAACGTGAACACTTTTGTTGCTTTCAATTTTTTTTCCCCCAAATTTGCCCCTCTGTGCAGTTGCCCTGCTTGCGCTTCCCTAGATCGGGCCCTGACTCGCGCTGGAAACAGGGGAATGGTAAAGAGAGAAATATAATCGCGGATGGAGTTGCGGGGCCGGTAATAGGTGAGTTTGCACCGGTGCATAATGACTGGAACGACTGGCGACGAACTGAATATCGCCACTCTGCACCGCCGTATATGTTTATGGGACAATCGATGACGTATTAACGTCATGGACCCGCCTCGACCACACGAATCCCACTCGAGCCTCCCCTGCTCGGCTTCATACGCTCATCAACGCTGCGCGGGCGATCATCCATCTTGTTATTAGCCCATTGTGAAAAATCTGCTGCTTCGCTCGCTCGACGGGCATTAATTCGAGGAAGGGTGAAACGGCGGGAAAGGGGTGGTGAATTAGAGACCCGCGGTAACGTTTCCGAGGGGGAGCTTCGATTCTTCAGGAAAACCATTTTGAAATTAAATCGGACGTTATAGGCACTTGAGGGGAAAAGGGGGTTAACGTCCGGTTTACTAAATTTCGTGAAATAGCTTCGCGGAAAACACGGTCAGCGAATGCGGGGACGTATTAGAGCCAGGAAATTTAATTCCACCGTTTTTCCGTCAGCTTCCACGCGATATAACTTGTTTGTACGCGAGCGAAAACTTTGGTATTTACAGAGGTGGAATAGAAAAAATGGATGTTGCGCGCTGGAAAAATAACGCGGAGGCTGGGGGATTTCGCGGAGCGTACCGATCACTGTAATCGTGAAATGGCTATCGAGATTATTAGCGAGAGAAGAGAGAAATGGACGCGTACGATCGCGTAGTTTTCTTTTAAGGTGCGATTCCACGATGGGATTTCACACGAGTCAAAAATCTCAGCAACAATTAAGTGTAAATAAGGGAAATAGTCGCGAGAGATGAGATTTTTGAAAATGTATCTAGTTTCATGAAACTAATGACAGAACAATTAAAAAATAATAAAATTATTGTCTCGTGTGAGACACGATATTTTTGTCTCATCGTGGATTTGCAGCTTTAGAGGTGACGTGGCTCCGGAGAACGCGAGGCGACTGGCGTGTGTTAGCCAAGTCACACGAGCCTCTAACTTTTACTCGGTTACGTGGCCAGCAGGTTTTTCAGGGAAGCAAGTCTCCCGCGAATGTTCCGTGGCTTGGCAGCTGGGTTAATAAGATACGCAGTGCAAGCAGCCGGGAACTCGCGTTTCAAAGAAAAATTGCTCATCCGGCAGGAGGCGTTGGAAGAATCTATAGGGCTCGTATGGTATTCTCTTTTGAACACCGGGACTTCGAAGCGACTCGGAAAAGTTTCAGATTAACCTTAGAACCTCTCCTGGCGGCTCCTGCGACGCTCCTACCCCTCTGCGCCGCGCGACATCTGCATAAAATGAAATCGAGAGACCGAGGAGCGCAGGGGGATGGAGAGAACCGATTAAAATTTCCTTCATTCAGTTTCCGGGTTTTAATCCTCTTTAACTGCGATTGGGAAAAATCTCCTCTTCCGCGTTAGTTGGTTATTACCGATGCGTAAAACGGGAGGATTTGCAGTTATTACAGCCGGCAAATATTTGAGTATTTCCCAGTCGAGATGAAAATGCGCCCGCGACGATCCCAATTGTTTGCGGATCGAAGAACCGGTTAAAAATCCTGTTGATATTGTAAAATCTGCGTAATGCCTGTGTACATTCTGCGAGCTACTGGATTTAGAGGTCTGCAAGGGTAATTTGTATTTGTAATCGATGGAATACTTAGTGAACAAACAAAGAAACTGTTCTTTGCTTCGAAGCGCACTTCTCTACCCAAATCTTTCGAAATTCGCAAATTGGCCAATTAACAGGTGCCCGCAATCCCCGATCGATTACAGTTAAAACGGCCCCTCCACTCGCCGGAGTACCGTATCGGAGGAACAACCGGGAGCACGAGCGATTAACCACCCACTGGGCGGCGGTTAATAAACTTTTAAACGTCATCGGTCGCATTAACCAAATAAGCGATACGTAAGACGCGGAGGGTCCAGGGGGCAGCCATTGAACGGGACCCGGGGGAAGGATCCGCGCTCCCCGATACGGCTTCCCTTCCAAGATTTCCCCTCGAGCGGGCCGGCAAAGTTTCAAATTGACCCTGGGTCGGTTTCACCGCCGCCGCCCCCTGGCCGCGCCACTTCCACTCGAGACTCGATCCGCATCAAATAAACTCTAAATAGAGAAGACGAGGACCACTGTCGGAGATCGAGGAGCAGAAATGCGAACGGAAGACGAGCAGAGAGAGGGAGAGAGAGAGAGAGAGAGAGAGAGAGAGAGAGAGAGAGAGAGAGAGAGAGAGATGGAGAGGGTATAACGGTTTCCGTTGCGGGCTGAATTTCTCCATTAGCCAGCCTGTATCTGTGCGGGCATGTGCGATTCCCAGCCCCTCGCCTATGTCCACCCCTGCGTGTATATATCCTGCGAATACGCGGCGGCGTGTGCACAGTGCATTCACACGGACGCGCGCGCAGGGGGGTGGATGGCGTTGCGCGTACCCGCCGCGGGAGTACACGCGGCCTCAGACACCCGCAAAGATGAACGGGGACACAAATCACCGACGCAGGGAGGGATAACATCGGTAGGAGGTGCCTCTCTCCTAGACACGCGCGTAATTGAATCGGTCATATTTCGGCCCGGAGATTCAGTGCGTACCCTTGTACGTGATATACGGCTGGCACGAGGGACGCGCCCCGAGTAAGATACAAGTTTTTCCTGCGCGATAAACGTGCTCGCCCTTTTCACCGACGGGCTTGACCAGGCCCTAGACAATTTTTCCGATCGGGCGTTGTCCGGTATTTGGGGATCGCTCGGAGAAACATGCCCGTAGTTCGCAGGCATTGCAGCTTGTCTCGCCGGGGTTTAAAGGGAGCTAATACTGGTATGTTTAGTACCTGTGCTCGTGTGACGAATTCATTAGCGGAGAATCCTGTGTGTATGAGAACTATGCGCATTGCGAGGAAGCGCTTCCCTGCGGTGTGTAGAGAGAGAAGGCTGGATGCGGCACGCAGTGGTTTAAAATGCGGTTCTAGCTAAGCAAAATTATTTTTTCCTGCAGGTACGTATTATATATGTAGATATACTTTAAAAGTAATTACTCACTTATTATTTTTAATGATATTTCTACTTATTTATAAATTATTTTTGCTTGTTTTTGTGTGTAAATAAATCATCATTATTATTATTATTAGTTTTATTTGTAAATTTACAGTAAACTAATATTGATTATAATCTGGAAATGGCTATTGACTTTTATCGAGAACTGCGGTATTTCAACTCACGCGCAAAAATAAACAAGAAACAATCGTAAATAAGTAGAAATAACGTTCAAAATAATAAATGAGTAAATGCTTTTAAATGATGACAAAAATAATTTCGCTTAGCTGGAATCGCATTCTAAACCACTTTGAGAGAACACTATGGTAACGCGGACAATGTTAGAATATTTCCCACGTAAATCCTTCAGATTCTCAAAGACATCGTTCACGTGCCAGCTGTAGCTAAACACCGCCATGGATTTAATTCGCAACGACAAATCAACAAACTTCTAACTCGATTGCGAGAAGCGTTCGCCAGGAACTCGAACGTCGAGTGGAGGGAATTCGACCTGCCACCCCCGATATCTGGCGAGGGAAGCAGACGACAGGTAAGGATGGTCGTCATATTCGAGAAATATTTCTTTCCGAAAATATTAGGGCGAGACGAATGTTTCTCTGGCTGTCTACCCGATTAATAAAAGGCCCCCGGCAGGCATGCCTCATCCATTCTTCCGAAAGGCATCTGCCCCGCGAACGCGCGCAGACCTGCGTTCTTATAAATTCCGCTAGACAGCACCCCGAAGCTTCGGCCCTTCCGCGAGTCGATATCCCCTCCTCCCCGCGATGGAGTGTCGCCTTTCCGATTTCGCCGGCACCTTCGGCCAGGAAGCGCGGCTGCACCGGGTGACTCGACTCGAGATCGATAGAGGACTCGATCCCGCTCGCTGCGCCGCGTGCCGTAGATACAAGTTTTTGTCGGGCCTCGAGGGATGATTCTGTATTTCACGGTACACGTGCAGAGCCGTAATCCCTTTTGAAATCGATGTCGCTTTACGAGTTACCGGGAGAAGAGGAGCCGCTGTTCCGCTGCTGTTTCGTCGGTACACGCGGATTATTTCTCTTTTTTTTTTTTGCCCGAGACACGGACCGACGACAGGAATGTGGCGATCGCGCCGGGGTATTATGCGCGATCGTTGAAACGAGGATCGTTTAAATAACCCTTGGAAAATCTCTCGGTACATCGGTGCGCGTTTTACACGCAAACACGCTGGAACCGTTCCAACGGCAGCGTGTCGTTTATTTTGCAAATGCGCGGGGAGGTCGATATTTCGGTGGTCGTCGCTACGCAACATTCGCTCAGGACATACCTAGACCTAAAAAGTCCAAGACCCTAATCGCTTTGAAACCCTGTCTGTCGCAAGCTGCTCCGAAGAACGGTCCAAGAAGCGCGAAATATCGAGAAAGCTCGTGCGGAGAGGGTCAGGCATTTTTGAAAGGTTCGCGTGACCAGGTTGGTCGATGGGGGTGGCGTCGAGGGAGCGCAGAAGGAGCTGGGGAGAAGGAAGATCGGTGGAGGTAGGGCGTCAGCCGAAAAGAGACAGAGCCGGAGCCAGAAGCCCCCCCCGAGAAAGAGGGTGCAGGGGGTGGGTAGATGGTCGACGTTGGTTCTGGGGCCGTAGAGAGAGCGTGCAGGGGAAGGCTCGCGGATCGATTCAGCCGCTCGAGTCGAGTTGAGACTATGCTTCGGAGCTGTACCGTGCTATGTGGCCTCTCTACGTATGCGTCGTATCTTCTCTCCCCCGAAATCGTCTCTCTCCCGTGCACCCCTCTGTGTCACCGGCTACGTGCGACCCCCTCGGCCCGGTGCAACCTCGGCTTACGCGCGCGATACCGCGCGGAGACGTGTGTACACACACGTGCGCCGAAACAGCAACGAAAGTTGGGTTTATTGGACGGGGGCGGGAGGGGGTAGCGCCACCGCGTGAAATCAGAATTTTAATTCCACACCTGTGGCGGAACTTGGCGACGGTGGAGGGTCCTTGGTGGAGGGCGAGCGCGATGCGAGGCTTTTCGAAGAAACTGATTGGTGATCGGTTTGCGGGCAGTAGGTACAGAACACTAAGTAGACAATGCTACCGAACATGCAAACCAAAAAGTACCTACATACAAAGGGGACATCAGCAACGGTCAAGCGTTCCGTTAGTCGCGTAACTGCAGCTTCTCTGGAGGGCTTGATTTTCATTGAGCTGTTGAAATTATCGTACCACGGGGTTCGAGCTGTAGAAGAATGGCATTCCACGGTTTTGCGTGCGCACAAGCGCGATCTTCGTCGAACTAATGAAAACCGGGATTATAGAGCGCGGGGGAACAGACAGGGCGGAGCCGTGAAAAGTCCTATTCTTTTGGTTCGATTGGATTTAATCGGGTTTAATTGAGTTCCATCGGATTCCAATAGGTTGCGTTTAACTTTTTTAAACGGCTCGCCCTAACGGCCTTCATTTTACCGCGCGCGATCTTACGCCGCTTCCGGTGCGAATTGATCGGAAAAATTCGTCGGCGTAAGTTCGATCGTGTATCCGAATCGAAAAAAAAGGAGAGAGCAGTCGGCGACCGCGAACGCGTTCCATTCGAGAAGAAGAGGATCGGTCGAACGGGGGGAGGCGGTAAAAAATCTCGCTCTTCGGCTTTTATGGAGCTTAATTCGACGCCATTAAGTTTTAATTGGCCGCGTTTAATCGATCCGCCGTTTTAATGTCCGTTGTACCCGTTCCCGAAATATATACGGCGCCGTGGCCAACCGGAAACCCATATATATCGTATGAATAACAATCGCCGCCTCTCGATTTCGCCGATTTCAATTTGTATTCGCGCAGAGGCGATGCGAACTGGATCGATCGCCGGCCAGGCTCCAGCTCGTTGCCGTTCCTCGGCCACCGAATCGTCGAAACTGCTCGAAAAACTCGAGCGTCCCTCTCGGTTATTTGCATAACGTCCAGGCCTGTGGCAGACACTGCGATTTTTACTAGAACGTGACTCGCCATTTCTCAGATTTCGCAATCAGAATATTCTCTGTTGCGTTCCAGTTATTCGTCAGAACTATAATTCATATTTAGAGGACTAAGTAAAAAGACGACTAAAAATTCCTGCTCCATCCCAGTTAATTCGCTTAAGTATCAAGCACACTTCTCCGCGAAGGAAGCAGCGCAGCTTTTCCACCAATTCGACTGACCCCGTCACTGAGGCCCACCTACCAATTCCTGCGACTCTCCTGCGCGTTCCAAATATCATCGCAGACCCTGTCTGCGTTCACAGCGGCACGATGGCGCGGTAACACGAAGAGTAGAGGCGCGGGAGGCTGACGGTGACGATTTCCAACGCGAGGAGACCGCGAGGCAGGGTCGGAGAATGATAGAGAAACGCGGCACAGCGGAGGGTGGAGAGAAAGGAGAACGGAGGGATAAAGAGGAGGAGTAGGCCGCGCAGCCACACGCACACGTATGCAGCATAGACGATGAAACAGAGGCACGATCTCTCGCCTCCGTAAGCGCTTCTGTCAACTGTATATGTTCGCCGGTGGCTCCGCGGTGCATCCGCATTGCTCACGCGCTGCAGGGCCCCTTCATGCCTCGAGTCACAGCCGCGACGCGCGACTGTGTGCTCGCGGTACATGCCGTTTGTCACCATTCAAGACGCTCACGCCGAATGCCGCGCGAGCCTCCACCCGGCGCTCGGATTCTCCGTCAGCTACACGCGGCGAACAACAGCGGCGCGGACAGCTCGAAAGACCTCGATACTAGACGCCGGGCGTCCCGAATCGCGACGCGACGACTCTCGATGGCTTGCTCGGAACCAAGGCCAAATTCTTGGCGAGCATCTGGGGACGACGGTGTTTTTCATGTCAACGCTTTCTTCCTTCAAGGTCCGGGTGGGTTTACCGATCTTTCAGGTTTAAGGGATGCTACCCTGTTATCGACGACGATGATAACAGGCAACTATATTTCATTACGCGCTGGAACATTCCCCGATAGGTTTCTTTGACGGAACGGGGACGAAGAGTGTTTTAACGCCGTTCAGGCGTAACTTGCTACGGACGTACGATTCGGAGTAACGCGCGGACAAAACAATTGCCAGCGTCCCGTTCGAATGGATTTGTCTAACGCGGCGTATTGGATTCAGGGAAAACCGCAAACCGCGTCTCGTTGCGCCGCAGAATCGTGTTTTCGCTGCGGAAGGTGATTAAACGGGGGAGGGTTGAATGGTCTCTGCTGTTTCGAATTTACAGGTGACGTTGGAAAAGCTCGTCGACTAGACTCCAAGGAGGATATTTTGCTTAGGGTAAATCCGGGGGTGTCCGTACGGCAGGAGAGTTGGTGCAGGTGATATTTTTCAGATTCTATACATAAGAGCGCGTTGAGGTGTAGAACAATTGCTTCTCTAGGAGTGAAACAGCTGAATGATTAGCCCCATTTCGCTTCCTTCTGTGTTTTTCTGGATTTATGGGTTAAAAAAGGTAAGTAGAGGTTGTCACTTTTGTAAAACTGTAGTGTTCAGAATCGTATTTAAAATATACTTCTAAGTTAATATTCGTTTAATGTTTTGGATAATAAGATAGTAGAGGTATTGAGGAATATTTACCCTTTCTTTCAAAGCTAACGAGAGGATCAACCGCGAGAACTATTTCTCCCGGTACCTCGGGAGAGATGATCAGATGTGCTGACTTCAGTTTTCAAGCCGATTTTCAGCAAATATTGTCTTAAAGCAAATATCGACCAGTTTTTCTGAATCAGCATGATAATAATAATAAAAAACAAATAATATCAGTATTAAGTTACGTTAGGTGTACCGACACCCCCGGCTTTATCCTACTTCGCGAGACTCTGCTTCTATCAATTACACTAACTGGGTCAATAGCGTCCCACTCTACCCGCCATATTCTGGTCGCATTCAGCGCAGATAAAACCTAACATCAACTTTAATATGGCGCATGCTGGTGGCGATAGAAAGAAGACGGCGAAGGTGCTTAAGATCCAGAATGGTCTTCAGCTCTTCCAAGAAGCTTCCGTGCTGATCGAGATCTACACACTCGGGGTACAAGCACCGCGCGGTATCTCTCAGACAGCAGTCCCGTTCGTTAAAATCGGTAGCTTTGACAAAAGCTAGCTCGATGCCCGGAGGCGAGCCACCCAATTCCCAGGCAGACTATTTAAAAACAGTAGCAGTTGGTACTTTGTCCCGAGGATATAGTTGAAAGGCGCGGCGAGACAAAGGGTGTATATCTCGCTGATCCAATAGAGTCCTTCTGGACAGGCAATCTGCCCGACTGCTCGGTATCTTGCGAAATCAACGAGATTATCCTTTAACGGGACCGGGCCATCTGCTCCGTGCTCTACCGGCGCGGCGATTCGTTCGACTCGTTCGATTCGCCCGATCCCGTCGACGAAATCACTGGTGGCGCCCGCAACGTTGCGGATTAACGGCGGCACGCGAGACCGATAATGTCGTTATCGCGATAATTATCGTTCCGGCGGCCTGGCCGATTCATTCCGCGGGCAAAAATTCTCCCCCGGCCGCGTTTCAAATAATTTCATCGGGCACGGGCGACGACGGTAGTTTCGATAATTAAAATTTCCATGGGCCGTTTGACCGATCGCTCGTGATAATCCAATCCCTGCAGCGGCGAATTCGATCGGTCCCCGGCTCGTTGGTATTCCGCTCGGCCTCGGCTGTCGAGCGGCGCTGCTTCTAATAATGCGCCTCCGCGAAAAATCTAATTACCAGGCATAACGCCAACGCTTCGAATCGCTAATGCTGCCGACCTGCTGGCAGTGTTCTGGCGCGAGGCACTGGATCCTTTGAGGTTTACTTTGGCAGATCGATCCGGCGCGCTGCTGCCGAGTGGCTCGGCGAGAAGAGTTCAGGAACTTGGGGGTGTAATAGACTTGTAGAAAGAAACTCAAGAACCTTGAAAGAGGTGCATAGTTTACCAACGAATCTGCATAAGTTGCTGAGATCTGCTTTCTTTGTTAAGGCTCATAATTCTTTCGTTTTCGATGACTCGATTCTTGCTGCTTTGAGGAGATTCAAATGGAGGGATCGTAAGGGTTGGCCTCGTCTATCAAGTTCGCTTTGACAACAGTGCTGATCGCTTTGCATTTGGCTCGACGAGTATCGAGCGCCCCTGAATTCCTGAATCCTGTTCATATCCTCCCACATAATTCATCTGCCCCCAGTTACAATTAAGGATCCAGTACCCGAGTGCCGTTCCTTGGCGCAAAACACTAGATTGCTTCGGCCCCGGCGGTAGAATCTCGCAGTGACGTAATTCAGGGCTTTCAATTTAGGTCGTGCCTTTGTTTATCAATATTCTATTAATGTACCCGGAGTTCGGGAGCTGCCGTACGGACAATATCCGCCGGAAGCGTGCATCTGCCGCAGTTGCGGTGCGGTGGCAGCGCGCGAGGACCAGGGATCACGTCCGTCATATGCAATAACGTTAAGATAACGCAAGCTTTACGATGGCACGTGTCTCCTGATCGCGGGGCCGCGCCTCGCGAACCAGCAACGCGATCCCTGTGATAACGCGACGTCTGTGCCTCCGCGCGGTATGTAACTGGAATTTTTCCCAAATTCGCCCGGGGCACAGCCCGCTGAATTATTTATCCGTCTATAAAAAGCGCGGCGCCGCGAAAACTCGCGAAATTACGGGACAAAATGGAGACGCTGAAAATAAATAGTAAACGATGTCAATTCCAAAGGAGTTAAAAATCGTGTTTTTTGTCAGTGGAAAAGGATGTAAATTTCAATCCTAAATATGGTGATAAGCGCTTGAAGTGCTAGAATAATTTAGAGCTGAGGTCTTAAGAGGTCGACGTACTCGCCTTTACTCTAAATTTACTTTTATTATTACTCACCTATGTGTACCGCTGATTATGAAAGTGGTATAAATAAAAAAAAACAAAATTGAGATTTCTCTTATTTTATGTTATATCGATTTATATTTGAATATTATGAAACAATTTAAATATTTTTGTGCCGCATTTTGTTCAATAATGGAAAAATATTTTTTAATATGCTCAAACGCAACAGATTACACATCTCGAAACAAAAAATAAAAAATAAATAAAAAATATATCCTTTATTTTCTACGAGTAATAACGGCATAATAAAACACTCAAAATATTCACTTCTGGCACATCGTTCACCACCGCAACTTCTTAATTAGTCACCAGTTTCGAGTCCGATAAGAAAACGGTTTATGCCTACCTGTCCGACGTGATGCCACCGATTTGCAGCGATGTGCGCTTTCCTGTGCCTCGTCCCGGAAACCGCAACTACACTGCAACAGAAATATCAACAGAGGTCACGTTGAGTGACAAAAGCGTGCTCCGCTCGGACAAGCCGGAAGCATCGCGCCGCGGCGGAACGTTGAAAAGCGACGATTCGCGGATGATGCGTGTCTACTTAACGAAGTTAATAAATGTTAACGCGCGCAACACTGCTGAATGGGCCTGAACGCTCTTTTATGCCGGTCGCGGCTTTGTGCGGGGTGTCGTTTTGTCGCGCTGCCTCGCATTCAGCGCGGTAACAAGCCATAAGCAGCCGGCTAAACTGGTCCTATTGAGATACTTGAAAAGTAATCTAGCAGGGATTGTCCCTGTTGCTCCGCTTGCTATTTGTGAGCCGCGCTTTCAACGGCCTGTCTACGCGTCACGGCTTCCTCGGCCGCGTGTCCCGCTCGCCTCGTGGGAACGCCGCGCGACTATTCTGTCATAGATCTTTTTTATCGTTCGCGCAGAAGGATGGGATACGTAGATAAGTGTATGAAATTGGCCAGCCTCTCAGGGCGGGAGTTGAACACTGGGTCGCGATGGAGGGATAAAAGAAATCTCTTTCAATGAATAAATAAGGCTTTTGTGGTAGCAAAGGAAGGAGGACCTGGTTTAGTCGCAGCATTGGATATTTAGCATGACCTAGTCACTATTAACATCGCGTTAATTAGTAACGGCTGAGCGGCAGAGAATGGGTCATCGTGCGAGGATAATAATTTCTCCGCCGGTGAAGTTACTTCTTGGAGTCGCGCAACTTTAGTTCGATCGTCCCAGTTTCGAGAATAATTGTGAGACTCGGAGTTAGTGGGTCGCAGTGCACGTGTACGAGCAATGTGTCCTATTACAGCTTGTAATTCAGAGAAAAAAGTGAAGGCGCGTGACATTGTCCGGGTGCATTAAAGGACGGAGAAAGAGTCGCATGAATTGGAGTGCAAGCTACCTAGGTAGGAGACTGCGGAACCGGCCGACCAACTGATAAAGCGAAACATACATATGTAGCGTAACGAAAAGGTAAATACGAGCCCCTTGCGGAAAGTTCGATTGCTATGATTACGATGCCTCGCTGGAGTACGCGCGTAACCATGAATAATGCAGAAGACAAAGACGGCTTGATGCATGATCGATCAAGTAGCATGCTAAACGGAATGCGAACGAGGAGCAGGCAGGAAGTGTAACAATGGCGGACCGTCGACACGCGCTGCGAGGCTCCGATTCGACGTGCATTCTGATTTACCATACAATCCACTCTATTTAGTCGAACCTCTTGAGTGCAACCTTTTCGCAACACGCGTCTCCACTGTTACGATTGATTACTTCACGTGTAACAACACTCTCTCACGAGCTTTCACCCTTTCGCTGCGTATTTAAATTTTCGGATGATTCTTGGAGAGTGTCAATTTTAGACGAATAAAAATGTTTTTAATTTCCAACTGTTTCGGAGAATATTGCCGAGGATCCCAGTGCAAGAGAATGTGTTTTTTTAAATTGACATCAACACTACTCACCATCAAAGGGAAAAAATACTTTCTACGCTATTTCAGGGACAATCGTGAACAAAGGTAAACTCACGCAAAAAATTGCCCAAAGAATTCATTGTCACGATAAATCGAATTAGAACCGATCACTATAATCTAGCTAACTCTCTCGCTCGCGTTTGTATCATAAACAACTCAAAATGTAAATGCAATCAGGAAAGTGAAGATATAAATCATGTAGTTTAGCAATGCAAACTCTACGACCCTCAAAGAACCAAATTAATTAAAAACCTGGAAAAAATGAAGCTGCATTAAAGCGTGGCTGTATGTCTCCACCTTCCTAAAAGAATGTAGCTTGGGTATGTAAACTATGCTAGAGACATGTAGCTATAGAAGTTAGAAAACTAGGTAAGCATGATAAGGTAAGCAATGTAATCCAAACACTTACATATCTACACATACACATATAAATACACTCATGTACGAAATAAAGCTTCATTAGGTTTCAAGAATAAAGAAAAAATTGGTCACGAATACACCAAAGAAAACTGTCTCATATTATATGTCCCTCTGTCACCAAGCTTTCCCAATTTCCAAGCAGATGTATCATAGTCCCAAAGACAGACTTACGAATCACGCAGAGGAAGTTCACTGAATCGAGGGCGTGTGTGATAGCAGCCGTGGAACATTCACTCTTCTTGGTAACGTCGTCTTGGCGTTTCTCGGCTGAGCGAACTGCGGGTTCTAGCCGCAGATACGTTTAACGCGTCCCCTAATGGCTCGTTACTATCAATACCACCGCAATCCGTATCGGAGACCAACTTGCCTGCCGCGTTTCCCTCATTGTGCCATCGGTAATGCGCCCCCTCGCTCCCGCCTGCCGGCGTTGCTCGCTCAAACGAGGCCTCAACCTCTGCGGCTCGATAAGGATGACGGTTGCACCGGAGACAGAATCGAGAGCCTAATAGCGCCTGCGAACAATGGACGCGCGTCGTCATCAGCGCGACTATTGCGGAAAGTAAATTGCTGCGGCGAGCAGCGTCTTTGTCGATCGAGGGACCCGCTTTCACCCCCGCCACGGCGATCAATTAGACGGTTTACCGCCGCGAATTTTGGATACCGTTCCGGGAGGAAAATGTTGCGCAACGAGCGCCCCTCGTTACCGCAACCCCTGCTAAGGACCTGCTTGGATCGTTCTGGAGGGATGCTTCGTACGGAGGTAGACGCGCATAACTTGTTTGGCTCGAATCGTGAGGGATCTAGGTCTGGGATATTTAAGTCGCTTGGGGTTGTAGATATACCGAGGAAAAGTCGTCAGCTCATAGTGGTAATTTGTAGATACAACGGTGTAACATATATAATAATAATTCTTTATTGCACAGTAGACATTACGAAAGAAAAGATATAAGAAGACAAGAAGAAGAAAAATAGTTAGAAATTATGTGGCACATGTAAAAGTAGAAGAGTGCAACTACTTAAAAGCTACTTAAAACTATTTAAAACTAACACTAATAGTGTATACAGAAATCGCGAGTAAGGACTAAAGTCATATGTGTGACGTTGATAAATAACAAGAGTAGGAGTTAATAGTTAATTGCTGTTGTTGATTAGCAAAAAATAATGCCACTACCAGGAATATGAGAGGGCGATTAGAGAGCGAATTTCAGATGGAATGGAGTTGTAGAAAAAAGTGGAACAGTAGGAAAAGAAGCCGTAAAATTTAGTGGGGTGACAGGAAGGAGCGGAAAGGTCATAGTCATGTCGAGTGGAGATGTATTCATCTGTTCGACGCTCGCGATTTGTGATAAGTAATTCAAGTCAAATTCAATTACTCGCGTCTTGACGGATATCAAAGACGATTTATCTCCTTTGAGAGACTGGTCCCCCAGTGCGAGGGGCATTAAGAAGATGAAGACCGGTGGGCTATTATGACTGGAAACGAAGCCGCGTAGTTGCGAGTTAAACAGACCCCGCGCCCTCTCGATCGCTAGGGTGGAAGCACACCCCCATCGGTGGCGGCAATAATAATCGTCGCGTGTCGAAAGGGGTGAGCCGCGTGCTGGGCCGTCGTTTCGACGACCAGGCCGCCGTTATTAATAGAGGACGAAACAATTTCGTAACGTGGCCCGGCTTATTATAATCCCGCCTTTATACACTGTACGTGGATCTTCTCGCTCCGCTGCGAACCCTTTCCCCCACGACCATCCACGCCGCTCCTCCCTCTCGCGCGCCACCCTCCTGCCTACCCCCGTGACACCCAGGATTACCGTGCGATCTGTCGAGGTCACCGAATTATTTTACCCCCCTGCGCCGTTTTTCGGCTCAACGAGCCAACGGGAATGCTCATTTCGCGTGGCACGGTGAGCATGCTTCTTCGGGACAACGGGGCGCGTTTGTCAGACAGCTGGGAGCATCCAGCTTCCTATTTCGATTGACGTCCGCTGACGAACGCTGGGTTGCATGTATGTTAACGAAATCCAAGGAAATATGGCGGTGGGAAAGAAACTTGGTGAAGGTGGAAATTGTGGAAATAGTGGAAATAATGAAAATAATGAAAATAGTGCAAATAGTGCAAATAGTGCAAATAGTGCAAATAGCGAAAATAGTGGAAACAATGGAAATAGTGCAAATAGTAAAAATAGTGAAAATAGCGGAAATAGTGGAATAGAAATGCTATCTCGGAAACTAATGTGCAACGCAGAGAGCACTTTGTGATTAGACCCCGTAATTTCGTGACACGTTGGAATTCGCTGCTCGTTTCTCCGATCTTTGAATGATATGACTAGCGTTAAAACGAATTAACCGCCCCACCGAGAAATATGTATTTCGCGGCGGATACAAACGAGTCCAGCTGTCGAACAGTTAATTAAATTATTTAATTATTAACCATCCATTATTGCGCCCCGAATGAAATTGCCAGCATTTGAAAACGGGCGGAATAAGTGATTGGTGCTGTATAATTAATGATTCAATTAAACGAAGGATTATAGCGCGTCGTCTATAGATCGCTTTAGTTCCGCCAGCGCGTAGATACCTACGCGGCTGGTTGTGCTCTCGAACACCGTCGAGGTATCTCCGTCAATTTTCTCGTTTCTGGAAATGTGCTCTAAACGAACGTTTTGACGCGCACCGTAATTACCATATTCCGCGTTAGAACGTGACGCGTAACGTATTACGGAATAATATGGGCTGTCGCGACGGATGCAACACCCACGCCCGTCACGCTTGACAATAACGCTTATATGTATGGAGCATCACGCAGGGAATTAAATATACGCAGCCCGGTAGAAGAGTTCTGCCATAGGCACACTGTCGTACGTTAAGGGGCCACCCTGACACGCTCAAAACGGTACCAAAGTAGAGGAATTTTTTTACGATACTATGAGGTTGCAAATTATTTCGTACTTCTTATGTTTAGGGCATGTATTAATGAATTATATTATACAAATATTATACAGAAATATTAAAAAATGACCGAGTTATGTATTGTCCCTCGAAATCCCTTTTTTCAAATTGGCACGCAGTATAACTGAAAGAATATTTAATCAATCGACTTCCTCCAGTGCATAGATATAGAAAATTAAACTCTCCTCTAGATGACCCTATATGTTTAACTATATTAAATTATATACTATCTATTACACAGTGAAAACGGAAGTTTTTCGTAAATATCGCTATCTTCTTAGTTTCAAGACTCATCACTTTTTTAATAAAGCACTTTTTATTGTTCTGATAGGTACATCCATAGCGTAATCTTATTTGAAAAACAAAATTTTCGTGTTAAATTTATACCTTCGACGCCCTGATCACTGGGAACTGTTTCCATGAATCGACATATATGTATATTGCCTGCTTTTTATTATAGATAATATCTTTATAATTTTTTTAAATATGTACTGAGTCATCTTGAAAGTTTCAACAAGTTAGAATAAATAAGTTGTGTGAAAAAATTTTCCAAAAATCATGCTTCACTTTAGTCATCTGTACGAAGTTAACCCCCTTAACAAAACTGTGCACGATCACGGTATCATATACGACTATAAATCAAACTGGACTTCACTAACAAAATTTGAATGGGGTACCGTCGAGATTGGAGCATCCTGTCGCGGCCCGGTGACTGGCGAAACGCGGCTATACAGAGTGAATCACACGCGTAATCGTATTATTAGAACGTGCACGCTGTTGGTCATCAAAGGCCGGAGATAAAGTCGCTCGAAGAGCGAAAGAAGACCAACTGGCTGAAAATTCATTAAAAATGGCCGCGCCGAAGGTACGGCAATTTCGTCATCGCTCGAACCGTCAAAGGCGCTTAGATTTCCGCGATACTCGTCGCTTATCCAGATCCGCTCGAAAGGGTGGGGACGTATCGGCCGGCAATCCATTAGCGTAGATCCCGCGCGTGACCACGGACGAGATCGTGTGGTTGCACCAGGAATCATGGCTTGATCCAGAATCCTGAACGTTCTGGTTTCTGGCGCGGCCAGTCATGGCCCCCCTCGCCACCGGTTCTCTGTTCAAATATTTAAGGCGCGGAAATACGATACGTATCGCAAAAATCGAGCCCCGGTCGGGGCCACGTTAAACGCGGACATTCCACCACACGTTTGGTACTATTCCGCCCGAGCGCGGTATCGACCCCGATAATGTGCTCCAACGGTTTAAATTTCCCTGGCAAAAATATGAATCTATATCAAATATGCGCCAAATATCGATGGGCGCCGTTTCGGGGTGTGAAGGTGTATGCGTTGATTCGTACTACTTAACTAAGTAGTGCGAGCGCTGAGAAGTATCACTGGCTAGTCGAGTATTTTCATTCGTATTTGCTTGCAATTGTTTCCTTTCTCCATTTGCCAGTAGTAAACAGGTTACTTTAGAGTGCAACATGTGTTTATCGACCCCAAGTGATTGAAAACTTGATTTAATCTTATCAGAGTCGAGTTGTGCGGATAGAAATGGTCAATAAAAGTCATGAGGTGATTATAACAATTTATTTACAGAATAAACTCCAGTTCTCTTTCATCCCCTTCATCCACGCCACTGGTACTTCCTCGCCCTCTGAATTTTTTGTAGCACGCCCACTGATTCATTATAGGGTAGATATCCCAATTACTGCCAGCGTCCCTATTACTATCACTTTATTTAATTTGCTCAAAAAAACGTGGTGTACCTATAAAGAATAGTGTTAAAAAAAATTATTGTTAAATTGAGACTGTTCTTATTATTATTATTATTATTATTATTATTATTATTGTACACTATTCTTTATACGTTACTCTTCTATTAAGTAAAATAAATAAAATTGGGAGATCTACGTACCCTACTTAAACCAATAATCGCTTTTTATTTCTCTGCACCTACCATGATGCGCAGACCTAACCCAGAAATCCTCGAGACGTCTGACTTGGACCTTTACGAAAATGACGAGGCGTCCCGTGCCCGCCAGAAAATTCCCGCCCTCGTTACGCCCCCCTGGAAAATTGATCGGCTCGAAAATGAGCGAGCAGCCCCCAGATAGCATTCATCGCCCGTCACAGTGCCGCCGGGGAGACGCGGACAGGCAAGTTTCACTGACCCCCCGCTGGAATTTTCCTAGACAGACCCAAAAGCCATCAAGCTCGAATGCCTGGCTGGCGGTGGTGCCGCAAGAGCCTCCCACTGACGGGCTTCCATGGATTTGCCGGGGAATGTTTACCCAGTAGACCGAAGTCGAAGGGAGATGAAGGATTAGGGACGGCTAGCAAGGTGTCGGTCGGTTAACCCGAGAAGTCGGTGTGAAACTCGAGGTCGGCGCCAGGGAAGACGAGCCAGCTCGAGTCGGCAGGTGCGAGGGCTCACCAATACTAAATTACGCGATATTATGATAACGGGGAAGTTCGCCTGTCTTCGAGTCGAGATGACGGAGCATCCGAGCGCTTTGATGTAATTAACGAGAGGGACGTTGATAAGGCTTCCCTTCGAGGATGCGGCAGCCGGGACTCTCTCGTTCGACCAGTGCGAATTAACTGATTCTCATGGCGACGCGCGTACCGTTTCTTTCCACCGAATCGGGTCAAGCGGAGTCCCCTCTGCACGGGCACGAATAATCGTAATAATCAGACGCGGTAATTCCCGGCGAAGCACTGCGCCGCCAACACCGCGATTCTCTTATTGCATTCTGGAGGATTGAATTCGGAATGTTAGTTAACTAAGTTTACCCAGTATACCAAAGGCATTGGGGTGGCGGGACGAGGAAGGGAGGGATGGGCGAAGTTCGAGTGACGGTCGACTGACCTCGAGAAATCAACGTGAAACTCCAACTTGGAATCGAGCAGATGTTCCGCTAGATATGGTCGAATTTCGGTGCCGGAGATTTTCATTAAAGTGCATTAAAGAGCTGAGCGTCTCTATTAATAGCGATTAGTTGCGGAGGACGGAAGGTCAAATACCTGAGCGTCTTGGAGCATCCTAACTATTTGCTCGCCAAGGGTATAATAAGCTGAGTATGACGTCACTGAAAATGGGTAAAAGTAGCTACCTAATATGAAGAATCGCTAATAACAGAACACCCATGCGCATTTCAAGCAGTCTCTCAGGGTCTGATTAACGAGTAAGGTAGAGGGAGTAATTGTTACGAGTGGAAATAATTGTTACCCGACGCACGGCAGTGTCTTCGTGTTCGCGTAATTCCCCGCTTTGTGCACGCGAACGGCTACGAATTCGCAGACGCCGCGCCGGCCGTGACCCGGCACTCAAGATCTAACTACCGTCTCGTCGGGTGCATTCGAGTGTGCGACACTGAATCGCATTCAGATATAATTACCGATGCTTCAGCAGGCGTCGTGCGCCATTAGTTACAGATGCCGGGCGCGAGCAATAAATCACCATGATAAACACGCCACTGATTCATCATATTTATTCGCCGCTGCCGGAGGTATTAACGTTAATTTACGCCCACCGATGATAATCTCCTTAAGCCGGCTCGCCCGCCTGATTAAAACTCGCGCTTTCCAAAGGACGAACACCCTTCTCCATCGATATCCTCAGGGCGCAAGCAGAGCAACTGCCCAGAGCGGTAAATTTTGGGGCGGTACAATTGGTTAATCGATGATTTATGAATATTATATTTTTTTATAAAACAGGAGGCTTATGTTACTTAACGAGTACATACTTGCAAAAAATGTCACTCACTGTCAAAGTTATATTTTAAGATAATGATTTATGATCTGTTCGATGGATCTCTTTCCTCGTTTAAAGCCAGCGTGTATCAGCTGTTAACAGGACTTAAGTCATTATTACTATGTTATATCTGATTCTGTTACTTTTGCTTTGTGGTAACGGTGTTTCTCTACTCTGCGCCTTTTTCACCTTCTTCTGTCACATGTAAAGTGGATCTTACCCGGTCATGAGAAAATAAATAAATTTATAATTAAATATAAAGTGCGACAAAAGTCATTTTTGCCCAGAGCGGTTATCCTTCGTCTACTACTACAACGGCAGCTCTAATTAACCAAACCTTGAAACAATCTACTGAAAGAGACCTGCACGAAGAAACGTGGAAAGGGCTACGAAGAATTAAGCTGCTCATCGAAAGTGTGGTTTACGAGTTGCCCGAGAAAACCTGCGCTTCTCTATCCCCCCAGAACTTAGAGATCGCTTTAGCACCAAACTCACCGATACACCCCGGATCAGACTCATTGGAAGGGGTGTCGGTAGGTTGGACCCGAGAAATCGGTACGAGGCTATGGTCGGCTTAAGGGTGTTTCGCCGGGTACAGGTGCGGATTCTGGCTGGCCAGGGGGGTGCACACGCTCACACCAACGCCCACAACAACCCCCTTCTTCTGCCAGCAGCCACGCAGCCTATTCCACGGTCCACGGTGAATCCCACGGGATAAAACCACCTCGCAGCCCGTGCCGACTCCCTTATACGTGGCCACCGGATCCTCCTTCGCCCGGACCGTCCTCCTCGTTCCGCTCAACCGCTGCCGGCACGGCCTTCAACCCCTTTTCAACCACCTCCATCCACCACTTCGGCCAGACACCCCTGGATCCACGAACAAACGCCCCTGGGCCCGGGCTTCCTGCATATTTTATTTACTCCCCGATGCCGCGTCTTCCCCGAGCCTTCCTTTCGCCCCCGGCACCTCCACCTCCCCCGTTCGCCTTTTTCCCGTGTCCCTCCAGTTTCCTTTAGCGGCTGTGGCTCATCATCGATGCTCCTTACTTCTCTTCAGTCTCCGCTCTCCTTAACGCACCTCTCCTCCGATTCGATCCTTCTCCGGCGATTGTTTTTACCGTCGACTCATTATCGATGCGTTTCGCTAGCCACCCCTTCACCCGGACCCTCTACTCCACTTGGAATCCCGGCGTTTTATCCCCAAGGTTTAGCGGATCACGAGGTGGCTTTGTTTTACGGTCCGGGGGGAAATTTATTACTCGTTCCCTTTTGGACGCGCGATTTTTTCGCCCGCTCTCTTCCCTCTTCCCACCCTTTCCTCCACCCCTCCGCGGCCGTCTCTCGGGGCATCGATGGGCCTCGGCTCCTTATCGATTCTCCTTCCGCGTCCGACTTCCACCCGCACACCACCCTGCCGCCTCTTTTTACCCTTAATCGCTCGAATTTATCTTGGTTAGACCGTCTCTGGAAGCCGGTCTACGGCTCCTTCCACCCCGGCCCGCGTCGACACAGCCACGCAGGTGTGCACACATATACATAAGCGTCCACGGCGGTGCGCGCGAGCTCGAGGAAAGGGTGGATGTGCCGCGGCAAGCAACCCTGTAACGATCCAACCCCTACGCCCCGCGCCGCCCTGGCGCGCTCGTCAATTTTCCCGTGACTTTTGGCGAACCGATGCGAGGGTGTTCTTCTTTTGCGACTGTAACGCGCGTTGATTCGTTTAATTATTCGACCCCCACTTCCTAAATTTCCGCGAAGGCTGACCATGAGGTGTTACGGCTAACGGGCTAAAGATGTATCGGACCTATCTTCAAAATGGTACCAGGTAGATGAAAATTTGTGAGATTGTTCTTTTTAATCTTCCTGATGTGCTCCGAAAATTTTAAACGAATTCACTAAACGGTTGCTAAATCGTAAAGATTTTAATTTTCACTGATTTTACACGTACTCTTATGGAAAGAGATCTTGATCTTGACAGATAAAACAGCTGAAAAAATGTTGAAGAAACGGTACCAATGTTTTCAATTTTTTTTGTATATGTAGTATATGGATAGATGAAAATACACCGTTTTAAAGAAAAATTTTTCACTACACCGTTTTAAAGAAATAAATCATAACATAAGGAAATTGTGAATTCAGGGCAATTTCACTGCCAAAAGTTTAGCAAATAATGTTGGGAAAAGCATTTGTAAAGTGAAAAATACCTTTCTAGCAGTAAAAATAAGACTCCTAGATTTTCTCTAGATTTGCTATGCGTAACACGTAGATATTCCAGTATTTCAAATTTCATATACTTTTGTCTAATATTGTACGTCCGATACATCCTCAAGAAACCGATCAGGGTTAATCCTTCAGCGCCGGCACCTAGATCCCGTTGAAGGAAAAATATCCCGTTCCTTTTTATCGTTAAAAATTGTCTGAATTTTTCTATGCTTATATAAAAAATTTTCAAAAAATGTTTAACGAATCATACCTTGCACCCATTATATAAAAAAGTTTCAAGGAACACGCTCTGGCGACAGCCGCGCAGCCACCGCACAATCCCTCGCCAAGCGGTGCCCCGCTCGAGGGCCAATATCCTAAAAGCCAGTCGATGTCGCTACATTACGGTCAATATTTGTCCGAAAACTTACGCTCGGTGCCCAATCCCCGGCATCAAAGCAATTGCGAAGCCACCAAGACCTCCGTGTCCCTCGGAAGCCTAATTCCCAGCGCGACGGCGGAAAAACCATCCGGAACACGTACGCTAGTGCCGGGATCCCTACTAATATTCACCACGGGCCGATCCATCAACCGATCGCCAGTTGTATTTCAGAATTACACGGCTCCAGCGGCAGAAATAATTCAAGCGGCTCCCGCTGCCGTTCGTTAACTATTTACCCGCGGCAGAAGTATATAATGAAATATTCAGGGGATGGGGCTGGGGCGCAACATAAATTCCCCGAGATCGTACATCATCTTTCGTCGAACCGGTGTAACTTCGTTACGCCCGCGCGGCGGAGGATGCCGACGAACCACTGGGTAGGTGGATAGGCAAACTGAAACCAGATTACGCGAGCGAGCTCCCTTCGCGGACGTCGCGGACTTCTTCGTTAATTTTGCATCGCGCCGGACCGTGCGCGCCCATGGTCCGGGGGTGGCACCCGTGCCACGGAAATGCGACACGGTGTGCGTTGTACCGGACCTAATCCGCGACGGGGACGGCCGGCGATTTCGTAGGGAATTAATCGATCGGGAGGGGCAGGCAAATTCGAACGCGCAGGTATTAAAGGATTTCCCCATGGTTCCTGATAATTCGATTGTACGCCCGCGTATATACAACGGCTAACTCGCGCCAGTTCCAGCGAACAGCCGAACAAAATGAATCAAATCCACGGTAAACTCCTGGTCACATCGGCAGGAAAAATCCACGATCGACGCGCTGCTGGGGCAGTGGCTCGCTTCAAGGCTTCCTTGTGTAGGAGCTCGGGTACCTATGTCGTTTGTCGTATTTCTACTGAGTGGAGAACGAATTCATAATGTGAGTGCGAGAAAAGAGGAATGGTAAAATTTGGGCAAATTTCGAGCTGGCTGGCAACGAAAGCTTTTCACAGGATATGTTTCTTTGAAATGCATAGTTATGTATCCTGGAGGCGATGGGAAAATTAGGAGCGCCACTTATGGGCCTCACTCACCTACAATTTATTACCTATTATTATTTATTTGTATGTTTAACATATACGGGTAAGACCCATTTCTTAACAGAATTGGTAATAAACAATACCTAGCAGAGACGGACATTACACAGCAAAGAAAGAGAAAAACAAACGAAATATGTAGAGTACATACAATGATTGTGAAAGCCGAGAAATGCGCATAACTATCAAGACATAACCGTATGTGCCATTATATATGTGGCACTCTTCTTTCACGTCTGTCCAAAATACCCAACATTCCTCTGCATTCTCTACAATAACGCGATTGGTCAAGAAGCTCCGTTTCTATAAACTCGGATGTTCGATTTGCGTTGAGGACAGTTTGGACGGTTGACTTCTAATACTTCAACGTTCTTCTGAGTACCTGTACGTGATGCGTTCTCGAGCGTTCATCTCGTCGAGAATCACGTCAAGGCAGGCTTGGAGGAAAGGCTTTCTCGCCGAGTGAGTATTCCGCGTATCGATCGATAATCGGCAGGCTTCGACGGCCACAAAAGAAGCTCAATTTGTAAAGCAGAGTATCAGGGGCCAGCGTGGCGTCAGAGGCTGTCGAAAATCGGCGATCCTTTATCCGCTTTGCGCTTTCGGCATCGGGCGTGCCCGAAAGACGGTAATTGCTTTCTCCCGGGGGTCGGAAGGAAAATATTGTCGCTGTCGAGGCCAAAGCGCGGTTGATGGCATAAATTTAGCATAAAAAAAAGGAAAATAGACGGTAATCGCCTTATCTTGCGGGGATTCCGTGGCGCCCCGGCGACCCCGGTCACCGTACCCTAGCGTCAGCACCAGATTCACCAAGATTTTCCGCTAGGTGGTTGCACCGCTTGCGCGACGAGTCGCGTTGTTTACGTAGCCAAATATATGATAATGCATAGTAACGCGACGAATGAATATGTAACGCCGCGGCGGCGGCACTTTAAATGATTGTGTGAACACGCTGGCTAATAGGGATCGGGCAAACAAGGGGGAATGGATCGTGAAATGGCGCCCCGGGTTGAAAACTTGGGTTCTTTCAGGGGTAGGTCCTCCTTATTTTTGCTTTACTCTAATGGTACTCCTTGCTCCTAATACAAGATTTCCCACTAATCCCCCATTTCACAAATCCCTGTATAATCGTCCATATTTTTCCACCCACCTGTGTAACACCTACACCTTAAGCTGCAGAGTTGCTGAGCAACTTCGCGGACGAATGGATAAATTTAAAACTGAATCTTGAGAAAACTTGTTAAGCCTCCACGGTACAATCGAAGCTTTCTTCCACTTGTTAATCGATCGGCAGATTTAGTGGAACGTGAGCGGACATTGCTCCAGAATGGTGTCCAAGAGGCAGCTATATAGTAGGTTCGTTAATCTTATTGGGATTCGAAAGTTTGCGTAACTCCGCGAAGACCTTCCCGATAATTTAATGGAATCCAGAGAAGTGTGCGTAATGCTCGCGTGACGACCGCGGATTAAACAATCGCCCGCCAAGTAAAACCGAGCCTCGAAAGTGGGAGGATGAAGTAGGAGGGAGCGAGCTTCCCCCAGGTACCGCGTGGCGGCTGGAAAAAATGGTGTTTGCACGGTTTGCCGCTGGAGAAAAGAGGCAAGCTGCGGAGAACAAGGCGGAAGGTACTCGGCTAATAGGCTTAAGTTATTAAAAGGGAGTCATTAAGTGCGAGTATCGCGAAACGTTGCCTCCTTCTCCGTTCAACGATCCCGTGTTGCCCTCTTTACCGCGATGAATACACGGCTTTCGAGATCGGCAAAAGCCAGGCTGCGGCGCGGGCGCTCTCTCCGGCAGTCCCCTTTGGACCCGCTTCTTTAAAGCTCCCCGCGATTTTAGTCGCCGCGGTTTACAGACGCCAGTCAAGTAACGCCGATGTTGTGTTTCTAACAATGCGCTCTGCAACGCGGCGCGCAAAGTGACCCGCAGCAATGACGAATTAATTATGCAGCACGCGTGGCTCCGTATAATTAACAGGCTCATGGCGTATACTTTATTATCGCGGGTTTACAATGCTTCCACGTAGTGATATCAAATAAATGTTATTGTAACACACGATTCGAGGCTCGGTGTTGACGTAAGTTTTACATTTTGCGGGAAATACACTTTGTTGTTAAAAATACAATACCTTCTGCGACTAATCGTAGTATTAAACGTTCTCTATCAGGTTGCGATCGCTGGTATATTCTGACATACCTCCAGTATTCGATTATCAGACTTCGAATAATCTAAGTATTCGAATATTCGATCGTCAGAGAATTCGAATTTGAGATTCGAATATTTGAATATTGGAGAATTCGAATATTTGAATATTGGAGAATTCGAATATTTGAATATTGGAGAATTCGAATACTTGAATATCAGAAAATTCAAATTTGAGATTCGAATATTTGAATATCAAAGAATTCGAATTTGAGATTGGAAAATTTAAATATCAGAGAATTCGAAATTGAGATTCGAATATTCGAATATTCCAAGAATAAATTTAGAGAAATGACGTTATGGTAACGGGGAAAGAAATAAAAATATTATAGTTCCTTAAAATCGTGTACGGGATTTTAGCTTCCTACAAAAAAGTCTGCTCCTGTTTATTCGAATATTCGAATAATTACAGCTCTAACACTCACCCTCCGCGATCCAGGGTAAGGGGCATAATGTCTTCTTCCTGAACAACTGTACTTTCCCATCGTCCACTTATCCAACTTTCTTTCCGCCGCTATACATCCACGGAGCGCAGAAGAAGAAGATTTTCTTGGAAACATTGCGAGCAATCGTTCTGACTGACAGCGAAATCGTCCAGGCGGAGCGTGCCAGGGAGAATCGTGAATAACGGTATCTTCGATAACGGCTGGGAGTTAATGTCGCTCAGCAAACAGGCGATAACACAGCAATAAAACGCAGCTATCGTTATCCCCGCGACAGTGTAGCAACGACCTGGGTCAAGGAAAGTTCCGTGACGCGTGGCAACGATATTCCCTAATCTCCTCGACGCTTTTATTTACCATTTCCAGCTAGTCGGGGCAACGAGCTCGCGGCAGCGACCGATCCTATGATTTACTCGCTTGCCTGCACGCTTGTAAGTGCCCAGAAGCGCAATAAATAACGGAAAGAAACGCGACGGACAATAGGAAAATAGCGAAATCGATAGCGCTAGCTTTTCCATCGCGGCGCGATAAATCATTAGCCAGCGACAGAAGCCACGTTAGGCGAGTGCCAAGGAACCGCGTCGATAAATCTCGTTTTCGATAATTGCAACGAAAGCACCGCGGTGTTAATAAATCATCCCTTTCCCCCGTCGAAATAGAAACTGGGCTAGCGCGACGCCAAGTTAGGGTGAAATTACAGACTGTCCCGGACCTTACGGGCTCTTCTGGGACGAGTCCTTCTCCGGTCATTTCGAATAATAAAAGTTCCAGCTGGGAAATATCGCAAGGAGAACGAACACCTTCTGCAGCGATAAACGCCACAGCGATTAGCGCCGATCGACATTTCCTAATAGCCCCGAGACACGACGATCTCGATTCTCCCCCGTTTCACCAGCCCGAACATCGATTTGGCAGCCACTATCGACCACGTCCACCGCATCGACCGCACGGATTTGCGAACGAAAGTTTCCTCCGCCCGATCTTCGCGAGAGCTAATTTCGAGGGGGACACAGATTATCGATCAGCGAGGGGGATTGAAACGTGACAGGATCGCGAAAGAGCTCGCCCAAGGTGCTCCGCAGATCCCGATTTCACGCTCGAGGAAGTTTCACGGTTCGCGCGTCTCGGGGCGATTCGCATGTCAACCGCGCGTTCTTCTCGCGCTACGCTTGCCGTCGTGAAATATGCATCGCGGGGATAAGTCGCGAGTGTGCCCGAGGCTGAGGCTATCGGAGGTTTCGCGAAACGCGTGATCGCGGTAAATCCGCTTTCGCTGGGGGAAGCACGCACCGTCGCAGCGTGGCGCGAATTAATTAAAATTAATCATTCGGATAGGATTGATATCAGGAGCAAGTAGCAGTTTGAGCTGCAAGTATTCGCCACTTGCGATCACTTCTCTTCGCAACTAGCCTTTCTGTAGACCTGACTGTGTACGCAAGTCGAGGGCGAGTTGATCCAGTAAAAGTTGATCGCATCGATAAAAGGATGCCTCCCAATTCTATACGAAAGCAAAGCGTGTGAAAGGAATCATAGGCGATCTCTAGGTCACTCGAGTCAACCCGTAAATCACCTCGCCCACTGTCGGACAATCGAATCGAAGCACAAGTGACATTCTAGGGAATCACGAGCGCGACGGACCGCGCGAAAGAAAAAAACGTTCAGCCCCCTCGGGAATCCTCGAGTACGATTCCTGGAAGTTCGACGGAGAGCCGCGGGGAAAATTAAAAATCGACGTCCCGGTCTAGGAGGCACCTCTGGAAAGGGTTGAAAGAGGCTGACGAATACGTGTACCAGGGCTGAGAAGGTATGCGCGGAGGGTGAAAAGGCGGGATACGATATGAGTGGAATGCTTTACGACCCCATTTTTCAGAAGATCACCTCCTGCGCCTCCATCCTGGCCCCCTTGCCCACCTCGCGCTTATTTCCTTCGTTTCTTCCCTTCTTCCTCCTGTCCCCTACCCCCGTCCTACTTCGCCCCAGCCCTGTTCCTTGTGGATTCACCCAGCACGTCCATCCTCCCGTGTATTTGCATACTGCTGGATCGCTCGCTTGATTTCACACAGGCTCTTCGATCTTCGAACTGAAATTTAAAGGCGCGCGGTACCCACCTCCTCCGCGCGGGCTTAAAAGCATCATATTTTACGTCCCGTCCCCGTTCCACCTCCGTTTGTTCGCGAAGAGGTCAACCAAACAACCTCCGAGGTCCGCTGGAGTCTGCTCGCCAACCACCCCTACCTTCTAGCTGCGCCACTAACTGGCTTCCTCTCAACCCTAGCTTTCCTATTAATACGAGGAGCTGGATCAGCATGAGTTACTCGTAGAAATCGGACACAGTCCTCGCGATGGGTCTAAACAGAGTGAAAGCCCCAGCTCCTTCACCCCGACGAGAGGTTGACCGCTTCGAAAAATTTCCTCCACTCGTTTCAAACTACCCCTTCCATCCCCATCCGGTCTTCTCCTTATATTCCAGCAGTCGAGGTCACTTCGAGGTCCCTTATTTTCGTATTTCAATTCCAAGTGTGGTGCATTGACCGCGGCTATTTTGAATAGCTACCACCCCGTGTACCGTCGGCGACGGGAGTAAAATTTTCCTATGGAAGCTAGCAGACCACCGCGAGGACGAAATCGCTCGGCCTATTTTCAATCAAACCTGGCCGTCCACTCCGCTGGATAATTTATTTAATCCTTGAACCTACCGCGGAGCCCTGTCCCCCGCGAGCTTTCCTCTTATTTATCGTCCCAGAAATTTCGAGGAGATCGATTATGCCTGAATCGAGTACATACACCGAAATACGGTTCCGAAGTCGACGAACCTCGCCATCCCCCCAGCTGTTATTCACGATTCACGCGGCTGGAGGGGTGAAGAGGGCGGGTGAATTCAAGAATGGTAAAAAGGTAAAATTCACCGGGTCCCCCTGTAATGTACGGAAGGGGGGAGCCTTTTCTCGATCGACGTCCATCAGCGAAAACCGTTTGAAAGGCTGAAAGCACCAGAAACGAGGCGAAAGGGTGGAAAGTGGCTGACTTTTTGGGCCGGGCCCTTAGAGAGGACGGCCGAGGTATAAGAAATAATAAACGAGACCATTAAGTCCGTGAATTTTCCTCGTGCACGAGGGTGGAAGAAAACGAGGCGAAAGAACAAAAGCCCCTGAGCTTGCAGTCTTTACATCCCACGGTCTTTATATTTTCATACTGCCCCTCTCCTTTTCCTCCCCTCTCTGTCTTCGCCACCCTAGCCTCTCTGTCCCTCCCTCGCTGGGTGGGAAGTGGGGACAGAGGCAGAGCGGACGAGTCGGTGGCTGTGCGTTCCATGGACGTTCGCGACTTCCACGCCGGACTTCGTAAATTCGTAAAAATATTCCGCCGTGTAATCTGCGCACGGTTTGTTTGCGGACCGTGGGCGGGGAATCGAGAGGACGCGAATTGAAATCAAATGCCCGGCTCGAACGAGCCGACCTGACCCTCCGCATTCCTTGGACCCTTCCATCCAGATTACAATGTCAATGGAACCGTCGAAACGGTGTTTTCACAGGGAATAAAGAGATTCCTTTCCGTATCAAGCGGCGATCAAACGACCCGCCGAGGAGCGTATCGGTCCGGCCGGCGAGTAAACAATGTAAATTTCTAAAGACCCCCTGGCATCGATGCATCGACATTCTGCAGAGCCGAGCTCCGCTCGAAACAATTAAGGGATCGATCGGACAGACGGCTGGGCGAGTATAGCTAAAGAACGAGATATTGTTGGACCGGCAGGCTTCGCGGGAAACAGACCCCTTCTACTAAGAATAACTAATACCGTACAACTGCTGGACTTATAAACATAACTGCCCTTCCGATATAACTCTTCAAACTAGCCTCCAAGGCTTACAAACTCTATGGAACTGCTTACCCATTCTTTAACGACTGTGCTCTAAAAACCCTCGCCGACTCTGATTGATTCTAGGTCTGCACTCCAAGTTGCACTTCGTAGTCTGTCTGCACCGTTATCAACCCTCTACGTTGACTAAATATTCCGATATAAGCAGACCGGGTTACAAATCGGTTGTAACGAATACCGAGCCGAATGGCCAGCCTTCGATGTAGCGGGTACCTGGTGAAGCGAGGCTAAACTCAACAAGGTGAACGGTTGGTAACGAGCAAGATCAAAAGGGGCCCAAGTTCCATCTCCGTGTAACAGAGCGTGGGGATGAAATCAGGCCAAGATCAGGACGCGCACCGCTGCTTCTTCGCTGAAAGTTTACCCACGGATCCTCCCGCCCGGCGTCATTCTTTTTTCCCTGGTGCATGACTCGTGAACAACCATGACCACCCTTCATCTCCGCTCCATCTTCCCCACGGTTCAAGGTTGAGCGAGCACCCTTATCGGCCCCGACGTCCCCCGCACGTGACACCGTAACAGAATGCACTTTTAAAGCGTGCGTCCCTCGATAAATCGCAAATTGATTTCTCCCTCCCCCGTCTTGGCCATTGTCCGATGCGTCCGCGGCCAGGCGGGGAGCGTGCAACGACACAGGCGACGAATTCGATAATTTACAGGCTTTTGTGGCGGGCCTGCTGCAAGGGCGTGGACGAAATCGAAACGACGTAGACTCACGTGCTCGATCATCCTTCACGCGACAACCCTCCTTGGAGCTACCCTTAAACAGCTGTGTTTTGCTTCCCACCGAACGCCTCGATCTTCAACTCGACTAGTTTTCCTGTAGGCGAGCTATTCTTCCGTTCCAGGAAACGGGAAAACTCTGCAGTATAAATCGCCGACCTGGTTTCCCGGATACACCGCAATTTCAGGGATAAGTCTCTCGACAATGGATCCTTTCGGATGCATCAAGCAAGCCCTCCGAGCCACGAGGCCCGCCACGGCAGATTTTTAGCGTCGATCAAATCGCTCGTTAAACCAGTCTGTGCCTACCGCTGTCGACCGCGGAAGCATTCGTTACGTCAAGGCAGCCCCGCGGAATAACTCTGCGTCCCAGATGTCTCTGTGTGGAACAAGGGCAACGGTTCATACGCTTGCTACCTCGACGGACGGCGGTGGGGAGCCGTGAGAAATATTGTCCCGGCTGGCGAAATGCTCGCAAGACACGAACGATTACCGGATCCAGCCAGTGTAAACGCGGAAAGCGAGCATCGATCATCTTGAGGAGAATGTAATAATTTTAAGAGGACTAGGTCGGGGATTTCACGGGCGAGCGTCAGCCTCGTCCCTTCGTCCTTCTTTTTCCTTCCAACCCCCTCTGCTTCTGTCCCTCCCCCTTTTCTTTTCATGCTCTGCCCGCGGAACGAGCGCGCGAGTCTAGCCACGAATCTCTCTTTCGTTCCAGGGACACCTGTCCGCCAGGATGTCGCGAGAAAGATGGCCTTTCTTCTTCATTGTCCTTACGCTGCAGAATCGCTGGATCCCACCGGGAGCGGGGTCGACATTAACGCGACTGTGCAACGTTGAAACGGGCTTGACGATTCTCGTTATTATCGTCCCGACGGATAAAAGGGAATCCATCGCGGAATCGAATCGACGGGCGTCCGCTGATTCCAGACGGCGCTCCATTGATTTCGTACTTCAAATATTTTTCGATAACGTAAGCCGCTCGATGGACGGATAAAAGTCACCTGGTCGTTGGGAACGACTGGGCCTGCAGGATTTCCAATGTAGTGATGAGCGAGTCCGAATTGTAATTAAAGCGAAGGCTCGGTCAAATCGCGGGGCCAGTGGGTTGGGTTCGCTTGGGCCATAACTCATGGATCTACTTACAGAAATTACTAACGAGGGGAGAAAACTACGGCACCGGAAATATTTATTACCTCACTCTCAAGTTTACGTTGTAGATACGCAGAATTTTCATAGCAATATGATTCGGAAGCGTTCACTTGGAATTTGAAATTCCAAATAACAGGTCCTTTGGAATTTGGAACACAGGTTTCACTTGGAATTTGAAATTTGGAATATAGTTTTTTTTTTAATTTGGAGTACAGTTTTTTTCCAATATGAAATTTGGAACACACAACTCACTTGGAAATTCTGAAATTTAGAATATAAAATTCTTTTGGATTTTTAATTTGGAACCTATATTTTCTTCAAATTTCAAATACAGATTTAGCTCAGAATTCCGAACAGAGCTTCCCTAAAATTTTAAACATGCAATTGTCTTAGAATACATAACACTAAAATTCTGCTTCAAATATACTTATAACAAATAAATTTTGCAACAATATTTTCCTAAGTAGTACTAATAATAACAGAGGTATTACTAAGTATTATCCTGTTTAATATTCGAGTGAAGCAATAAATATTTCCATTATATCGTAATTTAGCTGAAAACGCGCGTGCATCTTTCATCTTCCTCCGGGGTGGCCGAAAAGCGACCCACCGCGAACTTTGCCCTGCTACCAGGTCCGCGAATTTCGACGTTCGCGAGTCAACCTGATTCGAGAACGGCTCGCTCCCCGTATTTCAAGCGGAGTACTTTTGGGCTCGGCCGAGGGCCATAAATTCTCGTGGAATCGATGTATACCTCCGACGGCGTGTAATATTTTACGTTAATTGTACGGGGTAGGGCGAACAATATCGACAATACAGTATTGCGTTACATCGGAGGGGAGTCGCTATAAATGAATACATAACGAGCAACCGATACTGCAGGTGGTAATAATTATATCCACGCCGGCGCCAGGTCGGTAGCCGTTGTTCGGTGATGATTCAGGACGTTCCTATTCATCTACATTGTTAAAAACGCGATCGATGGACCGCCGATATGGACCCCGTTAAATATGTTTCAGCGGGGCCGCTGGAAGGGGTTCGTTTAATTAATTTAATGCGGAAACGTGCTCGCATCGCCGCGCAACGAAAAACGACAAAATACCGTGAGCCAGATATTGAAATATTAACTTTTCAAACAAAAATGTAATTACGCCGAACGATTCTGATCGTCGGGTTCAATTAATATCGTTTTTAGAAGAAACTTTCATTTCCATTCGCTTTATAACACCACCCGCTGCCACCCCTCCCCCTCCTCTATCACCCTTTTCCATTTGTTCCGATTTTCCCCGTTAAAACAATTGGGCGAACGTTTGCGAACCGACGCATCAACATTATTAATCCTTTGTGCTCCAAGTGCCTCGACTGCATAGCCTTTGAAAGAGTTTCAGTCGAATTGGCGACTGACAGCACACGTTTTTTACGTTATATCAATCGAAGTGATACAGTGTTATGCTCGCAGGAAATGAGTAAATGATTATTATTTAATTATGCACGGAGGACGGTGGATTTCCAAATCTGACAAATTTGTGGCTTCGAAAGGTTTCACATTCGCGATCCTGTTTGAGGAGCGCGTCGACAAATTCCTCCAAAAGAAAAAAGGAGGAATTGACCGATGCAACTAATTCGTATCGAGGAGTTTGCTATTTCGTCTCCATTATTATTACCACTGATTATCAAAGTGTTAATCGAATCATTCCTGAACGCATAAGAAGATATATAAACACATTCAACGCTGGATAGCAAACAAATAATACCCCCTTCGCATGAGAGCGAATATCCCCATATAATCCATCCACACATAGTGCCATAAGAAGCGTACTAACGAATAACAAGTAAACAAGCGTCGTTTAGTTATTCATACTATTAATTAGTATGACCAGCCACGCTTGTTTGAACGTGACGTTCAACGGAATATCAATGCTGTAGGTAGAATACCCGAAGTGATAACGAAACTAATAAAGCCCGAAATGGAAAAGATTGTTTCAATCCCATACACGGGAAGGACTACCCTTACATCATGGCCGTGGAAGGTACTTCAATGCTCTTAACTTCCCCGCAATAAAATAAGAGACGAGGCAGGGTGTGGGGCACAAGCGGCGTCATAAGAAGCTTCAAAAGCATCGCCGCAGGATGTTGCGCGAGCAATATTCAAAATCTTTGGCATATCCGACGATCCAATATTTGCCGTGGGGATGAACAGTGGAAGGGAACGGTCTCCTTCCTCCGTTCCTTTCCTAGCGGGCCGAACCCTCGGGACGACCGAACCGTGCCCTTGTACCGGTCGCCTGGTACCCGTCACACGCACTTTTCGCGTGTCACCGGCGCGTTACGCGAATTTGTAAGCGCGTTTACGCGCGCACAGCCAGCACGCGACCAGGGGGTGGTCCACCTCTGCGTAACAAATGGCCACCACAAATGGTGGTGGAACGAGCCTCGGCCTTTGCGCACCAGATAACCGACCTTGGACATCGATAACGCGTCGCTGAAAATATTTTCTCCACTGCTTAGAATATGTGCTGGAAGAATGAGAATTGCTGGGGGACCTGGTTTGAGGAGAAGAACGTCTTCTAACGCCAATATCACCTCTAACGAAATAAGACTTGGTAATGTTTTTTCTTCGGAAATTCACTTTGGAGGGCTGTAATCAGCCCTTAAAGTTATCTCGTTCTTTAGTTTTTAATATAACTTTATTTTTCTTTCGGTAATGCGATACCTAGAGCAGTGTTTCCCAACCTCTTCGGAGTCGCGATCTCCTTTTATAATATTTCAATAACTTGCGAAGCTAGAGAAAACACATTAAAAATAGGTATTTTGGAATATAATTCTGACTTAATAATATTTAAAAAAGTTAAAAAACCCGTAGCGACCCACCGGTTGGAAATCACTGACCTAGAGTATAAAATACTGAGTGGTTCTGATGTTTGAAGCCTTGCTCTATCTCGCACCGTTACGTAATTATATTAAAAAACGAAATCGCGACGATTTCATCCCCCAGAGTGTCGAGGGAATTTCCCTGGGAAAAAAATTAACATTCACACAAAATTTCATTAAAAACAGAATTTCCAGGTTGAGGACTCGCTTCATATAATACCTCCCTACTGGGTGGGTAAGCTGCGTTTCCCAGAATACAACAGTGAGTGCCGTTTCAGGCAGAGGTCGATACCGCGGACGTGGAGGACGCATGATTTGCGAGCGCCTTTCTTCGAGGCGATCGGGAAACGCTGAGCGTGGCAGCGGGAAAGTGGCTGCGCTAGTTAGCTGGACAAATGATAGCTAATAAAACGGAACTGGGGCGGAAAAAGGAATCGAAATAGCCGGAGGTTACCGCGCGCCACCCGTTACGACGCATTGTTAGATGGAAAAGCGATAAAAGTGTAATTGATTCTAATGCAAACATTATTCACGTCCACCCATACGTTCGGGCCAAAGTATCACCGGCGAGATATCGATTACCGTCCGCAGATACTCCATCAAGTTTTTCGTTTCGTGAAACACGGGGCGAGCCGCGTAATGGCCCTTGCTCGACACTTGGCTGCTCGTTTCGATTCCTCATTTTAAACCACTGTTATTTATTGTGACATAAATAAACTGACAAAAAGGCAGACAAATTTAAAGGACCTTTAGGACACCCTGAATGATTCGTTTGTTTGTTTGTTATTAAGGTCATGTATAGTAACATTATACTGGCTGCAGCTCGCCTCTTACGAAAGGAATGAAGACGTTTAATAACAATAATAATAATCCGCGCGAATCCTGTAGAATCCAATCCCCAAAAGAAGAGAAAGGGGGAATGTAATTCGAAACAGGGGAGCGATCAAATCCTTGAAAAATGAGCTCGAAGAACAATGGCCATGGCGGTCGGGCTATGCGCCGTTATCGTCGATATTAGCCGGAATTCAATTCGCACTTACAAGCGTGTTAACAGTTACAAATGACCTTGTTGACCAAACCTGTCGGCTGTTCCGTGCAAACCGTCTAATGACCCGCCGCTAATAACTGTTACCGCTCTTGTAAGCGCGTTCAGAATACGGACCATTAATTCCGCGCCACTAAAGTGTATTAGCGCCGCTAATTTACCGGTCAGGGCCTGTTATTTATAGTGGCGGGACGCGTTGCCCGCGACAGCCTCCTTCGCGTGGTCTTCGGTGCGATATGGAGGCGCTTTATAGGCGCGGGTGCACACGCCAGGATTAACCCTGGAAAAAGGGACGTTCCATAAATATTCGAAAGAAACCATGCAGCCTTTTCGCCGCGATATTCTAACTGGTAAATCATCTCTCCCGCCCCCGTTGAATCACTGGCGGAGATACTCTCAGCCGAGGAATAATTATTGGCCGACGATCCCAGGGAATATTATCGACATAAATCGCGGATCAGGTGGAGGAGGGGCGCGCAGGCCACGGGGTAAGAGTGTCTCCTTTGTATTCTAAATAGATAATAAATATCGATAGACGGCGTAAAAAGTTTTCGGCGTTATTGCCAGCGAAATCGACGATATCGTTCGATCGCGACACAATGCGCGTTCGGATAAAGGACGCCCCATGAAAAAGCGCCCCGCCGTCTTTGGGTATCACCCGCTGGAGCGCGGGGGTGGACACCGAGTATTAACATATTTACGAGCCCCATGAATTCCAACCTTCTCCCACCCCTCCGACACGCTCCAGCTCTTCATTTCCACCCTTTCTCCTCCTCCTTGCTTGCTCGCCCTTATTTCCTTCTGGGCAACAGCGCGTCCCTTCCAGACAGAAATCGCCATCGATCGGACCAGCGAAGCACATCGGGAGAATTAGCCGACCGTGTCACTTGTCCTGCGAGACCCTACCGGCCCCATCCCACCAGGACTTCTCACCCCTTCCTCGGACGCGCAGAAACCCGCGTGCAAACTTGCCCGAGCACGTACGCGATATTTCTTCCCTCGCTCTTCCTCCTCGGCCATTTTCGGCCTTCCCTTCTCCCTGCCGCCCGCCCCTGCCCGTCTGGCACCGCGGGTGGTGCCTCGCGGGCTGATCTCCGCCGAGAATTGCAACGGCAAGGGCTGCGCTGGATGAATCATAAGACCAGCTCCTACGAAAGACTGATCAGTCGAATCGGGTTAAAGCCCGACCGAAATTAATCCGCTGCGAACGAGCGGCGTCGCACAGTCGCCTGGGAATATCCGGCGATTCGAATCAATTCACCACTGAACGTTCTTTTACCGTGCGCCACTCCGACCTCCTTTTTACGCTCCCCTATATGCGATGGCAATTGTACAAGGAAATATATCTGCCGTCGCTGAAGTATGTGGCGATTGTCGTGAAATCCAACGACGACGATGGACTCTGCAGAGGATGGAACGGGATAGGACGTCGAGTTGATCTGGACCGATTGAGATTCATAATACCCCGATGTTTTCATTGGTGGAAACGCAGAGGAACGCCAGACCGAGAGGGAAACGTCTCCTCGAACGAAAATCGGCGGACGTGCGTCTGGAAAGCGCGATAGGTACCTAAATCGCGTTATGACGGAGAGCTGGCTACACAGGGTTTAACGTGACTCAATGCAGTCACCATTCTTATTTAAAAATGTTCGATTAGTATTACCGAATACGAAATCACCGGTCTGCCGCGTCAGTCCGGGGAACTAACGGCGGGGGTGGACGTCAAACAGGTAAAATTTTCTAGCTCAATAACGTCATTTCTGCAGTCCTGAAAATTCTGGTATACATAGTACAAGATGGTACGAAGAGCGTGTAACTATTGGCAGACAACTAGACAGGGGAGAAATGGCCGGCAGATCGAAGTAAAGCTGCAAAATATTCGGCAAAATTAAAGTCATTCCTGCAGTTCTGAAATTTCATATACTTATTGTTTACGCATTTAATGAACGATTTGCAAAATGGCAGACCTCCAAGTGGAGGATGAAACGTGGCAGACGTCGATGAAAAGCGCGATACGTGGCTTACGCGCTCTAAACACATGATCGCAGCGGTTAAATACTCTGGGTTAATTTATTGTTTTTGTACTGTGCATTGTTTAGTATTTTCCTGTTAAGAAGGTAAATAGCGTAGCGGACAGTCGACTTGGGAGAAAGTTTATTTTTTCCCAGGGTTGAACTCTTCTTACCAAGTGCATGCCACGTGCGACCGAGCTCCAGAGTAGGCAATAAAATTGACAATTTCCAGACCCTCGGGTCGGGCGCGAAGGCCAATTCGTCAATGATGGAAAGTATGATTTTAAATGGTTTGACGGACAACAATTACCGTCATCTGTAAAGGACATATTATTGGACATCGAAGATGCTGAAGGTGAAATATTACATGCATTGTTGCGGCGTGACAGATCGAATCGTGCTTGATTGACGACCTGTCTTACAATGCCACACTTTTGTGAAAGGTTAAAATCACAAAAGCTCACTGAATTTTGTATAATAAATTGACACGTAACAGATGTATTTAGACAGATACAGATGTACACTAAATATTTCTTGAACGTACAATTGATAAGTATTTACTGAGTTCTAAGTGTTTGAGTTCTCAAGTCGTGTGACTCTGATTAAGAGATATTGATTTCTGCCATTCTGGTGTCGTGGACGCTCGCAAGAAACCTAAAATTTCCCTCTCCAAGGAATTCGGCGAAATAGTGGTGGTTCCAGGAGGAGGGTTCAAGACAACTGATTGTCGTACGCGTGTCGTGGAAAACAGTGGTGAGGGTGAAAATAGCGGGAGAAAATTTAAGTCCCTCCTACGTGTCGGGGACCACTGACAAACTGCAGGTATGCGCGACGCGGATTTTGGGCCTTGGTGTGTTGACCGCGCGACTGCAATAAAATGCGCATCTGCTTGCTGTCCTAATCCCTCGGAACTTTCCAAATTGGCTGCGCTAATAGCCACACTCAGTAGGCTTTACAAATGAGTTTTAATAAAAGTCCCGAGTTTATGGACGAGGGCGACAAGCCAAGTGCCCGCCAGATGACGAACGCTGCTTCAGGAAAAAACTCTGACCATCGAAACCGACGAAACCGACCAGTATGATAGCGACGAGGACATTGGTTATGATGCACCTAATGAATAAAAACACAAATAAAAATAATTCCTGTCGCAAGAAGTAATATTTTTTACCCCAGCTCCTTGACTATATGATTTAAATGATGACCCTGTTTTTAAAATATTTATGAATATTATAAGCATGAAAAAGATCATTCAAGACGATTTATTCCGTAAAGTTGATCCACATGCAAGACTGCACATGATACCTACAATTTACGTTTTTAGTAATAATTTTACTACAAATTTTGAAAAAATTAAAAAGAATAAGAAATGACACTGTAAAACTAAGTGACGAAAGAATAAAAATGACAAAATGAATCGTGGTTGTCCGCTTGTCGCTTAAGCGCGAAAGCCACGTATCGCGCTTTTCATCGACGTCTGCCACGTTTTATCCTCCACTTGGAGGTCTGCCATTTTGCATATCGTTCATTAAATGCGTAAACAATAAGTATATGAAATTTCAGAACTGCAAGAATGACGTTAATTTTGCCGAATATTTTGCAGCTTTACTTCGATCTGCCGGCCATATCTCCCTTGTCTAGTTGTCTGCCAATAGTTACACGCTCTTCGTACCATCTTGTATTATGTATACCAGAATTTTCAGGACTGCAGAAATGACGTTATTGAGCTAGAAAATTTTACCTGTTTGACGTCCACCCCCGCCGTTAGTTCCCCGGACTGACGCGGCAGACCGGCGATTTCGTATTCGGCAATACTAATCCAACATTTTTAAATAAGAATGGTGACTGCATCGAGTCACGTTAAACCCTGTGTAGCCAGCTCTTAGACTAGGTAATCCGACGAGTCAGCGTACCCATCCGAGACGCGATGGACATTTCCATAAAAAGACGCGTCAATTTTAATCGGTGTCGGTGACGCGTTCGGCGGATACGACGCCGCGGGAAGCGGCGCTCGCGGCCGAATTAACCGCTCCCACGAATGGAAACTTGGTTAACGATAACGAATTTTACCTTCCCGCGGATCCCCCTCTTATTTGATCGGCGCAAATCAGACGCCCCGGGATCGACTAACCGAGAGTATTTTTCACGCTCCTTGAATACTTGAAAGCGTCGAGTCGCTGGGACGTGCAACGCCCCTCCCACCCCGTTGTAACAGGAATTTAGTGATTCTATAAATGCGAGCCGTTCGATCCAACTGCGAAAGCTTTCAACCCGCCGTGAATAAATAGACGGGGGCTGTTTTACTCGATTTCTCGATATTCGATATCGTTCTGGAAATACACCGTCTCCCATTTCTCTGTCACTCATTCGTTTCTTCCCCATTGGCACACCTCGGGAGCCTGTGTATCAGAGGTCCTCAAGTATTAGTCTCCTCTGTTCGAAGTCTACTGGATGGAGACGAAGTCAAAGGACGGAACGGAGTTAGAATTAAAATGTGTTAGACCTTCACCCAGCTCGAAGCTCCCGACGCAGCCAACCTATTGCTACCCAGAGTTGGACATTATCCGAATAAATGTTTATTCGAATAATTTCGAATAAGAATTACGCATAAAACAAAGTTATTCAGGAATAACGAATAATTTTTTGTTCGAATAAATTTGTATTCCAAATAACTTTATTCGAATAACTTCATTTTGTTTGAAATTTGTATTCCAAGATCATTAGAATAATGCTCAACTCTGCTGCTACCCCTAGAAATGTTGAATTCTACCAGTAACCTACGTCAAACGACTCTAACTGCATACCTACACCGCCGTTTGTCAGAGAAAAAAAATTGACGAACGATAAAAAGGAAGACTGTTGCCCGTTGGAAGGACGAGCGCTCCACGCGGTGGCACGCGGGGGTGGTCGTATCCATATCTATCGAGGAAACAGAGGCATTCCCGTGAAATCGATACACACCGGCAAAGAGTAAACGGAAACGGATCTGCTGACACAGAAAGGTGGCTGAGCAGCCAGAGCAGTCGTCTTTGTATGCAAATCGCGCGGAACTCGATGACGGGAACTCGGAGAAACTGGCTCGGCACTCGACTTCGCCCATCGCTGCCGCTCGCTCTCCTATCGTCTGACGAATTCCCTAACGATAACTTTATTCCGGGCAAGTTCGAACACCGCGGGAACTATGTGGGCGACACTCGGAGTCGAAAGGCAGACGACACCGACTTGGCCGCGATATATTTCCTACGGCAAACACCACGGGGAAGCCACCCCGCAACCCCGTCCGCGCTCAGAGTAGCCCGGATAATCCCGCGATTTGTAAAATCGCTTCCCCCGAGCTGATCTCGGATCTGACGTCACGCGGTGACACACTTACTTTTATTCGATTCGGTTATGCTAAGCAGCGACTGCTTTCGAGTCGAGTCGAGGGAAACTTCCCCCTCGACTCGGCGAGTTCAGAAATTGGGACTGCTAACCCGTTCTCTTCTGTCTCCTTCTGCGCTTATTCACATCCAGCTTTCCTTTGGGTGGGTTTACGTGGATGCTTTGCGTTCTTAGTGGTGTTTAGGGTGATTGCTCCTAATAATGAGCACTGAAGAAATTTACACGGCTCACTTTGTTTGAACATTGTAGTTGATCCAATGGAATTGAAAGGCGGGTATTTAATTGACCAAACTGGTTCACTTAAATAAAAAATAAGTTTATAAGATATTTATGGTTTTCGTAGAAATCGAGAAATAACGGAGTCCGTTTTTCTCTCCATTTGTCCACGGTTGTAAAATCGAGAGGAGCTAGGTACAATTTATTTTTAAGATTCTCATAGCCTTCAAAAACAATTTTCTGGCACAAAACCGCCAGCTCCGTGTACAAACATCGACGCATCTGGAATAAAACCTTCCTATGTTCAAGATACATACGTGTTTACATGTGTCCAATTTAAATGAATCATCTTTAATAATAAAAGTAAAAACTCGGCCAACATCTGTTATTGTTCGATTCGGTTGAACTCTTTGATTAAATATTAATTTACACTGTTCACTTTGCTTTCAATTTTCTTGAGTCAACCTCATTGTTCAACCAAAATGAATCGCGTAAGATCGGCGCCACACTTGCGGTTGGCCCGCGCGGTTCAACCACCCGCGGTTGTACAGGCGGTCGAACCGCTTGAATTTCATGCGTTCACATATATAAGCGATATACATATATCTGAAACAGCAGTTTTCTGGCAGTAGACCTTCGTCCGCGGTAGAGTAAGGAGCGAAAGAAAAATGTGTTGTAGTGCAAATACAATTAAATTAGTGTGTGTTGCATATACATTAGTGTGTGTTGCATATAATTAAAAAGACACATCATAAACGACAATGGGTTCACCATTTAAATATGAAACGTACAAGTATGGGCCAGTTTCATCCGTTATATAGTGAACTCCGATTACACCCAGACAGATTTTTCAATTATTATAGAATGTCGATGTTCAGTTTCGACATTTTGGTGAATCTTGTGCGAGGACATGGACAGAAGGTTGATTCGCGATTTCGGAAAACGATAAGCATAGAGGAGCGACTAACTGTAAGGTAAGTTGAGTTTTTTATTTTGTAAGAAATTTAGAATATATAATGTGTAATTATAAACGTAGTGGAACTATAAATACATAAAGGTATACATGTAAAGAAATCATAAACATACAACGGTAATAGAGCAATTATAAATAGATAGAAATTACAAATACATAAACATTATTAAAAATATTAAAAGTTATAAGCTACTATGGTTGCCTGTGGTTTGTGAATCTTCTAAGGGTGGTATAAATGTATGTGAGGGTTCAGAAGAAGACTGATAGGAATTAGATGTTGATGGGAAGGATGAAGGATAGGTTTGTGGATATTGATGAGGTGGATGCCAGAATGAATGAGACTGACGCGGTGGTGGTTGGTGGTACAGTGCCTGACTTTAAGGTGAATTTGTCGTAATTGAAGAAGTACCGGTTTTAATAGTTTTTAACAGTTGTAATACTCCCATTCGGAATTCTAGTTTCTGTGTTTCATTGAGGGATCTGATACTAGGAATTAAGGATTTGAAAAACGCAGCATCTTCGTTATTTTCTTCACGTCTTGTACTTTCCTGCAGTACTTCTAAAAGCTTAGCTTCGAAAGATGCACCTTTTTTAGTGGTTTTTGTTTTCTGTTTTGGCCGTGGAGATGGTGGATCAATTTGAGGTTCTTCTGGATCATTATTGTGAAGCACTGCTTGTGGTGGTGTATCGTTGTCATCAGTGTTTTCAGCAGTTTGAGGCTGTTCAATATTTGATTCGGTGCGCCTTCCTTCTAATTCTGGTATCAGAAATTGTAGTATATCAAAGTATACGTACTTCCTTTTTTTCTTTGCAACTGCTCCGCTTTGTTATGATGTACAGGACTTGACTTCTTTGGAAAAAGAGTCTTTAATATTCTTCCACTTTTTCTGCAGTTCTAGACCTGTCAACGATAATAAAATCAGATATTCTAAGTGTTATAAAACAAATTTTTAATGATATGGTATGAGGCAGAGATGGGCAAAATTGTTATTTAAATAAAAAATTCAAGTGACGAATAAGAGATAAAAAAATTATTCGACGAGTAACGATAATTTTTGTATTCATCTTTATTTACAACTTTTTTAAAGGAATATATTTCAAGTAACTGTTACTTTGGACGTCTGACTGAAATATAATATTCATTTTTGAAAAGAACGTACAATTAGTCTTGGAAGCTAATGAAAGCCATACTAGATGTAATGATTTATGTTTCAGGTACCTTGCGGGACAACATTTTGCGGCATTGCAATATTGTTTTCTCATGGGAAGAAGTACAATAAGCATGATAGTGCATGATACATGTTTACTGTTATGGGATATATTACAAACCCTTGAAATGGCTGAACCAAATGAAGCACGATTGTTGGAGATAGCTGATGAACTTTTTATGAGAACACAATTTCCGAATTGTGTAGGAGCCGTTGACGGCAAACATGTGCGATTAATGTGTCCACAACATAGCGGATCTCAATATTATAACTACAAAAACTTCTTCTCTCTTGTTTTAATGGCAATTGTTGATGCTAACTATTGCTTTACATTTGGACGAAAAGGTGACTCTAATGTTTTTAGACAGTCCAGTTTAGGACAATTATTATATAAAAACAAATTGAATCTTCCCCCTGCACGGTTATTATCAAATATGAATGTTTCAGAACAACCTTTCGTGTTGGTTGGAGACGAAGCTTTTGGCCTACACACAAATTTACGTCCTTACTCAAAACGGGATTTAAATGAAAAAAAACGCATCTTTAATTATAAATTAACAAGAACCAGACGTTTTGTAAAATGCGCACTTGGTATTCTAAGCAATAAATGGAGAGTGCTACATACTGTTATTCTCGTACAGCCGGATTTTGCAATACAAATGATAAAAACGGCATGTGTACTACATAATTTTGTTAGAAGGAGAGATGGATATCAGTTTGAAGACACACTTTGACAAATAATTTAAATGATATAAGTGTTCGTGGTACTGGTAGCTTAACACAAGGGCAAGTTGTAAGAGAAATGTGTGCCGATTATTTTTCTAGTTCAGAGGGATCACTTGCTTGGCAAGGAAGTATGAGATAACACATACACGCATTATTATTTTAATATATGTAAGGAAGTTTACTTCCTAAGGCCGTGAACTAGTCATGCAGGAGAGTCATCGTTAAAATAGAAGACACGTGTAGTGATTATAAAATTTAGTAAAAGCTAGGTTAATAGGGTAAAGAATAAACATTGAATGTAGTTTCTTTGTTTATTTCAGGTGTGTAAATAATTATTATTAAATTTAGGGGATTAGTTAAGGTAAATGTTAATAAATGACCAAAAACTTTATTTATTTCAAAGAAACAATTCTGGTTTATTCCTCCTGATCCCTTATTGTTGTCAGTAACGGATACACATTATATATGTATTAATACGTATATCTTTATTTCAAAATCAAATGTGTTCTTAAATAAAATTCAATATGGACCTACCTTTCTTTACTTTTTCTGTGGTTGAAAGTTCGTCCCACTTCTCAAACATTCCGGCACAAATTTCGTCCCATGCTTTGACGCGCTCATTTCTATCACTATATTTTTTATTTGATAATTGCCATAGACATTCATTGCTCTGTATTAAAACAATGAATTTTTCCGTATCGAACATCTTCGTACATTGGCAGTCAGATCCAGAGTGTACGACTGTTGCAACCGCGCGGGAAAATATTCGCAAATGTGAACGCGCTCATTTGAAACAATGTATCACACTCCAGGCGGGTGAACCGCTCAAGTGTGACACCTTCCATAAGATTCTGTTTGTTACGTAAGGCGCGGGCGAACCGCGCGGGCCAACCGCAAGTGTGGCGCCGGCCTAAATTCGCCTTTGGAAATAAAGTTCATAGGTCTTTGTATCTTGAAAGTTCCCGCTGCCCGATGTTGGCTCTTCGTCTCTTGACGTGCCTCTTGGCTCCCCGTTTCTTGACGTGCATCTTCTACGCGGTGTATGCATCGTAACACCTCTGTCACCGCGTGTTACAATCTACTATGTCACCATGAGCGCCCCTATGCATAATAATATCGATCGAATCTGGCCAAAAAAGGGGCAGAGAACGTATTCAGCGAGTGCAATATATTTCAGGCCAGCCGTGGAACATCGGTGTCCGGCTCATTTCCATGGGTGACGGTCAAATTTCCAGGAAGAAAAACGGCGTATCGACGGCAAAGAGATAACCATCCATCACTCGACGAGGGCACGGCGAAAAGAAGCCATAGGGGGTGGGCAAAAATACGATTCCTTTCGACTTGTTGACTTTCCTTGGATTCACTGCCAAGGAAGCCGGGGATTTCTTCGTTTCTACCACTGTATGCCCCTACGCCTCTCCGTCTCCTCTTCGCCCTTCTTCCTGCCAGAGCTTCATCGGAATTCCGTCGACCTTGCCAAGTTGCGAGCAAATCCATCCTGGCCGTCTCCGTTCCTTTTCTTCCCCTTACTGTCTCGTCCGCCCCTAAAAGGGGTTTCGGTCCACGCGCGGGCCCACATGTATATTTATTATTCTCCAAATATACGTGTTTTCGATACGGAAGACGCGTGCGGCTCGCAAGCGCAACGTGCCGCTTGGAATATTCATCTCCTGCGAGACATAGGGGACCGCGTTTTTTGGGATGAAGGCGTTTCTCAAGAAGACAGGTGTTTTTTTTAAAGGAGTTCCGGTTGGACCTGGATTATGGATGATGTTATGGTTAAAATATTGCAGCTGGTGAATGTAAGTAGCCTTCTGAAATATTAGAAGAAATGTAAGGGGAAAAACAAGGAATGTCGCGAAACGGCTTTATTAAGGAAATCAAGTTTTAATACTTTAGTCCATCAGTAAAGAAACAAGGTTCTAACTTAACTGCATTGTTCGTGTTATGAACAATTTATACTCTAATTAGACTTCAGAAAAAAAACTGAGCGAAAAGATAATTGTTTTACATTGTATTAATATTTTTTAAGTGGAACACTGTAGAATAACTGTAACAAAATAAATGTCCACCTCTATTATTAACAAAACAAGGATGTGTACACAGTGATGTCCGAGGGTTCCCGACGTAGTGCAAACTCACCCTAATCAAAAATACATAGTGTAAGTAGGGAAACTGGGGACATTCCCTGTTTCTTCCCCTTATCCTTCAAATATGGTATTCTAAGAGCAACTGATTCCTAACAGCTTCTACATTCTAGATTCATTTGAGGAACAGTCGACTTCTGCCATTTATTTTCAACCATTTGAACGAATCATTTTTCCTCCTCTCCAACGAATTTCAGAATCACTCGCGAGTTAATTCCCCGCCGCGAAATCCTCTGCTTTTCTTTTCGCCCCCTCGAACCCACCCCGATCCTTTCTCACCCCCAAGGTCAACTGCGCTGCGCTTTCGCGCGAAACGGCCACGGGAGGTGATCGTCGATCTTTAAGACAAATATTATTCGGAAAAATTGGATTACCGTTATCGGGGCTCGCCAAACGTCAGCGGCAGAGACGTGCGCGCCCGTGGCCGCGCTTCAGGAGACTTCGAGTGGCCCGCGATTCCACTATCTCGCCCCACCGCCATCCAATTTCTCTTTTCTCTCCTTTTCAACGTCCCACCGGTGAAATTCCGTGCCTCCTCGAATCCTCCGCGCGCGAGATCTCAATCCTCCTCCACTTCCACCCTCGCTGCACCCCCGTTACGCGCGACCCCTTCAAATTCGCCAACTCGCGTCCGTCTTCCCGTTCACCGGCGAGATTAAATCTCCTTTCGGGGGAGGAAAAATTCGATTCGACTGGGTCAGGGGTAACGACGATATTTTTTCCCCATTTGGGGGAGGATTAATGCCATCGCGCGTTTTAGCGAGGCGCGGCGATACGAAGTGAAAAATTTATAAACAATTGATTCCCATAGAGCAGCGACAATTAATTAATCGTCATTGATCTCTTCCTGGTGTGTTACCTTTTACCTTTCAGTGTCGCAAGTGAAGACACAAATGATCTAAAATGAAGCGTGTTGTAACAGGACGATCGACAGTCTTCAGCTACGAGTATCCCCGAGAAGAGGCGAACGCAACGGGAAAGAGGGTAGGTATAGGTACGAGTTACAAGGAAAACAGAGAGCAATGTAAGAGAAAAGGGGGAGGGGCTGGAAGGGGCAGAGAGAAACTGGCTGTAATGCTCTCTTTGATAAGTTCTCGCGCAGCGTCGGGCCTGGTAATACCAGGATTAATACACCCCTGGAGCCTTTGGCCCTATACCAGTTTATAGAAAGCTGCAGCGACACACCTGCTGACTTACGCGATTGCCGCGCGCAGTTTCGCTTCAAAGGGAATCGAGAGGGATTAAGAGCTGTTCCCAAGGCGCCCCTTCGCCGTCCTGTGATTGTAAATAAACGTGGAATTAATCGGTCAAACGAGTCGGAAGCAGACTTCGCCGGGAATAAAACGCTACGTCGATGAACTTGTCCTCCGTGGCAGGCGTGCGGCTTCGAGAGAATCGAACGGGATTAAATCGCCTTTCAAACCATGTTTTCACTTCGGCCAGCGGGGCGAGGGAAGGGGCGGGCATTTCAGTGACGTTCGATAGCGAATAGCGCGAATAGCGGGCGCTGGCCGCGCTGGTACAAAAGCGATCCGTGAAAAATTGAATGCGCGTCAGGTTCCAGGCATCAGAAATTTTCGCTTGGCCGCAAACTGAAACGTTGGAATTATTCTCGCGCGTCTCTACCACGCGCCGCGAATAATAACGTTTCTTCGAGCGTTCCCAGCGCGCTGGTTCGATTTCTCGTTGATTCGCAATTCGCGCGTGTGACCCAGTGTTTTCCTCTTCTTTTTCCTGTTAAATAAACGATCGCTGCCGATCGCCCGTAATCCTCTATAAAAATATTGGAAAGGGATTATGTAGGCTCTGCAGCACGCCCTAGATTCTCCGTGTTTCTGTTTTCCCTTCGTGTAAATTTCGCGAGACACATCGCTGGAGCGAAGCTGAATGCAAATAAAGGTGCAGGTGAATGTAATGGCTTAAGATGGCGCAGGCTCGACGTCCCCGAAAAAATATTCGCCCCTGTTCCACGCGAACGCCCGGTATCAACGGCTGGGGTATCCGTCGTTTCGCGTTCAAATTAAAATCGGCCGCTGGGGAAAAAGCCGTATGATGAATTACCCCAAGATCAGATTACATTCCATGCACGATAGGTTTTACAACGCGCTGCTCCACTTCTTCTGTTAAATCAATAATAGCATCGACCTGGACCGATCGCTCCAGTGCAGCCCTTGCTAAATCTTCCAGAAACGTATTTGCCAAAGAGTCTCCCCTACGATCGATCCATTTATCCGTTTCTCAATTTCTCCCTAAGAAACACGCTCGCAGAAATAAGTGCTCTTTGAATATCCACATCGACAGTTCCCTTCGTCAACGGACAAAAGCAGCATTACCTAGACAATTACTTCGAAATACCTTGGATCGAGAAGCAGCTCGAGTTTACCAACAGCATTCGTTCGTAAATCTGGAGAGAAGCGGCGAACAAAGCAGCGGAAAACTAGAAGGAGAAAACACAATGCGCTGTCGATTGCTCGCCGAGGGGTTGAGAAAGTTGCGCCGCGACGCTGACGTCCCTCAAAATGGCCAAAAGCGTGGCGCCGCGAGGCAAGCGAAAATTCGGGCTCGCGTTAAATTTGTAATTGTTTAGCGGAACCAATCGATACGGAAACGTGGGGGCGGGACGCTGGGGTGAGCGGCGTTACACGGTTGCATCAAGGAACGAGGTTGCCAGGGATGAATAGCAAGACGGGAAGAGGCAACTCAAGTACAAATGCAGAGCAAGTGCATTTCACAGGCCACGGTATTTCAGAAATTCCCCGATACTGGTCCCTGTCTCTATCGACGTTCCTTTCCCGCCCTCTTTCTCCAATGCGCCAACCCCTTCCACCCTCCTCTCTCCCCGTACGGTATCCAGGTCCCTCCGCTATTCGAGGTGGGAGGATTTCCACGCTTCTTCCCATCGGCTGCTAGACGCATTTACGGGGAGCAGGGAAACCCGGTCGATCTCTGGCTTTGTATTTTCTTGGATGGACTGGTTACCTTGCTCGAGACAATAACCAACCCCCCCGCCTTGTAAGCTGGATTATGAATGCCGGGACTTTATTGAATAACTGTCTTTTTCGCTCGAATCGCCGCGAGGATGCTTCGGCTCGCGAATAGCCGCGTAATTGCGATTACTCGGTAAGTACTCCGATCGTTCAAGCTGGAATTTTCGAGTCGAGACTGTTTCAATTAGACAAGTAGTTCGAAGGAACGACGTAATTTTTTGTTTTTGTTCCAACAATGCTGTACGATGAAAAGAAGTCGTTCGATCTTGGAGACGTAGTTTGCTGCTCGTTTGAAGGACAAAGAGCTTGTACCTGAAGGATTGAGCTAAACGATATGGCGGTGATACACAGTGCGTCGGTATGTCAAACAACAATTGAGAAATCAAATATTTTCCAGGGCGTTATTTATCATTTAATGTTTACATCCAGGTGTTCAGGAAGGTGGAAATTACTTAAGGAAGGAATCCTATTTTTTGGGCTAAAGACATATTTTTTTACGAAACTAACGATTCGATTCATCTAAAATTCGAACCGTGTAAATAAGTTATATATTTTAGATAAGTTATATATATTTTTGTTACATAAGATAATTGGAGAATCTTGGTAACAAAGATTAAGGTTTGTTTTGAAAACTCACCACTCTCCTCAATAAATATATTTTCTCTTATTCGAGTTCATGAAATTAAGCTACATATGTATAAAGTAAAACGCCGTTTCAGTTTCTGTTTTAGATTACCAGGAAGATAAATATCACGCACACCAGTGGACGACGAACTGTGCGCCGTGTGATGGTCGATCACGAATAACTCCTATACTTATTATTAAAAGTTAATAAAAAAAACTGCAACTTCTTCAAAGATGCACAAAAGCATAGTCCAAATTTCATAGCAATCGAACCGCCAGTTTCTTTAAAAAAATCCCAAATTTTGCTACGTTTTTAGTCTAAAAAATAAGTTTAAGGGTAAAGTTACCAAATATTTTAATATAATATCATAACGGAGCAAAATAGAACAATTTTAAAAATAAAAATCGTTCAATTTCTTATGCTTCATTAAATTCGCCAACGAGAGGTAAAGTTACAGTAATATTTACAACACCAATAATACTAAAAATAGGATTCCCCCTAAATCGCAATTCATCCTCGGTAGACTTACTTTCTTTTTGTGTTATTAGACCTTAAGAATATTTATTAATCTTGGCTCACTTTATTAACCACGAAATCTTCTACTTATATGAGTGCTTCGAACCTATTGTCTATCACTCAACCCACTGTGGGATAGTTAAATCCTTTCCCTCCTACGATAATAACACTCCTCGCGAAGAGAAGGACGAATCCTCGCGGTTTGCACGCCTCCCGTCCAATTCACGCGGAAATCAAGATAACGCGCGCAAATCTCCGTGCTGACTACCTGGCAACAGATAAATCGCGCCACTCGGGCCCGACAAAAGCCTCCACTAAAGCGTCCCCCTGCGTGAAACGAATTACACCGAGCTAGGCCAGGATAGGGCACGCAAAAAGAGACAAAAGGATCCCATTGTACCAATTACAGGGGGCCCGGCAAGAAAGGCACGGTCTCACGTTCCCTTTCAGCGAGGGGGGAGCGCGCAACCGCGTAGCCGGATTTTCGAGTCGGGCGAGCCGCGATATAATCGACCTGGTAGCCTGGTCTCGGAACGTTCAAAGTGTCACGCACACAAAGTCGCGCGCGCGCGCGCCCGCGCGTACGCGGATAAAGGCTGCGGGGTGTTTGCAGCGCACAGGTACGCGCAGGCTTCACGCTCCAGCGACAACGCGAGCGGACGTTTGCGCGCGCCAGGTAAAACGTGAGCGGGAGCAGAAGCAGGTAAACCGGTGCGCGCCCTGCGCCTGACAGCTATGCGTACTCGCCTCGCTTCTACCGCTCCCGCTCTCTGTTTTACATGATCGCTCGTCCAATTTCAACCGCCGCCCCCGAGGAGAGGGAGAAGAAGCCAGCGGAATAAATAAAAGTCGGGAGCAAAGAATGGAGGAAGGAGAGGAACGGAGCGAATTCGAGGGCGAAGGGTAGGAAATAAAAGGAGGAAAAGCACGGGTACGGACGTGCAAATAGAGAACTAGGGGTGGGGCTTAGGAGGGGCGGAGGGAGGAGATGGTCGACGGAGCACACGTCGAGAGCAGGAACCCTGCCGCGGAGAGATTTCGGGATCTCGCGCTGCTGATCGAACCGTTCGTGCATACTTCGCGAGCGGGATTAATTCGACTGCGACTAATTCGAGAATTGGCTGCGAACAGAGCCGTCGCTACACAGGGCAGCAGCTCCCGCGCGTCCTTCTGTAGCCACCATTCTCGACGATGCTAGCCGCACCACAAAGATCGGAGGCTGGCTACAAGTTCTGGCAAAATCGGCTGGCCTGTTCGAGACCAGTCCCTCTCCTCTACTCAGGATCACATTGCGCCCCCTGTCTCTACTCATTTTATTTGCGGAAAGACTTCTTTCTTTCGTCGAATTGTTTCTTCGTTGCCGTTTCTACTCGGAGAACCGCGTTCCCGTAACCTGTCCGAATCAAAGAAGCAACAATGGCCCCTGAAATCATGCGGGGCAGTGGTTACGGGGCAAACAACGCGCGATATCTTATCCGTACACCAGGTATGCGAGATGCGCCGGAACGGCTCGCAAGGAAACCATTTCCTGCATAAAACAAAAGGCGCGCAACACGATACCCCGCGAGTTTCATACGCTTACGTCCCGTGCATATTTCAGACACGTCCTGCACTTCGAGATACGGAAGGAGCCGTATCAGGATGCACCGACTCGCTGTATTTTGTTCGGCGCGAGCGCGCAGGCCTCTCTCCCAACCCCCTTCTACAGTTCTACCGTGCGTCACGACGGCCGCATTCTACGCCGGTCGCATTTACAGCGAAACCTCTGCCGCACGGCTGTTTATGACCATGGCCCGGTCGTACTTTTTGCATCCCGCCCCGTTGTCGCTTTGATGCCCGCCACTCTGATGAATTCTTCCCTCGTTAATCTTCGCCTCTTACCCGCGGTCATTTCCCGGGGATTTTCTTTCAGCGCGAGCTTTCGCTCGGAATAGTAAACAGTCCCCTAAGTAGAATGCATTGTAGTCGCGAAAGCTCGTTTCGCCACGGTTTCATGGCGAATTACACGGGCAGTTTCGAGGAATACCAACTTATTAATAGGTCCGAGCGTTGCGCGGGATAGCTCCTGAGAAATGGCCCCCAACTTTTGTAGAACGCCCATTGACTGGACGATCTATTGAATAGAGAATAAAACTCATCGCCGGAGAAATAGATCCAGTACGAAACGGTCCCGGACCACCCTCCTAAAGGGCACCACCCCTTGCGCGATCTCGAAGCCTCCCGCCGATAACTTTTAATGAAAACAGACCCGGCAACTCTTCCGTCCAAGTTCCATTCATACCCGCAGAACTGGGCTCGCGTTGATAGAAGTATGTACATTGTGTCTACGAACGGCGATGCACTCGACTCGGCCGCGGTTCTATTAATATTTCGGCGGGCCGCGTATCGTGCATCCAGGGAGGGCCGCGCGCAATGCGATGGCAGGTTCCTTTGTATTTCGCGAAGTATAACGATCATAATGGACCTCCCGCGCCCCGCGGGGGAATACAATTGCTCGGGGTGGCGGCCACTATACGAATGCCATTGATTGCACAAGTGGCGCAACTTGCATTCTCCAGTGGTAATTGGTCAGGGTGTGCAGCCTGTGTGCGGCCTGCTGCGCGATGCATCTTGGGTTTATCGACCTCGGCACGGGGAAATTGGCCTTGCTCCGACTGAAAAGTCGATGCGCCGCTTGCCATCCGTCTCCTCGTTTCCTCGCCAGGGAAAATCGATGGCGAAGCAGCTCGTGGGAGAGGGATATACACACACGCTGTTATTTAACAACATCGTAATTAATATCGCAGCAAATGGAGATCGTGGGATAATCCGACAAATGTTCAACCAGAAGCAACCTTCGTACCTACTGGAGTAGGTAATTAGTAGGGTTGCCGCACCTTACGCAAAATTACCACTAAATTTTGCAATGGAAACTTTCCCCAAGGATGCATATTATTAGTTAAACATGTTGTGTTACTACTTGCATTGAAGAAAATCACAATTTTTAGATTTATTATTCTTTAAAAATGAAATCATTAACATGCTTCTTTTGCGAGACGCCAAACTGCCGAGTGTGGCGCCGCGTTGCGAAACACTTTTAATTTTCCATTTAAACTCTTATTTAAAACATAGTAAAAGCAGAGTAAAATGAAACATATTCATATTTTATACAGTTATAAAATATAATACAGGTGAAAAAATAAATAAGTACAGATATTATTTCTGCTTTTTTATATTACCACATTCGTTACACATAGAATAAAACTAAAATGTGAAAAAAGTAAGTCCACAAATTTGGATTATCAGATTTGTCATTAAAAATGAAATAAGTATAACTTGCCTTGAGGTATCGCGTTATCTAAATTACTCTTTTCGTATTTTAAACATTGCAAACATCATTTAGTTGACTTAGTTTCCGATACAGTACGGATCGGCTTATTATTTGTGGGGCGTCGATTCACGCGTTAAGTTCCGCCCGTCGATCCGCGAAAGGGACGTCCGACGTCTAGATAAAAATACGGGAACAGCGGGTATTAAAGGTCCCCGTGGCTGCACGAAATATACGCCTATTTTAACAACCGGCTTAACCCCTTCGCGGAAAAATTTCCCTACCGCTCCAGCTCGCCCGCCAAGAAATTTGCCTATTTACGCGGGAATGCTCCCCGCATCGAGCACTCGACCTATTTCGTCGATGCATTTCGGCATCCCCTCGCGGCAGCCCCCGCCCGGAGCGGTCGTACAAAGTACCACAATAAATTCACGCCGATGACCGAGTTTCCCTCGTTACATCCACCTTTCCGATCGAGCCGGCGGATCTCGATCGAGCGCACGAGGCGCGCGCGCCCCGTAAGTGCCTCGAAACGACCTGGAAACTCCGGGCGAGCGCCACTCGTGCGAGCTCAACTCCCTGTACAACACCGAAACACCTAAGTCTATAACGACCCCGTTGTTAATATGCCTTCGATTTAACGTGTACAGCGTGTCGTGAATTTCCCCGACAGACTAGGGGAGCTTACTCCGAATCGTCAAACATCGCGCGGCGAGCCTCGTCCACCCATTCGTTTCTCCGAGAAACAAGCCACAGACTTTACCTTCGCCGCTGGTAGACGCGATTTCAATTAGAACGTGCCGTTTACTTTCGGAATTAGAAGCAAAGGTGAACGGTGTATCTGTTCGTCATTGGCAGCTTTACGAATCTACAGAGCAACCCCGAGAAGCGCTTGTAAATGACTGTTCAGCTTCGGAGTTCAAATTCGAAACAGTGGTCTGTTGTTTTTATCCAAGTTCTGTAAGCATCTCGTGCTTTTCAAGGGGCGCAGAATGAGGGGAACTGTTATGGATGAATCTACTGAACTGCTATTTCTGTGTAGCCTGTAGGTTTCATGGAAACCTCATTAACAGCACTGTTTGCTACACACCCAGTGCATGGAGTGCGGGGTTCGTGCAAAAGTCCTTTCGCGTGTCCCTCCCCCGCCCCGTGACCTGCTACCACCCTGTAAAGGCATTTCAGTGGGGCGATAATGACGACGGCCGCGCTTAACCCTTCACCCAGCGAACCCAGTGTTTCGGTTTATCTCAGCGCTCGTTTTTCTGTCGTAATTGTCTGCCACCTAATCTTGTTGATAAGTCAACAATGATCACGAGCGGATTAAGGCCGCCGGTAATGAACAATAATTACCAGCGTTAAGCATTTAAAGGTGGGGGATGAATTTTGCGGTCGGGGCTTTAAAACGCTACGAATTTCCGCCGAAATTTATTCTCCGGCAAACCGGCGCTCCTAATTACACCGTCGGCGTAACGAAAATATAAATTCGTGGAAATTAAGTTGCGAACGCAAGTAACAACGGCAAATAAGTAAATACGGCGGCCCATTAATTTACATTCATTTCCCCAGGCTTTTCGCAACGAATTAACGCTTTTTGTATGATTCACCGCTAGAAACGCGCGTGGGTATTTTACATGATATTCTCTTGCCGAGCAACATTCGTCGGGGTTTATTATAATACGGGAAATGTCTCCCAGCCAGCGTGCCCAGAAGCTTCCCTCCGGCTGTCTCGATTTAATTCCCTGCCCGTAGGTACACAGAATCAACATCGCGCAGGCCAGTGGGTCAGATGGTGCTTTAAACGTAGCATCGATATTCGTGTCACTCTAATTACGCCGGCAAGAAAAATCGCGATCCCCGAGCCGCGGCACGATCGCCCGTTTCCTCCAATTAATTTCCACGCGATTGTATTCGCGGGGCTCTAATTTAAATGAATAAATTACGTCCGCGCCTCCGCTTAAATGGGTCGTCCCATATTTACGAGCGCGTCGAATACATATATTATCGCTATTCGTCGTTCAGCCGTCGCGCGCGCGCGCGCGAAAATTACAATTTCAATGCCGAACGTGTAAATTATGCAATAATTTGGCTGCATCGTAGAATATTACACTCGTTCCAACCGGTGCTCGAATATCACCGCGATGTCCCGTTGAAAATGCAACGATACCGTTCCAGCGCGGCCAAAGCTACAGCGACGACCCCCGGGGCCCAGGGTCGAGGGGGTGCGACCCGCCGAACGCGAAAATCCTTGAACCGATTCGCTCCAAGTCGTTCGACCGAGATTCTACTTTATTAAACCGAGAACATGCAAGCTACGCTCCGATGAAATCTCGAGATACGAGCGACCACTTCCACACGCTCCATCAAAGTGGAAGTTGCGATATCGCGGGGTAGGAAATAGCTGCGATCGTCTCGATGTTAATTGATTACATATTTCGAGTGATAACGCTTCGCAAAATCTCGGAATACGAGGTGGGAGAGATGACTCTTTCGATTTCTTTTAACGCGAGGAATTGGCGTGTCGCAGCTTGTCCCGTAATTCCGGGACACCCTCTATGCACGGTAACGCGTGGACGACTTCGCTGCAGGCTGCAGCTCGCACGGAGGCGTTGCATGCACCGGGAGATTGCATAATGACATAATATTCATGGCGGTGCGCTTATGCTCGCGACCGAGTAGGTAATAAGGGTGTCGTGGAGGGAGAGGGAAAGAGAAAGGGGGGTGGGTCTGAGGGAGAAAAAGGATTGTCGAGCCGAGAGGGAGAAGATGGAGAGCGGCGGACGTGGGCGAAGAGGAAGAAAGGGCGAGAGAGCCCCGTTCCCGATGGCAAGGAGGAACGAAGTAGCGGCTGAAAAGGTGACGGAGGTTATAAAGGTGGTAAGAGGAGGGTGCATTGGGGTGGCAGCGAGGCTGACGGGCGGCGGACACATTTTTAATTAAGACAGTTTCGAGGCGTAATTAATTTTACGACAGCGCTACCTAACGACCGGTCTTCTATCTCCCACCTTTGCTCCCTTACCTCTTCTTTTACCCGGGCAACTCTCCACCCCTCCACGCATTTTCGTCGATCCGCCGCGCCACCGCCAGAAATTTCCGCTCGGCCGCACCGTCGCTTCGCTCTTCCCCACCACCTTTTTAATAACACTGTTTTCGTCCCCGAGCTTTCGTTACCGGCGAGTTCGCGCCCCTAACGCTACGCCACTCTCCCTTCCGCCCTTCCCTTCCACCACGTACGTCAGGAATAACTTCACGCAAGAGAAGACTTTATTGGAGGAGTGTGTTTTTTACGCCAAGATTGTCAAAGTGCCACCCTCTGCTTCGCCACCCCCCTCACTTTGTAATAAATAAAATAAATTCTTTAAGGGAGAACGTTCCCACTGCTGATAGCAAAACATACTTTTATCCTCTGAGATCTATCTTAGCTATTGCTCAATTATATAGCTAGCTTCCTAATATATCCTTCAGCACCTTCAGATTGAGACACTCAAGATTTAATCTTGGAGCCGCCGAATTGAACGGATAAAAATATTTCTAAGAAAAATTTATTTAATGCAGTTTCATTTAGCGCCAATTCAATGAAATTCGTGAAGTGATTATAAAAACTTATTTAAACAATGAAATCCAGTTTTCTTTTCTTTTTACAAATCCCTTGGGTGCGCTACTATTCAACACTCACTACTACTGCCAAAAAACTGTGGGTGCACCCCTAGCCTCTTCAATCGCGCCACTATATTCCTTCCACCCGCTGCCAGCCGCGTGTCTACCACCGCGACCCCTTGAAAAGGTCATGAACTCCGCGAAAGCTGAATAACGTCACGCTATCTGTCTCCTAACCATCTTCAAATATATGTCGAGGCTGACGCGCATCTTCGCCGGCGAAGTTTCCCGGCATTTTGTCCCGGGCCCGGACTAAACGCGCATCTGGGACTTTCCAGCCAACTTTCACCCTCGAAAGCAGCGCTCGAGCCCGCGGCCGTGTCGCTTTGTTCCCTCTGTACCGTTTATTTCCCGCTGATTCCGGGGAAACTGTTAAGGGAGCAGCGAGAGTCTGATAAATTCCGGCAAAAACACCAACTTCTCCGGCGCGGGGGGAAGAAAGTTCGGGCAGATAAGGGGGTGGGCGAGGCGTTACGTATCACCGCTTATTTTTGACTTTTTATCTCGCGCCATCTTCAGGCTACAACAACGCCGCGCGCGGGCGAGGCGGGGGAGAGAAGGAGGTCAGAGCATAAATTACGGAGCGTCAGGCGATTTCTCTGCATCCTCCGGAGGACCCTGTCTCTCTCCCCCCATCTATTCCCCCGGCCCCTCCGTGCCCCCCGCCCCTGGCTGCCAAAAATCGAAGGAAACTTTCATCCGCGCCCCCGTGGAACGTTCTGGATTTATGGCTACCACAAATTATGTGTTGCGCCGGTGAAAAATGCTCCTCTCATCCTCCTTCGCCGAGCTGCTGGAGCCGTCTGAGTCTCTCGTTTCGAAACCACCTTCTGAATTGCTTAATTCCAGCCAGACCTGGCCAGCATCGGCGATTAGCCGAACGATTAGGGAACCGAGTCGTTCTCGCAGCACTTGGATTGTTATACAGTAGGTAATAACCATTTTCGAACGTTAATTTTGCTAAGCACCTGAACACTTCGTGGACCTGAATGGCTTAAAGGGAAGATCACCAATTCGGAAATTCAAAAAAATTATGAAACTTTCGGGATATGTACACGATTATACAGATATGCATTACGCAATGTTTTTTACTGTCTAAATTTTCTCTAAGCGAGTAAAATTTATTGATCCCTGAAAATCCAGCTATTCTAGCGAAAGAGCTAGAAAAACAGTTTTTAGACAAAAGTTACTTCTTTTAATTTGGAATATAATTTGGTAACTTACAGAATAGAAAAATAGCCGGATTTTCGAAGGTGTAAGTTAAAGGATATATAAAGGTTTCTTGATTCCCAGGAGACAATATTTCTTCCCCACTCTTTAAATACCACCGTGAGTAGTCAACACGCGTCTCATAAACAACGGCCCCGAGGTAATTCCAGGAAAAAGTTGATCGCCTTTGCTCGACGTTTTTAACGATTCACCCGTTGTAGTCTCCTTACGAGACTGTAACGGATTATCGTGCTGTCGGTGAAAATTCCAGGGCGAGGGTAGGAGGCCGCGAAGGGCGTAGGGAAGCGAGCAGACTGCCATCTATATTCGCAGCGAAGTTGCTCTGTATTATGCATAATAATCCGCGAGCGGCCGCATTGAATTAAAAATGTTAGAGCGGCTTGGAGCGAGCGTCTGCGTCGTTCCGTGCATCGAAATATATAAAGCGCATTGGCGCAGGCTGGCAACGATAAGATAATAAGATCAGCGTCAGCGACTGACCCGTCTGCATAATTTTAGTCGGTCGTTCACCATCGCAGCCTTGCGTACACGGGGAACCACTCTAAACGAATATTTAAGTAGCTCGCATTAAAGCGGCATGCGAGCTTCATTTTTTCTTCTTCCCTCGTTAGTCATTTAAACGTAGAAATAACCTCTGCGGTTAGACAGCGGAGTGGCATTAATTGGCTAAAAATTTGAACGTCTTTCGAGGAAGAATTCTATCTCATCGCCGAAAAGAAGTGCGATAAATGTGCAGCAATTTAGTTAAAGATACGCCGCTCTTTGTACGTTTCCTCCCAAAATTGTTTTCCGACGCTGTTCACTGGCTTAACTCGGAGGCTGGATTTAATTACGCCCGCGCTTGAAATATCTATGTGGCGGTGCGGCCAGCAAGATGCACGCGATTTTTCTCCTTTTCTTTACGGTCAATTCAGGTGAAATAACGACCGAGGTCGGTTTATCTGGCCATTAAAGAAAACGACCTGTTAACGGACCCACGTAGCTGGCAACCGTGCTATCCAATAAATGTCGCGCTAAACGTCGCTGCCTCACGTGTATATTCCTACACGTCATCCCCCGCGAAACCTTATCATGTGCTGTCTTCCGGCGATCGATAATGAAACCACGACGCGATGATCTCTTTATTTTACCCCGGGGGGAGCGCCAGACTTGGCATCTCGTAAAGTTTAGTAGACTTGTACGTATCTCTTCAATTGCTGCCGGAAGAAATGTCCTCTGCACGGAATGATGTCTCGTTGAAAGGACAGTGTGACCCAAAACGAAGAGTAGAAGGCTAGAACATTTCACATCGTGGTTCTCGGGGAGCTATGTAAGAAACGTCCCCTTTTCGGCATAATTGGTCACTGATTTTCGTTATTTTAAATACCGATGGGGACTTCAATCGAGTTCTTGAAATTGCAAACACATTTCCCATATTTTTATTCTTATTATTAAATGGGTGGTCACCAATTTGGTTACATCAAATAAAGTACAAGATTGTAAGCAGAATATTGTTACAATATTCAAGTAAATCAGCAACTCCTACAAACTCTTGTATCCCATCTGGATTGTGTAAGGATATTTTTCCAAGCGAGTCAATGAGAATGTGACAAAAGAGGAGGCGGCAGCCGTAAACGGTGGATGAAAAGAAAAGTTCGCAATTACGGCCGACTAAAACGGCACGTTTTCACTGTGCGCGGTCAAGAGTCAGCGAGGTCTTTTTACCGGGGGCAACGGCGCGGCGATACGGCCGACAGTTTATCACCGTGTTTCGTGCGCGGATATAGAGGCTGCATTTCGCTGCCAAGAGCGAAATGTAAGCGGCAACAGGAGCGACCGAGTCACCGTCGGGTCCTGCAGGATAATATTTAGTATTCCCGCGGCGGCGACTGTCGCGGCTTATAATATTTCGCGTCATATTAATATTCCAGTGGGATGCTGGCCGTGTAGCGGAGCGGGGCGAGGGCGCCCTGGACGACCGATGCAGCCATTGCAGCTGCACAGTGCCGTACCTCGCTGCCGTCCGCGTCAACGTCCCCTTAAACAACCTAACCCGGAATTAACGCTTTAATGCGGAAAAACTGCTGGGAGCCGTGTTATTTCCCAATGCTATCGGTTAATTAGCCCGGTGTCAATAATTACGCGGAGAAACGGGCGGCGACAATATTTGCATCCTAATCCGCAATTCTTCTTTGCGTGGCCGACACGCGACAAAGCTGTAATCACCCGCGCGTAAACATTATCCGAACGTTAAAGCAATGCGTCCAGTCGCTTTTACCGCGAACGCAATAAATCGGTTTCGCGACCCCTTGCGCCCCGCGGTGGCTGGTTCGGCGACGTACCCGAAATCCGCGGGCCGGCGAGTAACGAGCGCCGCCCGAATCAATTTACACAAAGCGGTTTTGCAAATGAATCGCGTATCCGCGCATAAATCGGCGCCGGCAACGAACACCGATACGTCGTCGGCGCGGGCGTTGATGCGATTACAACCGCCCCCGTTCAAGATTATCGTCCCTGTTCCCGCTGCTTCTCCTCTCGGCAAACACCTTCGCCGCGCTTCCCAGAGGCCGTGCTGTTTGAGCGTGTCTCGTGAACACGTGACGATATCGTAACGACGTCGAAGGGGTGGCTTAACGGACGGGAACGACGTCTTTAACGAGGCACACCCACGCCGCGGAAGCGATTCTCCGGCGACCAGAAATCAATCTCCACAGTCGACACCCTCTTGTTTAGTGGCGATTTCGAGCCGACTGCCTCGCGCATTTCGATACGAGTTGAAGCTGTTTTTCGGGCTTCAACAGTTGGTTCGATCGGAAGGTACACAGGTCATCTAGACTATCTGTCATTACTATTCCTCTTCAAGACTTAGGTATACATAGAGGGTGGTATAGCCGGTAGTGTACCCAGGATTTAATCTAGGGGACAGCCGAGTTGAAAAAATATTTTTAATGCAAATTCAATAAAATTCATTAGGTGATTATACAAATTTATTTAAAGAATAAAATCCAGATTTCTTTTCTTTTTACAAAGATCTTGAATTACTTCAGCCGTGGTTACATTAATCTCGTTTTTTGGGGGGGGATGCCCCTTGGCCCCTCCGCCTCTGGGTGCGCCACTGTGTATAGCGATACCTCCCTACTCGCCACAAATTAAATAAATAAATAAATAAATAAATTTCAAATTTCAAGCGATCCCGCTCGCTTGGAAGTTCTCCCTCAACTATTGATTCCTATATACATATGTAATATAATTCCTGTCTCATCCTACTTCCTAGTATCCCCGCGCCCAAGGCAGGATCAGCTATGTAAAACCAAAAGTGCTATGAGTCTACTAGCAGGCTCAGGACAAAACGCACACTTCCTTCATTTCCTCCTTTTCAGTCCTACCTCCAACTCCCTCGCACCTCCTCCTCCCTTGCTCCCCAGGTGAATGCCGAAACACCAATTTTATGGCACCCCATAGAACGACCCCGAGTGGAAAGCAGAATGCACCGCAAATGAAGGTGGAAGGAAAACGAGAATTTCCACGGACTCTCCGCTCCCATACGATAACACAATCAGACCCAAGACCGTTATCACGCTCCAGAGACCCTCCGCGGAAACTAAAACCAAGCGTCTGCGAGTAAGCGAAAGCGGCCGGGCAGGAAGGACGCCGGCCACTCGTTATTTCCCTCAATCAGCCCCTTCCTCCTTAGCATCGCAATTATCAATTCGGAATCGTGACGCGAATCTAACCAGCCGAAAAGTGATTCTCCAACGCCGGCCCCGTTTAAGCGGCGGGGGAGCGGGGCCGGGTTTGATAAGGAGAGAGAGCCGTAGGAAGAGGCGCGAGAGACGCCAAGACGCTGCGAGCGCGTGTACATCCACGGCGAGAGCAGTGGCAACGAGGGAGCGTGGGCGGCGGAGAGATTTAAAGGGAGGCGAGCAAGGAACGGAAGGGACCCGGGGTCGCGGTAGACGGAGCCATTTACGGCCACGTAAGCGGTTTCTATTGTCTATGGAGGTATAATGGAGTAATCTCGCGGTGATGCGCCGCCACCGAGGCCGATATTCAAATTACGCGTCTCTTACAAGTATATACACGAAACCGTCATACCGAGCCCTTCCGGTCAGCACCGGAATATGTACACCCCAGTGCCGTAGCCACCAAACCAGGGGGTTTGGTAGGATCTGCGTTATCGACCGGTAATGCGGTGACCGGGTTAATATACAATTAGCGATATCACCGCGTAATACGAACCCGGTCCGCGTCTGTGCTCGGGCTTCCGGAGTCCGGACTATCGAGTTTCTGCTGCGCGATCGAGTCACGAATGCGGGCTACCGTCGCTGCGAGCACGAGACGTTCATTAGCAGGACAGAGAGAGATTAGCTCTATTGTGGGGTGACGCTGGAGTCTTGACCTAGCGTTGAAGCTCGATGAGCAACGTTACCTTCCCAACAGACCTAATCGAATTATTTACTCTTCCGAGCCCCGTGATCGTCTCTACCCGCTCCGTGATTCGTCATCCTTTCCCCCGAATCATCAATCACCGCCGACTTGACTCGAAATAGAAAAAGATTGCTATCATCCATCCCATCCCCCTCGTGGGAGGGAGAATCTTCTGGTGGCTGGCACGGTCAGAGGCAGCGAAACACGTGGTCCGCGATAGTGACCGCAGGGAAGAAGCACGGTACGTGCGAATCGTGCACCGTAAACCACACGTAACCGGCGCGGACGTACCTACACCTTTCCCGCGGACCAGTGTTCGTGCACGCTAGCCAAGAGCCCGTGCCTGTGTGCGCGCGCGGGGCCAGCGATGGTTACGGCGATATATCATCGCCCGTCCAGAGTCATAACGTGACGCGCAACACGCTGGCGCATCAGTCATTTAGCCGCAAATGGAATCTGCTTCCTTCCTCTTGCAGCGTTTCCGCGCCTTGTACGCCCGGCTATTTTGTACGTCCAACGGTATTGTGTACGCGCGTGTACCAGCGCGCGGTTATTCGGACGAAAGGGCGAGGAGAGTGGCGTAACGAGCTGCCACCGCCGCCGCCCACGGATATGCCTCCCCGTTCGAAATTCGTAAAACCGAGCGGCTACGGCCGCGATGTTAATTGATGGGTCTAAGGGAGGCGAATATCAATAACGATCAAGTCCGCTTATGAACCTATAAATGTTACTCCCGCGGCCTGGTTCATCAGTATTAATCGCTAATACCTGCGTCCAAAGAGGGTGATTTATGCGGCAGGAGCCATTTCAAGGAAACACCGTTCGAAGTCCGAATTCCATGTTCCGAACGGGTCGGGGGAATTTTTGTTTAGGGGGTGAAAAAGTATTGGACGTCGAGGAGAAGGTACTTTAGCGGATGATGAACATCCCAGATAGAGAAGAACGGATAATGGCAAAAGCCATAAAACGATAACACAGTTGCTTTGCAGCTGGGGAAGCTTTCCTTCGGCGTTCAGCGAGAAAATCTTCTCGCCCATTTCGGTACATTCTCTTTTATGGGCTGACGAGTCAATATTGTAATATTTTGTTTAATTAAATTTTTTGTGCGGAGTTACAGAGCCAAGCTGTGCGCGAAGAAATTCATTTACCTATAAAGTGCCGTAAGTTGTTTATTTTTCTGAAATTAAAAAATTTCACCCGTCGACTCATGATTATTTTACACGAATAATAAATATTCTGTTTTATTTTTGTCAATAAAACCCCTACAAAAATTCACAAAATTATTCATTATATCCGCAGCTAAGCGTATGTAACTCCTTAAAAGGTCATTATTTCACTCCGCTTAATCACCTGAGCACTGAATTTTCCGCTACAACATTCCAAACCCACGAGTCAGAGCTGAAGTCTAATTCCCATCGCCACTTCTCTACCGATCCGCTACCAAATCGGTCCGGCAGAATCACCCAACAAGGTGCAATAAACGAGATTGCCAGTCGCGCTCTCTCTCTCTCTCTCTCACTCTCTCTCTCTCGCGCAGGAAAATCTTGCATGCGGAAACTCGTTAAAGAAAGAATCCCGTAATTGGCTTGACTACAACGACAAAGAGGACTTTTCCCCGAGGCAAGCTGCTTTCATTAAGAACGTCGCGAAGTGGATGCAACAGTTTTCTTCTTTTTTGGAACAGAAGAGAGGAGAGCTGCTATCCTGCTAGTGTGGACGATTCTGTTGCGAGCGTTAAAGGATTATAAACCGACTCGTTGGATCAACAAGTCACGAACTAGCAGGATGGTGGAGGAAAGGTTGGAGCGAAAGGACGCGGGGCCAGAGAGCTCCTGTCATTGGCGTAGCCGGCGGAAGTTGCCACGAAAGTTTCGCTAGCTCGAATTTGCCGGCGCGTTAAGATTCACACGGCCGAGCACGTGCGATAGAATCGAAGCTCCCGAGACGGAAAAATTTCATGGGAGGGCGCGGGGAGCGTACGTGACCCGTCGGAAATCTCGCGCAGCCGGCACCTGCGCCTCTCGACGGAGCCAAGCTACCTGCAACCCCGAATTTCCACCCCTTCCTCCCTTACCATCCAGCTTTTTCGCCCGCGCGTTTTCTCCTCCGCTTAATGGACTTTAACGAGTCCCAAGATGTCGGGGGAAGGTTGGAAGGAGCGGGGAGAATCGATAGGGCGACGCCGCGGTTAAATTAGAAAACTCTCGGGAGCCTACTGCCGGAGGAATATTTAAATTAGGTCAACGCCCCGCGCCAGGACCTGCCCTTAATGAGCTGGATGAGCGATCGAGAGTTTTCGGCGATCCTCTCGAGCCGGGGTTGCGCATTCCCCGACTAACTTCGCGCCCTCCCGCGAAAACAACGACGCTTCGTGCCCCCTGTCTGCGAGATCAATTCGAAACAATTTTCGATGGGAAAAGGGGCTTTTAAATTGCTTAGCGCGACTCGAGGGCCTAAGCGGAGAGTTCCGAGGCACGGCTGTCTGCTTCGAGGACGCGGGAAATTGATGGCAGAACGAATTCGAATAAAAGTCTTCCTATTTATGTTTCAATTTCGTCCCCACGAGGCCGCAGAACAATGGACGGTTAATTCTGCCGTAAAATACTTTTAAAGCTTTCAGAGGTGAAATTGCATCGCTCGCGAAAGAAAGGGTTAATGACGATGGCCTCATTAACTTGTCCGTGGCACTAGAAGGACCCCGTTCTAGGCGAAAATTGCGAATTAGATGGCTCCGATACAGTTTTGTTACGGGGGCATTATTAGTGCATTAAACATGCCGCGTTAATGATGCCACGGTGCATACCACTTTCTACCGCGGTGTAAACGTAACGCGTCTGCCTACGTTGCCCACGATGATTAATATTTCACGCTGTCCAACGATGATACCGTTGCACTAACGTTACAGTAATTATTCCTGCAGCGGGATGGATTATTTTCTATCGAACGTGCAACTAGACACGCCGCGTTATTAAATTATCGTAATCTAAACCGCATCGCGGGGAAATCCGCGGCAGAAAACTTGCTATAGAGTAGCATTGCCATGAACGGACAATGCGAAATAATACGTGGACCACTTATTGACCGACGTAGTTGCCAAGCCTTCAATTAAATTAAAAACCCTCGACGATGTTTACATCTGAAGCACGGATGTACATCAACGATATTAAGCAGAAAGTAGTCGTGGAATTAAGGAATTGAATTTAAAGCATCCACCCTGCAGCCCCTTCAAGGAAGCCGAGTCTCAATTAATATGATTAACTTTCGCAATGGTGGCCGCATTTCGCGACTGTTTCCCCTCCGCGCGCCCCGCGCGTTACAGATATTGGATAACCAAGGATAAGGTACGGTACACAGATATCGGGGAGGCCCCTTTTGCGCCAGGCGCAAGGTGTGCCGAAGGTAAAGAAGAGCAAGGGAAGAGAACGGTTCGAGGATCAAGGGGGTCCGAGGGACGGGGGAGCGTCTTACGCGATCAGACTTCATAAGCAAGCGGAGCTCCTCCGGTCTTCGAAAGCAAACAACCTTGCACTTCCCTTCGCCCCTTCTTCCCCTTCTCCCTATACTTCACCCCCGGCTCCTCTTTTAACCTCTGGCTTCCCGTGCTTCCAGCCTTCGCCCTCGGGACCCACGAATCCTTCGCCCTTAAATCCTCGGGCACAGATGCCGGGGATGTACCGGGCGGTATTTTATATTCACCTCAAATCATGCATATTTAATAGCGAAAGCGACTCGATCTGCTTTCCCTAAGAGTTAATCGCACCGCCACGCGGACCACTGTAAATATCATCACGTCCTCTGTCTCTGGGTTCCCGGATTTGCCTTAGCTCCTTTCTCTTCGCGAGCAACCATCGACCCTTTGCGATCCAACGAGATTATCGCGGGTGGTGACCTTTGGACAGTCGGTCTTGGACCAGGATGGCAAGGAAGTGAGGTGTGCCTTAAGCCTTGGGTAATCCATTTTCATCCATAAGGTAAACACTCCCCTCCATCTTATTAGCTCGTTAGGAGTGAAACTCTTGACACTCAAGTTTCGACGAACTCTCGTGTAATTCTTCGACTCGTTTGTTTCCAACAGCTGGTAGGTATAAGCGAATTATCGGAAAAAATCGGCAGATGTTGCAGCGGCCATCAATTTGCATATGCAAACAACGAAGCAACGATACGATGTCAGTTACAGCGAGCTGGGGCAAATCCTATTGACGTTCTCACGGTCGGATTTGAGTTCGCCAAAGTTCCTCGCTCCTGCGCCCATCGGCATGTAAGTCGAGCAAGTTTTCTCAAAGACAGCTGCGCGAGCATCAAGGGAAGTCTCGATCTAATGAAAGCCAATTAGATTGAGATCGGGGACGTTCGAGGCGACTTTGCTTAGACGGACGGACCCGGGACAGCTGGGGAATAATTCGTTTCAAGTTCGAAAGACCGGGCGAGATTAAAGCGCGATAATCCTCTGACAAACCAGCAACTAGCATATTCTCATAAATTCCGCCGACGTCTGCGAAACCAGCCGTTCGGGAAACATATTTGCACGCGAGGAGACTTAATTGGTACGGTTCTCCAGAGTTTCGAACTAGACTGAACTATCCCAATCTTTGCGGCGAACTGCGGATGAGCTTAAAGGGGAATCTTATTTTTTGGGGCTAAAAACATAAATTTGAGATTTTTTTTAGGGAAACTAGCGACTCGATTCAACTGAAAGTTGTACCATGTTTTTATGCATCTTTGAGGTTGGAGGTTTTTTTTATTAAATTTTAATAATGAATGTAGGATATACCAGAATAAAAAAAATATTGAGGAGAGTGGTGAGTTTCAATCAAACTTAATTTTTCCTATCAAAATTTTCCAATTTTCTTATGTAACAATAAAATATATAATTCATTATAAGATGATACATAACTCCTATAAAAACCTGCAACTTCTTCAAAGATACATAAAAAAAATGTTCCAAATTTCAGATTACTCGAATTGCTAGTTTCTTAAAAAAATCCCAAATTCTGCTATGTTTTTAGCCAAAAAAATAAAATTTCCCCTTTATTTCGCCAACAGCCTCGGAAAATCGTCACGAAGTGGCTCAGTTTCCAGGGAAGTCGAGGACAACGGGCCCAGATTCTGAATGCCGCATTCAGCACGCCGGCAGAGGGAACTCTGACTCGTCCTATGTCCCTCAAGTTCAGCGACGTTGTGCTCAGTTTTCTGCCGTGCAGGCAGTGTCTGCGCTGGTTCGCGCCGCGGTGTATGCTGGATGGAAGAGTTTCCATCCGTCCGCGACGTATCGCTGTTCGGAAAGTAGGTTTCCCTGTGCAGAGGGCGGCGAAATCGCGACTGCGTTTTCGAGGGTGTCGCAGCCAGCTCCAAGTTTCATCCCCGCCTCTGCTCCGCGGACGGGTCACTTGGAAACTTTACCACGAAACGGCTGGCGCGTCTGCGACGCGAAAGAAAGTGGGCTGGTTAGGAGAGGAAAAAGAAAACACGGCTGGAAGGAAGCTGGGAAAAACGGGGAACAGCTAAAACGGAAAGAGGCGACGAGGGAACGCGACGCGGATGCTCGACCCGCGCCGATGAAAAATTCACGTCGACGATAACTCGAGCGTTGCATTTTTCATAGAGCCGCGGAAGTTTCTTATCCATTGCTTATATCCGCCGGAGTTTTCGACCCGGACCAACAACCACGCGCCTCCAGAGGCTGATAAAGGCACCGGCAACCGCTTGTTGTTCCGCCTTGCGTTTGTAGGTTTGTACCCTTCCTTTCCTCTGCTCCTCGTCCTTCTCCTTTTGCTGCCGGGGGGTGATTCAATTCGGGGGTGTCGTTATCAAACTCGTTTGCGTTAGCGTTCAAAGTAATCAGATTTTCGATTACGTAATAGTGATTGTACCTACGTGTTACTTGTATAGGATTTTTACTGTAGGTACGTAGTACCTACTATATTGAGGGAAAGATCATTGATTTATTTATTTATTCACTTTTACGGATATACCCCGTTGTTTCTGACATAAAAAAGAGGCAAAATACATTAGGGCACACGAGGTTATTAACCAGCTAATCATGCGGCCTAGTCCTTTGCAAATTTTTAATTTAAAACCTTTAAATTCTGGATGAAGTAGGGCCTCCCATGTTGCAATCGTTCATCGAATCGCAGCACCGTGACACAATTTCTGAAAAGTAGAAGACTTTCGAGGAATTGGTATACCTATATTTCTTTACTTCACTTTTCTTGCTTACTTTACTTCTTGTTAGTCTCAAGTTTAGCTTTAAATCTTAAGATTACTTTTACTTTAGTTTATTCTTAACATTTGTTACGTTTGTTGGTTGTCGTCCCTATTTTCGTTTAGCTGATAGTCCACGGTTAATCTTCGAAAAAGTATTACCACTGCAGCTTTGCCTTTACTCTTACTGTCTATGCCTTCTGTAAACATCCAGCATTGTTCCTCTTTTGAGTAATAAAGCCAGTTAATAATAATATATCGCAGCATGAAGATTTTAAGACTTTTAAAACCGACAGTGTTGAAATTAGCATTCACTACGGAGAATGCAATTCTTTCAAGGAAGAAGCTACACGCGTATTGTTAGGCGCTCGGTGCCCAGCGAACCGTCCCAGTGACATCCTCGCCGAAGAAACGCGGGGGCACTTGACTAACGTGTTCAAATACCCCCCTCAGAAGGAGACATTATTGCGTAAGATAATTAAACGGAGTCGCTGGAATGGATAAATTAAATCGTCTACTATTCCTCGGCCCTGTAATTAGTCGCCCACCCAAAGTGCACTGTCAAAGAACATCTCCCCGCGCTCCGTTATCAAGACAGACAAGCTGTTAATTAAGTGGCCCCGTTCCCCCGCCCGTCGCGGCAGATAACACAATCCTGGATAACCTGGGACACTTTTGTCCAAGGGTAGATGTTCGATGGAGGGGTCGGCGACGGCCATCGCGAGGAGATTAGAAAATCCCCGATGAGCGTAGCTGCTAATGGCGCGCTAAATGGAACTGAGTAATTATGGCGGGGCCAGGGAATCGTCCTTTTCTCGCCAACTTCTCGCGCTCGCTTCGGAAATACCTCGTTCACCCAGTTCGCGAGATCTGCACGGGGGAGACGCGGTGGAATTCGTGAAAGCCCCAAGTAGTTTGCTCTCTCAACGTTCAGCCAGCCAGACGCAAATTTCGCGCGTTCGACGTCGCGTTATAGATTTAGTGGATGGAAAGCGAAGCAACGCGAAGGGGAAGAAGGCAAGCGAAAAAGGGGAGGGCGGCTGGATGGAGGGAGGCGAGCTAGAGAGATTTGTCGCGAGCATTGGAGATTGGAAGCACGAGGCGAGGTCACGGAAGCGGAGATACGGAAGAGCTTCGAGAGAGGCAGATACCAGAGAAATTCTACGGGGCGTGGACGGGATAAGTTATCCCTGTGTCTCGTGGATGCACACCGACATTATTTCGTATCTTGCAGGACACTTCGGGCAATGAGGACGTCCTGCCGCGTGCACGCTGCCGGAATCCATAACGAGGTCTTATCTATCTTAGTCCGGCTTCCTTTTTCCCCTCTTTCCCTCTCCCTGCCCTCCTCCTTCCATCTTATTTCCTGCATCCTTCCCTCTCCTCCACCGGATGCTTTCTACTAGATCATCCTATACACGTGTTGTTCTTCTTTAAATTAGAACACGTTCCAATATCCCGCGCTACCTTGCGCTTTAATCCCTCCGCCTCGAAATTAACAAAATTAACGTTCGACCGTTCTTCGTGTACCAGCGAATCCCCGGGGTTCCCAGCAAACTAGCAACTGGATATTCAATGTAAGAGCGGCTCGCAGCCGCGTATCGCTTTTGCAGCGCGCCCGATCTCGAAAATCCGGCATCGTTGTTCCGTGGCCATCGATTAACGCTCGACGCACGTTGCCAAACGAAGCCGGCCAATAATTGCGGGATTCAGATGCAATCTGCGCGATACGCGCGATTTACCCCCAATATTTCATCCACGGGCCGGCCTCCCTGGCCCCCTGCCCCCGAGTCCCATCGGCGGGCCATTTTTCAAGACAAACGAGCGTCGATTACATCGCGACAAACATATTTTCGTGCAAAGAGGAACGCGGCTCTGCTATGTTTCACCCCCCCATTGTTGCCCCCCTCCCCCCGGGAAAAAACTGGCGAATAAAAAACGAATACAAAATTCGCGGCGCCTGTGCGCGATATGAAAATCATAGTGGCGCGAGGCTGGTCGGGGGGGGGCATAAAAAGGCAAGTATATACTGGCCGGGGGGTGGTCGCGAGTAATCGCTACGTTTCCACGGTTCCGTGCCATTTCCGGGCAACTTTTAAAGCGGAGCATGCGTGGGCGCGCGTACTTTACGCGCCGCGGACCGCTAATAACAAACCTCGCCGGGTGATTACACGGCGTGATTTCGCGCAGATTGGACGAGTGATTAATTCTTGCGGACAATCCGCACCGCTGGCCCCTCTGCTAACCCCGCACGCTCGACCGGAGCGTTCCCCATCTCTCTCTCTCTCTCTCTCTCTCTCTACCCTTCCTCGCTCTCTCTTCCCCTCGCGACGCGCTTTCCTCCGCTCCTGGTCGCCGCCCTCTGTGGATTTGTCGCTCGTACCAACCCCCGGCAAGGATATTTTAATTCCGAAGCGGCGGCGGAGCGGTTTGAAACGGTTATTAATTCGTGTGTCGGGGGTCCGAGCAGTCGGCCTAGCCGGGCTTTTCAATGGGCGACGCGGGGGAGCGGCAGAGAAGCAGGGAGGGACGACGCTCGTAAAAACAACCCCATTGTTATCGCCGTCCCGTAGCTCGTTTCGCAGTGGGCGGCACTCGAATCGAGGAAAAGAGAAAGAAACGCGAAGCGGAGTTTCGCGTACGGGTCGCAGCATGCCCGCTACTCGCTCCGTTCCGCTCCGATCCGCTCTGTCCTCCCCTGGCGGCCACGTACACGCGCGTGCACGTGTGATACACCCGAGCCCGCACGGCCACTGGCCGCCCTCCCTTTTCCGTTATCGCGGAACGCTAGCCGCGCGATTCCAACGTTTCTGATGTTTCTATGGAAGCGCGGCGAGAGGATTGATTTTCGGCCGGCGCTTTTCGCGGCGCGGATGCATTTTTTTCCAACGAACGGCAGCCGAACACGGAAACGATTTTACCCCCGCGCCGACGAGATGGACGCGACGATATTGGATTCCATTATTCGAAGAGATTGGCAGTAAGGCTCTCCCTTTCGAGTCTGATAACCGGTCGTTTCGGAAACGGTCTTATTGTCCGAGTAGTCCCGACCAGATTCTCATCGCAAGGAACGATCCGTTATCGAGGGTAATTGCTTCATAGATTCCCGGGAGAGTGTAGGGGTGTTATGATACTTAACCCTCCGTTGGTACACTTTCTTATAATCGCAAATTGGTCACACGGGGTTCACTGCACCCCAGCGTCACCTTTCAGTTACCATTTTCGTATTTTGGAATCATTTAACTTTTCAGTGATACATAATTGTAGAATCATGCTATATACATATAATAGTTTGTACTGGAAATGTAAATTTGTATTTGAAAAAATAGTTATGGATAGAACCAATTGTTTTTGTTAAAATTCCCCAAATTTTTAAACTATTATTATTATTAAACGTCTTTATTGCACAACACAAGCAGAGAAACAATGAAAAGAAAGTAAACAAAGACAAAAGCAAAGACGAAGTTCAGTTATGGATTGGTTTTCAACGTAAGCTATGACGATAACTTAACCTAGGTTTAAATTAATACAAGAAATTTAATAAAAGAAAAGAAGACATAGGTACTTACTGACAAGACCACAAATTGGGATATATAGCGTTATAACGGATGAAGAAGCAGAAAAGATTTACAAGAACATCTGAAGGAGGAGAGAAATTCTATTATTAAGCTCCAAAAATTTAGACAAAATATTGGCATCGACGTATCGCAGGCTGCGATATACCCCGTGTGACTACATACAAATAATTATACAAATTATCAAGCATTCCCCCGATACCCTAATAAGCAAAGAGCCGTCGATTACGATCCGCGACGCGAATACGAAAATTCCACCGGGCTCCGATTTATCCAATTCACGAGGGCAGATAAATGTAGAGGGGTCGGGGCGGGCTTTGGCATCGTTGCCTTTATATTCCGCGCGCAACGCGTCCACGTAGGTGCGAGTGGTTCGGAATGAATGGCGCGTGTTTACGTGTGTATATACGGGATTCCGCGAGTAGGAGCGATTCTTTCAGATTGATTAATGCCGGGGCCACCCTTCGAAACTGTTTTGCGACCCTTTCTCCCTCCACCCCCTCCCGCGGCAGCTCGTTCCGCGACGACAGACTCATCTCCGATTTTATGCCTCGTTTGAGGGCGCACCGTCTCCTAACCCCTGCCCGTTCCTTTGCTCCGCACCCTCCGGGACAACGATGGGACGGCCGACCCTCGCCGCCACGAAAATCACAGACCACGAGAGACTCGCGGGGAATGGTCTATTTGGTATTTAAATAAGCGTACGTGTACGCTCGCGTCGTCCCGTTAACCAGCGCGGGACAAGTTCACTGAGCTTCTTTTCAGGGACGCCGAAAGGGGGGCAGGACGCCGCCCGACCCCTTGGATATTTATGAGGGAATGGGTACGGTCAATTAGGCCCTCGTTGGCGAATATGCTGATACGGAGTAACGCCGTGCGTGCGCCGGGGAATGAAAACAATAATAAACGAGAGGAGAGACCGAGCCGGCTGGCACGTGCAAGGCTCGTTTCACTTCAACGTCCGCGAGATGCTACTGCTCGACTACTAAGACCCGTTTCACTTTAGCTTTGCAAGTTCTTGCAGGGTTTTAATTCTGACAGATATTTCTCACTATCGCGTGACACTTAGGAAGCTCGAAACTCGTCAAACATTTAGAATAAAAGCAGTTAAATGTTAGAATCTCCCAATATTCTATTACCGCAGTAAGAGGTGCTCGAAAACGGATCTACGCTTTCACTTTTATTTCAACTAGCAGAAAATATAGATTCTACATATATCCAGCGGAGTGAGTCACAAGGCGTTCGCCTTGTCGCAACGCTCGTTAATAGTGTGCTGTCCAACAGATGACGAGAGTTGACAGCGTGGCGGCCGTGCTATCGACCTCCCGCATATCACGGAAGAACTAAACGTATCACGGCCGTGGCGACGCCAGGAAAAAAAGGGATCGGGGGTAAAAATATCTCGACGGAAGGCCGCGGTCGATCGAAACGACGGTGGAAACGACGACTGTGTAGGCCCTTAATTCAGCGATTCCGCAGATAACGGAAGCCCTTGAAAATAAAGTTGCGGGCTTCTCCAGGGAGAAACGACCAAGTCAATATTGTCTTCCCGTACTAAGCGCGCCAAAGTACACCGCGGCGGAGAGTGAGAGAGACAGGCGGAACGGTGCCGCGCAGGAAACTTTATATATCCCGGTGCGTAGTTGTGAACAAACTTGACGGAACCCAACAATAAGGCAAAGTTCCGCCTCTTCGCTCTTTCCTTTTTTTTTTCGCTGGCTAAAAATAAATACACGGCAACCTCATCGGCCGCATCCTCGACGGGAATGGACTCCGTCTTCGTCGTTCGATCACCCCGGGAGCCACGCGCGCGTCACTTGGCCCGACACGGGAGAAAAATAACCGCATCACAGTCAAACTCCCCTAAATCCGTCGCTCAAAATGTTAGGGGAGCCTCTCCTCGAGCGGAAACGCTCAACGTTTCCCTAACATCGTCGAAACGGTTCGATGTAATCTGCTGGTTAACTGTCGTCTAAAAGTGTCCTCGCCACCAACTGATTTATAGGGTATGCAGCGAGGAAAGCTTTGTTTGTTCCGTGAATGTAGAGATGCGATGACGTCAATTTTATTATCCGAAGATGTTGGAAATGTTTGAATAATGTCGATTTCAAGCGTAATTCTCTTCCATTGTTTCGCGGAATAGCGGAGTGAATGAAACTGAAAAGTACCGAGGAGTACATAGATACTTGTAATTACTAGAGTTAGCTGCATCCACCATTTATTCGAGAAAAACATGTTTCACATTTATGCTTCTAACTTTTAATTAAGCTTGCCGGTATAATCGTGGGAAATTAAACCAACAGAGGAAGAGTTGAACCATACATATTATTCAGTCAGACAACCGTACTATTTTTGTAGGCGAGAGTTATTAAAGCTGATTCATTACTGTAATGGACCGTGCGTGATTCCGCGAAGAGCCAGGAGCCAGTTTCGTTTTAATCAGGATTTGAACTGAAACTCGATCGGGGACAATCCTTGTGTTTCGTAATAACGTTATTGGGCCGAGTTTGTCGCGTTGCCGCGGAGGGCAATAGAATCCACCGAGACTTTCCCCAAGTATGTAACTTTCAGTGGCCCGGCCACAAGGCCGGGAATAAAGTCTCAAGTATCCGCCGTTGCTCGGCCATAGCCCATAGACCCAGGCCGCGATAAAATCTAATGAGACGTCGGAGAGCCCGGGAATCCCACCGAGAAACGAAATTACAGATTCTCTACCCTATATTTTGCCCGTCTAACGTTCGACGTCCGATCTTTTATTAACGCCCGGGCCCCGAAATCGATTTTTCAATTCCGCCCGGGGAACCTAACGCCCCTGACGCAACCGCCTCTTTCAGAAAATGTTAATCCACGATATTGCCGCTCCCATCGACGCGCCGTTTAATTCGCCCTTAGATTCGTGGAAACGGCTCTGAGATGCCCCTTGGATATTGAATGTTTATACTTCTCGGTAAGAGACCTGAGGCTCCAAACGGTGGGTGCCTATGTGTCTAAGTAAAAATAGATAGGTGCTCTTTCAAGCACTCAGTCAGGAAGGCAGTTAACAATTGAGGCACCCAGTGGAAAGCAGGCACACGCCACCGTTTCAGGATTTTCTTTACGATTTTTTACCTAAAAATGTTCGTACTTGTTGTTTCATATATTATTCAAAATATCGCAGTTTATAGTTTAATGTTCATAGGTTTCTATAAAATAAAATGTTCCCAAATGTATGTATAATTCTTTTTGAAAAAAATTGTGGATCCTTAAGAAACGAAAATTTCTCGTATATTCTACTTACGTTCATTGTAGTTTGTTCTTTTCGCTTATTTTCTATCTAGTTTTGTAGCTACCGTTTCTCTTTTCCTTTATTTTCTTCATTTTTGTGTTTGTACTTTTATGTAGTAGCCCTCTACTGGCTTTCTCTATTCTCTACGTGCTAAAGGGTTTTCCCATAAATAAAAGAATTAACAGCAATGGACTGGAGCTACCGATGATCGCTCCAATATTATCCCGTAATTCTCGAGCAACGATTCCCTGTTTACCATCGGTTAGTGGACTAAATCAAAGAACTCCCCACGAATTCCTGCACCCTAGTAAGCAACCCTTCCACCTCACTCGTCACACAAGTGCACGCCGCAGTGCTCGAAAATGAATCGACCCTCCCGGCAGTCTGTCGCGTCGAGGCGGAGGGAATAATGGACGAACATGGAATTCAGCGGACAAGGAGTCAAAAGGATACGTTTGCTCCGCGAGAGTGTCTTTCGCGAGGCGATAAGAGAGCGAGAGGCGGTAGACGGAGAATACGCCCGCATGGGTGTACGTATATCGCTCTCCTTTGTCAAATGTTCCCCGGGGTGCGCGGCCGGGCAGCGTATCGTTCGCATTAGCCTCTTTACGATCGATTAATTCCTCGTCCGCGGAACAAAACATCTCGGCGTGTGAACGATCCATAAAGTCGCCGGCGGCGCGGCGCCCCGGCGACGGGGCTTTGTCGACGCGCTTAGACGACGACAAAGCGCGGCCGATAAAAATACCCACGTGAAACTCGCGATCCCGTCGCCGATTAGCGGCTCGATCGCGGGCTTTTCCAGATGAATCGCCTCCCGGCCGCGAACCAAACAAATCCGACTCCCCCGCGAGATCCTCCGCAAAACTGAATCACACGCTCGGGCGCCGTCGAACCTCTCCTTCGATTAGAGATACATACGCGCGCCCGAGCGCGGGTAAAAGAACGAGCGAGGCAATTTCAATGGAACCTACTGCGCCGTTTCGCCAGCAATATGGATTTTCCAACGGCGCAGCGAAATTGGAGGCGATATGCAGTTATTCATGTGTTTAGTATAAATGCTGGATGTAGCCGTGTGTGTCTGTCGGAGGGAGAGATACAAGAAAATGTGCGGGGTGAATTGCTCGTCTCTTCGGATCATGCTTGTCGAAATTATTGGTATTATGGAAAACTTTTGTCTCTTTCGTAGCGGAAACTTTTAAGTACACTCGTAAGCTGCATGTTTCAAGGGGACATTCAGGTGTTCCGTTTCTCGTGGCTTATGTCACGGTGCGAGTACAGACTTTTACTCAGTGTCACAGCAGAGCTTGATGAATAACTGGTAGAAGATTTCGCTCGGATCTAGAATTTAAAGAGGAAGCGTCAACTGAGCGGTATTTGATACATTATTTAAATAATTGAATAAAAGGCACAAGGCAACCCTAGCCTTTTTGAGAAATCTTTCTCACGTACCGGCAAATGGGGAACGTTTGGCCACTGGGGTTACTTTGACCACAAAACTGGATTTTAAAACAAAATGTATTATTCTCAGACAAACAGCATCTTGAAGTAGGCAATTGAAGCTACCCAAGGCACTTTGGGAATACATAACACCTATTCTACGACAGATGCTAGAGGAATTTGTTTTAAAATCTAGTTTTGTGGTGAAAGTTACCCCAGTGGTCAACGTTACCCCATTTGACGAAACAGGAAAATGTATATCACAGTGTCTTCCCGCGAGAATTGTACTTAAAAATGTAAGGAACAGGATTGGTGAAAAGAACTACGCGAAACTATCGCGTAATCTCCCTCTAAATAACAAGAAACTGTTATCCTCCCTATCGTAAATTCCTAAATACCCTATATAACAGGTATTCAAGAATAATGCCGAACGTATCATGAAGTGCATCCCTTACTCCAGCCCTCAATCACAACTGCCCCACAAAACACCCCGGAATATTCAACGCTAACGCAGTTGTATACGCCGATGCCCCTATTACGGCTATGTTTATACGGGCAATAATCGGCCACATAAAATCTCCGAAACGGGACAAATCGCCGGAGATAACAATTGGCGTCGATTTCGCTCGGATCAGCGAAGATGTCGCCGGGGTACGCGCGCCGGTTCGAGCGAGGCTCCGGCGAATTACCATGCTCGTGTCCCCGCGATTCTCGAATTAACGAGCCTGGCTCGCGGGCTAATGAAAATGTACAGTTAAATTAGCACCGTCTGCCGTTTGGGCCTCGGCCAGCCGCGTGATTTACAAGCACAATAATTCGAGCGCGAGATTCGAGCCGCGGAATCGGCTTAGAAGCAACGCGCCAAAGATTCCACCAATCTCAGCTGCCGTCCGATGCCTCTATCAAAAAACGTTGCCATGGAAACGCAAGATGTCTACTCACTGTTTCGATGGGTCCCACGCGCGAGTCCCACTGGAGGAAGATCGTGAACGAGCGCCGGAAAGTCGGTGTGCCCTCGAATCGGAGCGTAGCGTGCCTGTCCCCGGCTGATTCGTTGGCTCGCTGTTCCAAAACAAACGTCGATCGTCACGTGTCACACAGAGAGGCACGCGACCCACCAGGGGAATCCAGTGACCGATTCTCCTCTGGCCACGGGTAAACAAAAACACTGCGCGCAACGCGTCGGTCCGGCGATTCACGAACGTTCTCTTCGCTCTCGGTCGCGCTTCGACTCGGCTCGGCGTCGACGGGCACTCAATCACACGGATCACCTTTCTTCGCGTCCTTTATCCAGAGCGAAAAGGGCCCCGTCGTTCGAATCCGGTGACAGGCAGCCGCTGTTTTGGCGGGTTTCCCGAGCGTGTCGCTGCAGCGCCTTTAATTCTCGAAGCTTGCAGCTCCTGGCGATCCTCGACCGTCAGGCATCGATCGTCGATCGAACCCCGGCCGATCGGAGCGAAGACAATGCCCACGCGTCGTGCTCCCCGTGCTGGCTGGTCCTGGATTGACACGAGGTAAGCGCGTCAACACCGCGGGGGCGACGAAAAAAGCGACGCGAGTGGTCGTGCACGAGTAGCGAACGACGGGCGAGAAGAGGTCGAGAGAGTGGAACGACCGACGCGGCGACGGTCGCGTGGTATCGATTCGTGGCCGTGGAAAGCCGGCGAGGCAGCCGAGATAGAGATAGAGATGGGGATAGAGATAGAGGCAGAGAGAGCGAGAGAGAGAGAGAGCTTCTTCTTCGTCTTCTCTCCCTCTTTTGCCCGTCGTGTCCGTTGGCCGCTGCTGGCGTCCTCTCTCTCCCTCTCTCTTCTTCCCTGTGACCGTTCGTTTTCGAGCCTCGTGCAGTGCGGCGAGCGCGCACGGCTCCAGAGTCCGAGAGCGGCCAGAGCGTGTGCCCACGGTGGTCGCGTGGCGATTTTCCGCACGATCGAGCGTCGCCTCACGAAGTGGCCCGTGCCCTCGCACTCACTCTCTCTCTCTCTCTCTCTCTATGTACAGTCGCGTTAACGAGAGTGATTGTTACGCTGGACGATTCACGGCGGCGGACGACACACAACGTGCGTAGCGGTGCGACGCGCACGTACCACGAAAGAGAGACGCGTCTCCCTCGAACGTCCGGGTCGGACTGAGCGCGGCGGGGCGATCCGGACACCCATGGAGTCGTTCGAGGTACCGACTACCCCCACCCGGAGGAGCCACGCTTCGGCTTTCCCAACCCTCGTCCTGCGCCTGCTTTCCCCGCTTCAACCCCCACGGCCGCGCGTAGTGATGGCCATTCGGCGCTCCCTCCGCCACGAGTTCCCGAGCAATTCCGTGTCAGGTCGCTGAACACGCTGAGTCGTTTTTCCTGTTTTAAAATCGGCAACTTTGCGGCTGGAGCGACAGGGGAGAGTGGTAGCTGACCAGTGGCGGATTTAAGGGAAATGGCCCAGCTGGCGAACCTTCCGAGGGAACCATTCTTTCGGGCAAATAGTTGACTAAAAACGGTCTAAGTGTAGTAGTGTGGTAGTGTTCGATAAAATTTAATTTTATTCTTGGAAAATGGGGGATCTTCTGGACATTAGATCCGCCACTGTAGCTGACTTCAGTTTTCGAGTTTCCTGGCTCATTTAGAAGACGTTGCTTATTTGTACCGATCATTTATATCGCGATGCTAATAGTAGCCATTCTCAGGCTGACGTCTTTAGAATTTGATGGGTTAATAACTAACCAGTTTAATGGCGACAGAACAAAATTTGAGTAGAGGTTTGCTCCAAAAAAGTAATTTTAAAGAGAACCTTGGGGACGATCCACGATGTATCGTGCAACTGGTAGCTATGCAAATGAATATTCGTAATTCCATGATCGTTGCCCATTTGGCAAAGATGGGCATCATAAAAAGGATGAATAAGTGGATTCCGCTTAAGCGGAGAGACTGTCGCGAGCTTAAACGAATGAGGGGGGACAAACAAAATTCATTTCTCAAAGAAATCGTCGCTCGTTGTGAGATATAGGCTTCATACGACAATGGATATCAATCAGAAAAAGGGCTACGTAAACTTGAACTTGTACACCCCCAGAATTTGAAATTTTTTGCACGAATTTGCCAAACGTACAGGTATACCCAAGCATCGTTACCATTTTTATTGCATCACAGGATCATTGGCGCAAGTTACACTTATTTTCAAAAGATCTGGAGATCTCAAGAATTTCAAAGCTTCCAGGGCATCGAACTTTCGTAATAAGATAGTTAGGTTATCGAGGACTTGCCAAACTTACCGAGAATACTCAATTCTTGATTAATACTCGCGATAAGAAAGTTTCGTCCTCTGTTCAAAGCGACTCGAACCGCCTCAAACCCCTCACTACCCTACCCCTACCCCTCTGTATTCCTGCCCTCTCTTTTCCATCCCCTTATGCTTTTCTTTCCTTCTCCTTCCGCCTCGCGCTCTCCCTACCCACATTTCCCTGCCCTTTTACGTCACTCGGCCTCTCTTTCCCACCGCTTTTCATCCCCCTTTCTCTCGCCGCCACCCTCTCGAACAGCGCCGTGCGCTCTTGAGGCTGCATCTCACCCCTTCCACCACCCGTGCTCCGTCCTACGCTCTTCCTTCAGCCCTCTACGTGCCGCCTTTCGCCCCTTCCTTCAAGGTTTTAAGGCCCGTTCAGCCGCAGTGTTGCCGATTTAGCGGGAACGCCACTCTTGACGGTGGATCAATCTTTCTATTGATTTCGTTTAGGGCAACACCTCCCCTCTTCCCACCTGCACACGAGTCACCCAACACCCTTTGTTTCCCTCAGGTGTCCCTCAGCCCTGCACGCCGTCTAAGCGGCAGAAGCTTCCGCGGATCCTTTGATCCGCAGATTCTGCTTCGTAGCTCTTCAGTGTACACATAACTTTCGTAGCTAGATAATTGATTGGAATTCATCTCCGCCGTCCGTCCCGTACATCAGATTTGCCCCAGTTTTAAGCGACTCGAATGGATAAACTTTAATTGTCGTTGTGTTCGAGCGGTTTGAACAGTCGACTGCTCGCGTCGCCCATCGCTGGGAGGATCGAGTTTTGGTACATTGCCATCGCGGCTCCGACGCCGCTCCCCCAACCCCGCTCCCTTTCTTTTTTAATACATTCTGTCACTGATTTATCGCGCGCATCTGAATCGCGCAAACGTGATTTATGCCTCTCATTGGGCAAGAAAGATCGCGAGTCGGTTCTCGGAGCGACTGCTGCGCGAATACATCTTGCGAACGGGGCCGCCGCCGGCAACCTAAACTCGCCAATCGCATAATGGATACCCGTATATATCTTTGGGCTTGGCCGGGCGCGAGGGAATCAAGATTGAGACGAGCGAGCGCGAGCCCGTGCGAGTGCGATTGGCCGAATCAAACGGGGTCGAACGATGCCCCTCGCGTTCCCGCCGCAGAAAAACCGGGATGCAGAATTCTCGCCGCCGTTCCTCGTTACATAATCATTCCTAGATCCATTTTGAACCTTCCGCCTAGTAATTTAGTCTCTTTGCAATAGTAACGCGGAGGCTTTTAACTTTTAATAGACTGTACGCCGCTGAAACATGAAATATACATAGCTCCCTAAAGCTAGGTTTTCCTATACGCGACTTCGAAGTCGATTTTCTCGAAAATGAAGCGCAATATCAAAAAACGTCATTCCTTTTTCTCGACTTGTTCACTCGTTACAAGTCGAAAAGAAAGAGTAACCTTTTTTCATATCGCGCTTCATTTTCGAGAAAATCCACTTTGAAATTCTTGACGAAGGCTGGCGAAAATCCTCCGGCCGCTTAAGGGGTTAATCTTCCCTCCCCATCGGCTGGCATTCGGGATGGCTTAATTGCCAGATAAATCTATCTAACTGGATAATCACCGGCAGTCTCACCGAATAAGCCGACTTGTTTCGCGCTGGGTACGTGTAACTGGCAATTAGCAGGCGGCGAGGACGTTATTATTAAGCATGCAAAAAAGTTGACGTTCCCAGTCGCTAGGCTCGCGACTTTAGAAACTTTACACGGCGAACGCTGGTCCCGGTCGCCGTGGGGATTTTTTACGTAACATGTTTATTAATCGGGTGTTACATCGCGCTCGCGTGCAAGCTCGCCTGCGGTGGAAACGGAAGGAGATCTCGTGGGACGCGGGCGGAAAAATCAGAGCGGTGTCGAAAAGGAGCGACCGGGAGGGAAGTTTAAAAGCGAACGGCAATTCCGAGGTCAAAGGCTTCGGACAGGGGGATATCGACACGCCGTGAGAGGACTGCAACCGATAGGGTGAAAATACATTGTACGGTCTTATGTGCACGGCTTTCCAGCTCCCTCGTTTGCCCCGCGAAATAAAAACTCGAACAGCGCGGGCCAGGATTGAAACGGTCTCGCAAATATCCTCGCGATATTCCCTTGTCTCTCGAGATGTCGACCCTCGGCCATTCCCGGCATACCTGACCGCAAGACGCAGCAACACGAATTCCTTTTTTCCAGCCAGGTATGCTTTGCCGAGATTTCATAAAGCCTGCCGAAGAATATCTTAACGAGTATCGTCTATCCGAGGACGCTTGTGGGCCAGCGCCACGAATTACAGTTGACGGATTCCGAGCCCGACGTTCGATGGAATTCGACGCATACTTCCAGACGATCGGCGGGAAAGATATTGCGTGCCTCCGTAAATTAACGCTGTAAAGTATCGCCGTGTGGTCGGCTGCAAGCTTGCCACTGGCATTTTCAGCGATCTGCTCGCTGCCCTTCCGATAATTTAATGTCGAAGGAATTGGTTTATCGATGCCGGTGTGGTTTTCAGTTATCCATGTACAAGTGGTGTATTTATATATACAGGCGGTTTATAAAAATGTGGGATATTTTTTCAACATCGGTTCTAGAAAAGTTGTTATACGCATTCATATCTCTGACAATGCTTAATTTTGCAGTTGTAAGTTACAAGCAAACACAAATGGCTATACTAACGTTTTTTATTATTCTGGTGAGTAGAACCGATCCCGAAAAAAGTGTCCCACATATTTATAAACACCCTGTATCCACCCTCTTTAAAATCCCTGATATTTCTTCGTTCTGATACTTTGCAACGCAGTATTGCGACCGTCCGATTCGCTGATACGTACAGCGAACCTCTCCATTATTCTCGTTTGATCGGCGTCTAAAAGTCCCGAGCATTCTCGGCATAAAGTATCCGAGAATTTTGCTTGCACAGAGGAGCGCCGCGGATACCAGTCCTTTTTTCTATCACATTTGCCGGGATCAGAAACGAATTTCGCGCGGCGGCGTAGTAAAAGCAAAGGAGCCCCTCTCCCATGACGATGAAAGCCAAAAACGGTAATCCGGTCGTTCTCGTTGAAGGGCCGAACGGTTTTTCGCGAGTATATGCGAGAAGCCGGCCTAAAGCAACCGGGAACACGGCTCCCTCTTCTCGCCCCTGCTGCCGCGCGCCCTCCCTTTATCGGCCCTCCCCGCGAATTTGCTGAAAAGGGACGAGGACCCTTGTCGAGCGCCAAGATATTTCACGTTGGATCACCGTCGGCTATCCCTCTGGCCGTATATCTTGCATCGCGGAACTGCTCCACGGGAAGTTCGATTCGATCGGCCGAATGCAAATGCCGTGAACGTCCAGCTCGCGTTACGTACGTCCGCTTCGGCGACGAACGTACACCCCGCACGCTATAGGTGCCTCGCGTAAAAAGAAACGATGGTGAACGATTAGCCTACGTATCGCGAGAGGAAGAAATATAATGGGGTCGTAAAAGTAGCTGAGAGTAAAAACTGTGGTAGGTACATTCTTTGGTGGGTAGGTAAATTAGGTATACCGAACAGAGCCGAAGTTCTAGTCAAACCAGTAGGTAGGTACAGCGGCAAGAATTGCACTGGCGTTATCTATCTATCTACCCTTATTCTTCTAATATATAAAATCGTTATGTCACTCACACATTCATCAACTTCCTGCCCAAACCGCTGAGCGTAGAAACATGAAATTCGGAGAGTATATTACTTTTACGACGTAGGTGCTGGATAAGAACTGATATTTTTAAATTTCAACCCCAAAGAGGTGAACAGGAGTGAAATGTGTTTTCTCGGACTCCTTAATATCTCGTAGGCCCGATTAGATATCAACTTGATTCTTACTTACGAAAGTTATCCACACAAATGCCTAAAAACAAATTACAGGATTTTGTCTTAATCAATCCTTAACGGGATGAAGAGGGGTAAAATATGTTTCCACAGACTCCTTAATATCTCTTAGGTGTGATTACATATCAACTCGGTTTTTACTTATAAAGGTAATCCACACAGATGCCTCAAAACCTGTTATATATACATATATAAATGTTTGTTACAAATTACTTAAAAAAACAGATATGCAAGTAATTTCATTTAATTATTCTACCGTAGCTAGGCGCGGGTATTTTGCTAGTACCGATATAAACCCACTAACCATTATGATATTGTTATCATCAACGAGATACCATTAAATTTCTTGCTCGCTCCGCGATAGCAGCTGCTACCAACGCCCAATCATCATTGATTTATTAAGATTGTTCACTCCAGTTTCTTTTTCCCCCGACTCCGCGTTTTCCACGTTCGTGAGAGCGGTCCCAACGGCGCGAACAACGGGCCGTGCTTGTCATTATCGATCAGAACGCTCGAAACCGATTGTTAACCGCACGACTCGACGTTTACGGCCGGTCGTGAGAGTGGCACGAAGAAATCTCGCCGAAATATCACGCGAAAAGGTGCTTTCGAATCTAAATATTTCGCAAACAGAAGGGGAACAGAGGCGGGCACGTCTCCCCCCGCGCGCGATGGAAAATTTAAAAGTTTGCCGACCTGCGGGGGAACTCTGGAAATAAAATTTTTATAGATTATACGGTACAGGTGGAGAACGCTCCGTTGCCGTGTGTGCGCCGGGCATCGCGTTGCAACGGCGGAAAGTTTAAAAACATTCCGGGAATGCATTAACGTGTCGTTCCTCGACTGCAAAGAACCCCCTCCGTACATCTGCAGCACGAACGTTTCTTGCATTGATATCGAATGTATCTGCTATTCTTGAAAATCAATGCCTCTCCTAAAACGCATTCCGGTCTCTCGTACCTGACATTCTCTTGCATTCGAGTTGTACAGTGATGGACAACAGAAAGTTTACAGCATTTAAAACAGAATAACTTTTTCAAAAATGGTCCAGACGACTTGAGTTTTCGTGAGAAGCTAAAAGGATTAGTTTACTAAGTAGGTAACGTGTGTCATCGTTTTGGAAAAAAATGCAATTGGTCGGAATAGCGAAGAAAGTAAGTAGCGAAGGTCGCTTTTTTAACTTTTTTGTCTGAGTCTGTAATGAAAATTTAAAAAATGTCATTTATAGATTTAAGTCACTTATATACTACATGCTGAAAATTTTGCTCGAAGTGGTTGATGTAGAAACAAGCGCCAGGCGACGAAATATTCGAAATATGTAAGAATCTTTATTACAATTTATATCAAAAAGTTGCAAAAACGATCTTCACTATTTTCTCCGCTATGCCACCCAATTGCAACTTTTTTCCAAAACGCCTAAACACATCACCTAATAGTACCTAAACTAAACGTTGTAGCTACTCAAAGAAACTGCAGTGATTCGAACCAATTTTAAAAAAGTTATTCTGTTTTAAAGGCTGTAAACTTTCTTTCATCCACCACTGTACATATATCATCCGTTCTCCTCCCGTCGCAATTCCATTAACCTTCCAATAAACCAGTGATCGTCCCGAAACTATCACTCGTCATCTTCCCCCTTTCGAACGAACCGACCTCGCGCAGCTGCGGAAAGCTGTCCGAAACGTAGGCCAGTGTAGCCGATGCCAGTCTGTACAATGACGGATCTTGGTCGGTTCCGGGTGCAGTGAAAGGCCGGTGGCCGAATCCCCATGGAAAAGAGAACGAAGCTGACGCGGAGGCCGCACAGGAAACGAAGGTTTTCGGCAGCGTTTGTTCCGGGACTGCCGCAACACGAGTTACGGATAATAACGGCGGGCTATCCAGCAGCCACCGGAGTCAAACCGCAAGCCCATCAACATACGCCGCACGTACCGTTCGTGCACATGCATACGTGCAGGTGCAGCTGCAGCTCGGCCGACCTGCGCTACAATAGAATACCGGAGCGATCCCCGTGCACGTAGGTCCGCGCCGCTGATCGAAAGTTTGCGGACGGACGGAAAATGGGCCTCGGCCCGCTCGCCCGTTTCTTAATTGCGAGCTCCGCGAAGAGGCGGAGGAAGCTTCAGATGGGAACACAGGAAAGTTGGTTACGGGGACACGGGCTTCATAATTCCGCGTGAATTATAACTTAAAATGTCCGAGGCGCTCTCGCGCGGCGACTCGTTAACGTCGTCCAGCTCCAGCTTTCCCGCGGAGGAATTCAATTCAGAGCAGGGAATTAAGAGGAGCCCCGTCGCGGGAGCTCGATCGCGGCATTTATTCGAAATTAGATACGGAAATTCAGCGGCTCCGTGACCTCCTTAGAATCTCACCCCCCGAGCCCGTTCCTCAGCGGGATACACATTTCAGCTTGGCAACCGCCATTCCATTTCGCGTCCACATATTCGCTCTATAAATGCCTCCGTACGCGCGTAAGAATTTGAATAAACTGACGTTCGTAAATGCGGGGAAAGTTTACAGAAGTCGGCCTGCGGTAGCTGTGTACGGGGAGAGGGATGAGCGCGTGTGTACGTGCCCGTATTCCGTATTCGATTCGGTTACGCGCGCGTGCATGTTGCATCAAATACTTGCATTCATAAAGACAGCCGCGGGCACACACGTACGGGACGAAGATTTATAGAAGCACGTATAGATTCTACGGGGAGCGATCCGGCATGCTCAGCTTGCTCCTCGATCGCGTATTTCCTCTGCGAGCCCCATTCAGGCCAGATGGAAATGATTCTCTGAAATACTGAAATATTGAAAGTCGAGGCCGAGCCGAGCCGGCGTAGGAATAAATCATAATTATCTGGCATTACATTGCCGCTGGAGATTATTGTGCGATTAATTCGATCTGCCAGAAGTTGTCGCACAGGCGCAGCGGCGCGCGCCTAATTCCAGGCATTAACGAAATCTCGGCTGCATTCTCCGCAGACGAGTAGTACGTGTCCGTGTACACTGCACGCATACGCTGGCGTTAACGAGGCTCCTTGGATGCAACTACGTATGCACCGATCGACGGATACGAAGGGGACGTCCGTGTCCCCGCGGGATGCATTATACACGCTCGAAGCTATACAGAGTGTCTCTGGTGTGCAGGATGGTAGGGATTCGACCGATACGGTGTGGATAAATATTACTTTCAATTAGTTGAATTATCTATTTAATCACTCGGGAGTCTATTGTGACAATAGTAGTACTGTGTGCGATAAGTAGCTTACGAAAGGAAATAACTTGCGGTAAGAGAAATTTAAAGTCTCAACATTTGGCCCTCCAGCCACTGATCTGCGGCCCGCAATTGTTTCAATTGTAAATCTATGCCAGAAATAACAAATTCATCACATAAATTAATATTCTTTGATTAGTATATTTATGTATTTAATATTGCGGCACCTGTAGGGTATTGATTTCCACTTTTGGCCCACTGCGAGCTAAAGGTTGCTCGTTTCTGCTCTAAACTACCAATCGACAGAGTAGTGGTAGGCCCATTCCTCTATGTGTAACTCTACACAATCGAATCGTTGCGAAATCTTTAACAATTTTTGTGCACTAAAACGGTTCCTTTCAAACTTTTTTTCCCTTCAGCGAGTAGAATATGCTGGTGTAAAAAAATTTAACATTCATTTTCGAATTTTGCAGAGTTTTTGTTTACAAATGTCCGCCGATTCAGATCTGTAGATTCACCCCTGAAAGCAGTGACCATCCATTTTTTAACACCCTGTACAAGAATCCCGCGCTAAATTCCTATAGGATAATTCCTATTCCTATGGCAGATTGATTTGCAACTTAAGCGGGCCAAAGACAGCATTATAATCACGATGGGACAAATCTAATTTATTGGAAGCAATTTTCTTCGCTGCTGCTATTCCAGAGACACCAGCGATCGATTACCTATAATTTCCACGGATCTTCCGCAGGAAATCGCGGGGATACAATTTGCGCCATCACTGGGGCCCTGTGTACGTTTCTGATCGGCACATTTAAGCGACGTTGCATCGGACCTGTCATTATATATCCATTATATAAAGGTGCAGCTGCCAGAGTCAGCGAGGGTTTCAATTTTCTATCGGTCTTGCGTCCCTGTCCATGGGGATGCCGGCGATTTGTTATCGTCCGATGTATTCGCATGTGGTTTCAACAATGTTTTGCTGGAGCTTACGACGTTGCTGTGAAACGATTTCGATGTTCCAGGAAATAAGCGTCGGGGCAAGAAATCACGATGATCCGTTAATTAGCTTTCAACGCGATTTTAAAGAAAATAGTTTATAAGTTTAAGTTCAAATGGTCTTGTTATTGTCAGCCAGGACCCGATCTATGGCGCACAAGCAAGGCTCAGGGCGGCAAATGGGGCAGCAAAATTTGTAGAAAGGGAGAGGAAATGAAAAGCAACAAAAAAGTAAAATTTTTTGAAAAAGCGGTAAAACATAGATAACTCATATTTGAATTTAGTATCAAACTTATCAATTGTTTTTAAATCACCCATATAATTACTATTATACTAGGGAAAGGGTTTTGTTATTCAACAACTATCTACAAAAAATTTCACCGACCGTCAGTGTCAAAAATTGAATTTTAAAATAATTAATTATAATTACATACAAAGGGCGGCAAAAATAATTGTTGCCCATAGCGACGGAAGAGCTAGATCGGGCCCTGTTGTCAGCTCTGCCGCTCTGTTTCCAGACAGTTTCATCAGAGATTACTGAAGACACCTTCTGCAATATCGCTGTCGGCCAGATCCAGGCATTTGTGTTTAATTCCGAGTGCTTAATTGGCAGGACGGTGATTCGAGCGTTCCGTCTACGTGGGAAGCACGGGATATTTCGCAAAGTGGCGCCGATTCGAGGCGTTTGAATAAAGAACCGTGTGGACAAACGATCGAACAAACAGTTTGCAAATCTTAGCCTGTACGTGACATAATTTTCCGTGACGAGATTGCCGATGTTTATACACCGAGTGACGGCGCGGAATATATCGCTCGTCCGTTAAAGCAGCGTTTCCTCTGTCGCACCGATAATGGCGTTTGTGGTCGCGCTCAAAGTGAGTAAAATTGGAAAGCGCGCACCTACGCGAAACAACGCACCCCACCGGTGACTATAATCATTAATGTAACGCATGTGCTCGGTTCTCCCATTTTCCCCGTTTTTCCGCATGATCGAATAACTCGCGGAACCGGTTGAAAGCAATCGACAGATTCCTCCGTGGCTGGGCGTGATACTCGAAGGTGGCTGTCATAAAAATACACAGAGACCGACGCGACGTTACGTTCCCACCGGGACAAATGGTGTTGGAAGACCCAGCAGCGCAGTTTTCGTTCGGTTCCTTCCGTCCCAACGAACGAGCTTCCAGGGAACATCTTTCTCCGCGGCGCAGTGTGTACACTGGAGGTGCACCGGGGATGTTTGTCCAGCGTGGATGAAGCGGCCGGGGAGACGAGTTGAAAGCGGAACCACCTCCTGTTTCCCCGCACATAATGGCGGGTGTATCGTTCGCCGATTATGGCCGAGCGCAGGCGGAAAAGAGAGGAACGCTGTCAGCCCCTTCAGCCTAGGTAAACACGCGCGTATGTACACGTACGCGTAACGAGGTCGAGGATGAGGTCGTTCAGAAAGTGGTTGTATTCCATTAATGGCAGTGCCCGTGGACCGGCTTGGCTCTTAAACGCGCAGCAACGGCGGCCGCCGCCCTCGTGATCTTCCAGGAGCAAGCAACGTCGGCAAACTTCTTTAGCCGAGGGGATAAGATCCACGGAAGCGTCAGGGATCGGGGACACGCGGATACTTGCCTGTCGAGGGGCCAAGAGTAAAATAGCCAAACGTGCACGTGGGGGGTCCGTAGGAAATTCCGGGAACGACACTTTTCCTCGAGTTGCTTGCTCCTTTGAGGAGCCCCTGAGAGATTGGCGCGTGGAAAGTAGGTCCAGTGGCGCGAAGGATAGGATTTCTTCGAAAAGGAGCTTGCAGGGTCGTAAATGTATTAAAGGGTGAGATTGACAATGATACTATTTGGCGAGAGTCTATAACGCGTCTGCACTTCACGCAATTCTTTGGATTTCAACGGAGTCGTAAATTCCGACTTGCTATGATAAGCAACGACTTACAGGAACGGGTGATTCCTATTAACTTTAATAACAAGGAGCTGGTGCAAAGAATCAGGTGGAAAATCAACGTTAATCACGCTAGTACTTAACCCATTGTACGAATTAGTTCCCATGTATTTTAGATGATCAAAAACTACTTAGTTCCCAGTTACCTTATTATTCCATGTCTTATAAATAATTAAATTGTACTTATCTTTAACTTTTTTAAACTCTCCTTAGAGTTTAAACATTTTATCTTTAGGTAGCAAAAAAGTCTAGGATTTAGGGTTTTGCTTTAAAAATCATTATTAAAGCAGGAAGCCCTCTAAAATGATGAGAAACCAGTTCCTTAACGGTAGGTGGCGCGCCGTTAGTTTGGGCCATGTATAATGCGGATGAGAGACACCTACCGTTGGGTGAGTTGGTTTGCGGCTGGCCAGTACGCAGAGGACCCACCGATCTTGGGTTCGAGTTCCATCGCCCCGAGCTTCTTTTTTTCCTTAAAAGTAACGAGTATTTTCAAATCTTAAGACTCGTTTCGGAAGCGAACGTACACCACGGTTTAAATACTTATCATTCAGTTCTGATAGTATCCAGACAGCTCTACGCTACAACGCCGCGCAATCCGTCAGGAATGTGGCATTCCCGGTTCTCCTTGCACCCCGACACGTTCGATCCATCGATGTCGCGTTAACAACCCCCTAATTCCGACTCGTCCCGGCGGCGGAACGGAGCTCTTTGCATAACGGTACTATAATAAATCAACTGATTACCAGCGAACGAACCGTCGCGAACTGGCTTAATAGGGTACGAGAGAGCTGGTCTACGGGCACACGAGCGCGGCCATGCCGAAAATTGCGTCCGCGCGGTTATCGTCCGCGCATTATCAGCGCGCAAACGAAATACACGCCGGTCCCGGGTCGTCGCGGGAAAATTACTTTCGAATCCGTTTATCCTAATGTCAATTCCGTCGCGACGCGACCCGTCTCGTGCCGCGGCGCGGAAAGAACGAGTCCGTCCCTCTCCCCTGCCCCTTTCTCCTCTACTGTCGGAGGGAAACGACGAAAGGCTCCAGCGGGCCTGGTAAACTACATCAGCGACCTTGAGCAGCGTGTTAATTCGCATCGTAATTCAGCTCCACCCCCTGCTCCCCTTCGGCTGGCCCCACCCGCCGTGCCGCACCCCCGAAATTGCGAAACTTTCTTACGACAGTGAGCGCGCGAGGAGAATTAGTTTCTCGTTAACGAAGTTTACGCTCGCGCTTATGGCGAGAGAGGGCCCCGTTTGCCACGTAGCTCCTTGCGCGGACGTATTTATGGCGGTGCACACGCAAGACACGCGTGCTCCGGGGCTTCCTCGGCGGCCGAAAATGGCAGAGGGGTGGCTCTGCCCGGCCGAAGGGTGCTCTCTCGTCGCGGCAGTTTTTTTCCTCTCCCCCCCTTCAGGACTGAAGCGCCGATGGGATAAGCGGTGAAAATATGGCGCCGCGCTAAACACAGTGCGTCGTTAACACCTGCTCCATCCCGTCGGAATTATCCGGGACGCCCTTCGACGACCCCCAGGATTCCCTGCGCCCCGCTTGCCCTATCCGATGACAATGGAGCACGAGAGGGCCCGCGCTATTTCTTCCTGTCCTTAATGTTACGAGGGCAAACATTCGGCTCGTCGCGCCTGTCCTCTTGATGCCGATCCACCGAAGCCGCCTCGGATCGAGTGGAATGTCGACGGTAATTCAGGGCCCTCCAATGTTTTCCAAAGGGTGAGGCAACGTTTCACACTGAGTAGCCTCGAACGGGGAGAATGTAATTACGCTGTGTTTCGTATTTGTAGTAGCTTCTTCTTAGCTGCGTGCTAAGTTAGGTGGAAGATTATTATCCAGGGGTGGTTCGCGGGAGAACGTTGCACCGGGGGTGGAGTTAGCACGCAGAAATGGTGAAAAAGGTTCGTATAAACATTTGTCTTATCTGACCTGGATTTTGTAGCAGAAAGTAGTCGGGCGCTCAAAGTTTACCCCCTAACTGATTCATAGTGGCTATACAGGAATAGTTGGAAAAGTCGTGCGCGAAGAATAAAGCGTAGGTAAAAACGCTCGTAATTGGAGAAGGTGGGCATGCAACTTAAAACGAACGCTCGTTTCGTTAGATCTGCTTGCAGAATTCCCGTATCAAGGTATGCCCACCTTTTATAATGCACCCTGTACAAACTTGACGCTTTGATGTTACATTCGCCGTGTCCAAGCACTCCATCTAATACGTGACTCGCTCGAAACAAAAGTTGATTGGAGTCAACAACTCCGCCGCTGCAATCTCCCTTCGCAAACCTGTAAATCACGAAGTTTCTCAAGATTTCTCTGGATATCTCCCCGCGCTGTGAGTCGGGGGATCGATTGAAAAGCTCAAACGAAGTCGCATACACGGTATTTGTAGGAGGGTCGGTTTATCGGATGGCGCGTTTCTAATTTTCTATAGCAATTCTCGCCGCGCTGGTAATCCGTGCACGCCCCAGATAAACGTAGCCCGCGAAAGCGTCGAAGGTAATACAGATATCTGAACACAGAGGATCTGCGCGTCCGAGTGGATCGATGTTGGATTAATACGATCGCCCAGCGTGAATGCTAATATCCATCGGAGATCTGTTAAATTATTCGCCAGGCTGACGTCCCGACAAATTGCTCGGTCTTTTTTTCTGCCTGGCAGCAGGTAGTCTAAAAACCCAGCTTCGCGATCAAGTTTCGAATTAATGAGACGACTCGAGCAGGTTTTAAGTCAGTTGTTTTTACATGTCAATGTTTATTTTATTTCTATTATTCTATCCTGGTTATATTATTTTACTTCGATACTGACGATATTTTTATCCTTACAAGTGAACACATCGAATCCGCACACAACCATTTTTTCACACGTATTTTGTGTTATTTTCTGAAATTTTCTACAAACCGAATAGCGGGGTGGATTCGTCTTTAGAAAACTCACACTTGAGAAAAATATTATTATTATTATTATTATTATTATTTCGACGGGAGAACCATTTAGAGTACAAAGCTTAAACAATACAGAACAATAAATATATATAAAATATCGTAAACATAACATAAACCGAAAAATAAAATCAAACGGAAAATATAAAGTAACTAGAGAAACATAACTATAAAAATAAAAACGACGTCATCGCCATACAACTATATATTTGCCCTACGCCTAATAGTTCTCGAGATATTCCAGGAAATATGTTCTCCACCCCAACTGTACAAACTACTTAAAAACATAGCGACTGAAATTTGTTTATTCCGTCTTCATCCGTGGTCCCAGTGAAATTGAACCTTTACTTGATAGTGGACACGCTACGGTACGCGAGTTTGGTAACGCCCTGTAGCTGTACGTACCGGTACGAGGGAAACCGCGCGACATCGAGAGCCAATACCCCTGTGTACTGTGAAACATGATCGTCCTGTGCACAATTAGGACGGTGGTTCGCCTTTACGTCAAGCTCCTGCGGGTATGCGCGCACCTTGTACAGTGTGTCTCGAAGGGATCCCCCGGTAATCCTTAAATCGAACGGTCAATACGCTGCCGAATTAAAGGGACGAATGAAAATGCCGCGCCGGGAAGGGCCTCGTGGCGTTCGACGTTCTCGTTTTACCTTGTTCCAACCCCTTTACCGGATCCCTGAATATTCCGTGGGACATGCGCCTAAATTCACCGCGGCTCTCTTTCAAGGGCCTCTGTATACAGAGGAGACGAGAAAGCTGGCTTCGACTCGACGAGGCAACAGAGGAGGGTCGGGGGTGAGGATAGTTAAAAATTTCGAGCGGGCCCAGAAGATTAGTCGGCGGAAAATACGTGCTGGGATATAATGAATGAGGTCGTCGCGGGGAGGGGGATGAAAAGGAGGGTGGGGTGGGATTTCTCGTTCGTATAAAATAACGGCCGATGTAGCGAGCGGCGGTCTATACTCTCTCGTAACTCGCGCGTCCCACGGTTTTTCACATGGAGGGTCCGCAGTAGAAAAGTGCGAGCAATTAAACGGTAGCGAGGAGCCGTGTGGTTGCTTTTCAGTCAACTAGCTCGACGATTATATGAACGCTTCCCCGCGTTACTTTTGCATTTTTTATTTCACCCGTCGCTGTCTCCTGGTTGACAGTAACGAAGCGATCTCATCTGTACGCGTTACGCTCCTCTCCCTCTCTCTCTCTCTCTCTCTCTCTCTTTAGCCCTTATGATCTCGTTAAACGCGACTCTCGGTGCTTTCGAATGGAACTTTTGCAAATGAAACGCGAAGAATTGCCTTGGCTCGCTTCAATTTTTGCGCCGTTGCCCCTGACAATTTTCCACCATCGAGCGCCGAGCTCGCGTCCTCCCTCTACCCTCGACCTACCTTCCAGCTCCTCGTTTTGCATTTCCAGCGATCGAGGATGCCTCCGCGAAGACATTTCTGCATCGTCATGGCGCCTCCGGTAATTAATCGTTACGAGAACGTTTTCCAATTCTTTTTTCCCCGCCTCTCCCACGCCCCCCGTCTCGAGACAATGACTCGCAGAGGCGCGAGCAATAAACGCCTTTCACCCAACTATCCGTTTTTCAGGCAGCCCGACGCGAAACTGTTAAGAAGCAGAGTCCTCGCCTACGCCCCTCTCCGATCCTCCTTCTCTCTCTCTCTCTCTCTCTCTCTCTCTCTCTCTCCCTCTCTCCCTTCCTCCGACCGTTCGCAATTTCCATGAATTTCGTCGAAACTTGATGAGCGCGTCTCATTCTCTCTTATACAAAGGAAATTTATGGAAGCAATAAGAGCAATTTAATACGAGTCAGCGCGCCGTGCAAAATTCATCAACTGCTGTCTAACCCTTGCGCGCGGCCGCCTTGTCTCTCCGCTCTTCGATGGAAAATTACGATGCAATTCCGCGTCGCTCTTTTTAACGAACCCAACGAAATTTCTATTCGCCAGCAAATTCGATCGGCGATTTGTGGCCGGATATTTTACAATCCCCCGGGAGTTACTTGGAATTTAAACAAAATTTCAACCCTCCCGCGAGACCGCGAGGGGGAAAAATCACCGCCGACTGGCTGGATTTTTTTAAACCAGCGTTAAATCCAATTTTATGAATTCCGACGAGCACGGAATCGTCCGACTGCCTTTCATGCAAATGTAAGGATTGCGGAACAGAGTTATTCGACCGTTTTTACCAAACTCCCTTGCTGCGCGAGCACAGTGTTACCGTGTTATTAGGTCTGTAGGTAAAAAGCCATTTATACCTAAGTAGATCTGAAAAGCTGAAACTCTTTGTTTCGAATTCGTATCCAGATTAAATTAACTTTTTTAATCACAGTTCCGCGAGGCGCTGGGTGTTCTTCCCAGCTTCAAAAAAACCGTACAACGTATTCGGTAGTTATGAAATATTTACCGTTCGTCCGCTTTAAACCACCCCCACTTCGACCAAATCCTTTCCACAAACAGACGCCTCGACGGTGCAACATTTAACCCCCCGTGCGCAGCCTGCAGAAACAAATCCGCAGATTCTTTCCCCTAAGGACAGGGAAAGCTATCAAACCGATGCAAATACAGCCTCTCCTTCCCAGGATGATTTATCGCGGAAGGTCGGGCGAACTTTCCCGTGGAGCCCGATAATTAAGAAGAATCGTTGTCGCGCCCCCGCCCATTCACCGATACCACTCCACTATCGCGAGTCCCTTCCTGCAAGTTCCCGTCCCTTTCGCAACGTCCGCGAGACCCGGGATGAAAATCGCGGCCCCCGTGGAATCCTCCGCCCGGCTCGCGCCCCTTGGTGCCCCGTTCGCAGTGGCGATTTCCCCCGTGTGCTAAAGAATCCGTGACGGAGCCAGCCAAGAACGGCCATTGTAAACTGTCTGTCCGTCTGTCTGACGGCAGACAGACCGACAGAAGTAAAAGTGCTTCTCGAGTGGCGCACCCCCAGCTGGGTTCATTAGTAAACTGAAGTACCGCGCGCTCTGCGCACTAAGGGTCTTTTGTGCGAGGGTGCGCCATTCGCGATAACTCTCGTCCCTTCCACTCCTCCATTCTCGCTTCCCTCTCACCCTCCCTGCCCCTGGCCGCCGCCACCGCACCTCGCCGTCGCGGTCCTCCCACCTTCTTCAGCCAGGTACACCGAGGACACTTTCCCCGACCCTTTGGCGCAAGGGTCGCGGGAGGACACGCGGCAAATTTATCTGCACGGGCTACGCAGACGTTGAATGAGCGTCGCCGGGGACAGCGCGAAATTTTCGCCAGCCGGGCTACGATTTTCCGGCGTTACGAGCAGGCTGAAAACCCCCACCGTGGCAACGTTAAAGCGCCCTTCGAGTCGGAGTCGGTCTCCTTTGTACCGCCAGACGCGCGCCACCCTTTACTTCTGTTCTTTCTCCCTTTTTTTTCGCGCGCCGGAGTTAATTTCTGGCAAGTAGAAGTGACACTCGCGTCGGCTGGTAACTCCACGCGCGGTCCGTTTCTCAAACGAACGTGGCACAGCTGATGATTCGTGGTCCGTCTCGACTTTTCACCGTCCTCGATTCGCGCGGATCGATCACGAGACAAATTTGTGGGGAGGGACGAGATGGACTGAATTCTCGGAAGAATCTGCTTTAACCCGCCGTGGACACACTGGGTCGTTTATGGCTGTGGCTGCTTTTTTACTGTTTTTGAGTTTCAAAAAATGTGAACACATTATGGGATTCTTATTCAAGTCACTACTTTAATATACAATCGTTCTTTGAGTCAAATGTTTAAAGGCTTAATTAGGAAAAATAAAATATCGGAAGGAAGTTTAAGAAGAGGCAATTTGCCCGGACATAAACGAACCAGTGTCCCCATGACGGGTTAAAATGTTTATTAAGGGTTTCTGCTCTTCTTGAACTCGGCTCGACGCACCGATGACGGTGCGGTAATTCCTCGGCGCTCGTCGCGGGCAAGCGCCGACGATCACAAAAGACGCAAGAGCCGCTCTACGCAGTAAATGCGCATCGCGCACGGTTTCGCAGGACGAAAATAACTTTTCGCATATAAGCTCTGTTTCGTTCTGTTTCGTTATTTACACGAATGTTCGTTTGCCCCTCCCTTCAACAAAAGTCATGCTCATTCAGTGTAAACGGCAATGGAATAATGATCGCGTCGAATGCGAGCGAATGTTCGCGTAACTTATACGAGCCGAACATTTGTTGAACATTTGTTTCGTACATTCAACATTTGTTTATAAAATGAAACGAGCATTCTGAAACCTTCGGCGAATTTTTTACCGAGCATAAAGGAATGCTCGTTTAGCCTTGAATTTTGCCGAAGTGGAGGGCAAACGAGCATTCGTTCCTTTGATCTAAACGCACCTTAAGGAAACACGTTCTATTGTCAATCTTTCTTCCAAAATCAACCAATATTTTTTATCGTAACATTCACTGGTGATCGATGCTTTCGAAATGAGCGATTTCAACGTCGATAAGCGTTCTGCATAAATGATTGATGTCCAGGCGTTCCGAATGCGCGATAATGAACGAGTGTATTTGAAAAATGTCGTACGCTCTGCAGAACCGTCGATTACGCGTTGTTGAAGCTACGTGATTGAAATTGCGCCGCTTCTGAGGCGATTTCAAATGAGTTACAGTTCGATGATTGGAACGATGGTCTAATTGTCCACGAAAATTCATATGTGAACATATAAATAATAGAAGAGAATAATCTCTGGTGTGTCTATAAATTTTTAACGCACCCTGTGCAAATATAATTCCAAAAAACAGCGAGTCCGCCCTGTCTGGTGGAATTATCTGCTCGTTACCGAGTAATTATGAGAAAATGAAAAATATAGAAAAATGGTACACATCATTGATGCGCGAAGAGAGGTTCTTTCGATGCTGAGAGAAAAGCTTTCATTCGCCGGGCTACCGATGATGGTTTCTATTCGAAAAACATCGTTGAACGGCTGTGAAATTGCTGTGAAATTACGGAGCGATGGTACACCGAGGATAACGTTGTTCCGCTGTTACGATAAAGCCGGACAATTAATATTCCATAGCGAGCGGGCTTTTGAAAGGGCTCGAAAAAGCTTGGCAAGGATTGGCCGCACCCATCCACGCAGAATCACGTACACAGGCCCCTGTGTTTTCTGGTTAACACGATCGTTTGTTCACCATGAAAAGATGTGGAATATCGGAGCGCGGCGAGTACATGCTTCCAGCGTGGATTTACATGTGTTAGAAATAATGAAACGAACAAATAGCAGCTTCAAACACTGTGCACTGTAGTAATACAATTCTCAGCCGCTTCCATGGGCGTCCTCACGGGGTCAGAAGCACCCCCTGGCTTGAGAAATAATCGCTTATTTTTGCAAACTAATCTTTATTAAATTTATACTAAAATGGTGAACATTTTTAAATTTCAATTTAAAATTTTTAATTGCGAACACGTTACTTGGCGCAGCCTGCTTCGCGCGACTTGCATGAAACACGGCTGCTTCCTACCGATAGGGAAAAAATGGCGGAGGAAAACGGCTCAATTTTCGGTATTCTGCCTTATTTCCACGTCATTCATTCAGCGGATTCAGCGGTGCATCGGCGCTGTTGCGATTGCGTCGCCTTTTTTGGGAAATTAGTTTCTGCCAAACCAGAAGATACGTGTTTTTTTCTGGATGTCAGCTTGCTAGAGGGATACATCGCGCTCCACTTGCGCGAATTACGCTGCATCGCGGGTTCCGCGGGCAATCCGAAGATTGTTCTGTTTTCGTTATCGGGGTAAATGCGACTGAAATTCGTCGGGGAAAAATGGAGCAGTGTTCTTGAAAACTCTGATTTTTTCCCGCTAGAAGCAAGCAACGAGGATCTTTTTTAGTAGCAGCGTCTGCTTTTCAATTTGCTGTTCAATTTATCCCCCGTTAAGTGCGGCTTTTCGGATTCATCGAAGGCTCGACCGCTCGAATAAACAGCCCTCTTGTATTTCAATTTCGTTCCAACGGACTTTGAACGATCGGGCACACGTAAATCTTTAGGGGAGATAATGCAGGGAAACGAACTCCAAAATGCACCGAGGATTCGCCATTTTGCTCGTTAGCAGCGATGGTTTATGAGCTCGATTCGTCCCCGCCCGTGATTGTTCCTACGCGCGCCGCGGTGATTGTAATTTTCGAGGAAAATCGCGTTAACGTTGCGGCCGGACCGCGACGCGAAGTAAACGTAACGACAGGCCGCGGTACGTGTAATTATTAGTCGAACAAGAGAGATAATCAGTAGTGAACGCGCGGCGAGCGCACTTAACCCGAATACCGCTTTACGATTCCCCGTAAACCGACTTGAAAACTTTAAAGATCCCGTAAACCAATCCCCAGCTCGTGTCAGACTTTCAAACCCTTTCATTGCATCGCGTAAACCGTGGCGCCCAAAATTTCAGCGGCCTCTTTATTTCGAGCGGCGGGCCAAGAAGGTCCATCTGTTCGGACGTCGAATCTCGAAATTTCTCTACATGCGGTGGTCGTTTGAAAAATTAAGTAGAGGAGACGTGTTGACACATCGTAATTTTTGAAAAAAAAACCGCTTCTCGTACAGATATAAAAATTGCATCAGTATATGTAGCATAGCGACATGGATAGACAAGCTCAGGAAATATTTCATTAAATAAAGTACATAATTTAATTTCTTAATAAATGACTACAAAAATGAATCATTTGATTTCTTAATAATATCTAAAGAAATGAATAATAAAGAATAACTCGAGAAGTCCTAATTGTCATCCGCGGATATTTAAATACCACCTCAGATCTTGTCTCGTATGTGCGTTTAATTGAAAAATAATTTGATTGTATCATCACGCGCTGGTCATGTGTCACGTTACCTATATAAACAAGACCTTCCTGTGATCAAATTTTAAATTAGATAAATGGAAAGGGAATTAGTAGCTCTAAAAAGGCTAAAGGAATTACATATTGCAGTATTAGTTCTCGAAAGTAAGTCATTTGAAAATTATAAACAAGAACCCTGACAAATGTATTAAGTAGCCCTGGTCTTCTCTACATTCGCAAATAAGAACGCCAAGTTGAGTGATCAGAGGAACCGACTTGATATCTTCTTCCTTCCTTCCATGACGAACCAATTGCCAATAGACTCTTAAATATTTCGCACCTTCCATCAATCTTCCTTTGATTATTCTCAGGTGAACACAATCGTCGCCGTTCCCGGGGCCCGAAAATAGGAAAGTTGATCGTGATCGCAGGGAAATCGCGTTAACGTGCTGCACGCCGATACACGCGAGGAAATAATAAAACGGTCGCGAAACAATCAGCGAATGTAACGATCAACGGTGCGGCGAGGTAGCGTCGTTCTGTCCAATAATTATCGGCTGTCGATGCCCAGCCGCTCTGGAATCGGCTAATTCAACGGTAAACGACAGGAAGCAGGGGCGGTGTATGGGTTAAAGTATAATAGTGCCATTCCATTCTCCGAAAAATCCATCTCGCGCGAGCTTAAAAGTTCGCTGCCTCTTATCGGACGGTCTAACGGAACGGTTGATCCACGGATTTATTGCTTCGACGAACGAACGGAAATCCGATTTTTACGAACAGCCCCGGGGGTCGTTTAACTCGCTGAACAATACAGGGTGTTTCCTGATACGCTCGCCGCTGCTGCATTCGAAATTACATTGGCTCCGTGCAGCGACCCTCTCGGCCTTCTCCCCGCGCTTTCGCGATTCTTGTCGCAGCCGGAGATAGCGAGGTTGGCCGTCATTCGGACGCCTATCCGCGAGGGCTAACATCTTCCGCGGGATCTTGATGCTGGTTGCAGCTTCTTGGCTCGCGCGAGCTTCTACTCATTACTGTGTGGGGGTTAAGTAATGTTAGAAGAGTAGAGGAAAAAGGAGAAGTCTTTCGGTCCGGCTTTGCTACTGGAGTCGTCAGGAAGGCATAGGTATCTAGCAGACACTGCCTCGGACGCTGAAAGCATTTCAATTATAGAAGAAACTTGTATAGGATATGTCATAGGGTGAGTGCGGGACAGTTGGCCCACATAAAACTCCGCGAAAAATGAAAAAGAACACCTCGAGACGCTCATCTCTCAATTTTGAAATTGGAGAGCAGGTGGTGACGAGTCTCCTCTGCCGACGTGTGGCTTAGCCTTTCGCGAAAGGAACGGTTTCATAGGCTGCTGCTGGGGGCTCGAAGCCGTGGAAACAGGGACGAGACCGGCCCAGGCCGAACTGCCCATAAAGCGCGACGGGTTCTCGTGGCTTTCGGACACCGACGGTCGCCGCTTTGTTACATAAACCGAAATTTACTCAGCCGCCCCATCATGGAAGCAGTAACTGCGCCCAGCACGGCCCGCCACGCGACCGTTTCATGAATCTTTCATCCCCGATCGGAATTTAAGATTTTTCCCGGTGGCGTGCGGCGAAGTCGAGCGTGGTTCGCGGCAGGATCAAAGCCGTACGAGGGCGGTAAAGAGGAAAAGCTGGGAGCCTTGACCTCGTTCCTCGGGGCGCGTCGCGGAACCAGTTAGTTCCTTCTCTGGTCGAGTTTCTCGCAGCAGAGGAACCGAGAGGCCGATCGAGTGACAAGGGAAAGAACGGGCGAACTCGGCCGTGGCACACGGAGAACCAACCTGGCCCCACCGAGATTATGCAAATCGGCTTCGCTGCTGCTCGAAGCCTTGTAAAGACGCCTTTGCGACGATGTTACGCGGTGGATAGGGGGTTGCGATATGTACTAAGTAAGTAGGTATACTTAATTGTACTTTGTCCCGAGGTGCTAAGGGATTTACAGATTCTCGCGCAAAATATCTATTCTGCAGGTAGGTATTCTTTTAAGAATGGCACAAGGGTTACGTAGCTTTGCTGTTCTCTGAAGTTTGAAGTGATCAACTTGTAATATGCTGGGACACTACTCATTCCACCAGTGGCGCACTCAGCATTTAATCTTGGGGGGAGCCGAGTCGAGTGGGTAAACATATTTTTAATACAAATTCACTACAATTAAAAGAATTTATTTAAAGAATACAATTCAGTTTTCTTTTCTTCTTACAAAACCCTTTCTCTCGGGGGTGCCCCTTGACCCTCTTCCGGGTGTGCCACTGCATCAGTTTGGATACGCAGCTTTATCGCCGCGTAAAAGGAGTAAAAGTTTAATAAAAATTTCTCTGCGACGGCGACGATACCTACATGGAACTCGTGGGAAAGTGGTTCCTCGCTCGTCCAGAAAATCGAATCCGCGCGGCCTGGTTTCTTCGTTAAACCGAAGGTTCGCGCGAATCAAAGGCAGCCCCCATCGGGCGTACTGCCGTTTCACGCGTGTCCTGGCGCCTTCTCGGCTCCTTTCAACAGAAGCCCGACCGCGAGCAGCCTTTCCCACCGCAGGAAATTTAATTCCCGGCACTTTGCGCCAGCCAGAAATACGACGACGAGTGTTTCTTTCCCGTCGCGACGGTCCCAGTCGCGGCTCCATGACGAATTCACGCGTACACCGGCACACGAACCAATGCGTCGCTCCGTGTTTCCTGCTTTTTTCCCTCCCGTTCCCGCTGCAAGCCGCCCGCTCGATCCCTTTGAAATGCGAGCTCCGAAGCAAGACGACGCGAGGACAAACGGATCACAATGTGTTTCAGGGCGTCTGTTAGTCCTCTTCACCTGCCCCGTGCGGTTGAACTTCCGATGCGAAGAAAGGAAAAGAAACGGCGCACGGGTGACCGACTGGAACGCGGAGTCAAGCGAGGAGGGTGACGCGGGTGAGTGTCGAAAAGCAGAGCGTTTAAATGTCCCCCACGGATTTCCAAACACCAAGTAAGTAGGTCCACTATTTTACAAAAATGGTAACTCCAGTTAGAATGAGACAACTCCGAAACTTTAGATTACTTTCTTATCAAAAATGTTTGTTCCCTTCTTGAAATACATAATAATATGGCTTGAGAATTTCAAGAAGATCGCATGTATAGTTTCCTTACAAAAAAATTTCCAAAATGAATCTTGATCTCTGCAAAGGGACGTTTCCTTATACGCGTCTGGACGCAACGTCAAGAAATTCAAAGTAGATTTTCTCGAAAATGAAGCGCGATACTAAAAAAAGTTGCTCTTCCTTTTCGACTTATAACAAATAAATAAGTCCAGAAGAAAGAATGAAGTTTTTCGATATCGCGCTTCATTTTCGAGAAAATCGACTTTGAATATCTTCGCATTGTGTCCAGTCGCGTATAGGAAAACCCACCTTTACACCAGGTTCCCTCCTCAAAGAGAATCCCTGTTCACAAAGCGACAAGGATAACCCACAATCGGATGTCAAGAATTTTTCATCATTCTGAATTATAAGGGAAGCTTCCACTCTTCCACCCCCCGAGTCTCAAAACAACAACCTCCTTGCCACGCTAATGCATCGCGTTCAACGATCACTCGCCGCGGTAAACTTCACGAACCTTTCACGAGAGCTTACGCGACACCTGCCAAGTTTCTGGGGTAATTTCTGGTCGCGTGGTCCTGAACGGAGCAAAGCAACCCCCTCTACCCGCGACCCATACGCGAGCTCCGCGCGAGGCAGTATGGAAAAAGGTTTGGTCCAGGGAACGCGAGGACCTTTACTCTGGAACTCCGGAGTCTCTCGTGCAGCCGTGGATGCACGCGGGTGTTTTCCAGCGTCCGCTGGTGTACGTGTGCCTGACCGTGGTAATATCGCTCCTCCCCTCTGGTAATTTACGGGACCCGCCTAAGTACACCAACGCGAACTATCCTCGCGAGTGTCCTACTTTCCCCGATGAATTTTCCTCGATCGTGCCGCGGGCCGCAGCGCTGAATTTTTACCCACCCTTTTAATTTTCTCCCGACAGCCACCGACCGCTCTCCATCCCCCGCGACGCCGACAAGCGTGGCTCCGCGATGGATACTTCCCTGCCGGGTCTCGGCTATCTAGCTACTTCTTTCTATCGCGACAGTTCGAGTCACGTGGCCCCTCTGATTAGCCCAGTTACCCACCGAGGTGACTTGGGTTTAGCGAGTCCTCTGCTCTAAGGGCTAAATTTTCTCGAAAATCAAGCGCGATATCAAAAAAACTTACTCTTTCTTTTCGACGTATAACATGTAAATAAGTTAAGAAAAAGGAATAAAATTTTTTGATATCGCGCTTCATTTTCGAGAAAATCGACTTTGAAGTTCACGCTGCGTCCAGTCGCGTATAGGAAAACCTACCTTTAGGCTTCAGCTGACCCAGTTCTTCGCAGGAGGGACTGCTAGCGGTTTCTTTCCAGTTAGATTAGTAATTCAGGATGGCACTTGGATCGGGGATTCAAAGTAGATTATGTTCGAGGTATCTTGACCCAATATAACACAGATTAGGAGAACTCCAGTGGCTCGGTCTACTTTATCGAGTGGATCTGCTCGAGCGCGTTACACCGTCCAAGATAGTCTCAAGCCAGGCGATTCGAAATTGCTGGGATCTGCGGAAGCTCATTCGCCGAAAGTGTTCACGAATTCTTATTACTGTCCCGGAAGAGGAGAACCCGCGGCGCTTTACCGGGCCACTCGGTAGTTATTGTAACGCGGCAGCCGTCCGATGGGCGAGTTCAGATTATTCTTTGGCACCGTGAATGGTCGTCGCGAATTAGTGGAGGATCCTAGAGGCATTGAAGTTTTGAAGCGCGATGCTGCGGAGTACCAGCCGCACTCCACGCGCGAAATGTTTCGTTTCTAGAACAAAGGCTTGGATGACTATGCTTCCATGAAATAATAATTCGCCAACTCGTATCCTGGAATATCGTGTTCAACAGTTTATTTATCTGCTTTAATGCTGTAAGCTAGAAACTTCTAATTGGTGTATAGAATGACTTTTTGTTCACTCCACCCTATATCAAGATTTATGGATCCGTATCGCACAACCCCTTGCATGCGACCACCAGTGCTAGCAGAATTTTACTATATTCGTAGTCAAAACAGATCCCCAAGATACGCTTCTATATTCTCCAACAGCTATTCAGAAGCACCCCCGCGTTTCATCCCATCGAATCTGACAATTCCACGCGCGACGAGCTCCCAGATTTTTCCAAATATATATTCTAAGCGCACACCGCGGTACATCGTCAACATTAGCCAATTCGTTGGTAGAGGATCGAATTGAAATGAAACGCGAGACTGGAGGAATGAAAAGCGGGGCTCCCGTTATTGGCGCGAAAATTCCGCCGCCCTGTCGGGAATTTATTATCCTCCGGCCCGGGATGTCGTCGCGCCCCCTGTTACGCGGCCATTCTACTGAATTTTTCATCGACACACATCCCCGCGGATCTGCACCCCTTTCTGTCGCATTCCGAGGAATCAACGCCGGCTGACAGGCAGCCAGTCGCAGGTATTATGGTTTTTAAAGAGTCGTCCAGCCATAGGTAATAAAACCGATCGCTCATGCCCGGTCAAAGGCGCCCCGACAGATGCAAATACGACGGTTTGATTATTAATAGAGGCTGGGCGGTCCGAAGGGACAAGAATTTTTTCCACGATGGACGGAGGGATTGAAAATTCATGGGTCTCGGGGAATCCGTACGAAAAGCTGGTATGACGCGAACGGTGAGCCGTTTTTTTGTCCATCGGGCACGTTGAAAAATTCATCGATCCCTTTGGTACGGAGGGTAGGACCGGTGCACGATCGCGTTACACTCTGTTCTCCGCGTACAAAGAAAAACTCCACTGCGAATTGTACGAACAAGCGCGGGATATTTTATTCGCGGAACGAAGCCTTCTTATACGGAGAAGACTTCTACAGGGTGCGGCGGAAATAAGCGAACGATTTGTTTTCTTGGTGACTGAGAAAAGAAAAGGTATAGAAAGCATTGCAAGTAGTTATATAGGTTTTACTCGGAATTTAGGAAAATTATTGATGCATCATTTGAATATGATTTCTGCCAAATGACCCCTGTTAGCACCAAACCAAATTTCGGCTCCTTTTAACAAATCTGAACATCACTCTTTACTTTCGCCTTTAAATACCCCTATACCTAAGTAAAAATTCAGCGATCTTTGTAGCCAGCTGATATCGCCGCCACATACCTAAACCTCTCATTAGTCGAGGGGATTTTCTCATTTCTTTTTTTCTACATTAACTATTTTCTGTTATATTTCCTTTCTTCTTGGTGTAGGTAATAAATACGTTTTATTATTATTATTAGTCGACGTGAAAATGTATTCTGCAGATATTATACGCGTCCCTCCAATGCGCAACGCTCCATGATGATTCCCTAAGGTTTTTACTGCTACATTGGCAAAACACAATCGACCGCAATGGTCCAGAACAAAATTGGCGGGTAATTGAAATGGCGTAGTTATTTCTGCCGCACTCTGTATGAATTCCCCGCGCATTACACATTGATGGGCCCTTCTGTTTGATTCTTGTTAACAAATTCGCATGAAGAAGCCAACGTACCTACCATCCTAAGGGCTTATTTAATCAGCATCAATTCAAAGCCGCACACCACCGTGCAGGTTCACGTACCTAATTTGCAGAGAGACCCTTTTGACTCGTTGTACTATAACGACCATCATTTCTTTCAATAACGCCGATAGTACCGCTAACAGCCTATCTATTTCGCTCCAGTTATTTCGATATTTACCCATCGGTATCGGAAATCATCGAGCCGGCTCCCTCGACGCGCCGCGTTTCCTTCCAACATATTTGCTCCGCCATCCTCGAGGATCCTCCTTCCGTCGCGACCCCGCGTTCTCCGCAGCCCCGGCGCACCTGGAAAAAGTGCCGGTACTCTCGAGTAACAGCCGCTAATGTAAATACACTCAGCGCGAAGTGAGTTATGAATTTTTCCGGCGGCCGAGGAACTGTTTCCAGCTGAAAAATGAACGTCTCGAGGAAGCTGGCGATGCTTGCCGTTAAACGTCGCCGGTGAAACCGTGCAGCTCGCTGTAATCCGCGCCGCTTTTTCGAAAGGGGCGGCGGTGACGTCGACAAATGTGCCTGCAAAGCCCTTGGCAAACTTCTTCGCCAGACACGCTGCAGGAATAAGGAACTGTTTCGCTGCAAGTTCAGCAGCAGGGGGAACGCTCTCTCTGTTCAACGTCAGTCACGCGTATGAACAGCCATCAGAAGGATCTGTCGAGTGGAATTAAGACGCGGCGCGATGAAAACACCGAAAGTCGATCCGGGACGCAAGAATCGCTTTCGTTGTCCTTAGCAGAAATGAATTAGGAAGCAGAGGCGATACGTGACAGCTTGCTCGGGGCCGAGGACCGACGCGCAGAGACCCACGAGAGCACGGAAATTACTTCTAAATTATGCGCCAGCGCTAATCCAGCGCAATAAGACGGTTAAATCGTAATTGCGACCGGCTAAATCTCTCATAATTGGCTGTCGTCGTGATTCAGTGTCCTACCAGTTTTCGCAAGAACAAAGATACTTGAGATAAAGGGTAGCGAGGACGGGTGAAGAGATTCGGAAGAGAGCGGAGGACGAGGAGGATACGGGATGCTGAGGAATGGAGAAGCTGACTGCAAGTTTTTGCCACTCGTGGCACCACGTGTCATTTGTCATCGGTGTTTTAAATAAATAAATATAATATAAGAATATGATGAGAAGATTTATCTGTACAGATTGTTAACGATGTGGGGATAATCGTGTTCGAATTTATGTCTTTATATGCATCTACATGGGTGTGGAGTGATCAAGTAGTTAAGTTAGAGCACATCTTTGGTTGAAAATTAAACGTCCATAATTCTCACGTTTTGTTGCAATTTTAATTTTAAAATGAACAGTCAGCAAATAATGGAAAAATATAGATAAGCACAACTTCAAATATTATAACATTTTATTTTGATACTTGCGCTAATTGTGCCTTCCGCGGTGAGTTTTGCGTCAGGTTCCCCGTTACATCGGGATCGGGCATTTCCTTGCCACTTTTAATCCGTCAAATTACCGCGTGAAGTTCGCCGCGGTATTGTTCTTCTTGGCAGGACGAAGACTCGGAATACGTAATTCAGAATACGGGTTGCAGGGACGGGATACGATGATGGAAGAACACAGAGACGGAATAAAATGTTTCCCACCGTGTCGGCGATAAAATCGCAATGGCTGCGCGAAGACGGCACACGGATTTCTTGGCCTTCTATATGGAGGGTATCTAATTTCGTAGAAAAACAAAGAAAGAATGTGTACTTACTTGTTCGTTCCACCCGCCCCGGTCCCTTTTGTCACGTTTCTCGTTCTCCTCGAACCTTTGACTCCGTCCGCGTTTAATCCTGGAATGCGTGCCGACTTCCTCCGCGATCGTTCCTTTTCCGGCAATAGAAATAGCAGCAGCTCTTCAATCGGAACGAAACGGGTGCCCGTGTTATTTCTGCCCTGCGACTCCATCATGGAGCTTGATTAAAAATTGACGCGAGGCAGAGGGGGGTGTTGGCGAGGGTTTATCAGATTTACTCGCGAAACATTTTCGGTGGCTGTTTGGGAGGAAAATTCTACTCTGTGATATGTTCCTCTTGAAATCGAAATTGGGGATAGATTTGCACGCGTCGGGCTCTGATACTAAACTAATCTTCATTTCAGCTTCCTCTGCAACTTTAACCCGTTAGAATTTAAGAGCACTGCGCTGTCAGTCACACGTACGCATAAAGTGTACTTTAAAAATTTGATTTTGAGCTAAAATATCTTCGAGGCATCTTTGAAAATGATACTACTGTAATAGTAATTTCAGTATCCTCTACGGGGAGAGACGCATCCCGGGTGAAGAGCGTTTGATTTATTAAAGTAGCATATCTGAAGAGTGTAACCCTAAATTTGTGGCTAAAAATATTAAAATATTAAAAGATATGATTTTCTTAAGCGAAAAATCTTTTTCCGCAACTCTGTTTCTTTCAATTTTTCTAACCATGACAATGGATACTTTAAATGTTCATTTTGAATAATGAAGATACCTATACATATACCTAGTACAACGTTCAAGCCTGATCTTAGAATATTTGCGACTTAATTTAACAGATAATTTTGAAACAGCAGCTGATTGAAAAATGGCTTGCATCGAATGGACCCAGTGTGGCAACTACATTCGAAAAAATAGGTGTGACAACCGAGGTTGGAAAATAAGAAATACCAGTGACAGCATAGTTATAGTTCTTCTCCTATAAGGTCTCCGATATCTCCTCCGACGTTTCGAATCTGGGAAATGAAGAAGAATCCTCGACACAAGTACACTCGAGAGATATCGATAATGAATTTTATTCCCCTCTCGCACAAAAAATCGCGAAACAAACGACACTACTGATGCCACCGAACGACCGGCATCGCGCGTCAAAGCCGCGCTCCTGAAATCAAAAGCGTCGGCCGCACAGCCGCTGACAACGATTTGATAAAGAGACAGAAGAAGACACTTTACCCATTCAACGCGTCCATCTGCTTTGCTGCAAAGTCGGCATGCATAATGCAGTTAAATCTGCGCCTCTCGCTTTGTCGATCGGCGAGCATGGAAATAGCGCGACCAAACGTTAATATAGAATCGATCGGGCTCCTTTCGCGAGCAAAGTCCAACGGCTGTCCCAAGGGGCGCGAGCTCTTCTTCCCGGCTTTTCCCATGCTCCTCTTTTTCTCCGCGCTCGAAGCGCCCGCCGGCCGGAGAATGGAGATGATAAAGAGCGCTAACGGGGCTGCTCGTTTAAAACAGCCACGGGGGTAGGAGCGAGCTGTGGAAGGATCGAGCGTCGAATCGGGATCGAGGTTGCGTGCCAGGGCGGAATTAACAGCGGAAAAGAAACACGATCCTCGGCGTCGGAGAAATCAAATTTACGGGAAACGGGCCGCGTTAAAAGTGACACAATAACCGACCATCGACAGGTGGCCTGGGAGGATGCAATGACACCGGAGGGGGAGAAAATTGGAAAACTGATACTTTTACCGGGACGCTTGGATAACGGCGGATACAAATTTTCGCGCGGGGGATCAAATTTTCACCTGATCGCGCCCGGAGAGGAACGCTTTTGTGCCCCGAACAGAGAACGCGCTGGCTAGGAGCCGAGGGCCAACCGGCGGTAAAAAAGAATTTTCCCTCTGTCGCGTCCCGTGAAAAGGGGCATCGATACTGTTACCAGTTTTCCCAAAGGAAGTGTCTGAAAGGCGCACTGGGGCCTGGGTGTTAAGTTATTGCTGGCTCAGGTATACGGGATACCTGGATTCTTGGTAGAACGGGAGAGCGTGGCGCTTTTTCGGGCGCAGGTTGCCTCGAGGTGCGTGGGAGACTCTTCTGGAGTGGTTTATAGACTGTTGAAGAATGGGAGAAGAAGTACGTGCTAATAAACTCTGGCGGGTACTCCACTGAATGCAAGAGGAATATTTAGTAGTGTATTTTTGACGGGAGTATCCCACTTATACAAAATGGAAAGTACAGTAATGTTCATAGACAAATGTTGACAGCCAGATGCCAGTTAAACCAAACTGAAATTAAAAGTTAAATGCCCCTGAGCATGGCTGGGCTGGTAGATTTAATTTCACGCAAGGTGTTTGGAAAAACATCCGCATTTGAGGCTGGATAGTTGGCGAAATTCTAGTTGGCTGGATAGTTGGCGATTTAAGATAATGAATCTAGGGGAAATAGCAGTTTATTAGAAAGTGGCCTAATCTGTACAATAAACCTTCCCATCAAATCACTCCAAAAATAGGTAACTTTTAGAATTTTATTTAAAAATAAGTAAACGTTATTGCATTAAAAAAACTTTTTAGGCTGTATTTGTACAATATTGATGATGATAACAAAATATTTTTGCATATTTTATCTACTATGTTTACTGTTGTCTGCTGGTGGCTGACACTGTCCCGGTGATAAATAAAAAGGTCCGCATCTGCGGAATTTATAACGCTCTGTAGAATTGTCTGAAATGAACGAACCAAGAAAATTCTTAAAGATTATAAGATTCTCCATGGAATCATCTACGATCATAATTTTTCGACCAGTCTTCTACGTTTTATAAATATTTTCGTGCGTACGATTCGTTTTTCGGAGTTTGTGGTTCAACCATCTGCCAAAACAAGAGATTACAATATTTTGCTATGACGATAGACAATGCCATGAATAATCAACGATGTACAAATACAGCTTAAAATTTTGTTTAACATTATAACGTTTATTTTATTTTTTAAATAAACTCCTAAAAGTGCCCTATTTTTGGAGTGATTTTTACCCTTAAAGACGATCTGACTAGAAATGCCAGGACAGTGAATTTGATTATTTAGCAGACTTCGCAAAAAAGTAGGACCCTGGGGAGAACCTAACCCAGCACAAAGCTGGCATGTCGAAGAAACATGTGCTGTGCATCTAAATTTAAACAATTTATGGAAACTGAGCCAAGCAAGATAAGGAAGGTGGTTCCGATGCTGCCTCTGTACGAGTGTATACGTGCATACATCTACCCTACAAAATGCAACTGCATTTGTTTCTCAACAGAATCGAATCTGCCCCTATAAATATTTAATCGTGCATGAAATCCACCGAACACAGAAACGTGCGATTCAAATGACTCGAATGAATCATTTCAATCGCCCGCTCCGGACGCAGTGTTTCTGTGATCTGCAGAGCATGTGTAACGTTGCAAAGCCCCGTTTGCCCGAAGGATTACCGGAACGCAGATGCGGCTGTATCTCCGTAACAAGAGGAAGTCGTGCACACACGTGTTCACTGACTTATTTGATCGTCGTTGCGTCCCCGGTCCATCCCCGCAACGTATTTCGCGCGTTGCTTAACCCCGGGTCTCCACCAAGGCGAACACGAACAACAACATTGTTCGCGAACTTTTTCGTCTGTTCTTGCCGAGTCCTCATCGCCGCGAACATGAAAAAAAAACGCAGCGTGCGAATCATATGTGTTCGCGAACAATGTTTCTGTTCGTGTTCGTCTTGGTGGAGACCCGGGGTAAGATTGCCTACCTTTGCCCGAGGGTTGCCGGCCAAATGAAGGCACACACCCTGACGAAGTGCCGCGACTCGAGCCACAAATCTCACCGGAGACCTGTCGCAGTAAATCCGAAAGAAAAGGGACATTAAAGCACTCGTATCGGTACGATACACTGTCCCAGTGAAGCTCGCAAATCCGCGATAATTTCCTCGCGGGAGATACCCTGTATTATCCTGCGTCCAGGGGTGGTTCGCGTTCCTGTAACGATCCGTTACGCGACACCGAGTCGCGCATTACAGCGGAGTCGTTACACCGAATCCGGGCAGCGTTTAACGCGACAATAAAATCAGGCTCGTCCGGTGTTCAGGACCAATACCGAAACGGCCGGGGGCCCTCGGTGCTTTTAGGTCGATCGTTAATCTCGACGAAACGAAAATTCCTCTCCCCTCCCTCCATTCCGCCCCTGTCGCGCTCCTCTGGCGGAGTGGATCTCGAATTTCGAAAGTTTTATGCACGTGGCGGTAGTAGCTCGCGCGGCGCGGCGTGGCGCGCGAGGCATCGAGAGGCCATCGTCGCGAAATTAAACGATAAATCAGTAAATCGTTTCGCCGGCAAGTGATTAGTGCCGGCAGTAAAGTCGCCGAGGGTGCTGGGGAAACGGGCCGAATTCCGCCCCCGCGCGCCTTCCTCCTTCGTCTTCCGTTCTCCTTGGGCAAGGCTGTCACAGCTTTCCACGGCTGATATTGTCGACGACTGTTTCGCTGCGAAAGACAACGGCGAGCGCCGCTTTCCGCCCCCTTTCTTTGGGCTGGAAGTTTCACAGGCGTCGCGGTCGCCTTTGTGAGAATAAGTGGAATGACGTCGATGTTCCTTGCAGGTGGTTTCGGGAGGAGGAAGGAACTTTGAGAAGGATTTAGTTGCTCGGTTGAAGCATTTTCTTCAATGGGATAATAAGAATTGAATGGACTTGTTCCAATACCCATCAAATTTTAGAAACAATCGCTCGGGACTCTTTGAGATTTACTCACAGTGGCATTGGGAACAAAAGTGTATACAAAGCACCAATATCTTATCTTTCTTCGTCGCTTGAATAAAAAATCATAATATCAACTGACAAATCGACCGTCTAAACCCGATTACCCCCGTGAAGGCATACTTTTGCTACCTGCTGAGCACTTTCATTCGCAGTGCCTTTTTAGTCACCCTAGCGTCTGAACCTCGAAATGTTGTCCCTCTGGAGTCTGGTGGTACCATTCAGTGATATTTAATACCATTTATGACCCATCCGCAGGGGTATTCCGACATGCAATTACAGATCGAACGGAGTCTACTTATATCTCTGGCCCTCGCGTTTCATTTCACTGAACTGCCCCCCAATGGAATCTGACATTGCACGATCGCCTCCGCAGTGGTTGGTTAATGGATGGGCGGCAGGTCTGTAATTTCTGAAGGGCAAGCTCCTTCTTGTATCGATTTTCAGCTCGTTACGATTGGTAACATATTGCGGGGTAATTCTCGCCCCGAGGGTCACCCATGCAGGATCGCTCAGCCGCGAAAATTCACCGACACGTGAATTTGTTTTCGTTACGATCGTCGAGGCGGAGCCTGGGTGGCAGCTGACACCCTCTAGGCAGCTCCTTGCTCCGCGATTCCGGTCCCCAGATAGCAATACTACGCCGATACATCCTGGAGCGATGCTTTCAATCACTGTACATACCACCAAGGCACGGATAACTCTTTCAGCGAATACAAATATCGAGCTGGTTCGCCACCGAGTTCATCCAAAATTTCCCTATACACAAAATTATGGCGCAAAATGGCCTTCTCATTGTTGGCATTTTTCAAAAGAAAAGTTTTAAATAAAATATTAGAAGTTGTGCTGTAAAAGTTTTAAGCTACGAATAAAAAATCAGAATGAAGGCATCAATAAGGTCAAATAAATGTACCTATTATAAATAGAGGCCGCAATTTCAATGGAGGATCTGTCGGACAAGATTTGAAAAGTTTGAATCGACCTTGAAGTTAAAAAAACGTGGAAACTTGTAGAGAAAGTAGCTTTATCACCTCGTTACGCTCCAATGAATAAAACTCCTCCCAAAGCAATCTCCCAAGATCAAACGTAACGCGACTAAACAATGAAACGAGAATAACCAAAATGCAAAGAACGAAATCTATTTGACAGCCCAATCTATGGTCCTTCATCGTAGAGAGCAAAAGGGGGGCCAGTCTGGCGTAGATAGCGGTGGGGAAAAGCCGTTGTTCACAGAAGTCGCGTAGACGCCAGTGACAAGCGCAGGAGCAGCAAGGTATCAAGAGACTGTCATTTCTCTGTCCTTTCGCTCTCGCTAATCTCTGTTCCGCGTGGTGACTTTTTCCCCGGCAGCTCGGTGGGCCAACGAAAACCGCGAAAACTGGGGAATAATCTGGATTGTCTCGTACGAGGGGGGTCGAGGAAGGAAAAGAAAGAAAAAGGGAGAGGAATTCGACGAGGTTTAAGCTTCATTCAGGCTGCCCAGTGAATTCGAAATTGACCCATTATCGTGCCGCTTCGTTGCGCAAAAGAGCACGTCTGTCGCTGGAGCGTCGACCGCCGTGATTCGATATCCCCGAAGAGGGGCAGCGGCGCGGAAAAACTCGGATATTTTCCAAAAAAGAATGGAAAGCCACGCGCGATTTCCCTCTGCCATTCGAACGCCGCCCAACGATTCTCGCGTAATCGTTTCCCCCGAAAGGGCGGCCGTTGTTATTAGGATCTATTAAATTTTAAGGGGCGGACGGGGGGTTGTTGCAGTTTTCGTCGAGCGTAATTGCGATTAATTATCGGCCCGCCAATAAGAGCGAAAAAGGAAAGGCGGGCGGACCGACGTTTGAGGCAGTAAAATAGCAACGGGGCGCGGGAAACTTGAACAATATCGTTGTTAATGGAGGTTTCGCGACGTCATTCGTCGAAACTTTGCTTGGCGCAGGCGACGCGACGCGACGCAAGAATACGGACGAAGGAAGGGGAGGCAAAAGAAACGACGCGGGAGCCTTAGAAGCGCAATTAAATTAAACGACACCGGGCTGGACGGTTCTTACGTTGTAATCGCCCCTTTAATTGCGCTCGTAATTAACCAGCCGTAATTGATTTACGCGGACCTACACAGGGTGGCCTGCGAGATGCTGTGATGGGGGGTAGAGGGAATTTCTTAAAAGTAGATAAACAATATTTGGGAGTGTAATTTAGCGAGCGAGCTTGACCCCCCGATTTTTACTAATATCTAGTAATATTAGTATAATATTTATAATATTTGATAGTACCTAAATATTATAATATATTATATAATATATTATATTATAATATATGTAGTATATTTATAATTATATTTATAATATTTTTTCCGAATTTCAAGCTCCGAAACTCAAGCGTCCTGCGAAAGTATTTTATTTATAAGAAATCAACCCCGATCAATTACAGTACCACAGCCCAGACACCCTGTATATTTCCCGATCAACTACGTATAGACACAAAAGCAAAGGACGAAAGATGGCGTGGCTGTTTTAAACTCGCGATCGAGGAGAAATATGAATCCATTCCCGTTTTAATCGAGCTGGCGCCGCAAAAGTACTTTCACATGGGTTAACGAAGTTACATCGCTTCTCGGATCATCCGTTCGCACGCTTCGACATAAATTTCCGTGCATCCTCCTCCGCGCCGCAATCGGGAGTCGTTTAATTATTGGTCGCGCTGAAGTTTCTGCGTGCGTGGTTGAAAAAACAGGCCGCGCCACAGCAAAGTGTTTATCACCCGCGAGTTTCGGACGAGTTGCAGATTTCGGAGAGTGTAAATGTTATTTCGAGGTAGATGTTAGATTTAAACCGATATGGTTGTTTGAAAATACAATAAAATCGTGACAGTTATAAGTCTCAAGGGGAATAATAGGGATTGGAAGGAAAGAAATTACGAGTCTCCTTTCTTCTCCCCCTTCACTGTTTTTTCCATGTTCTCGTACCTAAAATATATATGTATATATATTTGCCTAAAGTAGATCTACTCCACCGTTTTACATTGAAAAATAACTATGCTTACACGAGGGCTACGAGGAAGTATTGCACTTTTATGCACTTTCTTCCTGCTCCATCTTTAGACGCACGATTTCACAAAAATATTCCTCTCTCTGTTTTTATCTTCTCGTACCCAGCTTATCACTATGATAGCAAGGGTATCGTTTGATATCGTCGCCCTAAACGCGACCAGTGACATGTTGATTCCCCTTCGCAAGCGCGATACGACTGTTTCCCTCGCTCCGTCAATTTTATCTTCCCACTCGCGCATACAGTCAACTTTGATTTTCCGCCAATATTAGAACAGCTGGGCCGCCAAAGTGGCTAGTGTCGTACCATCAAAGTAATTCGAAGCTCCGCCCGAAATCAATAGGCTCGGTGGCGAGCTTTTACCGATGGAATCGCTGGTAACGACACCGAACCGTTCCGCTGGTAAAGCTGTCTTTTCCAACGGAGCATGGCATCGGCGAACGATACACGAACTCGAAGCGCGATACTTTCATCGACCCCGCTTTTCAAACGCCAACTTTTTCAACGAGAGCGACGCGAGCTCCTCATTCCTATACACGACGACCAGAGATGGGCAAAACTTTTATTTAAATAAAATTTCGAATAACGACTAGAAGATAACCAATGCCCACTCGAGTTAACAGTTTATTCGTCGAATAATCTAAAGTTAAAGTAACTGTTACTCGATCCGTTGTTTAAATAATTTTTTATTTAGTTAATGCCCAACTCTGACGACCGCCTCTCACACACCCTATTTACCAAAGGGCGCGCGAGAGATCTTGACCGGGCGTGACCAGCTGTCGAAGAAGAGAGGTAACCCTGTAAATTGTAAAGTGTTAGAGAACGCCGCTTCGGTCCTCGCAATAAAGCCGCGCAACTAATAGCCAGTGTTTTAAGGAAGAAAGGCGCGCGATACAATTTCCGTGTCGCGGAATTCAGTCGGTGTCGATATTCGCGGGCGTAATCGAACTGAACATCGCGTTACTAAAGTCAAGCTATGGGCAACCACGATCGCTGCTTTCTCGTTATTTGTCCTTGTCGTCGATAGTGAGACAGATATTATAAAAAAGTGAGTCTTGGCGGTGGTTCGGTGCATAACGACACGTTCACAGGGAGGCGTCGGTATGAAGCGAACGCGGGCCAGTCAAAATCATATCAAAAGAAGAATTATCAAAAAGAGACACCACGAATCGAGTCCCTTCCGTCAGATATCCTCTATGCCGGAAGAAGCACCGCCTCATATATATATCGCAGAAGTCTCTAAAATGTCTTATCGCTTGTATATGTATATCTCTGTGTATATTTATATTTCATATGCACGTATACATGGGATGGGTCAGTTATCCTGGTAATATTCGAAGCTTGAGTGACTGAAGAAAGTATAGCAACTCGTTTAGAATTAATCTTCGAAAGTCAAGTTAGGTAATTGTTAAATTAAAAATTCATCTTGTCAATAAAATTGTACGATATGCACAAATGTGAATATGTAATCGATTTCGAAACGACATTGGCCATCAGATTTCATTATCCTGGCCTCAAGATCACGTTTAGAAATATCTTTGACAGAACAGAAGCTCAGGAACTTTTCCACGAAGTCGAAGACTATTACTCAACCTCTTTTAACACATTTTTAAGCAACTCCAGCTTCAGCGTCGACTTTTACCAGAACACGACTGACTCTCCCTCTACACATATGTATATATATCTTTTCTAAATTCAATAACGAATATGTATATGTATATATTTATGTATATGTATATATCAGAACTTTGGTTTTGTCATCGGTCGATCAGTCGGATCAAAAATACTCGAAAGATACTCGACACTACGGAGTACACTTTCTAAAGATAAACTCTTAATTCCCGCCCAGTGAAACGAGCAACAGACACCTTCTTGGGCGAGCTTCTTGGGCCCGCCTTTCGATAAATCTCCTTCGATCCGCGATTATTCCGTTGCGCCCAACCCTGTACGACGAATTGAAATTTTTCCCAAAGTCACAGTCAGTTCTCGCGCCGCATTAGGGCAAACCATCGCCGTGGCGTTCACGCAGGAGCGGATTTGTACATAGGCTAAGTAGGCTGTAGCCTAGCGCGTCAAATTCGCGGGAGCGGTAAATTTTGGGCGAACGAAATTGAAAAATATTAAACACAAACGCTTGACACAACTTTAAAAACAATTCACCCTTTTTTCGTATAGCATATTAGCAATAATTCTTTTATTTTAAATTGCCTTTGCTCTTTTAAATTAATTTTAAAATTGTCTCAGCTCTTTTAAATTAAAGTATTTGATATTTCATGGAAAGGGTGGCGGACGCGTGTTAGCCTCACGCCGCCACATTTCCAAACCCACCCCTGCGTTCACGTCGAACGCGGAGCGTTTGAAAAATTGTTTCAACAAGTCTTTGACCATAGGAATGAGTCGGTGCTTCGATTATAGAAGTGCTCAGTAAGTTGCTGTTTCGTGCTTTGATAATAATTGAAAAATGTGTGCATCAACGGTACAGCTTGCTCGTTAGTGCAAAACGTGGAGAAGACTATCGCACGTCCGTTCACGAGATAGAAAATTATGGTAGTCGAGAGACATACATAGAAAAGTTCGCTTAAACTAGGTCCAGTAGAAGAGAGTTCGTTGATCTCGCGATCGGTATTGCTTGTTAATTCGTGGCGCAACGGAATCAATGCCGGATGGCGGCATTAACAAACGTTTAAATCTATAGCAACTATATATCAACAACGTTTACAAGTAGATACATCCTCGATCGTAGAAATTACATTCGTGTTCGCTGATCGTGCTACGCTAGAGATGGCAAACACGTGGCGCGTGAGAGATTTTTAGATATATTGGAAAATCTATTAAAAAAATTGATTAATATACAAAAGTACATCTCGTTTTACTAAAACGAGAATCAATTTTTATTGCAAATACATATTAGTAAAAACAAAAGACTTCTGATAAAGAATAATTCCTATTACTAATTTTGATTCAGTTTAGGTACATTTTGCGCAATTTATTTATATTTATATAACATATGTACCAATTTGTATTTCATAGAGCTACTGGCTCGTGGAAAAAAGATATCAGATTTGATTTTACTTCACGTTAGTCAAAGCGCATTTGCCATCCCCGTTCTTCGCTGTTACGTATTTCGAAGTAGAATCCTTCCCGCTTTCGATCTCGTACGATCAGCAATCCTGTCGGTGTCTGATTCATTTGTGCGAGCCTTTATCGTGGCATACGATGTGAACCAGCCTCAGGTTCTTCACCGTGAACAGATTGTCGTAAAACTCGAGGATCACGTCCTCGGCGGCGACCCCCTGCGCCGACAGTTTCAGCAGCTGCGGCACTAACGTCCTGGACCTCTCGATTCTGAAAATCAAGTCCAAGTTAATAGAATTTCATCACAGAGTATGTACCTGATTATCTCCGTTGCACCTCCAGCTTCAATCGACCAGCATTCATTATTGTTCACTCTTAACTGCAAGTGCAACGAAGGTGCTACAAAATCAGAGTTGGGCATTAACTAAATAAAAAATTATTTAAATAACGGATCAAATAAAATTACTTTCACTTTAGGTTATTTGACGAATGAAGTTAATTTTTTTTATGACTTGAGCGTCGAATAAAATTTTCAACTTCAACTTCAACTTTCACTTTAACTTTAACTTTAACTTTAAAGGAAAAATTTATGCAACGCTGAAGTTGAAACGCTCGACGAATAAAAAAATTAACTTTACTCGACACATGACGAATAATTTTTTGTAATCTTTATACGTCATTCGAATGTTTAAGTAAATAAACTTTTTGTCCATCTGTACAAAATGTTCAGAGTACATGGTGCTCACTTATGATCGAAGTTCCACGTGGAGAATAAAATAAGCTCCTCCCTCGACCTGTAAGGGTTGATCCTATGCCTCTCCCCGTAGGCGCAGCTGTCCGCGTTCCAAACGCCCCCACACCTGAATTCACCGTTCCGGTCACACATCGCGACCCAGGCTTCCGTTTCCTTCGTTCGAATCCTGTAAGGGCAACTGTCCTCGTCCTCCTCGGTCTCTGCCTCGGTCCTCGAGTCCGCGATCGAGTTCCTCTCCGCCTTCTTCTTCGTGCCGTCCACGCAGGATCGATCGGCTGTCCCGAACAGCCGGAAGTACGTGCCGCTGTCGAGTCGGTTGAGCCTGCAGGGGCAATGGTCGTAGCAAGTAGTCGAGTCTCGTTCGTCGGCGGACTCTCTCGACTCGATCCTCGCCCGGGTCCTGTCGAAGTAGTGGCCGAAGTAGTGGTCCTCCTTTAGCTGCATCTTGAAGAACGCTATGGCGTACAGCAGCTGTTTCCTGGCGTTCTGGTCGCTGGCGAACGTCTCCGACGACTTGATCTGATCGATCGTTTTGTACAGGTAGCCGCGTATCCTGTCCTGGCACCTACGGTGCATGTACGCCTCCTGCGGAATGACGTTCTCGTGAATGCTAGCTTTAATTGTAGGTAGTTAGTACAAATTATTATCGAATAAAAGATTGATGGTGAGGATATAACTTGAATAATATGGATTTTTCGATCATTATTTTTACCAAAGATGAAACTATTGTTGACATTTTTTTCGATATCCCTCACCGTTCTCGAGATAGGTATCCCACAAAAAAGAAAACTCTGAATTTTTTTCAAGGGGGTGATTTCACTCCCCAAAACTCCACTATAGCTCCAACAAAAAATAGGGACATCAGTGCACACTAAGTCGCATAATTTTCTGAATTTTCGGCCTTGCCAAACTTCCTTTGTAAATAGGGCTCTTCTGATACTTGAAGAAAAGTTGCCGACTCCTGCTCTAGTGAATGATAGCTGTTGGACAATTTACAGAACTCTGTGGCTGGCTCGATCAATCGAAACGGGTCAATCCCTCCGAGGATATAATTGGCATTTAATCAGCGCGCGACAGAACTATTGTTTTCGTTCAATCATCAACAAAGCAGCCATTATTGTGCGCTGCAATGCCGAAGGGGAGCTCGGCCATTCGCGCTCGGTACATTGCCGATAATTCAAGCCGAACTGTTTGGTATTTGCTTTGCCTCGAGGGCGAGAGGATAGTAAAAAATTGCAGTCACGTGTGTACCTACGTGCAGTGTGACATTTTGAGGCGAGCCAGAGGGAGAGGATAGAGATCGTAAGAAAGAACGAAGGACAAAGACGGAGGTGTGCGCCAAGAGGAAGGTAGGTCGCGTATTTTATCAGTAAAGCTAGCTGATCCCAGCCTTAGACAGGGGGATAGTCGGTGTTAGGGCAGGAGATATATCGAAGGGAAGCTTAGGCGTGGAACTCGCGGAAAACAGGGCTTTCCTGATTGTGATGGAAGGGCTGCGGCTGCGATCGAAAGAGATACCACCGCTGTTCGTCGCCATTTTTAGGGATCACCGTGTCAGAAAGGGCGTAAGGCGTCAGAGGAACAATCTCAACGCGTGTCCACGATTACTAGCCCTGGATAAACGAAACGATAGCTCGTTGAAGATTCCCGAGATAGAAACGAAATCACACGCCAGCTCGACGCGCAAAGGCACAGCGATAACGAAGTAATTAATTATCGCGCGGGAACCGTTAGGCCAACGAGTCGGGCGTTCCACCTGGAGCTTGACGCGCGATAAATGGGAAGCTACCGGAATTAAAGTGGAAACGTTGTAACGTTAATTAACCCCGACGATATTGGACGATGTAGGGCAGACCCACTCCCCTTAAATTGCATTACCTTCGACCTAAAGTGTCTTACTAAATACGTCCATTGCTATTCAAGACTGAGAGTGCGCTTGGTGCTTTGGCCGGTTGGGGGTGAAGAGTCAAAATCGAAAATTTGCAAGCGTTCCATTCGTGTAACTGTGTATCCGTACACCTAAATATGCCAAAAAGATCGATCTTTTTTACATAATTTCAGTGACTGATATGTCAAGAATGTTTTCCTAAAATTTGGGACCGAAATTCGCAGAAATATCGAGGGTGTAGACATTAGACATGATTAAAATAATTAATTAAGTGATTATAAAAATTTATTTAAAGAATAAAATCCACTCATCTTTTCTTTTTACAAAACTCTTGAATTGCTTCAGTCGTGGTTACATTAATCTGCTTGCTCCTTTTTCTTTGGGGAGTGCCAGGGCCCCTTGGGTGGGCCACTAGGTGTATATCCCCTTAAATCACCCCAGTTTAAATTGATTTGGACGTTCGACTATTCATAGTTCTCCGTGAAACGATTGCAAATATGCTAGAACTGAGAGGTGTGGTGTACCTAGACATCTACGCTGTAATAGTGCGAAGATTTACACAGTGATTACCCAGCGCGTTACGAACGCCCAACGGCCATTAAATAAGATATTCCCGCCTGCCTTGGTGTCCAATAAATTGATTTAAGCCCGTCGTTAACGCTGCTGAGAGGCAGCGGCTTAGCCTTGTCTGATCTCAATAACAAATTGCAGAACTGTAACGGCGCGTGACAGCGGCTTCCGCCTCGGCTTAGGACCTGGTCGTCCTTTGCGTAAAGTAACGGCGGCACTCCTTCGTCAATGCTCGCGATATGATAAGCGTGGAAGGAGTGGAGTCGCAAAAAACGAATCGTGAAAAAGCTTCACCGTGGCGAAGGACTCACTTTGGTCGTGTAGTTGGTCTCCAGCTCGCCGAACCACTCGGGATGATCGTCCCTCGCGCTCAATGCCGTCTTCGATTCATCCTTGTTCAGCACGCTATTCAGAACGGCGACCTTCGCTTTCAGGTGCTCCGTGAGGAACTTGGACGCCCTGTGCCCCGCAGTGAGGAAATCGATGTTGACGCGCCTCAAGGTGTCGTACAGGAGGTCTGCGTCTGTAAGCAGACGGCGGATCTGGAGGAGGTGTGCACCTTCGTCAAGCACGAAGGCCGTTCTTCGCCTGCTCCCGACGTAAACGCCTATTCCGATCGATTCACGCGCTAAGCAGTGTCTGTTGCTTCGCACCTTCACCGCGCGATTACATTTACCTGGCAAATCGAGCTCACGTACGCGTCGCTACTTTAATGGGATTAGATAGTCTATGTAGCACTTCATTGAACATAATTGGTGATCACGGCGGTGGTCCTATTCTCTCCGAGTAGCCGAGATAAATTGTACCGCTGAAGGCAGGCTTTCCTATACGCGTCTGGACCCAACGTTATGAACTTCAAAGTCGATTTTCTCGAAAATGAAACGCAATATCAAAAAATTGTATTCCTTCTTCTCGACTTATTCACTTGTTACAAGTCGAAAATGAAGAGTGACTTTTTTTTATACCGCGCTTCATTTCCGAGAAAATCGTCCAGTTGCGTATAGGAAAGTCCACCTTTAGAGGTAATGCAAGTGATTTAGTAAATCGTGGTGTGGTTGTACTGACCGCTCAACACATCCTCGCCAGGCTTCTGGAGGATCAATGTCGTCTGAGGTTCCAGCGTGTGAAAGTACTCCTCGTCGATCTGCGATCCGTCCAGCAGGAAGATGTTCACTTCGGCTAGGTCGTTTGTCACCTGAGGACACCAAGGAATTCCCTCATTTCTCCTTCTACTCGTAAACTCTGTTAGGTGACCTGCCCGCGTCAAATTGTGTTCTCTGATATCGGTATATAAAGTCTACATGGATCGAGTTAGTCGATTCGCTGAAATATCCGTCGCACGTTAAATATTTAGTAATAAGAGCAAACACTTACCATCGATATCGCGGAATATCAATGTTTCGTTATTAAACTGCACACCTACTATTTACCCATACGATTCTATTGATCGCAAGGATCGCTCTGGAAATTAAATCGTTCGAATTTCCTGCGGCTCGTTAAGAGACCTCGCAAAAACGGAGCACTCGAACCGTGAATTGTTCGAACGAGAACAATGGTTTTTAATTGCGGAGAGCGACGCGGAACGTTATGACCGCTGTCTCTACAAGGCGACTCAGGTAACTCAATCTCATCTCATTTCCTAATACATCATTCAATATCCAACGGATTCAGTCATTCGGCACTATTACAGATGGCAGCTACGTGATTTATTAACCCTAGAACGGCGGATAGCTTGACTATGTGTCACGTGCAGGATCAATTTCACCCAGCAATTGCGTTCGTGTGCAGCTCGGAGGAAGCTTTCATATTAGAATCCAATCTCGTGATAACCTAGAAGCTTTACTTTCTGAAAGAAGCAATGCTAATAACAAGTGATTCGTGTGATTTGAGGCGAGGGTTAACCACCCACCACTCAGAGCCAGCCTTCTCCAACAAGCGGCCGAATACAATAAATATTTTGGGGCCCCAAACCAATTTCGTATCGGTAAAAATCTAAAAATGTGTAACGTCTTTTAAAGAAAAAGGAGGATAATAATAACAAGAATAAAAGAAAGAAACAAATAAATGACTTTTTTATTGCCATATCATTAATAATATTAGATTATTATATTCGAAATTATATTCTGATTTTTTGTTTGACACTCCTCGCATACCATGGTATGGTTACCACAACCACAATGATTGCGGTGTGCCCGTAGCATTGCCAGTTCTGTGTTTAGAGCATGCAATTCAAGTTAGTTTATAAAATTCAATTAAATTCAATCAAGTAAAAAAACATTTCGTTCCCATTTTTTTACTATTTATTTTCTCCTATCTTCATTTTTTATTTTCCTGGAGCCCCTGTACAACCTGGGTGCCTTGCATCCGCTGCAGCTCCCTGTGAACGGCCCTGTTTTCACCGTCAAATTGAACAGCTTCGATCCCTTATTCCCCCATCCACCAGCGGTTATACAAAAGTATTTCACAAACAGGAATTTAATCGTCCCACCCTTAATAGTCCCGGCCCCCCTGTCATGAAGCACTCTGTACCTCGGATCTCGCGTGGCGTACGCACCCGGGCTCGTTGCACGCTCGTAACCTCGATCAATCGCTCGAGGATCGGAGTTTTGCGGCAGATATGGGCAGACACCGTTGCGGCGACAGTCGCGTGCGCGTCATCGACCGTATCGAAGGCGGAGAAATCGAAGAATCTTGGCTCCGGCGCGAGACGCATGGCCGACGGTCCGGGTATCGGTCCAGCGGAGACGCGGGCGACCTTGACATTGAGGCTGCTCCTTGCCCGTGGCCCGGCTGGTTCGATAAAGCTGCACGCTGCAGGCCAACGCGATCCGGCTCCAAGGTCGCCCCCGCAACCGAATTAACCTACCCGCCAAACGTTTGTAACTAACGCCCCGCGTAAACCTTAATCCCACCCCCTGAAACCCCCTCTGCCCACCTTTCCACAGGGCAATTAGCCGAGGGACCGACTACTTCCGCCGTTCCCGTCCTACGAATGCAAATCCACCCCCGGGGATTGAGGCCCTCGAGGACACTCCGTTCCTCGATTTCTTTTACGGTTTCTTCTACTCTAGGTGCTGCGGATCCGTGTGTTCACTTGGATATTCCAAGAGAAATAGGAATTTTGTGCAAGGTCAATGCGCGGGTATTATAAGGGGTTGCTTCTATAATGTGGGAGGTAATAAATTTATTTCCCCTTGAAAGATTTTGTTTCATTATTTCAAAGAAGCAGGAGCGAATTTCAACTTAAAGCGGCAAATTTCGGGGGAGCATCAAATTTAGGGGAACGAAATATTTTGGAGAGTGGCAAATTTAGGGGAGCGATAAATTCTGGGGGATGGCAAATTTTGGGGGAAACAAATTGAATAAGCTTCAAACGCCGAGGCATCAGGCAACTTTAAAATAATTCACTGTTCTTTTATGCAGCAAATTAGCAATACCTATCTCCTACGCGAGTTGTCATATCGAATTAATTTTGAAATTCTCACAACTCTTTTAAATTAAAATATTTGAGGATATTTCACACAAAGGGTAGCAAAGCTTGTTAGCCTAAGGGCGCTAAATCTCCAAATCCACCCCTACAAAGAACGTTCCATGCGATAGAATTACCCATTAGAAATTAGAAGTGAGCCGTGCACTCTCTGTTTTAGCAATTTCGCGCGCAGAGCGTGTTCGGCCCGTTTCGGGATAACTGGCAGCGAAATCCGGATCCGAGGACAACGGAATATCCGGGTGTTACGATTTTCCGGGAACCCCCGCTACGGATCAACTGCGAGGCTTTTATGACCCAGTTCCAGCCGGCAACTTTTATTATAAAATGTAAAAGCAACGTCAAGTACGCGATACGTACCGTTTTCATTGGTCGCGGGCGAACCGAGGCACGGGGATATGGCTCAACCCCCGCGGATATAGGCGATTGATTAAAGCAAAGGCCGGCAGTGTGAATCGATGCTCGATACTCACGTTCAGCTTCGCGCAGGCTTTCCGTTTCAATTCCTGGAGGCTCCTGCAGGCCACGCCAAATTTACGCGTGCGGTTTACGTCCGTCACTTTGTAGCCCTTCAGCTGCAACACGGGAAATTCTTGTCAGAAGTCTTGCTCCCTACTGAATTACCATGAACTGGGGGGATATTGGCAGTTACTTAACATGTATTAAAGAAAGAAATACACAACAATTTTATGCATTTTCACACTTGCAAATCTAAAAATGGTAATTGTTATATTATACATATAATAAAATGTTCCAAAAACATGCCAATATTCCCCCGGATTACGGTATGTTACAAAAATTGGAAAACGCAGCTGCTTACAGAAATCAAGTGAGGAGTGATTTTTCTATAGGGCATATTTCTATTTTTAACGTTGAAGTAAAAAATAAATAAATAAATTTACCTAGAGTTACCCAAACATATCCTACTAAATTAGTTTAAAAATGTACCCACTGTCATGGTATCTTTGCAATTTAATGTGGCAAAACAATGTAGCCATAAGCATTAGAGGTAGGGTATTATGTTTTGAAAATTTCAGAAAAGATTGTGCAAGTTCTAAGGCCTATTTCCAAATGGTCTCGTACAAAGTAACTTATTTTTTATAGTTCCTATTAAAAGGGCTTATTTCCAAGCGTTTTTTAAAATACCTATTAAAAGAATGTCGCTAAATTTAAAACATTGCCGCTATCAGATGAAAAAATAAAATGTACGGGCACTAATAAAAAAAGATTAGTTTAATAAACGAAGGTACCACAGTTTTTCGCCGATATTATAACAAATTTCTTTGTGGAAATGTGCCTTTTTGAAAAATCACTCAAGTGTACAAGAGAAAGTATGTATAATGGCTATCGAACGAGTTCTACTCCTTGCACATTGGTGTTCCGTTTCGAGTAGATCTGAACGGTACAAAAGTAATAGAAGTTTGAGTGGCTGCATACGTGGTACCAAATAGCTTCAGGTGCCAGAGACATGAAGGGCCTTCAGCTCCAAAAGAAATCAAAGCGTCCACGCGCAAAATCTAGTACATGTTTCTTTATGAGAACACCTTGAACTACTAAGAAGACCCGAGTGTTCGGATAATACGACATCCACGTTCAGGGCTGCATTTACCATAAATAGGACATCACTCTCCATGAGGCCACATTTCAAAACCTCGCTTCTCGCAAACAATATAAAAAGCAGCCTAGTTACAGTTCCAAAATAAAAGACCTCTTTTTATACATTAAAAAAGAATTCAAAAACTCGAAGCCTCATAATGATGTTGCGCCTAGGGCTTCCAAAATTATAAATGCGGCTCTGTCCACGTTCCAGTAAACTTGAAACGTTATAATATCTCTCGCCCTGAGTAATGAAAAAAAACGAGTAGCCCTCTTGCTTTTTTGAACCCATTTTGTAGTGCCAATGTAATTAAAATTTTAAAACCAAAATTTAAAACTATTCACTTCTTTAAGATAAATTTAATAAAGATCAGTTTTTAATAATAAACGATACAGCTACCCTCAAGACTAATCAAGACACCCGACTCTTCAATCTCGTGCATTCCATCCCGTTACCTACTCTGGGACTCTCGGGAGATTTGTGTCGCGAAGATTCTTCCGTGCTCCAAGTTTCGTCACGTTTCCTCTGAATTCCATGAATGGCAGCGGAGGTGAATTAGCCTCGCGGAGCAAAGGTTAAGCCTCGGGTTCCGCAGAACTGAAGATCAGCCGGGGTAAAGGGGTTAACGAATGCATCGAAATCCAACTGGAGATGTTGGAGCGGCGGGCGCGCCGTAGCGATAAGCGGCGGCACGAATAGGATCGCTGGCTGATTAACGAACGCGTAATTGGCCCGATAGCGTTCAAGGTCGCGCGAGCAGAAAGCCGCGTGCCACGGTTTCTCTCGCTGACCCACATCGTCGTGTTCGGCGACGTTTAATTGCGGTCACTCGGCAACGGAAACACGGGATCGAATGTCGCGACGCCTCCGAGGCAGAAATCCCGGCGTCGGGACGTTTGTCGCGTGTCCAGCTGTGTACACATCGCACCCGAGGCCCACGAAAACACTCGCGCGCGTCCTGCCGCTTTTTGCGAACCTTTTTTCAGGCATTCCTCGGCGACGAACGCTAGAGGCCTGACAGGGAGTGAGTTTGTAGAAGAGGGACACAGGAACGTGTGAACACACGTGCAATGATTCATTCGAGCTGCTCGATTACTCCTGTCGACTCGATCGGTCTCGCCACGGATTAAGATTAGGTGCTTGCCTTTTGTGCAGACCTCGGTGTCGCGAGCAGGTGTCTGGGAACTGTGAAGCTTGTCTCACTGGTATTTTTAACTCTTTAATGTATGTAATTCGAGTACGGTTTGTTGTGGAAGAAACAGAGTCGTTGCGAGTGGTTTGTCAGTGTTTGTAGGTAAGTACGGTCAGGCGTAGTAATGACACGTGATGTTTCTTTAATTCAGAGTGGGTGACGAGAGTGCTTGAATTTTTGCTACCGTAAAATGAAATATTCTGTATTTTCAACGGCTGAATAACTGACCGCGGTGTTTACTCAAACTGAATCTACTGTATGATCCTATGCTTTGTAGGATGTTGAAGGCCATTTTCAGGGTTAAAATTCACGATTACGGTATAAATCGTAATTGTAAAGGGAGCCTTCAGCACAGCCCCAGCTGTCAGACATATGTTATACTCATACTACTCGCATTGCAACCAGGGAAAGAAGAAACTAACTAAGTGAAACTACCTCGACGAAGCTTCGAGCTCCTTTGCACGAAGCACTGATTACCACGGCATGTATCATAAAAGTAATATCGTCGGATAAACTTCAACTTCCACCGTTAAGACAATGGAATGTGCAGACAACACAAAGGCAAGAGATCCGCGTACTTATCTCAGTCGATTCTTTGTTTACCTCTGTTCTGGCCGGTGTGAGCCGTCGAAAGCACTCGGCGATCAGCGACATGGTCGTTGCAGCGGGACCGTGCGGGTCCTGGAGTAGCGTCCACGCGCGTCTCGACGGCGGAGGCGGCGGAAAGGGGCCGCGGAGGCGAGGAGAGAAGGCAGACCGGACGGACGCTCCTCGCGAACAGCTGGCGGCGCACCACGGACCCCGACCTCTTCTTTCTTCGACCCTGACAGTGGTGCACGCTTATCGGTCAGCGGGCGGGAGGGGAACCGACTAGAAACGTCGAGGAACAAACCAGAGGGGAAAGCGGCGGAAAGGGAAGTGGGAGGGAAGGAGCGTGCGAGTGAAAGGGGAGAGCTGGCCGCGCGAAGGGGCGAGCAACAGAGGGACCGATAAAAAAGAAACAGCAGAGGAGCGAGTGGCAACTGTTGCCTCCGCGAACCGCGGATCCGGTGCAGCCGCGTGTGTCCCACTAGCCGCGAGCACCAACAACGAGAAGAAGGACGAAGAAGAGGGTGCGCGGATAGAAGAGAGAGAGAGAGAGGCTCTGCCTTTGCCGGATCGCGGGGAAGGAATGACGCGACGCTCCAGCCGAGCCGAGCCTCGGGACCAGAGAATGCACCGGGAAATGCGCCTGCGAGCTGCCACCCAATCCACCGACGATCCTCCGCCTAGGTGGCAGCACCGCGCGGCCACGCTGCCGCAGTAACTCTTCAACAACCTAGCCTCTGCTCCGACCGCCTCTCCTCGCTCCTATCTTCCCTATCTCATCAGATTTACTGCATCCCGAATCTGACGCATCGGGGACACAAGTCTGCCCATCGTTTTCCCGGAAAATTCAACACTAAAGCGGTTATTAGAGTTTCGTGAGAACACTTTCTTTATTCATTCTTACTCCTCTGACTTCGAACGGTGAACTTCGGGGTAGTTTAGTGGAGGAGTGGTGCCTGTGACTTGATTTTCGTTGATTTGTATGCATTATGTATATTTGACAAAAGGACGGGAGAGTTTGAAGGAACTGTAAATTGAGAAGTGTCCTTTTTCTTAGGAGATTGGTCAACTGGCCAGATCAGCAAAGTCGGGGGCGGCAAAATTGGTTAAGGATGAACTTCCGTAACATTAAAAATAAGTGAAAATCTTTAAAAGTTGGAGGAGTGAATCTTTATGCAATAGTAACACTCCTGCCAAATTTTTGAAAAATTATAACGAACAAGTTTATGATAAAAGATGAAATATTCAATAAATTCACCAAGTGAAATAAAAAGTAAGAGCGAATTCAACTGGATTTGAGATAAAAATACACCATTGCCATTTCTGACTGGTTTTCATTACGGGAAAAAGGCTTATTAATATCTTGGAAATTGATTAACTTTTGGCTAATAACAAGATTGCCACTGAAATTCGTACATAATTGGTATTTTACGAATATCACATTTTTTATAAAACAAAAGGCTTTTGTTACTCAACAGATAGGTAACCGCAAAGAATTTCACTCACTGTGAAAAATTATATTTTAAAATAATTGTGTTTAATTAAATATAAAGGACGGCAAAACTCATAATGACAATCGATCGGGTGATTTAATGGTAGGTATCCTCGCCTCCCCTCTAACAAGTTGATTACTGCTTCGTTTAACCTTGCCACCTTCGAAGGCTGCGGCGGCTATTCTTAAGCGTGCGTTGTGAATGCCATGTAGGGTGCACAATGCCACCGATTGGTGCAGAAGAATTATGCGATACCACCCTGGTCGCCCGTGGATCCCCTCAAGGTCTCGGTTTATTTTTGCTAAACGCTTCAACATATCGGGTAGCTCTCCGCGCCCGATTCGCAGATCGTCGACTCGCTAGCTTTTATGTCAGACTTTTGTCACAGACGGGACCTTGGAAACCAGCGGTATTTTTACACGCAACGCTGCCGCTCGCAAGTAAATAACTGCATATTGCATTTGGATGCTGCTTGCCCGTTGAAGCGGAGGAACGATAGCCTTTATTGTCCGCGCATCGAGCCCTTGTATCGATTACGCCACTTTCCATTCCCAGGTCCACTGTGAATGTCATGTTGCTCGCGCAATCATGTGGGAATTATCTTCGACGATGGTACACGCAGCGCGGAGTTATTTACGGTTACATAAAAAGGAACTATGCCTAGCACTTTGTCCACATTCGACATTCTAGAGTTCTAGCTAATTGATGGTTGCAGAGACGTATCAATACACAATGCAAACGAGCACAGACCCTTCCTCCAATAATTTAAAACGCATTACCGCCGATAATGTGTTTCACCAACAAGTAGCTATTTATGTATAAGTAGTTGTAAATTTCAGGCGGCAAGTGATTATGAAGAACGTAGCGGTTGTCGGCAATAATTCTGTTAACCATTTGTATCGAATTACCACGATGACACTTATAAGGAACACTAGTCAACAGATAGTAGAATCGCACAGATTTTTTTATATAGATCGAAAGTATGGTACCGAAAGGACCAAAAACTGGTCGGACCTTGAGAGGTCAACAAATGCGGAAGGGAGGAAAGAAGAAAAGTGAAAGACACATAATGACAAAGCCGTCTATCTCCAAATTAATTATCTTTATTATATAAAAATATATTATAATAAATTAATGATAACTAACCATTACATTTATGATAATTTTGTCGATAAGAAAGTTTACAAAAGAGATTGAAGCAACAATCATTTTCACAATAACTTACCCGCTGTTATGATTTCATTAGTATTATCATTAATTATAATCATTTATTTTATTCTAATTATCTATCAGTAATTTATTATTACGTATTTTTATGTAATAAAGGTAATTAATTTTGACATAGACGGCTGTGTCACATTATCTTTCCCTCACATTCCTTATTTCCTCTCTTCCAGCTTTTGGTAGCATCTTTAATTTACATTTTTGGGATTTCGTAAAAAAATCTGTGCGATTACGTCATCAGTTGAATAGTTTTCTTTAATAGGTGACGATAATTACAAAAGCACAAAGTCCGCTGCAGGTCCAAGCAGTTAAGTTAAGACACAGTGACATGGAATATATTGAACTAAATTAATTAATAATTCCATGAACCCATAAATAATCCATATACTATTAAGTTCGAAAGATTTATTTATAGATAATGGTATTCAGAAAATAAATTTTGATTTATGTATAAATCATATATTAATAAGCTTCTTGTTGTATAAAGCGGTCTGTAGACGCTCAATATTATTGTGCAATATATTGCACAATATTTTTGCTGTGTGCCCTACACGGCCAATAATATTGTGCAATATTGAATATTGCACAATATATTGAACGTCTAGGGGCTGCTTACGGTCAATATTTATCCCAGATCAGGACTGGGCAGTGATGCCAGAATCGTGGGACGCGGGACCAAACGCTTAACCCCATTAGGACCTACCGTTATTCCCCACTTTCTTCCCATCGCACTGCACACAAGCATATCCCTACCCTTGTCCATGTGCTCGGCAGCCCAACAGGCAGCTCACACGGGCAGGAGTAAAAATACACAAGCAATTTGTGTTCCTTATGTACAAGTTGTCCGATTTACATGACATGTGGTATGATATTCATCAGAAAAACATAAGGAATCCATTGGTGTCACTTCCATATCGATGCGATAAAGAATAAAGAATTTCTTACTACGCTGAAATGAATATTTCACATTTTCACCCTCGATTGTGGGGGGTCGACCTGAAAGCGCTACGGTCGGCCGAGGATTCATACCTGTTTCAGAAAAAAATAATTCTTTATTCTTTATCGTACCGATATGGAAGTGATGCTGATGGATTCCTTATGTTTTTCCGATGAAAATCATACCAAATTTCATGTAAATCGGACTATTATTAACGAAATTAGGTTGAGGTTATGGAAATTAATTTTTCATGGAATTTCCTTCATTATTTTGCGAATTACGTCGTTCTTGGTGTCAGTTTCATCAGCAAAACATAAGGAATCGATTCGCGTCGTTTTCGCAAAGATCTGATGAGAAATGCGGAAGTCGAAGATTTCTCACTTCTTAATAGGCACTCCAACCCCTTCGAAGGTCGAAAGCCATAAAATTCGGTGAGGCACTGCGGGAGGTTGTTCTCGCTACGGGGTACCAGGCGGCATCTCTTTGACAGGCGCACCGAGAGAATCACCCTGTACCAGTGATAATCAGTAAATTTGCAAAACCAGTTGAAATAAGGTGTACCTATACATTCCATGTTATTGAATTTATCTTGAAACGCACTATCAAGTGATCTCTAAAAAAATAGTTTCATTTGAAAAAACCGGACTTGACTATCGTATTTCTTAAAATAATAATCGAAGAAAAAATTCTTCTGCGCTAATCAATTTACCCTCTTGTACCATGCAACTGGATATAAACAATTTCTTTATCTCCAATACGTTAGGAAATATCCATCTGTTTACTGTTCCCGCGGACACCCTGTATATTGAATTAAAATATAAAATATATGTCGGAGAAGGTAACCACTTAATCAGCTACGCTACGATCTTAATTAACAGGTCTACCTCACGTTACTTTTTCCCCCACGCGACTCACACAATATATTGTACAATCTTCCAATATGATCCACAGACGGTCAATATTATTGTGCAATATTCAATATTGCACAAAAAATATCAAAACCGTTTTGATTCACGCAATATATTGTACAATCTTCCAATATGATCCACAGACGTTCAATATTATTGTGCAATATGAATATTGCAATATATTGCACAATATATTGAGCGTCTAGGGGCCGATTCTCTTCTTCATTCACGCAATATATTGTACAACCTTTCAATAGTATTGCGCAACTTTTCAATTTTATTGTGCAACCTTCCAATATGATCCACAGACGGTCAATAATATTGTGCAATATTGAATATTGCGCAATAATATTGAACGTCTACAGACCGCTTAATGCGTTCGTGACAAATCGCATATCGACACTTGTTTTCGCAGCTTCGCTTTTCATTTTTCGTCGCTGAAGTCGGCTCGCGCTTGCGCAGTGTGAAATTCGTTTTGTTCGGTACCTGACACGTATTTTCAATTCCGAAGCGAGAACCAGTTTTTCAAATCCATCCAGGTCACGCAACGTCGTCGCAAGAAACGTGGCCTTTGTCATTTTCCTTCGCGACTGTTTTTCGGGACCGACAGTCCTTCCCGCTCGACTGGTCGAACTTCTTCGTTTGTTCGTCTGATTAATAGCCACGGACATCGGCTTCAACAAGAGAATCGAAACTGACCTCGACGCCTTTTCGAGGGGGCGTAAAAAAGAAGGCTGGCGAAGAAACTGGGGTGGCGTGACTCTTTCACCAATGAAGCACCACGTACCATCCCGCGTATAATCGCATCAGTAACGCAGAAGTACGCAAATAGTTGCAAGACAATTCATTAATCACTCCTTACTGGAAATACAGTATCGTGGAGCTTGTTTGCTTCGTGCAGTGACCTTTTAATAGCTTGACACATTCAAGCTGAAAGTGATTTCTCATATTTCAACATACTTGTTGCAACCAATTCTGAACACCATCGATCACCCTCTCATCTTTCAAATGTGTATTACTCTTGCTATTTTCAAGGGCACACAAATGACTTTAGTCTATCTACATTTATTTTAATTTCAAGTGGTAAGGTTAACAGCAGCTGACAATTGCACTTCGCCTTTTGCACTCTACTTCTACTTTTACATATTCTACATAATTTCTAACTCTACTATTTTTCTATTCCTTCTTTCCCTATATGTATTTATTTTTATTTTTTTAATATTGTTGTTATTTTCATAATGTCTACTGGCGCAATAATGAATCATCTATAATTATTATTTACACAGAAGTTTCATTCAAAGTATTTCTACCAAAATACATAGAATACTTTGGAAAGCTCTGGCAGAGAGAGCTGAACAGGTGCCACCTTCACCCTGAAGATCAAATTAATAAGAACACCCTTGGAGATAAGTACAGTGCAAACCGGAAATTGCCTCATTCGAATACGTACCGCCGTTTATTCGGGTACCACGTACATTACAATTAGCCAGACAGCGACGACAAGGATCAAGTTCGCGGTGGAAATTTATTCCTCGACCTCCGCGCCTACTTCTCTCTCTGCTACCGCCTGGGTTGCTCCTCGTTTCCGGCCCCGAAGCGAAGGCGACGACGGAAGGGCAGAAAGGCGATTTTCACTTGTCGTGAGCATGAGACAACGGCGAGTGCGTGCACGCGCAATAAAAAGCGCCGCAGCCGTGGCGGGAAAGTCCTTCGCGGCGCGGTTCCGAAGGACTCTGTTGCGCGAACATTCGAGGCAGTTACAAAAAGCTGCTCTCCCTCGAGCCAGCGCCGCGAAAAACGGATGCGATCGATCCCCGGTAATTTAGTATAATTGCGTAATTAAACGGGGTATTACGTCTCGCGACACACCTCAGCTGCTCGCCGCCAAGTGCGCGCGGACTTTTCGCACTTGGCGTTGTAAGTCTGCCAGAGAAGCATTTATTCGCTTCGTTGCAACGGGAATAGACAACCCCCGTCTGAATCTAGGATTCGTCAGGCTACAGCGAGATGACTGTAATGGTGGGTAAAGAATATAATATAATAATAATAATTAGAAAATGTGTTTACAAAATAAAGAAATAAGAGTGGTGAAATAGGCGTGGCTCAGCGTAGCTGCTATTAGGCCTGACCTGAGAAAGAAAAGGCCTGGGTGACGAGAAGAATGAGAGGTGCAGGTGCAAAAATACAAAGCGTTGTAAGGATTACAAAAGTTGTCTAGTTGGCGGGCGAAAAGGAACGTGATTTTCGGGAATTTTTTGTGGAAAATCTAATGTATATTTTTTGCCACTGTTTCCTTAGTTTAGAAATACATATATTCAGGAAGTCTCAGGAATTTTGTTATAGGAAAATATTAAAAAATGAACAAATAACAGCCACTCTCCCGGAAGCTATTTTTTAGCGGTGAGAACAATCATCTGAAATCGAAAAGTGAAGAAAATTTTTGTTTTCGATGAAAACTCTATTTTTAATTCAGGAAAGCGAACAATTCAGACATCGAAAAATCATGATTTTGCCTTAAACCGTCGCCATTTTGTTTGAAATCATTTTTTTTTAATCCTTCGTTCACGCACCAGATAAACTCATATATTAACAGAATCTTCTTCACTTTCTGATTTCAGATGATCCGGCTCGGAGAAATCGTGCTCACCCGGCAGCGCCTGTATAAAAACAGCTTCCGCGGGAGTGGCTGTTATTCGTTCATTTTTTAATACTTTCCTATAACAAAATTACTGAGAGTTGCTGAATATATGTACATCTAAAATAAGGAAATAGTTGTAAGAAACATGCATCACATTTTTCACAAAAAATTCCCGAAAATGACGTACTTTTTCGCCTGCCAACTAGGCATGACTCCTTAAGAGAACTAGGCAGTCAAATTGCTCGAAAATCAAGTATTTTTTGCGAATTAATTACAAGGAGATGAACGCAAGCACAGACTTTTCCTTTTACACAATATTTGTTACTGCCAAGCAAGGTAAAAAAAAGTAAGTTTTTGTCTACATATCTTTTTTACAAAAGGGCGCCACACGAGGTTGTTTACACAGTGTTTTAAAAAAAGTGACACGCGATGTTTGTACAAGCTACAGATGGGTCATTAAGGAGGCTTTTTATAAAAGCAGGTAATTTCAGGTAGGTGATTATAAAAATGAGGTGCAAAATAGAAAAAAGAGGCGGGGAATTTAGCGGTATGAAAGTTAGGAGTGGAGAGTCGGTATTCATAGCTGGTATAACAGGAATTGCAAGTCCGGTGTTCGGGGTTACGAGGGATTAGGTTTCGAAGGTAGAGAGGAAAAATATTGTAGCATCCACTAAATCCCCCATCTAACACCAGTGTTCCAGTGATGGGGTGTCTCCACTGTAAGCATCCAAAAGCTTATTTTTATCAGTTTCCTGCTTCAACAGTTATAATTTATTGACAAAAGCTCAACACCAAACGTCACAGCGCTGTAAGATCCACAATTTCTAAAATGCTTAAAAATCCTTCGAGATAAGTTTATATATCACAAAAGACTACAACATATCCAAGTTTCAGCAAAGTCCGAAATGTTACTCCAGAAAGTGTCCGATTTCGCGTGGAATGACCCGCTCGCAACAATATATTTCCCACAGGAGCGTTCTACCCCAGGTACCTTCACACGCGCAGCTCCCATCTCTGGCAAACCTACACACAGCGCTACCGGACACATTCCAAGTCCCTAAGAATTCTACCTGCTAAGATTCCAGCGTTTCCCTTATCACATAGGTCCCTTATCATCGAGACCATCGCGCACAGTGTTCGCCGAGCAGCATTTATCAGTACGCGCGCGATCGGAGTCAACGAATCACCTTGTGTTCGATTTCTCGACGAAACACGCGTCTCTCTAGCGCAACTCGTCGTTAGGGGTCGCGTGTCGCGTAATTACTTAGTGCCCATTAGAATGAAACGCGACAGTAGCGAGACGGAGGATGCAGAGTTCGTCGATCGTAGGTGGTCCGCGACCTGGCAATTACCGAGGAAACGCGTCTTTTTGTCCCGCTGTACCGTACTTAGCCAGAGGATATCTAATCGACAACACTCCAACCGTAAAGCATGATTCTACACGTGACTTCACATTCTCCCTCCGCGACGAGTCGGTGGACGCAACTTTGCTTGTCCAGCTCGTCTTTGCGCGAGGTAATTTATTAACTGGACGGAGGCTAGTATGCACAAAAGAGCCGCGATACTGTACCTACAGATAGAGAGCATGAATTCGTTATAGTCGCGTGTAAATTATAATTATCAGCTGGAATAATAATTAAGGAAAGGTGGTTTCTCTTCCAGTCCTCGTGAGTCTTAGTATTGTGTCATCCCTGCGGAGGCTGATCAAGATTTCGTAAAACGCGGTTCTCGAAAGATCGGTGGAAGACAGTCGCTCCTAATCGACTGGTCGAACGTAGTGCTGTTCCGTGTTCGCCGGGGACTTTTGCATATCCAATCCATTATCCCACTTGTACCCTCCCCGAGTGTTCGCGTCCTTTTCCTTGCATCCGTTCACACTTCTGCTGCTACCTCGATCATTCGGCAGGCGGCAGTCACAAAATCTATTCATTCCTTTGGCGACTGTCTCTATTGGAATAACAGGTGGGCGATTTGTGACCTGCTCACACTGGGGTTCGTGAAGTGGAGAGGGTAAATCAAGGTCCAATCGTTTGTGCTATCGGTCCGCTTCTGCCACACTGGGTTCTTGATTTAATTAATAGCCTTTTATTCGATAAGTGCAGCAATGGGTTAGAATCCTCCTTTGAAAGGAAACAAACGACGGCTGTGAATATGTTAACGTGCAGAATACTTGACCTACACCCATCTATGCTCTGCTTCTTTCTGTTTTAGTTTCGTTACGGACTCCAGGAATAGATCCCTGTTAAAATTTATAAGATAACAGTACAGGCTCGACGGAGTCCACGGTAAAATTGCAACGTTTGGTTTGCATTTCCATCAGCTTCCCAGCCATGGATGCATTAATGGTAAACTGGATCAACCGGTTCATCAAAAGTATCCTTGAATGTTGTTAAGGTCGAAATTAACTATCTAATGAAGTTTCCGCACGATTCAAACTCGGAATAAATGATTTCAGTAACGAAAGTGTTCGTTTGAAATAACATTGAACTCTGTCCTTTACTGTACGATGTAATATGTGGAGGTGTGATGTCTAATGGATTATGGAAATAATAAATAAATAATGGTTTAGCCAGGTTTCGCATGCCGATACATGTACGCGATACGCGTACCATGGATACTGATTTTCATTGTTCTTTCGAGAATCGTTGTGTGTACGTTTCCATAACGATCAATACACGCATCGCGATATATGCATTGCCCTGCGAAACCGGGGCTAGGTTTAAAATATTATTCGCCTGTTTGCCGAAGTGCAAAGTGATCCAAATAGTAGCCCAATTCCTGCTGGTTGCTTCCTACTGTCGTTCATTAATGAAATAAAGTTTCACCCACATAAATAGACAAGTCACAATAGCAATTAGAAGACCACGAAGTTTTAAATAGCCCGGCATTTCCTATTTTAATTAATCAATACTTACTTGCCAAACAACCATACTTTATGTTTCGCTACTTTGTCGAGGTCTCTCTCCTAAGAAAAATAGCGCGCTTTAAATTCTGTAAAAAAAATAACGCTGCCAATATTTACAATTCCAATGACTTTAAGCGCGAATTGCCGTGCGATGTACCTATACCGATTTCCTATGACACAAAAACATTTCTCTAATCATGGATCAAGTATTGCGCAATAAAATTGCAAACTGCCCTGCCCTGTTTGGTCGCCCTTCACTTCTCTGTATTTTTCCTGGAACAGGTCGCGAAGTTTAAATAAAGACTGTTGGCAGTGGATAATTAAATATGAAAAAATTGTAGCAGCTAGTTTTGCAGGTGGTTTCTACTTTACAAGTAGCTAATACAGCGATCTAGACAAAGTCGAACAGAGTAAACATAAACGCCCGACACACTTCAGTATTATGTCGCCACAGTACCCCGGCAAAAACTTCTAAATGTTCGTAGGAAAAGTGACGGTAAATAGAAGTGACAGTAGAAGTGAGATTTAAGCAAACTTAACAGGAAACAGATTAAATGAATAGATCGTTCAACTGGGAGCGAATTAACGAAACATTTCACATTTCTCGAATTAATTCGCTCGCGTGCATTTCAATACAATTTCTGATTGGGAAATATCATTTACCATTTAATGAATATCACGCAATAACGTTATTCAAGGGGACGCCAGGCCTGCAATACTTTCCCACCAACCACCCATCGATATCCTTTTGGACAATGTTATTTAAATGATTGTATGGGCTTTTAGCGTCACTGTATTGCCTTTGTGGATGTCGCAAGCTCGGCTTTGTCGCGCCTCTATTACGGTCATAAAATTGAATTTTCATTTCTTTTTCATTCTATGCACATTTATCACGAGCAGAGTTCGGCGTTACTAAATCAAAAATTACTTAAATAACGGATGAAATGAAAGTCACTTTTACTTTTTTTAGATTATTTGACGAATAAAGTTAATTTTTTCATTCGATAATAATTTTTTTAACATTCATTCGTTATTCGAAATTTTTACTTAAATACAATTTTTGCCCAGCTCTGAAAACCACGGGCCCGTGGCTAGGAACCTCATCACAGATATTTAAGGTCCTCACTGACTTGTCAGTGACTGTGTCAATTCCATGGCAACGTGCATTGGTAAGAACAAGTGGGGGTAGAGTAACTGTCACGTTCACTGATAAGAGAGCAGCGACGTTTATTCGACGTTACATTTCTATGCAAGGTGACCATCGATGACGATATCGGACCATTATGTCCTGCTCTCTTTAATCGGGTGCAATTATAGTGCGTTCGCGTGCACCACGTTTCACGCGCAGCCGCGCAAAGCCACCGTCGATAAAGAGCCTTCCAATTTCCAATGGATGAAAATATTCTGCTTATAATTATTGCCGGTCTACCGTTCGATCCCGGAGCTAATTAATCTACGCGACCTAGACCTCATTCAGCTTTCACTCCTTGTTTTCCAGTTAATCACATGGAGAAAAGTAACCTCGTCGATTTCGACACTCCCGTTAGAATTCGTAGCTTCTACGCCTACTTTTGCATGCAGCTCTCACATCCATATTCAACATTCTCTTTCCGATGCAAATTTTCTATTTCACTTCTACTTAACCCTTTGAATCCGAGGGATTTCAAAGCGAAAATTTTTAAAAACAATTTCTTCGAATTAATATTTATTAATTTCAGATAATTTATGGGATTCAGAGGGTTAAGGGGTTAGGCCACCTTGGGCAGGTAAAAAAATACCGCATCTTTGGAAATTTGTTCCTAAGTCACAATAATTTCTTGCGATGAAAATTTTTCAATAGCGATAGAGATATCTTTAAATAATAAGATATACTTACTATCTTTTTTCAAGTTATTTTAATCTTTATGTGACTTTTGATTAGCCGGATTTTCTTACACGCGAAACTGTGCATTTTGCTTCAAACTTTAGCTGTTTTGTTATTTTTCAAGCAATCGAAAATATTGAATGTCGGCCGATAGACAACTCAGTTTTATTTAATATTCTATTGTTAAAATTTTTGTTTCAGAAACCTGTTCATCGCAGTAACTCTCGACTGCCATGTTTGTTTTTAAGGAAATTGTATATATTATTCAAAGACGTCTCTCTCTTTATAGAAAAATTCTAATCGTAAAAGTGTTTCTGTCACTTAGAAATAAATTCCCGAAGATGCGTTATTTCTTGATCTGGCCAAGTTGGTATAACCCCTTAATAGCCAAACAGATATAAAAATATAAATAGGTAAGTATCACCCTTCAATTTCGACAGACCACAGACAACCTCATTGAAAATAATGCATACTTCTAGCACCCACTTTGCCGTCATATCCCTCCAAACTTTCTCTTAAAATTTCCGAAAATATCCTCGATCACTACTACATAGTCAATATGACCCCAGATGCTGTCAGACATTCTCGCACCCTCTAACAAGCTTCGGTAAGCTTGAATCAGTAAGGCGTAACTAATCCAATGAAACTGAAATCTAAAGCACAGAACGGCGCGTCCTTGTAGCATCACTTTCGCCTGGTGCCGAGCACCAGCAAGGAAGATAAAACGAGAGTGATCGATGGCTATTCCACTACCAAGTAATCCCAAGAAAATCTTGATTCCTCCACCCTCATTGTCAGTTATATTAGAACCAAGCTGAATCACCGCTGCAGCTTCCTTCGACCCCATTAACCCTTTCATTACAGTTGGCGCCTATAAGCGTTCGCTTTATATTGCTCGAAGCGAAGCAAAGGCGCCTACAGGCAATCTTATTAGCAATAAGTGCAACGAACTTCGCTTGTGTCACCAAGTGAATTCTGATTACAAAAAAAATGCGAGACGCAAAATTGTAGTGTTTAAAAAGCATAACAGAAGAAGAGAAACGAATTGTGCCTACCTATGTCGCGAACGGGAGCGGGCAGCATCCATGCGAGCGTCTTCCACGTCGACCGATTTCGCCCTCGTGTCACGGACACCGGAGGCTAATGCAAAACCACGGTAACGTCATCCCCGCGGGACACGAAACTTTTTCGAAATCTCCGGCGACGCGGATAAGCGGGCACACATAAGCGAAACCGCAAAAGATCTGGGATACTGGGACGGTGGAGCGATGGGGCCGATTCCTCTCGGGGCGCGAGTATTTTCGCGGGTCCGCGGTTGTCAAGGGTCGCCCGTTCCGTTGCAGGAAGCCGAGTCCGGGGGCAGCAAGATAGGAAAACGCGCGAGGTAGAGGCGAGCGCGGAGGCGCGGCGTAGCGGTTTGCGCGCGGATCACGTTGCATCGGCTCCATCGCTAAGCGTGGTCGCGATCGGCCCCGCTGGAAGGGATATAAGACTGCACAGCTTTGTGTTGTCAGACCGTGGAGGATATCGTAGGTAGCCGAGCCGAAGGGAGAGAGATCCTTGCCAGCCGAGGCGTCCGTCAGTGGTGCGTGTACAGACGGCACAGCTTCGCCACTCACCAGAGCAGTTTCCTCGTGCTGCTCGCCACACAAACGTCTATCTTCAACGGGACCATCCTGACACGCCACCCGCGACTCCTCGCGCGATCACACGCCGATTAATCGGTCTAGTTCTTCGCTTGCTTTTGGCGGGCCTCGCGATCACCTGCCCTGTCGAAACGCGGTGCCCCTGCCCGAACACTGTGCCCCTCGATTAAAGGGACGACAAAGTGGCCAGCGGCTGGATTACCAAGCGGATCCTCCGATAGCTCTCCGCTCTGCGAACGGATCTACTGCGGACACCTATCCAGGAGTTTGCTATTCAGAGGTCAGTGAACTAATCGTGGTCTTTCTTCCCTTTCATCCTTGTCGAGTAGAGGGTGCTTGGGGCTCGATCTGAATCGTGCAGGGCCAGTCGGGAAAGATGCAGATACGACGAAGAGTTGACCCGCGACGCGTAAACACCTGATTTTTGCTGTGTTCAATTCACGGAAACTTGGGAATGTTTTTCTGCGTGATACTTTGTCACTCGCTACTATTCATATTGCACACATATTGGCGTTATTTCTTCTTTGAGTAGTTCGGCACTCGGGCGCTCTGTTACCAGAACAGAGAGGCTCCTTAGGAGACTTAAATGGGTTAAATTTTTAAAGAGCAAGGGAGATTCAGGATCAATTCGGTCTATTGGCTCTGGTAATGGACGCTCCGACGCGCTAGGTGCAGGCCGAATTTAAAAGTTCAGTTATTGAATGAAAGAAGACGGGCAGTTAACAAGCTCGACGGAAATCAAAACGTTTCTGCAATCTGTCCCCTTGGCGCGCGCCCTGCTTTCGATCTCGAGAACAATAAGAAGCCTGGCTGCGCCTGAATAGATTAAAGTGCGTTCACATTAGACGCGTTGCGAAATAGCGGGATATTAGTGCAACAGGGAACACGAAACCGCTCGGTAGCGGCGGTTCTTAATGCACCTCGGTCGAGGAAAATAAACGCGGTGAATAATAAATTCTGCGTTAAAACGAAGGTTTACAAGTATTACTCGAATCGTCGAGCAATTAAGGCCAGTAAACGAAACCAGCCAAGTTTTTCTTTCGAAACAATTTTCACGCGCTGTCAAGAATTTCCATCCATATACAGGGTATCTCAGTTTTATTAAAATTTCAGATCCTGCAAAAGGGATCAAGTGACTTTTACCTATATCCACAAAATAGTCAATTTTTAAATATATCTATCACTAGAATTTTGAATTCGTAATTAAGAATTGACGAGAACGTCCTAACCTCGGCAGAAAGGGAATAATAAGAAGTTGAATAACCAGTGCTTGATAATTACAGAATAGAGTAATAGACAATAGTAGTTATTTTTCACTTGCTAATACCTGCTGAATGACAAATAGGGATTTGCCGATTGCAATGTAATGGCGGACCTATTGTTAAGCTTCAACTTTGCTATCGACCTCCCAGTGACTAAACTCTTTACTCTAACCGAGAGCAATTCATGATCTGTCTATTCTCTCGAGCCGATGAGCAATCAGCAAATACACTCGCTTCCATATAAGCTCGTACCATTTACAAATGTGTCACAAAGTAGATGGTCTGCGTTAGACCCAATTAAAACAGATCGTAGTTTTACGGCCTTCCTAAATTATTCCCAAAAGCGGCGGCCACCTGTCGCTCGGTGGAATAAACAATTTCGATCTCGCGACACGCTGTCAGCGCGACTCTCTATCATTACCTCAAATGCCAAAGGTCTTTATCCCAGTATTCGGGAATCCGCGTTGCTTCGAATAAAAGGTACTTTAGCCGTAATGATATGCGTTGACACGGGCGATGAAGGATGATACTCGCAGAAATTGACCACTTTGCGGCAACAAGGTGTGGCGCAAGAGGAAGGTGTTCTGCGTAATGGTCCCGAACGGCGATCATTTATCTGCGAGACGTCGAACGCGAAATTCGTCGGGAGAACACTCTTCTCTATTTATACGAATCGAGTCCCCGTTTGACAAACGATCGTCGGGCGGAAATTCTTGCCGGTATGACGCCAGAAATGTTGACGCTGCAAAATTTTAAATTGCAGGCTGGCATGGCGCGACAGGCTTATCGGAAATTCTAATTCATATTATTTGCCTGACACATCGAACAACCAATGTTTGGGGATCTCTTAACGTCTCCTCTGACGGAAGCGTGTCTACGGACGGGAACTCCGCGAGCAGATCTGCGAGCGTAACCAGAAACTGCACGCGTAGTAAATCATCCACGTAGCGGAAAAGATTGGGCTTCCCCTAATTTAGCGTCGACGATTAAGTTACTACTGTAAATGGGACAAGATTTCTGACCCATTAAGCTTGTAATTTATTCGAGTAGCCGGAGATTTATCGGAGCCGCTGGTTGTATTGTAATAAACAATCGTTTGCATAATAGGCCCCAAAAGAATGAATGGGAGAATTTATCGCGATGACTGTTCGCTTCTGAAGGCACGTTTACGTCGCAAGGAAAGAGAAGCCTGAAATTTTGGTGCAGCGCCGTGAACAGAGAGGGAACTGGAATTAAGGGGCTCGGTGGAAAACAGGCTCGTGTCACACATGAATAAATTTTCGTTTCTTTGTACCATTAATTCGTTTCTGCCAAGTAGGTAGTACAATTCCACCATCGCGTAATATAATAGTAGGTAGTTCACCGAACGGAAGCATATTAAATTCTCAAAAAAGGTTTTTGAAAAGTGGGCCCATGATGCTCGGCTCCTTCGAGACGCGTGACAGATGTTTCATTGCTTTCAAGATGGAGATAACAGATATGTAGAGAAATTAATCATTTGTACGAAGCAAACACAGAAATAAGTGGTAAAGAAATTCTCGTAATGAGAATACATACATGGAAATATGTATAACGAAAGAAAAATGTTCAGAAATAATGGTAAACGATGTAATTAAATTTTCAGCTAAAATTTGATTATATAATATAAAGTTTGATTAGATAATTTTTGCTTCAACTTGCTTTCCTCTGAAATCATGAAACTGTGGCATGTGGTTTTTTCCACCGGGCCCCTCAATTGCCGGTGCAAGATTCGCTTCATTTCACTAACGCAACCGCGGTACTTGGAATTCCGACGACCGAAATTAATCCCGCTCACGGCCGTCAGGACTCGGCGCCCTTCATCCATAAAACAAGCGGGAGAGTGAATCGCGGTCGAAAGGGAGAGCAACGGTTTTTTTCGTGCCCTCCTACTTGAACGGGCCAGCTCAGTTTTACCGTTGCTTCTGAATCGATCGTTGAACACTGCTCCTCCCGAGTAAGCTGAATGTTCAGAATGTGAAGTTTGGAAACGATTTGGAGGACAACGTCGATAATTACAGTAAGAGTTCTGTGCGTTCCACTCGACGCCGTTTTCTCCGATGCGTTCTGACGCAACAAACTGTTCACCGAATGTGCGCGGTCCCACGGTTTCAAACTTAAAGCGGGTTTTGTCGATCGATGAGTGCAATTATTCCCAAGCAAAAGTGCTTCCAATCTCGTGATTCGTATTTAATGGGGGTAAATGGCGTCACTGAACACAGCCAGTGTTACATTACGGAACAAACTTCGGGCAAGGTTGTCTATTAATCGAAGATCAATGCCATTTTCTTAGATTCTATCGGGAATCATAAAATCCCACCGTTCCGCGACGGGAATGTGGAATGCTATATGTATAAGAAAATGCTTAAGATGTCTGTTCGTTTGTTAGCAAAATCTGTCCAGAGGCTTTTTTCTACAAAAATGCCACAGAAATTCCAAAACATGGAACATTCGTAATTGGGTAATACCTGTGGCCAATATAAAACAGGTACTGTGTTTATCTTATTGATTCTAAGGGTTTTAAGCACTGCTAAGTTTTGATAAGTCTCTTTCCCTTTCTTTGCAAATAACATGCCATGGCCCTTAGACGAGGCAGGTACCTACTGTAGGTACCAGAAACGTACCCGAAAGATGGAAAATCGGTATTTCACGGGGAAAATTGTTTTTTGCGAGTTTTTAATGCTGCTAAACACGGATTTGACCTTAATTTTTTTAAATGCCATTTGGGCATTACTCTGCCTTGGACGGTCCCAAGTCGGGGTTGAGAAAAGTTTACCTTAGGTATCGTATTATATAGGATAGTGCCCTGACAAAGATAGGCTTAAATACTACTTAGTTGTAAATAGTGAAGTACGTACCGATTTGTTCTGTCATTTCGAAGCTTCTGATATTATAAGCTTCATGCAGTAGCCTCCCTCTTAACTGGTCTGGGACGGACTTCTGAATCTTTTATCACGTTCCGTACACAGGCAGCACATAAAATTTTGGATAGAACCTTTAAAAGTGGTAAAAACATTGAATTACAAAATATTGTGAAAATAGTGCCAACATATTGTAATCCAATGTTTTACAATTACAATATTTTATTAAAAAACATTAGTAGTTTTATCACTTTTAAGGTTCTATCTAAAATTTAATATTCTCGTCGAATACGACTGTAACGAAATAACTTTTTATTATACATATTGCAAAATTAAGACCGGAACATGAACTCATCCGTGCGGTTAAAGTTTCCTCTATGATTGCAAATTTCATGAGCCACGCATGCGCTGCGTAGCCCGGAATGTGTAAATTTTATTTTCCTGCTGGGCCTTGCAACGAAAATGCGGTTGATTAGATTGGAGACCGGTTAAAGCCCGACCAGAGAAGAGGGAGGTCTGTACTGCAGGCGAAGACAAACTTCCAAACGTTCATGGTTACAGAAAATATCCAAGTATCGAGTAGGTGCAATCGCAAATAAATAAAATCTATTATGAAGGTCGCTCTCCTTCCCACGCGCATACAATTAAAAAAAAGCAGCAGTTTCAATGTTTCTTTCGATCGCCACTGCGCGCAGGAGGGGGATAATGCCCTTGAAGATTGTGAATCGAACGAGGACACAAAAGCGCGTCGATCCCAGCGAGAAATGTCAACTTTCGCTGGGTTAACGATTCGTTCGATACCTCCGACCTTTGTGTCGCCTTGTCACTTTCGCGATCGATTTCAATTAAAATCGGCGAAGCTTCTAGCCCGAAAAGAGGAACGCTAGAAATCCTGGGGCGATCGAGTAGCGTTGCGAGTGTCACTTAAAGTCCACCGCCACAATGCAATTGCAATTTGACCAAACACAGTGGGGGTGAGGGGAGAAAGGCTCTCTGGCACCATCGAATGAAAAAGGAACAAGGAGATTAATGTAATCACGACTGATGAAATTCAAGAGCTTTGTAAAGAGAAAGGAAAACTGGATTTCACTTTATAATAATTTTCTATAATCACCTAATTAATTCTACTGAATTTGCATTAAAAATATTTTTATCCCTTCAACTCGACTCCCCCCAAGATTAAATCCTGAGTGCACCATTGGTCCTGGATGTAACTCGAGGAAATTCGTTAGATTTTTCCTCGAAAGATTCGGGGAAACAATCGTGTTGACGAGAAAGAAAACCCTGCGAGTGATTCACGTCATTGCACGCAACAGATTTTCGGTAGAATTGCAGTGGCGGTGGACGAACGGCCTAAGCCTCAGCGACGAAAACGTCACGGAGAACCGGTGGTACAACGAGGGCCATTTTAATTTGCAATCGGGATCGGACCTCGGTCCTGCGTCACGCGGAACCGTCAATCGCATTCCCGCGTCGATCGCTTTGTCTTATTTACCACCGGGCGAGCGTATTTGTTGTTCGTAAGAATTTTCGCCGAGCAACCGGTTTCCGTTACGGTTTCCTCCTACGGTCCTTGCTCAAGGATTGCGCGTAGGATTTAACGCTGGCGTCGGCCAGCTGCGTCGCGCCGGCGACATTAATTTCATAGAATTCACCTGCCTTGAACCCTGCGCGCCGCAGCCAGGAAAGGAGTTCCCCTTTTCTTTTGGGAGCAAGCTCCACTGCGACGGAACTAGGTAACTCACTTTGTTTACGTCGCCATTTTCCGCTTTTCCACTGTCCACCTGCGAGGCTGCTCGTTGCAACACGGCTCACCTGTGAGGAAAGCGGGCGTCATTTAACTGGAACCGTCGAGCGGTGTCCAGCGATAACTACTCGGGCACGGGGGACGTCAATGTTCGTAATGACAGCAGTCAAAGAACGATCAATTTTCTCCGCGGCTCTTGACAACTCGTCATCATTAAATAGTTCGCGCCGCATTTTGTCCCAGATGGAAATGAGCCGTGAATGTGGTATAAAAAAGATCGTTAGATACCTTTTCGTTGCGACATCGCTAATTTCCTCTGCCCTACAGTGAAGTTATTACTCGGACGATTATCACGAGTCCCACTTGACCCGCTTACTTTTCCTCGAACCTGGCCACTTTTAAGGCCCCACCATCGGTCGCCGATATCACAGATCCCAAGCGTGGTGACGTTTTTAATTTTAAGCCACTGAGGGGCTCTGTGGAAAATAGGTACATGTCACGTATGCAGGAATTTTCGTTTCTGTGGACCATTAATTGAAGAGTTGAGGCGGTAAACGATGTTAGTGACAGTAGTTCGAATTTTCTGCAGAATTCGTCACTCATTTTGGCACTTACATCATTTACCATTTGAACTCCTCAATTTATCCCTACAACGCAGTGTAAACAAATCATGAAAAGAAATTACGAAACGGTGGCATTTGCTTGTTTTCCACTGGCCCCTGAATTTCAGATCGAGGTGATTCCACGTCGTCGTTTCCGGTTTTCATTTCGAATGAAATTCGCGCGGCTCTGTTTTTCCCGCTCCATAAACGATTCCCCCAGCCTAAGAATAGCGACGTTGGAGTTGGCAGGAACTCGATGAAGGTTCGCGTGTTTACAACGGGGAAGTCCCGCAGCCAGGTTCAACGTTCTTGAGATTTGGGTGAAGCAGGGTTTCGTCAGGGGCATCCCCGTGGAAAGATTTTGACCGTTCCATCAGCCAGGTAGCCTGGCTGACCAGCATTCAGATCAGCGACGTTGCGAAAAAGGGGCGGCAGAAGAAAGAGCCTCGCATTAACGATCCCGTTCACCTTGGATTTTAGCATTCGCTAGCGAGGTTTCTGGCCCCTTCCAAGTGGCACATAGTCTGCAAGTCAGGAATCGAGTTCGCATCCCTTGATCCTCAATGGTCTTTCTCTTTTATTCCTGGTGTTTCCCCGCTTCTCTGTCTGCTCTCTTTTGCTGCTGCTTCGAGGACGAGGGCCTTTCGAGACACTTTCGATTCCTCGCGCCCACACCGATGAACCTGCTCTTGCTACGGTTCCACTCGGGGTAACTTTTGGTAATCTGTTGCTTCAGTTCGTGAAGGGTGTTGCTATGAGTTGCAGTGAGGTGCAGCGGAGCGTGCTTCTCATTGCTTGCTGCTGGCAAACTTTTCGACAGAGTTGGGGATTAAGAGAATAAAAACTTATTTAATTAACGGATCGAATACAAATTTTGCACTTCTGTGCTCTTCGACAAGTCTCTCCTGGTCCTCTATTCGTAAGTAAATTTTAGAGAAGTCTAAAGAAAGTCAGCCTTTGATTAGATGACCTTCTGATATCAAATGTAAGATTACCGTTTGCAATGGGTACTTACTATCTTCAGTTGAGTCTGTAACAAACACGAATGAAGTGAATCATCAGATTCCTGACGTGTTACGCCTCTTGTTTGCTAGTACAGATTTCTTTGCAAGAAACCAGAACAATATTTCGTGGTTACGAGCCCGATATCTGTCAGCCTGAGCTGGGGTTTTCAAGAAACCCGTAAGTAGAGGACGTCAGAGAGGAATTTTCAAGAGGACATCTGCGTGCGTCGAAACGGATAAGTGCCAACTGGGGGTGAGTGCCTGAAGCTGACCAATCTGTGGCAGAAGTGTCCTTCCAGTTGGTCTCCGGAGAAATTATAGAGAGCCTGCGAAGAGTTTAACGAGCTTAGAAAGTACCTCTCTATTAATCCTCATCCGTCCCTTGTATGAATTTGACACGAACGCAAGTGTACACAGTACACGTTGCGATAAATGTAAGAATTCAGTGTGCTCTGCACATCGGTGTATTATTTGTGAACGATGTGAACAATCGTATGTCTGAATATACAGAAATTTGCAAAGTCAACTATTTATCTTTTCATTGAATTGATTGTTTTACCATTGTCTCATTTTGACACCAAGGGACAAATTGAGTTGGGAAACTGAGGGGCGGATGAGTGTTGAAACAAATCTTGCAGAGCATAATAATAGAGGGTAGTATTCAAATTTGCAAATCCTGTCGCTTTATGAATCGAATAATCTACTCCAAAACTATTGAACTAAAAGCGACGGAAAACACCTTCTTCGTTTTTTTAAAGGCAAGCAAGGAAAGTGTATGCATGTGAGTTGCCATTTAAGGGGTGATTCTACTTTGTTTGGTCGAAGAATTACATATAATAAAATAAATCTTTTTTTAATTATTAAGCTACTCGTGTATTACACAAAATAAATCAAAAGAATTTTCTCAATTTGTTTTAAATGTCTTTTTGTAGCGTCAATATGACACCTTAAAAAAGATGAAGGTATGTTCGTGAAGCATGTGATTTTCCTACTCAGGCAAAACCAAAAATTCGAAAAGATTCTTAATCTGTATGAGTGCCGCTATCGCCCGCAGCTCAAATAACTATTTTTGTCGAAAAATAACCGAGATAAAGGGTGTTTCCTCAACCTTTTTTCAAACTGGCGCTATTTTGCTGGCTTTCAATAAAAATTATTAATTGAGCTACGGGCGATAAGACAACATTTAAAACAAATTTAAAAAATTCTTCTTAAATTTTTTATGTGTATAATATAAGAGTAACCTAATAAACGCCAAAAAGATTTATTTCATTATATGTTATATTTACTCAACAAAATTCTTACAAAATAGGTTTATTTGTCAGTCGATCAAAGTAAAATGACCCCTTAATAGATGTTTATGGTCCCTGTTTTACAGAATATAAAAGTGCTTGTGTCAGCAGAACTAAGCATAATCGTAGGTACATATGGATATGCAAACTTTTTTTATTATTTTGATGAGTAGAACCGATCCTGAAGAAATGTCCCACATTTCCGTAAACACGTGTCGTCCCCTTCAATCCTTCCAATTACTCCCTATTACAGAACCCTCTGTTGAACATACATATTTCTTCCTTCCATCAGATGCTCGCAGACCCAACATTAGACTACATGTTCCCTAGAATAACCCCATGAGTAAAGCGTATCTCCGAGAATTCTCTGAAAAAAATGACGCCAACACACCTTTCACAATGACTTCACCATCAGCGTCCACCTGATTGCGCGACGAACGGTAGCGATTTCAGTAATAATCCCGTGGCCCTCGAAACGAAACAGGTCCAAGCTACCTGCTGGACCAATTCGACCATGGAACAAATTCCTATGCGACAACTGCCACGCTTTAATTGCCCACGGTGGTCATAATCGTGCGGGGCGCAATTACAAGCAGGTGAAAATTATTCAATGTCCTTTCGCCTGTCATCGCCAGACTTCCAAGGATGAGCGTTTATCCCCGTTTTCCACGCGGATTCTCTCGAAGCCTCAATGACTCACGGACGTTGATTTACGTTCCACTTTCACTTGGAATTCCCCTTAAGCGTTCTTTAAGAGCGTGGAGTCCACGCCGTGGACACGGTGCGCGAGAAAAGGACGAGACAGCCCGGTTCGCGATTAAGTAACATATTCGATGGAAAGGAGGGAAACGTTACCTCGGGAGGAAATTATGATCGTTCGAATTGCAATTGTCGCAGCTACTCGTCCCAGAGGAAAGTCCCTCGGGGCTGGAAAGATCCACGTTATCGTTACCACTAAATCATCGCTCCCGCGCGCGGAACATCGAAGTTCGAGCTCTAGCGGCGGGATGCTTGGCGCAGAAGTTTCGAAAGCGTCGTCCTTGCCGAAACCGCAATTACGCTGATGCTCGTCGAGTTTCCTCGGAGGCGAAGGTTTCGTCTTCGCGCGTGGCCCGCAGTTTCCTTGATGTTCGTCTAATTAATTTCCAGCAACGCTATTCATCGAAGGCGAACGTGGATGAGCAGAGCTCGATAGTACCCCAGGGACGATCGCGCTTCGATTACACGCCGACAACATCGTTCAGAGGCGGCTAGCCCGTGTCTCTGTAAACGCGGGATTGTTAAATCGCGATCCTCGCGTAAGCGACCCGATTATCACGTTTATAGCCGTCCACGTGGTCTGCTAGGTATTTCGAGAGGCAAGGATAACCGGCCCGACTGAAACGGTGTTCTTCTTTCCAGATATATCGCTCCAGGAAGCAGCGGGGACAATGTCGGGCATCGTGGAGTGGTACAAAGACCTGATGTACAACAGAAATGGTAACGATCATTAGTATCGGTGAACGATCGTAGGAGGTTCCGTGGTATGATAACGAACAGGTGTCCATTTCAGATCCGAGGACCAATGATTGGTTCCTTGTGTCGGGGCCAGGACCGCTGCTCATGATCGTGGTTAGCTATGTCTACTTCAGCATATCCGCCGGACCCAGGTACATGAGGGACAAGAAGCCTTACGACTTGCGGAACGTCATGATAGTGTACAATTTTTCACAAGTGCTGGCCAGCATGTACCTAGTCTACGAGGGACTGAACAGCGGCTGGCTAGGGGACTACAATTTCTACTGCCAGCCAGTCGACTACTCGAACAACCCTCAAGCTCTCAGGGTACGGTAATAAACGACTGTGTCCCAGGACCGGAGGTCCCTTCTCTCCAGGGGTCGCATGAAACTGTTGACTTTTATAAATGATAGTTATTTATCGAACTTTTAACTTTCAAACCATCTCTTGTCTGCTTTCAGTTAACTTCTGGTGGATCAAATACTTTTGAGTAGATAGCTAAGGGTAAAATATAAAAGTTAGAGAGAGTTTTTTAATTAGTATTATTTAAAGAATTGGAAGCAGGATAAATGTAGAAGAGAAAACATATTGTGATTTTTATATGAGGCATGGGAAGCAAAAACGTACTAACCCACATTGGAACAAAATTAATTTTTCCTATTTTATATGATTAGTGGAACCTATTGGAATACATTGTTGCTACTAACTCAATTTCACGAAAAATGTGGGTTAGTCCGTTTTTGCTCTCAGTGCCTCATATAATTGTTTTCACCGAACGGTTTAAGGTTTCAACTTCAGATCTATCTACCCCGCAACATTTTCAGGAAATCTGCTTGTTACAATTAACTTTTTCAGAGAAGAAGCTCCTGTTTAACTCGTAGAATTTTGTTCTACTTTGAAGGAAATAAAAGTTTCTTATTTACAGAAAAATGTATGGAATAAAAGTTTCAGTTAATACACTGCATTTTATAACAGTTTTCTCGGAACAGACACGATAGCAGCCATAAAATTACAGTTATTTCATAATTCACTGAAAATGTTAACAGATTCATTCGACCTCCGCTTCTTTTCCTTCCTTGCTCTCATCTTCTCAATTGGGGAGGTTTGCCAACACGAAAGTAAATCCCCCCAGGCCACGGCCCTTCAGTTAACAGGGGCATCGATGCAGAATGTACAAACCGTTCCGCGTGAGTCGTTTTAAATACGCGTCTAAACAAAGAAATATGGAAATTGATAGATTCCTTCAAGGATAGTAGGTTCCAGAGATTTCTGTTTTATTTAAATCTCGACGTGGACTTGCGTTCCTGCCTTTGTTGATTCGACTTGTTTCGCGACGACTCAGCTTTCCCGGAAATAATGACAATAATTTATAGCAACGACGTGTTCGTTCGTTGAGGAGTAATTACACCTACGCCGTGTGTCCCGGCCGTGACAATCGGGGCACTTTGCAACTAATAACGAAAGTTTTGCTTACATAAGTGTACGTCGAAATTATTAAAAACACCTCGAGGTGTAGCCTCCATCGTAGAAACATTGACAGACTTAACCCTTAGTATCATAGTGTAACTCCCATTTGGGTCCTTTTTCGTGAACTCTAAAATGTTACTTTATTATTACTATTACTATAAGTGTCCTTAGAGCAGAAACACATCCGTAGAATTGGTACTGTGATACACTTGTACTTAATACGATGTACTTAAGGTACATCCAGACGCTGATGCAAGAGTCGTGAAACCTGTATCGTGATGCATGCATCAGTGTTTCACGACTCTTCCATCAGCGTCTGGATGTACCTTTAGTTTTAGAACCACTAAAGGTACCAGATAAATAGTAATTTTTTCTGTCGGTTATTTCGGTTTTCCATCTGGAATAAATTTGATGTCGAACATAATAATTTATATAACACTAGAGTAACATTTCGCAACACCAAGCATTAGGTTAACACTACAATACATAGGTGCCATTATGCATGATGTAACAATGGTGTTATATTCATATTTATTCATTTATATAAAAAGTTGTTACACTAGGAATTTTTCGCTTATATTTACGACGCAGTGTGGACAATAATGCACCGGTAAGAATATTTCTGTGTAAAATAAAAGCATCCTGATACTAAATTAGTTAAAGTACAATCTTCACATGGTCCCAAAGGCGAAGCTTCTGCAAAAGTCATCTCATTCACTTTTATACTCGGCATATTTCCGCCAGTGCCAGAAGTTTCTTAAGATCTATCCGCTCGTGACTTACAGATGTGCAGAGCTGTGCACGTCTACTTCCTGTGCAAGTTGGTGGAGCTCCTAGACACAGTGTTCTTCGTTCTGCGGAAGAAGAACCGTCAGATCAGCGGCCTGCACGTCTACCATCACGGCATGATGCCGATCTGCGCCTGGATCGGCTGCAGGTTCCTCCCGAACGGCCACGGCACCCTCCTAGGAGTCATCAACGCGTTCATACACGTGATCATGTACACTTACTACATGCTCTCGTCGATGGGGCCGCATATGAACAAGTACCTCTGGTGGAAGAGGCACCTCACGTCCCTGCAGCTCATCCAGTTCAGCGTCATCTTCGTGCACAACGTGCAGGTGCTGTTCAACGGGTGCGACTACCCGAAGGTGATCGCGTTCTTGCTCTCTCTGAACGCGGTCATCTTCATCTACATGTTCGGCTCGTTCTACGTGGAGAATTACACCAAGGCGGACCAGCGGACAAAGGCGAAAGAAAGCGACGGGCTTTCGAACGGGACTAGCAGCGTTATGGTCGACAAGAAAGCAGAATGAGGCGAACATTCAGCACAGCCCTCCGCACAGTGTTCTTCGAGGATCGCGGACCGCCCTGATCAAAGGACTCGTTCATGTTCAGTAGCTGTTAAATGTTTGCCGTCGGCTGCTCGATACATGCGTTCGTTTCCTGGCAATTCGGAGCAAAATCTTCGATCTTTCAGCAAAGATTAAGTTTAAGGACGACAGCGCGTTGAAACGTGTTTCTTTGTTCCCTTTGAATTGGTTTACAAAGGCAGAGCTGACTTTTGAAGATGTCGAAGCGTCTGTTAATATTTTACGTACCAAGGTATTGAGTGCCCGTGTTTCTGTAATCGTTTCAGAAGTGATGCCTCGTACAGAAGTTCTGATCATCTTTATTACTACCATTTCTTTCATCTTTGTGATTCTTTCATCTTCTTCCGAACGAAAATTGCTCTTGCAACCCTGTCTTCGCCGTACACGTGACTTCTGTATGCGCGGTCCGTGTACCGAAGCAGAGTTGGGCATTATTCGAATAAATTTTTATTCGATAATTAATAATCGAATAAATTTTTATTCGATAATTAATAATCGAATAACCTTCGAATAAGAATTGTGAATAAAATGACGTTATTCGAGAGTGACGAATAAATTTTTAATCCTGCGGAACCCTTATTTGAGTAATTCGAATACTAAAGATTTATTCGAATTCATAATGCCCAACTCCGTACCTACCGAACGCGTTCGAAACCCCCGCGTTACGGTGAACGCGTTGATGGCCTCGACAAGAAACACGAAGTCGATACCGAACGATAACCAGTCGATTCGAAGCGTCGATAACAAGGGAATCGCTCGATCACGGACGACAGTGGCTATCGATCGACCGCCTCGATCGCAGACCAGGTATACCTGGTCTGTGCCTCGATCATCGATCTCGCGTAACGACATCGATCATCGGTCGATAAAACAGAACAGAAATCTTCTTTTGTATCAATCGAAAATAGAAATAATAATAATAATAATAATAATAATAGTTTATTTGACGGAAATAAAATCCACTTATACAGAGTTTTACTTTTTTAAGGAACGATAAAGCCCTTCTGTATAGAAGTTTACATCGCAGATATTGTAGACATTCGTTACCTGGGTTGATTCCCTTAATACGGACAAATTTTTAGATTTAAAAGTGCGCAGAGAATCAACAAAAATATCAGCGTATAACGTCATCCGGTTAGCTGTATTACAGACCCTGTTTATTTGGTTGGTCTCCGACAGATTCGATCTAAAGAGCCTGACATGAAAAAGGTGTTTGTAACGGAGTGCCCTAAACGTGCAGCCAATTTGCTCAAAAAGGTGAGATTAAGAACAGAATCTACCGTTCCTCTAACGTTCCTCTCTATTTCTTTGGTGAGATTTATCATTTGTATTCAGAGCGCGTAAACGACACGCATGCCTGCGCTGTATTAAACGTAATGCCTCATCCTTCTTTCATAATTACGATACACGAAGCAGAAATAAACGTAAACTAAATTACAGTCGATCGTGTGCAAGCTTGCAGCAACCTCAAGAGAGCGAATAGAAGCTTGCATCGCATACGCGACTGCCTCCATGCCATTCGAACTTCAATTATTTCCATACTTCATCACCCTACACAGCTTGAACCGTCTAAATCTGCTAGACCAGTACCTTAGATACATCAGAACCAACAATAAAAAAGCAAAGCCCTACCAACTTTATCTTGGGATCCTCGACAAGTTTTAGCAGAAAGGCCAACTCGACGGCTGAACTGGATCAAAGGCAACGATACCCCCTTTCTTCCAGATTCGAGCCACTTTGGGAGCGTCTGATATGCCTCTGACGGTACCTACCTCTCGTCGAATCGTTAGTTCACTCGATTCCATCTATGCTCCCGAGTTTCCGCGTCAACTTTAATTCCCGACCCATCAAGGCAAATAACACCTCGGTCGTCGAATACCAGCGCGATCATCGATTATTCATTGGCAGACGTTGATTCGTCGTGAGGGTCATGACCGTGGGACCCACGGGACCTCTCCATCCGCTTCGCGCTAAAAATGCCATTCATCGATATTGACATTATTGTCCATGGAAATTAGACGGGGCTCGTGACACGCGCGTCAACAAGGATCAGCCGAGCGATACGAGATGTCATCGGATGGACGTGGAGAATTCATGGTGAAAGAGACGCTCTCGAGTAGGTCCGAGCCGGATCCAATAACTCCGAAGGGTTGTTAAGCGATCCTACCACGTAATTCACATCGCGCGTGTAGTAGGATTTCGTAAATAAATGGAGAGGTCTCTTGTGGTATTGCAAAGTGTCACTGAGCACTCTTACAATTCTTTATAAAAGCCAATGTAGCTACGGCATGCGTCCAAAGTTGCCGCACTCTAAGTTTCATAATATATTATAGTGGGATGAGAAACAGCGAAGAAAGCACGATACCTTCCTTAATATTCATGAGAATGGCTCTTTCACAGTGGAATGCTGCAAGTGTCCACTGTTTTCGTTCAAACAGAAGTTCAACCGTCGAACAACAATAAATTATTTAACTCTGAGGCCGTGAACTTTTGATATAGACCGTATTAAGGCCGTCGCGTATTTTTGCCAGCGTGGCGATGCGAAGAGAAAGGCGGGCAAAAGGGGCAGTTGCCTCCCCCCTGGCTCTTGAGAAAAATAATCGCTTATTTTTTATAACTGATATTTATTAAGGGTATACTAAAAAAATGAATATTTTAAAATTTCGGTTTTCAATTTTTAATTAAATTGGCACTACAAAATGGGTAAAAAAAGCAAGAGCTTATCTACTCGCACCGCGTGTTTACAAACTGTAAAAAGGTCTGAAAGGTATTTTGAACTATAACCTCCTCCTTTTTGAAGTCGGTTAAAAAAGTGGGGGTTGAAGGGTACAGAGCCCACAAATTGTTTTCGCCACGCTCGGTTACACAAGCTCAGGGTCGTTATCGATTCCTCGCGCGCGTAGGTTGCAAGTATATTATATTACGCTTGAATTTCCATCGGCGATACGTTATTAAAGTTTCTTCCGCGGAATTCGTCGTCAAAGACAGAGCTGCGCGCGCCCGATGCAGAACCGCCCTGAAGCTCGCTTTCGAAAACAAAAAACGGAGATCAGGCTTGCTCCCCGGAAACGGCGTGTCACGCTGAATTTGATGAATTGTGACATTACAGCCGGGACACAGTCCGTGCACGAGCAATATTCGTGTCACGCTGACACCCGGGATTCGCCATACCATTTAATTCTCCTTCATCAATTTCGCTGCGACTAAAAACATCTACAGTTTTTTTCCATGTAAAATCGATGGGGAAGAAGGGTGGGTTTCGTAGAAGGATTTATAATCGAAAGTGGCGCGAAACTATGAATAGAGAACTGCAGGAAAAGGGACCATTGAATGAAATTGGAGAAACGTCACCTGATTCGAAATCTTTCCCATTGTCAGGTTGCATAAATGGTGATCCATAAAGTACGGTTGCTTTTTTTGCGATTTATGAACGTTGAACGAATGAGGAATCAAAGCTCGGCTAGTTTGCATAAGCACTCAACGGTGGTGTGTCGTAATCGATATTCCGTCGTTTTCGCGGAATGTGTGGTAATACTTGATTGTATGGAAATATCAGCGACACACGAAGTACACTATATCCGACGCACGATTGTGTCCGATCAATGATTGGTCCCTTTACAACAATTTCAACCCACTCCCTCGCATTAGCTTCTTTCTCTTTTGCCGATAATACTGCGAAAAGCGAATGCTCTTGACCTTTCTCAGTACGTCGCGTCGTCTTCCATCTTGGTAACGCGTTATACTGTATAATACACGAATTATTACTTATTTTTTAACATTTTCTTATGTTTACGCTCAACTTCATTTTTTGGCAAATATACTGCACTCTTTTGGTGTTACACTAGTGAGTTACTGGTATTTCTTTTAATAAGTTTAGTACAGTATAGGTACACTACGATCTGCTAAGTTAACACTAGATGTACCAAGGAGGTAAAAATTACTTGTTTTGTCATTTCTTATAATCATTACTCATTTTCAGTATATCGAGTTTGATTTCCGAAGTTTCTCATAATACGTCCACGTAGTTCAAATACTTCTGTAAATATTGAACTTCGGGATTCTACTTTCAATCGTGATCTGTAAAGAAAATTCTACGCATAAAACTACCTAGGAACTGTGGAAGGACATTCCCGAAGTGTGAAATTACTGGATAAAATAACTAATTTAGACGAAAAATGTTCTGACACTGACTACATGATGAAAGTGATTCATTAGACTGTGAAAAGGGATATCCAGAATCGAATACCGGAAGCAAAAATGGGTTATCGGATACTGATAGTGAAAATAAAGATTTCGTCGTTTACGTAAAAAAAGGAAAAGAGCTTTTCTCTTCAAAAACAAGTTAGTTTGGCCCCTCCAGTAGATGTGGATATACGTCAATCGTCGGTAATTCCAGTGTTAAACACATTGGACGAGAAAGTGGGAACGAACAGGGTTCGTACTCGAAGTAAGAGCGGAAGTATGTATTACCAAATACGATAGATTCAAAGTTGCGTAGGTTCGTGTAATTTCTGCATAATTCATCCCGGATGTCTACCATGATTGCGATAATTTAACGGTTTGCTACCGGGTGGAGAAAAATCGTGCACGCGCGATTGCGCGCTCGCGATCGGACCCATTTTCACCGATTGCGCCACGCTGCTCTTAGATATGGATTTACGATTTAACTACGATCGCCGTGCGCGTTTTCAACACCGTGACTGAGCGAGAAAGTACCACCACTAGAAATACCTAAGATTAGAAATTCTTATTGAGCGGAAGGAAACTAAGGAATTAAGATTTATTCGTCATTTGTCGCGGAGGCATCATTCCGCTTACATTATTCCAATAATTATAATGCTGCTTCAGAGTCAGAGTGCAGAATGTTTGTGAACTGATTTAGAAATATATCAAATCATTGCCTAAGAGCCCTAAATGTAAATAATATGCATCTTTGTCGTTTTATACTCTATCATTTCGATAATGTCTAACGACGGTCGATAAAGGTAATGCAAATAACTGAATGTGACTTTTCCGTGGTTACTGATATAAACATCTAATTTGTTTGAAAATGGAGATCGACAGAATACGCGTACGACATTGCATTCTTTTCCTATCCCGCCAACGAGAATACTATTTTTGGGACTTACGTCCGAGGTGTTTCATTTGAAAGAGTGCCTAAATTAATTTAACACTAAACGCATCACGCCCGGTGGAATGACCGGTTTTAAAATTCGGCTAAAAATTCTGCATTAATTATTGTTTCTTGCGTCCATAAAGCAGAAGGTTTATATGTTTCTTATTTGCCTGTCGCCTAAACACTTTCGAACGATAAACTTTGGGATCATTTTCGCAGAAAAATACAAATGAAAAATAAACAAATTTTTTTATAAAATCAGAATCTAAATTCCAGGCGAATTTGCATGGTAAAACCATTAGGTGTGTATAAAGTGCCTGCACATTTATTGTTAAGAGATTAAAAAGTGACAATTTTGGCGTTGGTGGCAAGCAACGTCCCTGGGCGGGCTCGGGAAATGCAAAGAAGCGATCCGCAGATATTATTGGCCGCAAACCCTGCAGAGTCATGTTATGAGCTCGCGAGGAAGTTACGAGGTTGATCACTCAACAGTAATTCGACGGTTACGCGCAATGGAAAAATTGCTAGGAACATCCTACGGCATCTAGCCCCTTTTCCTAATCCCTTGGTAACAACCACCGCACAGTGGGGTATTTTGCCGATCTCGGCGGCCAAAATTATGTTTCCATAATTATAATATAAGGCATAAAAAACTGTATTATAAGGGATATGAAAATCCTTTTTAAAACGATTTTATTTTCAGTCCATCTTCGCTTCATTGCGGGCTTGAAACGAACTTCAAAGAAATTATCCAATTGTAATAGGTATTTTTCCATAAATTCAACAAAAAAGAAACAAATTCTTGGTTACTTTTCCCTTTTTATCCACACTCATTTTCAAATAGCGTTATTTTGAAGAATCGCAAAAAATTCGAAAAAAAAGTTTAAGTTTCCTAAAGAATAAGACATCAGCTTTCGATTAAGCCCAAATTCAATGCCGGGAAACGTCGGGAAGTACAACTATTGGGCTGAAATTTGAAAAAGAAAATACGAAACAATACTAGAAAATTGCATTAATTCGAAACGCTATATTTTAGTTAATGTGAGAGCTATCGCAACAAAAAGCGATGGAAACTAGATACACTTACCTGTTAAATCAGATTCCATGACTTATATTTCTAATGGTACACTAAACATAAATGTACGTATACTAACCGTACGCCGAAATCGAATTGTGTAGTCACATTCACGACCAAGTTGCGACTGCTCGTATGGGCACTAGGGTTATGCGGGGGGCGACGGAAGCGTTGTATGCCATTGGCACATGAATCAGCTTTATGTAGCGACCTTTTATTTTGATCTGCGTTGAAGTTTTTATAATCGACTTTTGGCCGCCCAGATCGACAAAATACCCCACTGTGCATCAAGCAGACGAAGGCGATGCAATTAAGGGGTAATTCCACTGTGAAGTCGTGAAAAATTGTCATTTTTTAGGATTCACTTTTTAGTAAACGGAATGTTCAACGTAAATAATATTTTGCTTACTTATTAATACACTTATTGACAGTATAAAAAAATCTGTTTTATATTTTTAATATATTTTTTTTAAATATATCTCGCACTGATGTGAGCGCCTTGGAAAAGCGATGTAGTGCTGGTGCAGGTGATTCCGAGAGAACGACGCATGTAAAACCAATAATTCAAAGTGTGTTGTAATCATTATGAGTGTGGTTATCGCCGGAACCAGGATTATTTTTACTGATAACAAAGTGACAAGATGGCGGAGGTTTGAAGTTTAAGTGTCGAAATACTGTGAATTTGTCAATCATTTTGCCTTGTAAAAGGTATGAAATTGTTAATCAAAAAAGGTTTCCGAGGTCCCTGCGGTACCCACTCATGTGCTGAATAACTTGTGAAAATTTCAGACTGATTGGTCAAATAGTTTTTTGCCATCACCCGCACCAGTGGAAAAAAATTTCGTTTTGAGATAATCGCGTTCAAAGTTTTAAAACAAATTTAAAAAATTCTTTAAAATTTGTTTGTATTATATAATAGGAGCTTCATAAATTCCAAAAAGATTTATTGCATTATATGTTGTATCTACGGAGAAAAAAATCTTTAAAAATAGCTTCATTTTTCGGCCGATTAAAGTAGAATGATTCCTTAACAAGGGATGTTCGGTTTCCCGAAAAATTGCCACAAACGAAAAATTGCCTAATACTTCTATCGAGGTCCTCTACAAACCTGCAGTTTAAAAAAAAAAATTCCCTTGTAAGTGGAATCCGCAGCCTCAACTTCCGCACAACCTGTTGACGTGGTGCAACCGATCGTAAGGTGATTATACAATTTTCCGCAATACGCGACGTACGACTTTTAAATATTCGAAGAGATTAAACGTTCGACCAGGCCTGTGCGTCAAACGTGCTCTTCGTTAGCATATCTAATCGAGCTGGCCCTTCGATCGTCGGACTCCAAGGGGGCTCCCCGAGCAGGGTCGATGGAAAGTTAATCTAGCCGCAGCTGAGCGTCGGGCTAAGGTTACTTAAGGCCGTACACCCTCGGCGGAAGAGGGTCAAAGACGCTGGACTATGCGGCATCAAGTTCCGCGGGGGGGTTACGCGTTGCCGTTTCGACGCGATCGTAATTAAAATATAATGGCGGTCAGTGCTTGCCACGATGGTTTTGACGGGGGTAACGCGTTCTCTCAGTCCGCTCTAATTCCTCGGGCTGATTGGTCGCGCCGAGGACCCGTCGATCGAGGCTCCGACGAACTCCTGAGGATGCTCGGGCGAGCAACACCGAACGCGTAGCCTTGCACCGAATGAAAAGCAAAAGCCGACGGACGATCGAAGAAAAGTTCTGGAATCGTCGGAGACTCTAGTGGAAGCAGAGGTTGTCGAGGTTCGCTGGTTGTTTCAAGGTCACTCGTGTCTTCCCTCTAAAGAAGCGACTTCCGCCGAGAAGCTTCCAGCTATATTCTCTGTGAGGGCTCGGAAGTAGTGCCCGCTGGTTAGAGACTCTGCTACGACAGCATGGCGACGTTGATACGACATATCTATCAGGGGTACCGCTACATCAACGACCAACTGTCAGGTATAGAAAAGTGCATCAGAATTTGAGGATGGAAATGGTTAGTAAGTCGTAACGGCTGTATGTCTCTATGTTTTCCAAAGATCCCCGGACGCAGGATTTCTTTCTGATCGGCTCACCATGGGCCTGCCTAGGGATAGTGGGCTTCTACTTGTACTTCGTCCAGGACCTCGGGCCCGCTCTCATGGCGAAGAGGAAGCCTTTCAAGTTGGACAGGGTCATGCAGTTATACAACGCGATACAGATAGTGTTATGTTCATTCTTACTATATAAAGTAAGTAAGATACTTGTTCCTCTTCATTGAACCAGACCACCATGTTTAAACGTGGCTAAAGCATTCTGAGGTACCATCATTTTCGCTGATAGATTTATGGAAATTATTTACCTACTTGACGAGATTAATTACCGTTATATTCATTGCTGCGGATAGATCAGGTTCTCGTGATAACTAGGCGATCGCAGAATTTATCGCACAGAGTGAGTGAAGCTTCTCAGAAAAGCTTCTCATCATTGGCTCTATCGTGCTTTCAGGCGCTGGATTTGGCCTGGCTAAGGGATTACAGTTTCTACTGCCAGCCGGTTGACTATTCCAACACCCCGCATGCGCTCGAGGTACATACACGCATACACTTCGACTACGTGTAATAAGTAAGCTTCGCTCTTAACTCGTTACGCGATACACAGATAGCCAGGTTGGTGTGGGTGTACTTCATGCTGAAGGTCTTCGACCTTCTGGACACCGTTTTCTTCGTCCTCCGGAAGAAGCAGAATCAGGTGTCTTTCCTGCACGTTTATCATCACGCGGGGATGGCGATTGGTACCTGGGCGGCGACCAAGTTTCTGGCTGGGGGCCACGTTACCTTTTTAGGTGAGCAGAGTTTCCTTCCAATGCGAAGAAAGTAGTTGACGACTGCTGGCACCAATGTATCGATAGTGTCGCTTCCAAGTGAAGTGTAATACAGAAAGATAGAAATAACAATCATCTTCACAGAAGAGTCAGACTTGCCTATTGCGAGACCACCTTCAGATTGAACTTTCCACAGGTACCATAAACTGTTTCGTCCACGTGGTGATGTACGGCCACTACCTGGCGACCTCGTTGGGGTTCAGCAAGCCCTGGTGGAAGAAGTACATCACCCAGCTGCAGCTCACGCAGTTCTTCCTCATACTGGTGCAGTACATAGTACTGGCCTGGGTGGACGACTGCGGCTTCCCGAAGTGGATATCGGCGGTGTTGATTCCCCAGAATCTCTTCATGATGGTCCTGTTCGCCGACTTCTACTACAAGACGTACATCAAGAAGCGCGTCCCGAAGGTGACGCAGAACGGTTTCTCGTCGGAGTCGTCGAACGGGAAGACGAAGAGCCAGTAAGCGTCCGGCGGATCGCCACGTCCTTCGCACCTTCAGCCCTCGGTACGCTTCGACGTCGCCCCGTGTTCATTGCTCAGGGTGGCAAGGCGTACTCGCACGGTTGGTGGAACGGATATAGCAATCTCCTTCAGGCCTGAACTCGAGGGCGAAAGTCGCCAGAAGTGTCTTCCGCCACTCGCTACATAGCCCGCATACAGAAGCTCATATACACCTCGGTGCCCTCGAGGTCTGACAGCATTCATGCCCCAAAAACTACGTCGAATCTCATATCTGTTCCACCAACGATCGCAGAAACTTCTCTTTCCGAAGGCAGAGCCTGCTACAACTCTCCATCCTCCATTTCTACACCACGCCCAACGCTCGAGCTCCCGCTAAGGGGATGCAAGCGTAACGATGGAAAAATAGAAAATATACATGTGTAAACTTCATTTAAGCTTAGGGGAGGTTGCAAGCTGGGGTCTAGATGAAATTTTCCTTAAACGTGACACGATGTACCTGGTTACGCAGATTATCCTCGTGACACACCTGCTGTGTCTCTTTTACTCCCTTTCGCTTTTCAAATTTTATATTGTCTTAAGTGATATACCTAACAGATCACAAACAGATTACTTGTTCGAGTCGAGACCTCCCCATTAAGTATGCAACGCGCCAGATCGTGCTAGACGATGATCACGACGCGCTGTTCCGACGTTTCCACTATCCTTTAGCGTAAATATTCACAAGCCCGCGCTAAGATCTCTTGAACGGTTCCTCGAGCCTCGAAGCTCGCGAGTCCTCGGGACACGACGCAATAGAACGCATAAACTCTCCCGCAGCAGAGTGCCAGTCTCATCTTTGTATTTAAGTTCGTTCTCATCATACCTCGCTAATTACACCCGCGCCTTCTGCCACGGCGCAGTGCGCGCGCACGATTCTGTTTGCACCAGATGTAAGTTCCTCTGCGTTTGGAGAAAACGAGAACCTGTTAAACGGCGATCGCGGTGCGCGCAACATGTCGATGATTAGTCACCTGTTTACGTAAAGAGATAATAAATGTTACTTTTACCAATCAGTGGTGGGAGTCATTGAGTAGGAAGCCTGTGACCTGTTGCGTTGAATGAACCGTGGTTCGCGGAGAAAGGTTCTGAGGATCTGTTAAACAGAAATTTGTTAGTATAAGGGCGATACCTCTGCACTCGCCACAAGGGGACATTTCTCTCGCAAGTTCTTCCTTATCAACCGATTTCTGCGATATTGGAAATATTTATTGCATCACTTTGAAATTTACGAAGGTCACACAGGGGCGGATTTGTATGTAGGCGAAGTAACCAAATTTTCGGGACGCATGGGTGAAAGAAATTAAGGAAAGTAGCAAAGTGTTTTTGCCTGCAAGTTTTTATTTTTTCATCGTCAATAATAGCGTAGATTTCTGTTGTGAAATAAACTGTCGATTTTCCCTAAGACTGACAGTGAAGGATGATCTTCAAGCACGGAGGGTTGAGGCAATTTTTCAATTAATTGACTTTTTTTTCATGTAGCAAATAAGCAATAATTCATCTGTGAATTGTCACATTGAATTAATTTTAAATTAAAATATTTCACGGAAAGAGCGGTAGACTCTTGTTAGCCCAGGGGCGCCAAATCACCAAATCCACCCCTGAGTACGCATAATTTTCATAGCAATGTTATTTTACAACTTAGAAACTTAACTACTGATAAGTCCGCTAGCAGACTCAGGACGAAACGCACACTCCTTAATTTTTTTTTATTTTCTGTCCCACCTTCAACTCCACACATTCTACACACTTTCCTCCTCAATATGAATGCAGTGACTTAGGAGGTCACGCAAGAGCTGATTCAAGATCATCTTTGGTGACTCAAGGTCGCTGAATGTCAGCAAAGGTCGTTGAAGCTACCCTATATCATTTATCGGTATCCAAAAGCATTCGAGATGATTGCAACGCCATGCTTGCGTAGTTACAAAAATAAAGAAGAGTTCGACAAGTTGGGTGGATGGAAGTATCGCAAAGTTTTGTACAATTTTGAACGTGACCTTGGTTGAGAAAAGTAGGCCATCCATGACCGTTGCCGATTTATAAAGGCCAGTTTCGAAGTTGCTGCGATACTGTCGTAAAAACAATCGCCTGAAATTTAACGATTGTGAAACGACGCAGGACACATTCCGCTCGATTGATCCCAAATTCTACTCTGCCAGAAATATTTCACCCAGCCAAGTTCTGTATCACAGCTAAGAGGCCGTCCTTAAATTACCGAAGTGTAATCTTGGGGATTTCGTACCCCCTCCCTCCCCAAGTATAAGAATTCGTGAGATTTTATATTCCAACTCCCTCCCAACCTTCCTTACGTAATATTCTTGACATTGCATTTTTGTTATTAAATTTTTTGTTAAATATTACACATTGCAAAGTAGGTTAACAAAATATTACGTAAAACGCTACCATACCCCCTCTCCTCTCCTTGTAAAAAAAAAGTGAGAAATTCGCAATCCCGCCCCCAAAAAGCCTTACGTAATTTAAAGACGACCCCTAACAAGGAGATGTTTTTATTTTCTGATGTTTCAGAGGACCGAAAAAAAGAAATACGTTTTTTTTTATTTTGCCCCGTTTTCATATTTAGAAGATGTAACCCACCCCCAAAGTTCATACGAAGGGGCTTAAAAATTCCTATTGTTAGTTTAAAGAATATTGTGTATATCGAGTTTTATTCAGGACAATGTTGTAATATTTTTTAAACTGACAATAAGAACTTTAGTACCTCTTCTCATGAACTTTGAGGGGTGCTTTCACCCCCTATAAATATGCAATCGGACCAAAGTAAACTAACACGTACCTATTTGCTATTTTTCGGTCCTCTAAAACATCCGAAAACCAAAGCAATCTCTCCTTGTAAGTATCTACATAACTGTGTACAAACGATATAAACAACTTCACCTGGAGTTGGCCATTCTGAGCCGAAAGCATCAGAAATGCATCATCAATCCACTTTATCCATGAAGCTCCCTCCAAACCAATTTATCCTCCAACAGCCATGCTCTCCAACAAACACCGCCTCGAACTATTCAATAAAATAGCCAGCACAGGTGTAGCGCACGAATTAGGTCCCGTTCCAAAAACCTGTCCCACTTTTCTCAGAATTTAACGACCAGCCGGAGAGAAAGGCCACAGGCTTAAACGGAAATAGAAGAGAAGAAGCAGACAGAAGAACAGTTCGGTTCGCCCCCGGATTTCACTATCAGACCTTCATCTCCCGAATTTTAAACTAAATCCTCTAGACTTGCATAACGACCAAGAACATCGTCCTTCCATTCCTCCTTTTTGAATTCTGCTCGTGCCAGATTCCCGTGCGCGTCACTCTGCCATTTCCAGCAGCTGAAGATCCTACGACTCTTCCAGTTACACATTAGTTATATGGTGTAGCAGTAACATTAGAAAGTGTTGCGGCTGGTCCACGTGTTCCGTTATGTTAGATGAGTTTCTCAATGACACGTGAAACACGGCTTCGTCGACTTAAGGCGCTGTACTCTTCTTTTTCAGACGTAGGAGCGCCGCGAAGAGGCGATCTTACAAGCTGCATGCCAGTGTCGCGTCCCACAGATGAATTCTGAAGATGCCGGTTATTAACATACAAACCTATTGAATGTTTAAACTTATTTGACTATTCTTCGGTGCTTTGAAGTGTAATTAGAAAATGTAAAGCCTATTCTATTCTTATCGTCTTCCTCGTAATAAATTTTTCGAAAGGGGTTTGTAATCTGACGGGTGCAAAATATCGAATCGCTCGGCGGAATCACAAAACTGTTCAGAACAAGCTTGAGGATAGAGCTGAAGGCATTTTTTGTATCTTCAAAACAGGTTGCAATAAATAGATAAATCTGCAATTTAGTACAAACTTTCCTTATGTGACCAAAAGCAGTTCCAAACAAAAGGTACTTTTTTAGGGTGTTACAGTGGAAAGACCCCTTAGCAGAATGGGGTAAAAAAATCAATTTTCATTTAATAAATGCTATATTATTTAATTGAGTTCCCTCTCGCTTGTGTCTTTACAGTGATTTCTCAGCCATTATTTCAAGGCATGTCAGTCACGGATCACTAGCCTGTCGCATTAGATTTCGCCATTTTGACCCACTGTTACCTTCGAAACGTCCCATTGACTCACTTTGCAGAAAGTCCGTTAGAAAGACTCTCTAAAAAGCTTCTATACGCATTTTCGTCGCAAAGCATCCTAGCCAGTCTTCGCGTTATTATCCCTGGTGCCTTTAGCAGCCCTGAAGAACTGCTCTAATTCACAGAGTATCGACATGTACTAGCCTTTTACTATCAGTAAAGTCACTGACAAACAGAGTACGGATACTTGGTTCGTCCTACTTGCAACTTTATAGCTCCGCGTAACTGTCTTCGCGAAGAAAAAGAGGAACTTGAAGAGACCTACTGCTGCAGGCATACTTCGCAGAAAACATGAATTCCTTAAACTTATCTTCGAAATATTGCACGTCGCGAGCAAATATTGAACGCGAAGCGGCCATGGTATCGCGGGACAAAAGGTGTCGCGTAGATTACTGGGAAACTGCAAAGGATCGCAATAATGGTGCATTTAACGCGACACACTTGATTTGAACGTGTAAAGTTGCCCGTGTCCCAGCTGTCGAGTTAGCGTTTGCCACTATTTAACCGTGGGCACAGGTATAATAGTTTATCGCAGTTGTCGATGCAAATATTGAGCTTGCTAAATGACAGCGAAATTGAGAGGATCTCTGCGCCTCATTGTCCCGCGTCTGCGAACGGCCGGGCAAATAAATTCACGCTTGAATCCACTTCCACGTCTGTGCTAATCCCCGTCTCTTTATTCCGGTCAAATAAGCCGGTCACGATTTCGCAAATGTTGGGCTGCATCGCTGGCAAATATTCCAGGCGTTCAGCCTTCTTTCGCTGATCTGTCGCGTTCGCGCCATTCCGCGGGACGTTAATGGCCACACTGCTTCCCCGCGGCGCGAGGACATCGAGGTCTGGTAATTAATCGCGAGTGTGCTTCGTCGAACGTGAGTTTACCGAGTTGAATGTATATTACATCAAGGAAACATTTCTAGGCGTCTACGTTGCCTGAGGTTGTTGATTCTTGGGGGTAAGCTGTGCTAGAGAGTTCCCGTGGAAATCTTTAATCAACGATACTTCTGACCTTAATGATCGCAGCTGGGAAGGTTCCGAGTGGGACGATGTTCCGTAAATGTTTCTGAAGGCAATTTACATTTAAATCAATGCTAATTCCAGCTGCGTTAGTACCAAATACTAAACCCTTATTGTAGAAACGTTCTACTGCTTCATTTTGGGGTTGCAAGCTCTATGCGCACAGATTTCTGCAAACTCCACCTACATACAATGCGCTTCGAATGCGCGGGTAATCATTAGAATATTCGTCCAAGCGATGCACGTATTGCGGAAAGGGTGGAGCGATAAAAGTAGCTGGCATCTAACTGCACAGATCCAAGGAACCGTCCGTTTGCTCTGTTAATTCTTAGATACTTGCTAGTTCTTCCTTGTTACTCATATAGTCGTCACAACATTTTGTATTTAACACGTAAATTCCGCGTATCCCACGGCCTTCCGCGACCTAGTCCAGTATCTCCATCCCTTCTTCTTCCTCCAAGCTGCTCCCCCGTCGACCGGCGGAAGTCACGGTTTGACAACGAGCTCTCGAAGTGGTGGGGCCAGAAGATCGAGGCTCTGGTCCTCTTGGTGGCCACTTTCCACGCCGGATCATCAGTTTTTGGTTCACCGCCTGTCCCTCACCATCCTCTGCTCTCCTGGGACACCACTCGCCGAAGAACTTCAGTGGCAGCTCGAGAACTTCGTCGAGGAGGAAGCTGAAGCTGGAGTGCGAGTGACTCGGACTGATCTGCCCCGACGGTCTGTCGAAGGTGGTTTATGAATTTCTGCAAGCAAGGTAAGGCCTTGGCCTAATTAGATTCGCAAATCTTCCTTGGTGACTTTGGGGAGTGTGTGCTGGAGTGTTTCTTAATCGGTTAACTGAAACTTTCAAGTTGAATGGAACTTTCTTCTTAGATTCTTTTAATTAGAAGGATAAAGATTCAACAGTAGTGGCGCAAACAGGGGGAGGGGGACCAACGGATCCCGCTCTCCCCCAAAGAAGGGGCTTTGTGAAAGAAAAGAAAATTGAACTTTATTCTTTAAATAAATATTTATAATTACCTAATGAATTTTATTGAAAATATTTTTATTCAATTATTGTTCAACTCGGCTCGCCTCAAGATTAAATCCTGAGAGAGCCATTGTTCAATAGTGTGATTGAAATTCTCTAAAATCTTAACAGTGATGAATAGTGGAGAAATCCAATTAATTTCAATTAATTCTCCTCTATTTTAGAGTCACCTTGAAAGACAGCGCAGCAAGTTGGCCAAGATGTCGAACCTAATTCGCCTGATGGTCAGCAACTACAACGACATCTTGGAGATGAACAAAGGTAATCGCGTGAACATTGTGCCGGATAAAGCTCCGATCGTGCGTATCGAATTAGTTCTCCACGGCTCGCTGAATTCGCTCGCGTGAATGGAACTTCCCTCGCTAGCGCGATCCCACACAAACACCCCGTTTTTTTCTTTGATTTTTTAGCAATACCGATGGTAATTCATGTAAATTCGGCTCTGCAGCGATGAAAGGATATCGGTCGCGTGCTAATCGCTCGCAGAAGAGTCTCTTTCAGCATTCACTCATTACATAACCGTAATTTCAATTAAAATACCAAAGGCTGCGTACGCTTCTTCAAAAACACAGCTCCTTTGTACATTTATGCGACACAATTGGTCAGGTTCTGGCGTGGAGCTTGGCGCACACGCGTGCAAATTTAAACGGCCTTATTTTTCAGAAATCATGGTGGACTCCTGGCCAATGATGAGGTCCCCCGGGCCAATGTTGTGCATCGTGGGGTCGTATCTGCTGTTCGTCCTGAAAGTGGGGCCGAAAATGATGGAGAAAAGGCCAGCCTTTCAACTCAATTCCTTGCTGATTGCTTACAACGCTTTCCAAGTCATCTTCAGTATCTGGTTGACCCTTATGGTAACGGCTGCTGACATGCTCATCGTTTTATAGAAGAATCAGTGCAACTTACACTCAGTGATTGAAGTTTTCAGTTTAATTGCTCGGTGTTTCTGTTACAAATAAGCTTCTTTTCAGGCAGCAGCTCCTGGCTTGGGGAATCTCATCATCTCGCCCAAATGCAACAATTCGAATCGAACGCCCACGGATATAAATGTGCAGGCTGCGGTGAGTCGATTATTCAATAAGAAGCAAAAGCGAATATTTGAAACGCAGAAATGCAATGTGGAATTCGATCTTTACAATATTTCAACGGACTATGCGTTAAACAGTTGTCGACAGCCGCCTGGTGGTACTTCATCGGGAAGATCATCGAGCTTCTTGACACGGTGAGTCCAACGACTTATCAATCTTAGCTAAATATATACAGTGACGCACTCAGAGAGAGGTTTTGAACGGGTTTTATAAATAGAAAAGAAAACTGGATTTTATTCTTTAAATAAAATTTTATAATCATCCAATGAATTTTATTAAATCAAATTTTCACAAATATTTTTATCAGTTCAACTCGGCTCCCCCCAACATTAAATCCTCAGTGCACCACTGAATATATAAGTATATAAATTTTTTACACTGAATGTACTTCGGTCCCTTTCAAAATGGCTTCAGTAACACAAATGGTCCCCTTTCTTAAGTTACTTCAAAATAAAAAAAAAGCGTGCATGAGAATCAACGACCAACTAATATCGTCGTTCGATCCGAAGGTGTTCTTCGTCCTGCGGAAGAAGCAGAACCAGGTCACCTTCCTGCACGTCTACCACCACACGATGACCGCGGTGTTTTCGTGGTGCTACCTGAAATTCCTGCCAGGCGAGCAGGGGGCCCTTCTCGGTTTCCTGAATTCCTTCGTCCACATCGTCATGTACTCGTACTACCTGATCGCAGCTCTGGGCCCACAGTACAGGAAATACTTGTGGTGGAAGAAGTACATGACCTGGATCCAGCTGGTAAAACAACTCCCACTAAACACCTGCTCGCAACCTAGCCAGCCCTGCCTTTAACATCAACATTTATCAATCCTTCCCACTAGATCCAGTTCGTGATCATGCTGAGCTACTTAATGATGGTCCTCGCGATGGATTGCAAGGTGCCAAAGGCACTCACCTACTTCTTCATGACGAATGTGGTGATATTCATCTACCTGTTCAGCGACTTCTACAGGAAGGCTTACAAGAAGAAGCAGGTTTAACGTTCCTGGATCCAGCGTCAATTGAACGCGCCATTCATCCTCATCAACGAAGTCGCGCTCGAAGGAGCGTCAGGCGTCACTGGCCTATCGGTGAAAAAGAAACGGGCGAGACAAGCTGGAGGACAGTATCATCTAGGTCATCGGAATTTAGAGTAGAATGGGCAGGCGGCTGGAAACGCGACAGCGTCGGGACAGGGACCAGGACGGGTAGTCGAATTGTGGTCGCGATGAATCGACGGGTCGGGAGGTAACGGGCTGCTCTGTGAATCTGGGCCAATAGGTCCCATCCGTTGTACAAAGAGACGCTGAGCAGGGGAAAGGACCGCGACAGCCGAGCCTTGACCAAACCCAAATCGCCCCGGGGCCTCTTACTTTTCGTCCAAGTGGGCTACGACCCGAAAAAAAGCCGGCGAGAAAAGAGGAGGACGTTGCCACGCGCGCGCAGAGCAAACGGTCACTGGCGCTCGCTAGCGTTTGGGTGGCTGTAGAAAGAACGGGAACGTGATTCATAATATGTATATATTCCTCTAAATTCTTGCCCTTTTTTGGTGCCGGAGTCTAATTTCCACTGGGAATGTGATTCGTGGGTTTATTAGAGGCGGAGTGGTATTTTAAAATTTTTGAGGGATCGAGAGCTGCACTTGTTATTTGTCGAGTTGTAACTGTGCTGTGGTTGATTTTAAATGGAAGCTGGTTCTCTTGAACGTAATTGCGAATAAGTGTAATTAGATGTTTTTATATGCAGGTTATATGGAAGCTGTTTCTGTTTTTTAAGGAACAGAAGAATTTTTAGGATTTGAGATTTGATTCGGATTAATGATTTGAATTGGGATTAAGGCCTTCGAAAGTGTTGAAGATTCTTAATTCAGTTTCCAGTGGAATGGACTCTGGCAGCTGTACAAATGGCCCCTGATTTGCCGAGGACTTCTTTTTCACCGCAGAAGGCATTGACGCTATAAATTTCTACGTAATTCACGGACACACTTCGAGTCGACCGTATATTTTGTAGCCCCTTGCATACTAAATCAATTTGCCGGCTCCTGCATTCTCTCCGCACTGTCTACAGAACCAGTATTTACATATTCATATGGGCCATTATACATACTTAGTTTTCGTCACTCATATCGCTGTTACAAAGATAATGCATCTCTTTCTCATTAGTATGCAAGGGGTTAGACGCGTCCAAGTAATAATTAAAGGCTACCTGGCAGTAAATAACACTCGAGTCTCGTCTCTCGACACCGTATACAGATAAGCGAAGCCAATGCATTGTTCATCGCGCTTTGTCGACTCGCACTGCGTCCGTCCATGTCGTCGATTCGCTCGAAAACTTTGCTACACAGTGATTCTGCTACTTTTTTGAACGGATCGACGAGCTGTCTATGGAATGGTACATCTGTCACGCTTGACGGTGTACAACGGGAGTAAAAACGTCACCGTTAGTCGTGACACGTGCGATTATTTTGCATGTTTATAGATTTCAGTCGCGAAAATTAACGAAGATATGTAAATACACGGTACGATATTATTTATTAAAATAATCCTCGACGGATCTCTTTATTTATCCCCGTGACGTTTTCCCAGCGTTCGCAGCGTTCTCTGCAGTCGAAAGATTTACTGGCTCCTCTATTAGGAGAAAGTTAAGTGTTATATGTCATGGTTGCAATAATAATTTAAGGCCATTTCGAAGTAAGGGTACTTACTACGTGGTTAAAGATCCTTATAGTACACTTACGGTCTCTAATGGCTCCATCAAGAACGGAAGACTCCAATTCAATATGGCCGACTTCCCTTATCTCCGGATATTCGTGAAAAGAAACGACGTGCTCAGATAGACCCCGACAACGTCGTATCTCGATAAATAATCGTAGATTTATTCTACGCTAGTTGTAAGTTACGCATACGTCGCTTTATAGTTTAAGACAAAAGGGTTTTCGAAATCTTTGGCAAGACAAAGGGAAAGCAGTCTGTTCCAGAGACTCGATAATCCGACCTACACTTTATTTGAGCTTTGCTTAAAGCTTGAGGGGACCCTCCGGTCAAAATGCTCGAAAGAGGTGATTTTTATGAATTTCCTACAAGAAGGAGTTATAACATATCCTAAACAAATTTTTTCGATTTTATTAATACACTCTTTCGTGTTTTCGCACTTGATGCATTTTCTAGGCAAGTAAAGTCGAAAGACTCTCTACTTTACTTGAAGCTTGAAAGAAACCTGAAAGGACATTTCGAGTCAAGTAAACAACAGGTTCACATTGGTAATGTAGTTTCGAGTGTCTGGAATTGAAGCGACTTGAAGTCAAGTAACTTTACTAATCTGAACGAGGCTATAGGCTGAAATGTCAATTTACCCAAAAATGTGGGTTTGGCCACTATTGCGCTGATAGCCTCAAGCATACCGCGCAAATACAACGCTGGAGATGTTAAAGGTTTTAAACAGAATTCTTCACGATTTAATAGCACTTTTACACATCAATGTACACTAGAATCTCGTCGAATTTGACAAACTCCGCCATCGGCTTTCACCGTGCGATTAACGTTCCTCTTCCGACCGAAAGCAAGGAAGAATTTACAGAAGCCGATCAAGGATCATCGCTGCGAAGATTCTGCGAAACGTTTAAAGACGGGGCACGCTTAAAGCCATGTTCTTTGGACTTAATTATGACCGTACGCTCTCGTTAACGCTAACGTATACTAAAATAACGAAACGTCTCTCTCAGACACACCGCTTCTCGGCGACACTCCGCGCGCAGGCATTAACACGTCGCCAGTGACAAACCGTGAACGCCGCCGTGTACCGTTAACCGTCGTTTCTTGCGACTTTACAAAAAGACCGACGCATCCGTCCATTCAAATTGCACACACTTGTAATCACAATGCCCACATATTTGTCAGCTGGCTGTTCAGTTAGCGGGTCTCTAAAGCATTCGCCATGCCGCGCGGAGAACAAGAAGAATCTCTCACGTAACTTAACTTCTCTCTTTTGGGAATTTCACGCTCCACGCGCTGACGAAACGATGTCGAAGGAGAAGCATCGAAAATTGTTAAATGTGAACAAGACGTCGACAGCTGCAGAGGAAAAGTTTATGGTCACGCTAGGTTGGAAGAGCTTTCCTTTGAAAATCCGGCTGCACTCCCAATGTATGGTATAATATTTATTTGGAGTGATCCTGGGAACTGCTAAGGACTTATAGAGTTGGCGCGGATAATTGACGTATACGTTTGATCATTGACTCGCTACGAACACAACTTCTCTCTCTCTTGTCTCGAGTTCTGACACGGTAGACGCATTGATTTCCAAACCTCCAGACACTGTACTGGTTTCGATGAGGCTGTTCTCTGCTTGCAAAAGGCCAAGCAACAAAATAATTGATGGCTTCATCTTTAAAGGGATGTCGTTAAAATTTGCAGCTCTTGAAGAATTTTCCCAACATCACTTAAAACTCCCCTCAATTACCCACACGTTCAGGTGCCCTGGAAGCTCGAGCTTGAATTGCTAACGAATTTTATCGGAAAGTACACGTGAAATCTGAGGTACCAAAAATTCGGTATAACTCCTCGAACCACGAGCGTTTCTAACCCCGCCGCTTAAATTAAGACCCTTATCGCTTAGAAATTTCTTTAAATCCTCCACTCTATCTACACCCGTCTGAAGGGGCGAGAGACGCCCACGGTTCGAGGGACAGATATGCAAGCGCCACGCGAATGAATGATCAAATTCTCACCTATCTCCTACGTTATCCTACAAGCTATTCGAGCGAGACTCGCACGCGCGCCGCTCCTGTCTCTGATCCCGCGTTTTCCAGAATCCTCCGCGTTGCAATCGCTACAGATCTACGGCCTTAAACAACTAAGAGTCTAATTGGCGAGCACAGTCAGCAACATGGCGGGTGACTGGCTATTGGAAGCTGTAATCGTGGCATGATCGATTCTCGTGAGCAAATATCCCAGCGTTCCTCATGCCCTGGTGGCCTAAGGTTGGATACGAACGTTGATGAGGTTACCTTGATTTCTCAATGGGGCGCAACCTGTTTGTTCGTTACTATCTGCTTCGCTTACTGTTGCGACCGAACGTCGACGTTCCAGCGAGCGGAAAGCCGATGGCGACTCGCAAGCATCCTTGGCGGTTCCTTGTTCTTGGCGTGTATCCCTCGAGACTAGTCCATCTTCCCTTTTCCATTCTGCATTTCCTTACCATCTATCGACCTAGCCTCCTTCTTGGCACGCTTGTACGCCTGGCTGTAGAAATCGTCGAACAGGAAGTAGAAGAACATGGCGTTCGGCAAGATCAGGATCAGTGACCATCTTGGGTAGACGCAGTCGTAGAAGAGGAGCTGGCAGCTGTGCAGGAAGGCCAGGCAGAATTGACCCTGTTGGGCGAGAAAATAAATTTTAGAGATACTTTTCTGTTGTATGCTCATTACAAATGAAGCTTGATCAACTTAAAGCCGGGGATCAACCTGGAAGCTAAACTGAGTTATGCTACGCTATACTACGCTGCGCTATTAAGCCGGGAATGCACCGGGAAGCTACGCTAAGCTGTGCGATGCTATGCTATGCTATGCTATGCTATGCTATGCTATGCTATACTATACTATGCTACTCTAAGCTACGCTATGCTATGTTATACTATGCTACTCTAAGCTACGCTATGCTATGCTATGCTATGCTATGCTATGCTATGCTATGCTATGCTATGCTATGCTATGCTATGCTATGCTATGCTATGCTATGCTATGCTATGCTATGCTATGCTATGCTATGCTATGCTATGCTATGCTATGCTATGCTATGCTATGCTATGCTATGCTATGCTATGCTATGCTATGCTATGCTATGCTATGCTATGCTATGCTATGCTATGCTATGCTATGCTATGCTATGCTATGCTATGCTATGCTATGCTATGCTATGCTATGCTATGCTATGCTATGCTATGCTATGCTATGCTATGCTATGCTATGCTATGCTATGCTATGCTATGCTATGCTATGCTATGCTATGCTATGCTATGCTATGCTATGCTATGCTATGCTATGCTATGCTATGCTATGCTATGCTATGCTATGCTATGCTATGCTATGCTATGCTATGCTATGCTATGCTATGCTATGCTATGCTATGCTATGCTATGCTATGCTATGCTATGCTATGCTATGCTATGCTATGCTATGCTATGCTATGCTATGCTATGCTATGCTATGCTATGCTATGCTATGCTATGCTATGCTATGCTATACTATACTATGCTACTCTAAGCTACGCTATGCTGTATTACACTACGCTAATCTATGTGATGCTATACTATGCTACACTAAGCTAAGCTATGCTATACTACACTACGCTACGCTAAGCTAAGCTATGCTATGTTTACAGCACAGCCAGACATAACATGGCTTAGCTTGGCTTAGCTTAGCTTAGCTTAGCTTGGCTTAGCTTAGCTTAGCTTAGCTTAGCTTAGCTTATCTTCCAGCTGAACCCCCGGCTTAATAATAACCCTACTTTCAATTATCGCAGAAACGAGGCAGGGAATACTTGAAAAACATTATCTATTTTTATAATCCGCACCATTTGAAGTCTCGTGATGTATTTCTTCCACCACAGGTACTTGTGGTATTGAGGTAGCAAGGCAGCTAGCAGGTAGTACGTGTACATGATGATGTGAACAAAACTGTTGATCACCCCTGCAACAAACTTCAATGTTAAAGAACAGCGAGACAGTCCCCCATTTCCACTACCGGGAATGAAAATCGTACCTATGAAGGTGCCATGGCCCCCAGGATAGTACTTGGTCGCACCCCACGAAATCATTGGCATCACGGTATGGTGGTACAGATGGAGGAACGTGATTTGGCTCTCCTTCTTCCGAAGAACGAAGAACACCGTGTCGAGCAGCTCGGAAATCTTCGCCAGGAAGTAAACGTAGACGCCTCTGGCCACCTGTAGCGACATTAACTTTAAATAACCGAAGTCTCGCGTTGGTCGGGCACGTTCTGTCGGCGCGGCGCAGATCTGTGCTCGTTCGGATCGAGCTGCGTTCGAGGCAGTAGACGTTAATAACTGAGTAGGAAGGAAGGGAAAACCAGAAGTACCCTCAGAGCTTCCGGTGTATTGGAAAAGTCCACGGGCTGGCACTTCCAGCTGTACTTTCTAAGCCAGCCTCCATCCAGGCCCTCGTAGAACAGCCAGAAACTGAGGAGGACTTGCAGGAAGTTGTAGACGACTAGAAGGTTCCTCAACTGGTACGGCTTCCTGTGCTCCATTTGTTTCGGGCCCCACGACAGCACGAAGTACAGGTAGCCGATTATAATACTAAGGCCAGGTACGGGCGATGGTATGAGGAACCAATCCTTCGTCCGAGGATCTGGGGGGCACAGTTACGCACGCGATCTTAGAAATAAAGGCGGGCAGAAATTTCTCGGTAAACGAAGGTAAGAGACACGATGGCTGTTTACCTGAAAGATCGTGGAAAACATAATGGTAGAATCGAACCACGGAGTTGTTATAGATGTTGGACATCCTGTCGATCGGGGGATCGAACAACGGGCTGCTCGCGTTCATTGGAGAGGCAACTGCAACAAACGGAAACGACAAGCTGCTTTGAAAACTTCGATTTTTTCTTATTTTCCTATATATGTATCTTGAAAATTAAAGTAAATATACAAAATTTGTTAGACTGAAAAGTTAATGGTTTCTTTACGCTCTACAAAACTGTCTAATGAAATTGTTCAAAATTTATAGTGGGGGAACGTTTTTTTACTTAAAAAATGTAATTTCACAGTCGCACCAAATATAGTGAAATTTCTTATAATTCCTAGGTAGAGCATTAAGCTTAAATAATTCTAAAACAGAAGGACAATTGTTTAAAGTTTTAAAAATAAACATTAGATCTGATAAGAATCTATGCTGTTGGAGAGAAAGTCTTGATATACACACGACAGAAGCCATTTAATTTAATATTCCTTCTTTCAAGTATACGCAAAGCGTGACATTTCATATTCTAGATTTATTTTTACTGGCAGAACCGTCACCTTTTCGATTCGTCTGTCCACATCACTGTCCACTGAAGTTTTCTTCAGTATCCCAGAATACTTACGACATATAAAGATTGTGCTACAAAGTGCGACGAGTAGCGAAGAGAAGATCGAATGTCCTCCTAGAAACGTCGATCGAGTTCTGCTGCCTGGACCGATTCGTTCATTCCGGTGCGCCTCGTTGCGCAAGGCGCCAGGATCGACCGATTGCTCAAATCTACATTCCCGCGTGAAATCTGCGTACGAACCGGTTCTGATTCCATTTCGAACATTTCCCCGCGGAAAAAGGGGGAAAACGGTAACGCGGCGCGATTTCGCAGCCTTTAATTACACCGTTTAAAACGCTTGACCAATGGCAATGTTACGCTCTGCAGAGGAATCCCTGTGAAAAAATCTACCCTTTTTGTCCATCCCCGCATTCTTTGGTCTCTCCTTTTTCTATCTCCCCTTTCGAACGCCAGCGTCGATGCTCCATTTCGCGGACGAAAGGGGCACAAGGTCGACGGAAACATCGTTTCGTTTCTCCTTAGACATTCCAAAGCAATTTTCCCTCCACTTCTAAACGGTCCCATGCAAAAATCGGTTTCGTTGCGGTAAGTACCTATACCTTTTTCGCGAGAGGGTACGTCGAACAGTGGCATTTATTAATACAGAGGCTTTAAAAAATAATCGACTACTACTTGAGCAAACCTGATGGCGATTTAACAGCCTCGCGAAACGATCGCCGATTTAGGCGACTGTGGCATACTTTTCTATGTTAACTTTACGATGGGTCGTAAAGTTCTGCTCAACATTCCCCGTCGACCCAGCTGGAATGGAGCACGATAAAGGCGAGCTAAGCTGTTGAAAATCGCTCGATGATTATACCTTAGACAAGGACACGCCGCGGACGGTGCCCCGTTCGCTGGAATATCGTGACGGGCGATAGAAATGAAACGATTACACCACGATTACACTTGACATCTGGCAAAAAAGGTCCACGAAAGCAGCAGCTGAATTCTGCTCCGCGAGCAGAATTCATGGGGAACGGCGACTGGTTAGAGTTGGAGCGTACAGTTTTCACCAGCGAGTCGGGGGAAAGAAAGGAAAAGGAGCACGATCGCCGTGATCGGTAATCGGCCACGTGGCCGATCGAAGACGACCTGCAACGCGAGCTTCTATTAAGGAAGCTAACCAAGCATTTCGACGCGCCGTTGCGAGGTTTGATGGATCGATAGTGGCATTAATGGTCTTTGACGAGGTACGATACGTACGAGAGCATGTTCCTTTGTAGATAGAACGTTATTGCACAGTATTTCATTGAAGATACTAGTGACAGTTGTGCTAATTAAATTTCAATTACGTAGTAATTCATCAAAACCAATTTAAAGCTGGCTGATAATTAAACTGAATCTGTCATCAGTTGAGGTGACTCCATTAGTGGTAAGTTAAAAATGTTATTTTTCCAGGTTTTTTTCTATTACGTAGTGCACTTCACTGTACTTCTGTATTAATTTGTTTACACAAGTCGCATTAAGTGATTGCCGTTATTTTTTACTTTGATATATCTTGTAAGTTAGGCGAAGTAAGTACATGTTTCGTTTTTCCTTTGTGAATTTGTGCTTGAATGGGAATGAAACAAAGATGTTTATTTCTCTTTAGATATTATAAACTTATGAATAATACCATATTCATTACTGATAATAACTTCTTTCTGTCTGAAATCTTTTGAGTTTCTCAATTTGGTTACCTCTTAATTCGTAATTCTGTTTCAATTCCATTGTAACTTAATTGAATGAGAGATCTGAATTACGAATTACAATGTGAGTGAATACGATGTAATTGAATTCCTTTGTAATTATAATTCATGGCGTAAATCAATTGTAATTTTGCACAACTCTGATACTAGTTCACCAGCGTGCTCTACTAATCGAATTAATGAAGAAATACCAAATACGAGGAAATCTCCAAGCAAATCAGTATAAGTCAAATTTTACCTCAAGCTTCAAAATACATGTTATCAACCTTCACGTCCAAAATTTGACACCTGATCTTACATACCACTTTAAATATTCCACACGTCTTCCTGCAAAACTAAAACTTCTGACTTACACTCCTCTGATCGCCCACCAAAGAAATATAACATGTTCTGGTGATAAGTTTCTATAGTGTGTTTACAAATCTCTCGTGGTCCACCAAAAATGGAAAGAACCCTGCTTCTCGCGTTCAAGGGTATCAAGCTGCGTCGAAGAGAAACGCTGAATAGTTTCATAAGTAGGCGCAATGCACTTCGCAATTTCCCACGAAAGTGATCAAAGTCATTGATACTCAATGCCGGCGATCTCGTAACCTTCTAAAACCTCAAAGCCATTCATACTAAGTAAAGAAAGTATGGAATGTGGGATAAGCTTGATTTTCTTCTTTAATAGCGTGCAGAGCAAATATGATAGATATCTCGTCGCGATAGAACCTACTTTTAAGGTTACAATTTGGCTGCCTGTTGGTTTCGTAGGGCCCAACGACACGTTCCCAATTGAAGCCAAGGAGATTACTTCGAAAGAACCTTGCCGGTGGAAACCACTGAGTTAAGGCACACACACTCGATCGCTGTTTTCTCTAAACGTGTTCTGTCCTGGACGGGCAACACGACGAGTGGATAAACCGCACAGCAAATAAAAAAGAAAAGAGGGAATTGCTGTAATCACACGCATGAAGGCAACTGTCCGATGCTGAAACTTCAGGGGACTTCATTTCAACCGTCCATGTTTCAGGGTATTTATTAATATTGTTGCGAGCACCGAGTATAACTCCATGGCCTGCTGGTGCTCGCGTCCGAGGTTAGAAGACTGTCGGAAAACAACGACCGAAATTGTTATTGATTTATTGTCAGTCTTGGACTGACCCAAGTGATTGACGAAACTAAGAAGAGAGCTCTATCCAATACTTTAGAATCCTGCGTTATATTCTGCAGAGTTACTTAATAAAGTGTTAATACAAATTGTTAATAAAATGTGAATAGATGTCAATAAAATGTAATAAGACGGCGATCGCTCGAATCGTAGAGAAGCTATGCGCTTATGAATTTCAGAATACAATGCAATTTGGCCTCTTCGTCATTCGACTGCGTTTTCATTAACCTAAATTATCCCTCTTCTGCGCTAGAGTTTAGAATGTGTATCGTTCAATTACACGTTGCAATTTCCCCGGAACACTGTTCATTAACCGCGCTACTTTGCCATTCCAGCACTCGGTCCCCTTTTCTTCCCTTTCGGTACTTGTAGTTGTTCCGCTGATTGCATGCAATTTGCAACGTTCTTCGATCTTCCTGTACACCCTCTCGCAACGTTTTAATAAGCGAGCCTTCCCATTCAACAGTTTAACGTCATTATTTGTGTTCACCGACTAGATCTTCATCCGCAAACCCAAATTCGAAGCCCAACTTTTTGACACCCCTTCGCCAAACCTTAGATATGTACCTACACAGGAAACAAAGTGGTATCTCACGAAAAAGTATTATTACTGTTAAGTTTAATGAGGAAGGTCCAAGGGGCAGTTATGTAATCATAAACTCAGAAAGTGGAGGCGGAGAAGGCGATCAATAATAAAGACACTTAAAGAGAAAGTGGTCGGAATTGCAGTCGGGTAGTTAAAGAGCAAGCAAAGTTACAGGGTGAGATGATCGTCAAGGACGCAGAGAGAATACACGGTAGAAGCGAAGTCCAGTGCACTTGTTACGCTACAACCTGGAAGTGCACACTTGTAAAGTGCGAATGGTGATTGACCAGTTACATAAGTATTGTAAATTGAGCCATTCACTTGTACTCGCTACTCATCAATCAGTATCTATAACGTGCGTACAAGCAACGCGTTTACCTTTGTGCTGTTCGATGCCAGCTAAGCGCATCATACAAATGTCTTAAATATACATATGCCAGCACATCGCGGCTAGTCACCTCCACAAATATTTTGTATCTACACTACTGGGGATTTTGCTGAAATTTTAGGGGATGAATCTGGACTCTGGAGGTCATATGATGGCTTTCTGTAAAATATTTCATGCCAATGAGCATATTTGTATAAACAATCGAGATGTGTCCCATAAGAGGAGCTTTACAAGAAAGGGAGCTAGGTGAGTACGTATAGGGGTTGCTTAATAAAACAGGGTGCATATTAATTATTCAAAATAAGTCTTAAGAAAAGGGGAAAAGTAAACTAGCCAACACCCTGGAGGTTTTCACCCTCCTTCCATAACTTCTGTATATTTAATCCTGTTCCAAAATTCAAAAACCAGACCAGTCTACACACAGAACTTGAGAGAGAAATCTTTGTTAGACGCCGAAACAATATTTCCCAAATAAAAACCTCTCGTTAAGCCTTAAAATTATTAAAGTGTTGCACTCGACTCCCCGACACGGAATCCAACAGTGCAACAAGCACAAAGTGATCGCCAACTTCTATTGATCACGGTTAACACGATTTCCCTTCGCCTACTATTATCCCCTCGCGAGGCCTCTAATTGAGACGGAGAAATCGCATTCGCCTTGCGTCGAATTCGTAGCGCAGAAAAGATGAGCCCACAGGTCATCCTCGGAGGCGCAATCTCATCGTTCGTTTCTCTCGAGCCTGTTCTTCTCGACTTGGCCGCGGCTTTTCGAATCCGAGCGAAACGGTCGCCAATAAATTCCTGTTGTAAAATATAAGATCGTGCGTGCTGTGCCCTCTTAACCGCAGCTCTTTCCATCTCCAGCACCGCGCTAGGAATTTTCATTACTGACTCACGAGGAGCGCGCTGCCGTTGCGTCCATTTCGAGATGTGCTACGTCTTGTAAATGCTTTCATCGAAACGTGGGTTTCTCTTTTCATGCACCTTCTAACGAGGATTTTCTGACTCTTGCAAGATCGATTTCTTACCGAGACGAAGGTTTACTGCAACTTTCGTGGCTTGTATTTGGAATCTGCAATTCTTGTGGATTCACTAAAGTATAATAAGGAAACAATTTCCAGGCTAGACTAGGGACTAGGATTTAGTATCGAGCTTAGAACACCCTATTCGATAGTCTGTGGCTTAGACCATGTAACGATTCTGAGCAACCGATGAATTACGAAATACTGTTTGCGCAGAACTTCATGTCCTATCTTGTATCTACTCGGACGAGCGAATTATATCTCAATAGCAAACAATTTATGGGATTTTAAAGTTCAAGACATTTTTCTCGTGCAAAATTTTGATTTGTAAGTGGTCATTTTTTTAAATTATAAACTTTGGCTCAACAAACTATACCTAATGGCAACATTATTTTACAAGAATCTCATTTTATTTTTCATATCCATCGATGTTTAAAGGAGACATCATGCCATTATTATTTTTTATTAAAATCTCTAAAAGTCGGTCCTAAAATCATTCATTTTTGTTGCAGTTGGAGGTATGTAACCCCTTAGGCTCAAAGGCCTGCTACTTCTTGCAAAAATCACGCGAAAAAAATCTGGACTTCAACTTTAAATAACCGCCATTTCGTTTTAAATTAATATTTCGGAAATTCCCTCCGGTAATCAGAGAATACATTAATATACTAACGAAATCGTTTTTGATTTTTGATTTTAGATAATCTGGTTCCGAATGGCAGTGCTCACCGCAAAACCAAATTTTTAAAAAGAATTCTTGGATGTCGGTTGTTACTTTATTATAGAAGTAAATATTTTCCTACTAAAAAATTACCAAATATTCCTTAAATGTTGCTTTTTTTATTGCAAGAAGTTCTGTAAAAATATATTCTTCCGCTTTTTAAAAAAAAAATTCTCAAACATTCGCCTTTTTTCGGCCGCATGACTAAGTAGGTATAACCCCTTAATGAAACAAGCTGCACCTTACAACGGTCACTTCCAGAACCGCGATTACCATTCCCAACGATGAAGCTGAGTGTTCTCGTATTACCCAATAAATATCCTAGCTCTCGTTTATCTCGCAAAATGTGTTATTTCACCGGCAAACACGCTGCAGTTCACACGGACTAAAATCCTCAGACTGTGGCAAAGTGTGGAGACGAGTGCTATCTGTCCAGGTGATAGAGAATTATGTTTACAAGGGGGAACAACTCGAAGCTGATGGGTTATCGATAGTCACGCGTCACTTGCTGCACGACAACCTGTACCAGGCCTGTCCAGGGATTCGCTCGCACGAGCAACCGCGAGTTGCTCTTCGCTCTTGAGGGCACCGATCCAGGCCCTTCGCGCCACTCAAGAGCGAAGGGTGGCGAAAGGTCCCAATGGTAGGGCACAACCGTCGCTCTTGCCTTCGCTCGCAATCACCCGCGGTTGTCCTTCGAAGGCAAGAGCAATAGTTGGACAGGCCTGGCCTGGACTCTTCCTGTTTCAACGACCGCAATTTATTCGACCATCACGGAATACAGACGCGCCTACGGTCGCATCGATAGGTCAGCGACATCGCGAAAGCAAATGGTACACAGTGTTCGCATCGCATCATTTAGCCTCAGGATCGAATGTAATTGCCTCGTTTTCGCCGCATATCGTGCGATTGATCATGATTACACGCTGGCGACGCTGAACGTGGCCGGACGAAGTAACGCGCGAGCCCACGCGCCACGGGCTGGCTGCATCGTGTCACGAGAAGCCTTTCGGCTGCAAGGATGCAGGGCTCGGACGGATCTGTGTCAGCAGGAACAAGTTGCTTCTTCTTTCCAGCGTCGTTTCTGTGTCACGTTCGGTCCAACGGGGTTCACGTACCGGTTTTCCAAGGATCGCGCCTGCAAATACCTTCTGCGCCACAAGCGCCATCACGCAATTAGCGACGCGGTTTCAATTTTCAATCTCGCCTGAGTAAATCATGGTTTCCTGCGGCGACGGTCCTTGCAACACTCTCATTGGTCCTGAAGGGGTGGTTTGTTAAGTAATCGAGGGGAGAGCTCGTGAAAATTGGGGACGAATTTGCGGGGTGTGAGAAGAATAATAATTCTGATTTATAGGGGATGAGAACTTCAACCCGGAAATTAAAAAAATTATGAAACTTTTTTTTGTTTTTTTTTGTAAGGTTTCTGGGTAGAGGGGAGGTCTCCCTTAAGCCCTCTGTGAGACGTTCCTATGAGCTTTTACTGGTTGATTAATTATATAGTGTTACCAACATAATGTATTACAAGAATCTTGATGTAGCATTTAGCGGAAAATTTTCCAAAAAACCGCTTACTTGGAAAGCAAAAAATTATGACACATTGAGATATGTAAAGTATTACGTAGGTATGTAAGTATTACGCAATTTTTTTGCTGTCCTAATTAAAAGAAGCAACGTTTGTCTGAAAACTGTTTCAAACAAAATCGGAAAATAGCCGGATTTTCGAGCGTCAATTTCACCCCCTTAGAGTACATTTATGCAGAAAAAAAAATTGCGTAATACCTGCCTATATATCCTCTACATAAATCCAGTTTCACAATTTTCTGAATTTCCAGGATGGGGAACTTCTCTTAAATCGATGAAAATCTGTTACAGAATATCTTCTCCACTTTTTGAAGACAGAATATTCAGAAGTGGCTATTGATTCTTATCTGCAAGCGCCGCTGTCGGAAGCAAATCGTTTGTTACAACTTACTTAGTTTCGTCACGCTTGGAAAATTCGCGGTCGCCGGGCAAAAGAGCGCGAAATGAAAATGTGTGGAGTCGGGACTGGCGTTTCTCTCGAGCCTTTCTCGTTTTCGCCCGCGGAATTGTGCCAATCGCAAATCAGCTGACTCTATGAGTCCATCCTCAGCTTTTTGGCGAGATTTCTTTGCGCGCGGCGGCGAGCGGGGCTCTCGGAATCACGTTTCTAAAAACCTCCGCTCGCCGCGATTACGTTCCCGTGGATCGCGGTTGAGAGGAGGCATCGCGAGAATTTAGATCACGTAGGAAATCGGTTGCCCGCTTGTTTCGCGGTGATCATGTTTTACGGCAGTTTACGATTTATCTCCGCTGCAATTTCGTACGGCTGCCGCTTGGAGTAATGGCTCGTTGCGATTCTACGATCGACAGTCGACGATGATGAATGGACGTTGCGGCAGTTCGTGCCGCGGAGGTAGGTCGGGGATCGGCTTTGAGAGTTGGGGAAGGTCCTAGATCGTGGAGATCGAGGAAAGCTCTGAAATTGCGTACAGTTGGGAGGAGTAATCTGATCTCGATGGTCTAATTACTCTAATTGGTCCGAGCACTCTGTTCTGATAAACTAAGGATTTTAGTGCAAGTTGGTGCAAGCTCAGGTGCATAAATTTACAAAGCGTTTCCCTCTTTCAAGGTCAGATGAAAATCTTTGAAAATTGGAAAACTATTCATGAATCTTAATGCAATAGTAGAAGCCCCTGCGAAATTTTAGAAAAATTGAATCGGATTATTAACGCGCCGCTGATTGATGCCCGCTATGTAGGAGCGTTCAAGACGATTTATCCGCGATATCTACAATACAAATCAAGTCTACCATCGTCCTTCGTTGCGTTCCCAACTGGGGAGGTCCCGGTCGAACAACAGCATAACAATTGCGATCTCCAAGTTGACCCCTGATCGTTTGTCTGCCGCTGTGACGGGCTACGCGACCGCTGATGAGACGAACAAGACACCGTGTATGCAAATAAGCGGTTTTCCGCAGGTAGAATTGCAACGCAGCTCGAAAGTAAACAAGAAGCTACGACTTACGGCTACTTGCTTGCGTTACTCATGCTGCGACATGAATTACTCGAGCCACCGAATTCTTTGCATTCCTCTTTCGCGTCCGCTGAGAGATGACTTCAGTGGCTCCGAGTTTGCAGTTGGATATGAATCGTTAATAGGATAATTTTCCGCGAGTAGTTTGCGTGAAGGTAACCGCAAGCATTCTCTGAAGCTGAACTTCCTTCGATTGCACGGTGGAAATGTCTCTACATCGTTGAGACTATCAACTGCTCGTCGATGTGAAAATAAAATAATGCTTTCCAAATCAGATGTTTCACTTGAATGATTTTGGGGTGGGCAAAGCTAACGGTGTATCAGGTATGTAAACTCGAAAATCTGAAAATTTTTAAAAATTTCGAAATCGAGGGATCTGTCCACGGTTTTTCTTAGTTCCAGGGACGAAACTAGATTGTATAGCGCCCGCATCAAGGATTCTGTTTAATCCCCCCGTTCCCCCAAACATTTTACCATCCTGTATTGCCCACTTTAGGAGATCCGATTCACACTTTACATAAAAAAGACTTATAATAAATGTGTCTATTAAATGGTTTCAAACATACTGCCGGTACCCTAATTTGTTTGCTGTTTGATAACCGATTAATTTTAATTACTTTTTTACAGAATGTGTATCTCCTTTATTCTTAATAAAATAACGTAATATATCAATTTTAATAAAGCCATTGATGCAGCTTCTGCAAAAGTATATTCTTTGTCCTTCTGCATCTATCTTCCCTTTACTATAATTCTCTCCCCTTGGAAATTGGTCCTTTGCCTTCTGCCTCCGCTTTTAAACGTGCTGCCCGCTCCTTTAATCTTGTTCACTTTCCTTGACCTCTTGTCTTCTGGTCCTACATCTGTCTGTTGAACCTCTGGCTTTAAGTCGATTTCCTTGTAATAGGGGTAGTTTTTAAAACACCAGAAATGCTGAACCTCGCGCATTCGTCACTTAATTAACACAATGTAGATTTTGTGGTACAGTAAAGACAAATTATTATATTTCTATCTCTCCAGTATCTCACAAATAGTAGCTTAATTTCTCTCGATAGAATTTGCCAAATAAAATTGCCCCCCAAGCCTCCACTTCCTCAAAATCATCATCATCATCAATCATCTCTCGATGAAGCCGCCCGTTGTAGCTACTTTCCTCTGCCTGGCCATTTCCTCGACGATCCGCGCGAACGTTTACTCGCGAGAGCCGCGGCACGCGATCGCGTGAGCGATCATCCACTGCCATGGCAGTGAGCTTAGAGAGTCCGTTGCCGCTATCCGCGCGAATCCTCGCGATCTACGCGAAATACGCTTCTTACGCAACCGCCCGGTATCCACTGCGATCGATGACCGATACCGTAGACGATCGATCGCCGCGAAAGTAGGAAGAGGGCGCCGTGCACCGAACGCAGGTTTATTATACATCCTGAAACTTTCAGCTGTGGGATTCCGACCGATAGGCTGTCGAACACTTCGGCTCATCTTTGGAGTAAAACTAACGCAAGTTTGAATCGTTAAAGGGTTTATGGACACGTTGACAACGAATCGTTAAAGCAGCTAGAGTATTTTGTAAAATTTGATGACGGTTAATTCGTGCATTAACATGAAACTAATAAATAGGAAGAATTGAGGTTGTGAGGGATTGGAGACCTAGTTGAAATTATCTTAAAGGTCTTTGCCACGTTGCCAGTCTAATCACACACATTTGTACTTATATTTTGGAAACATGAAAAATACGAGTCTATACAGTAAGGAATAATAAACATTTAACCCCCAAAAAACATTAAAGTCGGTATGTTAGATTTTGAAAAAAATTAATGAAAATAAGCCTCCTTTTCAGTAGAAAATAGGCCTCCTTTTCAAAGTAAAATGGACCCTTAATGCTTCTTAGCACCGTTTAGCTTTCGGGTGCTAATTGATTTCAGAATTCGTCTGGCGACATTTTGCAAACGATTCGCAAGCTTGCAAAATATCCTTTTGCAAGTCAAAGGCCATCCTGGTCACTTCATGGCCAGGATTAATTTTCTTCTTAAAAATTCTTCATTTCCTCTTTCGTGACAACCGACTGAGTAATTAAGAATACGTGCTAATGAGCAGACGTTGGCAGAGGAAATCGTGACTTCGATTATCCCACGGATTGGAAACAGCAACGGTTACAAATTAATCATTCCGCGTCTGAAATTCACCCTGCTGTTTACCGATTTCTATATTTTATTTCCGACAAATATTAAACTTCGCTGGAAAGTTGCAATCAATTGCACGTCAGTCTATATTCCTAGTTCCTCTCAAACGAATTGCAGTTTATGAATTACCGGCGTTACATAGTCCTATATTCACGCCTCGGCCATTAACATCTAATCGTGTAATATCGTTGGAAAAGAGACCGAAAGAGGTCGCATAATTAGTTAACGATAGGAGGCAAAAACCAAGGAAATCACTTGAACGAGCGCTCGTATTACTTGCCGCGTAATAATTAACGGTCGTTAGAAAGTGCGAGATGTGAAACCATGAATCAAAACCACTGTGCACTTCCTTTTGCCGCGACATTTGCGGTTCGGTTTCCACGTTGAAAATGTCCACCACAAAACAGAAGCACAGCTTGGAATCGACTTTTTCCCCCCATTCATTCGAAGCAAATTGCATTCAGAGCATCGCTGAAGAATGAGTGTTGTAAAGTGTCGTTTCATTTACGTATCCTTTGGTATTCAAGGCGCCGCTACTCAACCGTTTCAACCCAGTTCCCCCCTCGGCCTCGACGCTACCAGGTTGCGTCACGATCGCGATCTAGCAATTAGCCAGATCGCGGAATCGATTGCAGAAGAGAACCAGAAGCCAGATTTGTTTATTTACTTGCTAGTGGCACGCGGTAAGACGACGACTTCAGCGGAGGCCTCCTTTGCAATTCAATCGCGCTTCATATTTTCCTGCGACGTCTCGCGCCAGAAAGCAAAGCGGCGGATGAATAAATCAATCGTTAATAATGTTTTTAATTCGCTGGAATGTCCAGAAGGCAATGGTAATCCGCAGCATCCCTTTTTCCTTCTTCGCGCCGTGCACGGTGGATTTTCCGATTTGCGCGGCATAAACGGGGCCGTTTAATTAAGGTTCAAGGATAACGTCTCGCGGGACTTGCGTTTGAATGTTCCGTGACTCATGGCATCGCGATCGAGTAGTTTGACACGAGAAACCTGTTGCCGAAATTTACACGCGCGACGATGGAGGGTTTTCCGAGAGTGGGGGCACTTTTTCCTTGGAGGACTGCAAGAGGACGAATTGAAAATGGAAGGAATGTGACTGGTGTGTGACATACTGAAACGCAGAATAACTTCAAGCAGGTGTATTTACAATCCTTGCACTTCAGGTGGCGATGTTTTTATCTCATACGCCCACTGCCGACCTTTCTCAAAGTTCCCAACTCTTCATTGGTTTTTGGAAAATATCAAACAAAGCATATTGCAAATGGAATAGAAATCTTTGAATGGAATAGTTTGATCGGTGATAAATCCCTATCCCTATCCTTACCAATATGTAAAAGTGAAACGTTGTCTGTTTGTTTGTTTGTCATTATTTCACGCCTAAGCGGCTGAACGGATTTCAAAGAAATTTGGAATACATCTTACACACGTCCTAGATTAGATTATAGGCTATTCTTTTAAGCTTTTTTATTTTGGGAACATCATAAATAATTCCCGAGTGTAATTCGCAAATAAAGTAGAATTCTTAGGCTGACGGAAAGTAACAGATCGAAACCGTGATGTCACGGACAAATAACAGCATCCATTAAAGTATTAATAAGATATGAGCTCTTAGTTTCGAGCTTGAACCTGTTCTTGTACAATCTACCTAGTCCAAGGCATCAGAGATTTTAATATACCAGCCAGATAACTCTTCGAGATCGACATTTCCAATATCTCCGATGGGCGGTCAAGTAAGTATAAAATGGTCAAAGCTTAAACAGTTTTTTTTGCCTTTTATGTGAATCGAAGTTAAAAATAAAAGTTTCCTTTAACATTACGTTATCAACTTTCACGTCCGAAATTAGCACCTGATCTTACATAACACTTTGGATATTCTAAGCGTCTTGCTGAAAAACTAATAGTACTTCTGACTGATACCTACTCATTTGCCTGCCCATCAGAAATATAATCCTCAAACTGATACGAGGAACGATATGGGCGTCCAGTGGCACTAAATTCGAGGAAACTTCAACTAGCCTGAGTTCAACTAGCCTGAGTCGGACGTTCACGTGAAACAATCGGCGAATTAAAAGCTGACTAGCCCACGCGAAGGAGCAGCGACCTTTCCACGACGTGCTGAAGTGCTTTCGCCCGACCTTGATACATGTGCCCGCGCATTAAGAGATTTTCCTTCCGCTTCGATCCTCTCCCTTGCGATAGCCGCTGCTCAAATCGAGGAAGCGACGATGCAGAAGATTCAGGAGCGCGTCCCAATGAGATGGAAAGTGGTTTCGGCGAGTGGTCATCGATCTTTCCGTCGCCGCGGAGGTTTGGTGAACTTTAACACCTATCTACCGCGCGCTTCCGGTCTATGTGCGGGAATTCAAGCTCTCGACCTCGAACGTTTCACCCAGAGAGTATTTTATTTTCGAAAACAAGTAGGTACTTGAAAATGTCGGACATCTTGACATAATTAAAGAACCCTAAATAGAATACCAGTAGTAGACAGTTCTGATACGTTAATGCAATGATTGCTGTGGGTCGCAAACTGTTTTCTGGGAGTCGTCACGGTTATTTTCAGCACTTATTTATTTTAATATGGTTATATTGCCATATTCTACTATGCAATAATGTAACACTGATTTTTCATAAATAAAATATATGGGGGTGGCAGGTTATTTGAATATTATAAAAGGAGATCGCGACTCAGGAAAGATTGGAAAACACTGTCGGTTAATGTGCAGCTCCAGCGAGCAAAACTGGAGGAGTTGAGAGAAAACGGAAACTCGTGAAAACAAAATTAATCACCGTCACGCGTGCCTCTCTGTAAAAATTAACACTTTGCACCGGCAAAAGCTGCGCGAGTCTGCGTCCATTTCTTGGGCATTTATTTGTCAATTAATGTATACCGAATTATATATTGGGCAAGAAATAGTGTCGAGGAGAATTCAAATACCACGGTTGTCCTGTTATATCTGACGTCTGTGGGAACAGTGAAAACACCGTACTCCGTGGACACATTAAAGCAGGCGTGCGCATCGCGGATGAAGTGAATATAGTGCAGTCGCGGGAGCAAGTGGTAGCTGAGGACAGCGGCGAACTGGAGTGTACCTACTTTGCGTAAGTTCGTACGGCGAACTGCGGCGCATTTCCGGTTGGCACACGGAAATTCTTGACGGTTTCGTGACACGCTCGGTTCGCCCGAGGAACGCGATCGAGATCGAGGAGACAGGCGGAACTGGCCGTACACACATGCGCGTTTGTTAGCCCGCCGCGCGCTACCGCGCCAATAATGTGACTCCCGCAAGTTCCAGTGAAACTGCGACCGTTCGCAATTCGATTTCTAGTTCGAACGCTGGTCGTTCACCCATGGGAACGACCGGCGCTCCAGGGAACAAACGATTCGGGCAAAATTGCGCTGTGGGCTTCGAGAGAATCTCTACTTAATAAGTACTTATATGGAAAATTTTTTGAGAAGTAACCGTCGACATTGTACGTTGTTAGTTGTTACACTATGGGAATAAAGGACCTTGCAGCGAAAGGGGTGCAGCTACAACTTCAAGTAATTCAGATAAATATATATTTTGCCAAAATAAGTAGTAGTTATTGAGTTCATAAGTTTTTATTTCTATTTATGGGTAAGAACTATTTTATAATAAAAATATTAATATTCATAAAATATTTATATTTATATATTAATATTAATATATAAAATATTAATTTTAATATATTAATATATAAAATATTAATTTTAATATATTAATAAAACTTATCAACTCAATAACTACTACTTATTCTGTCAAAATATATAATATTAAAATCTCCAATAATAGTAAAATAGAAATATTAATATTAGTATCTTCTATTATTGGAAATACTAATCTTAATATTAATACTAATATTAATATTTCTATTAATATTTCTATTTTTATTTATTTGCAATAAATCGCTCATTTCTTGTCGGATTCGCATCAAACGTGCACCAAACGATGTAGAATTTTTTTACATATATTACACCCCTCTTGCTGCAAAGTCCTCCATTTATTCTTAAGCTTCATCCTTCACACTTCACGCAATTTCGGAGAGTCAAAGATAGTCGAACCGGTAGAATCAATTTCCCGAGAAAAACGACTTTGATTTAGATTCAATTGTCACATCTTGACTTGTGAGATTCAACGATCATTAGAATTATTGCTTCTATACATAATACGACAACGCGGTGGGTTCACTATCGCACCCATTCTCAAACATTTATTCCTTACCACGCTGGTTTTCTGACGGCAAAGTTGCCTTGAAGCTCAATGAAGCTCAAACAAAAAATGAAATCGATACGACAATGCGATCGTGTAATTCCTCGTTCACGTGTGCAGACGTTAACTTGACCCAGTGGAATTCGGGAAACCAATTCCGAGAGGGTGGAAGATTCCGTTCCCACTGTTCGCTTGGGCAATCGACCGATATCAGCTTCGCAGTAACGGGATTGCACCGAGCGGTGGCGAATAAAATGTGCCGAGAACCGGTTGGCGATCTCATAGATCGCTGGAAATCGTGTCAAACATGCGCTCCATGCGCTGGCTAGGAAGACCGGTTGTCGACGTGCAGCAGGAAGCGAGGCATCTCGATCGAGGAACCTTCCGAGGACACTTCCGTTCCAGGCATAAGAATCCCGGTGTCATTATGAGAGCAATTGGGCGCTTAGGTAATAAGCCACTTATTTCTCAAATTTTCCGAAGAAATGAAAGGCTTCGATCGCGCCAGGAAGTATGTGACTTCGCTACGAGATAGTTGAAAGTTACATTGTCGCTCCGCAGCCGGTTCTCCCGACTTCCTTGTAGTCTGCGCTGTTAATTGGGTTGCTTTTCATCGAGAAACGCTACCGTGTATCGAAGCACGAGTGAAGGGGAAGTGATTTGTCCCGATCGTAACCAGCGTAATGCGTGCACGCTTTTGGCGAGGGTCGTTATCGAACACTAAAGTGATGGGTTGGTTTGCTTTGCGTAAGGAGTAAATACACCTGTGGTTTTAATTCGACGAATAAAGAGAGAAGAAAGGAGAGAAATGATTTCCTTCGGGAAATTGTCAGTTCGCCAGCGCTGCCGCCATGTTTACTTCGAGGATACCCTGATCCGGAAGTCCCTGACAGCTTTAATGACAAATTTCCTGAGAACTTGTAGATTCCACGCTAAGAACAAACTTCTAAAGCCTCATAATATTAACTTCGTCATTTCTATACCATCCGCACTATCTGAACAATTCCTATTTTCTAATTTCAAACACCTAAGTGATCACAACTCTGAGCAGCTATTATTACGCAAGGTAAATCCATCAGCGTCCAACTATTTTCTATAAATGCCCTCCAATACGCAAAATCCCCCAACATGAATCTACCTACCCTCCAGCGAAAGGACGCTCGATCGTCGTGGTTTCTTACCGAAAATTGTATTAGCTCGCAATCGTACGACGATCCACGGTCATGCCACCATTCTCGGCCAGCGACGGAACCGATCGCCGACACGATCGGCAGGGTCCACCCTGGCAACGTGCGTAGCGAGAACTGCGCGGCGATTACGGACACCACAACGGCGGACCAGCCAGCGATCTGCGATTTTCCTGTGAAAGCTGACCAGCACGGTACCGGGCGAGATAAGCTCGATCTAGCGCGCCTCGAAGTTTCTGATGAACTGAGAGGCTCAATCGTGCCACGCTGCCGTTACTTTCTACGGGCACACAGAGAGTAGGAAAATGTGCACGAAGTGGGGTGTCAAACGATAAGCCCGGTCCCCGGTGGGGGCCAAGGTCATTTTTCGCCCGATTTTCCAGGTGAACCTGTCCTGCCGGCGACTCATCCTTTTAAAAAAAGGGCATCGAAAAGGTTGCGATGATCGCCGGATGTGGTTGATTCCGAACAAGTCACCCGGGTTCTTTGCCTCGGCGATCTTGTAAATAGAGACCTGCGCACGGCGTTGCGTCATCGCGGCATGGTAATTCGTAGCAATCCGAAGTGGTAATCGATGGAAAGTGGCAGACGGTTCGCGAGTAAGCTGAACCTGACGGTTTGGCCGGGCAGGGGGCCAGAGAAGGCCGCTGGAGGCTAGCCTAGCCGATTTCATGTTGGCGTAGAAGACAGTGTATGTAACGGATCGGTCTGAACTTGAACACTTCTCGGGAGCACGCGTGAATGGCCTGTTGCGCGATCGCGGTAACAGGGAAAGTGTGTTAAGGGAAGCGGGTATCTGTTAAATCTTTGAGCAGCTCATCCAGCATCAACGGTGAAGTCACCTGCCGCGGATCAGCGCAACGTTATCTGCCAGGATTGCGTCACGCGCAGTTGGGAAAGCTGGGTAATGGACTTTGCCACGCTCCTGCTACTGCCTCTTTCGCGCAGTTACTCTGCGAGCCGCTGCCCTTGTGCGCGCTTTGGAACTACCCTCCGGTGACGAACCGTGATCCTTTGAGGAATTCAGTCCTGTGGGGCTTCTTCGGAACAGTATTGATGGACAGTGGCGGATTTAACGGGCGGCCGATGAACAGTTGCCGCTTGGGCACCTGTACAGAAGCCACACCGCCCACAGAGTGGACAATTTGACAGAAAAGATATGATTATATCGAAACTATATTTTTCTTTGTTTCCCATAAGTTTCATACCACGTGAGGATTTTTACATGTAATTCTGTTATGTGTACAGGGTGACTCGGAATCTTTGCCACCGGGGCCTTTTTTCCTTATATCCTTTGAACGAAGGAAAAGTTGAGAAGTTGAAAAATTAAAAAATTAAAAAATTGAGAAGTCAAGAAGTTGAAAAACTGCAAAGTTGAAAAGTGGAGAAGTTGAAAAAATGAAAAGTTAAACAGTTGAATAGTTGATAAGTCGAGAAATTGAGTAGTTGAAAAATTGAAAAATGAAAAAGTTGAAAAGTGGAGAAGTTGAAAAATGAAAAGTTAAACAGTTGAATAGTTGATAAGTCGAGAAATTGAGTAGTTGAAAAATTGAAAAATGAAAAAGTTGAAAAATGAAAAAGTTGAAAAGTGGAGAAGTTGAAAAATGAAAAGTTAAACAGTTGAATAGTTGATAAGTCGAGAAGTTGAGTAGTTGAAAAATTGAAAAATTGAAAAATTAAAAAGGTGAAAAGTGGGGAAGATGAGAAGTTGAGAAGTTGAAAAGTTGAGAAGCACCACAATGTTCGAACTTACAAATCTGTTTATAATTGTATGATATAGGAGAAGAAACGACGAAGTGAAACGTGGGACCACCTAGGTCTAGTTCCGGCATGTCCCCTCCAGGACTTGAAGGTCAAAATTGTTTCTTACCATATCGGGGAATTACTCGTAACAATATTATCATCTGACGTGTCGCTGTAAATGACTACCACGATTGTTAAAAAGAATTCGACTGGCACATCTTCTACTATCCTTTCGTATCCATCCTGACGCGCTGCGTATTACAAAGTCTTTCATCCCTGCACTTTCTACAAACACGCCCGATTACTTAGTGTTACGGCACGCAATTTCGCAAAATCGGAAGAAAACTAGCAACGGGTGGGAAGGAGACATGGGAAAAAGTGCTCGAATCCTATCCGCGGATATTATGAAGCATTGCGTCAACAACCAGGTTCCAAACCATTTATTCTAACTTTGTTTACGCGCGACTCATCAACGCCCCTCGACATCGTTCTTTTTCAGTGAAAACTGCGACGAACTTAGGAATTACATAGAATTCGGAGCGCGGCTCGTTTCTCTTCTACCTTTCCACGGCGGTTCGCGTAAAAGAGAAAAAAAAAACGCGTTGCAAAAGGCGTGCGCTGCTGGTTTCGAAACGAGATTGTTTTCTTTTCGAGCGCTCTCGCGGCCGTTCGATTGGACGGCAGGCGCCTGCTTCACTTTTCTCGGTATTCGCGTATTTTTACGGCTGATGAGCAGCGAATACGGGTCACCGTAGAAAAGTGGAATGCCGTGTGATACCGTCATCGTCGTTTAGGCTCTCGGGTATTCAACGCGATAGAGTAGCTACCGGTTTTGCGCCCGAAGCGATGCTGAATATGTTCTCCGCAGGTTGCACGTCGACTTCAACGGATGTTCGGCAATTTGGAAATTCAAAATAATTTGAAACTTGGGAGAAATGTAGTTGAGGTGATGCTAGTAACCTCACCATTCTTTGCTTCGGCAGTGAAACGGTCCTAGGGGTAAAAACACACCCTCGAAGAAATTCTGAGTTTTCATATTATCGTGAAAAAAAGTTGTATTCAAAGTTGTCGAGAGAAAGGGTAGTAGGGATAAATATGGAAAACTTTTTTCTTTCGAAAAGATCGTGAGTTTTGTCAAAAGGTCTCCAAGTCCACACCTTCCTGTAGTTCCCTAATTAAAAAATCAATACATATACCTTCAGATTCATATTTGTACCGAGGGGATACATATCTGTTTATAGATCCATTACGGTATCTAAGAGCACAGTCTAGGATTACTTAATAATCATTAATTTATTCTAATCCTGTATTCTGCTTTCTTTTACTTTTCTGCGAAACTCTGTGCCCCAAATAATAATAATAATTAGATTTAAGGAAAAAGGCCTAGGTGGCAAACGTTATAAGGGGCCCATTTTTTCAGGAAAATGAAGAAGTAATTTACTAAAAAACAGGTTACGTGCATTAGTACAGAAAAAAATATAGTGTTCAGATAAAATCACAATTTTTTTGAAGATGGGGTCTTGGGGGGCTTAAGCGGCTACTGAAAAAAATTCCACTTATACAGAGAAAAAAATTGCACTAAAGCCCTTAAGTATAAAGCATTGACATCCCAGATACCCATCGACTAATCAGGGTAATAATTTGACTTGTAAATGTGCGCGCGAAGTCGGCAAAAATAATGGTACCTGCCCAGTGATAAACATACTCATTACGATATACATACACGCATACATATAATATGCAATGCCCGTGGCAGTCGTTGATCAGATAAGCATTCCACCGACAAGCCTGCTGATCGATATCTAAATTAGCCAAGATCGTTGTCCACGATCCGGGGGATCTCTCGGCCAATCAGTCACGCACGCACTCGCCTGTTTCGCGGCTAGGTATTTGAGCGGGTGTCGCAACGTAGCCGCCGTCGACGACAACGACGACGACTTTTCGTCTTGTTGCTCGCGACCAACAGCAGAAACGATGATCCAGCGGCGGAGGGAGGGGCGAGGAAAGGAGAGGAAGGTGTTTAGCAAGAGCTTTCGAGGTGCCTCCGACGATCCCGGCTCTCCCTGCAATTTTGCAACCGTCCATCGGGCGAGCAGCTATTGCAAATACTCGCGAGCGGGCACGGCTGCGCGGCAACTCCAATTAATATCAGTAATCGCGTAGAAAGGAGTCACGTGTGTCGAAAGGCGACCCAAAACCGCGCAATTCCTGTGCTCGAGCTCCGATATGTTTAGGAAGCGTATAATGCAACGATATGGGCCACAGCCGCTATTAGCATTGTCGAAAGTTTGTGCGCCACCTGCAGTTCGTTTCGGCAATATCTTTCTCGTATTTTTCAGGCAGTTGGAGTTCGAGGAACAATGGGCGAATGGCTAAGTTACGATTTTGTAACTGCTCGCGAATTGAGTGGAATGAAAGGGTGGATTATTTTTGGTGTAACCGAAGGGCAGCGAAAAAGGGGAGTTATTAATAGGAATGGAGTTTAACGACGCGCAGAAGAAGGGCTTGATAATTGGTACCATTATGAGAGGTCGAGTTTATATGAATAAGGAAGCAAAGGAACAGGGACATATTTGCGTTGCGCCGAGAGTCCAGCATTCTTGCGGACGAATTTTCCTAGTGGCCGCTCCTAGTTGCTGGTTACAATTCCTCGAATGGTATCCACGATGTGCAATCCATGGAAATGTCAAAAAGTCACCGTTTGCGCAGTCCTCGCGATTGGATTTACGAGATTCGGGAGAAATCGTGGTCGAACAAGATATTGTCTCACCAACTATGAAGTAAAATAGCTTTGACCCAGAGATCTGTGAATTTGCTAGCAGCAAATGCCTTCTAAGTTGTTGGATAAATTCTGAGGATGAGTTTGAGGCCCTAACACTGTCAAATATATTCGCGTGGGTCTGATAATTTTTGGGTTTCACTACTGTCATTCCGTTTGCACTACTAGCAGAGAGCGAAATGATTGTAAATGGATGCTTGATAATTATTGAAGAGTCCTTGTGGAATACACTGTAGGAGCCAAAAATCAAATTTCATGGACACGTCGAATTTTTTTTTAATTTTGGCACTTACAGTGTTCTCTACAAGGACTCATCAATTATCGCTTGCTTTTTCAATCACTGGAATGCAAAATCTAGGCATCAATGAAAGCTCGTGTAGGAAGTATCGGTAAATGTGTTACACGAGAACTTGATATGTTAATTCATAATTGTCGCAGGAATGCAACAGATTCGTTTTTCCACTAATTAATTGACAAGCCACGGAACCATGTAATTTTAATTCCTTCCAGACACATTGATTGGCGTTTCGCTAGTTCTTCACGACGCGCTATGTTAATGAAATTGCGGGTATGCAGATTTAATCAATGCCACAATATCAATGAATGTAACTATCTTAGAGATTGATCCTTCGATTGATTCTTTCAACGAGACACGTACGCGGGTGGAAAGGGGCGGTTGGTTTAATTGATACTGAAATGATTTTCTGGTTCATCGACTACGGGCAATTTAAATTCGTCACATTTGTATACCATGAATATTATCTCGTTATATATATATGTATTATAATGTTTTCGAATCACATTATAATTGATTGACAGCCTCTTTTCGGTCCGACAATCATTTGGCAAACTTTCCTTATTTATACTTTGCACACTCTACTTATTATTTATTTGTCTTGTTTCTTTTACTATTACTATTACTTTGAGGTAATTTTTAGTTTCAGTTTAGTTAACTGTTCTAATGTTATATTCTGAAAGATTATACATAGGCTAGGCATAATAATAGCTACAGCTGGACCTCGCCTTTTACCTTCCCATGTAATTAAAATTGATGTAATAAAGACGGGAAATGGAAAAAAAATCGCCTGATCGATGACCGACCCCGAAATTGCGATTTTCGATGTCGAATTCTGCCACTGTTCGAATTCTGTAGGTAGGTGCTCTTACACAAATATTATGTGTAGCTATGCTAAAATTTTAGTCTCTTCTCTCGCAAGTTGCCGCTTTATTTTCATACTCGGTGTATAAAATACAGTTTACTCAACAAAATATCAAAATATCAGACTTCCAAAATTTAAACACTCCCGACCTTTCACAAGCGCAGACGGGCAGGAATTTGTTTGTACTTTAAATGATTATATCAGAGCGCTGAAAGAAAGACAACCTTCTGCATAAACCTAACGATCCAGACTTGCCTCGTGCCGCGGCTGGATCTTTTACGACCAGCGTTTATTAATACCTTGCACTCGATCGTGGAAAAAACCACGTAGGAAAGTGCAACATCGACGTAGTTTAACAAGTCGGTGGGAAGTGTGGGAACCACGAGGAAAGCGTTGGAATTTAAAACAAAACCGTGAAAACTGAAAAAGAAACAAATTAGAGGAACCTTTCGGCGCTGTGACGATGTCTCGCTTCTCCATTGAACAACGCAATATCCTCGCGTTAGTCATGCCTTTGATCCCATGTGATTACACTATTACGACGTATGTAAATGTAGGATACAATTCTTAAACAAATACCAATTCGAAGCACCGGGGTACGAATTCTTCGACCACCGTCAAAACCAACCATACTTTTACTCCCATTACTCTATGTCCTAACTGCAACCCAGGCAACGCCAATTTAAACTGGGAAAGCAGTCGTTAAACTTGGAGAGTTACAAGCTCAAGTTCCTCGGGTCGTTTTCTCGCAGATTCCTACAAATGATATGGAAAAACGCAACGTGCGTGGCCGTTTCGAGACCAAGCAGTTTCAGGCGCAGAGGCTGGTGGCCCAGGTTCGCGTTTCGATGGAATCGGTTCCTACGCTTGGAATGCAGAGCGCGCAAAACCAAGCGTAACGAAGCGGCTAATCGACGGTGCAGTTATTAAGTCCATGCTCCTCTTGACGTGACGCCAGTGGATAATAAAAGGGCGAAACAAGCATTTGCACCGTCACGCCACATCATCGATGCTTAGTGGACAAATCTGCGCGACATCGACTAATTTGTTTACGAGAAACTTCCGATGCAGGCAATTACCGGTAGGATTAGCGGCGGAGTTTTTAGTGTTTTTACCACTCCACGAGCGTTCTCTCGCAACAAAAAAATCAATATAAATGACCTGCTTGGAATGGCAAGCGAATACAAATGCTCGATAAACAGATATTAATTCCGTTGTGTGAAGAGCAACCGGGAACGTTTATCAACTTGGGGAAAAAATGGCGTTTTTAGCGGGAAGAAATGTCAATGTTCTCGTGGGGATTGTGGAAAGATCATTTTTCATTGGGGGTCCTTAATTACATAGATGCAACTTATCGGGTTTCTTGGAGACGAGACTGGCGATTAGTGTTTTTTTTTGTAATAGGTACACCAATTAGAATGAATCCTAAAGATTGTACAGGTATGTTCGTTCATACCTTAGGTTTCTAAAACACTCGTGAAAAGTTTTCTACGTTCATGCGTCCGCAGTTATAAGCGTTCAAAATGAAAAGTACTTTTTTGCTTTGAACGCGAATAACTCTGTAAATAAAAATCATACAACAAAATGAATAAAACGCAATTAAAGATAAATGTTTGCTCTGTAAGAGCTCCTCTTACGGTTTACCTGAAAAAAAAATTTTGGCCTGTACACACGTCCAAATTAAACAGAGATTTTTTTAACTTCTTTTTCTACGCTTCATCTTGTGTAAAACAGTATCATAATTGATACAAGAAATATTAAGTTCTTGGTTGAAAAACTAAAAACTTCAAGCGTTAAAATGCTTATTTTAAATATTTTTTGCGAACATTTTTCGCGAAGATACAGCCATTTGAATGCGACCAACATTTTTGGGGAATTATAGTGATCCGTTAATTTTGTCCAGCAGTGTATATTGTTGACATTGTAAGCTGGTTTTAGCATATTTTTTTTATGAATAGCATATTTCAATCTGAAAAATATGCAGTTTGCAGTTTTCTTTTAAATTATTTTAATAGTAGCCCGTATTTACACCACGATCTTATTTTAAATATAGAATTTAAAGCAAACATTATTTGTTCAGCTTATTCTAACTCCATATCACAAAGTAAACATATTTGACCTCCGATTGTCACACGCATTTTTCCAAACGTGGCTATTCAAGCCAATTTCCAATCAGCTGCTTCTTAAAATCTATCTGTCAAATTAAGTCGCAAAAATTCTGAGATAACAGTGTGACAACAGAAGGTTAAAATAGTTTAATATTATCTATATAGATTGAAGTGTAATTTAACCATAAAAATCTTCAGCAGGTGTGGCGAAAAATCCTGAAATAAAAGTAACAAAACTGTTAGCCCGTATTTAGACCATTAAAGTCCACTTCAGTCCTTGTCATCGACCTCCTACAGAACAGTTGCTCCGATCATCTCGAAAAGCCTGCTTCCTCGATTTTCATAAAAAAGTATTTCTGCAACGCGCTGCTCAGCGAGTCGCCGTTACTCAGCGAACCAGTTTCCCTTTTGCGAAGTTCCATTAAGTTCGCGCCAGATACTCCATGTTCCGTAATCTTTCAAACGCATAAATGAATATCCTGCAACGTGATCTCGTTTTTCAGCGGTCGCTGTTTCTCGGACGCTTATCTTGGATCTGGTGATAAAATTTTCTTTCGATTGAATAAAAAGGAAAATTAGTCGGGACTTAATTGCAGCTCTATATTTACATTGTTAATTTCTCGGAAGACTTGCAGCACACAAGCAGGGGGAAATTTGCGTCAGAATTTATGGCTCAACATTTCCACCATTTTAGGAAACAAGTTTTTGTTGGCGTCGAGGTTATATGTATAGGAGCGCGAGACGATGATTTCCAATCGTCCGGCGACTCGAGCAGGCTGCGGTACTACAGGCGCCTGTGGGTAACAAAGTCTCGCTCATTGTTTAGTAATTCGTTCTTTGGTCGCTTGATTTTCAATTCTGGGTTTAATTACTGATTTGTTAAGATTAGTCGCGATATATTTTCGATTAAGTCAATTGAAAATCTAACAGGATACGGTATTGCTTGTGTATTGAATCGAGTCTTTCAAATTCCAGTAAGGACTTCACAGTGGCGATGAAAACAGATATCTTATCTTTCATCTTTCATAATAAACAAACTTGTCTAAGTAAAATTATGTCTAAATGCGTCTAAGTACGTCTCATCTCATTGTAAGTATTATTGTAAAAGTAATAAACAAATATTACCGAATTAAAACATTATAATAATAATAATATTTTAATTGACGGAAAATAAATTCCACGCATACAGCGAAAGAATGGCGCTAAAGCCCTTAAGTATAAAGCGTTGACAACGCAGATACCCAACAACTAATTAGAGCAAATCTAGATGGATCCCCTTAGTGTGATCATAATTTTAGATTAATATTATTTTCATTATTATCTGGCTTTATTATTCATTATAGGAGAATGCATTTCAATTCAGTAACGGAGTAGAATAATTAGAGTAAACACTATTAAATACTGTTTATTTAACAACATCATAAGTACTATCTGGGCATAGTACAAACTAAATATATAACAATTCCGCCGAGCCAATTATTGTAAATAGGAAAAACGTCAAAGAGATGCGACGGGCATATTAATGAATGTCAAACATCAACACAAATCTCGGACTTGAAGAGAAAAACTTGATTCTATTCGTTTCGTCACAGTACACCTGTCCGACCTTCGTCTTCCTCGCACCATGCCAGTACAAATTCGGATTACTCGTTAAGAAAACGCGTTATTGAAGCAGACGAAGTTTGGTTTAACCGATTCCTGTTACGTCATTACTTAACCAACTCCCACAAACTGAAAGAAGACACTTTTTGTTTTTACCGTCAGAAAGTTCCCTTCCCAAGTGCGAAATGGTGAATGGGTTTCACCGAGGAAACAAGTTCCACCAGGAGTGAACTCGTCTGCCAGCAAGCTCCATTTTTGTCCGCGATCAAATTAAAATAGGGAAAGCCACATTGAAATTTTTATTTTCTAGAATTTGTTTCTTTCTGGATTTTCATAATGTTTGGGTTCTCAAAACTAGATCTGCATGGCTTCAAAGTGGGTCTCAAAAAATTCTGGGATCACGAATAGGTAAGTTGGTGTCAATTTCCCGAAAAGTTTGTGTCATTTTTCAAACTGGACGGATAAATAACTCAGTCAATTTTTATCGGATTCACTTGAAGTAATCTTACATGTGTTTTGAATGAATAATTCATTTAATCGTAACATTAAAAAACCTGTTGATTTTTACACTTTTTCTTCCAAGGTCCGCCATGGCTCCAAAAATTAATATTTCTTTAAATCTGAACGCTTAACAACAGCTATTGTAATATATTATAAAAAACCGTTCGAATTTTTCATTCGAGAGTACACACTGTGGAAAGTTACACGACCGCCCGATATATAATTTTTTCTGCACAGCCACCGCCATAGCATGCTGGAGCCATACTACTAAAAAATTTGTTCAATATAGCAGCATAAAGTATTATGTTAATACATGTAATATAGATTAATGGTAATTAAGATGTTATGAACTTAATAATGATAATAAAGATTTTTCGCAGAAAGTTACATTTCGTTATAAGAGAATGACTTGAAAGTAGCCTTTACTTTCGACCGTCAAAGTGGCTTCCCCACTTAATGTAACCCACGGTCCCACCTTGGATTTCGCACCTTGCACCCCTGCTCGCCTCCTTTCCTTGCCCTTCGACCTTATCCCATAATGATCTTGTAAACAGGTGCGAACATATCACGGTAATTAAGCATCGTGAGTTACAAGAATTTATATGCCCACTGTTTCTTCTGCCCCTAATCGCTCGTCCAATTACTTGCTAAATATTCTTGGAAGCATTAAAGTGATGTGCGATAAACAGAGGAGGGTGGGGATTCAATAACAAACAGAACAAGAAATTGTCCAATGACTTAGCGCAAATGTTACTGTTGCTTGGTATAGAGGAGGAGTATAAAAAGTGATGACGAAAGAAAGAGCGAAATATTTACCCAATCACCAATGCCGTGAATGTTAAAAGAACTGGTTCTACCACTGCGCGAAGGTATCAGGATTACTCAATCTTTCCGAAATGATAGACTCAAAATTCCGTACTGTACGTATGTTCTCTTCTCCCACTCCACCTCCCAACGATTAACGACGGTAATCTCTTCCTGTATCATCCGAAACTCCAGTGGTCTAAAGTAAATAAGTCGTATATCAAGACCTACGTATATTAAGGCCTGTCAGTGATATCTTTTGCGCGATACTCCCTGCCATCTGAAATTCCCTCTCTATTTAACCGCCTTCGCATCCTTCAAGCATGCAGTGACATTATTTTTTGCTAATCAGCAATAGCAATTAATTCTTAACATTTGCTCTTGTTATTTTCCAACTACACACATATGACGTTAGTTCTTACTCTTGATTACGTTATTTGGCTTTCTACATTTACTTTCCGTGTACACTGTTAATGTTAGTTTTAAGTAGCTTTAAATGGTAATGTTAACAACAGCTGACAGCTGTACCTCGCCTTTTGCACTCCTCTACTGTTATATGTGCTATTCAAGTCTAACTATTATTTTTTCTTCTTTCTCTTTCTCGTTTTCTCGTATGTTTTCTTTTGTAAAGTGTACTGTGCAATAAAGAATTATTATTATTATTATTATTATTATTATTATTATTATTATTATTATTATTAAACCTATTTGGCGCACATAGGCTAGCAAACGTCTACCGTCACTTCTGTGAAATATCATCAAATATTTTAATTTAAAAGAGTTGAGATAATATTAAAATTAATTCAATATGACAACTCATATACGAGTTATTGATAACTTGCCAGATGAAAGGAAAGGGAATAGTTTATAAAGTTGTCTCAAGTCTCGGTGTGCAACATTTCTCAATCTCTTTCGCCCAAAAGTTCTCGTTCCCTAAAATTTCTCGCTCCCCAAATTTGCCGCCCCCCAAAGTCGCTCCCCGAAAGTTGTCGCCCTAAGTAGGCTGCAGCCTACTTAGCCAATACACAAGTCCACCCCCGCTATCGTCAGATACAATCTGGCTTCCATAGTCGTCGAGACTTTTCCAGAGCATCGATGATCGTGGATTTGGTCCGAGGCACAAATCCCGTCCGATGTCACGAAACGCTTACCACAGATTTCTATCGTGTCCAGCCGCGTTATGCGTTTGAAATTGCTGGCATTTGCGCCGACTTAATCCCGATTCTATCCCCCCGCGTCAGCGTAATGTCGCGACAAACGACGGACTCGTGCAAAAACTGCGAAACGTGTGTTGCTAGCCACCGGGAACGTAAACAGCAAGGACAACTGGGATTTCTGAACAGAAATAAGATAATTCTGACGCGTTCGACGACTGCCCACGGTACCGTAAACTGGGGGAACATTGGCAGTTGCTTAACACGTATTAATGAAACAAAAAGGACAAAAATTGTATGCATTTTCACACTTGTAGCACAATCACAATGATGCGATATTACAATAGGATACCTACAGCAAGATTGAAAATCTTAATTAAAAAAAATATATAAAAGGCTGCATTGGACATAAAAAGAAACAAATTTAAGTGTCAATGTAAATTCAGATTGGTAAAACTTTAGCTATTAGTGCAATTTATATGATGCGCCAATTTTACCATGGTGACGGGGAAATTCTACGCATTTTCACACTTGTAGTACAATCACAAAAGATGCGATGTTATAATAGGACACTTAAAGCAAATGTAAAAATCTTAATTTCTATATTATATAACAAAATGGCCCAAAAAAGATGCCGCTTTTCCCACATTTTTGTGGTACGCAGCAATTTACCGCCGCAAGTAGGGGCGATAAGAAAACCGTTAGGTATTACCGTCGAACAATAAACATTCTCGACACTCTGGCTGATCTCTGAGACGGGTTTCATAAGCAACCGTCGGATTAAGTAATCGTTGATTAGACGTCCAACCCGTTCGAACGGGTCCGTTCGGCGCTACCGTACCGCGCGTGCAACCGCTGTAAACCAACAGGGGACAAAAAGAGCCGCAAAAAACACGGCCTTGACTCGTAACTGCAATTCGATTGGTTATTCGTGCCGAACGATCCCCCCGGAAACAACAATACGCGAAGCTGTGAGTAAAAATTGTCCAAGGGGTGCTAAGTACCTTTATGACTTTTCCAGAGATCATTGAAAACATGGCGAAATTGTGACGAGCTTTTGAGCGCTCAATAACAATTTGAGGGCCCCAAGAATTTGCTTACGAAAACTAGGAATGAAATTCCCTTTTTTCCATGGCAAAAAATAGCAAATTGGGAATAACTCATATGTGAGTTGTCATATTGAATTAACTTTAAAATTCTTTCAACTATTTCAATCTTTACATTATTAAAATTTCACAGAAAGGGTGGCAGACGCCTGTTAGCCTAGGGCAGAGGTGGGCAAAATTTGTATTTAAATAAAATTTCGAATAACGAATAAAAGTTTAAAAAATTAGTCGTCATATGTCGAATAAATTTAATTCGGGTTAACGAACGAACGACGAATAATTTTTTTAACTTTTATTCGTTATTCGAAATTTTATTTAAATACAAATTTTGCCCATTTCTGGCTTAGGGATGCCAAATCTCCAAATTGATCCCTGTGAATGGGGCTTTGGATTTCTTTTGTGGAAGAAGGCTGCTTTGAAACGTGTCGCTTAACTGCAAGGCGATTTTGCCGTAGGTCGGGAAGAGTCTTCTTTTATTCGCGGTCGCCTCGTCAGTCACGAATTCAGCGCCATCGAATAAAAGGTTCGTGTATCAGATCGCGGGAATTTCCGAGTCGGGTCCTGTTCTGAGTCGAACGTGAGCGGCTTGAAAAATGGCCACAGATGCCTCATTATCCCCGAGCTTCCGAGGAACTGATTCCGAAAGGCACGCGAATTTAAAAACCGGGGTTTCACGGATATGCATAAGTGGTGTTTTTTTCAGAAGCCGCGGAATACGTCACACGGCCACGTTACGTGAGAACACAAGTAAGGCGCGTGTGTGTCGTCGGTTTTGTTACCCAACGGTTGCGTGTTGGACTGTTTATTTGAGCCTCGCTGACAAAAATAAAGCGACACTGGGAAATCCGCGATTGGTGTGGTTTTCACGAAACTTCTTCGTCGAGTGGGAAATAATTCGGCGGTATGTTTGCAGTGTTTGCACTGGGACCCTCCCTCTGTAATCGATTTCGTGCTTTTACCCCACTAGTCGCTGAATTTGAAGCACAAGTGAGTCACTTTTTAAGGAAAATTTAAAACGGGGATATAATATTAAGATCGCGACTCAAAACAGGTCGGGAAACAGTATAATAAACAGCTGTAGTAGTATAATTACTATTACTTTAAATTTTCTGTAGTTTTTTAAACTTAAAATGAAACCATGGCTTGGTAGTTTCAATAATTGTATAATGTAAATGTTATTAATTTTTTTGCAAAATAAATATTACAAGATTATGGGATCCCTACTGTGTTTAACTAATTTTTTGTCACCTTGGGGGTTGGTAGATTTCTGCATAACTTGGCCCAAAAGTAAACACAGACAAACCTAAAGAATAATATACAGAAGAGCACAATTAATACACACAAATATCCACATACGATTTAAATGAAGAAACTCTAAAATTAAATTGTTCAGAAGATTGCCAAAAGCAGCGATGTCGTGGACGGCGTTCGAGTCACCGCGGCTGGGGATCGGTGACTCGGATGCCTGCACAGTGGATGAGGTATGATCACCTAGCGCGCACAAGTCCGGCACGAGAACGCTTACTCCGCTACCTCATGTTGCAAAAATTTCTTAACCTTTTAAACACTGTAGCCTGAGGCAACGAGGTGCACGGAGACTTGTACGACATTAAATTTTTCGGTCACGTTTTGCCATTCGTTGTACGTGAATGGATACACCGTGCTATCCTTCATGTGTTCTCTAGTGCTAGAGAAGTGTACACTGTACAGCGACTTTACAACTGATCACTTTAGGTTATTAATAGCCTCCCAAGGGGATAGCGAACGGTAATTAAATTCCTACTGCGGCTACCGGAATTGACGGAGAAAAACAAATTCAGTTATATATTTCGAGCAAACGAGTGAGGAAGTTGCGATTATCTCAATGGAGTTCTTACTTGATCGTAGATTTTACAGTGTAATTAGTTCATAATTACTGCATTCGATGAATGAAACACTCGATCCTATAATTCCATCCAAGACAGATTGCATCTTGATGCATTAGTTCATTGAGCACGTATTGATTAACGACATCCCTCGTTAATAGGGACATAACGGTTCCAAATTAACAGGATCTGTTGAGTCAGTGCGGTAACTGTTCCCGGGAATGAAGTGAAACCGATGGATGCTTGTGAGTCTTGTGACCCAGTCGATCAATCTATGACATTATCGTTATCAAAAGGGGTGCAAAAAATCAGGCAAACATTGTCAATATTTTTGTTCGAATTCACCGATATTTACACATACATAGAAGGAACATAGCATTTGGAGAACGCTGGGCCTCCTGACCCGTGGGGTTTTTCCACAACCGTTTTGTCCTGTTCTAAAGGGGACTCGGGGAAGAATGCGGAGGCGACAGTTTTCCTTTACCCGGCACAAAACCCTCGTGCAGAGGTGGGCTAAAATTGTATTTAAATAAAATTTCGAATAACGAATAAAAGTTGAAAAAGTTATTCGTCATGTGTCGAATAAAGTTAAACTCGAATTAACGATCGAATGATGGATTTTTTTTAACTCTTCTTTCTTATTCGAAATTTTATTCAAAATAATAAATTATCCCATCTCTGCCTCCATGGTGCAGAGACATACCGCATAAACGTTTAAATCCTACACAGTTGCTTTTTCCCTTGTATGTATTAGATAAACATTATTCTATGCTATACCAAAAAATCTTACAATTTTTCGCACGAACGACTCCAAGCTGTAATAACGAGCGCCTGTATACATCGTCTACGGGTAGAAGGGCACATAGCGAATGTTTTCTGTAATTGTATAATTATTCCCCGCCACGTTTTCCTCCCCCAACGCAACACAATACTTCCCGTGATAATAACATCGTCTGACGTACGAACTGACGAACCTGTTCGCGTTCTTGGATGACCGGCCGATAAACAGTGATTATTTCGATCGATGATTAGGATGACGCGGCGAAAAAACGTCGGTAACGACCACGTCTGCACCTGAAGCTTTGCATCGTGTTTGTTGTTTTACAGAAGTAGATCGAAAGCTTCGTCACCTTGTGTACTCCTTTTTCTATCGCTTGTGCTTCACCGTTTCTGTGAGGCACGGGGAATGCAGGCAGAAGTGGATCAACATAAATATACACTCGACAATATGTAAATTGGCAATGCAAAAACAACTATATAATGCGAACGACTGTAGGGTAATTATGGGAGAGATGGCGCACTTTACGCAAAATTCTCACCGTGTCTAAATTTTGCAATGGAACATTTTTCCAAGGATAGATATTGTTACTATTTCCATTGACAAAAATCAAAATTTTAATATTTGTCAGCCTTAAAAATTTGAAACTAAAAACAAATTTTTGGGAGAGAGGCGCCGCACTTCTGGGAGTGATGCCGCATTTCGAAACACTTTTAACTTTCCATTTTAACATTTTATTTAAAGCATAGTAAGAGCAAAGATGTTAGACAGGGGTAACTAATACTTGAGGACACTTAGATCTTCTTTATTTAGCACGCGGTGGCTTCTATGGGGATTACTCACAGACTGCCGATCTACCTGTAAACACCGCCAGCACCGTCTGACCCATCCTTGCTCTATCAGTATTTACATCCATACTTCGTATCCTGAACAAAAGAAAATGAAACATATTTTTGTTTTATACAAATATAAATTATAATAAACTTGGAAAAATAAATAGGAAAGGCTATGAATTTTCATACGACCTGCAACCTGGAAAATTTTCATTGGAATGAGATTGATTTCTTGCCTGGATCTCTTTCCCCTTTTCAAGCCAGCGTGTATAAAGCGATATCAGTTGTAAAATGGACTTAAGTCATTATTATTATCTTATTTTTCTGCTACTTTCTGTTTCTGTTTAGTGGTAACGCTTAGTTTCTCTACTGTGTGCCTCTTCACCTCCTTCTGTCACAAAGTAGGTCTTACCCGTTCACGAGAGAATAAGTCAAAATAAACACGACGTATAACTTTGAGGCAAAGTGCAGCAGGCTTACCTCGGAAAATAGCAAAATCGTTAAAAGTAATAAGGGAAGCACGTTCTCGCTTGACGAACCTAATCCAAACAGCCTGACACAAATAAAATCGACAGGGCTGTGTTTTATTATCAACAACCCTAAAATACCCATAATTTCGATAGCCTATCCCATAATTACCTATTCACTAGACGCAGGCATCGACAAAATGAAAATCTCCCTCCTGCACGATAAGAAATTTAATCTAAACTAAGTGTTTCCTGAAAATAGAGACACAGCTCTGTTTTCATCGAGCTTTCCCGCTGAGAATGATGCACAGCTTGAGACAAGCAAACCCGTTCGCGGGCCTGTGACAGGTGTACCAGCGCAATTTTATATCTAGCGCATAAGACCAGCAGGAGAAATCGTAGGGAAATGCCAGTCTCATCATTCGATCAATGGAGTGGAAATACCGATGTGTTTCGAATAGATTTTACACGTCACGAATTGATCCTCAATCTCTGAGAATGGCGCGAGGAAACGTTGCAAATCAGTCGAGATTTTCTTCGAAGTGAAAAAATGCGAACACTGTAAAACGAAAATGGAAATAGAGTGGCTGTCCTTCCACTGGGTCATCCGGAAACGCAAAAACGAGATACCGCTGTGCAAAAAGTTCTATGATCTTGTTTGCCTTTCAGCTGCGTATTTGCTGCGTATCCTTGCTCCTGTTGATTTACGTTGTTTACGTGGCAGCATAGCAATCGGTGCGTAGTGCGTCGAAAAACTATGTAACAATAAAATCACGCATATCTCGCGAATCGTCGATCCAAGCTGTATGAAATATTTATTGGAGAACATCAGGTAGAATTCACTAGGTGTGTGCGAGTACCCGGAATTTACGAGCTGAGCTGGACTCGGTTCGATTGCTCGAGCCGAATCGAGCGTTTGAAAAACTCAAACGGCTCGAATAATCGGGCTCTCGTGAGACTTCGAATTACTTCAATTTTCGAAGTACTCGAATGGATTCGAACAGATCTCTAACTTTCGAGTTACTCGTAAATATTCGAATTACTCGAGTTACTGGCAAATATTCGATTCACTCGAATCACTCGACTATTTATGCAGGTATTAAATATCATATACTAGTATAACTGTATAAGACGCTAATAACTCGAAGTAATTCGAGTAATTCGAAAATTTTCGAGGTGGAAATTCATTTGCAAGTAACTCGAAGTCTTACGAGGTCCCGAGTGTTTCAAGTACCTGGCCTGCATTTTTCCAATCAATTCGTCGATTTCAAGCAGCTCGAATAATTCAAACGCTCGACTCCGCTCGACCGACCGATCATCATTTGACTCGAAATTCGAGTACTCGCACACCATTAGAATTCACTTCTCTCGACATAAACTGAACTAGTGGTATGCTTACAGTAGTTACTGGAAAAAAGTGTGTTAATCTAGCACCTGCTCAAACCAATTACTACTAAATAGTGACACAAACCTGATATAATCAAAGTGTTTACATTGTTCTTTTATTGACTTCTCAAAATATTTTTTAAAAGTTAAGAGAGATTAAAATTGAGATTAAAAAATAGGTTCATGTTGTCACCGTCTTTTTTATGAATATTACATTTTTTACAAAACAAAAGGCTTTTGTTATTCGACAAATACCTACAAAAAAATGTCACTCACTCTAAAAAATTATATTATAAAATAATTATTTATAATTAAATATAAGAAGCTAGATAATAATACTAATACGTCCTTATTATATTCCCAAAACACAGAGAGAAGTAATGGCCGAGACTCAACAATATCCGGCTTTTAAGTCCAACCCGAAGACTGATGCCAAAGTACAATAATAATGGAAAGAGAGCATAAATTAATAAGTTACAAAATAAACGAAAATAAAATACAAAACCAAACAAAAACACTGGCCCTGCAGAAGTATAAAGCACCCTCGTTTCACTATCATGCCTGACGATTAGGCACACGTGGGGAATTTAGGGCAATAACGTCCACCGTTTCCGCGACGAATTTTCCTCCGCCATGCGTTAAGAACACGGAGAAATGCTCAGTCGAGATTCTCCCATGGGAGATCAAGGTCCGTTCGAGGGGACCAGTGGTGGAGGATGGTGGTGTAACAGCGCGTTAATTTCAATAGAATGAAACCGAGATATTTACGTCAATCGAACGTCGCCGTGAACCGGGCGGGAGCAGGTCAGACGCGTGTTTCTTCGTCGCCCCAGCGGAAACGACCGTGAACGCGGACGAAAAGTGAACGGCCTACGTATAACCCCCTTTGTATAATTCCCCGAAGGAGCCACGCAACGTCCAAGGTGTTCCGTGGGTCGTAAATATATGGCGAATGGTCCATCGACTGCATCGCGGAAGCGAACGTGTACTTTATTGCCGCGATTCAGAGGCCAGCGGAACGAACGCCCAGGAGGAAGTGACGAAATCCTCTCCGGCAGAGGAGCACCACCTTCGCCGATTTACATTTGATTAAATACCACTAGACGTGACGTTTCGGCAGAACGAAAGAGATGTGATCAACGAAGGTCAGGTCTACTGGTGCAGAAACAGGGAAATACCTAAGCCAGCTTAACGTTGGTTTAGGATCCAATAAGAACATGTTTATTTGATCTTTTTTCGTTATTAAGTTTGGGCGTTAAACTCGTTCCTCGCGTCAGGGACCAAAGATCACCACGGGTCCTTGAAAGGAATTCATTTTAAGATACATGTTTTTTCATCTGCCTTCACGGCCCAGGTAACACGGTTACGTAATTGCTCCCTAATCTCCTCCTGAGCAACTAGATACTCTAGAATCTCGTCACGGGTTAATTATAAGGTTCGATTCAGAGAAAATGCAGATGAGAAGTGAATTGAATTTGCACTTTGACATGAGTAAGCCTGGGGTTCGTCTGCTTCACAGTTTCCCAATCTTGTTGGCTCATCACCAGCTTTTTAATTTTTTTGGCATGTAATTTTTGAATCTTAAGAAGTTAGATTGAAAATAAATAAAATAAATATCTAGATACTCAAATTTTAAAGCTATTTATTAAAATAAAGCAACAAATATGAAATTACACACAATCAAGTAAACTTGCATTTTGTACGGTTGCTTGGAATAAAGAAAAGGACCTCGCACTTGGACCAACATGTATGAAGAGTTGATTGTCATGATTTCGTATGATTCTTGTAAAGATGGTTGTAATGTTTGTATAACCAGGTGGATGTGTAAATGTTTGTTTAAAAAATGTTTAGGCGACCAAATTTTTCAAGCACATTCTTATCGCCCCTTGCTCCTCAGTTTCCCCAATTGCCCCTAGAAGCAGCAACACTCTCCCAGATCGGTGGCGCCCACGTTGAGAAACATTGGACTCTGCTTCATCAATTTTCGAGGCTGCTCATGGTGTTATACGTTTCTACGGTCACGTACGATCAGTCACGTGCTGTTGTCTACAATATGTATTTTAAATCGGTATCTGTGACGATCACGATTCCAGTTTCAGAACAGAGAAAGCAGATATTTCTTAATAGAGTCATTGTCATCGAGTGGAATTAACCTGCCGATGAGCGCGATGGATGCTTAGAAACTTGTTTCGATCTTTCAGATTCTAAATGGCATCGATTAATATTCAGTATTGCAAGTTCAGCATTCATGTAGTGGAGTGAGGAGCAAACTAGACGCGACCGAGTGATGGATGCTGCTTGAGATTGCTTTTTCAAAACGATTAAAACAAGCTTCTTGCTTTTCTCTGTAGCGCATCGACGTCACACATAAGACGATACATACCAGTTTTCATCGGCTGTCTGACGCAAATCGTTCTTCATCCACTGCTCTGGAATCGGGAGAAAGCAATGTCCGATAACGCGCTACATAATCTGCCTTCCTAGTTGTTACTTATCTTCTTAAACACAAACCATTAAGTCTTTTACGGCTATTAAGAATTACAACACTTGAGCTGCTGACCTTGTCTCAAGATGTCTTGCAGAGGTTCGTGACTTTAATGCGTGGTTTACTTTTCCTCCAACTCGGTTAAGTTCATCCTAAATCCGACTGTGATTAGGACTAGGTATGCAGGAAGCTACCAACCCTCAAGATGGCAAAAAATTCCATAATTTTGTAATCTTATTTTTTTAAAATTACCAACGCATAGAACAACTCTTAGATTATACAATTATTAAAACTACCAAGCCATAGTTCCATTTTAGGCTTAAAAAACAAAAGCTGCAGAAAACTTGAAATAATATTAATTATACTACTCACTGTTAAATAACCCATTAAAAAAAACATTGGAAAAAAATAACAAGAAATGAAATATACCCAATAGAAATAAAGCTACTTTTCTTTAAGAAGAATCTTCAAACTTTCAGATCGTTGCGGGTTGGTAGCTTTCTGCATAACTAGGCCCAATTTATACTTGCATTTGCCACGTAAGAATGGAAATAATTCCGGACTCCTTAAGAATTGTTCCATGAAAACTGAATAATTAGGTTTTCTAATGATTTGAAGGAATAGTAGATAACATTCAAATCGTGATTACATAGAAAAAGGTATCGTATGAATATCGTGCAGCTTCACTCTCTACGTCTGACCCAAATAGGAAAGACACAATTCCTGAATAATAAAGCATAATCATGACGAGCGTAACCGTTGACGCAAATTGCGGAACGACTGCTGGCGGTTACAGTTAATTACTTAATTTCACTCGCGACAGAAGTTCACGGGCATGAGACCGCGTCGCTCTGTCAAAGTAACAAACAACCCGCAGTGATATTTTAACAATTGACGAGACATTTAAGAAAAACGCGTATAATATGCAGGCAGTCTCTCTTTTTGCAGCTCGGGAAAGAATACGCCGAATGCTAATTAGAACGATCGATTTCTTGCACTTTTTCCGTCGCGCCTCATAAACATTACGTTCGTCATAGACCAAAACCGGGGCATAACAAGTGGAGGGGTCCAAACTGACCCATACTTTAATCTACGACTATAATAGTGTCACTCAAAATTGGATACAAAAAGCAGATCCTTATAAAATAAAAATTCCCTCATCACCCACGAAACAAGAAGATTTAAAAAAGTGATTGAAGTAATAATAATTTTCACAATGACTTTATCGTAAAAAATGTGTCGAAATGACCTCGTTATAAGTTTTCTAAAATTGTATATAAATTTCGTGTATTCAAATTGTTTTCTCTGTCCTATTTACTTCTTATACGATTTTCAAGAAGATTGCATATACCTTTCTTCGGTATTTATTTTTCAATTAATGTATATGTAATCATATATTCGGCAAAAAATAGTGACGACTGGTATATGTATGGGTGATCTGTAGATAAGACTATCTCGCTGGTCAAGGTATGAAAGTAACAGTTTTCGCTCGTCGCAGTCATTGTGAAAATTATTATTGCTTCAATTAACTCTTTTAAACTTTCTGGTCGACAAAATTATCATAAATGTAATATTTATTGGTATAAATATTTCATTGGTATTATGATTTATTATCATTAATTTTTTCTAATTATTATCTATCATTAATGTATAATCATTCATTTATTATAATGTATTTTCATCTAATAAAGATAATGAATTTTAAAGGGACGGTTTTGTCATTCTCTTTCCGTCTCTTCCGCCTTTGTTGATCTCTCAATGTCAGACGAGCTTCTGATAGCATCGTTAATTTATAATTTTGTGACATTTGTGACATATACTTTCGATCTATATAATAAAATCTACAATATTATAATAAGATATGCGATATTAGTCCCAACTATCAATAATGTTTATCGATATTTTTTCGTTCAAAATCGATGCATGAAATATATTATTCAGAAAATATTGATATTGATAATGTCGATGCGAGGATTGTATCAATTTGCCAATTAAAAAATTAGCTACATATATATTCAATTGAATATCATTTATGAATTAAAAAAATTCCATGTTAAAAGCTGTTGTGTAGTATTAGGACATTATTTTATTTCAATCAAGATTCAAAGTATTAAAGTGAAAGCAAGTAATTTACTTTTCAAATCATATTTATAAAGGAAACCAGAATTTATATTTTAATAAGAAACGTCATGGGCATCGTTCAATATAAGAGCATGAAAATAAATTACTGAATTTTACTTACACGTAGTAATTCGAAGATGCATTAAAAATTATCGATAGTTTCACCAAAATATTGATACCTGTCATTATTAGTATTTGAAATATGGATAAAAAATATCGATATATCGATGGGCAAAATACTGGGTTATACAGTTATCGATAAATATAGCGCACGACTAGCCCACTAGTCCCGACATCCACGAGGAATTCGAGGGGGCGTTCGCTGAGTTGCGGAAGCGGCGGGGTTGGACTTGGAACGACCTTGGCGGAAGGGTGTAGCTGGAGAGGACGTGGTCCCCTCTCTCCTCGTGGTTATACGCGGTAGGAAGGGAGACCTTGACTCCCCGTGGCATAGGATTTTTAGACGATCACCTAAGGCCCACACGCCCCCACCCCAGCCGCCTCTCGGCCGAACCCCACTAGGCTTAACCAATACTTAAACCGCGGGCCCGCCGCGGCGCGGACTATTCACGCAGCATCGACCGAGTTGGACCCGCATCCTGTACATGTGTCTTCGCTAGGACGGCGACACACGTGTGCCATCGGGAGCGCGTCACTCACGCGTATAATCGTGCACTCGCGAACTGTGACACAGTGCTGACCCCCTGCGCGTGTGACCCGAGTGCGACGTTCGAAGGGGAGGTACTCGTACGCGGCCAGCGGATCTGTTGTTCAAGAAGCAGGTGCTAGTGAACGGGGTACCCATTCAAGAGGGAGCAGAGCCGCAGGATCCATTGGCTTGGTTTTGAAAATACGGGCCCATCGAGCAGCGGCGTCTCTGGAAGTTGAACCGATCGCGCGGCACTCCGTGAGATCGAGCTACTTAGAGGGCTCCTCTTCGAGGAACTGCGAGCCGCGCGAGATCCAGGCCGACACGCGGCGCGGATTCAGGTGAAGTGAAGTGGGCTGACGTTTACTTTCGAACGAAGCGTCGTTTTCGCCCGTGAACAGGTAAGTCGCTTCTCACAAGAGACATTCGGCAAGCCGGAATTTCAGAATAATTATGAAACGAGGTGTGCAAGCAGAGTAGTTCATCCGTAACGCAACCCCATTTTTTGGGGTGAAATCATCCTTTGAAAAACATGCAGAACTTTCTTTTTCGTAGAATATGTCGAGGACGGTGAGAGATTTCGAAAAGAAGTTTAAACAGAAAATACATCGTTTTCTTATATCTACAAAACCGCGTAAAGTAATTTTCGAAAAATCCATATTTTGAGCTACTTCAAGCTGAAATACCTCTGGATAATCTCTTTTCATACATATAAATAATTTATGTGTTACATTTTTTTGCAAACAAATGAAACCTCTATTACCGATTTTGAAGCCCATTTTACCAGTTTCCATTAATAAAATGGTTTCTTAAAGTCATATTTAAATTATCATTTATATAAAGTTTAGACAGCTTTCAATTATTTAAGCAAGACGGTACGCACCCAAAATTGCATTCAAGGTAAAACTCATTAAAAATAATCAATGACGTGCATGAATCATTATGATAACAGCACTTTCGTGCATGCATTACTTGAAGTGCTGTCTTATTAGACTCTTTTTGAAACCACACGATAACTAAATAATGCGCGAAAATTTATGACTTTCCAAAATATATATATATATATATATATGATTTCGGGAATTTCAGCGATTCTCGACCTTATTCTGCGATCTTTAAATGTTTGTAGCTCAGAGCAACGTTAACCGATTTTTATGAAATTTTCAGCATGTATACAACATACTTCAATGTACCAACGGGTTTTTTGGATTTTCATTACAGGCCCAGAAAAAAAATTTGACAAAAACGACCTTCACTATTATCATCTCTATTCCGACCAGTTGCAATTTTTTTCAAAACGACGAATCACGCCACCCAGAAAACTAATTCCGCTGGCTTCTAAAATAAAACTCAATCCGTTTGGACCAATTTTAAAAAAGTTATGCAAATCGGAAACATATATATAACATATATATTTTGCAAAGTTATTGTAAATTTTCACGCATTATTTAGTTATCATGTGGTTTCAAAAAGAGCCTAATAATACAGCACTTCAAGTAATGCAGGCACGAAAGTGCTGTTATCATAATGATTCATGCATGTCATTGATTATTTTTAACGAGTAATACCTTGAATGCAATATTGGGTGCGAACCGTCGTGCTTAAATAATTGAAAGCTGCCTAAACTTTATATAAATACTAATTTAAATATGACTTTAAGAAACCAATTTATTAACGGAAACTGGTAAAATGGACTGCAAAATCGGTAATAGAGGTTTTATTTGTTTGCAAAAGAAAATATTACACATAAATTATTTATATGTATGAAAAGAGATTATCCAGAGGTATTTCAGCATGAAAAATATGGATTTTTCGAAATATACTTTACGCGGTTTTGTAGATATAAGAAAACGATGTACCTTCTGTTTGAACTTCTTTTCGATATCTCTCACCGTCCTCGACATATTCTACGAAAAAGAAAGTTCTGCATGTTTTTCAAAGGATGATCTCACCCCAAAAAATGGGGTTGCGTTACGGATGAACTACTCTGCTTGTACACCAAGTTTCATATTTTTCTGAATTTCTGGGTTGCCGAACGTCCCTTGTCAGCAAACATTCGGCCCCTGCCAGGCAGTCATGAAGCACAGCTTCGGTCGTTGGTTAGATTACAGGTACAGTTGAATTTGGCCTTTTTGGGGGCCATTTTCTTCCGTGGTTGGCGAGAGTTAATTTAACACAGCATCATTAATTACGATTGAGACACTAAGTACTTACGTGTAACAACATAGCGAAAGGGGATTACAGTGAATAGGGCCAAGTAGACAAAGGATAAATGACACATCCTAGTGTCTTTTTTTAGTAGAAACGTGGTTGGTGATTGAAAATTGTATCGAGTATGTACCTCCTTTCGCCTGCCTGGCTGTCTGAACACTTAAGGACGTATTCCACTCGCCCGAGTGGTTCCACTTCGCCGAGTAGAGTACACCCCTCAATAATCAGGCAGCAATGTGGGACAGCACTACGAAGCGCGCAACCTCCTGAATTCCACATTTCTGACCAATTCCTGAACCACAGCACACAATAGTTGACTCATCGTCTTCAATCCACAAAAAGAAACTTTATCTCCTTTCGCCTGACTCTGTCTGTGTGTCCGCGTGTCCAACCGATCCCGCATCGATCTCGAGAATTTCGAACTGCATCATCCGCGTGGGAAGCTTGCAAAACATAGAATGATATCACGAGCAACGCTTCCACTATTATTTTCGTTGCGATTCGCTTTAGAGCGGGAGAAATTGAACGGTTGGCTCGGTATAAATCTGCTGACCTTCAAACGACGGAAACGCTTTGCTAATCCTGTACGCAAGAGACATATTCCTACAGCGAGCGTTTTTATACAAACCGGTGGGTAAACGGAAACGTCGATCGGTTGTTAATGAGTGCCCCGGTATCGTCGCGCGATTAAGATAGAAGCGGTGCGAAATTCGATCCTTTTGTGCAACGAGCACGCGTCGAAACCAGTGGACAGAAATAAGAGCGAGCGGGGAACACGCGTGTTACGCAGTTGGTAGATGGAGCGACATAAAGAAGCCCATAAATTCCGTTACGATATGCAACCTGCGAGGCAAAATCGCGCGAAAATAGGTCGCGAAGTTACTCAGAGAAATGGGACCTGTCGCGGCGATGTTGCGTCAAAAAATTATCTCGTCAGCTATCTGTGAAATAACGTAGTCCATAGGACTTGACATGTGTTAGCGAAATTCTTATTGACTGTCGATTATCTATGCCACATTCATAGGGAAACTGTTGTACACTGTTGCTACGGATTTTCTTATAACGACGAGAGCAAGATTTGTGAATTTTAATGCGCTTACAGTGTTTCCCACATTGAAAATTAAGTAATTTGATAGATTATATTAAAATTTAATTGGAGGATTACAGAATTTCATATAATTTGTGTGAAGAACTCTTCAATTATGAAATTTGAAAGTATTGGGTTGTTGGGAAAGTTCGCAGCGAAATTGCAGGAAAATTCGAAGGCTGTGTTTATGTACAGAATTCACTCGCTTGCAGAATTTCATAATAAATAATTCACTTCGAATCCCCCCAAATACAGAGTTAACAGTTATTAAAAATTCTTCGGTTGCAATCCCTGAGTTGTAGAAAAACGTCAGAAACATTCCGCGCAACTGAATATTTTGAATGATCTCGGTGGAAGAGAGATATGTACCCAGGTTTACATTTCCCAGATGATCAGACACTCCAGTAGAGTAAAACGAGTGAATCGAAAGTCAATGGTAGAAAACGACACTTCCATCGACCCAGTATCAATCCATTGAAGATTACACCTCTGGTGCAATATATGCGATCGATAAACACCCACCGAAGTGTGCCACGGCGAATCCTGAGGTTGGACGGCTGGAAAGAGGACGCCAGAAGAAAGAATGCCTGACTCGTTTCACTAGCGAGCGAAGTAACCAGGAAACGAGTTGCCTGTTATCCGAGATACACCGCGTTATCGTCGCCGCTGGGGATACCGTGTCCTATCGGCGAATGCATTAAAGAGAAATTAGCTGGTAAACAGTGAAGCTGCGATTAACAGTGTGGGTGCATACTATCTGAACAACGAGAATACAACGAGAATACAGTAGCATTCGAAGCTTCTCCCCCCGTCATCGAGCGCTCCATCCGCTTTCTCGGTCTCGTTTTTCGTTCCCATTAGGATCGTTATTCGCGCGTTCGCCAACGATTTCGTAAACGTTCGTTCCCGCGGCCGACAGTGCCAGTTTCCACTTCCATCGAGTGCAACCACCGTCGTCCAGCCTGTCCAATAAATAATACCTAGCTTTTGCGCGAGGCGGCAGAAAATGGGGAGCGTTATTCGCGACGAGTCGAGCGTTGCGCCATTACCAACACACGTTTGCCTCCTTGGCAGTGCTCTGGCTTATTGTTAGATCGATGCGCGAGTGAAAAGAGCGCGATAGTTAGAGGTGCTGCAACGAATAGATATAGCTGCCGCTCGAAAATGTGAAGCTTTCTTGCGCTGGTCAACATGCTAGCGACCGATCGCGACGTAAATCGGTTGCGACGCGTTTAGTTGTCCCCAGATGGTTGCTTTTCCCTAGGTACGCGAGATTTAACTGTTTGATTACCCTTTGATGTAAACTACTAACTGTCTGTGTTAATTCTGATCGATGTTTGTCGAAGATAACAGCGGTCGCGGCGTGCCTCGTGCTTGCGAAAGATAGAACACGTTGCGCGTTTCCTTTTACGATTAACGAGGGGAACACCTGAGCAGCCTCGCACGGGTTTAGAACGGGAGGGATTGGAGAGTTTTTGGTGGGAATATACAACTGATATTTTTTGCTGATTATATAATAGAATTTTAGTGCAGAAATAGGTTTTGTAATTACTATACGGAAAAAGCGGACCTCGGGCGACGGGACTCGAACCCGCGATTTTGCGGATCCTCTGCGTACTGATCAGCCGCCTTACCAATGTCGCCAAAGCCGACCCTTCGAGGTATCTTATTCCTGGCTCCCTTTTATGGAGGTTCCTGATCCCGCAATACCGTATTGTATCTTAACACGATTCATCTTGCAATTTGTCACTTTCTCGAGCAGGTACCCTTGAAAGAAATCCCTGTTCTTCTAATATTCTCACTTAAATGTGTAATGTCTTCGTGAAAATCTTCGCCTAGGCGGCTATTTTGTCTCATTAATGTCGCTTGTATTATAAATTATGTTCTAAAATTCAACTTTTAGTATATCATTAGAATTGTATTAAATTTCACAATGTATTAGAGGTTGCTACCTGCTTATTAATATTTGAAATAAAATTGTATTTTTGCTTCAGACGAATTCATACACCCTCTATAAACCTGAGAGTCGGATTGTCTGGCGTTATTATATCAACAATTCTCCCTCCAGAATAGTTGCCTACACTCGACTCTGGCTAGTAAACATTACCACTAGACTTTTATACACATAAATTGGGTATTTTTAACAGTTGTAGTTTCACAAATTTACTTGGTAATAATATTCCAACGTTAAGTAAATGTGTTTAAAAAATATAATACCTACGTCGAAAATGAATTTGCATTTTTATTCTTAAAAAGTACAAATTGAATGCTTAGTAGCAATCCCAAATATGTAACTGAAGAAAAGTAAAATTAATACCACACTACTTACTCATAAGTGTGAACACATTGACAGAGTGCCTCGTGAAAAAATAGGAAAATAAGTTTTTGGAATCAAATAAGCACCACCCTACTATTCAGACTATAAAAGCGATATGAAAGAATATATGTCATAGTAATCCATAGAAGAGCGAGCATATAGATACCCTATTCCCAAAGCTCATTAATAAGCAGCTGATGTTTATGCAAATGCATATATTGATATGCAAAAATTATTTTGTATATTGCATATGCTTTGGTAAAAGGCATATGCACATATGCTCCATATTTCTTTTATACCTATCTCACTGTATTTGGTTGCAATCATAGATGAATTATCAATCCGTTACGTGACATTAGTGACAGATCGCAATGCATGAAACGTTTTATACCGATGTTGATATCATGCGATAGGATAAGTCATTACTAGTGACTGATTACTCGTCCATTACAGTCGCCCGATACCACAAACAATTTCCATAAACTTAAAGAGGTACGGCCATTTATTTCTCTTAACACCCGAAAATGGTAAAATTATTAATTTTCACTCTTTATTTTATTTCTGCAAATAGGTAGCTGAAACTTTAAATGAAAATAATGTCGCAATTGCAACTGCTCAGAATGTTTTCCAGTAGACACTTGTTGCTCAAAATTTAACATTTATTAAGGCACATTTACAAATTGTTCCAGCCACAATAAAAAGAATGGGGAACTGTTGGTGTACACGTAACAAACTCGGTAAAAATACACACGGCTATTTAACGCGCATATTTGCATATGTTGCGTGCATAAACATCCGCAGTCTACTCATTAAAGCTGCAGAAAAGAAAGCGCTATTATCTTCATCCCCGGTAATTTGCTAATAATAAAACCACAACTTAAATTCGTCCCGACAGGTCCCTCGCTATCGTAAATCGCTGGTTCTTGCCCTGCATGGTCAACCACCTCGCTGTAACCCTAGGGAGAATGTCCGCGCACGTGAAACACGTTGCGTTACGCAACCGCGCGTGGACAACACGACGGCGTAAATATTCGGCACAAGGTCGCTGGACCATTTCCAGGTGAGGTGGCTCGCGTGCCTCGTTCCCGATCGTAATGGCCCGCGGAGAGCGGACGTCCACGCGTCCCATCAATCTCTTCGCCCTTCCCGCCGGCGCGAAGCCTTCGAGATGACGTTCACCTCGCGAACCCCAAGTTCGACCGACACTTCGGGATGGAAGTGGGAAGCTCAAGGGAGAACGTTGCTTCCGGGGCTGTTCGCCTATACATTTATCTGTACCACTTGAACCGTCGAGATGCACTTCCCTAGTGGTCGCCTGGGCAGAAACTGTGGCAGGGCCAGTAGGAAATTGAAATTCAGTTTCCTCAAATGGTTCCTCGAATTCGACGCGGGTGGACGCTTCGCGAAACGGGAAACCGCAAAATCCGATGCTAATGACCGTGCGCCACAGAGAAATTGCTGGAGTTAAGCTGCAGGTCAGCTCGCCCATCGTTTCATTTACTTGGATGAATTGTGGTTGGCCGAGGATAACTCGTGGGACCCCTTGGCCCCATGAATTATTCTGTTTTTATAGTACAGCAGTTAATTTTGAATCCCTGCATTTATTACAGTTCTTCCTTCTGTTTTGTTTCTCTGGTTCGAGAGAGAAGATAGTTTTTGCTTGTTACTTATGAAAAATACTTATGAAAATAATTAAGTATGTGGGGCAATTTTTCTTTATAATTTTTCTAAAAAAAACCTTCAACGAACAATTCCAAACTTTCATACTTTTACTTTGAAGTAAATAGAAGAAATGAAAAGCAATGTTAAAACCACATCGAAATTAGACTTTTTGGTCTCACTTAATTTAATATTTAATTTTAAAAGTAAGTGTAGCGCCCTCTGCACGTGGGATTTACAACTATTCTATAACAGTCCCATTCTGGTATATGGTTCATCGAAATCGGTTCAGTAGATTTTGAGTGTTTCGCTTTCAAACATACATACATAAATGGCACGAACATTTTTATATAATGGTATAGATTAATAGACTGGTATAACATACAACATCGATGAGGAAACGAATAAACGAAAAGATTGGGTCCACTTGATCGAAAGACCGATTCCACAGAATAATATACAACTTGTCGAGGATCGAACGAGTCCAACGACTTTACCCAAAAAATGTCCTGTCACGAGGCACGAAAAGACGGTCCAAGAGAATCTTTTTAGCACGAACCGACACACTATCGACTCTTAAATATTCACGGCCGCTGGCAGGACAAGACTGGTGGAAAAATTTTCTGATCCGCGTGCAATTTAGTCTGCTCGCAAGAACGCGAAACCGCAGGCTCGTTCAGTGTTATACATCTTTTACGAGCTTTCGATAATAATCACGGTTCACGATGACAGTGAACCTGGAGAGAACGCGTGCAAGAAGAATGTTTCTCCGCGTGTTTGCCTTTCTCACGAAGATGAAGAATGACCTCGTTAAGTGATCAGTTTGTTAGGATAAAGGAATATCTTTAATCGAAAGGGTCTCTCTAAACGCACGAAACAGATACGGCAGGAATTACGTAATGAACTTGACGAAATTCCGCGACCTGGTCTTTCCACCTCGTGTCAACAGACACCAAGGCTACGAAGATTCGCGTAATCGCGCACGCAGGTATGTCTAACGCTGAGTAATCTCGACCCGGAGCGCCTCGAAACAAGAGCAAACCACTTGCGTGTGCCAATTATGCTGTGCAGCGGGGGAGGAAGCTGCATTGCGACTTACACGAATATTTCAAGGGCAAACTGCCTGATTTTTTAAAAATTCAATCACAAGTTATATGCAGACTGGAGCCAGACTCGCAGAAGCCCGGGGCAAAAGAAGCGCGAGTGGAGTGAAAAGAATTTCGAGATTGTGAAATGCATATTTTGCTATGTATCAACAATAGCAAGTGGTTAGGTTAACAACAGCTGACAGCTGGACCTCGTCTTTTGCACTCTATTTCTACTTTTGTTTTCTTATATGTAGGCTTGTTTTTTTATCTTCTTGGTATTATTCTTAATATCTACTTATTCAATAAAGAATTATTATTATATGTTCCACAAGCTCAAGTCCGCTTTCAATCTAATATTCTCAACCTTTCGTGGTCACACGGGATGTATCGCACCCCAGGCAATTTTCTTCCAAAAGTATATATTTTCCAATATTTCTGTAAATTTGTAGATCTTAATATTAAAATTTAAAAATTTTGTGAATAGTAACCAAAAAAATCGCTTTATTCCACATCTATCTTTCCCACTACAAATTTCATAATATCAAAATTTACATTTCTAGAAAAAGACTATTAGAGCATGACTGTATGAGTATTACGAATGCTCAATTATCACTGGAAAGTTAAAAAGCTTAAAAAATACGAAAATGGTAATTCAAAAATGACGCGGGGATGCCCAATTGGTGGTTATAAGAACGTGGAGCCACGAAGGGTTAAGATTAATGAAAAATGATGGAAGATTAAAAAAAGAATCTCTCCCAGATCTTGAAGTACGGAGGACCTTGAAAACCTGACGTCGCCCTCCATCGAATCTCGAAAATTCCCAGCGTTAAGGAAGACACGAGTGGCCCGTTGCTTCCAAGAACGAGCGAAGAGGCCACTGCTGTAAGAAGTGGGCCAAGACGGAAAATGTGCGCAACGAAAAAGTTCGTCTGAAGATGATGGGAACATCGGGCTGCAACGTGACAGGCAGATCAGCTGTGAATCACGATAATAAACGGCAGAAGAGAGAGGTGGCGCGGCGACTTTCTTTGCGGCGCGCGGTGTGCTTTCATGTATGGTATTCGCAGAAGAATGCGTTTTATATGACGAGGACCTAGAAAACGCGTCGGCGTCGGCTCACCTAGACCTTCCAGGATAATCGAGGACACCGTGAAACCAATACCATTTACACGAACCGGTACCTATGGGATGAAAGTGAGAAGACCTGGGCGCCGTTGCGTGTCAACTCAGGCCAGTCCTTCGACTAGAGTCTGAGGTCCCGTTAAGGTTTCTCCGGCTTCTTTGGTTTTGTATAATTAGGGAAGTGAAGCTCTGGGTGTGAGATCCACGTGCTCCCGAGACACACACGTGTTTTAAAGATTCAGAGGAGAGGCGTTGCTTCATCCAGGTAGCTATCCTTGAAATAATAGGATCGTTTGGAGGACAGAGTTGAATAGGCGGAGTTGGGTAAACATGAGTCTCTGAAGGTTGCTCTGTATGGTTATTTTCTTTGCTGATGGTTGAAGAAAAATATTTGCTATATATTCAAAGCTTTTTCTCGCATTATCAGCTTTATTATTAGATTAGAGTGCGCTATGAGAAGATGTAGGTTCATAGCCAATTCAGGTGACTGGTGGTTTACGTGTCCCATCCTTCATGACATCTGCTTTTATTAGGATATAAACGATTTCAGGAGTGAAGCTTGAACTGGAATGAGTTTATGGTGTTTAAAAGATCTTAAAAATGTTAAGTATTGTTATTTTTTTCTTTGTTTGTTTTTTGTACACTCGTGGGACTTTATCCCGTATATATTAAATATTAAATATTAAATTTATATCCTATCAAATATCAAATATCAAATATCAAATATCAAATATTAAATATAAATCTCCTAAAATCGTGAAAAGTATAAAACTTGGAATCGTCACCAAAGAACAAGGACACAGTCCCCAATTTGTTTCTCGATTCCGCTACTTAGAAATCGGACCAGCTTCCAATGAAACCCGAAAGTGAGAAACGAAGAAGGATAAAGCCATCACGGAGCCGAAAGAAATAGGCTAGAAACTTAGATAAGAAGCGGGAGAAAAAGTGTTTACACGCTACTAAATATTTAGCAAGCGAGCCACCGGCAGCGTCGCGCACGGGCATGGAGAGCATGAGGTTAAGGTTATCAAAAAAACGAAAGAGAAATTCGATGGAAACGGAACGGGACTGGTTGCAAGTAAGGGGCCAGCAGAGACGTCGATAATTATTCGCAACAATCCGTCCACCGTCTGCGTGTAGAAAGCGACACAAGCTCGTTCCCATTCGCTCGGTCACGGCAATTCGTCTTTTAATGAATCGCGCATCGGCGTTTTCCGGGCTGTAGAAGGAAAGCCTACTTCGAGGTCGATAATCGGGAGCAGAAGCGGTGGTACAGTCTCTATTTTAGCACTGGGCGCCTGACAGGCTAATTTCGACGGTACCCAACGCCGAAGAGTAGGAGAGACCGGAAACGTTAGGAGAGAGGATTCATGGAACAGCGGAATTCTGATCGCTTTCAAAAGATTCCGAGTTAAACAGAAAGAATTCTCCGGGGATCTGCCGATCGAAATACGAATCGCGCGTCGCAGTGAGACAGCTAGGAGTTTCTAATTCCGCGGGAAGAAGGCTGGGAGGCTCGCAGGAAGCGAGTGAATCTTTGAAGGATCTCTCTATCTCTCGTTCGAGGAGGACCATCGCGAGCGAGAACTGCTGCGGCGCGCTTAACCGTGGACCCCGGACTCGGTAGCCGGACTGTCACAGACGAGCAAAAAGAAACGTGCAGAGTGGAGAGGGAAAAAGCGGATCAATGGGGCAAATATGGACCGCGGAAGAAGAAAACGTGCGAGCTACACCGCAGCCGTGATCGTGGCGGAGGCGACGGATTAACCGGCCCTGTCGACCCACTTACCCACTAAACTCCTAACAGCCGAGGTTTAGACGAGTGCCGTTCGTGCAGCGTCCTCGGCAAACTTCGCTTCCATCATCATCGGGTATGATTACCGTGGCGCGCGCTCGTAGGCTCTCCCATTGGAGGCTGGGTCCCTAGATTCTGCACACCTTTCTCCGCTCTTTCCCTTCGTCTTTCTTTGCACGACGCCACGCCACCGCGGCCTCCTCTGCCCTGATCCTCGCTGCCTGCTCACGGTCTCGCGCGATCGTGGCTTTCTCGGTAACGAGTACCGTTCGACCGCGCGCCAATGACCATCCCGATGGGTTACTGCGATTATCGGACCCTGAATTCAACCGATACGCGTCCCCAGAGGGGACTGCCCGAATTCTTGGGTGGAAAGGTTGGGGGTTATCGAAAACTGGGGATGCTTTAAGGGGAATTCCATTTTTGGGGTTAAAGACATAGCGAAATTTGGGATTTCATTGGGAAGAAACTAGCGATTTATTTTGCTAAAATTTGGAATATGTTTTCACGCATCTTTGAAGAAGTTGCAGGTGTTTTTTAATTTGTTTTAATAATGAATATAGGAGTTATTAGTGATTGACTGTCACGCCGCGGGAAGTTCGTCGTCCGCTGGTGTGCGCTCCTATATATATTGTTGAGAATTAATATAAAAAACCCTGCAACTTCTGTAAAGATGTATAAAAACATGGTGCAAATTCCAGATGAATCGAATCGCTGGTTTTTTAAAAAAATCCTAAATTTTGCTGTTTTTAGTCCAAAAAATAGCATTCCCCTTTTGAGCTGAAGTAAGCGGTGGATTTTAGTAAGTGGTAGAATTGAATCGGAAGATCGTGGGTTTACCAATGGAAGGGAGCTTTAGAAGATGGGATCTTTGAGCGATCTCTGTTTTCAGGGATTCGTTGTAGGAAATGTAGGTAATGAAGAACGTGGATATACGTTGAAGGCACACGTCGATCAGATAAGCTTGCTTATGTCTTCATACATCTTAACCTTCGAATAATAAGAGACGACCAAGTAGGTCTTACTTAGGGTTGCCAACTCTTTGTCGGAAAAATGTAGTACTTTCCGGCCAAATATACATTAAAATATCCTATTTTTAAATGTATATTTTCGTGTACATTTTGAATTAATAATTAATTTATTGTCTTTAACAAATATGTCAAAGATTTGATTGCAGTGAAGAGTCCAAATTAACACATATACCTATATACATAAGACACTCATCTTTAATGTTTAATGAGAAGTAGACTGGCTCTGTTTCTCTCTTCCCGCCTCACATTTATTATAGAAAAAATCCTCTGCGTTAAAGTACAAATTCACAAATCAAAGTTTTGATTGAGCTATAGAAAAAAAATTAGTAAAAATTGTAGAATTTTATGGATGTATCGAAAATTTAGTATTTTTACGTACTATATCTTTTTGTAACAGTATATAGTACATGCGACAAAAATATAGCACGGTTGGCAACCCTAGCCTTACTCATCAATCTTCATAAATAGAAACACGAGCAACACCTTTTGTGCATTTCCGAACACCATTCGTGTCCCCTGGTCCAGAAATCGATGAACTTTGGTGGTGACTTTTCTTCAAGAGCAGCGTTCCTCGTGAGGATCTTAAAGGATGTAGAATAGACGAAGAGGGTGGACAGGACTATACAACCACCAACGTACCGGTACTCCAATTCTCGCGAAGTCACGATTTGCTTAAGGGAAGGTTCCGGTCTAGAACCCCCGAAAATAGGCGATCTTTAGGAATTAATTAAAGGAAAGCTACTATATATAATTTAATGGGACTTTTTGCATTGTATTAAGGATGTCTTATATTATAAAAATATATTTATTGTTTTATAATTAATTATTGCAGCCGGCACTGAGAAGTCGTTAAGGTCAAGGCGTGAAAAAATTGATCCAAACCGGATCCAAATTTCAACAAATCCTTTTAAACACGTATTCCTAAATGGTTGAACATTCGAAGAATGATATAAAAAAATCGACTTTTAGACTGGAACCTCCCCGTAAGCAAAAAGTCTAATGATCAATGCTTGGCCTTAGAACGTTCGACAGAGACTCTCGATCGCGCCACGTCTGGTTTTCTGGTCTAGTTCGAGCAATCCACTCGGCGTGCCTAACGAGTTTCGAGATAACGCTTTCATGCCGCGATGCGTTAATTCGCGGCGATCCGCGAAGCGAGTCTGACCAGTTACATCCACTGCAAACCACGATAGAGTTTTCACGATGTATTCTGGTGACATGTACCTACGTAAATAGTTGCGTAAAGAATATAGGTGGAAAACCCTCGATCGAGTTTACTTTTATCAGAAAAGTGTGCTTAGGTAGCAATAATTAAGTCAGAACCTAACCCAGAGAAATGTTGCATGTTCTAAAAGTAGATCGTGAATTCTAAGGAAGTTTGAAAAATTTGAATGTCGTGAACTTGAGAACACAATCGTGTCTCGCGAAGAAAGTCGCGTCTCTTAGAAATACAAGAAAAATACGTCCCGAAAAAGAAACGAAATGCCAAAGAAATTCAAACCGCGCAGTGAGGGAGAGAAAGTCGGCTCCAAAAGTTCATTAGTACACGCAAACGAATAGTAAATAATTTGACGTCATAACTGGAAACGCGGGCGTCAGATACTAAGGGAAGGGAGTACCAGTGCAAATATTTGTCTCCCGCATGCACGATCCTATCCTCGGAATAGCGAAAGTCGAAGAATGGGCGCTTCATCGCGCTGGACGATCTCGTCGATTTGTTTTTTATATATCTAAAACACGGTTCGATAAGTAAAATTTCAACCTCGAATTCTTCGCGTGCACCTTGGATTCCTCATGCAAATTCACATTACAAAATACGCGGGTTCAGTTTCACGAGGCGCTTCGAGTCCTCGATGTAGTTTGATTTATATCGCATTTAATTCGTGTCCTTTCATCAAGGCCCGGTAACAGATGGAACATTTTTAGCGAAACAGTGAAAAGTATTCATGAACGCGTTTTCACCTCCGTGGAAAGATTCAATGATCAGAAAAAATATTCTTATCGAATATTCATGAGCGTGAAGAAACAAAGTAATTGCTTTAAATAACAATTAAATTATTTCCGTTGCCCAAATTCCTCGTTTTCGAGTACAAAACGTGTCCGAAACGAGCAGGGGATAAGAAAGTAAGAAACATTATAATTTCGCGAGTTTCCATTGCAGATGCTACTTTGGCCGTTGTGGACGCCAATTTTTAATATTTGTTTAGTTACAACAAACTCAATTACCAAACTTCAAATTAACATTATTGATTAAATAAGGAACTGATATGCAACCATGTACAAACTGATAAAATACGCTACTTTGTTAATTAATTCTTCTTTGCCAACCAATTATTATTTTGTAAAAAGAGTAATGCTTTTTAACAACCTACAGTTTAGGGGAGAAGCTTTAGAAAACTCTAATAACTATTAGACGCTACACTAGGATATCTTAACTATTTGAGTGCTAGGTATTGACGCATCGCTGATAACATTAATACAAAGTCTCCGCCAGCTGCAGAAGTTGCAGTAATAATACCCCCCGCGATCAGATCCCATTGTAAACTAGTTGTTAAACGCCGTTTAATAGTCACTGACAGTAAGAAAAGCGTGCGATATCGAGCATTCGCGGCACGAATCGCTAATGAATCCTCATTTAAGATTGCGATCTGTATCTTCTCTAATATCGAAGAAGAGTATAGCAATGAAGGTTACACAGTGTAAGGAGGGCCCTGGAGCAGTTTGCGCGCGAAGACAAGTTGTCTACATGTTCAAACCGTAATAACTATATTCTCGACTTTCATCAACGAAAAGAAATGAAAGAAATTAATGGATAGTTGTATATAGTACTATCGAATAGCTACATCTAATCATTAATTGTTTCCACTAGCCTGACCTACTTCGCTGCTTCAAATCCAACGGACTAGTGTTCTGAATATTCAGGCCCATATTTTTACACGGTCTTAGCATGTGTTGCATACAAAATTCTAGGTCAGTTAGTTTTTGTAACGCTCTTTAGAAATTTGAACAATAGATATAACTTGACAGTGGCGGATTTAACGGGCGGGAGTGGAGCAGTTGCCGCCTAGGCCTCTGCTCCTCACGGCTCCATCTTTAAAAAAGAAATTATCATTTTATCCAAACACTATATTTTTTTGTACTATTACACTTAGCTCGATTTAATAAACTACCTCTTAATAAACTACCTCTTCATTTTCCTGAAATATGGGCCCCTCAGAACGTTTGCCACCTGGGCCCTTTTCCTTAAATCCGCCACTGTAACTTGGCGATTGTAGCTGTCAGCATATTCTTAGCTATGCGAATAACTTTAAATTTAAGACAGTCATTTCTCGAGCTAGAAGCGCCAAGGAACGTTACCCTCGCATTCAGGCTTCGCCAGAATTTAAGATTAGCGAAAGGGCGATGTTGGAAAAAGATTTCTGGAATTGGAGCAGCTGCAGTTCTTCCTAATTCAGCATCATTCTGACACGAGTAATTGATCGTACGTGAGCGGACAACTCGCCTCTGAACTTAGGATCGCTGTGGTTGGCGAGGAAAGGGGGACACGAGGCTAAACTCTAAAGAAAACGAGTTGCATTCTGGACAATGTTGCGTCAACGTAAAATCGAACATATGTACTATATTACGTGTGCGCTTACAAACTTGCAGCGCTTGTGCAATCGGACTTGTGAAATGGAAAAGGGGTGCAGGACCTATCGTTAGAGCTGCCTTCAGATTGCAATATTTGCACAGACACAATCCGAGTTTCACCTATAGTATAGATGAATTGTACCTATTTCTTCTCATTCTAATCTGTACACCTGCCTTTAATTATCTACCTCTAATTCGCCAGCTGATGATTGCAAGAAGCTCTGCTATTCCTAATCATACGTATATGCTGGAGCTGCTATAGAAACTGTAAGAGCGTCGATCAGAGAGTGATAAAAGCTGCTCAAAAATATATTCTCTTGGTGTGCTTATAGTGGATCTGTGATCGTAGTACAGTTTCAGTCGGTTAAGGTTCCTCAAAGATGAACCATTTAAACACAAGTGATTCTGACGAAGAATTATTATTATCTTCAAGTTCTGTAAAATGGTACATCGGAAAAAGTCTAGGTACGCAGTAAACGTAAACATCGTGTTGTATTTAATGGAACGGCTACTTTATCTCATAACTTATCTAAAACAAATCTGTTATGGTGAAAATCTGCTATGTATCAACTATGAAAACGGCGATAGCGAAGAGAAAGTATATGATATGTATTTGGTTCTCGGCGCTTGTGTCGTTGGTCATCTAGTAATTAAGCGTAGCTCTGCACGCTGCTTTAATGTAAACACTTCCATTATAAAACTATAGAAACGTACCCTATGGTACACATTTATAGTGTTCGATTTGGTCACGACGACGCTGAGTACCCACACGAAGCATTACTACAAAACATAGCTGATAGGTACTTAGAAACGTCGGACCACGTGGAAACTTTCTTGAAACCTAATCCACGTCAAAAGAGGCTACCGGCAGGCAGGATGCTAGGCAGTTTCCTAGACGGTTCTTACTTCCATAACATCGACAATTTCCTTCGCGAACATCGTCGATAAGAAGTGCAAACTATTATGCGCGACCTTCTTTGCTAGTTTCGCTCTATCAGAAGTCCCCGTTGAGCGAAAATCCGTGCTAAGTGACCGCGAACAGGAGAAATGAATAGCATCGAAGATGTACCTGCCGATGCAATATCTCCGCTAGAAATCATCGCAAGCAATAATTCAGAGACGAGCAATCTAGTACACTTCGAAAGTACTTCACGACTTCAGACGAAAGAGTGGAGGGATAAAAGAAATACAAAGGCAGGCTGAATCGCCGAAGAGATTACCGCGGTCTTATTTCGCTATTCAGGGAGCAGCTGCGTGATTTATCGCGGTAATGGAAGGATAGCGAAGTAAACGGCAGAAGGTCAGACGATGCGCGTCCAATCAAACCAGCAAAAGCGATACGATGCAACGCGGATCCTCGGGGACGACGTCTTCGACTTCCTGACCCGTCGCGTTCCATTTCATGCGACTCGATCGTCGATCAACTTCGTCCTCTTTGTGCGTACGCGATCTTGCGAACGTGCTCAGAGAGACAGAGCAGCTCGCCAACCTCCCTGACTCGAATTCGTTTAGAACACAGAGCCCGTAAATCACGGGGTATCGCTTCGATGCGTCCAGCCTCGCTTTGAAAATATGTACTCTGCCTATCGATATTAAGCAAGCGACTGAGGAATAAGAGGCATCTGGTTGAGAAACTCTGTAGATGTGTACTTTAGCCGCTGCTGCTTATAGTTTGCGTGATCTGGCGAAGAGCTGAAGATACCTGTATAATCGAAAAGATTATACAGTTCGATTTCTTGCACCATCGAATTTTCACTCAGATCTAATAAAACAGCTAAAGTCCAGTGGCGGGTTTAACGGAGCAGTTGCCCCCTGGGCCCTATGTTCAAAAAGAAAATTATGATTTTCTCCAAACGCGTTTATTCTGTACTATTAGACATGGCTTGTTGTCAGTAAACTACCTCTTCATTTCCTCCGAGAAATGGGCCCCTCAGAACGATTGCCACCTGGGCCTTTTTCCTTAAATCCGCCACTGCTAAAGCCTCACCTAGGTATCCTTTCACAAGCTCCGTGATCCTACCTCCTCAAATCTCCGTTCACACCAAGCCCCACAGTCCCATAGGTATTCCAAAAACACCTGCACCCAGTACTACATACCCAAGCCCTCCAGCATCCTTGTTCCCAGTTCCTTCCGCACTGCTGCGGACTCCCTGGTGAATGCAGCCACAATGCTCGCGTTGGAGCGGGTCCTTCCGAATTTCGCAGGTGCCTGGACGTTACGCGATCGAAGCCAAGGTCGTCGAGAATATCTGCAGGCGTTAATTACCGAGTCCCCCTAGCCGATCCTTCCTCTCTACACCGATACGCGAGGTATCGAGATTTCAAAAGACCAAAATTGTTGGCAGAAATGGCGTCTGCCGCGGCGGAGCTGGTCGCCGAGAGGGAACCGGAACCGAGGATCGAGTTGACGGACATGAACAGGACGTTCGTGGGCGCCCAGGGCCTGGTGCGCATGGCCCTCGACCAGTACACGGAGATCCTCACGACGATCTCGGACCCGCGGGTCAGCGACTGGCCCCTCATGGACTCGCCCATCCCGACTGTCGTCATCGTGCTGCTTTATATGTACGGAGTGGTCATATTCGGGCCGCGATTGATGGCCAACAGGAAGCCCTTCAAGCTCAGGGGATCGTTGGTCGCGTACAACGCCTTCCAAGTGGTCTTCTCGCTGGGGATGCTGTACGAGGTAAGAGGAACAGTATTCTCTCGATCTAAGGCGACTACCCGCCCCTACTTCCTTTGCTCCTGCCGCGGCGAATGAGAACGATATTGCCGCTGCGCTGTTTGCAGGCTGACTTATAATAATATCAAGTAATAATAGCAAGCTCAAAAGTAGAACGAGGGAAATTGATGTAGAGATTATTGTGTATATCTCTGGGACTGCATGTTCTTGATGAATTTTGAAAAAATAATGTTTTTCGCAAATTCTTTATCGCCACTTTATAGGACATAAAAAACCATAGAACTTTGAATTTAACTTCTTTTTGATATCTTTTACAGTTTCATAGATATTCACGATAATCTGAAAACTGAGCATTTTTTCGAGGAGGTGTTTTTACCCTTAGGTCTGTTTTATTGCCGAATTAAAAAATAGTTACCTTATCAACATCACTTGGGCTACATTTCTGCAAAGATTCAGATTTTGTTAATTTTCAAGTTGGCATACAAATGGAGGTTGATTCTTAGAGTAAATTACCACTCAGAAGGGACATTATCGATGTGCGCAAGGCTAATTGTGCTTTCCTTGAAATATGTTCTTAAGGAGAACAATCTAAGAGATGTATATTTTTGTTATTTTTGCCCAACCCCAATTTTAAGGGTTGAAGCAGCCCCCCAAAGTCCATTTTTACAAGATCCGTCACAGTTCGAGCCACAACTTCGCCGTCCCTTGATCGCCACTTGAGGACGATCGCGAGGTTATCAAGGAAAAGCAGAGAGAAGATATGTTCGCTGGTAATAGCCTCTAACGAGACGGAAAGAGGGTCGCTGGTTGTCAGTCGCGGCGTTTTACTCGTCCCAAGGTCCCGGGGACGTTTCGAAATGACACGGGCTTTCTCTAAATCACAGTGATTAAGAGGTTGGATGCTCGGTGTACCAGCGAGCCAAGCGATTCACGCGAGATCGATGCACCAGCGGGATCCAAAGTTCACGGCTCTCAGGCCACCTCTCTCCGTGGAGGATCGCTAGCGCAATTGGGTCACTGGACGAAAATGTCAGACACCAATCTCCAACAGTTTTCAGCCAGAACTAGATGAAGTAATCGTGACAGAGCGCGCGAGGGAACTCCTGCAGCAAATGTTTAAAGCGTGAAGGATGCGCCAATGACATTGACAAGTGGACGCAGGATGCATTTGGGAAAAACGACACAACCTGGTCAAAGAACTCCACTAGTGTCCCACTAACTCGTGACATCGTTTCAATAAAACAAAGTACGAGATTAAGAGTTGCAGCCGCAGCTATCGTAACCCGATGACGATTGCGTTATCCATGAAGAGGATCGGGGCGTAGGTGTTGCCTTACAACTAGTTTGCGTGTCTTCGAACTTTGGTTTCACTTCGTGAGGACGCGTGGTAATGGCTTCAATAATAGTTCGAGTGGCAGGATATGCAAGTTAAAAGAAATTTAAATGCAATAGGACAACTTTCGCGCTGCGAGCTCAATGGACCGTGATTTCGTGGGCGAGCCGTGTCGGGGCCTAGCGTTTCAAGTCGATTTAAGTACCTATGTATCCTAATGAGAAACTTCAAGATTGAAGCTCAAATAATGGGGAATATACAACACGTTTTAGCTGAAAATGGCCGAGGATTAGTTTCTCAAGGAGATCGTAGACGTATTTTGGTTGGAATTCAAGGAACTCGGACCATGATGAGCCTAAGCGCTATGTAACTTGACTTTGACGTTAAGCTTGACCCACTAACTAGAATGTCAACTAGATTTAATTGGAGGAAAGTCCGATTGCCTTGTTCTGCAGCGACATAAGGGATAATGCTTCTCTCGTCTGATCCTCAAAATCGAAAGAACACATCTAGAACAGCAGACGAAACAAAAACGTCACTGAGAAAACGACCCGACTAAAAAGGGAACACCACGAACCCGCGCTCACTGATTGGAACGCCACTTTGTGGGTCTATAGAGCGACTCAAGCCAAGAACAACGGTATGTTTCATTCGTGCCTAATCGCCCATTAAGGGTGTGAAACCTAACCTCAAAATCAAATAGGTACTCCCACTTTTTGCGTATAACTCCTAAAATATAAGAGACAGAAAAAAATGTTTCAAACAAAAGTTTATCGGTACAATAAGCGCTGCAAACTTGTGTTAACCAAATTTGGAAAAGAGTTTAAAAAACAAATACCTGACGAAAAAAACCTTTTTTTGAAAATTTCGTTAACGCAAATTTTCAGCGCGTATTGCGCCATTAATATTTTGTTTGAAACATTTTTTTCTGTCTCTTGTATTTTAGGAGTTATACACGACAAAGTGGGAGTGCCATTTTGACTTTGAGGTTAGTTTTCCTTAAAGGGCGATTGAGCACAAATAAACATACCTACCATTGTTCTTGTCTTGAGTCACTCTATAAACCTACAAAGCTGCGTTTCAATCGGCGAGTGTGGGTTCGCGGTGTTCCCTTGTAAGATTTGGGCACAGTATAACAAAACTAACAACAAAGTCGTGTATAACAAGTCAACAACGAAGATTTCGTGAGCTCTAGCACGTGCCCATTTCAACCAGAGTATAATCGATCCTGTCGAAGATATCCAGCGTTGTCCTTCAATTTTTTTATCCCCCGATCTAACAAAGACGCCTCATCGAGGCCGGACGTTCGACAGGATCGACAAGGCTCCGGATAAAAAACAGCGACCTTAATCATACATTTCGAGGGGGACACTACATATCTGATGAAAGATCGACTGTCATTTTGAAGGTCCCCAAGGACACGCTAGGCCACGCTAGGCCACGCTGCTCGTTTCACCGCAACAGGCGGACTTTGATCCCCGTCGACTGGGCTCGACCGAAGCCGCTTGTGAAACGCGACATTCCAATTTCAGCAGCCAGCCTCTCCGTGAGCGATCGCCTGCCTAATGAAACGAACAACTACTTAGGCGCTTCTCGCGACTGTTTCCTGGTAACGTGGACAACGCGCGAACGCCACGGGAAAACGGAGCCGCGCCTCCTGGTCCACGCCGATCCACTGCGTTGACGAAGAGTTAATCGAGCGACGCGCTGGGTAAAGATGTGCTGCGTGAATATATGGAGGTGCAACGATGGTACTTTATTCGAAACTGATTACGTAGAAGAGGCACACTGCAGGATGAGTGATGGCGCAACGGGAATAATACTGATTCCACATGAAAAGTACAATTTCGAACACCTTTCGGATTGATTGAAAAGTAATGGAGAAAAATTGTGTGTAGGAATTTTCTTACATCTCGTAATTTAATATTAAATGGACCTAAAATGGACCCCTCCTAAAACCTATCTCTCAAAATTATAGAGTTGAAGGTAAAGAATAGATGTGTATATGGATCAAGCAAAAGGTATTCTTAAACTGTCCTTCATGGGATGATTATAAAAGCGAAACCCAAAGTGGCGGTGCAATCGATCCAGAAATCCTTATCGAAAACGCGAAGAGAGAGGAGCGGTTGCGGCGCTATGTCTCCAAGCTAAAGTTGCGATAAGTTCACGTTCGAGTACAAAAATTTCGCGCAGAAATAACGAGCGAAAAATGGCCACTCGCCGGCGTGGAATCCACGAATTTCCAACGAGGATCGTGATTCACTTGGCTGGGCGAACAAGGGGTGAGAAAGCGAGGCTCGCGGAAAGAAGTTGCAAAAGGGAAAAAGGAGGTAGGCGACTCGCAATTGCCCAATGCGATTTGTACACGCTCGCGGTTCGTTAAAGGTGAAGTATCCTGTTTTCGACTTTCCACCAGCAGGTGATTCGCAATTCGTGCGCCTAGACGCCAGCGTTTGCTATTTGCTCGGTGAGTTGAAGAAGAGCCCTGTGGTGTCTAATATTTCACTGAGTGGCTATAAAATTCTAACCCTTAGGATCGTGATCTAAAAGCTTTGATAACCCAAAATTTCACGAGCTGTTCGAAGAAAAATAACTGACGGGTAATGGGAAAAAACAGAGAATGTCACAAAACAGCTTCATCGAGGGAATTAAGTTTTAATACTTTACAAGGTTAAATGAATTTAATTTGCTTATGTACTTTTCTTCTTAAATAATTGATTATCTTACCTTGACAATAGAAGCTTATGCTTAGGCAAAGAGTGGGGTCATTCCGTATTTTGTTCCAGTGCAGAGTGGACATTCACGAAAAATGGACATTCCCTGTTTTTCCCCTTATCCTTCAACTGTACTAAATACCAAACCGTAAATCGAATCTGAAACCTGCATTAGCTTGAAATTAGAAATATCTGAATTGGCCTACTTTAACGGTGCCCAATTAGAAGGTTGAGTTGAGTAGGCCATCTCGAAGAATTTCAAGAAATTATCAACGATGTCGATCTATCGGTTACTCAGGAAAACATGAGGCATCTTCCTTCGTCACGGGTTCGTCGATATATTCAGGTCAGCACGATAGCAACCCAGTGGACAATATCGCCGACACATTGTCATTAACGATAGAAAGTTGCCTACATGCTAGATTATTTTCCCGACACTCGAGGTGGTAGATGGTAAAGGATCCAGCCTATATCGGGTATCAGGAGATTGAACATAGCGATTGCGTTGGTGAGATCTGTTCAATCTGTTCAGTTTCACGACCCATTTTACTTATTGTTAGGATCGTCTTTTATTTAACTTAAGGCGATAATCGAAGTTCAATTTCAAATTCAGGGTGTTATATAGGAAGCTGCTGAAAGGAAACGGCTGCTATTATTATGTACACGCACTTATTACAAAAATTCAAGTGGTGTTTAGTAGAGCGAGGATGGCATACACACATTATAACACAATGTTTTTTATGCGTTTATTTTATTGATTTAAAGAATGCAGATTTTGCATGAACTAGTGGTAAATGTTTTCACAGTGTGCACAAAATCAAATCTTACTAGAGAATCATTGAAAACCTTCTCTAGGGCATCCCCTATAAGCTCTGCTATAACTTCTTCCTCTAGAACAGTAGCACTCCATAAGATACACTTTTTCTTTCGTTGTAAGCTTACTCATTTTCACTTCTACCACGGCTAGAATAAAACTGCTATCCTTTACCTACTAAAAACCACTTGAATTTTTGTAATAACTACGTGTACAGGACAACAGCAGCCGTTTACTTTCAGCAGCTTCCTATGAAACACCCTGTACACTAATTATACTTTTTGTTTTGACTATTTGACTCATACTAGTCGGGCCAATATAAAGAAAAACATTCCACACAAAATACAACATACATAAAAAAAAAAGCTATACATAGAATGGATCAATAAGAATAACCATCTTAAATATCTCCGAAATCATCAGAAGTAAGATGAAAATCACTCCTAAGCGACTTCAGTTGCAAAAAATGGTCTCTTTCATACCAAAGAAATTTAATTGAAAAAATTATTCTCTTACTTCGATGCCTCTGGACACATTCATGTCGGTAATCCTCCCTGATCCACCCTGTATGCAAAGCTGCAGTCGAATACGAATTTAACATTCTAATAGAGTAACAAAATCTGAATGACATTAGTGGGGCAGTACCTTGCATCTTCAGTCTGCAGCATCATACACGCATTCCGTTCCGCCTGGCGTATCAATCATTTCCAATACTCAATTTTCAAACACACGAGTGATCCAATTAAAGATATCGACTCTGAAAAAGTGGAACGGTCTATCGGCGATAATCGCAGAATCGCCTTTGGCGAACACGTTCCCAAGAATATTAATCCCAGCGGGAGTGCCTATGGCCAAGCGGCGCGAAACAATCGCTAAAACGTTCGTACGAAACAATCGGGAATGTACCTTGACCGTGACCTCCTGTTTCGCAGCACCTGATGTCCGGCTGGCTGTTGGATTACAGCTACAAGTGTCAGCCGGTGGACTACTCCCACAACCCGTCCGCGCTGCGAATGGCGAACCTGTGTTGGTGGTACTTCATCAGCAAGTTCACGGAATTCGCTGACACGGTACGTACAGAGCCAGAGTTCCCAGCGTTACGAAAGAAGGAAAGAACCGATCAGAAGCGTTCCGCGATGGGACCGTCGATTTTTCGGGTTTCTTTCGGTCGCATACCGCCGTAGAAACCGACCACTGAAGCAGAAATCCAGCAGAAAACCGTCGCTTCGCAACAGTATCGCCGTTGCGGGGCCGATCTTTCACTGGAACCGGTGTTTTTACTTTTAGAGTCGACTAGCTTTCGTTATTCCGCGATCGGGGAATGGTGGGCAGACGCGTGTCGCGGATGGAGCAGCTGGGTACGCGAGATAGTATCTTCTTGCGGAATAGAGACCTTAGGCAACCGAGGGCACGCGAATTCTGCAGCGCGTGGATCGCGTGGATAGACGATTGGATACACGCCCTTTGCGACGATTTTTATAACTGAGGGATCCGTGATGAGATTCTTGGTTCGAACGCGGTTCCTGCTGAATCGAAGCGCGATACTGTTGAGTCGCGGGGAATTTGAGATTTCCGGTTGTCGTAAACGCGAGGAACTTTTAAGGGGAACTCGTTAAGGGTCTGCCGAGTCATTCTTTTAATGAGATTTAGTACGAAATACTAGAGCTAAAGTATTGCCGCTTCAGGTTACTTCCTTTGGATTCTTTATGGTACTCGTTTGTTTTATTTGAGTTATTTATGGCCCTTGAGTAATGCTTTTAATTCCTGATAAGAATGGAAGCAGCAGGATTTGTACGAAAAGTTTGGTATCATTTAGTTGCTGAATTCTACAGCAGGGAACACGTTATATTTCGTCAATATTATATAACTAAAAAAAGTTTAAAAACAAGCTTTTATTAAAATGTACTAAAAAGGGAAAAAATAATTTTCACACCGGCGTAATTAACGGCCTCAGAAGGATTCCCTCGTATGACTAAAAGTAAAAGCGTGAGGCGTAAATATAGATTCTGTGCTTCTTAGTCCTCGAGGATTGTAATCTTTATTATCTACATTAAATTCTATACAAGCTTCTTTTTACAAATTTTTTTGTATGCTTTTTGGTGAAAACATTGTATTGTGATCGGAACTACGTAGGTGTGCAAAGTTCCAAGTCGATCGAATATGTGGAAGTGGATGAAAATTAGCTTACAAGATTTCACCCTGAGCTAAATAAAATCACCATTCTGTCCACTCGGGACCAACAGATTAAACTCAGCCACTTCGTGTCCATGCAAAAGTGCGATCCTTGACTGGTTTCTCTACGTAATTTCAGATATTCTTCGTTCTGCGTAAGAAAGACAGCCAAATAACCTTCCTGCACCTGTACCACCACTCTCTGACGCCCCTCGAGACGTGGATCTGCGTGAAATTCATCGCCGGAGGCCACGGGACCTTAGGGAACCTCATAAACAACGCGGTGCACGTGATAATGTACACCTACTACATGGTGTCCGCCATGGGGCCCGAGTACCAGAAGTATCTGTGGTGGAAGAAGCACCTCACCACCGTGCAGCTGGTAGGTTCACTCCGTGAATATTCACTCGCGATTCATCCGCTCTTTCGTAGCGACCCACTTAATCCAGATTATCAGGAAATCGTACCGGCACTCGGGTCCCGGCCAGGCTGATCAGGACAGTGACGCGTTGACAATTGGCGAAAACTTTCCTACCCAGCGAGCCTGTTTTCATTTGCAGCCCATTTGCCACCGCGAGAAATTGCCCGTAACCGTTTCTGCGCGCAAAAACCAACGCGTTTTATACTTTCGACGTGCTTCGACCGACCGCGAAGAAACGTTCTCGATCTTTACTATCGCGCCGCACACATCTTTTTGCCGCGGTTGTACTAACGAATCGTGCAGCATGTAGGTCACCAGTTACAGGTGCCACTCGTGCACGTAATTCGATTTTTGCACATTAAATTCAGTGTCCCGCCGAAGAAGATGGATTTAGTTTAGCGGCAAGGACAATACGCATTGTCCGAGAGAAAACGGATGGCTTTCCATTGCATAAATATCCATCTTCGGTTCGAGAGCATTGTGTAGTACTTGGAAGGGGTATAGGTGACTGCACAAAACTGGGGAGTCCCAAAGTCGGAAGTTTTGAAACTTTGAAGTCTTTAAGGCTTTAAAGTTTTGAAGTTTTGAAGTACTGAAGCGTTGAAGTTTGAGAACTTTGAAGTTTTAAACCTTTATAGTTTTGAAGTGTTGAAGTTTTAAGGTTGTAAAGCTTTAAAGTTTTCGAACGTTGAAGTTCTAAAGCTTTGAAGTTTTGAACCTTTAAAGTTCTAAAGCTTTGAAGTTTTGAACCTTTAAAGTTTTCAAGCTTTAAAGTTTTGGAGCTTTGAAATTTTCAAGCTTTGAAGTTTTGAAACTTTAAAGTTGTGAAACTTCAACGTTTTGAGGAATGGACCTTTGAATTTTGGATCCTTTGAAATACGGAACCCTTGTAGTATTGAACGTTTAATCTTTTGAAGCTTTGAAGTTTTGAAGCTTTAAAGTTTTAGAACAAAAGGTGTGAACACCTTGCCTCCGCAAAGAATGCTGCAAACATTGGGACTCCCGCAGCATATACGACCAATACCCCTTCTAATACCCATCAGCTTGCAAACAAACGCGATTCTTCTATTACACTGAAAGAAATGAAGAAGAAGGTCACCTCCAGAGCGTAGAATGGACGTCGAACACCACGAAGAACCACCAGACCGAAAACACCCCTAAAAATTCGCTGCATTTACAGCCAATAACTGGCAGAGACGCGCGAAGACGGGTAATGCTAGGTATCGGACACCGTGCGAGGGTATTTCACGTCTTTGAAATCGGAACCGCTGTTTTCCTCCGCATTTTTCTAGCGCGCGTGCGCACGTGACCGCGGCGAAAGCAACAAGATCGCGCAATAAGCGGCCACCGGGCACCAAACAGTTTTTAGAGCGAGATTCGCGATACCTTCTTCTTGCACAACGCCGGCTACAGCCCGGTCGGATAATAATCCGCATCGATGAAAGTGAGCGGAGGCGCAAAGTCGAATCAACCGCGGGGTGCATCGGCTCCGGCACGCTCTAAAACTCTAAACAAACGCGGGTAGGCCCCAGGCGAGCTCGGCGTTGCTGCAATCCACGCAGTCCCCAATCAGGGAGGAGGGAAGACGGAAAACGGGCGATCAGGATTTAATGGACATCGCGCGATCCGCGGATAGCGGAACGGACACCTGCTCGACACCGTCATTGTGTGCAAATTGCGCGCCTAGATTGCAGTGGCCGCTTGGACGGTGGAAGGGTTACTAATCCCTTAGAATAAGTGGGAAAGGCTCGAGGAAGCTTTCTGAATGCCATTTAAACGAAGAAGCTGCTGAAGAATCTGTAAAATCTGAGAAAATTTGGGAAGCTTGAAAGTCCTCCTATCCTAAGATAATTTACATCAGTGATGCGAACCTCGCGATCCGCAATTGTTCCAATTGTAAATCTATATCAGAAATAACAAATTCACCCCATAAATTGAAATCCTTTGATTAGTATATTTAAGTATTTAATATTGCAGCCTCTGTAGCGTATTAGGTCTCCACTAGTGGACCCCTACTGGCCAAAGGTTGCTCATCACTGATTAATACATTCTAAGGAAGAGCAATCTAGCCTCCCACCGATCTTCTAGGAGCCGCCTCGCCTAAGCCACACGCCATCAACAACGCACGGCGGTATTTACCAAGCAATCTGCGCCTGGAGGTAACCAAAGAGCGCGGGAGACTTGCAACAGACGCCATTAAATGCCCATTATCGCTCATAGCCTATTACTGGGAGATGAGCCCTGTGAAAGACGGCAAACCTCGCCGGATTGGTCTCTAACCGCCGCTGCGGTGACGATCGATTTGCTGGAAGGACGCGTACGAAGGATCGATAGATCCGGCGTGGGGTCGGGCCCGCGCACGGTTCACCGTCTCCCACGGATTCTGGGCCATCGGTGGCCACTAGAGCAAGTCCCTGGACAAAATTTCACGCGGACCGCGGTGGTAGGGGTGAGGGAAAGTGAAAAGTACAACGTTAGGCAATTGCCGGCTGACTTGCTTTGGCCAGACTCGGCCGACTACGTCGCGGTGGCGCAACAATTTGGCATTCCGATATGCCATACAGCACCGTGTCCTACCACCACCATCGCCGCCACCACCACCGCCGTCAACATCGCCATGTCCAAGCACCTCGAACCGGCTGCATGCCTGCGAAGCCTCACCTATCCGCTGAGCTACCTAGATTTTATCCCGCAACACCATCGATCGGGGACCTCTCAAAGGACAGGTGACGATGTCCTTTTCCCGTACACCGTCGTTTCTCGCCCTCCCCGGCTCTTCTCCTCCGCATCATCCGCGGCTCTTCTTGGAGGACGTTCCGCAACCGAACGCTCGCGAGAGTTAGCCCACTGCGAGTAGCGGACGCGAGGAAAGTGCTTCTACGACAGTTGTTTGGGTTCTTTGATGTAAATGAAAGGATCGGGTTGGGTAAACAGGTTCGTTCGAGGGCCGCGCGGGTGTCTCTGGGTCTTTGAGATCGTGGGTGGTAGGGGATGCTTCTGCGTGGACCTACTAGTGTTCCTGTTTCAGTTAGACAATCCACGTGACCATGCAGAAACTGCTGAAGACGATCTTTGAAAGTATAGGTCATGAAAGTTTTGTAATGGAGTCGCCTTCTCCAAAAACTTCTCCGGAGAATGGTTTCATCCGGGACTGCAAGCTTTCTTGCCGAGTCGGTAGAAATGGTAAAAAGAACGCAGGGGCGGGTTGGAGATTTGGCGCCCCTAGGCTAACAAGCGTCTGCAGCCCTTTCTGTGAGATATCATCAGTTGTTTTAATTGGAAAGAGTCGAGATAATTTCAAAATTAATTCAGTGACATGTTATTACTAATTTGCTAGATGACAAAAAGGTGAATTTTTTTACAGTCGCCTCAAGCCTCTGTGTTTAAGAGGGTGCAAGGGTATTAGACGGCTAAAATGAACGGTTTCTTTCGGGTTGGATTGAAGCACGACTAAAATCTCATACCATTTGCACATTTGACAATACTTTATACTGGATATAACCTTTAAAATATTAAAAATTGAAGGAAATACAAAGCGCCAAAGTGGGCGCTGCGCAATGCGCGCCTCAAGGTGGTGAACGTGATTCCGATCGAATGACTCATCTGAAAGCAAAACCGTTGTCAATGAATATTCTCTGACTCAAAATCTACAAGGTGGAACTTGATTGAAACATTTTAACAAAAATTCGCGAAGTTATTAAAGAAAAATCAACTTTGAACATTTCTCCTGATATAATTCTCTAAAAAGTATTTAATAAAATTTTTCAGAATCCTGCGATCTTCATTAGCGAGTTCCACCTCGTGGAGAAAAGTGTTTTGTAGATTCAGTTAAAATTCCAACTAAAAATATTGATCCGTTCTTGACTTATGCTGTTCACCGTCTTCACGCGTAGCGCCCACTTTAGCGCTTTGTATTTCCTTCAATTTTTAATACTTTTAAGGTGTCCTGGTCTTAAAATGCGTGTTATGTCCACAATAAAGTGTTATAAATCGTGCAACTGGTATGAGTCATCAGTTGTTCTCCAATCCAACCCAAAAGAAATCGTTCATTTTAGGTGTCTAACACCCTTTTGCCTCCTTAAACCTTTTTCAATCTCTCCCTCTCAAAATTTCCCACCCCTTATAATTTGCCGCCCCGGGCTGTAGTCTCCTTATCCTACACACAAATCCGCCCCTGAAGGAACGGTGGAGATAATGCAACGTTGAATGGGAAAAGTAGGGACAACGAGCCACTGTGGTCGAGCGATTGAATCGCGCACCTTTTACTGAACTCAGGCAATCGGTCCCCTAACGCGTTTGTTTCGTTGGCGACCGCGTTATTTCGTGCACGATTAAATTACTGGTCTCATAGCCGTGCCACGAAAATTCACTTTCTACGATTTAATCGATCGTTAGCTTGCGTTGCGCCAGATTCTTTGCCAGGACCTGCGGTGGCTAGGCGAACCCCCGTCACGGTGTACCTATGCAAAATGTTGCCGATTATCCTTGCGCCATTACCGCGATCGTACATAACCGTGCAGGTCCATGAATCTGCCGGTGTAGGCGAGCACCTCGTCCGCGCGCATATCCTCGCGACACGAGTCGGCTTGCGACACTTTGCACCTCTAATGCGCCTGCAACGCCACGTGACCGCGCGTTGCCAAACGCGGTTTCGTCAATTATAACAGGCGCAACAAATAGGTACTTACTTACGTCGTGAATGGCACGGTGCATTGCGAATTCATCGAACAAATAATGCACTTGATTGGTCGAGGTACTTTGGGGTTGGACTCGGTACTGAAAGCTATATATGCAGTGGCGGAATGGATCTAAATTATTGGTTGCAAAGGAGGCAAAGGGGGCGCACCCACGACTATAAGGCTATCATTTAATTTTTTTAAGAAATAAATAAATTTGAAAAAATACATAAGTGGCTTTTGCCTACTTGTTTAAGTAGGTTTTAGTAATCACGTATTTTTTAGTAATTACAGGGTGTGCGGCCATTTGCCATCAGGCAAGCTGACACCCTGGCCAATCCGCCACTGTGTGTATGAGAGATCTTGTAGTTTTCATGATACACCACCTTCATAGCGATATGTCCGAATAGAATTGAATGAAAAATACCCCAGCGCGTGAAACATTCTATAACCAGATGTCTACTCTCGCGATGACACCCAAGGCTACCATTTTGAGTAGGTAGTGGTAAATAGATTGTTGCCAATTGATGCAGTGTAACAATAGGTATAACTGTGAATCAAACTTAATTAAATCGCATTTGTCGTCTAGTCCAACCCTAAAATGGTCCCTCCTAAAAAAGACACCTTAATCATACTTAAACTCTTACGCAGACATCGTCATCCTGACAATCTACACAAGCTACACAATCTTGGCCGATCGTTGTTCGCACGAACATTAACCGATTATCGTGGGAAATCTCTAATAGCTCACCGTCAGCAGGAGAAGGCGCGACTAAATGCCTTTCCGTTCCATTCGCAGGTGCAGTTTTTCCTGGTGTTCGTGCACAGCACCCAGGCGCTGGTCTTCGACTGCGGTTACCCGAAACTGATAGCGGCACTTCTTCTGCTTCACTCGTCGATCTTCTTCGTCCTCTTCTCCGACTTCTACCGGCGGGCGTACAGCAGGAGGAGAACGAAGAAGGAGCTGAAGGACGAATAAACGAGGGGTCTTAACGCGCACATATCCGAATTTCTCCCCGATACACTCCAACGACCGCGTACGATCGAAGGACTGCGGATCGGCTTTGAAAGAAGGGCGAAGGATCGCTTCGCCACGTGCTCGCACCATCGTGATATTCGATTTTCTTAACTATGCGGGGCAAGGTGCAACAGCCCTCTCCTCCTCCAGTTGAACGTTAGAACAACTATTTAGCAAACTGTTCGATAGAGCCTTTGGATACCAGAAGATCCATACTCCCCGTTGATTAGATTGCTTTACCGATAATCACGCGAAACTAGTCATCTGAACGGTTTGAAAGAATCGCGCTGGAAGCTGATCCGCGGTCCCGATCGTCAGCAAGATCAAGCTCGATCGACCCGTCAGGGTGGAGCTTACAGATTCCTTCCGTACGGAAGAGGACTTCACTTGTTATCCCTCATGTCCTCCGCAGGGCATCTCAGGTCTCGCGAACAGCTCGGACCAGGGCTTCCGAGGCACTCGTTCTTGACCCACGACCGATTCTCCGGTGCGAGCAAGTAATTCGCAGCATCGGGATTAACGAACGGATCGAGCTCCTGGCTCCAGCTCGGCTCGCGTCACGCGAGAAAGTGCATCGAAAACCCAGAATCGACGTAGCTTCGTACATCGATCGGTCCTTGGTGTCGTTAATTTAGTGGTCCGTTATTATTATTATTCCGTTTCTACTCTAAGTGTTGCGCGCCGATCAGGTCTGTAATTAAGGTTACTGTAAATATAGGTGTAGACTTAGGGAGCGCCGAGGGGCATCGTCTTCGCGGGTCTATTTAAATCTCTGGGGCGGCTTGGGCCACTCGGGCAATAAGCGCGCCGCGCGACTGCTAATTCTTTGTATCGACAGGGAACCGAAGGAAACTCAACCGAGAGGAAAGTGCTTTGGGGACGTCACTTGAGAAACAGTGCAGGGTATCCCGCGAGATATTTTAAAGCAGAAATCGATCTACTTATCTCCATGCCTTATCGAAATAAGCAGTGTCTGCTCAGTGATGAAGCTGTAGAAGTGTAGACTGTCTGCAATGCTCAATCCGCATCTACCTGTTGCCAAAGCGGTCATTGTCCATCAACAACTTAGCGCACTTGATATCAGAAGACTAAACAGCGTTTCAAAAGGGACACCAATAGTCACATACTTCGCAGGATCTTGTCAAAATGACCCCGGCATATTGGAGAAGTTTGTAGATTATCTCGCGCGCTACCCTGTACATGGACCAAACGGCACTCTGAACGGCCCATTCCGCGACCATAAGCTCAATCTTCTATTTACGATTATTTATGCGTTGTTTGATTATTATGTAACCTCGAGTGTCTGTCGCAACCTCTTAAACATAAGTCGCGAGAGGACACGCTCACGCGTCATACGGCAGCGAGCCGGGAACGGTGTCAGTCTCTATCACGATAACCGAGACAGGTGCATGTGAGGCGCGCTTTTACACACGGACACGCTGCACATCTGTCTAAAAACGAAATTCCTCTCACTAGTGAGCTGCCTGGCGAACCGATGGATCTAGAGCGCAACGTTCCTTGCGAAACCTGGCTATTAAATCGGATTTCGTAGCCGTGCGTGAACCCCTGCAGGTTTCCGCGAGGATCGCTCTCGTTGCAGGATTCACGCGTGGATTGGAAGGGTGCAGTTGGCATCGATACGCAGGGTGTTTCGTTGAATCAATGGACATCGCTTTACAGGCGAATTGAGACATTAAGAGCAAAATCAGACTAACCCGCATTGAAGAAAAATTCAATTTTCCTATTTTATATGATTGGTATTTCGATATGATTTCAATTTACATGATTACAATTTCGCAAAGAATGTGGGTTAGTCCGTTTTTATTCTCAATGCCTCAATTGAGCACTGGCTTTCGTATAGTAGAATCTAGTTTACGATCAATTTCGTACACGAAGGATGAAGCTGTGATTATAAGCAGGTTGGTGGAACCAATCGCGTTAGCTGAGTTAGCTCTTACTATCTCGACACGCTACATTCGCCCCTGAAGCTATGCCCCTTGAGGGTATAGACCATCCACGCGTGCATTTCGTCCGGGTTTCCCGAGCTGTTAACATCCAACACTCCACCGCTTTCAACCCCCAACTGCTTTTACGACCTCACTGCATTCCTCCCATCCACAATACGACCGGCTGACCGTGTGGCCGTCTAGCGGTTAAACACTCACTCGAATTCTTTCGGAGGGAAGACAACGAAACGACGGAACGCTAGCGATTAAGGGACAACCCCTCCGCGGACATATGCAATGCTTTCTCCGGCAGCCAGCTGAGCGCAAACACTTTCTACCTTATCGATCCTCTCGATACACCCCTTGAACAGGGGTGGGCGGACGCCGGATACCCTGGCTGCGTGGAGAGAGAGCGAGCGTGCGCCCTGACCATACGGTAATTTTCATAAGGGTTTCGCCTCGAGCCTCATCCTAAGATCGTAATTTATTTTTAGTTTGCGTCTCGCACGCGACGAAAGCTCTTTTGTAAATATGTAATTCCTTTTTTATGTAATGACAAATAAATATCAGTAAGTTACTCACATGAAGGGATTATCGGGGCACCTACGTGTTAGATACAGGTATCGCAAGTTGACGACCTCGGTGGTTTCGACTTTCGCAACCACTACTTGAGGATTACAAGTAAGGCTCTGAAAACACTGGGATTCATTACTAGATTTGCGAGACATTTTAGACGCACAGAATCGCTCAAACTTTTATGCTTTGCCCTCGTTAGGCCCCAGGTGGAATGTGCCTCAGTCCGAAGCATAACCAATACATATATTAGTTTAATTAAAATGGTGCAGCACAGATTCCAGGGCCCTGGATAACCCAATGTGCATCACTGACCATGGCCAATGCCCTGCGAGCACACTGGGAATTACTACTCTCGTAGGCTGATTGTGGATATGACCTTTTTGTTCAAGATCGTTCACAGTCAGGTCAATCGTCCTGAGCACAAATCAATATCTCACAGATATTGACTTGTTTCCAATCTCCGTTAACACTCTTCGGAATCTCCTGCATAATCAATGTGTAGCACGTTTGTTACCTAGGTTTTAATGCATACTGGTTGTGTTCCTCAGACTGAATAATTTTGCTGATGTTATCTCCACACTCTCTGTATACTAAGGGCTTTTTGTCATGGGCAATAACAATAATAGGGTAAAGTAGCCGAATATGAGACCCATTTCTTAAAAACATCATAACTCTTGACTGAGAACACTTTTATTAAAATTCGACACAGGTTTTAAAAGTAGAATATGTATTCTTTAGCAACCTACTGGAAAGTACTATAACAAAATTTCGGTTTCTTCATAATAAAATCAAAACGAAAGTCATTGAAATCCGCAGATAAAAAAATGGGTTCCTAATATGAGACCCAGTTTGTTTTTTCCTGAAACTTATTTTTTTTTCTTGTTTTATAAAATCGGCATGTGAAATTTATTTCTTCACTACTGCAGTCTTCATAGGCCCACAACCGAAGTCTTCATGGGCCCACCACGCCCATCGTAACACTTTATACGTACACTTAACCCATTGTTCACCTAGCTAGCACATTTGAAGAGTAAAGACCTGTGCAAAACAAGCATTCTGTATCATAATTTTCTTTCTTAACCACTTTCATCATTCAGAACAATTTCTTCTTCACTCTCATCAGTAGAACTTTCACAGGTCTCATATTTGGAAACAATAACATGATAACTACTAAGTAGCTTTGAAGTTAAGTCTTCATCATTTAATGATATACACAACTAGTAAGCCTTAAACTCCATTACAAGCACTATAAAACAGTATTTGTGAAAATCATTATACACTTACCACTTTAAAGGTATTTGTAATTTAATCGAACTACTTCAAAAACTTTCTGCAACGTATTTCAGAAATATGTGCTTGCTCAGGATGCTCAATTGATTACAATGCCACTGTGCGAACAAAACAACTAATACACGGTTAGTTAGTAAAGGAATAGCATCGCCACAACATTCAACAGTTCTGTAATGGATATAAGCTGGAGTCTCATATTAGGAGAGGTCGTCATATTCAGCTACTTTACCCTATAGCTTACGAACAGAAACAGAACAGGATAAATAACATCGCTTGTCATTTCTACTGATTCGTACAATTTAAATCCTTTATTGATGTTAATTATTTACAATGTCGAAAGCTGGTTGCTTTCGGGTGTATGTATCCTAAAAACGAGCAGCGACGGATCAAGTTGTAGTCTAAGCTGTCATACCTTGTCCTTTGCTCTTTTCCCTCCTACGAAGTCTGCGCTCTCTTTCGTACTCTTTCATCCTCATAAGACCACTGAAACAATCGCCGATGTCATACAGGACTAAAACAAACCTTACGACTATCACGAGTACATGTAAAGCTTCACAGGCGACTTACTCGTCAACTTCGCAGCCTATGTACGCGGAACGCTGGGATTTACAGGCCCTCACGAATGGGTAATGCTGTCTTTGACACTGCAAATAATCTAGGTACTTGTGAGCGCAGTAATCCCTAAAATACAGTGGAATACGGGCAGCCCTCATCTCCTGTTCCGTTGCTACCATAACTGGAAATTAAAATACATACATAATATTTCCAGATGAATTAACAAGCCCTGCTATTTATTAATGAATCTTTCGCGTACGATGGCCAGATTTACACGAGACCAAAAATGATACACTCTTCTATGTAATTGGTCATTCGAAACTGGAATCTAAGATACTTTCACTATTCTTCCGAATACAAAGAAATGTTTAAATAAAGAAATATTTTATCCCAACTGATAAAAGCTAGAGCAAAAGTCACGCTTCTTCCTGCAAGACACAAGCTTCGAAACTTCAAGGTTTATTAGAAATTCTACCATCACCTCGATTCTAATATTCTTGAAAGTCACTTAAAAATCTGTTCCAGACACTTATTAACGTAATCTTGCAAACAGTGGCGCACCCAAAGGAGGATTCAAGGGGCCCTGCATCCCCCAAAGAGAGGGCGTTGTAAAAAGAAAAGAAAACTAGATTTTATTCTTCAAATAAATTTATAAATCACTTAAAAAATTTTATTGAATTTGCATTAAAAATATTTTCCGCTCCCCCAAGATTAAATCCTGAGTGCGCCACTGCATACAAATGTATGTTTCATGCACGCCCAATGTTATTAATTACAAGCATTCAGAAAGAAAAGAGAAGCGTGAGCAGTTCCTTTAAGAATACACTTTGAACCGTCCATGTACAATCGGAGTTTTCGCAGCGTAGTTATGTCACTGGCGAAGCGTTAACGATATGAAAACAATGAATGCAATACGATCGAATCTTCAAACAGGAAGAGCGGAACAGTGATGGTTTAACATAATGGGTCAAACGAAGACGTCGTCGGTGTAATCGAAATATAATTAGCGCAAAATACTGGCGAATAAATTTGAACTCGTTGAGGGTTAGGACCGCATGAAATACTTGCCTCTCTTCTTACGGCCATTAGGAAATCCAAGTTGCGGGTTGAACGAAGGTGGCTGGTGAGATTCGGGGTAATCATCACTCCCGATTGCTCTCAACGCGTTGCCCATTTCTGTTACAAAATTCTATAAAATCACGGTGGAACCAGTGTGTATCCGAAAATGTAAAGCAGAACACTCCGCGCGGTGCTGACATCTAGCAACACTAACTTACGTAACTCGTAAGTCGTAAGCGAAATACGCAGGGAAACATTTAAACATTAATAAAACATTAAAACGCGTGTGAGTCTCCGACTCGATTTCTCTTCGTTCAAAGTGGAGCTCGTTAAAAGAGATTTCCGATGACGATCTCTGTGGGAGAATAAAGTAGCATACAAAAACTTCGGCAGATATGGTTTATTGAAATTTCACTGAAATAAACATACGCATGTATTAAAAATTTGGAGTGATTTTGGTGGCGCGATATGTTTACGCAGTCGCTTCAGGGCAATTGGGTTATCTCAATGGTTTTATTCTCGCCAATGTGAATTATTTCGAACAAAGTTCAGTTTGTGTAGCACACAGGTTCTTATTAGCTTAACAATCTGTTCTCAATCCCACCAACAGTATCGATCGAATACTTACAGCGATAAGAAATATTGTTCTTGTATAACCTAAATCTGAGAATAATTTTCAGTAGCTTTAATCGTCCTCTTCTTCCATTGCCTCGGGCATCGAGTTTCCTGAAACGATCGGGGGGACACAGTCAGTATGATCGAGCGTTTGATATTCGCCAAGTCGTTAGTAGATGAGATACTACCGTTTTGTAATCTATCCTCGCTGGGCATGTGTCCGGCTTGAAGCAATTTACTAAGGCGCTGCACTTCCTCCAGGGAAGAAGCATTGGTGATCGCTTCTCTGATTTTGTTGCGCTCCTCCGGAGTAGTTAGAGGCTTGTCCGCGGCTGTTCCAGAAGTTTGCGTCTTAGCTTTCTTGGCTATCTCGCGAACCATTTCCTTCCCTTTTTTACTTCTGAAGTAAGCGATGGCCGCGTCGCGTTCCTTTAGTTTAATTTTCCTAAAATCTAGAAGCCTCAGCTGCGGGAACCTGTATACGACGTACTGCCTGTACTGAGGTTTCGCGGAGACCGGATTCTGCAGCAGGCACAGATTCGTCAAACTTTTCAGCTGCGTCAGTGGCTCCAAGTCCCCGAGCTCTTGAATCATATTTCCGGTTAACATTAGGGTCTCCATGTTCGGTATACAGTGCTCCAATCCCTCGCCGATTCTTACGATACGGTTGTTGTTGAAGAAAAGTGTTTTGATTCGTTTCAGGAGAGGAAAGCCATCTAATTTTCGGATATCGTTGTCTGAGAAGTCTATGGTGTCGAATTGATCCTAGAATTAATGCTCTTTATTAATAATCGATTAATCGTGACACAGTAATGCTCCGAACGCATTTGCGTCTTAAGCGCGGATGACGTCAACAGCCATCACAAACGTAAATAAAGGTCATGCCTAACCAAAACGTGCGTAAACACGGTCGAAAAAATATCGAGGAAGAGTGCATTAAGCGATTCCAGTACTAACCAGCGTGGCACCCAGGTTTTCGATCGTGGGTATTTTATATCCTGCAACGAAGAGTAATTAAGAGAACGTTAAGAAATTGAAGAATTGATGTCGGTTTTTAGGTTAGAATTATTTTATTGACTTCGTTTATGTACCTCTGAGATCTAATTCGCGATCCTTTACGGGATTGATATACTGCATAGACTGTTGTATTAAATCTGGCGTTAGTTTAACCATCTTTTAATGATATTCTCTACACTCAATATTCAAATTAACATCAAGCGCGCAATTAACAATCACAACACTCAGTTCAATGAAGTTCTCTGCGGAAATTGGACTCTCGCAGTTGGCAGTTCGGAAATGCGCGCAGTGTGGCCAACCTTCGTTTGAAAATTCAAAATTACTTACCACTTGCCGCTATTCTATATTTGCAAGTACATGATACTTTAAGTCTATCAAGTAATAACACTCAAAGTAGTATATCAAAGCGGTGATCATTAATTTTCGTTGAAAAACTGATTGCAAGTAGGCTTAACAACTGTGATAGTTATGAAAGCATTGCAACATAACTTTAAGCATTGCAACATAACACACTGCCCGGTTAATTAATTCTATACGTTCTGGTGTCGTTCAGCTTGATCTGGAATAGGCATTACAGATTCAAGCGCAGCAGAATTTCCATTATTCAAGAACGCCACTATTCGAGCGTAGGGGGATCCCCTAGTGCTGAACGCTTAAGGTTTCTCTTAAATAAAAAGAAAACAATATTTTATTTTTTTATCCTGCGTTATTTATAAGTTAACAATATTAGGAATTAAAATGAAACCACAAAATAATGAACATTATCATAATAGTTAACTTAAGGGGTTACATACCCTTGACAGGTCGGAAAATAGGGTCATTTTTATGTTTTTTTTTCATATAAAGAAACATGATATTTAAAAATCAAGATATACACCATGGTGTGTACAAATTAAGATGCGTTCGCTTGTGCAAGAAATTAGATATCTTACGAAATGGTGCTATAGCAGCCCCCTCTTCTTATAGTTACATCATTTACAGTACCGAAAATATCTCAGAGATTCCTGGACCATTTTGAATAAAATTTTGCACGAATATTCTTAAGACAATAATTTTAATGTCGGTAAGCAACAAAAATTCCAGTCATTTCATTTTCCGATCAAAATTACATTTCTTAGAAATCTGATATTTCTTGCATCAATCGATCAATCAAAGGAAAAAGTGTTTTATAGCTTGGATGTAATGGATTTACATGTTTAATAACAGTTTATTCTTCACTGCGGCGCATACTACAGATGTTCAAGGTTGCCGCCATGGATCCGCGAACACCTCGCACATATTCCGGTTATAGGTACTATCGTCAATAATTTAATTCGTCCTTGAATCGCAAATTTCCAACAAGTTTCCACGTTACATGTCGATTACTGGCATCGGCGGCTGCCACCGGCCGTATAATAATGCGCGCATTATCCAAATGTTTAATACAATGTCGGTATCGAAGTTAAAGTTCTCGGTCGTACACCTCTCATTAGAAATTCTGATGCCGCGGTTGGGTTCCTGTTTACTAGAATCGGTTCGCCACGAAGACCCCGCGCCGCCGAATTACGCGCGGCACCCAATCGGAGGGCACCGCCCGTTACATCGCAAGATCGATCCATTCGAGTAGCAGAATTCAAATTTTACCTGCGGCACGCGCGACCACGGGCCCATTTATACAATTGGGGGCCCTAAGCGCAATATTATTATGAAGCCTCACTTTTTCAGCTGCCTCTAGTTTTTATATTATGAATTTAATATTTAAGAATAAGTATTTCATTCTGCAGCTAAAAAATTCAAAAATGCACATGAGGATTTCGATGCATTTACCCAGATCCTTATCGAAAACGAAAAGGAACGCGTACTTTACAGAAGTGAAGAAATTGATAATTTATTATCATGATTTGCATTTATGCGAAGTGTTAATTATATCATAAAAGCTTCTAATTTGATGAAAAAATAGCGAAGTGAGCACTTTTGAAACGTTTTCGTATTTTTTTAAAGTGATGCCAGTAATAAAGACGGGAATTTAACACATGTCCTTATTTAAGGTGCCCCTCGTAAACTTATTTTTCTCGCTTAGAAAGAAACGGAACGCTAGGGATTCTAGTGAATGCTATTGAAAGAAGGCACTTTTCAAGGCACCGTAATTGGGACGAAAATTATTTCAATTAAAAAAATATAAATAATTAACATTTTAACCCCCAAAAATGCCTTAATAAAGAGAAAAGTTCAAAACACCAATATAAATTTTCACCAAGCACAATTGAAGCAAGAGAAGTCAGTAATTAATTCCTTCCTGAGCATAAATTACAATTAATAGGGACATCTACCCTAGTGCGCTTTTATGGCACACAGCTTTACTTTGAGAAGGAACCGAGGAAGGCCAGCCCGACTTGCAGGTATTGTGTCGAAGCCTTGAGCTACTTAAAGTGTCAATCAATTTTTAATTAGCCCGACGGCGCGTAGTCATCAGACTACGCGGGTAGATCTCGCGATCGTAATTCGCCAGCTGCTCGATCACGACGAATGGGACAATCACGGCGAGAGATCGGTGCGCGAATTTCGCGTCTCTAACCTTGGGTAGACGGCACTCCGTGCCGAGAACGTTTGCTCGCGACCGGCGCAAGCGAGCACATGTCCAAACTTCAAACACCGTGCCCCCTGTGCGTGATTGGCACGTTCTCGAATTGCGCTCTCTAATCTGTCGCCTTTAAAAAGCGAGCAGCGCGAATGGCCGATCTGAAAAAAATCGCGTAAGACCGCGCCGTGACATTTTCATCGGTAGGCCGTTGCAAAGCCATTAGCCCGAGCTCCTAAAATCCGCGTTAGATCAGAAGGGCTCGCTAGCATCCCGAATTATTTCGTCAGAGATGCAGTGTTACCCAAAGGTAACAATGGCCTTCGGTTTAATAGGGTCCATTTAAATGTCATTTGAGGCACTGGCGATTTAGAAGAAAATTAATTTAAAGCCTGGGGGACAGGGAATTTGGCGAGCAGGACGAAACCAGCGGGGGGCAGGTAAGAATCTTTGGAACAGGTACAACTGAGATTTATAGCGACGAAGTGTTGCCTAAATCCTATGAATGGGCGATTACAGTCGCCAGTGACACTGACGGAACTGGTTTCCTTTATGCAACGCCTGCCATATTGTGTAACCGTTTGCATACATAATTCGCCCCCGATATTTGTATCTATCGCTACCGACTGGAGATTCACCAAAAACGGAACGTCACATCCACGATCTTCCCGCGTTTTTTTATTTCTTTCATTCATGGTATTTAGCCTCAGTAGTAACACTCATTGTTGGCATTTTGATGGCCAACTAATTCCCAACTTGGAGATACTGTGGGCCAACCAGAAATGCTACTACGGTAAGCGAAGCGGCGCCGGATAATTATTTTTTAAATAACAAACAACAAACCATGCACTTCGTGCGGCATTAAAGTGACTTACATTGATCGTTCTCTGAATAATTTTGCCCAGTAATTCCAGGGTCAATATATGAGTACCGGCGTCTATTGCTTACGTATGAAAGTAGTGACTTATTGATTTATCAACTGGAGTTTTAGCAAAAAAGAAGATTTTGAACTACGTAACTGATTTTCTGAGAAAGTTGGACTTACACTAACCCAGGCCCTCCATATATAGGGTTACCATATTTCTTCACTAGCAAACCGGGACAAGAAGAAAAAAAAAGGGACAAACGAACTTTTTTTAAAAAGAGTCGGTACTTTTATTGTAGTGGTTAAAAAATAGCACACAATGAAAGACGCAATAGTAATTTTTCAAGTACGGCAAGATTCTATTTGGGTGCCAAGTCACATTTCCCTGTAGATAAAACTTTCTTCAGAAGTGTTTCATTATTCTTTATAAATTGTTAATTTCTTCATAGAATTCCATGAGAAATTAAGAAATAAGAAAACCGGCACGTGTTTGTAAATCCACCGGGCACTCGAGACAGGGATTGAAAACCAGGACGTATGGTAACTCTAATTATATAGTACGTAACATTAAAATACCGAACGTCGGCCGATTAACCTTCAGTGTTACCAATAATTGCTTTTGTTGTCTGATGACGTCGCGAAATTTATCGTCTCGAGTTCGTCGCCCTAGTTTCGCGAGGAACACGCGTCACAATTCTGCCGTTGGAAAAGTATGAAGCCTCCGTAGAGATTGGAAGTTGATGGAATATTTTTTGAAAGATTTGTGCAGGTTGGGGTCAATGGGCTTAAGAAACTTTTATTAGCAATATATTTGATTCCCTTTTCAGCATGTGTACAACTTATTTAAATCTACAAACGGGTTTTTTAAATTTGTGTTACAGGCTGAGATGAAAAAGTAACCTTCACTATTTTCTTCGCTATTCCGACCAATTGCAATTTTTTCCAAAACAAAGATACACGTCACCTACTTATTTAGCAAACTACTTAGTCCTTCTAGCTTCCCAAAGAATCTCAAGTCCTTTGGACCAACTTCAAAAATGTTATTCTATTTTAAAGGGTGTCCCAGCACTTTTAAATGCAGAGGTTGACGATTACATATACGATTTGCATGCCGATGCATTTAGTTTTTAAAGTTCACTATCCAGGTATGTTCATTCTTGATGCATTGGCTGTTATGTTTAGGATATTATCGATTCACGACGAAGTGGAGGCTTTTAGGCACCCACTAGGCCAAGAATAAATCTTCCCAAGGTGTAAAACAGTTCTCTTGCATAGGTTCCCTCTCTAAGGGGACGATCGAAAGATAAATGCTCAAAGTTGATCGATTCATCAAACGAATTGGAACTAGAAACAGGACTCTTGTCGAGAGCCAAAAAAGTATCACTTGTTAGGATCTGCATCGTCACCGAAGGAACCTGCTCGCTTACTGCATTCAAATGAAGATGAAAATATATGGAACACCTATGATGCATAAAAACTTCGACATCCTTTATATATTAAACCGGTCCGTTTTTCGAAATCATATTTATTAACACTCCCCTCATTACTGCTCGACACTATTTTTCGCCAAATATACGATTATGTATAAATTAATTGAAAAATAAATGCCCAAGAAAAGGCATATATAATTTTCTTTAAAATCGTGTAGAAAGTAAATAAGACAGAGAAAACAATTTGAATGCACGAAATTTACATCTACTTTAGAGGACTTGATTTATTGCGACACATTTCTTGGACCATACAGTCTATCGCTTTGAATAGCTACTTGTTTACTGATTCTTAAATTTGAAACAACACGCCATCTTCTTCTAACTAATAATCGACGAGTCCTCCTAGAAAACACCCAGTGGCAAGAATGAAATTTTTCAGCAGAGGGAAAAAACTTCCCTGACTTTAGATTATTTACAAAATTTGATTTGTTTGAATTGCTAAATATGCAAAATACACAAATACATCACAAAATTTTCCATTTTTTGCATGAAGATAGTCCGAATTCATGCAAAGATGAATTGTATTTGAAGAAAAGCCTGTATGTGCCACCTCTTAGTTGTAGAAAAAACTGAATGTGCCAATAATTAAAATTTTAAGGCACTGTAAGTGCCAATCTAGAGACGCGGTAGCGTCTCGACGCCAAGTACATGAAAGACACCCTGTATATATGTCGATGTCGCTACCGTGTATCTTTACTCGTCGCAAAGCTATTCCGACCTAACCTGATATTTATTTCATTAATATCTCATCACGCCTGCGATATTTTCTAAATTTAATGGCATTTTTCTTATGTAAACCGCATGTGAGCTTTCGAATAAGACCAAATTCAATACAATCGGTCCACGCATGACAGAGATATCGTAATATCGTCTCATGGATCTGTCAGAAATGGTAAGGTTTTTCTTCTTCTGATTCTCCAGTCAAAATTGTTGTCAACATAATACGTATACGCGTTACACGGACACCTTCAGCCAAAACGAACTAATACACGCCCAGCCAAGTATTTGACTTCCAGGCCGCGGACATCTAGGCAAATGTCTAGATGTTACATTTTATCTTCACATTATTAAAATGTCCGCGATATGAGTAATAGAATGTATGAACACAGCATTTTAGCTGTGTATATGTAGTTGTGCCATCTTAAGGGGACTAGGCAGTCGTTTTTCGTGAAAAAGAGACTGTGTCCTTTATTTATTTGTGAAAAAATGAAAGCGCATCCAGATGTATCCTTTTACCCAATGTTTATTACTACCATGCGGATTGAAAAATAAATGGTAAGAAATATATACGTGTTTTAAAAATGGCGCTGCAGACGGGTAAACATTTTAACGTTGTTCCGTCGTTTTGCCTTAATATCTGTCTTAAAATGTAACACAATCCGATTTTAAAGGTGGGATTCTTATTTGTTGAATTCATAGTTTCCGGTCAAACCTATAAAAACAAACATTAAATCAATATTATGCGATTGGTGACTGAAAAACGGCGATATTTCCGAGAAAAATTCGTTCTTGTTTGTGCGCTACTAACATCCGGTGACTTTTTAATTTTTTGATGAAAATCTCGAATTTTTACGGACCATATCAGAGGTTTGACCGGAAATGGCACATGTTTTACACATCCTGTAATTTTTTTCAAGTCGATCTGAACCTCCATTCGTTCACAATCAGGAAAAAAGCAAGAGAAAAAAAGATTTCGAGGAAAACGCATTTAAAGTTTCTGGGCAAAGGCGACGCTATAGGTTGCCGCTTGACGTTTTTAGCTGCCAAATCTACAATTTTTCGAACTTTACTAGAAACCAAGCGGCATTTTATTCAGAAAAGATAGTACTTTCGGAAAATGCAATAAAAAAAAAACGTTTTTTCGACTGCCTAGTCCCCTTAATCGCAGTTGGAAAGCACCTTTATGTACTTGCAGCTCATTTTGATTTCACACCGTTTTTTAATTTTGTGATTATTATTACCTTCTATTCTTTTGTGATTTATTTGATTCCATGTACTTGGCGTAATTTTTTTACTTTTTTGAAGTTTTTTATGGGGATCCTGTTTACCTATCGCTTAATTGACTCTTACATTGTTTTCTACAGATGTGGCGTTGGACTACCATCTTTGAGGACTGTTGGTAACTGATTTACAAAGGGAAATTGCATTAAAATTGTATACTGTAGTATTACCATTGGCACGTAGACCATTTTCCGATTAAATTTTTTTTATTTTGACACTTATACTGTTTTTTACAAAGACTCATCAATTGATAATTTCAAACAATGCCGTCTACTTATCAGATGATACACTATTTACTTTACATGAATTTCGTTTAAATTTTCGCGTGACCGATGGTTAAAATATAGGGTTATATCAAACTCTACATACATACGTATGTGGCAGAGCGGGTAATGGTGGTATCAAGAGTCCGCGAGCAGCTTGTGCGTACCTCGGGTGTTTTGCGAGTGATCCACACGGAATCAGCGAATAAATTAATACGCTCCATATACTTTTCCTTTTGCCCTGTCCTCGATCCGCGGTACGAGGAAACTTACGTCGTAATTCAATGCTGACTTTATTTTCGTTCGCCGCTTGCTTGCGTCTTATTAAATTCCATATCATTTCAGGCAAAATACGTGGAATCTCCCGGAAAACCAAATATTTCGAACAAAGATGATTATGAAACGTGGCGAGAGTTCGGGTGGTTGGGGGAATTTCTTCAGAAACCCCTGGATCGTTACCCTGGCTTTATTTAACTGGTTCTCATTTAGCAATGCTGATCCACCATCGTCTAATTCAGAGGTTCCCAAAGTGTGGGTCGCGTTAAACATTAAAATATGAGAGTAGTTTGCGTGTTCATTGGAAGAATTTTGCTCGTCGAGAATTGTCGGATGATTCATTCAAAGTTGATTAAAGATCGATGAGAACACTTTAGAGCTTCTATTTACTCTTTTATTTAACTGTATCAATTTATTGTGATTGTAGTAACCGCCACTGGCATATCTTCGAAGGTAGACGAAGAACTAATTAATTTGTCCAAAATCACTTCGTTGAGAATGTATTTCGATCGGCAAAAATTGATACAGTCTCGGCTGGCAGTTCAAAACACGTATCCAACTATTTCTACCACAGCTGAAACTGCAAATCCACGAAGAGACAAAAATATCGTGTCTCACATGAGAATTTAATTTCATGAAACAATTATTTCGTTACTTTATTCTTTTTTAATTGTTCTGTCATTAATTTCATGGAACTATACTCTCATGAGGCAAGTTTCATTATGTATCTCCAAAATCTCATCTCTCGCGACTATTACCATTATTGACATTTAGTGGATTCGCACCTCCAGAGTGTTGCTTCCTTTTACAACTTCGTACCTATATGTGCGAAGTTGGATTTTTGGCAATGATAGGTATTAAACGCAAATTCCGAAGCAAACTTCAACTATCAAGCACCTTGCGTGGAAAAATAACACGTCACCAGCAAAAATAGAAAACAGGTCCTTCACATACGCCTCATTACGTATCCGATTAATAAATGTATAAATTATCTTAGTGTATTCAATAACAAATTTAAAAGTACTCAAACGATTTTTTTTGTCAACCCCCCTTTCCATTTTAAACACGTATGTATTATTTAAGCGAGTGTTGTAGTTTTTACAACATCGCGATTTTATCATGTTTTTGTGAAATTTTCACCTGTTGTTTGTTTTATTTCGTAGGTATTCTGAATTTGTTTAAGGGGGCAGACCACTGTAACGGCCGGAAATGCAAGGGTGTTTTCGGGAATTTATTTCAACCAAACACTGCATGTAAATCAATGTATTGCTTAGTATAGTTAATAATGTACATATCGAAGGGTAAGAAAATTTTTTTTGCAATCAAATTCATAAATACATTTTCTGTATAGTCTTCGTCAAAATATGCGCTGCGGCAAAATCGTGCTTGTCGCGTTGACAGTGCCCAGGCCATATGGTTAATCCGAATTCAAAAAGACAAAAGTATTTAAAAACTAGAAGCTTTCCTCTATTACGTGACGATCAAAAAAATCAAAAATCGCAAAAAATCACAAAATGGCGGACCACTGAAAAAAAAATCATGTTTTCGGTTTTGAAAAAATCGAATTGTCCGATTTTGTACAGTGGTCTGCCCCCTTAAGTTAAGAATACCACTTTCCATTAAAAATAATTCTATATTAATAGTAAGAAAGCTTCCGCAGATTCTACGTTCAGGATCGTTCACATTTCCTATGAATGAAATAGTTTGGCAAGACTGTGGATAATTTATGCGCGGCAGTGGCAACTTGGGTCAAGTTCGCTCCACCATTTACAGTTCCACCACTCGATAGTAGTCTCTCCGTCGCGGCCGGTTGCAAATTCGAGGTGATCGTGGCAAACGCGGACACCGGGCAGCCGTTGTTCTCGCCTAGCACGGTATTTTCCAAGGTTTGACGTCAACGAATGCAAAATCAGGCAAGCTAAGGTCGACAAGCGTCTCCTCACTGTCATGTGTTTATCACCCAACGGTCGATTAACACTCACATCGGCATCTATTACGTCAAATGTAGGCGGCAAAAACTGAGCCAGCGAAGCCCCGAAACTGATTTAAAGGGCCGCGACAGTTCCACTTCCGATCGTTCCGCCACCATTGCGAAATTGTAAGTATGGTAATCTGAATTCAACGAGCTCGAGATCATTCGAATCCGTAACGATCGTATATCTTATATTACGTATTGGCGAAGATATTTCAAGATAATTCGGAAATTCGGAGTCAGGAATTTGGCGACGATCGTTTGAAGTGGGGACTCGTATTTCCTGCAGGGACAGCTTTCTGAACGGGGAATACTAAAGTGATTTTTGGTCGTGGAAGAGCATGGAAATCTTGTGACTCCGTTAAATTCTATAAGGAAGGAATACAGTATAAATTGCTGCGTTTTGTCGCTTATAAATTAAAAGAGCCGATCCCGAAGACGTGCCACGTTTATGACTCCCATGTGAACTAACTTGGTCTACCCATTCATGAAGAACGCAGATCTGTAACCGACTTAAGGGTATTAGGCAGTCGATTTTGTCAGAAACGAAGCATTTCTTTCTCAATTAATTACAAAGAAATAAATAGAAACTGAGGCTTGCTCTTTGACACATTGTTTATAAATATCATGACCTTTAAAAAAGCTTGACTGTTTCGACAGAAATATGCATTATCGATGACGCTGCAGATGGACCATTACAGAGGCTTTATTACTCGTTAAATGGAAAAAAATATAATATCTACAGAGATAGTAAAATTAGAGTAGGTAAAGGCGAGACAGTAGTAGGAACTGTTAATAAGAACCTTAAGAACATAAAACTAAGAATGAACTAAAATTACTACAAATAAAATGAAATGAAAAAGACAATAGTATTCAACACACACAGTTTAAGCAAATCCGATAAAAATTCATCACGACTCAACATATTGGGCTAGTACAGGAAGGAAAGTCATGACAAGGTAAAACTAACACTGAGGGAAGTGTTGGAGGGTACGTTGCCAAGCTGCGTGTTTAAACGACTGATAGGATGTGCAACGATATAGGAAAAAGAAGCTTCAAATTCGAAGATACTGTGTACAGGAATACATAGAAGAGATTGGGATTGGGTTGAAAGAGAGCTGTAGGAGTGATAGAAAAAATTGGTAAGTAGGATATTATAAAGATAAGGCGGAACCGAGAGGAGAGTTGGTACCTTAAATTTCTCTAAATCCGATTTCAGCTAAGCACTGCTTTGCACTCTAGCTAGATTAATTGTAGCCTGTAGAATGGAGCAACATTCAGTGTCGAGTAAAAAAATTCTATCTCAGTAATGGAAGCTGATCTAAACAGCGTGGACGTCAAAAACGCGATAAGAAGCAGTTTCTGTAAAAATGGCAAAGAAACGGAGTGCATTGTGCAAACTGCCGCGTTTTGTCTCGCGCCGCCTGGAATTGCTGCAATCGCGGTAATAATGGCTGAAAGGCGACATAATTTCTGCCTCGCTGATGGCTTGACGCAAATATCCCGAGGCTCTCTATTTTAAACCCTGAAGACCTACGAGAACGAATGTTACGCCGCATAAAGCCATCGTGGCCAGCGAATTTCAATAAATCTGCATCACAGATCACGCTTCAATCACGCCGATCACGTTTCAATGATTCGGACTTCTTGACACTGTTAAATCGTTATATCTACATACCTACTCGCTTCGAGGATCTTAATCCATAAACACGTTACTAGCCGCAGTGCAATGACCCATTCATTACCCTACGGCTTCTTACGGCTTCTGTCCGTAGGACTTATCTCGAACACTCGGCGTGTAGGTTCTGCTTTAACAGTTACCGAAGGTCAGTTTGCGCACATTTCAGCTGCATCATCGTCACCCACTCCCGATGAAAGCGTTGCTCGCCGTTGCTTGCGTTTCCAAGCATTGAACTCACCCAATCGGCGCAGTGCGATCGGTCGAAGGTTATCTGCGGTTGGCCAATTAATGTGATCTCTCAATTTTGCCTGTAGAATATTACTATTATTATTATCACAATGCATATTATTAATACAAAGTATATCAGTGGCGCATTCAGGATGTAATCGTGGGGGAGCCCATCAGTTGAACAGATACAAATATTTTTAAACCAAATGCAGTAGAATTCATTAGGTGTTTGTAAAAATTTATTTATAGAAGGAAATCCAGTTTTCTTTTCTTTTTACAAAGCTCTTGAATTACTTCAGTTGTTTTTCCTTTTGCTTTGGGGGGTGCAAGGGTCCCTTCGCCCCCTCTGGGTGCGCCACTGAAGTATATAATATGTCGGAGAATACCGATGAATAAAAAAAAAATAAATAATGAATAAATTTAATTGAGATGTATCGTTTATTTCGTTACAATGCTTACACAGAGTTGAGCAAATGGATAGTCGATCTTTCCAATCTATTACTAATGCAATTACTAATGACGACATGAAGTCATGTATGATTGAATTGCGACATTATTTTGGCGCCAATCGAAAACGCAAGCGTCAGACTGTTAGTGGGCGCTTGAATGTAGTCTCGGAAGGGAAACGTATAAGTGGTGGGTTAGCAACCGAAAAAGGGATGGATTCGGAAAGAGGTCTTGATCGAGGACGGTTCAGTTTTCCCTTCCCGAGAATTCATTAGTTTTCGATTTAAATAGAATTATAGTTTATAGTTTGTCTTAAAGTAATTCCTTGAAAGTTCTTTATAATTACATTGTTCAATTCTTGTTAAATTCAAATTAAAAAAAATGAGACGCCTTGCGAGGAGAAGAGCCAGCGGAAACGCTGAATCACTCTCTGAGGCTTCGTCTTTTCCCCTAATTCCAACATATATAACATTTTCTACAGTTAACCCTTTGACAGTTTATTCCATGTGACACACGAACTGAAGAAGAAGAAAAAAGAAAAAGTAGGTAGATACTTGTAAAACATGTTTTTTTACACTTTTTATCATAAACGATCTAGAACATAAAAAAATATACATTTTTTTAACCGGAGTTTTAACTTTTATTACACTGTCAAAAGGTTAACCAGAAAATTACAAAGTGGATCCCCTGTATAAAGTAAGAGTTGTGTGGGATGTTCCATAATTGAAATTCTGCTGTGTGTGGATTCGACAATCGGGAATTTAATTTTTGTTCGCGTGCTATTGTTTTTTGGGCTGCTGAAGTTTGATTTTTTAATTCGTACTCTCCCCAAACTCCGCACTCAGCGAAAATTTACTCCACCCATTACCTACTTCTGAACGAGGATACAGAAGTAGAAAAAAGAATCAACGATATTTATTCATAATTACAGGCGGATACAATTCGCTGGACAGAGGACCCACCCCAACGACCTCGATGATAATATAAACTCCGCTTCACAATTCCATCTTCGAACAGGCGGAATGTCACTTGCGCAACGCAATGGTGCCCGGTGATTTTTATAACCAGGCGACCCGACCATTCGCCGACAAGAGGACGGCGAACGTTTTATTTCAATTTCGCTTAATTATGGACCAGCTGTATTCCGCTCCGCGCGAAACGGCGCGCGTTTAGTGGGCGCTGGGTTCAAAGTCCACTGGAGAACACGGAGGGACGCGAGATACTGGTGGCCATCTTGCGGACAGACTATAGCGAGGCTCGTGAAGTTGAAAATTTTATTGACGAAATAAAAGATGGGTTAGGTATTAGCGTCACTTAAACGCTACATTCCTGCAAAGTTTCAAATATTTTCGGATTATCCAGTGCCCGAACATCCCTTTAGTTACCTATACACAGTGGCGGATTTAACGAGCGGCAGATGAGCAATTCCCCACCTCCAGGGCCTCATCTTCCAAAAATATTATATTTTTATCGAAACGCTACACCTATTTCTTTCTGTTGCTGTCGCGTCCTACGACCTTTAATGAATGAAGTTACTCAGTTGGCATATTAACTGTAAATAGGACCTGAGACATTATTATTATTCTCTTTTACATTTTTTCTTACTTTCTGTTTTTGTCTTACAATTAGTGGTACTGTTTGTTTTTCTACTTTGTGCCTCTTTCACTTCCTCCTGCCACAAAATGGGTCTTACCTGTTCATTGTAAATAAATAAATAAATAAATGATTAAATTTCTGTTGGGATTAATACCTTCGGGGCAACCAGATTCAATCCAGTTAATCCTCTAGGGAATATAATAAAGTGTACACTTATAATTGATAGAGAAAACTTTACTAAACTTTATTGCGTATGCAAAAGCGTGAATACAAAAGTAAGAGTAAGACGGTGTGTGACAGAAGCGCGAGATTTCGAAATCTAAATCTCAACAGTTTCTGTAATTCATTAAACCTTACAAGTATTGTGTGCTTCAGAGACTATATAGTATTCACCTCAAAAGTTCAATTCACTTCATCAGTTTCTCATAATTTTCATATACCAGCGCGGGAAGTTCCATATCAGAACGAAACAGAGCCTGCCCCTGGCCTTTCTTCGTTCGCGCACTATTCAGGTACCTCAACACATTACGATTTTCCCTGCTCTGACATGAATGATTAATGCGACACATTGATCCAACTTTCTATCGATGTTACGCAAGTGCAAATGCCTCCGGTGCGTTAACAATGGCCGTGAACGCTCCACGAAGACGTCACGGAGGAAGAGAGGGCGACGATCTTCGAGCTGGAACGAAGGCGACGAGCGAGGACCCTTTCGTTTAACAGGGACGGGGGTTATCGAACATTTACCAGGCACCATGCTACGAACCAAGGATTAAATGTCAAAACGTGGCGCAATCCTCCGTCGTTAATTTCGGGATGGTAAATGATTTAGGGACCAAGGTGCGTAATGAATTGTCGTGTCCGAGATGATCGAACGATTTGAGGTTCAAAGGCGAGGCGACCTCGGCGAGGAAAAGCTCCGGGCGATGTGTCGAGCTCGTCTAACGATCGCCGCTTAACACTAGCCTTACAGCATCCGTCAATTTGACGGATTTCAAATTCCGAAAAGGAGTAGCGAAAAAAACCATAGCATTAATTATGAGCAATTAGAAGAGTAAATTAATAATTCTATTCAAAGAATTTATACACGCATTTATTTCCTAACACATAAAAGGAGACACAAAAATGAACAAAATAAAGGGGAAAAAGTGGCAAGATAGAAAACAAGCAAAAAGGAATAAAAATATTTAAATAGAATAAATCGATTTTTCAAAGAAAAGGCGTATTTTCGTTTACCCGCCAATTTGGCGGATGCTCGTCAAAATAGGTATATAAGAAATGTCTGTAAATCTAGTGTTAATTCACCATTTAATAACTCGTTACACAGGCGGCGAATAACGGCACCGTATCGTGGATTTAAATCGCAGATTGAATTGGGTATCGGTAGATTTTACCGCGGGCAACGGTAAAGCCTGCAAACACCAAATTCAGAGGAGGTTGATCCTATCGTGACGTCAGAGTTGAAGTTTTACTGTATTAAATTACTCGAGGCATGCGTGTACAGGATTGTTATTGCTGCTCCATTCACGTCCCCATGGATCCTGACTTCCCGCAGGGAATTCAGCACTCAGCGAGACGGGAGGCCGGGAACGGAAACGGTCGAGCCTGCTACCACGGAGGATCAAGTGAATTTTACTTTCATCGACGGCCGCACACCAATTAGCGCGTTGCAGAATGACACGGCCAAGGTTGACCGCAGCGGCCGACAAAAAATCTGCCACTTGCAGAGCCTGCGTGACCTTCTGCTCTTTTTCCAGCGGTGGAGAAAACGCTGCGTTCAGAATCCCAGCGTCATCGTGCGCCACCTTAATTTCCAACCTAAAGTATCACCTACGCCCTGTTTCGTCCCACGATTCCGTCGCGCCTGTCCTTTACAGTCCATCGCCCCTGTCCAAGTGTTTTTACTGCCGCGGAGAATTGTGAATCTGCGTCGCAGCGAAGTCGAAATCGCTTTTTTATGGTTCTGAGAAACGAGCTACGTTCTAAGAATAGATCAAGTTTGGGCGACAGGTTACATGCGGTGTGTTTCAATATGAACGTTGGTTGAAAATATTAAATTTGTGATAGAAATGAAATTCTGGCCTCCGTGCCGTTGGCTTGTAAGTTGGCAGTGAACTTAATGTCCTGCAAGTGGTGACGCGTTGCAGAGGAGCCACGTGACGTCATGGTGGCAGTGTAAAGATGGCCGCCGCGCTGGAGGCCGGCACTAAAGATGAACAGCGTTCTGTCATCCGTTTTTTGAACAGCGAAAGGGTGCAACCTATCGAAATTCATCGTTAAGTGAAGGTTCAGTGCGGTGGTAGATGCCTGTCACTTCAGAAACTGTACGAGTGGAGTAGGAACATCAGAAAGCGTGTGAGAAATCGGCAGGTGGTGCATGAGTGGCTGCGCACGTGACCAAAAGACGTTTTTAGAGGCATCCATGCACTTTGCAAGCGCTGGAGAAGTTGTATCGAACTTGTGTGCCACTTTGCTTCAATAAATTATGAAAAGAAATATTCAAGGTTTTCATTTCACTTGCCCTTTAGTTTAACCCTTTAGCGCCGGCACTTAAATCCCATTGAAGGAAAATACCCCGTTTTCTTATCGTTAAAAATCGTCTATTATATCTTTTTTCATAGGTTAAAATACATAAAACAAATGAATACAGGGTTCAGGTTCCCTCGTACCGGGAATATATCATATACATATTATACGTCCGGCGTTAAAGTGTTAAGCTTATTGTAACAGAGAACTCGGAAATTCTTTGCCACGATTTCGCGCTTGAGCGCTAAATGGAAAAGGAAGACGAGAGAATAATGTAAATCTGGATGGGTAAAATTGTTAAAATCGCTTGCGCAAATATCCTGCTGCGAGCTCGTGATCTTTGGTATCGCGTCTCGCGTAATCTTGGTAAACGTCTCTATGGCTCTTGCGCAAACGATCGAGCAGAGTTCCGTTGCATCGCTACGATTTAAGTTAAACATCTATGGAAGGACTTGGATTTTAAACGAGGTAATTGAAGTTTGCAAAGGTTGCACTAAGAGTTGAGGTGCTCTTAAGGAAATGAGGGAAATCCGGATCAGCTAGATGAAAACTTTAGAGCGTGCTTAACGCTATTACACAGCGATCTTCCTACGAAAGTTTTCGCTTCTTTCCAAATAAAGCGAACAAAGATCTGCTGGAGTAACTGGTTTTGCAACTAACGTAAATCGCGGAAGGATACATGAATGGACTAATTAAGGAGAATAAATTTCGTTCAACGCCTCTGGTCAGCGAACGCGATTCCTATAATATAACAGCTGCATATCGAATGAATAATAATACTTAGTGTCACTACAAGTTCAGCAAAAAATCGTCAGCACGTGCAGCAAGTCTAAAAATAAATGAGAAGGTGAAACAGTTAGATGAATGAACAATTGATTTATTTGCGCGATTTACCCTTTTTATTTATCGAGAACCGTTATAATTGTTTTTGCCCCATCATCCGCTGCAGCTTACCCACCTTCGATACTGAATATTCATGAGCAGGAAACTTTGCATATGCATAACACAGATGCAATTACGAAGGTAGCAAGGGTAGGTGACACTGCTAAAAATATCGAAATAGTAAGTAAATGTATCGACACACTTAATATCGATACACTTAAAATATCGATACACCTACTTAGTATCGATACATGAAATAAAAAACAATAACAAACTTAACATTTAATTAATTAAAGTTCATTTAAAACTAGAGTAGTTTTATATTACCATATGTACCGTTTATTTTGAAAGTATAGTGCAAGTCCATTTTTTGACAAAAAGGCGAAAACGAAAAATTTACATATACTTTAACCCTCGGTTGTCACACCTACTTTTTCGAACGTCTTTGTCACACTGGGTCAATTTGACCCTGCCAATTTTCAATCAATTGTTATTTAAAAACTATTTGTTAAATTAAGTCTCAAAAATTCTGAGATAAAGTTTGAACATTGTAGAATATAAGTCCATCGTTGAAAGTTGACATTTAAAGTGTCATCATGATTAAAAAAAAATTTGCAGCAATAAGAGTTCCGACAAAAAGTTTTTTGCTTAAAAAATTGCAGGGTCAATTTGACCCAGTGTGACAACCGAGGGTTAACGTAAACTTTTGATTTACAAAAAAAATGTAATTTAAATCTTAAAATATTCGTTTGTTATAATCAATTGAAATTTCGTAAAAAAAATAGAATTGCATAATCATTTAAGTATCGAAATTCGATACTGGTAGTATCAATATATCGCTGGTACGAAATATCTCTGACACCATAAATATCGATACACAATATCGATACAGGGATGTATCAATACTGTAGGCCCATCCCTAAATAGAAGGCAGTGGTCGCTTGAGCTCGGCTGGTCCTCCGAAATGTCACCCGAAATGTCACCCAGGATTCGAAGGACGTCGCGCGCGGGCGATGCGATAACGAAGGATCCACCTGATTTACATTTGTCGCGTAATCGCGCGAGTGCTAACGGCGCGTTCCCTTTCGATGGACGGCCACCCAGCCTCGGAGAAGGAATCGCACACGACGAACCACGGTAAATTATACGGAGTACGAATGGTGCTCGTTCCTGGAGTTCTGTGGGCGCGGGTGGCTCGCGCGCTTTTCGAATACTAAATAATTGGGAGCTTCGGTGGCCGTGCACCGTGACTAGTAATGCAACGAATATTTCTCGCGCGCGACCTGTTGCAGTCACATCAGGTGGTCCAATAAGTTCGTGCCGTTTTTAGTATTAAAAAGGTGTTTTCGAAACTTTCCCATTGTGGATTCCCCATTTCAGGTGATTGAGCATTGTTTGCGATGAGCAGCTATCTTATCAACTAAGTGGTTTGTTCGAAGAGGATTCTCCAGAATTAAAGCCCCCAATCAATCTTTATTGGAGACAGCAGTCGCCCAAAACGCGAGCCATTAGAGATATCAAAGTTGCGATTCTTGAAGCGTGCATACCTTTTTCGAGCTCTTCTCTTTGCAGGGTCTTCTCCATAAACAGCACATACATATGTTTCGAGCAGCTTGGGAGGCGGAGCAACCTCGATTAAGCTCGAATAACAGAAGGTGCCGGAGATGTTCACGTTTATCAATCTGGCACTGCATGGTTTTAAATTTACGAGAGAAGAATGGAGAAGCAGGTGAGAAAGAGTTAAACGTAGGAACATAGGGGGAACTGCAGGCTTTACAATGGCACGGGCACGAAGCCAACGTTCAATTTGCCTGGCTTCAAATGTTCGTGGAACAAAAACGGCACGAACTTGTTCGCCTGTCTAATGTAACAATTAATGAGTTAAGCGGTAAGAGAGTTTCGATACATTCGGTGATTAAATTCGTCTGAAGGCCGACCGAAGGCCACAGGCTCTTTCGCCGAACTGCATTTCGCTTCGATATCACCTTATTATGAAATTGTATGGTCGTTTGATGAAAATCTGGGGAAGTGTGTCACATGCTGCATGGATTCGTCACAGATATATTATAGCTTTACGATATGTAGACCATTAGAACTAGTGGCGCACTCAGGATTTAATCTTGGGGGAACCGAGTTGAAGGGGTAAAAATATTTTTAATGCAAATTCAATCAAATTCATTAGGTAATCATACAAATTTATTTAAAGAATAAAATCCAGTTTTCTTTTCTTTTTACAAAGCTCTCGAATTACTTCAGTCGAGGTTACATTAATCTCCACTTTCCTTTTTCTTTGGGGGTGCCATGGCCACTTGGCCCCCCTCTGAGTGCGTCACTGATTAGAACACAGAATGTGTAGAATATGTAGTAGATATAGATGCAGTAGTGGCGGACAAAAATTTACATAAACTATGAACTTCTCGTAAAAGGAGTGTGACACAGGGTTCTAAGATTTACAGGCTTCAAATTACTGTGGTTATAAATATTCTTCAATACTCAGGACTATCGATATGGTGACTTCGAATGAACGAAGAAAGGCAGCAGATCTCTATTTTCATTTCAGATTAATATAAGGGCAAATATGCCGAATAACTTGTCCAGTTCTTTTGAAAAATATTTGCTGCAACGTGCGCCACTTGAGACGTACGAAAAAGAGGCTGACCTTTCATTGTTGACTCTGTAAGACTGAAATGGCACTTCTAACCCTATTAATAGAATTGTTAATTCTTCTAACTTATATATTATTCAGAAACAATTTGTAGAAAATTATGCCTCAACATTTGAGCATTGCGTAAAAATTAGCAACATAGTGTATCACATTTTACATCAATGGCTTAATGCAGAAATATTGTATGTCCATTTTTAGTGTTTTCGAGGAAACCAGGTTTACACATGCAATAAACAAAAATATTATTTTTCACAAATTTACGAAATAGTTATAAATATGAATTTTAATTACACACCATAAAGAAACAATCAAGAACAATTTCTGGGATAAAAAAAATTCAAATTTCACAAAAGGCGGACATACCTACGATATTTATACACTAAGCCATCGATATGTCCTTGATGTGACAGTATTTTTATGAATGCATGAACTAAGCTACGACCCGTTTAGAATAATCACAATGTCTAACTAGCTAACTTAATATGTACAAGGCTTTCAGTATTATATTGGTACCACTGACCTATTCCATCAACCCGCAAATCCATGCGCTACAAACTCGAAGATATAAACATCCGAGAGTTTAAACCGCAACATTTTTTGCCACAGGAAAAAGCCTTGACACCAAAGGGACCTCTAAATTTCCGAAGACGCAGAACTCGTTCCAGAAATCAATAATTAAAAATCCAGCGAAGTGGCCCAGTGGCATGCCGAACCTGGAATGTCAGTCGTGCGTCAGCCCCACTTATTTCGAGCTCTGTCGAGTGAGAAGAACGAGCAAGACTCATTTTCACATGGAATTCTCCTCCAAATATACCAAACTTGCAGGCGATCCGTCGCGAAAGCAGCTTTGCGTCGCGGCTTTTGTCGCGCGTAAGTGCATCATCGATCCTCCGCGATCCTCACCAATCCTCTTCGATCCGCAGAAGCAATAATAAATACCTATACAAACGTAGCCAGAGAAATGGAAACCATCGCTGTATCGACTGGTCCGCTCATAATGGCCCCTCGCCAGTCGACCCGTTCCCGATCGCTCGAGATCACGGTCACGGGCCGTTTCGGTCGTTGGAAAAGAAAAGTGAAAATGGACGTGGCAGCAAGTGGCACAGGGACGAATAATGATGATATCGGTACAAGCCGGGGTACGGTTCTCCCCGGTGTTGTTCCGACGAGCGAGAGGCCATCGTACCGCCGATACAACCGCGGAAGGTCTTCAAGGTCGGACGTAGTCTACCTTGCGTTCCATTTTTTCGCCGGCGGGAGGTTGCCGCTCGTCGCGGCGAGGCGGCCAGGTCCGGTACCCTCGCGTAGGTATGGAAATCGTTCACTGGATACGAAATTACGGAATCGTCGGTCACGGTGCTTGGTACACGCAGTTTAGCATACAATGTGATGTTATTTCCTATTAATATTGAACCGTTGATCCTTTCGTGGCGTCTCGCTGACGGCGGTCGTCGATCGAAGACGCGATTCAAGGTGAAGCCGGGTTCGAATCGATGGTAAGAACTTAATAAGGGTTGTTAACCCTTCGTGGTCGCACTTCTGTAAAGTTACGCGTTGGTCACACATCGGTCCGATGGAGCCACGCTCAAAACCGATGTTTTTGTAACGGCTATCAATCACCAACGAACTGTCTGACTCAAAAACTGACGGTCTCTACCGAAAGAGGAAACCTTAAATTTCCGTACAATGTCAGGTCAATGCCATTTGAAAGCCACGAGCTTATCGGTATCAAGCTCCAAAGTTAAAAAGCGGGTCCATTGGACCCAGTGTGACCAGGAAGTGTTAAGGGACACGTACACCTAAGTAGCTATGACGCAACTCCTGCTCTGAATTTTTTAAAGAAAATTTCACATTCTATAGACAAAACTACGACCTTTCTAATGTATATAATGTTTCTTCGATAAAAACATTTCTCCGCGGAAAAAAAATTCTTCAAATCTATCCTACTTTTTCGCCTCCTAGGTGTGTTGCCCCTTAAAGGTATAGAAGAGGGTAAAGGTCTAAAGGCACTTATCAGCTCCGTGACAGATCCTCGAAGCCCCTCTTCTCCTCACCATAGGCACGACGGCACTGATCTGTCACGGAACTGATTAGTGTGCTCAGACCTGAAAGAAGCAGTCAGGTATATGTTCGCCGCGAAACTGGAGACGAGAGGTCCTCGCCTTTGTCTTCTGTGTCGAAACAACATCCTCGCGCTGGGAAAGACACCGGGTACGATCGCCGTGAGGGGTCATCGAACGTACTACAAAACGCAATCATCGCCACAAGGTCCCTGTCCCACCAGATGAAAAATGACAGCGAGCCGGCCCCCGGCGGCGGAGGAAAAGGAAGGGCGAATCACCGCCTACGTTGTTAGACGAGTTCCGAGGCCTTGAAAGCTTCCGTCTTCGAGGTATCCGCTGGTATCCGCCGAAGCTGCTGGTCCACGGCTAATCACTCGAATTGGCTGGCGGCGTGTGTTGCCTATAAGTCGCTAGAAAGTAGAAACACGTGTAGGTACACACCCCGTGCAACTCGCTTGTTTACTCTGTGTCTATGCTGAGTAGTAGCTGCGTCACAAGAAACGCATAGCGCGATGGTGGAATATAAGTGCGTGTATCAGGAATAATTAGAATCGATAGGAGATTTGCGTGGCAATTGCGTTTCCCAATGATCAGTGGATTATCCCTTTGGTGCCCAGACACCCAAAAAGAAATATTATTTATTGCAAGCGTTTAGAAATTAATAACTGAATAACGAAATAATCACTTTGGTATTGATTTCTTGGGTACAATACTACTACTACTACTACTACCGCTATCTAATGTGAACCGTTGCAAACTTTTTAATTGAAAAGAAAGTAAACAATTTATGTCACTTTAAACTTAAATGAATGTTTTTCATGCAAAATTCTACCCTGTAATTGTGAATAAAATATTAATTATACGAAATGACTCGCCAATGGCAACATTATTTTACAAAAATATCATTTTATTTTTCAGATCCATCTCCGTGTTTAGAGATATTATATTGACCATTTTTTCTGCAGTGGTCTAAAGAACTTCAAAAATCATAAATAATTTAATACAAAAATGATCTTAAATACATTTTTATCAATAATAATAAATATAATAAATTCAATTATAATTTAAATACAATACATTTTTTCAAATAAATATTTTGTTCTGTTTTTAGTAAAACCCCTAAAGAATTCTAAAATCCCTTGTAAGCCCTTAACAGGTGGGGGTGGAGAAAAGAGTGGTTGCCAATTACTCAATACTGTAAAAATTCTCGATACATATGTACTACCTAAATCCTCTGGCAGATATCCAATCTACTTATCTTTAGTTCCATAAAATTCCCACTGTGGGCCCTCCTCTGTTTCGCGCACGCGCACTGAAGCCCTCACTATTGTTTGGTACAACCGTCATTGAAAGAAACACTAAAAACGCCCGAAGAACTCGTGGACTGGACAGACAGAGTATCGATCTCGAGCAGAGCTGGACATGGTTCTGAACTTGCACCGAATTGATCGACGAAGAACGACAGCAACTTACTCTTTTGATAATTAACGACAAATCAGATCCAGATATACATTTAATCATAAATATGCATTTATGCAATTACTGCTTTGTTCGCGAATGAATGCGCGGGAATTCGGAATATGTACTGCAGGCCCAGCGGATTTAAGTAACCATTGTGCGGATAATAGACAATGTAGCATGGAAAATGATAACCGAATACGATTCAAGCTCATCGAAGAAAAATCACGTTTCTGCTCATCCATAATTAAACAGCTAGCTTAATAAGAACCCCGGAAGTTTTGACACCAGTAAAATATTAATTTCTGCAATTAACGGGAACAAAACCCGCGTGTCACGCAGGCTAACAGCTAAAGACATAAACGTCGCTCGAGCAGGGCCTTTTTTCTAGCGATGCAGCCGCATTACGTTCATTTGCAATTATTTCACGCGTTGGATGTGTACTGTGTACTTGATCGCTTCGATATCGGTCGCATTTAGTTTATGCAATATGATGGAAACGCTTCCCGGCTGTAAGTACGTAAACCAAATACAGAAAAGTGAATCTGAATAAGAAAAAGAGTGCGCACGGGGACCGAAACGTGATCCGAGCCGAATCGATGAAGATGTGTACGTACACGAGGCACTAACACGAGCAACACCTAAACCAGATTTATAGGGACGACCTCCAGCGTTATTAATCGTTTCATACATTCTTCATCTATATACCAATTAGTTCGTTACTATGATGTGCGCGTGTTACGCAACCGATTTTCTGCCTAAGCATATTTGTTGACTGCCAATCGATGTCAGGCCGCGAATGAACCCGAATTAAGGTCCATTTATATTATCCGTTCAGACACGGAACGTTTCAGTTCAGTCAAAACATTGTTGCGAGTTATTGGATACGAACGTTTATGTACACAGTCGCGATCAGTCACAACACGTATATGAACATTCGTATCCAATAATCCGCAATAATGTTTTGACTGAACCGAAACGTTCCGTGTCTGAACGGATAATATAAATGGACCTTTAACGGGTAGCGCCACGATGACAGGCAAAAATGGCAAAATAACTTTGGAGGTGATGTTAAAGAAATTTATACACTTTGTTAAAAATGTAATATAAGGTTCTTATGATGTGTATAAAGAAGAGCAGGAACATATTTTTGTCAGATTTTTGGAACAAAAAATGGCGCCACAAAGGCCGCACATCTGACGCACATTTTCCATTTGAGCCATTTTGCGGTGGAATTTTTCACGTCTACACCGTTGGACCTAGAACGAAAAGACAAACAGTTTTGTAATCTGCACACTAAATACTAGAGAAATACACAAGATGTCGAAAAGAAATTGATTTTTGAAGGAATGAGGAATATTTGAAAATAATCCTTTTTATTGCTAGAAAATTCAAGACGATGAGAAAATTCAAATGTTCGCCATTCGTTAAAAAATCAATTTCTTTTTCGAAATCTTGGGTACTTCTCTAGTATTTAGTGTGTAGATTGCAAAACTTTCTGTCTTTTTGTTCTGGGACCAATTGCGTGGACGTGAATAATTCCACCGCAGAATGGCTCAAATGGAAAATACGTATCAGCTATCGTGGCGCCATTTTTTGTTCAAAAAATATGAAACAAATATTTGTTCCCCGTGCTTACACATATCATTAGGATCTGATGCTACATTTTTAATAAACTCCATAAATTTCATTAAAATCACCTCCAAACATATTTTACCATTTTTGGCCCATCATCGTGGCGTTACCCTTTAATATAAAAACAAACAAACCAAACTTGCTCGAAACGTCTGCGCAGCCAGACGCCGACAATTAAGGCAATTGTTTGCAAATCACTGGAAACCAGTAGCTCAATGTATTCCTGCGCAGCACTGACGTAGATAAAAATTGTGCGGAATCTGCCAGGGTAAACACGGTTGCGACGAAGCAGTAATCTCGATGCTTGTGGAAAATTCGCGATTGTAACAGAACCGTAAAATCGACAAATCGCACGTTCCCGGTATCTCAGAATGGAGCTACCTGCAAACGCACGTATTGCTTTTAAGGTGCGATACCAGAGTTGTTGAGGTCCTTGAGGGTTCTGCACCGCGTGGGGGTCATATTGCTCGAGATTTCCGGGTTTGAATCGCGTTTCGCAGAAAAATTATAATTTGCAACCTGCGAAGGCGCCGATACGAATTTTCTACTGCGAGAAAGCAGCAGCAAGCGTCTCAATTGCGCTGAACCAGTTTTACGAAAATCTGCTTCCTGGGACGGATATCATGGACGACCACTACCTCACTGGACACGAAAGTGTTTTGTGCTAGTTAAGATTGAAAAGATTGGAGTACGGAGTACAGAGGCAACAATTTGATGGTGATTGCCTTGTGCAGATTCGCATGACTAATTATAGGTCAATCATATCGTTGGCAGACATGGGTCGAAATAAATACAGTTTTTGATTGGAGAACCGAAGAAGTATTACTTTGCAAAGAAATATTAATACGTAATTAAAGATGCACGGCTCCATTAGACTCTTCGTGTAATGTCAAAGACATTTACAACTTTATTGATCCTCTTCAGTATCGGGATCGCGGTAATTATACCACGTTTTTATTGCCAATATACCTTTTAGTAGGTATGTATCAAGTCGTAATAAACGTTCGTTCTTTATGTCCAAATAAGAAGAATTATCCCCCTGATGAAAAACCTCTCTGTCCAAATATTTGCCCCAGCGAATCGAGATATTTCTGTCAATGAATGCAGCCTTCCTTACATTCCACCTGTAGGAAAATTTTCTGCGCAGCTTATTGATGGAAAAGTAGTCTCTTAAGGAGACTTGGCAGCTCGAAGATCCAGTATTTTTTACGAATTCATTACAAGGAGATGAGAGCAAGAAGTGGTGCTTCTTTTTATACAATATTTATGACTATCGCGTGAAGAAATTTTTTTTCTTTTACATATATATCCATTTTACACGAGGCTGATTGTACTGTGTTTTAGAAAAAGTGTATTTGGTCTTGCCGTGATATGAAGCTTAAAAATAAAGACAGAAAAGTTTCCGTGGAATATGTTTCTCCCAGAACCGGTGATTACGGTCTGAACTTTGGAAAATTGAATCGAACCAAAATTATTACAGTAGCGACTAGGAGAAGGCGATTTTTACGCTAAATGTCGATTTTTTGAGTGCCCAGACGGTTTTTTATCCCGGGAACTAGAGTGTTTATACTTTAATGTCGAGGTCCAGTGCAAAAAGGAATATATTTTGAATAGGCTGTAAAAATTTAGAGCCCATCCAAACCTCCGTTTTTTTTTGCAATCACTGCAAAACCACAGAAAACTGGTCTACACAACGGATGTAGCGCCGTCATTAATACGTATATATTACCAGAATTATTATTAGTCGCAATTTGTATTCATCTCATAATTAATTTGCAAAAAATATCTACTTGATTTTCGAGAGATTTGAGTGCCTAAGTAGTACTTTCGACGCTGTAGCAATATGCCTTGCTAGCGACATTTAGAACCCATATTTTTAACATAAATTTTTTGTTTCTTATCTTCAAATGTTAAATATAAACCCATAAAAACGTTCAAAAGTTTTGCTTCATAATTGCTCAAAAAAATTCCCAAAGATCGACCTGTTTTAGTGTTGCGTAAAGTAAAATCCCCCTTAATTCTGAAGCTGCTCGAAATTAGATCGCTAGAAATAAAGGCAGAAATTTCTACATCTAATCCTGAGCTCAGCCGAGCACAAAGCAGAAACGATTCACCTCTACTGTCCGATTATTTATTATTCTTTCGAGATCATTAATCTCGCCTCGCGAGGCAGGACGTGTCATTCGTTACAACAGGACACTTTTTGCGCAGAGAAATGTTTACATTCCACATCGCCGGCATAAGCAATTGCCATTATCGTTTCAGTTCGAGTGTTGTCCAGGCGGAGGCACGCAGGCTCAGGCGGACAGAGGAGCACAGAAGCGGTGCCGCAATGTTTTATTCCCACCGATGACCCCTAATCGACAGTTAATATTCATCATCCAAATAGGACTCTTAACATAAACCCATGGACCGCCACCTCGATTCGCCGGGCATTATGAATAATTCACCGTTGTCGCGCTCCCCTCATCACTCGCCTAGTCGCAGCGTCCAACTACGTAATAACCAACAGATTCCGAAATTCCACTGACGCGGCCACTTTGCGCGCTAAACACTTACATCGACCTGTTGCGCAATCGTTATTGTACTCCAGCGTTCTCCGGGCTGCAACGCCTCGGCGGAAGCTACAGTTGCATCGAGAAGAAGGTAGATGCTATTTAAATGTCCTTTCTGTAGTTACACTGCACATTAAATGGCCTATTGGTTCGTTATCGGAGGAGCTCTAACCGGTGCACGCGATAAGACGATGAGAAGGAAAACGAAGTTTCTAGAAATCGAAGCTTCGACGAGTGCCCAGCATGCAGGACCAATCACCATTCTTTTAAATCTACCCCTGTATGAATTATAGTTGCAAATATATTAATATTAATAGCAAAAATATTTTTAGCATATGTGTTGCCACAAGGACAAATCTCTTTTTGGGGTGCAACAGTAATTACAAATTTATTATCAGCAATTCCTTATATTGGACAAATAATAGTTGAATGAATTTGAGGAAGCCTCTCAATTGAAAATGAACACTTTAATTATTTTAACCTTTTTTAATTATTTAATTTTGTTTTGAATTTTTTTTAATTATTTAAATCTTCAAAAAATGGTAACTTTTACAAGTCTCCATATTAGAAGCTAAAAATCTACAAAATTGTTGTTCGAATATAATATTTTGGGGAAAAAAATAGTTTGTAATTCGTCTTTGGAAAAAAGGTATTTATTTTGCATACAGAAGGTAGGCTATTTCGGTAATCGAAGAAACGGAGATATCACACGAATATCCACGATATTCTACATATTCGAAAAGGTACAAAGTGTCAACGAGTCTCAAATAATAGAAAATTCCTTTCGAATCCGGTGGCAGTGAAGCCGCCGATGACTATTCCGAGCGCCAGTTAACGATACTGTACAAGAGGTCTACCGAGTTAACGCTCTCGAAATACCATTTATCCTTCGAGCAACAAACAACTTCGGATATCCCAAACGTTACCCCCGAAAATTCTGAGGAGCGCAACGAGGTCATAAAATCTGCAAGTGTCAAAGTTTACTGCCTCCAGGTTTCGGAGGAGGAGGCCTGCAAACCTTCAAAAGGCCAAACCTCTTGTTTCAAAACCTGAAAGCTGTAAACTTTGGTACACTCTCAGTTTTTTTTTACGAACCGGCTATATCCCTCGAGGCACTGAACTCCCCGAATGTAAAGATCGGAGTCGCGACTGACGTCGCAAGAGATCGGCCGGTTCGCGAAACGTAGGAGCCGCGACGCGTTGGTCCTCCACGGTTAGAGGACCACTAATTATTGTGCTCGCGGTCGGTGGTTGGCAGGTGATGCGCGGCGTTCGCGGTGGCGCACGCACACCCCGCAGGACGACCCTTGGACGATCGAGAACGATCGGCAGAGACCGGAGGACAAGACCGACAATCACAATTGGTCCCGGCAGAGGTTGGTGGGGCTGGTGTTGTGCCCCGCAACTCTCGGCGGGACAACGTGCAGGCCCAGGTGTCACGGCAGCTTATGCCGATATAAAACACGGTTTTCATCCCGGGGCCTTCAGTTTCCTCGAAGGTGGTCAAGCACGAAGGTGCTCTCCCGAAGCACGGTGACACGACGCAGACCCGCACCGTAAACGTGGTGGCTTGTTCGTCTCGCGGCGACGGATTTCGGTACGAATCGAGTCGAAAGGGAATCGGAGCAAGTGAACGCACGGGAACGCAACAGTGTCCTTCGATAATCACGGTGAGTAGACAGGCGAACCTACTCGTTAGATCGCAGGCACGCCGAGTCCTGGTTCGGCCTGGTGCGATCGCGTTTACGACGAGCCCGGACTGGTGGGAGATGCCGCGCTGACGAATAGGCAATCGTGCTTTCGGAACGATAACGGGGAATGTCATTGAGACTTAATGTGGAACGGCGGGGCTGAGGAATTTCTTGCGGGAGTTTAATAATTAATTATCTGATCGCTAGGGGAACGAGTGGCGCGGTTCTGGGAATATACAAAGTGGCTTCTAATGGTTTTAAACATTGAAATTAAATGTTCACTGACAGTGGATTTATTTAGCGTTTAATAATATCAAAATTCTGGGGGCGGGGAGTTACAGCGAAGCTAGCAACAAAGGCAATTGTATCTCGTTAACATATAATAACAATTCAGATTGTTTATGGAAAGTCACGGTGGCATTTCTGCTAAAGACTTCCGTGTATTTTATTACCACCCACGCGGAGGCTTCGATGACTTCCTCGATCCAAGTTCCGCAAACAAGTATTAAACCGAGCAGGTATAGCCTTGTACGTGATCTATCGCAGAAAACATCGGCAAAAAAGTGACATGATACATGGATTTCATAAGTGGTTACTACGAAAAGCTGATCCGCGATTGACCGGCAATTAATCCGGGTTAATATGGTTAATGGAGATCGTGGTGTGAAAAAGTAGACACGCGACACCCCGGGTGACGTCAGGTTTAATGCTCGGATTCTAATTATTCCGTATGATCGGTGATTGGGTTCTTAGTAGCCTCTGCTTGCGTCGCAATGTCGCCGAAAGAGGTTGGAGTGCAAACATGAAAACTTACATAAGGAATTGCCGCTACGCGGAACTGTTCGCACCCACGAAGAAGTGGTCACGAGCTTGCCAAATTTAGACGCGTCGCCAGACTGCCGAAAAAGAATTAGCACAGTCGTGTCGGAGCTCCGCGTCGGCTTCGTTCAACGAGTCAAAAACGCGAAGTTTTCGAAAATTCTCCGTCCCTTAAATCAGAATGGCTATGAATGCTATCGAGATCGACAAACATTCTTTTTTATTTTTTTCTATTTTACTCCTTGCTCGGTTGAGACTAAGTTCATAACTGAAAAAGGAGGAAATAACACAGAGGAGAGACAAAGCAATCCGGTTAAATAATCAAAACAGAAAGCAAAGAATAGCAGTAAAAAAGAAAATAAGTAATCAAATTATAAGTTTTAATTACAATTTTTTTTTAACGACACAACTGTGAAATTTGAGGGTGAAGTTACTATTTTTATTGTTATTGAAATTAACGGTTAGTACACAGAATACATCGTGGTTGAAATTAAATTAAATAATGTTGAAAGACATTTTCAAAAGTGGCCACTAAAAAACACTTTTACGATAACAATTACGTTTAAAATACTCGTCCGAGTTTCGCAAGGCTCTATAATCTATATAATTACCTACCGCTAAGCGGGCAGAATTGAGACAGTGTGCCTACTTGGAGAAGATAGCAAATTGCATTAATTACAACTTGTACCTGCCGTCGCGCGTGCCGCGAGCGAGAATTCTCTGCTTACAATCCCCGTGGCAATTCTCCCGTGATTCCTAGCGCCTCCGATGTGGCTCGCTCTGTTTGCTTACGTTCCTCGATCGACAAATCATTCCGGGCGACGCGTCCGATTCTTTTCGAGCGCGCGTCTTACGCAACGCGGATTTTCAACAAACATCCCGGTTATAATTGCGCAATTCACGCAATTCCTTGGGACGTGCTGCGCGCTCGATTATGGTTGTCGGATCGTTCCTGGGCATAAAGAAAGGCCCCGCAACTTCGAGCTTCCGATGTGGCAACTAAACGCTTGACAATCGTTTTTGTCCCACTTGGCTGTACCGTGTTTTCGTGTATTATCGGCGGTAAAGATGTAGTTTCAGATTAGTTTGATGGGATGCTTGTTTCGGGAATTGGCGGGGTTTGGGAAAAAGTTTGAACGGGAGGAATTCTGATATTTTTTTGAGTGTGACGGAAGAATTCTATTTTTAAAGGATTTTATGTTAGCTTCACTCCTCTGTCCGTGTGTTTGTTTGTTTAATAAACACGCATAACCACAAATCCAAAGGACTTGAAATCAATCTATAATCACAAATCAAAACTTAGATACTAAAAAGTAAATAATAAAAAAAGTATCAACATAAATAAAAATTTTAAGTTAAATGGTTTTACTTAATTTAATCAAAAATGCACTGAAAACTAAAAAATAATTTAAATAAAATCGTGGTTTTATTTAAATTATTTTTTAGGTTTTTTTAGTTTATTAGTGCATTTTTGATCAAATTAAATAAAATCATTTGACTTAAATTTTTTTTATATATTTTTTCTTTCTGAGGAAGTAGTTCAGAGGTTTACCCACAAACTGCAGCAGAAATGCAATCCTCCACCTGTCCCTAGCATTTCTACCAAATGACATAACACAATTTTCTGCATCTCTGATTGCAACGTGACACAAGTTTCGGAACTGTTGAGAAAATATTCGTGCTCCCCTGTACGACGCTATTCTTCCATGATCCTTGCATGAGAAGTACTCAGAGTTTACCTAGATATTGCAATCCTACATGGTTCCCTATCATTTTCACCATTTCCCAAATCTCCACCCCTACATGTAACAAAAACAAACGTATACTTCTCTCTGACGCTATTCTCGAAGCTTTCCAATTTCCTCCATTATATCAATTCGGTGCAAAGTTCGTTCGCTCACTGTTAGTAGAAAGTTAACCAGTAAAAACTCATAGAGAGCCAAAGAAGAGCCTTTGTTGTGCCCTAGAACTTGCCAAACTACGCCCCTTATTTATAATACATTTATTTCATCTTTTCAACGACCATACTCTGAATTTTTATTCGAAGCTTAAAACATTTATCTTCATTTAAAACTTTATTTTAAAAACTGCCAGAAATGAAAGGACCATTTCGGGCCCCCTGTCAACTTCACGCCCTAGGGAGCTGGGCCTAATTCCTGCGTCCTTCCCCGCCATTCTCCAAATTCCCACAACCAGCTGCATAAAGGTACGAAAGCAAATGACCGTCCCCCCGGGGCAGTTGCCGAAAACCCATCGTCCTTGATATCATTTGTACAGCATTCCTGCACCAAGAGCTCACTCGGTTTTACCCAGCAGTTGCATCAGGAGTGCAATTCCACTCCCGCGTCCCCGATCGGTCCCCCCGAATTCCCACAATTTTCTTGGGTCACGAGCAACGAAGGAGCCGACTCGATTAACGCCTGCTGACTCCCCCGAGTCCACTTGCTGCCAGCGGCTCATTTGCCAGGCAAAAACGCAGAGGAAACAGAAAGAAAACAAAAAGGAGAGGATTACCACGGAGAGGAATCGATCGGCGTGGCGCTCGCTCGATCGCGGATCAAAGTGCGAGCTCGCCCACTCAGCCACCGCTGCGCGTGGGTGGCTCGTGCCGAATTCGGCGACACCCGAAGTTTGACCGGTGCACCGTCTCGCAACACAGGCACGATTTACTTTCGTTAGAAGATAACGTCGCCGTAGGATGCACCTGACTGGCCAGCAAATCACGCTGCGGAGTAGTGCAGAGGCGAATCGGGAGAGCAGCAATTCCAATTGCATCACGCGACACCGCCTCGCACAGCCTTGCGTATCCGCGGCTTTACATTGCAAATCTATTTCCTAAGATGCCTTTCGTACGTGTCCTGCGCGCTCGTTCTTGTCCTCGCCGATTTGAATGCGCGGTTCACGCGCTTCTCGGAACGAGGATAATAAAGATGGGGACGGAGGACGGAACGCGATGCTCCTCTGTGCTGAAGTCTTTGGTCTTGGAACTTTTGAGCGATTGGATTTTGAATGGTTTATGGACAAGGGAATTATTATGTTTTCCCGGAGAAAAATAATCGATAGCTTGGTTCTTGGATGAAGTCAGATTTCGTTTGAAGAGGGATGAGTAATTATTACCTGATTATTAGCACATAATGTGGTTTTACGTGGATCGCTAAAGTAAGAGACGCTAATAGAGGAAAAGTGAGAAGGCAAAGAAGAAGCGCCGCGGAAAAACTCGTTCCACAGGGAAGAACCGATGATAATGATCTGCTGCGAGTCATTAGAAACGTTGCTTCTTCGAACTGTCACCTTGTTGAACTTCGAGCCTGTCGACACGCCTTAATAATCGTTTTGTTTTACGAATTGCTTCCGGATGTTTTCCTTGCTAGGCATGTGTATAGTTAACACAAAAGCAGCGAGCGATTCGTGGAAAACTACATTGCGGTAAATGGAGGGAGAAGGACGTCCCACCTCGGCCACATCTTTCAAATTTACATATTAAATTACTCGAAAAATTTTCCGCTACATGGACCAAAAATAATGGCACTCGCTTTATTGGGATGTATTGAAACTAGTTTTTTAAAACGTAGTATAGCATAGGGGCCGTCCTTAAATTGCGTAAGGGTAATTTTGGCAATTTCTTACGCCCTCCATCTCCGAGTATAAGAATTCCTAAGATTTTATATTCCAACTGCCTCCCCCTTGCATTTTTTCAGTTACTAAAATTGTTTAAAAGGTATCATGTTGAAAAATAGGTTAAAAAAATATTACGTACGACGCTACCTCACTCTCTCTCCTCGTGTTGTAAGAAAACGTAAGAAATTCGCGACACCCTTCTCTCCAAAAAGCCTTACGTAATTTAAGGACGACCCCGTAGCATAGAGTAGCTTAGGTTTCAGGTGGATTACCGGTATTATTCCCCGCCCGCTGCAAATTCTTGCGCTATCGTAAACAAAGTTGCTTCCAATCGAATGGCATAGAGAGTCACGAGTTTCGCAATTAATTAAATTCATTCTCTGGAGACAAGCGAGAGCTTCGTTGCTTTCTAATGATACCAGGCCACGACCGTAACGCATTTGTTTACATTGCAATCTTACAACATTCTTGTAAAATCCCCATTCCACACGATGGAACTCTGTTTTAGCCGACTTACGAAGAAAACAAGCACAGTTACCAAACAGCTGGCTTTTCGGTGCGTTGACCGATTAGGAAAGACACCGTCCTCTTCGAATCGATATTAAATCACGAGCTCCAAAGCGATCAGAGGATTTCTATTCCGCTCGACGTCGGCGAGTTATGGCGCGGCGCGCGGAATTACAAAATCAAACCGCAAATTTGAGCTACGCCGGGTGATTGCGACAGGAAGAGCGACGCTTGCAAGAACACAACATGATCTATGCAACTCGTGCGCCGAATGATCGGCCACACGAAATCATATTGATCCAAATCGGTTGAGTAAAAAGTAGAATTGCGAAAGTGCCAAAACGAAAGCTACCAAAGCTGAATGATCGTTACAGAAAGACAGGACTTGAGCAGTACGAGGTCCACGAGTTTCAGCCACTTTAACAATTATTGATAAACAAAGGTCGAAGTATAGGGTAGTTGTAAAATTTAGTACTAACAATCTAGAGATGTCTGGTGCTATTTTGTATAAACTATAACTATTATGCTTCACGTTCACGAAGTTCGTTTGTTTATACTGTTGTTTTCTGTTGAGTTATACCACAGAATGTTTGTCAATGTAAAATGGACTTCTTGCTCTACGCACGGAGCAAAAAGTCCATTGCATAGGATAGGAAGTCCCTAATGTCTTTTCGTGTAATATTAAACTAAATAAGTAAAAAACTATTTTCAAATCAATAAATATTTATTAAACCAATTCTTTTTGGTATACAATATTGAAAGGAAAGCTTGACTTCTTTAACAAAAAATAAAAATATAAGTCAGAGACTCGCTTTGAACTAAAAACTAAAAAAATCACTAAACTAAAACAAAAACACTATTTAAAGACTTTGGCATCATTTCTTTATACTGAAGCCATGTTATTATGAAACCAAATAATAAAATATATATTTCCAGTCTGTGGGACTTTTTGCCCCAATGGTACCTCTATAGTTTCTGCGATATATACGTTAGAAAATATCATTCAGCAATAAACAATATCATGCACACATAAAGCTTTTAAACTGTGGTTTACTTCGTATAAAACAATAAAAACAACGAATTTCTTTTAATTTTCGATACATAAAATAACTCTGTGGTCACCTCCGTTTCTTCTCGCCTTTTACATAGTGTACTGCGAAACTCAATACATTGTTTAGGAATAGAGATTTTGAATTCGGGACTTTTTACCCGCCAGAGTTTGAGCCCCACCCTACCCTACAACCTTACTATAGCCCTGCCCTTACCTTGTGATCAACCACCTCCTTATCGAACCGGTCCGCAACCGGTCAAAAAAGAAGCGAACCGATCGGAGACATTGATCTTCAAGGACAAAGAATATCTATTCCTGAGGAGCGAGTGGCGAAGGAACAATCAAACAGGATTACAAGATACAACAGACAGGTTGGCTGGATTTTTGCTCGAGGGAAACGGGTTCCCCGCGACTGTCGCGGCGTTTGGTGAGGCCAGGCTTTCCTCTATGCGTCGCTGCAGATCGAGTTACGAAATCGACGGTCGTGTCGCGTCCTGCTTACGGAGCTTCTGAAAATTTTACCTCCACTGACACTTCCAGAGTCCTCGTGAGTCCAATCAGACACAGGAGGGAAGAGAAATCGAGGGATTTATAAAAATAAAAGGAGGATTCCACTTAAAATTTAAAAAATGCCATTAAAAGTTAGAGACCATGACGACAGCTCGTAGATTCGTCTTCCTTCTGCCTTCACGCGGCTCAAGTAAATCGAAAAATACTAGCAAAGTGCCATTATCGAATTAACGAATGGTTCCGAGTGGGTAGAGTCTCCTAAGTACCTGTGTTACAGGGTCGAGATCGAGCAAACTTGTATTTATCAAGATCGAGAGTGAGTCGGTTGTGATCCTTGAGGACGAAAGTGGAAAGGATGAAGGGGAAAATTGGTTATTTATTTATTAATTACGAAATAACAACCCTTTGGCACATTATAATGACACGAAAAGACATGAATAGAGAGCGGGCAAATAAAATCAAATTAAAGTTAAGATTAAAATAACAAGTACCAAAGAATACAACAGAAAGTGATGAAATAAGATGAGGTAATGAAGAACAAGTGAAAAATGTTTGATTCCATCTACTTGGCAATATTAGATAGTTTTCGACCTTTTCTCAATGGGACAATAGATTATAGAGAGTATTGCGGAAATAAGTAGACAGAATTTGTGAAATATCACATATAAAAAAATCGGCAATACTTAACTAATTTACACAACTAATTAACCAATTTACAATTCTCACTCGACATATTTTGATTGCACGTGATCGGGCAATGCGCATAAAGTGGGGACAATCAATGGCCAAAAGTCGCATGATAATCAGGGTAGAACAATATCATTCTTACAATGCAACTTCATTTCCGCGATTATCTTAAATTATTCGAATAACACGCGTCTCTCGATGACTCTCGGTTTCCGTGTTTAATTAGCTAACGCCTGGCAAACAAAGTTTTTTCACGGATTGGTGTAGACATTTCGAATTCGCAATTGGCGACAGACGCGCGTTTCTCTTCCGACGAAAGAGGACTGCATGGGGGGGAAAGGAAACACGCGCTCGAATGTGTAAAGCCAACGAGAAACGCCTGATTGAGCTGGATGCAAATCACTAACTGCCATCTTCCCAGCAATCATTGCCACGCCAAGATTAGAAAACTTTTTCTCCCCTTCGACCGACCACGCCGCGTGTTTCATTCATCCAGTCGCTAAAACGGAAAGCACATCGTTTGTTCTTCGATTTATGCAGATCCGACTGGATCGGCGAGACGAACTCGCCTTTGGATCCTCCTCGCGTCTCAACAACTTCCAACGTCCAACTTCGCCATCTGTTTACGTTGAATTCGTAATCGACATTAACATTCGTATGTCACTCATAGCCTACATATTTCGCAGCGGCGCTTCCTGTTTCGCGAGGGATTCTGATTTGAGGAAGATTTAAAATCGAGTGACATTAAGGCAACAGGGGTGCAGCTCCATTTTTGACAGTTTCTGAGTTATGACGTGTAATATACGTAAAACAAGAATTCTACGGCGTTTCATGCACGTTTGATGCAGATGCGATAACAAATGCGATTTATCGCAAATAAACAGGAGTAGAAATATTAATATTTTTTTCGCAAGACGATTATGCTCGTGTAACTTAATATAAGTAAGAAACGTGGGCACGCTGGGTCGTTTATGTCCATGGCTGTTTTTTGTTACCGTTTTTAAATTTCAAAAAATCTGAAAAAGTTATGGGATACTTATTCAAGTCTCTACTTTAATATTCAATCGTGTTTTGTGTCAAATGTTTAAAGGATCAATTAGGAATAATAAAAATTCTAAAGGAGGTTTAAGAAAAGAGGCAATTTACTCGGACATAAACGCGGGTTAATATTAATTATGCATTAATTCCATTGCATCGATTCCCTTCGTGACTTCACTTTCATTTCGTGCTGAAAGCCTGTGAAAAATTACCGCTCCTCGGGGTAGTTGAAGAAAATTGTATGGCTCCTAGAAATTTAATAATTGATCATCAGTGCATAATTAGAATAGTTACTTAGGGTCTCTCTTACATATTCACCCTTAGTTCTGGGGTTTAAGGCTCTAGAGAATAAAAAGTGTTGGCAAGAAAATCTGAGATTTCTTTCAATGGAGACTGAAAATATATAAACACAACAAATTCCTTTCGGTACGAAAAGGATAATGAAATCTGTGATACCCGCGGAAGGTTAATATTACAATCTAGATGAAACACAGAACGAGTTTATTCATGTTTTTGTTCGTACCAGCATGACAGCTGTTGTAAAGATTCTTTTCAGAGGCAGGCGAAGTGGTTGGCATACTTAAATAGCGTATTGCTGATTTAAGAAGGCTTTCAAAATGAGTTGAATTGCTCTCGACTACGTTTGCCTCTGAAACACAAGATCCAGGGAAACACGAGCTCTTAAAGTCCCGCTCATGCTAATGCCAGTGCTCGAATCAGTATCCACAAAGGGAACCAGGAACTGCAAATAGATTTACAGCCTGCCTTGCCATGGGCATTCATTGCCGCAGTTCTGACAACCGACTCCTTTTACGACATCCACGTCACTCAAATATTCCAATCACACGTGCAGCCGTATCACCGCAATAATATGTAATGAGAAATTATTTTTAACACATATCCATGGGTACCTCGAAAAATAAATTATTTTGGGGCCCATGTGAAGCTTGGGCCCCTTGTCTTCACTTTATCTAATTTACATTACTTAGCAAACAAACAAATTCCTTTTAATTCCTTTTTTACGTACCGCCTCGTATCGACACAATAAATACAAGATTATTGCCTCCGAAAGAGGAATGAGGCATAGACAGCAAAAACGGACCAACTCACGTTGAAAAAAAATTAATTTGTTCTACTTTATATGATTAGGGCAGTCTATGAAAAAAAATGTGGGTCGAACCGTTTTTGCGCTCAATGCCTCGAATTATGCCTGCTCTCCTCCTCCTCCTCCTTCTCATTTCCACACCCCTTAATTTACCCCAGCAAAGCTAGATACATCCGGAACATGAACACCCAAATAATGGCCCCAGAAACTCTCTCTTGTCGAGTGAGATCGTCGAAGGTTCGCATTCTAGGACGAATGGGCCGCCTTTTCGCAAGCGACGCTGTCACGTGCGGCGCGTGTCACAGCGTCGCGAGCCATGCGTGTCTCGTGATCGACAGACGGGGATCAGAAAGTGACACAGGAAGTGCTCCATACAGAGAATTTCTGGCTCCGTCCAATTCGAGAAAATCTCGGTGAAAGGAAAGGGGCCACGTAACCTTCCGTCACGTTAACAACGTCGGTCCATAGATCCCTGAGTGGCGTCGGTGGCGGCATGTGCATCGTTCCCCAGATCGATACGCGGCTATCTCGGCTCGATAACGCTAAACCTCGTTATCTCGTCCTCGGAATATAGCTTTCATGGCTAACGATCTTCATCGACGACCTCCGATTCTACAATTAGTGTGTCCGCTTAACGAGCTCTAATAGCCACGCAATTGAATCGATTCGAACCTCGGGTGGTTTTACTTGATATCCTTTCGCGGTCGAGAGGAGACACGCAAGTAGATAGCGAGGTAATGGAACTGTTCCTCTGAACAGTTTCAGTGTCTCTGAGGGAGTCATAGAGGGTGGAGCTTCGTCTTTATCAACTCCGAGTAAATTAGGAAACTGTTTATAAAATTATTTTATTTCTATTTTTGGGGAGAAAGTATTCTATACTAAAAATATTAATATTAATATTAATAATAATATTAAATTTTATTTTCCCATAGCTTGTGAGAAATATGAATATTAGAAATATTGATATTAGAAATATTGATATTAGAAATATTGATATTAGAAATATTAATATTAGAAATATTGATATTAGAAATATTAATTTCAAAAAGGAAAAATAAGTTTTTACTAATTTCTCGAGAGAATCGCACGTGCAAGTTTCACCAAGGCCGTTTTCGAGCGAACAAAAAGGGACATTGGCGCGACGGACCTGACCTAACAAGGGACGTTCGGCAACCCGAAAATTCAGAAAATTATGAAACTCGGTGTGCAAGTAGAGTAGTTCATCCGTAACACAACCCTATTTATGTTGGTGCCATAATGCAATTTTTAGGGGTGAAATCACCCCTTGAAAAAAATTCAGAATTTTCTTTTCCGTGGAATATCTCGAGAACGGTGAGTGATATCGAAAAGAAGTTTAAACAAATGTTGCATCCTTCTTTCATATCTACAAAACCGCGTAAAAATAATTTTCGAAAATTCAGCGGCATAGGGGCACAATGGCGCCCACACATATTTTTTATGAAGATAATGCAAGAAAAAAAGAATGCGATTTTTTTTTAATGATAATGTTCTTTTATTAGAAAAAAGTAAGAAAAAAATAGATAATTTACATTCTAAAAGAAAATTTGGGAATTTTTTTTATTGATTCTCATTGAGAATAAATGTTATCAATTTATCGTACAAATTATACTGACAGTGAGAATATTTATAAAAAATATATGAGTGTGCAATTGTGCCTCTGCCGTCTGTTAACGTTGTAAAATTGTGCCGCCTGACGAGGGTTAATTGTAAAGGTCGGATTCCCTATACGCGTTCGGCCGCAGCGGCCGACAGCGTTCCCACTAGTGCAATGGAGAAGTATGCAACTGTTTCTCCCTTGCATTAGTGGAACCGGCGCCGGCCACTGCGGCCGGACGAACGCATATAGGAAATCCGACCTTAACTGATAATCCTTTTGTGGCACATCCACTTTTCGGTAAACATGTTTACGTACTCGCGTCTTTTGCTTGATATAAATATTCCCGAGGATGCAGCGAATGGCAGTTACATTTTTGCAAGCAGTCAGTTACCATTCAATTGAAAAAAGTGAGTGATCATTGTTTGAAAGGCTTTTCTTTAAAATGCAGTCGATTAATGTTGCTAACGTAATAAACATGTTAGCCACTACGTTTCAAATTGCAAGTATAATACAGACACCTATAAACTCGGTAGAAACGGAACTGCACAATGAAATTCGGGACATTATAAAAAAGTTTCAAAACATACATTCCCTACCATTAATTGAACATGATTATGTGCTCGATTTTGCCGATCCATCCGAACTACATGGTGCACAAGTTGTAGAGTACATTATGCCTGCAGAAGAAGAAGAAGACAGTTTTGACCCTGCAGAATGTACTGTTGATGATGAAGGTGGAAAAGTTGACTTAAGTTATAAGAGAAAAGCAGTAATGTTTTGGAAAAGTGGAAAAAAGGCACGTCGATCGCTTACCAGTGTACAGAAAAATTATCGCATGGTTAAATCTTTGTCGCAGCTATACAGGTGGGAGGCGAGTGTAGAGAGAGGTGGAACAAATGCAGATAAATTTGCATTTATTGCGGAATATGTACTGCAAAAGTTTGAAGAAGCTTGTGACAGAAGATCTATTGTTCATCTCGACTCGTGGACGGGACACTGCCCAAATGAGTTACAGCAGTTGATTCCACAAGACAAGGAAGTAACTTTTTCAATGATTCCAAAAAAAACGACGGGCATCGTTCAGCCTTTAGATGTGTTTGGATTCCGGATTTGGAAAAATTTCGTGTTGACATATTCGGATAATGTGATTCTCTAAAAGAGAGATGTCAATTTGCACTTACGTAATGAAATAATTAAATTGCAGTCCCTAACCCACAACCAGTTTTCGTCGCCTAGATTCAAAAACCTTTTTCAATATGCTTGGTTTAAAAGCGGATATCTAGAAACGCATCCCAGCGAATTTCAAAATCCTGTAGATTTCTGTTACTTCAGGAATGAAAAGCTTATACCCAAATGTAGTATTTGTGGGGAGCCGGCTTTTATGCGATGTTGTGCATGGTGTGGCAAGTATTTTTGTTTCAATCATTTCTATGAAGAATATCATTATTGTACCAATTACAAACCGTAATTTTCAATGTATCTATCGTCTTCTATTAGAGTAACTTTTCCAATGTATAATCAAACAATACATGTACAAAAAGAAACTGCGAATGTTTAAATATTACTTTATGCGGCCATTTCTTTAATGAAAACTGCTCTATAATGTTATAATTAAGTTTAATATTAACTGTAATATTATATATATGTTATTAGTGGGATGTAAATGTAAAATTGATTTACAATCATTTAAAATTCATATACGTATGCATTATGCAAATCGGAAAGTTCGACAAGGTTATCGGCATCAATGCGATTCTGCGTCATTTCAATAGCATATATATTTTGCAAAGTCATTATAAATCTTCACGCATTATTTATTTTTCGTGTGGTTTCCAAAATAGCTTAATAAGATTACACTTGAAGCAATGCATGTACGAATGTGCTGATATCATAATGATTCATGCACGTCATTGATTAGTTTTAATGAGTTTTACCTTTGATGCTATTTTAGGTACGTACTGCCTTGCTTAAATAATTGAAAGCTGTCTGAACTTTACATAAATAATAATCTAAATATTATTAATGGAAACAGCCGAAATGGACTTCAAATTCGGTAATAGAGGTTTTATTTGTTTGCAAAAAAATATAACACATAAACTATTTACATGTATGAAAAGAGATTATCCAGAGGTATTTCAGCGCATATTTACAAAATACAAAAACTTAATATTAAGGGTTGTTGGTGGGGGTAACTTGAAAAATATGGAATTTTCGAAAATTATTTTTACGCGGTTTTGTAGATATAAAAGAAGGATACAACTTTTGTTTAAACTTCTTTTCGATATCTCTCACCGTTCTCGAGATATTCCACGGAAAAGAAAATTCTGAATTTTTTTCAAGGGGTGATTTCACCCCTAAAAATTGCATTATGGCACCAACAAAAAATAGGGTTGTGTTACGGATAAACTACTCTACTTCCACACCGAGTTTCATAATTTTCTGAATTTTCGGGTTGCCGAACGTCCCTTGTAAGTCATGGTGCCAATCTGAGACAATAAAAAGAAACTAAAATGTGATGCACGACGAATAATAAACTACTTAGAGAATTTCTAAATTCATCTCATCACGTTGTTTTTCAGATGGCGCAGGTTGTGCGATCGTTGTACGATGGCTACCGGGACCTGATGGACAACAAGAGCGACCCCAGGGTGAACGATTGGGCCATGATGAGCAGTCCCATCCCTACCCTCGCTATTTGCCTGTTCTACGTCTACTTCGTCAAAGTGCTAGGCCCTAAGCTGATGGAGAACCGCAAGCCCTTCAACCTCAGGAGGGTCATGATATTCTACAACCTCTTCCAAGTTATCTTCTCCACGTGGCTGTTCAACGAGGTAAGTGGAGTCCGACAGTTCAACGCCTTTTTCGAAGAACAAAAACACGGCGTAGAAACGTCACACAGTGGGTCAAGAGACTTAAAACGTTGGCGAGAAATCGAAATACAAAACGGTGTCTCTCTACAAAATGAGACATGTGAGAGGAGACGAACTGTGGACATTCACGATAATATGAAAATTCACTATTTCTTTGGGGGTGTATTTTCACCCTTACGACCGCTTTATTGTTGAACCAACAGGTAGCAACATTATTAGCATCACTTCGGCTACATTTCTGCAAAGTTCCAGAATTCTTTAACTTTCCTTGTAAGAACCGATGCCAAGTTTTGGGGTCCTTCAAGCCTCGTTCAAAGTCACCTCAATAACAGGTTCACGTTGATAATGTAGTTTGAAGTTACTTGGAGTCAAGTGACTTGACTAATGTGAACGAGGCCCTATTTCACTGTGCGTCGGTGGGTTCTACGCGAACGTGTTTTGGCAATGAAACGATTTCGCGATCTTTGACGAATCGAGTTCTCACGATGTGCCTTGATCTCTGTCCACCGCAGTCCTTGGTGTCAGGATGGGGAGGTCAGTATTCCTTCCGCTGCCAGCCAGTGGACTATTCGCAAAATCCGCTTGCGGTACGAATGGCGCACGGCTGCTGGTGGTACTACTTCTCGAAATTCACCGAGTTCATGGACACGATCTTCTTCGTCCTGAGGAAGAAGAACAACCACATCTCCACCCTCCACGTGATTCATCACGGATGCATGCCGATGTCCGTCTGGTTCGGCGTCAAGTTCACTCCTGGTAAGAGATCTCTCTTCTCCTCATCGAACATCCCTTGTCTCCATCTGTGCTGAAGTCTGATCTGATAACTAGAGAGTTGTTAGGTTTTCCCATAGCTTCTCAGAAATATCACGCCTTTCTACTTTATGCTAATCGAGTGTCACATGCCTTGCACGGAGGAATGAGGATCGCCTTCAAACACCTAACACTTATCGTCATTTGAAGTGCAAAAAAATTGAGTAGATCAGACGTTTCCCGCGTAAACGGGAAATGCTGCAACTCGGGGCAGAGCTTATCTAGGCGATGATCCAAGAAGGTTCTCTCATGATTTCCAAGTCACCTACAATACGATTCGATCTTTTAACTTTCAATCTTTTAACTTTTAATCTTTTAACACTAATAGTCTTTTTCTAGAAATGTAAATTTTGATGAGATGAAATTTGTAATTGAAAAAATAGTTGTGGAAAAAGGCGATTTTTTGGTTAAAATTCACCAAATTTTTAAATTTTAATATTAAGATCATTACAGAAATATTGGCAAAGAAATAAATATGCCTGAGGTGCGATACACCCCGTGTCACCACGAGGGATTAAAAGTCATTCCTCTGCCCCAAGAGAAACTTTCAAGTCGAAGCTTCCATGACACATGAAACTCCTTATCCGCTATCGCAAAGCAGAGAGACGACGTACCTGCCTAACTATGACTTGTTCGATTTTCAATCGCAGGCGGCCACAGCACGTTCTTCGGCCTGCTGAACACGTTCGTCCACATCGTGATGTACGCGTACTACTTGCTGGCGGCCCTGGGCCCAAGGATCCAGCCTTACCTCTGGTGGAAGAAGTACCTCACCAGCCTGCAGATGATCCAGTTCGTGTTGGTGATGATCCACGCGTTCCAGCTGCTCTTCATCGACTGCAACTACCCGAAGGCGTTCGTCTGGTGGATCGGCATGCACGCATTCATGTTCTACTTCCTGTTCCGTGAGTTCTACACCGAGGCGTACAGGAGGAGGAAATCCTCGCTGTCGGCGAAGAAGCAGAAACAGGCTGCCGAGAAGGAGAAGCAGAACGCAGCGTCGCAGAGCAACTCGAAGGAGAACAGCCTGATCTACGCGGACCAGTACAAAATGGCAACTGGCTACATCACCGACAGCGGGCTGAGGAACCGCGTGTTCATCGACAACAGGGGATTCAATGAGTAAAGGGTGAATCGCCTCTCGAAGATCAAATCTGTCTCTGCTGATCGAAAATCATGCTCCTCGCGACGCGAGTCGGCTGGGTGCCTCGCGAGTTGCAGGATCTCCCACCTAACTTCGCCAGGTGCAATAACATTTTTACCTTCAATATTCCGGGAGAATGTCTGCTACGTAAATGACTCGATGAATTCGGGTAACTACAGTTTTAGATAGTAATCGAATTCTACCACAATGATATCTATGAAAACATCAACAAACAACTCTGATTTGAACGAGGTGAAGTCGCAGGTCGTCGAACTCGTCTCAATAACCGCCACTCGAGGCAAGCAACTCGGAATTTCGTGGAGAACGGAGAACATTCGTCGAAGTACTGATAACTAGGTTAAGCAAGCACAGTATTTATTCGCTAAGAGCTCGGGACCGGCGGCGAGCATTTAACGTAGAGGTGGCACGACTCCGAGCGATCGTGTCTCTCCTCTTTCTTGCCGAAAGCCAGGAGTGGTTCCCACCACGACGAGCTCTTAGCGCGTAGGGCGGACCGAGCTCTTAGCGAATAAATACTGATAAGTGCCGAAACAACGGGCATGCTTCGTCGTCGAAAGTTCGAAAGTTGGACGGGACAGCCTGCACAGGGATCGAGGATGTTTCGATATGTATGCCCTCGTCGGCCTGCACCCTCGGACCAGCCGACTCGTTCGCCCCGAAATCAGCTGTTTTATCCTGCACGCAGGATACGTGCGTTACGGAACGACAACTTTCACGCTTTCTGCGCGTGTGTGCGTGTGTGTGCGAATGTGTGTGTTTCTTTTTTTTTGTGTATGTACGAGTGCGCGCACGAGATGGGGTGAGGGAAGCTTCCTCCCCTCGCTAGTGCCGAGTTAAGGATCACGAGGGTTCGCCAAGTTTTCTCTTTTAAGATCCCCACGCGTCTAGCGACCTTGTAAGTTTAAAGGCGTGGCATCTTGCGTAATTGTTCTCTCCTCCCGTGGCTCCCAGCGGCGACGAAACGCCGTCGAAGCTGGCGAATCACGATGGACGAAACAAATTCGTATCTACCTGGACGGTCCACCCTCATTGCTCAAATTCCTTGATTATCTCCTCTTTCTTTTCGTTCGTAAGTAAATCGAGGCAATCTTCGACCTACTCTATGTTTGTCCCACTGCGAATCGCGGTGGGGAAGATCGTTTTAGTGCGGCGCGGGTTTAGGGGCACTCGGGCAAATCGAACTTCCATTCCTTTAGATGCGTGCTTTAGCTTCTGTATTCTCTGGTAAAATCGGTGTGCGTGGGTTTCTGCATTTGAATGCACTTTAGACAGAAGTGTAAACGAAAGTCCAGAATGTCCGGGCCTCGGAGAACACGTTGGAGGTCTACTTCGAACTTTACAGCAAAAACGCTTCTGTGTTACACTTCTGCTCCAGAAATAACTTTCCTTCAGACTGCTTAACTTCTCTGGAGTTAAAATTCCTGGGCGAAGACTGTGGATAAACAGCCGTGGTTTCTACTCTCGAAACATTCCCAAAGCGTCCACTAGCAGGTACGTCACGTAAATTGTATCCATCGCTTTAAACCTTGCTACAAGCGCATCGAGAATTTACGGAAGTTTAGCAATATTTGTTAACGAGTGTTCTTAAGGTATTCGCGGTTGGGCGGTTCTACCTGGAAGATCGTTTCTTTTCTTCGGCGATTATCACAGAAAAGTACAACTCATCGTTGAAAAAAGGACCGTTAGTACCGGGTTTCGAATTTCAATTATTCGAGTCGTCGAATTGCTTTGTCAAAATATAAAATCTGACCGTTAGCATACTCGGTTAATTTTCCAGTGACGTAACACTGTTTCCTCTGTTTAGGTAATTTTCTGTGATAATTATCGCTCTAGTGCGAGTTCAGTCGCGACCGAAAAGAGGAAAGAAAGATCGACTGGTGGAGCTGTGAGAAGGCGCGAAACGTGTTGCTTCGATTTGTAAAACACCTATTGTGATGAGAGATGCTCTTTCAGCGCGTAGACCGTAGGCGATAAGTGACTTTTGTATGATACGGAGAATCCCGCGGTAGAAAAAACATTGTATTTATTTTATTGACGAATTAAATTGTACCGTTTTTAATGAACCTCTTGTCCACTTCCTGATGAATACCCAAGTGATATCCAGAATGAAGATCCTTGAAATTTCCAGTGTACAACATTGCAGGACGTGGGTTCTGTGGGAATTTGGAAAACATTTTACCTACCATGTTTTATTCTCTCTTTGCGTGCTATTGTTTTTTAAACGGTTGAAATTTAATCTTTTAATTTGTACTCCGCCAACTCCACGTTCGGGGAAAAATTACTCCGCCAACCCTGGTAAATTGTTTGACAATCTCCGAGTAAATGGTTTTGGAGTAACTTGATAGAAGAGTAGGGTGGATTTAAGGTAAAGTTCGTATCAAATAACTTGTCAGTGATAATAATAATATTACATAATTATCAAAGGGGAATATTACACTCTGGAGTCTTTATAGCTATGTTTGGAATTTGCTGAAATTTTTCAATACTACCTTTCAAAGTCACGTCGGTTCCAAATAAATTAACAAATGGTTGAGAAGCAATTGAAGAGTTAGGTATGCTCACTATACAGAATTGTAAATCGTACGTTTGGGTAGCTCACATTAATCAAATCTGAAGGTCGATTAAATGCTTTGGTTGAAGGTAACTGAAGCTCTTCTATTCCCTCCGTTGTAAATGGCTTTTGAAGACGGACGTTTGGCCAACACTGTGGTTAGCTCTATTCGAGGACGAAGCGATACTTCATCATTATTATAGCGACTTCGTCGATATTAATGTGTCCCTAGACCTCGAATAATGACGCAATTATGGCGAAATGCTAGAAATGTTCTTCTACAAGAATGTTCTTGCACTGACAAAGTATTGAACGTGAGAAGAAGCATACAAATTCTAAGCACCTTATTTAGGAAATTTAGGGTAGATGTCCCAATTACTGCCAATGTCCCTATTACTACTATTTCATTTATTTTAGTTAATAAAAACGTAGCGTATAAAGAATAATGTCCAAAAAGATTTATTATTAAATTGGGACTGTTCTTATTATTATTATTATTATTGTACACTATTCTTTATACGTTACGTTTTTATTAAGTAAAATGAAAATGACAATAATAGGGACACTGGCAGTAATTTGGACATCTACCCTATATGGCAACAGTGCATTAGAAACTTCGTCAAATATTTCTTGAATTCAGTGGCGGATTTAACAGGGCAGCTGATGAACAGTTGCCGCCTAGGCCCCTACACAGAAGATCCCCGCAGGGCCCCATGACCCCAAAAAATCATAATTAGGTATATGTAGGTATCCAAACACTACATTTTTTTCGTAATACTCCATTGGGCCCGTTTTTAGTAAACTACCTCTTCATTTCCCCCCCAAAATGAGTCCTTCAGAATGTTTGCCACCTGGGCCTTTTTTTTAAATCCGCCACTGCTGGAATTAACTTCGAGATAATGATTCAGACAGTAAATTCTAACTCTTTAAATACTTGCACGAAGTTGCTGTAAAATTGTTTAATCTTTCTAATAACGATATAATAATTACTCGAGCCTCTGTAGACTTTGTACAGCCTTCCTACTAGCAAGAGGAATTAATTAAAATTCCATAATCAATCATCTTCTATAGAAGGCGAATTATTCTTCTAGATATTTCTGCAAGTATTCATTTACACGAAGTCCAACTAAAAGCTGTTTAAACATTGTAATTAATACTTTGCATAATATTCTCAATATTGAGAAGAAGAAAAAAAAATTCATACAGCGTAGGAAATCATTTCAAAATCCAAGTCGGAATGTGATTAATTGCTTTACATCTCGAGTTTTATCGATCCTCGTTAACAGTAATTTATACTGGGCGATTAGTGTGAATGGTGTTAACACCATTATTCATAGTAATAGCCACTGGAATGAATATTTTAGCGGAAATATTTCTATCGAATGATTAAGTGGGTTTCGAAATTAAAATTAACTGTTGACCTTTTTTGGACCGCGAGTGTTGTTTCCCGAAATAGGTGAACAATCCACGTAGCTCTGAATCTCCGGAAACCCGAAGCTGCCGGGTCACCTGGAGGCATTCAATGTTTTGTTTTTCTGCAGAGGTTCAAATTCCGTTTCGTTCTTTTCCAACTCATTTCTTCGATGGGTTATTAATTATTTGTTCTATTTCATGCATTTCTTCAATGGCTTTTACACGATTTATTTTATTACATGGATTTCTTCACTGGTTTTGCATGGTTTCTTCTATTTCATGCATTTCTTCGATGGCCTCTGCAGTATTTATTTTATTACATAGATTTCTTCGATGGTTTTGCATGACCTGGATCACTCTGTTATTCATTTCATCGATGTGTTTACGTTTCCTGCATTTGTTCATGCATCTCGATCGGCACAAACCTAACAAGTATTTTCTTAAATTCCTCCCAAACCTACCACACCTTTGGTTTGCACATCAGTCTTTGGATCAGCATGGAGTTACCAATAACGATGGAGATGGCGACATCTCTCGATAATACAACACTATCTGCTTCACAAATCGTTTAAAGACTTATCCCAGCACATTTACCAGCAGAAAGCAAAACTCTTCTCTACCATACCGATAAGCACTGTCGAAGGAACCTGCTTTACCACACTCTGTCGACAATACAGGCTACTTATTAACGGACAGAGCACCCTACACATAAACTACGAACTAAAAAGCAGCACCGAGGTAGGTAGTTAATCACCAACTATAATCAGAATAGCTACTCAAGAGCACTTAATGCTTCTCTCCCCACTAATATCATTCACAATCAAACTATACCCATCCACAACCCCAACCAAACAAAACAAAAATAACAGAGAACACATTCCTTTGACAAGAACCAACAATTACCCCCCTCAATGCAGAACTCTACTCCTCGCATCTTTTAATCTCCCCCACCAGTCCATCCCCGATTGTTCCTCCTTCGCAGCAGAGGGGGCAAGTGGCATTCGGCAGCCAAAGAACTTCGCGCCCCTATAGCCCAGCATTTCGACAGTTCGCGAAACGTAACGAGCGTCACGATCTGCGTTTCATTCCTCGCCGATGACAGGGACGATCTAACCGGCAGTCCCGGCAAACGAAGCGGTACTAATTTTCATGGGTGAAAGTGGCGGCGGTCGCCGCGGTGAAAGTCGCCAGCCGCCGCGCCACATAAAGGAGGCTCCGGATAAACTGCATACACCTCGCTAATGCATGCGCTATACATGCTAATGCATTACGACAGATATATTGTGCTTTTACCTGCCGGTGATTACGATACGTGGCGCTCGGCCGGGGCAAAACGAGAATTCGTAATCGGTGGTGGAATGGGATTGTTGCTGCGTCATTAGCAGATCGCTGGGGCTCGGGCGACCGCCGCGAAGCGAATCTGTTGTCCGAGAACGATTGCCAAATGGGACAACCACCGATTCCGCGAAATTTCATCTTTTTCCGATGAACTATAAATACGAGAATGTTCTTCAAAGAAACCCGAACCTTTCAATCAAGATGCTAATTTTCGAAAAAAATTTCGCGGGTTCTCAGAATTACATTATCATCGAGAACCGAGGAATTTATGTAAACTAAGAGTACAGCAGCAAAAACAAGGAAAGATGATCTACGGAACTCGGAATCCGCCGAGCCTCCGATGTCATTTTCCTGACGACCAGACTCTGCATTTACTGTAATAACTGGTATTGAAGTTTCTCAGCGTCGGAGACGATCCGCGGCGTTGCTGCGCCGATAAAAACCGTTTCGCTGGCTAATGATTGCTGCGTTACGTAAATGCTCTTCACCTACTCGCGCAGGTACCTTGACACGGCGCGGTCTGACCCCAGCGATTCCGGAGACTAACCAATTAACGGGTCGCGCGAGAGGATGCGTCAAAGAGAGCCCAGCGAGTATCTACAATTCGTGAGAATATTGCCGAGTCACAGAGCCTATTCAAATATGCGCTTTCATGGGCCAAGGGCGAAAGATCGAAGAGCATCGAAATAAATGCACTGATGAAGACGAGGCCCATTAGCTCGCGACAGACGAATTTCCGGTAGAATTCCATGAGAAATAAGCGGGAATACTAAACACCCGGCCGAGCGGAAAACACTGATTCAATTACCGCATCGAGGAACGCGATCGGCGTCACTGGTTTCGATTGAGATTTCACGGCGAATCGTTCCCACGCCTTGCAATTGCGTGTATCGTCGCTGGGGCTCCTGATCTGCTATTGACAACGACGCGCGCTTCAACAAATACGGTAAACAGGATCGACGGTCAACGAGGTGTACCATTTGCGTCACTGTTAGGATTATGTGATTATACGAGCGTCAGACTCGAGGTAAACAGGGCTATGTCGTTAAAAGATGAAAGAAACAGCCGAACGCACAGCGGGAACAGCGCAGTGGGCTAAACCATGCTTCGGAAAAATAAGTCTTGTTACTTTTGGGTATTTATTGGGATTCCAGCTTAGAATGCTGGAAGTCATAAAACATTTTATAAAATGACAGTAGGAAAACATGTGGAATACAGGTATTCAGTATTTAGTGGTGTAGACTGTAGAGCATGTTTTTTTTATTATTTTGTTTCAGAGTACATGGATAAATTTGTTGAAGTTCTTCCCATACTTTCTGTTTGCAGATATCCTAACTTTATAAAAATGTACCAAAAATGGCAAATGTTTGCCAATGTCGTGCTTCTCATATATAATAACACATGTATTTAAGGATTTGTTGATATAAACGGAACTTGCACATATGTACATTTTCTGGAGTTATGAAACATTTTATTTCACGAAAAAGAATATTAACGAAAGATAATTCCTGTAGTTATACATAGCAAATAAAATTAAGTTAAAGTTAAAACTATTTTTGATAAATAAACAAAATTACAAGTTTATATTATCTTTTTATTGTCGTCCTAATATCATGTTTATATTATCTATCATTCAAATACATTTTATTACTTAGCCAATAACACTGCTAGAGACATAATATACCTATTTTTCGCGCTAGAAGCACTGTGCGCAATTTTTTTTTAAATAAAATTTCGAATGACGAATAGAAGCTGAAGAAATTATTCGTCATGTGTCGAATAAAGTTAACTCGGGTTAACGAACGAATGACGCATTCTTTTTTTAACTTTTATTCGTTATTCGAAATTTTATTTACATAAAACTGTGCGTCGTGTGCAATTCGCCGGTCCCGGCCGGTTGGATTGCCCTTTGAGGCTGCCCGCCCAAGTTCAACGACTGATTCGTGCGTCGCTGCGCCATAGATCCGCCTTATCTCTAATCGAACGAATAAAATCCCCATAAAAACTACTCACGTTCTTCTGAAACGGTCCGCGACCTTGGTTGCCGATATTGCTTTATACCGTAATATCTTATGCTAATTCGAATCGAAATTCGTGAGGCGATCGGCTTGGACGTGAACCCAGCCTTCATGGACGAAGCCACGACCGGGTGTATTAAATTGAGCAAACATTAGAACGATATTGGCTACGAATATTGGAGAAAGAAAAGGTGAGCCGCAGCCGAGAACTGTCGAAACGAAGACCATATTTACCGAAACCTAGCCATCCGGGTGCGCGATGCCGTTCCGAGAATTCTGAAGATGTTGGAAACAAAGTGAGAAGAAGGAAGTAGGAAGGAGCACGTTTTAAATCGACAAGAATTTAGTAGGATGTCATCTTTCTGTTAGTCAATTAACTGTTCAATTAGGAAAATCGAAATGGAGTTGGTATCATATCACGAATTCCGCGTGGAAGCTTTACCTAAGGGTCGTCCTTAAATTACGTAAGGCTTTTGGGGGGTCCTAATTTTCAATAAATACAATTTAAAAATTAATGTTTCAGAAAAGCAATTTTAGTTCAAGTTTCCCGAAACCATATTAAATGAATTATATATCTTTAAAGGAATTGTAATAACTGAGAAAATGCAATTTCATCAAAGATGCATAAAAACATGGTCTAAATTTCAGATCAAATCGCCAGGTTTTTACAAAAAAATTCCAAATTTTGCTATGCTTTATGCTCCCCTTAAGGACAGCCCCTTAGGGCACGCGGCTGTTATCCCTACTAATACATATATAATAGTGAAACGTTGTCTGTTTGTTTGTCCCTTTTTCACATCTAAACCCCTGAACGGATTTCAATGAAATTTTGAATATACATTACTTACGTCCTAGATTAGATTATAGGCTATTTATTTTATTTTTAGGTTTTTTATTTTGGAAACATCATAAATAATTCCCGGGTGAAACCGGGTAACGGTTCAGCAAATTTTGAAAATATATTACATACGTCCTCGATTAGATTATAGGCTACTTATTTTTTTGTTTAGGCTTTTTATTGTTCAAACATCATAAATAATTCCTGTAAGAAATCGGGTAGCCGGTCAGCTGGTATGTACATATAGCTGCTGTATAGCACATATTCACTGGCGCGAGATCGTCTTTCGTTTAAATTTAAATCGATGGTTCCCGATGCACCGACGAAATCGCCGTGGAGCAACATCCGTCGTGCACGGAGCATCGGTAAACGGCACTGTTTCGCCGTGTTACGAAAGAGGATAGCTTCGTAATAAGCGGCGCGTCGGTTACGCGCACCAGAGGACCATGTGGGGCGATCTCGACAGGAGACTGGAGAGTGAAAATTGGGTGGATCGGCGGCTCGGAAATGCGCTGCATATCCATCTGCAATCGTTGCACTCATCCGCGACTCGGTTTCTGCTGCGACAGTGTTGCATCCGTGAAATGCGGGAATACCCTTGCCAAATACAGAAGCCACTGTCGAAACAGCCATTGCCAAAGAGGAAACTCCAAGAGTGGACATTTTCCTCGTCCTACCTTCGCAATGGCACGGGAAAAGTGGCTTTTCTTGGGAGAGACACAAACGTCCTTCGAATGTCCTTGATGCTTGCGCTTACCGACTTTCTCTGAGAAATTCTATCGACGCCCCTGACCTTCTTCAACCCTGACGTGTCCGATCTGTCGGGTTCAACGTTCGTAGATGAAAATGGCACCGCGCGAACTCTGGAAACGTGCTTTCCGAAATACTTGGCACTCGGAGCACAGAGCTCGGCTCAAGTAAACGTCATTATTAGAGACCACGGCCCCTCGTTTTCTTGACCAATTGTTCCCGCTCCTTCCCCTGACAGCGATAAACGGACGCGCTATCGAGAGGAACGGTTGAAACTTGGGGCTAAAAATACCTCTATCATTCCTCTCGCGATTCGATATAATTATTATCGAATTCAATGGGAATTTTAATGAGCACGAAATCCCAAGGCCACTCTTCGAGGTAAGAGCGGGCAGCTGGAGTGTGTGGATTCGACGTTAGGAATTTATCGAGCCGTAAAGTGGCTTGTCGGGATTAAACGGAAGAGCATAAATAAGAGATTAATGGGGATATAAGGTAATCAAGTGGCTGGCGGAAGTGAATCTATGGAGAGGCTGGGTGTGCTTCGATACAATTTCGTCCCGAAACTGACGAAACGCTTTCGTCAGGATTCGTTTTACGGCCTTGCCGACTCTGTAGCTTGTCATGACGGAATCTGAGGAATCTTGTGAACGAAGGCCAAGAGAAATGATAGGAAAATTGGAAGTGGAAGAAATTAGTGGTTGGAGAGAAAAGGTAATTGGTGGTAAGCTGCAGACGCTGGGTGAATGGGACGATCGATTGATCGAAACAATCAGTTCGATTTGAAAGCCAAAGTGGCCAGCGTTCTCGATAATGAGGGTGAGTTGAGGACAGTCGGCTCACCTAATATGGAATGGCTATTGAAACTAATATTGATGTTACTTATTTTATCAGAGCAAATCTAATGTGTTGAGAATTTTATGCTGATTAAAAAAAACCTGATCGATAATTGCTTTAAGACGATATTTGCTGAAAATCATGTTGAAAACTGAAGTCATGACTTTTGAAAAATAACAAAGAAGAATGCAAATTATTTACAACTACAGATTTATTGAAATTTTATTTGTTTACGCTAAACAAGTACACATCGAACACAAAGTGAACTACCTGCGGGCGATTAGCAAAGTAAATGAATACAAAAGTGAATAAGTAAAATAAATATAAACGAAAATAAAAATAAAATATTAAAATACGGGTTATATTCTTAAATTGAACCACCTAATGGTCCACCACTTAATGGTCCTTAAGTTGGACCCATCCAAATTATGCAACGATCTTTCTTTCTCAGGTATAAAATAGTCACAGCCGGAAAAATATGGGAAATGTGACAGATTATGGTACAGAATTATTGAAGTAAAGCAGAAGATGAAGAGTGCCTCAGTGTTGTTTGTTTGTCTGCATTTTCGGAACCACTTATGGCCCATAACTTATAGGAGAAGAATGGATTCAGTGCCTTTCTTGCAAGAGATACATATGTCCATTCGTGCTGCACCAATGGGTCGTAATACCGATTATTACGAGTGCATAAATTGCCAGTCTGACAGCGGCTGATCATTTCGTCAATGCATATTTATTTTTTCTCAGTATGCTGTAAAATGCTTCTCACGGTTACATTTTACTTTTTTCTTGTAGACTGTAAGTATATTTTTGAATAAAAATTCTTACTTCAAATAATGGAAAATAGACATAGTCCAATTTAGGATATCTGCGGTCCAAATGAAGAAACCAATTTCATAAATTGGACCATTGACGGTAGTTCGAAAATATTTTTTGTAACTAGCCCCATAACGTTTCAGTCTGTTTTATTAGATTTGTGTATCAATTACAATCCTGAAATTGTTCTCAAATTTTTCTACTCAAAACTATCAACACGTTTCTGAATTATGGAGGTACTTTATTAAATGATTCCCTACTTCAAACGCAGGGAACTATTTAGTTTATATGATACCTACAGCCTGCGACAGAAATCGTAATTACCCCGCAATATCCTGCTAGCCTCTCAAATTAATTATTTACCTTCCGCCGTTATTTTATCCACGACAACAAAACTGCGTCGTAGTTACCGCAACATCGTTATCATCGCTAAAAATACCATCGCCAAATGGAATGTAGTCTCCATCTAACTCACAGGCCCGTCGTTCCAAGAAACTCGCATAAAATGCAAAATTCGCGAGTTTTACTTCTCATTAGACCCAACGAGAACTTGTTAATTCGTCCTGCGTTTACCTCCTCCAGATGCGCAACAAGGTTTCACTTAACGGTGTGCGCCGTCATCGTGTGTGTTTTCGCGGTGGCATGTTTGCCGAAGGTGCATTAAACGACTTCCTGGAAAATCAGGTAGAGACGTTTGCTTTCCTTCCGAAGTGCCGCGACGCCTGCCGTAGGTGCCGGGCGGCGACGCGAGCCGACGGAAGAGGGGCGGCACAGCGTCGTCGAGAGGTTCGTCAATGATTAGGAGGAAGAGGAGACGCGAGCTTTATTGCCAAAGTTCACGCGCGACGAATGAAAGCGAATCACGGGGAACCTTGAACCCTTGCCGCGAAAGTGCCGTCGTCGGCGACTGGGGCTACGATTCGGTGGACACGGTGACGTTCCGTTCCTGTTGCATAATACAATTTTGGCAGCGCTCGAGCGACGAGAAAAACCTCCGGGCGAGGACGATGACTGGACGATGAGTTCTGCTCGCGGCGTTCGAAACCGAATGTCCTCGTGCCAGGGCCCTTGCTCCTCGATCTCCTGCGCGATCGAGATAGTCCTTCAAGCGCCCTATTCGCATAAAGTCCTCGATGTTTTGCGTCCAACGCAGCTTTTTCGTCGAAAATCGTTATGCGTTCTTGCAGTCATGTGGGAAGAGAGAAAGGGTACCATTCTCGATGGACTCGCATTCAGCGCACTGTCAAGAGTTATTCTCCATAGCGCAGTAGACTAGGCTACTTTCCCTACGAGGAAGCTGGGAGAAACGTTTTTTTTACCATCCATTACTGGTGGGGACTTGGAACTTCGTAGACAGTTATTGGTAAAATTATTTATAGGAGCAGATTAAAAGCTTGATGAAGAAGGTTAATGAAAATGCATTTGCTATTTTTTAATATACTAAGAGTAAGGGGAAAACAAGAAATGTCCATTTTTCGTGATATCGCGGTTATAAAGCTCAAATGGTGGGTCCTCACTAGCGAACACTGTCCGCAAACAATGCTCGCAAATTGTTCGCAAACTTTTCATAACCATTGCTCGTGTAAAGGTGCGCCCTCACCAGCGAACAGACGATTCCTATGAAATTCAATTCCCATACCGTTCGCGAACGCTGGTGGAGACGCACCTTAAAATAACGTTAAAAATTTGGTATACTCGGGGCTATTCCTGGGTTTGGCCGCCCAGGTGCAAAAACAATATTGCCGCCCTTATTAATTTAATATTTTTTAATTAAGAATTTCATATGCTGTGTTTACTTTTATATCATAATTTTAACAGTCATCATGCAACAGAAATAGGCCGAAGAAACAGATTTTGTTAAAAATGGAATATGTTGTAGTCTTTGTGAAATTAAGGGAGGTTTAAGTCATCATTGTGCCGATTTCGAATTTGTTTAAAAAATATAGAGCCTTGAATTTTTCGATTGTTGCCTATTTTCGTGAAAATGGGTTGTACTTATGAATTTTTATCTCGAACACCATCGTTGGATTATTTAAAAAAAAAATTTAAATGAGAAAAGAAATGATATAATTACTTATCATCATAAAAGTTTTGATTATCATTCTTATTAGTCGAAATTTTACATATAATAAACGGCCTGCGACCGCCCTTAGGTTTGGCCGCCCAGGTGCACCTTCGCCAAGAACGTATTACGTATACTGGTTAAAAACAGGTACGTCCACTCTGCACCGGCACAAAACAATTTTCAGTATAAAACTGTTTTGTAGCATTTCTTGTTTTTCTCCTTATCCTTCACATTGTAATGCAGGCATTCGGCGTTTGGGAACGGCGGTTAGTTTGGGTATTTATAGAATCCGGAAGACTTACATACATCGAAGAGTCGGCGTTGGAGGAGTTGGTAAGGCGGCTGGCCAGTACGCGGAGAACCCGCGGGTTTCGCTTTTTCGCCTACAATAATAACAACTAAATACCTAATCAAAATACTCCCATCTTCTGATCGCGCGTGCGCACTGCGCATCAGAGGGGCCCACTATATTGCACAGGTGCACCTACTATTCCCAAATAGAATTACTTCGAGTTGAATTCCTAAGTGAATAGAAAATCAGAAATGTATCTCGGGTGAAATGGAACGAGGCAGGAGAAGAAGCTTACAGATTACTATAAGAAAGGCTGCTCCCGAGTATTTCGAGAGACGAAAGAATTCGCAAGGATCTCGTGACCGTGCCGACCAGGCAAGAATCACTTTCGCCGATCGGTCGGGGCTAAGGTATACTCGTGACTTGCATAACCTCTCGCAAGGCTGTGTTACACGGCATTACGCTTTCTGTTCGGAACTACTCTCATTCCGGTCCACTTGCTCGCTCTTTCCCGCCTCGACGAGAGCGACGCGTGATTTCGCTCCGCGCTTTCCACAACCTCGCACCTACCCTTCCAGCCGTGAACAGGAGTCCTCTAAGAAACGCGATTTTACGGGGCTTCGAGGACGCTTCCGCGATGAACTAAGGTCAAAGTGGACTCGCGCGCAAAGAGACACTGTGAGGTCTTCGAAACCCCCGCAGCCCTGACACTTGCTGTTGCATACTTCCACGTGTAGAGGTCGTGCCATTTTGGTGAATTATTCATCGATGATTTGAAAGTGTATTGCTAGTTCAAGTGTGAGAACAATTCGCACGGCATATTAGCTTAGCAAAACGAAGCGGAGTACGGAAGCTTCAGCTTCGCGAATAAAATTACCCAACGACCATCGAGGGCACGGATTAATGAAAGAAATTAGGCGACCGAGTCTTCGCCCCGAGTGCCAACGAGAACGAACCTCCGCCCGCCGAGGTTCACGGTGCATCGAGGATGCCCGTGCCCCGTGCGGAGCGGTGTTTTAACGAGGAAGCAATTGGCTCGTTACCTCGTTAAATCTACCGTTCGCAAGGCGACACCTGACGGAAAATGGCCAGGGAAAAATGAGGTAAGTCGAGATGCCCGCGGAACTTCGAGACCACGGTCGATGTCTTAAACCCGGGAACGAGGCCGGAGGAAGGAAATGTGCCCCGCGGTGGCGGTGGCAACGAGGGAACGTGGTAAATCATCCGCAAAGATAACAAGACGGCAACTCGAGGAAACCGGTGATGCAGATCACTTTGCATCGCGTTCCCGTAAACAATTTACGCGGCGGAGGCCCGAAAAGACGAGGGCAAAAATGGCAACGCGATCGGGAGAAATGGTAAAGCAGAACTGGTTTCGACAACGGAGAGGAGTGACTTTTCGGGGGCATTGGGGAGAAGTTTAATTAGTTAAGTTCGATGAAAGTGTGACGCAACGTTTCGCGACGAAGGGCTAGCTGACTTTCAGATGGACTCAAAGTAGGTTAATCTGTACAGATATAGCCTGCAACCGGCAATTGGCCACTTTCCCGGCCTTGCGATGGATTACATCAATATCGAAGGACTGGTTCATCGTAATACGATGCAATAAACGGTGATCTACAAAGCGTCTTGGGAGGAGAAAGTATCGCACACGCAAATCTAATTATCCGTCGAAATGGGGCGAGCTTTGTGTCTATACCGAACGTGATTTACAGAAATTGATGCGTTTCAAATTTAAAAATATTCATTATGCGTGCCGCAAAAACGATTGCGGGCGTGTTAACAGTCACGGAGATTTATGACTGCGCGATTGACTTTTAATTATTGGTGTGGAATACATTTTTGACGATGTATAGTCCGTACAAGCTGCTTTATAATGTAACATTTTTGCAAACGTGTTATTTTCGCACGCGGGAATGTTGGAGAACTTTTTGCGAGGCACGTGATCCTGCGAAACGGGTTTTTAGAATTTTGAGGAACAAGAACGATTGGAAACTTGTTTCAGGAAAAGAACATTTTGTTACTCCATTTGTTCTTTGTTGCTGCTGCACTTGGTTCGCCGAAAAATGCCACAGAACTTTAAGGAACAAAGTGGTTGTTGAATGTATTCAATTAAAAACGACTTAATGGGTTCGATAATGGGAACTGAAATTTTTATGGCGCTACCTGAACAACAATGGACAAGCAAGTGATTGGCACAAAGCACGTAATTGCTGCGTAAGCACTCTACTGCGAGACATTCCCAAATTGTTAATTGCTTTAAGGATTACAAGGGGAGAAAGAAACCGTTTGGACGAAAACGAGGGCCTAGCGTTAATGGCTTCCTACCTTATTACCAATAAATCGTTGAAAATCAAATGAAACGTTAGCTATAGCAAGTAAATAGAATGGAATTTTTCGATTTGTGCCTTGCTTTTTTTTTAACAAAAGAAGATGAAAACTTAGGTCGAAAATCACATGCGTAACTTTGAGTAGTTGCCATTTTTCAAGAGATAGATTCTTTCAAAATCGGCTTCGACAAGTGCTGGGTTATAGTCTTAAGAATATTTATGCAAAATTTTATTCAAATGGGTCCAATAATCTTTGAGATATTTCTGATACCACAAGTACGAAGAGGCCTTGGGAGAAAAGATTTTTCTTACGATATTAAATTTCTTTTTGAAAAGAATACAGCTTAATTTATATACAAAAAGGTGTATGCCTTGATTTTGAAATATAACGTTTTTCTTTATATCAAAAAGAATTCACAAAAGTAACCCTATTTTCCGAGCTTCCAAAGGTATGTAACACCTTAAAGGATTAGACTACTGTGACGGTCTGAAAAAGGCGCCAACCCATTTTCACGGTTTGAATCAGCACTGTTGTATGAACCTGTGGGTGTGCTTCAATTCACGCATACTGCGCATAGACTGCAGGCAATGGTGATTGGTGGTTCATGTAGTGAGTGAATAGACTGCACAACCTAATTCGTAGAATTCCCTAGAATCCTCCAACTTCTAGCGCATAATGCGTGCAGCAACCAAAGAGGAGATATAATAAGAGGCGTCACTCCGGGCGGAACCTTTGAAGTCCTTACTTGACCTTGGCAATTAAATTGGTTGTCTATTCGAGCGGGATATTCAAATCGACTAAATGTACCTTACCGCAGTTGGCTGATTATTGTCGAAGTTTACCGATCATTGCCGAAGTTTAGCGATCATTGCTGAAAGGACATTTAAATTGGTTGTCTAGTGATTTCCCTAGCTTATTTCTGTCCTTGTCGAGTGACGCCTCTTATTATATCTCCGCTTTGCAGCAACTACAGAAAATAAAACCATAGGCAGCCAATGCACCTACAGTAGCGGACAAAAAAGTTACCACCTTTTCGAACCACCCTACATCTATTAATTTTTAATAACAACTTAAAACTGCAGTATGTACCTAGTATACATATCTTGAAAGAGAATTAAAAGCTGTATAAAACCCAGGTACAGTTCAATTTATTTAACTAAAAAACAAAAACCCTTCATAACATTAAACAAGACAATACATTTTTAAAGTCAACAAAAAGTTACCACTTTTGAACATTAATTAAAAAAATCTAATATTTTGTGAGGGCACCTTTTGCTCTTAGGACAACCGAAAAAGTTACAAAACGTAGTAACATCTTTGTCGGCCCCAAAAATGTGTTACCCCGTTCAATGTCATATAACACTTTTGTTTATCAGTTAAATAAATTCAACTTTAACTGGGTTTTCTACAGGTTTAAATTCTCCATTGGAATATGCATATTAAACATACCACACTCCCAAATGTATGCTAAGAAATAAAAAGAATAGAACAAATCGAAAAAGTGGTAACTTTTTTGTCCGCTAGTGTAATGCGCGCATGCGTAGTTGTTCGAATTCGAATTACTCCAATCAGGTTATGCAGTCTATACGCTCACCGTATGAACCACCAATCACCATTGCCTGCAGCTATGCGCAGTATGCGCGAATTGAAACACATCCTGTATCTGCGCGCGCACCTGTGTGCGCTCCCGCGCGATCAACTGACTCGGCTTTAAACCTCGCGGCCCGGAAGTTGTATCGCTAATATTCAACTGTTAATATCTCGAGAACGAAGCCCCGGATCCCAAAACGGTAGAGGACTTTTCTGTGTCTTCTTGCACCAGCATATTACATGTTCCGGATTATCCTTCAATTATGGGACATCCTGTATCTGACGCCGACCTCCAGCTTTAACGGAACCGGTTTATTATTTGAAAATTCACTGACTAACAGCGTGTTGAAGAAAAGAATGCTGATTTTCGCGAAGAATTAAATCAACATTCTTTTCTTCGCGACGCTAGTATTCAGGGAACTTTGAAAATATTAAAAAACTGGCTCCGTTAACGCTTAGGCGTTTTATTATATTTCATAAACAAATTTCGTTTTTTCGTTTCAGATAATCCAAAATTGAGTTAGGAGACACAACGTTTACCTACCCTCGGTAAAACAAAATTTCGGAGCCGCCTCGTGACATACATCTATATATATTTTCTTAACTTTCATAATTGTTTTTAATGGTTTACAATATACGGGTCTAAAAGTTTTTGCACTTTATGCTGCTACAAATGTAGAGGGAAAAAAATGTATTTTATTTTTGCTCACTCCTGCCTGTGATAAGTATGGATTGCGTGCTGCATCGTAGTAAAAAGATAATTTCTTAATTACACATGCGTGGTTATCGCGCTACGTTTTCTCATTGTTAAGAAACAATTATTCGATAGTTGCCATACTTTTAAAAGATACGGTCCCGAGGAATTGTTTTTTTCGCACAAAAGTGTCCGTAAATAAATTGAGTGTATGAAAATTCAGAATAGAGGGTAGCGCAGAAGCGAGTGTAATTGCGAATAGAATCCCGGTTGAATTTTTAAATTCGGTCATGAATTGCATTTTTTACAGTGGCGATAGTGCGCGATAAATTGTTTTGATAAAAACATACTTAAAGTGTGACATTTCGTTCTCAATTTCTCGAGAATCTTAAGATGTGGTAGGAAAATATGCCAAAAAATGTTAATGTTTTGATCGGGAAGTGCCCTTAAGTGCCAAACCGCAATTTAATCGGATGATTAGTTTCTCTACAATTTGCATCAGAAGACTACCTACTTTTTCGACCCATTACAGTACTTTGCTCCCCCTCCCTCTCACATGTATGCGTAACTAGTTGGGTGCCGGACGGGCCTGGACCCCCCAAAACGCGGAATGGCCCCTTCCTAGGAAAAATCGAAATAAGTAAAAAACATTCGTCTGTTAAATAATCAATAATTTTATTTTCAGTGTACTGTTTGTTTTCGGGTTAAATAAATATTTAGGTAAATGAATGTTATAAAATGTGTATGTATATAAAGATTTCCTCTACCCATAAAAAAAAGAGAGAGCACGCGAGAGAGAAGGGGGAGATGGGACATATCCCCCTCCCGCAGACAAAAATGCTAGTTACGCCAATGTGTACAGCAACTCTCCTCCAATGACTCCCACAAGTTGAGCAAAGAACTGAAGAGTAGTCCCGATGCGACCCCTCTAATCACATTTAAAAGCTCCGACGAACGGCGCAATTGCATATGTACTCACGTCGAACGCGCCCGCCGTCTAATTCTTTCTCGAGTACAAGAGGTCGTTGTGAAACTGGAATCGCAGCTGGTCATTATTCTCTTGCATTTGCGGAAAGGACGAGCGTTTCAAAACAAGCTAGAGTATCGCGTATATCACTGACGCAACCGTCGAAATAAAGTAGCAAGCAGCAAAACGTTTGGAATCGGCACCGACGCGTAGAAGCAAGCACTCTGCTTCTTGTTTTATCGAAAATACGCGTACAACGAAAGGAACGCGTGCACACTATAACCTAAGGTTCATGGGCGTCCATGGGACGGTCCAATTTGTCGAGTCACGCTTAGATCGAATAACACAACGCCGTTCGATCGCTCTCTACATGTCGCCCGTCACGTACTAACCAGCCGAAACTCAAAACATGAAAATCAGATGTAAATGTATTCGCGAGATGCTGACAGAGGGTCCGTTTGTAAATAGTCTGTGTTTTCCAGTCTTTCCGATAATTGCAGAAAAAATTAAATTTACAGAGACACGCGCATTTGGATTTTCAATGAACGTCGAGATGTCGAGGGTTTTAGTACTGTTTACAATACGAGCGAAGCAATCACGTGTGTTTAATCGGCTTAACGGAGAGCCATTACTCGATGACGGTTAGGTTTACGAGCCCAAGGGTTTGGGGGAATAATTTCGAGGAAGGTGTTTCAAACCTTGCAGATGTTGCGTGAGGATATACCTGCCAGCGCTCGTCGCGACTTGTTTTTGCACCGCTTAGAACGCAACTTGCAATTGCACTTTCAAACGACGAGGTAGAAACGAACGGAACTTGACAAGCAACTGTCAACTGATCTCGTTTGGCGCGTAAACCAGATCACGTTGATCTGTCGCGGCCCCCTATTGGCGCCTTCAGAAGTTCCCTATTGGAACTCTCAACGAATGAATACAATGTCAGTGAAAATAATCGATTGGCCATTGAAAATACAGAATATCTATCACGGAATAAAAATGATATTCCCCTGAACAGAATGTTAAAGTGGGAGACCAAAAAATGGAAAAAAATTGTAGAAAATGGAAGAGGTCGTATATTCGATTAATCATTACAAGGTTATCTACTGGCAGCCTGAATCTCCTTTCCCGCGTAAACCGTCCCCGTTTGAATCGGCGCGCCCCCCTGTCGGCGCTGCGTTCAATTTCCATTTAAACTACCATCACCTGTCACTAAGCTGTATAGAGTGGTCATCAAAAAACGCGGAATCCTATGAAAACATTAATAACGGGCCGCGATATAAACAGGCATAAGAAAAATGGGAAGATTAAAATCGAACGTAGGTAGTGAAAAAAGTTATCCACCCGACTGGCCATCATCGAAGAGTTGTGTATTCAGATTTAAAGTGGGCATCATAAAAAAAGTGAGGTTTGTTACGCGATGACCTTGCGCGAAGGTTATAGAGAGGGGCAACAAAGGCGAGCTGATAGACCCGCTTTGTTTTGCATTTTATGGTTGCGAGCCACGAAGGTGACCATCGGGACGAGAGAGGTTCAGGGGATCCGTGGTTTGAGAACCGTTCGAGATCGTTTTCGACAACGTCCGCGAGATGGCAAGTTGGCGGCAGTGGTTTTCGTCGTCAGCACGGCGGCCCACGGCGTTCCTATCGTTTTCGTCGCGTCGTCCCCGTCGTCGTCGTCCTCGCCTTCGCCGCGATCCTTCGCTTCTTTCCCCTGTTTCGTAAAGGACTTCCGTTTGTCCGGGCTCGATCGTGCAGTGCGCGCATCGGCGAGCAGGCAACAGGGGCATCGAATACCGCGAAGATCCGGCACGGCCGAGGCGTAACATCCGTGTGCGAGCAGGCACAAGTGTGACAGGTTACGGGCTCGAATCTAGCGGTGGTCGAAAGTGGGAGACGAACAGGAGGAACAGAAAGGAAGAGAAAAGGAGCGGCGGGCAGGAAAGAGAAGAGAGAGGGAAAGGGTTAGAGGCAGGCGGTGTAGAATGAAGCATCGCGAGCACGAGGAGTAGGGCGACGGCAAGCAGCAGCAGCAGCAGCAGCTCGAGGTGGACGGGTGGTCAGGTAGCGTAAACCCGTAAATCGACCACACGTCACGGCGTGTACGAAAAGAAACTAGTCAGTCAGTCAGTCGAGCGCGACCGCGTGCAGAGGAGACACTATCGTGGAGATCCGGCGACGTTTGCTTCTCCTTCCTATTTCTTTTCCCTCGCTCTCCGGCTCCTTTATCTTTCCTCCTTCTGTCTCTGTCCCCCTCCGGTGTTGCCTCTCCCCGTCTCCTCGTTCGCCTCCCCCGTCTGTGTGTGATACGCGCTCGCGACGGAGAGGAGGAAGAATACGCGTGTCGCCGATGAAGGAAACTGGCTACGAGCAGTCATCGTTCCTGCTCGCGTCCGCTCGCATCTAACAGCGGCGAGAGGGCCGAACCGCAGTCGTATCCGTACGTAACGCCGCGACACGCCGACCGTTCGTCCACGGGGAAGCGGACAGTAGGAAGCTGCCCGTTCGGATATAGGACGGAGCCGCGCATTCGCCACGAGACCGTGCACTTATCGCCGGCCGAGCAACAACGTGCTCCCTTTTGCATGCACCCGTCGGTCAGGTGACAAGAGCAGAGAAACGGGGACCGTGCGCGAGGGATCGTCGCGAGTCGGGCGCAGAAGAAGCCGGTAACCTCAGTGCCCCGAGGCGTCTAGCCAGGCGAGTAGGAACAGCAAGAGGAGGACGGGATAATAGGCAGCGACGATAAGCAGGTGGGTGTAGTCCTTTTGACATACTCTAGCTCGCAAGCCGGATCTGTGTGCGCGCTCTCTGCATGGACGTCCGCGGCTACGTAGTATGCGTGTACCGTTGCTTCGAGGCGTGCCGGCGGCGCGCCTTTTGAGGTTAGGACGGCCCGTGATCGATTTCGAGCTTCGTAAAAACGAAACGAGACGCGCTGACCGACATGTGATTCAACCCCGTGAATATCCATTCCCGTCTCTACTTTTCTCCACCGGCGTTTGCGGTCGTCGATCAGACAGACAGAACCGTCACGGCGATCTCCACTTGATCTTTCGCCTGTCCCGGCAATAGTGACAATTCCCTCGGTCCAGCCACCGACGAGAGATTAGCGTCCGTTGTCAGTCTCGCTTTGGGCACGACCTAACCTCTAAATTCACCCCGACCACCGTCCACACGTTAAACGGCAAGCTAAATTCGTCCACGGGTATTTTGCTTCTCTTGGAAGGCAGTTGGAAGGTGTGGTTCACGGGAGAAATTTTCACGATTACTGTGCCACCGAGAAAACCTTGGTAATAATCGATCAATGGTTTGACATAAATATTTCGATTGCTCGGTGACACTGCTCTCAAATCGTAACGTTTGACGTGTTTACGCGTAGCTCGCTGGCGTTCGTATCGACATCATCCAGACAGTTAATCGCGATACAGTTACTTCATCGTTAATTAAGCGAACAGACTCCGCTCGGTTCTAACCTCTGGTAAAGTTCATTTTCCACTGGACGCTTCTGGCAATAGGTATCTGTATACTCGAGAACTACTCCAGGTATCAATATCGAACGAAATTCGCTCGTAGGAACGTAATCTTTGGCACGTGTCTACCACGGAACACGTAACGTTTATTTCACATTTCTAACTCCTCGCGCCGGGGAGGGGGAGAAAAACTGTTGTTATATAAATCGAAGAGAAAACGATCGTTTCTGAATGCGCTCCCTGCTCGAGTCGTTCAGTTACCGTTCGAGCACGGCTGCATCTTATTTACGCTGTTACAGTGAACAAACGGGATGAGGTCGATGATTTACGAGCGTGGTCGCGGCAAGTTCGATCGGGGCCAGTAATAAATGACGGCGGAGTCAAAGCGTTTGACAATAATTGCTTGCCGCGTTACACGAGCCAAATGTCGGGTATGTGCAAATTGAGGCGCGACTAATTACTCTATAAAGTGCTTCGATGATTCACCTTTACGAGTGGGTATTTTATTACGAATACCTGAACTCCCAAATCGATCGTTAAGTTTCGGCAATACAAATCCTTTCACTCGAAGCATCTGAACATGGCATGTTGTGTCCCAATTAGATTCTACAACTGAACGCAGAGTGAATCATCGTGCAAAGTGGCCACTAGAGTCATCCGTGTCTCGAAGCTCTTTTTCTTCGTATTTACGATACATTATCGGTTTGCGTTTTCGAAGCCCCCGTTTCGCACTTACTGTAATATTATTCCAATTGTTCGCTGTACTAACAGCGTCGCTGGCAATCGCCTGCTGTCGAGTCGTGTCTCGTATTTAGGGACAGCTTGCATCTCGTAGGAACCACATCGTTTAATCCATGAGGAAATGTTGTACAGCTTCCAAGAGCAATGATAGAACGGCAGCATTTTCGTGGAACATGTTGGTTAGCGAGGTCGCGGAGAAACAGGGACGAAAATAAATCAGGTGGTCGCGTCGAATTCGTGATTCACGGGCCACGTTTATGTTTCACGTGTAAGGGGCACGTAATTTCGACGTATTGTTCGCCCCTTCGCTTCCGACCGCGCTTGCAGGGGCAACGAGTCAACGTAACCGCGTTATAAAACACTTTCGTAAACGTTATGCGCTGGCCCTTACCAACCAGACGAAATTGCGCCACGCTGATTCCAAACGATTTAAGGCCGCCGCGCATTTTGGCGACGCGAAGAGACAAGTTTACAAACAATTGATTCTCGTGGAGCAACGACAATTAATCAATTGTTATTAATTTCTTCGACTCGTCGATTTCTATTACCTAGGATAATTAAACGATCGTCTACTGAAACAACTTGGTTGCTCGATAATGCAGAAGTTCCAATACGCCGGCAAGTGAAGTAGTTGATAAAAAATACTCCATTCATGTTTCTTAATTGGTGCACTGATTTCCGCGGACACATCATCGCGCGGATGATTCATTGGAATTTTATTTGGCATTTAATCTCCACCGATCTCCGCGACGATCGTTATCAGGGGTCTTGAGTAGTTTTAATTGGACAGCGAGACAGCATTTTGGAATCCCTGACCGCCGGCTGCACGAGAAGTGTGTATCTCTTATCTTCGTTAACCAAATGGAGTTGCTACTAATAAAGTAATATCTACGATCGTAATGGGATAGAGTGGGAAGTGGAGCAGCCTATATACTTAATATTTACCCGTTGAAAGGCGTATTTCATCGCGGCTCCGCCGTTTGAATGCCGTTATATCCGGTGTGCGCGGGCGCGCTGTTACGGAGGAATTAATAATTCCTTCGCACGCGGTCGTCAAACGTGTCGGGTTTGAAAATGATAATGCGGGGGCATAATGTTCGTTTCCGGCACAATTGGCTCCGGTCGCGGCGATGGACGGCCGGGCGTTCCACGACTTTCACTCTCTCGTCTTAAAAGCGCGATGGGTTTTAACTCTCCGCTAAATTCCGCGCGCGCGGCCACGAAAAAAAAACGGGCTAGAAATCGAGAGTGATCGGTAGTTCTCCGCGGGGATAAATCGGCCACACGTGCGCCTCGAGCGTCATAATCGCGCCGCCCGGAAGACTAAACGAAACTTGCGCCGGTTCCTTCCAACTCCGCTCCGCGATACCAATCCTGTTATTTACGAATGCCGATCTCCAGTGAATGATCGAGAGGTGAAACCGAATTACTTAAGGAGGAACGTTTTAGGAAATTTGTTTGTGCCGATTTTTGGGGATAGGTACTATTGGCTAGGGTTATTAGGGGCCGTTCTTAAATTACGTAAGGGTAATTTTGGCGATTTGCACCCTCCCTCCCTCAATATAAAAACTCGCAAGATTTTATATTCCAACCCTAATATTGTTTACACTGCATTTTTTCCGTTATTAAAATTCTTTTAAAGTTTTATATAATTCATTTAACTCGGTTTCGGGGAATTTAAACTAAAATTATTTTTCTGGAATATTGATAGAATTTGTATTTTTTGAAAATTAGGTTAAAAATATTACGTAAAATGCTACCTCTCTCCAAATTCTTACGTAATTTAAGAACGATCCCTTAGCTAAAAATTTGAATAGTTTGAGTCGAGGATGATTAGTGAATTTGAGTAAATGTCGAATTTTCTATTTATTTATTTATATATTTATTCGATATACAACAAGAACGATAGTGCAAACGTAGAATTAGCTAAGCTAGGGACACTGAAAGAAGAGAAAAAGAATTTCACCTGGTTCGAATTGATTGGATCTGTAGTGTCCAGATTTAGGGCTGATCCTTAATGACACCCACTACGTACAATCTTCCCTCCGCAGCATTCGAACGTATCGTAAATCCTCTTATCTCGTTGAGAGATGAGGCCCGTTATTTACAACTGGGCGAAGTGTTCTTCGTTGGCCCAACAACTACATTACAAGCCGACGATGATCCTTCTATGCACCTGACACATGTTTGCCATTAGCACGAATGCATTCCTTCATTTTTCGAACTCGTGCAGCTCAACCAGTATTACCTATTTGGATGGATCCAAGTCTAGATGATTTTAGATAAGTTTGGATGTCAGAAGATGCTACTCATAGAATCATGAATGTTTTTAGCTAAGGTTGAATACCAAATGTCAAAAATAAATGTAATTCTGGAAAGAAGTTCTTCAATTGAAGGGGTCATTCTACTTTGAAGAATTAAGCTACTTTTAAAGATTTTTTTCTCTGTAAATACAACATATAATGAAACAAATCTTTTTGGTATTTATTGCGCTGTTCTTATATTATACAAAATAAGTTTTTAAAAATTATTGTAATTTGTTTCAATGGATTTTTACAGCGACAATATGGCACCTAAAGAAAAAGGTATGCACATGGTGGCGCAGGTGATTTCTCGGCTCAGGCTTATCTGAAACAAAAAATTCGAAAAGATTCTTAATCTGTATTAGTATTACTATCGCCCCTACCTCAATTAACAATTTTTGTTGAAAAGTAACAATGTGGCGGCGCTTTGAAAAAGAAGTTTGATGAAACACCCAAAAGGATGTTTTCTCAGGTGTTCCCCGAGCAAAATCTCGGTTATTTTTCGACAAAAATTGTTGATTGACCTACGGGTGATAGCGACGCTGATACAAATTAAGAATCTTTTCGAATTTTTTGTTGCAGGTAAGCCTGAGCCGGGAAATCACATGCACCGCGAACATACCTTTTTTTAGATGCCATATTGACGTTGCAAAAACACAGTTAACACAAATTCAAAAATTCTTTTTAATTTTTTCCTATAATATAAGAGTAGCTTAATGAAGTGCAAAAAGAATTATTTAATTATATGTTGCATTTATTCAGAAAAAAATCTTTAAACATTTTTCGGCCGATCCAAGTAGAATGACCCCTTAAATATGCTTCCGGTTCAAATCTATTTGAAGAAATTAGTAAATGTGCGATTTCTGCATTAATATTATCGCCTTCAAATGCTGAAATAGAATGAGTAGAATCCAAGCTGCGAAATAAAATGAAATTAGAACTGCTAAATGCCATTTTGATGATTAAATTCAGTTTACCCAGACTAGAGAGACGTTGCAGTTCTCACGAACTTCCATCCAACGTGTTGAATGAGATTACAACAATTGCTGGATACAAAAAGATCCTAAACTTTCTTCTCAACCAGGCTCGTCTCTTCAAGAGGAAGTTGAGGAGGAGAATTTTTTGTTTTGCTTAATGTAGATTTATCAAGCAGCAATATAATATTAGTCTGTATTATTTCATTGAATTAATTACTAACACACAATATATTTTCTAGATTCTTTTTTAGACGTGTGTCTGGAAAATCTCGATCCTTCTTTTTGTGTCTTTCTTCGATGAAAAACTGAGAATTAAATTGGCAACACTCAGCTCAACAGGTCGAACAGCCTCCTCCACTTCCATCCTACACAAACATAACATTGCATCCCCAAGATAATCAAAATATTGCTCCAGTAGCCTCCCAAATATGTCACCGCATTCAATTACACTGCGTACCTCAACGATCTCTGCGTCGATCGAACAATAGCACATCGTCTTGGGTTTCGCCGCTCAATTACACACTCCCACCGTAAAATCGCGATATTAGCGAACCTACTGCTCTCCATAAACGTCGTCGAAGGATCGTTGAAGCAAACTCACAATCAGTTTAAACGAGCAATCGGTACAAATCGAGCGCTCGAGGGCGGCGTCTCGAGGTGCATTCGGCGAAACGCGATTGAAACGTCGCGGTGATTAACTTCCGCGCCGGTTGCTTTGTTCGACTCCCATCGTCGGCCGGGGAAAAAGGGGAAAGAATATTGCCAGGGATCGATCAGCGGCGGCGGGGTTGTTTGGTATATTTCGACGCTAACAACGGATTCGCAGGAATCAATAGATACGAATTGCCGCGCGGCATTCGGTCGATCCGGAGCCGTAAGCCTGTCCATCGATCGCCACTTTAATCGCGTCTGATAAAGGCCTGCCAGTCCCCAGGCAATATCATCGCTCGATGACGCAAAAGCATCTCACCTGCTGGAACCAATAGAGAAGCCTCGCCCGAAAGTAAATGTCCTTTCAGCGAGCCAGCAGACAGTTACTTTCTCCGGGCTCGGAAGATACTACGTAATAGCTGCGCGTTGTAGTCGAATCGAACGGTTCCACGTTATCAGTTTCGTTCTTTCGCGAGGCGTTCTTTGCGGAGATCGTTCTTGCTGGTGTTTAATCATCGACGCTTCCAGGTCTTCCGGGTGGAATCTTGGAGCGGGACGAAAAATTTGAGTAGCGATTATTTAATTGCAGGAAAGTAGTGACTGGTGTTAGATTCTTCTTCTTCTTTCGCTTCCACGTGGAATTAAAGAATGTGGCTTGGCTCGATGAAAGTTTCGCTCGCGACGAATATCGCGGGCCATTAGTGACCTACAGCAGGCATAGTAAACGTATGGCACGTACGAAGGTTTCGCTGGCACCTTAATGATTTACAGGTGATATCATTAATATCTCTATATTAATCTAAAATAATTGAAGAGTCCTTGTTGAAAATAGTGTGAGTACCAAGGATTAAATTTTTCAGAAGGGGGGAAAAAGTTCCCTTGAAGTATTTATGGAATTTGATTTGTTTTGATTGCTAAATATGCTTCAGTATACAATAACCCAAATGCATCACAGAATTTTCTGTTTTTGGAATTAATATACCTAGTCGAAACTCATGAAGAAAAGAAATTTGTAGAAAACCCTGCATGTGCGATTTCTTAGTTGTAGTGAAAACTGAATGTGCCATTCCTTTAAATTTGCAAGCACTGCAAGTACCAATCCTGTTTACCTATCGCTTAATTGGCTCTTACACACATTGTTTTCTACAGAAGTGGCGTTGGAAGTACCAGCGGTACCATCTTGTAGTAGGTACTGGTGACTTATTTACAAAGGGAAATTGCATAGTATTGCCATTTTTTTTAAATTTTAGCACTTACTGTGTTTTCTACAAGGACTCTTCAATTATTATACGGTTAAATATACTAAAATATTTTTGCTCAGCTTTTACTACACGCCAATATACATATCAAGCTACGAGTTCATTCTTATGAAATTCTATGCTAATTTTTAAGCTTGTCTCAATAAAATTCTACAACGATTAATTTTCTATAAATTTCTTGCCCCATTAAAAACTGCTCGGCACGTGAGCAAGTCGATAAATATTACTTACAAACTTTTGCCACGCGCGGATAAAATGGTCCGCCAACGCTGACCTATGGAACGCGTTAACTTTCAACTAGAGAAGCTACTGGGTGACCGAAATGAAGCTCCGAGCGACTTTCGATACCATTTCACTTGTGATCTAATCCACGCAGCTAGGGTTCCGTTTCCAACTGCGCCTTGGATTTGATCTCCCGCCTGGAATACTCTCACTTAGTAGTCTAATTCGATCCCGCAATCAAGCTGAGTGAGCCGCCAATGAATTCTCGATAAGATTGCTCGTTCCTCGGAGAAATTCGAACCAACCGAGCCGCCGCTTCGTTCGTAGAATCGTTTCCTGCGTCATCTCGATAAGAATCGCCGGTGGTTTCAGGGGGAAGGCTTATCGATCCAGCGATCGAGAAACTCGCTGCGAAGCCGCGACCTCGATGATTAACCAGGAAGCCTTGATGAGCGCGATAGCGCCTCTATCGTCCTCCGCTTTTATCTCCCCATCTGTCCTTTGTCTGTGGCGTGTCGGCCCGCGAAAAAGGCGCGTCAGTTGGCGGTGCGTGCGGCCCACGCACGCCCCAAATTGCCAGCAAGTCGGTCGGCTCTTCCGTGCGCGCGAGGGTTGCCTGCAAGGGAGGGAAAAAAAGGGAATCGATACCGAAATGACCGGACCTGGTCACGACATGTGGGATTATAAATTATACACGCAACGTGAGAAAAAACAGGCCGCGTGCGTGTGGGGCACGCGATGAGAATTTACGCACGCGACACCTGGCGTGGGTGGAAGCTCCACGGTGTCGACCCTGTAGCTGCGTGTCTGCTGAAGGCTCTACTAGAAAATGGAAAGTCGAGGACGAGCTGTGACTAATTGCCTAATTGTGGGAGCGTTAAGGTGGAATCAGACGGCGCGTGAATCGGCGATCTTTGCGCGCGAATCGCCGATTCACGCGCCGTCTGATCGGTCGTGGATCGTCGAGTCGTGCTCGCCAAGCCGAATCGCCGAACCTCGGCGAGCCGAGCAAGCTCGCCGATTCACGCGCCGTCTGATCGGTCATGGATCGTCGAGTCGTGCTCGCCAAGCCGAATCGCCGAATCGCCGAATCTCGGCGAGCCGAGCAAGCTCGCCGATTCACGCGCCGTCTGATCGGTCATGGATCGTCGAGTCGTGCTCGCCAAGCCGAATCGCCGAACCTCGGCGAGCCGAGCAAGCTCGCCGATTCACGTGCCGTCTGATCGGTCATGGATCGCCGAGTCGTGCTCGCCAAACCGACTTGACGAGCCGAGCAAGCTCGCCGATTCACGCGCCGTCTGATTCCACCTTTAAAGTCGCGATGGTGATCGAAGTGTACTCAGCCTTTGACGTTTCATATTTCAAGAGTGTGAAACAATCCGACAAGGGAAGATCCCCAACCTGGAAATTCAAAAAGTTGCGAAACTTTGGGGATGTGTAGAGAATATACAGGTAATTTCTTTTTGCTGCCGAAATTCACTCTAAGGGTGTGAAACGGCCCCCTGAAGATCCGGCTATTTCCCGATTTTCTGTTATAACTCGCGTACCACTTTTATCAAACGATAATCCTAGTTAAAAGAAGTAACTTTTGCTTGAAAACTTTTTTTATATCTCGTATAGTTCGCGAGTTATCACCGAAATCGGAAAATGTCACCCTCTTACAGTGAATTTGAGTAGCAAAAAAATTGCGAAATGTAGTATACCTACATATCCCCCAGTTTCATAATTTTTTTGAATTTCCGAGTTGGGGATCTTCCTTTGTGAACGATAAGAACATGAATATTTGGTGCGAGGAAAAAAGTGACTTATTCGGAGGACGATGTTCAATGATTTCCAGTAGCAGTTTCCTGCCGCCCGACATTGCGCAGCTCTTCACCGCAAGCGGCACATCACAATGCCAGGATTGTGCCAGTAAACGCCTGTATCGAGTCAAGTGCCGGCCGCGTTACTTAAGCTGCGTAATCCCCGTCGCAAGTGCGCGAAATGACGGGGCCCGCGCGATAATGCGGGGGTATCGCGCGCTAAGATCGCGGCCTGGCATTTCCATCGGTGGCAGGCGCATAAAAATTTGTGCCGCAGCGGAAAAAGCACGGTCGTTTCGCGAAACGGGCAGTTAAGCTACTATTCATAGAGTCCACTCCTCGGCGGCGAACAGATTTACCCATGGTCAAGTCGGAAGGGCCTATTTTCATACGCCGAAGTTTTCCTTCCTTCGGCGTTGCTGGAATGATTTCGTCCGAGAACAACTGGTGCAAACGATCTGTACTTCGCGTCTTTTCGTCGGCCGACGTAAAACACTAATGGGGATGGAGCCATTAGACCAGTTCACTGAGAACTGACGATTACAAGGGGCATTAGGCAACTCTTAGACAGTTAACGTGGTATTAGAGAAGGTAAGGGACAACAATTTTATGCATTTTGACACTTGTAGTAAAATCATGAAAGATGCGATGTTATAATAGGATACAACAGCAAATGGAAAAATGTTAATTTTTATATTATATAACAAATTGTTACAATAACCTGCCAATGTTCCCTCAGTTAAGAGCACCTACCAAAAAATATTGGACATGTTTTTTTAAAGGCGGAAATTCATGTTTGGGGGTGCAATTACTCTTCAAAGTTGGGGGTTGGAAAACTATTCAGTCGAATAACTTGAAAACGACTAGAGAAAAAGGGATAGAGAAGAAAATTGCACCGTTTACAGAGGAATAATGTAGTGCAAGCAGAACTTCTGTAAAATCGCAGGTAGAGATTTTTTTATAGAAATGCAAATTTTTTCCTATCGCTAGCCGATTTCAAATTATTCGACTAAATAGTTTTCCAACCCCCAACTTTGAAGAGAAATTTGTATTTTTATTTTATCTATGATCAGAATGAACAGATAAGACTCATTTTGTGGCATAAAGAATTGAAACAACACAGATACATTTTATCTTCTAAACATAACTTTCCCCTGTTAAAAAAAATGTATCTAAAATTATTAGTTACTCTACGTGTGGCCAAATTTCAGAAAAGTCGGCGCGTAACGGTTGGCTGACGTTCCTTGTTACTGTTTCCCCTATACATATACCAGAAAACTTACTGGTTAGGGAATTTTGAATTGATAATCCACTTCGGGGTCACGGTGCAATTTCAAGTGTCCAATCAATGAATCGCAAGAAGAACCGATAAATAAGATTTGCAAAGTCGATCGTGTCACGGGAGAAGCCCAGGGTTGGCGGGCTTTCGGTTACGTTAGGTATCTGGTGTAATCGATCTCGACACCACGTATGTAACCACGTGTTTAGTAACTTTCTCGCCGCCTCGTACCTGCTGGCTGCTCCCTGTATCTCTGTCTATCCCACCTCGGTTCCACTCCATTCCCCTTTACTCCCTGCTTTTTCCCCGTCCAGTGGTCCACGCTTTTTCTCCTCTGTTTGTCAGCATCGCGGCTCCCTTTCCCCCTAGGAATCGCCTCCCAGCCGCGCGACATCCGCATAATCGATGGAGGAAGAACGCGAAAAGAGAAATCCTCGCGATTTAATAAGCAAACTGCCGCGACCAAGATCCGGTTCTTCTTTAGGCACAGGCAAATTATTCGGATCGAAGTTTTTACCGCGAAGGAAAACACGAGTGTTTTTATCAAAGAAAATGCTGATTATTTGTATGATTCGTAAGTTTGTAGCAGCAGTGACGCACTCGGCATTTAATCTTGGGGGGAGCCGAATTGAGAAATATTTTCAATAAAATTCATTAGGTGATTATAACAGTTTATTTAACCCTTTAGCGCCCAGTGTGACGTATACGTCACATCCCTTTCGAGCCCATAAAAAACTCGACACGTAGTAAATAATTTTGGGAAACTCTCCCGGAAACTTTTTTTTAGTGTCTGTGCGCTAAAGGGTTAAAGAATAAAACCCAGATTTCTTTTATTTTTACAAAGCCCCTATGGGGGTGCCAGGCCTCCTCCTCCCTCTGGATACGCCACTGTAGAGGACGTCCATTGTTTTCCGCTACTGTTTAGTTGTCCCGAGTGAAAACACCCCCTAAAGTATATAAATGTATATTTTCCTATTTTCCTGTATATTATGGAAACTATAGTAGATATAAAAACATTGCTGCAATGAAAATTTAGTGCTCCTATGCAATCGAATTTTGTAAAATTGGTCGGGGGGGACGTTTTGTGTTTAAACTACAAATTTTGAATAATTTAGTTGCACAGTTTTATGGAGATCCCCTACAAATCCGCAAAGTAAAAAATCGGTATTTTCGGGTTACCGAAGTTGCCTTGTTAGGCAAGGAGGAAACAGTCGGGGGTTGTCAGCCCTTTTTGAGGTAACCCCACTGAAGACGACACATCCTTGTTGACACAATCGAGGATCCCGTTCATAGGGAGTAATGGGCTTCCTAACAACGTCCGAAGTTTTTTCTCGCGGCTGCCTTTTCTCCTCTTGTCGTGCGCTGCCATCGTTATTTACCTGCAAACATTTTGCATCGCGCCCAATTACATCCGCTCGCCTTTTCCGACGACCTCGCTATCGCCGTGAGAATCGATTACTTCATAAATTCGAGAGCCTTTCGTCAACGGTTTTTCGAGATCGGTTGAACGAATGGCGCGGGAATTCCGTTTCGTAACGTCGCGGCGGTCGAAGGAAACTGCACTGGGTATAGGAGAATGGGGAAAACGAATAAACTGGTCATGTTGACGGAATAAATATGCATACGCGGCGAAGGAAGAGCGATCGGTGCCGCGAATGATTCCCGCGACGCCTCTCGCTTCCGTAATTATGCAGATTACCACGGAAAGAATCGTTGCCGCCGTGCATATATTATCCAGTGATTTCCATTATCTTGCATCTATTAACGATAAATCCTGCTTTTATGTCACACTTTGCGTGACATTAGTCGAACCTCCAGATATGAAGTAATAACTTCTTGCGGCTTAACAATAATCCTCCCAATTATTCTACAAAAAACGAGAACTGTCTCTTGCATCTCGAAGGAAATAATATAAAAACATTTTTGTTGATTATTGATAAACTTTAATTAGAAGAAGAAGAAGCGTTTGAATATTTGTCTAAATCGCACAGCTTGGGAAGAACGAATGACTCCAACGAGAGTCGAGAGAAAGCATATCGGTGCCCACTCGGCTTAGTCAGAAAAGGAACATCTTTCTTCTTTAAACAATAAACCGTAACGCAGTATCTCTGCTAAGAGTGTTGATTCAATTTTGACCTTACATTCCGCCATGCACTCATGGCAGACACGAAGTATCCAACAATTTTCGACCAGAATCGTTTATCTGACAATGGACGTTATACTCAAGGTCCTTTGAAATAAAAGTGGCCAGCCGAAGTTGTGGCAGATTCAGCAATATCTCTTCTGAAACGCTGTAGGAAGTACTATACCACTCCAAGTAATTAGAGGATTAGTATTCAGAACGGCGAAAGCTCGGAACCAGCGAATCAAATGGCGACGGGATAGACGGGGCTGGCGCACAGCCGATAATTCGGAATAGACGGTGCTAAGTGGCAGTCTGCTGTCTCGTGGAAGTGTTTTCGTCTGGAAGGACGAGTGATCTCGGCTGCGCGATCGTGTCGTTTATAAATTAGCGATTTCCAGCCCATGTGTTGTTTACTCTGCATGTAAACAGTGCAACGACACGTTGCACCGGTTCACGGCACGGAAAGGGGTCTCCGGGAGCCGATAACGCGAGCAGAGGGGACAGCACCGCGTGTAGCGAGGCTTTTTATATATCTAGTCCGGGCATTTTTAACGGGACGCGTAATTTTAGATGGCACTAAAGGGAAACCTTGCTACGGTATTGCCTCGAAGTAAGGACGAGGCTTTCTGGTTCGGACTAAGGTGATCGCTATCCCCTTCGAGAGGAGCGAGACAGGGCTCGGTTCCTCTCATTCTATGCGATAAGGTAATAAAGGCAATCCGAAAAAACTCTCTGGTTCGGGACTGAATGTCACCTTCTTTCGATTTCTCATTACTTTGCAAATTTTTCCAATTCGACCTTGAATACCGATTCGCAGAGGTATTTTGGCGTACGTCGTTACGCTTTCATCGCAGACCGTAGTGGCCGTATTATTGATCACTTACGCCCCGCAATGCTCTTTCTGATAAACGTTTTCGGGCAATAACACGTACCGAGTTTTCGTCGCTTCGCAATTGATGTGTCGTTTCTTCGGCGGTTGTTAATTCTTGTACATATATGGGGACAGGGATTATTGATAACGGAAATTGTTTTCGGTTACGTTATAACTAATATCGATTGAGGGATTTTTTTGGATACAGTATATACTGGTTTTTGCAATTTCGAACTTAGATGCGTAATCAGCGACCTCGAAAACTTTAGTATATTCATTTTTGTATAAATAAAAGGACACGTTCATCTTTTGGTCAGGTTTTCTCGATTTCCAGAAATTATTATCTGAAAAACTTAATACTGATTTTACGCATTAATTAAACAAATGTATAATTATTACGTATCTGTTTTTGTGGGTAGAAAAATATAAATTCTACTATTCATTGTATATCGCTCATGGATACAAATTATTAGTAATATTAGGTAATAAAAATTAATGATGGTCGAAAGTAACAAAAATAAAACTCCTGCCATTAATATTGTTTATCCAAAAAAAATCGCATAATTGACCAAAAAAGGGGTAACCAAAAAAAATCGCATAATTGATAGTGTTTATACCGTAACCAAACAAAATCCGGGAAGGATATTGGTTATGATGTAACCAACAAAAAAAATGCCGGTCATCGATAATAGTTATTCGTAACCGAAAAATCCGATAAATCTTAATATTTTTTAATCGCTTCATTTTTCAATAAATTTCTGCATAATTTAATGACGATTGACTTCCATGTGAATAAAAATGAACTTTTTGTTAATGATTTTTCGGAAATCTTTGAAAAATAACTGTTATTTTGGATCTCCGTTAAGAAGTGTAATTTGTTCACCTTATTCTTCCTCTCGTCCCGTACAAATTAAAACTGATACAGATTTCGACTCTGTTTTAAACCCCTCCTCTACAGCTCCACCGCTCTCTTGCATCTTCAAGCACCGATCGCAAGCCACAGCCGCACTGTTCTTCCGTTCGGAATTTCTTACGACCCTAGCCTCTTAGAAATGAGTTACATACGACCACTTTTTACCTGCAAAGCGGCGCGATATTGCTACTTTCACTACATTTTTACTAGCGACGGTGTTTCCCTTCGTTCCCCATTCACCGTAATCTCGTTCATCCTGCTCGAAGGAGACCCTCGCAAATTCTCCGTAAAGAAGCCGAGCCCGGACCTGCGCGCAACGAATTTCCGATGGCTACCATAATACCCGCGCTATTTCGTTCAGCCGAGAAGAGGCATCTAAATTCCCTGGTAAAAAAAAAAGAAAAAGAACAACACCACCGCACTATCGCAGTGTCTCCACTTTCCGGAAGTCCCTTTCCATGCGACTTTTTGCTAAGCGAATTCGGTGACCCAGTTCCACGTCGGACGGGCGATCGTGCATGCATAAGTTCGAAGAAGCGCTTAATGCCGCGACTTAATTCGCCTTACGTAATTAATCGATTCGCACAGTCACCGTTCTGTGTCGTTTCTTTCTCTCTCTCTCTCTCTCTCTCTCTCTCTCTCTCTCTCTCTCTCTCTCTCTCCCTCTCTCCACCCCCCTTTTTTCTTCTCGCCTCCCCCGGTTGCAGTTACACTTCGCGGCTTCCAATGAAAGTCTGTCACAAACGGAAGTTGAGTAACTCCGACCGGTCGTTACACCGTCCCCTGATACGATATTTGATGTTTTAATTTCGTTTCTTAAGTAAGAGTCGCGCGGTCGACGGCTGACCTCTTTCCCCCTCGCGCCTTTCGTTCGTGAAAGCCCGCCGTTCCTCGAAAACTCTCAACACTCCCCGAAGATTCGGCGCAGCGCGCGTGTGCTTGCCTCCGACAGGCCTGGGGATTCCTTGGAAAATTCAAGCGGTCGCGTTTCAAAGGCGCGTCTCGATCGATGCGCTTTGCACCTCCGCGAAAACCAGCCCGCGCTGGACTTCGTGAAACCGGCGGATTCCACGCACATTCATTCGCCGCTGTGTTTTGCCGCGCACCTCTCCTCCTCGTCACTTCCCTTCCACCCTCGGGAAACGATTATTGGAGGAATTTCGCGGGATTCTCGACCGCCAGCGATTCGAGAAACGATCGCGTCGCGACGTTTCAAACGCTGATAACGTCTGCCGCGCGAACGTTGCTGCGACACGCTACGTTCGGCCCTGTTGAAGGTAAATGCAGCGGAGAGATGTTGAAATTATGTGATTTGGACTTTGGGAATATGACTGCTTAAGTTTATTATCGAGAAATTCATTAGAGGGATGACAAGCATTTAAGTGACGAGGGAAGTTCGGTTACCCAGACGTACCGATTTTTTTGAAACTGTGCAGGTTCGTAGGAGACCTCGGTAGAGGTATTAGACTATTTTTTGTTTGTACCCAGTTTCGGTTCTGTAGGGTGGAAACACCCCTTAAGGGGTCTCCCTAGTTTGACGCTCCGAGGATAAAGCAAATTGTCGGAAATTTTTTGAAAGAAAATGTTTGTGTATTTGGAATTATAATACACAATACTTTTCTTTTAAAAACTTCTCAAACATTTGCCTTATTTTCAGAGCGTCAAAGTGGGGAGGCCCTTGAAAGGTTAATGTGCGAATTCCTGATTTCCTGTATACCTTGAAAACTATAGTAGGTATAAATAAATTATTAAAACTGTGCAACGAAATTGTTAAGAATCTTTAGTTGGAATAAAGAAACGTTCCCCACTACAAATTTTGAACAATTCGATTATGATAGTTTTATAGGGCATAAAAAGCCGTTAAGTTTTCATTGCAATATTTTTGTATATCTACTATAGTTTTCAAGATATACAGGAAAGTAGGAAATCACACATTAACCTTGATTGGTTCACCTGGGACTATGTACACCGATTGCAGCTGCGCGCTACGGGGGACCATCTTTAGCGTCAAATAACTTGAATAATTTTCAACATTCTGACAATTTTTTTATTTCACATTACTTGTAAAATCGTATATAAAAAACTGTGAAAAATGCCGGTATGGTGATTATTTGGTATCTAAGCAATCCAACCGTCAAGAAACAGTCGATTTTAGTCGTCCAATAGTCCTATACCCCCTTAAGCCTTAAAGTTTAAGGGGTGGTTTCATCCTGAAGAACCGAAGATGGGCACAAACGAAAAATTGCCTTGAGGTCTTCTACAAACCAGCACAGTTTCAAAAAATCGAAATGTTCGCCCAAAAAATTAAAAAAAAAAAGAAAAAAATTGAAAATGGCCCACGTGCCAATGGTAATACCACAGTACCTATAAAATTTGATTTCTGGCCCTTCCAGTGCTTTCTACAAGGACTCTCCAATTATCTTTGAACACATTCCCGTTTGCACGAATAATTGAATAATTTTTTTGTAGAAAGCTTACTTCTGACTGACAGTGATATGCATTGTACTTCCCCAGAATTACGGCTCGTTTGTAGGGAGTGTAAGCACGGAGGAATTATGACACCTTAAAGCATATACGGCGTGTGTGCTGGGATTGCGCAAGTTCTGCTGAGTAAAGAGAGGATGTACTGTTCATGTTTCAGAGCGGAGCCAAGATGACGAGTATAGTCGCGGATCTGGTGCACGGGTACAGGGACCTCATGGACAACAAGTCTGGTGAGACGATTTCTTTTCTTCACCTTCTCCATTTTCTCCTTCTGAAGTCATTGTTACGATTCGCCGGCGGGTAACGATAACGATTCGATTCGGCATTTCGGTGTCAACGGCACTCAAGTGGGTCGCTTTGCGCGCGTACTGAAAATCAAAAACGAGTCCTCCGCAGAGAGGGGAATAAGGCTTGCTCCTCGGGAGAGAAATATTTCTCGCCGAGCACGGTTAGACGAAGCGCGACCTCGGTTTCACTTTATTTTCGCGAACCGCCCGCCCATAAGCGCCAAGTCATACCGATTTCACTCGATACGAGCGATCGGGCGGCCACGAAAATCCAAAGAGCCGCGAAATTCTGGGATCATCTGCGGAATAGAAAGCTGGAACGTTTTCGCCTGGCCGGTTGGTTAATTTCGACAGGGAACGGGGTGGGATTGCTGGAATATTGTACAAAAAGTGTTCCACGGGATACTGGCTCGGTGATCCAGGACTGAATCTAGTTTTCGAGTTTGCTTTCGCGCTGCCTCGTGTTGCAATAATTCTTATTAGAAAGCGCTCGGCCCGAAGAAACGGCTCGCACTGGTTCGCGGTGTATTGTGAAAGAATTTATAAATAATAACGTCCCGTTCGAGATATAGAGCGCTGGCCTATTTCTTATCGCTCGCCCTATTTCGCTCGCACTCTAAGCAGTGGCCATTGTTGTGCGCCCAATAATCGCGGACCTAGAAGGTTTCAATGTGGACCTGTTCCGATTGAAACGTTCGAGAATGGCCCTCCGTGCGCGGTCTTGCTGGCCATTTTGCAAACACTATATCGCGGTATGCGGCGGGGCTTTGTGTCTCGAGCCGAAGAAGACGCCCGCGTTGTTGATCGAACACGGGGCTTCTTTGTACCATTTTTCGATGAGGAAATCGCGTTTCAAGTGGGTCATGGTTAACCCTGCTCTGGATTCGTTAAACCTCGCGCAGAAGCGAGAATTTGCTAAGTTGCTGTATTTAGCGGAGTAACTTACCATACCCACGAATCGCTAGCTCCTTCCACCTGGGAAAAGAATAACAATTTCTCCCACGGTGATCAGTTTCCATTCGACCGGCGCTGCAGCCAGAGTTTACAGGTTACCACCACGGGGCTTCCCCGCGTTCCCCCTTCGCTCCGGTATGAAAAATAAAAACATTGCATAATTCAACGGCGTGCGTAATGTTCCACATAATCCAGAGGTGTGCAAATACATGTGTTTATTAAGTCGGTGCAAAAGTTCGTTCGCTCACTGTCTGCTGACGTTAGAAATATCTTTTTCTGCTACATTTACTTGTGTCTACTCTTATCAAAGGACATTTCATAAATTACGTGTAAGGCATACTGAATAGTTTTAGTTCCTCAGACTGTAGGGTGAAGTTGCCTAATATGAGACACATTTTTTTAAAGAAATAATAACTCCACTCAGAACACTTATATAACCTTAAAATTAGCCTTTCGATAATACATTCTTTTTACTCAATTTTGTTCACTAATTTGCATAAATTACTTATATAGAAGAAATATGCTAAAAGCGAAAACTATTGTGTTTGTTTCTGTATTTCATTTCCCTAGAAAACATCTAAATTGCTGATGTTTTAACACGTGTCAATGGGACTGTAAAATTATATAATATTTTACAAAATTATTCAATCCAATAATATGTTTGTTAATGATAAAATTCACACAGTTTGTCATATAATTGCAAATCGTTTTTATATAAATCGACTCATATAATTGAAAAATTCTCCAATGTGTTTCCTCCGTATTTTAAGGGGTCATTTCGGTTAAACAGGTTGACGAAATCGATTTTTTAAAACGTTTTTTGAAAGTACATATCTTCAAGAATATCCTGCTAAATTTACTTATGTCAGCTTCTACAGAGGCATTTTGTAGGGAGCACAGAGGCTCGGCCTCTATAGATGAAAACTTTGATGCGTTTTTCTCGAAACGTGATTTTTTCACATCGTGAAGATAAAATCTCAAAGTCTATCGAACCGATTGCTTTATAAATTTTACTGCTAATTCTGCACACCTGTGACTCTCGCAGGGACTACAACCAAGTATTTTCATTGCGTCTAACTTACTTTTAAAATCGAAAATAGCAAAAGAAAAAAGCCGAAAAACATTGTTCTTGCATTTTTGCCCGCCATTTTGCTAATGTTGAAAATAAATCGCTACTTGAAGTCCGAGTGATAGCGACAGTCATGCTGATGAAGAATCTGTTTGGACGTTTGGGTTCAGATAAGTCTAACAGCTGAAATCGCCTTCCTGAGTGAATTTTTAAACATGTCATCAAGACCGCTTTCAAAAGCATTTTAAAAGCAATATTGTTTATTCACGGTAGAAATGTAGTTTAATAAATAGAAACAAGTGTTATTCCATTAGTATAATTATTTTCGTCGCAATAAATTCCTGAAAATCGCTGAAGTTATCGGCGCGCTAACGGGAATGACCCCTTAAATGTCCAAGTATTGGGGCATTATCTTAATACCTATTTATTCCAAACAATTTAAAGGAACGTCCCAAGTTCGAATCAACGGTAATTACCGACCCCCATAGTGCACATGTCCCATTACGCCGAGGTTGTACGGACCATTCAGTAGGCCCCGAGAAATCACTGAAATCTGAAGACAGAATCGAGCCCCCGCAGTCGCTAGAATCAGCGTGGAGGAGAGGCACGGTCAGATTCACCGTGAAAGCTTTCGTAACGGCCGGCGAACGGGGACAAGTGCCTCGGTAGGCGCGATTCCCCGAGAAAATACACGGCGGCTCGATGGCGAGGACGTTATTTGTCGTGCATATTTTCAAAACGGCAGCCCCCTGCGCGCCATCTCCCTCCTCGCCGCGGCCGCGCGTGTCAATAAAGTGTCGTAACGTCTCGCTTCCATCTTGTTCCCAATTTCCCTACGATCCGCTCGGGAGGGGCCTCTCGAGCCGCATCCAGGTGAGCGCCATCGTGGAGTTTCGAGTGGCCCGGGCGAAAAAGCATCGACGTGCCGCCGCGGAGCCAACCACGTCAGCGTTTTCCCCCGGAGCCGATCCGATCCAGTCACGGAGTATCCGTTCCTTGAATATATTAACGCAACAGTGGCCGCTCCGCCTGGGCTCGCTCACAAATTCCTGCCCGTCTGGACGACCGACGCTTTCGTTTGCACTTGATCTTGTGCCAGAGGGGAGCTACGGACGCCGTTGCGCCGGCGCTCGCGCTTCCAACGGAGGAATCGTCGTTTTTCCTGGTTCGAAGACCGAATCGAGTCGAGTGCAAATGGACACGAAGTGTCGCTCCAGTGTTCTCCTCGGGCTTGACAGGGGATTGCTCCGAGTATCTAGGTGGCTGGCTAAATGACGCTTAAAGAGGGTGCGGCAAGCATAGTGGGTATCCTGGAGCTATTGGAACACAAAAATGGTAACTCGGGACCAGAGTGAAATAGGTCATAGGTTTGCAGGAACCTTTTCTTATCGTTCTTCGGTGTTCAATTCAGCCGTAAAGTGGGTCGCACCCACTCCGTACAAAATACCCGTGAAAAGGTGGGAACAATGCAAAGTGGATGGTACGTTTATACGGGCTTTCTCTTATTCTTCCTCCAGTAGCGAATTCATCTTCTGAAATAGGTAAAACTCATCAAGGCTCTCTTTGCACGGACTCTGAAGACCTGTCCAGTGAATGAACACTTTAACCCCTCGTGGGCACACCTTCTTATAATCACAAATTGGTCATATGGGGTTCACTGCACCCCAGTGTCATTATTCAATTACCGTTTTCGTATTTTTGAATCTTTTAACTTTTCAGTGATAATTGCTCTGTCATGCTCTAATAGTCTTTTTCTAGAAATGTAAATTTTAATATGAAGAAATTTTGTAGCTGGAAATATAGCTGTGGAAAGAAGCGATTTTTTTTATTAAAATTCACCAAATTTTTAAATTTTCATTTTAAAGTCTAGAAACTTTAATATTAAGGTCTAAAAATTTACAGAAATAATGGGAAAGGAAAGAAATTGCCTGGGGTGCGATACACCCCGTGTGACCACGAAGGGTTAAGTTGCATCGTGAATAAACAAACACATAAGGAAAGCTTGAAAAGAATTTAGTTGAATAAAGAAGTAAATTTGCGGTAACTTAACAAGAAGTAAATATTGTGTACATTTTAACGTAAAAAGAGCGTAATAGGTGTTACTTTTTCGTATGATCTGAGCGTTCATTCACTGGGGCGAGGGTGTTCATTCACTGGACAGATCAGCCTATGCAGTTCTGGATGAATTGAGGAAAAGAATCAAAGGCTACGCCAGCTGATCCCACCAATTTGACAAGTCACGCGGCGCTGCTATATAGTTAGAATGTTGTTGGCGGGTGGAAAGTTGAAAGTTCGTTGTTCGCTCGTGTTCGTCCCGTTTCTGCGGCATCGTGGCATTGATTAGCGACGAGGCGAGCGGTTAAGGGAGCTCGGATTGACCGGCCCTTCTTTTTTTCATGTCCCCGTGCTACACGCCGTGTGGATTATCGATTTAATACTGGCGACCCAGCAGGCCGTGTTTTACGCTAATCGTGTCCCGTGTAGACGTAGAGGCGCCCTTGCCTGATTACACCGAGCCTGCTGCATCAGTGGATGCCGTTCTTGCACTTACTTCCCACAGTTATTCGGTTAACACGCAAGGGACCGAAGGAAAGCTGAACCACTCGGCTCGTTAGCGAGACGTTTGGTCGCCTCAGCGAACGCTGCACGCTATTCGGTACTTTGGGAATCAATCGAAATTGGAAGGGACTTGGGATTCTATTGTTGGATGCAAGAAGGGCCTCAGTGGCAAAAGTCGGTTTCGAGAAAAGTGTCTGTAATGATTAGGAATTTAGATATTCTTTATAAATAGTGAAGTTGTTGGAAAACTGCCTATAATATTTAAAAATTTGATGTCTCTTGGTAGTTGCATTATTACAATCGCAATTACGGGATAAATTAAGTAGTGAAATTAATTTTAATTATAGCCTTATCAGGCACTTCTTCAGAGATGGGCCAAATTTTCATTTAAATACAAATTTCGCATAACGAATAAAAGTTAAAAAATTAGTTAAGTTAATTTTTTTGAATTTTTATGCGGTATTCGAAATTTATACTTAAATACAATTTTTGCCTCTCTCTAATCTTCTTGCATAAAATGGTGAAATATAGAAAAAAATGTTGTTTTTAACATTATTATTTATTTAATATTTGCGAAAAAAAATATAGTCCTATAAATAGTCATAAATTGTGTCATGTTCAGGTTGATTATGTTTAGTTCAGACATGAGTTAGATTCACATCGATTCACAGAATTTACCATAGCTCTGTCAATTTTAAAGCTACAGCAATGAAATTTGTGGAGCACATGATACAAAAGAATAAGAAATACCTAATTATGCGTTTTATGCAAAAAGGGCCTAAGTGTCCTGAGACCTTGCATCCAACAGTGCAGTGCCTCTTAAACCGAAGCTGATTATGGATCGAAGCACTCCGCCACCGTCAAGCCTCTAAATCATAATCCGACACTAACAATTCATCTCACCCGAGCGTATAAAGCAGCCAAGTGCAACATTCTCGCGCTGAAATCTCTGCTCTCGGCGAAACAGCTCGAAGCACGGCTGGAGGATCGATCGTTCCGAGCGCACGATCCCGGAGGTCCCCAGGGAAGGGATGAACGGCGACAACGGGTTTCCAGAAAAAGGACGGGGGAAAAAAAGCGGCGAAAAGAGCGACGCCGCGGAGAAGTGTGTCGCGCCGAGTGGTGCGCGCTGGCGCGTACGAGCGCGGCAACGCGGCGTGTCGCCCGCTCGGATCATGCGAGTGCGGGAGGTAATTTAGCGGAAGGTCCGCCGGGAGAGCGCCTCGTGAACCCGCTCCTGCGTCTTCCCAGCCGAGAGTCGGAGAGGAAGAAAAAAATGGCCGGGAAATTTATCCAAGCCGACGGGCAACTGGGGCCCCGCTCCCGAGCCGTCGAATTTTCCACCGGCGAGCTTCTCGTTCTCACGTGCCGCTGCTCTCCTATGGCTTCCCTCTCGCGAGTAATCGAATCGCCCCGCTGCTCGCCCTGCCCGTCATTGTCGCGACTCGCCGACCGTGCACGCGAATACATACATCTGGCCCACTGTTCGCCCCACCTCGGGTCAAGGGATACACTCGCTGCGGTTACCAAGAGACAGCTTCATCTTCCCCGTTGTGCTTACCGCCGACCCTAAAGCGCACGGGGCAGGGGCCGCCCCTCCTGGGGACATTAAATAACAACGTGGGCGTTTCGAAAATTCATAAGCCGCGGCGTGGAGGTTGCTCTTAACGAGGCTCGAAATTTCTCTAGCAGGATCATTCTTTTCTGAGTGGTAGAGGATTGTCATTAGTTTGCCTTTTTATATTAATCGGCTGCAGTAGGTTTCTTTTCAATATGAAAGTGCCGTTTCGCGTGGGGAATTTTCAATGAAATTGAATGAAAATATGTTCTGCTTTTTAACCCATTGCGGTCACAGCTTCTTACAATCAGGCATTGGTCACTGCACAACAGCGTCATTTTTCAGATACCATTTTCGTATTTTTGAATCTGTTAACTTCTCAGTGATAAATGTAAATTTGAATATGATGAAATATGTAGTTTAAAAATATTCTTTTTATTAAAATTCCCCAATTTTTTAAACTCTAATATTAGAGTCTATAAATTTACAGAAATATTGGCAAATATAAAAAAGTGCCTGGGGGTGCGTACTCCCCGTGGGACCACAAAGCGCTAAGTAGTTTCATTATTTTATTTTTCAGACTTTCTGTGACATTTCTCGAGTCGCCCGTGACCCCACAGTCATTAAATCCACTTGCCTCTGCCTACGCATTCTCGATATTTCGAGTGCAGAGTCCGCCACGCGCTAATCGCTGGGAAATTCTTCGCGGCGTGTACACCGCGCAAACAACGCTAATCGCCTTGCATCGGCGGCACATTAGTACATAGCTGTATCCAGTAGTTCCGAGTCTCCGGCGGATATTCAAATCTCCCACGAGCATTGTTGATAGTCGACGGATGGATTTCGGCAAGCATTGCTGCCCGTTGCGCCGATTGTATGCTAACGTCGAGTTTCCCGTCGGAAAATAAAGCTCCGCGGAGGGACGGGGCTGTCGTGCGAAATATCGTGGACATCGGCAGCGGGAGGGGCTTGTTTCATAAATATTCCTCCGCGATGACACAATGGGTCAGTTCAGGCCTGCTCATTATGCAGGTGTATTCGCAAACGGCGTTGCAAAATCGATGTTGCATCGTTGGCCTCCGCGGTTGCTGGTTAACAAATTCAGCCGGTCGGCGACTTCCTGGCCGGATGGGAGCCGAACTCTGACACCGCGGCAGGTGCGCAAGACACGCGCGATAAAGATTGCGCGATCCCTGGGAGAAGACACCTGAACGGCTGGTGCTGATTGCTGCACTTTTCGCCGCGCGTATTACGATAACAGACCCTTGCGACATGTCCAGTCGCCTTTCGCAGCCGACCACTGTCACCTTGCTCTCTATTCTCCATTGTTACGTAACCCATGCTGCGTCGCGAAATCGTCCGGCGCATTCCACGGAGAATTGCCGGTTGTCGGCGGTCAGCTGCCCGTTGAAAGCTGCGGGAGACGGCGCTGGGCTTTTCTGAGCTGTTCCGCGCGAATGGGATGACGTTAGATGCGAATAGGAACGATGGTGTAATAGTGGAAGGTATCTACTATTAGCGCAATAGAAATCTTTGGTCTCGAATCGGGCTTCTGAGAAATCGACCGCTGAGCGGTATACCCCGTGCGGGATTCCTTCGGATATATCTCTTAACCATAGTCGCTGAACGCCCATGGGCGTCCCTCGCACGCGTCGCGCTGAATTGTGTTAAAAGGTGAACGAGTAGATTTCTGTTGAATTCCGAGTACTTTAAACCGCGCTGGGGAAGGTTCTCGTACTGGGAGCAGTTTAATTGACTGTTAAGAGAAGTACTGACCGACCCTCCCCTATTCCAAAGAACAATTGCAGCGTAAAGAGGTCGGCGAACCGGGAAGACAGCGCTTTATTCTTTATTGCCGCGTGATGACAGGAAAATCATCGTGAAGTGGTTTATCGTACCGTAATAACGATGCATAACGTTATGGAAGAAGGAGGCGACGAGCAGGAGGGAAACGACCGTTTGCTTTTCTATTCGCCGGTCTGCAGGAAAATCGCGGGCAAAGCTCCGATAATTAAGCGCGGTTTTAGCGCGATTCGCCGCGGCGGCGGTTCGTCGGGAGCTGTTTAATTAGTGGTAATCGCGAGCGAAGTGTGGTCTCGCGTGGGCGAGAGTGAAATTCGCCGATTCGTCGACGGGGAATTGCTCCTAGCGGAATCTTTCATTTATTCAGCCGGCGCTGGCGGTTTCTAGTCGAACGATCCGGACTTTGATACGCCTTTCCAAATAGAGACGCCGGGGTCCTCTAATTCCGTGGCTCGGGGAAGCTAGCCGACTAACGATCCCCCATTGAACGCGATATTAATCAGCCGCGCCTGGAAGCCGACGTTCCAACTTAATCACGATCAGATCGGCCGGCAGACTTGGGCGACGACTCGAAATTTGTCAGCCCCTGAAAGAAAGGGACGGGAGGAATTAGGACCTCTTCAGAGGGGACGCTTTTGCACCTAGAGACTTGTAGTTTGGAGGCATGATTACGTAGTAATGGGATGTTGGAGGCGTCCAATTACTTCGGATCACTTAATATTTTGCTTATATTATGGTCTAACGAACTTCAAATTAATATATTCTATTTTTCGAAAGTATCGGATTTTATTTAAGGAAAGTTTACGCGGCTGTTTGAGAAATCGCGTGTTTAGTTTAAAAGTATTCTCTTTTATGGAAAAAGGTACGAAATCTCTTGCGTCGCTTGAGTAATAAGTTCATTAGATAATAGTACTATAGGAAAAATATCACTGCGTTTAACCAAGTGTCGTAGACTGCACTATTCCAAATTTGAATACTTTTTCATTTTAAAGTTGGGTGGGTTTTGGAAATTTTGATGAGTCTGCTTATCAGTGGGTACTTAGCACGCCAGATCCTATTGGAATTTCATATATTCCAGCCTATTCAAAGTAATTCTAGACAAATACAGAACTGTGTTTTCATCATTTTCATACAAACCTCATATTTATTGAACGAATACGTGCAAAATACAAATCTCGAGATACACATTCGGATCGTTCTAACAGATTCCATTCTTTTTCCAGATCCCAGGGTGAATCATTGGATGATGATGAGCAGCCCCCTGCCAACCATGGTGATATGCATGTTTTACGCTTACTTCAGCAAGGTTCTAGGACCGAGGATAATGGAAAATAAGAAGCCCTTCAACCTCCGAGGAGTCCTGATAGTATACAACTTGGTGCAGACGGTGTTCTCGTTATGGATCTGCTACGAGGTTCGTCTATTCCTTTCATGCTAAAGCCCTACTGTATTCACAAGGGATACACAGCAACTCTAAAATTCAAAACAATTTGAAACATTACAGAAATATTTTTCAAGGACCCCCTTAAAGAAATTCTGAGTGATGTTCTGGTGAATATCTATATAACCTTGAAAGATATAAAAAAAAAGTTTAACTCAAAGTTGGGTGGTTTTTGATATCTTACAATAAGTCGGTGAAGAATTTTCGAAAAAAAAATTTCTAAATTTATTCCAACCACACTTTTTTCAAATCCTCAAGTTTCGTTTGTTTTTAATTTAGTCGAAATTGCTGTGTTTCGATTTTTTCAACTCTGAAAAGGGGGGTTGACTTGGGGTAGCCTGTAGGTGCTGGTCCGGCCGGTTCTATTTCGTGGCACAGAAACAGGCGCCCCAGCTGATAAACTCGATAAAGCGATCTCATTCCGTCGTATCATCGATCCCACCTAGAATAATTAATAGCAGGTCTCGGCCACCACACGCTCGTCCCTCATTCGTGAAAGTTATTGCCCGTCGGCCGCGATTCGGTGCTTCGTGGCTCGCATAAGTCACTCCTCTCGGCCAGTCAATGGAACTCATCGCGGCGATGTAAGCTCGCGATCGGAAAAGCCGCCCAGCGATTTCCATTTCCCAACCTACCCTCTCTCTCGCATGAAAATCCCACATAGCTACTCGAGTGTGTTACGATCATCCTTCTTAGTACTTATGAATCATAACGCACGATTATCGAAAGTAAAGGTTGAGTCATTCCTGTTGCATTCCAGTGACCAAACAGTTGCATGTCAACACTCCATTTTCCCGCTAAAGTTTTCCTTACCTTCACGTATTTTACTCGGCAAATATCAATTCCACGCGAAACATTTTAAAATAGTAGCGCGTAAATGATTTGAATCATGGCACCCCTGAATCTCGGTCTTCTCAAGTCTTCGGCCTATTCGCCGAGAGATCTCACTGACCACTGCGTGGATCTCCCGTTTCGTGGAAATTAAGGTGGCTCTAATGTTTATGTCTTCGATATTTCTGGGAAATTCAGTCCCCCATTTTGGGGAAAACATGAAAAAGAAATCGATCTTTTTGGAATATCTAAGTAGGTCTGTGTTCCTCCTTAAATTTGTAACAAATAGTACTACTAAATAAAATAATAATACTTCACAAAATTAGAAAAAGAATTCTTCAATTTCTTTCAGTTTTTCGGACTTTTTTCGAAAACCGTTTGTCGCACGAGAAAAAGTAATAAAGTATAAAAGATGCTCCTTGTCTGGATCTACAACTTTTGCTTGATGTTTTTTTTATACAATCAATAACTTAGAGGATAATTAAATAAAAACAACTTTGCGCCCTTTTAAGCAATTATTTAAATGTTCAAGGGCTCCTTTCCCTTATCCAATCGGGCTCAAGTTTTACACAGATTCTTTCTCATTACTTGAAACTATTCTGGGGGTAAGATGAAAAAAGTCGAAGATAAGAGTCAGCCTAGTGAAAATAGATGCTTTTACGTCCACGTGACGCTTCGCCTGGTCCGGTGCGTCTGACAAAACCGATGAATACGCGTGCGTGGTCAATCAAATACCGATCGTATTTGGCTTGCGTTTAGTATGTTGTGTGCGCGGCCATGTACAGTTATCTAGTGAAGAATCGTACTCACGTAGGACCGCGTCGCGTTACTTTCTACGCGTTTTTCGTCGATCCAATTATCATTCTCCCACCGACTAAACGATTTCCTTAGAAATAATCAAACGTTGCCACGAGATTGGTCCCGTGGTTAAGCTGCGACGATATTGCCCGCCGCAGCTTCTCCACGGTTTATTCCGCGCGAGGCGCCAGCGCTGCGCTTGTTATAAAGCGGCCGGAAATTTTAGGGAAATTCGTTCGCGCGGACATTGAAATTCAACTTAAGCTATTACCAGAAGAGGCCCTCGACGACGCGCTCGACGAGTGCATATTGGACTCGATCGAAGACGATGAAGTGACGTCAAGAGGCATCTTCAAATATCGGGGTTACGTCGTCGGATTTTATTAAGTGGCGACGCCAAGAATCGCCGATGTAGATGAGAAAAATTGTGTCCAGTCTATCGCTATCGATCTTCGCGAAACTCCGAGGCACCGAGGCGAGGGCCGACCTCTGGTCGCATGTATATTGTGAAGCCAATGAGGGGGCGGTAATCGCGATGGACACCGATATTCTGCATTTATTTCGTTTAAGAAAATCGAAAGGTCGATGCACGGCCTGAAGAGGGGGAGTGCCATCTTGAACGTATGAAAATCATAGTTTTATTTAGCAATATTTTATTTTAATTAATGAACTCAATGGATAATCTGATTAATGGCATTTATTATAAATCTCTTGAAGATTAAAAATAAAATTGTATATTGTTTCATGCATCCAAGATGGCACCCCACTTTAAGGCTCCATTCTATTATATTTTGGAAATATGAAAAATACAAATTTGTGCAGTAAGGAATAATAGTTAACAAAAAGAAAACACATTAAAATCCGTAGGTAAATTAGTTGTTGAAAAGAAATTGCGCAAAATAGGCCTCTTTTTCTGAAGAAACTGTGACTTTTAAACATGATTTTCTCAACAATTATGAAGAAAATCTTTCCAAAACTTTTAGAGTGACCCCTATGTATGTTCAGACAACAAGACATTTTTTTTATTCAAGAATAATTCATTTAACATTGTTTTAGTGTTGTATCTTCATAGCGCCGCACCACCGGGATTGTCAAATGTTGCCAATTTCTGTCTGCATTAAAAAAGCCGAAGTTTCTTTTTAATTTTCATGAATTTATATCGTCGATAGACTAAAACAATAAGAAAAAAGTCTACAATTGGCACACTTATGTGACTCTAAAGAAAAAGTTACGATTTTCACAGAAAAAATTCTATTTTGATAAAAAAGTGGTTTAATTTAATTAAATTTTTTGCACACCTACTAACGTCGAAAATTTTCCATCAATATCAGAACTTTTTCTTTAAAGTCCCATAAATTCGTCAATTTTAGAATTTTCTTGAAAAAAAAACTTACTCAAAAACCCCGTTTTTTTTCCAACGTCCTAAACCAAGTTCCCCCCTTAAACTACGAAACAGCGCTATTCCCTCTTCCCATCTTCAGTTTAAAATAGAAACATCATACAATTGGATCACGTGCTTGCCCCGCGCTCTAATTCGATCCGAGGACATTGAATCGCAAGTGGGAAATAGCGTCTTCTTCGGAAACCGAAGAGCCCGCAAAGTAAAAGGAACGGATCCATTCCGTTAATCGGAATCCGCCAATAAACGGCGCATAATTCGCCGACATTTGGGCACCGGCCGTCGATGGAACGTTTCGATAAGGACGGATTAGCCGATTGGAATCGTAAAGCACCTCGGCGCTCGTCCATCGTATCGACTTCGATATTTTCGCGTTCGATCGTTAGCAAGGTCTCCCTGGAAGTGGGCAAGTCGTAAATCGCCCCCCCGTGGTCGTCGTACAATAATGAATCTTCGGACTTATTCATGAACGATGGCAGACGATGGCTCGCAGGCGACATATATCCGACATTCCGTTTCCCGTCTCCGACGTAAACGAGTCTAATAGAATTCAAATGAAATTTGCAAACGCAGCACGACATTCTCCGAGGCTAACTTGGCCACCGGCGATCGATACCGGCTCAGCTCGTCCTTTACCCGCTTCCTGTTTCCCTAAAAACTCATCTGGGGACCAAGCAGGGGCATCGAAAGCAGCTCGATCGGGGCCATTTGTGCCTAGTCGAGGGTGGCCTTTTTTACGACGGTTATTTCTCATATTTTGTGTCGCAAAAGCACGGTGGACAAACCGAAGATACGTCACCTTCAATTCCAGAAGGTTGGCACACTCTATGTGGGTCAAACGAAAAGAAAGCAACATGTTACCTTGTAACGAAACACATCATACTCTTCGATGAACCTTTTTCTATCAAATTTGTAGGTACTTTCTCAAGCAGTGGCGCACTCGGGATTTAATCTTCGGGGTGGCCAGTTAAAGGGATAACAATATTTTTAATGCAAATTTTATAAAATTCATTAGGTGATTTTACAAATTTATTTAAAAAATAAATTCCAGTTTTCTTTTCTTTTTACAAAGCCTCTTCTTTGGGGTGTCAGGCCGCCTTGCCCACCCCCCTCTCGGTTAGGTCCTCCCTACGCCATTGTTCTCAAGTAGCTAATACTATATTAACCACTTTTGTAATATGTTTCATTGCGGAAAATCTTCAGGAAGAATCAATTTCAACGCTGAGGATTCTCAGAGATTTGGACGTTTCTTGAAGTCCTGGGAACTAGTTTCATTTATTTCTTTTTTAGTGTTCGCAAAGGCGTTCTGTCTTTGCGAAATACACATTTGGTAGGGGAAGGTTCAAGGAGCACTGCTATATTTTTGATTAGTAGCTGTTGCGTTTTTTTACGTGACCAGCTGCCAAGCTATCTACGAAAGGATAGTAGTTCTACGTGACCGTCGTCACGCCTGTCAGTATTATTTGTAATTCATCTTCTCGACGCGCGAAGGAAAACTGCTAATCGTTCTCGTGACACCCTGCTTCAAAGATCGACATTCTATATACACCGAATTGTTTCCTGGTATATCTAACGAGTACATCGTCATTCTCGAGTCACATAATCTGCAGAAAATATCGGTGGAATTTGTAAACGGACATATCGCCTGATCTATCTCTGATGTAAATTTGTTATTTAATTTGAGAAGTAATTTTGAAGATTTCTAATTTAATTACGCATGAAGTTAATTTAATTTACAAACTCGGATTATAGAATATTTATTTACGTATTTTTTGAAATGCCACGGGCTCCAAATTTTTCTGCTCGTTTCTTTTGGATCACCCTGTACAAGCGAGCCCCTTATTTGATCCACTGCACGGCTTGATGAGATTCCCGCGGAGCATACGAGCGAGCTATAATAAGCATCAGGCATTATCAGCGTAATGACTCACGCATGACGTCGATTTCGATAATCTGGTCGGCGCCGTACGCTTTCTTCAGTCCATCTGCAACATGAACTTGCTTCTCTACGCTGATACGGAGGCGTTTCAAGGCAACCCGCGATCTTCACTCGCGTTCAGACTAGTTTTCGATATTGCTACGCGCGCGGAATGCTCCCACGCAAATTTCTTCGCCAGCAACTACGTTACGTCCGTGTAAAGTGCGAAATTCCATCACCGCTGATACAGTCTCGTTAACCTTAACTGCCACAAGTTTCGAGGCAGTCCCGCTGAAAGAATCTTGTACACCGTTAGCTTATCGGTAAGAACGATCACGTTCATATTTCTTGATTCTCGGTAAACGAGAATTTAAGGTTCATTCTGCGAGAATAAATCGGGTGATAATTGCAAGCTATTGCAAACTATTTAAGTCGTCCCCTATATGGATTTTTATTAATCTATCGTTGTACAAAATTTGGAAAATAATTGAACAGTACTTGTAGAAAATACTGCAAGTGCCAAAATTAAAAGATAGTGGTCCACGCAGAGGCCATGGCACCCACAAATAAGAGGCTTTGTAAAAATAAAAGAAAATTGTAATTTAGTTGTCAAATAAATTTTTATAATCACCTAACGAATTTTATTGAATTTGCATTAAATGAATATTTCTGAAAAATATTTTTAGTCGTTTGACTCGGCTCCTTCCAAGATTAAATCTTGAGTGTGCCACTGATGGTAATACTATAATACAGAATTTGATTTTTGGCGATTACAGTGTTTTCTACAAGGACCCTTCAATTGCTTCCACCAAACATTAACGATTTTAGGATGCAATGATGGACTTGATCAGTTTTTTTACTAAGACGAAGAAAGAAAAAAAGCAAATCTCGTTGCTGGCGAAACGGGCCGAATTATATTCGCGTAGAATTCGAAGAGCAAAGTTCTGGCAATTAGAGCGACATAGTTGGGCGACATCGTCAGGCGCGAAAGAAGCGCCGATCCTTCGGATGGAATGGGATTTATCCTATTTTCGTGGAAATTCCTCGATCATCGTTTCTTTTGTAGAGTCGAGTAGGCAGTTTCGCGGAGCCGTCGAGGGCTTTTGGACAAAGCTCGTCGAACTTTCGTTCGAGTTACTTGAATTTCGTCGAGCTGCTTGATATATCGTTCAAACAGCCGAGTGTCGGGCTGAAGTATTATAAAACGAGGGGCTTAGTCGACGCGAATTTCAAGCTGTTCCGCTGGTTCGAGTGCACTCGAACGGTTGCACAGTAGTTTAGGGAGCGCGTGGCCACACCAAACAGAACACCGACAGGATTTCTTCTCGGCGAGCAGCAGCTATTAGAACGCGGCGAGGGCCCATGTAGACCGTTCGATTTTTACCATGGGTACACATTGCGGGGTACCGCGATCAGTGGGAACATAATTTTGCTGGCACCATGGCACGATCCCCTGGATCCTAGACACCTTTGTCCACCCAAGCAAATTCCGCCACGGTGGTTCCCAAGATACTCAGGGCCGAATGAACACCTTTACAAGGTCTAGCCACTTCAGGGGCCATTCTACTTTGCCGGTCGAAAAAGAGTCCTATTTTCGAGATTTTTTTTCAAGACCCAATGTACAGATTTTAATGTTTTTTTGGAGGGTGTTAAATATTTATTATTCCTTGCTGCATAGAATCGTATTATTCATGTTTCTAAGATATAATTACAAATGTGTCGCTTTTAACTCACCGAGGCCCAAATATTGGGATTTAAATCCACACATTTGTAATTATATTTTAGAAATATGAAAAATACAATTTTATACAACAAGGAATAATAAATATTCAACAAAAAATAGTTCCTGAAAAAAGTTCATAAAAATAGGTCTTGTTCGACCGGCAAAGTAGAATGGACCCTTAAAAGATTTTGAGGCCCACTAATACAGGGTGATCACTTCAACGCAATGTACATACGATTTCTTAGGCATTTCCGATAATTTGACTAGAAACTGTTTCTAACGAAAGATAAATTTTAAAATTCAGAAAATTTCTATAGTGCCCCCTTCTCTTAATGCCCTAAGCACGTGCATGTTTTGTTTCCTAGTTAATTCAGCACTGAAACAAGGGACATCACCCAACACGCCAAATTTGCATGCATTATGGATCTAAAAAAAAATTGACACGTATCTTTTTATCAGCAAACACCCATAGGTATCGAGGGGTTGAAATCAGCTCTTAAATTTGAGGGTGAAAAACACGTTTGCCCCAATATCTCGGAAACCACGCACTTTACAGAAAAATCTTTCATCACAGAAATGATGTATTTTTTTTATAACAAATTCAACGATTAATAAAAAATGATTACTTTTTAACCAGAGCATCGTGGAAGCCGATCTAAGCGATCGAAGCGCGAAGAGTTAAGTCCCCCCGCCCGCTTCCCTGATCTCCTCGGTTCATTGAGAGGGCCTGATCCTCGGAATTGCCGCGAGGTGCGCGGAGAACAATAAAGCATCGGGCGAATAGGATCGCGGAGCGTTATCGGCGAGGGTGCGGGAAAGTGGGGCGGCGTGGCGCGGGCGAAATTCTAATCAGCGTCGATAAGCCGCCGAGAGAATTGCCGTCCGCGTGCGTGCGTTAGCTCTCTAAACGCCAGATCCGCGCGCGACTCGCGTGCCCTTGACACAGAAACGCCATGAGCGTACGCGCGGCGTGTTCTCATTAGCAGCTCCGACCCACGCGGCCGTGCGCGAGCTTTTCTAGCTGTTTAACACGGTCAAGTTTAATGGAATGCCGTGTCCCCGTCGATGATACGGCAACGATCCCCCCGGGCGCGAGTTCGATGTCGCGTGACGCGATAACGCGATAACGCGAGGTCCGCGGAAATTCGGTCGACCGCAGTAGCGCTTCGTTAACTGCATTGGCGCTGTCCTTCGGGAAACGCATCGGCATCCCCACCTCGTGTTCTATTAGTACTATTCTTATTAATCGGCTTTATTGCTGAATTAATTTATACCGGAGGAATCTGTAATAATTTTTCGACACTTAAGGGGCTATTGAAATCTCAAAAATCAATTTTTTTATTATTATTGATTCTGAAAGTGTCGTCCTTTGTGAATATTTGCAACAAAATTTCGTGTAGAAATAATTGCGGAAATTATAATGCTGAATGTTGCGTAATGGTCTCGCACAGCGATATTGGCATACGGGACTTAATTATGAAGCCGTTTATCTTGAAACTGCATTTTCAAACACCGTGTGCACCGCATCTCTTGAACGACTGAATATTTTCACTTGAAATTTAAACTGGAGCTGCAGAATTCCTTTCTCTATCGTGCAACTTCCGCATCAACATTGGATGTTTCTAAAACATTTTATAACTGAATAAAGACGATTTTTTTTCTGTAAAAATGTGGGGAGAAAATTGATGCATTTGAAACTTTAACAATTTTTGTTTAACCCTCGGTTGTCACACTGGGTCAAATTGACCCTGCAATTTTTTGAAGCAAAACACATTTTTACGGAACTCTTGTAACTTCCAATTTTTTTTTAAGCATGATGACACTTTAAATGTCAACTTTCAACGATGGGCATATATTCTACAATGTTCAAACTTTATCTCAGAATTTTTTAGACTTAATTTAACAAATAGTTTTTAAGTAACAACTGATTGAAAATTGACAGGGTCAAATTGACCCAGTGCGACAACGACGTTCGAAAAAGTAGGTGTGACAACCGAGGGTTAAATTCGACGGCAAAGTTCCACGCTGTAGGTTCTAGTCAAATAACTTGAATAATTTTCAACATTCTGACAATTTTTGTTTAAATTACTTGTAGAAGCGGGCACAAAACACTGTGAAAAGTGTCGGTATGGTGACTATTTGGTATCTAAGCAATCCAACTGAAAAGAAACTGTCGTTGGTTTAGGACGCTGAAAAAAGGTGATTTTCGCAACTTTTTTCAACAAAGAAAAATAAGTTCCATCTTTCCAAAAGTTAGGGGTATTTTAATATGTAGGTATTTATACATAACAAAAAGGAAATGAATTGAAAAATTTCAAGTTCGAAATGTTCAAAATGAGTTACATAGTTCAAAAACCCCTATTCTTAAAACTTTCAGTTGCTAACTCAATTAAGTCACTACTTTCATCCGTGAGCAATAGATGGCGACGATACTTATATTGATAACGGAATTATTAGGCAAAATTAATCAGAGGACAATCAGTGTAAATCTCGGTTTTATTGCTAATGAACTTAGGTACACTGATTGGCTCGTGAACCCTGCATGTAATCAAGTAGCCCGTTTAAATGCCGTATAGGAATTTGCCTCGGGTATGCCAGATGGAAGATAAGAAATACAGGAAGGAGTTGCTTCAAATTTAGATATCGCGTGTGACGGAATCGAGAGAAGGCTCCGACGTCTCTCTCGCTGACTCGTGAGTAGCGACGAGCCCGCGATAAAACTCGTGACCATGCACCGAGAATGGCCCACGAGTCCCGAACAGCGGTGCGGATAATGAACCCTCCGCTGATTTCGAGGGAGATCGGGGTCAGCGGCCTCGGCCGCCGAAGGGAAGAAACCGGGGTCGCCGTCGGGAAATCTAATTCCAAGTTTCAAAGGAAATGAGACAAATCGATCTCGAACGGACCTCGCGCGGCCATTTTTCATCCGGCGGGGTTGATGGAGCCCCGCCGTAGATTGTTCTCCGCCAAGGAAGTTTCCTCCTCAGCGATTCCGATCGAACTAGAAAACAGCCACGGCGCTTCAAACGGGAGCCGCCAGAAGATCACTTGATCGCTGTGTAAAATCCTAGCGAACGTAGTCGAGAGCCCATCACTCGAGTTGTTTTATGGCCAGCTGCGGGGGTCCCCTCGAAGCTAAAGCAGTTTTCAACTAAACTTAGCTCGAGTCGACACCTAGCAACGCCACTGGATCGCGTTCCTCGTAGTTTCGCCCGGATGAATTTCTTAGAATCCGACTTTCCGAACACAATTTTCCGTTTCGCGGACGTCATAGACTGTGCTCGAGTGCTCCAGTTCGTCAGGTGGCTAAGTTCGAAGTGCGAAGCGGATATAATTAATTGCAGGTCTGTCAATTTTTTTTCCCTCGCGCAAGTATAATTTAAAATTTTACATAATTATAGTTACAGCTTTTAATTATGTGCTCCGTTGGCGATATATATTATTCGCAGGTTGTTGACAAGTTACACCGTAATGATTATTATTGCGTCTTATGACAGATGTTGTAAGAAACTAACCGGCAAAAAGTTTAGAAAAGTTGACAGACTTTTAATGCTCAGTGGCAACATCAATTTAGATTTCATTGCGATTCGCGCATTGGTAATCAAATGTATTTATCCAGTTACCATATTGATTTTTTGTTGCATAATTATTATGATAATCGACGTAATGCTCGCTTCCGTATTTACTAGCCTGGCGGTGTGATTTTCTTTCGCAGGTGCAAAGTTGCATCACAGTACTTTACATGGAATTACCGGTGTCGCCTGATTGTTTATGCGGCGTTCGTTCTCCTCGGGCCGACCTTTCCCGCCGGGGCGATGGATATTACGCCGTCGGCGGTTAATTCGATGAAAAAGTGGGACGGGGAAAAAGAGCAATAACGCCGAAAAATTTCCGCGTGCGAAACAGCGGCCGTGACTCGCTTACGGATGCATAGAATTTTTCAATAGATAGAAAGAGCCAGCCTTATGCGGCCATGAGTTATTCAAAGTGCGGTGTTTGCCCTGCACGGCCGCCGGTTTTGCTTCTCGAAGACTTCCGAACGACTCTCGCGGAATTTCATCCCGCGACGGCGGAGTGGAATCAGAATGCAACGATTTGTCGAGAGAGAGAGATGTCTGGCTGCGACTTCTTTGGACGGCAGTCGTTGAACCTCGGATGGAGGAGGAAAAGCTGGGAGCTTTTAAAAACAGCTGATCCAACGGTGACTTATTTGTTCGTTGGGAGACTCCTGAAGTGAAGTCGACAAAAGAGCTGATTATTAGTGTTTTCCAAAACTTTTTGAGTAGCGACCCTCTTTTATAATATTCAAACGACCCGCGACATCCCCATATAAGATAGGATAAATTTAATAAGATAAGGAACACATATTAAATATAGTTAAAGATATTTAACATATTGAATTATTTTATTTAGTATAGTAAATGAGTCCCAAGAATCGTTAACTAAAAAAAAACGCGGCGACCCCCAAAGGGCTGTAACGAATATTCGAATAATTCCTTCGAATATCAGCGAATTCGAATAATATTTTTGAATATTCGAATATTCAGAGTATTTTAGCATGAAATATTTGTTCACAGTTTATTGTGAAAATTGTTTTCATATTGGTCTTTACAATTAATTGTTTTTCAAACGATAAATTTGGACTTTTATTAATCTTTCATAAATTCATAAATTCTGACACGAAAACAATATTGAAATACTAATTATTCGAATAAATCGAATATTTACAGCTCTAGTCGCGACCCACAGGTTGGGAACCACTGGGTGACTCTTATCGCGAAGCTATTTATCTCTGCAGTATCTTAATATATAAAGCAGAAAGTGTTTGTGTGTTTGTCTGTCGTCTAAAAACTTTGGAACGGTAAACTCTGGGGTCACGAAATGTGCCCCAGCTCATTATGCCTAGCTAATCCAAATAAATAAATTTTTGTTATAAAATCAGAATCTAAATTTCGGGCGAAGCCGAGTAGTAAAGCTAGTCTTCCATATTTCCATTAACAAAGTGATGATTTCTCCTAGACACTACAAATTCGTCGACTTTAGGTTCTATCCAGACGAATCCTAAGTTCTAGAAGGCCTTGTCGAATAACTTTTCGAGTCAATAGCACCCTAATCAGATTTGGGGTCGTAGTTACAAAGATGGCAGACGCGCGAAGCCCGTTTCTGACCGAGTTTCCGCTAGATTCCGCCTAGTTTTCGGCTCGAGGCGAGACCTTCGCGGATAATCGTAACGTTGTTCGTGCTCTTTTTGAATACAATCGGTACCACTTTAGCCAATTACCGCGACAACCGCGACGGCCTCGCGGATTTTCGCTTCCGTGCCACGCTCCGCGCGGTATCCGGCAATCGAGATACGCGCGTGATTAATTAATCGACGCGAAACTGGATCACGTTGCGATTATTACGAGATTAACCTCATGCGTAAATGTCGATAAAAAGATGACATGTTTTTACGTAACGATTGAGTAGGGTTGCGAGGAGTCCTCGACTAATCTTTTTGCTAGACTGCAGATTGTGAATAAAAGAAGTGCACGATTACGATGATTTATACGCGTCGATAGTACTAAGTGATAGCACTATTTATCCATCAGGGGACATTTAACATCTCGACTGGTGCCGTTGTGCTTTCATGTCGATATATGGACCGTTTATTTTGAAAGTGGTGTAAGTCCATTTTCTCTTGTTTCGAGAAAATTACATAAAAAATTAAATTAAATTAAATTAAGCATGAATTACGTGATATCTCATTTTTTTCAAAAATGGACTTACACCACTTTCAAAATAAACGGTCCATATTTTGACAAGCATCGAAAGTATTGCTCAAAACACCCCCAATATTTATTTGGAAGGCAAACCAAGATCGGAATAAGCTTTCTTCAAAATTTTATCAGCAGAAGCGATTGGCGGAAGGAGTCTAACCGACTTAAGGGGGCATTCTCGTGTTACAGCCTCAAAAATAACTGATATTTATGATTTTTTGGAAAAAACTATTAAACTTCTTTGGGAGACAAAGAAGTATCTTTAAGCTTCCAGATTTTTTTCTCATATTGATACTTATTATTTATTAAGTATTGTGTTGGCGTGACGTGTAGCGCCTGTCGCAGTCATCTGATTGCAAAAAACAGAAAAATTTCTTAAACTTAGATAGGTTTAAGTGTTATAAGTCAAAAATTAAATTAAAATTGTTATGTTCAGTCGCAGCGTAAACTGTAAGTGCCAGAAATTAAATTCTACCCTGCAGCATTTACCATTGGCACGTACAAAATTTCCCAATAAGAAGACAAAAAATTAAATTTGGTCACTCACGCTGTTTTCTACAAGGACCCTCCAATTTCATTTTGAAAGCAGAAAGTTGAGCTGTGCAAGAAAAAGTACCTTACAACTGACAAATTATGGGGAAAAATTAACCCTGCTTACGAGGTGTGGTGAAGCTATCCACCCTGCAAGGGTGAAAAACATATTCTCCAAAACCATCGCCACTGCAACTGTTAATATAAAAGACAGCTAATATCATTTCCCTGCACCTCGTACGAAAGTGTCTGCCGACGAGTGCGCGGGTAAGTAGCAGACTCGCCCCTCCGTCCATACGCGCTCGAATTCGCCCTTAATATCTAGCCGACCGGAGCATCAGCGTCGGGGGAGCGATTCGACCTCCTTCGACGTTTTGATCGGCATCAGCGCGGTTTGCACGCGCGAATAGATCCGGCGGCGTTTTAGGGCCGCGCAGAACCGTGGCCTGGTTGCCGCGAAAACTCGCAAAAAGCGCGAAACGCGAAACAAACAGAGCCCATTGTCCGTAATTCCCGAAGGAGCGGGCGCGGGCTTTCAGAATTTTAAATACGGCCGACGACGAGTCGTCTTTTGCGACAGAAACACACGGCCGAGGACTCCCTTTTGTTCCCTTCCATCCATCCCTCTGCCCCGCTTCTCCACCCGCGACCGCCGCCCCTTTCTCCCCGACGCTTTCCCGGCTTCTTGATCGGAACAAAGCGAGCGAGACAGAGTTTCTCTCGAGTGAAAAGCGGGCGATCGTACCTCTATATGCCTGATTGTCGCCGTGGTCGTCGGCGGCGTTCCCTCCCCGCTCCAGTGCACCCCCCTTTTATATTGTCCTCACTTTCCGGCGTTTTCTTGTTGCAGTACTTGATGAGCGGCTGGGCGAAAGGATACAGTTTCCGGTGCCAACCGGTCGACTACTCGAACAGCCCCATGGCGCTCAGAATGGCGAACACGTGTTGGTGGTACTACATCAGCAAGTTCACCGAGTTCTTCGACACCGTAAGTGGTTTCCCCTCTTTGGCTTTTCTTCCTTGGTATACATACCTTGGGGGCTTCATCGGGTCGGTCTCTCCGAGGCGATCAATTATTCGTGGGACGGTTAATATTAATTGCGCTCGCTGTTGTATGGTGGCAGTGTGTTGCTCTTCATGGTTCCTAATAGCCAATGGTGCACTCAGGATTTAATCTTTGGGGGAGCCGAGTTGAAGGGATAACAAAATTATTAATGCAAATTCATTAGTTGATTATAAAAATTGACGTAAAGAATACAATCCAGCTTTCTTTTCTTTTTACAAAGCTCTTGAATTACTTCAATCGTGGTTACATTAATCTCCTCTTTTATTTTTCTTCGGGGGTTGCCAGGGCCTTTTGGCTGCCCTCCGGGTGCGCCGCTACTAATAGCTACTAGTAGAATTGGGACTGTGGGGCGGGCACAGTCCTCGACTCGACTGGAGAGCAGCAGAGTTGATTAAAATGGCCGTTGCGCTTTTTCAGCTCTTCTTCATCCTGAGGAAAAAGAATCAGCACGTCTCGACGCTCCACGTGATCCATCACGGTATAATGCCGTTCTCGGTTTGGATGGGGCTGAAGTTCGCGCCAGGTGGCCACAGCACCTTCTTCGCCCTGTTGAACACCTTTGTCCACATAATAATGTACTTCTACTACATGGTGGCTGCGATGGGCCCTCAGTATCAGAAGTACATCTGGTGGAAGAAGTACCTGACTACCCTGCAAATGGTGAGTCCATTCTTAGCGTCGTATCCCAGCTTAGACTCGCCAGGGTTCATCTGAGACCGGTAATAACGGGAAGTGCCGTTTCAGGTGCAATTCGTGCTGATCATGAGCCATCAGTTCCAACTGCTGTTCACGGAGTGCAACTACCCGCGCGGCTTCATGATCTGGATCGGTCTGCACGGCGTGCTGTTCCTCGGCCTGTTCTCGGACTTCTACAAGGCGAAGTACGGCGACAAGACGAGGAGGTCGACGAAGCACAGCCAGCAGAACGGCTCTACGGGGCTGTGCATGCCGGTACTGGAGGACTCCGCGCCACGGCAGAACGGCGTCTCGTCGTACGCGACCATCTACAACAAAGAGTACAACAGCTGCTACAGCAACGGGACGAACAACGGCTACGTCGCCAACAACAACATGGAGAAGAAGAAGCTCGCTTAGGAGACGGCCCAGCTTCGGGGGAAACAGCACGGGACACCGAATAATAAGAATATTAATAATAATAATATTAATAATAATAAGAATATTAATAATAACGATAATAGTAATCACACGACACGTTCAAGTCACCACACGGCTCGATCGCGCCGGCGCTCAGCGAGGGGATCGCTGGCGTCGATCCGGCCCGCCCGCCTGCCGGAAGTCCTCAACGCGGCACGGGACCGCGCGAGGATCGACCAAGCCAGTTAATTAAACCGCGGGATCTGTGTTCAGGCGCGGGCGCGCGGCCGGGTGGCGGGCCAGCCGCGCACGCGTTCAATTTCCCGCCGAACAACGCTTCGAAACTCTTCTCGCCACGTCAACCGCCGTCCGCGAGCCGACGCGCGAGCCGCCCGGGTCCGTCCTCGCCCGAGGATTAACGGGGTTGGCGGGGCAACGGGGGAGGGGAGGGTAAAAAGGGTGGGTAAGGACGATGGGGGTTGGGTGCGGGTGGGTGGGGTGTGTCAAATGTTTAAAAAAGAAAAGGAAAAAAAGAAAACTATTACCGATAATGTTATTGATTACCCGAGGAAAAAAAAAGGGGGCTCTTGTGCACACACTTCTGTATTGTCGCGTACCGTAAATTAATTAATTAATCATCGTTTAAGAGCCGCGCCCGCAACGGGATTGCCGGCGCGGCGGCGCGCCGCGGGCGCCGTAGATCGTTCACCGTCCACGGCACCCCGCGAGCGAAAGCGAAACGAGAACGACGGAGGAATGCGAGCAGAGACCAGAGCAACCAGCGGACAGGATTAAAACGCGCACACGATCCACTTAGTAAATCGACGATGCTGACCGATCCCCGTCGGTGTAGACACGGGGTGATTCTGTTCTTGTCTCTCCCAGCCGCGCGTACGCATGCGGTAGTAGCGCCCAGCGCGTTCCACTTGTAACCGTGCGCCCGCGCGTCTGCCATGCGACGAGGGTTGTACATATGTACGTGATACGAGGCATTTTTCTCGCCAGTCTGGGACGCGCGCACCGGACACGATCCCCGTTTTTTAACCGCGATTCCCTTGTCGTTGTCCGACCTCTGTCTCTCTATTGCCCCGATTGTGTTCAAAGCTTTGGTGTTCGTCGTAGGAAGTAAGCGTCTGTCGACACGCGCGAAGGAGGCGGTCGTGCCCGGCTCCTTCCTCTCGAAGCTTGGTTCTCTGCCACCACGTTTGGCGGCACAGCGAGCCGCGATCACGTTAGCAGAGCGTACGAGGGCAACGTTAAGTCCCTGTGTTGGACGTAGAGGGACCTTGGACCAAAGAGCGTGCCGCGATTGCTGTTCCACCTTTGCAAAGCCTCCGAGAACCGTGGGAACACCTCGTATCTGAGCGAACCGGAATATACTACTTGAAGATCAAGCCGCCAAATGTGTTCCTCGCTACTCACCACGGGAACAAATTAGCGATGTACTCGAGTATCTCACCAAAGCCCTGGCTCAGATACGAGTCCCTTTTAAATTGTTCTCATTTTGTCCGCGAGCGTCGCGAGAGCCGTGAACCTCGGGTCCATCGTTGAGCACGTTCCAGCCTGATTTTTCGGTGAATTCTGGCGCCATACGATTTCTCTGGGGCGAGAGCTTTTCAAGGATGTATAGTAGAAACCCTCCGTAGACTTAACATTGTCCCTAAGGATGCTGCTAGGCTAGTACCCTCGACACCGAGCGAGGTACGAACAACTTGTTTCCTTCTTCTTTCCTCCTAGAGGTAGAAAATTTCGTATCTCGTTCGGTTTACGATATCAGCCTGTGCATTCTTGATCGTACACCCCGTAGATATCGCGACGCTCGATCAGCTTTTTTCACGGCTCGATTGGAGCCATGCTTTGTTCTTTCTTTCTCCTTCTTTTCTAATCGAACCTCTGTAATCGAAACGTACCTCTCTCGAGGCGTGTGGAATCAAGCTTCCGAAGAGTTCTCGAGATTCTCTTTAACGAAATTATCTGCTCGACCCGGTCAGGTCTATAAAGGAAGGAAAGTCGAGCGCCAATCGTTCGAGTATACATATGTATATGTTTATAAAACCGCATAGAGGGAAAGAGAAGAAGAAGAAGAAAAAGAAGAAGAGAAAACGTTCACCCTAGGAATCGTATGTAAATCCTCTTGTTACGGTTACGAAACTTTTGTACTCTTCCTATTAACGGAGAAAAAAAATATATATATATGAAGGTTTTTATTTATGACCGCACCGAAATAAAACAAAATCTGAGGAATGAACATAAAAGAGAGAGAGAACAATTCGATCCTATGAAATTGAAAAGCAGTTGTATATTTTTACAAGGAGATAGATCGATCGCGGTACCGATTGCGGAATGGAAAGAGACGTTGGCGTTAAAACGAGAGATGGTGGGTGTGTCAAAGACGTGCTTTCTTGGTGAAAGTATTCGTAATATTAAAAAAAAAATTTATTATGCCAAGTTTTAAAGTAACGTATTAGAGAAATATTTGAAAACGATTTATAATAAAAAGATGAAAAAAAAATACGAGAAAATAACGTCGACAAGACTGTTAAATATATACGTAACAAAGCGTGTGGTTGCAAGCATTATTGTTTCGATGTATCCGAGAGAGAGAAATTAATCTTTTCCTTCTGACATGGTAGCTTCTAGCTTTTACACTTCTTTTCGTCGCCCGATTGGCAAGGGCCCTTGTCGTCGCCGCTTGTTCCAAAGTATACAGGAATTGATCGTCGAGTAACGATTTAGCGAATAATTTTTTATATCTTTGTAGTAACGAATCTACGCTCAAAGTGTTCCCCTGTTCCCTTCCGTTGGCGCGAAGTCGCAGAGATGTATACAGGGTGTTTCAAAACTCTAGGTACAAACTTAGCCGGTTAATAGGATCCACGAAGAGGGCCAGCGAAATCCCAATGGACTTGCAGTGGTTGTCGAAAGAGAATTTCGAATATGATATTTTGTACATGTGGGACAAGTGGCATTAATACTAGTCTTATTATGTTAATATCATTCGACTATTCTGGGAGATCCTCACTTGTCAACTTACGATAACTTTCGTAGCGTCTCGTTCTTTGAACTTTCCTTTCCACCATCGCTGTAGGTCCACAGGCTAACCTTTGCGTTTCACATATTGTTTTCTAGGTTTTAAGCCAATGGTTATTTAATATGTCTTGTTATAATTCTGTTCGCTCTTTCAGTAGAACCGAGATACACAGTCTGTAGTTCCAATTTGTTTTTCTTATTCACGATAACTCCTCGCTCACTCCCTGCGTTAATTTCACCAACGAACGATTGCCTGTAAACATTCTTCCTTTCTCGTTAACCGAGTTAACTCTGTGACTACAGTTCTGAAACATCCTGTACATTCCCAAATTACGAATTAAGTCGATCGTATGTTAGAGTGATATTAATATTATTAATTGCTTAAAATCGCTGGTCCTTTCTTCACTCTCCCGTTACGCGTAAACTCGCATTGCCGTTCCATTTATTATACAGTTCCGTTGCACAGCCACCGTGCAAACCGAGACGACGCACAGGCGTTGCGCAGTCGTTTCTCCTGTGGACACTTGATTGATACATTTGTAAAGATAGCTTAGCATTAGGGGACAAAGCAATTTCGCACCTGTTAAAGTCTCGCAAAGAATGTTTACGTTGCGTTCGGAGAGTAAGGCGGCGAAACACGGAGAGGAACCTCTGTCGATCCAACTCGTGTCTGTCAGTGAGGACAATAAGCCACGGTTGATGACGTTCCAGCGGAAGCACGTAATGTTTCGCGTTTGTACAAAGCTGTCGTTTATTATCACAGCGGAGGCCGTGTTCCTTTTAATTAGACGCGGTGAAAAGAAAAGGCTGCTTCCCGATGTACAAGTTTCGTACTTTTCTAAAACGTACACGCGCGAGCACCACTCCTCTGGCGAGCCGTGCACTTTTCTAACGAAACCTCGACGACTAGCGATACGATTTCCCCCCGATTCTCGTATTGTTCGAGGCTGCCCGTTGCGAACTCTGTGACTGGGACATGTCGCCACTAACCGCTTCGTACTCTGCCTAGAGAAAAGGAATCCGTCGATGATCCTCGCAGCTCGATTAACCGGAACAGCTTGAGTATCGATCTACGACCTCATTGACCGACTCATTTTCTCCCTGTACTGAATTCCATCCGAGAGTAGACTCGTTCCGCGCAGGGATGTACCGTTGATTGGTAGGAAACCGGCGGGGAAGCGCTGCGGCGTGGATGATCGGTAGCAAATCGGTAGCAAATCGGTTGGAAATCGGTAGGGGCGTAGCTCTACTCTTGGGTGGAATTCTATATAGAATCGCGACGAGCGAGATCCTGCACCCTCGCGCTTCAATTCCCCGGTACATTCGAAAAGCAGCCAAACCCGATCGGCAGCTGTTTTTTGGAAGAGTAGATTTAGGGAGAAGGAAACCACCGATTGGTTCTGGTATTTTAATTGGACAGCAACGATATCGGTTAAACACTTTCTCTCGTCGATTGTTGGCTTTACCGATACCAACCCGTTCGTCGGTCCACTGACTCCTGTGTGGGTCAGGGCGGCTTTAGGCACACCCTGGCCCGTATACGGTCAGCGAGGCTGGAACGTATAGGGCATAACTAGAGTTAATGTTTTTAACACGACGACTATTTGCTTTCGAACGCATTTTTATTTTTAAGAATGATACTTTTCCAAACTATCTGCATTCGATATTTAACTTCTTTCGCTTCCTCAGCTGTATATTCCCAATCATTTCCCCGACCCCGAGAATCTCCGCGTCCCGGTATTCACGGACTCTTTCGTGTCTCAATATATTTATACAATCGTGTATATTGAACTCTATGATCGTGTACAGTAGCAGCGATGCAAAAGTGTGGCGTGTTCGTGCAAGCTCGCGAATCATTTCTGTAACGAAGCCTGAAACAATATTGATCGCAATGCTCGTCTGTACCGATTCGGGCGCATCCCACAGATTTCGAAATGGTCACTTTTCAAGAAGGGGATAAGATTGAGTCTTCTAACGCGTCAGCTGCATTTCCTTTTATTTCTCCTTCGCGATGCCCGCGAAACGGATCAAAGTCGCCACCCCCGTTATCGATTCCACCGATTTTCCTACTCTGCACCAAAGCGCGCGCGCGCGCGCGCTCTACCCGACACCACCTACACAGAAACGAAACACCGAGTTCACACGATATATACAGCCATAGGTCTGTCCCTCGGACTACACGCTTTTTGTGTAGATGAAAAGGAAAGAGACTTATACACGGACGCTCAGTCGATGATCGATCGCCTTTCGCTATTTAGAATCTGTTGAGCCGAGGTGAAAGGCGTCGGACCGTGTACACCACGAGACCGAGGGGACAAGAAGAGCACACATCGTCATGTACCTACCTAATGTTACGAACTCTGTAATGATTATTGATTCTCATTATATTTTTGTACATAATTGGGGAGAATTACACGAGAATAAAGTGAATATAAAATGAGCGAGTTGCCTTCAGCCATGAACGCAGGGAAATCGGTGTCCTTTTTATTTTGGTGATCGACTGACCCCATGAGAGCCTCATTTAGCTAATGAACAGGATGGAGTCGGAAAAATTCTTAGTGGAAGATGTTAGTGATGTTTTCTAGATACGAGATCGGTGCAAAGTATGGTCGTTTATAAATAGAAATGTAATTGCTCGGTAATCGCGATTGAATTGTACTGTTGGACAGGGGCGGAGTTGAAGATTTGGCGCCCCTAAGTTGACAAGCGTCTGCGGACTCGTCTTTTAGTAAGTATTTTAATTTAAAAGAATCGAGACAGTTTCAAAATTAATTCAATGTGGCAACTCAGATCTGAGTCATTGCTGATTCGCTATATGGAAAGGAAGTGAATAGTTTTTAAAGTTATCTTAAGCCTCGGTGTTTAAAGCTTATTTAATTCCCTTCGCTTATTATTAAAATTTGTCCCTACCAAAAATCTGTTGCGCCCGAAAATGTATCGCTCCCCAAAATTTGCCACTTTCCAAAATTTGTCGCTCCCCTAAATTTGCCGACCCACAAAATTTGCCACTCCCCAAAATTTGTCGCTCGAAATTTCGCGCCCCCCAAAGGGGTCGCTTCCCAAAATTTGCCGCCCCGGGCTGCAGCTTATTTAGCCTATACCCAAATCCACCCCTGCTGTTGGATGCAAGAAGGGCTGCAGTGCCAACAGACCCGAAAGTCAGTTTCGAGAAAAGTATCTGTAAACATTACGAAATTAGATATCTTTGGTACATAATAAAATTGCAAAACTCTCTATAATAATTACAAATTTGATATATCTCCTTTCTAGTTCCATTATTGCATTATTAGTTGAATTATGCAAAAACTTAATCATTCAAATTAATCTTAATTACTGCCCTCTCAGGTCCTTATTGCATAAAATGAAGAAATACACGAAAAAGCAGCTTTTTTACATTATTTTTTATTATTTACTTAATATTTGCATAATATTTGAAAAAACACAGTCCTAAAAATAGTCACAGATCGTGTCATGTTCAGGTCGATGTATGTTTGACTTAAGTAGGTACGAGTTAGGGTCAGTTGGTCAACATCGATTCACAAAATTTTCCACAGCTCGATGAATTCTAAAGATACGGCAACGAAATTTGTAGGCACGTATAGAAAAGAAGGAGGAATCTAATTATACGTTTTATGCAAAACGGGCCTGAGTGCCCCAAGACCGTCATCGCATCCAACAGTACAATTACAGATTAAACATTAAACAACGCACATATAATACTTAACATTAGCATACGCAGTTCCTGTTTACAATGACGAATCTTGGCCAATGACCCAGGTATCTCTTTAACAATCAGTCCCACATTTTATCGCGGACCCACTTATTGTATTAAGGTGAACGACACGCATGACAGAACGAGCGCATTCCATTACGAAATTCCATTATCAATGTTTACGCGAGGCAATCTGAACGTAGCGATCTTCCACCAAATCTGTCTTGAATTTAGTAGAACATTAGAACAACCAATCGTTCGAGTATCACTATTTAGATTACAATTAACGTTCAACTATCACAAATTTCCAATCCTGAACTCTTAAAAATCAGAAACATGAGATTAAAATTCCAAGTTGAGCAACATTAACTTTACAGTACGAAATGGTAGGTTCTCCCAATTTCACCTTTTCCGCATTTAGTAGACAAATAAACAGATACATTTCACTTTCACGCGGATAAACAGCCACGCGTAAGGTTACCTCCTGATTGACAATTCTCTGGGTTAGGTTTGTGAATTTCAATCGCTTCTTCATATTGTACGCGACGAATTAATACCGCTGATTATTCAATCGCCCGACGCAACAGCCCATATCTCATGCGACATTTAGATTCATAGTATTCCTTTTCGCTGGAAATAAATGTCACTATATTTTACCCGTAAAAAAAACACGTTTGGTATATATAAATATCATAACACTCTTTCAGAAATTCAAATACGCGTTGATTTGAAATTCAGATCCCCTCGATAATCGATCCCTAATATCGAGTCGAGTTTCCCTCCGTATCGAACTATCGATCTACGTGTCGCCGCGTCAGTGTTTAACCAGGACTCGGGACGCGACGCGCCGAGTGGTGGCAGTGAAAAATCGCCCCGATTACGTCGCAAGCACGCGTGACGCGGCTCTCATTTGCCAGACGTAACTCGCGGGACAATTAGTGACCTCACTTCCATTTATCGTCCGTTGAACTGTGACCGCGCCGGCTATTGATTCTCGATCTCCGGGCAGCGTTGTTGACGGTGCAGAAAAAAAATATGGCAGTTCAGTGATGGCACTCTTCGGCTGGATTGAAATTTCATGGCAGGAGGTGCGCTGCGGGGTGTAACCGAAACACTGCGATCCCACGAGGGAGTACGTGACTCAAGCACGTGAGTACTTGTTTATTCTATCAAACAACTCGCTTGCGCTAAGGTGACCAAGTATCGCGAAAGGGAAACTGAATTCTGAGATCTGTAAAATTGAATTAATGGTTTGGGACTGTTCACTTTCGTTTGGAACAGTTGGTCACCTCTCTGCAGTCGTGAGAATACTAACCTATTAGTGACAGTTAAGTACATGTTACACGAAAACGTGTCCAAAACGATTGTACACGGTATCTAGCTTTTCTGCGAATCGCAGGTGCTACGATTAGGCAGAATGTGTTGGCCACTCAAGGTCAACGAATCGTTGCTCGTATTACAGCTTTCCTCGTTTCGTCTTTTGTCTGTCGGTAGTGTTGAATGTTGTGTCTGGAAAGTAGAAGGTTGCAGGCACAGTGTCTTCTTTCGAATAGACAAGCATATTAGCATAGCCAAGTAGCATGTTTTCTGTCCTGACTGTACCAGGTTTTTACAGTCGTATACATTTCACCTCCCGGTGTTCTGTTTGCAGAGTTTATGTACTTGTATATCTATTATCTCGGGTGTGTGATAAAAACTGGCTCTTATCTGGTGAATTCTATTTAAAAGAGTAGCACTGTCGTAAGGTACACCGTTGACAATAAGCAGCGTGTATGAAAAAAAATTAAGAACGACTCAACCGGATTACTGCCTGAAGGCTTGATTAATTGTGTTACACTGTTTCGGGTTCGTACGTCTTCCACACTTTTCCCGGTTTATCGTGAATTCGCCCCGACCGCTTAATAAATTTTATCACTGGAAAACACGCGGATATGTAACTGCTGCACCCTACACTTCTATAGATATACCAAGCTGCAAAAACGACGCGTCGAACTAAAACGAAGAATCACAGATCGCACGTGGTCAGGGGCGAATTAAGAAACTTAAAACCCCGAACTTCATCAAAATGATGACATTTCATCGCACTCTTCTGATTTAATTTCTTCAATGAAAATAATTTTTCATGTTCCATTGTATACAGGGCGAATCACGTAATTCTCCCACCTTAAATTACGTGTAAACTGTTTGTTACGTGAAAAACTGTTTGAAAGAAAAATTGTGCGGTATCAAGGACAGGGACGAACATTTTACCCCCTTGTGTTACCCACTTTAGGAACTTGGGTTCACGCTTTACATAAAAAAGACTTACAATAAACATGTTTATTAACTGGTTTCAAACATATTGCAGGTACTCTATTTTGTTTGCTATTTGGTAACAGATAAATAAATTTTAAATAGATAAATTTTACTTTACAACAAATACTTTTCCACAAAGTGTGTATCTCCTTTATTCCTAATGAAATAACGTAATATATAAATTTAAATAAAGTCATCGATGTAACATTTCCAAAATTATGTCTTTGCAAATCGAGAGCCACTCGATCTCCCCCCAGTTTCGTCCCTGATCAAAGGTGGCGTTCAGTGTAACAGTTTTTTCTTTGCCCCCGCAGTTCGAACTGCAATTTAATTTCCCAGTAATTTACGGTGGAGGGGTTAGAAAACCCACCGCGGATACCCGAACACTCTTATAAGTCACTCTCATCAAAGAAGCTTCCCGCGACATCCAAAAGTGCATTTCTCCACGAACAGTCACCATTCTCGATTGAATCTGCGTGCCCAGCTCTTCCCGTGTCTAATCGCGAAGCAGCAATAGAAGCGTTATCCCCGAATCCGCGTAATTACGCAACGCCGTACCTCGAATCCTCCCACAATTGCACGCGCACGCCCATCTAGGATCTAAACGCCGCCAGCGCCACCATCGACCGAAACGAAAGATCCATCTCGAAGATTCCCGCGCAGTTGATACGTTCCGCGCGCGGTGTGTCTCGCTCCGTCAGATAATTTCAGTATGTGGAATCTGGCCAGGCGACTCCGTAGCTTGCGCCGTTTCTGAGCGCGGCGAGGAATCTCTGCGAATCTACGCGCGCAGTGCCTCCAGAGGACAATTCCGCGCGGCACGACGCGAAATGGCACCGCGAACAGGCAGGCGCACGTGGCGAAACTAGCGCAGAGATCCATACGCCGAGAAGGAGGAAGGGTTGTCGCGAGAGCGAGCGTCTCCGGCGAGCCCCGCCCCGTATATATTTTTAACCGGGATCTATCGGAGGTCCGCGACCGGCGTGGCGAGTAGAGTTTCCATCGGGCAGGATAGGAAGGAAGAAGCTGGAAGGAGGGACACGCCAGCGGGGCGCAACAAGTGAACAGGGCACCGATCTTGTTTCGGCTGCGAGAGCACACTAGGTGAGTAGCGTTCCCTCGATCAGCTGGCCACGCGGAATATACCGGCGCGAGAGAAGCCACGGAACACCCAGAGGCGTGCTCGCGCCTTTCCGTTACACGACGCTGCGCAGCGGGCCTGCGCCGCGCCGAGCTCGAGCCCCTCGACGCGGTCTACCCGGTATACTGGCTCGTCGGAGCGGTTGGCAATCTCTAGACGCGCGCACCCTTGCGCCTGCGCTCCCTGCGCATTCGAATAACGTTCCTCGCTCTCTTCCGATTAACAAAGGTTTCTCTTCTTGGAAAATACTGCTGTGGAGGTTAAGTAGGCGGAATTTTGTGTTACTATTGTTCAGATTGGAGTGAAGCTTGTCTCTTCTTCACTATTGTTGCGCAATTTTGTTGTTGTCCGTTTGAAACTCTGTTTATGCAAACGAATGGCATTAAGTTTTCCACGGGCAGCTTGTTGCCATCCTCGATACTTTCTGCATTAGAATTGCGTATTTTCGGGGAACCTTTAATATAAATATTAATGAAGACGTAACCAAAGTTCGAGGTAGGTGAATTATGTGAATTGGGACACTTCCTTGCTCGATTATGCAGTCTGTTGTTACACTTCATTTATCGGGTCACATTGTTTTTAACGAAGCATTGTTATCATTAGGGCATACAAACACTGCTTTTTTTTTAAAAAACGGTTTTCCAATTCCAGTATTGCAAAAAGACCGATAGAACCGGATTTCGAATTTTTACACAACAAATATATGTATAATTAAAACAGTAAAAAATATTTATACCTACTTATTTCAAAATTTTTCAGTTTCTTTAATATTTATGGAATTACAAAAATTTAACGAAATAAAATATACTCTCTCTATACAAAACCAACTAAATAAAAACTAAAATAACTAAATCCGTACAAAATATTAATTATAAATCTTTACTTCATTTAGTATTTTTTCTTCAGCAAATATGAACTCATGGAGATTAGTTTTACAGTAAACTTTTACAACAATAAAATGTTTTTAATTGAATACGTTAATTAGTGTTTACATATTAATTCTAGTATCTAAAGCCCCGTCTTTTAAAAACCGGCTTTCGGATTTTACAAATTTACTTATCATTTGATATGTAGCAAGCATTCGTGTGCAGCGCGGAAATTCGTTTACAGTGAGCTAGAAATGTGGCTGTTAATGATAAATCCCGAGCGGTGGATATTAATTAACAACTAGCGATTTCCGGGAAACTGATGATGCCTAATGCAAAACACCATGATTAATGCAGCGGTACAGTTGGAATGGATCGAATCACACCTATTGAAAGCACCGGTACGATTATCTTGAGTTATGACCTACTTCCATCTGCGTACTTGCTAATTCTTGGTAATTCGCTTACGTCGCTCATAATGAATAGTTAATGTTAGGTATATTCACACATAATCGCCTAGAATAATTCACGATTTGGTAATGAATGTCCCTTACTTTCGACTACACATCCAAGCGAGTGGGTTTCGGAGCGCATAGCCCAAATGATAAAAAACAGTCGCGCGAGATCGTTACGAGCCTCGGAGCGCGACGGCGTGACAGCGCGTGCGCGATGGATCGTTAGGAAAATCAAAAGAGGGAAAGTCGAACGGCGTTAGCCAATTTCGTGACAATAAAGGACGTTTCGACATTTACGAGATCGAAAGTGGCACGAAATCTGAGAGACTCAGGTTTTCTATAGCACTTGCGACATTTTGTTTATCATTCGACGCTGGGGATCGCGCGGTTCGACAATCGACACACTCTATTATCCCGAACAGCTCCCCTTCCTTTACAAAGCACAGACTTTCGTTGAAAAAACGAAGGTGTTCACGCACCGTTAACGGTACACCTTGATTTATGTCCTACGTAACTTGCCCACCATTCGGACACCCGGCCCTTTCGACTTTTCTAACCACGTAACATCGCGCAACAGTTTTCCCCAATTTCCCTGATTACGCGTCCAAAGTGTCAGAAAGTCGTTGGTACCAACGACAGTGTTCCATGCTCGCCGATCAAGCTGCCAATTATCAGCGCGAGTGTTTGCGTTACCCACCCGAGGATTGATAGGATCCAGCTTCGAACAGGGCCTGCGGGAGAAGCGGAGAAGGCGCGTTGCGCGCGCAGCTCTCTCCCCCGAGTATTCCAACCTCGTAGCCGCGGATATTTCCCCATAGCGGGGCATTCGAGGTGTTTCGCGCGGCTGCGGACCGAAAAATAGATCAAATTCCGCCGCGTACCTCTCTCCGTCCGCCTCGGGTGGTCGCGCTGGCCCGTTCAGCACCGGATGCGGCTGAACTCGGCTAGAAAGGGCTCCTTCCCTTGGTCGAATTGCGAAATTGGGGTATTAGAAAGGCGGAATGAAACATCTCGGCACGTTTCGCTTTTCTGCGCCCCGGCGTTACGTAAGCCGATCTGGAAAACGCGCGTTTCCCGCTCGAAAAAAGCTTTCAGCGAGGAAGCGTTCGGGGCCGGTACATTGCAACAGCCGTGGCGTAACCGACGACGCGAGGGATCGAAAGATTCAGATTTCGTCGAACCTCTGCGCTGTCTATTGAACGGCGACGGGTGGATCTCGGCAGGTTGCATTCTCCAGGACTCTACTTTAGAGTTTAGAGACGCAGGATTACGGGCGGCTGGGGTCGCGCACGAAGTGTCAGGCGGTGGTGGCTAGGTATTTATTTGCACGGGCGAACAATCATTTTCGAAGGCGTGTAATTCTCGTGGACGCCGAAACTTTCACCCGCGGCGCGGGTCGGGGCTCCGGTAGCCCGCTCGATCACAAATTCCTCTCCCCTCTCTCTCTCTCCCATCGCGGTCCTCACTCTCCCCTCTCTCTCTCTCCCATCGCGGTCCTCACTCTCCCCTCTCTCTCTCTCCCATCGCGGTCCTCACTCTCTCCGTTTCAAACGTAATCGCGAGGACGAGAGGAGAAACACCGAGGGGGCACATCCCCAGCCGACCGAACTGTTATTTTCTCGCGTTACGACAATAAAGCTTGCTCGAATGGAACGTCGTAACGACGCGCAGCTACTACTGTTTTTATTTTGTTGCCCGTCCCCAGCGATTCTGTTCCACGGAATCGATCGACACGCGGCAGAGCGCAAAGAATCTTTCTTTTTTAGGGCCGCTGCAATTTTGGCGCAACGTCGGAGTAGGTTATAATATTGTAGAAATATGTTTTGTAATTTCTGTGTGTTTGGCAGCCGCGGAAAGAAAGGTCCTCGGGTGACAGGGACGCGAACCCGCGGCGATGTTGCAGATCCTTCCCGCACTGGCCAGCCGCCTAACCGACTCCACCGAAACCGGACCTCCGAGATCTTTTATTCCGAGCTCCGTTTTAAGGCGCAAATCTACGACGAGACAAAAATATCGTGCCTCAAATGAGACTTTAATTTCTTTATTTTATTACTTTTTAATTATTTTGTGATTAGTTTCATAAATCTAGACACTTATGAGGAAGTCGTGAAAGTCATTCATCTCTCGCGACTATTTCCATTATTTGCATTTAGTTGTTGCTGAGATTGTCACGTCATATAAAAAGTCTCATGTAAAATCTGCTCGTGGGTTCGCACCTTTATGAGGGTTAGCACTTTCCAAAACGCACGCAAATTCCTGGAAGATGCCTTAAGTGATAGCCTTAAGTGATAGCCGCTGTAGGGTGGACCGTGAAGCCTAATAACCTCACTTTCCATCCATTCTCGAATCTTACTGAATACATCTACAGTAAGAATAACTCGCAGCCGTCTCGCCACTCGTCACGGTGCCGTCCGCGAGAGTAGTCGAAGCAGCGCGAGTCCAGCGCGAGGAAGGTGGACCCAGTTGCGAAAAATAATGTAGGTCAGGAGGGCCCGCGGCGCGACACGGTCAGCTGGCTGAAAAGAAAAAGGGGACACAATGTCGAGCATACGGAATCACGTTAATCGCGATTCAGGAACGGTCACGAGTTCCCTCCGTTAAAGGCCTGCACAGCTGGGTTAGAGGATCGCGGGCACGTTCCTCCGCCGTTGTGCAACGGACGATCGACGCTGGCGCTGGATTTTCTGACGGCGCGGGCGATCGCGGCGTTTCGTGGCCCGGACCCCTGGCAATAGTGGGCCAAGGCCAGGCTCCTCGTGTGCCACGGCCGTTATCGGTCGCCTTCCCGTGCCTCTTCCGTTTCTTCTTTCCTTTTCGCAACGCGTGCGGCCGCCTCTGCCGTTCCGCCCGGGCGCCGCCGAATCTCGTGGATCCGAGCGAGCCGCTCGGACAGTCCGGTCGTTGCTCCTCCATTATTTTTAAACGAATCCTTGGATTTCGACGGCCCGAGGGTACCGGTCAAAAGGCGCGTTAATTGCGGCCGCGCGACAGCCCGTATGCGATCAGCTGTGCATGAATGACTCAATGTTGCCTGCTTGCGTAATGCGGGCGAATTGGGTCGCGCGCCATGTGGAAGACGAGAGAACTCCTCTTCAATTCCCCTTCGATCGACCCGCGACAATTATTCGCTATTCTGTATTCACTCGCTGACGCTAGATCTTGTACAGATGGTTTTAGGAATAAAAGGTGTGGCGGATTTAACGCCGTGGATGTTGGAATTGTTTTTAAAATATACTGGCGTTTGATAGACGGTGCGGTATAGGAGGCGCAGCGAGCTTCTTTGTTAGACACCACTTGGGGTAGGAAGAGAGTTGTCTTCCTTTGTATTGATTCCTTTCTCCTCATCTCCTCTTGTCACCCCTATCACGTATATCCCTCCATCCCCTATCCTTTCCCACAACTCTCTGCTTCCACCCCTCTCCCATCTTTTCCCTCGCGCTGTTCTCCCTCCTCAAACTTCCCTGCCCTACTACCCCCGTTTGCAAAGGGTGTCCAAGAAAATCCAATCCTCTAGCCACCTTAAGTAGCGAGGGAACGAACGTTTCTGCTGCCAAGTCTCTCGACGAACAAGATTCATCACTGAAAATGGCAAAGGAAGTTCAAAGACACGAGCCTGGGACGAAAGGCCACGGTGTCGCAATCTGCTTTGAATCCGAAATCCGTCAGATGGTCAGATGCTTCGGGGAAGGATAGGCTGCTAACACTTTGAACAGCGGCGGCGTGGTTTCACGTCGGTGTCTTGTGGAAACCGTCGAAAGTATTGTCTGGAAGTCTATCTATCTATAAGCTAAGTAGGCTGGAGCCTAGGGCGGCAAATTTTAGGATGCGTCGAATTTTGGGGAGCGGAAAATTTTGGGAAGCCTCAAATTTTAGGGAGCGACAAATTTTGTGGAGCAACAAATTTTAGGGAGCGACAAATTTTGTGGAGCAACAAATTTTGAGCGAAAGAAATTGGAAACCGTTTAATCGCAGAGGCTTGAGACAGCTTTTAAAACATTTCACTTTGTTTTCATATTGAATTAATTTTGAATTTGTCTCGACCCCTTTAAATTCAAATATTTGATGATATTTCGCGAAATGAGCGGCAGGCGCTTGTTAGCCTAGGGGCGCCAAATCTTCACATCTGTCATCTATCTATGTAAATTCGTTGAGTCCCTCACTGATTCATCAACGTCCAGCCCAATCCGCTAAACCTAGAAACATGAAATTCAGAGATTATATTCCTTTTACGACGTAGGTGCTCGATAAGAAGGGATTTTTCGAAGCTCCATCCCCAAGGGGGTGAAAAGGGGTAAAGTGTATTTTCTCAGTCTCCTCTAATATCACTTATTAAGCTCGGTTAGATATCAACTTGGATTTTACTTACAAAGATTACCCAGACAAAATGTTACTTTACAAAAATTACTTTAAAAAAAACAGATATAAAAGTACTTCCTTTTAATTATTCTACCGGAGCGAAGCACGGGTATTCTGCTACTTGATAATGTTCTCGTGAGAAGTTAATTGACAATATAAAAGTTTACTCGGCAACAATTATTATTTAATTTCAGAACCACCACAAAGGAAAATTTAAATTTAAAAGATACCAATTCGACAGAGCAGCTTTTAACATTCCTAAAGTTTATCAAATTTCTCCTTTTTGCGTCGCTAATAACCCGCATAAGTGGTTGCTGCGGCCCGAAATGACGAAGGCAAAAATAATACAGGAGTTTGAATTTTTATTTTGATGAATAGTGTTGAAGTGGCGGGGCGAGCTGGACAAATCTTTGCCAGCAGAAGCGAACGCTAGGAAAGGCTCTGACCGTCTTGAAGGGGCGTTTCTGAAAACCTTGGGCCGCTCGGTATTAATGGAATCATCAATTACAGAGTGGAACACGGGGAGTATAGGGTCTACGACTTTACGACTCCACCTGACCTTGAACTTATCGCGCTCACCTGGCTTCGTTTCTGCTTTATGTTAATGCCTTCATAGGATACAGCTTTCGTAATCTTCCTATCAAAATATTCCGCTCGAGGTTCACGGGTACCACCTGTGGATCGGCCATTAAAAGGCCATTTGCTTTCGGTTGATTAATACACGCGAAACCTCGTCTTCAATCAAACTCCAAAGTCATCGACTCGTCTACAAACTTAATTAGAACTCACGAGACTAAACGCTGGAAACGCTTTGCAGACCAGAGGTCCTTCAACCACACGCTGTGTTTTTTTTTTTACACAGACTCCAGCTCGAAACGATTAATCGATCGAGAATCAACTGAATATTTTTGCGCGAATTATATCGACGACAGCTTTGCATAAATTCTTCCACTCAGCTGTCCCTTCTCGATGAAATATTAATTTTAAAGGTGGCTATGAAGGATCTTTACGAACATAAATTGCTTATGAAAGTTCGCGTGAATGTAGAGCACAGTGGAGTACGCGAGGGTCGATTCTGTTTTCTACGGAAATTGGGGACCTCGCAGCAAAAGGGGTATAGCTCCATTTTTAACAGTTTTTCAGTTGTGACGTGTTATATACGTAAAAGGAAAAAAAATTCTATATCATTTGATGCACGCTTGATGCTAAATACGATAACCAATGAGCGATTTATTGCAAATTTTGGACCTGCACCCATTAGCCTGCTGCGAATCAGGAGCGGCCTCAGATTTCATCAATTAGCCAGTAGTGCCACTTATTGTGTAAAAATATACGTATATTTTTCACTTGGTGTTCTCTTTTCAATGTTAGGCCGAGGCAATAATTTTGTCAACAGTTTTGTCTAATTTACTCCAAGTTGGCAAATAAAAAGTTGAATTGAATTATTCACTCTGGACGGGTGAAATTAGCCCTTAAAGATATCGCGTGTGTCAGATTTTTTAAAATTATATAAGTTGGTACAGTAAACTTTAAATACAAGGATTGTTCAGTTTTTAAAAAACAAAACTACCTATATTAATAATATGCGGTGACGTGAGCTGTCGTGTACTTTATTTTAAGTAATCAAAAGAACCACTCGTTTAATAATAATAATAATAATAATAATAATAATAATAATAATAATATTTATAACAACTTTAAGGGCTGCTTTCACCCCTTCAAAGTGAACATCCACAGAGAAATAAATTGCTTCTCGTACACTCGAATATACCTACCTACTCTACGTCCACGCGATGTTTCATTAAAATCGGAACTATCGAGTTGGGAAACGTTTCCTTGCCAGGAGCAATCTTTATCTCCTTCCACTATCATTTCTCGATCTCCACCTGCTTTCGTACACCGTCCCTCTCATAATTCCCTCATCAATCTCCTTCACCGTGACAGTTCCCATTGAGCGGACTTCCGTTGGCGAAGATGCGCGATTTTAATTAATGGAAGCCGCGGAGGCCCGCGACGGCGAACGGAAGGCAAACACTCGCGGAAGATCGCGGCCCGAAGGTCGCCCCGTCGGATTTTCAAGCACAATTAACGTGAATCACTGGCATTTGGTCGTGCAAATAGCCGCGAATGAAAAGTGACGTAAGCGGGGATTAAATTGCGTCACCGGGCAAAAGGCGTTTCGCCGCTTGCGAAAGACGGTGCGCGCCCGCTGGATTTGGCGGTCCGACAAGACCCTCGATCGTTTTTCGACGGTATCGAGGCTGTCTGAAAATACGGAGCATGGATCTCTTTTTTATCTCGAAGGACGCTAACGAGCGATGTCGTCATGCGCGGGCATCTCGTGTGAAAAAAACACTGATTCCAGGAGTTGGGCCGAATTTTCGGAGATTAATATTCATGCCACTCGATCGGAGATACGGTCGTGGGCTATAGGAATATGAACTCCGGATCGAAGAAGGCGAGAATCGATACACGGAAATCACTCGGACTCGAATGGAAAAAACGCGACTTGAGTGCTTCCTACGGCTTCTTCTTGTTCAAGTTATCAATTATCGCGCTATAACCCAGTTTCATTCGCGGCAGTACAATTTATGGGATGACTTTGCGAACGATTTGTTTAAAACTGTCAATCGAGTTCGTGAGATTACATGCCCCGAAGATGGTTTTATTATGCCTTAAGATTATTCATAAATTTCATTGTTGTAAAAGCTGGTATTTGAGCGCGCGTTGAAATTTATTAGTTCAACTAATAATGGATTATCCATGTAGTCTATAATACAGAAGACCTTCGTGGGTCTTCTTGTGGAAATTCTTGTTGTTCTTCGCTGTTTGTTAATTCGAGATCTCCCGGCTTTCAGAAATAATAGATATTTTACCGTGATCGAATATCTTGAATTTTGTGTTAAAAAGTGCAACATGGCGAAGAAGTCTGCTCGAAAACTTCCACAATAAATCTCACGAAACGGGAATTATTAATTTATTCAGTGACACCTATTCTGTCGCCTCAACGTTGCTCGCCACACACTTCTGCCGGCGGTTGTTCCAATCTTCACAGCAACGCTAGAACTCGATTTGGCGAGTGGCCTGTTAAGCCGGGTTCACGTTTGTTCCTACGACGAGTTCAGTTACATTAGGATCTGTCCGCGGAAAAATTCCAAGGAAGATCAATTTTTGTTGGTGCTTTTATTTCGCCGTCCTCATCTGCTAAAAATTGTACAGAGGGTCAAAAAAGGTAAAACGGTAAAAAACAAATTTTCGCGAATATCTCGTTATCTATCTGTTTTACGACAAAAATAGTTATTATGAAATATGTAGCTTAGGAAATTCTGTACAAAAAAGGTTGTATGAGTTTTTTCGTACGCGTAACCATTTTCATGTATGACTGCTTACAAAGTTTCGACCCTCATACAAGGAAAGATCCTGAACCCGGAAATTCAAAAAATTATGAAACTATGTGAATATATAGGGGATGTCCTCCTGAGTACACCGCAATTTTGTTCGCTGCCCAAATTCACTCTAAGAGAGTGAAATTAACCCCTGAAAAATTTCCGGTTTTGTATTATTACTCGCGAACTGTAAGAACTGTAAGTTACCAAATTATATTCCTAATTAAAAGAAGTAACTTTTTGTGGACCCGGCTTTAGCTCGTGCACCGAATTTTATTTGGCCACCAGTTCACTAAAAAACGACGTCCCGTGACGGCAGCTTCAGCTTGGAAAACAGGAACAGTTGCACGGTGTTTGGCTAGGCGACCACAGGGCTTGCGGAGCGACGAGTTTGACGAGTTTTTGGCTAAAGAGTCGCAAAAAAAGCATCGAAATGCGAGTCGTTACTTTATCGTGGCGCAAAATCCACGAGTTGTTTTCCGACAGATCTGGCCGCTTTTTGTGGATCAAATCACGCAGATGCCTTATGACACTCGAGTAAATATTGTGGATTAATTGTTTGACCAGTTGGTAAGAATGCTTTGTGAACCAGACCGCAATACATAATTGAGGAAAACACTCGGGAGATCCTTGACTTTGGATGGAGTTTGACCTGCTCATTTCTTTCTCTTCTCTTTTCTCCCCTGACTACACTCATTCTCGAAGGCTATTTGCAACATTTCGGTGGTTTCCAGGACGGTTATTTTCGCTTCTAACAAAAAATTTAAGGGGACTTTCCGGTCAACACGCTCGAAAAATAGATGATTTTTATGAATGTTTTAAAAGAAGAGATTATAACATATCCTAGAAAATGTTTTTGGCTTTTATTAACACACTCGTCAGGGTACGAAGAAGAATCTTAGTTTCGTGTTTTCGGTCTTGATGGATTTTTTAGGTGGCCCATAATGGAATGATGCCAAAAAGGGACGCCGGAACGATTACCAAGAAATTTACTCACCGGATCCTCTAAACTCAGAAATCGAAAAAATTTCTCAAAATTCATATCATTGGCTATCGCATTCTCCTCTGATGCGCCAAAAAACACCAAAACTACGATGATTGATGCACATTTGAACGTTGTGCAAAAAACGTTAATTTTACGTATTAATGTGCAGATAAAAAAGGAACCCGTGTTTCAAAAAGTGTGTTAGAGGATGATGCGATAGCGAGTCCAATGATGAATCAAATGCCCCCAGTTTTTTTTTAATCGGTTCATTAGATCTTCTGAAATTGTGGTTGCCACGTAGGCATCCCTTTTAGGGGTGATTATTTAGAAAAGGGCAGACGTCACCGATTTCGAGGACCTTGGAATATGTTATCGGGGGCATAATTCCGAACAACTTTTTCCTATACATGTTGTGGTCGCTCAGCTTCAGTTTTCGAGATATTCGCAAAAAACTGCGATCGGTAGTTGTTTCGGGTTAGATGGTTTAGGGGGGCCGCCAAGTTTAAGGTCATTTACACATTTTTTATTTTGAATCTCCCAAAGGTGGCGACGCGCCACCTAGTAAACCTTTTAACTCGAACTAGTTGATTAGTAGTTATCGATCCAAATTTTTTGTTTTCAAAATATCTCGAAACTAAAGCTGAGCGACGGTTACATGTCGGGGGGCGGGGCAAAGTGAGACAAAGAAGTTTGAAATCGAATAAAATTTTTTCCTTTCAATAAAAATGTGTGGAAATAGATTTATAATATAATTTAACCATTACTATGGATAAATGGACCGTTTATTTTGAAAGTGGTGTAAGTCCATTTTTGAAAAAAAATTAGATATCACGTAATTCATGCTTAATTTAATGTAAATTTTGTATGTATAACTAGAAAAAAAAACAAGAGAAAATGGACTTACACCACTTTCAAAATAAACGGTCCAAATGACGAATAGCAATACTTAAAATAAACTTAGAGTATATTAAAATTCAACTTGAAAAGAAAAAGTCAAAACGACCACTTTACCCCATATATGGTTATAGGTAATTATTAACCCTTTGCGCTGAACTGACGTGTGTTAAGCCGGGTCCAGACCTGAATGAGTATACGCTGAGCAGACTGAGCGCGCACGAATGACGCATGCGGAGGGGTCGAAAGTGTCATTGTGTCGTCTTTCTTCACCAACTTCTGTGCTTAACTTAGCCCACTCCGCAGTCGTAACGATGGTGTCATAGTTAGCTAAATAAACATACAGCTCAACCCTCCGAGTCATCCTGTTTACCAATACAGGGTGATTGTCCAGCGAAGAGTTGCCACCTGGTACCCCGTGGCGAGGACAACCCCTCGCAGTGCCTCACCGAATTGTATGGGTTTCGATCCTTCAAACGGTTGGAATACCATTAAAAAATCAGAAATGTCCAAGAGTTCCGCATTTCTCATCAGATCTTTGCGAAAACGACGTCAATTGATTCGTTATGTTTCGCCGATGAAACTAACACCATGAACGACTTAATTCGGACCATAATGATGGATATTTCAGAAAAAATGTATTTATATCATTTCAAGCTGAATTCGTTAAAAATAGTCAGATTTACATGAAATTTGGAATGATTTTCAACGGAAAAACGTAAGGAATCCATCGGTGTCACTTGCACATCGATACGATAAAGAATAGGGAATTATTTTATTTCTGAAGTAGGTATAAATACGTTTTTTTAACACAAGAAAAGAAAGACAAATTATTCAGTAAAATAGAGCTTTAACGTCTATCATATGGTAATTGCATTATTATTATTATTGAAAATTTAATTTTTAAATTGTTGATTTAAAAGATGCGGTACTCGCTACATTCCGCCACATTTTCAAATGAATTTATCCTGTTTTGAGCAGAGTAGCAACACTGTTCTTCTCGTTTAATTGTTGCAAGATATTTTACGAGACTTATTTTCAATACGCCAGTCCGATAAGTCGCGTTTACTGCGTGTTTACCGGATTCAGGTATGTAAGCGATACTTTTCCTGGATGAGCCCCGTTTTTTTACTATTTCGCTGCGTAAGTTTTAACGAGCCGACAGTCTTTTCAAGTGTAAATAGTTTCAACGAATCGCGATATCTATGCACATACAAATCTGCACCATTTTCTACGCGTTAACAGATTTTTTCTGCTTACTTTACTGGAACGACTTGTTTATTCCGTAAAAACAACAGTACCCACGTCATCGATACGTACTTCGCCTCATACATATTATTACGCGCTCCATACTTTTAATTATACAATATTTCCATTCTCTGAGCTGACAACTATACATATACGGTAGATGTACCAATTACTGCTAACGTGCCTATTCGTGCCACTTTGTTTATTTTATTGAATAAAATCGTAACGTATAAAAAATACTGTACACTAATAATAAGAAGAGCAGTCCCAATTTAATAATAAATTTGTTTGTACACTGATCTTTTTACGATAGTTTTTTATTAAATAAAATAAATAAACTGGTGATAATAGAAGCACTGGTAGTAATTGGCAAATCTACCCTACATAAGCTTACCTTTCAATTTGTTGGTATTTTTGTATCGATGTATCGATACATGTAGTTACGAGATATTAAGGTAACGATGCCTCTGTTGCGCTGTATCGGAGTATCGATATATCGGTGTAGTCTTTGGGGCATATCGATGTAAATAGCATTGTAGTTTTATCGATATATTGCTACGCGGCTGGGTCGTTATGCTATCGCTTTATCGATGTGATAATGTTGATTCAACGATACGCACACGTGTACACTCGGCTCAAGCGATCCTGGCCGTCGAGATTCGATAGTAATGGCTTCGGGCTGATCAAACTGATACCGAATCGGTACCCGAGACCCGAAAACTTTTAAGTTGTGATTTTGCATTCTGATCAGATGTAGGAATTTTTAAGCAATAAAATCGGCTCTCGAATCGCAAATCGGGCCCTGTACTTTCGAGTACTTTCGCACACCCCTAAAATAAATCATCGAAATAGAAGTGTTCTAGACGGGAACCTGTGGCTTGGCAGTGCCCTAAACCATCTTCACGAGCTACTGTAAAAAGGGTCAACCATGTGAAGCGATCCCACTGTCCAATTTCGACGGCCAAAGTCGTTTGATCCGTGTGTACTCTTTAGAATTTAGGGAATTGCTGCGTGAACGAATAGGCTGCCCCGAGAAAAGTTGTGACCCATAATAAGCACTAATCAGCGAAGCTGCAAGTCACGCGGTAGATTGGGCAGGAATGTGCGCGCACAAATTCTACATTCACTAACGTTCTCCGTTCTTATTCCCCCTGCTACGCAGTAGATGGTGGTGCACAGTGCGAAATATCGTTTTGGAAATTCAAAGCAATCGATTGCTAATTGTATGTACACGATAGTATCAAAATATAAATTCTAGGATGATTACTACAGAATTATAATTATTATTATTATTAGGTATCATCATCATTATTATTATTCGTCCGTATCATTCATTATAGGAAAGTACCTACATGTGAAATCTTTCACGCTTCCTTCATTGCTGATGTTTTTTCATCGTCCAAATTTCATCTTACTTCGATGAAGGATTCACAAAACGTTTCGTACAATAATTGGTGTCGTTCCCAAGCTGCAACAGAACTCCAGTCGTCATTTTATTTTCTAGTTCGCTAATAGTAAGCTTACGGTTCAATGTTTCGCAACGTCGGCCGACAAACAACGGAAGTAAATGCATAAAGTGCATTGGAATATTCAAGTTCAGTGAGGAAAACGGGTCACGTTAATTCGCACGCGTGTTTGCCCCTGTTCTGCGTTATTGTAACGCTTACGTAATCCAATAGTAGCAACGTATTCGACTCGATATCGGGATTTAAACTGGTGAACCTGAAAATGCCCCGACCTTGCCGAAAGTAAGGGGGGATTCTCGTTTAACCGCTGCAAAAGCAACTGATATTTATGAATTTTTTTTTAAATTATTGTTAATATTGGATTAAATTCTTTCGGGATATAAGGAGGCATCTTTAAACTTGCAGACATTTTTTTATGTGAATCCTTCTGATAATATATTAATTATTGGTGGAATCTTGTTAACCTCTTCGACGACAGTCACGTGATTGCAAAAAGAAGAGAAATTTCTTAAAGCCAGACAGATCACGCTGGGAGTGAATATACAATTTTAATCTTAGTTTTTAATTACAATACTTTTTTCATCTGTATAAAGTAAAATTATCTAAGGAAAAATGTTACTTTTCTCTCTCAAACCTCTATAAATTTTTCAATTTTTTTTCTTTGAATGAGGGTTAAATTTTCCAGTTGCAAACGAGATTCCGCAATAATGAATAAATAATAAGAAGGATCCACGCAACAAAAATTCTGGAAGTTTCCAGATGCTTCCTTATATCCCAAAAACGTTTAATCCAATATTAACAACAGTTTCTTAAAAACAAATCATAAATATCAGTTACTTATGAAGCTGTTACACAATATTCTCCCCTTAAAACACGTCCAAGTCCATATTGACTGGTAAGTTCCTGCCATTTTTAACAACTGTTGAATAAACGCAACTCAAGAAACTTTTGAAAGCATCAAAGTCTCTAAAGATCTTCAATGTTATTAAATATTTTCGATCCAACCAAACAAAACATCCACCACCAAGTAAGACACGTTAAGAACCCACTCCCACCGAAGCCCACGAAAACCGCGCTACTTCGTCTAACTTCCCAAGCAAACGGAGTAGCTATTTACCAGTTCGTTAGAATTCCAGTGGAAAGCAAGATCCTTGCACGAGCCACGAAATGCAAATGAATTGTTTGCATATCAACCGAGCCACGGAGGAGTTCGGAGCTCCTCAACCTCCGATCTTCCTCCTACGAGCCGGCGCAAAAAATTCATTTGCCTTGCCCCGTTCTCGAGAGACACTGAACTGTCGATGCTTCCAGAAAGGCCTCTCATATTTGCGCTGATGCTCCTTGTGTCCACATACTCTCATGTACATCGCGGCTATTAAATCATCAGATAGGCGGGAACGTGGATCCAAGCGTAAGTACCTGTATACCTCGATTCTGATTACGCTCCACTCTGGTATCAGCTGGGGGCGATTACGCCCGTCAATGATAGACGCGAATCGTGCTCGATTTTGCTCGCGAAATCTGCGTTAAATGCGCGTTAAACCGTTTAAATTAATTATGCGATCGGTCACAGAGTTGCTACTCTTGCATAATGCAACCGCGTTCATGTTAATCGTGCGCGTCGCAAATCGATTGTACACGTATCGATGCGCTTTTTATCGGGGGATGCCACTTCGCAAATTGTTTGCCACTACTGTGCGCAGTTTTGTAAACTTTGCGCCGCGAATTATTTCCGCTAAACGGTTTCCGGTAGAGGTTGTTCGGTTCACGAGGCTTGCAAAAACTCTATCGCTTCGGGATATGTGGATTTAAAAAACGTAAGTAATTATTGCTTTATCTGTAAGCGAGTGTGCTTGAGGTGACGAGTGCCATTTTATATGGACACTTTCCTCTGTTACTTCCTAGAGCGCAATGTTGACCTATGGCTGGAGTCTAGAGGATATTCAGAGAATTTCGTTTTTAGGTTTTGATTGACGCAACGGGGAGTAGGTACCGATTAATTTAGGAGTCGAAATGGTAAATGATGCAAGTCCCCGGAGTGACTATCTTCCGTGTTTTCTTTTCAGACACTGCGACGTTGCTACTGGTGATCTCGGCTTTGAATTATTCTAGCACTTAGAACGTTTACCATTATTCAGCGTGGAATTTGTAATATGCACTTCCTTTTCCGCTGAGAAAATCATTGTTTACTTGTGCGCTACTGATACCTACCGTTCACCATTTTAAACAAAAGGAGCGCTTTTGGCTGGAATAGTTCTAATTATTTCGCTGCGTGACAATGCGAGATTGGTTAATGCTAATTTCTTTCAGCGAGTGTCAGTGGTAAGAGTACTAATTTGCCTGGCACAAGTTCAGACGCAGTTTAGTCAGTAAACTATCAAAAAGTAAAGAAAGAAAACACTTTAATGCGTAAGCTACAGTCATATATGTTTTATTGCAACACCCCGTGATCGTTCAAATTACGAGGAGCGTACTTCAAAAAACGTCGACTTGTTTATTGATACGCGAGGATCGATTTTACGCCTCGTAAAGTTCTTAACAGCGACAAATGTATGTGCATAAAATAAACGTATAATTGCAAGAAAATTATATATACATAATGATTCTGACGCAAATGTCAATTTTGCGACCGCTATTAATTATTCGCATAATAGGTTAAGTACCGTGCGGCTCGTGGAGATGATAAGAAGGTGAGAAATAACAGACAGACAAAACAATCCTCTAAAAAATCAGTCTTCTATATTCCCCAAGATTGAAGCGACAAGATGTTTTAGGTTCGAATGCGAGACGCGTAAAAAAGAGCAAGTTATCACGGGAGGACACCATTTCCTTGGTTTATTTAATTACATAATAAAATAAAGACACTTCTGCTAAATTAAGACAAAGTTAAAAACACTTTTTTCCGTAACAAAATATTAACTACGTGGAGTATCAAAAGTAACTATATGGATATATATCTATATAAGGAAACAGTAACGTTGTGCCACTTGAGAAAATGTTAAAAAGCTCGCATGTCCAATCCTCAAATTCGGGACGTCCGGTAACTTTACCCACGACCTAATATACCGACTAAACATCAGCACGCAACATTTTAAAATTCCCTTCTTACTCAGCACCCCCACTAAGAAATCCACGCCTTAAAGCTCAAAATCGAGCGCGCAACTGCTTCTAAAATACAGGGAGTCTTTTGGGCCCTCCTTTACTGCCTTATCGCGTCGAATACCCAAAATAGCCTACTCATTCGCCACGGCAGGAGCAGAAGAAGCGAAGGGGATAGCACTCGCCTCATTTCCAGCCAGAAACCCTGTCCTTAAATCGAGACAGCACCTCTTAAAAGTTTCCTAACCCAGAAAAATAAACCGTCCCGACCCATTTCCCGAAATTTCAGCGAATTCAAAATCGAGCTCCCCAAATGAGCAGAACATTTACTCAGCAGCGCGGAAACTGAAAAGAAAAGCAGCACGCAGGGTCGATCGCGAAAGGCAGCAAGGGGCAGCGACGAATGTTGTCGGCGAAGGCGAGCAGCCGGTCCCGCAGCGCAGAGAAGGGATGCGGTACCAATATGGCGGCTCGGTTAAAAGCAATCGGCCGGCGTGACTGCTGTCAGTCCGCGACTAGGCACGGCGGTAGCGCGTTCGTTCGTACGGGTGTATAATCGGTGTCGCGACAGACGCGAGCACGCTATTCCCTTTCGTTTCTCTACATCTGTTGGCCCCCCGCTTCCATTCGCCGTCCTCGAGGCCCGAGCAGAGCATCGACGCGCTCGGAAGGCAGTTCCGAAATACCGTGAGTCATTCCGCTGCGCGTGGCCGATCTATAGATCGCGGCGAATCGTCGACCCGTCGTGCCCGACCATCGAACCTCTCCCGTCCCAACGCCGCGACGTGCGCCAAGAAATTCGACGAGGAAACCCGTTGGCCAACCGCGTTGAACGCCGGAGAATCTTTCGCCTGTCAGCTTTCGGCCGCCAGTGTCGCCGAGGGGCAGAGGGGGATCGTCGTCAGTGTGTGTACGATTTGTTGAGGGGAGGGTCGAAGATTTACGGGAGATCGCCGTTCTCCGCCGATCGACCGCCTGTGTGCTGGTAAGTGAGGGAAAAGTTGTTTACCCGGCGCGTGCGAGCAAAGATCCCGTTCCCGGACCGCTTTGTCTCGCGTCCTGGCGTAACGGATCGACCCGTCGCGCGGAAACGATCCAACGATCCCGCGCATACCTTCGGTCGCCCTCTGTATTTACGTCTCGCCGTGAATGGGACCGGGGCTCATTGATTTTCCCGCGCGAACCGGCGGGGGCGAGATCGCCGAAACCAAGGGCGGGGTTCTCCTCGCGGAAAGCAGGGAAGTAGGTCTACAAGTTCGATTTTATTCCACGCTCGGCGGTGGGAAAAGTGGAAGCTGGAAGATTTTAATTGTACCTGCGAGGCACGTTGGCATTGTTCTCGTGGGATCGGTTGGGGAAGGTAAAGGGGATCGATATTATCGTAGGCTTGGTCTGAAATTTGGTCGTTCCTTTGGGTGTTGTTATTGGTATTTGGGGGTATAAGTTCTGTGATGATAATTCGTGGTGTATAGTCTCTGTCTATAAGTATTAGGGGAAGCAAACTAAATATTTCAAAATATACGAATAATCATACACTACTTTTCAAGAACAATTGTAAAAAATGTAAATTTATTAAACTCTCTCAAATTTCACTTTAAGGTTTAAGAATTCGAAATCTAAAATTCTAGAATCTTTAATCTAAAAAATCTAAAATTTAAATTTTACTTGGTATTTTAAATTAAAAACTGTGGGAAGAATTCGATCTCCACCAAATATTCCCTTTTCTGCAAATAGAGCGGGTGTTCTAATATTTATAAACCGCAGTGTAGTTAAGAGGCTTCGAATTAGCAGGACAAGGCCTTAGGAAACGGGTCTAGAACGAGTGACACGTCTCGGTAATAAGTAATAAGGACGATATTAAGTAATGATCTCTATACTGAATTTCTGAAGGAAACTGGTAATCCAGAGAAAATGAACGCGGTTAGTTAACCCACATATACAGCGTGTGCGATTACTTTCGTCAGAAGTAGCGGTGTGCAACATTAAGCAGAATTTGTATTTTACATTCGATCGATATATAACATGTGCTTGAAAAAGTGTGTCTGTGATAATTGACTATCAATTTGCATATCGCGTTAACCAGGTCGCAGGGTCTAACAATTCTTGTGTTAATTAAAAAAAAGATTCAAGTTCCTTGCGCAACGTTTTGCAAACACGTTTTCTTCGAGAGTGAATGAGTAAAATTAAATATTTTATTTTAAAATGTGTTTGCACAACAAACTCGAAATTTGTTTGAAAATTAAGCTTCGTTCGCGTGAGAAATATATTGCTCGATACAATTCCAAAATCTCGCGGCTAGGTACTTAATAAAACCCTGAACAGAGAAGAACAAAGGAAATATTAGGAATTGTAGGAGCCACTTAAAAGAAATTCCCAAAATATTGATTATCCCATTAGAGAGCGCACGACCCTCCAATTATTTCGATCACAGTGTGCTTAACATTGACACCCGAATTCATAGTCCACGGTGCGTCATTGGGTAGGTGTGTACTCAGCTAGGATGAAGGCCAAAGGCACTCGAAGAGTTTCGTCCTCGGAAGCTTCCGTGTCAATCCATTTCGTTTCGACATTTTGTCAACAGCGAGTTCCCCTGGTGAAGATCACTGCGCAGGGTCAAACGTGGACCTTCGTAGATTTCGAACATTGAAGCGTCCATTCAACCCAGTTCAGAGTTTCATTTACAAGTCCTTCGAATAAAGCTTCCGAGCCGGGGTCAGAACGCAAGCCTCCGCAGCTTTCGCGCCCGAAAAATCGCGCCGATCTATTTCGGTTCGTATTTTTATTAGCGACAGCGCCATTTGACGGAGAACCTCGACCCTCGGCTCCGAAATGCAAGCGTTCACAATGGGCGATAAAAGCCAAAACCGTCCCGATCGCAGCGAACAAGAAATGCACACCTTCGTTATTCTCGCGATCGTAATTCTGAGAAGCCCGCTGGGAAACGGATGTGCTGTTGTTGTCTAGATAGCCCAGTGAATTATCTCGCAATTACTCGACTCGCGCGCATTTTTTTTGTAATCTACGAGCGACACGTGGGCAATCATCGCGATACAGGCGTGGAATCGTGGATGGAGGCGCTAAAAAAAGTATACGGGGTGTCTCGCTAATAACAAAGCTTTTACAGTTTCACTGCTATAATAATATATCTTTATTCCACCCATCTTGGGAATGTTAAAAGTCACAAACACTTGGGTCCCTAGTGTGAAATTTCACGAGAACATCCAGAAAGTTCAGAGGTGTGATATTACAAAGATTTATTGCCCCGTTGTGAAACATAAAGCTACTTAATTATATCGCAACATTCACTTACTACTCTTCACTCCAAACACTAGGAAAAATAATAATAGTACATACATATATGTATAGTAGACAATAGTGCACCCCACCTTTTACGTCGATTTGCTTTATTCTATTACTGGTTCGTTTCCTTGTATATTTATTTAGTAATAATGACGCATAATAATAATAATAATATGAGGAGTGATTTTTCAAAAGTGCACATTTCCACATAGAAACAATTTTTAATAACCACAAAAAACTGTGGTGCCTACGTTTATTAAAAAAAAAATCTTTTTCTTTATTAGTATGCGTGCCTACATTTTATTCTTCACGTTCTGTTTTACACACATACAATCTTATTACCCTTCTTCACCCTCCAAATAAGTACGAGCCAGCAAATTTTACCCAATTTTTTTCCAGGACACCCTGTGTGCACGATCGACGAGATCGCGCGTAACGTGTGTGCTTTAACTGTGCTTCGACGTTACGTACACGTTTACCTCGAATGGATCTCTAAGTGCGATACAAAACCGATTGGTCCACGGTGTTTTCGACTGGGCTAACGGTAGTCGGTGACAGTAACGAAATTCCTTTTTGTTTCCACGTTTCTTCGCTTCCACCAGTTGGTCAAGCCACCTGAGCAGCCGATTTGAGTTCGATTCACGTTCTACTCGCTCGCGACGCGCTTAGGAAGCGTTCAAGGGGCGTGTTTCTAGATTCCAAATGCTCTTCGCTGCCGTTCGCGGACGCGCCGGCCCAGAACTTCTGAGGTCCCTGGGCCATTGGCTTACGTGGAGATTACAACTTTCAGCTGCTGTAATTTATTCGCAGCTACGTCCCATTCTTATTCCATGCACGAGCTTCTCGTTGTGAAGATCGGCTTCCTTTGGCTCCCTTTCGAATTTAACGTTGCACTCTTTTCCCGGTAATATTGTGAACAGAATTTACGCAATATTTCTGTCTTCGCTTCGAACTCTCGTATATTCCCCGGCAGCACCTGATCTGATAAAAGCTGGCGCAAAAGTCATCGTCCGATTTTCTGTAACATTGCTTTTAAACGAAACCACGTGGCGTTTCTTTGCGGTACCATTTATGGAGACTTTCAACAATAATTCCCTCAAATTCGGAATGAGAATGGCGAGGAAAAAAGGGCAGATTATATAGGGGTCGGACAATTGCACACTTAGCGCGCAATTATCGAAGCAACTGATAAATTAGATATTAATGAAATCGCTCCTCGGAGGTCTATTGTGCCTCCGTGATCAATGTAAATAGCAGTTAAAAACTCATCGACGCTGCGTGAACTTCGAATTCATTATTCCGCGCTCGTTTCGTATTAATTAAAGTGGCTGCACTGCCGGGCAGTTCAATAGAAGTTCCTTCGTTTTTCCGTCGGCTTTTATTCACTTTCAATGACGATTGTGATGGGTCGTAAAATTAGCACGCCGATAATTCCACTTTCTCGGCTCCTGTGCCGCATAATTCGACGCTATTCTCACTGGCGAAAATCATTCTTTGCTCGATGCATTGTTTTCGAAACGTTTGCGAGCTTTATATATTCAAGCAGAATATAGGGGGAGGAGGGTGGCAAAGTGCTCTATGTATTTTACTTTGAATACTTCATTAGTGCCAATATATTCTAATGTATTGGAATATATTTCACTATGGTTGGGTATATCTCATTGTCAGTATATCATAATATAATAATCATAATAATAATAAATCTATATTGCACAAGTAGACATTACGAAAGTAACAGGAAGATAAAAAAGGAAATATATAAAAAACCAAGAAAAAGAAAATAATTCCAATATATATCTCAGTGTATTCTAATATATTGCAATATAACTCAGTATATCCCAATATATCTCAATATATTCCAACATGCCGCAATACATATCGGCATATTCCAACATTTTCAAACTTTTCCAATACCCAATTTTGTATTCCACTACTTCGCGAACAAACGCCCAGTTTGAACAACAAAGAAGCCCCTTTGTGTATTCCTCCAATTGGACGCACGATCCGAAACGCATATTAATCGATCCTCGATCGTTACTCCGCCGATCGAGAGCCGGAAGAAGCAGATCTCGGGCCCGTCTGATTACCAATTCGACCCTCGAAACGCGGTTGTCCTTGGCGGCGTCTCTGCGATACGACCGAGATCATCCCGACTTCCGCCAGACAAGCGGAAAAAAAGAATAACGATTTCGCGAAGATTCAGAAATGTCAAGGCTCGGCCGATTAGCATTCCCCAGACGTTTCCGTATTCCCCGAAACGCTGAAATTGGAAAATCACCCTCTCCTTTTCCTGCTTGCTTCCCACAATATCTATTTTTTATCCCCGAGTCTGAAGGAAATCGATACAAAAAAACGTTCCCCCGAGTGTTGACTCGAACGTTGAGTCAGATATTACAGGCACGATCTTTATCCAGATCACAATTCAGTGTACCTATGTATTAGAATATTCAGAATGGTAAGCGTTGGTCTCCATATCACGTCCGCCTACCATCTGCCATTAGAGAACTTGTGCTTATCGGTCGTCGGATTAGTAGCCTTCTATCTACAATCTAAAATCTAAACAGAATCACTCGTATCTCCTGGTATCATCGAAATAACGGCGAATCACAGCCGACGAGTTGTTCTGCGAGAAAAATTTGGAATGGGGCTGTAGCAAATATTCGAATAATGTAAGTATTCGAAAATTCGAATAATGTAAGTATTCGAAAATTCGAATACCAGAGAATTCGAATTTGAGATTCGAATATTCGAATACCAGAGAATTCGAATTTGAGATTCGAATATTCGAATACCAGAGAAACTTTCGACTTTGAGATTTGAATATTCGAATACCAGAGATTTCGAATTTGAGATTCGAATATTCGAATATTTGAATATTCACTTGCTCGAATATATAATAATAATACGTTACTTTATTACACCACCAAATTGTATTGTTAAATTAATACAGTTGTTTTTTTTGTGGTATAATGGGCCAGATTCGCCAAAATGCAGTTTTAAATTCCGACCCTATATCGCGTCGATGCAGGTTTATTTAATTAAACGTGAATATCATTGCTACCACGGTTCGATCGGTTGCGACAGAGTGTCTGGCGCGTATCATCTCGTCGCTTCGAGTTTCATAAACCAACAGCGACGTCGAAAATGCGCCGGTGAATAATTTAATTGCCGCGGCTGTTAATCTCATTCGCATATTCATGGTGTATAATGCATGTTTTTTCGCGGCGCGCGGCGATGTGCGTAGAATCGCTGCTAGAGTCGAATGCCGGCCGAACCGAACGCGTGACCTCAAGGTGTATTCGCAGGAGCCTTGACGGCTAGATGGCACACGCACACGTGCGCGGGTAACAAGGAAGTTTTTGAGTTTCGTGATTCACCGCGAATCAAAATTCACTGCAATCACCCTCGAAACCTGATCAACGTTTCGTCGTGGTGGTCGTGACGGGGCGGTTTTCAATGGTGATTAATTCGATTGGAGGAGGATACAGAAACTGGACAGAAATTAAGTAGCCGAGGACGGGAATTTATCATGGACAGGAACGGATTTTGGAGATTTGGCACCACTGCGCAATTTTTGCGAAATATCAAATATTTTATTTAAAAGAATTGAGACGATTTTAAAAATAATTTAGCTAATTTATTGATTCAGATAATTTATTAACACAATGGACGAAATCACCAAAATGAAGCTAAACTAAATATCTCAAAATACAAATATAATTAAAAATTGAAATAGAATTAAATTTAAAGAGTTAAAATAAAATTAAATTAAAAATATTACATTAAATTATAATCTTAAGTACTATAAAGAACACCTCCGCGTGGAATAATTCTAAAAGAACGTTGCAAATTTATAGCAGAACTCTCCCAAAAACTTCATTTAGTATTTTAAATGAAAAACAGTAAATAATATTCAATCCCTACTAAATATCAAATTGTCTGCAAATACAGCGGTTGTCCTAATATTTATCGACGGTATTATATATTAAACCAGCAGATTCGAAGAAAGGCCACATGGTGCCCGATGTGTGCGTAAACAGTAAAAGCTGAAGCAGATCCCTCGGCAATCCATAGATTCGCGAGGCCCAAGATCGACGCCACTATCGCTCCCAAAGAGCAATGCCTGGAGCGTCGTGAGAATTCCTCAGCGTTATAATCCGTCACGGAATATATTTGCAATAATCACGGTAGATTATGGACCATTCCTCAGCGCGGATGTGGTTATTACCAAAATTCACCGGGGGAACGATAAATCTGCGGAACGGTGCCCGATCGGGTTGCGCGAGTTCGTTGCCGATCACGCGGCTTATGTATCTGCTTAGCTATTGCGTGAGAGGACGTTGCGACACCCCGGCGAATTTTCTGAAAGAGACCGAAACGAGTTTTGCTTTCTCTCAGCGCGCGCATTTTTTTTCCACCTGCCGCCCTAGATTCCTGGCGTTTTTTTTTCCACCCGCCAGGGGGATCGGTATGCTAACTACTACCCTCGGCGGCCGGCGTTGACCGGAACGCCATCGATTCTGAGAGGAAACGCGTGCTCAGCGGTTCTCGAGAGCTTGCGGGCGAAGAAAGTGGCGTTTGCTCTGATTCGCCTCGTTACGTCGAACAATTGGCTTACCATTCGATGGACGTAATGAACCACGCCGGCGGTTTTAATGACCCCCTCGACCGTTTTCCCGAGTGTCGAGAGGAAATGTCGAGCTTCTGCTTCTGGAAATATGTTGCGGAATTTGGAAGGGCGTTTTCGCTGTGTGAGTCGATAGGAATGGATCGGATGGGACGGTGGTAGGTTCGGGATCATTTGTTTCTGAAGCGTTTAGGCGATTCGTGAATGAAAAGTAAAGTTTTCGATAGTCACAGAGAAAGGAGAGTGAATGTTCGTGCAATTATTGTGGTAACAAATTTGATAAACAAGGAACTCTGTTTACGTAACAGATTTGCTGTACGTGATCGATTCTCGGAAGTTCGCAATTTGATATAGAAATATTCGCTTTCATTCTCATATACGATTCGTGTATGTAAGTACTTACATATGTGCATTATGATTCGCCGAATGTTGTTTGCACTGCGGTGTAGGCGTCACTTGATGTGGTACCACAAATAAATTAGATGCATCTTGCAACTAATTCGAGACCGGTCTCGTGGCCGCTGATCGACTCTGAGGAAGGACTTTAGTACGGTGGTTACGTAAGAGGATTCTCTCGCCCTCCCTTCACTGTTCGACCAGGATTCCGTCATGCGGTACCATTAACGCGTTATAGCCACTCGGTGCAGCTATGCACTTTCCCTGCGCGAGGTGTTGCAGCAAGGGACTCGGTGGTCGTCAGACTTCAATTTCCATGGAAAAAGAACTCGATCAGTGTCTCGTTCGATCGTTTTCCTCGATACAATTCCGGGAATAGAAAGGAAGATGACTCGTGGAAACGGAACCTGTTATTCCCACACGAATCCTCTGCATGTGCGGTTGGTCAGAGTGGAAATTCCACTAGTGCAGTCTGCATTCTAATTATATCGCGTATTCCAAGTGTCTGAGAGTTCTCCGTACTTTTGGAAATTTCTCTACCTTTAATAGGTGGAACCATAATCTTTAAGCTTCGAAATTTAGCACGCGAATGGGAGCTCTACGATTCGAAGCTTGGCACTCGAGGCTCTAGCGCTTGGAGTTCTAGAATACGGAACTCTAGAAGTCGGTGCTTCAAAATTCGAAACCCTAGAATTCGGAGCTTTAAAATTCGGAGCTTTAAAATTCGAAGCGTCAAAATTCGGAACCCTAGAATTCGGAGCTTTAAAACTCGAAGCTTTAGAATTCGGAACCCTAGAATTCGGAGCTTTAAAATTTGGAGCTTCAAAATTCGAAGCTTTAGAATTCGGAGCTCTAGATGTCAGTACTTTGTAATTCGGAACCCTAGAATTCGAAGCTTTAAAATTCGGAAGTGTAAAACTCGAAGCTTCAGAATTCGGAACCGTAGAATTCGGAGCTTTAAAATTCGGAGCTTTAAAATTCGAAGCGTCAGAATTCGGAACCCTAGAATTCGGAGCTTTAAAATTCGAAGCTTTAGAATTCGGAACCCTAGAATTCGGAGCTTTAAAATTCGAAGCGTCAGAATTCGGAACCCTAGAATTCGGAGCTTTAAAATTCGAAGCTTTAGAATTCGGAACCCTAGAATTCGGAGCTTTAAAATTTGGAGCTTCAAAATTCGAAGCTTTAGAATTCGGGGCTCTAGATGTCAGTACTTTGTAATTCGGAACCCTAGAATTCGTAGCTTTAAAATTCGGAACTGTAAAACTCGAAGCTTCAGAATTCGGAACCGTAGAATTCGGAGCTTTAAAATTTGGAGCTTCAAAATTCGAAGCTCTAGAATTCGGGGCTCTAGATGTCAGTACTTTGTAATTCGGAACCCTAGAATTCGAAGCTTTAAAATTCGGAACTGTAAAACTCGAAGCTTTAGAATTCGGAACCCTAGAATTCGGAGCTTTAAAATTTGGAGCTTCAAAATTCGAAGCTTTAGAATTCGGAGCTCTAGATGTCAGTACTTTGTAATTCGGAACCCTAGAATTCGAAGCTTTAAAATTCGGAACTTTAATACTCGTAGCTCTAAAATTCGGAGCTCTGGATGTCGGTACTTTGTAATTTGAAACCCTAGAATTCGAAGCTTTAAAATTTGAAGCTTTAAAATTCGGAACGGTAAAACTCGAAGCTTTAGAATTCGGAGCTCTAGATGTCGGTACTTTGTAATTCGAAACCCTAGAATTCGAAGCTTTAAAATTCGGAACTGTAAAACTCGAAGCTTCAGACTTCGGAACCGTAGAATTCGGAATTCTAGGATTCGGAGCTCTAGCACTCGGACCCGCGAAACTTGACTTTAACAAACTTCGATATCCGCTAATCATAACCCCTTCGTACCTACCATCCGTCACCGGTAACTCCGGCGAAACCCAGAAAAGATTCGCCAAAGTGCACTTCCTCCGTTTAGCATACCTATACCGTAAACAATGAATGTAAGTAATTCATTTCACGTGCACAATTGTACACAATCGTATACGTCGATACGGTGAAATGAAATACAATGCCAGGCTTTGATTAATCGGCACAACAAGCGGGCAAGTTATTGTTGCCAAAACAAGTAACTGTGTCAGGCTTACGGCAAACCGAATTCGGCTATGCTACACGCCTCGCAATTTACCGAACTCGCCAATAATAACCGGTCTCAACAAACACTCGCGAGTGAAAGCGATCTTCCTTCCCTAAGGACACAATCTGATTTATGGGACAGGGAATAGCATTTGGGCGATGGATTTTTTCTGAATTTAGAAAGCGCGCGAAATGAGAATCCTCCTCGAGAACGCGAGATTCGCGATTCACGTCCGTACGCCGATCACTCTCCACTTCGAATTCATTCCAATTTCCCCTGGCTCCCCTTTACATCCTTACGCCAGCCCACACTCGTCCGACAAAAACACCTTATTACCATTATCTGAACCGCGATACCGATCACCTTGAAATTTTAATCGGTTACGCAATGCGTCACGTTCCTCCGCCAACCCGAGCATCCTTTCGAAAACGAGCCGTCACGACGTGCCGCTGTTCGTAAATCCGTAAGCCCCGAGAACTGTGTCACGTAACGAGACACCGTGCACCGAATCCGCGCGCCATCGCCCCGCGATATCGAGCGTGCCTCCGTCACGGATGCAGGGAGAGCCAGCCGGCAGGGACCGCGATGAGATTGAAATTTTGGTAACCGTGACGATGATATCAGTATTTAGCGCGTGCCCAGACCAGACGTAAACGGCGGAGATGTTTGCCCGGCCAGGAAGCCTTCTAGCAACAATCGGTTCTTAGAAACGCGCACACGATTAACGAAAAAAACGCTCGAAAATTTGCGGCCGCGTCATCGCATCCCGAAGAGGCGGCTCGCAAGAAACCCGAAATTCGCACGACACCTCGAGGCCGCAGTGTAATCTCGACCTTGTCGTTTGACTTATCGTCTCGCTGCTTCGTTACACGTGCTGACTCGCGTTCTTGCGGCTCGGTACGAGTAGCGATGGGAGTGAACGTACCGCGAACAAGGATCAGAGGCGAAGCTTTGGACTTTATGGGGTTTCAATTTTACTTTAATACGGAATTAACCTTTCGTTACTCGCGCTGTTGCAAACAGTGCAACAGTTGTGAAATTTTTTTGTGCCTGAGAGCGACCAATCGGTTTTGAACCATTTTCTAATCCTCTGGCTGTGCCTTCTGCACTTTGTGAAAAATCGCCTTCTCTTTTACTCCAGTCTTTCAGTCTGGATGCACTGGCGTTGAAGAGGAGCAGTTCTTATTTCGTAGAAAGTAAAGTGCAACGGCCAGGTAATAGTTGATTGGCAAAACATAGTTCAAAGTGGAACTATTGTGTGAAAGGTGACATCAGAGCGATGGAAGTGAAGGAAACAATACTGTTCCGTCTTTTTTCTTTTTTAAAGACATCTACATCGCTTTTTGCTTCTTAACCCTTTCCGGCCACACGGGGTGAATCGCACTCCAGGCAAGTGTTTCTTTGTTGCCAATGTTTCTGTAAATTTTTAATTTTAAAGTCGCTCTTTTTCCAGAACTATTTCTTCAACTACTAATTTCATACCAAAAATTTTAGAAAAAGGCTAGTAGAGCGTGATTGTATGAGTAATACGAATGTACAATCATCACTGAAAAGAAAAAAGTTTCAAAAATACGAAAATGGTAACTGCAAATGACCCTGGGGTGCAGTGAATCCCGTGTGATCAATTTCTAATTATAAGAAGGTGTGAGCACGAAGGGTAAATATAGAATTATTTTTCAAGGAAAGTTATATTCCGAACTTAAAAATAATCTGAATACCAAATAAAAGAAATAGGTAAAAATTTCAAAATGACACAATAAAATCGTGATGTAAAATAATACAACGCGCGGGTAACAAAAGGGTAATAGGATTGTGCTTACTATTTGTAACTCTGTATTCATGAATGTAGAAAGAGGAAGGAAGTGGGAAAAGTTAATGGACGGGAAAATTAAATGGACGAGGTGGGATATATTTTATTCTAGTATATTGTGGTGATTAGTTTTAGATCGACAGGATTTTAATAATTTCAGTAACTTTGTATCCTCCTGTTGGGCGAATTCCATGGACCGACTCAGCGAATAGGGACATTAATCGCCGTCAAGGGTTACTATAATCTGAATTTATGCGCGCCGATCGGCGGCAAATCACGCGGCTCGCAATAAACGTCGCTGATCTGCTTTGCAATAGCGGCGAGAAGGTAGATTTCGCAAGAACCAACGAGGATCCGACTACCGTTTTGCTTCACGCCCCATAGCACCGTCCCTTTTCCATCGTCCACGTAAATCCATCCGATCCACTACCAGACTAGATTAGGTACTCCTATCCGACATATGCCGCGATTTATCGCGCGACATCCGCCGGCCGTTTCGCATTTGACCGGTTTATCGGCGGCCGCCGCGCGGGACATCACCGAGCATTGGCAACGATCGTACTTTTCCTTTCTGCGTGCGACAAAATTACGTATTTAATTAACGTACTGAATACAGAAACTACGCTGACCTCGACACGGTCTACTTCGCCGATTTCACGTAGCGTCGCTGGTTACGCGCCGCGACACGCGTTTCCAAAGCCACGTCGAAAGAGGGAACGGCACCGTGGGCTTGCCCAAAACTGCATTGGTGTGAAAGAAACATCAAGTGCCATTGAGCGGTGGTTGGATATTTAACTTTAGGTTGTCGCGCGTATTTTTCTGGACGTGGTTGTCACACTGGGTCCATTCTTCAATTAGCCGCTATTTAAAAATGATCTATTAAATGAAGTCGCAAAAATTCTGAGGTAAAGTTTGAACGTTGTAGAATAATAATAATTCTTTACTGCACAGTAGACATTACGAAAGTAACAGGAAGATATACAAAATAAATATCTACATATAAGAAAACAAAAAATTAAAAATAGAAGAGTTAGAAATTATATAATACATGTTTAAACAGTAGTTTGCCATTTTCAATGACGCCTAAAATATATTTGACCCCAAAGTTAAATTGGGGGCCATTTTTATCCAGCGTGGCAACCGGGGGTTAATGAATGGCTCGATGTGTCCGGTGAATTTTAATAGAGTTAAGGCAAATGAAACTTAACTTCCGTGAAATGCGTTGGAGAATTTCTACACAGGAAGTCAAATAGTCGCAAAGTGTGATTCGATGATTATTCCGTAACGAGGCATTTCTCTATATGTACGTACGTACTTTCCTTTCCTTTTCTATTTCCACCGGTGTCAGCGCATTAGCGCGAATCGCAGCTATCGAAGCGAAGAGGAAGTTTTGTAATCCGAGGACCACCATTCTTCTCAATTTCATACGCTGCTGTAATAAAAACGGAAAGCAACGACAGTGGTGTTATATCCATGCATTCTACCGCTGGGAAAGTAGTCCGAAGCAGTTTTAGGTTTCTCGTGGGTCTTCCAAATATACGAGAATCACATGGTCCACTTTTCATTCAATTGCCCTCTTATGGGCAAATATGGTAAATGGTAAAACCCACTTATGTAATGTTTCCTCGAGCGTTTCGACTTTCGAGGTTCACCGCACGATCTTCTATCGAAGCATTAGTGTTGCGCGGCTCCTACTCCTCGCACAAATAAAAGGGAAAGGGCCTTGGCACCCCACAAAGAAATAGGGAAAAGAGGATTAGTGTAGCCACGACTGAAGCAATTCCACAGCTTTGTAAAATGAAAAGAAAACTGGATATTATTATTCAAATAAAAATATTTTTGTCCCTCCAACTCGGCTCCCCCAAGATTAAATCCCGAGTGCGCCACTGGGTACACCCACAGCATCGAGTTGATCAGTTCCGCTTCTGAGTGGTGCATTTAATTGACGAAAGGAATCTCTTCAAGGCCAATAAAGGGAGAGGTATAGTAATTGCAAAATACACAGATTGTAAAATCAATGGACCGTTAAACTAAACATATTTATACAGAAGTATGAAGAAATATGAGGAAATAACCACTCGGAGTCTCAATTAGATTCGCTACATTCTCGCTGCCGCGGCTGGGCGGTCGGATCTACCACCTCGCCTACATCTTTTCCAGCTGCTGTACCCTTAGACCACATATATTGTACTTATAGTCAAAGTGAAGCAAAGATAACGGGGAAAAGTAACGTCACTTGTGGGCGAAAGATAATTCCAAATGGTGGATACTGCAGCAGACCTTATTTATACCACATATTATACAAGTGAATTTTTCAATAATTATTAATAACGGTGCGAACATGTTGTATAAAGAATTGCAAAGACAACGATTAAATTAAATGGCATTTTCGAAAATATCTATATACCGCTGGTAGTTCCATCATACCTTTGACCACATGTGCCGGCACATATTCAGTCAAGACAGTTATCTGAAGCCGTGACGTAAGTATATAATACATGGTCCAAGACTGTGTATGTGTACCGAAGTGTCACTGTCAGCCGGGCTGACGGACAAAAGGGCCCACAGACGGGCAGTCTCGCGTGGCCGCTGCGTTGACAATCGCGGGGCCATTCGCTGGAAAAAACAGTGACATAATCGAAGCCAAGCGTGGCGCTGACGAGATAGGCGATAAAGCCGTGCTGGAAAGAGCGCGTCGACGTCCTCCACTTTTCTTCGCGAGTACGCGGCCGCAATTTCTCGCGAGTGCCGAGTGTCAACAAGGTGGCATGCGCGTACTCGTTCCTTTCTCTATTTTACCGTGCCTGCCACTCTTGTTTCTCTTGTCTCTCTCCCCCCCTCTCTCTCTCTCTCTCTCTCTCTCTCTCTCTCTCTCCATTCCCTCTTCACTATCCTCCCTTCGCCGATCGGTGTTTTTCTAGCATCTCTCCGCGGGTTCGTTCTGCGTTGCTCAAGGCAGGTCGAGCGCAGCCTTTCTCCCTCTGCCCCCGAGTATTACTTAAGATCAGGTTGTTGCGTTGCCCGGTAATAGTTACACTTGCACTTTCGTGACAGCGGCGGCGAGGCGCGCGAGCACGAGCGCTACTTCAACCGACTTTCCCGCCTCGGCGCCGAGCGATCTAGCCCATACCGATCGGCGAGGTCGATCGGGCCTCTCCGTTGCCGATCTTTAGCGGCATTCTGTGATCTTGGTGTCCAGGGTGGAAGTGGAGGCTTGTTAGGCTTGAAGTTTGATCCCTCCTGCTTACCGATTATCCTGCGCGAGATCGGCATGGAGATACCATGGAAATTTCAATCAATGTGTCCCATCTGGAGACTCTCGCTTTCGAATTCTGGGGCACAGATGATTCAAGGTTGATGCAAGTCGACGGAGGGAGAAGGAATCGCACCGTTTCGATTGCAGGTCTTTTGTTTCTTTCGCAATCATACTTAATAATAATGATAATAATACTGCGTCTTTATTACATTCCCATCAGCATACAGTTAACAAAAATTAACGATGCTAAAGTAATATGAGCGAATTTCTACGAAGAGATGCCAGGGGGAGTTGTCCTAAGGAGTTAGACCATCTTGGACGAAGCAAAGTCATCCTCGGCAATTGTTTTGAGGGATGATGAAATAAATTTGCCTCGTCCAAGGTGGCTTAACCCCTTAACGCCGGACGGCACCTAATACCGGGCATTATCTTTATAGGTGACATTTGAAACGCTGTACCGAGCCGTTATTACGGGCATATAGCGGAGGGGATAGAAAAAGCAGCAATTAGGTTTCGACACGCAGCCGCGCGTGCACAGCCGAGGAGACTATTTTAATATTATTTCTTTCTTCTTACTTGAGAAAAATCTTCAGCGTAAGGCACTAGAGGAACTTCCCATGATAGGTGAGATTCAGCAATTTGCTGCTCTTAAGTCTACTCCTGAGAATAATAACAAAATACTAATAGTAATAGAAAATGAATATAATACTAATATGTCTAAATTTGAGAATTATAGCAAAATACTAATAATAATAAAAAAGAATATAAATACTAATGAGTCTAACCCTGAGAATTATAACAACATACTAATAATATATAAAGAATAAAAATACTGATAAATACAATCAAATAAAATACGAAGCCAAGCAAAAAACAGACGCATTGCAGAAGGCACGTTCAACCTTACCACGGGGTTCATAGCACTGACCAATAAAATACCTGAGACACTACTCTGCTCGGTATCCTGGTAGCACTGTTCCAACGGGTTTCCAGAGAATCCGGGGAAAAAGTGTCGCTCGTTACGTTACATTGCCAATTTTTAGAGGTACATAGATCGAAGGAGAAACTCGAATGGCTAATGTGGCCATTTAAGGCTCGCGGCAAAGTGGATTTGTTTTCCCGGTGCCTGTACTGTCATTTTTGTAAATTGTACTTATTCGCGGCCGGCCTACCACAACAGCCCGTAATAACGTTGTTTCCCGTTATTAACGACGCGATATTGTATAACGTCGATTATGCGCGCGCGCGCGCGCGCGGCTCCGTGTGCGCGTCGAATTACAGCCACCCACGGTTTCTACACAGCGGCCACGCTTAATTTCAATAATCTTTCCCGCGATTCGTTAAGCTCCTAGCGAGTGACAGTATATTTAGACGCGTCGGGGCGCGAATAGACTCCGCTGGGTGCACGTCGAGTTAAATAAAGATGCGCGTGCTGCAGCCACGAACTCTCGTAATATCCAGCTGCTCCGAACTCTCAGGCTCCTCTGCGCCGCCTGTGATAGAAACATGTTTAAAAGCAGGATTGGAGGTAAAGCTGCGGGGAACTAGGAGCACTGGCAACGAAATTCGATTAGAAAGTGTGATGGAAATTTGATTAAGTAGTATCGTAGTAGGGCCGACAAATGGACCTAGTTGCGCAGAAAGCTACCAACCCTCAGTGACATGGAACTGAGTTTTAGTTTGAAGATTTTAATTGTTAAAGAAAAATAGCTTTACTTCTATTGGGTGTATTTTATTTCTTATTATTCTTTTGCAAGGTTTTTTCGTGGGGTATTTAATAGCGGTGGTATGATTAATATTATTTTAAATTTTCTGCAGCTTTTGTCTAATAATTGTGTAATGTAAGAGTTCCTCTATGGGTTGCTAATTTTTGCAAAATAAAGATCACACAATTATGGGATTCGAACTCAATAATTTTTCAATAATTTTTTGCATTTTGAGGGTTGGCAGCTTTCTGTATAACTAGGCCCAAATGAACCTGCAGCGAACTGGAATCAAATTACCGGTTTTGAAATTCGATTCAAAATTTTACATTAAGCTTTGTTTCTTTCGTCCATTTCACTTTATGACAATTTATTTCCTTACCAGTCGCTTGACCGGTTACGATAGGAGTAGGTATCTATAAATAAAGTGCCAGTACGTTTAGTGTTACCATCGAATTACAATAAAATTAGTTTAAACTGAATTAAAAAACTCGTGGGGTCTCAAGGTCTTTTAGAGGAAAAGCTGAAAGGTGGGATAGACGGGGCAAGGTCCAAGAAATTAGTTTTCGCTGAGGTTTGCTGACACAGCAATTTGTGTTGCAGAGGTTTAGACTCGCCATTAATTTCCATCGTTTGCACTTGAAGTTTTGTTCAAACACCGTTGTTATGACTGACGAAGAATCTCGATTAGGTACTCGCGGGTGGCACTCGAATCTTTCCACTGCTTCGAGGACCACTGATGAAAAAAGATCGATTCGTCATTCAGAAGTCACTAGTGATCCCATATTCGAGGTAATTATGCGTTGGTCGTGTCGTGGGAGCGCTTGGCCGGTATAAATACCGATTGTGTCACTGGGATGCACGAGCAGTGATCTCATAGCAGTCTTGGGTGCTTCCGAGAAGCTCGAATTCGCGAGCTTTCGTCCCGGAAACTTGACTCGGCCGTAGACATTGGCACCTCTCGCAAAACGGTACAGCTCCTCTTGCACAGAATCGTCGAAGCACGGCACTCGAAGATTTTAAGGGGGTATTCTACTTTAGACGGCCAAAAAATGGATTTTTTTTGTAAATTTTGTTGAAAAATATTGTTTCAAAAACCTTATACCTCAAAATCTTAAAATCAAAAAAGGTTTTTCTAAATATTGCCATAATATCTTAAGTCCTCACGGATTGATTCCAGATTTATGTTCACCTTCAGTGCACGTATCGTTATCGTCCGCAGCAAAATTAATTCATAATAATGTTACTTCTTAGTTTTTAGTCCGCGGAAGGTACGAAAAACATGAAAAAAATCGATAGTCAAACTTCAAAGTGAGGCATTTTTTAATAGTCGATTTTTTCCTTTATTTTGGTATCAACTATAGTCAAACTCGTCCTAATTAACAATCACTTTAGCTTTTTTATTTCAAATAAACAGGATAGCCAAAATTAAAGCAACCATGGGAAGACTTTTTTTATAGCGAATAGCCGGCTTTAGACGAACAGTTTTTCTCACAGTTTTGAAGCGTAAACTCCAGCAGGCGTGCGCTCCAAAACTGCACGTGTAAAGTGCTTTATAGGGATAGCAGTGAAAATGTGGTCCAAAGAGAGTTTGGAACAATTTGTCGCAATTTACAGAAGTTTCCCCTGCCTGTGGAAACTAAAACCGTGGCGATCTCTGTCTTCACGCCATCTCTTGACCCATATTCTTGTTTTTGTTGTTGCTCTTCCGCTTTGAAACAAGCATGCAATAAAATGCATGCGATCGCGGGAGTTCTTCGCTTTTTTATCAAATGCATGCTACTTGCACGATGTCAGCGATGAAGTGGCCGTAGCGTGGCGCGTCCCACTGAACTGTCCGCCCGGCAGACATGCCACGCTCCACGCGAAATCTTGCAAATTTGGAGCGGACAGGAGCGCGTTCCAGCGCGGCACGTCGGAGCGTCGCGCCAAACCCGAAAGTTTGGAGCGGCCGTGTAAAGCCGGCTAATGCGTTCAAACGTTTTAACTGCCACAAATTTTAATTGTTTCTCTTTAAAAAAAATTGGTAAACACTACTGAAACATGGATAAATATTTGAACCAAAGTTTGACGAAAACAATTATATTGATGCTCTATAAAAAAATGCCAAAAATTGTGTAAAAAGTGCGTTTTAAACTAGAATACCCACTTGAAATTCCTTGAAACGAGGAAGAATTCTCTGAAAATTGAATTATCTGTGACAGCCATCGCAGAGCAAAAGCTGTGCAGTAGCTTTTTAGATATTAAAACATTCGAACGGTGTGCAATTTTTTATGCGACAAATCGACGCTCTAAGTAGCATAAGCTTTTGCAAAATGGCCCTTCAAGTCGTCAAGCTTTATATTATATCATTACAATGATCCACGATAGACAGTGACACAGGAATCAGCATACGTGGTCGTGTACAATAATGTTACAAGAAAAGGTCATCGCCCACTACGCGCAAATGGAAAATCGTCCCAAATAAATGTCACTTTAATTCCGCCCTATGCCACCCTGCTTCTCATTCGAATTTCAAACACCATTCTTCTGCGTAACACAGGTCGGCACTTGGGCCGAATGTTCCGCAAAGGTCGCACCTCTATAATCATCGCGGTCCGATTCGGTTTCCGCTAATGAGCAGGACGTGACCGTGCCGTTCGTGAGCCGACAACAATTCGCTTGAATTATTGAGAATTTCGTTACCGCGGCGAGCAGATTCCTCTATCGATTCCCGAGCGGCGAGCCGCAACATTCCATCACGGGCTTCTTCAAGCTTTCATAACGCTGATTGATATCTTGCACGATAGCGGGGCGAAGCAGTTCCGATTGCGGATAAGCTATCACGCGAAATAGTAACCGGCTACAAGTCGAGTGGTAAAGGTAGCGCGGGGCTTGAAGCTTTGCACCTGGAAGCTGTTGCGACGGGGCAATCTAGTCTTCGAGGAAAATGACGTGGAAAAGTAGGCGGGCTGGAGCCAATAAACTCGGATCCCAGATAAGGTATCTTGGGAACTAGTAACGCAACTGTATATAGTGGAGGCAGCGAGAAACTTCTGAAAGCTCCTGTAACGTGGATATTTGGTTTTCGAGGGAAATAAAATTAAAAAGGGGGTGTGTTAAGTGGTTAAGCCGCGTTAAGTTTCAGTTTTTTTGAGAGGCGAAATTAGAAAATAAATGAAAAACTTTTTTAAGGGCTTTATTCCACGTGGCTTATGGTATATAAAAAAATTGTGACTGCTTTTTTTTAACAAAATAGTATTGCTGGTGCTCTCGCATTCTTGCAGTTTTTGGAATGACACTCTCCACGACTGACAGTAGAAGTCCCGTATATTTTGACGTAGGATAAGAAACCGGAAAATTCCAATATTTACATGACATTTACTACGGAAGTACATAGCGATTTGTCAAAATATTGATTTTTGTGAAAATGGTGGACATTTGAAGGGAATATCAGTTTTAACTGACAAATTTGCCTAAAATTGTGCCTAAAATTGCCTGCAGCACCAGTTTGTAATGAATCGTAAAATCCGTATGTACTTCTGGAGATAATCTATTATATACTATTCAAATTTCAAGTGAATCGAATAAAAATTGTTCAAGTTATGCTGCTAGTCAATTTGAAAAATAATAATTCCGAGGGACAACACGTAACTGGGCCATTTTTTAATATTTCTCTATAATATTTATGCAATATATCCATTAATACATGGCCTAAACATAAGAAGTATAGAAATAAATGTCAACCACATAGTGTCATAAATAAAAATTCGTCTAATTTGGGGCCGTTTTCGGCGTCTCAGGGTGGCGTAAACCATGAAGGAGGTACAGGACTATGGAAATCTCGAAAAATCGATATTTTTATTAACAATACTAAGAGTGTCATCCTTTGCGAATTCACAACAATGTTGCATAAGAAATTCGAATAATTACGGAGTTTATAGCGCTGAACGTAATTGCGTGCCGTCGAGTAACGGCCTCGCAGTGCGGTATTGGCGTAGGAGACTTCACTTTGGAGCCGTTTATCTCAAACGAATGTATATTTTCACTTGAAACTTTAACCGGAGCTGTAGAATTCCATTCTCTATCGTGTGCAACTTCCACGCCAACATTGGATGTTTGTGAAACATTTTACAGCTGATTAAAGTCGACATTCTTCCGTAAAACTGTGGGTAAAAAAATTGTTTCTTGCGTAATTTTCACAATTTCTATTTAAATTCGCCAGCAAAGTTGCACTCCGCAGGTTTTAGTGGAGAAATTATTCACCTCGAAGCATTTTGCTTTTAGACGATTGGTTCACCATCGCTGGACCATCTTTAGCGTCAGATAACTTAAATAATTTGGTATCTAAGCAATCGAACCGAAAAGAAACCGTCAGTTTTAGTCGATCGATAATCCTGAACCACCTTAAGTGAAATACGCTCCTCGAATTCATCCACAATAATTTGTGTAGCTAAAGTGACCCAAGTAAATCTTCGAAGCTTATACTCCGAATCAATATCTTCGTTATTTCAAATTCTTGCAAAAATAGGCTGCTTCTAATTCGCTTCGAGTTCTTTATCCAAATGACAAGGCATACTTAAACGGTTGAGTTTCAGGCGATACTGAGTTTTGATTATCTATCGCACGCGACCTTGAGGGAGCTTAACACCTCCCAGCAATTAGCAGTCCATTATGACAGATCACGCGTGGTTGTGCAATTATTTTGCAACGTTATCGCCAAGCTCGTGCCGTTCAGGTGAAATTCTGTCGGAGCAGCTCGGTTCCAACAGGCGACGTCGATGAAATAGCAAGTGTGTCCAAAGCTGAGGACTATTATTACAGTAGAACAGGAGGCAAGCGACAGGGACTATAGGAACTGTGATCCGCGATGGTTCTGCTATATTATTCCGAGATTTATCGCACTCCTCGCCTGCTGCATCTCTTGGTTCCCATCCAAGGTGCCGTGGCCTCAGCTACCCAGATGCAGTCACTTTCATTTTTACTATACACCGCGCGTTACGTGGCTGCTTCTCCAGTGTGCGAAATAATTTTTCACCTCGGATAGACGTCGGTGGTAGCGATCTTAGTCGATCTTATCGTCTCGAGCACACCTATCGCGGGGCATTTTTAATATTCCCTGGAGTGCGCGCCGCGGTGCTCCCACATACAAATGCTGGAGCCCAAGCGACTGTGGTTCGAGAAGGAAGAGATCTCGGGTAGTAGTCGCCAATCCTTAAATCTCGAGGTATAAACTTGCTAGGGACTGAAGCTTCTTGAACGTCCACAAAGTGATCGGTATCAATGATACAGAATCTCACGAGCGTAGAGTACCTAGTTGCCGAAAGAGAGTTCAAACTGTGAACGGTGACAGAAACATTAAGTAAGTCACACGGGGTTCACTGCACCCCAGCGCCATTTTTGAATTACCATTTTCGTATTTTTTATCTTAAGTTTTTGGTGATAATAGTCTTTCTGTAGAAATATAATTTTTGATATGATGAATTTTGTAGTTAAAAAAAAACAGTTGTGGAAAGAAGCGATTTTTTTTGTTAAAATTCAGCAAACTTTTAAACTTTAATACGAAGGTCTACGAATTTACAGAAATATTGGCAAAGAAAGAGAAATTGCCTGTGGCACAATACACCCCGCGTGAGCACGAAGGGTTAACTACGAACAAGTCGAGAAGAGTTTCTGATTTCCTTAAATTTTCTTCTCGCGCCCCAAAAGCTCCAGAAAATACCCACTTCGCAGTCTCCCATTCACCTCGTTCCCTCCACCGCGCTCGCCCCTCGAATCCCCTAGTCGCCGTCGCAGCCTCTCGAGCGGAAACCAGTCTCTCCTGTTATCGACCAGCGTCCACCGTCCCGAGTATCCCCGTCAAGGATATCGGTCAAGTATCATCGAGCGTATGCAAATGATGAGCGATTATCAGCGGGGCTGCATTAATTCGCAGGCGCGCGCGCGTCTGCTGTCGCGGCGGCGGCGGCGGCCGGTCGAATCGAAACGTTCAGCCGGCCGGCGTATATTGAGGTCAGTGGTTTGTCCATCCTATCGTTAATGACGATTCCAGCGCCGAGACACACAGCTTCTACGCAGGCACGAGCGTGCAGGCCGGGCTCCTTGCGTAACTCTCGCGCGGGAGAGCGACCGCAGGAGCCGGCCGGCCCGTTTTCTGCGCCCCGGCCCATTATAATGTATACAGTTTTCGCAACATTACTCGCCCGAGGTATTTCGCTTGCTCGGCGCGTTTTCGACTTTTCGTTTTGCAAGCGAACGGGTGGCGATCGCGATCCGCCGCGACCCGGACGGATCCCGACCGCCGCGCGCCGATTTCTACGGGCCCCGACCGGCTCCCACTTGGCACGAAAATCGGTACCCTACCGGGCCCCGCGACCCTACGCCGCGCCGCGCGCTGAAAGCGTAAGCAGCAGGTTTCGGCAAGTGTATCGTCGCGAGAGAGTTTTACTGGCCGTCGCGATTCGGCGATTAAGCCGGGGATCCACGCGAGAGTCAAGCTACCCTAGTAGCAGTTTTGGGTGACCCACAGCATCCCCAAGCTGGGGATTTGTTGACCATCAAAGTGCCAACAATAAATGCTATGCTGTGCTAAGTATTTCACAAATTAGCTTTAATAGATCCACTTGGAAGCTAAGCTAAACTCTGTTAAGTTTCGAAACTTTAGCTTCAATAGATTTAAGCTTTTTTTTCGGAAGCGAAGTTAGCTCGACGTAGCCATGTTTCCGGAAAATCGCTCGCGAGGGAAGCTCGTGCTACGTCGAGCTAACTTTGCTTACGAAAACAATATAGCACAGCTTAGCTTAACTTTTGGTGGAAATGGTTCCATAAGGATATGTTCTAGCTAATTTTTCTCAAACTTAGCATAGCATAGCTTACCTTAGCTTAGCTTAGCTTCCAAGTGGATTCCCGGCTAGGGCACCAGTGAGACCATGGGGAACCATGAGGCAAGGGAAGGTGTCGATGAGAGATCACCAAAGTGGCTTTAAGTGGTAATTCAGATCTCTTATTACTAACTGATCTCTAGTATCTAAACCAGCTGTCCGTTGTATCCTAATGAAAAGCTGCTATGACACCTCAAAGATTAAAGACTCTGCACAGCAAATGATCGCTATACTCGGCACACTGTCAAAGAAGGGACCAGAATCGTGATTCCCTTCTGGGAGACCTCCAGAGTCTCTCAGATCGATCTATTAATTCCTGATGCGTTTTCCTCCTAGATGATGGTTTTTGTATCAGGCTCGCAGACTCCGTGTACAGGCTTGTGATAAATGACGACGCCCATTCAAGTCCGTTGTCGATTGGCCTTGACGAGAATTCTCTCGCCGGCCGAGTTGTATTGAAAGCGAAATTCAACGGGTTACCAAACCGTCCGTCCAGCTGAGCACGGTGGGTGGGATCTACGCGCGCGCACACGCGGCCCGTGTCTCAGGGACGTAATTAATCATTGGCACCCACGGCATAGAAGCGGGCAATTATACTAGCACAGCTCCTCCGCGTCCTCCAGATGGTCGGCGAGGATATAATTTTCCGCGAAGCGAGGAGCGTCGAATCAAATTCCTTGGTCGGCGCTCACCTGAGTCATCCTCGATGTCGTTTCTAAGCAAGTAGCGTTGGATAGAAGTGGATTAAAAATATATCCGCTTAATCCTGGTGCGTCCCTCGGGTCTTCTTCGACCCATTCGTTTTTTCATTTTGTTAAGGGTTCTTTCAATTTTTATAAGAGTGGTAAGGAAATTATTTGCTAATGTGTGTAGATATGTCTCAGTTTCTGGCATTGTGTTAAATGTGTAAGTGAACTGAAGGCAGCAGCAGGGTTAATAATAAAGTAGCGTTGGATGGAGGGGAATTAGAAAAATTGATAGAAGGAATTTAGATGAATGGATACAAGGGAAAATTAAATAGAAAAACAGATAGAAGGAAATTAAGTAGAAAAATATATAGAAGGGAATGAGAAAATTGGGTAGAATTGAATTAGAAAAATGGATAGAAGGGAATTAGAAAAGTGGATAGAAGGAAATTAGAAAAATATGTGTTTAATTCCAAGTCAGTTTAATAGGTCTGTCATTTCTTTATTTCTTTTACACTGTTTCTTTGTTAACTTTATTAACTATATATTGCAGGCTAAAGGGTAACAATAATGAATAATAGAAAATGACAAAGACTGTGTAGATTCCTATAAATAGTAAGTATTCTGCCACATTCCTCTACAACTGGGAGTACATTCTTCTCCCAAGTTGAGCGTCACAATAGGGTCTTCTAGGTCAACACTCCACTCTTCAGACTCAACCTCCAAACCCTCCAATCAGCTGTAGCGAGAATCAGTCGCGTCGATCGGAGATATACGAACGATCTATCAATTTCAAACGAGCGTATCACTCGGGCGATTTCGTTGGATAGCGTCGGTTGGCCGGTGCCGCAGGTGAAATTCGACCGCCATTGGAAATGGCTGGGGCGTGCTGGGCGCAGTGGTTCAAGGCCGACTGCCGATTCATGGTCGGACCCGGTCGAATTGCGCGAGACCGATCGCGCTGCGTGTAATCCATAACAAAAATTATTTTTGCCCGGTGTCGTAAGCGAAAGCACGCGGCGAATTTCGGGTCGATCTCGGCCCTCGCTTCTAAGCCGGCGTCGACGCCGAAAATCGCCGCACAAATCGGTCACATTTATGTAACGGCCTGCTGGAGCTTTACGTGGTCGCGTTAAGTAATACGCCCTCGTTCGCGTAACAAAGGAACTTCGCTGCAAATGGAACGAAGACGTGTGCTCGAACACTAGGACACCGTTTCCCAATTAAATTTTCACACGGAACCCTTCTAACCTCACGGAAATTTGCAACCCCCCGATCTCGATAGTTTCTTTATTGTGTGCACTGCACTGACGAAGCCGCGCCGTTTCGAATTTTGTAGTGCGAGTGTATGTTTCTCGTTTTAAAAATTTTTCAATTCTATTGCACGATAATTTCTCATGGAACTCTAAACTTTACATGGCGGAACTCTAAACTTTATATGAGGTTATATGGCGGAACTCTTAACTCTACAGAGACATGGTTCTCCAGTTTTCCATTTGTGGGTCACTGGAGACCCATAACGTGACCCATGAAATTGCTTAAAATTATTCAAAATTCAGTTCCTAGACCCTTTATTCCAACTTGAAAAAAATCTTTCAGTAGGTACACAGAGTGGACCAATAAAAACTACCACCACGAATATTCCCAGAACCATGGAAGCAAGAGAGAAATTTCCCCAACAAAAGTTGTGTGGCATAAAAAGAGCCATCGCAAGTGACCAATCTTATTGCAGCTGCACTACCTTTCAATCGATTTTTCCCTTACTTCCGTAACTTCGAGAATACTCACCGTATTCTTATTAATCCACCCTCTGCACAGCAAACGACACTCTCGAAATCAGTAGCTCAGGAAATTGACAATGCGTTAATCTTTTTCTTCCAAACGCATTCGCTGCCCGCCACCAACGATTCCACTCTAACGCTTTCGTCGTTGGCTATTTCAAAGCTGAACGCGCGCCGCGCATAGAAATTATTCATTTATTGCAAACGCTGATAATTTCTGCCGGGCGTGCACATGTGTCGCGACTATAAACTCCAGCTATTTACATAGCAGTTCACTTCATATGCATGTACGCGTGTATGAGCAAGAGCGAGCACGTCGATCACATTCGCCGAACCCATGTATGGGCTCGCGGCGCCGAAAGGTTCAACCAGTTGGGATAAAAATTCTAGGCATGTAGTGGTAGTAGATTACCAACAGGAGGGAGGACATTTGTTCACCAGTGGGCAGCTTCATGTTTCCTATAAAATATGTGAACGGTATATTTTGTCGGATAGGAATGGGAAAAATGGTAAAAATCGTAGCACATTGATTAAAGCGATCCTATTCCCTCGTTTTTAACGACAAACCAAAAATCCTAGTTTCGGCTATAGCCACAAACGTGCTGATGAAAATAACGTTTGATTTTCCAATTTTGGACGACTAAAACGACCGGTACAGTGGACGCCGTTTGGACCTCTCTAGAAATCCAAACGGAATTCAACGACACCCCACTTCAAAACTACCCATATTTTTCACTTCACAAAAATGTTCAATTATAGCCCGAACATAAAATAATAAAATGCAAAAAAACCGCATTTGAAAATATTTCTTCGTTTTCGCAAAGAAAATCTAAAAGTGCCCTGAAAAGCAGCGTGCCAAATCAGAAAACTCCCTTAAATCGGTGAGAAAGTTTCGTACAAAGAGTAAAAAGCGAACGCCTTGCTTGGATTGTTTTCAGAATAAACAGAAGCAAGTCGAGGTGTTAAAAGAGCAAAGGCTCGACTTCCCTTTTGCTTCATCACGCCCCACGATGACCCTGTTGATCTTCCTTGTTTCAGGAACCCTTGAATCTGGTCTGGGTGAAAATCAACGCCCTTGATTCCGTCGAGGATCCGCGAAGGCGCCCTTAGAAGAAACGGAGCCAAAATGTCGATCGTTATGCAGTACGTGGACCGGCTCCACGAGATACTCGACAAAAATGCAGGTAAGCGTGCAACGAGTCCTAAAAACGAGCAAACTGACTCACAGCTTTGTTCCTTTAAATTCAAAGGAACAATTGCCCGTGAATAACTATCGTGCTGCCTTTATGCATCCATTTGCGTCATCCTCGCCTTCCGTCTGTCTGTTTCTCCAGTTCTATCGTTGTTTCATTCGCCAAATTGAACGCGCAGAAAGTTATGCTGTACGTACGAGGATGATTTGAAAACTTCGCGGACTTAACGGGGTATTTTGTAGACCAGGACGAGAAGTTTTGCCAAACCGGGACCATGGCGTTACGACAGCAATGGACCGAGTGTAGAGATTTGAAAGGGGGCTAATTTTGAATAGTAATGGAAGAAAGTTTCTTAATACACTTCTCTGTTAGGCCGCGAAGTTTTCAAATCACCCTCGCATTATTAGATACACAAATGTATTTGTAGAAATTGTGATATTTGCTAGAGATGAAACAATATTCACTGCTTTCAATTTAAAATACTAAATAATCTTCACTGCTTTCAATTTAAAATACTAAATAATCTTCACTGCTTTTAATTTACAATACTAAATAAAGTAAAATTTCTTAGAGTTCTTCAATAAATTTGAAATACTTCGTCCTAATACTTATACACGTCACGCTATTACTGACGCCTCGAGAAAGAAGGAATTTGTAAGTTCCTGTATGGCCCCCAATTTTGGGCCACCCTGTATATGTCGGTTCGATTTCCTGGAGCGACGAGGGAGCCTTGTGAGCGGTCCTTAAGCATTAAGACATATCTCAGGGACGATCAGTGGCCGGTGACTAGGCGCGAATTTATTAAAGAAGAGGAGGAAGGAAAGCCTCGACCGCCTCGTTCTCGTCTTTCTGCTTTCGTTCCCCGGCGCCCTGCTCCCAGAAACTCTGAACTTCGCTCCGCGGCGACTGGCAAACAAGTCCGATCGTCGGAAGTTCCGCAAACTCCACAATTTGTCGAGGCTAATTCCGCGGGAGGATCTAAAATATTTTTCTACCGATTTAATTTGCATGCCAGCGAGAAGTGAGCGGGTAGCCGCTCCGGTGACTCAGAGTTAACAAAGGCCTCCGGTCGTCGTGCAAATTCAGGCAGTCCTCAGCTGATCCAGGTGCGATCGCCTACTAGCTCCTTCCGTATTTGCCCAGCCTTGTGTCACGGCTTTATTTATCCGCCGCCAACTACACGCTCGCGAATTTGAAATGAAATTTGCACCGAGTCGGCAAACATCCCCGTAATTGCGTTCCAGATATCGCGATGCCCCCGGGGCGCCGACAAAAGCCGTAACGGCAACGATCGACACGCCACTGTTTCGTGATAGATCGACGAAAATCGAAGAGGCACGGAAAGAGCGCACGGAGGCACGGTTGCCGGGAGAACCCGCTACCTTAGGGGGGCCTCGTGTCGTCACGGGTAGCTATATATATATATATATCGACCAATACACTAATACGACTTGTGCACGCGCGCAAGGATTCTCCCTCTACAACTCCCTATTACTTCTGGCAACGCTGCACGGAGGAGCAGAACCGCAAAATATTGTGCGCTCGACGCAATGTCACTTGTTCCGAGGTGAAAACAAACGGGGAGTGTAGAACGCGGATGGTGCGTGCGCGTAACGAAGTGGACGGCGACGGATTCGATAAACTAATGAATATGGAATGCCCTTCTATCGCGCTAGCATTAGAATCGATGCAAATTGCGGGACGAAACGAAAAAGAGGTGCACCTTGCCCTGTGACACTGGGTGCAGCACCGGCGTGACACGTGCAGCGTCGCAAACGCAGGTACAAATTGATCTCGCAAATGTAAGAGTTTCCTCTTTTCCGTGGAAATGAGTGGTTAACGTCGTGCCTAGGCAAACAGCCATACTGCTTCGAATTATCGGTAATAATCAGTTCGCCGCATGGCTGCGCAAATATTGTCCCGATAAGTGCAGCGATTTCCGGGAACCACGCGAACGTCAGGATTTTTCCATAACTAAATAGACTCCTTGCGCTCTGCGTAGCCAGAGGCACGTGAATTTTTTAACGTCGCCTCAAGTGAACGCGTTGCAACGCCGCAGAAGTGGGAATTATTCCGGTAAACAAGGACTTCCACAGCCGTCCGAATTACACGGCTACAGCATTTTTCCACGGAAGATCAACGGTCAACAGCTTACGCGAATGCATGTGTAGTAGTTTGTAATGGCGGCTAGGATTACCGCGTGACGTGCTCCCTGGAGGATATACTTATTTTTAAAATCTGATCTTCATTAAGTCTTTACTAAACAAGTGAATGTTTTTAATTTTCGGTTTTAAATTTCTAATTAAATTGCCACTGCAAAATGGGTTAGCAAGAGGATGTCATCGGTAGGGTTGTTGTTTCATTACTGTTTTTTTCTTTACCGTCACCCGAAAGTTGCCCCACCTGGAAAGAGGTCTGTGGACGCCCTTGGATGTACATCCTGATAAACGGGTTGACTCATGATTCGTGTGAGGAATCAAGGGTAGCAGGGTCCATTGAGTGGAAGCAATGCAGGCGTTATGCTTCTGTTTTGAGAGGGGCTCGCGCGATTTGTCAGCCGAGCCGTGACGCTTTCGCAAGCGCGACCTTGCGCAGGACTCTCCTCGAGAGAAATTGCTCGCGTACTCGCGTCAGCGGAGCCGAAGCGACGAGGGGGAAACCGAAGTTGCGAGAACTTCCGTCGCCTAGGTGATATAGGTACCATTGACGGAATCGGAATTCCTCGCGTTTCTTGCCAATGACAATCGCACGAGTGGATTATTAGTCCTCGGCTCGTTTCACAATCATCGGTGACTTTCGCCGATCACGAGGCGAGCCCCTCGATCGCGGTCTCTCCCTTTCCCTGCGCGGCACGGAGATTCGTCTACCCGTCGTACACACGACCGCGGCTGAAATGAAAGCATGCGTATCGAGCGCGGTATCGCGCGGAATTAGCATTGAAATTCGTTTGGAACCGGGAACCTGAGTCACAGCGCGGAATACGCAGAATTTGAACGTTTCTCGCGACCTCGCTGGTACGGGACTCTTAATTTAGTTATTTTCTTCGCCACGATGTTTTTAATTCAGCGGTTAAACCAGATTTCTGTGGTGCATGAAACACTCTTTAAATAAGATTCAAACTCCTCAGTCTAAGGTGTCTGCGTAGGTATATAGTGAGCAGCACTCGATAGACATTCAGAACACTAATCTACTCGCGCCGTGTTCTTCCGAATGATAATAGAAAAATTTGTCTTTATCTTTTGTTATTACTATTAATCCATTTGACAGGTCGCAGGGTGTAAATCGCCGCCGCTACGCGCAAAGGTAGCCTCTACCTATTATTATTATTATTAAAATCTTACGAATTCTTATACTGAGTATGAAATCGCCAAAATTACGCTTACGTAATTTAAAGGGTGGCCCCTTAACCAGCTATTGTATCATCCATCCTTTCGGAATGGCGCCAACTTTTTTAGACCCGAGCCACACGAAGTCTTTCTGATCAATGGTGCACCTTCAACAAGATCATGCCATTTCTAATCCTTACTTCGAATGCGGTACTAATGTCGCGCATGACCCCTCCGGCGCGTCAGACTTAACTGCACAAGCTTCTTTCATCAATGTATCTCGTTGATGCGTGTGCGGTCCTTCGTGACCTAAAAGCCTTTACTTCTAACTTCCGCCAAAGTAAGATTTCGATAGGGTAATATTCCAAAGTAGCAGAAACCAGAGATCGCAGGGTTTGAGCTACAGTTTCCCCTACAGTTTCTATTACGAGTCTTCCCGCAAACTCCGAGACAACCTTCAGAGTAGCCCGATAAATGTCCACGAAGCTTCTCCAGCGGGCCCGCGACTTTTCTCTCAAAGCAACGGCGACGGAGATGAAGATTTCTAAACCCGCCTGGCGGTGGATGGATTCGCGCGGCCGCTACGGTTCAGGGAGCCACGGTGCTCGGTGATTTCGACGGGCGCGCAGGCGGAAAGGCCGAGATCATGGAATCGCATGGAATTTCGATGCACTTACATTAAACGCGAGCGTGAGTCGCCCCGGTGTGCCACGTCCAAGCCATGAATTATGCAGCCTTACGCGTCCCCCTGGAGAAGAGTCGGCAGACCTCGAGGAAGATTTCTCAGCCTCCTCGCTGCATAAACACGCGGACGCGAGAGACCTTATTCCTGGACATCCCGCCGCGGCGATTCCAATTTTAGAATTTTCCGTAAGCGGCGAGGCGCGTGTACCGCGATCGCCGCCCGCCACCGTCTTCCTCCGCGGAAGATTCCGCCTGCACGCCGCGCTTTTGCGTCTCCGCGCCGTGAACCCTGAAAACGTAGCGGCCGAAGGACGAACGGGAAAGATTCAAGGCCGCGCGCGGCGACCAGCTAATGAAACCGTTTCTCCGACTGGTTTTAATGCGGTGACGCGATAGTTGATTGAACCCGCGAAGGACGAGAAGGGTGAGGTAGGATGCCGCGCGAAGAGCCCGCCAAGGTCGAGGTTGTTACACTTTTACCGTCGTTTCGCCCGGGAACCTGCTGAACCAACCAGCTGCGGGATGAAGCAATCCAGCGGATCTTTCGAAATACAATCGCTGCTCTTCGTGTTCGCGCTACAAACTCGTGATTACGTAATTACTATCATCTCCGTGTTTTTGGCGATGGAGTGTTTGGGTAACACAGTTGGTTGCACTCGACACTGACCTCGCGCAAGCTTAAGTGAGGTTAAGGTGCGAATATTGGTAACGGAGAGAATTTTAGTGTAAGTAGGATATTCATTTTTAGAAACGTCTTTTGGTGGACTGCTTTTCTAGCTTTGAAATATAGCAGTGTGCAAGTTCTTTTACTTACAACTCAGTACTTTTACTTAGAAGATATTGCAGTGGTAGTAGATTAACAACTGGAGGACCATTTTTGTTCGCCAAGAGGATATTTAATAACATAACTTTCCGTAAAATGTGTTTTATATTATAACACAACGACGACGGAGGCTCCTCCCTTTCTCTATTAGGATCTCTATCGACGCTTTGAGTTAACGTAAGATTTCGGAAAATGCCTCTTGGATGTCATATTTTTCACTTTTATTTAGTACATATTGTAGGAATTAGGTTTTATAATTCGTGTGTTCAGGAACCGCGGAAAAAAACAACTTCGGGCGACGGGACTTGAACCAGCGATCTTGCGGATCCTGTGTATGTACTGGTCAGCCGCCTGACCAACTCCACCAACATCGGGTCTCCTGTTAAAGGGGTTCCTGATCCCATAATATTGCTCCAAGGCCATTCAGTCGTAAGACATGAAATTCATCCCACTGCTTTCTGTTCCCAGATCAGAGGACGACGGATTGGTTCATGATGAGTTCGCCGTTCCCCACTCTGCTCATCTGTCTGACCTACGTGTACGTGGTGAAAGTACTCGGGCCGAAGGTGATGGAGAACAGGAAGCCCTTCCAGCTGAAGAACACCCTGGTAGTGTACAATATGTTGCAAATGCTGTTCTCAGCGTGGCTCTTCTACGAGGTAACGTGTCCTACGATCGCGTACCCTGTCTCAGCTTCACTTCTTCGCCCCCCTTTCTCTCTATTCTTCCCTTTCTGTGTACATACGCCCACGTGCCGAGTACGTGCTGTCCTTCACCGATACGAGAATGTGATTGTTGCATGCGCAAATCGAGAACTAAACGCCCCCTAACTTAAAAATCGCTCACCACGAACAGCAGCTTTACGTTCGTGGCTCGGGTGGAGAGCAACTGTTTCTGCAATATTGTCGAACGTCTGGCCGACGTCGTCGAGCTCGAAATCGCGTGCCGTGGGTTCTCCTCGATGAAATGTTTGTTTAAAATAAACTTGAAACATGAGAGAAGGAATTCTAATGCTGCTCGGGTCGGGGTTGGAGTAGAGGAAGCGTTTCGAGCTCGATTAGATAAGCTTCCCACAGACAGGCGATGGAGCAAGATGAAACGTTAATTTTAAAAACAACAACAGTGTCTGATGGGCGGATGGTGGGGCCAGTATAGTTTCCGTTGCCAGCCAGTGGACTATACCAACAGCCCGACAGCGATCAGGGTAAGTTGACCGTCGTTCGTAGCTCCCTTCTCTGGATGGATGATGATCGACCGCCACTCCAACGAGACGGAACCCAACGAATGCCACCTTCAATTCTACAATTTCAATCCTCCGACGGTCCTCCACATGCATATACGCGCACTCTTGCCGGCGCACCGTGGGGCAAACGGCACTTTTTTGTGCCAAGATCGTAGAACTTTTGATGGAAGTGAGATAGAGGGATGAATCTTTAAGCTCTAAGAGAAGGTAAGATGTTGCAGAATAAGGGGCAAATATCGGGAAAGTATGACAAACAAGTTTTAACATTGAAGGTCTATGTGAAGGGTGACATTTTCGAAGAAAATTGCGACTTTTCCGTTATAATATACGGTTGGAGTTTTTCCTCAACTTGTTGTATATCATTTCCTAAAGATTTTCACACGCTGAATTCAAACCTGACCTTAATTTGTCTCGCCCTTCAGGATTCATTTGGCATATCTTCAAAGTCACAACTTGTTCGTCATACTTTTTCAATATTTTCCCTTATTCCGCAATATCTTGGCTTTAACCGCGAGAAAGATTCATCCGTCTATTCGTGGGCGTAGCGAAGGTGGAGCAGGGGTGTGCGCTTGCCACCAGAAAAGAGTAATAAATTAGTACGTAATTCCAAAATTAAATTAATTTATTAGAAAATAGACCTAAATTGAATTGTGAAGTAATTCCGCGTTACACGACCACGGTTGCATTAATCTCTATTCATTGTTTCACTATTTATTGCCACCGCCCGAATGAAATCCCAGCTACGCCCCTGCCTCTAACGTGTCTCTATCAAAAGTTCTAGCTCTCAAAATTCTATTCCACAAGCGAAATTGCTAGCGCGGCGTCGTATACGCATGTGCCCACGACAAACCTTTCAAGCTTCTGAGGGGTCTTGGATGGGCAGTTGAAGAAGCCCGCTACGATACTGCGAATGGTTTCGTGCTTTGTAGAGAGTCGGCGAAGGGAGGAAGCAGGAGTAGAACGTATTAAAGTCGCTTAACGCTTCCTGACTGTTTCTCGCTATTGTTTATCCGTTTACCTTGGGGCGACAGCTCCGGCCAACCTTGTGTCCCTCTGCTTATTTTCTGCGCGGTGCCTGTTCTAACCCCCCGCCGCATGCGGCATCCAGCTGCACCAGCTATGGGACCTGGTCCGGGTGTGCCTTCGTCACTAAAACCAAGAGCATGTGTGTAAAAAAGATTGTAAGAGAAAAAGAACAATAATCGACCCGCCGATCGGCAATTCAGGCAAATTCTCGATTCGATGGGAGCGCATAGGTAAGACTTGGGCGGCAGAGAACAGGCTATGCCGGGCCGTTAATTAACCATGTGCGTGCCGATATTAATTCAACGATACGGTCACAGTTAACTTCTCCTGTCGGTGTCTGTGTGCACCGTACCGTGACCCCTGTCTCTTCTGTCACTCCGTCTCTCTCTATATCTCTCTCTCTCTCCCCCTTTGTCTCTCGCTCTCTTTCTCTCTCTCTCTCTCTTTATCTCTCTGTTCGTCTCTCGATTATTTATTCTTTTTCACTGATCGGAAAATGGCCTCTGGGCGGTTGTGGTTGCAGATAGGAATGTCCGGATGGCTGACTGGCGACTATTCCCTAAGGTGCCAACCCGTAGACTACAGCGATCGACCCCAAGTACTGAGGGTGGGTGACGTTCCCCATTAACGCGTACACGTTACACTAAAAGACGAACACACCTTCCAAGAATCCCGGCGGCTACGCCATTAGAATCTTCTGATCCCTAGAGCCATAGCCTTGAGCCTTTTAGTTGGTAACTCTCGCCTGGCGGATGCGTGGTCTATATGGGCCCATGGTATATAATATTACGTTCACGGGCTTTTCTCATCACTTTTTGGAGAATATGAGGATTTAGACCTGTGGGTCGCTACCCCCAAGTGTATTCTTCGGCAGAGTGATTTTTAGTTGACGAGTTTCAGCACTTATTTATTTTAATATAACAGGGATTTTTCATAAATGAAAGGAAAGAAATGTTTACCTTACCTCGTATAGGGAAGGGGGTCGCAGGTTATTCGAACATTATAAAAGGGAGTAAAAGTTTGGTAAAAGTTTAGGAAACACTGAATTATACTGCAACGCCATTTGATTCATATATATTATTACTATTTATTTTAATATTTATTTAAACGGGACTAGCCCCTAGTATACAAACTGTAATATCTAAATACAAGATTTCTCTTATTAAAGATGTCCATAAAAGATTTATTCTGCCGTGTACCTACGCGAATTAAATTATGGGGAAGAATTAACTAAGCTGTCCGCCATCCAAGGGTTAACAATCGTAAGAACGCATATAGCATTTTCTGCGGCGAACCGTCATCGTCTGTCGAACTCCAGAAGCATAGTTTTCGTCCTCGACTTTGCGTAAAATCGACTTCCTACGGCTACTTCCTTTCGAGTACGTATTTAGTTTCGCTGAACGCGTCGTTACCACTGCTCAGGGCTAGAGGCTTCTGTTCGTAGTCTCCTCTGTTCATCACATCTTTGTTCGGTAGTGTAATTACCGTAATGGACACTATGTATATCGATAACTGTACCGTACCTGCGTAACTGCCGCTAAGTTTCCAAGTAGCGTTTAGGCGTATTACACGTAGTTGTTATCGGGCAAGCTAACACAACCACAGAAATAGCCGCTTGATGCAATTAACCCCACTTAACACACAAACTTTATTTCGAAAACGGACGCCACTTTACACGACGACAGTCACACGCTAGTTTACAAATCACCGTTTCGATAGCCAACCGTCTTAGGTACACAGATCTGCGAAACATTACCACCGACTGTTGTGTTCTCCGTCGACGTGAACCCGCCGAGGGCAAATCTATGGAGCCTTGTCATCAATTCATCTCGCCATAATTCACTCTGCTATATCGAAGTGTACCTACAGACTTTGCAGGAGGATGTCAAGGCGTCCCCAAAGATTTGCCTTCTCCCACTAATTGTTTGCCGATTATCGCGCGAGTATAGCTTTAAAAGGACCCGTCTAATCGATATTTTGCAAAGCGCAGATGGTGCACGCTTGTTGGTGGTATTACTTCTCCAAATTCACGGAGTTCATGGACACGGTAAGTAGACGTAGCCTAGAGACATCCGCGTTTGAATGATTTAGCCGTGAATCCCGACCCTGAAATCTTTCTTGGTTAATTTACCGAACTGGTTGTTCGCCGCTTTTGTAGATCTTCTTCGTACTGAGGAAGAAGAACGATCACGTGTCGACATTGCACGTTATTCATCACGGTTGCATGCCAATGTCAGTGTGGTTCGGCGTTAAGTTCACTCCCGGTACGTAAATCAGGAGATCTTTATTAAATAGATGGTAGAAATGCGATTTGCACAGGTTGAGCGATGGAGTTCGTTCGAATAGGGTTCGATTTGTTGAGGTCACTACTGTGCATGCAATGGGGATGTGAAAATCGTTGTTAATTTAATATTCAATTTGAAGATTCTAGATCTACTCAGATCTCTTGGTAGCCGGTTTTGGAATTTGGTCACGGAATTCAAAGGATGCAACACAACACACATCACTACTAATTTTAACTTTATATGTTAACGATTACTGTTCCAAATTTAGCAGACGAATGTCTTTTTTCTATTCCCGAAGCAATGCACATATATATATATATACAAAGTAGAGGGATGAGTAAGGATTATTATTATTAATTATTATTGTAGAAATATAGGTTTTGTAATTCCTGTGTTCGGGAATCACGGAAAAAACGGACCTCGGGCGATGGGATTCGAACCTACGATCTTGGGGATCCTCGGCGCACTGGTCAGCTGTCTAACCAACTCCACCGAAACCGATCTTCCGAGGTCTCTCTTATTCCGTGCTCCCCCTTATAATGCTTCCTGGTCCCATATTATTATTGTTAATCATTTATTAACTCAATATAACCTTCTGGTACATTTTAATAACACGAAGAGACATGATAAATAAAATAAAATAAAAAATACCAAGGAAATGAAAAAAGAAATAAAGTAAAATAAGTCAGAATTATTAGTATTATAGGAAGACACTTAGAATATTTAAAGTGATATGTAAGATCAGGTGTTAAATTTGGGACGTGATAGCTGATAACATATATGTTAAAAGAAATTGTTATTTGCAACTTTAAAGTGATATGTAAGATTAGGTGTTAAATTTGGGACGTGATAGCTGATAACATATATGTTAAAAGAAATTGTTATTTGCAACTTCGATTCACAAAAAAGAACGAAAGAAACTAAAGTAAAATTACACACGTTTGCCTGTCCACGTGAAGATAGACTTCCAAAGAAGAAGCCACCGTGAAAACTCGGAACGAACTCTTTGCTCAGCCCAACGACGCAACAGCCCCACGCAGCGTCGTGGTCCCAATCTCTAATTCCCCTGATTTTCAAACTACCAGCCGCTAACATCCCCCCGATATGTTAAATTGCAGGCGGTCACAGCACGTTCTTCGGCCTCCTGAACACGTTCGTCCACATCGTGATGTACACGTACTACCTGCTGGCAGCGATGGGCCCGCGGCTGCAGCCGTACCTCTGGTGGAAGAAGTACCTGACCGTCTTCCAGATGATCCAGTTCGTGGTGGTGATGATCCACGCGTTCCAGCTGCTGTTCATCGACTGCAACTACCCGAAGGCGTTCGTCTGGTGGATCGGCCTGCACGCGACCATGTTCTTCTTCCTGTTCAACGAGTTCTACCAGGAGAATTACAAGCTGAAGAGGAGGCGGACGATGGCGAACGGCGTGAAGAAGGACCACCAGATCGGTGACAGCAACAGCCAGGCGCACGCCGCGGTGACGAACGGCAGCAGCCAGCCGTCCTCGGGGCGAAGGGACGCCGCCGATTACTACGTGAAGGGCGACAGCCTGGCGGCGTCGGAGCTGAATCTCCGAAAGACGTACACGACGGCCGAGTGACACCTGACCGCGCCACATCGTAGACCATCGTCCATTCATTTCGCCTATTCTCCATCGATCCTCCGTGTCGCATCCGGGCCTCGCTGTTCCGGCACTCCCGCTACGACGGTCCGGCCGCGATCCGAACGGACGTAGCCGCCGAGAGATAGAGAGCGCGCGGTAACAGCGCGAGAGTACAGAATTACTCGGCGCTCGCGACCACGTTAGCCTCTGTATTGTATTCGTAGAAGGGGACAGATACGTAGGGAGCGCGGAGGAGAATGAAACAGCGTAGGGGGGGTACCGGGGCCCCACGGACCCGGATGTCGCCACGACTCAGTGCCACGGAACCCTGCCAAACCGGGTTGCTCGTGACACCTCGCGAGTACACCTGCCCTCCACGTCCCGACGAGCAGGTAGCTCTCGCGTCGTCGATCGTCCCCCTGGACGCGTGCGCCGAGGGTTGCCGCGGGGAGACGCCGCTGGGCGATCCCCGCGTTCCGTTCTCCGCCGAAGCCAGCCGAGCCTGAGCGCGCGCCCGATCCTCCCCGATGAAGTCGCGCCCGCTACCTCGGCCCACCGGCGGGACGTTACGTAAAAGCTGCCTCGTGCACGCGACTTCGCTGCGTCGCCGACCGAACGGCAATTCATAGGCATTAACAGTAATCCAAGGGAACGGGGGGACGTAATCGGTTTTTACTGACCGTGGCGAAATTGCGCGGCGGTTTCCGCAACGGTGGAACCCGCGTCTGGTAAAAGCCACTCTCACTCGCGACGGGCGCTTCAATCTCCCCGGATTGGAGAATTCTCCAACGACTCGGCGACACGAAGCTCCGATCGCCTTGAATATTAATCGTTGCCAGAAGGAAGTTACCTGTAAGAAAGGGAAAATGAAGGTCTGGTGAAGTGTCGAGTGTTTCCTCGGAAACGTTGGAATATCTGATTACATTATCCGTTACATTCCCTACTGTAGTAGAAGCTCTGAAGAGGGAAGGCGCTTTTAGGAAACGAGTTCGATGACTCGCGAGTAATGATAACAGATATGTGGCGAGATACGAGTAGACGTGTGTACAGAAAGAATGGTGTGCAGGATGAACCACGCAACGTTCGACCACCTTGGTTATTCGCGGTGTTAGTAGATCGATTCAAGTTCGCTTGAATTTTTATAGAGAAATGTTTAACAATTATTTATATAAGAGTTTTATTCCTTTTAACCTTTTACTTTTAATTTTTATTCTATAACGTTTTTATTAGCACGAATATGTCATATATATATATCATTTGAATCAGACTATTAAATGCGAGAAACAATCGAGAAGTTCGTGTCATGTGGTTCGCCCTGTATAATACATTATATCGTGACGATAACTAACATTAAAGAATCTCAAGGATCCCTGATTTCGATTAATATTCAAAGTGATCCAAATTCTCTAGCCACATCTTTTCATTAGAACGCAGGTATTGTTATTAGAGACATTCTTTCTTTCGGTTCATATAATTTCCAAACGGGGTTGGAGCCCGCAGAACGCGCGCTCACAGATTACATGAAAACACGGAATTATATAAGAGAGTTAACGGTGGGTCTTCGATCGGTTTACGTAACAATGCCGCCGGCCGTTGTCACGTTACGTAATTTCGGGAAGATCTCAGTCGCGTGATTCCACCGGGGAGGTCCGAGCGTTGGAAGACTCGTCGGTTTGTTACTCGCGAGATCTGGTAACCTAAATTTCGGCAGACACGATGGGACAGTCCACTCCGCCGGCGCACGCGCAAGCGCGCCCTCTGCTTCCGTCGAGTTTCGAGGTTAGGCGAGAGCGGGCGCATGCGCGTTATCCGAGCTGTAAATTCGCCCCAAAATTTGCGTGTTATACAGGTCTAGGCGTATTTTCTTTTATTACCTTTACCGATCGCGTTTTTTCGATCGTTGTGATTTAATACAAATTTCTTAGAACCCCTCTTTGTTACCGTGAGATATGTTAGAGGACATATTGGCGGGCGTTTTTTCAAATCCTCGCAATCGTTCGGGAGTCGACGCGCGAGAACTATTCGCCGATCCGTTGGGGGGTAAATTCGATGCTCGTCAGAGCATCGCGGTGTACTAGGATGTCCAGCATTGTACATAACACACGTCGCCTGATTTCGGTATGTTCGGCTCAACAGCCATCCAGTTCGAGCGGAAAAAAAGAGAGAAAGAGAGAGTGAAAGAAATGCGTATGCGTTGAAAAACGAGTCGGGGAATTGTACAAAGTACGCAGCTTACTATTAATCGGTATTGAGAACGATCTAACGGTCTAATCGGTAATGTATAGTCGAACACAGGTCTGTACAGGATGTTCGCGCGTTATTGATCGCCAGAATTCTCGTGCTTGTAAATGACCAGGGTTAGAAGAACGTTAAGGAATAAATTTTTGAAATTTTTCTACAGCATACACGATCGTTATAAATTACATATACTTGAGAATCGATGAAAAAGAAATATTGCATTTACGAGAAAAATTACGAGAAAAACACTGGGCGCGAGTAACGAGGACATTCTGTATATAGGGTGCACCTTTAGGAACAGAGCATCTAATTATCTGCTCTAATGTTAATAGGAATACACATTTAAAACACGTTTGCGTGATCTGGATTAACCAGATGGTAACTTTTGAAGGAAAAGCTAATTTTTTTAATCGGGCGTTCAGCTGGTTTCTGCTGGTCTACCCTGTATATTAGTACTCTCCGCTGATCGGCGTTTAATGCCGACTTTTTAATATTATACGCGTTCCGAGGCAGCGCGAAGCAAAGGAAACGTACGTTTCCCATGGCCAAACGTTCAGACTCTTCCAACGTGCCTTGCGAGTAAACGGATGTGCCTTGATATCCAGGATGTTCCGGCGATCGCGCGGCGAAATCATTCGAGTCACCCATGGAACTAGATAAACGATGCACCGTGAATGATCCGTCGCCAATGGCTCGTTAACAGTCTAAATAACGTCGCAACGTCGCGTTTCGTTCTTGCAGCACGCGGCGCGATTACAGGAAGCATTTTACAACGTGTCGCTGTGTGATCCAGGCGTTAAGGTTTCGATTGAACGCATACCGAATCGACCGCACGACAAAGCTGTATCACAGCGTTGTATTTAAATCGCGAGGGTTGTCGAAATTGATTGTTAGAGAGCTAGGAACGCCCAGCGAGCGTTCACGTTCCTTTTGTTTTTTTGAAAAGTAGCTTCTCGTATTCAGCGCACGTTGGCCGCCTCGACGACGGAGCATGTATTTCTATTTTTCTAAGCGAACGCTCGCTACCCGAGACATCTGTGATGTAGATCGTTCTCTTTGACTATCTCTAAATTAGCGAACCTCGCGTACTCGCTACGTTAACATTAACATATCGATGTTTGCTCACGTTTGTCCCGTAGGGATTTCATAAAGGAGATGTAACTTTTAGAGGTTTATCAGCCTATGTGTAGGATCGTAACGGTTAGGGGCGCGATCAGCGTAGATCACCGATCCCTCGAGCTCCGCGCCAGCGCGGGACAGCATCCACAGAATCGAGTAGCATGACGATACGATCGATGCGCACAAAACGTCCACATGGTGTTTCGTTCGCTTTGCACGTTTCGTACACCTTGTACATAGGTAGGTTAGTTTTGTACTGTCGTAAGGATGAAAAGAACAAAAAAAAAACAGAACCCAAAATCGAGGTAACAGAAATCATTGTGCCACGCTTCGCACCGACGGGCGAAACTGGGAACGAGAGTTGGTGGTTGAGAGTGGAGTCAGGTACCGTAAGCTTAGTGCGCATAATGATAATTTATATAACGAATCTACATCTAGATATTATTACGAATAAAGAGTTGTTCAAAAAGCAAAAAAACAATAACGAAGGAACAAAGGAAAATCTACACTGAAGCTAACGATTGCTTTTGTAACCGCGGCTATGTACATAAAAAACACTCTCAGAGGAGCAATGTCAAGTTGATCGGATTGGTGCAACGCCAATGCGAGACATTACCGATTGAAGCCACTGACACCGCCTGTCCTTTCCCACGAGGACTTACTATAGTAGGTACGAATTCAATTGGCTGCTCCGAAACGGTGGAGGACAATCCCTCGCCACACAATTTAGCTGTTACGTCATTCTACGGGGTAAAGAATAGATTTAGGGGGTAAAGGGCAGGGGGGATAAGTTTCGTTGGTTACACCAGAAAGAAAAATTGCTGCTATAGTCGAAGCAAAATCAGGTAACTGCTTAAGCCAATCAGTAACCACCACCAGATGCTTAGCATGATTCAGAAAAGTAATAACACTCGAAACACGGCTGCTCCCTATATATCCGACTGTAGTGTAACAGATCACAAAAGAGGACGTTGCTTGTGACGTTATTCCCAATGGAGGAAATTACTGAGCGGCCAATTGAATTTAGGCCTACACGATCGATTTTTAGTATCAGAATCATGTATCCAGGCCCTGTAAATTAAAGTGAAGTGTAGCGAAAATTTGAGTTCTTTTATTTTCAAAACGACCATGATAATTTTTGTTCCCTTACTGCCATAGGTCGAAGGACAGTTTGTAAATAGTACCAGGCATTTTGTGGGGATTAGAACTGGCAAAAGATTCCTTTGAAAAGAATGATTTGTCGATGTCCGAACACCTCGGTCGGTAAAGCAGAAAATCCAGGCTCAAATCTCGGTGCAACGACCCATTTGACAAGATTCTTTTCTTCTCCCTAGATATTGCTGGAATTCGCAACTTTATGTACTCTATTTTCTTCGTCAGATGCGCTATGTAATTGTAGAATAAAGATAAGGAATACTAATTAACTGGAACAATTACTTTCCGCTTAGCAAAGAACTTGAAACTGTTTTGTGCGAGGATTTCGCTGAGATTCGAGCAATTGCGAAATTCTATCGAACTCGCAGAGATTCCGATCCTTCCTAACCTCTCTCACCGAAATAAATAAATGGATCTGTTGATCTGTTGACAATAAATATAGAAGTGACGAAAACGGCTATGTCAATCTGCTCGAACTTTCGAACCCTCAAATCATAACGTGCTTATCCATCTTCTTTGTCTTCCTAATCTTTATCGAGTGGCCAACAAACATACAATGACTAACATTCATTTGTGATGCTATTTACAGCACAGTTTGACGTGACTACTATTTGACTTTCTCTTTACAATCTCCGTTAGCCTTAGCCGTTTAGCCTCTCATATTTGAATTTGAATTCTGGTAGAAAGATCACTTGAACATCGCAATTTTTCATACTGCAAAGTAAAAATAAGTGATAAAGAATTCAAAGGAACGATATTCACATGTCAACCTAATATTTATCAGAGTTTAGATTTCGAATCGAAATACGAGGTGGGTAAGGAATCGTACAGAAACAGATCCAACAATGGTATGCAAATCGCGAGATGGATCATGGTGAATTAAACGTGGATTAAATACGGAATTAAAATGAGTACAACGGTGGACGTTTTATCCCCAGAACCCCGATCGTTCTCTTATCTCGCGAAACGTAAACAAGTCGGAAGTAATTATCCCATTTATGCAGAATGGACTTGGTCCTATCGTGACTCAGTTTCCCATGCACTGATAACAAATGACACTTTCGTAATTGCCACAAAAGAACCAACGCCACCACAAAGACCAGTGGTGTACAAACCAGAACCGATGAAGTTTCTTAGCAATAAACTTAAAAATACCAAAAACTAAACTAACCCAAGCATACCGTCTATCAACTTCGTGCTTATAATATTGCAATATTCATAAAGGATGACAAAAGAAATAAATCGATTCCGTTACGGCTGCATTCACATGTTTACATGCATGCGACGTATTTATGCTTCTATAAATACGGAAATAATAGTTCTCAATCGATACATCGAAATATTTGTCTCCGCGTCCAATTTCCATTGATATTGACAACCACTGTTGCACACACCTCGTAGCAACCTGAAATTGCCGAGTTTCAGCCACCACGGCCGACCCACCTGTGATAACGGTCATTATTGTCTGTCGATGCAATGTTATTTTCCACGTTTCCTAAACAATACTAAAACACATTATCATCTACAATCCGAATTACACGGCCGAGCAATTACATTGCTCCAGCAACACTTATGTACAAACGCACAGCGTGCATATTCATGTAAATTCAAATGTCCGTGCAGCACGGATGCTGCTATAGACAATGCGAGATCTGTGTACGTAAAATGTACATAGACACGGTATGTACGATATAATTCGTTGGGAGGTTGAAACAGAGGTCGCCAACGTTCCTTCCGTCGCTGAATTATTAACGAGCCGAGCTGCGCGCTGGTAGAGGCGCCACAGGGGCGGGTTGAGAGCCGCTGGCTCGGTCTTCTGCTGCACGTCAATGCCCGAACTGTCAAGATCGCTTGACCAGCAAGCAGCTGCCATCGACGATAAGCCCGTGCGGTACGCGAGACGCAGCAGTTTTTCGGGGGATAAAATTCGAGCGGAGCAGCCCGCCGCCCGGCCATCGCTCTACAGCAGTGCCGCGCGATTAGTCAGCGCCAGCCACTGACTAGCGCGGTACATACCATCGGTTCCGACGGCACTGACGTTGTACTCGGAGGCGCAAATGACTACATGTCAAAGCCAGTGAGCCAGCCTACCGTTTGAGTGAACCACTTGTACATTTCCACCGGCGGAGCTGGATTTCCTCCGATCCCATCGAAAATGTTGGCCCTCATCAATCGGATTCTGGACTGGTTCAAATCCCTCTTTTGGAAAGAGGAGATGGAGCTCACCCTCGTCGGCCTGCAGTACAGTGGGAAAACCACCTTCGTAAATGTCATCGCGGTACGAATGCTTCCCTCTGCTTCCAGCGATCTAACGATCGCCCCTCGGCCCCTTCTCGTCCCCGATCCCGCGAGCGCACATTTTTCCAACGATAAACGGACGATGCCCGTCGCGATCATAGCGCGGAACGTGCATCGTCTTGGTTAGATTCTATACCCCGTTCGAACTAACTCGAACGTCGTCATCGATGTCAACCGTCCTCGTACCCGCCCTTACGGGGCAATCGCAGGATCAACCGATGTACGAACGGTCCTTTCGAAATAATCGTGCAGAATTCGAATAATGCTGCGTGTAACACGGGGAGGACTGCTTACCGTATATATCGGTTCTTATACCGTTAACGGTGTCGGTTTTAAATCCGTTTCAGTGTCATCGTTTTCGAATGCTCTCTACGCAGTTACGTCCTGTATATTCTCACACAGCGTACCTGCGTTCTCTTTTCCAGTCAGGGCAATTCAGCGAAGACATGATACCCACTGTCGGCTTCAACATGCGCAAAATAACGAAGGGCAACGTCACCATCAAGGTGTGGGACATCGGAGGCCAGCCGAGGTTTAGATCCATGTGGGAAAGATACTGCAGAGGGGTGAACGCTATAGTGTACATGGTAGACGCCGCGGATCCGGAGAAAATAGAAGCTAGTCGCAACGAGCTGCACAATCTGCTGGACAAGCCTCAGCTGGCCGGCATAGCGGTGCTGGTTCTCGGCAATAAGAGGGATTTACCTTACGCCTTGGATGAAAACGGACTGATAGAAAGAATGTACGTATATGTTCTTCGTAAGGCGATGTAATCGGACGTACGGGGAGGCTGCGAGGCTGATCGATGCGTTTGCTTTTAGGAATCTAGCAGCCATTCAAGACCGCGAGATCTGTTGCTATAGCATTTCATGCAAAGAAAAGGACAATATCGATATTACGTTGCAGTGGCTTATAGCACATTCTAGAAGTGGTGTTCGCTAATGCCAGCAAACAGATTTTACGTTCTTATACATTTTTATTGAGACAACCCAAGGTATCGATAGCAGAATTGGGATCAAGCGTGCGAGGGAGTGCTCACCGATGATTTTACTCTGGGTTCGATTGGTTGCCGTAGGGAATGTTTTTCAAATCTAAGCTTTAGCTGTTCTTTGTTTGAAACCTCGTATAAAAAGCGCATGAAAAATGAATACCGAGAAATTTATCGCTTAAGCCAAATACAGCGTGCGAACGATAACGGAGGCACGTTCATCTTGCAAGCACCCTAGGGATAAGTAACGATTTTTTATATATTACGTTTCTAGGCGATCAGTTTAAGTAACATTGTTGTTATTCTACCTTAAACCAAACCATCACGTGGGAATAGCATTTACCGTAGGGACGATGATAGCTAGTACGGATTACAGGCGCAAAGTTATATCAATTATCGTATAGTACACATTTTCAGAACTATTTAATTAAGATTAATAAATCACAGCATAGAGATTGCGTACATTTCATCGCTATATGTACACGAATATAATGCTAAGTAAACTTGTATAATTAATGGAGAATTATTAACAACATTATTACCGATTTATTATGATCCTTCAAAATACGAAAGTTGTGTTATGTATATACACATATATATACATACATATATATATATATATATATGAAAATCGGAATAAAACGATGTGATCCATTTTTTAAATGGAAGCTCGCCTCTGAATAAGTTTCTATTATCACTGACGGATAGTTTAAAGGCTCCTCTAAACCATTGCCGCGATGGGATCGCGGCAGTTTATTATACGTGGCGGCTCACGGGCAGCCGCAGCGGAAATGTTTCGCGTTGGTCTGAACAAACCCATAAGTCGCCACGTATAGTAAACTGCCGCGAATAATCGCGTTGGTTTGGGGGAGCCTTAACACTGCTTTCTTTTCCAATTAATATTAGACGATCGTGCTCGCTGCTTGGTTTGTTGAAACGACTTGAAGTCCGACTCTTTATTTACTCGTCACTTTGAATCCGATAGGCAGTGACTGATTTAAGGAAAAAGGCCCAGGTGGCAAACGTTCTGGGACAACCTGTATAAACAACAGAATTACAAATAAATTTATGCGCGTGCGATATGAAAATTATAGGAAACAAAAAAACAATGGTGTTTGGATAAAATTATAATATTTTTGGAAGCTGGGGCCCTGGGGGACCTTCTGAACAGGGGCCCAGGCGATAACTGCTCATCGGACACTCGTTAAATTGGCCACAGAGGAGTCGTTTTTGTTTTCCTTTTTTCCGGATTTGCCACTCTCCAATGGCAATATTATTATTTTGATACTTTACTATAGTCTTATAAAATCGTAATTATGCATAGCTGAAATTTGGCTTCGAAATAGTGGCGGCAAAAGTGTTAATAAAATATTGTACGTTTCTTAAAACTACAATGTTTAAAATGCAAATTTAAACCATTCGAATCGCTCAAGTGCGCGTTTTCATTGGTGGAGCCGCGTGACGTCACTGCACAATCGATTCTACAGTACACCGAGAATCGATTTGCGTCTGCTAAGTTGACATTGGCTCTGTGTATTTACGTTGTATTACATTTGACGCCAGTCGTAACGTTTTGCCCGTCAACAGATTTATAACACTGGTCCGTGGAGAGATATTCGTTTAGGAATCCGAAATGCCGCCGGTAAACAACGAGGACCCTTACGCACACGCAGCGAAGGGAACTTTGAAGCTGAAAAATGATCAAGGCGTGAGCAAAAAGTATGTAGGTGACAGATACTATTCCCGATTTAGGTTATATAGGTGTTGACAGGTATTAAGTAACTTCGAAACAGAGCTGGAGTTAAGTACTTTCGGAATAAATGTGAAATTACATTTAACTTACACCTACCTTAGTTTAGTATATTAAAATACTTTGATTAGTAAACACGGGAATTTTACTTACCGTATATCCTTCACGTTTATCGCAAGAACAGCAAACCGTTAAATGCGTCGTAAAAAATACATTTTTCCGGGTGAGCATTGAATGGAACCTTATATTTCTGGCGGTATAATAAATAAAGTACTTACGATGTGAAATTCTTCTATAACTATGATCTGCAAGCAATTTAAAAATAAGAAAACCGCTATAATTATGCAAATGGCCACAAAACCGTTTGTGACAAATTTTACATCTACCCTAATGCGTCTTTTATTATTAAATAATTTCTGTTAGTCCCTTATTGTAAGTCAAATATAATACTATTAAGATATTATTCAGAGACTTTTATTGAAAATAAAAAAATGATTTTTGTGTACATTCGATTTAGCATTTGCCATCCAATGTACTATTTTACATTTCATCCGGCTCTGTTCCAAGGCTGTTGAACTGCATGATTAGTTCCGTTAGTTATAAAGAAATCACAAGTGTTGAGTAATTAATGTTATACCAGAAAGAAGAACAAAGAAGGCAAAAGTAAGAAATTGGTGGAATTGACAAAGATCATGGAGGAAGAGAAGCCGAAGACTATGGAGATCAAGCGAACCAAAGCTGAAATAGCTTTTCAGAAAATGCAGGAGAAGATGGCAAGTAATTAATGTAGAAATGTGCATTCCGGGGGCACCGTACCTTACCGTGTGATATTGCTTGCAGCAAACCGAACGAATAAAGCAGAAGGCCTCGATGACGCATAAACAAAGGGTGGAAGAGTTTAACAGGCATTTGGACAGCTTAACGGAACACTTTGACATACCGAAAGTCAGCTGGACGAAGTAGATGGCTGACGCGCCTTCTTTCTCCTGTATTTTATTTATACATATACACCGTTGACAGAAATAATTGAAATAATATTAAGGTTGACATTTAGTCTTAGACATGATTGTACTTTATTGCAAATGTTTGTAAAAAAAAGAGGTAACATTACAATATAAATCTTAAAATGGATGGAATTGCAAGTCTTCACGATTACGCGTTTCGTTCGTACGTGTAATGTTTAAAACTAGTATTAAACCTCGGAGTATAAAAAGGCACTTGTCGTAATGCGCTTGGTAGTGTAACATACATCGATTAGAATATTACAGAAATATTTGCTCGTTAAATATAATGTACATTACATAAGTGCGCTCTACAAATCGTAATATGTATTTAATATACATAGTCGCTATTCAGATCTAATAAAATGTATATACAAATTATGGACGGAATTATTTAAAAGTGGTTAAAACCGTAAATCTAGGCAATTAATACGTTTCCTAATTCACTTTACACGAAACGGATATTGTCGAGAGAAGATACTACGAAAGTACTATGCGTTAAAATTACGGGAACTATACTGACTATCGAAATTAAGGACGGATGTGAGAATGATAGTTTTGTACCTGCATTACCATAATGGAATACTTTGATATAATTTTCGGTGATTACCCAAGGATTAGTTCCATCATCGAAATACATTGGGCATTGATCACGTTCTCTCTCGTATTCCTAAATTTATAATACTTAGAATATTACCCAGAGCAAGCTTGAGAATTAACTGCTCTTTTCGGCCGATTCTCAAAAGCAAGGCCCTCTTTTTCCCGCCTCGCGTCTTGGGCCCCGCGACAGTCGCGTTAAGGCGACACTCTAATGGTGCAATTTCAAGCTGACGCTCGATGCTCGTTTTGAGCGTCAAAACCAGTCACTTTTAGCATCAAGCGGAAAAGCTAAACTCGTCGACGCTGAAAGTCCCGTGGACCGATCACGTGACTGGTTTTGACGCTCAAAACGAGCGTCGAGCGTCAGCATGAAATCGCACCTTTATCAATGGGTGCGTTCAGCGGACTCAACCGCTACGCACCCGCTGAATAGCCGCTCACTGATTTTTCACTGAACGCTATCCCTAGGTTGCTCACCGCTCAACACGTTTAGTGAGCGGTCGCCATTTTTTTCGGGCGTAGATAAACTCCGCTACTTTTACGGAACGTGTTGAGTTGCTACAAATATCGCTACCCTCCCAAGTGTCGTTCAGCGGAACCAGGACCGATCACCGTTGGGCTCAGTGAGCGACTACTCAGCGGCTACGTAGCGGTTGAGCCCGCTGAACGCACCCAATAGGTTTCATATGGGACGTGCCTGAGGTGGCTCGAGCACTACGGCCGCCGCGGGGACTAAGACGCGCGGAAGGAGAAAGGGCGTTGCTTCTGAAAATCGGCCGAAAAGCGTAGTTAATTCCCAAGCCGGAGAAAAGAAATGAAACTGTATAAATTTCAGCTTACCTGCAGCTCCAATGCAACTGCGGCACCTTCGGTATAATTCTTACTCGTAACATCTTGCATCAGGTCACAGAATGGTCCGATAGCTTGAGACATAAGAACCTTATTCAAATCAGCCCTCTGATACACCCAGCAACGATACTTGCTAAAGGGGTCCAATTCGTCGTAAGTTATTAGGTACGACTTTAAATTCTCCTTCCAGAATCCAATGCACTTCATCTTATAATCCGGCAGACCTGTAAATTAGAAATGAAGTGAAGAATGCGCAGGTTGATCCTTCTACGGTGGCAGCTTGAACTTACTGTAGATATCTACGGGTCTTCCTAAATGGTCTACTGACAAACAGTAGGTCTCGTCAATGGCTATTTCCTTTTGGTCAGTGTCGCACACGGAGAAGTCCGAGATATTCTGTTTACAGTAGATATTTGGACGAGGAGACAGTGTGACGCCCCCTAAGATTCTAGTTTCGAACAGAACATCTCCCGTCTGAGTGAACATGTATTTTCCAGCGACGGGGCATCGCACCGGCACAGGATCCTTTGCTACGATCACAAAATATATCGATAAGAGATCAGTGATTGAAACATAAATCTAAGAAATCAGCGATCTTAATATACAAAGCAGAAATTTGTATGTTTGTGTTGTCTGTCGCCTAAAAACTTTCGAACGGTAAACTCTGGGCTCACGAAATGTGCCTCAGCTCATTATACCCGGCTAATCCACATGATTGTAACTGTTTTCAACTCGCTACATCCTTCCCTTCCCGAGTTGTGAGTTAATTAAGGAAGTATATATAATTCTAATTATACATAAATCTAAAGAAACTACCAACCCAAGAATAAGTCATATTTCCAGGCCTCCTTGTTCGGGAACTGTACCCAAGAGCAAACAGTGTGGAAATCGTCTTTGATAACTGCCACACCTCGTCGATATCTGATGACATTATGGTGTCGGCGCACAAAATCAAAACAGACGTAATCTTTCTGACTGAAAGTAGAATATCCTTAATTATCAAACTACCCTAAAACACGAGCTTCGTCATTAGTACCAAGCTTACCATCCATCGACAGTCAATCTAGCCATCATCACTCTGGTGTCTCTCGATTCGCGACAAACGTAAATTGTACGTCTGTAACGACCTTCGTCGGGATACGAAGTTTCGATTATATGCGTTTCATTAATGAAGATATCTGCGTCGATGTTGGCTGTGTTTATCCACTGTCCGCTCATATCTTCTGGGAACCTGCAGCCTGCCTCCACCACTTCGGCTTTAACGGGTGTCACTCTTAAACGCTCGGGACTTTTCTCCACAGTCTTCAACGTATTGCACTCCGCGGTAATAGACACTCCTATATAAAGATCGTCGTCACGATTCTTCAGGAAACATCGGTACTTCTCGTCTTTCCTAGACTCTTTTGTGTTTGCGACCGCGAAGAAGTGATTCTTGTCTACGAACCAATCTCCCAGACAGCTGTACTCCACAACTGAAATGTTTATAGTAAACCGATGATGAAATGTTATAAGAATCGCGCGAACGGCAGTCCGTCGAAGTAGCGGAGACATTACCTCCGTCGAAAGTATTTTTCATGCCAGAACACTGCTTGTACGTTATATTGAATTTCTGATTGGTTATCAGGAATTGTGTTCCCGCGGTTTGGCAGGATCGAATCTGCGCGTCTGGGTGGTTACACTCTCCTGTAAATCTGAATCGGTTCTGGTAAGTGAATTGCCAAACACCTTCGAGAGACGATCTGCAATTCACGGGAACATGGTTCTCGGAAAATAGGGTTATTAACTGCTGGTCGGATCGCAGTCCTTTGCATACATTTTCGATCGTGGGTTCGACGCCGTCTGGTAAATTCATGCAACTTGCTGAAACATGAAACGAATAATGTTGTTCGTGCTTCACGGGTTATTCTTGTCAATCCTTTCCGATTTGTTATACAGCTTTTTACCTTCGAGTTTCTCCAACACGTTTACCGTCCTTACAATTAGATTGACGCAGTGGTAGCACTCTTCCTTCTGAAATACGAATGTGTAATTAACGTGATACTTTTGGTGCATATTTATACAACGCCCACGATCCGTCATTGTTTCGGCATTTATTTCTGTGAGAGTGTTCCTGCCATTTTCCCATGAAAACCATGAACCTCTTATGACGATGGGAATTTCACAGGGCGAAGATTCTTGGCTGGAATGTTTCACTAAAAAATAATGCAATATTAGCACAAGTTATTGCCTCCAACTGGAACAATATTTTTATAACAATCGTTCATTAAGCCTGCTCTGCAAATAGTTGCGCAAAAGCATTGAGTTGCGAGTTAAATGATGAATTATCTTTTAACTGGAAATATTCAATTAGATAGAATTCTCGTTTTCTAACGAGACGGAATTTAATTTGTAACAAGTATGTACACACAACAAACACTCGTGCCTGATTTTAAATTTCCGCAAACTTACCCTGCCATACAAAATAAAGGGTGAACAGAAATGCGTGCCATGTTTTCGTCATCTTGTCATTTAAATCGAGTAAAACAATTTCGGCAGTGGAAGAAAAATTTAATTTAATTGTGACTGATTACCACGCATGAGAAAAACTCGTACCCAACGCCCATCCCACTTGTGAATCATGCCTGTGCTGCCCTCTGAAAAGTCAGAGTGCGGGTGTTTCAATAAAGCAAAGTCAAAAAACAAACTGTTTTGAAGTTAGACTTTAGAGTTTTATTCCGATGTGAATCTGAACTGTTCGGGAAGACAGTTAGGGCAAGTTAGGGTAGATGTCTCTGTTACGGTGCTTTGCCGACAACTTGCTCACCGATGTTTTCGGTGCTGTGGTCACAGGGTGGCGTGGAAAATCGCTACCAGCGGTAGCTATTTTGGAGTGGGGACAGCTACCCACATCCACGCATGCGTGCCATGACGTCACGACCGTTGAGCCAATCAACTCCAAGATGAAAATTAGCCGACGCCAGCGCCAAGTCAAGTCAACTAGCCAAGCCAAGTGAGGCCGCAACCAACCAGCGTCGACAACGGATTCCCCGCGATGCTGGTTGGCTAGTTGGCATGATTTGGCGCTGGCGTCGGCGAATTTTTCAGCGATTTTCATCTTGGCGTTGATTGGCTTAACGCTCGTGACGTCATCGCGCGCATGCGTGGAAGTGGGTAGCTGTCCCCACTCCAAAATAGCTACCGCCGGTAGCGATTTTCCACGCCACCCTGAACAACGGTTCAAGTTCAAGGAACCTGGATGAAACTAGCCGCGTAACTGAATTTGGCGCGAAATTTGAATTAACATGCAGACGTCACCCATGGATATGCCGTAGGATTTGCTGGTGATTCCTTCACTTCCTCATTTCTAAGTACATCTGAGTGTATTCATAATTTACTTAAGCTTCAAGGAAAGTAGTTTTAAACGAACTGGATACATACGTTTAAGGGTTATAGTTCTCAGGAATCTACTTACACTAATAGCGAATTCGGTAACTCGCACTGACTCTGCGCTGGTGCCAAAAATGACTTGGATTGGTTGATTCTTATAAAGCTATCTTCGTTTCTATCAGAAACAACCAATCCAAGTCCAAGTAATTTTCTGGCATCAGTGCAGAGTCAGTGCGAGGTACCGAATTCGCTATAAGTTCCATATAAGTGCATATAAGAGTGTACCAACGCCCCTACCGATTTGCGACCGATCTGCGCGGATCTGACACACGCGATTGGTCGTAGCACTTTTCCTGCCGGTTCACTACCAATCAACAGTATATCCCTGCGCGAAACGAGTACGCTCTAATGTGGAACTCAGTGTACCTACTTATGTACTTTTAATGAGCTCAATTCTGAAGATTATAATTTAAAGAATAGATTAAATCTGCAGATAACAAACAAAATACAATTGACTGGCCAATGGCCACGAGGTACTACCCTGAGACGCCTACACTTAATTCGTTTACAATCATTTTATATCAAGAAATGGAATTGGTCAATTATTCTAATTTCGCGCGTCTTTTAAAATAGCTGATGCTTTAAAATCGCAGAAACGAGTACTTAACGGACACGCTGTCGTTTGGCCCATTGTAAATAATTTACACAGTACGTATAAAGTGCACATTTCCCGTATAAAATTTTGCTTTATTCGTATAAATATTCCTTTCATTATGTCTTAACAGTAAATCGAATTGTCACACAAAACATTATCGATCACTTACCTTTCCAATATTCTCTCCCGTTTCTCAACATTCAAAATGTATCAATTTATTAACATCGCGTAACTTGCGTACAATCTCACCTACACGTATCTCAGTTATTCTACAACCACTCTTCCGATTAGAATAAATAATTAAAGACTCTTCAACAATTTGTAGATTGCCTTTTAACGCGCTATTCTGTCTCTAAGATACGCAAGTATTTCTTCCGTAGATTTCACCAGAACTGCTTGCCTCGGTTGTTTGAAACAATTCCCAGATAAGCACAAAGTCCTGCGGACATTTAACTTCATGAATATTCAGAAGAAACAAATAATCTTTTTTCACTCACCTTAGGTGTTTCAAATCGCCAAGTTCCGGTGGTACATATCCAATGTTATTGTTGGATAGATTCAACGTTGCAAGCTTCCGCAGCTTTTTTAAAGACGATACGTCGATGTTGGATATTAAATTGTCATTCGCTATAAGAATTTCCAACGATTCGACTTCGTAAATCGATTCTGGTAATTGTTCGTACCTGTTAATACAGAGAAACCTGAGTATATGTTGCGAGTAATATGTACAAAATTAGATAACGAAACAGTACCTGTTGAACGACACGTTAATTTCTCGCAGGTATTTCAGCAAGCCGAGGCTGGAAGGAAGCGAGTCCAACAGGTTTTTACTTAAATCCAAAGCTTGCAAATACTTGTACTTTTCGCCAATCCATTCCGGTATACATGTTACTTGATTAGAGGTCAGTTTTAAGTCTCCGACTCTCGCGATTATCGATAACTGATCAGGTAAGGCAGCCAGCTTATTTCTACTCAAATCCACTGTACCTACGTCGGCTGTACAAGCGTCTTCCAAGACCTGCTGCGGCAGTTCAACAAGATTCTGTCCAGCCAGACTAAGTAATTTTGTACTTTGCATCGTATATCTAAGACATTACAAACGAATTGGCAATGATTTACTACTGCGCGATTCGTAAGACATTCGCGTACACATACCTATCGGGATAAGCGTTGGAATTGGCAACTGATATTACATATTCGTCTGTATTTAAGTTTGTACTGTCGATACTCTGTCGTATGTGCTTCAATATTCGTGGAGTACCGCAACGTATTATATCGCTTCTTACGTTTTGTACTTCATTTCCGTCAATTACAAATTGCTTTAAATTCGGCATTATACCGATGTAACTTGGTACTCTGTATAACAAATAATGTCGTTCTGTAAATGCTTCTTCGATATACAATAATAATAATATACGTAAAGTAACGTACATAGTTAAACCGTTGTACGATAAATCGAAGATCTCGAGATTTACCAGTTTTATTATTTCCTCTGGTATCGCATCAATTTTATTGTTCCCTAGCGTCAATGTTTTTAACTGTCCTACACCTTCCAAGCAGGACATATCAATTTCCTAAAAGTTATGTAAAACGAATATAAGCAGATAGTTAACATAGACCATTTTTACATTACAAATTCTGTGTTGAAGTTCAAAAGTTCTATTTACTGCTAATTGTAGTAATTTTAAAAACATCTTTCTTCGATGTACTTATACGAGATATAAAGCTACCTTAAAGCTAAAACTACGTACTGTAATGTTATTGTCAGCTAAGTGCAGTACTCTTAATAGGGTACAGCCAGATACTTGAGGAAATCGTGTTAATTTGTTTGTCTGCAATATCAATGTTTCGACTTTCCTCAATTCACCCAGCGGTGGCAATATTTCCAACTGATTATAGCCCGCGTCTAACTTTTGCAATGCTATTTCCAGAAGAATAAGTGTGATTTTTATTAAAGTCTTACGCTGTATAGGAAGGAACAGTGTGCAACTGCTTTCCTGTTTCAAGACTAATGTCGTAACATAGAAGTAAATTATTTAGAATTTCATTTATCTAATCGCAGATCGTACCTCTCATACTTGTTAAATCAGGTGGCAATTCTTTTAACAAATTGCGGCTTATATCCAAAGAAGTCAATCGCACTAAATATCCCATTTCTGGTGGCAATTCAGATAAATTGTTGCACGACAAGTCCTAAGTGTATAAAATAATTCGTAAATGTTTGTACGTGAAAATCTTTGAGCGAACATAAAAGTTGTGTTATAATTTACCAGACACGATAACATAATTAAATCACCGATCGCAGGATCCACTTCCTTCAGACCATTATTTTTCAAGCATAATTCACGTAGTTCGGTCAACTTGTATAACTGATGCGGTAATTTCTGTAACTTGTTACTCGACGCGTTTAGTATTTCTAGCTTACTTAAACTCCCAACCTCAGGTGGCAAATCTTCTAACAAATTATTGTGCAGCTATTGAAATGATTTGCGACTTTAAATTACTGTATACAATTTTGCGATAACAAATAGTTGCTAAAAATATAACACGCACAAGTAATGTAGTTAATTCTGTTAAACATTCTAGCTTTGGCTCAATTGTAGTTAAACTGTTGTGGCTTAAATCCAGTAACTTAAGTGGCTCCTGCTCCCACCATCGTTCGTCTTTGTGCACATAATCGAGTTCGAAACGGAGCTCGTTCACCTCTTCTTCCGTTAACTCATTTATGTTCCATACTCTATTAGGTACTGTAACAAATTTTAATAATCTGAACACACTGTACATTCCATGCCGCTTACCTAATTCTAAATGTGAGCTTACGCAAAACGATATGTTTCTACGACTAACAGTGACTTACCTTAATATACGCTTTTGATGATCTTGCATGATATTGCAAATGTTGCTTGCTCTATGACATTATTCGCAATCTAACATGCAAAGCTAACTATGGAGAAAAAAGTAAAAAGAAAAAATCTGACTTCACGACGAGAGATTTATTTAAAATTCTAATCGTGGATCGCGTACGCTATATTCTTTTAATTGTTCAAACGAGATAGGTGAACAAGTAAAAGAAATATTCTGCAACAGGATACATTTGTAGTAATTTTCGTATTCCTCAACAGTGACGAAATAAAAGAACGAAATGCTGCTGGAAAGCTTAAAGCATGATAGTGCAAATCTTTCTACGCATGTAACAGTTTACCAATAACGATGTAACATACATAAGAAATTTTAGATACAACGTATACTTTATTGCAATTTCACGATTACAAAATACAGAACAATCATTTCTCACGCATAGGATAATAACAGTTTAATATAAATAGTTTATCATTTGTGATGTCCACAATGCCAATGCTACTTTTATAACACATTTCGCGTGAAAGGAAAAATCTTGTTTCGTAATAAATTAGTTGCCTTAGCCCTGCTGATTATACAAACGCTATAAAAGAATGAGAAATTATGAAAACAACGATGTAGTACAGATATGAACGAGCATGCACATTAGCTCATTTACGAGTGCAATATCGAAGTACCAAGCATTCGAAAGATTTCAAAATGTACTATCTAAATAACAACATTCGATGAACATTTATTCCACTTTCAAATGTTGCAAATACCCGTGTACAGTCCTCTCGACGAAAGATTCAAATGTCCAGTCTTTCTCGCGGATATAATAACAACATCAGACAATTCAGCGTTATCGTCATTTTTCGTTCGTTGTTTAAACACTGCTAAATGATTAACTTTCTTCTTGATGCCACTCATATCGTACTTCTTGCGCGCATTGTTTACAGTTTGATATCCTCGATGCAGGATGAATTTAATGACTTAATAATGAATCGTCCCCCACTTCGTAACACTTCGTACATGGAATGACGCATCATACTATAGCTACATATATACAGGTAATTTGCATTCTATAAAACACCATTAGGTCATTTCTTAACAACTACTATATGAGAATATTTACACAACTATTCTTTTACGTTTTAAGACCAATTAGAGTTGCTAATATTGGATTAGAAGTGCGACGAGGCAACATCTGCCGATGTAGGAGATGAATTTATTTGAAATGAATGTACTCGGGCACTTTAAAATAATTGATACCGAAACGAATGGTGAATAGTAGTTGAAGCCCGAAAACTTGGGAAATAAAATAATATTTACTGAAATATAGGTAAATAACGAATCAACATTGTTTTATCCCAGATAGCACAACGTCTGGTAAAGTCCCAGATAGCACGGGACGTCTTAAAGACGTCCATTTTACGTCCATTTTAGGTCCGAACGCCTGTCGTCCCGTTTTGTGAAAATGGACGTCTTTTGGACGTTTTTAAGACGTCTTTTTTAAGACTTTACCAGACGTTGTGCTATCTGGGATGTGTTTCCGATTCTGCTTGAAAGATTTTATTAGATAAATTGAAGATAAGACGGCGTCTACTTGAAATTATGGTATTTTAAATAATTCTATTCTACATTTTCATCGACCCCAAACGAATTATAGCGAATGCAATTAGAAAGTTACTATAATCGGCAGGAGAAAGGATGATAGGAATTTCGTAGCGAAATGTTGCCGCCAATGCCGGAATATCATGGGGGCGGAATCGGCGGTTTCGATCCATTTGTAGGAGGCTTGAAGACCAGTGTAAAGTGGAAAGGATTGTTGAATTACAATCGTATAGTACTGAGCAATATTCCGTTTCAGTTGAAACGCCGGAAAGTTTAGAATCCCTGATATTACACTGTAGAAATATTTCGATCCTTAACGCCGCAACCTCGGGATCAAAGAGTCAGCGATGGAACGCTGAAATTTTTTAAATTATTCCTTTCTCTGTCTACCTCCGTTAGTGATACAATATTTGTTTACCGAATACTTCGAGAAGCAATAATTATTTATCGCTATGGCTGCGCGTTCCGCGAGTTCCATCATGTTAAAGAAACATATCTTTCTAATTGTATTTATGCTGAGTCAAGTCAAGAGTGAAGAGGAAGATAATCTACACACGTTACAATACACAAAAGAGAACTTCTCCAGCGAGATCGAGAAGAAAAATCACTTCGTCATGTTCTATGCACCTTGGTACACGCAGTTTCGTCATACCTTACGATTCAAGACCAAAGTTCATTATCGGAGTAGCGAAAAATACAAAATTTCTTAGACGATTGCAGTAGACAGTTACAAGTTTCCTTGAATTGCTCAGTTATCGCTGATGTAGGAAAAATAATTTTTATCAGAATCACATTGTTTGTATCTAATCTTCACCAGGTGCGGCCACTGCCAAAGACTCGAACCTACTTGGGAGCAACTAGCTGAGCTATCAAACGAAGAAGACAATAATATAAAAGTCGCTAAGGTCGACTGCACTACCGATAGCAGTTTATGCACCGAACACGATGTTACCGGTTACCCTACGTGCGTATAGGATCAATTTCTTAAGCACAGTTTTCGTATGATTTCGTAAGGCATTTAGATACATAGTTACAGCAAAGTAAACTTTAGTTTCGACAATTTTGCAGGTTGAAGTTCTTCAAAGCTGGGGAAAGCAAAGGCACTAAGTTTAGAGGCACGAGAGACTTGCCGTCCCTACTCTCCTTCCTCAATGACCAATTGGGCACTAATCTCGGGGTAATTGTCGAACATGTTTTCGCTTCGGTATACTACATATTATGCAGCTGTTTAATCCGGAAGTTTCTAATTCAGAGGGAAGACGTTGCACCATCGCCTCCCGAAGCTGTGAACGGTTTATTGGAATTAACGGAGGACACTTTTGATAAGCACGTATCCGCTGGTTACCATTTCGTGAAATTCTACGCACCTTGGTGCGGACACTGCCAGAAATTAGCTCCCACTTGGGAGGAATTAGCCAACAGTCTGCGCAATAGCAAAGACGTTAGCATTTCTAAGGTTGATTGCACACAGCATCGCGGTGTTTGCGGGCAATTCGATATAAAGGGATATCCAACACTGCTTTGGATCGAAGATGGAAAGAAGGTGAAGCTTAAATATCACCTTGACTCGTCTCGTTTAAACTTGCGTCGGAACAGGCGTTGGTAACGTTTGAATGTAAATTCGCAGGTGGATAAATACTCCGGGCAACGTACGCACGAAGAATTAAAAGCTTACGTATCAAAGATGCTGGGAAATGGCAACGATCCAGTGAACATCAAGCCCGATAGTTCCGATAGCACGACTCACACTGTGCTGAGTCTAACCGGCGACAACTTTGAACATGGTATTGAAAAAGGCATTTCATTTGTTAAGTTTTTTGCACCTTGGTGTGGACACTGTAAACGTTTGGCACCTATTTGGGAGGAGCTTGGGAAGAAGTTCTTTGTGAACGAGGGCGTGAATATAGTGAAGGTAGACTGTACGCTCGACGCGAGCAAAGAGTTATGCAATGAACAAGAAGTAGACGGTTTCCCTACTTTGTGTTTGTATCGTGACGGGCAGAAACTCTCCGAGTACAATGGCGCTCGCAACTTGGACGATCTGTACGAGTTTGTGACGAATTATTTGCAGCTGCACGACGAACTATGATTATATATGTCTCTCATATTGAATCTAATTCCGAAACGATAGCGATAATGTAAGCTGTTTTTAATCGTAAATATGTAACACTTAATTTAATCATATATTAATGTACGAAACGTCATACAAAGAAACCCCAAAAGTATCCAGGCCATATATTTTTCATTTTTGTATAAAATATCAAAACAAAAATATTATAAAATTACTACACACAAACACTGAGAACTGACGAAGTTTTGCGTGAATAAGTCTGTGTACTTCCAAAATACATTTACAAAATACACTCGTAGCTTCCGTTTCTCCGACGTGGCCCTGTGTTACTCGACTACCATTAAATGCCCGATAGAGCCGTCGCAGAGGGGTAAAACGAGCGCAACAATTGTCCCCGCTGTTGATCTATGTACAACGTTTTGCGTTTCACGATTATTTCACGTTCAAGGTCGCTCCTCGCCTTTACCAGACCCGCCTGGGTCTCTTCGGCTTGCTTCAGTTCCGCTAGCATGGCCGACGTGCGCTCGTTAAGCATTTTCACTTCGTCCACGAGACTAAACGTAACACGCATCATCGCCATGAATATTTGTAGGAAATTAAATTACAGCAACTATGTAATGTCATCCACGTCCCTATTATCATGCAGCGTAATCTCACGCGATTGCATGTGAAGCAACTCCGTGACAAGATACTCACGCAAATTGAGGAGTGTCACGACAGCTTTCAACATTGCGTCGGTGTAATCTGTCGGCTAATCGTGTTTGCGCCACTTTCATTGCGCAATCCAACCCGCGTACGGAATGACGAAGCTCTTCGATCGCTTTCTCCGAGTTCGCTTGCTCATACAAGCACTGGAAAAAGTTTTCCCTTGCAATGCGATAACCGTGCTAGTTGCCGTGCTAAATCGAGGTGGTTCGACTTACTCGAAGCAGTTCCTTTTCTAATTGTAGACGAATTTCCTCCGTAAGCTTGATCTTCTCGCCTAAGCTCATGTCTACGCGCAGAGCTTGGTCACGAAGATCCTTGATGGAGTTCGTGTATATAGCGTCCAGCGTGGACCTTAAATTCGCCGACCTTTGCCTGGCAGCCTCTGCGGCGGTCAAACATTCCCGTGTATAGTGCTCGTAACTGGCCGGTGTCGATTGCCTGTTAACAAACATTTACAAGAGATCGCAGAGGCCCGTTTCAAATGCTCGATTAGATAACAGATCGGTACACACTGTCCTGGGAATCTGGTAGCACCGGGATACCATAATATCAGGGGAGAATCGTTCTTTAAACGCATACACTGGGAATCGATGGTATAAGCGCCAGTTTTATCAGTCCAATCGACCTCCATCCTGGCTTTCTCGGCTTTCAGTTCGATCAGCTGCATCTCTATCTGCTCCCGAGTTCTGACAAGCAGGGCGCGAACCTCCGAGCAAAGCGCTACCTCCTGCAATTAACGCGTATATAGAAACAGGCATAACGTTATCGATCCCGCTGATATTAACTTTCGTCAGCTCCTCCTCGACTTCGTCTCGGATCAGATCGGACTCTAGTCGCTTAGATCGCAGTTGCAGAAATTCCCCGGCGATGGACTCGGGAATCGTGAACACCGACAGGGACTGTTTCACCCGTCGGCGTTCAGCTTCCAATAATTCTATTTCCTTAGTCATTTCAAGTATCACGTGTTCCAGCTCGGTTTTCCAGCGGTGCACCTCGCACGCTCGATTCTTCAAGTGCTCCGTGGTCTCCAGTTGCGTCTGGTCCGCTTTGCGGAACGATTTGGCGACGCACCGTTTCGCATTGTTTATAGCAACCCTGAAACATCAGCCTCTTGTTAGTATCGATGTAAGAATGCAAGTGTAGGGATATATTTATGTTTTGCGGACTGGGCATCACGGATCTTCTCATTCGATTGCTGGAAAAATCTCATATTGTTGGCCCTCCATTGGGCTGCGCCGAATTTAGTTACAGAGTATCGATCAACAACGGGCCTAACTCCTGTCAGACCGTCTTGAGGTGTAAACGTCACACGGCCCGTTGCCCATGGGCCGATCGGGCCCATGGACGCTTCCGGTTGCGCCGGAAGCTCGTCTCCCGGTTGAGGAAAATACGGGGCCGGTCTCTCTCTCGTTTCAGTCTCTGTGGGTTCCATCATGGGACAGGGCATGGAAGGCTGTAGGAAACGTTCAGTTCCATATTACAGGTCAGTCATTCTAAAATGACTGCATTAAGCTTTAACCATTTCGCTGCGGATTTCGACTTCAGTCCACGCATTGAAAAATGCGGAGAAGCGTTCTCTTGTACTGTGATACTCCGCAATGTTCTCTGATGTCAGGGATGTGGCAACAATTTTATTTAAATACAAATTTCGAATAACGAATAAGAGTTGAAAAATTATGGTCGAATGAAAAAAGTAACTTTATTCGTCAATTAATCTGAAGTTAAAGTAACTTTTGTTTGACCCGTTATTTAAATAATTTTTTATTTACTTAATACTCTACTCTGTCTGATATATGGTGAGTTCAAAATTTATTGGGACACCCTTTGAAACAGAATAACTTTTTTAAAATTGACCCAAAGGATGAGTTCTTTGAGAAGCTAGGACTAGGACTGTTGCGGCTTCGTTGCTAGCATGCCTCCATGTTTCTAACCGACTTCAAAAAGAAACAAGTTCTCATTCGATTTACTTGTATCTGTGTATGTTAGTATGTCTTATATTTGTTCGCGATTTTCTCTTATTGCATTTAGTTTAGTTTCAATCATCTTAGGTCATGGAGAAAGAATTATCAAAATCGGTTAAGTAGTTTTGTAGTTACATCAAAAATAAGAAATTTGATTCATTATTATTGGAATCTTCTGTTTCGAAATAGCAAAGGGTTCTTTTTTTACGACCTCCTTTTGAAGGCCTGCCCATAGTTTTTAAAACAAATGTAGTTATACAACTGAAATAACTAAAACAGTAAATAATAACAAATTTGAAAAAAGTTAATACCGACTACAGAAAAATAAATATGCACTGAAAAGTGAAAAATTAAGTTTTTTCCTTATCTAATCTATGACTCTCATTTTTTTAAGTCGGCGCCAGATTTACCCAGTGCATATACAATGAGGCGCTGACATACAAACATCGAGAGTCATAGATTAAATAAGGTTAGTCTTATTTTTCACTTTTCAGTGGATATTTGTTTGTAGTTGGTTTTAACTTGTTTTTAAATTTTAGATAGAACTTTCAGTTAGGCGTACTCTCGGGTTTTTCCCCGTAGGCTTGGGGAGTCAGGCTATGGCCGCGTTACCTATCTGGCAGCCTGATTCGCCCAGGTCAGTATTTTTCGGCGTGTGGAAGTGAATACCTTCCATTGTCCGTGCATTTTCACGCCGAGTTTTCCCGCGCGTTTTCGGCGTCGCTTGGGGGACATGATCCTCTGAGAGTCTGTTGTATAAATAGCCCTTCGAAGGAGACGCGGTCTCTCACTCTTGAACTGGCCCTCTAAGGTACTGTGTCGTGAAGTATATCGTTAACAGTTTACCTTATTTGTGTATATTGGATACGTTAAATTGAAAGGTGTGTGGTGAAACGAACTATCATTAATTTCTTAATTACACCCTCAAGACTTTTCCAATATGTATACAGCTTACTTAAATCTACAAAAGGCATTTCTTAAATTTTCATTACAGGCTCAGATAAGAAAGTTGAAAAAACGACCTCCACTATTTTCTTCGCTATTCCGACCAATTGTATTTTTTTCAAAAGGACGGGACACGTCCCCTAGTAAACAATCCTTCTAGCTTCTCCAAAAAACTCAGCATGGTTGGACCAATTTTAAAAAAGTTATTCTGTTTTAAAGGGTGTACCATAAATTTGTCGACTCACTGTATTAGTCGACTGTTTATTTCTTGGATTCCATTCTCGAGCCCCTCTGATAAACTTACATTAGTAACCATAAGTTGAAAATTAAAAACTTTTTTCATTCGTCTAAAATTGACACTTTCGAAGAAACATCCAAAAATTTAAATACGCAGCGAAAGGGTTAAGCGATTCTATATACGAAACATGTACAGCAATTTTAAAACACGAATCACCCCTACACAAAAACACAGAACCTACCCCATCACCGGTTCCATCGCGTGGCGGTGCTCCTCCCGAAGAATCTTGCGTCCCGTCCATGTCGAATATTTCTTCGGATCAACGAGATTAAATTTCACGAGACAATCACAACAGCTGTTTCTGAAGATAATTTTCTGATGGAATATTCCCGATGTACTTTAAGGTGCAACTCGATTTGACATTTCCTTCCTTCTTGAAATCGCATAGCGACTCATAGCGAGTTGTCCCCCGAGCCACTAACATGAAATTTATCGATTTAATAGCTCGCGGCAGTTGGAAAGGGATTCTTTTTTATTAAGTAAAGCTACTACCTAAATACGTGCTTCCTTTCCCATAATCATTCCAATGAAAATTATTAAGAGGTTGGTAGAACGTGTGACAGATGAATTAATATTTCCCCTCTCGCGATATTCTGACAAGGGAAGATCCCGAACCCGGAAATTCAAAAAATTCTGAAACTTTGTGGATATGTATGGGATTTCCTCCTGATTACAACGCAATTTTTGTTTGCTGCCCAAATTCACTCTAACGGGGTGTAATTGACCCCTGAAAATCGGGTTATTTTCCGATTTTGTGTTATAACTCGTGAACTGTAAACTAATTTTTTTACCAAATGGTAGATCTAATTAAAAGAAGTAACTTTTGTCTTAAATCTTTTTTTCTATCATTTACAGTTCGCGAGTTATAACACAAAATCGGAAAATAGCCGAATTTTCAGGGGTTAATTTTACCCCCTTCGAGGGAATTTAGGCAGAAACAAAAATTGCGTTGTAATCACAAGGAAATCCCCTACATATCCACAAAGTTTCAGAATTTTTCGAATTTCCGGGTTCGGGTTCTTCCCTTGTGAGTGCGTTCCACTTACGCCCAAATCACCCGTGATTTTCATTAAATATCTATCGCGACTGAGCGGGCGTAACGCACGTGGTTTTCGTTTGAAAATTTATGAAAATCTGAAAAATGAAAGAGAAGTCTGTGAAAGATCCATTATCGGAAAATACAGGTTTTTAAATATAAATTACGACGCGAGAACAGGAACGTACAATTTATGATATTCATTTTATTACAAAAAACGGAACATTTGGGCTTAGTGATTTGGGCGTAAGTGGAATTTGTCCTATATAGTATCTACAATTTTTTATCTTCATCGAGGTTTAGGTATCTATATTTATTCCAATGACTTGAATATTATACAACTGTACTGCATAGTATTCGTTGAATTAAATCAGGCAATTCAACTGCAAATAATGATATGAAATTAATGAAAGATAACAAAACTGAGATGAACGCTATCAGGCATAGATATATAAATCGTATCAGAACGTTCTCCTAAATTTATCGTAATCTCGTGTAGGTAACAGAATTGCGTAAATACGTTCTCCGAGAGAATTCAGATGATTATTACGTAACTGTAATAAAACGAAGCGAATAAAACTCTTGAAAAGTTCCCCCGGTTTAAATGCTTAGGTACGGGAAAATCGGTCTCTTATTTCACAACATGTAATATCGAAGATCCCCCGTTGTTATGCAAATCTTCTGTTCCACAATATATGTTACCCGGGTCCGGATAAGTCCACAAGATACATATTCATTCACCGTTCCCACAAAAACATCTTATAAAAACAAGCGCCCGACCTTTATCCTTTCGCACTTATGTCGCCACTTGGCAACCGATAATAAAAAATCGGGCGAATTCCACTTACACCCAAATCGCCTGTGGTTAACATTCCAAAAATGTATGAAAATCGGAAAATACAGGTTTTTAACTATAAATTACGACTCGACAACAGGAACATATAACTTATGATATTCATTTTATTAGAAAAGCGGAAAAATCCTACGGCCGTGGGCGATTTGGGCGTAAGTGGAATTCGCCCTATATAAAGCTATCCGTGTACAATAGATAATATGTTTTTGTATTTAACTATATATTTTAATTATGAATACATGCTGAATTTTATCTATACAAAACCACTTTTATTAAATAATTGAACCCTGCCACTATCATTTCCATATGGATTCACGTTCGTCCTAACATATATTTTTCGATAACGTACGTCAGCTATACTGGCACCAATTAATTAGTTCGTAACTACGGGGCACGACTACATGTATTACTAGCATTATCTGTTATCGCAGTACTGTGTATTTAACGCGGTGATACTGACATATCTGGAGTCAGTCTTTGAGAGAACAGCGACGAGAGTGCCCAGAAAAAATGACACGTAAGATGCCAGACATTAAGTACACCCAGGTAAATTATACACTTCCATGATAATATATTTAAATTTTCTTAATGCACATAATAAACTCGCTGTATGTTTTATAAAAATCATACTTATCCCGTAATATTCACTAATCCGTTTCGTGGTTCCAGCTATTCATCAATAATGAGTTTGTGGATGCGAAAAGTGGTAAGAAATTTACCACCTTAAATCCAACCGATGGAACTGTTATTGCAAAAATCGCCGAGGGTGACAAGGTAAATTCTTTTCCACCGCAACAGAGTTACGCAACTTTCGCAACGCTCGATAAATTTCTGTGGATTATGAATTACTTAATCCGTCTTATGCTTCTCAGGCTGATGTAGACAAGGCTGTTGCAGCTGCGAAAGAGGCGTTCAAGAGAGGATCCACATGGCGGAAAATGGATGCATCTGCTCGTGGGAAACTTCTGAACAAAGTATATCTATTATTATGCAATCTTACAATGCTCTCGAAGATGTTTAAGGAAAGTGTTCTCTTCCATTTTCTTCCCCGTTAATATATTCTATTTGCATAGTTCGCAGATCTCCTTGCACGCGATTTGGAATACCTTGCCACTCTTGAATCTCTGGATAATGGAAAAACATATGCGCATGCTGTTTACGACGTACATGCAAGCATAAGTGCAATTCGTTACTCTGCTGGATGGTGTGACAAAATCTGTGGCGATACCATTCCTGCGGGTACGTCATATCTGAGTGGTTGCTTTGCATATTTCATAGAGTACTAATTACAATCGTTACTTAGATGGGAATCTCTTCTCGTTCACGCGAAAGGAACCAATCGGTGTGGTAGGCCAGATTATTCCTTGGAATTATCCTTTGGTTATGGTGGCATGGAAATGGGGCTCTGCATTGGCTACCGGATGTACCGTAGTCTTGAAACCTGCGGAGCAAACTCCATTGACTGCGCTCTACGCTGCGGCACTCGCTAAGGAGGCTGGATTCCCACCCGGTGTTGTGAACGTTATCACAGGATACGGTCCGACAGCTGGTGCAGCTATTGCCGAGCACCCAGACATCCGCAAAGTTGCATTCACTGGATCTACGGATGTACGTATTCGTGTCACTAGCATTCTAATGAAATTTGAATCGGTACCAAAGATTTGTACATTGCTTACAGATTGGTCATCTGATATTGGAGGCCTCTGCAAAGACGAACATGAAGCGTGTCAGTCTTGAATTAGGTGGCAAGAGTCCTTTGGTCATTTTCGACGACGTTGACGGTACATTGAGCACGCATTTTACGAGGTATTAAATTGTTTATGGCATTCAATAACGGAGAGCAATTTACAGTTAAGGAAGCCGCGCAAATCGCATACGGTGCGTTGTTCACGAATCACGGGCAGATCTGTTGCGCTGGCTCGCGTACCTTCGTACAGTCTAAGATCTATGACGAATTTGTCGCTCATGCTAAGCAGTTGGCACTCAAAACCAAGCTCGGCGATCCCTTCGACCCCGAGGTCCAGCAAGGGCCACAAATCGATGAACAAATGTTGAATAAAGTTTTGGGATTAATTAAGTCCGGGAAAGAGCAGGGCGCAGTACTGGAGACTGGTGGAGAACGACTGGGCAACGTTGGTTACTTCGTTAAGGTAGGCTTCCCTGTTGTAAATTTTGGGCTTCTTTATTTTCTTAAACATTCCTTAATCTCCGCGATTTCAATTCAAGCCCACTGTTTTCTCTAACGTCACTGACGATATGAGAATTGCCAAGGAAGAGATATTTGGGCCTGTTCAATCTATCTTGAAATTCGAGACGATGGATGAAGTTATCGAACGCGCAAACAATACGGAATACGGTCTTGCTGCTGGCGTGCTCACCAACGATATCAACAAAGCTTTGACTTTCGCGGAAGCAGTACAATCTGGCAGCGTTTGGTAATTATTATTGTACAAATTTTCCGAGTAGTTTACCTGTGTGACACAGGAAATTTCTAAAACGATATGATTGTTGCATAGGGTGAATTGTTACAACGCTCTTACACCGCAAACTCCGTTCGGTGGATTCAAGCAATCGGGCATAGGCCGCGAAATGTAAGTTTAACAAGTGTTCGTTTGCATTGAACAGTTTCTCAAGAAGAGGATATCGTAAAGCTCTGGTTTTGTGTTTTTCAGGGGCCCAGATGGATTAGAGGAATACCTTGAAACCAAAACAGTGTCCATTAAGATACGAAACTAATATGCTCATACGTTTGAATACTTTTTCTGACACCAAGTGTATATAAATACATATTTTAATAAATTTGTTGTATTTTGTATTTTTACTCCGTTGTTTTATTCCTTATACGTTTTATGCGTTGTTTCATGGTACCATGTAAATATAAATAAGGAATATATCTTGGAATTACTTAATAGAGTTCCAAGGATTTATTTATCAAAACAATATTTTATTCAACAGTTTTGTACCAATTAATGAATCTCATATATTGGACACTAGCTTATAGATTTCACCGAGCACGATGCAGCTTTATATTCAGACTAAGTGTATACAAAACGCTGCATATATGCCGAAGAATTGAAAGTCTACAATTATGAAGGAAGTCTCTAGCAATGTATATTATCAATTATCGGGTGGAATTCCTAATTCCTCGTCCGTCCAAAGTGCTGGATCATGTGGAACATCTCCCTGCGCATATAAAATATAAAATTACAGAATCTGTAACAAACCCATGAACATGCTGCCCTAATTATAGATTATGATGTTTACGTGAATAAGATGGCCGGAATCGTGCCAAAAGTTCCAAAGTAGCCACCACCAGGCGAGTCCAGCGACTACTTCAGTTAGCACGAAGTGAAACGTGTCACATTTAGGTACGTGACGGTAATGCATTCTAAAAGATATTACAATTTGTTTAGTATCACCTTGAATGTGATACACTTGGTTGCACCTAAATAGTAGTACTCGAAAAATTTTATTTTACGACGAATGAATGGAAGAAATTAAATTACCACGCGCACAATTAAAATACGCATGTTATGCACGTGTAGGTGCAAGTTAGGATTAGATATTGTGCGAGTGAGAATTAAAAATCACACAAACATAACCTCTGTTTGAAGGATTATGTAATGGATGTATTAACTTACTCGTGACTTAGACGAACTGGATTGAAATTTACCACAGCATTCTTTCCCTGCTTCAAGTGATTCGCGGATCTTACGATCCCCGTAAACCGCGAGAGAATCATTTTTTCAATTAACCATTAATTCCATTCAGCACCGTCGCGTACCGTCGTGCTTGCCGATGCTTGCTTACTGTCAAATTCAGCGACCTCTGATAAGAATAAGAAGAAGCTGATGGTGGTCGATATTGCGATTAATCGAATGTGGTTTTATTTGAATCTTCAACCTATCACGCAATGTAATTTTGTGTCACACGTGGTAGGAATTAGAATTCAAGAAGTGTAAATTTAGGTCATTCGAAACCCGCGATTTACAAATGATTCTGTTACAGTAACAATTTAAAGATCGTTTTATAAACGTATTCCGTGCAACGACCGAGAAAGAAGGATCACAACAAAACAAGAACACATTCGCCTTTTAACCTTGCTGTCCTATTCGGGTTTATTAAACGCAAAATAAATTTATTTAACATAAAAATTTATATAAACAACAACATTATTTGTGGAAGACATGCTTTCACGATGTAACGTGGAATGCCACGCCAAGGAATTGTACCTTGGTATATTCAATAACGTGCTGGAGCAGAGAGGACTTTAAAACGTCAAAAACCCATCAGTTCCAGTATCTCGCCGAAATATTCCAATTTGCAGTTATTCTTTTATCCTAACACTGTACTCGTGTTCTGGGGTCTGGCACGAACAATCAAACAACATTCCAAGTTACATTGTGCCATAGTATTGCAAGTTAAAGAAATTCTTAAATTTAATTGGAATATTTGACAATCGCAGCTATCAGCTCGGTTCTCACCGATTACCAGGTCTCACCACGAGGAGGTTGCTGCGTTTCGAGACCCGTAGAGAGATAGATGGAATCAAAGTTCCATCGATCTCCCTGTACATGAAGCCTACTAAACCAAAGAGATGGATGGAAACAAAGTTCCATCGGTCTCTTCGGTTTAGACGTAGAAGCTAGGGAACTGCCAAGCAGTCACGCGAGTAAAAGAAATTCAGGAAAAAAGGAAAGACTACCGGTGAGCATGAAAGGAGTATTGGATGGCGCAGTTCCTACCACCCTGCTGTCCGAGTCGAAAGGGAAAAGCGCTCGGCGCCTCCCAGACGATTCCTGTTTCACCGATGCGACTCGCCAGGAGCAACACCAGGTGTGACCTGACTTGAGCCGTCCAACACGGAGACTGGGCACCGATGCGACTCGCCAGGAGCAACACCTGGGTGACCTGACTTGAGCCGTCCAACACGGAGATTGGGTAATCGAACCGGATGACTTACGCAGGCAGTGTACCAAAAGTACACCCCCTACGCCCGAAACTTTTTCTCTTTCGACAAGAACACCAAGGGATGAAACCGATCCACCCATACCGATTCCAGGCTCAGTCGCTTGCTTCCGCAAACGGAACCAGCGGCGACCTCCTCATCGGAGATGAGGAGCCAACAAAAGAGCAACAAAGCTAATGATTTAGTGACTACTTCGCAATTTTACACGGGGCCTTAAATACTGCATGTTATAATACACTTTTCACTATCACTTTTCACTATCACTTTTCACTGCCACTTTTCACTGTCACTTTTCACTATTTTGTTTTAAATATATTATTTTACTGTCTCCCTTCCCCGCGGAAGGGTGAACCTCAAACTCAAATCTTGAAACAATCAAATATGTTATATTAGTAATGGTGTAATAGCATTGGGAGGAATCTGAGAACATACATAAAATCGAATAAATGATGCAAAAACATCGAAGCAATACATAAAATAGAATAAATGGCGCATAATCATCGAAGAAGTACATAAAATCGAATAAATGATGCAAAAACATCGAAGCAATACATAAAATAGAATAAATGGCGCATAATCATCGAAGAAATACATAATATCAAATAAATGACGCATAATCATCAAAGAAATACATAAAATCAAATAAATGGCGCATAATCGTCGAAGAAATACATAAAATCGAATAAATGATGCAAAAACATCGAAGCAACACATAAAATAGAATAAATGGCGCATAATCATCGAAGAAATCAGTTGGAAAAGACCAAAACTGAATGTTGACCTGCACAGAACAACAAAACTCGCATTAGTTTTCAACGAACCCCAAAAGTCGGTACCAATTGAATCAGCTACCTCGGAGCAGGCGGCTGAGCGAGTGGGGGAAGGACCAGCTTTGAAAGCCTGTCCAGGTGTCCAGCAAGTCCAGTTGGAGTAGCCAGCGTTGTGTCCCCAGAGATCCAAGAGACGCAGGAGGCTCGGGGGGTCCTGGTGGTCCGGGGAGTCTGAGGGGTCCAGAGTGTCCAGGGGGTCCAGGGGGTCCGGGGGGTCCAGGGGGTCCGGGGGGTCCAGGGGGTCCAGGGGGTCCAGGGGGTCCAGGGGGTCCAGGGAGCTCGCGCGTGCCCGGAGGTCCTGCCGTCCCGGGCGGCCGACAACGACTGATAGTCTAGGGGTGCGTGTTAGACTCCCCACTTTGGGGAACAACAGCCGCGATCACAACAAGGTCGACGGTTGACTTCAATTGCGAAAACCAGTTAATTATTCGACAGAAATTGATATTTCTGCTAAAATATTCATTCCAGTGGCTATTACTGTGAAAAATCATGTTAACAACATTTACCCTAACCGCCCACTATAAATAATTATTAACTATGATCGATATAACTCGAGAAATCACGCAATTAATAACATTTGGCCTGGACTTCGAATTCGACAGAAATTGATATTTCCGCTAAAATATTAATTCCAATAGCTATTACTATGAAAAATAATGTTAACAACAATTACTCTGACCGCCTAGTATAAATAATTATTAACTATGATCGGTACAACTCGAGAATTCACGCAATTAATAACATTTGGCCTTGGACTTGGACATGATTTTCTGCGCCGAATGAATTCTCTTTTATTTTGAATGTTTAATCGTTCGATAAATGAATGTTAATGCTTATACGTATTACACAGTATTAATTATTAATGTTACATTTTACAAGTAGTTGAACTTGTTGTAAAGTAAATGAATAGTTCCAGAAATATTTGCAGAAATATTTCGAAGAATAATTCTGAGTGACATACATACTTGTTTCTTTAGTTACTAGCAGTTACTAGCATCGACACACGATTACCGAAGCACTTCAGGTTTTTAACCCTTTCGCGACAGCGATGCTAGCCGTCAATATAAATATTACGCATATATATATATATGTATTTTGCAATCGTTTCGTGGAAGTCGAATATATCCGACGCTAGGCATTTTGGATCGTCTTCCGGACGTCGGATATATCCGACGCCGGGCTATTTGGGATCGTTCCGCGGACGTCGGATGTATCCGACGCCAGGCGCGAAAGGGTTAAACGTCCTTCAGTTTACAGTAACGAAAGCCTGCCCTCTATGTCAAACTCTCACTCTAAACAAGTCACACGTATACAAGCAAGCACACACTTTTCAGCATTTTAACACATTTCAGAGTAGTTGCTGAGTTGAACGAACATCCATAAGTTGATAGGTCTATCCTATACCTTGTCTGTGATGATAGGTCTATCCTATACCTTGTCTGCGGTGATAGGTCTATCCTATACTTGATGTGTGCTTTTTTATGGGTCACTGTACCAACCGATAGTAAGAATTACTAAGATTCTTGGATGTTTCAATAGGTAAAGTAGAGATGGCACAGCATGTCATTTTCGATAGACTTTTAAAAATATTTTGGCGCGTAGAGAGAGAAAATGTTGATTTGTAATTTAAATTTGATTTGCAATGGGGTATCACATTTTAGGATTTGTTAAAGGAGGAGAAGTTATTTTAATATATATGTGTAATTAACTTCTCAATACTTAGCCATGAATTTGATATATTATTTCGAGAATTCCTTAGTTAGCTTGAAAAATATATGGCTGTTAAAAAAAGTCGTAATTATTTAAAATTTATTGCAAGGAAGCACCTAGGCAATCTTATTATCGAGCCTTTGCGTAACACGCATTTGAATTCTCATTTTTATATCTCGTATTCGAAGCACTTTAAATTCACATTGCCGTATAAAAACTTATTTACCCAAATTATCTGAAATATGATATCAGTAACTCATTGTTACCTATGTTATCTTATCTTCCGATAATTATCTCCCGCACTTTATCTCAGATCGTACATGCTCTAATACTCTCCCCTTTGCCAATGTAGAACTATTAAATTTCAAACGATAGCCGCCAAAGTTCACCCCCAAAAAACTAATTCTTCAAACTATCATCCTAAACTGTCAACTGTTAAATGTCTTCGTCTTTTCAGTGATCCTTTCACAAACAGGAATCAACCTAACACGCCGCCCACTTATAAAGAAACATTCTCAACCCGAAAATTCAGAGTTTAATAAAATTACGTGTGAATGTAGAGCACATTGGAGTACATAAAGAGCAATTCTTTTTTTTTTGCTGAAATTCACTCTAAAGGGGTAAAATCAGCTGCATAAAGTTTTCACGCATTTCCTAACTTCCGTAACTTTCCGTAAAACTTTGGAATATAGCTTTCGGTAGTGTGATTGAGCATAAAAAAACTGAACAATTCTTATATTCCAAGTTTTCTTCCATCTCGCGCCGTTGCAAAGTTATATTAAAAAGACGAAGATGAAGAAACACCCCTTCAGAGTGAATTTCCTCATAAAAAGGAATTACTCCTTGCATACTCCAATATCCTCCACATTCACGGGAAGTTTCACTAAAATCAGAATTTCCGAATTGAAAATATTCCCTCGTTACCCCTTCACTGAAGCAAATACACTCAATCTTCAACCGAACTTCATTAGCCCCTTCACCTATCAAACCCAACCACCAAGGAAGCCCGAAATCACAAGAGTGTACAAAATCGAAAATCACAAGGATCGATGGGATTTCTATATACCGCAGATCACGCCAATTGCACGGGAGCTTATAGTGTGGTCGCGATCTGTGGAACAAGCCGCGGAGAAAGTTGATTGGCTGCCGGTGGAGATCGCGGTGGGCGGTGGGGGACGAAGGGTGCAGTTACGCACGTAGCCGCGCTGTCAGTCGGTGAGTGTATCCCGTGGCGTGCGGTCCTGTTCGTCGAGTCGATTCGAAGGGCGAGTGCGCACGCGTTGCCTGTTCCGCGAGCTTCGCAAGCTACCAAACACGCCGCGGTTCCCACCGTTGCGAAACGTTTTCTCGGCAAGACGCGGCTCTTTGACGCGCGACCGGTCACGATGTGGTGAAGTGAGGACGTGCCCTGGGCGCGGCGACTCCTGTGGCAGGGAAAGAGCTGTCGAAAGCTGGCCGGCCATGTGCACGCAGTCCTGCCGCGGCACCGCTGCTGCTGTCGTCCTGGCGATGCTCCTCTGTCAGATTTGCTCTGCCGAGGAGCAGCCGCGGTCCTCGAGAGGGCCGGCCGTCCTGGAAACCTGCAACGTCACCGCCGACGGACGAGAGTTCACCTGCCGCGGGGCTGGCTTTCTGTCCATCCTGGAGCCCCTCGGCTCCGCCGTGCTTCCATCCACCGGGAATCTGACGATCTTGTGAGTACGCAGTTGCCTCTTTGCGTGGGGTGGATTTTGCGCGGGGATCTCGCGGCGTTTGAAGTCGGGAGTTCTTCTTACTTTCTTTGCCTATTTTTCTTGCTCGAGGTAGTAGGAGTTGTGTTATTATGATGGAGTTTGAGAAGTTTAACTGTTATTAGTTAGAAAGTGATGGAGGGGAATACTTTTAGGGTTCATTTTAAGTAACGATTGAATTAAGGTTCGTTAGCACGTTTCTATTAAATTACGAATCACGTAGTGGCACGTTCAAGTGATATTGTGTCAAGGGTCACGTAATGGTGTGTCAACTTAACGTAGAAAGCATTCGAGATGCATTGAAAGCTAATAACGGTCGCTCGGTCATCTCTCTTTCTCTCTTTCGCAACTCTTCAAGCGCTTTGGCCGCACGAAGGTCGCGCAAACTTCGGTCTTGAAGTGTTTAAATGGCATGAAAGTGTCCGAGGCCTTGCAATCGGGGAGCTTCTAGAATGTCATCGGCGGCGATTGAATGAAAATTCGACGCGGATAACTTGCGGGCAACTGTCCGTACCCAGAATCGCTTCTGGGTCAAAAGCATCTGACGAAATTGAAATCTAGTCCACATATTCGCTCCTACTGTCCCTTTCTCTCTTTATAACCAGTCATTTCTCCCTCTATCCGTGTTTTCGCACGCTCAGTGTCAGATTTCAAAACAAGTAGCTAGATGCCACTCGTTGTACTATTGTGAGTTTTTACTTTCGCTCGCCTACGTCCTGCACCTGCATGTGCAGTGTATAATAAAGATGTCGCTAGTGTCATCACTGATATCCTTGTAAATTGCAGAGCATCGCATCTTTCTCCCTTTTCTTTCCACCGTTGCTTGCGTGCTTGTGCTTTGGGGATTGCAAAACGATGGTTAACACGTTAATTACTAGTGGCTCTATCACTACTAGCAGCTACACACTACTGCTTCCATCGCCACTAGTAGCTACACCCTAGTGTTTCCATCGCTACTAGTAGATATATACATACATAGTAGATAGTATTTCCATCTCCGGTAGTAGCTACGCACTAAATAGTAGTTCTCTCGCCGTATTAATCTGCAAACCTACTATCTACCAGGAATGGTACTCACGGTAATCAACCCGTGGAAGCAAAAGAAAAGCGTCGCCGCACGGTCAAGGACTAAATGGCGACGTTTGCAATTTGCATATAATAATATGACGGTCGCGCGGAATCTTCCGGGGCCGGCACGAAATCGCACGGAAAAACGAACGACAAGCGATCGCGACTTTTTTGTGGCCTGGATTCCTTCCGAAAGTATTCCACGGGACACTTGGTCGTAGTTTCCGTGCACTCGGGTCCGATCCGGTGCATGCTACTGCGCGCTGTCTATTTCCGTTTGGTTTTTTTATTTTCGTGTTCCCTCCTTTTTTTCTTTCTGGGTCAATCCTAACCTCCCGAAATGCGTGTTCCGCGCGAATGTCTCGGAACGGGGAAGGGTAACTGCGCGACCGACACTTTTACAAGGGGCGACGTAAATTAAAATCACAATAAAACTGGCGTTATATCTGCGTCGAGCGTGCTCGGGGCTAAAATTGAGAGGCGGAATATAACTAGAATACAGCGTGCCAGGGAAACGTCGATTTAACGAGGGTCTGTAAGTTAGATTAGATTTAGATTAGATTCAGGCACGTGGGGGGCCTACGAGCTAGATTATTCGAATATGGTGGTCCAATGAGCGATACCCTCTTGAATAATTAAGGGACTGATATTCTGTGAATAATACACATTATACAGAGAAACTAACTTTGAAGTTATGCGAAAGGAAAACTTCCAGAAAGTATAAGAAGATATTCCAAAATTTCAATAGTGATAGGAAGAACTCTTGTTCTCACTAGCCCCTCGAAACTTTAACATAGTTATAGAAACAGAGTAGGATGAATTTATAATCAAAACTTGAATCGAACACTGCAATCCCCCTGGAACCTTCGATCCTCTGAACTTTCGTACATGGAGCTTGCTTTGATGAACACAGAAGCTACAAATATCTGTAACTTTCACAAGCTCGCGCCCCTATGCCGGAGGCCAAAGCAATAACCATCAAAACGCGTTCTTATCGAGTGATTATAAAAATAAAGCCTCTCGAGCGGCATCGCCGCGCTGCACCTTGAGAGGAATAGCTCCAAGAATAAAGGAAGGCGATACGCGCGCGATGTAACCGGCGTCTCCTAAAGGCAAAAGGTATGAAGCATAATCCGTACAAGCACGATGACGCCGCGACCTACATACCCGGAGGTTGATCCTTCTCGGCCCCGAAGACAGTCGATATTTTATAGAACGCCATTTAGGATCAAGGAAACAACAGGAGTTATGCAGCCACTCGGTATGCTCCCCACCCCGTGCTTCTTGGAACACCGTCGCGACGATCGCGTCGAAGCGATCTCACTCGGTTGCTCTTCCAAAACAGAGTGCCCCCTGGGTCCCCCGCTTCTTCGAAGATCGATTCGATGACGGCAGAACGCGGGGGGACACCGCTAGAGGGAAGGGCACGCGAAAAGCGTGGCTGTGTAATTTATCTTCTGGCTGGCGAGTGGGCTGATTAATCGACGGAGTCGTCGAGATTAATTCGCGCGCTGCTTAGGGCCGGTGAGCGAGTCGCTGGGAATTATCGGGCGTTATTGATTCTCAGCGGTCAGTAAATCGTTCAGGAAATGGTATGCTCTTGTTAGGCTAATTGCTCGATTTGTAGGAGGATGTTGCGGTATAGCGGGGCTTCTCGGTTTGGTGGTGGCCGGTATACGCTGTAGAATCTTTGTTGCGCGTGCAACGATGGATGTGGAAGGGTTGCTCGATGGAGGAGGCGGTTCTGCACGTGTATTGAATGCAAGACGTACAGTCAACTTCTCGAAGTATAGTGGTGTCCTTAAGTATATAACTGTTAGACTCGTTTACACTTACCATTGTATTTTTTAGTTCGCTATACTTCTTTCGCGCAATGTACATATTATAATTCATATCTGTGCTTAATCGATGCAGGAAACGGAAGTGCCTGTTATATATGGCGACCGTATTGGGGTCCAAGACGCGATTGCTAGTTAATTTGCGAAGTGTTGCGTTTTTGAAGTTTTCATAGCTGAGGTACTTTGTAAAATAAAAAAATACATACGGGTCGAATCTATAACCTCCTCCCTTTTGAAGTCGGTTAAAAAAGGAGGAGGTTTTATATAGATTCAACGCGTATGTATTTTTTTTATGTTCGTCCCCGCATAACTCCTCAGCATGTGGACCTATTTTGATGATCTCTTTTTATTCGAAAGACGACGATGCCCCGGTGGTCCCATTATACACTCCATCAATTTGCTCAATTCTTTGCCAGTACTGGTTAATTCAAACTTCGGCTCATTACATAATTTTTGTATTTCATGTATTCTACTTAATGTTATCGACCTTATACAGGTCTAGTTGGAAATGGCCAGTGGTTACCACTGATAATTACTGATAGTCATCGATAAGAGTTATTGGTTATTGATGACTATTGAAAGTTATCGATAGCTGTTGGTGGTTATTGATAGTTATTCGTAGCAATCGATGGCTATTGATAGTCATAGACAGTCACTGACGACCGGCGATACCTATTACTAGCTATTGATAGTTATTGGAAATTCATTCACATATTCACAGCCACCAAGACCCACTGATAGTCTTTCACAGTTTACAGCAATGACAGCAATAATCCTACCACAACTTTCCCTCGCTCCTCGCGCACCCAAAATTGATAGGATTCCAACCGACCTTGACGTTGGAAGCGTGGAAAGATGAGGAGTGATTAGAACGAATTGCCACCGCGAGCTGCAGCAATTAACGAGAGAAATGTTTACGATCGTTCGACGAAAGGATGAATGAAGAGTTTGAGCTCGCGCGGAAGCACCAGGGCGCATACACCCTCCTCCCCAGCGTCAGCGGCTGCCTTTCGTCGCGTTTTCTATAAATATTTTGGTTGGTCGCCGGCGTGCACCCAGCGGGGCGATTTTAAACCGGCCGTGATTTATTCTTCTCCAAGCTAGAGATTAATCGGCCGCCACCGACGCGCCGAGAGATATCGGCCGCTGAAAGGGCTGATGCTCCTACTGTCTTTATGTAATAAATGGAGCAACTGTTGATCACGGGGACCGCTGCCAGCGGCGGGCTCCCCGTCCTCACCCCCATCTGGAAAATTTATGCAACGTCGCCTGAGTTCTTCTCGGGGCTAGGTAGTTTCGATGATATTCTTACCACTTGGCGCGAACCGGACTTTACGAGTAATCGGTGGTTTTCCGTCGGGAGGAGTCGAGGCAATCACTGCTGGACTCTTTCTGCTCGTTATTAATATGTTCACTGCCGTGGATGTTCCCAGCGACTGCGGATGTATCCTTTAGACTCGTAACTTCTCTGTGGAGTTGGGACACAGAAAGTCGTAGTTTTGCAAACTTCTGAATAATAGTACTGTGATTATCTGATTATGAATGGTGCAGAGTAGTGGTTCTTAAATTCTGCGTGCATAATTAAAAAGAAGAAGGAGTTCTTGAAAATTTGTTTTGAACTTCAACATCGTCGTTTCCATCTCAGAATAGAATTGGCTAGTTTTTTCATCCCTCTTCACTTCGATCCTAGTAACTAAATAACTATGATTACTTCATCCTTGTAAGGAAATTTTTCCATTTAGGTCAATTTTCTTTAAATGTTTTTATTTTATCAATTTTGTTATCGTAGAAATTTAATAAGTTCTTAAAATATCCAACCGTAATAACTGAATGAACTGAATTAGGTATTTAACATTTTTGTAATTTTCTATTTTGTGGGTATCTTGTATTTTTAATTTTTTTTTAAATTTATTGTAGAAATTTAATGAGTTCTTGAAATATTAAACCGTAATAATTAAATGAACTGAGTATTATTTTTGTATACTCGTTTCTTGTACATATATTATATTTGGTTACTTCGACCCAAAGTTACTTACTTACCCGTGTAACTTTACAAATTCCATATAAGGGTTGAAGGGTCAGAATATTGAAGATATTCTAAGAATACTCCAAGAATAGTCTAAGAATAGTTTCGAGTCTATTGTCTACTTAAGAAACAATAATCGCTTTCCTTTCAATGCCAGAAGACGTCGAAGTGCCTTCGATACAACGACTGCCCGTGACATCGGAAATCCATCCCTCCTATGAATATACGTTCCGCTCGACTCTCGGGGGCTGATATTCCACCGAAAGCTTTCCTTTGTTCACGACCTTTGCTTTATACAATGGGCCCCTTTTTCTCGCCCTCTGAATAGGTACCCTAAGAAAGTTGTCGAGTCAGAGAGCTTCTTTGCGCGAACTTTTCCCTCCATTCGAGAGCCACTGTGATATACATATATGGTCCTCAAATCTAAAACTTCCATTGAACGTTTTCCTCACGATTTTATTAACTACATTTAACCCAATTAATATCTAATCAGACCTCTAACGGGGTTTATTCAAAAATCAATCAGCATCCAATTAAACATCTATAAGATGTCTAATTAATTTCTATAAAAATAAAAGATTTCTACTTTAGAATTTTATTAACGCATTATTACCACCCTATTTTTTAACAGTATACATTCTGAGCTCGACAGGACCTTGTAAGTTAGCAAAACATTAAGTTTCCCGACTTGATATAATTCCCGCTCGATTCGCATTCATTACGAGGGTTTCGCGTGCCCGCTTTTGTACAGCAGGGTTTACAGAATTATTATTTGCGATTTGGTGACCGATAGACGGGAATCCAGGGGCATCAAAGAGAACTATCAATCATGCCAGTCACGCTCGTGACGCGGATCACGTGTACATGACGTTATTGTGAAAGTAATTCCACTGGCCGTTGCCAAATTCAATTCATTTGCTTGCACGGAAAAGGAATATTTCGAAATATTTATTATTATCCCGTATGATCTGACTTTCGAGCAGTGCTTGCATGGCAACGCTCGGGCTATTTTTACGTTTAATAATAGGGGACCAATTTTGTAGTGAGGTCGCATAGTACTACGTTATTATATACGTAATGATACTATCAATGAAGTTGATTAACGTACGGTATACCTGTTCCTAATAAGTAAATAATTGCATAGTGTATTATTTAATTGTATAGTACTACGTTCGTAGTGATGAGATTAAATATCACGCAGTAGTACGTCAGTTAAAAAATTAAGGATTCCTCAAGTAATCAAAAATTATACAATATTATCCAAAATACAACTCATTTAATGTACTATGTTTGCAACAGAAATCTGATACTCCACCTAGTAGTACGTCAGTCAACAAATTAAAGATTCCATTGTAATATTATACAGTAGGTACCACTCCAGCTGGAAGCTATCCAAGGATCACGTAGTACCACGTTTCTAAGGCTGAAATGCAATGCCACGTACCTAGTAGGACGTTAGTTAGGAAATTAAAGATCCCTCAACTAATAAAAAATAGAGGTACAAATAATTATTGGAAAGCTACATACTGTAAAAATCACCACTGAAGTAGCTCAGTTGGCAGGGTGTCAGGTTAGGAAACCTCGCGTCCCGAGTTCGAATCCCCGCACAGTAGTTTTTTATTTGTACATATTTTAAAAATACTGTTAAACTCAAAACACAATCACAAAATATAAGCACTAATTGTTGACCACAAAACCTTCACACTCAAATATCACGTAAGTAGTAAGTAAGTACCCTACTTAGTAGTACGTAAAAAACCACTTCCTAGGGATACCACTAATCATGAAACCCAAAATCACACGAATCTACTTAAAGAATCGATCACGTAGCAATGCGCTGATAGCTGGTGAATCAGCGATCAAAAAACGCAAGCAATTCCGCGTGTAAATCAGATTGAAGAGATTAAGGGACCCGCGCCAAATTCCGTTCGTGCGAGGTGTCGCGATATGGGTCGTGCGGGACTATGGAACGCGGGGGAAATGCGAAATTCACCGAGGCTCGTATGCGTTGTTCACGTTCCAATTGGGAGAGATACGCGGAGCAACGAGGAAGATTGCCGAGGAGTCGAAGGAATGTCGAGGGGGTTGGCCAATCGAGTCACACTGTAATCCGGAAATATTCGTGTCACATCTGTACCGGATACATCACTTTCCTGGGGCCGCGCTTGGAAACGAGATGGCGTTGGGCATACGCGCTGCTTGAATGGTTCTGATCGCGAATGTCTATCAGATTTGTGAAAAATTAATTAATCCGCTTTACGCTTGAATACCTTCTGATTATGAAATGTCTGCTGGAAATGCTGTTTGTCGAATATGTAGATCTTTTTGCTCGAACTGTATCGCTGTTTGTAAGCAGTGGGACTTATTGGGCCTGGTTCTGTGTTTATTGTAATAAGCAGTGGTACTTGTGGGCCTCAGACTCTCTATTTTCGAAATAAGTACTGGAACTACTGGGTTTTAGATTTTTTATTTTTTAAATTGAGAATTGGGACTTCTGGGCCTCAGGTTCTCCCCCTTACAAATAAGAATTGAGACTTCTGGGCCTCAGATTCTCCATTTTGCCAAATAAATATTGAAACTTCTGGGTCTCAGATTCTCCACTTTTCCAAATAAGCATTGGGACTTCTGGGCCTCAAATTCTCGACTCATCCAAATAAACCTTGGGGCTCCTGGGCCTCAGACTCTCCACTTTTCCAAATAAACCTTTGGGACTTCTGGGTCTCAGATTCTCCACTTTTCCAAATAAGCATTGGGACTTCTGGGCCTCAGATTCTGTGTTGCTTCTAACAAGCAATGGGACTCCACGATTCAAATTCTCCATCACTCCCAATAAGCAATGCGGGACTTCTCGGATCAGCTGTTTCGTTAAGGCTCCTTTCTGCTTTTAATGAAATCAGCAAATTGAAGTTGCAAGTAGGCTCCACGGTACTATCCTACCTCGATATACAGTAATGAGGGTTCCCTAATTGAACTCGAAATTGCTTCTAAAGAGCCTTACGATTAACTCGGTAACGGGGGGCGACGTAGGCTTTAAGGTACCTTACCGACCCTGACAATGATGTTCTCCGGTAATTACACGCCACGCGATCCTTGCTTTAGGAGCACGATAACTGCCCGTGGGTCGTTCAAACCCCAATAACTTTTTCCCCCGTTGGCGATCTTAATCGCAGTTGCAAGGGAGCACCGAGTAAATTGAATATACATATTCTTCGCGGCCAACGAACCGACCTTATTAACAAGAAACCAATGAAACAACGAATTTTCTGGATTTTAAATCCAAATTGGATTACGTTAAAGCTTCTGCAGACTAAACACTTCTGGAAACTTTCAAGTTTCAAGTGTCATCTTGATAAATTCTTAAATATAGATAGATTACATTAAAATTTAATTGGAGAATTAAAAATTTGACATTTATGCGAATTTCAATTGAAAATTAAAGTTTCATTTTTATAATTTTCCTATTTAATATTATAATTTTAATGTTATTAGAGTATAAATTTAATTGATAATACATATTATATATTAAATAAATATATTGCAATAAATTATTTGTATATTTAAAACTAAAAATCCAATACTTCTCCATTATTATGTCTTCAGATATCTCAGTGAATTCCGCGACATGATAAGCAATATCTTAGATCCCATCGCAGGTCCCAAGTACCTCTACACTTCCATTAGACATCACAGCAAGCCCATAGTTATCTCAAAAACTCTCTAGGCACCTCAGCAAGTCCTTATCTACTTCACCAAGTCCCCAGACAGCTTCATAAACTCTCGAGCCCACAAATATTACAGATGCAAGAGGCTTAGGTATCTCAAGCTTTTATCTAACTTCATAAGTCCCTTGATACCTTCATTAGTCACCAGCCATCTTAATTAGTCCCCAGTTATCTCAACCACCCCTTAGTTCACCAATTTCTGCAATTCAAATGCCCGTCCTGAATAATCATCGGATTTCACGAAAAACCTTTCTCGCCTGACGAGTGACGATTCGTGCCTATCCCCGCATCGCTGGGCGCTCGAATTCCAGGCAAACGAGTGTAGGCCTGTTGACCTGAAAAATAGCGCGAGGCCCGCTCTCGAGGGCGAGGGATGGCCAGCGAATCGACGTACACCCTCGACCTATGCGCTCCTTCTCGCGAAACTTGCCTGCAATTAAAACTTTGTCGCGGCAAAAATGGCACAGGGGCGAACGCTAACGACCAACGCCAACCATGAGCTTAATTCTCATTCCGTTCGTAAAGAAAATACGGAAATCGTGGCTACGCGGGAAGAAATAAATTCGCGGAACGGGGAAAGAAAAAAACCAATTAGAACGGAACGTTTCTCCTTCTTTCTGCGTTTCAATTAAGCAAACATAATCTTACGAAGTAACTACACTTTGGTGGGTAATATAGCGCAGTGGCTAAATGAAAGTCTAAATAATTGTGAAGAATAATATAAATAAGATGTATACCATATCTCCACTGCAATTTGCTGTTTAAAGTTTAGGCTTTCAATATTCACTTGAGCACTGCCATAGTTTCATATCTAGCGTTCCGGTTTAATTATTTTTTATTTATGGTGGGAATAAAATAACAACTCAAAAATATTATAAAACTCAAAAATATTATAAAATAAATGAAACGGTTAAAAATAAAAAATATATTTATTCAAACTTCTCCAGGCACTCTCATAAATACAATTCGATTCGATGGGATTGAGCTCGCGCGACACATTTCCCTGATCCGCGAGCCAAAGGCGGGATAAGAGGTTTCGTGCTTGGGAGCGAATATCACGGGGCCAGGCGTCCTGAGAAATTGAAGCTGACGCTTTCGCTCGCGAGGAAAGCTCCAGCGTTTCGAGGGTGTTTGCAGGGTTGAGGAGTTTGGAGGCGACGTGGCACTCAGCGTTTCCTTCGCCCGTATCCTCGCCACCCACGGCGGCGGAATTTTAACGCGACACTAAGCTGTGATAACGCCAGACGTTCCACCCGCATCTCGGAGACGGTTGAGCGGGGGTGGATGGCATGCGAAAAATGTCTACACCTCGCGAAATCCTCGGACAGCGTATCCCAATTTTTTGCCACCTTTTGAAACCGCAGAGGGGTTCAGCACGCTTTCAAATTCTGTCGGGTGTATGTTTCTCGTAGAATAATTTTCGCGTTTTTTAATATTCAAATTTTATGTGGTGTAAGGGGATTTGCTATTCATAGCGCGACGCCCACGCGACAGGGGCTGGAATTTTTAGGAAATATTGAAATATTCAAACTACGGCCATTCATATTTCAGCGTACACGTGTGGCGATAGATTTGGATCGCTGGAAAGATTCTTTTGGATTGGTAGCTTCAATTCTTCGCGGTTTTGGGGTTCCTGGTTGATTGAGTTTTTTTTTAAGTCTGCAGAGGTGATAACAATTTTCTGAGACACTTTGGGTACTTCCTAGATATTGGAATAAAATTTTAGTAGAAACAAATTCGATATCTTTAGGTATATCAAATCTCTTGTGGTCGTTATAAGTTGTAAGATATTCTGAGGGACTCTTGGATATATCGTGGTAAATCTCTGGATGCATATTAATATGTGGAGGGTTCAGAAGCTAAACAGTGTATGTCCATTATCATTAAAACCGAGATTTTGTTTGTCCTTTGAATAATTAAAGCGTCCTTGTTGAAAACACTGTATAAGTGCCAAAATTTAAAAACAAAAATTTATCGGAAAATATTCTACGTGCCAATGGTAATATTGTTAGTAGAATTTGATTTCTGGCACTTACCTATAGTGTTTTCTATAAGTACTCTTCCATTTTGCCTAACAATTCCGTGGTCGATATATTAAGTACCACCATTTATGGCTTGCATATAAAAGTAGTGACTTAATTGATTTTTCAATTGAAAGTTTTAAGAATAAAAAGGTTTTTGAACTACGCACGTATCTCATTTTCAGGGAGAATGATACACCGATTGCCTTTAGAATCCTCTATATGTTCAGGATCTCTGTACGCTTATCAATAAATTATTAGATGTCCTAATTAATCTCTGAACATTTTAATAAAATTCTAAAGTGAAACTCCTCAACGCTGGAGATTTGCAAGATCTAAACACCTCTCTAAGTTCCCAATTCCCTTAAGAGTGCTAGGCAGTTGTTCCTGTCTAAAATGAAACATTTCTGTTTCAATTAATTACAAAGAAACAAATTACTCCATTGAGACCCCATTGATGAGGTTTTACCATCTTCCAAGCCCTAAAAGATGAGGTCTTAGTTTCTGTTCATAAAGAATAAGAGTTTTCATTAACTTTAATTTTGGTCTGGCCCGAAACCACACATTTGGGAAGATGCTCGAATTTGTTTTGAATCGATTGGAACCCCCGTTTTTGAGTCAACACTGCGAAATAAAATAATTTTTTTTAAAACGCCTATTTAATGATCCATCTGTAGCGTCTTACGTAATGTATATTTTTTACTAAACAAATATGTTTCTAAAAGCTCATGATGTTAATAAGCTTCATGCCAAAGAACAAGTCTCAGTTTCAATTGGTTTCTTTGTAATTAATTAAAACAGAAATGCTTTATTTTACACAGGAACGACTGCCTATCACCCTTAACAAATCCCCAACTCCCTAAATCACACCCCAGGCATTTAATTAACTTGCTCATTACCTCTATAAGCCACTAATTCACCATCTTTCCGTCTGCAAATCGAAACGCCCGTCCAATATGCACCTCCCGCGACGAGAACACCCATAAATTCAATCTCCCTTCTGGAATCAATGAAAACCCACATCGGTCGTGTTCGGCTGTTGCAGACGAGGAAAGGAGTGCGAACGGAATCGAGGGAGACGGCGATGCGCGGGTGTTTGATAAAGTAGGGTGGGAGGAGAGGGACGGCGCTCGTGCCCGCGACGTGTCTGGGCTTATTTAAAGTTTCCAGGCGAAAGTTTCTCGGACAGCAACAAAGTGACTCTAGATACCAGTGGCGAGCGTGACTGGAATATCGAGCCGCGGCTCTGATACGCTTACGCGAAAGGGGAATAAAAGCCGCGGTCCTCGTTGCATGTGCCCGGTGAGTAACGCGAGATCGCCGAATTTCATGGGGGTCAGGTGAAACGATTCCTTTCCTCCCTCGACAGGTGGGCTGGATCATGTTTAATTAACGAAAAAGAATGGGTGGTGCTACGTGGGTAAAAAGAGGGACTATATGTATTATTAGGTACGACTTGAAATATTTGTGATGAAATAAGGTAGCTTTGCATTTGGGATTTGATGCTTTTCCAAGGAAAGAACGCAGTGTAGTGTTGATGGGATTTGATGGTACAGTCGGACCTCGATAACTCGAATCTCAAGGGAAGGGAAAAAATCTTCGAATTATAGAGGTTTCGGCAGAGCTGGGCAAGAAATTGTTTGAAATAAAAATTTGTGTACGAAATTTTCATTTCAAATAATTCCTTGCCCATCTCTGGGTTTCGGCTTATCGAGTTTTCGAGTTGTAGAGGTGGTTACAGCGGAGCGGAAGGGAATGAAGAAAATTTTACAAAGCTTCTCGAGTTATCGAGGTTCGACTATAGTGCGAAAGAATATATTAGGTACCACATGTGTGATTTAAGATCCTTCTGATGGCATGAGATAACTTCGCATTAGGGATTTGGAGTTTATCCAAAAAGAAAATGTAATATCCTATTGATGGTATTTGGTGGTGATTCATGAGAGAACTATGTTTACTATCACAAAGCTTCACAACTACTATCACAAACTTCCCTCGCGAGTATTAATGCCACTTGACTCTGGTCCCTCATAAAAAAACCTAGTCGCTATATACTACACTGATATATTAAACACTCCCATAACAAATAACAAATCTCCGTAAACACCACGTCATCACAGAAAACAGAGTCTCGATACCAACTTTCCTTAGTTAAATGTCCCACCTAAAATATCCTGTTTCTCCATTTTTCAAGAAATATTAAAATATTTGAAGTTCCACTTTTACATTTAAATAAAGCTGAAAGCAGTCTAATTTACTTATTTTTTTTAGAAGGACGACACAAAGAAAATGGTAACACTTCACTTTTCTCGGATCTTTCGAAATGCTAGATGTGACTTTTTAATTAAGGAGGGCCGAACTGTTGTTCACAAAAATCGAGGTAGCGCCACGCTCGCATGCCCCATTTCTCATCAACCCCCGTTCTTCTCCTCGATTTTGGGATTCTGCTCCGTCTATTTATTAACCCTCTCGTATATACGCGCGTCATCGCGACGTCCCTCCGCCAGAACGGCGTATGTAGAACGAAACGACTAGGTGTTTGTTTCGCTGGTCCCCGCCATCGCGAACTCAATTCGAGCAGATAACAGAGAAACTCGTGGCGCGATCGTTGTCATGCGGGGAGAAGTTTTTTATGTCGCGGGGCAAAAGTTTCCGTTGCGCGCCCGTGAAAAACGGCGGGCCATAAACAAGAGACGAATTTCCAACTGGATTCTATCTCCGGGGGGACGAAATCGATGGAACCTCTGTGCTCAAACTTTCCAACGCGTAATAGAACTGTTCTCCGCACTCTTCACTGGTTGCAGGGTGTCTCGTTGATTCTCCTTTCAAGTACACCCAGGCAAATTGAAGACCTCTGCTAGTTTACAAATGCAGACTGACCAATAGAAAAATGAATTCTTAATTTTCCAGAAATTGAGTAAAAGTTTGAAGATTGCAATTGTTAAAGAAAAGTAGCTTTTTTTCTAATGGGTATATTTTGTTTCTTGTTAATATTTTGCAATGATTTTTAATGGGTTCTTTAATAGTGAGTAATATAATTAACATCATTTTAAATATTCTGTAGTTTTTGTTTTTTAAAGTAAAATGGAACTACGGCTTGGTAATTTTAATAATTGTATAATGTAAGAGTTTTTCTATGGGTTGACAATTTTTGCAGAATAAAGATCTCGAAATTATGGGATCTGTAGCGTGTTTAACTATTTTTTGCCATTTTGAGGGTTGGTAGGTTTCTGCATAAAATGGTCCAATTGTATCAGAGTTACAATGAAGCGATATTCTAAGAGTTTAGAATACATTCTTATATAGTGTCTCGTATTAATAGTTCCCAGTGTTTTTCCCCCGGAACTATATTACTCTTTCTATAAATTAATAGTTAGTTGTCAAAGAGGAGTTGATTAAAAGAATTGCCATTTTAATTGGCACACGATTTCGTATCGGGTCTTTATTGAATCAATAATATCAATTTAAAATATAATAATTGAGTTTTTTCAACTGAACAAATATTACAAATTGGCATTTTAATCGTCAAACTTCGAATTGTAACGAAGGTGCGCCCTAAACGTAAGGAAGTTCTAAAAGACAAGGGACTGAGTCGTGTATAGAGTGAATCCGCTTTTATTCCGTAAAACTCTGACGACGAAGCATCCCACCCTCCCACTTGGACATTGGATTCCCAACGTCTCCCAAAATGGTATCCGCCTACGAAGCATGGTACTAGCGATTTGCATAGAGACGATGGAGAAACCGTCGCGAAACGAGTGTCCCGAAGCTGTTTTCGCTCGATGCTAACGATTCGAGAGGATCGATCAGATTCGTGGTTGGGATCGCGTTATCCTGACATTTCTGTGGAATAGGGGTGGGTCTTAAGGGATGTTTAAGGTCCGCTCACACATTTCCGTGCAGTCAGTGTGAAGAATCAATTTATTTCAGGGTGAGTAACTGAGTAACAAGTGTGAACTGCTTCATTCCAAAACAGTTAAAAATCGGAAAGTTTGAATTTATTGATTATTTATGTCACTGCGATATAAAATAAGCAGTAGATTGAATTGCTTCGATTTTTGGCTTAGTCCACTTTCATTGTTTCAATTTTTGGCTTATTGTTAGACCACTTTCATTGTTCCATTTTTGGGTTAGGCCACTTTCATTGTTTTGATTTTTGGCTTATTGTTAGACCACTTTCAGTGCTCGATTTTTGGATTAGGCCACTTTCATTGCAATTATTGACTTTTTCGATTTTTAGTTTAACTTTCACTCTGATTGTTTTGATTTTTGCGTTGGACCACTTTCATTGTTCCGATTTTTGGCGTAGACCACTTTGCTTGTTTCGATTTTCAGCTCAGACCACTCCAGAATCCCGGCACACACGTGTGCGTGGGCCTTTAAGCGTGTATGATGGCGTGGATTCGCCGAGGGGTTTGGAGAAGGTTTGTCGTAAAAAGCTGGAGAGCAGAGCGACGCGTGTTTGCGCTGCAGGGGGTTCACGGGCCATCGTTATTCCGCTCGAAGAGCCCCTCTACTATTCATCATAGCTTTATCTGCGCGGCGTCGTTCACCGTTTACTGCCCACGCTCCCCTTTACGTCAGCGTCGCGTCGTTTCGCGAAATAATGCAGTCTTCCCTTTCGCGCACTCGGCGATAAAACTGAACGACCCCGCCGGGCGACGTACGGATTTCTAATCGGCGTTTAACGACCTCTCGACGAGTGCTCGATGATTGGCGGATGCAGCTGAGGTTGGTTGAATGCGTCGCTGGGTGTATGAGAGGCGTTCGGGGGGTAGATTTGGGGGTTGTTTTGTTGCGGGTGGAAGTTTTCAGCGGAGTTGGTTATTAATGGGTTTAGTGCTCATTGTGGAGATTCGGAGATTTTTTAGGGGGTGTTTGGAGTAGTTTTCATGGGTTCAAAGGGGTTTAGATTTAGTCCAGAGTGGTTCAGATGTGTTTTAGGGGGTGTTGGGAAGATCGCTTGGTTTGGCGCTGCTTCAGAGGTTTTCGGAGTTGTTCCGAGGACCTCGCAGCTACTCCGGAGGTCTTCAAGGTTGTTTCAAGGGGTGACAGACACTCCAGAGGTCTTCAGCATTGCTTCAGGAGGTGTCTGACACTCCACAGTGGTTCAGAGTTACTGCAGAAGGATTCACAGCTACTCCAGAGACCTTTAGAGTTGTTTCAGGGGGTACCAGACACTCCAAAGATCTTCCGAGTTGGTTTAGGGGGTGTCAGACATTCCAAATACCTTCAGAATTGCTTCAGGAGGTGTCTGACACTTCACAGTGGTTCAGAGTTACTGCAGAGGGATTCACAGCTACTCCAGAGACCTTTAGAGTTGTTTCAGGGGGTACCAGACACTCCAAAGATCTTCCGAGTTGTTTTAGGGGGTGTCAGACATTCCAAATACCTTCAGAATTGCTTCAGGAGGTGTCTGACACTTCACAGTGGTTCAGAGTTACTGCAGAGGGATTCACAGCTACTCCAGAGACCTTTAGAGTTGTTTCAGGGGGTACCAGACACTCCAAAGATCTTCCGAGTTGGTTTAGGGGGTGTCAGACATTCCAAATACCTTCAGAATTGCTTCAGGAGGTGTCTGGCACTTCACAGTGGTTCAGAGTTACTGCAGAGGGATTCACAGCTACTCCAGAGACCTTAGAGTTGTTTCAGGGGGTACCAGACACTCCAAAGATCTTTCGAGTTGGTTTAGGGGGTGTCAGACATTCCAAATACCTTCAGAATTACTTCAGGAGGTGTCTGACACTTCACAGTGGTTCAGAGTTACTGCAGAGGGATTCACAGCTACTCCAGAGACCTTTAGAGTTGTTTCAGGGGGTACCAGACACTCCAAAGATCTTCCGAGTTGGTTTAGGGGGTGTCAGACATTCCAAATACATACCTTCAGAATTGCTTCAGGAGGTGTCTGACACTTCACAGTGGTTCAGAGTTACTGCAGAGGGATTCACAGCTACTCCAGAGACCTTTAGAGTTGTTTCAGGGGGTACCAGACACTCCAAAGATCTTCCGAGTTGTTTTAGGGGGTGTCAGACATTCCAAATACCTTCAGAATTGCTTCAGGAGGTGTCTGACACTTCACAGTGGTTCAGAGTTACTGCAGAGGGATTCACAGCTACTCCAGAGACCTTTAGAGTTGTTTCAAGGGGTACCAGACACTCCAAAGATCTTCCGAGTTGTTTTAGGGGGTGTCAGACATTCCAAATACCTTCAGAGATGTTTCACGAGGTATCTGACACTCCACAGAGGTTCAGACCTACTTGAGAGGATCTCATACATACTTCAAAGAACATTTACTCCAGAAACCTTCAGAGTAATTTCAGCAAGTTTCAGAACCACTGTAGACACCTTCAGAACACTATGTACAACTCTCTCAGAAGAATCCACAGTTTCAATACAATCACCCCAATTTCAATTACCCAGTGCCTAATGCCTCACAAATAATCTCAAGTAATCCCTCCAATAAATACATAACATATAGGTATCAGACTCCCGCGAACCTAATCCGGCGTACACCTATATAGTTCAGGTCAAGTGAACCAATTCGAAAGTGAAAACCCCAGCGTGTCTAGACACGCTGCGATTACTTTCCCAGGTAACCTGGTTCGTACCCACGAGGTGACGACGAGCTGGCTTGCTCACGCAACGTTTTCTAGGACACACTTGGCCTCGAACCGAGCCATTAAAACGGTCGTCGTTCGGATTACGAACCCGCGACCGAACGCAATATTTCCCGGCCGTCCGACAGCGGGCAATAAATATCGCCGGATCCGATATTAGCGCTACCCAGCTATAATTCGCTGGGATAAACTGGCCGGCGATACAACCGCGGGAACCATTTGCCAACTTCCATCGATTAGCATAAAGATCCGATAAAACGACGTGTCGCTTGATCCCTCCTGCATCGTCCAACCCAGATCCCATGGATGAACGAGATAGAAACGTCGATTCTGGAAATTGCGAACATCATGGGCAATGGGGGCACGATAAATTATTCTATTAACTAGGGGAACAGGTGCAAATTCGGGGGATGTGTGTCTCGTTGTGGTGGTGGTTATTGGTTTGTCACAGTGTTTGCTTTGTTGGGGTTCTACTTTGTTAGAGTACCTACCTGTTTTGTCAGAGTTCGGTTTTCACAGGGTTCTATTTTCTTAGAATTCTGTTTCCCCAGAATTATTTTTTCACAGATCTCGGTTTCCCTAGAGCTCTGCTTTCCCAGAGATCCGTTTCTCGAGAGTTCTGTTTCCCCCGAGTTCTATTTTCCTAGAGTTTTGTTTTTCCCGAATTCTATTTTCACAGATTTCTATTTTCCTAGAGCTCTGCTTTCCCAGAGATCCGTTTCTCAAGAGTTATGATTCCCCAGAGTTTTATTTTCCTAAAGTTTTGTGTTTCCAGAATTCTATTTTTCTATAGTTCTGTTTCCCAGAGTTTTGTTTTCTCAGAGTTCTGTTTCCCCAGAGTTCTATTTTTCTAGAGTTCTGTTTTTCCAGATTTCTATTTTCCTAGAGTTCTGTTTTCCCAGAATTCTTTTCTTCCAGATTTCTATTCTCCTAGAGTTCTGCTTTCCCAGAGTTGCTTTCCAAAATTCTGTTTTCCTAACGTTCTACCGTGCCATAGTTCTATTTCCCCACAGTTTAGTTTTATCAGAGTTTTCTTTTCTCAGAACTCTGCTTTGTTACATTTTAGGAGTGTTATTGGACGTTTTGAGGGTTCCCGCTTTGGGGGTTCATTTCCAAGGGGTTGTGGCAAACGGATCCTTGTGTTTACAAGGATGAGGGTTCTAAGCCTACACCTACAGGGAAGATAGATTTGCTTCGTGATGGAGCATGCTTATAGAATTAGCATTGTCAAAAGGGAAATCCAACATGGCGTAATTGTGACACCCCCTTGAACCCTTCAGACGCATCAATCCGAGGCTCCTCGACACGAACGACCCATTTCCTATTGAATCACAGTGCAGTCGAAGCACTTCAGCATGGAAGCGGTAATTTCAACTCTCCCAAACCTCTGTAACACTTGGAACTGGGTAAAGGACGCTCTATATTACAATGATACTCATACAACACAAAACTTGTCTAACAGAGAAGCTCTTCATCCAGGGTACAGATAAATCCTTATTCTACATTCATAAATAGCTCATAAATTTTTCAACCTTATTTTCTCGAAAACAAAACCCACGACAGAAGAACTTTATTCTATACCTTCCATTCAATTTTCCACAAATAGTGACCCCTTACCCTTCACCACTCAAAACCCTATCATTGCTCCTTTCTTCTAGTGCACTTAGAAAACTACCTAAAACGAAAATCATTAGTGTTTAAATTACCACTAATACCTCAGTCGACATGAATGTTTATTTTGGTAGCAAAAATTCTCCATCCACTTGCCTTCAAGGGGGATTCAATAGAAACTGTTAATCCCAATAAATCCAGTCCCTGTTGCTGTTCGCGGTAGCGATAACCACTGGGTGCATTGTCGCTGGCGCGACCGCTAAACGCGAAAACATCCCGAATTTATAGAAGCGGAGCTTCATTCTCGAGTGTCGAGAGTTTCACATGCAGAGCTGCTCGCGGTATTTGGAAATTGCCAGGACCATTTATTTCCCCCGAGCTTTTCGCGAGCTGTCTCCATAAATCACGCGAAAGCCGCGAATTTGCTCGACACTGTCAACGGTATTCCACAGAGTGCATCGATTCGTTCAATTTTCGCGTCGTTTAGGTCTCCCTTCGATTCATATTGATGATTGCCAAGTAAGAGATAGTAATTTCGGTGGACTGAGAGATCCTGCTTAATCCTTTGAGTGTTGTAACCGCAGATACAATAAGTTCCATCGATTGGGTGCGATCTGTGCGTTGGACGCCTATAGGCGTTTGAGGAGCGTGGTTAATAGATATGATTGAAGGATTTCCGCACGTGGCGGGTGCAAAGTGTTTTGAATCAGAATTGAAAGGGTTTGAGAAGAGGCTTGTGGAAAGGATATTGGTGGTATTCAAAAGTGTCGTTCGGTTGGAGAAGTTCACAGGATCCTGGGGATGCGCGTGCGTGGACTGGCTCGATCAATGTGTAGGGATGTGCAGGGACCATGGAGACCACATGAAACAATGGAGTTTTTTTTTGGTAGTGCGTGGAGAACTACGGAACTCCTTCGAAACTTCTTGAATGAACAGGGTGGAGGTGATATTCCTTTATTTTGTTGGAGATATGGGACTAAGGGTCGAAGATGATACGCTGAAGATCTTCAACTTAATGTTTCAAGATCATCGATTCGATAGGTAAGAAGACAGATCGATTCGATTCGATCCTAGAGGTAATAGCTGAAGATCCTAGATTTGATAGCTGAAAATCCTTAATTCGATAGCGAAAATCCTTGAAGTGATAGCTGAAGATCCTTAAATTCAATAACTGAAGATCCCAGATTCGATAGCTGAAAATCCTTGAAATGATAGCTGAAGATCCTAGATTTGATAGCTGAAGATCCTTAAATTCAATAACTGAAGATCCTTGATTCAACAGCTGAAGGATCCTCAGAGATCCTAGATTCCATAGCTGAATACCCTTAATTCAACAGCTGAAGAGATCCTCAATTCGACACCGAAACATTCTTTTTCCACTTCCCAAAGCTACCAACCCACGGCCACCACTCCCCCTCATTACAATTTACCTACCTTTCCACTGCAAAGCCTGAAAAAGTCCTCCGTGGGCCATTATTTTAAATCCGCTTACCCTGTCCAACTGCCATAAAGTGATTTTCCGGAAGACAGTGTGTTATGGTGGTTGTAGTATCAATTACACGCCGTTTACCCCTTAACGACCGCATAAATTCGCCGATATCGGGCACGCCAGCCACTCGAACAACGACGGATACGCCATTGTTCGAGTGCACCCTTACTCAGGGGCGGGAGTGGTAATCTAGGAGTCTTGAATGGAATTATTTTAAGAAAAGCTTTGGATTCTAGAAGCAACTTTCGGCAGGAACAGATCTCATTGTATGTAGATGATTCTTCAGGTTGTCGAAGCAGGAACACTTTCAGAAGTTTCCGTTAACAGACGTTGCCCTTTCAAAGCTCCATAAGGAATTATCTCTTCTCTATCGCACTGTCTGACTATGCTCGTCCACTACTACTTGCTTATCTCCAGTCTAGTAGTTCGTTGCTCCATTTGCATATCTTGTACTATGGTAGTTGGTTATTTCCCTTCATGGGAATATTGATTTAGTATCAGCAAGCAGTATTAGTAGTAGGTCATCTCCATCATGCTACTTACTTATGCCCACTGTGCTATTGATTATCTATACCTACACTAGTTCAATTATTCCTACTACTACTATTTTTACTTATCTCCACTGTAGGTACTTATTTTTTATCTATACTGCACTAGTTTAATATTCCTACATTGGCTGGAGTTGAAGAATGGTTGGTAGGTAGGACGGAAGGAGAGAATTGGAAGTTTTTTTTAATAACATGTTTTTATTGTCGAAGTCATTTTTAAAGAAATGAAAGGTTTGCCTTAGACGCGGGGATGTTAGGAAATAGCTCGAAACAGGTATATATAGCAATCGGTAGTGGAGCACTTGCGAGAAACTGGGAATGGTCGAAACGCCATCTTGCGGCGGAATCGGAAGTATCGCTACAGTATTAATACTCCTTACTTATGCCCACTGTACAGTATTATCTATATTCTATACCAAGACGACGATAGGTTGTTTGTTTCAACCCATTTTGTAGAACCAATTTAATTAAAAATTTACAAATATACACTTCTTTAGTATAAACTTAATAAAGATTAGTTTTTAAAAATAAGCTATTTTTCTCGAGCCTGCCGATGTTCTATTTTACACTAGTTCGATATTCCTACTATACTACTTGCTCATTCCCACCATGCTACAGTCGAACCTCGATAACTCGAAAACCTCTATAAGTCGATAAGTCGCAACCTTTATAATTCAAAGATTTTTTCCCTTCCCTTGAGAGTCGAGTTATCGAGAATTTCGACTGTATTTAATAATCCCCACTGTACCTACACCGAACATTACAAAATATCGTTAAGATGTTAATACAATAATCCTTTCACATCCCACGTGGCGAGCTCCAAGGGTATTCATTAAACCACGAATTAGGTTTGAACTGAAAACAGCAGCCAAGAAGGAAGGCCCACTTTATCCTTGGCTATATAGCATTAGAATTCCCATAATTCTGTCACACTATGGGTGGCGAACGTCAGAGGTACCGAAGTAGAATCTGCCTGTCGTAAACCCGCCCTATATCTATTACTTCGCGTCTTCATAAGCTAAGCTCGTCAAGCTACGCTTAATGACGCTTCGCACCCGAAAATGTGGGCCGTAGCAAGCAGTAACTAATAAATCTCCTTGTTTACGAGTTTCCACTGTTCTCCTTTTTCATTTACACCCTTCCCCGCTTTTCCTCCTCGAACAAGACCGCCTCGGCGCTGCTTATGAAACAGCCACGTTTCATTAAAGTATTCGGTTTCTGTAAAGTGTATAAAATTTTCTTCGATTGTTGCAGAGACCTAACGAGCAACAACATTACAGACATTCCAGCCCGTGCCTTCCATCGAGTCTCCAATCTTGAGGTGTTGTAAGTACGGACATCGATTGCACTTGGCTCGGATTGAAACTCGATTATCCTTCCAGTCGCGTGGCAAATTGCTTTCTCCCTTTTACCTTTTTATAATCCGCTACCCAGCGAGCAGTTTCTTGTCTTCCCCTACTAATCGAGTTTATAAGCTAATTGAAAAGTCCATTATTTATATCTTTTGCTCTCGAACAAATCCAGAGAAAAATACAGTTGTGTTTATTCGACGAGTAAGAAAATTCTTTTATCTCTGCCCAGAGTATTTATTTAGATACAAATTTTGCTCAGTTTCGCCTCACTATTATTCAGAATGAATTAGCTAAGTGTTTGGAGTCTAATTGTGTTTTTTCCTTTTTGCATTTCGTTTTTCTTCTCTCTGTATTTTCAGATTACTCCGACGGAATCGTTTGCACGCGATCGCCGACGATGCATTCGCAAACTTGACGAGCCTTCGTGTATTGTGAGTGTCCGTGAATAATCGCACGCAGTTGGTTGCAAAATTGTTTTAGATGACTCGTTAAACGGCCCACTCTCGCTTGTTAGAGGCGGGGCGGCCGGCGATACGTCGAGCAAAAAATAAAAAAAGAAGGAAAGGGATCACGTGGTGTGGCCGCGGTTGTTAAAAGTTTTGTAATTTCTCTGTCTTGCTTTTGTAGGGAGCTCGATGACAATTATTTAACAAATATACCCGTCGCGATCGTAAAGCTCTCTGGCCTTGAAGACCTGTAAGTGTGCATCGATTCAGTAAAATGTAATTTGACAACTTTTTTTTACATCCTTACGAAAACCACTTTTCCTATAACGATTCAATTGTTTACGATGTTCGTGGAGAAAGCATTCGTCTATGTATTTCGATGTTATCGTGACATGATAGCTTTGAGGATCCTAGTTTTATGAAGAACTTGGGTTTCTTGTCTTTTTTTTTTTAAATTCTTTGTTTTAGTTGATATTGTTGACCATGCCACTCCGTATTGCTAAGGAAGTTATCGTAATTTAAAAGTGTTGTGATCTGTAAGTCACTTTCATTTGATCTTGTACTTGTTTGGAGGGGTTTTGGGACTCACCTTGAAGTGATATAAATATCAACTTTTATCTAAAACTTAGAATGAAAGGGCTTGGAACTGATCTTGAAGAAACATTGACTAACCTTGAAGAGACATTGACTGACCTTGAAAAAACCTGAACTGTACTTTGAGTCAATCTAAAACTCACTTTGCAGTGACCTTGACTTAATCTTTAAGAGACCTTGATTACCTTGATTTCACCTTGGAGACCTTGAACTAACCTTGAAGAGATCTTGATCCAGCCTTGAAGAGGCCTTGATCCAGCCTTGAAGAGACCTTAAACTAATCGTAAATTTGCTTGGAATCAATCGAAAAATCACCTTGCAGTGACCTTGACGTAACCTCGACGAGACCTTGAACTAACATTATAGTGACCTTGGCCTAACCTTGAAGAGCCTTTAAACTGACCTTGAAGAGCCCTCGAACTAACCTTAAATCTATTTTGAATCAATCTAAAACTCACCTTGCAGTGACCTTGAAATGACCTTGAAGTGACTTCCAAATCGCCCTGAAGTGACCATGAATTCACTTCGAATTATTCTAAACTTCACCTTAAAGTGATCTCGAATCAATTCGAACATGGTCTTAATTTCCATTTACCTTGAATCCATTTTGAACAAACCCGGAACCAACCCTGAAGCGGAGTGGCGATGGTCGCTGAAACGTATGTGCCAGGCACTCGTTGCCCAGTTCCATGTCGCTCTTCATACGCGAAACAGCGATCGATAAAGCTTCATCGCGGCGAAAAGATCGACGCGCGAAGTCTCTTCTCTCTCTCTCTCTTTTGTTCTGCTTTTATCACCAATAGCCGTGGAAAGCAAGAAAATCGTATTCGTTTATGTTCCGTCCGGTTGCCGCAGGTCCCTCTCGAACAACAGAATAGAGAGCCTGGAGGAGCGCGTGTTCCAGCGCGCCACTAATCTGCTGTCGCTCGATCTACGCGGGAACCCCATCAAACGGATACACCGCAACACTTTTCAGCATCTACGGAAGCTCCGCAAGCTGTGAGTACGACACTAGTTCTACATACGATTCATCTGAATATTTCATTAATGCTATCCTGGACATTGAATCCTCACTCATTCAAGCAATTGTATTCTGAATAATGTTTCCTGGCGATTCATGTGTGATTGGAATGTTGCAGGATCCTCTCGAACCTGAAGGAGCTACGTATATTCCCGAATTTAAATGGGACGCGATCGTTAGAGGTACTAAGATTAGATCGCGCGCAAGTGACGGACGTTCCATCGGATCTCTGCGAGCAGTGCCCGAAATTGAGAAGCCTGTAAGTGATTGATCCATTCAATGAAATTAGATTGATTCTTAATGCAGCCAATTATTAAACCAATCCGCGATCATTCCTATCGTTCTGATCTTCTCCGATTCATTTCGTGCCGCAATAATCCAATTAACTCTGATATAAGTAAAAATCTTTTCTTCTCCGTTTCCAGAGACATGAAGTCTAACTACCTCAGAGAGGTACCCAATTTACGCAATTGCAGCGAGCTACGTGTTCTGTAAGTACGCGCAAAGATTAGATTCTATAGCAATTATATTATGAAGTAATATACACCTTCTCTCATAGTTACTAGAGCATACACCGCGATAGACAAATAAGAATGGTAGCATTTCAGGGATCTAGCGAGCAATCAGATCTCCTCGTTGCTGGACGAGCCGTTCAAAGGCCTCGAGATGCTGCACGACCTTCTTCTATCGAACAACAAGCTGCGAATCATCCCAGGCGACGCGTTCAGCAGCTTGTCGAGGTTGCAGGTGTTGTAAGTGTCGTCGCTTGTAACTGCTCCCATGAGGATAGCTCAACGCTATCGTCTTGAAAAAGAGGGTTCGATGTTTCAGAGACCTAGAGAGCAATTCCATTGAGTACATACACCCTGACGTGTTCAAGGAGACCAAGCACCTCGAAGACCTGTGAGTACAGCAACGGTATAATCGAGAGAAAAAATTAGGAATGACGAATCTTCCTCAGATTTGTTACACTCCACTCCGCAGCATTATAGAATATCACTCTGCTTTCAGAAATCTAGGGAATAATGTGTTCCCAGCTCTGCCTACGCTGGGACTCTCAGGTCTCCTACACCTGAAGACGTTTAATAACCCAGCACTGAGAGAATTCCCATCGCCAGAGAGGTTTCCACGCGTGCAAACGATGGTGCTGTCGTATGCCTATCACTGTTGCTCCTTCCTCACCGTTGAGGTGGAGGACCCTGTGACCAAGTCCTCCGTTCAAGAGTCCATCTTGTTCCCCACTGACAACGAGTTCGATATGAGTCTGTGGAACTCGAGCTTTACAGATATCTGGCCACAGCTCAGTAAGTTTTTGAACAGGCTCCTCTGTTGTGATCCATGAAAGTTTGTCACAGATTGAGAGTATCGTAGGTAACAGTGTTTAAGGTTTCTGGGTGTAAAGTGTTGTATTTCTGAGAACTCCTCCTTAATTTCATTGTTTAATAGCAATAGAATATTTTACAAGTATCTACACAGAAGCTATTTCCACTATTTATGCAATATTTGAGTACTTAGAGAAATGCACAGAAAATACTGATCATTTAAAGTCACCAAGCAGACATCTCTACCACCTATTTGGAATTCCCTTCACCTTCATAAAGGTTTCTCCATCATTTCCTCGCCTCCCATCTTATCATTCCGTCCATTGTATTTAGAAATAATTCGCACCAACCCCAGGAAGCCTCGAACACCGTCAGCTACAGGCTCCTGCATTTTCAATGATCACCAATGGTCATCGTTACACGACATCTTCCACACTCGTGTTAACCACTCTACTCGTGCTTACACATTAATAATACCCTGCTACCTTCTTTCAGCGAAAGTGATTAATATTTTCAACCCGTTTAGTTTACTGTAATTTCGTTTATTTCGGGCAATGGTAGTTTTCAGTTGCCAAGGTTTTCGCTGTCGCTTCTTCCACTTTCGTTTCCCAATAGTCGCTCGACACTTAAATGCTGCAAAGCATGAGCCACGCACACCCTCCACACAAATACACTATCACGCGAATCACGCGAGGCATGTCACTCTATCAACCTCTCAGCTTTCATCGACAGATAAATGAGAACCAGACAAAAGAGACTTTGCAGCACTGAAGTGATGACGTTTTTTAGATAACATGACCGACAAATTCGGCTCGCAAATAAATGAACTTTGGGCTAACTTTGGTTCAGATTTTACGTACCCCGGTAACCTGCCCTCATATGTTGAGGATTATTTTGAAGAGCAGAACAGCCAAGCTACGCTGCCAGCTCAGACACTGCCATCTCACGTCCAGTGCCTACCGCAACCTGGTATGTTTCAAAACTTTCCTAAATCTTCCGTTGTAACTCTCCTCCAAATATTTGTACTCGAGAATATCCAGCAGAGCGTTTCTATTGCTGCGCAGGATGAAAATAACTTAACATATAAATCGGGAAAAAGGAAAATCAAAGTGATATTGAGAAGTTTTTAAAGCGTTACATACGTTCTCAGCGCCTAATAACTGATCACTTTTGGGATTTTTTCCTGGAGAGGTGTGAAATAAAACGAATATTTTATAATTGTATCTTGTTCTTGGAATCTTTATTCATATACAAAAATTTATTTTACACACTTTTGTCATATATTGCCGTACGTTTTCTGCGGTTGCAGCAACCTCTGTGCCAAGCAGGGGGTCACCTTATCAACATCATAACTTCGCCAATTTACAGCCTTTCTTCATGAACTTTGTGTTAATCTATGCAGAATGACATTCTCTAAGTGCCATCGGGCCATTTTTTAATTTTGTAATTTTTAATATTTTTTTTACCATTTAAAGATCGAAATTGTAGACGAAAAATCGACTGCTTTCTTCAAAATGGCATAATTTTCTTATTTTCTAAAAATTCAACAATTTGGCCCGATGGCCCTTAGAAAATGTCATTCTGCATAGATGAACGCAAAGTTCATTAAATAAAGATTGTAAATTGGCGAAGTTATCATGCTGATAAGGAGCCCCCTGGTTGGTGCAGAGGTTGCTGCAACCACAGAAAACGAATAGCAATATATGACAAAAGTGTGTCAAATACATTTATTATATGAATAAAGGTCCCAAGAACAAGATACAATTATAAAATTTTCGATTTATTTCACACCTCTCCAAGAAAAAATCCCAAAAGTGATCAAATTATTTAACGCTGGGAACGTATGTAACCCTTTAATACACTTTTATTTTCCTTACACCCTCAAACTTTAAATGACCTAATTGACAACGTGATTAGAAATATTAGAATCCCTCTGTACATTCATGAACCTATCCTTGAATAACTATAACGGAAGCTTACTACAAACCAGAATAACTTTGAAACATCGATGCCTGCAGGCCCCTTTCTCCCATGCCAAGACCTGTTCGACTGGTGGACGCTGCGCTGCGGCGTATGGGTGGTGTTCCTGCTGGCGTTGTTGGGCAACGGGACCGTCGTGTTCGTCTTAATATTCTCCAGGAGCAAGATGGACGTCCCCCGGTTTCTCGTTTGCAATTTAGCCGCGGCGGACTTTTTCATGGGCATTTATCTAGGTCAGTGACGAAAATACACAGACCCTCTCCCTCCACCATTGAACGTCTTATGCAAAACCCCGGTCACTCTAACTGCACCGATTACCAAGAACGCTGACACCGCGCGATTCCAGGTCTACTGGCTGTGGTGGACGCCTCGACCCTCGGCGAATTCCGCATGTACGCCATCCCCTGGCAGACCTCGGCCGGATGTCAGCTGGCCGGGTTCCTGGGTGTCCTCAGCTCCGAGCTGAGCGTGTACACGCTGGCGGTGATCACTCTGGAGAGGAACTACGCGATAACGCACGCGATGCACTTGAATAAACGCCTCTCCCTGAAGCACGCAGGTTATATAATGACCGTGGGCTGGTGTTTCGCCCTGGCGATGGCTACCCTGCCGCTGGTCGGTGTGTCTGACTACAGGAAGTTCGCCATATGCCTGCCCTTCGAGACCAACGGGAACGCGGCCCTTACTTACGTGCTCTTCTTGATGCTGATCAACGGAGTGGCGTTTCTGATACTCATGGGGTGCTACCTGAAGATGTACTGCGCCATCAGAGGCTCCCAAGCCTGGAACTCCAACGACTCCAGGATAGCCAAGCGGATGGCCCTACTGGTGTTCACGGACTTCCTCTGCTGGTCCCCCATAGCGTTCTTCTCCCTGACTGCCACGTTCGGATTGCAACTAGTGTCCCTGGAGCAGGCGAAGGTGTTCGCCGTGTTCGTGCTGCCACTGAACTCCTGCTGCAATCCGTTCCTGTACGCTATACTCACGAAACAGTTCAAGAAGGACTGCGTGCTTATATGCAAGGCGATCGAGGAGTCCAGGGTGACTAGGGGGATCGGCAGGTGCAGGCACAGCTCCAACTTCAGCAACCGACAGACACCGGTCAACACCAACAGCCTGGTGGACAGGTCGTCCAGGGACAATCAGACGCCCTGCGCCTGCAACTCAAGGCTCCTCGAGTCCGGCCAGTGCTCCGGTTACCGGAGGTGGGGCACCAGGATACTGTGGCCCTGTGCCAAGGACACGAGGCCACGGCACGCGCGCAGCGACCAGTACGCGTACCAGATCGCGGAGATCCAGCAGAAGCAGCACAAGAGGGCCTCATCAGTCTCCTCCAGCGAGAACTTCTCCTCGTCGAGATCGGACTCCTGGAGGCAGACGCACCACTGCGGTATCCCGCTGAGGCTGCTGGACCCTAAAAGGAGAGCCTCCTCCTGGCTGATCACCAGGAAACCGTCTCAAGACTCCAACCTCAGCTCGTCGAGGAACGACTCCTCGGGCTCGGCTACCACTGCCAGCACCAGCACCTGGAGGATCTCCAGGTCGAGTGCTTCCCTGGAGATCACCGCCAGGAACACGCCCAGACCGGCCAGGTCGAAGCCGAGGCTGACGCGGCAGCTGGCCATCCAGGAGCCAGAGCCGCCAGGGTCACCTGGCAGACTGGCCGTCAGGCTCCTCGCGACCATACCTTCCGCAGCTGAGACCAGCGACCAGCAGGACGACGACAATACGCCGCAGAACTAGAGACACTGTACCTGCGGAACTCCCAGGGTTCAGGCGGTTAGGGTGGGCCGAGGAGACGGTCCTCGTTGCTCCAGAATGGTGGTTTCAGTATTAAGAGTTCCGAGAGTCGTAGCTGAGTGTATTAATTTCTCCCAGCGTGATTGTTAATTGCGTATGGATACTTTGTGGGCTGCGGGCGCACCTCCTGCAAGTACCAACGAGCAAGGAAGCATCTACCTGTAGATTTAATCGACTTTCGTTGCCGAGAACCGCATCGAGCGCGATGAGGAGAAAAGATTCAGCGAGGTATCTTCTTTCAACGTCTTCTCCTTTCATCAATGCTGCATTAACCACTGAGCGAAATAGCACGTGCTTGGGCCATCAGGAGAAAGGCGCCATAGCAATTTTTTTAGTTTTAAAATCTAACTCTTGTTAGAAACACTTTAGTCCAATTCTTGGAAATGTCTAAGAAATCGTACGTTGCGTTGAATCACCCTGTATAAGGGGGCCTCAAAGTCTTAAGAGTCTTTAAGGTCGTAATCCGACTCTGCCTTTCACACTTGTCCATGGAGAATTCGTCTGTTGGCTCCGCAAAGCGTTGAAAGAGGAGGCGCCGCTTTTATTCCTTTTGTACAATATTATTTATGCGAGTTTTGGTAGACGCAATGAAGTAACCTCGTAGCTGACCGAAGCGGAAACGAAGGATATCCACCTTCTTTCATCCGCCGTCCATTACATGCGTATAATCGTCCTGGCTGCATCAGCAACGTGCAGTCGATAGTATACAATAGTCACAGTTTTTAGCTACTGCCATGGGTTTACCACGTTACGAGGAGTGGTAGCCTTTAACATGTTGACTGCCTAGATTTACAGAGGCCTGAGAATGCATTGATGTTTTGTATGTGTCCCTTTTAAATAACTGATTAGATTTCGACATCTATTTCTTCTTTCTCGATCAATAAGTATATGTTGCTGAAAATATTGGGTTACTTGGCCCTTAATATCGGTGCACGCAGAGATGTTACGCTGTTAATATTTTACAATGGCTGTCAATACGTTGGTTCGATAGCATAATGTAATTTAACGAGGAAGTTACGGGATTCTTTTACACGTCCAAACAAATTTAAAAAGGAAAGATTCCTAGCCTGGTCAATTTCTTCGAGGTCCTTCGCCATAGAAGGACCTCGGAGATAGTAACTTTATTAAACATTTGACGAGGAACTCGACGTTCTGCATAATTCTCGATTAAACGTAGAGCGAGAAAGTATTTATTGATAAATTAAAAGGACACACAGTGGTTTCTTTTCTACCGTTTAATGAGAATACTCAGCTCAACAGGAACTCGAAGCGCTTCTTTTGGAAAGGATCTTTTATTACGAGATCAGTATTCGAGGAGGATCCGTTGTATTTAAATTGTTAATAAGTGTATGTTCGCGTTATTATAAGACTGAAGGTTTATACAATTCGTCCCTGTAATGTTGGAGCCGAATTTTAGCTGAAACAACCGGGCACAAGTTCAGCGACACTAGTAGTAAACGATTAATTTATTGAACACACTACAGCCTGTTATTAATTACGGTGGTCGATAAATTCCTGGATGAATAACGTTCCCGAGAAGTTTTAGAACTTCTTACTAGGCATTTCAATAAATTTACACAGAAAGAAATTCACTATCGAAACTGTTGAAAATTCACTACCGAATGTACATTTTACGTAAATACATGACTGCCTTTATATCGACACCACAAAATAAATTCCGAAAACTGCCAACTATTTAATGTATTTAAAATGTACTGTTACTAATGATAAGCTACTTAGTTAAGACTCAGTAACAGTAGCGGCGAATCACAAGGTTTAACTCTGAGAATTTATAGACCACCTTAGCATCACGTGATCATTGTTACGTTCATTAATTATCGAGGTGAACGATAAGAAGAATTAGTTACTTGATTATTAGATTGCAGTTAGTTCGTTCTAGTTTAAAAGCTATTATAAGATCGTTATATGGGGTGGCCTGGTGGCTATTCTCGCTCAGATATCTTCAAATGTATGAAGGCCCTCGAAATATGTTTTTAACGAAGACTATCTAATTCAATAATCTTTGCTAATAAATTAAAGTGTCTAAGACATATGAGAGCCATCTTCGCAATCGCAAATAGAATGTCTTTTAGACACGAACTTCGAGGAAAAATGAGGAAACATGATCACCGTAATATAGTATCATCTGAGCTCTGAAATTTTTCTTTAAAAACAGTTTTCTGTAACGCTCATAGTCTTGAAGATATCCAGATAGTAGTGATGAATAATACTGGACCACCTTGTAGTGTGCAAATGTTTATACACCGTAGAGACGCATAGTATTACCATTCATCGACTCCATTCACTGTTGAATTATTATGATTTATTCGCAGCCACCGGTGCTGCGTCTACTTCTTCGATAATTTCGCCCTCTGACGGAGCGCGTTTCGCGTGTGTCCGGTCCGACGTATTTAATAACGATTTTCTAATAAAACCGCGTATCACGATGTAGAATGGGTCTGTCAGTATGACAATTCCGCCGTTCCCTGCAAGATCGAGCAAGGTATAAGACTGAAAGAATGGAAGGGAAACTGACTCAGGCTTTTCTCGTTGAAACTTTATTTTTGAAAAATCTGTTGCATTACAAGGAAGACTTGTCGCGCCTCTAAGTGGCGACCAATAATGTAATAGTAATAGTAGGAATAATTTAAATACTTATCTAAAATAAATTCAACTTTGAATAATACGTCCAGCGTGTTCGCGCGGACGCCTACGCCACTGGTCAGAAGTACGAGACCACGTGAATTATTGTTATCGTGATATTCGTGGTAGATCGAACGTAACAGTTTAGTAATTATTTAAATTAATCGTGATAATTATTCATAAAAACAGTGCTGTTTTTAAAAGAAGCATAACAGAAGCAATGCGAACGTGCGTTTAAATTCAAAAGTGATATGCGCGCGCGGACGCGGCGCGCCCACCGTGGCGCGAATGTACGCGCGCCGCGGGAAGTATTCAATATTCAAATCGACCCCCATTGCCACCTGGTTCCATACTTTTGGCCAGCAGTGTCTATAAATTCTGAAGTAACGTGAACCCTTTCTTCCAAACTGCACACGCACCCTTTCTCCCACACACACTCTTTCACTCTGTGTCTACAAGTAATTAGTGAACTGGAGTCAGGTTTCAATACGACGTGATACAACATTAGCGAGACGCAAAATCTGAAAAACTGTCCCTTCTAAATGTCACTCGCAATATAAAACGCATTGCACGAAGGTCCTACAGAATAAAAATCTACGCGTGGCCCTTTTCCAACCATTAAGTACCAACTCCTGCTTCATAATTAAATAAACCGCTAGTTTGAATAAGGGTGGATTGCGAATATTCCAGATGGCGCTGTAGTCGACTTATTCCACTTTCGAATTCAAAATTTAAATCTCTTTCCCCCACGTGGGTTTCAAATTTCTTTCCAATTTCTCTAACACAGAACACTCAAACTTTTACTACCTATAGAAAGAAATCTGCAAAATTCTGCCAAATTATAATACACGACAATTAAAAAATCGAGTCGAGTCTCAAATTTAAACTCACCGCCATCTTGAGTTAGGAACAACGGCGCTGTTCAACGAGCAACCAAGTCTCTCCAAAGTTTCTTCCCCGATTTTCGTATATTCTCTTCGTTTCAAATCATTCCATCCCTATTTCTTACGTTCAACGATCGAAGACAGCTTGAAAGTTGGTACTTAACGGGTCAACACAAAGTAAGACACTAAACGAAGCTGACACATTTTATTCTCGTACACATAATTCCGTTGTTCGCTCTGATTACCCACCCCTCGATGGCTCCACGTTGCTCAGCCTCTAAAATAGAAACGAGCGACGTTAACCATTTCTCATCGAGCAGTCCGATAAAATTTTTTTTATACATTTGTAGATCACGCTAATCTTCCCTTTTCGCGCCAATTGACATCGCACAAGGAAACTACTCTTGTCCGAGGACGGTGCACTGCTTTCAGGACGGTCTCAATTTTTGATTCGTTTTTCTCGTGGAGAAAGTCGTGTCGCGAGAGATCGATGATCGGTTAATTAACCTTGCGGTTCAAAGGCTTTCCCCTCAAAGAAGGGGAGACACAACATTCAATCTTTCGCGATCACTCTTCACTCGTACACTTGAACTTGAGGACACATCAATTCTTTACAGTGTTGCATGTTCAGCGAGACTCAATGTTACGTAGAACTCATTTTACTTCATAAATTAATTTACCTATAACTGATAATTCAATAATTGAAGGGGCGGATGCAATAAGGGGACTAGCGCTCGAAAATGCGAAAAATTATTGTCCAAACGCTAAAAAACATTGGGAAATTAAATATTAAACTGTATTTTAAAAAATACAGCGTTGTAAAGCTCGTCACGACACACGTTTTTTCTATTTACAGTTTGTTTATCCAATCATTACTATTCGAGCTAAAAATTATAAACAAAAAATTTTCATATCACGGAGTCAATATTTCTTTAAACATAAATTGCGATAACTGGAGTAAATGTTAAGGGATCGTTATGAGACCTAAAACATAACTTCAGAGAAATCTAGCGAAACCGTGAAGTGCACGCACAAAACCCTTATGTTAAACGATATAATAATATTAAATTAAAAAGTAATACTGGACAGAGCCCATGTTTTTCAACGTTCGCCGATAAAAAGTATCGAGGCAATTTTGAGGTACATATAACTTGCAGCGACAAAGATTTTCCTTAATATACAAGGAAGATTTTCACAAATTTCCACACCGATTAATAAATAATTGTAGAAGATATGGCGATATAACAGTCAGCAGCCGCGTAAAATGCTCTACTTAGCAGTCTTAGCACTCGCTAAGTGCTAACTGGACAAACTGTAAATAGAAAAAAATGTGTATCGTGACGAGCTTTACAACGCTATATTTTTTAAAATAAAGTTTAACAACATTTAATTCTCCAATCTCTTGTAGCGTTTAGACAATAATTTTTCCCATTTTCGAGCGCATTTCGACCCTTCAATTGCTGACTCGACGAATGCTAGGATGTTCCAAGCATCGAGTCGCAAAGTGTTTTCTCTATCCGAGTACAACCAAATTGGCAACAGTCACCTTGATCAGCGAACAGTGTATTAACACATCAAAATTAAACTGCAAAACTTCCAGATTCTGGATTACAACGATCTTGCACATTCTACTATGTACTAATCGAGCCAATCGAATCCTACGATCCTTTCAACTGTCGCTCTCATTATTGTTATGTACTTAAATTGAACTTGGTCCATGAAACTTCAAACTTTAAACTCGGCCTATTGCTCTTTTATATTGCTCTACTATTAATTTACATAACGATTAGCAATGTTGTAGAGAATCCCAATGGCCATTGAGATTACAAGCAAAGATTTACTCTCGAGACTTCAGGCTACAAATTTGTATCCTTCTGAAAAAATATTCTGTGCATGCGCTATAGTGGCGCACTCAGAGAGAGAAGCCAAGGAGCCCTGGCACCCCCAAAGAAAAAGGAAAAAGAGATTAATGTAGCCACAGAATTGATTCAAGAGCTTTGTAAAAAGAAACGAAAACTGGATTTTATTCTTTAAAGAAATTTCTATAATCACCTAATGGATTTTAAATTTGCAGTAAAAATATTTGTATCCCTTCAACTAAACTCCCTCCAAGATTAAACCCTGAGTGCACCACTGATGCGCTGTGCCATCGCAGACAATTTACGCCTGGAAGCTTGGAATAACATCAATCGAAAAAACCCCAGGCCACAGAAACTCCTCAACATCCATGCTTCGTTTATAATCTGTCGTCGTAGTCGATCCCAGCAAGGTTCGCTCGACCAGCTCTGAGATACAAATGTGTCAATTTGCCATTTAGGAGAGGAGCGCGCTAAGTGTCAACCCGGAACGATAAAGCCAGTGAAAGGAATGCGCGTGGTCGCGTGGAAGAAGTGAATTCTCGCTGTACACGTGGGAAACTTACGGTAACCGCGACGGTGTCAACCAAATCCAACTACTTTTAGTGAAATCGGAATACACGCCAGGTAAACATTAAACGGATACATCGGGTAGCACAAGAGAAGACAAAGCGGAACTGCTGGTCAGCGTTTGGTTCCTTGGTGTTGGAACCAAGCGAAACTAAATCGACTAACGAGCGTTCGTTCGAACTCCCCATAGTTCCAATTTCCCCTCTAAGTGTGTGCTCCGCAGACTTTAAATTAAGCGAGCGACTGACTTCATTAGCACAGTCTATATTCTACGTACAATTCCTTCGCTCCGAGGGGAAATCGATCCATGGAGAGTTAACCAATCGACGAAAGGGCTACGACGCCTGTTACAATTGCGTAGCGACTTGCACGTCCTCCGACAATGCTGACAGTACTCCAGTAAAATTTATCACACTATCCCTTACGTAGATATACAAGTTTCAGAGAGTTCCAGCCTCACCTTAAGCTTCTATACATAATACAATATATATATATATATATATAAACAAAAGAAAGAAAAAGTGATAAGAAAGGAAGAAACCACTCCGTCATCCTACGTCTGTGCCCCTGCTTGCCTCGACGAGGCAACGGGGAACAGGGGAGCAATAATAAGTTAAATTCTAATCCTTTGAACGCCTAAGAAGTGAAGTACAACGGGTGTCGCGATACTGTCGGTCGAGACTTGAAAATAAAAGGGGAATTAGACGACGACACACGCGAGTTTTAAAACGGTGTACGCGCGACCCTTGAAAATGCCTTTTGAATCGAACCTGTCGCGATATAAATTCTCTACGATTCCGCCGTGCGGGGTAAGCACAAATTGTCCTTCGTTACCTTCCTTCGTCACTATTATAATCCCCTGAGGTCCCTCCTCTCTTCCAGGACTTTCAAACAACCTCCGCGGTCGAACGCTATAAATCTAATAATACTTACAAATTTCTTAATACAAGTTCGTCTAAAACAGAAAGAAGAGCCTTAGAAGATATTGCTTTTTAACAACGCTCTATGTACAATTCCATCGACAGCGATGAATGACGCTGGACCTCAAAGGATTCGAGTGCTGCGAGTCGCAGCGAAGCCGAGTGGCCCACCGCGGTGGGCGAGGCGGCTTCGAGCAGTCAATTTGATTTTGTTCCGACTACGGTCCCACGCGGGGGCTATCTACCGAGGGATCCCATAAGTAACGTTAAACAGCTTCTTTCATTCTTTTCCAAGGAAAGTCACCAAGGCCACGAAATGGTACCAACAGAAACCATCGGAGGATCTTTGGCAAATAAGAATTTCTACGCTACGGAGCAATGATCACCGAAGGAAGTCTGCTCTTCGAAACAACTCATGGGATTACCAGATATCGTTCGACGGCTGTCCTTATCGTATACGCTTTTTATCGACTACTTTAGAATATACGCGTGCCTATAATCGTTAGCTTCTTACAAATATACAAAAATGTCCCGAGTGGAGTTCGGTTTGGTTCGGTCACCCGGTCGTCGAGGCCCGCGGAACGCGCTTCTGGCCGCTCGGTGAAACGCATGCGGCTCGGATGACGATGACATTGAACCTGGCAAAGTTCGCTAAGAACATTCCCTGAGCAGAGAAGAGACCGAGATCGCGGGCGAAGCATGAGACAGATCTAACGTCCAATGTAACTTTTTACCGCGCGATTCTGGGATTCTTAAGTCCCGCTATCATTATTCTGTCACGTCCACAGTTACGAATAGAATGGATTAGCAAGCAGGGGCGTCTGGAGACTCTTTTTCCAGAGGGGAACAACTTTGGGATGATGGTAAAGAAAAATATATCTCTCTTGCTTTTTTTAACCCATTTTATAGTGCCAATTTAATTAAAAATTTAAAAATATTCCCCTTTTTAGTATAAACTTAATAAAGATCAGTTTTGAAAAATAAGCGACTTTTTATCCAAATCCAGAAATTCAAAATATTCTGAAACTTTGTGGATATGTAGAGGATTTCCTCCTGATTACAAAGCAATTTTTGTTTGCTGCCCAAATTCACTCTAAGCGGGTGTAATTGACCCCTGAAAATCTGGTTATTTTCCGATTTTATATTATAACTCGTGAACTGTAAAATAATTTTTTTACCAAATGATAGATCTAATTAAAATACGTAACTTTTGTCTTGAAACTTTTTTCCTATCTCATATAGTTCGCGAGTTATAACAGAATATCGGAAAATAGCCGAATTTTCAGGGGTTAATTTTACCCGCTTCGAGTGAATTTGAGCAGAAAACAAAAATTGGATTGTAATCAGAAGGAAATCCCCTACATATTCACAAAGTTTCAGAATTTTTTTAATTTCCGGGTTGGAGATCTTCCCTTGTAAGATTACAACGCTATTTGTGATAAGAATTACTTTCGCCTCAATTACTACATCTCATTTAAAGCCAGTGATCTCTCTCGAAAGTGATACTTCAGTTTCTGCAACACAAACGTCTAATACGTTAAGACTATCCCATGCTTCGCTTGCGTCGAAACAGTCCGCAGAGCTAGCACGCTCCTCAAAACGTATACGCGAGAATCCACCCGGAGGTTTCAAGGTTCCTGGGTTTCAAACGTCCCGCGAAGGGGACAGAAGCGCTCGAACCGCGAAACTGGAGGCGGATACCTCGATGTAAGAGCGTCGAGTTTGTGCCCAGCCTGTACAATGATCGAAGCCTAGACAGAGTCGATGGGAAAAGAAGAAAGAAGAGGGAACGTAAACGGTTTACGATCTAAGGATTACCACTAGCGTCGTCGGGGAAGAAAGTGAACAGAGAAACGAAAAGCCTTGGTGCGTTAGAATTTCATTTTCGCCAATGAAGAATATGTCTTGGGGGTCTGACGCAGGGATGGGCGATCCTGGATAAATGTCTTGCGATTGGAGTGCCGTAATATTCGGTATAAATGGAAGAGATTCATCGGAAGCGTTTGCTGATGACTGCTTGAAACTTAGGCCGAGTCATGGAAGAACGGGAAGGCTGGTCTTTCTGAGGGGTTTAGGAGTAGCTTGTACTGGCCTTTAAGATGAGATGAGAAGATGAGAATAAATAGGAATGATAAATTAAGCTACTACCCCAGGCAAGAAATTGCTGTTAAATTTGAAATTGCACGATGGATGACATAAAGTAGTTGGAAGACCCGAAAGATATAGAGGGCAAGAGTGACCAGTAGACAACTTACCATATTGTTTCAATACTTTAGAGAGACATAACGCTACAATAGTTATAGCCAATGAAGAACATGATGAACAGGGAATTGAGATTCATTTAATTTAGAGAGACATTACAGGATAGAAGATACTAACAAGGGAAGATGCCGAACCTGGAAATTCGAAAAATTCTGAAACTTTGTATGTAGGGGATTTCCTCCTGATTACAACAGAATTTTTGTTTTCTGCCCAAATTCACTCTAAGGGGGTGAAATTGACCCCTGAATTTTTTTAATATCCAGGTTCAGGATGTTCCCTTGTGAGAGCCCGAGGAAGAGATTAAAAGGGACAGAGAGCAACTTTTCATTTTGCGTCGAAACAGAAACAGATATTTCAGAGGGAATATTCGAGCAAGGAAGTTCATCGCCCAGCCCTGAGCCAACGTATTGTCATGACTGAAGAATTTCAGCAAGCTTATAAACGGATAAATCTAGTTACCTACGTCAGACATTGCTTGCTGGAATATTGGACGAACCCTGATTTGTCGGAGAGAATGAAAATTTGGCAAAATGGGAGCACACCGGGGCACCAAAAACACCCTACGTGATAGTAGCCGAGTAGAACATGATTCGTAGAAATCGCCTTCATTTTTAGCTGGCCTTGTGATCCATTTGTCCCTGTCTACTTAACTAATGATCATCCATATTGCGCTACTACTGTCACATCATTTATTTGGTTCGATATGTCCTCGCTCTCATCTACTCTGGCATCGCACAATCTCTTATCAACATAGACTCCTCGCAGTATTCTTCTATAATACATTAATATACAATTTGTAAAGGCAACAGCTGCGCCCTCTGCATTCGAGAACCTCCTAGCTTTCACCGAGCTGTGCTTCTCGGCGCAGCCATTCACGAACACCTTACGTGGATGACAACCGTCGCTATATTACAAGACACACAAGATTCGCTAACTGTACACGTCGCCAGGAACCTACCAGAATTGACCAGTTTGTTTCAGAAGCGATTCTTTCAACAGCATTTAGGACATATGGAAGAATAGAAGGAGTTTCCTGGCCCGATGGGACCTTAACAGCCTTCAACCAAAATTCAGCCCACTGAGAAACGAGCCTCTGGACTCTGCTTGAGCTCTGCGATCAGGAAGACGAAGAACACTTCCTGGAATATTTCATCGCGCATCGCAGGACACATGGAAGAATGACGGACAGAGCGATCAACCTCTCCGACTATTAGACTCATCGAAAACTCCTATACTTTCATTTCTCTGAACTTTCTTCTGCGCGCAACACAGTACTAATCCCACGAACACTCCACAGTCCCCCAAGACTCACTGGCCAACTCTGCTAGCATCCTCGGCCACCGAACGAGCACAGAACGCCACCGATCGGCTGATCCTGGACCACAGGCAAACCAGCTCCCGCGGATGTTCTACCCGGCTACGACATTGTCTCTCTATACACGCGTCCCTGCACGCGTGTGCGTGTACACTACCCGGCCGTATCTAAGATCGCTAAACGATCGATCGTTTTCTTTACCAACGCGTGGGGGGGACGAGCCGTTAAGTGCGCGTCGCGGCTTCGACCGACCGATGAATCCGCAAGTGTGTTAGCTGTTTTTTTTCTTTTTTCTCTCTCTTTTTTTTCTTTAAGTAAAGGAATAATTGAACGATGCGCCATTTTTACGTGACTAGCGGTGACGTGAGAGGCGTCATCACGTGACTTTCGTCTTGTTCTTCCTGAACGGGGGGAACAGGATCTTCCTGCGCCTCCGTTTCAGCTCGTCGTTGTCGGCGGTCGAGTTCGAGTCGGTGGAGAGCGTCTCGTCGTCCACGGACATCACCGTCGGCAGCTCCCTCAGCGTCTTCCTCTGGCTTCCCGTGGTCGTCGTGCCGGTCGCCGTCGATGGCTGACCTGGCTTCTGGTGTCCGGACCGCTCCGCTGAGTCCAGCGAGTTCTCCGAGTAGGATGTCTTCGACAGGAATGCTGAGAGGATCTTGTCATCGACCCCCAGGATCATGTTGGTGTCCTGACTGTGGGAGCGCACTATCCCACCGCTCTTCTCCCTGCTGGCTGCTTTCACTGGCTCGTCGGAGCCATCCCCAACGATGAAGTGCACCACGTTGCTCTCCGGTGGCGTGTCCTTCCCTGTCTCGCTGCTGGACGAGTCTGGAGGCAGCGAGGACTCCTTCCACGCCAGGCTCTCCAGAGTACCTGTGGACCAAGAGGAGCATCATCATCGGGGCGGATAGTTTGGTGAACATGCTTTTTGTGCTTTGTCTGGGACTCTTTAGTTCCTTCGTGGGTCTACGAGAGGACTCAGGAATGTGGCGGAACCTGTTTCAGATTGAGTCGATGTCTCTGATCATTAGATAATTACTTATGCAGGATTTAATGCACTTCTTTGGAGTAATAGTAATTTTAAGCTGCTCTCTTGTGTTTGTTAGTTTCATGAGAAATAATTCCATGCAACGTTGGAAGCTGTGCGAATTAGAAGATAAGAGGAGGAAGAAGAATCAACGAGATAAGATTGGGAGCATTTGTTTATATTCCACAGCCGTAAGTAAAAGCACTGTACTTTGTGGAAAGATGGCCTGCGAATATATTGAAATTCCAATGCATCTCCTTGCAATTGATCATCGAGATTCTGCTCACTGAAGATATGGGAAAGAATCTGCATGCGTTAGAGATTGCAATCGTTGATTGGAAGGTAGAGATAAGAAACGTAGGTGAAAGGATCTCGTTGCTTGATACTTAAATACACACGGAATTATTGGAACAGTGAGAGTCACCATACTGAGTACATAGTTTTAATCTGCTGGAGGCTCGTTATCTAATCTATCGCTGCCATTGAACCACAAAGAGCTGATTACATTTCTAGATCTAATTAGGGAAATGAGTCTAATTCCACATACGTTGATGATTAACTTTACAGCTCTGCTAACAACTTAACAAGAAGACGGAAAACTTTCGAGAGCGTGAAGCTTGAAGAAAAGCAGCGATGAAAAGTATTCGAAGCATTAGATAAGAGTCTAAAAGCTTCCGAAGACAAATTTCCGGGAGCATCTATCGCGGACAACGATGGACGTTCGATGCTAGCAGTACTCGTTCAATAGCGATTCCTTCGTTTCAACGCCGAGGAAATTAAAACTACATACTCGAGTGATTAATCGATCGTGTTGACGAGACGCGATGAGGCGTTCTCCGCGGCTTAGGTCATACAAACAAGGCTCGTTGGTTTCTTGGTTTTCTCGCATGTTGCTTGATTTATTAACTGCTAACTATAAATTGTACACAATCTGGGTGGGGGTAACAAGTTGTTATATCAGAGTTAACGTATAGATTCTTCTCTCTTCATATATATAAACTTGCGTACTAGCTACTGTTCAAGAGTTTGGGTACACACGTGTTAATCAGGAAGATACTCGTACTGTTCTACCACTACGAGTTAGCGAAAACAGGTAGCAGAAGCTGTTCGATGCACTGCGATTACTGTCCTTCTATGTAATACATTCCAATTGTCCAGCGATACGTTGCCAAATTACAGTAACATCATGTATCACGAGAGTTTCTTTGGCGTTGACTATCAACGATTAGTGAAACCAGGAAGATCGGTAACAGTAGCGATTAACAACCAAGCATACTAATAACAGCAATTAATCTCTCATTACAGTCCGAGTAAAAGCAACTGGATGCTCAATGGATCTACTCCCACCACTCAGCTCCCCCCTCTAGCGTGGTGCAACAGCGGGTGAAGTGGCATCAAGCAGTCACTTGACTTCGCCCCGACTATAACGAACCAACGCTCCCTACAACTCGCAATTGATCAAAGATCCCTGAATCGCCATTCCCAAGCCTCCTCCTCCCAATTATCTCGCGCCGTTCCGTTCCCCCTAGAAGAGCGAAGCACCCGGATGTACCCAAACTTTGGACCAGCAGCGCAGCGTGTCCACTCCGCGTGGCCGAGCGTAAAAGGAGGAGACCTCGCGCTGCAATTGCCGCGCGCCCCTCGAGTCGCCCGAGAAGATTCTCACCTGCGTGAAATCCTCGGTGGAATCAGTCGAATCTAATTTTAATTGGCTCTAATATTAACGGTGACGCGACCGGGTGTGTCTCCACCCCAGGAAAATAGAATTCGCTTTCTTGGCATGACCGCCGGATTCCCAGGAACCACTGGGATCACGGAAATCGGTCGGAGGGGGCGCGCGCCAGCCGTTCCTGCTCATGGTAAGATTAACGGCCCTCCCGGGGTCGCGACGGAAATTTATGGGGGACCCAGGCGTACGCGTCGCGTGGTGCTCTCTCGCAGGAGACGCCACCTCCAGCGGCGACGTTCAATTAACATCCGATCCCGATGCCCCTCGTGCGCTCTAATTCCAACTATTAATAAAGCCACCGTTGCGCAATCCCTTTTCCGCGGCTCTGGCAAAACGAAACGCGCCTTTTGAGTCGCTAAAGCACTTGGCGGCCCGATTGATTCGACCAAGAACGCGCGACGGTCACGAGGATCCACGGTGCTGTCACAAACCAGCTCAATGACTACGCGTCGATGCTTCGCGGAGACGGCTATGTCGGATCAACGCTTATCAGTAACGAGGCGATAATTTAAATTACTACCACGCTCGGAGCTTTTTCATTTTTGACATTCTATTGCCTGTTTATGGAGGAACAACGTGTCAAGGTCGCTTAGGATGCACCTTGGGATTTAGCAGCGAACGATCGAGAGTTATGACGATCTAGATTCTAGGTAACTACCGATGGGAGGAGAATCGAAACAGTCGCGACACGAGTTGACCTTTGTATGTTGGCAATTAAAGTCCGATTCATTATTGTTGTCGCTGGTCTTCGCCGATCCAGCACGCACGCTTCGTTTGGAACATATACAAGCTTTGTTCGAATACATTTAGTTTGTTAATTCGAGTGTTACTTGGATCGTTTGTCCCGTAAACTGACTGCAGGCACCTTCCTTTCGTTTACAGAAAGAGAAGCTATAAAACATTCCTGCGATGCACGTGTGTACCGATTAACAATGAGATTATTCGTGTCTGTGTGATATCACATAGTCTTTCGACATTTTGTTGTAAAGATAAATTGTTTATTAGTTCGTTCCGAGGTGTCGCGGAAAATTTCAGTTACAAAAATATTTTGTCATGTTTTTTCTGTTCTGGTGTAATGGCATGCGCCACTTTTGTAAATTGTACGTGTAAATATAAACTTCTACGCATGTATTAACAATAAATTGGAAGATTCGTCGACAGGCTCCTCGTGAAACTCGACAAATCTGTATTAGGAAAGGGGAACATTCCAACGTTCAATCCTCCCTTTTCCTGTACACATCCCGATTGGAGGACTCGGGCAAAAAAGTCAGTCGTCTGTAACATTAATCGTAATGTCATTCTAGAGAGGAGAATTGCCATCTATTAGGATGTACTTTTGATCGCAGGCGTTGCTTTCATGTCACACATTACTTTGGCATCTACGATTTACACTTTACGTTCCGTGTGTCTACCATGAATACTGATACGCGGTCACAGTCGAAGTTGTAAAATCATTGCAAGAGTAATTCTGCGACAGCTGAACTGTCAGAAGCCTTGGGCAATGCGCAAAATGAACAATATATCGCGCTCGCTTCGTTAATCTTGCTTGAAACCGGTAAGTAAACTTTCTTCGGCCCCTAGAGTCGAATGACAACAGAGCAAAGGAGTACTAAGTGCTTCGACACCTAAGAACAATTCGCCACCAAATCAAAGACCACTTTAATCGTTAGTCGAATACTTCGAACAAGCTTAAAGAACAAGAAAATTGTACGTATGTACATACCTAACACAGCCCACGAGGCAATTAAAGTTAGTTCTATAATTAGTCGTACTCCCAATCGAACAATAACGATCGCTGTGCCATAATTTACGGCAATGCTCCAGACAATAAACGTTAAAATAAAGAGACAGATTTTAGCGAAACTCAATAAAACGTTTTTTTTTTTACAATAAAATTGATAGCTAGCGTATCCTTAACTGTTAAATAAATTCCTATAAGTAACATAATCTCAATATAAATGTATATCTCTGTCCTAAGCATATTTAAGTAATAATATATTCCGTGAGGATAGTTCCGGTAACAACTGTCATGGAAACTCTAAAATACTCATACATATTATTCTCATAAAACGCAGCTTTTATTGTAATGTGTGACATTAGCTATCCGCAACCTCAATACCACTAACATCCTTCGACAGATATCCTCGACTGTCTACAGGTACTAAATACACAAGAAATTTTGCATGAGTGATTGAAATTGCATACGCCACTTTGAGATTTAAGGCAACCCGTGAATTCTAAATGAGAATTTCGATTTATCTGCAACCTCGTACAAGCTCGCATCAACGACTGGCTAAACTTAGTAGAAATATGTTGAACGGTGCTTTAAAGACTGATCTTCACGAGCATCTACGTCACACGATTGTCCGTCAACGGGGAAATTATCGATGTGACCAAAAGAGAAACACAGAAGAATTACTACCAGGAAGACAAACGAGTTAGTGAATTATTTATCTAGAAGGCGTCGTCCACGTGATGGAGAATGGAAGGGATATATATATGTGTGTGCGGGTATATAAGTCGTCATATAAAGTTACAACAGTATGTACAAATTGAGCATTTGTTATATCAATCTATATACTCGTGGAAGTCCGTTTCCAGCTTACCTGCGGCACCGCACGATGATGGCGCGTACACCGAGCTTGCCTCGTCGTCTAAGTCGTCTTGGCTACTGAGCCGACCTATAAACATCAATTACACACGATTATTCACATTAATTTGTCGTGTCTGAGGCGAAATTCCATAATGAACGCGCTGTAGGAATGTCGGTCTATCAAATGATAATTGCGAAACCGAAGAGGATCCTTTTTTGAGCTCCCCGCGCTACCACAACCACTCCAAACACAAGCGAAATGTTAATAGTAGCTACAAGTCGCATAAGTTATTTAATGCCGCTGTTCGAATTGCTCAAGAAATTCTGTGTCTCGTCTGAAGTTTAAATACCTCTGACTCCAAGGCCTCGCCCATTGGGTGTTCCTCTGTACAGAACAGTTTCCAAGTAGCTTATCCCATTATTGTTGATTATGTTGAAACCGCAGAGAAGCTCGATTTGCTTCCAGCGGTGCACCCTCTCCTGCAATTCCGTGGTGACTTCGTTGAGCGAGGTTCTCGCTTCGACGATGCTCTTGTCCACCTCGTCGATGGACTTCCCGTGCGTCGAAACGAAGGCTCCTACCAAGCTCGATCGTTTCTTTCGTAATTTTTCGCACTAGGAAAGGCAATTAATACCGAAGGGTAGTAAACGTCTATATTGTAATATAAAGTTATAGCGGTATGGTATCTTACCGCTTCTCGCGCTTGTTGCAACTGCTTCTCCGCCGAAATCTTCTTCTTCGTGTACGATTTATTCTCGATCTCGTGAGTTAATTGCAACCAGTGTTGCAGTCCTGGAGGCGGGGACCAACACCTGTCCTCGAGTTCACCTTCCGCGCGTTGCAACTCAACTTTTAGCATCTGCGAAGTGGAAATCGATTAGACTTTGAACAGAGCGATTCCGTATCCCGGAAGTGGAAGTATACGCTTACTTCAATTTCTGCTTTCAACTGGGAGACTTCTAGATCCGAATACGAAGCGTGCAGTCCCATACTTTCGTCTTGCAGGCGTTTCTCTAAATTCTGCTTCTCCGTTGTTGCGCTCTCCTGCTCCAATCGTGCCCTCTCTAATTCTTTCTGTAAAGACACGGTGCTGCGTTAATTACAAAAAACGAGCGAACAGTAGATGCTAGCGCGCGGAGTTTAACGCACTTGCAGGTCTTCGAGAGCCAGCTCTGCTTTGTGCAAGCTTTCCATGTCCTTCATCATTCTGATGAGATGATTCTGCGAGTTCTTCTTCTGTTGATACGCGTACCAGCATCCAATAAGCGCTCCGAATAGTAACGTTATCAGTATCAAATCTTTAACGCTGTGTCCAGTATCTGTAGCATGGAAGATTGTTTTTAAAAGGGGCTTTAATGGAAAGGAACATCCTGGATCCTTACCTTTCGGCGGTCCGAAGAGAACTACATCCATGGCTTTTAAGGCGATCTTCTGTTTATGAATGGGGTCCTTGATGCCCAGAACGTTGCTTAAGTAGTGCATGTTGTTTACAGCCAACCTGGAGGTAAAGTGGAGGATGCTCAGCACACGAAACGCTCTGTCGCAGAGTTTTATATGGTGCAAGACAAGAAGCTTACCTTGGAAGCGTAGCACCAGTTACACGGTGTTGTATAAAAGTAGGAACATATTGAGGAAGCTCGACATTAGTAGACAGCCACTCGGACGCCTGTTCTATAGTCCAATTGTGGACCTGCGGAGGCAATACGTCGATAAAGTAATTTCCAGCTGCTGAGAGCTGCGATTGCTACGGAGACAAATACAACATCTACGATACCTCCGACCTCAACCAGGCCTCCCAAAGTTCTCGAACACTAATGTGCATATCGTCGTTATGATGGAAAGCCCTCTGCCTCCTCTCATACCCAGCTTCGTACTGTAACTCTTCCCTTAAAAACTACAAGGAACACATCGTTGTGGTTTTATCTGTCTGGAACGGAACGAACGAACAAACAGCGATATACTCACATCGTCCGACTCTGAAAGGTCTACATTTCCATTGGCATCGTCGTCTAGTTGACTATGCAGTGATTTGATAGCTTCTAAACCTAGTCGATCATGAGAAGCCATTGTAAGACAAGCTAGGTCATCGTTACAAGTATCGGAACCTGTAATAAATTAAACGGCCTACGTTTGATCGTATGTGTTTATGATTGTGTCGAGCTTGTTATTGCAGGCGCCTTTCGATTGAGACCGCATTTGTACCCGTTGTTAAGTGTACCCGAGAAGCTTGTCTTCCACGTGTATTAATGTAAAGCTGACAACGCGGCGAATATATTTGGCACGGTACAAGTGAAATTCTCGTAACGGCGTGTTGTCACCGAGTCGATGTGAGATTAATTATTTCTGTTCCGTAACATGATCATCATAAACACATTTCTTGTCTCCACAAAAGGAAAAGGAAGATTAAAGTAAAACAAAATCTCTTACTTCGAACATAATCAAACTCATAAAAACCTCCTCGCACCTCCCAAGAGAAATACGCGACGTTCGGATCGTTGATTTTACTTGAATCTTAAGCGCGATTACTGCCCATCGACCCGAACATCGCGTGCTTCCTTCGTTAAGTAACTACTAGAATCTCCGCCAACGTTTCCCAATGCGGATCCAATACAAACAACTATACTACTCCATTCCTATAAAAAGCTCGATACGATTGCTGAGATTCGGCGTAATCGTACGCGCAATCCCTCCATATACGTGTTCACCAGCGTACATGCGTAATCCACGTTCGAGATTGATCTAGGATATACGAGGAAGGGCAGAACGAATGCGAGGCAAGCGAGGCGTTAGAGGCGAGGATTAGCCAGCGATAGAGAAAGAAGTTTACCAGCTTCGTGGGCCACTGCCTGTGCCAGTCCATCGGTGAGCGTGGCGGAGAATGCTGATACTTTGGAATGTGAGCCTCCGGAGGAGCTGGACTGGTAGCTCGGGCTGGAATCAAGGGCCCCGCCGCTGGCGTCTACCGTGCTGGTACACCAATACAACAACTGCAGCCCGAACAGTAGAGTCGCATCGCTGATCACGGATGCTCGCATTTTAAGGTTAGATACACCTTGTCAGTGACACCTCGCGCCCCCGTTGCACAGCTGCTGCAAGTCGAATGAAGCCGAATAACTAGCTCTTGGCCCGTTGTCACCTTTGACGTAGAGCCGCAATAGTGACCGCGCTCAAGGTTACAGTTATCAGAACCGGGGTGGCGATAGAATCTGACGAGCGCATAACACGCGCGAGACACGATCACGATATTACAGCAGCCCCATAACTGGCTGGCGCGCACCGTCGATCGTCGGCCCGCATCAAGGCCAGGGCGTCGGTCAACGTCCGAGATCTTCGCGCTCCTCCCCGACGAAACGGACCGGACGATTTTAATCCAATTAAGTACACTGGCTACGCCGACACGGGTTTTTCCTATATCAAGGCCACTGCCCACGAACCAACGCTGCGGGAAATAATTAATTTAGATCGGAAACCCAGCATTCTCCCCGACTCTTCGGCTTGTGCGCCAATAATTGGAAATTCGCAATTGGCCGCGCGCGCGATCACTCGGGCGACGGTATTGGCCAGGAGCAGCTGGGAGCGAGTCGCTGTTGCTCGCTGGGGTGCATCGCCAGCAACAAGGCAGCGCGAAAAGTCATTTCAAGCATCTGGAGCGGTTTGCTGGCTGCACTTTGGAGAGGGGAATGTTGGCGCGCTGAGAGTGTGGGCTGTGTGGGCCAGTTGCCTGCCATTGGCGTGTTTTCCCGATGACGCGGCGGGGATCACAATTGAACGGTTTTAACGTTTCCGGATTTACGTGTTATATGCGGAATTGCGAGGTTGAATAATTGTAGCGGTTTTCTTTTTAGAGTTAAATGATTTTTAGGTGATCACCGTTTGCATTGTTATATATGTATTACGTATTATGCGCAATATATACCTTGGAAGAATAAATTTGTTTGATTTAGGGTTTGTCGGTTTTTAAAAACCGTTTTTTTAAATTTGTAAAATTCGACAACCGGTTTTTAAATTAAAAAAAACCGGTTTTATATATTAGAATTAATATGTATAAATGAATTAATTATTTAATTAAAAACGTTAACATTTTGACTTGATATCGCCTCGGGCACAAGCATATTGTAGTAGGTAACGGTTTATTGTAAAACTAAACTTCATAAGTTCATATTTTTGGAAGAAAGTATTAATTTAGAGTGAATTTTGGCTGCAAACAAAAATTACGTTGTAATCAGGAGGAAATCCCCTACATTTTCGCAGTCTCCAAATTTTTTGAATTTCCGAGTTCGGGATTATTCCTTGTAAGTAATAAAAGAGTATAAAGACCGTCGCGCATTTTGGCGAAACGCGGCGCGGCGAAGTGAATCGAAGAAATTAATAATAATTAATTAATTGCCGCTGCGCTTCGGTCTGGTGTGCGCGGCTCCATAAGAATAAATTTTTTATAAACTTTTCTCTTCGTATCGCCGCGCTTCGGCAAAATGCGCGACGACCTTTATTATTTAACGAGCCTTTCTTCCACTACTTACTCATTTCTTTTCCTAATTGTATGTAAAAGCAGAGGATTGGAGCAGACCAATTTTTTATTTGCTCCACTCCTGCTCCGCTCCGACATTAAAATACTTACTCCTGCTCCGCTCCAACTACTTTTTTCAAATAAAAATTCTTTTAACACTTTCAAATAGCGATCTTTCATTTGCAACAAACCGCATCTTTCTGACTTTTTATTTTCATATAGGAAAAAATTCATAAAGAATGCTTCATTTTCGGGCAAAGAAAGTACTTTGCCTCCTTAACACCGGACTGCGAGGCCCTACGATATATTTTTTCAATGATGAAAAATTAAGATTTGGTATTTATTAAAGACATTTCATTCATCTGCTCTAATAATAAAAATAATAAAAACAAATTTGGAGCAGTGAAAATTTTCTGTGCTCCGGCTCCGCTCCTGCACCGGGCAAAACCCCACTGCTCCGCGCTCCAGCTCCGAGCTCCGTTCCAATGTAAACAATCCTTCCACGCTGAGATGCTTTCAAAAGTCTCTGTGTTAATCGACTGTTTTAAGATGCCGTCCGCTATTCCTCAGCTCTTTCCACTTTTTTCCAAAGTTGCTGGCTCCGTTACACAGTTGCTTTTCGGAGGTATACTCACAAAATTAAACCTACAGTTAAATAAAGAGGGCCGTTCGGTAAAAAATAAAGAACAAGAAATTAATTTTTCTTAGAAAATATTATATTTAAGTCTTATACTCTTTGTAATAAATATTTTACAATGTCTCTCGCCCTCCTTCCTCCACTCAATTACTCTCTCCCTCACTCACACTCTCACTCATTCCCTCGGACTCATTATCCGTCAAATGATTTTCTGCTCTACCATTTTGTCCCTCAATCGCTGCATCCTCCAATTCGTCTACTATCTCGTCGATTGCCCAAAACTTCCTCTCCACCGATTTCGTGTGCTCAATGTAATTCTTCCAATTGTCCGGCGTCACATTATTTACTCCAGCTATTAACAAATCTTTTGCATCGGATAGCTTGTAGGTAGTATAAATCTTTTGTACAAAATTCTTTACCGCCGACCACACCAATTCGATGGGGTTGTAGTCGCAATGGTGCGGCGGCAATCGCAGCACCCTTCTATTCTGCTGTTCCGCGTACTCGTCAATTAAATATTTCGAGTATCGCGGCCTTAAATTCTTGACGGTCTCCATCAGTTCTATTTTTAAACTATCATCCGGTACCTTTGCACCTTTCGACCGCAGCCACTCTATAATACTGTCTTTCGCCCACTTCGACGTCGGACACTCCTCTACTTTAACAGAATGGAACGGCGCGTTGTCCACGACAATCACGCAATTCTCTTCCAACTGCGGTAAGATATTTTCAAACCATTTGAAGAACTTCTTACTGCTCGTCGCGTCGTGATGATCGCCGCTCTTCACCTTCGACTCGAAGCAGAAGAACCCACCAGGTACAAACCCATCCGTCGACCCTATGTGAAGCACAGTCAGACGTTTCCCTTTGCCCGTGGGTCGAGGGATACCCAGGGGCAACTGCCTGCTCTTCGCCTTATTTGCGGGCGTCTTGGACGTATCCTGCCACGCCTTTTTACAGCACTCGCTGGTGTTTACCCACGTCTCGTCCAATAAATAGTATATCTTTCTGCCTTCCTCTCTGTATTCCTGTATCTGACGTAAATAGTTTCTTCGCCACACAACGATATCCCTTTGTTCGGACAGCACGTTATGTCTTCTCTGCACTTTATACTTGAAATTTAGACTTCTCAGTAGTCGGTGCAAAGTGGAACGGCTGTAGTTTGGCATGTTCGGGTCGTCGTTGATCGCCGTTAATATTTTCACCAAGGTCGGAACTTCTCGGCGGTGCCAGAAGTCGTACACTTTCTGCCTTATCGCGAGCTTCGTGCTTTCGTTGGTGGTGTCGAAGATTGACGGCTTCTTCCTCGTCCTGTTCGGGGAAGAAACCCTTCCGCTCTTCTTGTACAATGCGATTGTTCTGGTAATAGTGCCTTTGCCTATTCCAGTCTCTTCAGCCACTTCTGCGATCAGCGCCTTGTATTTGATATCCGGGTTCTTTTTTTTCTTTACCATGTACGCGTGAATAATCATCTTCCTCTGGCCAGTTGTAACATGCTGTGAAACGATAGAAGAATAAAACTCCGAAACTGGACCTAAATGATCTCTATGCATTCGAGAAATGAAAAATTGGCTTACCTTTCCTTTGGGATTCTTTCCAAAACATGCATTAGCATTGGACGAACCGGGTGCTCCATTCATTTTGATAACACAATATTCAATATTTAAGAAACACAAGAGGAAATGCAATGAAACAACGAACAATTAAAAAAGTAAACAATGAGAACCAATACTGCGACTATACTATTGTAAATACTAATAACAGAAAAATAATACGTAAATACAGAATACTAATAATAAAATGGCACGAAATGCTAACACAAATAATACTAAAAAATGCGAAAAATAGAAAAAGATAGAATACGAAAAAGTGTCTGCCTCGTCAAAACTTCTGTTGCACCGTGTCTGTCGCTAAAGCTCAGGTGCGCCGAAGTTCGCCAATGTTCGCCAAACAGCGCAAAGCCTATGAAAACTGATCGGCAGCAATCGGCAGGTGTTGCCAGGTAAGTCTGTCTGCTCTCTCGTGGTCCGTGGAAGTTCCACGGCGGAACGGAGTTTACCGAGTTTACGCTTCTATTTTAACCTCAATCCTATACCGCCTCCATTGAATTATGTAACTTTTCAAAGCACTACTTCGAACAAAAGAACCGTACTCACTTTTCTTCGAAATTCTCGATAAAACCGCAGAAAAGATTTAAAGAAAATTGACGTATACCCCCTCCCCGTTGTTTACGGCGCATCGAATGAAGCCGGAAGCCCGACTGAAAAGGGCGATTAATTCACGCCTCGTCTGACACGTACTGTTTTTGTGCTTGTTTGTAAAAACTGAATTGTTAATACTGCTGCGATAAGACGGCGTTCATTTTAGCCGGAAATATTCCCACCATCTGCAAATTGTAACAAACGAAAATGTCTACGAAAGTGCCGCCTGCTTCAACAATCTGCAAGACTGAGAACACATGAAGATTTCGGACCATTCACTGTTGTAAACTATCGCCGGAGCATCGGAATGGAAAGTAACGCGAAAGGCGACGAGTGTGAAGCTCAGGCAGCTGGTGCAGTAACCAAGAAAGATGAAACACCTGTGCCAGCCCAAGCTGCACAAAGCTGCGTGGACGCAAAGGTGCCCGCAGACTCCAAGAATACTCAAGCTCGTGTTGTTCGGGGCACTAAGAAAGTGAAGCTGGACGTGACTGACAGTAACACCTCCGAGAAGAAAGGTTCGTATTCTGTTCATGTTCACATTTTGGTATAAGGTAAGAAATTGATTTAAGTTATGCGCAGACTCCAAGGACGAGGAAGCCAACGCAGAGGTGAAAGTGAAGTCTTTGAAAAGATCTTGCGAGTTGTGGTCCATGGAGGATAAGAACACCTTCTTCAAGGCTTTGAACGAATATGGGAAGGATTTCGACGCTCTGCAAAGCTACTTCCTGTGTCAGGGAAAGAAGAAAGGCTTGCCGGACGTTATGATAAAGAACAAAGAGCAGATCAGGCATTTTTATTACAGGACGTGGCTGAAGATCTCGAAGCACTTGAAATTTTCAGAAGGTAATCGATTGCGAGGCGTTCGCGAGCTGCTTTCGTGGCCGGTGATCAGGGAAAGGTTTATGTCGCAGATGTAAAGAAGACTTCCCAAGAGTTGTATGGTCTAATCAATTATGGCGAGCTCAGGCGAAAATTGCCCCGGCTGCATGAGAAAGCTCATTTGAAGTTAAACGAGCTGGTTTACTGGGGATCGACGCAAGTCAGACTTAGAGGGAAAACTATGAGGATTAAAACACCTATATGTAGAGCGTTGAGGAAACTGAATCAACTAGAAGGTACATGGGACAGTTAAAGTATTCTGTCTTTATAAGATTCTAAAGTTTCTGTCTTTATACAGATTGGCAGGAAGAAATCAAACTACCACCTCGAGTAACGATCGAGTTGAGACCCCGCAACAACATGGCATGGTGGCAGGTACAAGCGTCCTCGATGAACCCGAGGGTGCGCACTGTGCTACCTGTGCAAAGGCGCTTGTCTAGCTTATTAATATTTCTACAACAAAGGTGGAGGTCTGCGAAGTATAATACAGTATCCTTGCTTCGATGTACATCTCCAACGTTAACAAAGTCTAAAGGAAAATCCTATACGCATAACGTAGCCTTCTAATGTAGAAAATACGACTGTCAACGAAATGAAAGGCACTCGGCTGTTACGAGTGGCGCCACCAGAAGCATGCAAGATTGCTCTGCCGATGGTGAATCTAGGAGAGTACCTCACTAGTAATAGCGTCAGCTTAAATTGCTACGAGGAACGTCTGGGACTGAAGAGTTCTAGAATGGGCTTGTTAGGATCGGGGCAGTACTTGAAAGGTGTCGGGAAGAAAGGGATCAAGAAGAAGTTGGATAAAAAGTGCGCGAATCAATCAGAGGACAACTGTGCGCCAGCAGACAACAACAGCGATGTGGACGTAGTGGAGTCAGGCAGTAACGTTTCAGAGAAACCGTCCAGCGTCGCCACTTTAGAAAAGTCAACGTCGGAGCAGCAGCAGCAACAGCAAACGGAGCGTAATAGGTTTCCAGGGAGAGAAACGATCGAAAGGATTCGTAGGGGGTGGAATGTCGAAGAAGCGAATACTATCACTGTGGGAGATCTCTTTTTAATGGTACACATCTTACAAGGAGAGGTTCCCAGGTGTCCGCCTCCGATTGCTTTGGTTTTTGGATATATTTTAGAGGGCCGAAAAATAAGAAATACTAAATTTACCCTCTAAGAACGGTGACTGGCGACAAGAACATCGGCCGAACACCTGAAACTCTTATAACTTTGGGGGGTGGTTTCACCCCCTAAATATGAAAACGAGCCACTATAAAAAACACGTATATCTTATTTTTCGGCCCTCTAAGACATGTCCAAAAACCAAAGCAATCGGAGGCGGACACCTGTGAACCTCTCCTTGTTAGTCGAGGCTGTGCGAAGTGGAAACGTTCTAAAACTCAAAACAGTCATTAGCAACGCGTCATTTCTAATTCTCTAAGTTTTCCAGTTCGGCCGTCAGTCTAAAATTACCCTGGAGTATTGGTGGGACTGGCATCCACAAGAGCAGCACACTGGGGAACCTACGTCAAGCACCCTACGCGATGATCATATGTGCCTGACATTGCAAAAGCTGTTATCCATAGCGAAGCACAGTTACGGCACAAGTAAAGTGAGAAGACACTTCAACGTAACGCATTACAGTGTATAAGACACTCTGTACTAACTCCAATTGATATTTAGGTGTACAGTAACACTTCTGGGAGTAGCGAAACTGTAATCTCATCTCGCATGCCATCAACGAAGGAGTCCACCTTCAGAAGACCGCTTGTTCCACAGACATATCATAAGATTGGTACACCGGACGCTTTCAAGACGCAGTTAGACGTAAGTCGCTACATTTAGCCGCGAGGTGCATTTATTAATGATGCTATTTTACAAAACGCAGAAGTTCAAGACACGCTTTTGTAAGCGAGGCAGAACTGTGAGACAAAAGAGTCTGATAGTGCAAAGGGTGTTGCCAATAATTTCTCCATCGAGCAATCCACCGGAGGATGCAGCAACTAATTCTCAGAAGACAGACAAAGCGCACGATTCTCCCCTGACTAACAACGACCAGCAGAACGACAAACCACCGTCGATGAACGAACCACGGGACAAGATCTTCTTGGATGAACTGGAAGTGGCACGCGATTCGAAACCCACGAATTCGATTATAACTAGCGCGACCCAGATTCTCAAAGAAGGGGAACACCAGTGGCTGAACAGCGAGGTAATTTCCTAATTCTACAATCGGCAATTTTAAAACGAAATCTTTACTAATGCAAGAATTGAATCGCAGGTAGCAGATTTCTCATTGAGCAGCTTCTTGGGGCAGCTTGAATCTCCTGTGAAAATCTACCTGCGAAGTCAAACTGGAGACCATTTAGTAGAAGATAGTCGTCCATCGTCCGACGTAAGTATCAAGCGTACAATTATAAAATAAAATGATTCAGCTCTAAGCTAAGCTAATTGTAAGCTAAGCTATGCTATGCTGTACTACGCTGCGCTATGCTATGTTTGGGTTTGCTATAAAACAAAAAACATAGCACAGCTTAGCTTAGCTTTTGATAGAAGCTGTTCCGTAGGGATACATTGAAGCTAATTTTTTAAAATTTAGCACAGCTTAGCTTTCAGGTGGATTCCCGGCTTCAGATCGATATCTAAACGTAATGTTTCAGGTGGTGTCGCAAATGCAGTGCCTAATGGGAGAGAACAGCGTAGATTACATGGCGAAATTTGCCAATCTGGCGTCGCAAATGGCGTCAGACGATAGTAAAAAATAGGGACGCGGATATTTAACGAATTTTTATATAAACTTTAACGAGTACGACTAGTTCAAATCATGTTGACACGACCACATTTTACAATCGGACTGTACGACAATATTTGGATTGACTTATATATTTATCTCTTTGATACTCGATTTATCAGTGTCACGATAACGATGAAAACGCATGTAGTCAATGAATGAAGAATACGTTTGTGAAATATATCATTTTTTTTCACCGCATGATTCATGCGTGCATACAAAGTCTCGTTGAATTTCTTTAAACGAGACACCGCGCAATTGCATTTCCTTTTACAATTAACAGCTCGCAGAACACGTAACGTATGCGCTGGTACTTAACGTTTCGCTGTTAAGTGCTTGGCCAACATTTTTGCTGAATATTCTTCTCGCCATATTCTTCAAGATAGATATCATGAAATTTCTACGATAAGCTTGTATGATTGGCTTCGCGCCATCAGCCACTTAGGAGCATTCATAAATATTTCATTCTACGTTCGTTAAAAAAAGATTTATAGGAGAATGCAGCCGCAGGTGTTATCTCGCATCCTCGTCCGATCCGCGGCGGTGACGCGCCGCCTGTTTCTCGAATCATTTAGGCAGGTACTCGTACATAACGCCTGGAATTGCATATAATTAATTGCAGATGTAGAAAGAGCCGGCGACGAATTCCCGCCTCGCAGTTTTCCTTCGTGAAAAAAGAGAAGAGAAATTCAGCTATTTATGGAAATCCTGTCCCGTTCCTTGGAAACGATTACCTAGACAGCTTATATAATATGGACGTACACAAAGTAAACAAGCAAATTGGCACATATTACAAATTGCGAACAGCGCGCTCGGATTGATGAGAAGTTTTCTGCTATCTAAAAATAGTTGAACGCATCGAACCCCTCTCGCCCAAATATTAACTCTTCTTAGCCGATAAGATAACTAACCGACAGATTACCGGCGACAGGAAGAGGATAAGAGTAGTATCTCCGAGGACCAAGGAGACACTCGGGAAACTCGCGATTGTAAAATTTGAATTTGGAGCCGAGCGCAGATCGATCTGGATATCGATCTACGCTCGAGGGCAGCTGCGAGTACGTGCGCGGAATACCGGGACGATAATGAGCGGAACATCCCGAGGATAACGCCGTGGCGTTCTTGGAAACGGAGCCTACGGTCTGTTCGACCGGCGCGTTGCGAAACAGACGTTGTAAATGATTCATAGTGCCCGCGTCCACGTGATCTCTTGCGCACGCACCTATCTGTTATTTGCAGATGTGATTTTCCTCAGACGTAAGCGCGTTCCCCGCCTGAACTGGTTTTGCTCGTTTTATCGATCACAAAGGCTAAATCGCTGACGAAACGTACCGTCATCACGCGGCCGAAACGCAATGCCTCGTAGGACAAGCGCGCGGACAGCCTCGTAACCAGTTCGTCGACATTGTCCTGGCGAGCCACCACTTTCGTCAACAATTCCTTGGCGAGCCGCCGCTTTGTCCGGAACCCTTTTTCGACCGGGTTTCTTTGATCGAGTACACGCGACAGTCCTCTCGCCGAAGGATGCGGCGTAAGATCGATGATTTCGGTCAGCAACTCTCGATTTTAGTGTCCCGAGTTAAAAATAAAATTTCCGAACCTGTTCCACAGTCCGTACTGACCTTTACCGCCTCGAAACGTATTCGATTACGCGCAGGTTCGGAGTTACTACGCTGCAGGCGACAAAAACTCTGTCGCGAAACAGGTTGGGGAAAACGGCGCCACTCTTCGCTCTTAATCATCGTTGCCCCTTTCATCCTTTCTGCGTATGCACGCTCCAGGAAAGTCGGGGGATTTATTCACGTCTGTTTTGGGAATCGTGCGCATCGCCTGAAGATGTCGTCCTGCACACATCGCTCGGAGATCTCGTTCCCCTGCGCGATACCTAATACTTCCCGCGCACTACGTGCTTCGTCCTATGTAGGTCGACGCATCGTTTGACACCGCGTGATCGGGAGCAGTAAAATATCGATTTGTCTTTATCTAAAACACTCGATTTGTCTCTCAAGGATAATTAGTCACGGGGCTGCGAAGTAATTCCTACAAAATTAATTCTCCGTTGCGACCGATCGACATTTGCATTTTCGATTCTTCGACTCCCACAAATTGGCATGCGTGTGTCGATCCAAGCATTAATATGTATACGCTCCGTGTATTCCTTTTAGCATATTATGATGGAAATTGCTTAATTGTGCCTGTGGATCGAGTAGCTTAATTTTACCTCGAGCATTCTATCTTTAGCTCAAGCTAACGACGAATTTTATAGTCTTAGAGTATAAAGAATACAATGAACGAGTCGAGAAAAGTGAATGAAGAATTATTCTTAGAATATCGAAGCATCCAGTTCCTCGTAGCCAGCGGATTTCGGTAAAGTCCCATATTAATTTACCATAGACGCTCAAGTGACTCGGTTTGGCGTGCCAGAAAATTTTCTATGAATTTCGCGAAGTAATTTTCCGATATTGCATGCGGATAAAGGGATGAAAATTAAAGAGGCGGCGATCTCCCTGCCGGCGATCAAACACTGTCGCATGCAACGCGACATTTATTACAGCCGGCGGTTTTGATAAAAATCCCCAGAGTCGCGGTGCCGACGCGATTAACGAATTTACCATTGATGCACGAAATGCTCGAATGACCCGGCTGCGCGCGTCACAAGATTTGCATAGGTTATAGTTTACTCGCGAGTCAATTGTGTACTGCACTACGCGAAAGTAATTTTTTGATTGTATGCGGATAAGGGAATGAAAATTAAAGAGGCGGCGATTAAACACTGTCACTTGCAACGCGACTTTTATAATTGTCCGTGTTTACAGCCCCGCGGTAGTGCAGCGCTTCGACGCGCTGCATTACAATCTTTAATGATCCTCTCGTGAAACGGTGTACGTATCAGACTCAGCTGCGCGACACGGTGTAAATTAAATTACGTAAGCAATAATTGCAGTAAATAATTGTAGCTTAAGGTACTATATACTAACACAGTCGCTGGGAATTGTGTGTATGGTTAAATTAAATTGCACGGAGCTTCGCGAGAAAATACGATGCGAAATGAAGGCAGCTTTTTCCAGTTCTTATACGTAATACCTACCAAGAATCAGGGAAGTATACCAAACCACGATACAGAACGACCATAATCCAAGGCGATGTGGTCAAAGATGGTCAGAGATGAATGAACATCGTAATCGTCCTTTTTCCATCGCGTGCAGCAGGAAGCGAGACCGCTGTAACCGACAAGGACGTGGTTTCGGAATTATCGGACGAAGATATGCGCCGAAAAAGCTGGCGGCAGATTTGAATTCACCCGGCGGCTGGAGCGAGCGGCGAGGCCGGCCCAGCGTCCTTGGCGCTCGTGCCTGAACACGGCCGAGAAAATTCTGTTTGTTATTTCGACGAACGAGACCTTATTTCAATTTTTATGAGGGCAGAGATGATTCAGCGGTTGATCGTGGGTCTCCCCGAAAAAACACGGCGGAATCGCGGGCGAGAAAACAGGTTCGAAAGCTGCCCAGGAATTTTTCGATCGCCCCGTCAACGAAAAGGAACGCGACGAAATGGAACGCGGACGCGCGATCGTCGATTTTGTTCCCATGGGACTCCGTCGAATACGCGCGATCTCCTCCGCTCGAGCAGCGGCAACAGATTACGCGACGGATCCGTGTTGATCAAAACAAAACTTTTTTCTAACCCCGTGCCCCCCTTCTACTCTTTTTCCAATCATCGATGCGTTTCGTGGAAAACGAAGGCCGGTTTTTTGCCAATCCGGAGACGCCAGGTGTGTAATAGGAGGAGCGATACAGAATAAAGCTCGACGGGATTATGGTTCTCTGAATCGGCCATTAGTAATCTAGAGGGGTCTCCGTGGATTGCGGTTACGATAAAGAGCCATGTTCTTCCCGCTGAGGAAACGGAATAAATGGAAAAAAAGGGAACGATACATCGTAAAATAAAATGAAGATCATGGTACTACTGACGTGTTTACACTCCGATGTCGAGACATCGTGGCGTACTATAAATAAACGGCTGCATTGGCGCCGCCAGTGGAAGAGCCTCCTCGGTTTCTGGCTCGCAGGAATGGGGAACTGTAACAACTGATGTTCCATCTGCACGTTAAGATTAGATCTATTTGCGATCGATATGTAATGCTTAATGGATCGTTAAATTTACCTATTGGAAAACTAGTTTCCGCAGAGCGTTTCATTTTTAACGGTAAAAGTATCCTTGAACAGACGATACGTAGTTTGAGTAGTACAATGAAATATAGCAGGGATCGAAAAAGTTCTGGTACTTTTCAATAGGTTCCATTGAAAACATGGACCGCGGAACTTTTTTAAAAATGTTCTCACATTATAAGTTCCCAGAAGAACCGATAAAATAAAGGTTCTAGTTGGAATGGAACTTATAAAATATAAAAATAAAAAATTTTCTGTAACAGGAACAGATATTTGGTTCACCAATATTAAAAAAGTTCTCAATCGTTGTAACAAATACTGAATACTATTCAATGGATAGTACTAGTTAAATAAACTAGTACCTAATAGTTTAGTACTTTTCTTTATCTTATGAAAACTTTTTTAATAAATGTTCTAATGTAACTTATTTCCATGGAACTTTTATTATATAGGTTCTAAAATATCTATTCCATGAGAACACTTTTTAAAGAAGTTCCTAAAGGTAACATTTTTTTCAATAAAAATTCCACAGAAACAGATATTTTCTTAAACAAAACATATAAGTTCTAACAGAATTTTCTTAAAAGCGAGGGTTCGAGAACTTTTTCGATCCCTGAAATATAGTAGAAAATGTTTTTTTTAGGTTAGTTCAAGTCAAAGATGTTAGATTTAAGTGTACGAGTATTTTTTTCATTGAAATCTATAATGGAAACCACATTTCCTGAATCTGGGGATTGTAATAAAGACTTATTATAATTATTATTATTATTATTATTATTATACGACTCGTAAATGTCAAAGGGTGCACCTGTTTCGCGTTTATTGCGATTTCTTCAGAAACCCGTGAATATAACAGCGTTCTAGGAAAATTCGAAGTTGACGTGGGGCACACGTTTTTTTGCAATACGTATTTCGCCCAGCGATCTAACGCAGAGTATTCGCGCATCCGGACAGCGCGTTCCACTAATAACGTATGGCAAAAAAAAGAATTTGGTGCCGATCTCGAAACGCCTCAATGTCATCGCGGTCGACATCTTCAAGATCAACTTTACCGAACCGTTGGGCGCACGGTTTACTCCGTCGTTCCTTTCATAGCCCCTCGCGCGGAATAACGTGATATTTCCGCGACGAAAGTTGAAGGAAAAACATCTGTGATAGTAATTGCATTTCGTGCAAGCTAGATAACCCGCAAGCTTATTTCGTAACAAAGATCCAACTAATCGGGCAGTCCGCAGAAAAGTGTCGATACGAGACACGTTTCTTAAGGTCCGTCGAGTAGCAAGCAGGGTGACATTTAATTGCTTCGCGGTGGGCAAAAAAGGGGAACACTCGCAAGAAAGTAAAGTTTATACGCATATGTCAAGCTTCAGCAGGAACGTATTAACCTTATACGCTTCGCGCAAACTTTAAGCTACACCTGTGTGTGATTAGAGGTTAGAATTACAGTGCGCAGTGTCGTCCCTTTGGAAACCCTGAATCGTTCGACCGTGCAGGCAATGCAATCAATCACTGATACGCAGAAAAATGTATTCAGTGCACGCACACTTTCCCTAGCGTCTTATCTAAGCTCCTCTGACGCAGTGCAAGCAATTTTCAATTATTTTCGATCCTTGGTTTCCTTAAGCCCGCACAGCACAATAAGACCTACCCTATCGACTTTCCCCACAGAACCACGAAACGTCAAACAACCGTATCTATCTCGAACATTGTGACCACTAACTATGCTACGTACGTGCAATGATTTACGATCAGCGTGTCGCAATTACACGCTGTTGCAGCGTTTCCCACCCGGTGCTCCCGCGATACGAAGTTTAGGCTTCCGAGAAGAATTATCTTATATTAAATTACCTAATTTTTTATTTTATTCAAAGAAAAACTATTGAGATTAGGGGTTTCGCGAAATTCTGATGGGTTTCGAAGGGTTCCGTGGGAAAGTTGAATTGCGAAACGCTACGCTATTGGAATCTCCCAAAACCTAAAACGAATCAAATTCCATTCACCAATGCATTTAAACTTTCGAGTTTCGAGTAAATAAAAATAATTGCTTTAGCAAAAAGTGAAGTCGAGTCAGACTTCGGATCGAGGTAATCCCCAATCCCGTTTCCGAAACACAGGTTGCGTTCTGGATCTCGAGGACCGCCGCCAATGGAGCGTATCCGCAATTATTGCGTCAGCTATCGCGGGGCCGCGCCGCCGGTGATTGGCCGGTCCCGAAGAGCGGGAAATCCCCGTTGAAATCTGCTTCTTCCGCGCTGTCCGTCCCCGCGGTTCTCCCGTTGACGTCTTTCGCGTCACCGAGCCTGGCGACCCCGACTTCGTCAGAGACATTTCGGCGACCGGCGATCAGTATCGCGCAGCGCTACACCGCCGCGACGTCGCTGCACCTTCTCTCGCAATTATTCTGGCCCCTGCGGGACCGGGTGATGCGATTCGCTATCCACGCACAGTCAGACGATACCTGGTGACCGCGATAACGTTCCGAACGCTGCGCTCTTGGGACCGACTGCAACATCACTGTCGTTTTGAAAACCGAGCGACCGAATGGGGGAGAACATGGATCCTTTCGACGGCTACGACAGGACCGACTTGTCGGAGGTGAGGTATAGCCTTGCTTGTTTACGCAGTTTCGGTTACGTTCCGTTCGTGCGTACGATTTTTCGAGTTCACGCTCGGCGCAATACCCGCGCGATCCGCGACCAGTTCGCATGCCCATTTTAACCACGCACCTCGCTGGCGTTCCGTAATAACTTTCTACGAAAACGGGAATGTTGCTTTTAGAGTGACAGTCGAATGAGGAAATGGAATGTGTAACCGATGGGGGCTTTGATCTTGAGTAATCTTTATTGTCGAATGTTGTTTGTAGGGAGTTAGTCATATAAATGTTAATTCGAACGTGTTATAAGTTTAATATCCTCGTGGTTATTGGTGTTTGGTTAGTGGAGTCTGAAAGAATAAATTAATCGCTGTCCAATTAGTAGCCAGTACTGCCAGTAGTAGCAGACGAAGGAGCACATATGTTCGTGGCAGACAATAGTCGTAAAATATTGGAAAGTATGCTGACACGTGATACTCATCTGTGAATCTTAATCTGTTTCGACGGTGGCATATAAGACCAGGAGCGCGAATAAAAATCCCTGCCAAGAAATCGGCAGTAAATCGGCGCAGAGCCCGTTCACATTTTTCCGACTTGTTTACGCGGCGGTGCCGCGTGACGTTCGCGAAAAAGAAAAAGCGAACGGTCCATTTCGGTCCATACGAGAATTCAGTAGCGCCACTGCTGCGTCAAAACAAACGCGTCCATGCGTAAAAGGCCCGTATCTGTGCCAATCTGTTTCCCGATATATTAAACGCACGAATTCGATTCGAAGGATATCGGATTCCAGTGCGAATAACAAGCTCGCAAGCTGTAATTATATCGTAAAATACTTGGCCCTTTGTATTGTAATTTCCCCCGTGCTTAAACGAAATGCAGAATACCTTAACTGTTGGCGAGGTGCGTCGAATGGTAGCCAATTAAAATGTTTGTGGAAACAATTTATTCTCCTCGCTGTGTCGCGATTACCCCCGCCGTTGCTAACGCGAAAAGGAAAAAGGATTGATTACGAAAATGGCCGGGGCGGAGATAAGCTTCCACGGATTTAGTTGTTACTAAATAAAATTCGTGTGCGATGATTCGCCGATCAGGAGTCATTTACTGTGCGCTCGGCTTCGTCTAAGCAACGTGACACTTGACGTAGAAAAAGGCAATTATGTTCGAAAGAAGCAACGGTTCGTGGTTATTTATTGCGAATTGCCGATACCTGTTCCGTACAGATATTCCACTTATAATCGCGCGGCGTAAATACTGTGTCTGTTATGTGCGCACACGAGCGTCGGCTATAGCATCGCAACGATCTTTTTTTTCTCCCTTCATTTTTTTTTCTCTTCGTCGCGCTGAAAGAGAGGCAAAACGCTCGAAGTCGCCGGCAAGGTCATTAACGTAGAAGCTCAACTTCGTTTCGGATTTGTTTGTCATAGGATACGTTTCGGTTGCAGGTGTACCCATCGTTTGCGAGCCTCAACGACGAGGAAGAACACTTTTTATGGGACATGGACTCGCTGGTGGCAAGAAAAAGCAACGCCCTGACGACGCGCGGCTACGAGCCGGCGCGAAAAAAGTGTAGCTTCGGTAATGACCGCGATGTGTTTGTTGAAACTTATTAACATTTCCAGGTCATTGTATTTAGTAATACTGTCGCAATGTAAATACTGTGTCAATGCGAGAGATAGTATACTTCGTCGATGTGCTCGCCACGGTAGAGCTGGCCGAGTACTTGAAATACGAGTCAAGTAGAACTCGATTGGTGAATAGATGTAACTTCTTTAGAGTGCTCGAATAACTCGAGTACTGGTATCGGAATAGATCGAATTGTTTTGAGATACTCGGGGTATTCGAGTACTCAACTTCGCTTGAGCAGTACTCAAAGTAATTAACTCCACTTGAGCCCCCAAAGTACTCAACTCCGCTCGAGTACTCGAGTTCATTTGAGTACTCGAAATATTGAACTTCATTCGAGTATTCGAAGTATTCATCTCCGCTCGAGTACTCAAAGTAATCAACTCAACTCCACTTGCGTACTTGAAGTAATCAACTCAACTCCACTTGCGTACTTGAAGTAATCAACTCAACTCCACGTGAGTACTCAAAGAAATCAACTCCATTTTCGAGAACTCAAACTATTCAACCGCACCTTGAGTATTCGAGCTCTTAACTCCGCTTGAGTCACCAAATCCGATTTAGCTTCCCTCGTCTTTCCAAAGTACTCGGATTTAGCTCTGGTTCTCGCTACAATTCCCATTCACGAAACGTCATTTCACTTCGCGCCTATCACACCCCTCGCCTCCATTAGCTTCGCCCATTAATCTTGTCATGTCATCGCGTGGCCAACAGGTGAGGAGAACAATGAAATTGACGGCACCGGCTGGTCAGACAAGCCCGTCAGAGACTGGTGTCAGGAGGAGACGATAAATTGGCTGATGTCCGCGGCGTCTTACATCGGCCAGCCGTACAGTATGATCCAGCACAGTCTGGCGGTGCCTGGAAACGAGCTGGTCACCTTCAGCAGAGGCGATTTTATCAATCACGACTCCATGTACGGAGAGCGTCTCTATGACCTACTCCACTCTCAGCATATCTCGAATTTACGTATGTATCAGTCAGCTACGCGGCGCGCTGATAAGAAATGTAACAGTAACCGAATATGTAGCAGAGCATCTCGCTAAATAAACAACGGCTTAACTAAGCAACGTTATTTCTCCTCCACCCTTTCAATCTTGAACTAAAGGGAATTGCCCGCTCCCGACATCAAAACGAATAACTCTGATTGCAGTTCCGTCATTCGACACCATACACCCCCATTCCGAGGACGAATACGCGCGGATCAATTCCAGCAATGCATCAGGTAGTGAGTCCATTGGATTTCGATCATATAAACGGACAGGCATCGCCTCCGATTCACCCCTCTATTTAATCCTCCCGCTTTTCCAGACGCAGAATCGGACAACAGTATTGAAGTCTCCCCCAAACGACCACCGGGCAGGCCACGAGTATATAAGCCAAAGAAGAATTGTGAGTAGTACCGAAGCTATTCTAAATAACTCGTCGCGCACATTCGGCTAACGTTACGTAACTCCGCTTTCAGCCACTAGCCAGGGAAAGCTTTGGGAGTTTATTAGGGACTTATTGCGCAACCGAGAGACGTGCCCCAGTTTAATCTGCTGGGAAGATTATTCGCAGGCGAAATTCCGGTTCGTCAAGAGCGACGAAGTCGCGAAACGATGGGGCTCGCGGAAGGGAAACACTAAGATGACGTACGAGAAACTCAGCCGCGCCATGAGGTACTTAACCGCAACTAGTACACGCGAAAATGTTACGACGCACTTTTCAAACAATCCGCCCGCTTATCTAATTCGCATCTATAATTGATTTAACGCTTGTCGGTCCTTCCAGGTATTACTACAAAAGCAAAATCTTTCAACCCGTGCTCGGCCGAAGGTTGGTCTACCAGTTCGGGCCCAACGCGAAGGGCTGGCAGACGGACAACCCAAATTTCCGGCATTAAATCGTTCGCCGCGGGCTTCCGGGATCCCGTGGATCCCTTCGGAGTCATTGTAAAAATTGTATAGAAACCCGAGGACAATAATTGTGATCAATCGCCAGGTCCATCTGCGCAGGATGCTTTTGGGGATTTGTACAGGGAGAGATTGCCGATCATCATTTTTACCGACGCGTTTTGATAATGTTTCGACGAAGAAATACCGAGTATCTTGACAACGCGAAGATACGTCGAACGACGGCTCGATTAAAAAGATTAAAAGACTAGGAAGAAAAGATCTAGTATTATAGACGTTGTACGCCGACTAGATTTAAACAACAAAGACAGTGTGAATGAATGAAAAGTGTTTCTTGTGTGGATGCTTGAAGTCTGAATGAGAGAGCGAGAGATAGAAGTGCGAATCGACCTTAGCTCCGTAAGATTTTCCCATAGTTTATTCGATTTTAAGCATGATCGTTTACTTATGTAAAAGTATACATATTAATCAAGAAAGGCAATAATTCTCGTCATTTACAATCAAATAAATTTGCTATTATTCTTTTTTTATATATATCACAGAGTTGTGCTTTATATATCCTTAGTTCGGTGAGCGCGCGGGTAACCTTTTCAGCGGACCCTCGGTAAAGTGAGACGCGGGCCACTTTTAAGAGCGAACTAAATTCTAAATTACAAGTAACAAACGATACGGTGTAATTATTAGAAGTGTTCCTTCTAGAAGAATCTTAAAGACCCTAAGCAAAGATAGGTAAACTGTTGTGTCGTTTGCTCGCAACCTGCGGAAGCTGGAATATCAGATCGACTTCGGAGTCGTGTTAACTGTAAAATTCGTTAACGAGAGTTAGCATAGCTAGATACTTATCCTACGAAGTAGCGCATGCAAGAAAGCTGGCGGATATTTATAATCGAATCTCGGGGAACTTCGGACGATTTCATTATCTGTTCAAGTATTTAAATATCGAAGATGTATAGTATATATCGTGGTCGGTGAGATGCACAAGCGAGAGGCATGCATATATTAGTTTCATATTGATTTGTCGATGTTCCTTAGTTGGGTTACACTTAACTTGAGCGAACTCGATTATCGTTGTTCTCGCGGCAGAGCCGTAATAAATGTACCGGGCTGTGCGCGCACTCCGTCAGCTTTGGAACAGGTTACAGCCAACCTTCGAGCGGTCTCGTTATCCAAATCGATCGAGTATACATACAGCCGCGCGTACTTGAACGTTTGTTTTCTACCGCCGCCGATAACCGTTTAAAAAATTCGACGGAACCGTGAAACGAAACGCTATCGCCAACTATTCCCAGAAACACCTAGCTTCTCGAAGCGTTCGCTGTTACCTTAATTACAAATGTAAATTTAACGGCTATCGAAAGGCACGAATCGTAAACAACCGCTATCTCGAAGCACTTTAACATTCGCGACGTTAATGCGGAAAGAAATGTGCGTGCATGCTTGTATAAAACAACTTATCGGAGTAACGGGCGTGATCTTTGGTCACAAAGTATACCGCAAGGCAACGTAACAAAAGGACCTTAAGATTGTTTACACCCATTTATCCATTGCGGGGGGGGGGGGGGGGGGGGACGAGAGGCGTACGATGCACGCGATTATACGGTGATTCCTACGTTCTTAAAGGGCTTCAAAAATGTAAATCGTAGTGTCTTAAAAAATACGAGTACGGGCTGCTCTATGCTACAGTTTCCGAGCCGCGTTCCTACGGTAATTTCCAATGATAGTCATCAACGGTGTTGCGACCAGCAAGCTGCTCTGGACCCTATGTTCTTGGTGTTTGGCACTTACGTCTATTGTATGGACTTCGAAGCGAGAGCACTGAGGACTTATTCCAAGTAGTAAACTTGGCTAGTGTTTTTTATATGGATCGTGATAATAAGTCCTCTAATGTCCCTGACGTGTCTGCGACAGATTAACTTACCGCTTAAGATCTCCCCTGTGGAAAGAAGCGCCTGTAATTATTTGCGCACCCTCCGTTAGATTTTTAAAAAATGTTATCGCAATTACCCTCGGTAATGCTGATTGGTTCGCTCAGCGAAAATACTGTTTGCTTCCAATGCGTCGGGGTTGAGTTGGGTCCCGTGCTGAAGTGGACTGGATTGTCCAGGTCGAAGAAGATATCGAAGTAGCCAACGATCGCGGTCAGCGATCCTGTCTTCTTCACTTTCAGCTCGAACGGCGACGAGAAGTTCACGCAGTCCTTCACCACTTTGTATAAATCGAACGCTTGGATTTCAACGCTGCTCGTTATCAGTTCATCGGCGTCGCAGATTTCTATGCTTGGCTCGCGGACAACTTCTGCTTTCATGCAGCTCATCTTGAAACCGTACACGTTCGACCAGTAATCGATGAGTTCCACGTATCTCCCTATAAAAAGAGTGGTGTTAATTTTTCGCCGCATCGGAAGATATCCTTCCTGTGGAGTCTATCGATACATAAGTCGCACGCACTGGTATCTCCGCTCCCAACAATACTGAGCGTACACCTGTTGGGGAGAAGCGTTCCACCAGGTGCTAAGTAATGATCCCTGGCGTATATGACAGTGTCCAGCATGCCCTCGAACAAGAGGAAGTAACCCATCCATTCCGACACAATTGCATCTACTTTCTCTTCGTCGAGATTGATATCTTCCAGGCGACCTTTCTTCAAAGTGATAATATCACTCAAATTGTTCTCCCTGCCGTGCGAGAGGAATGATCTTGTCAGGCATACGGAGGTACGGGAAACCAGAGTTGAGCATTAATCGAGTAAGTTTACCTCACTATGTCGATAGCATGACAAATCACATCCGACTGGTCAACACTGATAACTTTCCGACATCCAGTTTTCGCTGCGAACATGGACAGGATGCCAGTTCCACAGCCAACGTCCAGCACCACAGAGTTACTAAATCTATTCGCGTTCATCAACAACGCGTCGCGATAACTTTCTGTTCGTATTTTGTCCTGCAGAGAAATATTACTTATAGCTTGCGACTTTCGATTAAAGAAGAATCCGCTTAATTACCGTCAGCATCTCGTGATGTATGGCGAAATGGCTGTACGTATTGAAGTAGCTTTTGTCGACGTTGCAATTGGAGTTGCCAGAGGGAACGACAGTGTTGTTCTCATCCGCATCGTCGTCCAGCACGAGCTTCCGTGCCTTCTCTGTCATTTCATCTATTTGCTGAGAATGCGAGTCGTTAGACAGGTTTATCGCCTACCGCAGAGACATTAAACATCACGCATGAATACCTGCTTCGCTAAGAAGCACGCCAATTCACGGTGCTCCAACTGTGCTCGCAGCGTTTGTATCGTCCTTTGCAATTCGGCGAAGTGAGCCTCGGACAACGTGACGCAGCCATTCTCCGAGTTTACCGTGTATGCTATAGGCTTGGTTGTCTTCTCCTCCAAGTCCTCGATATCTTTAAACGAACAAGTACAGAATTAACGTATCGACTCGATAAAGGAATCTTCGCTGCTTATCTGTGTAGTTACCAAACATCAGCCAGGGATCGTCTTCTATAATAGGCCTCAAGTACTCGTCGCTCTCCCACGTCTTTATATTCAACGCGTTCAGCTGATCAGGTAGAACGTTCTTTTGTCTGATGAAATTGATCAGTTTGATGTAGGAATAAGTGTCGAGAGAGTGTCTCGCTATAAAGTTCTTCAAGTCGAATCTGTGCGAGGTCACGAGGTGCTCCAGCGCGGTGGGAAAGTTGCTCGTGACTTCGTTGCAAAAAAGGCACGGTATCGATTCAAAATCCTCTGTGATCTCGTCCCAGTCGTCGCCGCTGTCGTCGTCGCTCCTTCCGTCCATCTCGCACTCGTAGTCGGTCTTCGATAGAACGGCTGCGGTTTCACGGGCATTAAAAAACAACTCCCCAGCTGTACAATATTCGTAACATTAAAGTGAAAAATTAACAGCAGAAGATCGTTCGTTTCACTGCAGACAATATTCCTTACTCGATCTTTGCGCACACGAAACATCTTTTAAGTGATCTTTAAGTTAAATTAACACTCCGAAATTCGAAAGAGTACCAGAAGCTCCGGAGGTTTGATCGAAAAATATAAATGTGAAGTGTTAGTCTTACGAGTCCTCGAGAGTTTAAAAAGGAAATCTTTATTCGTACCTTGTTCCGTCATTCTGCGGCTAGTTGCTCCGAATAATAAGTAATGACTATTGCGATCGAAAGGGGAGCGTGTAAATTCCGTGAAGGTTAGAGATCCGCGCTGGTTCGACTCATTTGTGCACGTGCTGCGGCAGGCAAAGCCCCTCTCGCTTAACGTCAAATCTGGTAGTGTATATCACATCGCGCATTGACCAATAAAAAGCTTCTATCCGTATAGGTGGTCCCCAAACTATGTAGAATTAAATGTTTATTGATTCCACTCGACTCTCGAGTACACTTGACCCTTTAAACTTTTCTTTCTTCATCCACGTTTTTCTTTCCTCGACCCTGCAAGGAAACTGGAGCACAAAGGAAATATTTTTCGCTCGCCTCGCTGATTATTAACGGATAGGTAATCGAGTAAAGAGAATCTCCCTGAAAAATTATCGCTCTCTTTTCTTTGAGAATTTAAGAGTGGCGATGTTGCTAAAAAAGGAATTCATACGCTAGTATTCTTTTAAAGGGAACGATTAAGATCGGGGCAAATATTGCTCCAAGGACTTTCAGATTTTCAAGGGTTTCTGAAGCGGGGCACTGTTGTACCGAAAGTTGGTAACAATAAATGAAAATTTGCTCATTGGAAGGAAACAGTATTGTCTCCCTGAGGGCTCGCTGCTCGGGACCGGTGTTGGAAAACTATTAATCACCATCGATAGTCATATAAAAATATCGATAGCTTTCAATATTGAAAACTATCGATAATTATCGATATACTATCGATAATTCTCCACCACACCATAGGAAGACAATAGTGTAAACCGATTCCACGGATTGCAGATACGCGGCAGCTACACGTCGCGTTCAGTTCCAGTGGCATTTAATTTCCGATATTTGATAAGGGAAAATGACTTTTCCACCGGAGATATGGGAGAAAATATTTTTATACGTGGATCCAGTCGTGCTTATGAAATTCAAATCAGTTTGCAAGTGCTGGAACCTAATTATCGATAAGATTTTAAAGGTATGTCTTGTGTGTGTCCGGAGTCAGACTGCACCGGCTTTTTTTTACACTTACATGATTCTATGTGCGTGTACAGTTCGTAAAAATTCTGAATTTATTATGGAAAAATTTCTTAGCTCAATTAGACGAAACCACGTGACGGAAATAATTGTCGCGTTGTTGTTAAATTTGAAACGTAAACAAACATGAATGCAAGTGCAGCGCGCGCGCGCACACATTGTGATGGCTGTAGAAGATATTAAGCTTTTGCAGCTATCAATTAAATTTAAATTAAGAATTACTTACCATTTATGAATCGATTCTAGGAAAACAACCACTGGTATAAAATATGCAAGAGGGAGATACCAGAGGATTTATGGAGCACCTTCTGCGAGACGTTAGAACCAGATAAGTTTTACACAGACTTACACGAGAAACACGATGCTGCGCTGTGGAGAGCGATGTTCAAGCTATGGATCAAGTGCAAAAATATAACAAAATACAACGTGGAGAGCAAGTCCATTGAACCGCTGTCGAAATACCGAGGCGAGGAATGTATCACTTGCACAGCCACCTCAGGTAACAGGATACATTAGAGCAGTGCTCTGCAACCTTTTCTCATCCTGGGCACTCCTGAGTCCTTTCCAGAATTCCATGGTACACCACAAGCAAAAATCTGCAAAGCGTACAGAAGTTGCGAAGCGTATACACAGAAATTACATTTATTTATGAAAAACTTTGATCAAAAAATCTTGTGCTTTTTATCCTTTTGGAGGCATAGTGATGAGATTCGAAGCGCTTCGTACCGCTTCGTATCTGTTTTGTATGTCGGGCGACTACTTAGAAGCACATCGAACATGATTCGAAGCTTAAAATCAGAAATGGGCAAAAAATTATTTGATATAAAAATTTGTGTACAAAATTCTTTGCCCATCTCTGCTTAAAACACTTGAAAATCTTGTCTTGAGTCTTGAAACTCTTGCTTCAAAGTCTTGGTAGGTTTCGGACCCGTATGAACATCCACCGCAGACTCGTCAAAAACCGCGACCCTGGTGAAACCCTCTGCTCGATCAACCTGGCTAGTTTTTGTCAACCAGATGTTCATTTTCAAGACTTTCGAGACCTATCAAGGCTCAAGACTTTCAAAGTTTTAAGCTTCGAAGTTTTCTTCATATATATAGATTCTAAGTGCTTCGAAGTGCTTTGGATCCCATCACTAGTTACGGAGCACTGCATTAGCGCACCGAACACATGAAACTATATTAGAAATTTATAATGAACCCTTTCCGCAGGAAATACATTGGCTATCGGAACGTCCGAGGGATACATTTACTTTTACGATATCTGTAATTTGCACAAAGGTGCGATATACGTAGCCGACCACAAGGAATATGTGAGGAGCGTGCACTTATGGACATATGGTACCCGTATTTCTTTTTTAACAAATAATTTCGATGAGTTCTTTTGATTAGCCATATACGTTTTGCAGACACAGACGTGATTTGTGTATCGTGCTCCGTTTACGATCATATAAGCTTCTGGGATATCGCTTCGAAGAAGCTGATCGCTAAGACGCGTGGGAAGCTGATTTGGTATGGCTTGAAGAATCTATAAATGATAGGCATGAAATAATTGCGTGGTTACTAAATATTGAACGTTTAACAGTACGAGTTACAGTTACTGTTTCATCGCCAAGTATAATGTGATAGTTATCGAAGGGCCGGTACTTAGGACGGTGTGTAAATTCGTTACGGACAATATTATCGCTATTGGCTCGGATAACGATAAAGTAAGTGTTCAGCGATTATTAAAAAGTTTAAGAAACACAGCTCGATAGACTTCTCATTTAAACTGTGGATGCGTTGCTGCTAAGGTATATTTTTATACGGAAGAGGGACGTTACGTTCACTGGAACCTGAGCGCGGACAAAGAAAACTATACTTGCACCTGTGTTCAACCGCCAAACATAAGAATTCGACGTTATTATACTTTTAAACCGGATATAATCGTCTGTATCGCAGGTAGGTGCTCATTTATCAATTAAATTTTGGAGTGTGTAAAACTAATCAGATATCTTATTATCGTAGAATACGGATACTTAGGTTTTCTAGTGCGAGGCAAAGAATGGAAGCTGCATAATGTATTTCCTACATTACATGGCACTCCGACAGATGTTTTAGTATACGGCAATGTACTAATTCTAGGCTTAGACTCAGGTAATAGAACATTTCCTTTGGACAACGTAACAGTATCTTAATGTACGCTAACGATTATTTCCAGGGACCGTCCATATATTTTATATAGAAGACTTCGATAAGATAGATTTTAATGTTATGACATCGAAAAGACTGATACTTGACACCACAGCTGTGATTTCCTTGAACATAATGGTTCATTCCGAGGAATATTTGTTAATATCTTATAAAAAGAAAATCCATATCGCTAAATTCACATAACAAATTCATATTACGTAGTTATTGAAGTAATTCCTATATCATTAATAGCCGTGTTTATTATAAAAACTTGTGGTACAAAAATATATATTTGATATTTAAAGTAAATGAAATACTGACTATTTCTCTCCCCTATACTTTATAATTCTGCGCCGTCCCAGTTCCATATACAGAATCCCATTCGATGTAAGTCGATAAGCTGGACTCTGACACACTGGGGCGTACGTGTATCAGTGCTTCTTTAAAATCGTCCACAGTCACTTGCCTGACGTCTTCCTTCCTAATATTTTCTAACTGGCTGAACGAAATACTTCTAATCGGTCCCATGCTAGCTTCTTTGCACAAATTCGACATATCTGCCCCTGAATATCCCTTCGATCGCTCAGCTACATCGTTAACATCTTCCTCCGTGAGATTGTGCGGAATAGTTATCAGCAAGGTATTTATAATTTGTTTACGAGCTTGAACTTCTGGCAGAGGAACGTAGAGCCTCTTAACGAGTCGCCTTCGCGCTGCCTCATCCAGTTCATGAGGCCTGTTCGTTGCTCCTACAATTAACATACGGTCCTCCTCGCCAGTCGCTGCTCCATCTAATTGTACCAGGAACTCGGTTTTCAACCTCCTAGAACTTTCGTGCTCGGTTTCGGACCTCTGAGTGAGCAAAGAGTCTATCTCGTCTATGAAGATAACCGACGGCTGGTAAACCCTAGCCACGGCGAACAACGCTCTGACCATCTTCTCTCCCTCTCCTATCCACTTCGAGGTCAAAGAGCTCGCAGAGATTGAAAAGAACGTCGACTTGCTCTGCGAAGCTATACACTTTCCTATAAGCGTCTTCCCGGTACCTGGAGGTCCGAATAATAAAATCCCTTTAGGCGGCCTACGCAGGCCAGTGAAAATATCGGGTCTCAACATAGGATACACGATTACTTCCTTGATGATCTTCTTCGCGTACTCCAGACCAGCTATGTCGTCCCAAGAAACAGACGCTTTCGAATGCATTATCTCGTTCTTTATTAACTCAATCATTTTCGGCTCTATGTTCTTCAGTCTTTCGTCCTCCACTTCCATAGTATCAGTTTCGCTATTGTACATATCCTGACCCTGCGTCGCCTTCTCCTTCTCGCGTCTAAGCGGGCACATGAACTGCGAATTCACGGACGACTTGCCGCCCAAAGTCTTTTTCTGCGCCGCTCTGTTATTCTTCGCCTGCTGCACGCTTAACTCATCCCTAGCGGTCTTGAAGCATTTCATCTTAGGCCTAGGGGCTTCGTAATCGTCTTCGCTGCTCTGAGGAAAAACCTGGGACTTTAATTTCACATTGTTTTTATAAACGCTGGACGGTTCATGATTATTTCTAGGTACATTAAACGAATCCTCTCTCGCAAATTTGGACTCGGCTCTCGGTTTGAACTTAAGTACTTGCTGGCGTGCTTCTTTACGATCGTCTTGATTTGTCGAGTGAGCTTTAGGCACCTGCCTTTTAGCAGAACTTACTTGCACGCTACTGCTCTCGTCTGCGGAATTGCTCGACGAGAAGGAAGACCTCTCCGCTGCGAAATGCACGTTATTCGCTGGCCTTCCTCTACCATCTATATTCGAACCTTTACTAACGTTCGCTTTTACTTGAGCGCTGATCTTTCTGTTTCTTACTAACAGCTCTTTATTCTTCCACATACTTATAATGTTCTCGATATGCCTATCGTTGAAGACTCTTCCACGACACGGCATGGTATTGTCATTCTGGCAAGGTAAAGGCTTCACGAAGCTGACGGCTACGTCTACGTCACTTAAACCGGACTTCCACGCCCGTGGATTGTTATCGACCTTCGGCGTTTGCGCCTTGAACTGCTTCCAGTAATTATTCACACCCTCCTTGCTTTCCATTAGACTCTGGTAATCTTCTAAACTTCTGCGAAGCAGGCAAGCTGCCATGTCTTCTGATTCACTGTGGAATATAAATTAGATATACATATATCTATTTGTCCGTGAGTTATATTGAATGTATACGTAGCTTACGAAACTTACAGCTGTTTTGCAGTCAAATATTTGGTGGCGAGGCACCTGCGTTCGATGTCTACGATCTCTGTCTCGTCTTTGTTTTCTTGAGAGAATTTCAAGATCTGATATGCTGCTAGGAAATTATTCCTCTTCTTGTTCATTGCGGCGTCGGCAGTGGCCATGTTTGTCTCGAAATTAGGAAATTAAGTATGTCCTTTTCGATAGAACTGATTTTTCTTCAATTGCAGTACTCAGTTCGCTTGATTTTCTATATTGTGAATCTAACGCGACAAGGGTGATTCGAACGTACGAGCGAAATGATGTGAAGACGCTGGCGCGGGAAGAATTAATACTAAATAGATATATATTGCGCGATCTTTACTTTACCGTCGATGGATAATGATAACTATTTGAAGTTATCGCAGGTATGTTTAAACGTGGCCGAAAATGTTATTCTTGAAGTGAAATAAAAATAGGTACTTATGTGAAATTATCAAGTGCTCGATTATTCTTACCCCAGAATACTGCTACCACGCTTTGCGTGTCCGCGAGCCGGCGCGTGTCCCCCGAACTAATCTAGCCCCAACCTATACTAATACTCGGGACAAGTTGGAAAGTGGAATGCGCAGTGTCGGAATAAATCAGCAGAAGTTTCTCGCAAATATCTCGGGAACTAAGGCCGAGCGGCAGTAACATGTATAAGAAAAAGTTAGTAATTACCGAAAAATGCATTGAATTTTAGGTCTATTCTATACCTCCCCTGTGCTCGTACATTCGCGTACGTGTCTTGTATCTACCATACATAGAATCTCGATCGTAACAACAGAAGAGTTCGTGTAATGACGTGGGAGTTAATCAAACACAGATTGATTGAGTTAGTCACCTGTGTACACACTGTAACAAGGTAGCTGGTAGATAATCGATTTCACTTGAAACTTCTCTTTTCAATTTTCGCGTTATTCAGATCTGTGGGCGACTTTTAATAGCGTCAAGATAATAGTTGACACACACACGCATGTAACGAAATAGAATACTTAAAGGTAAAATTGCACTGGCAAAAGGATCTTGAAACGATCATCTAGCAATCTTGTGGTGTATCTGGCAATAACAATGTCACGAATCTATTACTAGGTAACTTTGAAGAGATCTTGAGAGCTTGAAGTGACCCTCGCACATCTTTGAATAGATCTCAAAATGATTTTAAATAAATCTCAAGAATTGAAGTGTCTCTGTAACGACCTTGAACTTAGAATTTTAACCAAGACTCTTCGTATCTAATACTATTATATAAATTCGAAGATGCATACTTCGAAATGCATTTTCTGTAGGTAAGAGTTTACTGTAAAACTAATTTTCATGATGTAAAACTAATTAATATATTCGGAAGAAAAATACTAAATAAAATAAAGATTTATAATTTATATCTTGTACGGATTTTAGTTATTTTAGTTTTTTTTCATTTGCTTTTGTATGCAGTGTATTTTATTGTGTTAGATTTTTGTAGATCCATAAATATTAAATGAACTCAAAATTGTATGGATTTGCACGGATTTTAGTTATTTTAATTTTTTTATTTAGTTGGCTATGTATAGATAGAGTATATTTTATTTTGTTATATTTTAGTAATTCCATAAATATTAAAAAACGGAAAATTTGTAAAATAAGTACAGATATTTATTTTCTATTTTAATTATATTTTTTGTGGAAATTCGAAAACTGATTTTTTGCGAATAGTGGAATTCGAAAACTGATTCTGTGGGAATAGTAGAATTCGAAAACTCGTTTTTTTCAAAAGTCGGTGTTGGTATAAATCTGTTCCTTCATGCAGGGTTGAAGGAAAGTTGACCACAATTTTGTCAACTACCTAAATTAACGATTACAGAAAATAATGTGTAATCACTTACATTTTAATCGTACTTTGTAATTTGTAATTAGATTAAATTTTGCCCAACTCTGCCCACATGTGTGTTACATCGCAGTGAGCACTGAACCGCTGATCCTATGAAGATGAAAAGTAGGTACCTAGATTCCTCTTAGCCTCTAGGTGCTCGCTAAAAAATCTTTTTAAAAACTCCCTCCCCTTCGCCGAAGAAAGATATATAACCCGGGCAACGCCGGGAACTTTAAGCTAGTCTCTTCATAATTCTAACATTCACATTTAAATATTAACAAAATACGTCACATGCACCGTGCCACGTAAGATTCATAATAATAGAAGTCTCATTCCCAGAGGCGGATTAAGGTCGGTTGAGGCCCCGGGCGCAAAATAAAATATTGGGCCCCTTACAAAAAAGGGAAAGACAGGAAAAATAAAATCACGTTAACCATATTTTTAAACACATAAACAGATTTTTCTCGCTCACAATTTTACGATCTGCTTACAATATGAAATCAAATTTGGTGTCATTAAAAAAAAAGTGGAAAATTGGTTTTTGTGGGGCCCCTCAGAAGTCGGGGCCCCGGACGCGCGCCCGGTGCATCCGCCGTTAAATCCGCCTCTGCTCATTCCTGAAATATCACTGAATTAATCTACAGGAATTTATCGTTCGCAATACTCGTTCATATTCTTTTCACAACAACCTTTAATCGACCATGAGGTAATCAACCAAAAAATCCAAATCATGCGTTGCCAGCCAGCTTTATTACTATCTCATTCAAGATAATCTTAAACTCCAAACTTCTTGATTGGAGATTCCTGATATTTTATAAAATATCTACTCCTTTTCCTCCAAAAGAAATCTAACACTATCTTAGCAGACAACATTGTCTAGACTCCAGCTTGCTATATCGTCAACCTCGACTTCGTTTCCAATATGATTTAAAAAGAAAAGGAATCCAGAAGATTCGAGTAACCAGCGCTTTATAACTGTTTTATAAAGAAGAATTATAACTCGTTTATCACTTTGTGTTATGAAATTACGAAACCCCGATGCAAATCGCGTCAGCTTCTCTTTGAGGAAACTCCCGGCTAGCAATTAATCGATGCCTGTTTCTACATCGAGCGGGGAACTACAGTGTACTCACTGAATTACGAAACGAGCGCTCCTTATCTGTTCTTTCTTCCTCGTTTTCCTCTGCGCGAGTCGCGTGATTCAGCAGCACGTTCCCCGCTAAGTGCCATTTCATTTACAATGTCAATGAAACAATCGACTATCTCCTCTTTATTAAGCGTCAGAAAACACCTACGTCACCATTTCTATCTGCTCTAATTCCATAATTTCTTTGTGGCAGTTACAAATCCTATTACACTCGTAATTATATCAAATCCCACTTATCCTCGCAAACATACAAATCCATCTAATAAATACTAAATGCAGTTAATCTAAGAAAATAAATCTAACAGATTCTGTGCGTGGCAACGCGTGTATCACTGGTGGCACGGTGGCCCAACTGGGGCGTTTACAGTGAGGCCCAAAGAAACTCTAAACTGTGAACAGTAATAAAAATAACACGGGTGGATGAGGAAGAATTATATATTAAAATTTCTAAGCCATAGATGTAAAAATATGAATTTCATATTCTTCTAAAGTTTTGCTCAGCCTGGATTGGAAATTCAGCGGAGGAACTGAGACACCCCCAAAGAAGGGGCTTTGTAGGAAGAAAAGAAAACTGGATTTTATTCTTTAAATAAATTGTCCTAATCACCTAACGAATTTTAATGAATCCGCATGAAAAATAATTTCAATGCTTAACTTTTTGAAAAGTACCCCTTAAGGCCTTTCCTTCCTACAAATTTTGGTAAATTTCGAGGAAAGCTACTCTTGCTTCCTCCGTTTTCAAAATAAACAATACTTTCTCTTGGACAATGCTTTCGATACTATCAAAAAAAAATATCCACGTGGACATACGCTGACTCTTCGAAGATTTCAAATAAAAACAAAGAAGTCATAAAATACGAGGAAAATTCTATCGAGCAATCTTTATAAACAATCGACGTCTCAGATGGGTTTTCCTGGATCATTGTTGCTAAATAGATAGCGCGGCTTAATTAGCAAATCTTTTCTCGTGAAGTGTGGCTTGACTCGCTATCAAATACGTGACACAGATTATCTGTGTTTATCTGCGTATGTGACATAGATCACAGAGTGTCATTTGCCGATTCGATTTCATCTCCCCCGCTCGTTACTGTCTGGAATTGTCGCTGATAAAGCGGTCAAGTGCTACATCTGGCGCGCGACTGTGGTCACTCATCTTAGTCGCGGTTCGTCCGTTCATCGATCGCGAGCACCTTGTATCTATTCCACAGATTCTTGTTTAATAGAACATTGGTGTTGGATATTTCTGGGGAGATTTTTGGAAAATGAGTGCACAGTACACGTTGAAGGAAGTGGCGCAACGAGACGGGAGAGACGGGGCCAGCACCTGGATCGTGCTCCATGACATGATCTACGATGTCACTAATTATAAAAATAAGGTACATTGATGGAGGAACAAGTGGAATGTGGAGGAAGGAATTTACACTGCTGGACAGAATTAAAGGATCGCTAGAATTACCCGAAAATTTTTGCCATTTTCAAGTGGCTCTATCTCCGCGAAAAATGGTCACAAAAATATTTAAAACAAACACATTTTAACGCTGGAAGTTTCTACTTTTTCAATCTAGGACTCTGATTTTTTTCATGCATTATGATATTGTTTTATGAAGGCGAAGCGTAGAAAACGAAGTTTCAGAGTTTTTTGTTTAATTTGAACGTATATACGGGCCAAAATTTTTTTTTGGGTATATCCAATGGAGGACTCTTGTAGAGCAAACATTTCTCTTTAGTTGTGTCTTTTTGTTTTGTTTTATGATTTTTATTGACCGAGTTATTCGCGATCAAAGCAAAAATGGTACTCTTCACTTTGACCGCGGGTAATTTGCGAACGCATGATCCTAGAAAATTTGTCATGAGTGTTTTGGAAAGCTAAGAAGTTTTCCTTTCAGAGCCTTTAGTTGCCAATTTAATGCGATTTTTCCAGCATATAAAATCCATTTTAAAATGACTCAAAAATTGCCCCAATTTTTTTTTTTAATTTTGTCCAGCAGTGTATATGAACTGGGAAAGGTGTTGTTTAGGGGCCATGGTAATATTAAGGGTTTGCAAAAGTTTCCACCGTTTTTGAACCAACTTTATTTATTTGGCACACGGAATTGGTAAAATACTTTTTTATTGCAAATACTTTTCTTCGCCTTTGATAATATTCTTCCATTCCTCGGGAAGGAAATGGATCCCTCGTCGAAAGAACTCCTCACTTTTGGAGGTGGTCCTTCCAAAATCGGCGACGGAAATTTTTGCAAACCCCTAATAGTGAATTTGCGACTTATCTTTTAAATAATCGGTCGCTGTCGTCGAGTCATCGATCAGATTTGGTTCACGATTGAAATTTAAAGCCTTCCTTAAGCTGGCGATCAGATTTGAATTTTGATTATATCTGATATGGAAATTTAGAGTTTCTTTGGTCTTGATTTTAATTTGAGTCGAAGATGGAGGAAAGGGTGGTTTGATTTTTTTCCAATGGTATTCGGATTTAATTTCAGCATCCCGGTGGCACAGAACTGATCGAGGAGTACGCTGGTCAGGATGCAACATCCGCTTTCGATGACTTTGGCCATTCTTCGGACGCTAAACGGATATTGAAGGACCTCCTCGTTGGCGAAATAGTGGATGTAGGGATTCACGTTTTATTTTCTTTTTCAATTGGGGATTATTCTCCGTTGTTCCTTTGTTCAGTGACAATATATGAATTATCTGTTGCGCTGTAGGAAGACAGAAGGGGTAACAGGAAGAAGAAAGGCGAGAATGAAGGCGCGAAAACGAAGAAGATAAAGGATGGCAGGCGGAGGTACGTTGTTAAATTATATCTACTGTTTTAATGCATAATAATTTCGGAACTTGTCGAAATAGAAACTTAAATCTAGTTCTTCTTCTCTTCTTCCACATAATGATTCTATGAATATAGTTGCTTCTCCGTGACTATTCATTTACAAAAATGGACATTTAATCTATGAAAGAATATACAGTACTAGGAAAATATTATTGCCAAATTTATTTATGTAGCAAGAAAATGTGTAGTTCATTATCTTGGCCAAAATAAGTTCGATGCGAATCGTTCTATCAATACATTTCTTTGAAAACTCTGCTTTCTACATAAATTTCAAAGTGATGCAATAAATATTTCCAGTACTGTATATATATATATATAGAGGAATAGAGGTGGAAGAAAGCTATAAAAATGGCACTAAGGCGTTTTAAAAAATTTCCAGTGGCGGACTGGACAGGGTGTCGGCTTATCCGATAGCAAGTGGGCCCCTGTGGACCCCTGATGAAATGGGCCCCCTTAAACATCAGGCATAATATTACTAAAGAATATACATTTATTTCACAAAAATTTGAATTGTAGTTTTCTGCCACTTACGTATTTTTGCGAATTTTATTTATTTCTTATAAAAATTTAATGACAGCCTCACAGTTGTGGGTGGGCCCCAGTCCGCCACTCATTGTGAGAATATCTGATCAGAAACTGAACTATGTCTTCCTCACTTGAACTGCAGTAGCTTCTTCATCTTCGAAGAAATTACCGCGACCATTTTACACTGTACGTGACATAAATTTCCCTTTCTTGCAGAGTGTTCCTGTCAACGATATTCGGGAACTGCGTGTCGTGACACCGAATAGAAGAAATCGTATGACTCGCGCGGCGATTAGGTTATTATTAATTTATTAAATTTTGTACTCCCACTTTTTTGACTACCAGCATAAGTGTACAGCTAGATACAAACTTCTATGTAGAATAAGAATTTATATAAGTTTAAAAAAATCGTTTCTTAAGCTCCTATCCGTGACGGAAGTCTCGAATCAGAGGCAAAGTGTCGCGAGGCGTTGGCGTCGTGCTAATCGTACGCGATTAAAACGATGAATCAATTCACGGACACCGATGAGCGTTAAATTTATCGCGGAAAGTGGGCGTCTCGACGATCTAGCACGCGATGCGTTCGCCTTCTACCGATCCCATTGCGCGTGCACCTCGATGGTCCCCTTTGATGGCGTCTAAGAACGGTAAGTATGTAAATCAAATACAATACTTGGAGAAGAAAACGAAACAGCGAAGCTGGAAATGCTTCCATATCTTCTTATCGCTGAAAGATAATCGTTTTAATTATTAAATAATCGCGGAAATAAATCCTTCCTGACAGATCGCACCGCCCGCGTCTAATCTCACCAGAAAAATCAACGTTATCGCGTTGCTATTATTGGACAGAATGTCACACTCAAAGTAAACGTAGACCAGAGATGGGGAAAACTTTTATTTAAAAAAAATTCCGAGTAACGAATAAAAGTTAAAAAATTATTCGTCACGTGTCGAATGAAGTTAAAGTTGAAGTTGACAAATTTATTCAACGCTGAAGTTGAAACGCTCGGCGAATAAAAAAAAGGCCCTTCATTCGTCAAATAATCTAAATTTAAAGTAACGTTTACTTGATCTGTTATTTAAATAATTTTTTACTTAGTTAATGCCCAACTTCGACGTGGACCTCGATAGAATGGCGCGTCACTGTTTTAGATAAATGAAGAGTGTTTGTAGAAAACACTGTAAGTGCCTTAAATCAAATTTTATACTATAGTATTGCCATTGGCATGCAGAACATTTTCTGATAAAAATGTTTTTTTTTTAATTTTGTCATTTATGGTGTTTCCTACAAGCGTTTTTCAAATGTCACTCCCATAAGAGGCTCTGATCGAGAAATGAATATTCAGATCCATCCGCCCATTATTTGGCCAGTGGCTTTCGATTTGCCTCGTAATTTCGTGGTGGCGACTGCGACGTTGTCTTCTTGCGGAGCTGGTTTCGAAGCTGGTTCCTTCTTCTTCTTCTCTTCCTCCTTCTTTTTGTTCTCCTCTTCTTCCTTCTTCTTCTTCTCTTCCTCCTCTTTCTTCTTCTTCTCATCCTCCCCCGCTTCTGGTTTCTTCTTCTCCTCGCCGGCTGTCTTCGCGTCGTCCTTCTTCGCGTCGTCCTTCTTCGCGTCATCCTTCTTAGGTGGCGGCTTCGCTTCCGCGTCCCGTTTCGCAGCGGCCGCTTTCCCCAGCGGCGACTTCGAGGCGTCGTCTTCCCTCGGGTCCTCCGGAATCGGCGACGGAGTCCTTATTTCCGGGGTGCTTGGCCCCTTTTCCGCCGGTTTGTCCGTACTGCTGATGCTAATCGACTTCAGCAGGCTCTTCTTCAGCACCGATGGTGGTATACGGGCCTCGCTTCCTTGTCGAGACACGGCCTTGGAGCCCTCGCCCTCTTTGCTAGGCTCTGTTGCGGGACAAAAGTTACTTTTATGGCTGTACCTTTCTTTATTCATTATTTCAGCTATGAGAATTTACGTATCTTTTGATTGATTTAGTGGCAGTCAACGCGTCGGTTATAACGTGTCCTGATAATAGTTGGGGTCTTGTTATCAGGGGAATATGGTACTGTCAGGTCTGCCAAGCAGTAGTTTGACCTTAGAAAGAGGAATTGGTAAGTTTGAAGTTTGTGAAGCTATTATTCAGTGTCCAGGCATAATTGTTGTTTTCTATCGCCTCTTTTTAACTTCTTTTACAAATGTCACTATTGCTTGATACACCTGTGAAATTAATCACAGCGGGAGACCAAATCAATTGGAGGGGAACAATTTGATAGGGAAAGTGAATGGAGATTAAAAGAAATTGAAGAATATGTGACATCGTTGATGAAGGAGCAGATAGGTAAATCCTTGGTAGAGGGACAAGTGGACTGTAGATTGGGGGATATGTAGATCTTTGAAAGAGGAACAGGTCCTGTTTTTTTTCACTGTCACATAAAAATTCAGATCGATAGTTAAAGATACAATAAAACAGCCTGCCAAACCTGAAATTAGTTCGTCGAACCGTTTTTGTACCAAAAATTCGCACAGAATTGCAAGGCGCAATCTGCCCTTAAGGGGACTAGGCAGTCAGAAATTCGATTTTTTTTATTGCATTTTTCGAAAGTACCACCCTTCCCGAGTAAAATGCCGTTTGGTTTATGTCAAAACTCGCAAAACTAAGGATTTTACACTCGAAAAGGCCTGCGCGCACGCAGGTAGATTAGTTCCTCTTCTGAAACTTTGGACGCGTTTTTCTCAGAATCACATTTCCTCTTCGTTTTGCAGTGATTGCGAAAAAACGGAGGTCCAAATCAATTTGAAAAAAATTGAGCATATGTAAAACATGTCTTGTTACGACCCAAACCTAAACATAAGTCTGAGAAAACTTCTGTTTTGACAAACAAAAACTAAAATGGCTCTTTTTCCTGGCGAAAAATCACGTTTCTTTAAAATTTGCCGTTTTATAGCCGCCATTTGTACAATTTTGATTTTTTTTCTTTTTCAATAGGTTCAGGGCAGAATGGGGCTAGGGCAAAATGTAAATTTGAAAGGATAGGTCAAAATTCAATTTATTACGGCCTGCAGCACTGCAAAATTACAGCGGCTCCAGAAAAAACGCTTACACATCAGATGACTGTAGCGTTGTCATACATATGTATATATTATTGAAATAATTTTTTTTTACTGTTTATAGTATTAATAAACATTACCCCAAAGTACTAGTCACAATTTGTGTTCATCTCCTTGTAATTAATTCGCAAAAATTACTTGATTTTCGAGCGATCTGACTGCCTAGTCCCCTTAATAGAGAAGGGAAACAGATTCTTAATAAGGGAGGTGATAGATCCCTGATAGAACATATAGATGCTTGACAGAAGGATACGTGGATCCCTAATAATGGGTTCAGCTAGATCCTTCATACGGAGGCAAATAAATCGCAGATAAAGGGTCAGACAGATCGTTCCTAGAGGGGCGCATAGGTCCTCCGCAGAGGCGCACCAAGATCCTCAACACAGGGGCAAACAGATCCAGCTAATTACCTTGGACTTCTTGTCCCTCCTCGGGCAGTTTGACTCGGCTCAGCATGAACTTGGCGTAAGCCACCCTCGTGGTCGGCGATACCTCGGACAGCTGCGGATTGTAATCGACCAGGCGGTTCGGATCCAGCGAGGCCAGGTCCGAGTTCGCCTCCTGCTGCAGGCGACGGCGGATGCTGCGCCGCGTTTGCTTCATCGACGCCTCGGTGGTGCTGCCGATCGGGTCCTTCGCGATGGTGTTCTTCCTCACCATCGCGTTCCAGTCCTTCTTCTTGCTGCCGCTGCTCTTCCGGCCGATCGCCTTCGCGATCTGACTGAACACGTCCTTCGGCTCCTTCTCGTTCTGGATCACCGCGTTCACTATGCCCTCCACTATCCCGATTTGGAAGTCCTTCTGCAGCCGACGCTCCATCACGCGACCCTTCTTCCCGGACACTGCGAGCAACGACACCTTCTGTCACCTCCTAGCACTTCGGGGGGGTCTCTTTTAACGTAGGATATGTTGTACGGCTCGACCGGGCGCTTTTTTGCAACAACACCGTGTCACGAAATGACGTAACGATAAGGTGTAACGTTCATCTCGGTAAGGTGTAGGCTCAACCTGTTTATCTAATTGTAAGAAGGCCGTGCGTCTCTCTCTCTCTCTCTCTCTCTCTCTCTCTCTCTCTCTCAAGAAGGGAAGTAATGAGCGAAAGAAGAAAGCTAAAAGGAAGAAAGGAATCTCTCTCTCTCTCTCTTTCTCTTTCTTTCTCGCACACCACATATCCTATGACTTAAAGCTTTAAAGCTGTTTCTTTTTTCTTTGTTTTTTTTTGCATTATAGAGGGTAGCGTTGGCATTGATACGGATGGTAACTACTTAGGTACACATTTGTTGCAACATTTAACGATCAAGAAACATTTACGAAACACTGGGAAAGTGTCTTGAAATTCTGTATCATTTCTTTCAGTTAAAGGAGTTTTTTTTATTTAGGTATATCAAGGAGAGCTACCATTAAATATAGAAAAATGTTCTGTTGTAAGAATAAGGGAGATAAAGCAGGGGGAAGAAGCTGAGATTAAGGTGGGCTTAGTGCAACTTCAACTTTTCCCGAATTAAATAATAGCACTTGAAGTTTTTGCTTGTGGGCAATCTTAAATTAATGGGATTAATTGCTAAGTAGGCAGGGAGATGTTCCTTTTTCATCGTTTCATGTTACGTTGACTGAGAGCTGGAGGAACTCACGCGCAGCGTCTTGTTTGTCGACGTTCGGTGTTCTCATCCCATTTTGCCGAAGGATATCAATCAGCTCGTATCGAAGTGTGGAAATGTCCTGTCTGATCTCCATCACGTCGTCCTCCGTGATCCCGAAATCGTCTCGCTTCCTTTGCTCCGCGGTCACGTAGCGTCTGATCAGCAACCGCATCACTGTTTCGTGCCTCGCCAACGCCTTCTCCCTTGATTTTTTCTGCGACAATTATTAACAAATTATATTTTAATTCACCGCGCATCTCTTCCCAAGAAATTATTGCACCAAACAGTGTGCGAAAAGAATCCTAAACAATAGAAATATAATCTTCCATTCCTTTGGAAGCAATATCCGATTGATTCTTCGATCAATTATTTATTTAATAATAATAATAATTAATAATTTAAAATTTTATTTCTCAAACTATTTATTCAGTTTCTAGCTTCTTTGTTTAAGATTTTGCTTCCTTATTTAATAATAATAATTAATAATTTTATAATTTATTTCTCATTCTCTGAAACTTATTACTCAGTTCCTAGCTTCTTTATTTCACTCTCCTTTTTATTCTAATATTAAATTACTATTAAGAAATGGACCATTGAAATTGAAGATCTAATAAATCGGTTTAGTACAATTTCTTTAAACGAGCTAATGGCACGTACGATAAGAGATCTCGTTGAACGACCACTGTTCCCGCATTTAAGGATCTTGGTGAACGATTTCCCTGTTGGAATCATGTTGAATGGCGGAGGCACCGTATCCCCATCTTCGAAGTAGCTCATCCACAAGTGGCTCCTGGCGAACTTCCACTCTGTGTCGGCCCTTTCCTGAAGACATCGATAAACCACGCATCGATTCAATAATCGAACGAATTTAATTATATTTCAACAAAGACTACAATCTAAATTACCAAAACTCCACTAATTCTTTAACCCTGAAAGCGACAGGCAGTGACTGGGTCACTTTAGACCCACACTCACCTTTCTTCTTGTACCACTTAGGTACACGATTCCTTTTTTACAGCAATCCATATTTCAAACACTAAAGATCCTTTTTTAATTAAAAATTAAAATCCTTCAGAATATGGGTCAAAATAGACTCAGACAAAAACGTCATCAAACGGTTAATATTAGAAGGTAGGTGCATATAAAATCTCCGTTTCGCGTAGGGAAGTTAAAAATAAAATATTTTCCCCTTTTTAACTAAGTATTTCATTTAATTTGATATTGTATCTCCACTATAAATAAATTTCGATTCCTAAATTCTCAGACCCTCAGACAGAAGAACATTTCAACGTCTCGGTGTAATTTCAAAAACACTTCGCTCATTTCAGATACAGAATATTTTCTCTTCCGCCATACCGAGATGATCTGATAGGAGTTGGACATCATGGCGATTAGCATGTTGAGTAGGACGATAACGTTTATCACGGAGTACGAGCCGAACATCAGAAGCGCCCAGAATCTCGTGAAGCTCTTGATCCCCGTCAGATCGAAGGACATCAGGTCTATCATACCGAAGCTGGCCCAGAAGAGTGACTGCGATGTCTCGAATAAACTGGAAGCATTTAGCAGACGTCAGAACTATTTCTTCTGATAAATATCATCGCTCTAAGGACCAGTGTTGAGGAGCGTTAATAAAATAAATCTGTGTGGTAAGAATTTGAACGTGGATTTTAAAAAACAGAAGACTCTAATTTCGAAGATTTTTACATTAGTAGAATCTGGAATTCATGAAGGATTCGGGAGTATATTGCCACAAAATAATACACCTTCAATCATCAAAATAAAAATTCGTTTTACCTCGCCAATTTTATTCTTTACATGGACTGACTTCTTATTTTGATCCTTAATTTAAAAGAAGGGATCACTTTCTTATTTTGACATTTTCGCCCGGGGATCTTTAAACACAGAGGCTCGAGGCACTTTGAAAAACAATTTAATTTCCTTTCTGTGTGTAGGAAATTTAGCAATAACTCATATGTGACTTATATTGAATTAATTTTAAAATGGTCTCAACCCTTTCAAATTAAAATTGCGTCAAATCTCGAAATACGCCTTCACTGCAGCCTCAATATTTTTAAATACAGAAAGTTCCCTTTTCCACGTACTTTGCGAAACGTCTCCAAATAGAGCAAGCCTTTTCCTGGTTATCGAAGTCCGGAAGATCTGGGAAGTCTTTCATGTGGTAGCACTTCTGCTTCTCCAAGTCAGCGTAGTACCACATCAGTTGGTTCATTCCTGGAGAAGAGTGTGCAGGGGTGCGCTTCAATATTTGCATTTTTATTTGTTGAGACCGGAAGTAACAAGTTTTCAACAAGATAGAACAGTTCTTGAGTAGCAGATCGGTGGCTCGGTTTAATGAAGGAAGAATTTAATGATTGCCTTGGTAGGTTCTTTAAGTGGTATGGTGTTAGTTGAGAAGGATGCAATGGCGATTGACAGGCTTGTGGGAACGCGGGGAATGAATAAATAAATGGCTACTGGACGCTTACCGCAGCCGAAGGCGAACAGCACCAGCGTGTAGATGAAGAAGAACTTGATAATGTCTATTATCATCCTCCCCAGGGAAATTTGGAGTGGCCCAAGGTGGGGGTTCACGCTGAATATGTGAACCAGTTTCAAAAAACTGAAAACGTGGAATGCTTCTTCAGTTTGTACTGCAGTAAAAAATGGTGCACTATAGTTTATTCGGGGTGTCAGATTGAATAAAGAAATATTCTGTTAATGACGAAAGAATTTGGTATCGAGAGCAGACATCTCTGCTTTAGCTGGTTAGGAGTTAGTTTTAGAGCAGGTGTTTTCTTTTTGAATCCTAATTTAGGAGTAGTTATATTCAGCTGAGTAATAAAATTCGGCCCCTATCAGAAGAATATCAGTTCAAGTAGCATTCATTTCCATGAGAGCTGATTTGGGATGCCAAAGGAACTCATGCTATCTCTGCTGAGGTCTTTTTTCCTCGAATCTTAATTTAGGAGTAGTTATATTCAACTAACTAATTAAATTCTGCTCTAATCAGAAGAATATCAGTACAAATTTAATAACAATCTATTCTCACATGAGCTCATTTGAGGTTCTAAAGCAGCTCAATTCACAATACCAGCTATCCCTAACAAGTTCTTCCCTATTCGAATCCCAGTCCAGTGATTTCTACAACCATTCAATATTAAAAAAAAAAAAAGACCATCACCTGAATATCATCCCTGCAGCAAAGGCACCTTCAGAAAGAAGCATAGGATCGAAAGCGTGCCACTGATCTCTGGGGTACCAAGGATCTAAGCCGTTCCAATATTCTCTCTATTAAAGAAACAGTTTCAAGTTCTTATTAATTACTTATGGGGGTCAAGTAACGAAGACGAGAAGTAACTCTAACTTACTGTTATACATAGAATATTATACTCGTGAAGTTAGGGCATTGAACAACTTACTTGAACTATGAACCATGCAGTGGCCCTCAACATTACCCAAATCACATAGAACACGTTCTGAACGAAGTCTACCACGTTCCAGAGGTCCGATACGTACTCCAATAAACCGTCTGACCATAACGATCTCATTTCACCCATGACTAGACCTGGGGGATGGAATTTTAGTACTATTTACACCATTTCGGGTAATAATAGTTCCCACGATCATGTATCATATTAATAAGAATTCTCAAAGAAGGTATTAGAATGAATTTAGAAGTGTATTAAAAAAAAACAGGTATTATTGTATTTACACATCTTAATCGAACTTCTGGCGAATATATTGTGGCGTTAAACGCGAATGAAACTCGAGTTATATGTATATAGTATATACAGAGTGGAGCAGTAAGAATTTCCACTTTGAGTATCTCCGAATTCATGGAAGTAATAGAAAAAATTTGCTATGACCACTTTTATTACAAACTTTTATCCGGGAAACTTTTCTCTTATTGCCATGGTTCTGCAAATATTCAAGGTGGTAATTCTTATTGGTCCACCCTGTGTAATGTATTATAACTATTCGTATAAGGAGTTCATTATGTCTGTTTACTGAACACGTAGATGACGACACCAGACTCGACGAAGCCTGGCATGCATCCTCGTTCTCGCCTCTTCCATCCAGCTAGTATCTCCCGCATCCAGGCTGTTCCGAATAACTCGATTGCCAGGTACTCGATACGCTGAGACGCCATTCCGAGCAACACTGACGAAAATATCAATTATTATCAACGATTAAGCTCTCATAAAAATAAAGAAATTTCTGCATAAACAAACTCTGGTAAATATATTCTAAAGGGTGAGGCGTGATTTGTACGAATAAATCTTTGAAAATTCTTGGAACATTGCTAAAACTAACAGGGAGTACTACTTGGAAGATGTCTGACTATTACTCGCTACTTCTACTTGTTTCTCTCTTCTTCTCTCCTATTCGTGACTCTTTTCTTTTAACACATTCCACGTGACATGGGTCACTATTTTTGTCGAAAGTGAAATTTTCATCCAAAGGTAAAACCACTTTTGTAATCACTTGTGGTTTTATTAAATATCTAAATTTCTTTAGTAACAGGGGATGTGTTAATTGAAATTGAAGAGAACAGTAACGTGGTCTTGATCAATTTTATTATCCCTTACTGAGGAAGAACGCGTAGGAGGAGGAGTGGCAGATGAACTTGACGAATGGCTTCTTCATGAACTGGCCCATCGGCGAGGTGGGCGATACCATGTAGATCGAGCTGTACACAGGAAACATTGCACCTAGTTTGCCAACATCTATGAACTGCCCGATCATGTTTTTCCTCCTGAAGCCCGGCAACCCGTCGTACCAGATTGCAGCCAACAGCTGTTGCACGTTTGGATGGGCCACGAACTTTAATCAATTCAAAGATTCGTTGTAAAAATTTGCAGGAACGATCGACTAATTACTATACTCCAATTTAATAATTCCCATTTAATCGAGAATCTTAATATATAAAGCAGAAAGTGTTCGTGTGTTTGTCGCTTAAAAACTTTCGAACAGTAAACTCTGGAGTCACAAACTGCTAATCCAGATGAATGTGACTATTTTCACAATAAACAATAATAATACATTTTTTGTATAAAATCAGAATCTAAATTTCGTTTGAAGCTGAGTATAATAATTCCCATAATCGAAAATCTCGTACTATATATATTCCAACACAGTAATTTCAATATACATAATTGAGAGTTTACTATATTTTAATAGAATAAAAATTTGACCAAATTCCAAAATAATAATTCCCATATATTCGAGAGTTTGCTATATTGCATTCCAATAATTCCAATACATACACTTATTCTAGATTCCCCTAAAATAATTTCAATACACCGGAGTATTGACTATATTTCAAGGTTCCAGCGACTCTTCACCTGTTTCTGTTTGTACTTGATGGCCAGCTTGAGCCGATCCAGGGTCTGACGTTCCCCAGGCTCCCAATTGTCACCAGTAGGATTGTAATTCAGCATAATCTCAAGTTCCAGCGACGTGCGTGCGTGGTCCAGCAGTGCTGTGGCGAAATTTTGCGTCTGCTCCCGCATCTCCTGCAACCAGACTCCATTGAAACCAATTTTCACACAGTGCCTTTGTTGATTCTCATCTTGTAGTCAGGTATTAAGGTAAATATTACATTGTACTCGAAACGAAACTCCTGCTCCATTTTGCTCAATCGACGGAGCTCCCAGGACAGCTCGAAGGCCGTCAGAAGAGGGTCCCTCGAGGACAGGGCGATCAAGGATGGGGAGGTCAACGCGCGGTACGCGTTTATACGTGCCTGCGAGTGTCTCAGAGAATCTTGCTCGCTGGATGTCATGCACTCGTCGCAGCCACATCTGGGGAAAACAATTATCTATGTGAATTTTAAAAAATGCGATGGTAAAACTCGATGGAAAGCACGGTAGACTTGAAAAAGCGCGGGGTGGTCTTCAATTGAGCTCAAGGGCAAGTGAAAGGAAGAGGTCAGGGTAGATGTTACAAATGTCCCTTACATTTCAGGTGTCCGCCTCCGACTGCTTTGATTTTAGGATAAGTTTCAGACGACTGAAAAATAACAGATATTTAGGGGCTGAAACCACCCCTCGAAGTTGTCAAGAAAAGGTGTACAAGTTTAAATTAAATTATTCGACGCCGAATAAAGTAAAAGTTGAAAAATTTATTCGACGCTGAAGTTGAATCGCTCGACGAATAAAAAAATTAACTTTATTCGATACATAACGAATAATTTCTTCAACTATTATTCATTATCCGAAATTCTTATTTAAATAAAAAAAATTCTGTCCCCGAGTTGATCACGAAGTGTTTTCTGGGGGGCCCCCACGGTTATTTCTAGTTGACGCTTTTTAGCACTTATTTATTTTAATATGGCTACATTGCCACATCCTATTTTGATAATGCAACACTGATTTTTCATACACAAATATACAAACGAAGGGAATATTTGCCTTACCTTATATGGGGTGGGGTGTCGCAGGTTATTTGAATATAATAAAAGGGAGTCGCGACTCAAAAAAGGTTGGGAAACACTGATATACATGTACCAAGCAATAGTGAATTTTATAGATAGTGTTAACCCTTCGTTGACACTCTGGGTGTGAGCCACCCATAAACTGATTTTGACGCTCTGTACCTTCTATATGCAAAATAAATACTTTTTTCCAAAAACGATTTACAAATTTTTTTTTCTTAAAATATTATATCTGAACAACAACTCTGTAGATTTTTAACTTGTAATATTGAAATCTGAAAAAGTTACAATTTTTTTAAGGTACATTTAAGGACATATGGTAATTTAGAATTTTTTTGTAGAAACTGTGATAAAATGTCAATCAAAAAACTATTGGATTACAATCTAGAAAGCTTGAAATTGACCCATGATTGTTTTCATAACGATTGGATTCTTTACATGAGAATGACAGTCGTTCAAAAATTGTTCTGGGTGTGAGCCACCCAGGTATGTCACAGTTGATCGACAAAGGAGGTGTGTCAACGAAGGGTTCGGGGAATATTTGAGTGCGCTTGAGCACTAAATCCTATTTGCTCATGCACACTGGAAATGTCGCTGTTGCTAGTTACACCTACAAAGTACAAAATTACGAATCAAGAATCTTAATCGAATATTGTTAAATCGCGGCAGTAAATTTACTGAATTCTCTAAGAACTTGGAGACCACGAATTTAGGCGATGGAGATAATAGAAACTCAAGAAGCACCGTTCTAATGTAATTTACATGTTGAAAGTTTATTTCGGTCGAAGTGGCATTCGAAGTTTCGTCCCTCCAGAGGACCATCCCCTTTAAATAAATTACAATGCGTGCACGTTTCACGGGAGCACGTTTTGATATGAGCACGTGCCACTTTTGCAATAACATAATTAGCACCCTTAATCGGATGACGGTGTTATAAGCGACTGACGAGTATTGACACGAAGCCAAATAACTTGGTGTAGGTAACCGGCCGACTTCGATTTAAGGTTTTCATGTTTGAACGCCGCTTTAGACAACCGTTCACTCGCACCTAACATTAAAAAAATCTGATCTCCCTACTGCAATCGGGAAGCAGCAAGCAAATTTTGAATAAAAATAAAAATATCTTCTATTACAAAACAGCACTCGGTCGATGTGGGCCAGTGATGGTAGTATACGAATTATTTAATCCCCCGAAGGGATTGGAAAATGGTACCTAGCATCGTGAGGAGTGGGCAACGTCGCGCCACGATCGAGAAGTATCTTCAAAATTTCGTAGTTGTTCTTGTGTGCGGCCAGAATCAGCGGTGTTATGTCGGGGGTGAAGTTGGACGAGGATCTGTCGACGGCTTCCCAGCTCTGCAAGAAATTATTCATCCCAATCAATCTGTAATTATTTCATTAACGGGGGGTGCCACCTTGGATGCATGAAAATCATAGCTTTCGTTCAGCAATTTTTTCCCTTTAAATAATCAACTCAATGAAAAATCTGATTAACGGAAATTGTTGTACATCTTTTGAAGATTAAAAGAATTGTTTTTCAACAATATGGCGGAGCAAACAATTTTTTTTTATCTTCAAGAGATGTAGAATAAATGCTATTTGAAGGAAAAAATCCAGGGGTGCTATCTTCCTCCTTAAAAAACAAGGGAAGTGGTTAAGGGTGTCTTTATACTTGAATAGTTTTTGAAGTATTTATTTATTTTGGCAAGCCCGTTGTTTGGTTGCTTATTTATATAAAAAGTAGCTAGGACACTAGTTGTACCTAGAGCATGGTATGCGAAAGCTTTCAGGAATTTAGTATAAGTTCAAGGAAGGCGGCCGAGCCATGAAAGAATTATTCAATCGAGACGGTGAACTTGTTGAACTCACGTAAGGCTGCCCCGACGTGTGTATCCTCTCCTCCCATTCCAGAAGGACCTCTACAGCCTCCACGTACTCCTCTTTTATGGCGTGTAAGAGCGAATCCTGGAGGGAACGGGGAGGAATTATGTGCGGGGTGTGCTGTGCTTTTAAACGCGCGGTTCCAACGGTGACTACTTTATCGGGAAGCTATGTTACGCGCCGGCGTTTTCCGCTCTTATGATACATGGACAAACAGACTTGGTTCTTATGCAACGGAAGCTGAGAAAACTCGGGGAGAAATCAAGGAGCTGGAAATAAAAACTAGTGGGGTGCTTTGCATTCTTATCGAATTGCAGGGGAAATTTTTTAGTTGATTTCAGAAAAAGGGAGGAGAAATCAAGAAGTTTCGAATGAAAACGCGGTTCATACTTTGCACTCTTCAAATTGTAAGAGGAATTTTTTAGTCGCATTTAGAAAAATTGAGGAGAAATCAAGAAGTTTGAAATAAAAACGTGGCTCATACTTTGCACTCTTCAAATTGCGGGGGAATTTTTTTACTTGAATTTAGAAAAATTGAGGAGAAATTAAGAAGCTTCAAATGAAAACGCGATCCATACTTTGCACTATTCCCCAATTTATTGCAAAATAAATTTTACAGTTAAGTTTAAGAAATTGAGAAGAAATTAAGTGGCTTCAAATGAAGACGCGATCCATGCTTTGCACCCTTCTTAAATTGCAAAATAAATTCATCAGTTCAATTCAGAGAAATCCAAAAGAAATCAAGAAGTTTCAAATAAAACCGTGCAGTGTTCTCCAATTGCAAGAAAAATCCTGTACTTTAATTTCCCTAAATATCGTGCAAAAATTAAATTTCATTAAAAGCCTAATCTACCTTCACTTGTATCCCCAATTCGAGGAGCAACCTGATGAGCTCGATGTTCTCGTTCTCAATGGCGGCGATCAGGGCCGATCTGTTAAGTGGATCCACGCAGTCGATGTTAAGAAGCTCGGGATGTTCCTTGTTCTCCTCCAGCAATCTGTTCAGCGATATCATAATCGACAACGTTCAAATCTCCTCTCCTCCATCAAGCTCATTTTCACCCTTCGCACCCTCCCCGCGCTACAATCTATTCCCCACCTAAATAATCCACTTCCAATCTCAGAAATCTCTGCGCAACACTTACCCCAAATTTTCATACCGATCACGCTTTCAATTCCAACGCAATTTCAACACCGTCCACTGAATTCTTCCAACGAGAATCAAAAGAAAAAAAAAGGAAAAAAAGAAGAACAGAAGAAGCAAGAATAATTTGACCGATTCACCGGGCTTCAGAGATCGATCCACGCGGCCATCTCTCGTGACGCGATCCAGCTGACGATTTATCATCGCCGTGGCTCCAAGGATTACCTTTTGACAGTGGCACAATCACCTCGTTCCGCGCTCAGCAGGAAGTGCTTCTCAACTGGGCCAAGACTGTAGTCCTGGGTTGGGTTTAAGGATTGCACCGACACCGTCGGCGCTTTCGCCTCGTTCGCCAGCAGATTCTGCTGCGACTCGGACGGATTCATTTCCCTTTCCCAGAACTTATTCCAAGGGCCCAGATAATGTCTTCACGCGGGCTGGCTCATCGATCCCCTCGCCGGTACACCTACGTGCAAGCCGAAAACAATTGCTCAATCCTGAGTAGCCACGCGTGGGATGCAAGCTTTCGGTATTATCAAAATCCTGCGGAAAACTCCCGCTACTGCAGCTTCCCCGGCTCCACTTGCGGGACAACTTGTGCGCCTAGCGAAACGTCACAATATCTTTTAATTGAACACAGCTGACTTGACACCAGTGCAGGTGCACCAAGTGAGGTTTCTAGGAGTAAAAGCAGCACGGAGAACTCGCGTTGCTTGGTACGTAAATCTTTAAATTATTAATAATAGATTCGTGGAATGTACTGAATTAAGTTAATTAATAATTTGATGAACCCATAAAGTCTGTATACATATACATATTATCAAGCTCAAAAATTAATTTATATATTAATAAGTTTCTTTATTTATATATACTAAGATTTATTTAAGTATTATTAAGCTTCTTTATTTATTTATTAAAAATTATTTAAATATTAATAAGCTTCTTATTACAATAATCATCTCTAGTAATATAATTAATTTAATACAATACACTTATTTTATACATTTAATTAAGAGATGTCACTAATGCTTGGCACACCTCTCCCTTTATATTAATATAATAATAATATAATATAATAATAATAATTACACTGTGCTTTATAAATCTCCTATGAATGGTATTCCAAAGAATTAAATTTCACTTATGTCAGCACGCGCAAAAATGAATTTTAAAATACCCCCAATTTAAGTTATAACAAGCAGTACCCCCTACTCGAATTCAAATGGTGGGGACAGTCGATCGTTTTGCAAAGTTACCGATTGACCATTTCGTTTCTGCGAGACCACGATCGAGTACAGAATGCGGGATTCGCTCTGCAATGATCCGAGGATAATCTGATGAGCGTGGACACGTGATTCCTATCGATTGTCCCGCATTACCAGATCCATAATTCGATATCGAAGGGGGCGAAGAAGGGGCGCTTAATCCAGACGACCGCGATTAATAGTTCTTAGCCGTTGTTTTTTCCAGGTTTCGGGAACAGGGGATTTAAACGTCCAAATGGCGAACGAGATTCCTCGGGGAAGCCACCGCGACAAAACTTTCCGCGCTGCAATCGACTAATCGAGGGATCCAGTAGTACAGCTCAAGCACATGTCAGACAGCTCTGTGATCAGACAGAATTACAAGCATTGTTTCGTTGATTCGACGATAGATTAAGGGGGTGTGCATAAATGAAGCGATTACTTATTTAAAAATTATACCCAAACTTTAATTTTGTATTGCACAATATTCAGAGCTAGGTATAAGTTGGAAGCTTTCACGTAGTTTTGCTAGCTTTCAGTGAGAAAAATTGTGGTATCTTTGTATGAAAGGGTTTTTGTAAATTAGAACTGGTCTTATAAATACCAAAATTTACTCTTCGATTCACTTTTCTTATACGTTGCAAATTAGCAATAACTCATACGCGATATTGACAGTCATATTGAATTAATTTTAAAATTGTCTCGACACTTTTTAATTAAAATGTTTGATGATATTTCGCGCAAAGTTGGGCAAACTTTTGTAAGCTTAAGGGCGCCAAATCTCCGAATTCGCCCCTGGTTAATTCCGTAATTAAGGGTACAACTTACGCAATCGTTTTTGTCGAAAATGAAGCATTTCTTTTCGAATTAATTACAAAGAAATAAATTGAAGGTGACGCTTGTTCTTTGACACAATGTGCATTTACATCATAAGCTTTAAAAAAACATGTTTTGTTTCGCCAAAAATATGCATTATGTATGATGCTTCAGATGGACCATTGAAGAGGCTTTATAAAAAAGTTTCTTTTGTTTTACAGCGATTTTAACGAAACGAAACAAAATTCGGCGCCCTGCTTGTAAATTCTACTTCAGAGTACCTTTGGTTCTCTACTGAACCTAATTATAAAAGCAGCAAAATTATGAAAATGACAGCTACGAAATGGCGATTTTTCAAAAAAGTGCCTTTTTCGGTACACATAGACAAGGTTTTAGTTTCATTTCAACAAAGAATAAGAGTTTTTACTAATAATTTAGGTTCAGGCCTAAACTGCACATTTTATAAACATGCTCGAATTTAATTGGAATCGATTGGAACCTCCGTTTTTGAGTTATTATTGCAAAAGAAAAGAAACTTTTAAAAAGCCCCTTTACTGGTCCATTTACTTTTGACTAAACAAACATATTTGTTTAAACCTTATGATATTAATAAACATTGTGTCAAATAACAAGTCTCAGCTTCAATTTCTTTCTTTCTTATTAATTAAAAAAAAAACTTCATTCTCCGAAAACGACTACCTAGCACCCTTAAGTGTGAAATCAATGTGTCGTGTCCCTTTCCTCGTTCAGCAGCCTTGACACGCATCGAATATCTCGCGCATTCGACGATAATCCGTTTGTGGCTGACCAAGGCAATTCTACGGCGCGTCGATTGAAACTTATCAGTGGTGCAATCAATTCCTTCGAAACTGTCTCCTAGTTTACACTGAACGATACCGGTTACACAAGAATGCCCACGATTCTCGCTCTCCGTTCACGATGAAAGGGGGTGGAACGTATTATTAGCCTCTGCAAAGGCACATAAGGAGACGAGTGGGAAGGCCACTTTATATTTATCAATCCTCCCTTTTGCACTGGTTGGAAATCTTATTCTCCGTTTCAGTTCTCGTTATAGATTCGATTATTCAAACGCTGGCGACCTCGTTTCTTAGAATCCTCACTGGCGATGTTATAAACCAACGCAGAGATCGATCACTTTTACCAGAGGCTACTCCAGCTAGTCAAATTTCACTGCGCGAGTTTTCCGAGCATAGTTCGCTGCGTGCACGGTTCCCGTTACACCGATTATTAGCGTACGGAGACCGGGGTGGAACAGTGCCCTTCGGTTTGGAGGCTGGGCCACCGGAGACCGCGTTCTCCAAAATGGCAGTGGTGCCTTTAATGTGGCATTAAACTTCGGGCTGTAATTTAATTTAAGGAAAACTGGTGAGGTGGTTTATTAAAGTGGGATTAGTTAATCGAGGAATTTAGATTGGGGCTAAAAAGTAATCAGGAATGTAGTGTAAACTGAAGGGACCATTTTAAGAAGGTATTTTTAAAGAATTTTTTCTCGTTAAATAGAACATATAATGAAATAAATTCCTTTGGAATTTATTAAGTTAGTTTTATATTATACGAAAGAAATTTAAAAAGAATGTTGCTACTTAGTTTGTTTTAAATGCTTTTTATAGCGTCAATATGGAATCCGAAAAAGAGATACGTTCATGGTGCAGGTGGCAAAAAATCGAAAAGATTCTTAATCTGTACGAGTGTCGCTATCACCCGCATCTCAATTAATAATTTTTGTCGAAAAATAAACGGGAAAAAGTGTGTTTTGTCAAACTTTTATTTAAACTGGTGCCATTTTGTTATGTTTCAATAAAAATTATTAATTGAACTTCGGGCGATGGCGACACTCGCACAGATTAAGAATCTTTTCGAATTTTTGTTTCAGATAAGCTTGAGTGGGGAAATCACCTGCGCCACGAACCTACCTTTTTTGGAGGTGCCATATTGACGATAGAAAAAAACATTTAAAGCAAATTAAAAAAATTATTTTTAATTTTTTGTATAATATAACAGTAGCTTAACAAATACCAAAAAGATTTATTTCATTGTATGTTGTATTTACTGAGAAAAATTATTTAATAATCGTAGAATGCCCCCGGAAATGGGGGAGAAAATTTCGGATTAATTTCGAAAAAGGGATCCACATTATTAATGCCTGTTATTTAAATATGTGAGTGGCAAAACTACTTTCCTAAGAATCTTAACATTATAACACTATTTATTTAAGTATACTAGTAGCTTAATGTCCACGAACTATTCCAGTTCCATTGACACAGGCAATCAGGGTCAACGGAGCAAATTTTTCCCGAGCATGAAGTTGGGGGTGGGGGAGTACAAATTAAAAGATCGAATTTCAACAATTTAAAAAACAATAGTACGCAAAGAAAAAATAAGAAATATTAAAATACCTTCCAAATTCCGGAATTTGGAATTCCACACACAGCAAAATATCAAGTTAGGAATACTTCACACGTTCCAACACAAGTCACGCCGACCCTGCGGGCAATTTCACTTTTCGATACAAACAGGTCAACCGTTAGCCCCCTCACTGTTGAAAACGTCATTCGAATTTTTACCACATACCGTGTGCGGACACACCCCCGCGCTATTCTTCTATCATACACTTTAAACGCCCATGGGCGTTCTCCGCAGCGGGTCCTGCCAATAAACCCAACGCGTATAGAAATTTCTGTCTTAAAACCTATCTCTGATGCCCTCCCAAACTCGGTATCCCACAACGCATCAAAGCATCCACAAGTCTGCACCTAAGTGGCGGCCAAAAGAAAGTTTGAAGCTCATATTTATAAACCTGCATAATTAATTTAATATTTCTAATTACTTTAATACTAATTAAAAAAATCCTTTCTAACAGAAGAATTCTATTTCTGTAACCACTCAGAGTTCGATCTTCCTTTTGGCCACTACTGTACGTGCCCCAAATTTCAGAATAAAATACATTTCCCAATGAAACGATGTTGGAAACATCGGAGAAAGTGGGGACCTCCACCTCCACCACCAGCTGCCCAAATAATAGCCTGCAGCCCGATGCACCTACCTCGTGGCAGGCGTCGGTCAACGGGAACCCATGGTGCGGCAAGGGAACGGTACTGTTGGCGAACGCAGGAGTTGATGCTTAGCCTTCGACGACCGCGGCGGAACTCGTTGCAACGACGGCGAATAGAAGCGAAATTCGTGCGTTCACCAGCTCCGCATAGTTCAGGGAAGCCTTATGGCGTCGGTCAGCTGGGGCATGGATTAGGCACAAACACGTGGGCCTGCATATAGGGAAAGGAGGATGGTGCGGATACGCGGCTGCCAGACACCACCGTCACTATCACATTGCGTGTACACGTGCACGATACCTGGCGAACCTCTCGCCTATTTAATGGGGGCACTGGGCAGGCATAACTGTTGGAGGATTAATGGACACCTCTGTGATGGGGGAGAGGTGGTGTTGGTATTTATAGTGGTAGTGGTGGCACTGGTGGTAGTGGTAGTGGTAGGAGTGGTGGTAGTGGTGGTAGTGGTGGTAGTGGTGGTACTGATGGTAGTGGTAGTGGTGGTAGTGGTGGTAGTGGTGGTAGTGATGGTAGTGGCGGTAGTGGTGATAGTGATGGTAGTGGTGATAGTGGCAGCGATATGCTAGTGGTGGTGGCAGTAGTGGGTGGAACTGGTGATGGTAGCGGTAGGGTAAAGGGCCCAAATATCGTTCCCCATTTGTACTTGACCTTATAGAGCAGGGCTGCACAAGAGGGTGGTAGTAGTGGTGGTGGTGGTGGTGGTGGTGGTGGTATTTGTAGTGGTAGTGGTATGGTAGTGGTGGTAGTCGTGGTACTGATGATAGTGGTTGTAGTGGTGGTAGTGGTGGTAGTGGTGGTGGTGGTGATAGTGATGGTAGTACTGCTATCGATATGTTAATGGTCGTGGCTGTAGTGGGCGGGACTGGTGATGGCAGTGGTAGGGTAAAGGGTCCAAATTTCGTCCCCCACTTGTATTTGACCCTATAGAGCAGGGCTGCACAAGGAGCCGTTTTCAGCGCTTAGCTGTAAGCAACCAGCCGAGCGTCGAGCTGTCCCGTTGCTAAGGGTAGAATCAGTGAGAAGCACTGCCGTAGTGCAGGTGCGTACTTATAGGCGCGTAGCGTAAGTATACATGGCTGGGTTCCTTGTGGGGCCCCAATGCAGAGAAGGGGACAGCTTGACGCTCAGCTGGTTGCTCGCAGCTAGGCGCTGAAAACGGCTCCTTGTGCAGCCCTGCTATAGAGGGTGTATAAAATGTTAGAATGAGCTGCCACTTGGTATGAATTTTCTTTGAACGTTTCTTTATGTATCCACGGATCGCAAAATGTAATTCTGTCATGTCAATATGAGATAATAAACAAAATGTGAGATCTGAAAAAAGTGTTCCCAATTTCGTCCACGAAGAAAATGTTGGTAAAACAGGAAATAAATCAAAAAATTAATTTGTTTATTGATACAAGTGATCTTACAGTTTATGCGTGCAAGCAATCGCGGCAAATAAACGTCCTCTTTTCGCATGGACTCCTTAGTCCACTGTTTTCGTTTCGACATCTACAAAACATTAAACATATCTACTAAAATTGCTTGAAAACCGATAAAAGATAATTCACTCCTGTAACTGTTCATGTTTCAGCCCTTTCTATTTTAAATAACAAATTTGTAGAAAACCGATCTCAATTTCCTTTAGAGTTCCGGGGATGAAATTAGGATATCTCCTGGGGACGAAATTTGGAATTCGCCCAGCTCCAATATGGTGATCGCTCTAATAGACCACGCGAGTGATGGCCATCAAAGTTATTGCGCATAACAAACTACAAGATATGCCCGAAAAAATGCTACAACTTCGAATTCGAAATAATATTCACTTCTACGAGTAAGGTACTATCATACTGAAGTCTGTAAAAAACTCGCCGTGCTCGAAAATCTTCTCCTCCTTCGTAAACGCGTAATTTGTTACTTGCAAGTCTGTCAGAATACTGACGTATACTAATGCAACATTTACCACCAGATGACACTGAAAATGCAACCATAGAAATCGAGAAACGCGGGGGACGAAATTAGGCGCGGGGACGAAATTTGGTGGTGGTGATATTGTTATGGTGGTGGTATAATAGCGGTATGGTGGCAGTATTGTTATGATAGTAATGGTATTATTATAATAGTGGTGATATTATTATGATAGTGGTGGTATTGTTATGATAGTGGTGGTATTATTATGATAGTGGTGATATAATTATGATAGTGGTGATATAATTATGATAGTGGTGGTATTGTTATGATAGTGGTGGTATTATTATGATAGTGATGATATAATTATGATAGTGGTGATATAATTATGATAGTGATGATAGTAGCGGTATTGGTAGTGTTATGCCAGTGGTGGTATTGGTACGGCAGTGGTGGCGGTAGCACGACAGTGGGTCAGCAATGATTTCTCTTCATTTCTCTTCCGGATTTGAGGACCGCTGGCACCATACATTTATTTTTTTCTCCCTTCTTTTCAGTACTACATATATGTTTATTGAGGCAGGAGCACGATCGTTTTGTACGTACGTGCTCCCACTGGCTGTCGAGCTACTTCCGGCCAGATTGGGAGAAATGGCGATGTTAGTACGCCTGCGGAACGTGGAAGTCGTTTCTTTCAATTTTCCGCCAAGAAATGGCGAGGATTTTTGGGGTGGACTATGGGGGAAGGTATGAAGTAGGTGTTAGAAAGTTCCTTATTAATGTTTGCAGGGAATGGACTTCTTCTTTTGGGCTCTCATGGACCGGGGGTTGTGAGAAGAAACTGAATTACTTTGATTCTCAATTTCCTGGGGAAAGGGTAAGGGTGAAATGGAATTTCACGTGAAATATATACGTGGTGTTTGAAGAAAAGATACAAAGACTATTTCTGGGTAATACACTTCCATTATTCGAACTACTAAGATGGTGGGAAAGACAAGCTAGCGTTGAAGGAATTGCACATCGTTTCTTCCAATTTTGTATAAAGAAAGGGAACCTGAACGAGGCTCTTCTTTTCAAGAACCTTCAGGACCACTTAAGAAATAAATATTAGAAGTGTCTAATAATCACTAAAATAAAAAAAATAATTGCAAATAGAATACTCAGTTTATACACCTCTACTGACCCTTTTCTAATCAGTAAAATTATCCCAGATGGAAAGAGGATATCGTTTCACCTAATTTCCGGCAGGACGAAGAGATAATTAAAGTCTTCATAAAGGAAAAGATTTTGGAGGCACGTAACATTTACAAAGACAAAAAGCAAGAAATAAGTCCAGCTGACACATGTGCCCTAATCAACCCCCTTGGGGTGGCGTGCTGTTTCTTATTCCAGCACCGTAGTCCGCCCGCTCTTCTTTATTTGTCAAATCTTCTGCTGAAATTTATTAAACCGTAAAATCATAACAGTAAAAGTTACAAGGTTTACAAACAGAAAGCTATTAAAATAATAACAAACTCTGTCATAAATCGTTACCCATGTTAATTGGTTTATTAATTCTATATACTCCCAAAGTTCGCAAACCGTTTTCAAGCAACCTTTAATCAAACCAAAACTCAATTACCAATCACGATGCCCCATAAAACTGTAAAGCCCAAACAACATAGGGCAGAAATAAAACGGCAAAAGAAACTTCCTAAAAAAAGGTCAAGTGTATAATACACAAACTCACAAGGGTCATTTACCATCTGTTACACGTCGATTTAGACGAGGTTGACGCAGATCATAGTTCTCGAAAAAATAATTGCCAGCAATTTTGTTATCGTCAATCATCCATATCCGGGGTGGTGAATTCAACCCTCAAAGTCAGGTGTGAAAATCACGTTTTCCCCAATATCTCGGAAATTATAGACTACAGAGAAAAATCTTTCAGACAAAAATAACGTATTTTTTTATAACAAATTCATCCCCGCACTCAGATTCCTAACACGTAAATTTCTTTAAACAATATACACAGAGAAGGAGGGGGTAAACCGTGCAAGAGACAAGAACCACGTTTCCAGCCACTTTTTTCCTTTAATTCATACGCATGTATTAAATTTACATTCACTTTTAAGAACGACGTTTAGGTTACAGACAATGCTCAGTACCGTGACATTAACTTCCATCGCGATCGAAGGGCGCAAAGGGAGGGAGGAGCTGAGTCCGTCACACTTAATCCTTTTTCACTCTCGTGCGCGACAATAATACGAAAATAGAAGCGTTCCGTTGCTGAATCAAGGAATAAAAGCATCGTCTCTCCGCTCCATCCTGATCGTTAGTAGGTACATCTACATCGACTCTGAACCGTGGAGGATCCACCAGGGGGGTGGGATACGTTCCGTCGCAACATTTATAAAGTTCATCGCGAGGGCGAAGGTGCCGAGGACAGTGGACTTAGCTCCGCGTTCCCTCGTCCCCAACAGCCTCTAGATGGAACGCGAAGCGACGCGTCGTTGGGCGCGCAGCTTCGCGAGTAAACGGGGCGAGGAGCTCTTCCTTGGAAGAGCCCCTCCGGTGGTAGGTCGACTCCTGGCAAATCGAAACGCTCGTTCCATCGATACCGATGATTAAACCGTTTATATGTACATTGAATATGGCTAGTCAGGTGGATGCACATTAAGGTACCCTCGGGGAAGGAGTTCGTCTTCGGGCAACGTTATTCCGTCAGCATCTGCTTAATGAAACATTCGCTAAATTCTCAGTTGGCATTTTAATCATGCTAATCTGTACTGACGAGTTGAAGAATTCTTTAAAGTTTCCTCTCCTTCGTTGGAATTAGATGGAAGCTGTTGGCTACTGCAATTGTTCCTTTTTTTTTACTATTCTTAACATTTGCAACGCGACAAGCTCGACTGACACTAAGTAGTAGTGGGTTAACAGAAGAGAATTAATTAACGTTAATGTAACTTAGGACTCTGAGGTCTGAGTTATGCCAGGCGGCTCTTGGGATCCTTGGGAATGGCACTTCTGGAGTCACCACGCTTGGACTTGGGAGATGAACGCTACGAGGAGCACGTTTGAATAGTAATAATCTACTGCTTACAGCTAAAAATACTGATAATAATACTGTATCGTAATGCAACAGCGCTGTGCGCCCACATAAAATTTGTGTTTAAATAAAATTTCGAATAACGAATAAAAGATAAAGAAAACCCGGTGAAAGTTCGTAGTTTCACTCAGTTTAACTTCATTCGACACATGACGATACCCTTTTTAACTTTCATTCGCTTTTCGACAATTTTATTTAAATAAAAATTTCGTTCCGCTCTGGCAGACTTACCATTTAAGGGGGTATTCTACCCAAAAATTCGATTTTTTTGATTTTCTAATAGTTTGGGGTTTCGAAAATATATCCCTAAAATATTAAAAGGTGAAATTCGTAGAACTCCCAGTGTTATACGTGACACGTAATCGTTTCCTGGATCCTTGTATCTAAAGAGGCTATGACTGAGCAGAGAAGAGAGAGCTGCCCAACATGAGCTCTTTGAAGCTGAGGAAGGTTCCTTCTACGGTCCTGGTATAGCAGATTAGGGGTAAGTTACAGAAGTTAGTCGTTATCTACCGTAACTGCATGAAAAACTTTAAACGCGTTTTTCTCGAAACGAATTTTTTAGATCGGGTGCACATATTTGTCAAAAACTACTGGACCGATTGAGCTAAAATTGTACATACATTCAAAGTGAACCTGTACCTATAGCTCGAAGCAGAATTATATCAATATTTTCAATACAACCCCGCCACGCCTTATTTTAGTTGAAGAAAAGTCGAAAAAATCAAATATTATTTTTTAAACAGCTCCGATTTCGGTAACAATGTCCGGAGTTGGTTACAACTGCTTCGACCGATAACTACACTCATATAGATTAAAAAAATCTTTGGTACTTTCGTTTCGGATGACTAGGACGGCCGCAATTCGTGCGCCCGATGGAGCCGGTGTTTGACGACATGACCTGCCCTTTGGCGCGTAACTTGTACAAATTTCAATATAATGCATTCCAAAAATTTGTGTTGATAGTTCAAACACTACTAAATATGTGTGCAAAACCCCTGCCCTGTAGGTGCGATAGGTTCTCCAGAATTAATTTCCAAATATCACCTTCAAAAACGTGTGTCTAGACTAGAATACCCCCTTAAAAGGATTCCTAAGATGCTCCATAAAACTCACCCTCCCACCAAAATAGCATTACAACCACCGCCGTCACTCGATTACTCCGAGGACCCGCGGCTCCCTGGCATCCGTAATCGAAGCACTCAGAGGCTGATGCATTCGTCAGGGCGCAAAGAAAATACGGGTAAAAGTAGAGAGGAGAGGAAAGACGCTGCATCGGGCTGGCTGAAGAAAAATCGAGGCCCTCCGACGGCGAATTGAATCAAGGGGAAGTGGAGGACCAGTGACGTCGGCTGATAATAACGTTGTCCGCGGGACGTTTCAGGATCGAACGCGGGGTGCTGTCCCTGCGATTCCCGTGCCCCTCGACAGGGAACCCCGATGAGCTCGCGGGGCTGACCGATGTGCGGCGACCGTTTACTCGTGCTTCGCGTCGGTGCGCTCCTCGAGGAAGTCGAGGCTGCTCCTGTGCTCGGCGTCGATGTTGCTGAGGATGCCGCAGAGGCGCAGCAACCTTGCCTCGTAGGGGTGCAGGTCCTTCAGATCGTCGCTCGAGAGCAGGTCCGAGCACATCGCTGTCATGTCGATCTCCATCGGGTAGATCTGCACGTTCCGGCCGAATCTAGGGGAGGAAACAGTTGGGGGGTGATGGGGCAGTCAGAATTAAAATTGCAACATGATTCTCTTCATTTTAAACTTATTTGATTCTATGTTCAATTCAGTTCAAAATGACCCACAATTTTATTTGACTTTGAGGTAAATTAGGTACCTTGAGGAATCATTGAAAATGATATTACGGTTTTAACATGATGATACTTTAAAATTCGACGTGCATCACGAAAAGTAGCACGTTTCAATTTTCTTACGAAAAACAGCACGTTTGCCTTCGTTGTTACGAAAACTATCATGTTTCGGTTTCGCTGCGAAAACTAGCTTGTTCGAGTGGTTTGCCACGAAAAGTAGCGTGGTCCGTTTGTAGCGACGAAAAGAAACGCATTTGGATGGTTGGCTGCGAAACATCGAGTGCGTCAATTTAAATACCTTCGTTGGCACGCTGAAAGGTGCTGTTTTTCGTGAGAAAAATGAAACGAGCTACTTTTCGTAATGCACGTCGAAATGTTACAATGTTCAAACCTTTTCTCAGAATTTTTGCCAGTTAATTTAGCAGACAGTTTTTAAGTAGCTGCTAATTAAAATTTGGATTGGGTGAAATCGACCCAGTGTGACAACTACGTTTGGAAAAATAAGCTAAAGGGATGGAGTGGAGTTTTGAAATTAGTAATTTCTAAGTGGTTGGAGTATGGTGATAATGGAAATTCATTTTACAGGGTGTTTCAAAGGCAAGGAAGGTCAGCAGACTTTTCCAGGGAGGGGGAGCAACTTTGAGAAACAGTGAAATTGGCAGACGACAAATAGATTGACTGCTTATTTGAAGTTTTGAACCCATTTTCTAGCGCCAATGTAATTAAAAAGGGTGAATTGTACAATGATTGGCACCCTAAGCGGAAATCCCAATTGGAATGTCTATATTTTTTTGTAAAGTTTTTATATGGTCTTAATTTTCAGTTATTATCAATGATTATGAATATCTCATTAAAATAAAACATCTTGAGTACCTATTAAGTCTTTTACTTTTAAAATGTTCAATGAAAAACAAAAATAAGCATAAAAATACAATCAAATACAAATAGTTAAAAACGAAGTTTAAAGTGTTTAAAACAGACTATTTCATTCACCATTAAATACCTACAACACTTAGTAAATCTGTATTTCACTCCATTATTTAGTTATAAAGCGACAAAATATACTTACCCACCCCTTATGAAAATTTTAAGAAAACGCCTAAATCTCAGCAATTTGTCCCACTTCGCGGTGTTGTCAGATGTAAATTGTGTAGTTTAACTATTGGACTTTGCAGTGTTATAGTGCAAGAAAAATAAAAAATTGTAAAAAAATGCTTTCTAAGCTTGTACTTCTTAATACTTGGCTTTTTAATCAGGAGTGCCAATGATTAAATTGGGGTTCAGTTGGGTGCAGTGCCAGCATTAGTGCAGCTTACCCTACAAATTAATTCTCTCCTTAAATTTATACATTTTCGCGTGCAAAACTTTTGATTTTATCCAGTATACCAAATATTTCCAAGCAAGGCCTCGATGTAAACTTCAGAATCAGCTAAACTGTCCGCCTACTGCTTTCTCCATTGCTCCCTACACCTCCGCTCGACACAGTTCGCCCACGGTGCCTACCTGATGAAGTTCAAGTCGTTCCTCCCCCGTTTGTGCTCCCTGTTGTCGTTGCTCGCCGCCTTGAAGCTGGACCGGCCGAACCTGATGACGACGTCCGGGGACTTCCAGCGCGGGTACCTGTTCACCTTGGAGCTGCCGTCGCCCTCGACGCCCAGCACCTTCTCCATGTTGCCCTCGCCGTCGCTGCGGCCGAATCTGATGAAGGAGGAGCCCATGCTGCTCCTCCGCTCCTTCGAGTCGGGCTCATCCGAACGGCTGTCGACGTTGTGCCTCTTCAGCACGTACTCGAAGTCGCTGGGCGCGTCCTTGAAGAGCCTCAGGCTGCCATCCGCCTTCAGGGGCGTCAGTATCGACGACGACACCAGCATCCAGTTGCAGAGGAACGGCAGCACGTACAGGGACGACAGGGCGCTCTTCAAGGGGAAAGTTTAAGGTCACGTGGCTGATCTGAATGGGTTGAACTTTGAGGGGCAGGGTGCTGAGTAAGAAGGATTTGCGGTGCTATGTGGAAGTGGCTTTGATGTTGAAGTTGGTTCTTTGGGACTCTGGGTTGTGTTTCGGGAGGTCTGGGTGAGATTTGAATTGGGATTCAGTTGGGTTTGGATTTGAGCTTCAAATAGGGTGTGTTGGGTTTGAATTAGGCTTGAGTTAGATGTTAGTTAAGCTTCAAATGGATTAGGTTAGCTTTGAATTAGGCTTGAGTTAAGCTTCAAATAGAATTTGATTAGCTTTGAATTAAACTCGAGTCAGGTCTGAGTTAAGCTTCGAATGGATTCGGTTAGCTTCGAATTAGGCTTGAGTTAAGCTTCAAACAGAGTTGGGGGTACCTTTGAATTAAGCTTGAGTTAAGCTTGCAATAGGGCTGGGTTGGCTTTCAATTAGCTTTGAATTAGGTCGGGAGTAAACTTAAACTAGGGTTGCCTTAAATCCACCAGAATTGTAACACGTTGACTACGACGCAATTCCCACCATTTCTCATTCAGTCAGGTTCATTCAAACGTGCATCGTCGGAAATAAGAATGCTTCATGGCTTAATGACAAATTACTCTCCATCGTTCCTAATAAAAGTAACAGACTCCAGAAATTCAGAAATCTAATGATTAATCCATCATAAAAGTCCTAAAGAAAAATTGTCGTCACTAGTAGTGACCCTCCACGACACTCATCAGTCCAAATATGAAGAATTAAAAAGTTGATCCTCAACACTCCCCAACTATAATTTACCCTCTTCCACTTCTATCAAATTTATTTAGCAGTCTATTGAATTATTAATGAATTTTTTCGTAACCAGCGTGACATCGTCTTGACCAATAAGAATTCAAAGCGCCACGAAGAAGAGATGAAGAAAGTTTCAGAGGCAAGCTGTTGACCGAACGCAAACTCTCAAAATCTGAATTTATCCTCTGCACAGTTCGCCCAAAATTCATGCTCCGTTGCTAATAAATTTAAGCAAACAAAATAGTCAGGCTTAGAGCAGCAAGTATTGAAATATAGCTGTAGTAAACGAAGGAGAAAAAGAAACGAGTAGGTGTTCGCATAGCGAGCACTGATCATCTATTTTATATAACAAAGGAGGAGAAACGATAACATCGTAGTTACGCAAGAATGGAGAGCGCAAAACGTCGCATTGAAAAAGGAGCACAATGGGAAGCAGTTATCAAGATCCGAAGAATCGTCGCTTAACAATATCCCCGGGGATATTATTCTGTAATTTTGGCGTTTGTACGCGCACAGAGAATGTTCTGAAAATATCCATCGCGCGGCAGATCGGGCTTGAGAGCGAAACCAATTAAATCCACGGCGACCGTTCAGCCGTCGTACCTTTGTCGCGAGAACAATCGAGACACCTGTTGGTGCTTGCGGAACACTTGTTCTTCCAGACCCGAAGCACCGGGCTAGAAACCCCCCCAAAAAAGAAATAAAGGGTTGCGTTCAAGCTGACACGATTCTCTAAAAGCTGCTGTAAAGAGAATGTTAATATATCTTTAGCCAAAGGACCGCACAGGGTTCATACATCGTGGCTATTAAAATGTGCATTTTAAAATGCAGAAAAATCTAATTATTTAATACTTCACTTTATCGTCGTGACACTTGCTTCGGTCCGAATATTAAAATACAAAAGTAAAAGCTCATTTCTTCTATTCTTTAGTGGATCTTTGCTTAAGGTTTCATTTTCCATTCGCGGACATTTTCAGATCGATTTTCCAAGTTCCAATTTAGGGAAGTAGAATCGAACGGGGAGCGAGTGTGAGTAGATGGTTGAATATTGACCTTTCGGAGCCTCGAATTAAAGAACGAATCGCTTCGATAGTTAGTTGCAGGGATGCAGTTTTGTGGATCTACGGGATTAAGGGTTGTGTGGCGGATTTCTCTGGATTATCGTATGCAAGAGGGGCGGCGCGGGGGCAGGTGCACGCGATAAATAATATCGGGCCTGTTATTAACTGTCTTAACAGGATGTTTAGTAATACCCCGGTATACCGAGCAAGATTAATATGGTGCCTTACGTTACTTTAATTAACCCCCGTACGCGGTCACCCTTCATAACGGTTATGTCGCCCACGAACTTGCCAGCGGTGTCTGCTAAAAAGCTGCAGATTTACGAGGCCAGCTAGCAAGGGAAGAAGAGAAAGAAGCGACATTTATGACCGTGAACGGCGTCGATGGGCGGGAAGCTTGTTATGCTTCGTTCGGGGGGAAGGTCGTTCAAGGATTTCGCTGAGGAACGGCGTAGGAGGCCTGTGAATGGATGGATGATGGAAGAAAAGGGAGGTGAAGAGGATGGAGAAGGAAGGAGATAGGGATAGGGAAGAGAAAAGGTGGGAAGAAGACAAGGGGATGTAGGAATAGGGAAAGGAAAAGGTGAGAAGAAGAAAAGGGGTAAAGGAAAGAAATGGGGAAGAAGAAAATTGGTAGAGGGAAGAACAGGGGATTTAGGAATAGGGAAGAAGAAAAATGGTAGAGGGAAGAAAGGCGGATGTAGGAATAAGGAAGAGGAAAAGTGTTAGATGGAAGAAAAGAGAATGTAGGAATTAGGAGTACAAAAAGTGGGAAGAAGAAAAGGGGTTGTAAGAATAGGAAATAGAAAAGGTGGGAAGAAGAAAAGGCGTAGACTTACGCAAAAGGAATTGTAGAAATACGGAAGGGGGAGGATGGGAAATAGTATCGGGAAAGGTAGAAATAAAGAAGGGTGAAGATGGTAAGAAGAAAATGAGAATATAGAAATAAGGAATGTAGAAAGTAGGCAGAGGAAAAGGGAGAAGAAAATAGGCTGAAGTAAAAGGAATGGAAGAAAGCAGAAAGGCAATAAAAAGGAGAAGAAAGGGGGTCGAAGTGAAAGGAAGCAGAGAAGGTAGTAAAAAGGAGCAGTAAACTGGATGAAAAATGTAAATCTAGATAAATAAAGTACCAGATGGAGGAACATACTCAGAAAGAGGACAGCAGAAGGCATACTTCTTACCCCTGTAGCTATAATGATGATTGAACCAGAAATCGTTAAAATTGTACTCCAATCTTACTTAAATTCCTATCAGGCTACCATTATTAAATCATGGGCTGTAAAGAATCCTATCTTCCCGAAGGGGAACCCACTAAAAGCAAGAATATTAAAATTTATCGAATAAAAAGCGTACAACAATGCAGAGAATTAACTTCAGTCTTACCAAGGACCATACCGAGAACAGAAGAGAAACACCTCTTCATTAATTATCTCCCGAGCCTGTGCGTTATGCTACAAGCAACCACTGAATGATCACGATCACACGAGAAAGGGGGGGAAAAAAGGGAAAGAAACCGGCTGTCTAGAACCCTTGTCATCCCTCACGATTTGCAGAACTCGAAATGAAATAGATTTCACACAACACTTTCGCCCCTTCTTCGCCCTACGACACGGAATGTAATGTAACACTCGAAACAATTTACGGGAGCCCTTAATCAATCATTCCGTCATACGAAATTATTAAATAAACATTCCTCTAGCCACCCCTGTGCCATTAACACAGCCAACAATCGCTAAAAGTCCAACAAAGTATTTTGCAACCCCTAACTCGTCTTCTCCTTGAAATCACGGAGAAATAGAAAATATTTAACTTCGCAATGTTTAGAGATACATACTTCTCTCGAAACTTGGGTACTTTTGGCACTGGGACCCTTCTTGCACTCCCCAGTGCAATTCAAGTTCCCCAATAACTTAAAAAAAAGAAGCCAAAGGGGAATTAAAAATGTGCTAAAAACAGCTTCCATTAAGAAAAAAATTGACTTCGCAAATTGCGTTACACGACTCGGTCTTTGCCAACGGACAATAGCCTTGACGTTTTAACAGCAATTTATTCCGGGAACTTGTGTCGAGAAAGGAAGAGGTCCAAGCGGGGCGAGCGCGACCGCCGAGAATCTTAACCACCCCGCGTGCCGGAAGTGGCGATTCCACCGCGTGGAATAAGCGGAAGAGGCGGCATCGCCCCGCGGAGACTAATTGCGAATGAAACGCGATTAATCCGATCCTGTACGGCGAGCATGTCGCTGGAATTACGTGGCGTACTTCTCTTACGCAATTAATCGGGAACGGGAGAAGTTACTGTCGTGGGAGATATTAAATTTCCACCGTACACGAAGGTCGTAGCTTAAAACAAAAGTAGGAGGCAGCTGCGAGCTCCCGACGACCGGATAATTCCATTTCGAGACTGCGCAGTTTTAGAAATGCATACGTTATTCGGGCAGGGGTGCGCTTTCGACGAGGGGGTGGATTTAAATTCGAGAAAGTATATTTTAATTAAGCCGTGGTGATTGGTTTCGGAATGCTTGGACGGTGCGTGTGTGAGGTGAATCAATGCCGAGTCTCTGTTTCGGTGGATCGGGTGGAGGAGGGTGAAGTGATTAAACGCGGAGATAAAGTAGCGACGGGGGTATGTGGAACAGGTGGGAGGTGCGAAGATGTTTATGATGCTTAATTCCGTTTGGGCGTTCACCAGCTGCTGTGTTCTGCTCGATGCTTGGATAATTGTAATTGTATTTTGAAATGGGGGAGGGTGTAGTGAAGCAGAATTGAGATGTTAAGGTGCAAATGAAGATGGGAGAAAAATATCGTGGCTCCCGTGAGACTCTGATCTCGTGGGACAATTATTTTATTTTTTTCAATTACTTTCTCATTAGTTTCGTGGAAGTAGACTGCAATGAGTGAAGTTTCGTGATATATTTTCAACAATTTCATCCCTCGCGACTGTTTCCATTATTTACATTTAGGTGAAGAATTAGAAGTAAAGGTATGATGACATTAGACATTGAATAATCCACATTTTGTGCGAAATTGAGTTAGTAGCAATAATGTATTCCAATAGGTTGTATTAATTGCATAAATAGGAGAAATTATTTTTTTCCAATGTGGGTTAGTCTGTTTTAGCTCTCAATGCCTCAAATGGTCTTCTGTTAGTTGATTCGTCTAGTTCTGATGCTATTCCTTTTCTATGTCACACTCGAAATGGTAAAGGGGCATCCCAACTTCGGCAGAACGGAAACTCGGAGATTCGAAGATCAAATTAAAGCACTCTATCACTAAATATTGAATGGTAGAAAATATTTAAGGAAGATACTTGGAAATCACGAATCCAGCTCAAACTGGAAATTAAATATCACAAGAACTTCCAAACTCATAGAACTCTGAAATTATAAAGGAAAATAAAATCAACCGGAAGAAGTTCAGAGAGAGAGAAGAAAGAAATGGACCACGCGAAAGTAGAGGAATTCCAAACGGAGGAATCAGGAGAAAGTATGCACAGAGGGGGAAGAAGAAATCCAGAGAAAAAATATAAAAAAAAATACAAAGATGAGATAAAAGAAGGAAGACAAACCCTCTAAACCCTTCAAATTATAAAAAAGTAAAATTAAGCCGATAATACTCATAAAGACAGAAGAAACAAATAGACAACGAAGAATTCCAAACAGAGAAACCAACAAGAAATCCAGGGAAAAGATAACACAAAACCCCCCAAATATCAGATAAAATACAAAAGACAAATCCCCTAAAATACTCAAATTATAAAAAACAGTAAAATCAAGCCAAAAGTATCAATAAAGACAGAAAAAATAAATAGACAACCAGAAAGAAGAAGAATCCCAAACAGAGAAACCAAGAAGAAATCCAGAGAAAAGATAACAAAAAACCCCCCAAATATCAGACAAAATACAAAAGACAAATCCCCTAAAATGCTCAAATTATAAAAAACAGTAAAATCAAGCCGAAAGTATCTATAAAGACAGAAAAAATAAATAAACAACCAGAAAGAAGAAGAATTCCAAACAGAGAAACCACGAAGAAATCCACTAACAGCAAACTCCACAAAGATCAGACAAAACACGAACATCCCACCCCCAAGCCCCTAAAATTATAAAAAAAATAAAACCAAGCCGAAGAAGTTAAAAAAAAAACAAAATAGCCACATACACCCCAAGAAGGAAGAAGAATTCCAAACAGACAAAGCCAGAAGAAAAGATACACAGTGCTGCACTGGGTAGAAGAAGAAACCCAGAGAGAAGCTACCAGGAAAACCGACAAGTACCAAATAAACGAAGAAACCCTGCCCCTCACTGAAAAACAAAAATCCATAAGAACTCCCTCGTGAAACGCCTAATAACCAAACCAAGCCAACTCCACCAAAAGAAGAAGCCCCCTGACGGTAACTCACATCGGTGAACGGTCGCAGGACTCAGCCACTCACCATGTCGCAAGTCGCAGGGGGTCGAGCTGTTCAGCTGGGAGGGGGAGCGGTGTTCTGCTTTCTACGTGGACGATCTCTTCTCGCGGTCTCCGCCGACGGATGCGAGGGGATACGCGCCGGGAGGGTGGTGATATCGCGCGAGGACGCGTCGACGTTCGCGGCCTGTTGCTGGTGGGACGAGTGTGTCCGGGGTTAGAGATGACACCCTTTATATAGAGGCAATCCACGGCGCATCCCTTGCCCCACTCGGCCAGGCAGGGAGAGCCGGGGAGACAGCCTCACCTGAGTTATGATTGGCCGAGCGGTACAACACGATACCTCTACATTATTTTGATTCAATTACACCGACGGCTACCGACCTACGTAATCTCCTTTATTATTTATGACCCTCGGCGAATAATAATCATCGCCGGCGGGGCCACCGCGATCGGGGCGGAGTGTCCGTACGTGGCCGGCTGCGGGGGTGCGTCGATGATCGGTAAGGACGGCGAGGATCTAGGGGGTAGCGCGATGTCGAGGCCGCCTCTTCGCCTCGCACCTTTGAGGAACCGGAGGCTGGTTTAGATAAATGTTGGCGAAGTGTACACCGTTTGCTTTTAATCAGTCGTTTTCTGTTTGTTTTTCATTCTGCAACGCTCTGGCTCGCAGTGATTATTGCCGCTTCCACTCTTCCGCGTTTGTAGAGCAAGTTGGTGGCTGGGAGCTCCTGGGGCTGAACCTTTCGGTGGGGAGGTTTAAGAAAATTTTGAAATATATCCTTTGGTCCGATTCAGTGGACCACTCAGGATTTAGTCTTGGGGGGACCGGATTGAAGGAAGAAAAATATTTTTAATGCAAATTCAAGAAAATTTATTAGGTAATTATATGGATTTGTTTAACGAATAAAATCCAGTTTTCTTTTCTTAGTACAAAGCCACTTCTTTGGGGGGTGCCCCTTGGGCCCCTCTGGTTCAATTTGTAGAATTTTAGGTTTGGTTGGATTAGGTCATCCGATTAGTTCACGAGGAATATTTCAAATGTACTTTTGGGGTTTAGGGAATGGTGTTGTGTAATATTATTATTATTGTATATAGGGTGCATCGACCCTATTATTCATCTCTATTTAGGAAATGCATCGTGAAGTAATATAAGCACACCATGGGTGAACCTAGGGGATGATTTAATATTTAATTTAGATTTAGAGGATTCTGAGAATACGATTGGAAGGATATTTGTTTCTAGCTAGTTTGTATAAGTGTAAGGGCTGGGCGAAATAGTTGAGTGCGTTTTTAAGGGGTAGAAAGGGGTCGTTGAACTTGAAAGATGAAGTGTACGAAGTCACCATGCATTTCTTCGCGATAGGTGAAACAGAGGCTTGGGTCGAATAGGGGATGAAGTGCAACAGGTAGAGACACTTGTTTTCAAGGGGTGAATCTGGGTCAGCTGTTTCCCATCCTGAGGCAACGATCGTCACAGGTGCGACATCTCCCTCCCCCTTGTTCCTGCATATCTCGACGCGGGTCTGAAATGTTTCCTTCAACGTCGAACGCGTCTTCTGCTAATTACAGGAGCGAAGAGGCGTTTAATTTCGCCACCCTCTTCGATTACTTCAATTAATGCACAGGATGGTATTTAATCGAACGAAGTCTCATAAATATTGAAGATTCAGTCTTAATCAATGAATTTCAAAAATTACTAATTACTGTTTTGAAGCCAATTAATTCGGTTACTAGATTCCAAGATTTCTTCTCGCTTGAATAGTTTAAAATCACGCTGCACTTCGAAGAATAGCTCGCATCATAAGACTTTTCGAAAATCTATTATGAAAGCTGGCAATTAGTGAAATTACATCGTAATTAGTGCAACTCGAGATCATTAATCTACTCGAGTGGGTGGAATACTCCTGTTACTTAGAAAACGACGTAACGATACTCAGACCTTGAAATATAAAGGACAAAAAAGGGACGATCGAGAGAAGTGAAGATTCTGAACAATTAGCTACCATCCATGTAAAAACATTAGTTTGCAGGATAAATAATATATCACACATGATCTCAAATATATGTATATAAAATTCCCTGCTTTATGGACAGTTTTCTTGGCTCCCCGCTGAAGGTCGTGCATTATTATTTCCTCGGGAATATTTCAAAAGGAAGAGAACTGAGAAAAGAACTAAAGTAAGGCTTCTTCAGGGTCTCAGAATTCTTCAGACGTTGTATATCAATAAATCACATGATTATCGTATTGAAGTATGAAGTAATTAAGCTTCGACGAGGTGGTTGTATTTTAAACATTTTAAAACGCGATTCAACCCACGCGAATGCGTTTCCTCGTGAACGTCAGGCTTTCATTCCCCAGCCTTGTCGGCCGCGCAGCCCCACGTAGCTACGCACCCCCGTAGAATATTATATAGGATGCCTTATCTTGAAAAATGTTTTCGGTTTCACGGAGTCACCTATAACACCATTGTGTACGCTTTGTGCGCGCAATACAGCTGGACTGACACCCCTGAAAGTATATAATCCGGTGTTAAGCCGAGCAACCGAGGATGACCGTCCGGGGGACGTCCTGCGCCACCACGAACTCTCGAACGGTGATCTACACCTAGATCGCGGCGTTATTCTTTCTTTGCCACTCCTTCAGAGTTTTCTGGGATATTTAAGGATCTTTACATGTTCAATGATTTGCTTAGAATTCTTAAGAATTTTTGGATTTCTTAATTGTTTTTACATTTCTCCAAAATTTTTCGATTTCGTAAGCATTCTTATATTTCTTAAGAATTCTTAAATTTTTTACGAGTTCTTACATTTCTTAAGAGTTTAGAGATTTCTTAAAAATGTTTAGGTTTCTTAAGAATTCTTAGATTTTTAAAATTTTTTAGATTTCTTAAAAATTCTTAAGAATTCTTAAATTTCTTAAGAATTCCTATCAATTTTACGAGTTTAAAATCAAATTTTCACGTTCAAGATGGATAGAAGTAGATTTAATATTTATTTTTAAAATAACTACCGAATAGCTAATGAATTTCAAAATTACCCATTTTCTTATTTTCTGTTAAAGATTTCATAGTTCGAAAGTAATCTTGATTTTCTGGGGAATTTCGTCCTTAGCGGATCTCGAAAAAAACGACCAAAAAAATAGAAACCAACTATTTGGTAGAAAGTGTGAGGGAACATTAAATGGGGCGGTTATGCAAAAAAGAACTGTATTTACGGTATCAGGAATTTTCGACTCCACAGTAGGCGGTGTATCTCGCAGGAAAAATACCATAGACAAACGCAAGAATCTTCTTATTCTTCATAATATGAAAATATCTTGAGTGCACGATCATGGTTTTATGAATAAACTATTATGTACATGGAATGTCGTTATTTTACTGACGGTGGTGAGTGTGAAATGCAACTCCGTTTTCTGGTCTTTCCGGGTTTCCTTCGTCCTTGATTCCATGTTGCGAACGAAACAGGAGCGCAGATTCTTCATTTTCTTCAGACAGTACGAATAAATGGTACAAGAAAAACAACGCCAGTCGCAATGCTTAAACAATCTACTAGTACACTTAACCAGGCCTCCAAATTCGATAGTCAAATTCGACAGTTCAACGTTAAATTCTGTTTCTTTAAAAGACCTACAACTTTTATCATTTTTCTTCGCGTACCATCTGCAAGTACCACTTGAACAGTGTCGAAATACTATCGTCGCAGTACATTAAACCTAAATGGAGAAGCAGCCTCGAGTGGAAAATAAATTCCACGCTCCTGCTCGATTGATTGCTTCGTTTTTTATATGCAAACATTTCGTACGCTGAAAGTTCAGTTTTACACAATTAAATGGTTCTGTTCCCACGAAGCTTTGCGGACTCCTCTTCTCTTCATCCTGACGGGAAAACTGTTTTAAGTTAAGCTACCTAAATTCCTCTTTAGAGACACTCATTAGAATCGGCTCGTAACACGTCACTCGTGTTGCACTAGCGGCAAGTTCCCCGTTATTATTTCACTAGCACGCAACCACTTATAAAATAGTATCTGTAAATTCTTTTAAATTCAGTCTTTCTCAGTCCCCTTCACGTCTATTTCTCGTTTCATTCTTTCTCTTTTTTTTTCTCAATACAAAAGCTTTACACGAATAAGAACAGTTCCCGTTATTTCCCGTATCGTCGCTCGCATTTGCTGTACTTCTCCAGCAGGTGCGCGAAATCTTTCACGGACAGGCTAACGTCTAGAGGTAATGTGCTGCGAACAGAAAGAGACCGCTGTTAGACGCTTAACAGGAACACGGGTCCGAAGTTTCTCGACGTTCAAGTAAGAGAGCATCGTAGTGAACCTACAAGAATTCCGTTATTCGTGTCTGCCATGGTAATACACCGTACGTGGAACAAAGACGACCATATATCAAACCCACGTCGGGATCAGGAATCCCTCGCGAGTTTAACTTCTCGTTAAGTAAATCCATGTCTATCTCCTCCGGCTTGATCTTCCCCGTCACAACAGCTTCAGCCAGCTTCTTCGTCAACGATACTATCTCCCCTTTCCCGTCCACGGAGGACAGCAAACACACGCGCAGTTTCGACTTGGAACCTGCGAAAAGGAAACAGCGACTACTGTAACGCAAACTAACGAATATCATTTATTCCTTCAGAATTTGCAGCGCCTGGAAACGTACCGGTTATTCCATTCTGCGCGAATGGCGTGTTTGGCTTGCTCCAGTTGATATGCTCCACCAAATCAGGTCTCCTCTTCGCAATTTCATGTTTCAAGAAACTCTCGTTCCTGGCTAGGAAACCTGCAACAAGAGAAATCAACGTACTGTATCACTTTTCTATTGTGATTTAGGTTTCCATATGTATTTGAATATATAAAAAGTCGTGTGACCCACTTCGTAGTGGTGCGATCAATCTATTCGAAGTACGGTATCACGGTTCAGCCTGAATGATAATGCGTGAAACAAATGTGTGCTCAGTTTGGCCTTGACTCTAGATAGTGAAACACTTGTCTAGCGTAACAGTATGTGGTTCTACGTAGTGTATGTAAAGCTTTATAATAATTCGAATCCTTTTATGCCGGTATGAGTTTGTATAATATAATTTAATTAAAATCTTCAACTAATTGTAGGATAAAGTTGTTGCTGGCTATTAATTTAACAAGTCATGTATAAAAGTTTTACTGTTTTAGTCGTATATTGTCTCGTTACCACTGTAAAAAAATGTGGAACAAGAATTAGTAGATAACGCAACAGTTTGAGATAAGCTTTCTGCAAGTCCACATATGTCCACTTTCTCGTAATATAAGTAGTATTCCATAACATGGCAGTAAAATTTACAGAAACGTTACGTGACTGTTCTTTCATATAATAAATAGATACGTGTCCTGAGGCAGCTTAAAAAATCCTCTGTTTACTTAACTAATCTCTGACTCATCATACAAAATCCATGACACAAAGCAGCTGCGGACGTTACTTCTACTAGACAGCTAAATAGTAACGATTTCGGAGGCAAAGTTATGTCATGAAACCATCTAATTTAAAAAACGGAGAGCCTCTTCTCACGGAGAACGTATTAAAACATTCCAAATTCCTCTGAGCTACGATTCCTTGAAACAATCTCAACCGACGAGTCTACGAGCTTCGCGAGACTGTACGCAGTCCTTTCGAGCTCAATTAACATCGTCGACCGTGGCAGGAAACGTATTACAATACAAAACCTATTTATCATAAATACACAAATGACGCTGCCCGGTCTAACAATTCCACGCAGGAGGAGACCCATCGTGTAACCAGAGACCGCACGACGGTGAATGCAACTCTGTTAGTAATCGGAGTGAAACGATGGAGCAGAGTTGAGCGTTACCATTGATGTCGTAGAAGCTGATGTACGGTATGCCGAGCGCGACACACCAGCCGATTATTCGCATGCAATCCAGGACAGTGTCCTCCTTCGCGCCGAAGACGACCACTACGTGCCTGGGCAACGTTTTCGTTCTGGTTGCGGCGCGCACCAGCCATTCCACCTCTGTCCTTAAATTCTCGCCGTGCCAGATCGCCGTGCACTTCCGATAAATGATCACACAGCAGTTATGAGCCGCGGTAAATAAGTCGCAGACGAAATGCGTGAGTATCAGTAACGTGCGAAATACCGTGGACATAATGCCTTCCCGTGACCGCGCGTCCACCTATGTAACATAATCAACGCGGCACTGGCGATAGAGTGCGGACAGTTCTGAGAGCCGCCCGGAGGAATGTCACAACGGAGCTCGTGCACCTAGCCGCCGACCCGTCTAGCAGACGGTCATCTCACGTGCACCTGCCTACTTACGCTAGGCTGGCGACCTGCGAGCGCGCCCTTTCGTCCGCCACTGGCACTAAGCTTCGCGGCCCGTCGGTGTGCATAGGGTGATCCTGAAACAACGAACGTCACTTGTGTTCGCCATACTTAAATGTGAAGGTCAGTGGCGGACTGCGTCCAGGGCCGGTGAAGGGGACGCTAAAAAACTGCATTGCACGCTTAATAGTAGAGGAATCCAACTCCCACATAAACAAAATGTAAATGTAACTTTTTTCTTTTCGTACTCCGTAAAGGCAGGAGATATTAAATAGGAAACGGATGCAGAAATTTTCTTGCGTAAGACTGACCGGGTTTAAAAATATTGGTTGCTGGCAGAAAAAGCGGCCCCACCCACAATTATGAGGCTATCATTTAATTTTTGTGAGATATAAATAAATTTTCGAAAAATACGTACGTGACAAAAAAGTGTTATTCAAAGTTTTGTGAAATAAATGTACAGTTTTCCAATTTTGTGAATATATTTTTTTGCATTTCTTTCTCAGATGCTCCAGTCATTCCTGGGAGTGTGGGGCCAGTTCTCTTGCAATCCTCCAGGAAGCCATTTTATCCGCCGTCATTTTGTACAATTTTTTATAAAAAAAATGTTTTCTTGCAAAATAAAGGTTACTTTAAAAGTATATAAAAATCCGAGCCCCTATATTTTTATTTATACGAACTAAAAATCCCTAACTTTGCCTTTTCTTAGTGGCTTCAGGGTGGGGTCTCCACTTAAAGTCGAGGTCAGATATATTAGCAGGGACGAATTTGGAGATTTAACGCCCCTAGACTAACAAGCGTCCGTTTTTAGACAATTTTGAAATTAATTCAATATGGCAACTCAGATACATGAATTATTGCTAATTTGCTACATGAAAAGAAAATGAATTATTTATAAAGTTGTCTCCAGCCTTTGTACTTAAACATTTTCCATTTTTTTCCGCCGCAAATTTGCCAAATTTTACAAATTCGCCCCTGTATATTAGCCAGTCTGAAGTTGTTTCGCAAACAGCGATCGAGGGGAACTTGGTCCCCTCCAGTGAGCCTGCTCCCTTTCTCGGGAGGTGGCCGGTTTCCCCTCGATCGCTGTTCGCGTAACAACTTCAGACCGGCCAACTTACTATTAGTTATTTTTTAAATTACTACATTGCTAAAGTGTTATTCGCTGTCAGGGTGGCGAGGAAAAGCGCTACCGGCAGTAGCTATTTTGGAGTGGGGACAGCTACCCACGTCCACGCATGCGCGCGATGACGTCGCGACCGTTGAGCCAATCAACGCCAAGATGAAAATTCGCCGACGTCAGCGCCAAGTCAAGTCAACTAGCCAAGCAAAGTGATGCCGCAACCAACCACCGTCGACAACCGATTCCCCGCGATGCTGGTTGGCTAGTTGGCATGACTTGGCGAATTTTCCAGCGATTTTCATCTTGGCGTTGATTGGCTCAACGGTCGCGACGTCATTGCGCGCATGCGTGGACGTGGGTAGCTGTCCCCACTTCAAAATAGCTACCGCTGGTAGCGATTTTCCTCATCACCCTGTTCGCTGTTTTAAAACCACCCAGTGTATAAGCGTCGGCCTTTCCTTATATTTCACGGGAGTGCCGTTTAAAACGTAATTATTTACTCCAAATAATGATTTTGCTGCATATCTGTATGACTAATAGGGCTGAAAGTGCGTCGCTTAAGATTACTTTAACGGCGTAATTAGTCCGATAAATGTGTAGTTACTTTATGTAAGAGGTTAGGTAGTGTAAAATATTTTCGCCAAGGTGGCACGTGTGCAGATAAACGAATATCACCACGTGACAATTGCACATGAGTAATAATATGTATGGTGGGATTACCGTTATCTCTTGTTCAATGTCACTCTACAATAATTAACAAAAGTAACAATATAGCAAATAGGACGGCTCACAATGTCGGAGCTTATGATATAAAAAAATGTGTATTAAACTTTATCAGCTGTTTCCACCAAGAAATGGCTTTTATTAAAACATGTAAAGAATTCTATTTAAAAAGATAACAATTTTCCTACGCTCCTCGTACAGTATAAAATTTATAAATTTAAAAACTAATTATTTCTGAATTGAAAATTGAAAATATATTAACTCCTGCAAATAACGTAATTGTTATCGGGATATTATCTATACTCACTATAGTTACATATTATTTATAAGACTACATAGGGGGGATTCCACTTACGCCCAAATCGCCCGCAACGCCCGTGGTTTTCGGTTCAAAAGGTATGAAAATCTCCTTAAATAAGGAAGAGAAATCTGTGAAAGGACCATTATCGGAAAATACAGGTTTTTAAATATAAATTACGACTCGAAAACAGGAACATATAATTTATGATATTCATTTTATTACGAAAACGGAAAATTCCTACGGTCGTGGGCGCTGGCGATTTGGGCGTAAGTGATATTCGCCCATAATTATTGCGATAATTCAAATTTCATATTCTCAAATTTATTCATTCATATATTCAACAAGCTCAGCGCGCACGCGCGATGTTTCAATCTTGTATACATACCACTACGAAAACGTGTTTAGTGCATCGATGAAATGCCGCCGATTTGTAATTAGTGTAGAAATATTTGTATAAATAACACAGTGTCAGAATTAAGTGTGACACATCGAGCAATTAGCACTTTAAATAATGAAAATTGCCGCATAATCGCGCAGGAAATAGGAACCCTTTCGCCTGACAGATTTTAATTTTTATAGGTTAGGCACGTGGCGTAGCTTACGTTCGTAAATACTATCTATAGCATTATAATTTCTTAACATAACATTGCGTTCTATTTCTTTTTTCCAGCGATCTTAGGATAGAAAAATGTCATTCCGAGGTCGCGGTGGTGGTGGATTTGGAAGAGGAGGAGGTGGATTTCGCGGAGGAAGGGGCGGTGGAGGTTTCCGCGGAGGACGCGGGGGTGGTGGATTTGATAGAGGTGGAAGAGGGTAATTATTACATTTCACGCTCGTGCAGCAAATAAAAGCTAACATTAGCTTCTACATTACAGGTACAACCAGGGTCCGCCAGAAGAGGTGACTCCGTTAGGTCACTTCACGTGGACGGTCCAAGATGATCTCGTCGCTAAGGTGGACATAGAACAAGTGCCTTTTTTCAATGCGCCAATCTACACAGAAGCCAAACAGCAAGTCGGGAAGATAGACGAAATATTCGGTAACATCAGAGACTACTACGTGTCCATAAAGCTATCGGAAAACATAAGGGCGTCGAGCTTCATAAAGGACACAAAGGTAGAGCACCTCTACGCATGAATCGAGCTTCGCGATGGTTTCTTACTTTTATTAACGATCGCTGTGTCTTTCTAGCTGTTCATAGATCCAGCGAAGTTATTGCCGCTGCAAAGGTTCCTCCCTAAAGCTCCTGGAACGGAACAAAAGAGGGGCGGTGCTGGACGGGGGATGAGGAGAGGTGGCGGAGGAGGCCGCGGTGGTAGAGGAGGTAGACCGTCGTTTGGGCGTGGTGGTTTTGGAGGTAGAGGAGGAGGCGGCGGCGGTGGAGGCTTCAGAGGTCGCGGAGGAGGAGGGTTCGGACGTAATGACTCTGGCAGAGGCCGTGGAAGAGGGAGATGGTAGGAAAGTAAAAACTGCAATGAATTTTTATGTAAGGACATGTTAAGGAATAAGAGTACATTGACTTCACCGATGAGACAAAAGCGTGGGAAATAGACTTAAATGCAGTTAGAAAGAATGTGATCGAAACAGTACTGGATTTATTTTCATCGACGCGTTGTTAAATATTTATGAATTACACCTCTGTAACTGCATGTATGATACAAAAACAAGTTGTGGTTTATATACAAATATAAAACATATTTCACAAGAGAAATGTGTTTTCTTTTACACTTCGTCGAATTTTATATGCTTCCCAAGTACTTTCTCTGCCTTCTTCAGTAGTTTGTTCCTCCCTCTCTGTTTGGGTCGAACTTTTTTACCAAGCTTCTCTTCCCTATCGCGCTCAATTTTGCCCCAGTACGCCTTCTCTTCTTCACCTGCATGGAGTTATGTTGAAAGTTGATATTCTTTGAGATACAGATGCGCATAGGATACTCTTACCTTCTAACAGTGTCATGTGCCTTTCTTCGTCCGATTTCTGCGCAAACGTTTGTGCAGCTTCTGCCGTATCGCATCTTACATAAGCGAGAGAAGAACCCTCTTTAATATCTATGTATTTTACAGAGTTATTCATCTTCAATTCCACCTGAAATATTACGAAATGTATTGGAGAAGTGGAACTATATTCTGTGTAACAATTTCACGCGTAACATACCTTTAAACCTTTCGGGTCTGAGCATGGCTTGTCCATTTCAACCTTGACTATAACTCCCGGTACAAACGAGAATCGAACCGTACTCGTTTTGTCCTCCTTGCACGTCTTCTCCTTCTCATCGTTCCCTTCCTTTTCAGGTCTGTTTCTCTCGTAATTAGACCGCTGGTTCCACCTAGTTTTCCACAGATGCTGCTTCAGCTGCTTCATTTTACTCCTCTGTAACTCTAAGTATTTATTCCTAAGATGCTTCCAGTCTTTTTTAGCCATCACTTGTAGTCCCAAGCTGTAACTAACATCCTCCGTCTTGCTTCGCCGCTTTCGCCTCCTCTTCTTCTTCTTATCCCTTACATTCTCTTCGTCTTCAGTGGTCACAACTGCGTTATCCTCGGTTATCATCTTCTCATTCTCACCGCCATCGAATACTGGCTCATCGCTTACAGACACACTCTTCTTGGATTTCTTCTTCGGTGAAACTTCCAAAGGAAGAAAATCACCTTGCTCTTCGGTGCTCTCTTCTGTCTCATTGTTCTGCGCATTAACAGACTGCTTAAACTTTTTCTTCTTGCTCTTCACTACTTCTGCGTCGATCTGGTTCTCGGGATCACCTGATTCTGAAACTTCAGAGTCCCTTTGCCTCTTCCTTTTAATCTTCTTTTTACTTTTGCTTTCGTGAAGCTCAGAACTGTTGTTCACAGTTGCGTCCTCTTTCTCCTCATTATTCTCAAGACTTCTATCTTTGTCCGTCTCCATACCTTCCGACTCTTGAGGGTCTTCTGTTTTTACAGAAATACTCTTTACATCCGAGTTCACTGTCTTCTCCGTAGGCAACGCGCCTTTCTCGGCGTCATTAAACGTAGTAATACTTAACAGTTCGTCGGGAGCTGTGTGCGAAGGTAGGACACAACCTTTCTTCTTAAATGCCTGAAAAAAATTAGAGATTCGTGCGATTATACGAAACAATTTGAATTCAGACCACCTTGCTCTCCCATCGTCGTTCACAGTTCCTTTACCTTCAGACAATTGTTAGCAGTTTCCGGTGTATCAAACTCCACGAACGCGAAGCCTTTTATTTTCCTATTGTGGTGGTATCGGGGAACTGAAACGTACGCAACTGGACCATATTGAGACAATATCGAGCTCAGCATCTCATGATCCGCGTCTGGTGGTAAATTTTGTATGTAAACTGTACATTCATCGGTGTTTTCTTTTCGTATTATCTGCGTTATACGACGAACCTTTGTTCCATCTTCGGACAACGCTAACATCGTGGACGCTTGTAACGCTTTAGTTATCCTATTTATATCAGTAGTTAACTCTCGGATCTTATTAAACGTGATGAAAACACTAAGATCGACATCTGAAAACCATTAAACACATGAATATTCACCAGCGTTACAGATTTTTAATACAGTTCAACGAGAACTTACACGGATCATCTTTAATCAAGTTACTCAAGAACCGATCTTTACTCAGATTCGGGTCGCTGAAGTAAAACTCCATTTGCTTCAGTATCGCGGCATGAAGTGCCTTTTTCCTGAGCCTGGGTTTCCCACGTGGGATGCTCGTGATTTTGTTAACGGTCTCCGCACGCGAACCCTCCGCAGACTTTTGCACCCGAGGAACGGGAACTCTCTCCGAGTCTAGTTCCATGTCGGACTGCTGTTCTTCCATCACCATGGTTCTTCGCAGATTTATAAAGTCACTCGAGGAATGCCTATAGCTTCATCCACCTCCAGACGCCTAAAATTTATCAACAAACATTAGAACCTCTATTTGCATGAATTCTCTTCAGCGATTAAGTTACACAGATTAAATAAGCATGTGAATTTTTCTCCGGGGTAAACTTTTCCTTTGGAAAACCTTTTTTTTTTAAATATTATTTTTGAGTTTAGGAATTTATCCGTTGCAAAGTTATTATGAGACTGCGAAACTTTGACGAACCTATACTAATAATCTGAACAAATTGAAAAGTAGAATGCGTTGTATCGTCGAACCAGCTGTGAAAACTATAGAACCCATTTTCAGCTAAGTACTTTGTTGTAAATGTCGCAATATCGGCCGGAGGATATGTCAAAATTTCGCGATCTTTTTCGCCTCGCAACTTTTCAACGAAAACATTCCAAAACTCCAAATTGGTATCATTAAACTCTATCAAGTACTTTCCGTAAATATAAGTTTCGACCCCAAAAAAAGTTTTCCCTGAGGAAAAGCTCACGTCAATTTTGAGCTTGGGAATGTTATTCATTGAAAAGTAGAGGCGAAAACGGTTATGTTTTTAAAATTACTAAAAGTATTTAGGAAAAAAAACTTTCTTAGATTTCGAACAAAATCGTCTTTTTATCGAATAAGCCACTTACTTTAAATTCCTCGATATAACTATGTATCATAAAACAAATTTGTTTCTTACGTTACAAGCTCCAAATTGTAAACACTTCGTCGCGAACACAAAACCAGAAATCATGTGACTCACAGGTGGACAGCGCGAGGAAATGTTTGTCCTCGATCATTTGAGAACTGTCCAACTCGCAGACAGTGGGGAATTTGTCTCGTTACTTCAGAAGTTACTAAAATATCCCTAGACCGATTATTCGTAAAAACATATATACGCGCCTACGCAATAATACGAATTAACGATTTTAGGTTGAAGTAAAGATTCGAAACGGATAATTCAAATTGAATACGATTTTTCTCACTTCTCCAATTCCATTTGCATTTCTCCACGAGTTCCGTTCCGCAGGCCGTGAAATAGTTAATGGTAGCCACCCTTGACGCACACCGTCATCGAGTGGATCCGCTCAAAAGTCTCAAGTCATTCGTTGGTTCGTATGCTCGGTTGGAATTAAGGTAGAAGGGATATCCATAGAGTAATGGATGAAATGAGTATTATCCTGCCCGACAAGGTACGTGCGCCTTTAATCCCAGCTCCTTCTCTCAAGATTTCGAAAAGAATGGTTGAAAATCAAATTTAAATCCCGACACACCGCTGCTCGTAACCTCCGCTTGATCCTATCGTACGTTACTGTTTATCTCGCGTGCCCCCTAAAGTCTGACTTTCCGATGGAATCGTAGGATGTCGGAGAGATGGACTGCAAGCCTGTGATCGGACACTACACCGGCGCCGGAGACGAGCTGGACGTCGAGGATCTTTATACTAAGTATAAGGTGAGAGGCGCCAGCCTTCGTTGCGCTCAGCGTATTATTGATGTCTCACGACCATCGTTTCGAATCCGCTAGAAACTGCAGAGAATGCTGGAGTTCCTCGAAGTGCAAGAGGAGTACATAAAGGACGAGCAGCGCAATCTGAAGAAGGAGTACTTGCACGCTCAGGAGGAAGTGAAGCGCATACAGAGCGTGCCTTTAGTCATCGGGCAATTCTTAGAAGCCGTAGACCAAAACACTGGTATTGTAGGCTCCACCACGGGCTCGAATTATTATGTACGTATCTTGTCTACGATCGACAGAGAGCTGTTGAAGCCCTCCGCTAGCGTGGCGCTTCACAAGCACAGCAATGCTCTGGTAGACGTTCTACCGCCGGAGGCTGATTCCAGCATCTCGATGCTGCAAGCAGGTGCGTGCTTGTATATGTGAGCGGAACTGAGAGGGAGTACGGTGAAATTCACCTCTGTGCCGCCTCGTTTTACAGATGAGAAGCCTGATATCCAGTACAGCGACATCGGAGGTATGGACATGCAGAAACAGGAGATCAGAGAAGCGGTGGAGCTGCCGCTTACTCACTTCGAGTTGTACAAACAGATCGGTATCGACCCGCCGAGGGGTGTACTTATGTACGGGCCACCTGGGTGTGGTAAGACTATGCTGGCGAAGGCTGTAGCTAGACACACTACAGGTAAAATCAGGATATTCATGATTCCATGTATGATTTTACATGTAGCGTCGAAGTATCAACTAATCTGACGTGTTCTCTACTCCCCAGCCGCGTTCATTCGCGTAGTAGGCTCCGAATTTGTACAGAAATATCTGGGCGAGGGACCGAGGATGGTCAGGGATGTGTTTCGTTTAGCCAAGGAAAATTCCCCTGCTATAATCTTTGTCGACGAGATTGATGCTATAGCTACGAAGAGATTCGACGCTCAGACTGGAGCCGATCGCGAGGTGCAGCGTATTCTCCTGGAGTTGCTCAATCAGATGGATGGATTCGATCAAACGACTAATGTCAAAGTCATAATGGCCACGAATAGGTGAAACTTTGTTCTTGATTGTGTTAGGCTCCCTGTACTTTGGAAGTTACAAAGTGATTCTTTCCAGGGCGGACACGTTGGATCCCGCATTGTTGCGTCCCGGTAGATTAGATCGAAAGATTGAATTCCCACTGCCGGATCGTCGGCAGAAGCGCCTGATCTTCTCCACGATCACCGCGAAGATGAATCTGAGCGAGGAGGTGGACCTCGAGGATTACGTGGCGCGGCCGGACAGAATCTCCGGGGCCGATATAAACGCCATTTGCCAAGAGGCAGGGATGCACGCGGTGCGCGAGAATCGTTATATAGTCCTGGCGAAAGATTTCGAGAAGGGCTACAAGAACAATATCAAGAAGGACGAATCCGAGCACGAATTCTACAAGTAAACGGGGGGAGGTGCGCTCCTATACGTCGTTCATGTTTAATGGCCCCATATGTATTTGAAAGTTCATGTATCACTGAAGCTAATAATCAATATATGTTTACACAATTTTCGATCGTGTGCGTCTTTACGCTTATTCTATACATATCTTTTATCTCCTCCTTTCCGTACCACTGTCTATGTCGACAGGGTCGCGGGCACTTTTGCGTGGCCGGGTTCCAAAATTGTGCGAGGCTAAAAAAAACGGGTCTGTATTTTGCTTCTAAATTTTATAATAATAAATATCTATGTATAGGGCCCCGCAAAATTTACGATGAGCTTCTCGTAAACCGCGGGACCGTTTAAAGAAATTTATAATAATAAATATCTATGCATAGGGCCCCGCAAAATTTACGATGAGCTTCTCGTAAACCGCGGGACCGTTTAAAGAAATTTATAATAATAAATATCTATGCATAGGGCCCCGCAAAATTTACGATGAGCTTCTCGTAAACCGCGGGGCCTCTTAAAGAAATTTTATAATATTAAATATCCATGCATAGGGCCCCGCAAAATTTACGATGAGCTTCTCGTAAACCGCGGGGCCTCTTAAAGAAATTTTATAATATTAAATATCCATGCATAGGGCCCCGCAAAATTTACGATGAGCCTCTCGTAAACCGCGGGTCTTTTAAAGAAATTTTATAATAATAAATATCTATGCATAGGGCCCCGCAAAATTTACGATGAGCTTTTCGTAAACCGCGGGGCCGAGTTCCGGGGAACGCGCTGAACAGCCTCGCGTCGGCCCTGTAAGTCGAAATTATACAGGATATAATCAACATGTTTCGAAAATGAGAATCGTTTCAGGTGTTATGGACGATTTCTATGCAAATTATTTTTATTGAATCTATAATCTATGATTTATCACCTGAACGGAACAGCTGAACCGTACCGCACGAACTTAGTCGAAATCACCCTAGTCCTTTTAACAGTCAAACAATAAAGAAACATTCACCGTGATCGTCCATTTAGAAATGTTATGAAATAACGATATAATTTCTTGCACGGAGCGCAGCGAGCAAATAACGCTGCGCATTAGAGAAACGAGATTTCAATTGAAGTATGATACGTCTTTATATCGACGGATACGTGTAAACATAACCTAGAACGATAAACAGTAAACAAGCTCTTTTAGGCACTTTAATAATTCTGCGAAGTCGTTCGCCTTTCGTACCGTCGAACGAAGTTTATTACAATGAATTTACCTCGTTTATTGATAGCGAGCTTAGAAAAGGGAAAAGCTAAGGAAATTGCAACAAGTAAGTTTAGATTCCAGTGTACGTCTGTTTGACTGCAGTCCTCGTTTAGATATACACTTAAATAATGTAATTATTATATGAAGAGAAACGTCTGCAGACGAATCATTCGTGTCCCTTTAATCGCCTGATTTTACAGGTATAGGGGCAGAGAGATTGTCTAACCAAGATTATTTCCAACGCTCCACGGATAATAATTTTGAATATTACCTGTGGAAAATTCAGAATAAGTATTACAGTACACATGTATTAGTATGCACTACGGAAAATCCTTCGCCGGATATTGTAGTCGACGGAATAGAAGCCCTCGTTCTGCACCACGACCCACAGGCAGTAAGACTCTTCGTTCCTAGAAAGAACCTTCAGCAGGGCGAATGACTTTTAGCGTTCATTTCCTTAGGATAATGCGGAACAGAATTTAAAACAGTGGTCGTCTTTGATCGCCTCTCTAGCGGAAGCGGATGTCTTATTGTTCTCCTGCGACTGTATAACAGACGCTCTGATTAAAGATAAAGGTACAAATGAATTGTACTCGAGTATGATATAAATAATATCCGGTCGCAGAGGGTTAAGCACACGTTCTGTGTGTTTTAGTAATACAATGGTGTCTGCAAAAGAAATTCGAACTGATCGAACTGAACAGGTCCGACGTAGACATTTCGGAGGCCGATTCGGAGCATAACAAGCATGGCGTCGAGAGGATGGTCGAAGCTCTACATGCCCATATGTGGTCTACCATGACCCTCAAAGGTTTTCTATAAAGATTCCCCATGAAACTGCTTGTACAACGGGTGCCATACTTCGCAAGGAATATACACACAAATTATCATTTCGCAGAGAAGCCATCGAGTGCTGAAGATCAAAGCTCCGAAGTGAAAGGAGTTGAAGAGCAGTTCGAAAACATCAAACTGGCTCAGAATTCCACGGAAAGGTTACCAATGGAGAACATGCTAGGTCGGTGTAAAAGAAATTTACTAAAAACATTGGCGGATTTAAGGAAAAAGGCCCAGGTGGCAAAGGTTCTGCGGGGCCCATTCTTTCGGGACAATGAAGAGATAGTTTAATAAAAACGGGCTAAGTATAACAGAAAAAAATGGGTATAGTGTTTGGATAAAATCATAAATTTCTTGATTCGAAGATGGGGCCCTGAGGGGCCTTCTGTGCTGGGGCCCAGGCGGCGCTGCTCATCGGCCGCCCGTTAGATCCGTCACTGTTACGAAACTTCCTCCCGGCGCCTATCAATTGTCTATCTTCCAGATGGCATCATGGGGGAGGAGAACGCAGATTTCGGTGAGTTCTTCAGCCAATTAATGGCCATGAAGGAATACGCGGCGTCCCTGCCAACCAACCAGAGACGAATAGCTGCCGAGCAAGTGGTCACTGCGTTCTGGAAAGCGATGGGCGGTGATTCGTCAGAAACGGAAGATTAATTTACACCCTGACTATTAAAACGCACATAGGTATATACAAGAAACGCCTGAGCAATTTCACCAATTTGATATATTCATTCGAGCGAGCAACAAAGGAACAACAAACCTATAGCAACTAGTTTCCGAAGGAAGCGCAATATAATACAAATCACTGTTCTCGACAAATGTATCTTATAACAAGTCTAATTGTAGAACTAGTTGTAAATGTAAAAACATTAAGCTTTGAAGTTCATTATCCTGCCAGCGACACGCAAGAATTCTCTTCCCCGACCGAAGAGCTATAATCGCCGAGCAAGTATCAGGTATACGTAATCTTTCTATCTGAAAAGTCGAAGCGTTCGAGCCAATTAGGATTACAGAGAAACGTCTCCTGCTTCACCTCATTCCGCCCTCGAACGTTGGCGGCCCTGCCGGATGCACGAGCGCCCATAGTTGCCGGCCTGCCGTTTGGCTAAAATGTCTGACGCGTTTCGCGTAGTGGCTCCGTTCGACTTGGCCGAGCACGGACACGGAATAGTGGGATCGAAAAGGTTCGCGCGGTTCAGGCGCCCGACTGGTGACGCGCGGCTAGCATCGTCGTTCTTATCGCGGGCGGCATGCACTCGTCTGTTACTTAGCGCTCGGCATGGAGTAAGTCATCGAACGGCTAACAACACCGCTCTCTGTGATATTCGGCCCGCTCCGACCCTCCTTTAGCATTTCGCCGCGGTTTCGTTGCATTCTGCCGCACCAGTGACAGTTTCCACGGAGCTTCGCCCTCGACGAATCGTCTGACCCGAGTCCCGCGAGAACGCACGCGAGAAATCGAGCGCTCCAGCCCCCGTTGCCCCCGTTCGATATCCCCCCGATAAAAACATGCCCCGATGGCTTGATCCCGTCGCTACCCGAATCTTTCATCGAGTCATCGAAGCTGCTCGAGAAACGGTTTTTTCTGCCGAGAGGTCGTAAATGAAATTGTCGACTATGGTATAGGTGCGTGTGACACTGTTACGCTTCGCCGTGATTCTCGCCCTGGCTACGTAGATCTTAATGTTCCTGGCTGCAAGTGCGTTGTTTGTATTTCACGGGAAAGTCGGGATAAGTGGGATTCCGGGGAGAAGATTCGGTTGGCTCGTCCAGAGACGAATCGTTATTGGCTGCGGGCATAATTGTAAATGATGCAAATTTTTCTTTTCGTAGAGTCTGACGTGTATCAAGCATGACGAGTAAGACTTTGTGGTTGATGCTTGCAATAGTCGTTTAAGAGATTAGTCACCTGCATGCTGTAGCAAGCCTTTGTCGATGACAGAGGCGAACGTAGTTGATCCTTCCCGAGGTAAATTGTTCGAACGATTCGTTGAATCGCACGACGTTCCTAGCTTCGGTGGCCTTTATCGCGATGTGATTTTGTACTTAGAAGAGCTGGGAGAGAGGAGCGCTAACACGATGTCGCAGTCAGAGGATGCTTACGCCCCGGAGGAACCAACCCCAGACATTCCAATATCACTGCTCGATATACAAATGCCGGAGACACCAGAAAGTACTAAGGGTCAGGCTAGCGATGGAGACACGCCCAGGTTGGAGAGCCCTAGGCTGCTCAAACCCGTGCTAGGGAAAGTGCAGGCGAAGAAGAGATTGATGGCCTTCGCCAATAAGTTTAATGTGTTACCAAAGGTTCAGAATAAATCCAATCTAATTCAGGCGCAATCCGCTAAAGTTTCCAAGGCCAAGCCGGGTGACAGGAAGTCTGTGCTAAACGACACAGGCGCGGGATTAAATTTGGACCCCGACTCTATGCAGCAATTCCATAACCGTCACTCTGTTGGTGGTAAATCGAAGAAGAAGCCAGGTACGGTATAACGAGCGTGACTTAGATATGTTATAAGATCGGCGAGGATGCGGTCTTAGATAATTCGATTATGTAACTGTGCAGAGGAGAAGATATTGGCCATCGAAGAAATCAGGCGAGAGGAATCGAAGAGTAAAATGCTACTGGCAGAAGCTATGGCAGCAGGTACTTTGTTGCGCGGTATCTCGAGTCGGGATTTACTATTGGCATTAACCACTTTGTCTTGCAGCTAGTTTAGACGAAGAGAACTATGCGAATAGGAACGGACAGAATTTATTAGAAAATGTAAAAAGTATAAGGGAAAGAAGTAGACAAGATGATATTAGTGCTTCTCGTAAAAGTGCTTCAAAATCGTCTATGGAGAACAGATATTCCGAAAGGTATAGGAGCGCTTGCCCTCTTTGTAAGGGTTATTGATTCTTTATTAACTGTATTCTCTTTAAGGAGGCGATACGGTAGAGAAGATCGAAGAGACAGCACGAGTAGAGACTCGAAGGACTACAATGGCAGTAAAGAGCGATACTACAAGGTCTCGCACGATAGAGAACAGCGGAGGAGAGAGAAAGATAAGAGGGACGACAAGGATAAGCGAGACGATGCTGGCAAGTACGAAGAGGCTCGAGACAGAAGAGACGATGAGAAGGATAAGAAGGATAACGAGAAGGACAGGTGGGAGGATTTAAAGGACAAGAAAGGTACGAGGGAGAAGAAGGAGAATTTTAGAGAGAAGAGAAGCGATTCGAGAGAGAGAAGTTCGGAAGTTCGTGATAAGAAGGAGAAGGAGAGGGACAAGGATAAAGGAAAAGAGAAAGATATAATGAATTCTTCTTCGTGGGTGGAGCTAAAGAAGTGTGGTATAACGATGGACGATATGATTGATATTAGAAGGCACGATTACTCAGAGCGATCCACGAAGAACAGGTTTGCCGATGACTTAACGACTCTTCAATTACTTTGTTTCGTATTAAACAATTATTATAATATGTGTATTACAGAACAGCTGAAGATTACCTACGTCACTTCGAACAAATGCTGATGTTGAGCGACTGTCGTTTGAAACGGTACGGCTTCGCTGCGGAGGGCCTCGACGGGCCTAAAGAATACCCTCCCGAGTCAGTGAGGGTGACCAAACGGGGAAGGCCTCAATTGCTGTACTCGGAGAATCCTCGCCTATCTCTCTTCCTCAACCGCCAGCAGATTCTTCAAGCCGTTACCACGGACCGCCGCGAGAAGATGAAGGATATATACGAGGCGGATTTTGCACGGTATATCAATTTGTCTTTTCACCTATTCGATTTTCCTTTACCCATTCAGATCCTAACAATTCTAGAGACAATCCAGAGGAAGCGGAGAAGCCACTGCGTGTTCGTAATTGGTATCCAAAGGCAGGCATGTGCAAGTCCAGCGAGAAGGGTAATTGGCAGTTCCCCATCAACGTGCAGCTTCCTAGATCCAAATGGGACAGCGAAGACGAGGACAGGCTGTCGAACGACATTGAGAAACAGCAAGACAGCAAAGCGAAGCCAGATGCTCCCACCTCGGACACAGGTAAACCTTTAATGCGTTTGGTTCTTGGTTTCTGTTTGCTTTAGTGAAAAGTTCTGATACGTAGGATCCTGTTTCAGAACGAGTGGCATGTTCCCCACGCTCGGTTATGGCAGAGGAGGATATTAGTGACGATAAGAAGGCCACCGATGAAGATAATGAATCCCCTAGCGTCAAGGAGGTTGATAATAACGAACAATCCACGTCCCCCGTGCTACAGTCCGCGGGCGACGAGAAATTGGCGTCGGAGTATGAACAGTTTATGAAAATGGTGTGCACTGATATTCCTAAGTCGGAGGACTTCTCGCCCAAAACGGTCCCAGTTAAATCCACCTCGCCGTCGAGTTACCACGAGTTTAATATAGAAACTAATTTGCCGGAGGACAATAATTTCACTTTTGTAGAGCACGTGACGTCCGAGCAATTAGAGAAGAGCGACGGAGCTAAGGTGGATGACCAGTTCAAGAGCAAGGAAATTCGTCAGAATGTGGAAAATGTTTCGCAGATCGTGGAGGAGCAAATGTCTTCGAGCAGCTCTCACGTCGAGGTGCAGGAGCGCGCGAGGGAGAGCGAGGAGAGACGGGAGAAAAGCGAGTCGGAGGACTCCAGGTCGATCCCTAGCGACTGGGAGAACGTTCGAATAAAAGTGGAGCGCTTGAGCGACGAGAATTCAGATACCAGGGAGCCGAGGAAGAAGAGGAGGCGGAAGAAGGTGACTTCCAGCAGCGAGTCGTCCAGCACGTCCAGCTCCTCGGATTCCGAAGAGGACGGGAAGAGGAAAAGGAGGAAGCGGAAGCTGTCCAACTCGAACGACTCGAGTTACTCGGACTCGGATAGCAGCGAGAGCAGCAGCAGCAGCAGTAGCGACTCCTCCAGCTCGGACGACAAGCGGAAGAAGAGGAGGAAGAAGAAGCGAAAGGCTGAGAAGAGGAAGAAGAAAGCCAAGCGGATAGCCAAGACGAAGAAGAAGCGTAGAAGAAAAGTGAGCTCCGACTCCAGCAACAGCGATTCATCTGACGACAGAAGGAAGAAGAGGGTGTCCGCCAGCAAAAAGTCTAAACAGAAACGAGAGTTCAGCGAGAAGCACGATGACAACGAAGACATAATAAAAGCTATACAGAAATCCCCTTTGGGATCTTCGTCGCCGGAAAGTGAGAAGCTGACGCGTTCGCAGACTCCCACGAAGAAGATCAAGGAGGAGGCGAAGGGTGAATCCAGGAAAAGGTCCAGCGAGAAGCATGACATCTGGAGCAAAGAGCAGGAGCTGGCACGGAAAGTGATGTCTGACGATAGCGTGTGCAGCAAAACCCACAAAGACGAGACGAAGAGGACTAAAGCCGATGAGAGATACATGGAAGAGTGGGAGATGGATGCGAGCATTGAGAAAATGGAGACGTCGGAGGCGGAGAAGAAAGATGAACGGAGCAAGGAGGAACGAAGTAAAAAGGAGGAGCGTCTGAAAGAGAGGTGTTCGAGCATTGGCAAAGAGATGCCACAGGGGAGTTCGAAGAGCGAGGAGGATAGTGATGCGAAGCGGAAGAAGAAGAAGGAGAAGGAAAAGAGGAGTAGCAATGAGTTTCTAGCTGATTGGGAAAAGGATAGCGATAGGATATCAAAGCAGAAGGAGAAGTGGGGCGAGACTGAATTCGACACTCTGAACGTACCGTCATTGACGCAGCTGGAAAGGGAGGTGAGTAAGAGGCAATTGTTGGCGGATGAGTGGGAAGTTGATAGTTTGGAGGCTGTGCCGGACTTGACAATCAATAAGAGGAGATCACGCGGCTCGAAGAAAGTGGAGAAGGAAGTTCGATACGATAAGAAAACAGACACGTACATTGCTATAGAGAAGGAGACTTCGAGGGAGTGCAAGAAGAGGCAGGACCGACTGTCCGCTATGAGAATCTGGGAAGAGGAAGAGGAAGAAGGAGAGAGGGAGGCTATGCTGCTGATGGAACAGAAGAGTAAGAGAAAGAGGGATGAGTGGGACATCGAGGAGGAATCGTTCTTGCGGGAAAAAAGTGAACGGAAGGAAGACCTGGAAGATAATATCTGTACGATTGATATTCACAAAGAGGTGAATGCGGTCAGCAACGATATGGATACGCCAATGAAGCTTGAAGCAGTTACTGTTAAAAAGAGTAAGAAGAGTCGCTGGGACATAGCTTCGCAGTCTGATGAGAAAATAGAGCTGAAAGCTCCTGTTATGTGGGAAGAAGAGTGTGCCGAATGGACAACGTTAAACAATTTTGAGCGTAAGAATGACAAAGTGACGTTAGAACGTTGCGATTCGATTATACCTAAGACCAAGATAAAAGACGAAGACATTGGCATCGCTGATCAGCAGTCAAGGAAGGCTATGTCGAAGAGCTCAGACCTTATCGACCTGTTTGCAAGGAAGTCCGAGGACGTAGACTTACTGGATTCATCTTGGACTTCGGAAGAACTTAAGAAAAACAAGCCGCGAATGAAAGGTTTAGAAAGTAGTTCGGAATTAGACGTATTCTTCGACGAGGCTAAAGAACCGTTGCCAATGCCAATTACAAAGGAGCAGACCGTAGAGCATCTGAAAGACATGTTTGACATAAACGTAAAATTAAGTAACAAAAATATAGAATTGTACAGCCCCAGTTCCCCAGCGCTGTCACAAAAGTCTGAGGACATGGAGACATTCAACGACAGCACCTCAAATTCTTTAAATCTCAGGGAGGATCTCATGCAGGAGAAGCTTAAGAAGGAAACCTTGGTCAAGTCTGACGAAGAGTCGCTCTCCGTTCCCAACATACCGCTTCAGATAAAGTATCGGGAAGGGAAGTATGCGAAGCCTGTAGTGACAAAAGAGGAGTTCGAAGAAATCTTAGGGGTGCAAGCGGAGGATCAATCACCGCAGAAGAAATATGACGAGATAAAATCTTCTGAAGCTTTAATTGGTGATCTTCCGATCAATGAGCCATGCCCTGACGCGAGTAATTACAAACCACAGCAAATGGATATATTCGCTGAATATGAAACTGAAGAGTTTCGTAGTAAGTCGAGCACCAAGAGCGTTGAGGTGGTGTCTTCTTCCAGCACGAAAGGAGAGGAACCGACCGAAGGAAAAGCAGCCCTGAAACTGATCCCTAAACAGCTGCTGATTCGACGCAATAACGAACGTGTGAAGTCTAAATTGATCTCGGACGATCCCATGCAGCATGCCGCAGCCCTTTTGACCATCCAGAAGAAGCTTCGAGAGTCGAACATCGCGAAGAACGACGAGAAGGACATCACCTGCGAGGAGTCCGCCGGCGAGTTCAAGATCGAGTGCGAGAAAACGACCATCACCGATGCTCCCGTCGCTGACGTCGCTCCCAAAGAACAGACCACCATCACTGACGTCAAAGTGGACTCCAGAGACTTATCGATAACAGTGAAAACCTCGATCACGACGAAAACGGAATCCTCGAGCACTGTGAAGCTCGATTTCAATCGCATCGAAGAATACAAGTCGACTGATAAAGAGATTATTAAGACGGAGGAGCTTAAGAAACCTAGACCACCTGCTGGCAAGGATGTATGTGATACGGAAGCTCAAAGTAGATCGCCCAGCAGGGAGCAGCGAAAGAAGAGCCCAAGTAAGAAGGAGAATGAGAAGCGGATCAGCGAGCGTAGCAAGGAGAAGAGGGACAAGAAATTCGACGACAGAGACAGAGGGGACAGAAGGGACAGCAGAGGTTCGAAGGACTACGCTGAGAGTAGGAGGAGGTCCAGCCCTTCGAGCAGTCGTAGCAGGAGAAGAAGGAGTGTCAGTCCACGCACCTCTTGGGAGAGGGAGAGGAGCAGAAGCGAAAGTCACAGTCGCAGCTGGAGCAGAAGTAGAAGTAAAAGCCCCAAAAGGAAGGATGACTCTGTTGCTTCATCGAGTAGGGACAAACGGCAGAGTAGAATCGATGAGGATAGATCTGGTAGGTCCAGGACCGACGATAGGAGAGAAAGGTCTACGAGAAGTCCTCCTCGATCCAACAGTGCCCCTTATAACAAAGGTATGTCTCCTACGCTGTCACAAACTATAACACACCTTGCATAACGAGAGCACTCACTCTCAATGGTTTTACGTTATTTCTAGACCACTTCAAAAAGTATGGGTCCACCAAAGAGCGAGACGACTGGAACAGAAGGAAATACGATTCCATGGAAAGGGACCGAGACAAAGAGGGAAGACCGTATGACCCAATGGAGGTACTAAGAGAGAGAAACACAGACCCTGAAAGGCACAGGGAAGGCAGGTTCCGCGACGAGGCTGAGAGATCGTTTTGGCCTTTCGAGTCGGAGAACGTGCTACGAGATGGGAACGAGTCGTTGGACTCTTACCCCAATGGCCAGGAGCTGGATCTCGATTATGAGGAGAAAGCGTACTATAGGGATGACAGTCTAGAAAGGGATATCATGGAGGGTCCTCTTCGTCAAATGTCAAAGTACAAACAGAGGTAAAACTGAAAGTGTTACCTCGCCCCCAAGATCGATCATTAACCGAAGTACATGCATTCTAAAAACCAAACCCTTACAGCAGGAGGAGTAGATCCACTACGAGAAGAGACAGGCAATGGGAGAAAGACAGGGAGCCAGCGGACTTGGAGAGGCACGGACATGGTCGAAGAGCAGAGAAGCTGCCACCGCCAAGAGGTCGTTCGCCACCTCGAGCAAGGCGCTCGCCACCCAGGGCACAGCACGACCGCTTCAGACGTAGCTCCAGATCACGATCGAGAACCTGGTCGAGGTCTAGATCACGTACGAGGTCAAGATCCAGGTCGAGAACGAGGTCTCGTTCTCGATCAACGTCGAGGTCCCGATCGATGCGATCGAGGTCAAGATCAAGGTCGGGCTCGCGATCGAGGACCAGATCTACGTCTAGATCAAGGCTGAGGAGTCCTGATCATGGTCTGAGACTGATTGACCGATCACGGTCCTCCAGGTGACTATTTCGAAATATTAATACCAGTCGGCAGTTCTGAAACAGTAAGTAATCTCGCTTTGAATTTAGATCGCCGTCCGTGGGGCGAGGCAGAGGCAGGGCCAGCTCGAGGGAGAGGAAGGACGAGCACGACGACATGAAGCTAGAGATCTGCGGCGAGAGGGGTAGACGCATAGAGACAATCGTCCAGTCCGTGTCTGGATTGTCTAGGGATCCGAACGCGTTGGACTCGGATATGCACATGACCGACAATCTGGAGAGCGTGGCGAGTAGCTTCCAATATGCCAACGAGAACGAGGTTGCGAACGAGTACTACTACAGCGAGAATAACTTGACCTATCCGCCATGCATCGACGAGTCAGCAACGAGCTCTCCGAAACGGTTGTCCCTTGACGATAGGTAACTCTTGACTCGTGACGCGCTTGATCTTCTTTCCAAGTTGTAGTCTCTCTCGCATTTCTTACTCCACATTTGCAAATGAGCACCCCACGTATCCTGTTTCGCAGGTTCATTATTCTGGTTTAAATTATAGACTGGAGCTGGAGCTGGGGATCAAGAAGCAGCAAGACAGCGCAGGAGTATCAAACGAATACCCCGACTCCTTCAATGCCAACGTGTGCTACCCATCGCCACCACCACAGCAGCAGATGCTGTACCGTCAGCAACCCACGGTCTTACAAGTACGTGACTCGCAAGTCGTAATAGAAGGACAGTCGTCTAGAGATTATGTTTTCACGTTGCGCAGGTGGGCAATGTGTTGCAAGTGGTGCCAGCAGACTTCAACGGAGTCCCGGCGGTCCGTCGAGAGCCGACGAGTTCCGCGGCAGGTCCCATAGTGCGAGGTTCTAGCCAGGTTGTGCGCGTAGGTAATGTCCTGCAGGTAGTGCCGACGTCCTTGGACTGGAGTGGCGTACAACCGTCGCCAGTGGAGCAACCAGCAGCGATGATGTACCCCGCGACGGTCCCGCAGCCTTCTCCTATCCCTTCAGCCGCGATATCTGTACCTGTTCCAGTCCCTGTCCCCATCCCCATGCCAGTGCCAGTTCCAGCCGCTATAAGCACACCCACGCCAGTGTCCACCTTATCTCCGGTCCCGTTACCCATCTCCGTCTCTGTCCCTATGCCAATCCCAGGCCCTGTTTCCATTCCCTCTGTTCCAGTGCCACCGGCGACGTTCCCGAGACCGGAGGTAGCGCCTCCAAGTAAGTCAAACACAAGTTGTTCAGTTGTTTAACGCGTAGAGTCTTCCAGGACCCGAGACTAATCGACGCTCCGTTTGTAGAAGCGCCAGCTCAGCCGGTGTATAACTACGAAGCCATCCTGGAGACTCGTCGCAAGGAGAGAGAAGAGCGCAAACGGTTGCGCGATATGAGGAGGAAGGAGAAGGAGCGCAGGCGAATAGAGAGGATCAACCGCCGCGCCCTTCAGCTGTTGGAGAAGAGCAACATGCGCCAGTCGGATAGCCAGCAGAAGAGTTTGGACTCGTCTGTCTTGAAGGCGCTCCGCGAGAGCGAGGAGCAGACTGAGGTTGAGGAGCAGCAGCCTGCTCCAGCGGTCGCTGAGAAGGAGGGAGTAGCGTCGACCTCTGCTTCATCGGCTCCGGCTGAGGAGGAGGACCCCGGTGGCGACGAGGACGAGGAAGAGGAGGAAGAAGAAGAGCCTGAGGTGGAGGAGGACGAGGAGGACGAGGAAGAAGCGGAGGACTATGAGGAAGAGGAGGAGGATGACGATGAGAAGGCTGCGTCGCGGGTGAACAGTCGACGGAACGAGGCGGAGGACGCTGCTGTCGCGTCGACGAGCGAAGCGAGCACGTCCCAAGTCGAAGCGGGGTCCAAGGAATGGCTGGACTTGCCGCCGGCGCCCTTGAAAGGAATTCTGGTTGCGCCAGGCTTCAGGTACGTTATTGTAAACTGCCGGTTCGCGGAAGGTAGTAATTACGTTATTATATAAACTACATTTCAGGAGATCCACGATTCCTAATGGCAACCTGGACGACATGTCGACCCCAGAAAACGACAGCGAGGACTATACGGACAAGGAAGCCACCGAACTGGACAAGTACAGCGAGTCCATTAAGGACGAGGCCAACGACAGCAAGCCGGGCAAGTCGAGAGGCCTGTCCAGGACGAAGACAAAGTCTGGGAAGCTGGGTAAGAGGAAGCAGAGGAGTAAAAAGTCCGTTCAGTTCGCTGACGGAATCAAACCTGGGGAAGGCACCAGCCCCAGCGGGGGTGAAGGCGACATGCCCTCTCCTCCGCCTCCTACATCCGTCATCACCCGCGAAGGTGTTCGCGAAATCCGAAGGTCCAGCTCGAGGAAGAGCAGGAAGCAGGAGAAGAGGACTAGACCTCCGAAAGCGAAGAAGAAAGTGAAGGTAAGGTGCTTTTAATGGCAATGTCCATTCGCTGCGAAGCTTCCGTGTCTAATCAGGCGTTTCACCAGGTGAAGATCATAAAGCTGAAGAAGCCACGGGTTACCCCGTTAACAGCGATGATGATGGACGACTCTGACGAATTGGACGACCGTTCACCGCCCCCGCCGCCCCCCGGATCTCCGCCACCCCCGCACCAATGGCCCAGCTACCTTTCCGCGTACAATTCCACGATGCGTCCTAGCGAGCCCCAAGCGACGCCGGCGACAGCGCCGAGCACTGTTCAGGCCCCGCCTCCGCCCACGCCGTTGCCTCTTCTAGTTCCTCCCCCGCCTCTCAACTACACGATACAACCTTGCAGCAAGGCGTAAGGCCCTCCCCCGCTACTTCTCAGCTAACGACACCGCGAATATTTGCTCCACCCTCGACGGCGGGAAAGGACATTCGTGGCCTTGGAGGTGTCGCGGGATCGAGCGCATCTCTGTCGCGATTGGAGATCTAGAGAAGAAATGATGTATTATTACTAGTGACAAATTCATCGACCGTTTTTCTCGCTTCTTGTAAATATAGCCTTCGCTCTTCGTGCCACACAGACTTTCCGGCTCGCGATACGGGGACACGAAGGGCCCGCGTACGAACGAATGAATGCTCCATTGCGTCCACGCCTCGGCAGATTCGCGTTGCGTTCGATATATTTTCGATACCGATGAGCATGGGGGAGAGGTCGATTATAATGGAAATTGTAGGGGCGACACGAGTGTAATTTGTACAGGGTGTTTCGTGGCTGCGGGGCCTTCGGTGGTTAATGGAACTTTCAAGAGGTAGAAGTGTCTGTAAATGTAGGTCTATGAGATTTAAATGGTCTCTAAGTGACACCGAATCTTGTGTTTTTAGTTGAAGCCCGCATATAAAATCGGTGCTTGCGTTTATTTAGATTCGAATGATCAGTGGACTATTTGAAATTAATAAATAGATTAAGGAAGAGTCGGGAGAAGTGGCCAAGAGTAAAGGAAACAGTGGTTTCACGATCATGTAGGAAAACCATAATTAGTTGACTAAATGCCGATATTATCAATGACAATGATTGTTTGTTAGAACGTTGCCATTTCTTCTCGCAAGTGTTCTACGAAACTGTTAGCTTCACCTCTATACTTCTGAAACACCCTGTACGTAGAACGGGGCTCGGACTTGCGACCGATTGTTAATAGCGACTACATTGTTGAAGATGTAAGGGGTACTCGTAAGAAGTGAGTTTATTATTGTATATTTTACATTTGTAGCTTTACCACGAATTGTCTTCAAACTTAGGCTACTAGATAGTTAAAAAAAAATATGGGGTCTTGATGCAATTTCCTTTCTCTCGTTTATTTTCTTCTCCTCGTTATTAATATTCGAGCACGTTTTATTTTGCGGCGAAAAGAGAGTCTGTACATATGCGGGAGTAGATATACGATTAGACCAAAATTTCATATTAATCGACGAATTAAAAGTAAATAATGTAAGGTGAGGAGCTGAGCTTAAGTCGACCGTTCTATAAATCCTCTTGCGTTCATTGTACATATCTCGATCGATCATTGTTCAGCGCAGATCGTTTACCCTTTCTGCTTAAACACGAAACGAATGCTTCTCGTCCTCGGCGAGGAAGAACGTTCTAACTGCCCGTAATATCTGAATTCCCACGACAATTTTTGAAAGGTATCGATTTGTATTAAAATAAACGTAATTCTTTTAATAAACCCGACGCCATTCATTTCGTATAACGCGTGATATCGGCAGACCTCGGCGTTAATAAACCCAACAACAAGAATCAGGTCAATAAAGATAACAGCTGACTGACATAGACCATTCAGGCGTATCAGACGCTCCGGTCAAGTGCGATAAGTCTCTTTCGACGACTGCAAACATATTTGAAGGAAGCAGTCTTTTCAGCAATCAACAATGGGAAAAATGAAAGTGGCCGTCGTCGGAGGTGGAGTAGTTGGTTTAACAACGGCTCTGCAGTTACAACGTGAATTACATAACGCAGAAGTTACTGTTTTCGCTTCCGACTTCGAGAAAACAGTCAGCCATGTAGCTGCTGGGATATTCCGCGTCGGCTCGTCCTACTCTGGACCAACTGAACAAATAACGAGGTGCATAGACACAGACCACTGATTATTTAACTAATGATCAATATAATAATTTTTATACTGATATCTATATACTTTCCAATTAAAATTCTTCCCAGAGACTGGATACGAGACTCGTACGAATATTACGATGGCATACGGAAGACGCATGACGCTTCGTTAGCGGGAGTAACTAGCGTTTCTGGTTACATTTTTGCTAATTCCTCTGCAGGGACTGTCAAGGTATATTTAATTCAAAAGCATGAAAATTGTATTCTATTTCACGAGGCTGTACATTTAGTTCGAAATTAATTTCGTGCGTGCAATCGCTTTTAAATTGGATCGAATGGAGAGTAGAGCGTTGGCCTTGTAATTTTAATTTTATAGAATCATTGGATGGAAGACTTGGTGCCAATCTACAGAAAAGCCGCGGAAGAAGAATTTCAGCTAGTCGGAGGCAGCTGGAAGTATGGATCCTTCTTCACAACCCTCCTCACGGAATGCAAGCTGTACCTCCCATGGGCTCGTGAAAAGTAACAGACTAATTCCACGGAACGTTATTCTTTGAAATGAAAATTGAGAAGATTTCTCGCCTCTACAGGTTGCAAGAAAGTGGAGCCAAGCTTGCAGTAAAAAAATTTAGCTGCTTGAAGGAACTCGCTTCCGATTGGGACTTGATAATGAATTGCACAGGATTCGGCGCAAGAACTCTGTGCAACGACAGACGTTTAGTTTCTATACGCGGTCAAATAATCAAAGTACGTTTCTCTTTAAACATAGAATCCTACATTAACTGGTGAAATCTTAGGCAAAGGCACCGTGGGTCAAGACCTTCTTTTACGGAGAGCTGGACACTTACATTATACCGGGTTTCAATGGTGTTGTTACACTCGGCGGCTCGAGGAGCTTCGATTCTGAAAATACGAGCCTCTGTGGCCACGAATCGGCGGCGATTCGCGAGAGGTGCGAGAATTTCGTGCCAGCACTGAAAAGGGCCACGATCTTGAGGGAGGAAGTCGGCTTGAGGCCCCACAGGGAGAACAACGTCAGAGTGGAGGCCGAACGCGTTGCGAGCGGACTCTCTACAGCCATCGTTAGTTTCAGGAGTTTTATTAAACCTTCCGCGTGATTTCATTACCATTGACGATGCGATCTGTGTTACAGCTGGTGCATAATTACGGGCACGGCGGATACGGGGTGTGCACCGCGCCCGGGACTGCTAAGTACGCTATAAAGCTGGCGAAGGAGATGCACAAGTCTTCTGTCGCGAAACTGTAGGAACCGCGTTTAACAAAACATTAACAGCTATCAACGGAATCATATTCGTGGAGGGATTCTGCGAGATACGTTTGCTCGTGGATATATGTGGTTTATTATTAACGAGTTTACAGAAGAAAGTCGTTAATAAGCGCTAATACTGCGTGGTATTATTGTTGTTAATCGTTTACGTGTGCAACACACTGTGCTCGTGCTTCTTCGGACTTCCCGGGGGAAGTCCTCGACTAAAGCGGTTTTTTGTTCATCGTCGAACGAATACATGGTGGTTCGTAGCGTCGTCTCGTTCCTCTTTCTCTTATTACACTGCCCAGACATAGAAACAGCAGAACTACAAGGAGAATCCTGGAGCGCCTATTCTCGTAGTTTCCGAGCTCCGAAGACGCGTCGAGGCTAGGCGAACGCGTTTCACCGGTGTCGTCTCCCAAACGAGGCTTGCACGCACGAGTGCGAACGAGGGCCGCGATGCATCGCGGAGGTGGTTGTTTAACAAACCCGGGGACATCCTTTGCAAACTCTACCGTGGCATAGTTGCCTGTCAAGTGTTTGTTAAACGCGTTTGAATCGTGACTCTCACGGTGATGAAATCCATTGTCTTTCCATCGGTTTCCCGTTACTTCTTGCCGGGCTTCGCGTTTTTCCTGGGCGGCGCGCCCCATCGCAGCGCAGTGCTGTCCACCGTCAGCCGCGGTCGCTTGTACTGGCTGCTCTTAATGTGCTCCTCAACTAGTTTAGGCGTCACGCAGATCACGTGCTGCCCCTTCCAGTACTTCACCATGTTCATGCTCTGCAGCGTCGATATTATGTCCGTCTGCGAAATGCTTGTCATCTGGCTGCAGATTACAGGAATGGAAATTGTTTAGTTTGCTCTAGCTTTATTAATCTGCTCGTAACTTCACCTCAAGTCTTTGATGCTGAGGGTGCCGCGGAAGTCTCTCAGAATTTCTAGAAGGATCCAACTCCAATAGCTTCTGTAAGATAGCTTCCCCAAGTCGCTCAGTGGCTTCTCGGGGCTGCCAACAGTCTGTTCTATTTTGCTCAGTTCGTAACTGAAGGCGATCAGAAGCTTGCCGTACCCTTGCCTTTGGAATGGAGGTAAAGTTAGAATGCAGGCTACGTTGTTGCCATCGGGTGATTCCTTCTCCTGCAAGCCAATCGAACGAGAAGGTTTATGTCAGGAATTAATTACGAACAGGGAACATAGAAGATTGAATGGTACCTTCGAGAAATAGCCAACCAAATGCGCCCCGTGCTTATCGACTTCGCAGAGAATGTAAAAAAGGAATGGCTCCACGTCGAAGTACAAAGTTTTGTGGTCTAAGAACAGCTTCGCCAATAAGCACAGGTTCTGGCAGTAGATTTTATGCTCTCTACCATCTACCTCCCAGATGCTCAGTGTTCCTTTCCGATATATTTCCTTGCCAACTGGCTGTCTGTGAGTACACTCGCTCTGAAATCAAGACGTTCGAACTGTCGATCGAATCCTCGTCAAATTAAGCTCGACGGAGCATCAGCTTGACCCTTACCATGTGATACCTGTACGTTTTCTCAAGACGCATGTACTTCAGGCAGTATTCGCAGATCCACAGCTTAGGCTGCTTGCCATACTCCTCTGGGTACGGACTGAAGTACCAAGTATCGATTTCATACTTTCCTGGAAATGAACTTTTGAAAATAATGAGACCCTTTTCGCACGTAAAGGTTAACGGCGGAAGAGAGGCGTTGATGCTTACCAATTTGAATCTTGTCTATGTATTTCACTTTCGTTATGGCCTCGTGCTCCTTCTCCAACGCCGCCGTCGTGGGATCCATTTCCGCGTACGTCTGTAACAAAGAACCGCGATAGTCGACGCTATTCGCAGAATTCTCCTCGCGAACAAGTACCTTCTGTATGTGATTAATCTCATCGTGCCGCCTCTTCTGATTCCTCGTGATCTTGCGGTCCGAAGAATCAGCTAACAAATCGGTGCCAGAGTTTCGGTCGCCGGTCTTCCAGGTCCTGTCGGTCATGTCGAACCTGCTGGACATGATTCTGTCCCTCGGCACCCACTCGTCCAATCTCCTATTATGCCCCTCGTAGTGGACATAGTACTCGTAGTGACCTTCGCCGTCATTGTACCTTGTCTGAATAATCTCTGCGGGATCTGTGCAAAAAAGTGGAAAGAAAAAGTGTTTCCAACGATGCTCCGTACGCGCGACCAACCGCAAAATCAGAAAATAACTTTTCTCTCGTATTTCAAGAAAATTCACGAAGGAACTAGGTAAAAACTGCGACAGCCAATGAAGAAACTTGAGAAACCGGAAAACGAATCGGAGTATAGTCCGTGGTGCTATATTAATGTCTAATTCATTTCTAAGACGATATCGACTAGAATCGCACATGACATAATGTTTACAAAACAAGGGCGACTCGTCGGCGGCAAGCCGGTAATACAAATACCGACGCGCGACGCGATGAAACGAAGCGTTGGGTAGAATCTCCGATATACGTGGGCGCGATTTTAAAAATATACGATCTAGGTGGGAACGTTATCGTTATCGATTCCGGTGTAATCGTAGGATATTTACGCCAGGAGTCGTCGGATCTGCGGACGAGGTAGTGCTCGCCTATATCGAGAGGCAGTTCCTCGAGGCTGTCCGCGTCATCGCCCGATCCCTTCCCGCCATTCGTCAACGTGTTCTCGCGCTTTTCTTGCTTCACCATCGTTTCCTTCGATCCCGTTGTGCAGTTCTCTTTAGTCCTCTGCTCGGGCTCGGCCATTTTCCGAGGTGCAAATCACTGGCCGGTGAGACGATATTCGCCGCTGCGAACCGACCGAAAATAAATGAACATTTCACTCGCTGATGCAACGCGACCGGAACGGCCATGAAATTCTCCGAAATTCTCCACGGCGTATATCATATACGCGTGAAGCAGCGATACCTGGGTGCTCGTCGCTAGGGGGCGTCGCAACTGAGCCCGTTCTCGCTAGTTCTTGCTTCTTAAACTGATTCATATACGGGGTGTCACAAAAATAGATGGTTAATGTTTAGGATCGGGTTCTACGGTGTTCTAATGAGTTTAAGGATGAAGGGGCGTGTAAATATGGGATTGGAAACTTTTTCTTTTACAGATGTGATGTAGAATTTTTGGGAGCTGTTTTTTGCCTATTTGAGATGATCGTATTATCTCATTATGCGAGTTTTTCAACGTGTCCGATAGTATATTTCAGCAATTTCTTCGAGGAAGTATACAAGTATACGAAAACTGTTTATACTTAAAGTTTATTCAGTTATTTCTGTCACACCCTGTGTATGCAGGTTCCGCCCCGCGCATAAATGTCCCTAGCGTCTGAGGCAGGATATAGGTTAGGTGAGCATTAGCGAGAGGCTATTAGTAGCTTCAGAACGTAACGGATTCTTTAATTTTCATCGATTTTCTTTAATTTTACTCTGCTCTCCACTTATTCGTAATCCATCTCTTTCACAAACTGGTATACACAAGTAACCAGATCGTTCGAAGATTATTAAAATTTGTCGGAAGTGACGTCATTCTTCTTTTCTCTTTTTCGCGGCGATATTCAAATCACAAGTAGACGTTTTCGTCGCGGTTGAGCATCATCCAGATAAATGTATATCTGAGTTAATATTACTATATTATTACATTTACAACTAGTGTTCCTCCAAATACTTCAAACTTCACTCGAATTTCTTTACTTCGCGATCATTCGTACATAAAGGAAAAGAAGAATGGGATTATCGGTGATGTCATGACGTCTGCCTCTATCTACAGTGAAATATGTAGCGCTTCATAAATATCGATTATTTTTTCGAAGCGAGCACGATTCAAACGGAATCGTGTTCGACTTGTTTCTTTTCCGAACGTAAATAGAACTCGCGATCCACCGTTTATTGATCCTCCGATCGCGCGGAACGTTTGAGCGCGGGGATCGGGAACATGAGCAGCTGCTGGAACTTAAACTCGCTTAATCTTATAACTCTAAGCTAATTAGATTATCGCGTGTCACGGAAGAACGGGATCATGTCGGAGGTTCTTTGCGCTGCGAGCGATATGGTTAAACACGCGCTGATCTACTTCGGCTGTAAGATCACCAATGTTATTAAACGACAGTAGAAATCTTAGAAATGTTACGGCGAAACAGGTAAAGTCCACTTATTATGTAACCGTTGCTACGTACACAAATTGCCTTTAGCTAACTTTCTCAATGACACGAGCATGAAGTGGTTTGTTGCCGATCCCAATACTCCGTAGAGAGTGTTCGCAGCAAGTTTAAGCGTTGCCCGTCTGTCAGACATCTTGTCAACGAATTTCATTGTAACAGATTAAAGAACAGAGCGATCGCCATTGGCTTCGTCGTTCTAGTTGCCGTGATTTATAACGAATTTCTGGTCTACGATGTACAGAAATTCAAGTGGTCCCGGCGCGAGTGCTCCGAGTGCGTCAAAGTACTGCTCGTCGCCGACCCACAGATACTGGGCGATAAAAAAGAAATATATTTTGGATCTTGGATAGCGCAGTGGGACAGCGATAGGTACGGACCAACGCCGGTTTCGTTGAATCAGCGGCCTCGTAAAGATCCCGACGCCCTCCAGAGACTCTGAGCATTGACCTCGGTTTTGTTCCACAGTATCTTATTTCCAGGTACTTGAAAAAGTCCTTCTCGAGAGCCTTGGACCACTCTCAGCCTCACGTCGTCGCGTTCTTGGGAGACCTCATGGACGAAGGTCACATTGCGACTGCGGAAGACTTTAAGGGGTACAAAAGGAGACTAGATGCTATATTCGATATGCCTGAACACATAATGGTATAATTATAGTCACCGCGAAACTCTCTCGTTGTATATAGCCGCTGCAGTGGCTGCGCTACATCTGCGAATATTTTTCTGTTCAGAAAATTTATTTACCAGGTGATAACGACATCGGAGGCGAAGAGGATTCTGTCTCGTTTAATATACATAACAGATTCAATTTTGCGTACACGCAACCAGATACTTTAGTTTATAAGACGGTAACGTTTTTCAAGGTAAACGAGATATATACATAAAAAGCCTTTCTAAGTTCCATCAAAAGATCGTAAGGTGTTTGCTTCGCTCGGCAGGTGAACAGATTGACCCATTCGATGCCGGATGCCCCGAAAGATGCCTTTCTAAATGACTACGCGGAGAGAAACACTACAAACGTGGTGCTCAGTCATATGCCTTTACTATTCATGCCTGGTACTTTTGTCCAAAATGTAAGGTCACTTTGCGCTGTCCCTGCTAAGTAATTTCGTTTGTTTTTAATCGTGTGATTTAAATCGCGACGATAGGTACTGAAAGAATTGTCGCCACAAATTATTTTTACCGCGCACGAGCATAAGGCCATGCATATCAGTTTGGATACCGCGACAGACCAGTTGAGCGAAATATGGATCTTGCCTCCTCGCGAGACGCCAATGTACCAATTAAGGATGGACGTAGGTGACATTCACGAAGTGCAAATACCCACTTGCTCGTACAGGATGGGTACTCCTCATACGGGATACGGACTAGCTTATATTGGTAAAGAGACATTGAATTTATTCAACTATTAAGTTGTTGATCCTTGGTTTCGTTAGTTGTTGTTTCTTCTTTGCACAGATACTCAAGAGAAGACAGTAGAGTTTACGATTCTGTGGCTGCCAGGAAGATTCCCGCAATTATGGATTTACGTCTTCGTTGGAATATTCATTCTTGCCTTCACTATTTTCGTTTATATCTCCAGTTACTGCGTAAAGAGCCATGCAGCTTATAGTCGTATGTCTTCTATCTAACGTAGCGTGTAATTAACCATGTCGCGAGCCCCCTAATATCAATGACAACTTGACATTAGACACGAGGTAAAAAGATCCGTCCAATACAATGTGATTCTGCTACCATCTATGTCAAGTTTCGAAAGGAAGAGCGTGATGGTCACTTAACAATTCAGGACTTAAAAGCGTGGAAAGATCGTCTCGCTATCAGACACGAACAGACTACTTCTTAGAAAATGTTCCTAACATCTAGACCTTGTACTTAGTAGTTTCTGATTAACAACCGAATTCTTAGGCAGTCTACTTATGCTTTCAACCGAGAATCCACTTAATTAACACTTAGGATTCCCTGGAAAGAACGTCGTGTACATGTAAAAACGATGCCAAACTTAGTTGTCGTATATACATGTAGATCTTAAGTTATAAGCAGAGTTAGGCATTATCTGTCTCTCTCTATATATATATACATATATATATGTATAAAAGAAGTCGTGACTGACTGACTCATCAACGCCCAGTTGAAACCGTTTAACCTAGGAACATGAAATTTGGAAGGTACATTGTTTTCGTGACGTAGGCGCCTACTAAGGGAGGATTTTTGGAAATTTCGTCCCCAAGGGGGTGAAAAGGGCTAAAATGTATTTTCCCTGATTCCTTAATATCTCTTAGGCCCGATTACATATCAACTTGGTTCTTACTCAAAAAGATTGCCCACACAAATGCCTAAAAAACAATTTCAGGATTTTTCCCTAATCAACCCCTAAGGGGGTTGAAAGGGGTAAACTGTATTTTCCCGGATTCCTTAATATCTCTTAGGCCCGAAGCGAAGCGCGGGTATATTTTGCTAGTTGGGAATAAAAATTTCGTATAAAACGAAGTTATTCGCAAAACTTATTCGAATAATGCCTAACTCTGATTATTAGGGTGACACCGTGTAGCTTCTACATAATTTACAAGTTTCTATCGTCGGTCGTGTTTCATGAGACAGTATTTGCTATTAATGTTTATGAAGTCGATGCTACAGAAAGATAACTATATTTCTCCCGTTTAACCGAAGTGTATTAAAATTGTAACATAATTGTTGAGCAAAGATTCCTTTTAGGAGAGATGATATATATATATATATATTTGCGTGTAAAATTGTATATGTCCTGTTTGCCCGAAATAAACGTTACACGTTGAAGCTTGCCTCATTTTTCGCGTATGTTTCTAGCTAAATGCGGAATAAACGCTCCCACGACGATTTGAAACGTCCAATCGCAAGATACCTATTGCATCGGTAGCCGCAATATTTTTTACGCAGAAATGAAAACAGAAGCACGTGTGACCTCAGTTACGCATGCGCTGGCGAGTAACGTCAGTGTGCCAGTTCCAATGGGCACGTTTTGCGTTGTTTTGGAGGTAAATTGATTGGTGAAGTTGGGCAAGCTGAACCCGCTGTTTGTATGCAGATTTCGTATTACCTACTTTCTTAAACACGATGGGCAAACGCAAAGCCACTGATAACGCAGGAAATCCAAATCAGGATTTATGCGATTTCCTGATAGGTATGTTCATTATTCCGTTTTATTTTATTGTATAGTACTGTAGTTTATATCTTTCTTCAAATTTTTGTAATATTAACAAGGCAAGATTCCCAACCCAGAAATTAAAAAGAATATGAAACTTTGGGGGTATGTATTACGCAAATTATTTTGACTCCCGAAAATCCGAGTGTTTTCCGATTTTGTGTTATAACTCGCGAACTGTAAGAACCCGTAAGTTACTAAAGGATAATCCTAAATAAAGGAAGTAACTTTCGTCCGAAAACTTTTTTTCTATCTCTTACAGTTCGCGAGTAACAACAAAATCGGAGATTTTTCAGAGGTCGATTTCACCCCCTTGGAGTGAATTTGGGCAACAAACAAATTGCGTAATACATATCTATGTATCCTTCATATATCCCCAAAGTTTTATGTTTTTTTGAATTTCTAATTTTAATTTTCATGAAGCAACTGAATGTTTATTACAAATTTGTATTTACAGAATTGGCGAACTTCGAGAAGAATATCGGTAAGAATATATACAAGCACAATGCTTATCGTAAAGCAGCTGGCACGCTGAGCGGCTTGCCAGAGAGAGTGAAGAGCGGCGCCGAGGCTAAGAAGTTGCCAGGGATTGGCGAGAAGATCGCGAAGAAAATCGACGAGTTCCTTGACACTGGGAAGTTACGGAAACTGGAAGATGTATTTATTTCGAAGCGTTTGCTTGATACTGGAATGCGTTAGTTTCTTGCTGCATCGATTCTTAAATTTCATATCTTTTTAGATTAATAAGGATGAAGGCAACGTCGCGATTAACTTGTTAACGCGCGTGTCTGGCATTGGACCCGCGAAAGCGAAGGAACTAGTGGATGCTGGCATCAAAACTTTTGACGACTTGAGAAGGCACCAGGACAAGCTGAACCATCATCAGAAGATTGGTCTCAAGTACGATGGAGTAACGGAATCGATTGTTTTCTTCTGGAGTAATCGATACTTCTCCCCAGGTATATCGAAGATTTTGAGAAAAGAATCCCGAGGAAGGAGATCGAGCGCCTCGAAGCGATCATGAAGGACGCTATTGCGAACCTGGACGAAGAATACATTGTAACGATCTGTGGGAGTTATAGGCGTGGTAAGGAGGAAAGCGGGGACATCGATGTCTTGCTGACACATCCGGGTTACACTTCTACAGAAAAGGAACTGAAGAAGAAAGTGTCGCTGTTAAAGAATGCTGTGGATTGCCTCAAGAATAAGAAATTGATCGTCGATACAATATCTCTCGGGGCATCAAAATTTATGGTACGCTAATGTGGCGAGTTACATCGAGCTGTTGTATCTTAGGGTTGCTTGCTTGCTTCTAGGGTGTCTGTAAATTTCCAAACGACACGAGCAAACCATTCAGGAGACTCGATATTAGACTGGCACCTTACGATCAGTACTACTGCGCTGTTCTTTATTTTACTGGCAGTGACCTTTTCAATAAAAACATGAGGGCACACGCTTTGGAAAAGAAGTACACCTTGAACGAGTATGCTTTGAAGCGTCTTACGCCTGAGGGTACGTTAAACTATTGCAGAAATAACGACAGTATTACGTGAGCGTACAATTTATTATAGGACTACCAGGAGAGGCAGAGGACGTCACGTGCGAAGAAGATATTTTTCGTATTTTAGGGTTGCCTTACAAAGAACCGAAGGACAGAAAAGGATGAACGATGCGTGGTGGTATTTATCTATCCTTTACTTATATTTATACGCTACTCAAGTAATTTACCATTCTCAGGTTGAATGCCAAAACTCATTGAACGCAAAGCGAGATTAAAATATTTATTACGTTTTTTTTATAAAAAAATAAAATATAACGTTTAAAGTAATCATTCGAGATGAAAGCTGTTACTTTCCTATACTATTCGTTAAATGATATTAACAATCGTCAGATGCGAATGTTTCGTTCCTTCTCTTTATATTCTTTTACAGTCGAGGGGCCCAGTGGAAAACCGGCACACGCCACGTGTGCATAAATTTCCGTTTCTTTGTACCATTAATTTGTTCCTGCGATGTAACGTTTAAAATAACTACAATTTCGCAGCGTGTTCCCTATGACAATAATGTTTCTTTCAACTTGCTTGCCTGTAAAATCGTGAAACGGCGGCATGTGCCTGCTTTCCAATGGGCCCCTCAATTATTTTCAAACGAGCTGCAAAAGCCAAGAGTCACGAGAAATGTTTAGTACACAGGCAGTTTGTAAACGTTTTAATGTGGTACCCTCGCATGTACTTTCTATATAGTTATAATGATGTCTTTCCGGTACAGAATGTACGCGATTATAGTCCACAGAGCTGTCGTCCATAAATTCATGGCGAGAGCCGACGCGTGCGTGGGAGAAGCTATCTCCCATGCCCACGGGAATAGATGTTTCGTTAGCACGTGACCCACGTATAGAAAAATCGGATTTGTCCCTGTAACAAACGATACGTCACATTATACTACCCTATGAAGAGCGACAGAAATTTATACGGTGAAGGTTGTCGCGCATTTTGACGAAGTGCGGTGAAGCGAAGTAATTAATAATTAGAGGTATGCGAGAACCAGAGAATGTCGGGAACCCGACCCACCCCGACCTCGGGTTCCCGAAAATTTCGGGATTTGCGAGAGAGTCGGGAGTCCCGAAAATTCCAAGAACCCGTTTAATGAATACGACATCACACATTCAACGCACCGTAAGAAAAAGTATAGAGACGTTGTTGATTTTCCGAAGTACAATTATCGGTCAGTCCTAATAATACGAATACCGCACTTTCGGGAATCCCGAAACCTTCGAGAACCCGTCCCGATCTCGAGAAAAATTCTGGTCCCGACCCGACATTTTCGGGTTCTTGCACACCTCTAATAATAATTAATTAATTGTCGCTGCGCTTCGGTCATCAATTATTTATAAACTTTTCTTTTTGCTTCGCTTCGCCAAAATGCACGACGGCCTTCTTAATACCGTACCAGCGTAAATAAACGGCGCTCCACTCCAGATTTGTTTATAATCGACAAGGAGGTACAGGGTCGCGAATAAGAGGAAAGCAGAGCTAGAACAAGCCAGAACGAACGACAACGTCATCATCCTCTTGCTGAGTGGAATCACTCCCCCTTGTTGCTCATAGTTGCATAGAAATCCAGCAATAATACCCTGGAAGAAAGTAGCATTGTTTACAGGCTTCTGGAAACCTGGTGGTCTCGTATAAAGTCTTGTAGAGAATTGCTTACAGTAAGCAGCGCCCATAATATCCATCTGACCGCTCTAGAATTACACTGATAGTAAACCAACAGTATCTTGCCAGCGTGAACACCCATGTAAACGATTAATATCGCCGATACGGTGTTCATTAGTCCTGCAATTTAAAAAAGAATATTCTTCTCTCTGGTTTACAGTCTCCCTTAACTTTCTATTCTTCGACATAGTGTACAGTTGTGTAACGTGCCTTCTGGATCGTACCGCAAAATGGTACCGTACACGGAGTTGTTAGTTTTCGAGTACATGTGATCTCCAAAGATCGATCTGTCTATATAGCCTGCCGCGCCCGCGGTGCAGTTTATGTACTTTCCGCGATGATCGTATTCTCCACCGGGCCCCAGGTAGCCCCTCGGACAACCCGGTACAGATAGCAGGAAAGTGATCAACGTGTGTATAGCCAGAATACATATCATGACTACCCACTGGGGCCAGCTATCCAAGATATCTCCGAACATCGCGAAACGGCCGAACTGAGGCAAGGTATTCTAATAAGTTATCTGCACGGACGGCTATCGAGCGAATAGAAAACGAAGATGCGACGAAAACGATCGTACGCGAACCTGAGAGTGGGGCTTCATGAAAATTGTTTCCAGCGTGGCGCACACGAAATAAGACACCGCCAGCAATTGGAGGACACCGGGGAAGCGAAGGTCGCTCAAGGACTTGCTGTCCATCGAGTTCAGCATTAATCCAAGGAGTATCAGCGTGAACGTTCGTTGAAGGCAGCGCAAAGTTATTCTCACGCGCGTAATCGTTACGCGAAGTTCAGCGCGCTTCGATATCGTTATTGCCAGGCCCATGATCCACGCGAACCTGCAAGTTCATTGTCCCTTCAGAGTGGTAAATATCAGACACGCATGCGAACGGCTCACCAGGGAAGTACCAAGTCTGCGACAGTGAGGCCGAACCACGCGCTGTGATTGAAGAAGACATATTGCCCACCGCCGTTGTTCACAAATATCATCAACAGTATAGAGATTCTGTAAAAATAAAGTTGACGGCATGTCTGAAACGAGAAGTACATGCAGCGCGCGCGAGAATATATGGGTACCCTCTGAACGTGTCCACCGATTGTATTCTAGTGCTGCATCTCGTGATTCTAATCAGCGAATGCGTGGCGCTCTCCGTCTCCTGGAGTCTGTCTAAATCCTGAAGCGAAATCGATCGAATGAGAACAATGAATCCAGCGAAAAGTAGTTCAATTGTGCTGCGCTTACATCATGCACGTTATCAGGCGACAGCTTTCCCCTTATCACCCTTACGATGACCTTTGACGTCGCCCACAAACTGGCTAGTAGAATAGCTATCATAAATGCTACGAGGATCGCTGTGGAAACAATTGATTATTAATATTTCACGGCTAATTAAGACGAGTCGCTATAGAATTCATAACTTACGAAGATAGCTTTCACTCGGCTGGTGTATCTCATAAACTTCAGAACACAATTGCTCGGATGATATATTCCACCCGTAACTACCGTGTTCTTTGAAGTTGTACGTCGTGCTGGGGGAAGATACCGCAAATAATTACACGCTTGATTAAAGGTAACGCTCGAGGGAAAAGATAAAGGCGCTTACTGGCAATACTCTAGGTTCGGAGTATCCGACTGATTTTTGTCAGTTCTATAAAATATATGTAACGGGTGTTTCGTGCTTACTACCAAGTTCCTGCTGCTTCGCTTCGGCAAAACAGCTTTTAACATACCAGAGCCCTGCGAACATGATTTACAAAGTATAAGAGGTATGTCCGTAGCAGGTTGATCCGAAGAACACGAATACATACCCAATAAGCTTCCCATGGTATCGAGTAAAATAAGACGGGGAAGTAGTACAAATTTAAAATATTAAAGCAGGCTTCGTCTATTCGAAGCGAAACATTCGCGCATGGTTCCAGATACGCGCTCTGCATGTTGAGAGACATATTCCAGCGTGCCAAAGTTACTTGTACTCGTTACAATCGTACGAAAAGTAATGCTCTCGCGAGCGCTCATATAACTCGTTCTATGGAGTATGAGAGGAAGTCATTCCTGAAATCAAATACAGTTCGGTGGAATACGAGAAGGGGAAAGCTGTCCACAATGCACTCTACACGTACACAACTTTTACTGCTTCGATACCCAAGATCTCCGAACACCCCTCGGACGTGGAAGTTAAAATTGAGATTCAAGCGCGAACGTAAGATTCGTAACTGCCCTCGGGCAATGCAATCAAGTTTTTTCGTGAACTTATTCTTGGCGTCAATTAGAAACGTGATCCAACAAGTAGGCTTTCTCTCTTTTATCTCTCTGGCATTAACGAGGTATTTACACGGAGCGTACAATCGGAGTTTATCGAGCAGGTTCGAACGTTAACGTCAATCCAGTAGCTGGCGCATATACGATTAAGCGTTCTGATCGCGACGCGACATTACAAAACGAACGCAACGACAACGCGTTACAACGCAGTTCGGTGGAGTAACCTCGTGACTAATGTGGACGATGCGTTCGTAGGTTCGTACAGGAGAACGACGCGAAAGCGGTGCTGAATTTTGCAGCCGCTGTCGTCGCAATTGCGTAATTCGACCGCATAAGAAGTAAAAAAGAATTATTATCGTCCGTTGCACCGTCCGGCGGAATATGGGATATGACTCGTGCTGGAAAATAGCGGTATTCCCCTACTTTCGATGGTGTTGGTGGGAATGTGTGCACGCGAGTGGGCGTGCACGCATTTCTCTCTGGTGCGTTTTAACTTTTAATCGAATGCATAGATATTTGCGTGGATGATGCACTTGTAAGGTTAACCTTAATTTGGCTTCCTGTTTCTTACCTGTTTACTTAATAATAGCGGTAAGTATACGGGAATTGTTGGTTCGTTCAAAATGGTTTCTGAGGTTTCTCGATTATGTTATTAAAAGGTGCGAAGACAATTTACGGGCACTGTAGTGTTATTGTTGGGCTACCGATATTCTTTGCGGTATGCTTCTTTTGTTTTTGGTGGGACTGTAAGGGAGTTATTACCTACGCAACGTTCGAAATATATTCGGTATGAATCGTGGATAAATTGTAAAAAATTTGCAAGTGTATGGGTAGCTATTTAGATTAGTAATTCTTTCGCGGCAACTGTCAGTTTGAGTTCGTGTGATTTCGAATTGCATGTAAACAGGGTGATAAGGGTACTAAGTGAATCAGGCGATTGTCTGTTTTATTGTCGAATTTGTGGAACTGTTTGAATGGAACATTGTTTTTAAGAATTCATGGCGTTCTTTGAGGAAAAGTATATTAATAATATCAGAGTTATAACATTTATCTGTTAACGAAAGTAGGATAAGAAACTTAATGTCCCATTACTTTTCATATCAGTATGAAAGCAATAATTAGCATAGTTCCAAGTAAAACAGTTATGTGAACTGAAAGTTTAACTCGAACATCGTTTTTTCATTGTAATCGTGCGATTATCTTGTAAAGATTATCAATATTTCAAGTTTCAAATTTGTATTCGAATTAAACTCATATTGCGCGCGCTTGCACCGCTAGAAACCAGTAACGACATCTACAATACATATTCTCCGAAAGAAACCTTTATTAATTTCCTTAATTCGAATGAAAATAGATATTTTCAATAAAGTCCCATAAGGAACTTAAATCAACAAAACTTTTCTACGAATTGCAAGGTATCTATATCTACTTCCTCAAGCTGGGAATTTAAAATAAAGGTGGTTTCAACGCTAATTTTTAAATTCTCTAAACACGAATCCGAAACTTTGCAAAGCTTCGATACTCTAGAAACTATCGAATCTCGAAACTATCGAAACACGAAACTATCGAAACTCGAAACTATCGAAACTCGAAACTATCGAATCTCGAAATGATCGAAACTCGAAACTCGAAACTATCGATACTCGAAACTATCGATACTCGAATCTCCCGAAACTATCGAAATTATAAACTTGAAGCGCTGATTCTATTTTGTAAATGAAACATCTTGCTTCAAGAACTGGAGTGAACAAACTGTTTGCATAAATCTCTATTGACAGTATTCAAACAAAATACAAACAAAACTATTCTCCGAAAGAAACCTTTTTTTCCCGTTGAAATAATAATAATAATAATTAATTTCCTTAATTCGAATGAAAATAGATATTTTCAATAAAGTCCCATGAGGAACTTAAATCAACAAAACTTTTCTACGAATTGCAAGGTATCTATATCTACTTCCTCAAGCTGGGAATTTAAAATAAGGGTGGTTTCGACGCTAATTTTTAAATTCTCTAAACACGAATCCGAAACTTTGCAAAGCTTCGATACTCTAGAAACTATCAAAACTCGAAACTATCGAAACTCGAAACTCGAAACTCGAAACTATCGAAACCCGAAACTATCGAAACTCGAAACTATCGAAACTCGAAACTATCGAAACTCGAAACTATCGAAACTCGAAACTATCGAAACTCGAAACTATCGAAACTCGAAACTATCGAAACTCGAAACTATCGAAACTCGAAACTATCGAAACTCGAAACTATCGAAACTCGAACCTCCCGAAACTATCGAAACTATAAACTTGAAGCGCTGATTCTATTTTGTAAATGAAACATCTTGCTTCAAGAACTGGAGTGAACAAACTGTTTGCATAAATCTCTATTGACAGTATTCAAACAAAATACAAACAAAACTATAACAATATTAAAATTCTCCAGGCACAGTACCAATTTTATTAAACCAATCATTATTATTTTATCGATCAATAAAAATAAAAATAAAATAAATCAATTAAACCCCGAACCACTTTCGGTATCCAATAAAAGCGGTTACCACTGAAGTGGCAATGGGGAGCAAGCATCGAAGTGGAGTACCTGTCCCACCGTTGATCTATCGGCGCGAAGGCTACTTTTACGAGGACCACATCCGCCTCGCCAACAAATATTTCCCGTCAAACCGGGAAAAGGAGATTTCGATCGCGTCGCTTCGCAACGCATCCGATAAAACTTGAATTCTAAACGACGGCGATAAAAGCAGATAAGGCTGCGGTCGGTGTCATGTGTACACCGTCCAGATATATCCAAAGTAACCACCAACGCGACGCGACACGATGCTCGCCCTTCTACTCTGCCTAATTTCCGTCACGAGGACCACCATAGCTTATTTCACCGGTCAGTTCTTCAATAAAGATCGCGGGTCGAGGGCAATCGAGGCTGATACCGAGGTCTCTGCGACAGATTCGGCGAGTATGCAGGAACAGGTAACGGGCTGGCATAAATTTCGGCTGCTTGGGCTTGATGGAGGGGAATTCTTTGCTCTCTGGAGACAGTTAGGCGTAGTATTACGTTTGTCGAGGTGTCGCGCAGGGCGAACAAGCTTGGGTGGTGGTCGTTTAAGCGATTGGAGGGTGGTATTTGAGGAAATGTTTACTCTCTTTTGAGCTCGGTACGGGGGGCCGTTTCTTTTTGAGGAAAATGGGGCGGGGGATTGGATTTTTGTTGAAGTTGCGTGCGCCGTCGAGGGTACCTCAGGGGAAGTTGAAGTTGGGGAGATCGGAGGTTGATGCTTGCGCTGCGCAATGCAGATAGTCGCGTGAAAAGGTTGTTGCAAACTTTTAATTAAGCCTGACGCAGGGGAACTCTTTCTGGTTCAAGAAAATAGGTGGATGAGGGTTTTGTGGATACTGCGCTTGGCGTCGAGAGCACAGGTTGATATTTGAACTGTGAACGTCGAATGTTTGATGAATGAAAAAGGTTTATAATTGCTGTTATTTGTTCAGCTGACTCGGCGAATCTTTTACCTCGATTTCCTGTTTTTTCCGCTTTGAGGGAGATATGATTCACCCCCCCCCCCCCCCCTGTACAATGTTGCATTTTTCGTGTTTATAAAAGATTGGATATCTCGAGATGATAACGCAAGCTGCATATCGGTGCGAAATTTTTTTTCTATTTGAAAGTCTTTTAAAACTGTTGCTGCACGATCGGAGATTCGCGCGTGAACCGAATTGATTCCTCGAGCTGACCTGAATCCCTCTTTCAGGAGGCACGGAAGTGGCTAGAAGTTTTTAATAGTTCCCTGCCATCAATCTTTCATGAACCTTTCACATCCACGAAGAATGAACGTAGGTTGAAGCACATTATTAAAATTTTAAAGCTTCCAGGAAAGTAATGAAAATTCTCTTTCTGTCCCTTAATTTAGGCAAATTTATTTTCAACTTTGAAGTTCCATGACCCATGTATTCTAGTGGCCTTCCTTCAATCCTTTTCTTCATTACTAAATGCTACTCAATTAAGAATATTTATTGACTGACACTCGTCATCGAGCTTTCTAAGTCGATTACTATTCGAAACTAATTGTTCTACTTCAATTCATACCCGTCTTAATGTTCTTAAACTAACAATTAAGAGCTTGCAGGAAAAGGGGTGCAGCTTCATCTTGAGCAATTCGAGTAAATTAGAAAAACTGTTTATAAAATTATTGCTTTGACTTAAGGGGGAACACCACTGTGACGGCCGGAAAAGTAAGCCATTTTTAAGAATTTTTTTCACGAATAGTTTACAGTTTTCATATAAAATTTGTATTACCTACCTTTAGTACAATGTCTTAAGAGACTATATAAAAATAAATAGAAAAACATATAGTTTATAATAAAAAAGAAATTTGATTTCAGACCCGCTGTTCCACAGTTACACATTCGACCAGCGCGCGTGAGGGGCCTAGAAAATTAATTATTATAATAAAATTTATACATGTTTTTCTATTTATTTCTTTATAGTCTCTTAAGACATTGTACTAAAGGTAGGTAATACAAATTTTATACGGATACTGTAAATTATTCCTGAAAAAAAATTCTTAAAAACGGCTTACTTTTCCGGCCAACACAGTGGTGTTCCCCCTTAACATTAATCAGAGAAGACTAATAAAAAAATATATTTTTTCACATATTCAGTAATACTTATTGAGTTGATAAGTTTTTATTACTATTTTTGGCGAATTTTTCAAATCTGCAGCTGCCCTTGACTTGCACCAAAGTGTACAGAAAACTGTTGCTTTTTGATAACTATGCACAATAAAGAATACAATTTATTGATTTACCTAAACATCGTTCAATATCCATGATTCTCCTCCAATGAAAATTATTCATGACTCTCGAGGCATTCGATACTCAGAAGTTGCCTCTGTAAAGAGCCTCTTCCTGGTTCATCCTCGTGGATCGCTACTTCCGCTCACACGGTCGTCATAGAAATTAATCTTGACCGTTGCTTAATTCCAAGGAGTCAGATTATCTCCGAGATTACGCGAGCACGTGCGTGAAGATAATGCATTTTTCCTAGAGAAAGTGTCCGACAGGGTTGATTGTTTGTCAGTGAAGATGGCGAAGAGGACAAAGAACGACGACGTTCAGGTACTCGTCCACTGTAAAAGCGTCCGTTTTTTTTATCTTAATAACGTGTGATGTATGAGTGGTGCAGAGTAGGTACGAAACTCGTTTCGTTAGGTAGAGTAAATGAATTAATTTGAATGGTGGTGGAGCGTGAAATATAAGGTACCTGGGCTGGATTTTATTAAGTTAGTTTTGTTAAGTAGTTCAGAAGTTTCATTGAGAAAATAAATGGTGTGGATTCTTCTGGCTGAGATCTGAGTAATTTTTAACAGTTGCGCTACTTAATTTCTCAATATTCCTAGTTGCAATTTGCTTATTAGGTAGCTGTAACATTATAACTGCTTGCAAGTGGTTTCTATGTCTTCAAGTTTTCGATAGAGATTCTATACTGATGAATGTCTATCTATTTTTGTACGATCTAATCTATCTATCACAGTTTCAAAGGTTTAGCGATTAGTCTCTTCCAATCATTGTACAGGGCGTATAAAAAGTAACGGCCACCGCTTTCAGGAGTGAATCCACGCCTCTGGATCGGTGGAGGTTTGTAAAGAAAATTTGCGCACAATTGTTCATAACATTGGAAATTAATCTTGAAGTTTTTTTTACTCCAAGGCTTAATGCAGCAAGTTTTCTTTACAATTGTCCATCGATGCAGAGGTGTGGAATGTAGATTCACCCCCGATAATAGTGACCACTACATTTTATACAGCCTGTACAATCTCTTCGCGAACTTTCTCCCACCTTGTTATTAGATTAGAGTCGCGATTAAGAAGCTTTCGCAAGGTCGACGAGCACGATGGAAAACAGGACGCAAGTCGTGACTAAAGGTAGAATCACCGCCAAGATAAGGAACAAAGGGAAGCTCGATACACTGGTGACAAGTGGATTGACTCACTAAACAAATCTAATTGTCCAATCGAGTTGAATTGTACCTAATTCTCAAGCAGTCCCACCACCCGCCGCGGGAAAGAATAAAAAACGATTGCCTCGCTGGAGGAATCTCATTGTTCCCGTTTTATCGATCGGATTTGTCATTTATGCGACGTTTATCTGATAATACGGTGCTGGCAGCGTTGGTTACTTGGAGCTCACGTTTCTCACGATAAACGGTGATCTCTTTCGGGGGCTTCCGCGAAGATCCGCGATTCCGTGGCGGGGGGCACGTGCTGCATATTGTGCTGGCGATCGATAGTTGCTACGAGTCCCCACTTGATTATTCTACTTTCTCCACCCTGGCCCATTTTTCACCCAGGCCTGACCCAATTTTCACGAATCCTTCGCCTCTTCGTTGATCGATAATCGGTTTGCAGGATTGTCTGGATCAGGTCCCATCGACCTCTTCCGGTTCAGCGGGTCCGCAGCGCAAGACGAAGTCGAGCAGAATGCACGTGGCCGACGCCGCTGTCACTACTCAGGGTGCATACGAAGTTGAAGAGCACAACTGCTACCCCCATTTAAGGTAAACGCGGTACCTTTGAGTTCGTTAATGACCGTCGGGTGAAATAATGACGAGGATGCTTCATTCGCGTTCTCAACGACTGATCGTTCGATCCTTAATAATTTCTCTGAGGCTGACGATCCTCGGGTTTCCCTTGATCCCCACGTGCCTCGAGAACTGATGAAACAGAAGAAATTCTCCGTATAGGTTTGAACGAGGCGTACGGAATCAAAGAAATCCGCGAGACCTATTAAAATGCTTCGATACTAGATCACCTTTGCATCTTGCGCACGCGCGTGAGAGGCTTCCCTATTACTAGGCCCACCCATTGATGACGTTTCCTATTAGAAAAGATTCCTCTTTGCACCGTAGGAAACCACAGCCGCCCGTCAAGTTGCCCGTGGAGAAGGACGCGACCCACTACAACATGAGCCACAGGCTGCGCGGGAAGTGCCTGGTGTTCAATCACACCACCTTCGGCCCAGGCATGGGCCCGCCTCGAGAAGGTTCGAGCGTGGACGTGGACACGGTCGAGAAGGCCTTCACGATGCTGGGCTTCGACGTGCAGACCTGCCCGGATTACACTTACGACGACATCATGGATGCTATAACTCATCGTACGTGTCCTTCCGATTCGTTTGATCTATGAGTCCCGCGAACGCGAGGGATCAATTTCTGTCCACTCTTCCCAGTGCACTTTAAGTGTATTTAAGGATATCGTGCTTGCAGTGAGCGATGAAGACCACAATGACGCAGACTGCGTCTGCGTCTTTGTAATGACCCACGGACATACCAACGGAATGATATACGCGAAGGATCGCCCTTACGAGACGTCGGATATCTGGAGATCCTTCACCGCGGACAACTGCTCCTCTCTCACTGGCAAACCAAAGCTGTTCTTCTTTCAGGTGAAGCCACAGTACTGGTCTTACTTGTTGTTCCTTGTTTCTCGTTTATGGGATCACTGAAATCAGTGGGGGGTTTAAGGAAAATCGCCCAGGTGGCACACCTTCTGAGAGGCCTATTTTTAGGGGGGAATGAAGAGGTAGTTTGCTAAAAACGGGCTAAGTGTAGTAGTACAGAAAAAAATATACTATTTGGGTAAATTCATTTTCTTTATTTTGAAGATAGGGCTCCTGGGGCCTTTTGGGCAGGGGCCCCATTTTCGGGAACGTGAAGGGGTAATTTACCAAAAACGGGCTAAGTGTAGTAGTACGAGAAAAAAATATAGTATTTGGATAAAATCATATTTTTCTTATTTTGAAGATAAGGCCCTAGGGCAGGGCTGCACAGGGAGCCTTTTTCAGAGCCTAGCGGCGAGCAACCGGCCGTACGCCGTTACTAAGGTTAGAATCAGTGAGGAGAACTGCAGTAGTGTATGTACTTACGCTACGCGCCTACGAGTCCGCACCTACACCATTGCAGTTCTCCTCACTGATTCTACCCTTGGTAACGGCGCATGGCCGGTTGCTCGCCGCTAGGCGCTGAAAAAGGTGCTCCCTGTGCAGCCCTGCCCTAGGGGGCCTTCTGGGCAGGGACCCTTTTTTCGGGAAAATTAAGAGGTAGTTTACTAAAAACTGGCTGAGTGTAGTGGTAGTACAGGAAAGATATACTATTTTGATAAAATCATATTTTTCTTATTTTGAAGATAAGGCCCTAGGGGGTCTTCTGGGCAGGGACCCTTTTTCGGGAAAATGAAGAGGTAATTTACTAAAAGCGGGCTAAGTGTAGTAGTACAGGAAACAAATATAGTACCTATTTGGATAAAATCTTTTTTTTAACCCTCGGTTGTCACACCTACTTGTTCGAACGTCGTTGTCACACTGGGTCAATTTGACCCTGCCAATTTTCAACTAGTTGTCATTTAAAAAACTATTTGTTAAATTATGTCTCAAAAATACCGAGATAAAGTTTGAACATTGTAGAATATATGCCCATCGTTGAAAGTTGACATTTAAAGTGTCATCATGCTTAAAAAAATTTTTGAAGTAATAAGAGTTCCGACAAAAAGTGTTTTGCTTAAAAAATTGCAGGGTCAATTTGACCCAGTGTGACAACCGAGGGTTAAGATAAGGCCCCGAGGGGCTTTTGAGCAGGGGCCCCTTTTCGGGAAAATGAAGAGGTAGCTGATTAAAAACGGGCCAAGTGTAGTAGTACAGAAAATTACATAAAAGGCCCCTGGGTGCCCTTCTGGTTAGGGGCCCAGGCGGCAACTGTTCATCGGTCGCCCCTTAAATCCGCCACCGATTGAAACTATTAAAAGTGGGTCGCGCGATCGCTTGCAGGCTTGCAGAGGCACTGGCTCGGAGTCGGGCGTCGAGGTGTACAACATGAGCATATCGGTAACGGACTCGGCTGTCAGCACGGCGGCGGCGGCAGCGTCGTACAAACTCCCTACTCACGCGGACTTCCTGTTTGGTTTCAGTACAATGGAAGGTAACGATTGTACTCGGTAGTATTTATTCGAGGGAAGATTTTCTGAAGAATTTAACTTAAGGAAGTTGGTGCTGTTTGTGGTTGAATGAGTAACTCAACGCTCCTCCATTTCTAATCGCGAGTAAAATAAATGGTAGGCAGAGTGCACGTTCTTTCTATGATTCACGAAACATTTCCACCGAATATTGATATAATTATAGCAATGACGCACTCGCCAGAGAAGGCGTTTTATAAAAATAAAAGAAAACTGGATTTTATTCATCAAATAAATTTTTATAATCACCTAATGAATTCTATTGAATTTCCATTAAATAAATTTTTCTTACAAATATTTTTATCCATTCAACTCGGCTCCACTGAGTTACAGTGCACTTACAGTACAAAATTTTGCAATTATGAGTGCTTGCAACTGGCAGGTCTACTATCACAGACAAATGACACTAAGTTCACGTAGAATCGCGTTTTTAATAAACACTACCGATTTCTCACGCTCTCATCATCGTTTAAAGACTTTCCTGCTTGGCGAGACCCGAAGGATGGCGCGTGGTACATTCAAACCTTATGCGGAGTCATAAACGATTGCTGGGAGACGACCGATTTGCTAAAGATGATGACGATAACCGCGCGCAAGGTCGCCACCGAATATATTACCTGCAACGACGACCCAGCCAAGCACGAACAGAAGCAGATGCCTTCGCTCTCGTCCACGCTGACCAGGGACCTCATCTTCACGCCAAAGAACAAGTAGCGAGATCAACGATCGACGAGTCCAAACAGTATCGAACTTTCTTCCCAACGGGGAAGAAGGAATAAGAATCTAGCGGAATACCAATCTAAGTGCAATTTAGAGAGGGACCTCGAACTTTAACTTGCACGTGCCAAGGGGATCGACAAAGAGAACCCCTCTACCGATCTTCCCTCGCGTCTCGTCGTGATAAGCGTATAAACGTACGTTAATAGCTTAATTTTCCTCGGCTTGCCCCGGCCCACGTCGCTACTTTAAGCAGGCGATTCACGAGCGTCGTTTTGAATAGCTAAATTATGAGTAGGACACTCGTGATCTCGCCGCGATAAAAGAAGCTTCGGATAGCAGATTGATCTACTTGATTGAGCTTACTGAAGCTCGTTCAGCGTGGACCCAGATGCAATACCAAGCAATAGTGGCACTGGTAAGAAGTATTAAGATAAGTAAAAGGCAGAGATGGGCAGAATTTTAATTTAAATATAAATTTCGAGTAAAGAATAAAAGTTACAAAAATGATTCGTCATGTGGCGAATAAAGTTAAGCCGGGTTCTCGGCGGCTCGAATGCGCGCCAGAAAATTATTTAACATCGAATAAAGATAAAGTTGAATTTATTCGACGCTGAGGTTGAAACACTCGACAAATTAAAAAATTAACTTTATTCGTGGAATAAAAAAATTAATTTTCGAACCTCGAATGACGAGTAAAGTTAAAGTAAATTTTATTTCGTTAATGCCCAACTCTGATAAAAGGAGCCTCGATGCTACGTCGCCTGTTAATTCCCTGGAGACCTCACTATTGCTCGGTACACCTGCTTTAAACTTCAGCATTTCCATTCGAGGCGTCTAAAATCGTAAGCTCCGCCTCAGAACAATCCCTAATGCTACAAAAATCTGGGTAATTTGTCTATAAGCTGCTAAGGTTTCATATCTCCCTTCTGTCAATCAAGAGATATCATCTACTTTACTACTACATTTATTTTTACCTTTTGTACTCGCGCGCACACTTTACTACATTATATTCGCTTCATCTACCTCACTGTGGACTGCAATGTAGACATCGGAAGAAGCTCGTCCGCGGACCAATCCTCAGATTGCAGGGCCAAGAGTGAATCGAAGTGGAATAAATGTTTTTATGGAGACTCGAGTGGAGCAAGTTTTTCATCGAAAGGGGGCATTGTTGCCGGCGAATCGAATAGTTTAAATGCACGGTAACTGGGTTCTGCGGGCATGAATGTCCTCGAAGGTAGATCTCGAAGAGTTTTCAGCAACGGAATTATTTATCTCTCTGAGTATATTCTTCCATCCGGACGAATAATCTTCCTTCTTTTGCAACGTTGTGCGGGAATGACGGATGTTCCCCTTCAATCCCTCAGTCGCGCCACTTCGTCTTGATCTACAATTTCGCGCTGCCTCCCGGTTTTTCCCTCCGTCTTTCTTTTCCGCGTCTGCCCTTTTCTCAGCTTTTTTTCCTCTCTTTCTCGATATTCACTCGGCGCAACATTTCCCGGTGGATCTCTCCTCGAGCACCCGTCCCAGCCCGATCTCCCGATCCGCTATTTAATTGGCTCTCGGCATCGAACCGCTGTCTGCTCTTCGGGGGATGAAAACTGCTCGTTAACTTTAAACAAGCGATACCGACCTGCCACCAATTACGCTCGGTTAAAAAAAGACCCCCTCTCTCTCTCGCGGATTGAAATCGGGATTCGTTTTACGATTCTACAGAGCCGAAGGATTTGCAGATCATTGTCCCAGTGAAGCTCTCCAATAAAGGGTTTAAAGGTACAGGGTAGGTAGATGGTGAGCAATGGACTTGCTATGCGGTTTTGTTATTTCTAATTGGTTGCAGTGGAATGGTCTGGGTTAGGTCTGGGTTACGAGAGGAGAGGGTGGGTTTGGTAGGGGTGGATATTTGCGAGTGGAAGCTTGAGGACTGTGACGTGTGAACGTTTGATGGTCAGGTGTGACTTGTGTAACTTTCGAAGTTGGGAGATTGGTAGGGATTCGTGAGGGACTTGGGGAGATTTTCCAAGGAGATGGAAGGGGATTTCGAAGGGTTGAGGGGCTACATTCCTTCGACATGTCGGAAAATAGGGTCGTTTTTATGATTTTTTTACATAAAAAAACGTTATATTTAAAAATCTAGATATCACTTTTCGTGTATAAATTAAGCTGTATTATCTATAAAAAGAAATTTGACCTTCTCCCTAGCATCTTCTCCCAACGCCTCCCCAGATTTACGGGACCCAAAAATATTTTGGAGATTACTGGACCGATGTGAATAAAATTTTGCACGAATGTTCTTAAGACTATAATCTACATAGTACTTGTCAAAACCGACTTTTCGATTTGTCTTGTTTTGGTTTATCAACAAAAGAAGATGAGAACTTAGTGATAGGTCGAAAATCACATGCCTGACTTGCGTGATTTTTTCAAAATGGGCTATATATGTCTTGATTTTTAAATTTAACGTTTTTTTATATGAAAACAAAATTCATAAAATAACCCTACATTCCCAACGATCAAAGGTATATCACCCCTTAATAGGGGATTTATAATTTGCTAAGGACTTGCAAAGATGTGCAAAGACTTGCTAAATTCTTATAAAGATTTCCTAGAGCCTTATAAAGAGTTGTTAAGGACTCCTTAAGAACTTGCAAGACTTCTCAGAGGTTTAGTGAAGACTTGAACACTCCTCAAGGCTCGCGATAACTCACAGAAATCTCACGCTTGGAATTCACCGATGAATAGTCTTGATCACTATGCACACACATTCCAGAGTGCATTTCAAGCAAGGCCGCTTTCATGATAGGCAGCGATTTCCCCAACCGATCTGATTTAAACCGATCCTCTCGTGGGCGATGAAAATTGATCCAACACACGCGAAACGTAATCGCTGCTATTAGCCATTCGTTCCGTACTTCCCCCATGCCTCGACCTTAGAGCATGCTGTAAGGCCTCGACACGCAAGAAAGTGACTATTCTGTGTCTTGGTAAAAGGAGTTGCAGCGATACCTCCGGCTCCGCCGCAAGATGTCACTCTGACGGATGGCGCTTTCTCGCAAGTGCTGCGTCGTCTACCGATTTGTATATATACAAGTTTCGTTCTACCTCCTAACATCTCCGCGCTTACCGATTTCTCCTTTTCTTTCCTTCTGTCCTACCTTCCAACCGTTCAACTACTCCCGTCACAAATTAAACGAATCCTCCTCTTTAATTACTTGTGATTGTGTCCCACCATTTATGTACTTATAATTCCACTCCGTTCTAAAGTACAAGTTTAAGTGCCTGACTGACACTCGCAGTTCCCAAAGTCAACCGAGCGAATAAGCTCCGAGCACTTTGAAAGAATCAAAGCAAAAGTATCTAATTTCCAGGAGAGGTTTAATGCGAGTTGATTAATCCTGGAAAAGGGGAATTGCGCTGGTAACTCGCCGGTAACTCGGAGATTCGCGCGTGAACCGAATTGATTCCTCGAGCTGACCTGAATCCCTCTTTCAGGAGGCACGGAAGTGGCTAGAAGTTTTTAATAGTTCCCTGCCATCAATCTTTCATGAACCTTTCACATCCACGAAGAATGAACGTAGGTTGAAGCACATTATTAAAATTTTAAAGCTTCCAGGAAAGTAATGAAAATTCTCTTTCTGTCCCTTAATTTAGGCAAATTTATTTTCAACTTTGAAGTTCCATGACCCGTGTATTCTAGTGGCCTTCCTTCAATCCTTTTCTTCATTACTAAATGCTACTCAATTAAGAATATTTATTGACTGACATTCGTCATCGAGCTTTCTAAGTCGATTACTATTCGAAACTAATTGTTCTACTTCAATTCATACGCGTCTTAATGTTCTTAAACTAACAATTAAGAGCTTGCAGGAAAAGGGGTGCAGCTTCATCTTGAGCAATTCGAGTAAATTAGAAAAACTGTTTATAAAATTATTGCTTTGACTTAAGGGGGAACACCACTGTGACGGCCGGAAAAGTAAACCATTTTTAAGAATTTTTTTCACGAATAATTTACAGTTTTCATATAAAATTTGTATTACCTACCTTTAGTACAATGTCTTAAGAGACTATATAAAAATAAATAGTTATTGAGTTGATAAGTTTTTATTACTATTTTTAGCGAATTTTTCAAATCTGCAGCTGCCCTGGACTTGCACCAAAGTGTACAGAAAACTGTTGCTTTTTGATAACTATGCACAATAATGAATACAATTTATTGATTTACCTAAACATCGTTCAATATCCATGATCCTCCTCCAATGAAAATTATTCATGACTCTCGAGGCATTCGATACTCAGAAGTTGCCTCTGTAAAGAGCCTCTTTCTAGTTCATCCTCGTGGATCGCCACTTCCGCTCACACGGTCGTCATAGAAATTAATCTTGACCGTTGCTTAATTCCAAGGAGTCAGATTATCTCCGAGATTACGCGAGCACGTACGCGAAGATAATGCATTTTTCCTAGAGAAAGTGTCCGACAGGGTTGATTGTTTGTCAGTGAAGATGGCGAAGAGGACGAAGAACGACGACGTTCAGGTACTCGTCCACTGTAAAAGCGTCCGTTTTTTTTATCTTAATAACGTGTGATGTATGAGTGGTGCAGAGTAGGGACGAAACTCGTTTCGTTAGGTAGAGTAAATGAATTAATTTGAATGGTGGTGGAGCGTGAAATATAAGGTACCTGGGCTGGATTTTATTAAGTTAGTTTTGTTAAGTAGTTCAGAAGTTTCATTGAGAGAATAAATGGTGTGGATTCTTCTGGCTGAGATCTGAGTAATTTTTAACAGTTGCGCTACTTAATTTCTCAATATTCCTAGTTGCAATTTGCTTATTAGGTAGCTGTAACATTATAACTGCTTGCAAGTGGTTTCTATGTCTTCAAGTTTTCGATAGAGATTCTATACTGATGAATGTCTATCTAATTTTGTACGATCTAATCTATCTATCACAGTTTCAAAGGTTTAGCGATTAGTCTCTTCCAATCATTGTACAGGGCGTATAAAAAGTAACGGCCACCGCTTTCAGGAGTGAATCCACGCCTCTGGATCGGTGGAGGTTTGTAAAGAAAATTTGCGCACAATTGTTCATAACATTGGAAATTAATCTTGAAGTTTTTTTTACACCAAGGCTTAATGCAGCAAGTTTTCTTTACAATTGTCCATCGATGCAGAGGTGTGGAATGTAGATTCACCCCCGATAATAGTGACCACTACATTTTATACAGCCTGTACAATCTCTTCGCGAACTTTCTCCCACCTTGTTATTAGATTAGAGTCGCGATTAAGAAGCTTTCGCAAGGTCGACGAGCACGATGGAAAACAGGACGCAAGTCGTGACTAAAGGTAGAATCACCGCCAAGATAAGGAACAAAGGGAAGCTCGATACACTGGTGACAAGTGGATTGACTCACTAAACAAATCTAATTGTCCAATCGAGTTGAATTGTACCTAATTCTCAAGCAGTCCCACCACCCGCCGCGGGAAAGAATAAAAAACGATTGCCTCGCTGGAGGAATCTCATTGTTCCCGTTTTATCGATCGGATTTGTCATTTATGCGACGTTTATCTGATAATACGGTGCTGGCAGCGTTGGTGACTTGGAGCTCACGTTTCTCACGGTAAACGGTGATCTCTTTCGGGGGCTTCCGCGAAGATCCGCGATTCCGTGGCGGGGGGCACGTGCTGCATATTGTGCTGGCGATTGATAGTTGCTACGAGTCCCCACTTGATTATTCTACTTTCTCCACCCTGGCCCATTTTTCACCCAGGCCTGACCCAATTTTCACGAATCCTTCGCCTCTTCGTTGATCGATAATCGGTTTGCAGGATTGTCTGGATCAGGTCCCATCGACCTCTTCCGGTTCAGCGGGTCCGCAGCGCAAGACGAAGTCGAGCAGAATGCACGTGGCCGACACCGCTGTCACTACTCAGGGTGCATACGAAGTTGAAGAGCGCCATTTAAGGGAAACGCGGTACCTTTGAGTTCGTTAATGACCGTCGGGTGAAATAATGACGAGGATGCTTCATTCGCGTTCTCAACGACTGATCGTTCGATCCTTAATAATTTCTCTGAGGCTGACGATCCTCGGGTTTCCCTTGATTCCCACGTGCCTCGAGAACTGATGAAACAGAAGAAATTCTCCGTATAGGTTTGAACGAGGCGTACGGAATCAAAGAAATCCGCGAGACCTATTAAAATGCTTCGATACTAGATCACCTTTGCATCTTGCGCACGCGCGTGAGAGGCTTCCCTATTACTAGGCCCATCCATTGATGACGTTTCCTATTAGAAAAGATTCCTCTTTGCACCGTAGGAAACCACAGCCGCCCGTCAAGTTGCCCGTGGAGAAGGACGCGACCCACTACAACATGAGCCACAGGCTGCGCGGGAAGTGCCTGGTGTTCAATCACACCACCTTCGGCCCACGCATGGGCCCGCCTCGAGAAGGTTCGAGCGTGGACGTGGACACGGTCGAGAAGGCCTTCACGATGCTGGGCTTCGACGTGCAGACCTGCCCGGATTACACTTACGACGACATCATGGACGCTATAACTCATCGTACGTGTCCTTCCGTTTCGTTTGATCTATGAGTCCCACGAACGCGAGGGATCAATTTCTGTCCACTCTTCCCAGTGCACTTTAAGTGTATTTAAGGATATCGTGCTTGCAGTGAGCCATGAAGACCACAATGACGCAGACTGCGTCTGCGTCTTTGTAATGACCCACGGAGATGCCAACGGAAAGATATGCGCGAAGGATCGCCCTTACGAGACGTCGGATATCTGGAGATTCTTCACCGAGGACAACTGCTCCTCTCTCACTGGCAAACCAAAGCTGTTCTTCTTTCAGGTGAAGCCACAGTACTGGTCTTACTTGTTGTTCCTTGTTTCTCGTTTATGGGATCACTAAAATCAGTGGGGGGTTTAAGGAAAATCGCCCAGGTGGCACACCTTCTGAGGGGCCCATTTTTGGGGGGGAATGAAGAGGTAGTTTGCTAAAAACGGGCTAAGTGTAGTAGTACAGAAAAAAATATACTATTTGGGTAAATTTATTTTCTTTATTTTGAAGATAGGGCCCTTGGGGGCCTTCTGGGCAGGGGCCCCATTTTCGGGAACGTGAAGGGGTAATTTACCAAAAACGGGCTAAGTGTAGTAGTACGAGAAAAAAATATAGTATTTGGATAAAATCATATTTTTCTTATTTTGAAGATAAGGCCCTAGGGGGCCTTCTGGGCAGGGACCCTTTTCGGGAAAATGAAGAGGTAGCTGATTAAAAACGGGCCAAGTGTAGTAGTACAGAAAAATACATAAAAGACCCCTGGGTGCCTTTCTGGTTAGGGGCCCAGGCGGCAACTGCTCATCGGTCGCCCCTTAAATCCGCCACCGATTGAAACTATTAAAAGTGGGTCGCGCGATCGCTTGCAGGCTTGCAGAGGCACTGGCTCGGAGTCGGGCGTCGAGGTGTACCACAACAAGAGCATATCGGTAACGGACTCGGCTGTCAGCACGGCGGCGGCGGCGGCGGCGTCGTACAAACTCCTTACTCACGCGGACTTCCTGTTTGGTTTCAGTACAATGGAAGGTAACGATTGTACTCGGTAGTATTTATTCGAGGGAAGATTTTCTGAAGAATTTAACTTAAGGAAGTTGGTGCTGTTTGTGGTTGAATGAGTAACTCAACGCTCCTCCATTTCTAATCGCGAGTAAAATAAATGGTAGGCAGAGTGCACGTTCTTTCTATGATTCACGAAACATTTCCACCGAATATTGATATAATTATAGCAATGACGCACTCGCCAGAGAAGGCGTTTTATAAAAATAAAAGAAAACTGGATTTTATTCATCAAATAAATTTTTATAATCACCTAATGAATTCTATTGAATTTCCATTAAATAAATTTTTCTTACAAATATTTTTATCCATTCAACTCGGCTCCACTGAGTTACAGTGCACTTACAGTACAAAATTTTGCAATTATGAGTGCTTGCAACTGGCAGCTCTACTATCACAGACAAATGGCACTAAGTTCACGTAGAATCGAGTTTTTAATAAACACTACCGATTTCTCACGCTCTCATCATCGTTTAAAGACTTTCCTGCTTGGCGAGACCCGAAGAATGGCGCGTGGTACATTCAAACCTTATGCGGAGTCATAAACGATTGCTGGGAGACGACCGATTTGCTAAAGATGATGACGATAACCGCGCGCAAGGTCGCCACCGAATATATTTCCTGCCACGACGACCCAGCCAAGCACGAACAGAAGCAGATGCCTTCGCTCTCGTCCACGCTGACCAGGGACCTCATCTTCACGCCAAAGAACAAGTAGCGAGATCAACGATCGACGAGTCCAAACAGTATCGAACTTTCTTCTCAACGGGGAAGAAGGAATAAGAATCTAGCGGAATACCAATCTAAGTGCAATTTAGAGACGGACCGAATAAGCTCCGAGCACTTTGAAAGAATCAAAGCAAAAGTATCTAATTTCCAGGAGAGGTTTAATTCGAGTTGATTAATCCTGGAAAAGGGGAATTGCGCTGGTAACTCGCGCTCGTCGTCACCGCTGCAGATATCCTCTTTTCCGTAGGTAAAACGGTAGCCCTCAGAGAAAAACAGCGCCCGCCAAAGGGAGGCAAACGCAGGAAAATGGAATATTCTAGCCGAGCATTCACACGTCCCATTAAATCAGGCATTCACCGTGGAAGTTCGCAAAGCCGCTTGACAAACATATCCCCGCAGACTTATCCCCAGCGCAGTTACTACGTTTCCCCGTGAACAGCTAATAAAGCTCGTCACAATATATCAAGGTGTCCGATCTGCGATGCATTAATCATCCGAACCGTTACGCGACACGGCTCGAAAGAGTATGGCGTTGTCGTTCCTCCTCTGCTCTGCCATAAATCGTTATTGCAAACACGCTCTGCGAGGGAATACTCTTTTTCTTGCCGAGGGAGATTGTCCCTCGGCAGCCAGCAGCGTTCGGGGTGAATGTAAAAGTGCCATTGCGGAAGCGACTGTTTTTAAATAGCCAGCGAAGGTTCGAACGGATGATTAGGAATTGGGATATTTATGGATTTTAAGGGGATGATACTTGTGGGAAGTTTAGGTTTGAATGTGGGAGAATTATGGGGTTGGTAATTTCGAAGATTTTAAGGAGAATTTTAAGAGTAGCAATAGGTTTAACGAGAGGCGACACCTCTGGTAATCTCCGTTCGTAAGTTGCCTCATAATTGGAACTGGAGGAGTCAATTAGAGCGCCTCGGGCCATAAATTTCGTTGCTTTTACGTTAAGTAGTTAGTCACTTTCTACCTCGATTATTACCCCACCCTATAAGTTACGGCGTTGATACCCTTAGAGGGCTACAGCAACACTGAGCAACCAAAACATCTTCTACATTTAAAGGAGAGGATTCGAAGCTAGCAAACACGTTCGCCCAAGTACCCATGTTGTACGAAAAATTGAAGTGTCAACCAAAACAAGTGCTCTCCAATATCCACTGTACCCTTCATCCCTCGCGCTACCTTCGCCACCCTTTGGAACACCATATAGGGTGTTTGAAGCACTTTCCACAAACTCAAAATTCATTCCAACATTTCCCGTTCTTCCGGCGCCAGAATTTTCACCAGCGAGGAGAAAGTTTAAACTGTGAACGATTACAAAAGTAAGATACCTCCGTTAGAAAAAATTACATATTCAAATTTGGATCCCATAGATTGGATGCCCTAAACCTTGCATATTAGGTTAGTGCAAAGGGACCAAAAGGAGGCGAAAAAGGGCCTCATTTTTGGGTCACTGTTTAAAAGTGGTAGAGTTAGGTGCCTTACTCTGCATTTTTATTTTTAATACAAACTCTGGCTGAATAAAGCCAACGAACTTTTCCACCGACGTAACATCAAAATTCACCCTCGAATTACATAACGTCCCCCCTAATACAAACCAAACTGCTTAGCCGAAGGAAGTACGGGCGTACAGCCGTTCTTGGCGACTCGAGCAATTACCATAAGCGCTCGACATCGATCCGCCGGCGCGGTGGTGGCCGGAAACCAATTCAACCAGCGACTTCCTCGCGCGTAGATCGGATCGCGAGCCTGCCGATTAGCCGATTACGCAAATGGAGGAGTGATATGGGGCGGCCGTTCGCGCAGCTTTCGGAGGACGATGACCAGGGTCATAGCCGGAGCCAGTGGAGCACTTTCGGCGTCGACGGGCATTCGGGAGGTCGCGAGCACGCTGTGCACAGGGGTGGAAGAGGGGTTGGAGTCGTGCCGGAAGGGGGACGTTGGGCTCTGGACGTGGAACGAACCCAAGAGTCAGGAGTTTGCGCGAACAGATCAATACTGCCCCCGCACGTGGATGGTGGCCCCTCTCTGTTTCCCATCCACCCCCTCGTTTCGTCTGTTTCACGCTTCTCTGGCGTCTCTTTCCCTAAAAATCCCCGTCCACCCTCCCCTCCGACCTTTTCTACGTTTCATCATTTTTCTCCTCCCCTTCGCTCCTTCGTTCCTCGATCTCGCCAGCCGCGCGTCTTTTTCTAGCTCTCTAATCCGATTCCCTTCGTCGTACTTTCCGTCTTTCGACGGCTTCGTCTATCCAGCATCCCCCTTGCTGCTCCCCACCCTGGTTCGTCGCTAACGCGCCGCTTAATTCCTCTCCTCGCGTTCTCGCCCCCCCTTCCCACGGGATCCTCGCCAACCCCCGCTTGTACCAACACTCCGGTCGAGGCTCAGTTTCTGGGGCTGAGCGGATCTTTGCGCGCGTCTGCCTCTTCCATCCACCGGAGCCGCGTCCCTTACCCCCGACGATCTTGGCAAGGTACACATGCCCCCGACGGAGATGCCTCTCGGCCGCGGATTGTCTTTCGTCGGCGTCTTCAACACCCTCTTTCTACTGTCTGTCCGTCTCTCTTTCTCTCCTCGCGCGCGGGGCTGCGCGAGGCTGGCTAAGCCGGGGTAGATCTACTTGGGTCTGCTTAGGTGTTTCTCTACTACAGCATACTTTCGATATAAGCTCGTTTCGACTATGCGTTGTATGCTCGGTCGCTAGCCCCACCATTTCTTCGAATCCTTCGGTCGAGAGTGAGAGAACCCGAGGGTCACTCGTATTGGCGGCTCGGAATAGTCGACGCTGTGCGTTGTAAGCTCGCCCCGAACGTGGAGCCTATAACGAGAATTTACTGTGTTTAGTCTTCGTTTCCGTGGTCCTCGTTCAGGTCTCTTTGTACTCGACACTATTCTTTGCCGCATATATGATTATGTGTACATTAATTGAAATGTAAATGCCCAAGGCAAGGCATATACAGCAAGACAGAGAGAACAATTTGACTACACGAAATTTACATACAACTTTAGGAAACTTATAACGAGGGCTACTTTATCGCGACACATTTTTCTCGCGATAGAGTTTGTTGCTTTGAATAGTCACTTGTTTACTGATTGTTAAGTTTGAAACAATAAGCCATCTTCTTCTAACTAATAATTGATAATTTAAAATATTGCCAGTTATGTATCAGATAATACATTATATACTTTAGCACTGTAGTTTAATACAGAAGAGTTTCCTCTACGCTCCACTAGTTTGGACACCCCATCTTCCACCTTCTTCTGTCCACCCTTAATTCTTCTAAACTCATTAAATTGTACAAGTTCACATCACCCCTCTCGAAACCTAACGTTCAAACTGATATCCACCCACCACCACCTAGATTCTCGATCTTCCTACTTCTCTCTTTTCCCGCATCCCCTTCGCCTTTCAATTCTCGCGTTCTAAGCTGCTCTACCACCGAAACCCAGTTCCTCTATCCTGCTCGGGGTCCACAGACCTACCCTCTCCGCTTTGATCCTTGCGCACGTACGTCCACACACGCACCCCCCGCACCCTCCCTTGCCCACGACCCTTCTCTATTTGTATCGTAACCTCCCCCGACCTTCCTTTTATCTTCCTCCGCGTTTTGCCCCTCTTTCAGCGTACCCTCCCTCGTGGTCCCCTAGCCCAGTATCTCTGCTCCAGCTCTCTGCCCGTCTCTCTCCCATCCACCCCCATGCATCCACGTTCACCTTTCTCGTCCCGTCCTCGTTCCTCGCCAACCCCCACCGACGCGCCCCTCGCCACTATCCCGCCTTTGTCGGACTCTAGCTCTACTCTCCTCTGTCTAGACTTTCGACTACCGTTCTGCTTCGCGCTCGTGCTTCCTCCTGCCGCCTCTGGTTTCTCTGTCCCCTTCAGGGAACCCCCCCCCCGTGTTTCACCACCCCGTCGAACCTGCTATCACCCCGTTTCTTTCCACGCACAATGCCCCATCCTCGTTCCTAGACCTTCCACCCTCGTTCTATTCTCGTTCTATCCTTGCGCGCTGTTTGAACGCGGCTTTCCCTTGATCTTTCCCTTTGTCGTCTTCCTCCGCGCGTTTGCCACCCCTCTCTTGACTCGTCGCGCCTCGTTCGCCTGGATAATGCCCTCTGTCCGCGACGCCATCCGCTGGCTGGACTCTCTGCTGTCGTCTCGATTCATATTCATCCCGTATTTGCAGCCGCTGCTGTTCTTTAATCTTCCTCCCTCTCTGTGCTACTGTTCTGCATTCTCTGCTTGGGTTTGTTTATGCGCAACGGTGAAAGCTCTTCGATTTATATTTTCTGCCTTATTTTCTCTGCTCTTTGTTCGGAGGGTGGTCACGTTTCGCGGTGAATGTTTGGAGCCGGTCTGCTCTATGCGAATGAAACAGACGTTTATCACGGTTTATCTGCAGAAGCAGAACTCTCTATTCTTTTTTTGCGCGTTATTTTAGTTTTTCCCTCTGCAGAGCGAACCCGGATTTACATCACTTTTTCGCGCCACGCTCTGCTTTGGTTTCTACTTGCATAGCTCCTTGTTATTTCTGCAGCATCAGCTTAGTCGCGTGCTCCATCACGCCCGCAGCTCCACCCTCCTATTAATTCGCAAATCTTTCTTCCCTCCACGTTCCTTCGCGTCAGCCCTACCTTCCTTCCTCCGTGTTCCACAAACAATGCTTTATCACATTCACGCTTGGATCCTTTATCACCCCGGGCACTTCTTTCTGTTTCTCCTCACGGACTCGTATGGCGAGCAACCCCTATCTTGTCTCCTCTCTCGCCTTCCTCCATCCGCCTTGTCTCCATCGTTCCAAACTTCCACAGAGTTATGGCTTCGCTGCGTCTTTCTGACGCGACACGTTTCATCCTTGGTCGCTTTTACTCGGAACCTAACTTCTCCTATCATCGTTCCAATTCCTCCATTTCTACCCCGGAACATTTCTTCTTTTTTAACCAACTTCAAATAGGGGGAGGGGATAGATTCCACCCGTATGTATTTTTTTTTATGTTTGCCCATGCATAACTCCTCAGTGTACGGACCGATTTTGATGGTCTTTTTTATATTCGAAAGAGGGCGATGCCTCGATGGTCCCATTCTACACTGCATCAACATTCGCCCAATATTTTACCAGTTCTGGTTAATAACAAAGACTATTGTCACCTAATTCTTATTATTTTATGTACGTACACGCATATCTCCTCAGCATGTTGTGTCAATATATATAAAACTAAAGAGTCAAAAATGAGAAAATTAAAAAAAAATTAAAACCGACCTACAAAATAAAAATGCACTAAAAAGTTAAAAATAATTTTGTCGGCGCCTCATCATTTGCACTGCAAATCGGGCGCCGACTTAAGAAATATGAGGGTCGTAGATGAAACAAGGGAAAAAATTATTTTTTACTATTTAGTGCATTTGTATTACTTTGAAGTCGGTGTTAATTTTTTAATTTTCTTTACAAGCGCTTGTACAACCTTCTACTTTCCTTTCGCCCACCCACGTCTCTCTTCAACCACCCTACCCTACCTTCGACTAAAAACTCCGCTACTGTTTACGCTCGCATGTTTACAAACAACCCCCACCCCGTTGAAACCTCCCGTCGTCATCCGATCTCCGAGCTCTCTCAAGTATTATCTCTCAAGCACCCCAATAAACATTCCGCATTGCATCCAAAGCTCTTCGTGTTCCCTCTTCCTCCATCATTACTCTTCCACTTCATCTCACAACCATTCCCCTCCACTCGCAAACTCCACAACCCCTATTCCTCTTCTCCAACATCTCCCCATCCCTTTCCCTCTCAACCTTCACATTCCGCGAATCTATTCCCACAACCGCGAGGCTCCCTTTTCCCCCGTCCATTCGCGACCCTTCCCCGAACTCACAACCTCCCTTTTCCCATTTCTTCCTTTCTCCGGCTCACGTTCCACCCTCCTCCGGGTTCACAACCTCTCTCGCGCCCCCCCTCCTCCCTCGACGACGCTCCTGCCTCCCTGCGTCCCCTCCCCGCGGAGCAGCTTCCATCCTTATCTCTCTCCCTCTGCGGCACGACCCCCGGCAAGGTGGCGGTCCAGCGCGCAGATCGTGTCAGCCGTACGGGATGCTGCGTGGACTCAGTCGTACGCCTGGCTCCCTTCCGTCGCCGTCTGCTCGCGTACGGTCGTCGCCCGACAGCTGCCGCGTGCCCTCAGACGGAGTCGCTCCTCTGTCGTCGGTCTTCCTCTTCCGCGCGTCCGGTTTCGACGGCCGGGCTCCGGTCGCGCGCCGATCGCTCGCTTCTGGCAACAGATAGGGAGGATCGGGTTGTTTTCCGGGTGCTTTGCGTCCTCGGTGCTGGAGTCGTTTCCAGTTCCTGCCTGGGGAATCGAAGCGAGGGCGGCATGGGGATTCGCGCGTGAGAGGCGTGTTCACGGGGTAAGTCGCCATCGTGCAGCGTTGTTTCTTAGCTTGTCGGGCTCGTCGCTGGGACACGGCAGGGCGAATTTCTTTGGTCGCGGGTTGTAGGATATGATGGTTTGGGATTGGAGAGGAGGATTTGGGGGTTTAGGGAATGGGGGGTGAAAGTGTGGGGTGTAAGTGAGGTTTGGGGAACTGGGGGATTTATTTTGAAAGGGAGGGTTTTTGGGAATCAGGTTTGGAAGTGGGGTTCTAGAGGAGGATGGAAAATTTGAGAGCTCTAGGGGTCTGTGGGATCAAAATTTGTGAGTTTTAGGGATTAAAATTTGAGAATTTTAGGTGACTATAGGATAACAAAATTGAGAGCTCTAGAGGTCTGTGAAATCAATACTTGAGAAATCTAGAGGACTGTGAAATGAAAATTAGACAGCTCTGGGGACTATGAAATGAAAGTTTGAGATTTCTAGGTGACTATAGGATCAAAAATTTGAGAGCTCTAGGGGAGTATGAGATCAAAAGTTTGAGAGTATCTAGGAAATTGTGGGATCACAATTTGAGAGCTCTAGGGAAGAGCTCTGAAAGAGATAGAACTCTCCTAAAACTCTAGAAGAGCTCTAAATTTTAGAGTTCCATGGAACTACAGGATCAAAAATTTAGGAGTCCTAAGGACCCATGGGGCCCAAAAGCAAAAGTTCTATAGAAAAATAAAATCTGAAATAAAGTGTTTCTATTAAGTCAACTGGGTCTGAGATAAATGAAGTAGGCTTCTGATATACCAATGATGTACATCATACCTCCTCTTCCTCTTGAAAATCGGAAAAACAAGTGTTACCCCTACAAAGTACCTTTCTTCCTTTATTGCCCCGCGTATAAAGGCATTACAGTGGCGTTTTGAAGAACCGACTGTTCCACGAGATATTTGAAATGTCTTAAGAAAACACGTGCTTCGTCGAACAAGATGCTCGACCGTTCCGCCATTGCGTAGCAAGCATTTCGTGAATCGTTTGTGTTTCTCAGAGGAGAATTATAGTATCCATTATTTACATTGAAGCAATTCACGGCGATTGTTTCTCTCGAGTCTTCCACGGAGACAAAAGGATTCGAGTGCGCATTGTTCCTTTAAATAACCCTGTCAGAGGACAATAGAAGGATTAAAATCTGACGAGCGTGCTGGTCAAAGGTTGCACTTTGTATACCGAATTATATTTCACAATACTTTTCTCTCAGCATTTACCATTTTTATACATCTCTCTGTTTGAGAAAGTAGAGTTTCTAATACCCAAGTATTTATATCCAACATTCATAAGAGTCTACAGTGGAGCACCCTTGGAACATCTCCATTTATAAAATCCTACATTTATTTAAGAAAAAGTGTTGCTTTACCAAAAAAAAAAATAGAATCACAGGAAGTTGGATCACAAATTTTATTCAACCTTCTTCTCAATTCTCCTCCATTCCCAGCAGGTACAACAAAGATACCACGTGTTTCATTGGCACGATCCTCAAAAGTAAGGGTGAGAAAATCCAAAATCAGCGCAAAACCAAGTTACAGCACTTCACTCCACCCGTTTCATTAAACCCTACAAGAAACCTAATTTCCCAGCCCACTTCCTAAAACGGAACGATCTCTATTCCCTGTTACAACCCCAAATCAACCTACACTGTCTCCATTCCCTAAACTACCCTTACACAGGGAATGAAGATATCTTCATTCCCCATAGCAGCTTCTTCCAAAAGCTTCTTCTCTCCCAACAAATAAAAACGATCCCAAACTTCACCCTCGCAAGCCTCCCCAAAACATCCCCCTCTGCCCCTCCCAATCCAAGCGTCCCCCAATTAAGGAAATTATCAATTCCTCTTCATTCCGCGGTGCGAATTGTTTCGAGAGACCGGATTATTGCTCGGCCGTTTCAGGACCCCCGGCCTAAGAAACCCGCCGCGAACAATGTCGCTCGCCCCTGCATCCCACCCCTTTACACCCTTTGTTCCCGGTTCTCCCCAGCAGCGTCCGCGATTGAGGATATCCCGTTCCGCGAGATGGTAAAATAATCGAGGCGGATTTTCACCGCGGATGAAAACGGGCCGACAAAGTGCCGAGACCCGTGCCAACCGGGGTCCAGTCGTTTAACCCTCGAGACTCTCGTGGCTCAAACCCCTCTCGCCCCCTCGCCCCTCGTCCACCGCCATTTTCCTTTTCCTCCGGTTAATCTCTTCAGAGGCACGACTCCCGGACCACGGCACGGCAGCTTGAAACGCTTTTCATTCGTTCCAATTCACCCGCGTGCCCCGCGAAATTTATAACGAGCCGAGGCCTCTTTCTCCAGCTGTTTATTCTTGTCTCGCGCTCACGGTTTCCGCTCGTTAATTTTTTCTTCCTTCTTCCCTCTCTTTCTCTCTCTCTCTCTCTCCAGCGTTTTCTGTATACCTCTTCCTTTCGTTACACTTAATTAGTAAACGATTTCAGTAACGAACCGGCCTTTGTCCCGCATCCAGTAGTCGTGCCCCGGAACACGCTACCCGTTTCATCGCGCGCTTATTCCTCGTCGCCTTTTTTTTTTCCAGTCGACGCCCGGATGGCGAAAAATATTTGCGCCACCGCGATTGGTCGGTGTGGGCGCATCGATTGCCGGTTTTCGGGTGTTTGCGGCGGACGGAGCGGTGCCACTGATCGTAAATAACGAATTTGCGGGGGTTAATTGGCTGGAGAAGGGGGGAAGGGTTGAGAGGTGCAGGGAAGAAGGGTTCGGTGGCTCTGGGAGCGAATGTGTTTGATACAATTTTGCATTTAGAATTTTATTATTTTCTGAGGGCGGTAGATTTTTTGGGTGAAATGCTTGGAATGTAGTGTATGTGACTAAAGTTTAATAATTTATTGTGTTTCGACGGGCGCGAGAAAACAGTGGACACTTCCAGTATCTATTATGAAAGGGCTACTCTCGGGTATACCAGGATAGGTATTGTAGTGTTCGCCAGCGCCACCAGGGGTCTAAACTTCCTAACTCTTTCTCGCAAGTGTCAGGTCCCAGTCTCGTTCGTATATATACAAGCTCCAAGTTTATTCCTCTTGGTCCCCATGCGTGGGCAGCGTTAAAACGCCGATCCAACTGCCCCGCACAACAGTAGTAGTAGTAGTAGTAGTAGAGTACTCCATTGCGCGTAACCGGCCTCTGGGGATTACGGTTACGCCGGAGGCGACGAGGCGGGGGACCACACATCAAGAAGAAGAGAGAAGAGATATATAGAGATCCAGAATCCCTTCCTCGCTTCTAGGATCGGCGGTCCGCAATAAATTTATGAAACTCCCACAGAATCCAACTTTGGTGGTGTATAATCCCTTCAATGAGATATAAATAAACGGAGAAAAGAGAATGAATAGAGTTAGAGAGAGAGTAGAATTGTGTGATGAGTTAATTGAGGTGGTCACACCTCCAAAATGGGAGTGATTTTATACACGTTCTTAAAATCACAAAAAACAAGAAGAAGGAAGAAACATATCGCTACTACAGTGCGACAATGAAATAAATTCGTGCTTCATCTCCCACTTCTCCCCACCTTCTTCCTCTGCGCACGCGCGTTGAGGGCCTTCAGCATCGCTAAATACACCCTCGCAATCCCAAGCTTTCTACCTGCCCCTCTGTCTATTTACCGATCGAATCTGAAGTTTCCTTTCCAATCGTTCCACTTCCTTTTATCATATTTTCGCTGACATGCGGGTCGAGAGCCCATCCACACGTTTTCGCGCGGCAGAATTCGGACGCGAGACAATTCCACCCTCTCCACCCCCACTCTCTCCCCCACTCTCTCTCTCTCTCTCTCTCTCTCTCTCTCTCTCTCTCTCTCTCTCTCTCTCTCTCTCTCTCTCTCTCTTTCTCTCTCTTTTCCCAGTTTTCTCATATCCGTTCTTCTCGCGTACGTTTTCCAGATACCCCCGAAACGGCTAACAAAGAGTGGCAGAGGGGGTGAGAGAGGAGGAACGGCGAACGGCAGCCGAACGAATTAATAATGCCGAGGGGGAGGAGCACAGAGGATTGGCTGAACTTTACGTGAGTACACTCGCGATACACGTACGGGTGCAGGCTGACACAGACTCGGGTCATGACCCGCCGACCCGAGAGCAACGTGCCCCGATATCTGGGCCACACTTGAATTTTAATCCACGCTGCAATTGCCGCCGCGGTCGATTAGCTCCTCCAACGGTTTGCACGGCCGGGTTTACCGAGCTTTAACTTTTGCTCGGAGCCCGCCAGACCGCCGCCATGCTCTCGCCAGCCAGATACGCTATTCCCTGAAAGCCGTCCCTGCTCCCCTGCCGGAATGTTCGAATTTTATTGGGCACCATGGCGTTGACGATCAATACCCAACGGGCCACTGATGCTATAATGAAAATTGGGAAGATGGATGTGGCGTAAGTTTCTGGGTGGCTGGCTTTGCTTCGGCGAGGTGCAATGGGGGAGGATTGCATTTGTGTGTCCACTCGCAGTGGCTTCCGAGGGTGATTTTGGGGGAATCGAAGGGGCTGCTGCGATGAGGACGCAGCACCACTTTCGGGTGACTAACTCCTTTTAACAGCAAGTGAAAGATAATTTTGTTTTCTTGAAAGGGGATGTGTAATAAAAAATGTGTCAAATGTGGAGCTGCCTCCTTATTGCTGCAAACCCTCCAATTGGGCCAAGTTATGTTACCAACCCTTAAAATGACAAAAAATTAGTACATGTTCATCGTTGAAAATTAGCATTTAAAGTATCGTCGTGCTTAAGGGGGGAGGTTACCCTCAACAGCTCAAAATCTGGCTCTTCTTAAACGCATATTTTGAAGTAATAAATGAATAGAGAGATAATTTTTGTTTTAGTTCTTAATTGCCATTTCGTTGACTTTAATGCACAAAAAGAAAATTTTAAATATATTAACAGGAAAAAAGTTATAAATATAAATGTGAGAGCGTGTACGCGATACACCATTTGATGATGAACACCTAAAAAACAAAGTAAAGGCATTTTTATAATTGTAAGACAGTCTCCATCTTCTGTCGGAAGTAAAATTTTGATAAACAAATTAATACAATTTATATGTTGATGTATATAATTTTATCCTCTTTTGTAGGAAAAATATTTTGTATCTCTTTTTAACACACATTGTGGGGAATGGTTTCCGGCAACTCCCTGTAAATTTTCATTCAAATCGTTGGAACGGTTTTCGAGATTTTATGTTCACCGTTTTGGAAAACTTAGTTTCTGCGAAATCGCATTTAAAGTTGGACATGCAGTTTAAATTTAAAGTACGTAAAAAACATGTGGCTAGCGGAATACGCAAAAATCCTAAAAAACAATGTTCGAAACTTTTTAGGGTAACCTACCCTCTTAAGCAGTAGTGCCATTTTCAATGATACCTAAAAATCAAATTGTGGGCCATTATGATCCAGTGTAACAACCGAGAGTTGATATGAATTTTGAGAATATAAAAATCACTTGCGCGTGTCTCCCGCCATTGTGGGATCGACGTAGCAATTAGACTATCACGATTGTTCCATCGATACTGATCACCTGGTCCGGAAAATTAATGTCGAATAGATTCCAGGCTTGAATGGGCCTTTGTGAAGGGCCAATCCCCTGCTTCGCACGCCTCGAAACACGCATGCAATTACGGATTAAGCCTTGTCATCCTATTAATTAATAACTCTCTCATTCAAGAGCACGACAATCTCTTTCAATCCAATATTAAAATCCTGACTTCCTAACATTTCCAATTTCTAAAGAGCCATTTCCAAATCTACAGAATCCCTTCTTTCACGGCACTGGCGCGAGCTTCCCTCTAAGCCTGCATTCGTAGGACCACTAAGCTTTTGAAACCGAGTCTGAGCAGACTTTGTAGACTTTGTAGTTCTACAGATTTTTTAGATCTTCACAATCAATTTCAATCTTAATGAATCATTTACATTTTAACAATTTCCTTTCAGTTCTAGTAAACCCTATTAACCCCAAAATGATTGCACCCCTTTCCTTCACCCACCCCTGTAGTTTCGCCTGCTACAAAATAATTAGAAGTATCTGGGTGGATGGAGAAGAAGGCTGTGCTAATTTCGAAGTGATTCAGTTGCAGGGGGTCGCACGGTTATCCCAGAAGAGGACACGAGTAAAGGTGCCAAGATGGGGGTGTACGTGATAGGGGTGGTCGGCGTGATCGTGTTTTATCTCGCTGTGCTAGGCGTCGGCATTTGGGCGGCCACTGTGAAGACGAAGAAGGCTCGACCGGGACAAGATGCCATGATGCTGGCTAATCGTGGCCTCGGCCCACTTCTTGGTATCTTCACCCTAATTGGTGAGCCCCGAGATCAAAGAATTTTCTTTGTACCACCTGCCACGTATCATTCGAGGTGTTGGAAACTGGGTGTGCATCCACTCGTGGTGTTGTTTTAGGCTTTTAAAGGAAATTGGAAGAGTTCCGTTTTTGTTCGCGTGTACAGGCCATTCCATATTAAATCGATCACTTTTCTGCTTAGATGGCAGGGATTTTTATGGTCTTGGAATATACTGTGGTCCAAATGAAATTAGAGGGGGTTTAAGTCATCATTTTTCTAGTTTTGAAATTGTTTGAGAAATACAAGCTCTCAAAGTTGACAGTTCTTGTTGATTTCTAGGGAAATCCGGAGGTTTAACTGTTTCAGAGATAAACATTTGAGGAACTGAGGTACTTTTTAAACAATTTCGAAATTAGGGAAATGGTGACTTAAACCCCCCCTTAATTTGATATGGATTACAATATATTTCAATATCATCGAAATCCCTGACATCTAGATACAATAGTAATCGAGTTAATGTGCAATGGCACGTAAGTGTAAATTGTGATACTAGACTATTTTTCGCGTTGGTAGCAGTGCTGTATTTTCGCAATTTTTTAGACTCCACTGTAAAAGTCAATTTGATTTCAAAATTATATATAGCAATCAGGAACTTCGCCCTTATAATCCTAATGAGGTAGATTTCGGTCGAGATTCTGTAAAGTTTCCTACCCAGCTCAGTTTATTAAGAATATAGATCAATGGGCAGAATGAACTCTCTTACGAATCTCTAAATTACTTGAGTAATCCAGCCACCCTAACTAGGAACCCAGTTTAATATGAGCCTGTCTAGGCGGGATTACCAAAATGTGGTTCCCAGATCTGCTTGCTCTTTCTGAAACTATGAGTCTACTAATCGCTTCAACGAGGAACCGAAATTTGCGCGAATCTTCTCAGCCAGGATTATCGGAACGCAATTCCCAAGTGTTTCTAATCCTAGTGGAGCACCAAACAGATCAACTACTCGTCTACCTGATCAGGAGTATCAAAGCATGGACTCCAAAACGAAGTGCATCTGCACACCCTTCCATTCAGCAAATCTTCAATTCCTAAAATAACGATCACAACAAAACGAACTCAGTACAACACATAAGGACACAATCCTCAACATTATCACTTTGCCCTTTGCAGCAGGTACATGCTGTATATAATTTATCACGGGGTGTATCGCACCCCGGGATATGTCTTTGCCAAAATTTCTGCAAACTTTTAGACCTTAATAATAAAATTAAAAAAATTGGTGAATTTTAACAAAAAAAATCGCTTTTATCCACAACTAATTTTCCAAATACAAATTTCAACATATCAAAATTTACATTTCTAGAAAAAGACTATTAGAGCATAATTTTATGAGTATTTCGAATGTACAATTATGACTGAAAAGTTAAAAGATTCAAAAATACGAAAATGGTAACTCAGTGAACCCCATGCGGCCAATTTGTGATTAAAACAAGGTATGACCCTATAGTTACAGGGTTAATCTGTCTTTTTTCACGTTCATATTTTATGGAAAGCATCAAGAACATTATCCAACTATCCCCAAATAATTAAACCAAACTTTCTCTACAGTAGCGACTTCGAAACCTTGCCCCAAGTGTCAAGAGCGTAAACACGTCTCACCACTTGCCTCCCAGAAACCCATGAACACGTTCGGTGCCACGTGCGCGACCGGTTTGGTGAATAACACAACTTTTATTCAAGAGTCGTTTCTCAATTCAGCGTCGAGATAAAAAAAGAATAAAAAACAGCTACAATTACATAGAAAATTACACAACTCCAATTTTTCTATAATTAAATATCTCAATTAAATGTTCTCATCACATTCTATGCTCTGTCAAAAAATCTGAATCGCCACCGTGCCACGGACCGTGTCAAAGCCACCAAACCGCCATTTACTACTCCCCCATTTCTCGCACCCATCAATTCCCTCTAAATCTCTGAATCAACACAGCCCGTCCCAACGAACGCGACAGAAGAGAGCCCCGACGCGTCGCGGCTCTCTGCCCACAATACTCAAGAACGCAGTTCCCAAATTCTCCACTAAATTGGTCCTCGTCCCCAGCCCACCGCCCGCGAATCGAGCAATTACGTTAATCAGGCTACAATCGTCGCTTCGACAGGGGACGCTTCTACTTAAACGAAGAAAATCCGCCCCGACGCGTCGCCTCTTCGCCCGCACCGCTCCCCAGCGGCGTTTTTTTTCACGCGCGCTTTATCGAGGACAGGCAGTGGGACACCGGGGAATCCCAGCGCTTTGTCGCCATGTCAATCACGTTTCCCGCTCGACCGTTCACCGCAGCGGGCATTTGTTCTTCCTCTCCACTTCTTCTCTCCCGCTCTCTCCTTCCTCTATTTTCCACCCCTCGTGTTTATTCCTTTTCACGTTTCCATTCTGCCCGCCCGCGTGTACACACACGCTCCCTCCCCGCCCCCCAAGCCTGCCCCTCTTCAACAAGCGTCGAGCAACGTTTCATCTTACATTCATTCGGTCGTGCTCTATTTCTGCGGTGGAAATCGTTTTTGCGTCCCTCCATTACCTTAATGAACGCTCTCCGAGGCACGGGAAAACGCGGCACGGAAAATGCGCCGGCGAGGCATAATTATCTCCATTCTGCCCGTCCTCGGCTCTCGCCGCGGATTCAATGCAAGGGGGTGGGTGGGTTCTCGCCGCGGGTTTTCAACGTTCACGCGCGCGTTATCGCGATCCTGCTGGTCAGCGGTGGTCGGGCACTTCGGGGGCGCGGGGTTGGACGGGGTGGCGGGACGGTTTTGGGAATTGGGACTGGTTTGGTGGAAGGTATGTATTTAGGAGGCTTTTTTGGATTTGATTTTATTGGGAAGCGGAGGAAAGTTGTTAGGCTGACACTGTGTTTGGTATTGGGAAATAATTATTTACAAGGAAAGAACCACCGATGCAGAGATGGGCAAAAAAATTGTTTTAAATATAAATTTGTGTACATTGGGAAATAGTTATTTACAAGGGAAGATCCACTGATGCAGAGATGGGCAAAAAATTGTTTTAAATAAAAAGGTACACAAATTTTTATTTAAAATAGATACTTTTTTGCCCATCTCTGCACCGGCGGACTACGGTATTTGGCGAAAGCGAAACTTTCATTCGAGGGGAAAATGTATACCTATGCTTTGCTCCTCAGTTCAGTGTCGGAATCGGAATAGCCCGAGAGGAAGCTGAAAGTACGAAAGGAAGCTGAAAGTACTTTCCGATACTGTCCTCTTTAGTTAAAATGTTCTATCTAGCAGTTTTCCATTTTTCAAGAAATATATTTGAAGTTCCACAAGTCTTGTACCTTTTAAGGGGGTACACGACGTTGTAGGCCTAAAAGAATTGGTGAATTTAAAGTTCGTTTTCTCAGGTAATTTTTCTGTGAAATATCGGGACTTTTAAGAGACGTTAGACAACATTTTATCATTATTTTCATACATTATTAAAGTTTTAAAATTTGTTTCACTGGCAAAGGACAATTTTGAAGACTTATAAATCTTCGCCAAATTACAATATGATAAAAATCGTATGCTACTTTCAAGAAAATCTATTTTTCTTAAAGTTGAAATACGAATCTGTTCATTTTTATGTCCCAATCGCTTTTGGTGTTAGGAGCCAGCTGACAAGACATGGTGGTATACAATGTTGTATCACTCCGTGATTTTAAAATTTTAAGTAATAAATAATGTATGAAAATTAAGTTAAAATGTTGCCTAACATCTCCTAAAAAGATCCCGATATTTCACTGAAAAATTACCGGAGAAAACAAATTTTAAATTCACCCAAACTTTTAGGCCTACAAAGTGGTGTATAAATTATACCCCCTTAAGTAAAGGTAGAGAATCCAACGTGTCTCGTAGAGATCTAGAAACAGTCTGATTTATTTATTATTTCCAAGGATACAGAAAGAAAATGGTAAAACTTCAGTTTTCTCGGATGTTTTCAAATACTAGATAGGACATTTTCATTAAGAAGGGCGGTAGGTATAATGGAACATGATAGTCCTACCAAAAATCTGAATCTCCTCCAAAAATTAAATCCTTGAACACCTCTTCTACTTCCTAACCCTCTAAAACCCCCGTTTCCACGAAGTTTCAATGAAACCCCCAAAAAACTCATTCCAACACTACCCCCTGCCACCAAGCAGCCCTCTATGTACCCATAATTCAGAAAGCCAAATCTAGTTTCCCGAAATCTTCGCAAATATTAGGCACATGGTCCAGAGCCTCCAAATCCATATTCCACCTTTCACCACTTTTCTCGTCCCTCTGGAAACCTTTGCCACCCACTTCACTGGATGAAAAATAAAAGGAAGCCACCTCAAACAGCGCCCTCGAAAGGAGCATACCTCGCCCGACCTCCGCCAGTTCACGAAGCTTTTCCAGATCACAGGCCTCGCCCCGTAACATTTACTCCTCTCCCCGCGAAAGAGCGATTTCCTGCTCGGCCGATGGACTAACCGAGAAAAACCGTGTGCTTTCCATGCGAAGCGACGTGGGTGGGTGGCGCCTACGTGAACGGGACCGCCGAGGTGATGTTTACCAGAGGATTGGCCTGGTGTCAAGTGCCCTTCGGTTACAGCCTCAGCCTTCTGTTCGGTACGTCGATCCAGCTATCCGCCGTTCCGAAGCGTCACGCGTAACCTTAACCCTTTAACTGCCACGCAACCCCCGGGGGTGGAATCGATGATGGAACGCCGGTCGCGTTGGAACTGCCAAGGTCGCGGACACGCGACAAATTTATCCTTCCTTCGCACCCTCGGCCTCGAAACACCTCGCTTTTGTTTATTTTATTTTCCGCTTGCCGTCCGCAACAAACCGCGGGGAACGCGGCATGCCGCGGCATCCTCCCGTGAAGGCTGATGGCGGGGAAGTCTCCTTCGGGTGAGAGGAGGCTCTGCCAGCGGAGGATCGATTTATTTGCCGGATAAAGGCCTGGGCACACTTAGCAGTTCCGTGTTGGCGTGTCAGTGGTAAGAAGAAGAGATCTTCTCTTTTTTTAACAGTGGCACGCTGGCACGGAGCTAACACAGAACTGACACGTGTGCAGAGACCTTAAACCAGCCGCCAATCATTTCGTTACAGCGGCGCACTCAGGATTTAATCTTGAGGGCAGCTGAGTTGAAGGGATGAAAATATTTTTGTAGCAAATTCAATAAAATTCATTAGGTGATTAGAGAAATTTATTTAAACAATAAAATCCAGTTTTCTTCCCACTGAGTGCGCACTGTTTTGTTACCACTACCCGCGAACCCCCAATAATTGACGTTCGACCTCCCCCTTTTTGGTACCGACCCTCTGAGTACCTAGCACAGCGAACTCGAATTTGATTCCGCCCCGATTAATTGAAGTTACACATCCGCGATGGAGTTTGCGCTTCACCCGAGCGAAGCCTCGGTAATCTAATTAAAACCGCGGCTGTGGGTTGTCGAACCGTTAACGCACCACCCCCTAACTACCCCTATTTAGGGGTGGGAGCTTTCTAGAGATTATTCTTTACTTTTGTAACATTTTATCGCGCGGAGGACCTTGACAATTCTTTGAGGAAGCTTCTGTGGGCAGTTGCAAAAAACAATCCACCCCCCAACTACCCCTATTTGGGGGTGTGGGTTTCCAGCGTTTATTCTTTACTTTTGTAACATTTATCGCGCGGAGGACCTTGGCATTTCTTTGAGGAAGCTTCTGTGGGTAAATGCAGAAAACAAACCACTCCCTAACTACCCCTATTTAGGGGTGGGAGCTTTCTAGCGATTATTCTTTACTTTTGTAACATTTTATCGCGCGGAGGACCTTGGCATTTCTTTGAGGAAGCTTCTGTGGGCAGTTGCAAAAAACAATCCACCCCCCAACTACCCCTATTTGGGGGTGTGGGTTTCCAGCGTTTATTCTTTACTTTTGTAACATTTATCGCGCGGAGGACCTTGGCATTTCTTTGAGGAAGCTTCTGTGGGCAGTTGCAAAAAACAAACCACTCCCTAACTACCCCTATTCAGGGGTGGGAGCTTTCTAGCGTTTATTCTTCACTTTTGCAACGTTTATCGCGCGGAGGACCTTGGCATTTCTTCGAGGAAGCTTCCGCGGGTGGGCAGTTGAAGGGTTGCCCTAGGTCAAGGATCGTGCTCTGTCAGCGGCAGTTTGGTTGCATTGATCGCAGGTGCGGTGTTGTTCGTGCGACCGATGAGGAAGGCCGAGTACGTGACCATGCTGGATCCCTTTCAGGAGAGATACGGCGCGGGGGTTGGCGGTCTGCTCTTCCTCCCTGCCCTTTGTGGGGATCTGTTCTGGTGCGCAGCGGTGCTGAGAGCTCTGGGGAGCTCCTTGGCCGTGGTCGCTGGGGTTGATCCGAGCATAAGCGTCTGCGCGTCTGCGCTCCTGGCGGCCCTGTGAGTATGGCACTTTGAGGGTACTGAGTTTGAGGAATGTGGTCCTAGGAGACCCCTTCGGGGATTAAGAAATGGTTAACAAAGATTATTTTCATTGATAATTTTATTTTCGTGGGGAAAGGAAAGGTGTTTTGGGAATGTAGTTTTCTGGCGGATTTGGGGGGTTAAAAGTACACTTTTTTGTTATTAATTTGATTTACGAGAAGAAGGGACGTTAGAGGTATGGAAGTCTTCCTCTGCTATTTTGGAAGCAACTTTGTTATTGAGAAATCTTTGGTGAACATTATTTTTAGTTATTAAGTTGATTTACGAGAAGAAGGAACGTTGGAGGTTTGAAAGTCTTCTTCTGCTATTTTGGAAGCACCTTTATTCTTGAGAAATTATCGTAAAGATTATTTTTAGTTGGTAATTCGATATGTGTGGCGAAGGTAAATGTACTTGAAGAATATAGCATTCTGACAGAGTTGGAGATTTGAAAGTATACTTTGTCTATTTTGGAGACTCCTTTTCTATTTAAGAAATTATTATCGAATCCTTTTTCCATTCAGAGTCTGATTAATAAGATATGGAACTCTGGCATCAGAAAATGATCCCTAAATCTCTTTGCTCTTTAAGTAATTGCAGTAATCTCCACTGATTCAACGAGAAACCTAATTAAACATAGAATTTTACTATTCCTCTTATACAACTGTAAATTCTCCAAGTACCCCGGCAAATGACACCACCTTTCCAGTTTCTCCATTTTCCACTTTCTCTCTTCCTTGAAAAAAGAGAATTCAAGTACAAACAGAGAATGTCTAGCCCCTCGTGTGCTATAATTCTGTCAGTGCCGTGCGGGGAACGCCTCTAGGCGTTCAGCAAACACGGTTAACGCATGTAATTAAAGGATTTCCGCACGGGGCGCACGCGAAGCGTCGAATAGCTTAAAGTGCCATTTACATTGCAGATACACGGTGTTTGGTGGGTTGTATTCAGTCGCTTGCACTGATGCCCTGCAGTTAGTCTGCATCATAGTCGGCTTGGGGGTGGCTGCGCCCTTCTCCCTTATGCACCCCGCCGTGTCCTTCGAGAAGAATCTCGCGCCCCACGAATGGTTGGGGGAAATAAGGAACGAGGATCTCGGCGAATGGGTGGATGGCATGCTGTTGCTGGTATTCGGAGGAATTCCTTGGCAGGTATTAAAATACAACTATATAAACCACAAATGGCACATATTGTGTTCCCAAGTCAAAGTAAATTAAAAGAACAAAATACTGATAGGTACAAATTTCAACCAAATGTAGCTAATAGTGCTCATAACGAATAATAATAATAATAATAATAATAATAATAATTAGTGGCCCCAAAACGATTCCTCACTCTACTATTTCCTACTACTGGAATTATCTTTAATTCGTGACAAAATTTGTGCAAATAATGTGATAAGGGTGATCTCGAAAATTTGCTGTTCAAGGGTGTTTACTGTTCAGTAGAAGTTACCTTAAAATACTAAGCCTAGAAACTCAGAATACTCAAAATATTCAATAATCTACTTTATCTTTTTAATAATATAGAATAGGAATTTTTAATAAATCTACTTCATCTCTTTATAATATAGAATAGGAGTTTTTTAATAATCCATTATAACGTTTTAATAAATAGGATAATAGGAGTTTTTAATAATCTACTATAACTTTTTAATAAAATAGGCTAATGAGAGTTTTTAATAATCCAATGTATCTTTTTTATAGGATAATAGAAGTTTTTAATAATCTACTTTTTCTTTTTTAATAAGAAGCTTCTGCAGATACCCTAGAATAGAAATTTAACTTTTGTTTCTCTTATGCAAATCTAATCGATCACTCTGAATCTGACGATCACTCGTGTGATTCCTTCAGGGCTACTTCCAGCGAATCCTAAGCATGAGGAGCACGTCCGTGGCGACTACCCTATCGATAGCCTCGATGTTCGGCTGTATGATCCTTGCTATCCCTTCAGCACTGATCGGTGTCGTGGCTCGAGCTACTGATTGGTCGTCAATCGAGGGATTAAATAAGAGCGTGCTGGCGAACGATGGGAATGCCGCGTTACCAATGGTTCTCCGGTATCTAACGCCTCAATGGGTCTCCTTTGTGGGTGAGTCGAATCCCTGCGGCAACTTAACATTTTGTGTAATCCAATTTGAATATTATGCAGGTTAATAGGGTACCAGTACATACTTGCTTTTTGTGGAAGGCAAATTTTCCTACAGTCTTCATGTTTCTTTTTTTCACGTGATAGGTCATTGCTATCAATTTTTTTATGAGTAAACGTGGTGCAAATACAGTCTTTTTTAATGTAATTTATTTGAAGGGCGAAAAATGTTACTATACCGAGAGCTTGAATTTTAGTAGGTACTCTAGAGAATTTAGAAGAACGTGGGAATTGTGATTAATAATTTTGTGGTTATGAAGATATTAACTCTTTAAAGACACACTAAATTTTAGAAAAACATTAAAAAAATTATAACCTTCTTTTATTTACATTTTTACTACATAAATGTTTATGAATTGGGATGAAACACTATTTTTCGAAAAACGCGTTTACTTTTTATTCTGTCGAACTTAATATTACGAAGGTGGAATTTGGAGACTGTTCGCAATAAGAAACGTAATATGTATTACGGAGCTGGGTCTCAAGGGATTAATGGATTCGAATTTATGAAATTGTGTTAATCTGTATCTGATTCATGTTACAATTAATTTGGGCATTGCAAAATATGATTTTTGGAAATTATTAAAATCCTCTTGGTAGGTAATTGCATGGATTCTGATTCCTCGAAAACGAAGTCTCCATGAGAAAAATTCTATTGCACGTTTTAGACCCGTTTTGGCACCAAGAATGGCCCCTTTCGCCATTGTACCACAAATTACACCGCGACTCTCACCCAGGCAATTTGAAAAAGGGGGTCGAGAGATGGTAAAGAATAAAGCTCGAGAGAAACACTTATCTTCTACAGTGAACAAGTCCTGCAAATTCGTCAGCGCATGAAACAGAGACTTTAATGTTCAGCGCGTACAGAGGAGCCCCGATAATCCGAAGTCGAGTTCTCAGGAAATTCGCATTATCAATATGTTTTCCTTTAACACGGCGCTGGTATATAGAAACAAGTTAAAAGCGGAATATTAATAAAAAAATATCAGAATTTGAAAAGATGCAACTACGTCCCTAATTTTTGTCACTTAGAGTCACAGGGTTCTCAGATTAAAATAGTGCTACCAACGTAACAAATAATCTACTTAGCTGCACATACTCAAAATTAATATTTTTAAATTTTCTTTCAACCCCCCCGTAGATTGTTAACGAAACGACAGGTTATTTATAAAATACGTTATGCAAAGAAAATAAACCTTTATTCATATTTTTTAAATTCTTTTATTGCCAAAGCCCCCTTGGACTACAAGAGTAATCCACCCCCATTGCAACTCACATTTATTCAAAACCAAACAAAAAGTACTCCAAATTAAACGTCTTAGCTCCCAAATGCCATTCACTTCTGTATCCAATTACCAGGCCTAGGAGCAATCTCAGCAGCAGTAATGTCGTCAGCAGACTCCAGTATATTGGCCAGCGGCTCCATGTTCTCCAGGAACGTTTACAGACTCACGTTGCGACCAAAGGTGATTACCAAAAGTCTCTTACTATTTCCCAATCCAATAACGACATCACTACCGCAATACAAACGTCCCAATAAATCCTCGTATAAAATCAACAAACTACCCCTTTCCGAAAAAAGAAATCTGTCTCAACATTCGTTCCGTTTATTTCCACCCCCTTTGAGGCACGAGTAATTCACTCAGACCTGGACTTTAACCATTAAACCATATATCTCCCCCGAAGCATGAGAACTTGCTGTCTGAGAAACTGACAGAAATAATGTCCCCTTTGAAGGAAGGGAAGCAATCCAGAGTCTCTTCCTTTGTCGTCACTGGCTTTGTTTCAGGCGTCTGAAAGGGAGCTGAACCTGATACTGAGGATCTCAGTGGTCGTGGTCACGGTATTATCCACGGCGATCGCTTTAACGGTGGACAGCGTTTATTATCTGTCGTGAGTAGAGGCGCTTTAATCAGCCGGCCGCGATGGCCGCCGACAATTAAGCAGGGGAGTGATTAATTTCGAGATCCGTTTCATCCTAGGTACTTGTGCTCTGATGTAGTTTACGTGGTACTATTCCCGCAACTGCTGACGGTGGTCCATTGGCCCTCGTTGGTTGACACTTATGGATGCCTCGCGGGGTACTTTGTGGCTGTTGTTCTGCGTCTTTGCGGTGAGAGGGGTGGAAATAGTAGTGTAGAAGAAATTTTGAGCGCACTTAGAGTACTTATGGTCTTTTCATTTGTTTCTATTTCCTAAGAATTTTTTTATTGCACTTGGAATAGTTATGGTCTTTTCATTTGTTTCTATTTCCTAGGAATTTTTTATTGCACTTGGAATAGTTATGGTCTTTTTATTTTTTTCTATTTCCTAGGAATTTTTTATTGCACTTGGAATACTTGGGGTCTTTTGATTTTCTCTGCTTCCTAAAATACTTTGAGTACACTTACACTTAAAGTACTCACGGTATTTTCAACTTCTGTATTTGCTAACAATTTTCGGTTGCACTTAGAGTACTTAGGGTCTTTTGATTTTCTCTGCTTCCTAAAATACTTTGAGTACACTTACACTTAAAGTACTCATGGGATTTTCAACATCTCTATTTGCTAAGATTTTTCGTTCTATTTTTCTACTTGCTAAGAATTTTTGATTGTACTAATTATAGTACCCATGGTACTTTCATTTCCTCTACTTCCTAAGAACCTTCAAATGCACTTCAAGTACTCATAGAACACTCGTTATTGCCTTTGAAAAATATGCAATACCATATCCCTTTTAATTTCGATGAATACTCAGTTACTAGTATCTATTTGAGGACCCTAATGTTACTACTAAATGTTACTGTTTCAGGTGGAGAGAAGGGCTTAGGCGTGCCAGCGTTAATCGAGTACCCTTTCTACGACGTGGAAACGCAAACCCAGAAATTCCCCTTTCGAACCGGCGCCATGGTAGCAGCCCTGTTCACGCAACTAATTACAAGCTTCTTCACTAGGAACCTGCTTGGCAAGGGGTATTTCCCACGGTGCTGCGATGTCCTCAGCGTCTACTCGCCCAGGAAGTCAAAGGACCAGTCTGGGGTCGTGCAGAGCAGTTCCGGGGCTGCTTTAATGGAGACATCCTCCGTAAATGTGAGCCATTTTTCCAGGAAATTTGCGCTTCACCTTTCATCAGAATTATTTACTCCGATTTATCAAACTTAGACTGGAAAATTGTCTTCGGAGAAAAATATTCATCCGACTCACCTTTAAGCTCACTTCTATGAAAAAGAAACCCATACATACAGAGTGCTTCATAAAATGGGATCCCAATTTGAGGGACGAGTTCGAAAAGGAAATTCAATTATTACTATCATTCTACATCACATTAATTACTCATAGGCACATTTTCATAATTTTTTCTACTATCATACTCTTCTACCCCAACTTCACCCCTACCTAGGGTTACCATATTTCTCCACCAGCAAACCGTGACAGGTATATAATAAAAAGAAACAGGACAGAACCATTTTTTCTTGAAAACACTATAATTTCTTTTCTGTCCTACTACACTTATAAGGTTCTTAATAAACCACCCCTTCATTCCCCCCCAAAAATGGGCCCCGCAGAACGTTTGTCGCCTGGGCCATTTTCCCCAAATCCGCCGCTGATTATTACTATATAAAAGATTTTAAAATTCGCGAAATTTCTATGATACTCCCCTGTCTCGTTCATTGATTAATCCAGCACTGAGTAACCTACCCCTACAGTACCACCCCCTTTCGCAGGCCTCTACACACCCAAAATCTGCACGCAACTCCATTCTCCCCAGAAATCGACCTCGGCCATCGACTCCTGCGACGGCGTGGGTACTGGAAGCTACGACGACGACCGCACCACCTCGAACTCCGTGGAGGACATGACCGACCGCGCCGACACTGGCACCCTATCCGGCGACCCCTACGACAAGGACGCGACGAAGTCCAACAGCCTCGGGACCGCCGTGCAAAAAGCGAACCAGAGCCTCCAGCACCTTCAGACGCTGCGGAACTCGATGCACAACAGCTCCATGAGCGGCAGGCACACCCCGACCCCCGTGCAGTACGCGCCCCTGCAGAGCAACGACGTGTCCAGGGGCCAGATCCTGGGGGTGCGGAACCTGCGAGGTTCCATGGGCCAGATCCTGGTGCCAGCCGATCGCCCCGTCGTCCTCGCGTGCAACAACATCGTCGCCGTCCCGGCGAACTCCACGGTGGTCACCCCCCTCACCCCCGGCCCCCATTACGCGAAGACGAACGAGCCGTGCATGGCGGGCGAGAAGGCCAGGGAGAGCGACAGGATCAGCATCGTGGAGAGGAGCAACATGGAGTTCCAGAACGCCCCGGAGGGCATGCTCACCAACATAGGGATGAAGAAGAACGTGAAGGGGGTGAAACTGGTAGGCATGGAGGGTGGAACGCTCAGGAGACCGTCGTTGCAGGTGAGCGAGCTGGATGCTACGTCCCCGTAGCCTTGGACCATCTTTTTGATTTTTTAAAGGTTTTGATTTCTGTATCCACCCGCTCCTTGTTACGTTGCCTCGCATTAAAGTGTCTGAGAGAAGTAATGGAATGAGTAGGTTTATGGATCCCTGTTCCCTGGTGGAGGCTGAGGGTGCACCTCGACGACACTGCTCCCTTCCTTTCCAGTTTGGGTTTGCGTAGATATTTAGGCGTTTTTGGCTTTTCGTTTATTTCGGGTTGCGTGGACGGTAAAGGGAGTATTGAATGTGACGTGTAGGGCACGTTCTCACCGACACCTTCGGTGGAGCTTGTCCACATTTTGGACAGGAGACAGAGCAGCGGTTCTTACGGGCCTGGCTCACTGTCCCCTGTGCCCATGGGGCTGGAGGCCTGCAAGACGCATGGCACCGCGCTGGAGGGGCAGGGCGGGAACGAGCACTGCAGGATCAAGAGGGGCATCGTCAGGCACCACAGGTATCTATACAAGACGAAGTGCAAGGAGGTTCGATACCGGAGAAAAAGTAATGAGAAATCTTTGAAAAGTGTTTTAATTTAATGTTCAAAGTGTTGCCCGCATTGTGTCAAAATTTCAAGTCGACTGACCGCACGGTTTTTGAAAAAATTGAAATCAAAGTTGCGCTCTTATACACAGGCTGTTATGGAAGAAGCGATAAAATTTCTATAAAATGTTACACAGAGTCCTTACAAATAGTGAAAAAGTCCAAAAAAATGTTGCGATGAAAAGCTTAAGTATTCCCATGAAATTTTAAAAAAGAAAATCGGACGTGAACTATACGGTTTATTAGGTAATTGAATTAATAGACAGCAATGTGCTCGTATTTTTGGAACTGCCTGAAGGAATTTCGTTTGAAACGTGGCAACGCTGTACGTCGGGTAGTCATCTATACAAGGTATACTTGTGCAAAGGATAAAGTAAAAATTGGGGAAAACACTACCAAACTGTAAACATGTATTTAGTAATTTGTTGCGAACCAGTACGAACGCGCAAAAGTACGCCACAAGTGTGAGATGGAAAGAGAAAAAAAGATGGACGCAAAGCGACGTTGCCGCATCTCACTCGCATATTTTAAACTACTTTTAATGAAAATATTGTGTTTCTAGCGGCATTAAACGGTCTAGAGCCCATAATAACAGGTGATCTGTAGGAATTAATTAAAGGAAAACTACTACATATAATTTAATGGGACTTTTTGCATTGAATTAAGGATGTCTTAAGCGTTAGAAATAATTTTTTTGTTTTATAATTAATCAGTGCAGGCGGCACTGAGGAGACGTTAAAGTCGAGGCGTCAAAAAATTCATTCAAATCGATGGAACCTGTAGCACCTTACACTATTGGTCTGAAGCAAAAAACAATGCCAGATTATGAAAAGGCATGAAACTCGCTCCTGGACTAAACCATAAAAAATTACAAATACGCCATTTTTGAGAAGATAACGACACTTGAAGTTTGAAATCACTTGTTGCCTAGATTTTTCGTCCTTTTAACGGTTTTAAAAATTACAAATTTTCTTCTTTTTTTTTTAATTTTACTGGTCTGTCTACGAACCAGAAGTATATTCTTCAAAATAACAAAAAAGTTTCAGTCGAATCGGATAATAACTTTTGGAGATACCTACAGGTTCCGTCGTTTAAAGTATTACGCGAGTGCCGAGTGGTGGGGTGTTACCCATGCATTTGCCGCCACGCAAATGCCTATAACTTCGGGAATTTTGAATAAAAAAAAATCGATTTTTAGACCGGAACCTCCGCTTAAGTTGGTAGAAGGGGGTGGTGGTGTTCTTAAATATAAACCCTTCGTGATCACACGGTGTGTATCGCACCCCGGGTAATTTGTTTGCTAATATTTCTGTAAAGTTTGGGACCTTGATGTTGAAATTTAAAAATTTATTGAATTTTAACCAAAAAATCGTTTTTTCCGCAGCTATTTTTTCTACTACAAATTTCATCATATCGAAATTTACATTTCTAGAAAACCCTCTATAACATATCTGAAATTCAAGAAAATTGCAATTGCGACCCCCTTTTATGCATATTTACCTAAAAATGTTAAGATCGTTATCGAATCGGCAAGCTCCCCCTCCGATTTCACTACCAAACGTTTGCGCAGCTTCAACGACACCGGGGACAGGGCGCTGACGACCCTGGCCAGGCAGCCGACCTACCCCTCGATGCCCCTGCGCCCCGAGGACTGCCGGATGACCCTGGCGAAGAAGGATCGAAGGACGTCGACGATCGCCCGCCACGGTTCCGTCACCACGGAGAAAGAGCTCGGCGGCTGTACAGCGGGGCTGGTCGTCTGCAGCCCTACGTACAGCATGTACAGCTCGGCGGTCAAGAGCTCCAACTACTTCGTCACCGACGACGAGGCGGTCAGCAGGTTCTGAGGCAGCACCAGGACCTTCCAACCACCAATCCGAGGACAATCGAATCCTGCCTGATCTGTTGCGAGTCCAATGTCTCTTTCCGTACCTCTCGACTCGTCGTACAAGTCTACCACTGCCCGTTTTACGAATTTCTATTAGACGTCGTTCCTTTTTTAACCCTTGTACGGAAATTCGGTCATTTTCACTCAACATCGAGTCACAAATTCTTATTCCTCCTTCAATCATTTATTATTTGGACTGAAACTCCTTCGTATCTTTAGATAAATAATAACTGTCAATAATAAATAATAATTTTTAAAATTTGTTTATTCCAGAAATTTAATAAGTTCTTAAAATATTAAACCGTAATAATTAAACGAACTGAGTTTTATTTTTGCATGCTAGTTTCTTGTAAATATATGATATTGGGTCAATTCGACCCAAATTCACTTATCCGTGTAATTTCACAAATTCCGTATAAGGGTGAAAAAGAGAAAATTTACGGCGACGTGGATCCCCGCTCCCTTGGCACGTCGAGGGAATGGTTTTTGACGAGAGAGGTTTATTATTCGATTTTTCAATGACCCAGCATGGGGTGTTCTGTTTACAGTGGGGGAGGTTGGTTAATCTTGCTGTCGAGAGGGTGGAGTGATGGTGAGACAGTTTTGTAGGGGTGTGGGTATTTTTTGGGGGAGACTTATAGGGACCTGTCTGTAATTTTTTAATGTTCTAAGGGGGTTTCCAAGAACTCGCAAATGATACTTTAAGCCTCGTTCACATTAGTCAAGTTGCATTTCAAGGCAAATGAAGTTGAAAGAATCTCTACTTGAAACTTCTAAAAAACCTGCATAAATATTTGGGACTATCAGCGCAATATTCGCTTAAACCTAAAACTTTTGTTCTGAGATTACGGCTAATGAAATTATTGACGTTCTAAAATCGTTGCTTTAATTTCTATTTTTAGGTACATAGCTATGATTGTTTAAAATATATAATTGCTCAGGTGTGTATCATTAGTATATAACTGTAAATGTATGAATATTGAATAATTGGTATTGCGCGACGTAAATCCACAAAATGATCAGTGCCATTTTGTGAATGTTTTTGGAAGGTTGCTCAAGTGGAACGAAATATACGCGCAATATATTCTTTTATTATTCATGACTTCTAATAGTGGGATAAAGTTGCCTTTTATAAAGTTATTTAAGCTGTGAAAGTTTGATCTTGATCAACAAATTTTTTGAGGTGCCGCAAGCCATTCAAAAATTCATTTTTACTGATTGTGTGACATTTGAATGGTTTGCGGCACTTCAAAAAATTTGTTGCTCAAGATCAAACGTTCACAGCTTAAATAACATTATAAAAGGCAACTCTTGCCCACTATTAGAAGTCATGAATAATACAAAAATATTTTGCCCCTATATTTCGTTCCACCCTATTGCTCAGGCCACTATAGAATTAAAAAATTTCTGTATAAGGGATGGTTTAGGCCGAAATGTGAATCCACTAAAAATTGTGAGTTAGGCCTCTATTGCGCTGATAGTCTCATTTCAAGTCAAGCAAATAACAGGTTCACATTGGTAATGTAGTTTCAAGTTAAATGAATTCAAGTAATGTGACTAATGTGAACGAGGCCTTAGCCTCCGAATTGCATTATTCTAATCTCTCGACCGAAAGTGCTGCCTTCTCTGCAAATCGTAAACGAATACGTCCATGATTATTTTTATTCTTCAGAGGACCCATTTTAGAATCGACAGTCTCGACTAATCGTGTGAAGCTACGATTAAGGTAGCATAAGGGTTTAGTTAGCAGAGGGTCAGGAACTCGTAGGAATTAGTGGAAGCACGTTTTAAAAAATGCAGCCCCTCTTTGTAAAGTAATCTAGTTAATTATCAGTATTCAAGATCTCCACTTACGAACCTTGGTTCAGCACCAGCAAGCGCGCCACAAAAGATGACTTTCGGTGCGTCAGTTCGTCGAGTCTAGCCCTTTTCCACTTTTGTACTTAAGTCACTCGGGAAAGTAACTTTAAGTCCTGAACGATGCCCCTTTTTTACGTCATCGTTGTGGACGTGACTTCACCAAGTCTCTTCATCCCCCATTTCACGGAGACTCCTTCATCCCAGATCATCCCTTTCTACTGCCCTTCGTGGCACTTTTACACTCGCCCAGAGAGCAATCGGTGTGGATATAATATTTTAAAACAGAGAACTGCGAGCGCAGTTTCTATTTAGATGGCAAGACGCGAAGTCCATCGAGATGAGAAACCCAACCTCCACAAAGCAATATGTACTTAATATATTCGGATTGAGATTCTCGATAATTTATGCACCTGCAACAGGTGTCGAGTGTTTCTGCAAACCAGCGGAAAAGTGGGGCTGTATCCTTTTGACAAATGAATGGTGAAGAGGATTAAGTGAATCTAGATTAATTTTTACCAATTAATTGTTTAGCAGAATTTTGAAAAATACTTTAATTCATCTTTGACTATTTATTGGTTGAAACGGAATGCAGAAGTTGATAAGAGTGTATGGGAAATTATTTAAGGATTTTTTAACTCTTCAGGTTTTGTAATTGTAACGCTAGGCGTATGTCGCGTGCGGAATAGCCCTAATCATATGTATCAAGCGTACTGGGCGAACGCCTACGTGCGTTCTCCGCACAGGTCGATCGTACTTAATGGGATACAGCCCCAGATATCGGTATCTTTTTCTAGCTGTTAGACCAATCCTCTTCAGACTGACACGTCGCGGACCCAATGACCTGTTCACAAGGTGATTGATTAATTTTTGTACAAATTACGAGCGGACGTCATCTTTTGCGTGACTCTGTGTAGATAGAACGATCGATTCGAGGATGAGATCGAGGACCTTCGGCCAGTTCGTCGTGTACGCGTCAACGGAACCTTTATAAACGACACGATAAGCACTAGACAATTATCTACGAGGTAGATTAGGTGATTAGGTGGTAAGGGTACGAAGAATGTTAAGAATGGTGCACGCTGCAACCACTTCTGATTTGTCCAGTTTAAAAGAGAGAGAGAGTGAGAGAATAAGGAGAGTCGATACACGTAGCTGTGAGAAATAGAGGCAGCAGCATGAGCTTCGCTACTCGAAGCCATTTTCTTTTCGTTTCTGGCATGAGGAGAGATTTCGAAATTGCTGCATTGATATGGTCATTGAATATTGAGTCCCTGAATCTCTGGCATCATTAAGTTTTCGGATTTCTGGGTGAGACCAGATATCTGGGATCCTTCATGTCCTGATCGAAGGACCCCTAGATCTCTCGATGATTAGTTCTCTGGATCACTAGGTCCCTGGATTCTTAGTCTCCGGATTCGTAGATCTCTGAATTCCTAGATTTCTCGATCTTTAGTTTTCTGGATCTCTAGGTTCCTCGATTCCTAGATCCCTGGATTCCTAGATCTCTTGATCTTTAGTTCTCTGGATCTCTAGGTCCCTGGATTCCTAAATCTTTGGATGCCTAAATCTCTCAATCTTTAGCTCTCTGGATCTCTACGTCCCCGGATTCCTAGATCCCTCGATTCTTAGAGCTCACGATATTTAGTTCTCTGGATCTCTAGGTCCCTGGATTTCTAGACATCTCTGAATCTCTAGGTCTCTGGATCTGTAGGTCTCTGGATCTCTATGTCTCTGGATCTCTAGGTGTCTAGATCTCTAGATCTCCACGTCCCTGGATTCCTAGGTCTCTCGATCCTTAGCTCTCTGGATCTCTACGTCCCTGGATCTCTAGACCCCTGGATTCCTAGATCTCTGAATTCTTAGATCTCTCAATTTCTAGAGCTCTGGGATCCTAGATCTTTCAATTCCCAGACCTCTGGATCTCTAGATCTCAGCATTTCTATATATTCAAACCTCCCAAAAAAAGAATAGCAGCAACCGAGTCTCTCCTCCCGTCGGAAACGCGTCAGGGGAGGGTCAAAGTTTTCCCGTCGCTCAACCTACATTTTCATACTCGTGAGGGAAGGTTAAGCTGCTGGATATAGTACGTCCAATGTATTACGTGCAAATTTACGATATTCCGACAAGATACGATATTTTTCCACCGATAATACGTCTAGTCTGTAGGATATATATATATAATATATTATTAAAAAAAAAAACAAAAGTAGTCACGGGATTACGGAGGATTTCTCAATTAATCGGTGTAACGAATAGCGAGAAACCAATAATAACCACTCACATACCTCCGTCAGCTCAATACGACACGCGTCGAAGAATTATTCCCCTTAGATTAAACGTAAGCCCATGCTTCCAGCTCCTTGCACGATCAATAGATCAAAGCGAGATCGACTTATCACCACCCCTATTCTAAACCCATAAGTGACTTTGCGCGGCCAATTAATTCCGTACCATGGCCGCGCTATTTTTCTTAAAACATAGCTCGAAGGACCATTATCCATTCACCAAAACAGATCGTCTCAATAATCCAACACTTTCGTTCCCCCTATTCCTTCGTTCAAATACCACTGAACAGTCTACAATAATTCCATCACATCACCCGTGACAAATTGTTCTTAATTGAGCTCGCCAATGAAACAAAAACTCGAAACATCTTTTACCTAACTAAATAAACAGTATTAAAATATATTCGCCGTCCCTATCCCAACCGGAGAGTCGACCACTCCCGCTCGGTGCGTCGACTTTTCCATCCCCTTTTCGTCTAAACGATAATTAATTATAGGCAGATCGTAAGCGCGAGATAAGGGTGCGGTTCCACCGAGGCAACCCAAAGGCAACACGCCGCACGCGATAGAAAAAAGATGCGACGATGTCGAACGTTGCCAGAAAATGGCTTCGGTGGAATCGCACATTAAACGTCGAACACCTATATCAGTATTATTAAAATTAACGAACGAGGACTCGAGACTTAGCGATCGACTCCTGGAGGGCGCAGCCTCGTGAAGGGCCACCGCGACCTTCCGTAGTGATACTTAATCGTTAAGGTAGGATTATTTATAGTTTGTAGAACACTGCTCGTACTATGTATTCGCGATCCCTCGAGCGAGATCAAATAATTCATCTGTCTTCTCTTTCCCAGCTGCCTTTTCCTTCGCAGAACTATTTTGGTCACTCGGTATATAACAGAGCATTTTACAATAATAAATATTAAATCCCCGTTAATTAGAAGACTCTTCTAGAATAATTGCAATTTTCCAATTAAATCGCAGAGTATTCGCGAGTACATAGTCGCGACTGTAGTCATTTATTTCCCTTTTTATAAGCAAGTAAATACTTATAACGTATAGCTTTATTATCATACATGTATCGCGTACTACACTGTAACGAGTATGTACGAGGGATACTTTCGTTCTTCGAGTGGAGGACACAATGGAGAATTGTGTTACGTGAATCACGTGCCAAATTATAGGATAAAACGGAAATGTATTATAAATAATACGTACGCTCGCGATACGAGTGACGAGCGATTATTTAGGCTTGCCTTAACGTAAGGAACCGTTCATTACGATAAGAACAATTCCAGTTGCAACCATCGATGGGCGTTGAGCGATTTTTTTTTAATAATTCCCGACAAAATTGTGAAGCAATAAATCTATTTCTTGCAACTTCTGTTCTTTTTGCGTCATAATGTCATTTTTTTTTTACAAGTTTCTCAAATCTTTCAATTATTTCGGAAGTCGCGAGGCGCTCAGAGGGGGTTGTAATGTACATACTTATAAAGTCCAACGCTTCGAGCCAGAAAGCCATTTAAGCACCCCGTAATTAATAATAATTACAGCTGCTAGATTCACAGACCTAGGAATGCTGAATACTAGACACACCTGACACAGTTTTGTCGAGGAGATTCTATTTCCTCTCTCGTGAGCACTTTTAAACGATTCCGGAGCTATCAGCGTGGAATTGTTAATTTTATCAGTTTACTTTGCGTTACTGAAGCGTGGTAGACATTAACGAGAGTAATTTAAGAAGCGTGCATCAATTATTTCTTCTCAAGTGTAAGTGCAACTGCTACGGGCATTCAAATAGCGCGCGTCGGAGTTCAAACAGCGCGCGCCAAAATTCAAATAGCGCGCGTAGAATTCAAACGTTCAAACTTCGACTGCGTCTACTTATCTCGAAAATGACTTGTCGATTTCTAACAACGCGAAGAATTTGTGTATGTACCTTGTACAACCTCCCACCGTTGACTTTCTTTCAATTTGCATAAATACTGTAAAAGTCCAAGTCTTAAAGCTTCCCAGCATTTGAAACGCAGAGGCATGGTACCGATACAAGGCTCGAAGCGTTAACGCGTTGCGAGCAACTCGAAGGATCCCAATAGAATCGACTTTTCTACACATTTGGGTACGTAAAAGAATCGCGCGACAAAAAACTTCAATTTGCCCGCTGAAAATCAACTTCGCATCGTGTCGCTTGTATCGATCACCTTTCGGCTTGCTCGCGATCGCTCGCCAGAACGGATCAGATTCTAATGGAACTTTTTAACAAATGATATACACACGCCAGAGGCATTTCGTCCACTCGCGCGATTGCCGCGAGCAACGGGCGCCAACAAGAACGACTTAGATTAAGCTTAATTAGTATCCACTCAATCTCGTTGCTCGTGGCAATTGTTCCGGCTATCGAGCGCGCATGCCTGTCAATCGTGCGGAGATCGAGACGACGATCAATTGTAAAGAAAAAAGTACGAACGCTCAAAGTGCCGAATAAAGGAGACAAGCATATAAATATATATATATACTATTGTGAGCGTATTGTTTATTGAAACGTTCACTACATTCCTATGCAGAACGATCTTACAATATTCTCCGCCGTTAAAACGTGCCCAGCGATGGGACGCGATGACTATGAGCATCGTGATTGAAACGCTTTGGAATTATAAAAAAATATAACGCGTACAAGTATACAGAATACATCCTAAGTGTAGACCCGCTCCGCGCAATGGATATATTGTTGATTGGTAAGTAGGTAACCGGCAGGGAAAGGTAAGAGCGTAGGTTTACTCTTAGGATGAATTCAGACAGCATCTCACGCGTATAACGACGTTCTGTACACACGGTGCACGAACGTGTACAATCATACTTTGTCCTCTCCTACATACAAATTGTTTTGCCGCTGGCCTCTCTCCCTTACGTATCTAGGCATGTGTTAAACCGAGTTCTCTGAATTCAATAAATGAATGGAAAATATACAGTCGAACCTGGTATCACCTAAATGGGAATTCTTCTGGAACAGACGCGTCAAGTAATTTAGTCGAGTAGCGAGTAATTTAGTAGTTTAGTAAAACAATGGTAAATTACTAAATTCCTCGACGTGTCTGAATCAGCCTTTACACGAAAAAAAGAAACAGTGGGAGGTCGGCAATTGTTGACACCTTGAGGACTGGTTTCGATTCTTCGGTCTTGAAAATGCCACGAATGAGAAACAAAAGGCGTGGCTTTCTCTCTATAAAAATATTAATATAAATATAGTGGATACAAATACTGTCTACAGTCATAAATTGTAATTACTTTCTTTCTACTCGTAACACAGTATTCTATAAAGAAACCTTCATTGTTTTTTGGTAGTTTATAGTTTACGCAATCTTTTCACGCATATATCACTTACGGGTAAATAATTATATTCGTATATGAATGATGGAAATTGTAGAACCTAAAGTACAAATGTCTTTTACGATGTCGCATTCGTTTTGCGAGTCATCGATGTCAGCGGGGCAGAATACTTTGCTGAATATCAAACGGCTTGAGACAGGAATCAAATACGGTACCCTTAAGGGGTCTTCCTAGTGCGACGGCTGAAAAGAACTTACTTTTTCGGGAATTAATAAAGGAACAAGTATGGATAATGGTACGAATGATACATGCAATACTTGTCCTTTTATAATTCCCGAGAAATTAAGTTTTCTTTTCAGCCGTCACACTAGGAAGTCCCCTTAAGACGCGAAGTTACTTCTTCTTTGCTCTCAATTCTTTCAATATTCGAATAACACTTTAAATAACATAAACCTATGAGTATATTACGTTCTATTCTATCAACAGCAGATCGTTCACATGATCCTGTGTTTCAATCTGTGAATAGTCAGGTCGGTGAAGGTAAAAAAACGCTGGCTACATATGTTACAGTCGTAAAGATGGTTAGAGTCCATGTGCAGCTGTAACAGTTCCTCGGACATAAAGGAGACAGTCTTTGGGCAATAGGGGCAAATCAGTTGGCTCGTGGGTTGCAGCGTCACTGCATAGGTCATAATGGTTCCTCCAACCGATGCGTCGTATGGATTAGGTGCCACCTGGTATCCGGAAACATCATTCTGCGAATACAGAATAGCATAAGATACACGCTTGGTTAGTCATAGCTGATTGGGCCATTCCATCTACCTGCGACTGTTGCATGTACGGATTCACATTTACCGCTGGGTTGCTGTAAGGCAGTGGCTGATACATTTGTGGCTGGGGTGCTTGCTGCGGTAGCATACCTATCGTTGGTATATTCTGCACAGCAGGCGTAGTTTGGTTTATCACTATTGACATCCCGCCAGCGGAGGGATTCTTATAATAAAAGGAAGCCGGCGTGCTCCTCGCCACTGGTTGATTCATCTGCTGACCCCGCATGGGCCATTGATTATTGTTACTTAAACTACTTGGGGGAAGAGTGGGGTATCGATAGAAGACGCCCGAGGAAGCTTGTTTCAGCCCTGATTCGCTCGGAGTCGCCTGCATACTTTCTTTGCAATTCCGATCGTTAGTCGTCAAATTGTCTTTCGCCATTGCTGTTGCGTTGCCAGCATTGTTCCCGCTTTCCCTCGCTGAGTGTTCAATGCTCTGCTTTTCGTAACTGGAATAAATATTAGAGATCTCCTGCATCGAATATCCTCCCACGTTTTCTCCACGATACGTTCCACAGGTATACCTTCTATTCGAATCGACAGCAGTTCCTGTCTGTGGCGATGAATTTAACGAGGTAGTTGCGTTTGAGTATGTTACGCTACCTACAGGAGGTGCTTGCGAGCTTTCGTTTGCAGAACAAGTTGCTGGACGTGTTTCTTGCATGTTCTGTACACTAGAGGAGTTCGATCCTGGTTTCGTAGGACTTTTCCCAATCCTTCTCAAAGCGGAGCGTGGTATAGCTATGTTTGTCCGAACAATATTACATGCTGGCAAGTTTTTATGATACGCCGACGATGAACTCTGCGCAGAGGATACAAAGTTTCTCTTCTGTGGCATATTCAATTGGAGATGTGTCGTAGCTGACATTTTTTCATGGAGTAGCGAATTTGAAGAAGCTAACAACTGATTGGAAATATTCCACGGTACTCTTGGACTCTGCTGCGATGGCCTTTCAGCCGATGTAGACCTCACCGTAGGATTATCTTTCTCTGAAACCGAATTGGAAGGTTGTTGCGAAGGTACTTTCGTCGCTGGAATCTCACGCTGCCCTGTGTCTTTATTCGACCTCCAAATATTCGGACCTTCAAATGTACATCCATAAGCTTTGGACAATTCTTGCGTGTCTTTATTCCCAACAAGCTCTGCGAGAGTTTTCACGCGTAGAAATCCTTGCCTAGGTTTTACAGGACTCGCTTTCTTCGGTACTGGTGGCCCTTCTTTGCTTGCAGATACAATTGATTGTGTATTACTGCCGTTGCTCGCAGACTCGCACGAAACATGCCCATCGTTTACAGATGTTTTTAGACTTGGATTGAGATTCTCAGGTGTCGAAGTTGATGTGTTCTGAGTGGGTGCAGGGGTTGTAACACTTCCAAAGGCTTGTGGAACTCCATTGGACACTGCTGATATAACACTCTGCGAAGGTGTCTGAACAGCTACATTCTTTAAAAGTGCATTAGTTTCAATCGACTTGGAGGTAGACACTGGCTGCTTCTCTTTATTCTTGTCTCTCCCTTGTAACTCTTTGCGTTCTTCTGCAGCTGCTAAGTCTATAGTTAATTCACTTTCAGATTCCTCTCCGTTCCCTTCTAAAATATTGATTAACATCTCCCTATCAAACTGACTACTACTGGGCATTGTTGAACACTCGTCTGCCCTATTTCCTATCGTTTGATTATTTACATTCACCTCCCGCTGCACAGATATCTCTTTCTCCTTTGACGTCGAAGAACTGGAATCATCGTTCGCCAGCAACGTTGACGCAGAACTATTCTGATTCGATTCTTTGATACCCTTCCGTTTCAGCATTTGGCAACGCAGTTTATGAATCACGGCGTGTTCGTTAAAGCTTGTTTGCGAGTGAAAACCAATATTGCAAGGTTGACAGATAAAGTCGGCCTGCTGATAATTTACTTTAGAGGACAGAGTATCTTCTCCCGTTATAGATTCATGTTCTTTCACGTGCTCTAAAAGGGCCTTTACACTGCCGCAGGATTTCTCGCAGCAAGTACAAGCGAAGTACAGGCGTTTTGTACTGTGCTTCACCCAGTGCTCCTCAAACTGATCTATGCCGTCAGATATATCCATGCAAATACTGCAAATGAACGCTCGTTTAATGGTTGTGAGAGACACGCACACGAATTGAGGCTCGCAGACGAAATTATGCTCACTTCTCATATGCGTATAAAATTCATCTTTTTTGGAGAAAGTGACATCGCACGCGCTGCAAATCAATTGTAGCGTTGGTTGCTTTTGTGCAGCAGCGTTCGAGGCCACTGTTTTCTCTACAGTCGCATCCTCCACCGAATTGATCACAGTGCATTTCGGCGCGTGCTTCTTTAAATCGTGTTCCGTAACGAAAGGCAATTTGCAATTACAACAAATATGTTCTGCTACTTGAATGTACGTCTCTATGGAATTATTTAGCTCGGGGTTACCTGGCTTATTCTCTACCTTCTTTGATTTCGAGTTTATCACAGACAGTCTTGGGAACGATTGCTCGCTAGCCATCCAGAAAGGATCTTTCGAATGCTTCGACCAGTGAATGTAGAACAGGGAGCCGATACCAATAAATATCACCTTGCAGATGTTACACCGAAAGTCCATGGTGCAGCTTTGCTTGAAGCGAGCGTGCATCTGGAGATGATGGCGCACGTCTTTCACCGAACTGAATATCATGCCGCAGGTGGCGCAAAATAAGTTCGGAGATCGGCCGCTTTCCAAGCGGTTCTGATTGCACAGCGTAGAATCGGGAAGACGATAATGAATCTCGAAACATTCCATACTTCGAAACAATACTCTGCAGCTATGACAGAGGAGGACTATTTCAATCTGCAAACAATTCTCGCTGTTCTCCGACCTGTTATGACATTGGCATATGGTGAATCCTCTTTTAATACTAGCCGCCTTATTTATCTTCTCTTTCTCCATACTATTCGGCACGGAAGGCACGGGCGTCTTTCTAGACTCGCTTTGGTTCGAGGCAGATGGTTTATTTGTTACAAGGGGATCAGTGATCGTTGCTTCTCGAGAAATTCTACTTTTAGAATTCGCCAGATTTGGTTCTATTAACAGTTCCAAAACATCTGCTCCCACTTCGCCGTTGACTGCTGGTGATTTTTCCACTATATCTGTCGTTTCGCCTGCATTCTTATTTGTCTTCTCGTTAACCGCCTCTTTAGTCGCGGCGTATCCCGAGTTTTCTCCTTCCGCCTGCACAACGACTTCTTTCTTTTTCTTCGCGATCTCGTAGGCTCTTTGCAATTCACTTTCCGTGTGCAAGTAAATGTGAGCTGCCAACTCAACGTCCGTTGGAAAGACTTGCGAACAAATGCTGCAATTGTTTATTTCATTAAATGCTCTGGAACCTTTAGACCGCTTCCTGGGAAAATTATGTCTCTTCTTACTCGATGGCGAACTCTCTGCTTCCTCGGGGCTCTTTCTTAGTTCCTTTTGCGGTGACTCTTTGTTCTTCTTATGACTCTGAGACTTTGATGGCTTTTCTGGAATATCATCCAACTTCGATGTTCTTGATTCTAAGGAAGAAGGCGTTGTATCTTGTTGCTTCCCAGCTACTGGATTCTTTTCAGGTGAAGCAGAGTTTTGCTTCTGTGTGTGCTTAGTTAAATGTTGTTGCAAGCTAGAATAATCTTCGAAGCAAAGATTACAGACAATGCATTTGTAGGTGTTATGCTTCATCGGAGATATAGAAGTACTGACAGTGTTTTTCCTTCCGTCCGCATTATAATGTAATTTAGAATGTAATTTAATTAAACGTATCTTCTTTCCTGGAGATGCTTGTATTCTTTCGTCTTTAAGATTATTTTTCAGTGCGAGTATAGTGGAAACAAACTTTTTACGCTTGTCGGCCTCCGCGCTTCCCGAGGGAACCGCATCAGTGCCCGCTTCTTCAGAATTCTCATTACGGAATATGTGTTTTGATATCGTTTCTCTGGAATTTAAGGCCTCTCCAATAGATTTTATTTTGAAATTGCTACAAGATATGATTTTCAATTTTCGTGCACTCCCAGTGTTTCCCGTTCCACTTAAGCCATCGGAACCATTGGCGGTAGATTTTTTCGAAGCGGATGGTACAATTACAGCTGACGAAGATTTGGGTTTTTCACAAACTGCGTCTTTAAACATTTCCTCCAAAGAATTATTCTCCACGAATTCGGTGAGACTCTTAGTAACGTACTGCTTTCGAGATCTCTTCTTCTCCTGTATTTCCATCTGTTCCATCGCACTTGGACACGAAGATCTGTCTGAGATACTCGACGACCCCTCGCTTATATTTTGCACACTTTTTATGGGTGCACGAGTATTACTGCCGTCATTCTCGCAAGTATTTAAGCTTCCTACAGATTCATCAAGCTCCGTAGACCTCTCCAACTGAACTGCATTAAATGAAGGATCATCTGGCATATGTAGAAAATTAGACTCCAGTATAGAGACTATATAATCATCTGTTAACTGCTCGACCTCTGCAGCCGAGTAATTATTATCAGAGGAAGCTTTTATGGAATCAAGCTTTATCAAAAGGATCCTCAATTCACGAAATAATTGATATTCCTTCGCAAAATCTTTGTCTGAAATAAACGTCTTATGCGTTACCTCTCGAAGCCCGTTGCTTTCGGGCATTGGTTCCTCTGCAGTCGCAGAACCATTGTCCTCCATCTGCGAGCAAGCATTACTTTCCGAGGTGTGAATAAAATCTGTTTCTGAAGGCACGCAACTGGAAGCACAATCTTCTTCGATTTCCTCAACTATAAGATCAAGTTTCCGAGATTCATTTCCAGATATATCTGAGTTCTGCATCGCAACATCTGTACATTGATCCGCAGCTTCAGAATTTTGCTCCTTGGAAAGTTCGCATGATTCATCAGGACCGTTTACTTCTCCAGCCAGTTCCATTTGCGATAATGACTCTACAGTGTTACGCTTGGTATGAATAACAGTTTCTTCCAAGTTATTACACGTATCGGGTTCTTCGTCAGTTACAGAAATCTGAGTTGCTTCCGCCGTCAAGTCTAACTTTAATCTCTTTGCTTCTCTTGGAAATATTTCCTGCCACTTATCACTCGCATCGCTCTCGTCATCACTTTCAATATCAGATATGGCATGCATAATTCTTTCGAACTTCTTATTATTTACGTGCAATTCATCGTTGCAAGAAGATTGATCGCTACTGTTTCCAGCAGGTTGATGCGCCTGTGAATTCTCATTTACACGGCAGTCGATCATTGAACTCTTAGCTTCGCTGTGACATTCATTCTCGTTAATACTTAATGGTAATGGTGGCGACATTACGTCAATTAATTCAGCATTAGATTCTTCTACGTGCTGCGGAAGAATATCTGTTTTGGGATCCTTGATCGGAACTACTCTCGCAAACGACTGCGCTATTTTATTAATTACTTCGTCTATTCTCTGTAGTTTTATGAATGGCTGATTAATACTTATACGATTATTTATATCCTCCTTACAGTCACTGGGCGTTTGTTCCTTACGAGTTACAATCTGACGCTGAACATTTCCTGCATTCAAACGCTGCTCGACTTTTCCTCTCTTTTTTCTAATGTACTTCTTCGTTTGCACAGGTCTCTGTACAGTCGTACTCCTTCGCAACCTTCTCGTGGACATTTTCTCTATGTCCGAGGCTGATAATCTTGTGATGCTCACAGAGACTGGCTTGCATAAGAGTGTGCACAGTGCTTCTAAAGTACCATTTCCATTCAATCGAGTTTTATTCAGATTTACGCAAGAATTCCTTCTTAAAGGATAAGGTCTAGGGTTCAATGGTTTCTCAGGTGTTTCCGAATCGACAAATTCTTGCCCCTTCACAGTCGACGCCATATCGATTGCATTCGTGGAGGATCTTTCTGGAAGATGAAAATGTGCATCAAATATTTCGTAGTCGGAATCATCCGTTGCTGTCGAATACAAATGTTGTTAGATATTGCGCATCTACGTCGTACTTCTTAGTCGGACTAACGAACTTGTAATACCACATCACTCGAAGGGGTTATTGTACCTAAAGCGCATAATCACGTTTAAGAGAAAGTATAGTACTTGTGCGTTACAATTAATACCATACCTTCGTTAAGATGAGGTTAAGGAACTGTAACTTCGGGCGCTCATGATACAGTTCGTAAACAATCGTTTTCACCGCTCGTGAATTAGAGCTTTCCTCCACGGCGAGGTTATATGTCATTTAAGTTGGCGTGTGACGGCAAAATTCGCCGATATGTTCGCAACAATTCGGTGTAAAGAAATTACATTTTTGTTATCGAAGACCGCGTTAATCCTTGACTCTCGCACTGAACTCGTAAAGTGGAAAGAATAGTTCACAGTTTCACACGACAGTTAAGAGTCAGTTGGAAACAGTTGAACACAGTTGAATTGAGTACGCTGTACGAATGAATCAGAAAGAATGACGCGTTTGAATCAAGTGTGTGTGACATTCAGGGGCGAATTCCGGAGCCTTTCTTAGAGGGGGCGAAATATGTAAAAGCACATAAGTATATTTTTTAACCTTCTTTTACAAGATTTAAAATTTGCTTGTAATTTATATTTTAATATCTCTATCTGATACTATAGCCTAAATAATTAAATTCGCATTAATTATATAGAATAATACACAATGTATTAATATTTCTCTATTTTATTACTCTTGGAGAAGGGGCGATAGGGACGATCGCCCCCTCTGGATCCGTCCCTGGTGGCACTGCACGCATTGAAAGCAGAAACTTAACGCGGGACTTTATATGCACAGTAATGTCATCAATAGAAAAATGTGTCAATTTTTTTAAGAACACTTTTGGTAGCCGATGTATACGTTTATTACTTATATTACATATCAATGACTTTATTGATACATTGTAATCGAAGATTTTAATTGGACGCATAATAATGTGACGCCATTGCGTCTCTGATTTAATCTGAAAAATAAAGTGAGAGATTTCTGGTTTACTTAAGTTCTGCGTGGATTAAGTTTCGCGTGTACTTCGGATCAATTAAAAACAGAAGATCGTTTGTGAAATAATACGTAATTTGCATAGAATTCTGAAAATTTTGCGTAGATTCGTTCGTAAATGCAGACGCCGTTCTAGCGCGCGCTATTTGAATTTTGAATGCGCGTGGCAGAGCGCGGCGACTGCACACACACGCGCGTAAAAACCGCGCTCACGGAATGACTCAAGGTGAGATTTCATGTTAATTTTTTTATTAATATCTAGATACTCTAGAATTATCTAGAATTCCAGTTTTAATGTATGTTCGCGCATAACTTTGTAACGCCTGTACCGATTTGGATGATTATTTCGTTATTATATATATAGAGTACGTTCCCCAATTGGTACCCTAATAAATGTTTTTTAACCGAATTCAAACGAAGATAACTAAAAATTAAAAAAAACTAAAAACCCGACTTCAAAGGTGCGCTAAAAAGAATAAAATAATATTTGTTAAGTCAGTGCCAAAATAGAAACAAAATTAAATCAATTTCTAAACCTTTATCAATTATAGTCCATTAGCACACTAACGCTCGGGAATTAGAGCGCCCAAAAAAAGTGACCCAAAAATGAGGCCTGTTTTAGCCCCTTTTTGGGCCCACGATTTTGGAACTGAATTTTGTGCCAAATGATAGCCTATGATGAGACATCAATCACACTAAACTTTCAAGTTGAGGTGACAATTAGTTTCTGAGATATGGGAGGTCAAAGAAGTTAAAATTCATTAACGCGTCAGCTCATACGCTTCGATGTATGGACTTTTATGTCAGTCCGATAATTTAAAGAATTGTTCCCATTGGTTTTGCTGACTGCTAACAACGAATTTGAACTTAGATTTTCCAAATTCACCAAAAAAAAAAAATCAAGAAATATAAACGTCTGTGTAGTGGGTGTTTTTTTAAATATATCGCCCACCATATTGAATCGGCCATTGTGAGTTTTGCTGACTGCTAACAACGAATTTGAATTTGGATTTTCAAAATTCACGAGAAAAAAATAAAAATCAAGAAATATAAATGTCTGTGTTATAGGTGCTTTTTTTAATATATCGTCCACCATATTGAATCAGCCATTGTGAATTTTGAAAATATAAGTTCAAACTCGTTGTTAGCAGTCAGCAAAACCAGTGGGAACAATTCTTTAAATTATCGGACTGACATAAAAGTCCATACATCGAAGCGTATGGGCTGACGCGTTAATGAATTTTAACTTATTTGACCTCTCATATCTCAGAAACTAATTGTCACCCCAACTTGAAAATTTAGTGTGATTGATGTCTCATCATAAGCTATCATTTGGCATAAAATTCAGATCCAAAATCGTGGGCCCAAAAAGGGGCTATTTCTTGGGTCACTCTTTAGTGAGACATTTGTTTCTATTTTGGCACCGACTTAAAAAAAGGATTTTATTCTTTTCAGCGCACCTTTAAAGTCGGATTTTTACTATTTTTTTAAAGTTTTTTCCATATAAGTACTTAGGCATCTTCAGTTACTCTTCTAGTCTATTTAAAACCAGCTATCTTTGCATTAATCAAAACAAGACGTTACTATTCACAAACGTATCTACCAAAACCGTAAATACACTATTACGTAACAAATTAAATTTATCATTTCGGACAAGAAAAATTCTAAAAGCTGAGTACTTAGTAACGGCCAAAAGATACCCGAGCACAATAATTAAATCGTTCCTTCGTATTATTTCTCATCGTGTATTCCTCGAACAGGAGAGTATGTATATACTCGGTTCTGTTTCATTTCGCCAGCACCGAATAGCGTCGAATGCAATGCTGTTCGCCTTCCTTTTAAGGTTATCACGCATTGGGCACTTTCACCCGCGCGAGCAGAAGTGTCCAATTGGACGAAACACCGCCGGGGACTCCGCCCGCAAATAGTATGTATCGTATCCCCGCTCGATCCCCCCGCGATACGCATCTTTTGTTACGTCACATGTTTACATGCTTTTTTTATATACTCTTCCCGTAGGTGCATACCAGTGCATACGGTTGTAGGTTGTAAGTGGGTTCGACGGGGGGACACCTCGATACAGTCCGTCTTTTGTGTACCGAACACTGTGGCACGGCCCCGCGGTACCCCGGAGCTTTAGAGATAATGTCGAGCATCGCCGAGGACTTCTCGACACTCGGGCTTGGAACTTGGAACTGCGCCTAACCATTAGAAGTAGAACGCGCGGCAAAATGGGAAGCTACGCGAGCAGGATCGCGTCGATGTCAAACAACGCGGTGCACTCCGTGTACCGTGGCCGTAAACGAAAGTGCATCGAGGAGGATGACTTCGACTCCGAGTCGGATTACATCGATCGGACGCTCCAGACGCCGAAAAAGTACGAGTAAATCTGACCACCGAGCTCGCGTTAATTCACGCGTACGAGCACGTTGTCAATGGGGGCCGAGCGATGTTTACATCATCGGAGGAAATAGCTCCTTGATTTTGCAACTATCCGGCGATGGCTATTGTCGAGATTCACACACACTCCTACTAATATTTCGCTTCGATCTCTGCTTTCAGGAGGAAATTGCTTACGACGGCTCAGTACATATATAAAACCTTGTTCCAAGAGGAAAAGGGCAGCGACATAACTGTGCTCATGTTGGGGAAAGCGTGGAGATTACATAAAGTTTATATCAGTCAGGTAGCGTCTGCGATTCGACCTGTACGCGTATAGTTTCTTTCTTCTATGTTGGATTTGTACAAGAATCGTACGCTTCTTGCAGAGCCCGTACTTCGCGAGCATGTTTTCTGGATCGTGGAGGGAAGCGAACGAGACGGTCATCAGCGTAGAGATCGCGGATCCTAACATCACTTTGGATTGTAAATAGCCATTAGCGATAGAATTCGCCGCGTCGAGAACGAACACGAGTTTACTTCTCTGTTTAATTTTATATGCTTTCAGCTCTTTTGACAGTGTTTGGTTCGTTTTACCAGGACGAAGTCAGTTTGGAACCGAAAGACGTCATACCGATTCTGGCCACGTCCACGTTATTCCAGTTGCAAGGGTTGATCGACCAGTGCACGGATATCATGGTGGAGACGACGAATATTAAGACGGTCGTCCCGTATTACAACGCCGCTGTGTCTTACGGGGTGCCGGTGGTGAAAGCCGCGGCGAAGCGGTGGTTGGAGGTGAACCTGTTAGGGTACGGGTGGTTGCATCCAACCTTCTTAAAGGAAATCACACCCGACTTGATGGCTGAGTTAATCGCTAGTCCCGACCTGATCGCTATGCAAACAGAGTTTTGCATATACATGATGCTACGAGTGTGGTGAGTAACGAGATCCGCCGGTCGAGTTGTTTTTAAATAATTCGTTTCGCAATGAATCGTTGCAGGTTGTTCGTGCATGTGCACAATAAAGAGGAGACCCTTCAAATCGACGAATACTTCAGAAATCACAAATGGACAAGTCCTTTCCTTATGACAGAAGAGGGCAAAGAATTCGCGGCTCCCTTCAAAGCGTTGAGAATGAAGTATCTTCTGTTACACGACCAGGACGTTAAGATTCTGTACAGCGATAATCTGATACCGCACGAATGGCTGCACAGCGCGTACAAGGAACAGTGGTTACACTTACTAAGAATAGACGCGAATAAAGATCGAGGGTGAGTTTGGAAGCCTTTGCACTCTTTAGACGTACCCTTAATGTGCATCCTCTTTCTCCCCCTTTCTTTTTGCATCCAGCTTTGCAGGCAGAATATGCACTCTGAAAAATCTACTCCCATCTATGTTGAACCACTTTAGGTACCTATGATATTCCATCTACTTATAAAGCGCGGCGAAAAGTAATCGAGGAGGGCGGGTGTCGTGCGAGTAATATTAAAGCGCAGTACTCTTCTCTTTGTCGTTGTAGACCGAAGCAAATGAGCGAAGAGGAGTTTGCCCGCGAGTGCTTCCGTTGCGGGAGGTGCATCGAGAAAGCTGGCGAGCACATTTGGAGATGGACGGCATTTCACTTTGGGTTGGATTTGGTGGTGTGCTTGGACAGCACCACGTTGAGGATCAAGAGGAATCATAGATTAGACACAGACCACATTAAAGCCAATCACAGCAAGCACAATATAGTTCTAAAGTACGCGCAGTTACGCGGCGAGAGCGAGAAAGTTAATTCAGAGTTTCACGGACAATTTGTTTCAGAGTAAGTCTAATTTCGCTGGACGAGCAACGCCAAGTAAAACACATTCAAAGCTCTGGCATGCTTAGGTTATCGCTTCACAAGAACGAAGAGGTAAGTGATCTGCGGGATCGCTTCAGTTCCATGGTATCGTAGATTACAAATGCGTCTCGCGTTTCAGAAACAAGTGATGCTGCTGGATAAAGAGCTTACTTATCCGTTGTATATATCAGTCAGTATGCAAGTGGTGACTCCATTTGTATCCACGGAGGAAGAGAAATCGGCCGACATAGTCATATTCTCAGACACTACTTAGCACTGTTAACTGTCAGACACCGCGCCCCATCGATTCTACGCTTATTTCAGATAACGATTCGGCCGTTCCATTTCACGACACGCCAAGTAAGCGCAGTAACTAATGCCCCCTCCCGATTGAGAACGACGTTTGGATGACAGACTTTTTCCACCGTAAATTTTCTTACTTTTTCACTTAACGTTTATACTTGTGAAGCTACCAATTTCTGATTAAAACTTCTACAAACCCCAACGTGTTCTAGTCGACTGAACGGAAACGCGGCGTTAGTACGAAGCAACTCTTTGCTCCCCTGTTAGTACTTTTATAAATAGTTTAATCCCGTGACTTATATATGCTTCAGCACGAACTCACGTTCATTATTCGTAGACCTACGTAAACCTTACTTTTAAAGAGCCTTGCGGCTGGTACATAGTACGTACTAAATAAGATAAAAAAGATTAATAGTCATTCGACATCGGACGCAAAAAGTGAACTCCACCAGGGAAGTTAAGTCGGACCCCCGGGATCTCTTTTAAATGACACGGCGTTCAGTCTAAAAAGAAGGAGAAAAGCTAACAAGTGTCGTAGGAAACAGCACAGTATTAAAGCCATTCGCTTTCACTGTCGTTCATGCATTTATATATTTATACTCTACGATGATACTACTAACGAGGCAGACTAATCCTTCGGTGTACTACTGAAGAAGGAACTGTGATTGTCCAAGTGAATTCATTGACACGCCGATCATGCGCACCCGCGCCTTCCAGCCAGCCATCGAGATGACGACCTTCGTGCCTTGTGAATACCAATCGAGAAAGCGCAGCCCGTGTAAACGTGCGCAGATAACTTTTCTAATCGTCGAGCGATAGCAGCGCTTTTAATCCTGCAAATGTTGACTCTGATTCTGTAACTGATCCACTCTATTACACATGGTGCTGTCGTCTAATGAGTGAGAGAACTTTATGTTTAACTTGCGTAGAGATTGTCGCATAAGAAACTATTCGACTAAGCGATCGAACACTTTTCTACACTTAAAACCCATTGGGAACCTGACGTTTTCAACAGAGAAATACAATGTGTTCCTTGCAGTGCCTGCTGCGTTGTGATTTACTGTTTACCTGGCCCTAGTTGCAACAGTGCAACTATTGAAAGTTCTGCACGCCACTCGAGGGGATTCTAACAGAGGTAACAGAGTTCGCAAAGTTTGGCTGCCAGGGGCGAATTTCTATACATATATTTAGGCTAAGTAGGCTGCAGCCTTGAGCGGCAAATTTTCGGGGGCGGTAAATTTCGGGCGAAAGAAATTGGAAAAGGTTTAAAGACGGAGGCTTGAGGCAACTTTTAAAAACCATTCACTTTTCTTTTATTTAGCAATTGAGCACTGACGCATATTGAATTAATTGTAAAATTGTCTCGACTCTTTTAAATTAAAATATTTGACGGAAACGGCAGCGGACCCAAATCTCAAAATTCGCCCCTGTTGGCTGCTCAAATCTACTGACAATTACTCCCACCACGAAGTTTATACATCTCGCGATGTCGTTTCACATTTCTTTGATCCTTTATTATTGGCAACAAAACAGGAAATATTTTAATGAAACGATGGAAACGTCTTGTCACAGGATAGAGTGAAAGGAGATACTCATGTGCATATTCAACGGCACCCAAAGTCACCCAATGATGGAGTTAACTTAAAGCCACTGTTAAAGTCACTGTTTCTTATTTTTTTTGGTAACCATTCAACACTTTATTGGCAGAATATTCTCTGTACATAGATGATCGTCGCGTACATTAGTAATTATCATACGGCAATAAACGTTACAATAAAATCGAATAAGTTTCACGTAAAACGTTCCGTCGCGATACCCTTCGGAGGATATTCGGCGTATTTTGCTAATCGAACATATACGTTTGTCATAACGGAAAACATGTTAAACGGATGGCGCAGTACGAATGCAATCTATTCCTCATTTCTTCTTTCTCAATCGATATGCTTGAATAGGAGGCAGTGTTGCCTGTAGTTCGGTTTTACTGTTATGCCAGGTGATATCATAGGTGGACGATATGTATGGAAGTGAGTTTCGCAAGAAGTTTACGAGGATTACTGCTCTCGCTTTAACCCTTCGAGTGCTGGGCCCATTCGATCGCTCAGCGCGCACCGCGCGCGGGACTCCTTTGTCCGCGTCTCTTAACCGTAGTCACTGAACGCTCGCGAGGCGTTCCCCGCACACGCTGCGCGCGCTAAACGAGCGCACATGTGCACGCATGCCACGCAAAGGGTTACACAGGTACCCAGAGTAACAGTTTCGTTACATTCCGCTCCGCGAGCACGATAGAAGAAAGGAGGCCGTCGAGAAAAGGCGCACATTATCGTTTATCTTTATTCTTTGAACGTGACAGTTTCTATGGCCGTTGTGGATCACGGTACATTTTACTCGGGAGGGCAGCAACGAAAGGTTTGTTTTGTACGAGCATCGCCGTTCTTCTTCTTAGTCGCTGAAGCAACATTTCTATCCTGTTCCCTACTAGGCATTTTCGAATTTCCGATATCTAGTTAGTCCTCGCTAGGACGCTCAACTAGTTACTTGGGACCAGAATCCTTCCTCTACAAGTCTACACGCAACTCAAGAAGTTCCAATCTCTTGAGTCGCCTTAAACGTTATAGGACAGACGAACAACTATGGTAAATACATTTCCGTTTACCTCGAATTTCAAGGAACATTACCCTAAAAGATCGCTAGAAGCATCTTCGAGGGGTGTATTAATCTACACATCTTTTACCATCTAAACCAGCCAGACGGTTGACCGAAGCTACTTGAGCGGAACATAACGAAATAACCTCTAATTCTTCGCTTTGCTCCATCTCTCCCCGGCTCACTGTTCCCTGCCTTTTCCTTCGCCACGTTACTCCAGGTATTTCACAGGACGGGCGAGGAAAAAGAGGCGAAAGTAACGTCACGTTCTCCCGCGAACTCTCCCGAAGTACATTTCGACGCGTGTAGCATCCAATCGGACGTGTATCAAAAGGATACCGGATCACCGTTTTCCCGAAGCGCTCGAAACTCTGGTTCGTCATGCTCATCCGCAGCCCGAAGTAAACCGAAACTGTAAGCCGTAACAAAAGCCGTCAAGCCCAAACCAATTCCTTCGCTCTCCCTTATTCGTTAACTCCGTTTCGTAATTAATCGATACCCTATTCCCCCGTCGCCCCTGCTGTTCGCTGTCGACCGTTGCTTTCTTTTTACCGTTAGTCAATAATAAGGATAACAGGGCGAATAAGAATAACGACGGTACTCATAATAACAGTAATAATAATTACGCTCGCAACGTTATTAATTAGTAGCGTTAGCAGCCGTACTACTGCCAGTAACAGCGATTAGTATTACAGTAGCGACTGTTTAATAATTGTGTAGCGAATGGTGATGACGCGACACGGTGACAACAGCGGCAGCGGTGATTAAAATTTAGGTACTGCGGTGAGACGTGTGTTCTCCTCTCTCTGTACGTCCTGTTTCGTCTGCTGTCAAATAAGCGTATCTACTTTACCCTCTACTTCTCATCGTCGACGGATTCTACATCTTCGTTACGGTTTTCAATTACGACTCTTATTATTTAGTTCTTCTTTACTTCTCTGCACCCCTTTTTTTGCGTACTGTTTTTCTGTTTTCTTTTACAGTTCGGCTACGGTCTCGAGGAAGTGGCGACACCTCGGCTCTCGATTGACAATCGAACTATCTGTTATTAGTTTGTTCAGCGTTAGTTATCCACGGTACACGCACATGCATACGAACGCGCACACTCATGCAGGCTTTACACACAGGCACACGTCGGTTACCGATTTCGCGAGCCTCCGCTACCCTCTATCGTTTACGGTACAGCATCTTATTGCAAAAAATCAGCGGGACACGGGTCGTGATCGTAATGGCGGCGCCGTGAATAGCTCGCCTGGCTGCCTCGTTATCTCTCCGACATTTCGCTCCCGAACGGGATGGGAAATATATTTACGCTTTGAGGATATGTGTTTGCTCATCCATTACGTGCAGTTCCGCCCGGGGGGGGTGGTATCCGTTCACGATACCGCGCATTCACGAAAGCGACCCGACGTTGCATCTCTAAAAATAAGCTGTAATATCCTTCTTGCGTGCAATTCCATTTCTGCCCCCTTCCAATAAAATATATATATCTTTTATGTATGTATATATATATATATATATATATATCTGTTTCATCCGTCTTAGCAGTAGCGTACAAACGTGCGAACGTATCGCGATGCCGCTACTTTATACATATATCTATATCATTTATATGCATCCTCGAGGTTTAGTTCTGTCGTAGATACATCTCACGGTTAACTTTACTTTCTACACTTATGCGCGATACGCTGGGGTGACTTCACGCGGAGGCTGTGTTCGTGTGTGTGGCTTGGTTTTCTCTTTCTTTCTCTCTCTCTCTCTCTCTGTTTGTATTCTCCTCGACAAAGTGTACTACCGAAAGTACGCTGTGGCGTATCTGGCAGTTTGTATCACCGTTACAGCTACTTGTATTCTCTTTTGTAATTGGACTACCTGTTTCGCGAGCTCCTCGAATCTCCGGGGTTCAATGGCTTTCCGTTCGCGTGGTTGTGCTCCCTCTGTATCGGTCGAGCGTCTCGTTTCCCCGAAAAAACAAAAAAGCACAGCGACGACGGTCGCAAGTTGTCAACTCGTTCGCGATCTCGAGTTCCCGAGCCTCGTATCAGCCGCCGGTAAGGAAGAGCGAGCGATGAGAATCTGTATAGTGAGGGGGAGGGCGATTAAATCTTAGTTTTGATATCGAGGCGATTCGCGAGCGCTCGCTCCTGCGCGGCGAACGCGGCTGGAACACTGGACGAGAACGAGTTGGGCCTGGGTACGAACGTGTTTTCCCTATTGAATCGTTGATTCGGTTTAGGCTTGGGTTAGTGGCTTGCCCGCTGGATGCTTTAGGCTACGGAGAAGTACGGCGCGGCTGAGACGGGCGCTGCGAACGGAAACGAGAGCAGCAGGCTGGGCACTGCCAGGACCGCCGCGAATAGTGACGTCAACGGCAACAGGAAGGACGGCGTGCGGCTTTCGGCCGAGTTGCAGAGATCACCGGTGCACGAGCAGTAGAACGCTTTGACGTCGTGGGTGCCCGTTCTCCTCTGGCACGCCGCGTTGTCGTTTTCGTCCGTGATGTAGCCGCAGCCTCTGACCACCCTGACCTTCCCGTACACTGCAAATCCATCGAGAGCACAGCATTACAAGCATTACAAATTACAAGCATTACAAGCGGAAATAGACGTGGCGCTACGAGCGCCGATAGATGACAGGCAAATCTCTTCGAAGTCCAGTGGCCCGCGAAGGTCACTTCTTTGCGCGAAATTCGCCCTCGATTATAACTTTCATATTATATTATAAGGGTAGTCAAACGGTATAGGAGGGATAGCTTATTATTGACCTTAAGCTGATCCATTAAAAAATCTGACCGGTGCTCAATGATCCGCGACGTGAGCACAATTAAAGCATACACCAATTACTTCACCTGAACCTTATGAAGGACGACACACGGTATCGCGTGAAAGAGTTGCCTTCTCGGTACAGATGGCGCGCGATGTTAAAGGTACACGGACGGGATACCGGAAAGGATTACATAAGCGCCGTTTCGAGGAAATCTCGCGATGTTTAACGGGGATGCCTACTTTTTCTACGTCGATGTTGATGATTAGACGGTGGAGGGTATAAGGACGCCGCAATGCAGGCAATTATTTACCCTCGCCCGATAACTATGTCGATATAGAGTAAGCTTAACCCCGCTTGAGCATTCGCTAACCCAACAATGAGAAACATAATAACAACACATTTCCCAATTTTCCCTCGAAATTAAAAGAACCCTTAACGAAACGAGGAAGCGAGTGGATCGAAAAGGACCCAAGGGACGTGTGGGTTAAAGAAACGAAAACCCAAGTGGATGAAAGATAACCTGGGAGACGTAGCAGGGTTAAGTTCCTGTCTTGCAACATAGGCGTAGGTCGCTCATATTGCACAGAGTTTTATGAGGCGACTTATGCAATAGCCGTGTCTAGGAAATACCTGTTTGGAAGATTTTCCGGCAGATAGTCGGCTCCAAATGATTCAGGTGCTCCAGTCGAGGTACGAAACTGCAGTTGACGGTTCCAAGACTGTACGGATCGAATGGATCGCCGCACCTTGGATCGTATTCGCTGTTGCATTGGTAGCATATTATTGCTTCACCTGGAAAACGAGTTCGAGCTGGTTAATAATCTTAGTAATTATCACTCGCTAATCCAAAACGTGAATGAAATTGCGCATCGGTAATTCAGGAACCTTTCACCAGATCCGACAACGATCTTAGTAGCTCGAATAAATGACATTGCGAGCAAAAACCGACTAACCTACATTGAAAAGAATCTAATCTTTCCTATTTTATAAGATTAGTAGAGCCACTGCTACTAACTCAATTTTGCAAAAAATGTGGATTAGTCCGTTTTTGCCCTGAGTGCCTCATATGAGTATACATTTAATCTTCAAGTAATAACAAGAAAAGGTAAGGCCCAGAAGGGCCCGAAGAGCCAAGTAACTCTATTTACGTGGAGGTATCACGAAACGCTGAAACGACCAGGCTATTCTATCGATTAGGATAGGGTAGGCCAGGACTTAGACAAACCGCCGAATCCGAGCTCTATATTCGGTTCCTCCTACCCTTATCGCGTGCTGCAATTTCTTCAGAACTGGGCCACTAATTGGCGCCTGTTCTGTCTGCCATCTGTGTGCAATTAGCTTGCAACGTTTACTATTAATTTCAGAACAGAAACATGCACGTAAACCAGTTTCAAATTGAATTCATAAAATGAGGAACTGAATGGATCGGAGCTGCGAGGCAAGTTGCCACGTTTCTTAATTAATTCCTGCAAAATATGGATAATATCCTTCCCCTTTGGCGGCCATCGTTTACGAGATATACAATTCTCAGTGGCGCAAGAAAGGGGCTTTCCTAAAGGGCTCGATCCCTTTGAAGTTCGGGGGTTGGTTTCACGCTCCGTCTACCAAAGTGCCCATGATTGGCTACGGCCCTGCCGCGTTGTGACGTCGCAACGCAACCCCATTCACCCTCCCAGCGCGTCTGGTTCGAGCGCCAGCTGATATCGAGCAGGAAGACCCCGACCAATGCGCGCGATGACCTACTGATACGGTCGCAGGGAAATGGGACTGTGCACGGTCACGCGGCGTTAACAGACATTTTCCAAATTTCACCGTAATTTAATTCCACATGCCCCAGACCCGATCCACGTCCGCCAATTTGCCCGGAAAAGGCACTGCTCGCTGTTGATAGAAAATGGAAGGAGTCTAAGCAGGCGACTTCCAGCTAATTGGTTTTATAAAATCCCAATGAAGTGCCTGGAATATTGGCTGAGGCTTGAAAATGGTAGTTGAACCTTTCGGGGCACTAGTTGGCGCTGGCAGGAGCTTCCGGAAGTAAAGCTTTGTTCGTTTAGAAGAGCATTAGTAACTGACGAAGCTGTAATGCTTCCTTTCTTTGAAAAGAGTACACACTTGCACTCGAGAGTCTCTAGAAAGCGAGGTGGATCCTTTGATTTAAAATTGTGTAATTGTCCCTAATTTCTTAGTAGACCTACTCGATCGTGTGCCTTTCACACAGAAGCATGAATTGCATCGCCTCGGCTCGCGTTCCTTCACTGGCTTCCCCTTCGATTCGCTGAATTCGCCACGAGCGCCCGCGAGGGTGCAGACGGGGGTGGCTCGACACCCTGACCTTGGGCAAATTCTGCAGGGCCGCCCGTGAAGCTTCCGTACTGCTGGCTATTCGATCTAGGAACATCCTGTCTCGTCGCACAAATTGGAATCCTCAGAATCACAGAAGAGACTCCAACTACCACTATTCAACCCCAAGCCATGGACAAATCGTTGCAGAGGTACCTACCTTCGGGACACTTCACTTCCCGAAACGAAACATTCATGCAACCCTGAAGAGCCGTTGAGGCTGAGCAAAGCGTGGAGTGACTTTAACAGAGGGGATTACGGCTTGCTGTCCTAGAGAAGATGATCCTCTCGGCTTATAAGGGGACAAGTCGATCGACTTCGCTGGATATCCGTCGCGACAGGAAGCGTCCTGTCACTCGATAGACAGAGGCGTGAAAACATTGATGGAGAGCGTAATACGTGGATGACTCTTCAATGACATTTGAAACCGCGCGAGACGTTCGATCAGCAGTAAATAGGGCAGGGCGGGCTGGGGGGCGGAGGGCGGTCGGGGGGGGCGAGTCGCGTGAGGGACCAACAAGCGCTGCGTGACATTGCGGATCCTTATGCAATCGACGGGGACTGAAAACGAAGGGATCGGCCCCGTTCCTCCTCTGTGACACAGATACGGGCACGATAAAGAAGAGTGTCCACTGGGACCAACCCCTCGCTATGATTTCTCAGATTTTCCAACCCCCGGTCGAAGGCGTTAATGTTTTTATCCAAAGAAGGCACACTGGGGTTCGTAAATCTCAGGGCTAAATATTTCATACTTTTCACTGCTTTTAATTTAAAATACCCAGCACAGTGAAATTTGTTAGCGGTTTAATAAATTTGCAACTTCTACCAGAATTATTTCTCACAAAGTAGGTGTACATCCATATTCGATGTGTTTCATTGTCAATATTTTCTTTTAATGGCGTAGACTATTTTTGAAAGGGTGAAATGCCAGAGGTTGAAATTTAGGGTGGCATTTATCAGGAATATTCCGAGGATGCATTAATTTTATGGAGATACTTGAGAAGCTTACGTTTCAGCATTCAGGTTCCATTCTGTTTCAGCTGCCTTTTATTAGACCCCTTGAAATAGTTAGCAGGCTATACTTAGGCGATTCAGGGAGACGAATCTGGATGTCACTGGGTTAGGATGTGAAGTTCATTGACTACTATTCGTTTTGTTTGACGAAGCTTGCCTTTTCTCTTCAAGAAACGTCATCATCAATTCATTACCCGAATATCTGCGCGTGGAAGGTCGAGAAGTGCCATTAAATACCACCGCCAATCGACAAAGTAATTTAAGCATCTCGCATTCCAAGGAGCCGCGATCAGCTCGTTGAACGGATCAGAAAGGAAAAGAGTCGGTGAGTTGAAAGCGAACGACATTCAATTATGCCGCAGCCAATTTGCAGGCTTTGCCCCAGCCGATCGTTCGGTTTAACGAAGGAGCGATGGTTGCATAGGCGCAGGGGGTCGCGGCAACTCAGATTTCCCGAGAAATTCGTCGATAAGGCAAGGTTAACGCGAGAAACGTCCCCTTGGTCACGGTGCCACGCGGTGCAGGGAGAATAGAATTCGGTGGAGAGTATGAGAGAATGCAGCGGCGGGAGGGGAGAAAGTGGGTCGCTCGATAACCCTCGCGGGGGGGCCAGGTTCTATGAACCAAAATTCTAGATTTCAACAAATAAAACCATTCAATTTGCAAAATCAACCTCTGCACCACTGCCAGCGAACCCCTTTCGCCAAATCATTCCCCTCTTTTTTGCCACCTTTTTCAAGATTGCCAATGGCACTTCAACCGTAAGCCAGTCTACTCGCGGAATCGTGTTTCTTTAAGGTCACCCTCTAACGATTAAAACGACCTGCACGTATCGCTTACGTCACTTCCGAAGTTCCTTTCCACACGGGACTCGACCTACTTCCGCCAGTGAAAACTGAATCGCGATTAAAAATACTCAATAGAATCCTCAATCCCTAATACGCAGGCTTATAAATATTCCCTTTGAAATTTCAAGCCTACCCCTCGAAATCGACCTTTTCGAAATCGTCGTTACATAATTTCCAGCCCCGTTCCCGGAGTTACAAAAACAGCACGTAACTGCGAACGTTCCGGCGGCCATCGATCACATTCCACGGACCGGAAGTGGCCTCTTACGAAACGTCGATGGTTGTGCTTCGTTCCGTATTGTGGCGCTTCAATGTTCCGCGGAATTTATCAGTACCGTTCCCTTTAATTTTTACGAATCGCAAGATCGAGGTTTCAGCCAGCAGCCCGTCCCGCGATTCCACCGTTCCTTCCCGTGAGAAACGGCACCGCGGCCTCCAGCTTCCGTTGACCCGTTTCCTGTCCGCGCGATTTACTTTTATAATGGGATTCAATTTAGAAATTGAGCACGCACGGTTCCGGGCAAGCGCCGGGGAAGTACCACAAGTGCGACTATTGTACGAGTTCCCTGTCGGGAGCATCTGGAACGCAGTAATCCTCTAACGGGACAGGGATCCTACGCGTTGTCTTGCTTCCGAACCTCTAATTGCCCCCATTCGCGATAATTCCCAACGCAAGACGCGTGCCAGCAACGCTGTGTACCTGCGTCGCGACAAGAGTTCCGAACACAGAGAATGGGAAGGCAAAGCAGGTACAAGGGAGGCAGACGGGTCGAGGTTACCAAGGGGCCCAACCGGTGCAAGCGACCGAAAGCTCTGTTCTACCATTTATGTAACCCGAAATCAATATCTCGCCCGTTTCGGGTGGATTTTTAACGCGTTACCCGCGACCACCGCCTCCAGGGATAGAAGGCGATCGCTCTTTAACGATTCCACGCTCGAGCGAGTCATCTGGAATGATTCATGCGTACCACAGCGGTTTTCCAATCAGTACCGCATTGCGCCGCGATCGTGCGTGGCTCTATAGAAACGATCGTCTATCGACTCTTTTGGAAGCGCGATTTCTATTTGACACGCGAGCTTGCATCGATGAGCTTTCTATCGATCGAGATCTGTCGCGGGAATTTTATCCGGTACCAGCAAAAGAAATTACTCCATGCTCGAACTGTGCTCGACAGTCGATAACTAGGGGAAATCAATGTACAGATTGTACCAGCGCTAGTTCCCCATAAGAATCGTAATCGAAATTCGAGAACTAAGGAGAATAACGACTCCCCATGGAGATCGATCGGTAATTCAGTACACCTTGATCCGTAACTAGGTCAGTAAAGTAGGCCGGGACTTTTCCCATGGCAAATTACGCATGATTCTTGCGTATAGAAAATTCTCTGTACAATATTCACCGATCATCCTCGATCGGAATTGACATCTACACGCATAGAGGCGCGAATTATCGCACTCACCGTGATGGATGGACGACAGCAGGACCACGAGGACGAGGGTGACGATCGGCGCGAGACGGTTTGCGATCATGATCACGACCACCGGACCATGTGTTTTAGCCAATCACGCGTTGCAGCCAGTCACTTCGGACGTGTCGCCGACACCCCCCACTGCATGGAAGGTTAACACGTAATCGGCCGGTCCCGATCGGTGGGCCAGTTCCCCGTGTCGCGGGCTCCGCGTCAAGGAAGCGAACAAGGGACGGCGAAGACGATGGAAGAAGAAGGATGGCCTCGATGGAAAAGAAGAGACTTTGGCAGTGCTCGATAGACGGACCAGCGCGGGCTGTCGCTGCTACCTCTGCTATCTCGCGTCCGAAATGACTGAACACGAACGGTACGTGGCTTGCTCCTCTTTCCTCGCGTCGAATGCACCGTACGTGGTCGCGGACGCGTCGCATCTGACGACGATCGGACGAATTTCCGTCGGCTATGCGGCAGATCTGCCCCCTCTGGTTTTTCCATGCGCTTTACATCCACCACCGCCGATCGCCGCCCTACCCCTCGAGCCCCGCGGCCAATTTTCCCTTATCTGAGTATTCTATTTTTTTATCATTGTTGTTCTTTCCTTCCGAGCCTGCAGTTTCTTTGTAAATTTGTTAACGTTTCTTGGGAATGTTTATTTGAAAATTTATATCTCTCGGGGTATTGAAGGTTTCAAGCTTGTAGAGTTAAATATATTATTTTGCAAATTTATATCTCTCGGGATATTGAAAATTTCAAGCTTGTAGAGTTAAACATGTTATTTTGAAAATTTATATCTTTGGAGTATTGATAATTTCAAGCTTGTAGAGTTAAACATGTTATTTTGAAAATTTATATCTTAGGAGTATTGATAATTTCAAGCTTGTAGAGTTAAACATGTTATTTTGATAATTTATATCTTTGGGGTATTGATAATTTGAAGCTTGTAGAGTTAAACATGTTATCTCGAAAAGTTATTTTTGGGGGTATTCGAAATTTGAAGGTTGCAGACTTAAGCATATTATTTTCCAAATTTCGAGAATTTCGATTGTGGTGCAATAATTTTGTTCATTTTTCGATTGAGGTACATATTCGGAAAATATTTGGTCCCGTTTTGGATATCGTTCGCTTTTGAGTTGGAAAAACCGTGCCACGTTTTCTGGGTTATTTTCATTGAAAGTAAACTTGAAAATTATGTAACAGGTTCGACGAGTGTCGATACCAGAGATTGTAATTCTCTGCGCAATTTCAAACAAAAGCATTCTCGATGTGTCGCAGCCCCGCTTAGAATTCCGATTAGACAAAGTCGATATGCATTCTGGTTGCAAATTTTATTATAGTCGGTTAGTAGTAACGGTCGTTTGTAGTCAGACTGCCTGCAGTAGTGAGTGTGCGATATAGTCAGGCATGGGAAATGCCGGAGCAGCAATGGGCTCTTATTCTACTGTCCTATTAAATAAAATCTGCCACAAACGCTTATGTCCCAATAATGAATTTCTTCAGTTAATCAATTGCTAAAATGAACAACCACAATTCATTATTAATTATTATCAATCTTTATTGCTCTTTTTACATGCATATATTTATTGCAATATAGCTACTTACAGCGCCATCTGTCGCTGACATTGAATACTAATTCAAAACTATCGATCACGCTTGAAAATTTAAAATACGTTTCCTCGCCAAATAGGCAGAATATAACTACAAATGGAGATAAAATAAAAAATATATGTTCGCCAGAAGAGTTTAATTCCCAAGTATGTATTCACGTTTGCTTAACATTTACGAATCTCTAAGAACAATTCTCGGTTGTTAATAAAAATTTATTCGACCAAGCGTACAAAGCTCTTTTCTGACAGTGGTTTTATTGTAAATACACTATATATAAAATAAAACAATGATGACGATTTACAGAGCAGTTATAGTTTTGCTCGTTCCCTAATAATTGCTATGTTTCCGTATAGTTGATAAAATTGGCTATTAAAAAAATTAAAAAAAAAATATATATAACTGTTTTTCTTTCAATTTTTCAAATCCCGTTAGATTAGAGGAATGTCCGCCAACGCTAATAATATAAACACAACGTTCCTACGTGACTTCGCGGAATTACCGCTATCGAGACGCGCGATATCGAACGCGATATTATCTCTCTCCGCTCTTCCCGTTCGGCAGTTTGTATACCCTAAATCAACTTGACTAAAAAGTTCATCGTTGCGCTATGACACAGTACTTAAACAGGCACGTTCAGTATAAGTACTAGTTCTACACCAGTCTCCTATAATAAATGATACTTAAACCTCATTTAAAAAGTATATCTCGTTCAACGTAATGTATATTTATTTACGTATATATATATATATATATATATCATATATATATCTTCCTTTCGCCGTCGACGAAATAGAACTACAAAACTTCAAGGCCAATTATCTGTTCAGGAACTAGGATGCCGAATTACAAAATAATACAGCTTCAACGTGAAACCAAGAACCGTGTATACAAGATGATCCTCGCAACATATTCGACACGGCTGCCCCCGAAGTTTAGGAACGCGTTCGAGAATCTATCGACGAGAAAAATACTCGGTTCAAGTAGCGGGGGACTTCCAATAGCAAAAACGTTCAGTCATTTCAAGGTCACTTAAATTTCTTCAAACGGAATCTACATTTATCGAACCGACGATCTCTTCTTGCTGGGACTGTCTTCCGCGAAACTTTGGGGACGATCGTATGTGTGGGGGAGGAGGGGTGGTTTATAAAAATCAGCCTATGTGTTGTAAGTGGAAACGAAGGTTCCCACTTGCCAGGGGCGCGCGTTATGGTACAAGGATCGTTTGGCGTGTTAGAGCTAGTAGTAACTCGTGCGATTCAATTCTCGTGCTCGTCGGGGTGGTCGGTTTTAATATGATGCGTGAACGTGTACTGAGTCGTGAATCGCTTTTTACAGTAGGGGCATTGGTAGGGCATCAGGGGATGCGCTGATCTCAAGTGCGCCACGGCTAATTCCCGTAAGACGAATGGAGACTGGCATACCCCGCATCGGTACCTAAAGGGTAAGCAGATTGTTAGCCTTCTCCGCCGTTGCTTCTCGTCCTTGAAAGTATATCCTTTAAAATGAATCGAGGCCCTACCCTCCAGTTGTCCTGATAAGTGTCCTCTTTACGGGCGGTGGAGCGCTGTCCTCGTTAATTTCTACTTTCGGTTCGATGAGCATCGCGTATTCCAGCGACGTTTCGGGGCTCAGTTTTGGCATAGGCTCGTCCTCCGACTCTGCTTGTGCTTCCTGCTTGTGCACCTACGCGAACGTAACAGAAGGAGAGCGTAAATACACCGAGGGTTTGATCGTCTGCGAAGGGGAACGCGGGAACGCTTACCGCTGTGTGCGAACCCTCCGTGTGCACTCTCATGTGGGAATTCTTCGATTGAAAGCTACTGAACGACGCATTGCACATGGAGCACTTGTACCTCTTGCTGTTGCCCAGTGCCGGAGGCTTCTGCTGGGTCTTGGAGGGCGCCGCCTTTTTACTGAACAGAGGCGTCGTCGTGCACTGGTGCGTTAACAGCGAGACCTCTTTGAAAAATATCTTATTACACTTGGCGCAGTGATATGTTTTGTCGACCACGTGCGACTTCTGGTGCACTTTGTACGCGCTCTTGTCCACGAACGATTTGTTGCACACGGTGCACACATACATCGGCACGGACTCGTTGCGTTTGTGGGACATCTGTTATTTAAAAGGTGGAAAGCATTAGAAAACATCGAAATAAAAGGAGGGAAGGAAATAACCGCCACGCACCTCGTGTCTAAACAATTGCCACTTCTCCTTGAAAGATTTTTTACATAAGTGGCAGGTGAAGTTCTTGCAGGTGTAGTTATCCGAATGCGTTTGTAAATGCGTCAACATTGTCGTGTGGTCGCTGAACCACTGCAAACATATTCCGCATCTCGCCACATTTTTAAATGCATTGGTATTCAATGGGGCGCTTTTCTTCGCAGGTGGCTCGTCGTGATTCGGAATATCTTTCCTCTCGACGACCTGTAAAGTCAACTGTTGCTTTCAGACCTTTCCGGGGCAGTTACTCGAGTAACGTGCGAACTGAGAAACGAAAGCGAACCTCGGAATACGGCCTGCTTCTTACTGCGCGGGTTCTAGCTTCCCTCGCCTCCCTGGCTTCCCTCTCGGCGTTCAGAGCCTCCTCTTGCTCCACGCTAGCCATAACAGGCGACATCGTAGGCTGCTGGCTATGCTCGCTCATCCTGTGAGCTGCTAAACGTATGAAAAGTCCGAAGGATCGGCCGCATATATCACATTTGTGTCTCTTGGGCTCGTGCGTTCGCATGTGGTTCGACAGCGCGCTTTGCTGAGTGCAGACCTGCGGATACAGACATTCAATGAAACACATAATTCGAGAAATATGCTTAAGGGGACATTCTCACCAAATCGCTAAAAAAATAGGTGATTTTTAGAATTTTTGTACGAGTTGCAGTAAAGAAACTTTATGGCCTTCATTTATTCGTTCTTCAAGGATATGAAAAGAAAATATGAAAAAGATTTTCTGAAAAATTTTAACGAGAATGTCCCCTCAAATACTGTTCTACCTTTCCGCAAGTGGGGCATGTAAGTGATTTAGCGGCTTCCACAAAGTGCTCCCTCTTGGTTTCCTTCGGAGGTTCCTCGGTTTTAAAAATCGTCACTGACTGCTCCTCCGTCGACTGCGGAGCTTTTAACGGCGCATGATTGTTGACTTCGTGTAACTGAGTATGACTCTGATAAGCTTCTATGCTTGGGAAAAATCTGGAAAGACGGGTGTGATCGAGTTCAGACAACTAAAATAACAATCTCCCAAAGACCTGTATTACCTATTGCACAAGGAGCACCATGTATTGGTCCCGATTTCAATCGCCTCAGCCAAATGGTCGCGCAACCTGTGCTGCTTCAGCATCTCCCAGCTCACAAACTGCCTGTCGCACTCGTCGCAATCTTTAACGCTTTTATCAAAATCTAGATTCACTTTCAAGTGGCTGGTCGCTTCGTGCTTAGCCAAATCCTCGACCAGTTCGAAGCAGACGGAACACTTCCTGCACGTATACTTCCTCGGGCAATCCAGCTGCATGTGCTTCATCAAACTCTCCTTCGTTCTGTAACGAACAACGACCGTTTACTGACCCGTTACAACCAATATTCCACGTGATCAGCGGTAACTTACTTGAAGTAGCTATTACAAGGAGCGCACCACCATTTAGAAGACAGCTTCGCCTTCGGGTTCAACTCCTTTCTATCGTTCATCGTCAAGTTACCCGTCAGCACCTGCTCTAAAATACTCGTCCGTTTCTCTTCCCTTTTCACCCGAAGCTGTTCCGGCGAATCAGTGCTCTCCTCTTTCGCCGAATTCTTATCATCTTCCGCTATCGCGTCCGCCATATAGAGCTTATTTCCTACGTTGTTCGTACTCGACGATTCGTACACGGTAGCGTCCGTCCCTAATATTGGTTCGGTATTCATTTCCTTGATCTCCACTTCGCAAGGTAACTCGGGCAAAGATTCGATACAAGTGTTGGGATGCTCGTTACTAATATCTACCGGGGTCGACGGACTTTCGGCTGGCAGTAAGGCTGGCAAAGGTACTAAAGGCGGCGGTGCTCTGGCCTTTTCCCTCCACAGTTGCGCCTGCAAATTTGCACGATTACCCATAGTAACGCGGAGCGTCGCTAGTTTAATACCGCAGTCCCTTAAGCTAGCTTCGAAAGGAATCGCTTACCTGACAGGGGTCCGGAGAGTTCTTCATCGCCTCCAGGTAAATCTGAACGGACTCTAGGTCCTTGTACTTGAGCAGCTTGAGGTGCATGCTCTTGTAGACGCCCAGGCAGTACTCCCTGAACTCGTACACGTCGTCCAGCCTGGCGGCGCAGAACTGGCATATTTGCTTTGGCAGTGGGTCGGCTTTGTAGACGAGCACGGGCAGGCAGGCCCGCAGCTTCTGCGCCACCTTACGCTGCACCCCCTCGTTGCCAAATATCGACAGCATCTCGTTCCTCTCCTCGGAGCACAGTCTACAAGCGTTCTCCCACTTGCTGGGCACAGCCATCGTAAATATTTTGATCCGCTCGCGGCGAGGCCCCGCTGGTCTCTCTAGCAGGAAACTGATCGCGCGGCGGCGACGGCGGTGCGTGCTGGCCGCGCTTACTTCCCCGCGGTCACGTCCACGCCAGACCCTGGGATCAGCCTTGAGTGAGGTTAGCTGGCAGCTCGTGTTGTCCAACGTCGCGATCGCTCTCGAGATAGCGGCCAAGGGACGCGTGCATCTTCCTCGGGGCAGCGTCGGCACGCGCCTCCGAAGACACTTCAGCGGGGGATCCTCGATTCGCCAGGGCCGAGTGTTTCCTTTATCATTCTTCGCTTTCACCTGGCGCCGTCCCGTTCGCTCGGGTACTCTAGCCTTTCGAGTGTAACGATTCAGGAGAGAGAACCGGTTCCCGCACGTAACCGCTTATGTGCATCGGATTATTGCTTAACACCGTGGTCTATCGCGCGTGTACCTTCCAACTGTCCGACTGTCTCTGATCCGCGGCCGTATGCATCTTTTCTTCCCTCCTTCTTCTTCTTCTTTCTCTCTGTCTCTCTCTCTCTTTCCTGTGGCTTTCTTCGGCGACACCTTTCGCGCGGTCGCTATGTTTTGATAACTGTTACGGTACTCGAGAAGCCATCCCCCTCGAGGCGGTCGCGCATTATCGCTGCAAGCCGTATGATTCAGTGATCCTTGAGTAAACGTTCCCCTTTTATCTGTGTACGCCGCGACTGGCGTGACACATTGCTGAAAGTTCGGGAGAGGCTGACGAAACCGAGATTAAGGAATGGGTCAGTTCTCGATTCTTGGAGGGTTCGCTGGCTTGGTATTTAACTCCTAGGCACTCCTCGGCGATCGGGAATTATTGGAGGACTGTTCGGAGGCTACCGAGAGTTTTAAGGGATCGCTAAGTGGGGGGGATAGTGGGTATTAGCGTCGGAATCGTTTTTTTTAATCATTTAATTGAAAGTTTCGAGATTCTGTTATTGACTGAGTGTAAATTCAAATTCTGAGGATATAATTTAGTAGTTTGTTGGGTGGTTTATTTAGTACACTTGGGTGTAGATAGGTGGCTGCGGATGGTAATTAGCCTTTCATTATTCGTTGGTAGATGGCAGTAGAGAGGGTTTTCATAGTGGGGTAGACACGGGTAATGCAGCGCGCTGTATACCGACACAATCTGGCCCGAAACATGGGTTTGGGAAAATTACGTTGTTTGTCCTTATATGAGCAGACTTTGGGCTGGGTGAGGTCTTATTCGAAAGAGGAAGGTTCTGTGCAGCGCGCTCTGGTCATGTTTCGACGAGATTGTGTTGATATCTAATAATATGAGTGTTCAAAGTAGAGCAAAAGTCGACAAAATACACCTGCAAGAATCCAAGTATTTTTAGGTGACTAAAAGAGTTTTGTAACTTAAACGATGACCAGAGCGCGCTGCACCGAACCTTCCTCTTTCGAATGACACCTCGCCCAGTCGAAAATATGTTCATATAAGGACAAACAACGTAATTTCGTGACTGCATCCCCAAATACGAGTTCCGCCATATTGGCGACATTACAGAGCAAGTCACATGACGAATTTAGTTCAGCTAGTGGATATGAGATGGCGCCTACTCGGGAGGACTGCCAACGTGGAATCATAGCAAAGCTGAAGAGAGATGTCTGCATTCACGGCACTGTTCAGCACCAAAAGCATTCACAATGGTGTCCACAGCACTGAAAAGATCGGTGATGAACACCTTTCACAATGGTGTTCTTGATGAACGCGTACTGAAATCATCGAGACATCGATGCATTCCTATCTTACATCTTTGTTTCCCATGTTGAGTCAAGTCAGTGAAGGGCGGAAATCCCGTACGGGGAACGCCACGCATGCGCGCGATAGCGCTGCGACGTCAACCAATCAACGCCAAGGTGAGAAATGAACGGCGCCACCAACAATTTGTTGGTACCACTGCTGCCGACGAGCGTCCCCAATGGTGAAATAATTGTATTAGTTTTAACCTATTTATTCTTGTGAATGTTATCGTATTTGTCGAAGAACAGTTCTCTTTTATTGAGTCGCTGTGCGTATTTAAAATTTCATCTTCGAAGGCGTCGTCATAGACAAGGTATAGAATAGACGAAACGTCTAATGTAAATTTGTGTCACGCGGCTCGGGGAATAGAATATCATTGCAGCGCTACTAGCGGTTGAAATTACCATTAAATGTAGCGGGACTTTCAGAGTTTTTATCATATGAGTTCAATTTGTCCTTTCTCATAGAAGTTGATTGCTATTCCTACCATTTTTTATCATAATTTAGAACTACTTCACTTAATTTTATACAAGGCGCACAGTGCTTCGAGAAGAATAGTTTTTTTATTGCTCTGAAATGCTTAAATCCGCACCAGTGGCGGATTTAACGGGCCGCCGATGGAGGCCCTCATCTTCCCAAAAAATTACGATCTTATCCAAAAACTATATTTTTTCGTTTCCTATAATTTTCATACGCACGTTTGTAATTCTGTTATGTGTGTCGTAGAACGTTTGCCACCTGGGCCTTTTTTTTCCTTAAATCCGCCACTGCTTATCACTTATCTCTGGATAAATATTGAAGGACGCGTATAAGTGTGCATACACAGTACTGTTAAACATTAATTTATTGTATAAATTTACATTCTTTCAACATATATATGCATATCACTTGTTTGCTCTTGCCAATACATGTTTTTACAATCTCATGTTTCACAAGTCTTAGATCATTGCATGGAAGGTACACTGAAATTTCCTGTTACTTATAAAAGAGAAAACAGAACAGGGAGCAAATAACTTAACGTAACAAGTGCCCTCCCATCGATATGACAGCGCTATGCTAGAGGATAAGTTAACAAACTGGGTTTCCTAGAACTTTATCATAAACTTATATACAGGATATAATAAACACCTAACTTCTCATCGAGCGACTTCGAATATTTCAAATACGAAATGTAGCTAGGCAATAATTTGATTCTCCGAATCTCATTTCGTTTGGAAAATGGAGCACGTTAAAAGAAATGCATCGAATCCGGGGAAAAGCATGCTTCACTCTGCATTCAATGTATCACATACTTTAACATTTAAAAATGGTATTAACGATTGTAAATAATACGAAAATTAGCTTGTAAATATAATCACCTAATTCAATATTTTTCACGAGAAGGTAAATCGAGGGGGAAGTCCTCTCGATTATACCTTGTACACGTAACAAATGCATATTCTTTCTAATCGTTAGACGTTCGCACTGCGGGTGCTAAATAACTGATTGGTACGCAAGTGCCCCTTAAAAGGAAGTAACAAATGCTGCGGTATTTGCGCAACAAGTATCAATTGTAAAACGTGATAACACTTGTTCGCAGAGATACATTTATCTTTCTTGCTTTTCTCGTTCCTCGATCAGAGGATCGGTGTATAATAACACTTGCGTACACGTGTCCGGTACACTGCGTCTCGCACGTAGTAAATATGTGAAACAGCGTAAGGAGGCGGTGGTAATGTATCAGCAATTACACAGCAAATATATATATATACACACACGTGATAAAATCGAAATGGCAACTCTAGAGGGTAAATAATTCGTAAATAAGTTTACGCGTTATAAATCGTTTTATAAACTTGCACGCTCTCGAAATCTGCATCATTCGTGTATAAAAAAATAATTTCGCAGCAAGTTCGGTTGTCAACTTCCTTTTAATTACATGTGAGTTAACAAGTCATATGTGTGAAGATTACGATACAAGTTACCATCCGCGATCTCGGATCGAAAATCTTGATTTTCATTCAACAAATATACAATGTAAATAACAGAAAACTTTAACAGATCGTAAAAACGCAGCGCGTCGTTAAAAGCAACACTTCTCAGCTCGTGTATAAATATATAGTAATTAAAGATTTGAAAAAAGAAGTAGTATAATATTCACACATATGACGAATATGTATAAACGCATTCCCTGCTTTCATTTGTTCATATACAACGTTAAATTTCTGGATACAATAATTATCCCCGAATATAGTAGTAGATATCTCCCGATCTTTGCACTTTAAAAATCACTCTGTCCGCGTACAGACGTCTATTCAGCGTTCGGATTACAAAATATAAGAGACAATGATTGGTTTATCCAGACGCGTTACAGTACCATTTTTTAAACATTTATATAGCCATCGGCTCGGTTAAAATTTAGAGGAAATAAAAGGATGTTCACATTGCACTAACTCTCGAAAGCTCCGCGACGCCGGAAGAGAGGCTGTTTTATACGATAAATGTGAGACAGATAACTTTCGAAACGGTTGGGAAAGTAACAGTTTCAATAAAACGTTATGTTACACTGTACACATTCTCTACGGATACAATTTATAGCTGGGCTCTAGCCTGGCGTACTCGTACAACTTTAATAACTATTCACAACCGAATGAGGAGACAAGTTAGAAGCTTAGCTAATAAAAATCAAGTATCCATTCAAGTGTTATTCGTATATTACAAGTTCTACGTAATTTGCGATGTACAAGTCCATGGCAAAACTGTTTGGGAAATCGAGCAGGGAGCTGACTGTCCCCTCCAACAGAATCACACGTCCCTCAGTTTGTCGTGTTAGTGCATTTGAAAAGATATCATTATTCTTATAAGGGATGCTTCTCTCGCCACTGCTCCTTCAAGAGTCGCTCGCCTACGTTGTCATGAGAGCGTATTCCTACTACCTCGCGGCTGGCATCTTCTCGAGAAAGTCCTGCTCGATCACTGTCTCCAGTTGCGTGATGTTCAACGGCGCTTGGGTGTCGCTCGACCTGCGGCTGAGCGTCGTGAAGAAATAATGCAGATCTTGTAACGAACGGATGTTGTTCGACGTTAACAGAAGTTCACCGGGTGTCGCTTTAGCAAAGCTGGACTCTTGTTTGTACTGCAACAGAACACGTGTGACGCAAGCTCCTCACTGATCCTCAAACGATATAAATATAAAAAGTACATTTGGCATTAACGCAGTAACGCGCTAAATGCTCGGTAAATCCTGTTATTTATAAATTGAACACGCATTTGTTCCCACTAAAATATCTCCCTCCTCCATTCATTCTCATCTAAATAGCGTGAAAGTATTACGCAAGCTCTGGAGATACAGATTTTGGGTAGAGGAACTGTTTTACGTTTGATATTTACGAAAATCTGGGGAAAATGAAGCGACTATGATGCACAATGTAATGTTAAATATAATTCAAGCACCCAACTGGTAACACTATGGGTTATTGGCGTGGTTTCAAAAATAAAGTATACATATACGTTTCCCATGTAGCTAAAATAAGTATTTCATCAGTGAAAGCGCTTAAGAGCAGTGCACGCGTACATTGGTTGGATAAATCGTTCAGGGAACAAAGAAATTAAAAAAAGCGAAGAATTAAGTAGGCGATTGCGCGAAACTACTGTCTTTTCGATCTGAACGGAATTGCAAGTGCGCGGTACAGGCAGAAAGCTAATGTACAATGAATTTCTTCTTTTAATACAATTACAAAAGAATTCAATTGTTACTAATTGAGACGAATGTGCAAGCTGCACAGTGTTAATTGAGTACACTCATATGCAATAATAGTGAAAGATCGTACAGAGTTCACTGCCAGTCAGTTTAAAAGTGGCCATGGCAGTGACTGGACTAAAAACAGTTGCTCACTTCATCTTTTACCTTCCAGTGGTGATAAATGCGCGTAAGTGTTATACGTAATCATATAAATTTATAAACGTAAAAGGAAATTAATGTGGGCTTAATGTAACAATTTCTGACTACTCCTTCGCATCCACGAACGTCTTCTCTTATAATCTTCAACTAGATCTTTTATCCACTATTTCATTTAAAATCCAAACTGTAAATATTTCTCGATAAAAATATTAAACTTTACGAATATACTAATTTATTTCGAGAAATAAAGACCGGAGAAATAAGAATGCAGTTAAGAATTATAACTACATCATTTTTAATGGGCTTCACTCGAGCTAACTGGTAGTAATTACTAGAAATTAAATGGCACAAATCGGTATACCGAGCCGCCGATTTTTATCTGAATTACCCATGTAACATTCCATTCTGCAAGCTCAATGCTTTATTTTACGATGGATCAATTTATTTTAGAATACACGGATGACTCTGATTACACAGACTTGGAATTCTACGAAGAAATGCCAATTAGCTACATCGAGAATTTCGACCACGATAATGTGAATATCGTTCAAGACGATTTTTACATCACGAGCGATTATGAGGATGCAGTCGGGCGAGGACGTCGATGCGACGTTTGTCCTGACCTCCCATTCAAGATCATCAACGATGATACAGCGAAGGGAAGCTCGCCTAATGCACGATTAGATTGGTACAAGCCGCAGAAAGTGTATCGATACACCAAGCACAGGATTCCCGGGTACGATTACGTAGAGCTCGATCATGTGATTACAAGGAACGTTCAGCAATGCGACGAAAGGTCTGTCTGGACCCACTGCGTCTGCCAGTTCACTTGTTCCGAGCCAGACGCAGTAGATTGTTACACGCCATGCAAAAGCGGATGCGAGTGCAAAGAAGAATACGTCTTCGATGAGAAAACACAGCAGTGTTCGCTGCCAGAGCACTGTTCCCAGAAGGAAGAGGATTTCATCTACTAATACATCATCGAAGCTGAGCTGACCGAAGTAAGGGGTGCACTGCTTTTAGCTGCGCTTTCAATATTGTCCACGCTTTGTAAAACACAACAGCGTACTGAACTTCCATCGATTTTAATAAATGCAACAGGAAGATTTGTAAAACCAAGCGTAAGATGTTTCTTTCAAACGAACCTTGCTGTCCATCAGCTTCGCTATTCTTGTAATGTGTGGTACGAAATCAGAACACAAGTTATTGTTCTCCATGCATCCAGCTGCCGAGTCTCCAACGAATGCCCATCTATACCTGTAAAAAGGATGCAAACTTCTGCGTAAAGTTTCTCGTCGAGGGTTCGCCGATCACAAAGGCTTTCACTTACATTTGAAACTGTGGAAGCCTGTGCGCAGGTAAGAGCAGCGCTAGGTCTAGCAACTTAGCAGCGGCAAGCTGCAACTGCAACCAATGAGGGTGTCCATGCGCCTGGAGCCCGTTACTGGCATTCACAGCCCAAGACGAGTCCAAAGCTGAGAGCAGTTTTATGTGCGAGCTGTATGAAATTACAAAATAAAGTCCACTTGAAACGGGTACTCCGGTTAACAAATTCTACGATTCATTTCCTGAGAAAGTAATTCTGGTGTATTGCGATTATAAGCGAGAAAACAAAACAAACATAAATTCCATGGATTATCTATAATGTAACTCCCATCATTTGACGCTACAAAATATTCAGTATTATGTCTCCCCACTTGGAACAAAGTATCTAAATTAATTACGTGCACGAGAAATAATTCCAAGGTACTGGGGCAACTGTAACTTTTAGATACATTGTCGGAAGTCGAAATCTTGTCTTTGTAAACGTTAATATGCAAGAAGCATTCAATTACCTGCCATGACGACTGATGTCCCAACACCAATCAATTTATGGAGGCATCACAAATTCCACCAAATCGCGGATACCGAAACAGAGCCAAAAACAATATGACATTAGGTATTGTTAATGTTAGTAAGGAATAAATACACACAGTTTTATTAGAGCACAGCACATTATACGCTAAGGAAAGGCTACAAGATACGTTAAGTGATAGATCAAAGCCGCATGGTAAAAACTCAAAATTGAAATTCAGTTAAGGGGGGCCGTATAAATCGAACGAAAAATAGAAACGAACATTTTTCCATAGATCGCTTCTAAAACATTTCAAAAATACATATTCTCAAAGTTATACGCCGCAAGTTAACTCCGTATCGATACTATAGCCTGGTGAGTCCGCGTCTCCGAGCGCTGAGCATACTTAAAACGCATTTTTCGCGAAACCACGCTTTCAAAATTGGCGCCGGGGATAATAAAAAAAAATATTTGACCAATCAACTTCAAATTTTTCCAAGCAAATAAAACGCGATTTTTTGGCGAAAATGTTTGAAGTTCCTCCATTTATAAAATATGCAATCTTTTTACACCATTTGTGGTTCATTTTCTTACAATTGGCACATAAATTGGAAAAAATGTATTGGACTGTTTCACAGAATTACCAGAGACGCTACAACCGGCGCCGTTTTGCATCTCGAAAAAAATCTATTTCAGGGTACAGCTTTATTTCTTTTGTATGCTATTATAATTTTACTGGTATACAAATTTGTTTACTTGTTATAATGTTAAATAAAGTACCCTTAAAGTTACGAAAGGATTAGCGCAGTGGTATCTTTGCAAAAAATTCCTAAAAATTGATACAAAAATAAGCCGTTTATACGGGCTTCTCCCCTGAACTTATAGATTGATTCGTTTCCCATACAGGGAATTCGTACACGACAGTTACCATTTAAAAATCGTAATTATAGATCACTTTCGCGTGGTAAATCTTTCAATTAAGATCTCTGTAATTTCATGCGTCGAAAGCACCCAAATCCCAAAAGCAGAGTGATTTTGATAATGGAGGATTCGAAGCGTTTCTGTACCTGAATTCTTCGCTATCCGCATTCAATTCCTGTTCAATGTATAGGAAGACCTGAACAAGTTCGCTGACAATTACTGGCCACAAGGAAGTGGCATGCTGCGGCGACATTCTTAGAAGCAGAACTCGGAAACAAAGAAACACTTGCGCCTGAATAGATGGAATCACCTGTGGTAGCCGTAGACTGTCAGCCAGTCGCTCTAATTGCAAAAGGAGTACAGAAGTTATTCATGCGAACCCGAACAAAGTACGTACCGATGTATTTACCAGGCTCACCTTGAATTTCAGGCATGTACTTATGATACTGATCCATTTCGCTGCAAAGTATTACGTACGCTAATCTCTTCAAGAGCTGAGCCTTCTGCTCGTACTCCTGCTCCTTGGAAGAGAATATACTGATACTGCTACTCTGAGACATGGAGACGCGATCTGTAACAGAATATAGTAGTAAGCAAAATTCATTCGCAAGGAAAGCGTCTTAGAGACTATGCTGCGGAATTACTCATTAGATCCCGGAAGGTTGTATTGTCGTGTGTCATTAAATTGTCTATGATAGTTCTCCAGTAAGGTAGACAGGCAGGGGTCATCTGAAAGAAAGCCGAATCTAGCAGGAGATCCAATACATCCTTGCGCCAAGCTTTCCTTGTGTACTGGTAGCCAGATAAGGAACTGAGTAATTGAGAACAAGCAGTGAACGAGGCAATATTCTTTGTCCTGAAAGTAGTTAAGTCAGTAAAACGTAGTGTAGTAATGGAAATACGTAAAGTATGTTGAACGAGGAAGGATCTTACGAGTGATTTTTAAGATATGGCGTAACATTATACATGAGATTAGTTAACAGTGTCACTACGCGTTCCTTTTCTTGAGAGCCATAACTAACATCGAATAAAGGTGCTAATATTTCTGCGAGCACTGCTTGAGCTTGGACACTGAATGCTGCGTTAGGCGGTGCACCAGGTGTTACTGTAATGGAACATTGTATAGTTTACTGTTACATTAAGGCAAGATTACTATATTAAGGGGAGAACCTGGTTTAGAAGGCTGAAAAACGGTGATTTTCGCGAATTTTCTCAACAAAGAAAAATCAATTCGGTCTTTCCAAAACTTTAGAGATATTTTAATATATATTTATATAATATAAAAAAAAGTTTATTCGAAAAATTTCGACTTTGTCGTGCCGAAATTGATCAATCGTTGATGCGCCTCGCCCCACGGGTTGCGAAATGGTGGGGAAATCGTAACTTTATCTTTAAAGTCCCACAATTTTATTAATTTGAGATTTTTCTCATTTTTTTTAGTTCATCGACGATGTAAGTTCATGAAAATTTAGAAAAACTTCGATTTTTTACTTCGCGCCAGAAGTAAAGGCTGCATTTTCTCACCATTTTACAATTCCAACTTAGACACGATGAACTTGAAATTTTTCTATCAAATTTTTTCGTTTGTATTATGTAAATATATATTAAAATACCCCTACAATTTTGGGAAGGTCGAGTTTATTTTTCTCTGTTAAAAACATCGCGAAAATCTCTTTTCTCAGCGTCCTAAAGCAGGTTCTCCCCTTAAGGCAACATGGCAGTAAAGTAGAAAAAGAAACTAATAGAGAAAGAAATGTTCTAAATAAAAAGCACATTACGCACCGGTACCGCCTTTGCCTTCTTTACCTTCCGAAGATCCTTCGGCAACTTCGAAGGCGTCTTCTCTGACTGCTAAGTTTCTTCTTAGCCAGGTGGTTTGTTCTAAGCACGCTCCTGCTATTTGCGAGCATGACTCGACGAGCTGAAATTTCAACAGAGCCCAATTATCCACACGCAAATGTTTATTAAAAGAGCAGAGCACGTACCTTCGCTGACACATCCTGAAGGTCCCTTATATCTTTCTTCTCCTGCATGGGGGGACACTTCTGTACATATTCGTTTAAAATGGCTAACAAAAGGAATTGAGCAGGTGCCGTTAGGGATAGGCCATCCTTGAGCAAACCGAGTAACGATGCCCAAGATTCGATAACAGACTGAGACGTGTTGCTTTGCATATATACATAAAGTAATTCTAACACAGAAACTTCCAGCGAAAAGTCCTGTTTAACTCCGTGAATGGGTGGTGGGTTCTTTACCACCTGATGCACAGTCTGTACCAAAGTGTCGATAGGCATCACACGAATTGCGCTTACTAAATGAACCATAACTTGCTGATTAGGACAAGCTTCTGGAAGCACCTGCGTGAAAAATGTAAGATACACTTTAACGCACACGTACGATTAGTGGCAAGATATAATGAAGTACAAATGTGATAAGAGACGGACCTTTTTCGAATTGCTAGAGGGCTGTCGCCTTTCGTGCCAAGCAACAGCAATCGCAGCCAAAAAGTTTACGCCATGGTGAAAAGATATGGGAGACAGGAGTTCTAAAAGCTGGTGCTTTACTATTCTCGGACTACCCACCACGCAGCTGGCCTGTTCACTAAAATTGTATCGCAAAGAATTCATTCGCGGGTGTACGATTTCGAATAAATAACGAGATAAACGAGAAATGAAACAAACTTGTCCTTCGCTGCTAAGACTGCTTGCCAGAGAGTAGAAAGGGATGCGATTATTCTTGGTAGATGGCTCAAAGCGGTTCTCCTGGCGTGCTGTTGTAATTCAGTCGCAGCATTCTTATCCTTTGATGTAGTAAGATCCTACGAAAGAAACGTAAAGTGTTTTCTGTAGCACTTGAACACTCGTTTGTTGGTAGAATTCTACACGCGAGTTTATAGCTTACCGGAGAAAGAGGGCTCGGCATAAACACGTGAATGAGATTGTTAAATATCTGCCCTGGATTTGCCCCAGGAATTCCAGTCTGAATTGTGCCACTCAAAGGCTGATTGAACGAGAAGCCAATTTGCTGCGATGTGTCCAATAAGCAGTAATGAAGTAAAAACGTTAGAGCTTCTAAGTGCGTGACTGTGTAATCCGCAGGAAGGCAACACTCCACTGTGCTGATGTCCTGCAGCTTTGTCGCTGATGTTGTCTCTTCGTTAATGTAATACGATGCCAAGTGCTCTATATTACAGCACAGTTGATGAATGACCGATGTCACTATTCCTGTTAACGAGGACCCCATGAACGGGAGACTCGATGTAACGAGAGTTGTCCAATGCTGGTGCAAGTGTCGCATATGGTCCTTCGGAGCGAAAAGGTAGCGTGAATTAAAAAAGTTCGAATTAACGATGTATAATAATTCGAATCCGATATTTACCAATTGCAAAGCGCTAAGTATGCTGGCGAGGAACATTGGTTGCTGCGGAATCTGTGCGCCAGGTACATACTTTAAGCTACTTCCTATGATATTAGGAGGAGTTCGCGTTGGGGTACTCGGTGTTGGAACTATCGGTGGACATATTTCCTCGCCCTTCTGGTTAACGCACTGGTGTTCCAACATGATTAAAGCTAGTAATAACCTTCAGTAATAACAAAGACGTGTCAGTACAAAATGCTACTAAAAAAAATAATTGTTACGTTCATTTCGATGATTCACCTCAATAATTGTATTTGGAAAGCTTCTGTGTGGTCGCTGGCCCTGTATTTGCACTTATTCACATCGTTATCTGTAATAGGGTCATTGAACAGTATTATCTCCTCGGTAAATGTGAATACCTCCTCGTTATCCTTGTGCGCATTCTTCATATTCAGCACACTAGATACGAGGCAATGTAGCGCAACCTTTTGTACTTTACATTTCGTGAGCAGATCGACTATGTAACAACTGAAACCCTTTCCCGAGTCACGGACAATAGGAATCAACTCGGAGAACATGAGCGTTAATAACTCTGCACTCGCAAGTTGCACCTGTTAAAGAAAGAAACGGTGTTACCGAAGGTTCGCGGAAGCACGAAGCTAAAGTTAACATCATAATCACCTGACGATTCCCTGAAATCTCTTCGTGAGTGAGCCTCATTTGTCCTAAGTTGGGATAGTAGCTTCTCGCAAAGTAAAGGCACACGCTAATCAAAACTTCTAAATACATGCTACTTCTATAAGCCGCGATGAACTCTGTATTCGCAATGTCCCCGTGGAAGTTCCTCCCAAACACGCTCTTCCGGTGCCTAGCTAGCAAGTTCAGCAGCGTCGAATTCTTTGTGGCGTTAGTCACGCCAGTGGTTGCGGCACAGCACAGGAACATTCTAGTGTTCATTAAGAGTTCGTTGCGAAGAGTACGCAGGGCATAAAGAGTCCTTGTCGAGTCGTAGACTCCGCAGTAAAGTAGCATATGGGAATGCAGGTTGTGAACACCGACACCGTAATTGCGACCAGCCTTCGCGCTCTGGGACACGTTGTCGTCGCTGTTCTTCGGCGTTTCGTCGACGTCGCACAGCTGCATCACTCGGTCGAGCACTTCGTTCAAGATTTCTTCCACGACACTGGTGCCACTGGAGTTGTTGAAGTATTCCTCCGCAGTGGTGCTGGCTTCCAAATCACCCTCGTCGTCATCCATGGTCCAGCTGGGCACCTCGATGCTAGCCTCGAAGCTTCCAACATCGTGGATATCATAGTTCGTCGTGAATTCATTCGTACTATGATATTTACCCTTAATGATAGTTCCCGCCACTTCTCTGGAACTGCCTGGCATTATAACGGGCTCCTTCTTCGGTTTGGCCTGTTTGTTAGTCGTCTCCGGGCTGCTAGAATCGAAACTGTTAGTGATAGAGTCCAGCGAGGAGCCAACTTCGCCGTTTAGCTTCTTCATTCCGCTCTTATCCTTCGCCTTCAAGCTGGAGTTCGCAGACTCGAAGAGGCTCTCGTCCAAGCTGGCTGTCGAACCTTTATCGAAGTCTATCTTCTTAAACCTTGTCGCATTCTTCAACAGCTCCGTCGTCAGACTCGTTTTCTTCGTAGGAGGCATTAGCTCGTCTTCCGTCAACGAGTCGTTCGAATTCTCATTGCAGTTCAACGACAAAGGGTTGACGAACACCGAGATCTTTCGATTACCAGATATACTGGGCGGCACTTCCAGCTCTTTCATGAATTGATTCCTCTCGGTCACGTATTGGTTGCAATTGTCTCCAGCGGCTAGAGTCGTCACGGCGAATATTCGTTTCACTTTAACAGGATTTATGGCCTTCTTCTTTTTCTTGCCTTTCCTCCACTTCTTGTCCTCGTCCACGCTATCGCTGACATGGTATATCACATTCCCGTCCACGGAGCTGATGGCGTAGATTTTCGCAGAACCTTCCGTGTCGTCTTGTACCTCGGACTTCTCTTCTACGGGATCATTCTTCGTCAGAACGGTGTTACTGTGCTGTATGCTGACGTGGAGGACACTCATGCGACAGGTGGATGGGTCCAGAAGTATCACCAGCAGCGGATCCACTATCCGCGGAATATCACCTCGCATTAGAGAATGGAGAAGCCACGATTGAGCGTGCAGCTTCAACGGCGAGTTGTCCGCGAGCTGTAAGTTATCTAGTATCTTTAACAGAGACCTGCAAAATTGTACACATTAGCACAGAGTGCGATGAAAGCTATTTGGGAGGCAAAACGATGCTCGGCTTACTGGTCGAATGACTTCATGCAGCCCCGTAACCTGGGATTTGTTTCGATCTCTCGTCCGAGGTGCCACAGAGTCGAGAATCTATTGAACGCTTCTATCCTCTTCTCTGTATTCTCCGCTGTGAGTGCAGCTCCTATGACATCCTCCACTGCGTCGCAAGAGCTGTACAGAGCATGATGCAGTTCGTGTAGCAGTTCGACGCACCGCAATCTATATTTGTGAGCGGGCAATTCGCCGAGATGATGCCACAGGGAGTGCGCCAGTACCTTCGAAGAGTAGATTTTAAGTCCTTACTAGTTAAACTTATGTGCAAACGCATAGTAACGAATCGAATACCTGGAACACGTTGGTGTACTGCATCAGATAAGTTATGTGCCATTGTTTCAGCAACGGCACCATAATCACAGACGTCACTCCTTCTCCGCTCTTCGGGTGGGTGTCGATGTCGTTATGGGCTTTCAGCAGAGCCACTAGATCCAACAGCGTGGCAATACTGGTCAACTGCAGGGCCGGTTGCTTCCCCAACCAGCAGCTACAAACCACCAAAACCTTCAGCCAATCCGGCAGGACGATGTTCTCCTTCGGTTCTTCTTCCACCAGCAATCCATCGCCAGGGTGGAAATACTTGGGGAACGTTGAGAGCTCGACGAACAAGCTGGACGCGATTCGCACAGCTTCCTCCCATTCGAGCTGCAGAACAGACTCTACGTACAGGTGGAGGATGTCCAAACGCTTGGCTTCCTCTGTCACGGACACGTCCTGACTGAAGAACCCGGAGTCTTCCATATTTAATCTAGAGTTCAGCAATAATTCTAAGTAACGCATTCTCTCGTCGAAGCTCTCCCGTGGGCACGGTATAATCAAATTGTCATACATATCCTGTACCGTCCTCTCTTTGCTCAGCACTCTATTACTAATTAGCTTAACATAAAACGTTTCATACTGTCTTAGGCATTTCTCTAGCATCGTGTGCTGCGCTTGGAACGCCGGGGACGGGCCTCTGCCCAAGGACCCCGTCGAACCCATGGGGCTATTCTTACTCGACTGCTTCAACGTGGTCAGCTGATCCTTGGATGGAGAACTAATACTGTTCGCATCCATACATCCTGTCTTTATGTCATCCATACTCTTATTTCTGGGTATACCCTTAGACTCTTGGCTTATCACCACTGAAATGTTACTGTTATTATCTTGCATGGAGGAGGAGGAGTCGTTCAACTTCGACGTACTCTTGCTAGATTTCTTCTTCGACTTCTTGTCGGACCTTTTGGTAGCGCCTCCAGAGTTCGCTCGTCTCCTAGGGCTTGGGCTTTTCTCCGAGAAAGAACTACTGGATGTGTCCGGCTTATTCAGCTTGCTATCCGACTGACTTTTCTCCAAAGGGATCGCAGTCAAGGAGTTGTCGTTAACCACTGTGCTAGCGTTTGCACTCGTAGCTGCGTCAAACTTTATCTCCAGTTCAGTTTTCTCCGCGTGAGTCGACACCACTGTCGGCTGTACCTTGGATAAGATCTTGGCGCACAACCTGAGGCTCCGCGAGATCTCCATAGGAGACAGAAGATCGATGTGATAGAAAAGCTTACTGACGATTTCATAGAATAACCCAGGCAGATGCTCGGAGGGAGTGTCTATAAATGCGTCCAGCGACACCGTCTCGAGCAGGAATTCCGTTAATATACACACTTCCATGAAATTAGGCATTCCACTGCCCACGGACCTCACGACGTCGTCTTCTGGCTCGCGTTTAGTCTCCGATCTGGCCTGACAAGCCTTCTCGAACAGATGTCCACAATGTATCCACACGTAAGACGGCTCCAGAGTTGAAAATAACAGATTCGCCGACTTCACTACCTCGTTTGTTTTTGGTACTCTGTTTGATTGTCCACAAGCGTTATAAAATGTCCTACGAAGAGAGAATCAATGTATCTGCAGAGTTCAGGAACGACCGTTTTAGTATTTACTTCGATCGGAAGGTGTCTTACCTGAAAACTTCGAATAATATATCATCCAGTATCACCGGACCGATGTCTGCTTTCTCTAGCAACGAAACTAATATTCTGTATGGCTTCAAATCCTGCGGGCTCTCTTCGCACACAGCTCTCAGCAAAGATTTTATCGCCTCGATCAACATTTCTTTCGAGTACAGATCGAAATACGTGGGTGCGTGCTCTGCGGCATCCGAGACTGTCGTGTCCGTCTTTCTCTTTAAAATAGATGTGCTCACCTCGGTGCCCAAGAGCCAAGCAAACAATCGCCTACGTAAATTGAAATGTATTAAATAACAGGACGTCGAAGCAGCGCGTAGTTTCATCTCTCTATTCTCTTTGTTTCACCTGTTCAAGCTCATGTCTCTTCTTAATATCGTGACGAGAGCGGCCGTGACTAGCGACACCATGTTTTCGTGTGTCAACTGACTATTATGTACAGGGAAGCCGACTAACAGCAGATCCAAAGCGCTTCTTTGCACCAACACAGAACTGTCTTGCACTCCGGCGCAGAGAGCGGTGACCTGGTCCGCGATTTCAATCGGTTAACAGAACGGTAGAAGCGTTACGCTACGCTTCTCTCGCAGAACGTTACTCACCATAATTCTGGTGTCCGTGCCCATGATGTACCTTTGCTCCTCCATCGGTAATTTCTTATTGAAATGCGCCAACACGAACGATATAGCAGGCAGTCGAATTCCAGAGTTCGAAGCTAAACAGTCCCATAGACACGCGTAGAAATGGTCCGGGCCCACTCCCTCGCACACCTTTTCGAGCAAGGAATTGGTTCTGAAAAGGAAATTCCTATTGATCTTTTAATCGCAAGTTGCGCCTTTCGTAAGTAATACCTATCGAAGTGGTCGGAGCCGTCTTCCAGGCCAAGGAGAACGCCGCTCAGGAATCCGCTCAAGCCAGGCCTTAATCTCTCTCCGAGGGGTACAAAATGAGTTTCGTATACTGTCAACAGAGATGGTCTCACGTTCATGGCGGCGTGGCCAAGTAGCGGGAATAGACCTGTAAAAGAATCGAAGTTAGACGCATGCTCAGCCTTTACTTAATCGCTCCGATCTTACCGGCGCTGTATATGAACAGTTCGTGGCTCAGTCTATTAGTGCCCATACACTTGAAAATAATGTCGTAGGTTTCTAAAGCTTTCAAATGAACACCGGATGGCAAAGCTGGATGCATACACTGCGCCAATCTCTTGGATATTTTAATCCTCCTAGGAATGACTGGGAACTTCATATGACTTAGCAACACCTTGTTCAACTTCCCGAGCGCGGAGATCAGGTCTGCCCATTCGCTGGTGTATTCAAAGCTCTTCAGAGCCTTGTCCACGGCAGACACGTAGCTACAGAAAATACAGCAGAATGCTTAAAGGAACCGTGATGAAGCATCCGCCGGATCCTACGACTTCCCATAGCGAATGCACGCAACGGAGCAGAAGGTAAACAAACAGATGGCCAAAGAGTTTCACTTACACTCTATATTTAGAGTCTTTCATTAGTTCGTACTCCTCCAAGGCGATGGAACCCATTGTCGCTGCACGGTGTTGCAATTTCCAACAAAAATAGATTATTCGTTACACGCACGCTTGATCCTCCTTACATTATCTCGAGAGCTGATCGGCACCGCGGGTGATTCACGTGCGGTGAACTCCGCCAAGGGAATCTCTTATCACGCGACGCATCGCGCTCAGATAACAATGGCCTGCTCTGTCTGAAAGAAAGGGAAACAGAAATTCGGTAACCTCGTGCCGCGATCGAGATCGCGCGACTCCTGCACGGAGCCCCCGCGATCGCGTCGCCGCGGTTAAAAATAATCCGGGGTATCGACTTTGACGCGATTACCAGCGCGTTCCGAACGGGACCGTTAAAGCCAACGTAACACTATCCACGCCATATGATCGACGGACGCTCCAAAGAGCGAAAACAAAACATGTAAAATGGAGACGGTGCCTGTTCAATCGCCTCCGCGGTCGAAGTAGAGAAATAAGAACTGCCAGTGTAGCAATTACGGGGGAGATGTCAAGGGAGGAAGAGATTCGAACAGTTCAATGCTTTCCTTCCCCCGTCGTGTTTATACGCGTATCGCGGCGGTAGCTGTGTATTGCTGTGTATATGTTTCGAGGATAAAATCGTTTTACATGGCAGGGATAACGACGTCGCTGGAATGCTTCGATGGAGGAAGTTATCGAGGTGCAAGGTTAACGGGCACTGGCTGGCGAGCAAAACGAAACGAGAAGGAAAACGTCGATGATGGACAAAGAGTGGGATATATCCCCGTTGCCGCAGATTGGCCCGAGGGACAGCTCACCTCCCGATGTTGACATTTCGTATTTGCATATGTTGTCAGGGGCGAAGATGAGGAGCATCGGGGCCGCTGGTTCGGCCGCGGTCATCGGGCCGGATTTCGCGCCCAGGGAGACGGCATTCAGCGGTCACGGCTAGACGAGGTTCCCCGAATTCGCTGCGACAAACGCTCCCGTCAGGCGAGCCTCTCTCTGTCACGTTACGCGCACGTACGCACACGTCTCCACGCAGCGCGCATACACGGGGGCACCTCTGAAGTTAGCCGTACCCTCGGAAGTCTCGGAACGGAAGCGCGCCTCCAACCGCGCGTCACCGACTGTCGCGAGAGCGGTTCGAATGCGGTTGAGAACTGTAACGGAGATCGATGTACGGGGTGTTGAAAAAGAACTGGTCTGCGCTGGGCGTCTGGCTACACGCGGGAGAAAATTCGCCGGGTGATTCTATGCGAAGAAATAAGTCGAAAAGGTGGAATAAAATTGTTTGATATCGCGTTCCGTTTTGGAGAAAATTCACTTGGAATATTCAGTTGAGGTGGCTGAGGAGCACGCGTCCTCGGCTAAAATTGAAAGTGAATTTTCTCGAGATTAAACCGTGGTATCGACAATTTGGTTCCTATATTTTCGACTTCTTTTCTCATTTAGAACCACCCGTTAAACCTTCGGCGGGTATTATAATAGGTTAGAGTATTATACTAGCTTATTATAATAGGCTTATGAACCTCCGGTCTTAGGCCATCTTTCTTTAACACCCTGTATGCGTCGTGTATATACTCGGAGCTTCGAGTTATTGTTTGTGGTTGCAAGATACGGTTACTAGAATCCTATGGAGCAAAAGGGAAGACACCGCGCGTGACCATGTAGCGTTTGTTGTAAATTAGAGTGAAGGTCGCGAGCGTTATTGAACGGTGAGTGATCAGCGATTAGTGTATCCGTTGCTTTATACGTAATAATGTAAGGAGTAATACTCTTAGAATACTGTACCAAATTTGGGGCTAATTTCACGCTGTTGTTCTCCCAAGTGTCCTCTGTGATCAGAGAGTCGGTGCGCGGTTAATGGATCAGAGCCGTTTTGTAGAGGTTTTCCCTAACCGTTCTATAGCTGTAGCGGTATTTTAATGTTTTCAGGGTAATTTACATATCTCGCTTGATAATGTTGAAGATAGCGTAGACTTTCGTGATTCGATGTACGCGACTTTCGTCGCAGTATTACACTCGCGTGTGAGGCTGCTCGTGACGTATTTAAAAAGGAGCAATTTGTTTGCTTTTTAATCGATACAAAATGGCGCTTCCCCCTCGATCGAACTTCAAGAGATATGCGACGTTTTTGAAACTTTATATACAGAGTATTATCCTGGGTTTCTTTATTTTTTTTTATTTATTCGATCGAAATCGCACTCGCGCCATTTTTTTGCTACGGTGACGAAACAGGTGTCCCTAATCTAAATACTCGTTCGTCACGGTCGTCAATTTTTATCGACTGAAAAATGAAGTAAAGTAATTGGTTTGCGAGATAATCTCGCATTGTTTGACCATGAATCATTCTCCATAGTTTTCATTATCATTCGTTATCATTTCAGATAGCCCAGTACTTACATTTAAACACTAGAGTTCGAATAGTCACCATAACCTTCCAACGTTGAATTAATTATTCCCCTCGGTTTTCGCGGGATTATCGGCCGATTAGAATTCGTAAAGAGAAATCACTCGGACACTCCAACGTCCACGTTACGAAAGTAGTTACACCCAAGAAGAAATTGAAATTGAATTAAAATAAAAGTCTCCTTTTTCCAAGTTCGTATGAAATCTCGTTTCACTTCCGTTATCCTACCGCAAATTTAAATCATCATAGAAACAACACCGCAGGTGTACCAACCTGAGCGAACAATAAATAAACCTGTTCATTATCACAATTCGTTGAATTTATTCCGCGCAAATTCCCTTTTCACAAATGCGCCAATTAACTCGCTTAATTACAGACTTATCTGTAATTCATTCTCCTTCAAAGCACGTCGGTGCGAATAATCTATTTTTACAAAATCTGCTCGAACTCACCGAGTTGCGTCCGCGAGTAATTACACTCCGTATGCGCGGTGGGTTATTAAAAAAAACATAATTCGCAAAGTCTCCGGAACGCCCGACAAACGCGGGAGTAAAATATGACGACCGCGCAAGGAATCGCTATTGCTGTACGGTTTTTGCCCGCGCTTATCTTTTTCAGTCCGGCCTTATCTGCTTGCAAACAGGGAAAAGTTAGTTTAGTCGTATACATTTTATCGACGCGCGAAGCGTAGAGTTATGTCGAAGGAGCGACATGCCCGTATATCGTTTTCTCTATCGCCTGTAATGCCTGTTTCCCGCAGAACTTTTGTTCAAGCCACGGTGCACAAGTAGAGCTACGTATTAAGCGCTTACTATTCGCACTTAAAGTTGCAATAGTATCTTCATTATTCAGAGTACTTCATTTCCTCCTAGGTCGTCAGAAACCATGGCTAGCAGGTGTTTAATAACATGATTTATTTTCTATCGCTATAAACTCAACACAGTTTAAATTTCGTAAATGCAGAAACGAAGTAACTTCGAGAAATTAATACTTTGGATGATCAGTACCTTGCCCTCATTGCAAAGTGCCAAAGCCACACCAAACGAAGGCACATATATGTTAGAGCTTTTGTAGCTGGTACAAATTGTAACGGAAGCTTGAAAACAAACTGATCCGGGCAGAGGCTTCAAACAGCACTGACAGACTATTTACATGGAATGTTTTCAGACGTTCGACAGAGTTTAAATAACAAAAGCGAGCGTCATTGTCGTCTTATAAAATTCATTCCAAATCATTGCATAAATTGCGCGAAGAACTCAGTTCTGTTTGTTTACAGTAGAATGTAGTACGATGTCTGTTAACGTTAAACGTAATAATTTAAATGCATCATATGCAGTGTGTCGATGTCTAGAAAATGCACCGGGATAGAATTCTCAACCCCCTGCGAGATACGTTCTATGAACATGATTCAATGAATTTAACTGGAGCACGTAACTCCTTACGCACATTGCAAATCTGTTTTGATTCTTCAGCTCCAACTGACCTTCCACTGTAACAAAACACATGTGCACGGGCACCGTTAGACGAGAAATTACGATGTTTGGCGAAAGAAACTCTTATGAGCTTATTCTCTCCCATCAAGAACTCAGCTTCGCTCCTAGCGGCTGAGGTCTCAGATTCCGTTCGCTCCTCTTCTGTTGCTGCTCGAACAGCCGCAGCTCTCGCTCCTTCCGCTTCTGTTCCCTCAACGTCTTCGTAGGATCCCCAAACTCCTTCGACGTCTCTTCTTCCCAGCCGACGGCGTTGTCCTCCCATTCTTCGAGTTCGTTCTGCAAGAGCGCAACCGTAGAAGCCTGTTCCTTCGCTCGACGAGCCGATTTACTCAGAGTATCAAAAGTCGTACAATAAAACATACAGATGGTATCAGGTCGTTGGCCACGGCGAACTTGGAGGAGTTCCACGCCGTGTCCTCCGACGCTTTGTCTTTAACCAGAATCTTTGTCTGCCTGGTGATCCTTGGCGTCATGTCCTGCGGCAAATCCAGAACTCCGATAATCCGTAACCCCCTTCGCCGCTCAAGCGCCCTCGGATATAGTTACCTCGAAGAAGTTGGGTTGCTGCTCGTCCGTCGGCTCCGGCGGCTTGGTCGTCTGCTGTCTGTACTGTTCGATCTTAGCCTGTATCGTATTAACGGGCCTATCTGACACCACCACCACAGGATTATCCTCCCATTGATCCCACTGCTCTATTTCCTTGAGCAAGCATCTTCAGTGATTACTATTATCGAAGTCAGTGGTACAATAGGGTTTACACGATCACAAAGTCCTCGTTACACATCGCATACGAGAGGCAAAAGGTAGAAATGGCAACTTACTGCTGTGCTGTTCGTGGTGTTCGGCACAACGCCGACGGCCGACAGCGGGATGGACTCGCAGGACGACCTGCGACGACGGCGGAGGCAGCACATCGCCCGCCTGAATACCCCCAGCAAGAGCACGACGAGGGCTTTCAGACGGTTTATCAGAAACTCCGCTGCCATTGTCGATTACGGGCATAAACCTAACCTCTTTCTGGACAGAAAACAATACGCGCTCCCTAGTGCGAGGAATCGAGGTTGGTTGAATGCCATTCGGTCGAGGAGCTTCCAGGACGAAGTCGCCTCACTTTCCTGTCATTTCTTATTCCTTTTGCGATTAAATCACGTGAACTTCTCTTTTAAATCGTAATGCTCGCGGAACACTGAAGAGGTTAGGATGAGATATCGATCGCGAAGTTCGGCAAAGTTGCTCCGTCGATTGTCGAGTTCCCTTCAACAGGTTGCAATCGCTGCTACTCGAACTTCGATTTTCTCGCGATAAGAAGTTTGAAATGGTACGGATGAAATAGGATTTTTATTCAAAGCTTTTTTCGTTGAACCGTGTACAGGTGGAATGATTGAAAGTAAGGGATTCTTTTATTGGAACGTGTAGCCTTGTGTTGCAAGTGTTTCTTGGACGAGTCCGATTACGTGCGAACGCATTTCTCGCGCTTCGTGTTACGATCGAATTTACACTTTTCGTACGCTCTGCATTTTATGCCAGCACAGTAAACGCCATCTAAAAAATATTAAGTTCCGAGTAGTTTTCCATTCAAATCTTCTTGTAGATTACTTTAGAAGCTTTCGCAGGAAAGATTTTATAGAAGATTTAAAATTGTAAAATTTCTACCATTTTGGGACCCTTTGTATCCACTGCCAGTGCTGAAGGGACTCGCGTCCGCGCATGACTCACTTCCGCATTTGTTAGGGCAGCACTTTTCGTTCATGGAGCATTGGTAATCTGTAACGCATCTGGGGGTGCATTTCGAGACACTGTCTCTCAATGGGCAGTGGCCACCTTTATCTAAATGCAATTTTAAAGAATTTCAAATATTAACGAATGATTTAGTTACCAATTATTTTTTTTACTTCAGTTGCATATGAACGATTTCTTTTAAACTTTTGCGCTATTAGTTTGTGATACAATATACAGGGTGGTCGGCAATGGATAGTAGAAAATAAAATTGGTGATTCTGCGTGAGAATATAAGAGGGAAATGAAGAGTAAAGAAATTGTGGTGGAGGTTTGGTGTTTTGATTATTAATTTCTGAAAATTCGAGTTGAAACTATGTAGAAGAAAATGGAACAGGTGATTCTGCGTGAGAAAATGAGAGGGAAATGAAGAGTAAAGAAATTGTGGTGGAGGTTTGGTGTTTTGATTATTAATTTCTGAAAATTCTAGTTGAAACTATGTAGAAAAAAATGGAACAGGTGATTCTGCGTGAGAAAATAAGAGGGAAATGAAGAGTAAAGAAATTGCGGTGGAGGCATAGTATTTTAGTTATTAATGTTTGAAAATTCGAGTGCGGAACGCCTGAACGATGGCAATTCGGCGTTCAGCGCTGCGCGTACAGTTGCAGGTCCCTAGGGGCGGGCACAATCAATCAACGCTTCTACGCACCGCGCACCACTGATTCGCGAGTTGCCATCACTCAGGCGTCCCTCACTCGATTTTTTAAACATGAATAACTAAAATACTATGCCTCCACCGCAATTTCTTTACTCTTCATTTTCCTTTTATTTTCTCACGCAGAATCACCTGCTTTATTTTCCACTACTGCTGCTCAATACTCCGAGCATAGTACTGTCTTATATTTTGAAAAAGGGTTGCACTTATTCGTGAAATCCCTCCGTTTCGCCTGAGAATGTTACAACCTGCCTCTGAAATAATCTAATAAACGGCGAAACTGGCAATGTCGCGCCAAGTGTCGGACGTTTCTCTGGAAAACAATTACACGCGTGGCAGGTGATTAATTGACTTACGGGACAGCTGAGCGACTGCCGTGGCAATCAACAGGCACACTGTCAGCGCCAGAACCGTTCCTTTCTCTGCAACGCAAAACGGTGTATCCATTACTCGCTGTGTTCCTACGAAACCGAACGTTTTGCTTAAAAATTTTTCAAAATCCCAAACTCGTGTATGATTCTGAGAAAATTTTTAGGGAAAACATTAATAAGGAAAATTTGTGTTCCCTATTTGCAAAATGAACTAAGAAGCAAGTAAATGTGCAGGGTGTCTGAAAGAAATAAATTCCAGAAAACGTAAAAAGAATCTTCTTCACTTTTTTTCATGACTGATTATTATTTTTACACCGTACTCAAATCCCATGGAAGCACAAGAAACACGAAGTAATTAATTCTGCAACTCCCCTTGAACGAGTTCAAGGCAGAGATGGGCAAGATTTGTATTTAAATAAAATGTCGAATAACGAATAAGGGTTACAAAAAATTGACGAATAATTGTTTTAACTTTTACTCGCTATTAGAAATTTTATTTAAATACAAATTTTGCCCATCTCTGGTTCAAGGTGAACGTCGGTAAGTTCATCGAGCTCGTTCTAATTGCACACACTTCCACGGTACCACAACAGGAAAACTAAAGCACTGTACTCCAGAAATACAAGATGACCTTGTAGGAAAAGTGCACAAAAGGAGAAATTCTGTTGCGATTTTTTAACATTTTTATACGCTACTAATCTCGAGATGATTTATACATATATATTTGGAAATAAAGGCACTTATTCAAGAAAAAAAAGAACACGTACTAATGGTCCCCATTTTTTCAAAATTTCTGTCGGGAATAATTCTTCCAGCTTGCAATGCACCGGGTTCGTTCAGCTGGCAGACGAACTACGTCTAATCGGTGCACGATAACAGCAAAGCTTCTTAAATCTCCTCCTCTCTCTCTTTCTCTCTCTTCCTCTCTTCCTCCTGCAGCCTCAACCCCACCTCCGTTCCGCGAACAGGCGAAAGGAAATTCTCGCCGCGGTGCACGCGGCAAACTGAGCCACGAGTCGATCCAACGACTTCGCGAGCGATATCCTCGTCGCACTTGCACCACTTTAGCGAACGTTGTTCGCGTGATTTTGCGATACTGGGCGAACGATTGTCCGGGGAATAACGCGCGCCCGGGTATTTCAGTGAGATGAAACGGATCGGACTGGCGTGAGTCACGGTGTCCTCAGCTTTGAATGTCGCATCGTGACGCAAAGGTCTTTACGAGTCTGATGGTTTTTAGCAATGGGACGGAAATCGTCGCGAGTGTATTTCTGCGTTCTCTGATAACGAGTTGATAATGGGTCTCTTTATCGCACGGGACCACAAAGCAAATTTAATATTTTGCAAAACACCGTTGAACTAAATAGAATGACATACTTTATTTTTGGGGGATGGAGTATAAATACAGCGATGAAATTCTTTCGTGGCATTTTAGGATCTATTTGCGCCCTTAGCAAACTTCCTTCGGGAGTTTTGGAAAATTCCTTAACCGGGCGACGTTCCACTTTATGACGTAAACGGTGACGTGGAGTCTCACCGAAAAAAATTATGATTTTATCCAAACACAATATTTCTTCCTGCACTATTACACTTAGCCCGTTTTTAGTGAACTGTCTCTCCATTTTCCCGAAAAATGAGCCATTGCTCAGAAGACCTCCAGAGTCCTATGTTAAAAAAAATTATGATTTTATCCAAACACTATATTTGTTTCTGTACTTCTCTGTACACTTAGTTTGTTTTTATCTTCCCGAAAGAATGGGCCCTCAAAATGTTTGCCACCTGGGCCTTTTTCCTTAAATCCGACACGGTTGCCAAGCCTAAATTTATTTTTAACATGTACTCGAGTTATTAGTGATTTTATTACATATTTGAAAAGATGCTTTTGAAACAATTTTGCAGGAATCCTTCAGGCCCGACGTCACCGGTTAAGGGTGAAATTGTATAGCACAGAGAATCATGTAATCTTCGAGTGTTTGAATCTTACACAAGTTGGGACTCTGTAAAATATTACAAAGTATTTTGTAAAAATTCTTTGATGGTGTCCCAGTTTGGATCTTTCTAAATTTCTGTCTTCCTTCTTTTTTACTTTTCATTTTGCTTCTCACTTCTTAAACTAATCTTAATAACTCGAGCCAATCCAAACTGTCGAGTACACGTTTAACTTAATTCCATCGCTAGACATGATTTGGCGGAGTTCAGCACGCGCGAATAATAAGTATCATTAATAATTTGCTCCTACTCAATCCTGCGGTTAAAGCGGAGATCATCTTTTAGACACGAGAGGAATTCTTTTTAAACGGATTAAAACGAATTCATCTTCCCCTTCTCCCTGTCAACGACCTTTCCCTAGCCATCGACTGTATTACCATGTAATCTCTTATTCTTCAAGGTTTAATGCAAATGAAGCTGGGGTTAGTAGGTTAACAACGTAATCCCTCGCGCAAGGCGGCTTGCCATTGAAATTGCTTTCAAGGCAGTCATTTTAAAAGGAAATTGCATATGAAATTACGGACACCGTAACAGTTCCCCTGTTTATGGTAGGGATATTAAATAAAAAAAAGAAATAAGCGCAAGTAAAAAAATGAAATAAGTAAAATTATTAAAAGGCGGAAAATATTTTCATTCCACCAATGCGAAAATTTCATATGCACCAATCTAATATCTCCCCATAAACTTTATTACTAAACGATAGACATTTTACATGATTAACGGTTCATAGCGCATAGATTCCCTAAAATCCACGTTTTAATAAAAAAGAGCACTCAAACTGGCTTGTACTTTATCATCGTTTTCATAGATCCCTAAGCTCCCAAAGATTTGCTTTGCAAAATGCAAGAATATGGCACGTGGAGTAGAAAGTTTAAACCAGTGTTCTTCAACCTTTTTACATCTGCGGGCCGGTTGGCGGCTAAGGTCGACCTTGTAGACAGAAATAAAAACCAATCTAGTAACACATATATTAAACCTAATTTACATTTCTATTTATTAAATTTAATACTACAAAATTACAAATATAATTTAATCTATTTTTTATATTATGTGGGGGCTACATAATTCGACATTTTTCGGGGACCACCGGTTGCAGAACACTGGTTTAAACGGCTAATAGATACTTATACGCGTATTTTGATTTGCCTCGCGAATTCTTCGAATTCTTGTCAACGGTCCATAATCATTCTAATTAGTTGTTGTTGTTGTTGTTGTAGAAGTAGTAGGGATAGGAATTCGGGTCTCTGAAGTTGTAAGGATTCCTGGGGACGTTGTAGGGATCCTCTGGCGGTGGGCCGAAGGGTATCTCCGCGGATTCGATCACTTCCACTTCCGGCCTCTGGCAGGCCAGTGCACCACAGCGGTTCTTGCAACACTTCAGCGTTCCTCTGCAATCAGTGTCCACGCTGCAGGTAGGCGAACACACCCATCTCCCTTTTGGCACCGTTGGGCAGGAGCCGGGTTTCTCTAAACACAAAATCGATAAGGATCTGTTACTATAAAGAAAGAAAATAATAAAAAGACGAGACTGTACAGTGAAATTACAGAAACAAGTGTTTTAAATTGACTGGAATAGATTGAATTTGAATTGCAATTCTGCCTAATTGAGAATTAATTACTTGAAGAGGGTCCTCGAAAGGGGCATGTTGAAAGGTTCAGCAGATTTATGTTTAAATTTGGGTTCACCAAAGTAATTAATAGATTAATTTTTCTCTGCATCATAAGATTGCATTAATAACGCAGAGATGGACACACAAATTATTTTAAATAAAAATCCAGTACACAGATTTTTAGTGAATATAATATTTTACCCGTCTTTGCACCAACGTCGTGAAATTGTAATTTTGACTACTAATTGCATCTAGAGCAGTGTTTCCCAACCTTTTTTGACTCGTGATCCTCTTATTTAATATTCAAGTAACCTGCAACCCTCCCCTCTTCCATATAAGACAAGGTAAAAATAAGGTAAAAAAAACAAATAAAAAATAGGTGTTTCAGAATATAATTTTAATTTAATAATATTAAAAAAAAAACTGGCGACCCCGAGAAAACACTTCGCGACCCACAGGTTGGAAGTCACTGATCTGGAGCTAATACTATTGAACCAAAAACAGAAGCTGCAGCATGAGCTTTTAATTATATAAAATGTTATTTCGATCTCGAGTCGTGTGGGAGTCTTTTGACTGGTCAGAGTCACTGCTATCCCCGCTATATTGTTCAAGTACCCCCCTCGTAGTGTTCAGTTACCTCCACCACGGCGTTGGACGTGGGTGATAGTGGAGGGAGTGGCCAGTAGTGGCTACGTGATTCTATAGCAATCAAGTTAACAGATAAGAGATCCCTTCACCTGAAGTTGCTTGCCTCATGGTGACAGGCTTCGAGCAGACGAAGCCGCCGCAATTGGTCGGGCAGCACTTGCCGATCCCATCGCAGTGGGAATCAGAGAAACAGGATCTACTGCAGATCTGTATTGGCAGAGCTGGTGGACAGGAGCCTCGCTTCTCGACGAATGGCTCGTATCTGCAATCATGGTGTTACTTGGAGACAACTAAATGTTCTGTGCTCGCTTCGTTAGAATTAGAAGATTCTTTGTATTTGAAGAAGGCAGGTGTCCTGTCCCTGATTGACTGGTGTAACTATTAAATTATTGAAAATGTAGCCTTGAAATAAGTTAACTGTGATGTTGCGTACCTATTGATAATTTGACCGAGACTTGTGGCCAAGAGCAGCGTCAGCATGAACGACACAGGGAACAGCGTCATTCTCTGGTCGTTTTTGGAACTCGGGAGATCACTTCCGGTATTGCTGAAAGAGGAACAACGAGTGGTTATTTAGGCCACTGTGGGAGCAGTGTTTGTAATTTAAAATCCAATCACTTCTTCAACTTTTTAATAATTGTAACTTCAGTTCGGTACTCTTTGTTATTAAGTAGTTAGAGCGAATAAGATTCTTTGATAGCTCTGATTTTTCATTCAAAATTTCTGAAGATATTCGTTATGCCTTTTTATCAGTCGATACTACTCCTATAACTTTCCCCTACAATACCACCCCTATTCAAAATTCGGCTAACATTGTCCCTTTGAGTTATTTACATCATTCTAACAACCTTCCGAAGGTATTAACTATTCTCTCTCATTATTTCACTCTACTCCTATACCACACAAAGTTCACATTCCCCTACAACTCCACCCCTATTCAAAATTCGGCTGAAACTGTCCCTCTCTTCATCATTTCACTCTACTCCTATACCAAGCAAAGTTGACATTCTTCCACAACGCCACCCTTATTCAAAATTCTGCCAACACTGTCCCTCTCTTCGTCATTTCACTCTACCCCCATACCAAGGAAAGTTGGCATTCCTCCGCAACACCACCCCATTGAAAATTCCTTCAAAACCACGTCCCGAAGTCATCCATAATCTTCCAACAACTTCACAAGCTTATTCTCTTATTCTCTTATTCTCTTATTCTATTATTCACTCTTCCACCCTCTCCCCCAGCCTACCAACAGCAAAATTCGCAACACAGCACCGCATCCAAGTCCCCATTGAATTATACCTCCGACAAGAGCAGCACCAACGAAGTCACTGTTTTACTTGCAAGAAAACCGAGGACGGAGAAGGTGGTCGCGTCTTTGCCAGCTTTGCTGGGGGTACAGCGATCTGCCTGCTATATAGGGATCGATCCCCACTTAACGAACCGTGACATGAACACGAACCACGCGGCGCGTGGATCACTGGACCCCGTTGATCCCTCGACGGATGTCGAACCGCAACGGCAATTAGCCGCGCGAAAGCAATTAACGCGAAATCTAAATCGAACGGAAGGAAGATAACGGTTTCTTCGTCGCTTCGGGGGAGTAGAGAAACAGGAGGAGTTTTGCAGTCTGGACGATTTCCGGCAGGCGTTCCCTTTTAGCCAGAGGGAAACTGTCTTCCTCTCAACACTCGGACTCGATCGTTCACCGCGTGCGGAAATCCTCTAGCCCTATTCGTTAACCACACTGCCCGAACGCCTAAGGGCGTTCTACGCACGGACCGCGCTGACAATGTAAAGTAGCAGTGCGCGAAGTTTGGGCCACCGATTTAACTCAGATTTGGTATGTTGTTAGTACAGAACGTGTAGAATAAAGTGGAAAATCTATAGAATCTTGTAAGTATAGAAAATTTCGCGAGAAAATCGAATTAAAAAATTTTACTTTTATTCTGATAGTTGAGTGTTATTTATTGTCTTTTCTGCTTTAAATGTCAACTGTGTTTGATAAAACGGAAGTACCTTCCTGTCCGAAAATAGCCGCTCCTCGGGGTCAAGGATTCAATCGTTTTGTTATTCACGAGTGGAAAGTACTTATTGGAGAACTGAAAAATGTCTGGTTTTCCCCAGCAGTGATGTTGACGCCGCGACGGATTGTTCGACACTGAGGATGCATACACAATTGCATGTTTTATTCAAAAATACTATCGTCTCTGCGCAAACGAAAGTGACATCATTGGTCGATCAGCGTTGCATCCTTCGTCGCGTTGAAAATATTGAAAAATATAATTACCTACCTGGCGATGGGGGAGCTCCAGAGGAATAATCCTCGAATTATTATGTTGAAGAGAAGTTGAAGTGTTCAATTTAATTAAAAAAAGTCACAGTGGGATATTGGTACTCCAAATTCCGATTAAACTCATAATTCCCGTGATTCGAAGCTGTATTCTGCATTATGGCTAGTAATGAGTATTCGAATAATCTAAGTATTCGAATACTCGAACATTCAAATATCAGAGAATTCGAATTTGTGATTCGAATATTCGAATATCAGAGAATTCGAATTTGAGATTCGAATATTCGAATTCCAAGGAATTGGAATTTGAGATTTGAATATTCGAATACCAAGGAATTGGAATTTGAGATTTGAATATTCGAATATCCCAAGATATTATTCATATTTGAAATTATTCGAAATTATTACAAAGTTATTCGAATAACTACAGCTCAATTCTAAATAAGTTACAATTTTCGCAATTTCCACAAAAATGCGGATCCTTAAAACGATCTTAATTTTCAGCTGGAAAACTTAAAATTCAAGAAAAAAGTCATCCTTCAATTATCTAAATATCTCTGCTTCTCACGGAAGAAATACTCTGAACAGTAAAATTGAAATCCGATCAGTAGCCACTTTCCAGTCGAATAGTCGTCGTTAACCCGTAGAAATTTTCGCTCCCGGCTCGCCGAGATTTTTCACCTCACGATTTCCAAAATTTGCATAATCGAGCCACTGATTCGTTGCGTAACGCCTTTCGCGCGTTTTCCAGGAACAACCGGCCAGCTCTGGGACCGACGACAATGTTTCTCACGATGGGACGCGCGTTAGCAAAAGCGTCGCTTCCTAGAAGTCATTTAAATTCGATATTGTTAACAGGTTAAACATTGCAAAACTCGCGGAGAAGTCGTTCGCACATTGGCGCGCGCGACAAATCAGCACCACTGTCTCTTACATTCTCCTTTATTAACGTAGACATAAATATATAAAAGTGGACCCGGTGGATCTGGTAGAAAAGATCATGCAAAACGGTCTAAGGTAACTCGTTACAATTGGAAACGGTAAATGCATCGTTGGTACTTGAAGCACGAGGCTGGATTACAGAGAACGTCGGCAGCTGTACAGAGTATTATTTTCTACTAGCGACACGCGCGACTCGTGCATTGCAAAACAGATACAGCGAATTACGCCGACGGTCTCCTCGCAGTCTTTGGGCGTTGACGACTAATTTCTTCAACGATATTCGCGGACGTGTGAACGTCATTGGTCGAACGTAATCCTAAGTGTGATTATAGTAATTAATTGTAAATAGAGTATAGAGACGTATGTACACGTTTCCTCTTCAGTTTTTGGCATCACACCAAACGACGAAACTTTGATTTGGCGCTCGCTAGCATTGTATTCGTTGTTGGACCGAGATCCCAGTTGATTAATTAATGTACAGCGTTGATTAGGCGTGATTGGGGGCCTCGAATGCCTTCAGCCAGTTTAACAATGAATTTTAAACAATTTTGTTTAACTTTTACACTTGTGACAAGCTTTTTAGTCTTTCAGGCGGAGTGTACAGAAATTGGGTTGTTTAAGGCTTGGAATTTTTCAGTGCCTCCTAATTTTTTAGTTTCTGTGTTAACAGTTGACTCTTCTAATTTTTTAAACTCTAATTGCAGAGTGTTAGATTTAAGGCACTCGAGGATCCTGCGCGACTTTCACACCCCTGAATTCTAATTAAATTCTAAATTAAACGTACACATTTTTCTGGTAAAAGGAAGCTGGAAACGATTGGTTTCTAGTGCCTAGAGAACCTGAAAATTTCCTGGGCCATATAGCTTCGTTAAAATCTAAATATTTCCAAGAGGAATGGACCTTCAACGCCTCGGCGTCTTCAGATCGTGAAACGAACGTGAACATTCATGAAATAATAATTCATACTTAAATTCTCGTAACTATCAACGTAAACGGTAATACATGTAATAACAATAACTTGACACCTATTATTTATTCTTACAACATATTCGAGGATGTTTTAGAATAGTGTAGAAAATAATATTATTTTGGAGCGCAGTTTAGGTGCTAAAAGAATCTTCCATACATTAAGTCACGCCTCCTCGAGTATTCAAATTGTAAGGAGAGAAAAAGGGAAGTAATGTACACGAGAGACTAATGTACGCGCGTCAAATACATTAAAATGTTATGGCCTTCGTTAACGAACCGTTTATATGTATAAATGGGCTACTAATACTAATTCCGAGTCACGAAGACTGGCGACGGCGCTCGGTTACGTTTAGTTACGTTCGAATGCCTCTCGAATGACGATAGCAATTGCATAAGGCACCTTTTGGGGGACAAGGGGGAGGGAGGAATCGAGCTTCTTTTGTGGAAGAAAAGAAGAAGCAGGGCCATTGTGGCCTTTGCGATGGTTCTTCTACTTCTTCGTGGCTGCTGGAACAGAAAATTAAAAGGAATATTTGGTATTAATTTTGTGGGGAGAAGATTGTATTATTTAATGAAGAAAGAAGGTTCGAAGTTTGTGAAATGTACAGTGCAGTAGTTTATGGACCAAGTTATGCAGAAACCCTCAAAATGGCAAGAAATTAGTTAAACACAGTATGTATCCCATAATTTTGTGATCTTTATTTTGCAAAAATTACTAACTCGTAGAACAACTCTTACGTTATAGAATTATTAAAATTACCAAGCCATAGTTCCATTTTTGGCTTAGAAAACAAAAATCAAAGAAAATTTGAAGTAATGTTAACTATATTACTCGCTATTAAATAAATAACTCATTGAAAAACATTGTAAATCAGTATCAAGAAATAAAAAATATATAAATATAGAAAATATAGAAATAAAGCTACTTTTTTTTAACAATTAAAATCTTCAAACGGAATTTTCTGAATTTCAGATCACTGTGGTTGCAGGTTTTTGGATAACTTGGTCCAAATGTTTTTCTAGTGGACGTTTTATGTGCCATAGGAGTTACTGCAGAGATCCTTGAAGATTGTTTAAATAATATGTTTTCTTACCTGTGAATTCTAAGGTAGAATGTAGCACAAAGTACTCTAATAAATCATTTTATATACCCACGAACTTAAAAATGAAGTTTTAAAAATTCCTATTCAAGGAAAGCGTTTCTTTAGGTTCAAAAGCTTTAAGAGTTCTCAGACGAGCCACATTTTACCACCCCCACCTTAAAATTCAAGCCGACTCGCATTACAAAGAAGAGATTATTCTTTCAGGCTGGTTAAGGCGTTTCGAGAAGCAGCGTCGATGAAAGTCCGATTAAGTAACCAGCCTCTGTGAATTCCCCGAGGAAAAAGGAGCAAGACTGGTGATTAGCTCGAGTGGAATGTGAATTTCCGACGCGGACTTCAATGAACCTTTTGAATCAGCGCCGTGTATTTCGAGCTGCTTAAGGAGCTGCTCTTTCTGGAGGCTTTCTGCGTCACTGGAGAGTGTTCGCGCGAAGAAACTCGAATCACTGTCTCTGACGCAGATTCGAAGAGACCTAAGCTTCACAGTCGTTAAAACAATTGAAATTCCAACGATAAGAAGAGTTGGATGAAGCAATCTACATGGCAGCGTTACATGACCTCTAAATAAAAAAATTTAACCATTTTCTACATTAAAAAAATATCCCAACATCCCCTAAATCCTCCCCTACAAGCTCCACATTTCAGAAAGTCAACGCAACTTTAAGAGATTCAGAAAAAAAATAAAACTTTGATCGTGTGCCTACACTCTACATTCCAAGCACCACGAATGCCCCTTCTTCAACAATTTTTTTAACACACTTCCCATGATCGTATCTCTCTTAAAAAATACGTAATTTATAAAGTAAGCTTCAAGGAACAAGCCAGTATTTTTCATAACCCTCATTATCTTCATAAACAACCTAAAAAAAATTTATCAAAAGCTCCCTTACCTCGGGGTGGTACAGGGGGCGCAGGGATCTTCTTAGCGACGACTTTGAGGTCCAGACAGACATCGACGTTCATATAATCAGGCATTCTTCCGCAGTCCACGACGTCCACGCCCCCTGAGCCGTTCGCCAGGTCGGTCTCCACGTACTCCTCGTTGCTCTTGCTCGCCAGGTGATTCGTACTTTGACCCTGACCCTCGACGAGGGCTCTTTCCTCCTCGACTCGACCAGAAGCCTCAACCTTAGCCGAGTTCTTCGTGGTCTCTGGAGCCTGCGCCAAAGCAGGCGCGTGGCTATGCTCGGCCTGGTGTCCTTGAACGGGTTCCTGGAACGCAGTGACGCACGGAGGCGCCACGTTCACGTAGTTCTTGGGAATGCACATGCCAGGAGGCGGTACCGGCGCTGAGTGCAACGTGGACGGTTCGACGTTGGCGTAGCTGCTTCCCGGATGCCCGGAGGACTCTGGTTCTGAGGCGTCCGCGACCCCTGGAGCGGAGTTCTGAATCATTTCCAGGTACTTTGGGTGGTCGCAGGGAGAGCTCGGGGTCTTTGGTTCCTTCAGTGAGCCGTCTGACTTGAAAGCTGTTGGATCAAGGTTTTATTACTGTTTCGTTGGGTGATAAGGATTTTGTTCTAGTAGTTGGGAATAGGGGATGCTTTGAGGCTGAAGAACGCTGGATGTATTTCGAAGCGATGGCTTACAGTGAATGGGTAGTCCTGAAGGAGGAAAGGCGATGTAATATTCGTTGTCCTCAGCTCTGGACGGTGGCTGGGACGGTCTGAGGTCGAGGTCGTTTCCGGTTGAGGATCGGGGCGAAGGGGAGTACCTCGGCGCGGGTGAGTATCTGCCTGCGAAGGGCTTCGGGGCAGGTGGTATCTCGTAGGACATCACGCCTGGCTTGTCCTCCCTTGCATTTTGAAGCTGGAACAATATAAGTCCCATTTGAGGAATGGGAACTTTTTCTTCTTGTCTGTTTCAGTGTAAAGAAATCCAAGGGTGGGTACTTACCCTTCGGTCTTCAGTGTCAGAGTGGGTTCCACTGTCGCCCAGACTGGTCCCGCTGCATCCACTGGCGGTACTCATTCTTCCCGATGAAGAGGAACCTGGAAAGCCAAATGCGCAAACTCTGATAAACTGGGTAAAAGAATCGCTAGTACTATGAAGCTTTAATCGGTGTGAAATTTATGGTAGGTGTTCCAAATAGATTCTTACTGGAAACGCTACGGAGGCTCAAGCTGCTGACAGGTCTGCGGTCTGTCAACCCGCCGTTGGCAGTTTCTGTTTTGACGGCAGTGGACGAGTCATCGCTTCCACTGGCAGAGTCCTTCGAGTCTAAAAAAGACAGGCAACCTCAGTGAATAATAATTTTTAATTTATGCACTATGCAAAGTTTGCAGAGCCGGCGCGTTGCGTATGCAAAGCGCGATGTACACAGGCGCTGGAAGAGAAGATGCGCCTAAAAAGCGAAAAATAATATGAGATAAATTTTTAAGCAACCGAAATTTGTATAAGCAGAACTAGGACGTAAGTAAGATCATATGCTTTTCATTTCCTATTCTCTTTATTCGCAATCAATTCGAAATCCTTTTTTTGGGGAAAGCGCCAAACATTTATCGTACACACAAGAAAAACACCACGCGCCGGCCCTGAAAGTTTGATAGTCGTGTGGGATCAGGAACCCATAAGAGGGAGCTCGGAATCAGAGACTTCGAAGGCTCGGTTTTCGTGGAGTCGGTTAGGCGCCTGGCCAGGACTCCGCAGGTCGCGGGTTCAAGTCCCATCGCCCGAGGTCCCTCTTGTTCCATGCCTCCCGAGAAACGTAGGAATTACAAAACCCATTCCTTATATTCTGGGTTCTTACTAACCTTTCTTCCCCTTGGAGAAGAACTTTCGAATCCTGTCGAACGGCGTAGGTGTCTTCATCTCTTCTTTCAGCCTCTTCTGTATCCTCTCGTACTCTTCCCTCATCGCAGTGAGCTGCCTCTGCTTGTCCTTGAAGCTCTGCTGAACATCGTTCCGGTTCCTCCAGTTCTCGACGAGCCTCTCCACCTCAGCGATCGTGAACACGTTGTTCTTGAAGTCGTTTATGATCTCTAGGAGCTCGTCCTGCGGCCCCGAGGGCTCCCTCGACTTCACGCTGGAATTCGAGGCTGTCCTGCCGTACAAGCACGAAGACTGACTGTTTTCCTCTCGGGCTGGAGCGGAGTGAGACTCCTGGCGACTTGGCGTCGGGGTCGCTGCTCGGGACGGCTGATGACTGGCTACGTTTGATGTGGGTGTTTTCGGCCCTGGGAAATTGAAACTCACGATCATAAACAGTGGGAACTTAGTTCTCTATGTGGATTAAGAAATTTTGGGAATTGGAGATTCAAATTGGGGAGGAGAAAAGATTTAGAGGAGGAACGATAAGAGAGGTAAAAATTAGGAAAGCGAAGAGATCAAAATTAGGAAACAGAGGAGATTAAAATTGGGAAAAAGAAGAGCTCAAAATTAGGAAATAGAAGAGCTCAAAATTAGGAAAGAGAAGAGCTCAAAATTTGGAAAGAGAGGAGACTAAAATTAGGAAAGAGAAGAGCTCAAAATTAGGAAAGAGAGGAGATTAAAATTAGGAAAGAGAAGAGCTCAAAATTAGGAAAGCGAGATTTAAATTAGGAAAGAGAAGAGCTCAAAAATAGGGAAAGAAGAGATCAAAATTGGGGAAGAGAGGAGATTAAAAGTAGGAAGGAGCAGAGATTAAGAACCAACTCTTCACTCCCAAATAAATTCAAAGCTCACTAATTTAAACTCCACCCAAATCTCACTTCCTTAATAAACTTCAATATCCATATTGAACATCAAATCCATCATCTTCCTATATCAATAAGTCTCTGCACCGAGGAGGACCACTTACCAGCTGGATACATTTTCATGTAACCTTGAAGAGGTAGCTCAAGGCCATTCGGTATAGTCATCGTAGCCGTGGGAGTCAATGGGCTGGCGACAACAGGTGTCGGTGTTGGGACGATGGAATAATTAGCTTCAATGGGGTTAGGGGTGGTCGGGCTAGGGGTTACTGGCAAATGGCCAGGCAAGATTAGAGACGTTATTGGTCTCGCGGCTGGCGGTACCGAGTAAGCCTCGCTCAACGGTCGCGGGCGACAATAATCCTCTTTGTCGTTGGCGGCGTCTGTGGTCGTGTTAGTGGATGATGGGTCCGCACCTGGCAATCAAAAGAAATCACCATCAGCTCTTCGTTGAGAAAATAAAAGAGCAGTTCCTACTGAGAGCAAAAACCAAGACACTCACTTGCCGCTTGGTCTGTCGTCGTCTCGCTTATCACCTTCAGGTAGCTGTACATGTTGGTGAACTCGTTCATTTGCTGCGTCGAGGATTCAAGGCGAAGCCCGAAACATGCAACACAAAAACGAAATACCAGTTAGTTCGATGAAAGTTCCCACTGGGCATATAGGATCTAAAACCTTCGGAAGCTAACCGAGTAGATCACTTTCATTGAGAAGGTACAAATGGATGCTGAAGAGTGGGAGTGGTGGAAAATAGTTTTACCATGCTTCAGCGAATCAATATGAATATAAGAAACCGAAGTATATGAGCACTTTAATCTTCAAAGTCTTTTTCTCACAATATTCCCATTCTGGGAAACCAGAGCATCAAATGAGAATCATTCTGTGTTCATTTACACAATGGCATTTGAAGAAGATCTTTATATATTGGAAGAATTTCGAATGCGACCAGTTTCTTCGGATAATTCGAATCCGGATAGTTTCTTCGACGTATTTAAAGGCGATGTTTTTGTACCATGTAGCCACGAAGCTGATGGGCGAGTCTCGCGTGTCCTGCCTGCTCCGCGAGATCCGCGGGCGTCAGTTCTGCCACGTTCTTCAGGTCGCACGCCAAATCACCGCCCGGGCACTCGAGCAGCTGCCAGGCTAGCCTCTCCAGGCCGAAGCGAGCAGCGAAATGCAGCAATGTTGGATTCTCTTCGGGGCCTGGATCGATAGAATCGTGGTTTTAGGACTCGGCAATTGGAGTTTGTTTAGAGTACTGGGGGAGATTCTTACCCACTATCCTCTCTGACAGTGCAGCAGACAAAGCAGAGAGTATAAGAGGACGTAGACACAGTTACTTAAGTCAGAAGGTAGCAAGTGACATCTTCACATTGAATTATACTCACTGGAGTGAACTTTCTGAGTGGAGACCACTCCGCTAGGCGTGGACAGAAGATTGAAGTGCGGGGGGACGTTTCTCTGAAACGCATGGACCATCCAGTTGTCCAGCTGTTCTCTGTCGCCTGGGTTGAAGCCAAAGGTCTGCAAACAGAATTGATTGGTAAGTGAAGCTGAGTTGGTTAGCTAGATAGTACAGTGATGAAGTGGGTATTGATTTAGAGAATGGAGCAATTTGTTTATTACGTAGGTTGAGGTTTACCTGGCACATGAATTCTAGGGGATTGTCGTGGGCCCTGAGGATTTGGTCGAGCTCCCTGAGCCTGCTCTCGCATTTCACCTGCCTCACTCCCAGAGGACAACCGTTTTTGGAGATCCTGACGCCCACCAACATGGACACCTCGAGGCACCTCTCGGGGATGGAGAATTGGAGGGTGTAGGGGTTGCGTCGTTTCACGTGGGCGATGTCGATCGCCTCCCCACAGCGATCCACGATCACGGAGACGTTGTCCTCGGGTTGCAGGGGGTCGTTCAGTAGGGCGATTATTCGATTGTGGCCCTGAAAGTAGTTTTTTAATGTGAAGGTTTGGAGTTCAATACTAGGTGGTCAGGGTCCTCCATATTATTTCGTACTTCCGTGATGGTCACTAGTGACACTCAAGAAAATTTTACAGTATAGCACTGGTCACCATTGACCCCCATAATATTCTGAAGTTCAGTACTGGACATTAGGGACCCCTCAAAAAATCTGGGGTCAAATGCTGGTCACTAGTGACCCCCTAAAAAATTTTGGAGCCAAATGCTGGTCACTAGTGATCCCTAAGAAAATTTGAAAGCCAAATGCTGGCGACTAGTGACCTCCAACAAAATTTTGCAACCAAATGCTGGCCCCTCTAGACCCCCATGCCACTAAACTCGTCAACTTGTCACTTCATTTTCTCTAACGCAGCAGAAATCATTTAACCTACACTACTACCTATTCCACTCCAAAATGGTGGCTATTCATTTCACCTATCTCCACTTCTGAATACCTACAGTGCCCTCCCATTCAAAGTATCTGTCCAATTTCTCCATTCAGACTCCTATCGTCTAGATTCCCATAGTCTTCTGTCTCCTCTTCGACCTGCAAACTCACCAGCTTAACTTTCTTCGGATGCACGGAGAACGAAGTCTTGTCGCTTCTCAAGGCTGGGGGTGGCGTGGTGCCCAGAATCCCAACAGCAGCACCCAACAGTTCGCCCACGAACGTTTCGTCCTGGTCCTTCACGAAGAACTTCCTCCACTGGTTGTAAGAGACCAGGATCGACTTGTGAGTATCGCTAATATGACTGTCGTGGACGCCCAGCATCATCGCCAGGACCTTGTCCGTGATCAGCTGCCGAGAGAGGCCCGTAGCGTGCTCGGGCCGACTCTGAACACGTTCCAAGAGGACTGGGCACACGACCACGATCTGCAGGCGAGCTGACCTGATCCTGTCCTCCGTGCCTGGTGGCATCGTTTCTTCGACGGTGACGTGGCGAACTCTGGAATTGGGGAGATGATAGTTGACAATGGTACTGGGTCTTAGATTACGTTTGTTTTTTCAGGTTGAATTTTACACAATTCTTTACCCCTGTTTTATGAAGCTGGGGGTAATTGTTAGGATAGGAATAATGTGCGGGAAAGTGTAATTACTTGAATGGCGGTCGGCCCTGCTGCCTGCTGATCTGCTCGAAACAAGCTGTGAGATAGTTGACCCACAGGCTGGAGATTTCGCTGTCCTTGCTGGAGACGAAGAGCACGTCATCTTCGGGATGTGGATCGATTTTGGGCACACCCGTCGCTGAACGGGATCCTGGGAAAAATTTGACATTCATTGTAGAGAAGTTGTATCAACACAAGTTTCTCTCACGTTGAAGTCGTCCTCTTTGTTTATTTTCTTAATTAGTAATTAGGGGATGAGAAATGAGAATAGGGATCCCTATTTTAATTTATTAATAGAATCTTCCGTATGTAAATAAGAAGGTATTTTGTAAAATTTTAATCGCAATCCTAGTGAGGAGAGATAAATTCTTGAATAGATTGTGGAGGTTGTGGGAAGTTTGCTGAGACATGTTTCTGTGTAGGAGTAATTAAAACAGATCGACGACCCTTCTGTTTGTACGAAGTCAACGGTGTTTCAATTAAGAGCAAGCTTAATTTCCGCGAGCTATTAACGCATTACCAGGGACAGACACACCTTGCTTTGGTTTTACCCCATGGGAGGAGGGAGGATGGGAGGAGTTCAATTTCATTTAATACGACACGAGGCACGCGAGGATGCCATTCCACGGTGGGGCTAATAAAATAATGGTCTACTAATGCGTTTGTTCCTCGTTATTCGAGGAAACGGCGTCGCAGAGATCGTCTAACTAAATAACGTGAAATGAGGATGGCACGCGGAGACACTTGTGTGCCATCAGAGGTAAATATCTACTCCAGGAGGGCCAATTTCGAAGTCGAGGAATTCCAAACTTCAACTTGAAGAGGGCCAAATTTCAATTCAGGGAGGGTCAAATTTCAACATGAAGAGGGCCAAATTTTAACTTGAGGAGTGACAAATTTCAATTCGGGGAGTGGCAAATTTTAATTCTGGGAGGACCAAATTTCAATTCGAGGAGGTCCAAATTTCAACTTGCAGAGGGCTAAATATCAACTTGAAGAGGACCAAGTTTCAACTGCAGGAGGTCCAAATTTCAATTTGCAAAGGGCTAAATATCAACTTGAGAAGGGTCAAATTACAACTTGAAAAAGGCCAAATTTCAACTTGAAGAGGTCCCCTTCTCAACTCAAAGATCACCATCCACCAACTTAAATACAACTAACAGATCTGCATCCTCCATCCTTCAAAAATCTGAAATCAAATTGAAATACTCCACCCATTGTATTTTCTTTCCTTCCTCCCTTCTTCCTCCCACTCACTCCCAGCACTGCGCATTATAGAATATAATTAAATCATTAACGAATAAATGAAAAATGGACAAGCAGGGAGGCAATTAGGCTCGTGCATCTAGATCCTACAGTTTTTCATCTGGTAACCTTGAAACCTGCCACAGAGAGGCTCGAATGCAACGGACCGACACGCTTATCCGAACGTCTCGATCCGCCAAGGCCCGCGAGTTTATCGAGCGTACAATGGTATAATTAATGGGGTCGTTCGTTTTCCACAACCGCGGTCTTTCTCGTACAACGAAGCTTTTGTGAGGGCGATACCGATATCTAACCGCTGTCGAGTGGCAACACGACGGGGTTCACGATCCCCACGGCCGAAAATAACCGAAGGGACTTCTTTCCTTTTTATTCCCACCCGTTATAACAAACCCTCTGCTATCAGCTGTCTACGTTGGTTCAATGAACATCACGAAATCGTAAAGCAACAAACTTTCCTTCCTCTTAATTGGAGTAATTAATTAGGGCCGAGCTTCGCGATGCATTTCAGTGCTCAGTTATTTGATTTTCAAATGTAAAACCAATTTAATTAATTATTGCTCGGAATGAACACGAAGGACCGCGGTGATGCGAAGAAACTCGAATGTGCTTTACCGAAGAATCGAAAGGTTCACGATCCCAGCGGGGCACAAGGGTCCGAAAATAACTGGGAACGGGGGTAAACTTTCATTCTATCCCCCCGGGATTCTGTACGGGAGCACGATTTTCCGTGGAAACAGCGGATAAATAAACGAGCTGTTAAGAATAGATGAGAAGACCATAGTCGACGAGAAGGGTTCGTTTCCGTGTTCGTAACACGTGGTTTTTGTATTGAAAACGTGGCTAGAGAAACATTTCGACTGAGAGCAGACGTTACAGAGGTTCATCGAGTCTTGAAGACCTTTTTCTTTAACTGGGGACGGGAGAATCTTCATTTCTGACTTTATGAAGCCTTGAGAACCTTTTTATTGAGTTGAGGGTGGAAGACCTCCTCGATGTGGGACATTATCAAGCTTTGAATAACTCTTCCTTCGACTTAGAGTAGACGAATCTCAATTTTTTATCTTATGAAGCCTTGAGAACCTTTTTACGGAGTTGAGAGTAGAACCTCCACGATGTGGGACCTTATCAAACTTTAAATACCTCTTCCTTCGGTTGGAAGTAGACGAATTTCAATTTTGAATCTTATGAAGCATTGAGTGAGATCTTGTCAAGCTTTGAATACCTCTTCCTGCGACTAAGGTTGGTGAGTTTCATTTTTTAAGCATACCTATGATGTTTTAAAAACCTTTTGCTTCCTGAAGAACCTCAATTTCTGATTTCACGAAGCCTTGAAAACCTCCACCTTCAAAACTCAGAACAGGATTACCTCAATTTCTGATTTCATCAAGCCTTTAAAATTTCTTCCTTCAACTCAGAACAGAAGGAGCTCAATTTCAGCTTTCATCAAGCCTTGAAAACCTCCTCCTTCAAAACTCAGAACACGAGAACCTCAATTTCTGATTTCATCAAGCCTTTAAAATTTCTTCCTTCAACTCAGAACAGAAGAACCTCAATTTCTGATTTCGCCAACCCTTCGACGTCTCTTCCTTCAACATAGAACTTCAATTCCTGATTTCATAAACCCTTAACAACCTCTTCCTTCATCCAAGAACAGAAGAACCTCAATTTCTGCTTTCATGAAGTCTCAAGAATCTCATCCTTCAACTGAGAATTCAAGAACCCTTATTCACCAACTGGAATGGAGCATATTACAAATTCAAGCTTCCTCGATAATAAAATTAAAAAACAAATGTGAAGCTTCAATTTTCAAGCTCGACACGACAAGTTGCAGGCGTTGGATGTCGAAAACGATCCTGAAGAATCCTTCTTTCCGTACTTGGCGACCGTAGACACCATGGTGTCGCCTCCTGAGCTCGCTACGTGACGCGCGTGGCTTCCGTTTTCGGCACATCCGGCCTTATACTGAATTAATAGTCGCGAACGATTGAAGCCACGGGCCGTTATACGTCCTCTTCGCAGCACTATTTTCGTCCGGATCGACAGGAAGCGCAATAACAATATTCCTTGCAAATTAAAGTGTCGTAAAAAGAGCCTCGTAAAAACATTCATGGCAAACATGTTTTTTCTTCTTCTACTTTACAATACAATTCAGTGAACAATAATTAAACTTAAATTAAGAGCTTCTCATGTTTTACTTTGAATTTTAAGACACTTATTATATTTACTTCGTGTCTGTCCCATCACATTTCTCTTAAATTTCGGTGTCCGTAGAAATATCTCTCAGTCCCCTCGCGTTTATTAAATATTATATTTCACTTAGAAATATAAATGTTCTCTTCAGATATTCGTAACAGTGCACCCAGACTGTCCCTGATTCGAAAATATTAGCCATTAAAAGCGTCACACGACCCGCGACGCGTGAGTTACGAGCATACAAATGAAAAGCAAGTGTTATGAGAGTTCTTAATATACCGCATACTTCGGTACAAATGAAAATACTGTCCCTGCTCTCTGCAACCTCTTAATTACTCTCAGCCTTAGTCACGCTAGCAAGGGACATTTGCTAAGTGCCACAGGCCGATTTTCATGAAACTTTTATGACAATAAAATTGAACAAACTGATGAAAAATTATAAAATTGCTTATTGGACCAATCTAAGAACTTGGTCGTGTCACATAAGTTTCCTCTGTTATTATACTCCATTAGGTACCATTCTCTAAAAAATCCACCCCTTCAAACCCGAGGCCAACCCTCGAAAACAAGCGAAGCCCATTTTTCAAGCGAACGCAGCAATAATCCCCGTCCTCCCTCTTTCATTTGAAAAATCTACCACGCAATTTATCCCCCAGAATCCCTACAAAAAGTATCCACCATAAAAAAGGCACACAAATCCCAGTATCAAATAAAAAACTCGGCCACGCAAATAACCTGCCTCGCAAGACTAAATGCACAGGCAGAAGAAAAAGAGGCGCGCTATGAGAGCAAAGAAAAATCCTGCATAAATTACAAGGAAACGGGACACTCACTGGTGACGTTGGACAAATCCAGAAAGTTGGGTCGGTTTCGTCGCCGCGACCGAGGCGTTTCGCACGTGTTCGCCATATTTTTGCGGGGCTGAAACTTTTCGGCCATTTCACCCATCCTCCCCTTCGCTGACATTTACGCGCACGTTTGCACCTCCAGCTACAACGTCCCCGTGTTTACAAACGGCCCGCATTCTCTCTCATCGTTACTGGCACCTTCAGCGCCGCTAGCTTTGGCCAAATACCGTTTCGACTCTGGCAGACTTTTCCTGCCGGCCTTTGCTCTCGATATTCTCCGGAAGAGAAACGAACGTGAAGGGATTCTCTCGGAGAAAAAGTCCCTCGGCGCGAAAACACGTCGACGCCAGACGAAGCGTTAGGCGAAGCTCGGTTACTGCTGTTATCGGTGACGGTGGGTGAAATGACGGCGTCGATTGGTCGTCGACGACTGATTCGATACCACTGAACCAAAGGCTATGGTCGAATTCGAACCGCCCCCACTTTACCTGGCGTCAGTCGTCATCCGTTCGCGTTTTCATGTGCAGACTGAGAAATTAGACGATGCCCATAATTAAGTGGTACGAGACTGGAATCTCGAGGGCTCCGAGTGCCATTCCGTTTGTTTCCCAACGGTCGCTGTCGGTGGCGTCGATGCTTGTTGAATTGGTGGTGTCTTGCAACAGGTGGGGGGTTTGTCGACGTGGGAGAAGATTCTTCATCGTTTGTTGGGTTGAAGGAAAGGAGGGAAGGAGGAAAGGGAGAAGAAGGATGAGATACGAAATAGAGTTTGAGAAAAAACGACCTTTGGAAAAACGGGTATTCGAATTTAAAAAGAAAAGAAATACGCGTAACGATTCTATTTAATACTTAAATATTTATACTTCCAAAAATATAACAAAATAAAATATGCTCCATATAAAACTAAAGTAACTAAAATCTGTGTAAAGTATAAATTATAAATCTTTATATTATTGAGTGTTTTTCTTCAGGAAATATGAATTCAAAAAATATAAAATGTGAACGATGACTTAATCCTGTTTTTGTTTAGATTCAATATTGCCTGAAGTAGAAAATACTCTTTCACTGGTTACCGAACTTGGTTTCATCTTTTTCAGAGCATCAAATAGTGAATCTAAATTCTTTGTTTTTATATTGGTCTCAAGAAGTCTGACATGAAATGATTTTTATTCGGCACAACAGGGACGAAAGCGCATGATGTTTTATATGATTTTTCAGTTTAGTAATCTAGGCTTAAGAGTAAATATTCGATATTATTATTGTTAAAAATCTTGCAGGTAAACGAAGACGCGATTCTGTATGCAAGTGTAAGGAAAAAGAAGACTCCTCGTTAGCTAACAGGAATACAGTAAATTGAAGATAGTCGTGGGTAGCGCTAGAGGGAGAAGAAGTGGCCAGAACAGTGCAAAGATGGTGGCAGTGCCCATTTGTATTCGCCACGAGGCGAGGGTCCCTGCACGCGATTAGCATATACCGCGTATCCTGCGCATCGGGTGCATCAGGACACGACAGCACGCTTTCGAATGCACGAAAATGCCTCCCCGCCGCGTGGAATTCTCGAAGGACGCTTTATAAATAATCCCCACGCGGATTCCACGATTTCATCCCCCATCTTTCCCGCTTGGCTTTCATTAAAATAGTAGGCGCTAAAACGAACGCAGTCGAGAAGCGCCCGTGCTTCACGATAAGATAGAAGGAAACGTTTCGTCTCCAATAAGAAAGTTATTTATTTATGTTTTGTGTTTTGCATCGGTTTCTTACGTCCGCGTATACATTTTTCATCAGCGACATTGGGAAGCGCCGTCGCAGGCGAATTAAAAATTTTAATCAGCCCATTGTTGCGCGCCGATTTCAAGCCTGAACTTTTAACGCGCCCTTAAAACGATATATGGAACAGTGGAGCACATTTGTAAACAATGCGCGACGATTTTGAACGATCGGAATGATCGAGCGTTAATTGGGGTGCGGTAATCGCGGTGAAGAGTGTGTTGAATATTTCTTTAAAGAGAATTTGAGATTGAAATTCTTCGGTGAAGCTTCTTCAGGGAATAATTCTTAATAGTTTTGTTACTGCAGTCTCGCCATTACTCTAGTTATTTACTTTTGTATCATTTATTTTATTATAAGCAAAATAAGCACATGCTTAGAGCAACAGGAGAAAGGGGGCACCACAGAAATTTTCTGAATTTTAAAAGCTAACTCTTATTAGAAACACTTTTTAGTCAAATTATCATTGTGTTGATCACCCTGTATGAGGGGGCCTCAAAATCTTTCAAGTGCTTAGGGCCTCTAAAGGTCTTAATCCGCCCCTGTAAAGACGTAATTTCTAATTGTAAGTTCGACTTCAATTATTCCATTTATCGTTTGAATAATTAAATACTGCTTAAAACTAACACCCTCAATTCCCTGCAATTACCACAACTATTAAAAAAGCAGGAATATTACCGAAATATTCGATGCTCCGCTTAGTAAAGTGGTTCTCCTCCTTAATCTTCATGTTTCCAACAGTTCTCCAGAAAAATGATCAATTTCCTCAGCTTCCAGTATTCAACACAAACATATCACTCGGATCATTCTACACTCGAAACCAGCCTCTCCAAAATGCCCCAAAATTTCTTGAATCGTAGGACTATTAAAAATTCAAGTTCCGACGTGCGAAACGAATCGCCGCGTTATTGTGGCAGAAAGGAGAACTAGAAGTGCGTACAGAAGAAATCGGAGGACAACGCACGAAATTACAATCAACAACGTCCAGTCAGAGCGCGACGCGCCTCGTCACTGATCAGTTCGGGGGTTGTTTCGGAAGACACGGTCGCCCGTGACGCATGCGCGCCGCGGCTGCGCGGAGATATGCGCGGACGCTGCGTTCAAACATTTCGGGAATCCACGTGGTCCTCGGAAGAATTCACGATCTTTTTATAAAAATTACAAAACGGACGATAATTTTTTGTTTCCCTTATTTCCTTCTTTATCTTTATCTTCTGTGTAATAAGGACGTCTACTATAATTCTAGTAATAAGGATAGATCATCCCCCTCGATGAATATCGATTTCCCGGGAAATCGAGTCAAGTCGAATTCACGGAAATCGTTTGCATATGGACGATGAATTATTCTGCATAAAGGCGGACGAAAAAGGAGTCGAGGAGTTTCTTCACTCTTCCCCCCACGTTTCCATTGCTTATCGTCGAAATGCTTCCCCCCGGCGCTCCTTTTTCGTCGCTCGAGGGCCCAACTAGTTTGTGAACGGTAATTCCTCGGAGATTTCCATCGGGACGAGGGGCCCAATTAGTCGCGCGGACGAAATTAATGAGCGCAGCCCGATATGAATACTTTGTAAACTTGGTGTTTGCGATTCGATAGCATCGCGCTTTTCTTTGCGGGGTGGCTTAATTAAACGTTAATTATGATAATTAAGGACTTCATTACAGGGCAGGTGGAGTGCGTAGACGTGGATAGCTGGGTCGGTCGCACAGGTCGATCTTTCTTTAAGGGGACATTTTTTTTTACAATTTTTCAGAAAGTCGTTTTTTTTGTTGCAAAATAAAAGTCATAGGACAAAATTCTCAAAATACAAGGAAAACTTTAAGGGGACATTCTCAATACAATTTTTCAGACAATATTTTTCATATATTTGAAGAATGAATAAATAAAGACTATAAGGTTTTTTTTACTGCAAGTCGTATAGTTTTTTTAAAGAGAATCTAAAGATCACCTAAAATCTTAATCGTCCTTTTAACTATATTTACAAATTTTTTTATCAGAAGAAAATTAGTAGGACATGATGATTCTGTCCTTCGTAGGCACCTGAAACAAATGATGAATGAAAAATTGTATTCAGTAAGAATATGGTTGTCGTCTGAATCGAGATTATTAGCGCCAGTTCGTGAAAAATTAATTTCAATGAATAATCTCGATTCAGACGACAACCATAATCTTACTGAATCAAAATTTTCATTAATCATTTGTTTCAGATGCCTACGAAGGACAGAATCATCACGGCAAAACGAACAATTTTTATATCTTCATGCAGACATGTCATACTAATTTTCTTCCGACAAAAAAATTTGTAAGCATAGTTAAAAGGACAATTAAGATTTTAGGAAAAACTTTGTGGAGTACACTTACTTTCATTGCCCATAAAAAATTCTAAAAAATGCTCATGAAACTTGCGCGCTAAACCAGAATACACCCTTAAAGGAACACGTGCGAGGACGGTTTTCCTGTTTTGTAGCGATCCTCGGGCGCAGATGCGGCGACTCTCGTCCCCGGCTATCCTGTCGAGATAAAAGGGCCTGCTGAGCCTTGCGGGTCCTAAGCAAACGGCAATTCCTTGCTGCTGAAGCAGCGCACGTTGTAATCGCCACTCAAACATCCTTTTTCAAATTGCTGGCAGATTTTGACAGGAAATCGTTTCCTCCGGTTTGCTTTGAGGCTCGAGAGACTGTCCGTTGTTTTCATTTATTAGTTAAGTATTTTGCTAACAACGAGTAACGAAGAATTTTTTATTTGTAATAATCGAATAATTAATTTCTCAGCGTGGAAACGGGCACTTCTTTTTCCTAAGCTTGTTCCTTAAAGTGAAGCTTGTTGAGGGCACTCGACATCGACGTCTCGAGAGACTTGAGCCACAAAGAGTCCCCTAACGCGGAGCACGGCGCACTTTACGTGGAACCACGGTCGCGAGCCGCCCGCGGCGAGATTTTCTCGACGAAAAACCTTGGACAGGGGCTCCATTCACGAAGAAATCGAAATTCCAGCGGGTCGGTTTTAGGCGGTGCCCTTTCAACGCTCCTATTGCAGGGCCGTTTAGTAACAGTTTCGAGGCTGTCGCGTTTTTTCGAATGCCGGTGGCGCGATTCGAGGCAGCAGAAGATGTTCGTATGCGGTAGGCGTCCGCCGATTGACGTACTATCGACTATCGAGTCTTTCCATTCGCGGCATAGCGCATTGTTCGCTATTGACATAAATATCGATGCCTTGTGACTATTAATTTCGAGGCGTAAGGTCGTATTTTTGTAGTTCTCGCAATTCTTCGGTGCATCGGGGAGGAATGTGGGGTCCAATGCGGGGGTTCTTTAAGGGAGTTCAGTTTTTTGGAGTGAAATGGTTGGATAGAAGTTAGATTGAAAGGTAACACAAAGCAGTGAAGTACGAAAATATAAATACACAAAGGATGACATAAAAGTTGTAGCCAAGGTTGCAGCCAGTTTTCATGGGGCGCCAATTACATTATATTACTTCCGCTCGAAAGCGTTTCCTTCCATAGAAAATGAGAGATCGTTCGGTGCGCGCGTGGGGTATAACAAGGAACGGAAAATAATTGCATTTGTCTATTGTTTACAGCGGAGGCGATAAAATAAAATGTATTTTTAAAGGGAATTGGAAAGACTGAAGAACCTCTACCAGAGTGCACGTTAAACAATAGAGAAGAAATAGAAAATAGAAAAATAGGAAAATAGAAAAATAGACAAATAGAAAAATAGACAAATAGAAAAATAGACAAATAGAAAAATAGACAAATAGAAAAATAGACAAATAGAAAATTAGAAAAATAGAAAAATAGAAAAAAGAAAAATAGGAAAATAAGAAATAAGACAAATATTTGATTGCAAGAACCAAAAAATAATCTACTTTAGATCCTAGTTTAATCCTTGGATGGCGAATACGGGGTTAATTTTAACCATAACACAATAAATTTAGTCCACCTCACAACTTCTGGCAATGAGTTTCTACATATATTACCTTTTGATATCGTTATAATAAAAAATTCTAATATACTTAAAGTAAACAGACAAGTACCACGTAGAGCAAGTGAATCCTTGATCAGCGCGTCTTTCAGGGTTTCAGTATTCAAGAATCACAGTATCTGGGTGCCAAGAAGTGATTTGCTTCTTTCTAACACGAGGGGCAACAGAGCCAAGCCCTCTGCTATTACCTTGAACTTAGATAAGAGCCCTCTGACCAGGCCTGAAAAGCCTCTAAATAGTGACAGCCGAGGAGTCGCGTACTGGCAGCGGATATTTTATTTGACAGTCGGGACGTAACGCGATAGTAATCCGTTTACGGCCTCTGCTCGACCCTCGGGTAGCCTCTAATACAGAAATTGGGCCTCTCCAATTAGAGAGTCAGGCGGGTGGAGGAGAAAGAACAATAGGAGGAAGCTGGTGTACTAAGCGACCGAGTGACCGAGGAGAGAATGATCGTCTTACGGTCTTGGTGGATGATTCTTAGCGTACTGAGTTTTGTACTGCTGCGTGTGTGGCGCGAAACTGTGGGAATGAGATCCGTACCTACTTGGTGCGAAGAATTGAATTTTCATTGAGCATTGTGTGTTCGTTGGTAGTGTATGCTTTACAGGGAAATGGAGTGGTGCAATGGTAGCAGGAAGATAGTGTCGAAGGTGGTCGACTTGAATGTAGTAATACTTAATTCTAGGAGTATTTGGATCTAGTAGTATGACTTAGTAGCACTTGAACATAGTACTTGGACCTCGTTCGTATTAGTCAAGTTGTATTTCAAGGCAAGTAAAGTTGAAAGAATCTCTACTTTCTATCTCGCTTGAAACTTCACAGAAACTGGAATTGATATTTCCAGTCAAGTAAATAAATAACAGTTTCACAATTCAAGAGACTTGAATTCAAGTAACTTTGAACATTTATTTGAGCATAGCAGCACATGGACTTAGTTGCTTTTGAATATAGCAATACGTTGACATAATGATACATGAACATCCCCTAATAATATAAAATCCAAATGCCACTGGCTGACTCACTTACTAACTCACCATGATTTCTCTGGAATCACTGTTCCTATGACCATGAAATTTGGTAGATAGTAGGTTAATCCTAGCCCCTAGTTGCTCACCAAGAAATCTTTTTAACAACTCCCTCTCTCTTCACCGAAGAAAGATATATAAAACTTTAAGCTAGTAACTTATCTTAATATATAAAGCAGGAAGTGTTTTTGTGTTTACCTGGTGCCTAAAAATTTTCGAACGGTAAACTCTGGTAAATGTGTCCCAGCTCATACCTACCTAATCCAGACGAATGTGGCTATTTTCACAAAATAAATAAATAGACAAATTTTTGTTATAAAATCAGAATCTAAATTTCAGGCGAAGCCGAGTAGTAAAGCTAGTAACGCATAGACACACTACATATCCATAAACATCATATCACAACAGCCTCAAATGCTTCTGAGGCCTTTACCCCACGTTCCCAAACCTGAACAACTATCCAAGACCCCATTCAACCAAAACCATTCCAACTTCCATCCACCATCCAACAAATCCACAACGCCTCCCTGTCCCTTCCCAAGAAACGATCACAAACAGAAATATGAGCAGCCGAATACTGCAGCCAGATACCAATTCGATGTAAGAGAACAAGACTATCTCGACGATTTCAGGAAAAGGCACTCTACACGTGCATCACGTCCCCGAGAAGGAGGTCGAACGACGAATACCGAAACCGTCCGGCAGAGTCAGCTCGCCTACGAATCTCCCGGCAACGATACAATTTACAATTCACGCGCATCGGCGCCTATAAGCGAACGCGCAGAATACGCGACGTATGCGTGTCGCGACGTCGGCGTCGGCTGGCGTGCTGCATATGTTGCATATGTTGCAACTGCACGCGGGCCGACAGACCCTCTCGACAGCCAGAACCTTCTCCTGGCCGTTCCGCGAATCCGCGATTTATATCTCTCGACGTTGCTAAATATGACTAATTACGAGCCACTCCGCCCTGTGCCGAGCGCCGCGCCGCGCAACAGCGGCCTTTGTGCCCCTAATTGCTGCCGACACTTTCGTTTAATTGCGAGCAGGTAACGAGACGCGGCCGTGGCTGACTATTCGACTCGGGCGTCACTTTCCGCGGGAAGATTTTCTGAAACTTAAATTCACTTAATGAATTAGGGAAACTGGGATTTGGTTTTGATTTTTTTTTTAAGAGAATTCAATGTTGCGGGGTTGAGGAATTTTGTATTTAAAATTGAGGGTTTGGGAATTAATGGTAACTTTTTGGGAGAATTTTTGCGAAATTTTGTTTCATTTAACGAGTTAGCCGTGTGGTGTTCGGTTCTGACTTTATTTTTGGAGAATTCAACCTGTGGAGTTTTTTTTTAAGGATTTTGGTGTTTAAGATTGTGGGATTGGGTAATTTTTTAATGGTAACTTTTTGTGATATTTTAGTGGAGCCGTTTATGGGTGAAATATTGAATAGTTGTTGTGGGTATAGAGAATTTCATTTTGTTACGATTGGTGTGGCTTTATCTACGACTCTGGCAAAGTCCAATGCACTGGTTAACTGTACCCATTAAGATTCCATGGAAACGAGTCTTTCGTTCTTCTACATTTCAACTGTATCAAGCTTTTATCGAGTCTACTTTCTCTAATGGACTATGAAAACTGATGATTAAAACTGGAGAGTCATCTAATTGTATAGAATTCCCTACTATCCCTATTCCTTTCATTAAAATATATGAATCTTGTTCGAAACGCTCCTAAACAATTATCTACACAAAACCCAACGCTACTTTCCACACGGTCCAGTTCTCTGAAATCTATTTCCAGATTTCATGTCATTCGTGATTACTTAGAAACGGGGTACAAAGTGAATTTCTGCTTGTAAATTCATCCCTAAAGTAGCACCCACGCAAGAGAGCCTCCGCATTAAGTGCAAGATTCACAGCCCCAGCAGCGAACAGACACGAAATTAGCGAAGAACGAATGTCCTTCCCATTCCTTTCTCGATTATTAATCGCTCGCTACTAAAGCTTCATTAATCGCCAGTTCCCCGTATCGTTCAACCAAGACGTCGTCGCTACGTGAGAATTTATCTGCCATTATTCCTCGGCTCGGACTTCTTCTGCGGGCGACTGATTTCCAGGAAATCGGGAAACTTGGGGCGTTTTATCGCCATCCGCCCTCTGAATGGATTCGTATAAACACCGTGACATCGTAGTCGTCGTCGTCGTTTACTCTCGTTAGAGCGGCCGGCGTCGTAATCGCGGTAATCGCGTGAACGTCCAACGATCCCGTTCCCGTTTCATTTTCCTGCAATCTGCGATCATGAGAAAATCACCGGCTCGAGACACGGAATGACTCGCGTTGGTACGGATCGAGCTGGCTTATGCGATGACGAACGAAAGCAGGAGTTTAGAGGAGCGGGAATGATGTTGGATGCGGAGGTGGAGTTGTGTGTGAGTTATGAGTGTTTTGAGTGGAGGATATTGGTAATGTGAGTCACTTTGTAGGTATGTTGCCTTGATATTATTAAGTTAATCTGAAGTTGAATTAGTGCAAAGTTAAGTTACCTCGAAGTTAACTTATTCAAAAATTTAATTTTCAAAATTAAATTATCCAGAATATGACTTACTTCAAAATTGAACTCCCCAAAATTAGATTACCCTGAAATTAAAGTACTCCAAATTTGAGCTTCCCAAAGTTAAATTACCCCGAAGTTAACTTCCTCGAAGATTGAGATCCCCATAATTAAAATATCCCGAAAATTAATTTACTCCAAAAATTGAGCACCCCAAAATTAAATTGACCCGAAATTGAGTTCCCTAATGTTAAATTATTTTAAAATTAACACACTTCGAATTTGAGCTGCTCAAAATTAAATTACCCCGAAATCAACTCACTCCAAAATTAGATTACTCCAAATAAAAATTGCTCGAGATTTTTGCGCCCCAAACATAAATTACTCAAAGTTAAGCTGCTCCAAACATAAATGATTTCAAATTAAGTTACGCTGAACGTGGCCTACTCCAAAATTAAACTCTCCTGGTAAAAAACTGATCCATTTCTCAATATTAGCCTCTCCACTACTGAAATTACAAATTCCCCTCTCCCTAACGACGGCGTTCCCTAAAAAGATATGATTGATGGGGAACGGGACAGCGGGAGCGATGTAAATTAGGATTATCTCGTCAAGGGTGATCGGTCGAATTGAACCAAAAATTACCACGGCCCTTATTTGTTACAACTATCTCGCACAGGACGTGGGGACGAGCACGACGGCCAGATAATTTATCTATGGCACCCATAAATTTCCACCAGCGATAATAAAGGGGCTCCAATCCTTCGTGATGGCTTCTCTCTGCGTCGTGATATTTCGACGGATAAAATAACACATCCCACCCATTAATAAAATCAAAACATTCTAACATATTTTAAAACAAAACATACCTTGGTATAATTCCTACTAAAAGCTTCATAAACTTTAGGTACGTCCACACATTCACCATCAAACCACAACATACTTTAAAATTTATGAATTTATGACTAAAGTACAAACACTCCAATAATAAATTATGAATCGCCTTGCTTCAATTCATCGACGAAGGTAATAGCTTCCTAAATAATACATAATTTAATTTTCTATAAACGTATGCGAACGATAACACAGAAATGTAATAATAAATACAAAATGAATTTACATTATTTTTCTTATTTTTATAAGTTGATTTGGCCTTCAAATTTCTGACCACATTTTATGAAGCTTCCTATAGAAATGATTTAAGCTTCCTGGGAGTGTATAACTGTCCTCTGAGTTACTCCAATCACGCGTACTACACTTTCATTTTTTCTGAACGAATAACCCTTCGAAACAAGAAGTCGTAATGGAAAAATGATGATCTAACTATGCAGAAAGGCGGAAGAAATTTTTACGTCGTCTGGGGAAAAGTGGCTCTTTTAATGGATGGTTTCTCGACCGCGAGGGTATCGAGTTACTCGCGTTACACGCTTCAAACTGCTCCTGGAAATAGGCAGCCATGGAACCGTCGCTGCACGAACGTTTCACCTCGTGCGGCGTTTTTTCCACCGTGAAGATTGCCGTCGCGACCTTCCTGCCACGTGGAATCAATTTTAGCAAGTTTTTTACGTTTTTGTCTCTGATTTTATCACGATTATCGAGGTAGGAGAAGCGAAGTTCCATTTTTGGCGAGAAAAGTGTTTGAAAGTTGAATTTGATTTTTAGACATAATTTATTTTGTTCTTTGACTTTTATCGATTCGGAGGAAGTAATTGTACTCTAATTGGAAAAGAAAGAGTTAAGAGAAAGAGAAAGAATTACATTTATCAAAGCTGCACTAGTTGCTACTTAGAAGTTAGTTCCCTATTTAACTGATGTTCAGTGGCAGGGATAATTAATATGTCACGCGCTGATCGACTTAATAGACGATAATCAGTCAGTAATTATGCCCATCAAACATCTGTGCTCCTGTTTCGATTCTTTGTATCGCATCGTCATCGTTCTGTCATTCTATTCAAGTGGAGACTAATAGCATGAAATACTGCTCGTAAAATTTGAGGTTTTTAAAACTGTGTGCACTCTAAAGATGGAAATGATTGAAAATTGGGAGCAATCTAAATTTGGAAGTAGTTGACAATTTGGAGCATACTAAATTTAGAAATTGAAGTTTATTAATTTTCTGTATTTAGAAAATTGAGTTTATTAATTTTCTGAATTTACAAAATTGGAGTTTATCAATTTCCTGAATTTAGAAATCGAAGTTTATCAATTTTCTGCTTTTTGGAGTTGTGAGATTATTAATTTTCTGAATTTAGAAATTAGAAATTTCAAAGACTTCTGAACTGTATACGAGTAGAAACTCCCCAGACCGATCGAATCAAATCGTTTCGTCACTGGACGTCTGGTGCACACTTGGACGATCTTTAAGATGTAAATAAACCATACTGCGAGAAGCTAGGAAACACGAACATAATTTACGGGGCTTTACTGGACGACGAAGGTGTGTCTGGTTACCCTGGGAGTTTCGAGGCCGTGTCTTAACGAGCTTAAAACTTGCAGAGTCATGACGCTTGTGGGCGGTCGTCTCTTTACCGAAACAAAGGAAAGACTATGATCATTCGATTAGCTGGCCAACAGAGCGACTGGGTCTCGTTAAACATGCAAATCTCGTCTACGCTCCTCAGCCACCTCAGATTTTCTAAAACATCTGTGAAAGCTCCTTAGACGCAATTAGTAGGTACGCCTCGGAGGAATCAAATTAAACAGATTTCAACTTAAAGTGTCCCAATATTGCAATTAATTTCAATTTTAAGTATTTTGCATTGTTATTAAATAAAATACCAAAATAAATAAGTGTCTGTGATACAAATATAAAGAGAGGTACAAAGTTATTTAAATCATCAAAGAAAGATTGAATTGTTATTCTAAACTTCAGATTAATTATGCATATTGCATCGATTCTTGTCTCCTAGGTATCTACTCGTTTTTTTTTCGAAGCACAGATGTCTAACGAAGTGGGTGCCAGTCGAAGCTACGTAGCAAGAAATAACAACTTTCCCTCAAAATAAACAATACTTTCCTATCGTGACAGTCTCGTATCTTCCCCCAGGCACGAAACAGCAAATAAGGTGGTATGGATTTACGGTATCACGTGGACGAATCTTCCTTTTCTGTGAGATAGCAGGCCTCTGGTCGAATGAAATACATGAAAACGTTATTGGATCCTTTCAAGACCTATTCAGTCGCGAGATGTCGATCTTAATCCGAGTCCTTTTTTCCTCCACGAAACGTTCTTCAAGATTATTAAAATTCATTGAATCGTGAAGAGTTACCAAGAACTACAATCTACTATAGGAAAATTTATTACGACATCTCGACATTCACAAAGTCTTTCAATATCATTAGGATAACAAGCTCCAAGATGTTTTCTGAATAGGAAAAATAAATACAACGAAAAACCAAATAGCAAAGAAAAAAAAGAATAAACCTTAAGCAAAACATTTTTCAAATTAAATTAAATCGTTTCACTTAAAATTTGTTTTTATTTATTTTTTACCTATATTCAAAAATTGCATCGACATTAACAACATCTCATATGTATAAACTTTATTTATTACGCAATTCAACCGAATGCCACGTCGACTTGGCGATTGAGGCGATCTCGAGTTCCGGACCAATGTGCCGGGGCAATTTTTCAGTGGAATTTACGTTCCGCGGGGCAACTAATGGGATGAACGAGGTACTAAAGTGCTCCGCACTACAAAGGGCTTGAGATATCAAAAATGCTGGGAAGCTGAGTTACGAGAGGCTACAGAAACTGGGAATATAATTCTGCAGGCTTCAAAGGTGCCTCGGAGACGCGGACCTGCAGACAAGCAGGGTGGCCGTCGCGCGAAATTCACGAGCCATTCGGGGACACTTTTTCACGGGCGGCGTGAAAATAGAGGAGATCCGGGGAATGTCGACGCACCCGTAGAAAATTCATATGAACACGAAAATAAGCGGCCAGCGGACGGATAAAAATAATAAAGGGGCGGCTGTAAAAACAGAAATAGGCGCTGGGAGTAGAGCTCACTGCACTCGCGGCTTCTTTCGCGGTATATTTACTAACGATCGTCGTTAAATCCCTCTGTAATACGAAAACATGGTTCAGTAGCTCCCATTGCATAATTCACTGCCTGATCAATTTTCAACCTCCACTCTGGAATTTGGAAATACAATGTCGTAAACTGGGGGAACATTGGCAGTTACTTAACATGCATTAAAGATGGAAATGGGCAAAAATTTTATGCATTTTCACACTTGTATGTTATAATGGGATACCTCAAGCAAATTTAAAACAGTTAATTAAAAAAATATATATAAAAGAAAGTGCATTGAACGTAAAAAGAAAAAATTTAAGCGTCAATGCTATTTATATTATGTGATGATTGACATGTATTAAAGAAGGAAATAGATACAAATTTTATGCATTCTCACACTTGTAGTGCAGTCAGAAAAAATGCAATATTATGATAGGGTACTCAAAGCAAATGTAAAAATGTCAATTTTTATATTACGTAGCAAAATGTTCCAAAAACATGTCAATGTTTCCCCACATTACGGTACATCAACGTGAAGAGTACCTATACGTAAATTGTAGTGCAACTTGACGATGGCGATATCTGCACAGGTGTATAGATACACCTTTGGTCTATATATTCAATTTCATGCTAATCAGTGGCGTTATGTAATATTATAGTTGTAACTCTACGTTGCGTAATCAACTAATGAATTTGTTATATGAATTGTTTGAGGAAAACAGTTCGTAAGAGGGGCCGCGATGCAGGGAGCATAATTATTGCGTTGCGAATTATTTATAGGCGCGAAGGCAGACGTGACAGTCGTGCAGGGGCATTATCGGCAGAGGAACAACAGCGGTCTTCCGGTTCGCCGAATAAATCGCAGTTGCCGGACATCGCGTATTGACCAATCAGGGCTCGTTTAGGTACTTGATGACCGTTCCGACTCCAATCTCGAATCCCTTTCCAGGGCACGAATAATAATTCGGCCTCGAAAGCATTTTCAATACGACCGGTCGCCCTCCCCACTGTTTTTGCGTAATTAACCCTCGTTTGGCAGGGTCCTGCGTCCTTCGTAAGGGGATAACGAGGCTTTCGTAATTCAATACGAGCAATTGCCGGCTAAAAATAATCGCGGCTGCAAATGAGGACCATGGGACAAAGCTTCGAGTAGCTTCTATCATTTAGATTCGATTTAAAACAGTTTTTCTTTGAGAACTTTGGGGTTTTGTACCAAGTCTTGCATTGAAGAATTTTAATTCTTTAGAGTCTATTTAATTTTCGATACAAATCCATGAAGGGTTTCGGAGAGCGGTTAGATAACTGTTAGTTTGCTTTTGCACTCTACTTCTACTTTTACTTTTACACATATTATATAATTTTTAACTCTACTATTTTTGGTTTTCTTGTTTTCTTATGTGCATTTAAGTTTTTTTATTTTCTTGATATTATTCTCAATGTCTACTGGTGGAATAAAGAATTATTATTATTATTATTATTATTATTATTATTATTATTATTATTATTATTGTTATTATTATTATTATTGTTATAAAAATCTGAGAAATTTCAATTTCTGCTACGCAACCCTTCCCACCTCCAATATTTTGCTAAATCAACCCTCATGAGTGGGATAACTGTTCTTTATTAGACTCTTCTAGATGACTTTTTAAGATACTCCAGCTTTTTATATCTTTTATTGGAACACAAGTATACATTTTTCCGAAATACTGCCCCATTTTCGAACTTTGAGGGGTTGTTCCGCCCCTTAAAAATCTTAAAATTGAGATTTGGCAAAAATAAAGAAACGGGGGTCACTTAGATTTCTATGCCATAGAACATATTTGAAGAAGAAAAGAATGGAGGTGGGCGCATCGATTGTGTCCCTTGACAGAAGGTCGACGAAGAAAGTTGCTTCCAGGGAAGTTCAGAGCATCCGTGTTTCGGGAACGTCTATTCTAACCCAAGACCTGGCAACTATCACTCGATAAGAGAGTTCACGTCCGTTTGAAGTCGCGCCCGGATGTTTGCACAGCCTCCCGGTGTACCGATACTGTCCGCCCCCGCGAAAATAAATCGCGCCGAAGTAATTGGCCGGAGTGCGGCGCGATCGACGAATCGGACCGTAATAATTTTCGATTTAAATGCCGGATCACCCGTTCCCCGCCGTCAACCCGAGGCCAATTAGTGCGATTAACGAAGTCGAAGGACGACCGAGGGATAATTAAGAATAATTGCCCGCGAAAGGAAGACCCCTTCCTTTCCCGTTTTTCTTCTCTCTCTCCCTGTCTCTCATTGTCAGCGAGCGCGGGCAAAAAGCGGAAGACGGCATCCGTCTTCGAGGCGGGCGAACCTTTAATTTTCCAACTTGTTCATCGCTAATGAAGGCGGGCGCCATTAACGGGCAGTAAACGATTAAACGGCGATCAATTTAAATTAACCTACTGGCACGAACGACTGTAATTCCTTTGTTTAATGTGGGACTTCCGGTTTCTTTACTTGTCCTTGTGGCAGGTATTCTTATAGAATTCTCCAGGGAAAGGGAAAAAATCGATGATGTCCTTAGACCCAACGTTTGGTTCAAATATTGATAGAATGCGGAAAGTACAATGCCTATTTGAAGCATCGACAAATTTTGAGAATTGGAAAGATTAATTTTTGATGGTATGTACCTCAGTGGCGCACACAGAGGGGCGCCAAGGGGCCCTGGTCACCCCCCAGAAGGGGCTTTATAAAAAGAAAAGAAAACTCTATTTTATTCTTTAAATAAATTTCCAAAAACAAAAGGAAACTGACTTTTATTCTTTACATAAATTTTCAGAAAGAAAAGGTAACTGGCTTTTATTATTTAAATAAATTTAAAAAAAAAAAGAATTCTGGATTTTATTCTTTAAACAAATTTTCAAAGCGAACAGAAAACTAGATTTTATTTTTGAAATAAATTTTCAAAAAGAACAGAAAACTGAGTTTTATTTTTTAAATATATTTTAATAATCACCTAATAAATTTGATTAAATTTGAATTAAAAATATTTTTATCCCTTCAACCCGGTTCCCCACAAGATTAAATCTTGAGTGCGCCACTGATGTATACACCTACATATTACGAGGCAGTGGATGTTTGAATTTTCGTGGGCCATGAAACGGGAACGCCAGATGGGGGACGCGGAGCGAGAGCGCGAGAGGACATCGAGTTGAAAGTGTGGTGGGCAAACGAAAGGGAAGGAAACGGAGTCGCCGCGTTCCGGATACGAGGCTCCAGCAAGGGTGGGACCGGAAACCGCGCACGCCCGGCACCAGGAAGTATAACCGGTAAATATATACGCGGATGGAAAGCGGCCTGTGCCGGCGGAATGCTTAATTTCACGGTTATTGACCGGCATCTTCCGAGCAGATCTACGCGACCTGCTCTATTGTCTGCTTAACATGCCATCGGACGAGCATCCTCGCGCGAAACAGAATCATTAATTATTATTCTGCAGCTCTGCACCGGGGAACATCGATATACCGTTCGCGGCAAGCTGAGCAGGGAGATGGAAGACAATATGTGCATGTGCTTGGAGAATGATCATCGAGCTCGAGCGAGTGGTCGCTGGAATTAAGATCGATAGGTACTCTTGAGATTTGTAGATTATGTGGAAGTCTGGTATATTAAGTAGGGTTTTTGTAAAGGGTTTGTGGAACGAGAGGGCGTAGGGTTTTTGCGCTGTATTATGTGCTATTATATTTTGTACATATATATAGCTTAGGATTGCGATGTGGTGTCAGGGGGAGGGTGGTAATTTTGTAGGAACACTTAAATCTGTGGAGAAGGGGTTATTGGGTATTATGGAGGTGTTCAATAGGAGTTCAGGGGTGTGAAGTAGGGCTAAATACTGATGTATTCGAATAATATTCGAATGTTATTATTCACAAATATTCCAAGTTTATTTGTAGCATTCAAATACTTGTAAAATATTTGAATATTAAATAATTCGAATAGTTGCAACCCTGTGCGAAGTGCGTTTAGGAAATGTAAAATAGGTGTTAAGGGGTGTTATAGAGATGCGAAATAAGGGTTAAGGGGCGTGAAGGGCGTTTAGGAGGTGTTACAATGATGTTAAACGGCATTATGGATGTGTTCAATAGGAGTTAAGGGCCGTTAAGGAGGTTCGATACCTCACTTGCGTGGCAGGCAGCGAAAGAGGTAACCCTATGCTTGTACGTGGGAGCTCTGCAGTGATACCCAATCTCAGATAAAAAATAATTATGTAGACAAAAATGTTATTTACATGTCTATTCCTAATGAAATTATTACTACATATTTTCTTTTGGAATTCAATTAAACGAAAGTATGTTTAATGCAGCTAGAAACACAATATTGTCATTAAAAGTAGCGTAAAATGTGTGAGTGAAATGAGTGAGTGTTTCTTTCTCCTTCCATCTCACACTATGCGGACTACATTTTGAACATTAGATTAAAATTTTTTAAGATTAGATTAAGATTTTTTGAAGCTGAAATAGTCGACTACCCCCTTAAGGAGGTGTTAAATAGAAGTTAAGTGGCGTTAAGGGTATTTAGGAGGTGTTCAATATGAGTTAAGTGCCGTTAAGGGGTGGGGACAGGAGGCCGAGAAAAGGGTGGTCTTTGGAAATTTTTTACTCAGAAGCTGTAACACATTTCTCAAAAAATCTTCTTTCCTTTTAAGGATTGAATCTAGTGCCGTGCATCGTATTTTTTTTATTTAAAAATATTGTAACTTATTGTCCTTCACTCGAAGGTTCTTTCAAAATTGGTGACCAAAATATTTAAAAAACCATTCAACCAATTTGACGATTTATGATAAAAATTGAAACTTTTACTTTAAACATCAGCCATTTTTTCCCAAATCAATATTTCGAAAAATCCTTTGTTCAAATACTAGATAATATAATATAATTAGTAAATTCTTTTGAATTTTTTATTTTGGATGGTCGGCTTTCGAGCACCAGTGGTCACCGCAGAAGCCTTTTTTTTAGAGAACCTTCGAGTGATATACAATAACTTAGTTATTGATAAATATTTTTAAATAAAAAAATTACGATGCACGGTACTAGATGCAATCCTTAAAAGGAAAAAAGATTTTTTGAGAAATGTGTTACAGTTTTTGAGTAAAAAATTTTCAAAGACCACCCTTTTTTCGGCCTCCTGACTGAGCATGATCCCTTAAGGAGGTGTTAAGCAACTATTGAAACGTACGCATTCCAAAACATGAAAATTCCCCAAACGTGTCCCAAGGCATTAACCCCTTCACCTCTTAACCCTTCCTCCTCACTGCTTCATCACCGCCCACTACCCTACTACATAACAACCTCAACACTACAAACGTGCATACATATCGCTCCTCGTGAACCACCCCTTGTTACCATCAATTCTCCAGCGAAAGTCTGTCAGCTCGCGACGCAAAGTTGTGAAAGGAATCATGGACGGCTGTCAACACACAGTTTGCTTTAACGACACCGAGGAACAACGTGTCACGGCCGCGTCCCCGTCCGGATGCAGCACGCCGCGGTATCCCCGCGGCCGGATGCACCGGTTCTTTCGCCGCGCTTGTATACAGTTTATCCCGCTGCTACGTGCCCCCGCCAGGCAGCGTGAAAAATATCGTTAAAGTGGAGTGTGCGTATCCTTTCGACGGCTCGTACCGACCGGGGCGACGTGACAGTGTCAACAAATGAACGAAAACTTCCGGCACGGACGGGGCACGACAATCTCGGCCGCTGTCAATGCTAGACGGAAGCGACGCGTTGTCGATTCTTGCTCTCTGCTGCTGGGGAAGGCTAAGCAACGTGACAAGCTTTCTGCTTTCCTGTACGGTAAGAGGAGGAAGAACGACCGCTGGCACATTAATATTTCTGGAGCCCCGAGCTTCGACCTGTTACCGCAGTAACGAGAAGCGGAAGGACTCTTTCGCGCCAATGGGAGAGCTCGTGCTCAGATTAGCAGCTTAGCAATTCTTAGCTGTAATCTCAGCTACCTTTCGGGATACTTGAAAGCAGTGGCGCACCCAGACGGGGGAGAAGTGGCCCTGGCACCCCCCAAAGAAAAAGGAAAAAGGGGGTTAATGGATCCACGACTGAGGTAATTCAAGAGCTTTGTAAACAGAAAAGAAACTGGATTTTATTCTTTAAATAAATTTTTATAAAATTTCTACATTTTTAGCCGGTCCACTCAGCTCCGTCGAGATTAAATCCTGAGTGCGTTACTGGTTTTTTATTTGAAAAGCTTCCACATTCCCAGAACATCAAATTAACCCTTCGCGGTCACATGGGGGGTATCGCACCCCAAGAGCAACTTTCGAGTTCGAATGCCGCGCCTTAGGAATTTCAAAGGGGATTTATTGCAAAAAATTAAAAATTAAAAAATCTCCTTTTTCTATAACCGTGGAAAATCGCTCTTCTTGAACTACAAAATTCATTATATCAGAATTTACATTTCTAGAAAAAGACTAATAAAGCATTACAAATGTAGATACAATTATCACTGAAAGGTTAAAAGATTCCAAAACACGAAAATGGTAACTGAAAAATAAAAAACACCTTACTTAAAATTGCCAATTATTAAAAAAATCAATTGAATTCAAACCACTCCACGACTTGCACCAATAGAGCAAATCTTCTTCCTCCCCCGATTTCCCCGTGCACCCCTCGCCCACAGCACCTCCCTACACGCTATTGTAATAACACCAGCAACAGCCTGCGCATTCGTTTCCACGCGATCGATGCGAGTGTCCTCTCCACGAGGCAGGGCTTATTTCGGTCTGGGCCCCGCCGGAAGGCACGGTCGCTAATTAAGCCGGCGAGACAACGGGGGACACGCGAGACACGTGGACGACATAAGTTCCAGGAGTCGCGAGGGCGCGCCACGTGGGATCGATGGGTCTCGATACGGGACGCGATCGACGGATCACGTAAGGCCGTAAATTCTGCCGCGGCCGCGCGCTCCTCGCGTTTCGGCCGCAGGTCGGAAGGGCAACGGTCGTTCCACGGAATACTAAAGCTGCGGTGCTTCCGGGGACGATCCCGTGCCCGTCCGCCGCACGTCCGTCCGCGGGGATTATCTGCGAGTCGATCAAAGATCACCGGATATCCTCCAGGGCCAGCGACTCCTAAGTCGAATGTCAAGGAGAGCCCCGGGCCGGAGGAGAATCGCGCGGTCCCCGTTTCGCCGACCGTGAGAAACTGCGGGCACCTTCGAAAGGAGGAATAGTATGCTAATAGATAGGAAAGGGACACTTGAGTTGAGCCAGTAAACGGTGTAGGTACTAAAAAAAATTGAAATAATTGTTTTTAAATATTTCTAATTTTTTTTTAGTGGAGAAGCTGGTGAATTACATGGGGAATACGGGGGCTAACGTTATAATCTTCACGACCCTAATATTTTTATTTCAAGTTGAGAGAAACGAGTGATAAATGACGTAAGTGACAATATGAAGAAACATGGGTTTTTTGTTTCAACTGGAAATTTCAACTACTGTCACTTACATCGTTTACTCAATAATCACAAATTGAAGAGGTCTTAAAAAATTCTTGCATTGAGATGAAGAAGAATTGATATCCTCCATATACAATTATCCAGAAAAGGATTGAAATTCATTAAAACAGTGTTCATATTTAATATTTCTCTATTTAAACCCCCCAGTCTTGAGACTCAAATGTTAAGCGTACCCTGCGTGCGGAAGTGCTTCAGATGTATCTCTTAAGCATAGTTCCCAAACGCCCATAGGCGTTCCTCGCAATTTATGAATGTGTTCATGGGTTTACATTGCCAAAAGGGTTGAAGAAACTTTCCGTTTTATTCGTGGAATGTTTACTGGCATACTGACAACGTGGCCGCGGGAGCAGAATCGACGGGAGGCAGAGGGGGCGAATGGAGCCGATCGGAATCGAACTTGTTGCTATGAATTCGTAACGAGGCTTTTGTGCAGCGCGATTCGAGCAGGCATGCGGGCGCGCCGAGCGAAATTCGGCCCGTGGGAACGCGACCTTCCTCTGTTCGAGTGGCGACGATAATCGCTGTGGCGATTGATCGACAAGGAGGGAAGAATGGGCGCGGATTCGGGTGAAAATTGGATCCATTGCTGGCGAGGCCTCGTGAGAATCAAAGGCGACATTCAGTCTCTCGTCCAGGCGATTCTAAGCTCTCTTAATCGGTCAATTAAGCGCCATTACTGGCCGATATGGCGGAGATGTTTCGTTTAAACTCGAATAGTGACTAGGAGAAAGAAAGTGGGGGAATGGAAGATCTAAATTTTGAAGAACATTGTGTTTCGTTGCTTAGTCTAGGATTTGTTTAAATCCCTCCTTCTCTCTAAGCTTCTTTCTATTACTACTCATCTTCAGTTATTATGGTCCCGTTGGTGCTACTTAATCACTCCCCTTTATACGGCTATAAGTTGCATACAATCATTAAGTTCGTAATTGTTCGAGTATGCTTTAGATACAAATGATCATCTACTCGTTTCTTGATAGAATAAATGCATAAAGTGATGGTCAAAGAATATATTAGTAATTCGAACTCTAGACTCTACTGATCCATTATGGGGAATCCCCAGGATCTGTCTAACTCTAGGCAGAGTTTCTTGTTTCGTTGTGGCTAACTGTTGCGTAAAATGGAAATAATCACGCAGTGTATAGTCACTCACCCTTGCTTGAGGAACTGCGATGTCGCCTGCGCCTGGTCCTGCTGCAGGACCTCCCTGTCCTGTCTTCGACATGGACGCCGTCGACAGTGTCCACTGGTGCAGGGGGCGCCATGGTGTCTGGCTCCACAATGACACTGGAGCTGAGAGGTTGCCTCCTGTTAGGGTTCTCCTTGCTCGAGGACCCTCGATCCTTGCCCAGGAAAGTACCAATCGAGTGTCTCCTTCGTCCTGCTGCGGCTGAGCCAGCTGCTGGCAGGGTGGACGAAAGGTTGTAGTACCTGCGAGGCATCAATTGCGTTAGTACGATACAAGTGGTAACCTTTTACAATAAATGCTTACAAAATCATGCCTTTGTGTATTGAATAATCCAGTGGTACAAAAATTAATAGATTCTTGAGGTGAAAATGAGGGGCTCAGTGGAAAACAGGCACGTGTCACATATGCATAAATTTTCGTTTCTTTGTACCATTAATTAAAAATCATATTTTATATTATAGTATTGCCATTGGCACGTAGAACACTTTCCGATTCATTTTTGCTTTTTACTTTCGGCACTTACAGTGTTTTCCACAAGGAATCTTTAATTCGTTCCTGCAATGTAGTGGAATTTCATCATCTCCTAATGAAATCATAAAATGGTGGCATGTGCTTGTTGTCCGCTGGGCCCCTCAAACGTGTACTATTTAGCCTGGACTATTTTAAACCACTGACCTGGCGTCGTCGACACCCACGAAAACCTCGCTGGAGTCATCATCGTCATCATCGTCATCGTTGTGGTCGTGACCGTCCCTGGCCAGACCACAATACACCATATCATTGGACAGGAGCTCGCTGGCTGACTTTAGAGCGGTCCTTCGACCTGGTCGCCTTCTGTCGTTCTCCGAGTGTGAGTGGGATCTGTTGGGGATAATGAGACTTGTGGTAGATTAATTAATTATCTCAAGGATCAGATTTCAAACAAGTAAATTTTGGTACATCACTATTGCTATCTTTCTTTCCCATCTAGGTACAAATATTACCATTGCTTGGTACACCTCATTAAAGACACTATTGACTATATCAAGCTACTCAAAGCTACTCAGAAGCACTTGTTCCATTCACTTCTGACCAAACTTTCAATATGCATTCTTAGAAACCTCATCATCCATCTGCATCAAGCTCCCCCAAGATCTCCTTCTCCCTCAGCAACACAAGTACACCCCCGCTACACCTTCCACAAACTACATCCCACCTAAGAACCACTCCCAAGGCCAGGGGCGGGTCTGAAGGTTTGGCGCCCCTAGGCTGATAAGCGACTGTCGTCCTTTCCGCGAAACATCATCAAATATTTTGATTTAAAAGAGTCCAGACAATTTCAAAATAATTCAATATGGCAACTCACATCTGAGTCATTACGAATTTGCTACATGAAAAAAATTAGTGAATTGTTTTTAAAGTTGTCTTAAGCCTCTTTAAACATTTCCCAATTTCCTTCGCTCAAATTTTGCCAGCTTCAGAATTTTCCGCTTCCCAAAATTTGCCGCTGACCAAAATTTATCGCTCCCCAAAAATTGTCCGCTCCCCAAAATTTGCCACCCCGAAGAGCGGAATACCAACCTGTGCGGCAGATACGGAGAGGGTGGCGCCACATCGGACGGCCTTGGGTCGCCCTTGAGGATCTGCTGTGTCCTCTCGTGCTCGGCGTTCGCGCTCACGGACCTGAACAGGTTCCTAAAGCTCCTCCTCTGTCCGGAAGCTCCTGCGTGGCCCCCGTTGCCGCAGTGAGGCGTCCCGTTCCTCGTCAGCATCGGCACCCGCTCCTCGGTGGGCGTCGAGGGGGCCGAGGCTCCCGACGCGCTGCTCCTGTTGCTCTCCTGAGCCATCAGGCTGCTGGCAGTGGACGTCGAGAGCACGCTGGCCGAGGACGTCGCGCCCATTTTGCACGGGCGTCGCCGGAAGAGGGCCGTGAGGCCCGCGGGGCCTTTCGAGGGCGGCGAGAAGGCGACGCTCGTTGTGGACGTGGGCGTCGTCGCCGTCGACGACGACGCTGCGCCGCCCGACAACGAGAAGTACGAGGGGTTGTCTGTGAACATACGGGCCCAGGATCATAGAGTCTTTCCTACCGACCAGCCAACGTCATTCCTTCAATGGCCCCTCTCAACTCGATTCTAAACTCATCGCACTGCTTGTCCCTACACTTCGAGCGTATTCAGACACACCCCCGAACAGGGGGTACTTTGCAGTCGAATGGAAGCAACCTCTGCTCCACCTTGGTCAGAGCGCACTAGCAGTCAAGAGTCATGACACTTCGTTAGCGAAGACGAGAGAATTAATGGCACTTGCTGTTCTTTTCTTTGGATAGCGACACTCACAGAATTATTATATCTTTAGGTGGAAGCTTGCCACGGGGTGTTTACGTCAGTGGCAACGTGAATGGAGGTCCGTCCACGGTTCGTAGCCGGTTATCGTCGAACTGAATATCGTTTTTGATAGCGAGGCGCGAGGTAGGAAGAGGAGTTTTGCGACTATTCGAACACGAGGGTCCACCTGAGACTGTCGGGTCAGAGATACACGATGCCCATAGGACGCCATGAACGAATCGAGTGGCACTTGAAGGTGGGGGGATGGACCGGACGTGGTATTGTCCCCCACCCCGTAAACCAGAAGCGAGGAACGAGAGGCAGACGCGGAGGCACCGGAAGTCCGCCACCGGCGTTCACGATCCGCGCGTTACTACTCTTCGAAGATGAATTGTCGCGGAGCCGAAGAGGGGAGGCAGTTTAGGAGAGCTTCCTGCGAACGAGTTTCCCGCGGTGACTTCTCGGCTTTGGGAAAATATTTTCGGAGAGGGGTGACCGTTCGAACAGCTTCTGCCAGCTGTCTCAATATCGAGTTCTTCAGGGTCTTCCAGCGGAAGGGACGTTTATGAACTTGCGAAAGCATCGTGTAAATGATTGGAGCGTATGAGTCGCTCAGCTTTCGGGGCGGAAAGTTGGCATTCTTAACCCTTTAGAGGTTGTGGACGCAAGGTGGACGGAGAACGCCCGTTGGCGTTCAGTGACTGTGTATAAGAGATGCGACTAAAGGGGTTCCGCACGCGACATTATGCTGAGCGTTTAAATTGTCACCACCCAAGGAGTTAAGCGTTCCTTGTATGCTGGTTTTTTTATTTTATCGGGTACTTGCAGGGTTTATTGGTAATAGGATATTATGAATGCTTGGGAGTTTTAGCAAGGTGTAAATAATGGAACTGGAAGTTTGGAAAGTATAGGAGTCTTGGGGAGTTCAGTATTGCCTTCAACTACCTTCGTATTTCAATAGAGTTACTAAGCTTCTTGTTTCTGTTCTGTACAACTCTGCTAGGGACTACAATTCAGGTAAACATTTAATATGATATCAAGGCTCGAGAAACATACACATTACTAACTACTCCGCAGCGATTTCTGAAAGTTAGAATCTGCAAAGAAATGGAAAGCTGAGTTGCTTAAAAATGACCCGAGGAGCTTTCAATTACTACAATTTCTTTTGCAACGTCTTTTGAACCGTTTTGTATATTTCCAAGGATATATTTTGGAAAGTAGAATGTCAATCGAAATTAAATACGTGCAGAGTAAATTAAATGTATATTAAATATATTCTGATAAAACAATTATCTTCTCCAAGAAGTGATACTAATAAGAATTATCCTGTGGGTCAAAATGGATCCTGCATCCAAAGGCGACAGTCAAGCGAAGATAAAATCGTTAAACGGTATTATCAAGTGAAGGAATTGTTTAAATAAGCGCACTTGAGGCAGAAAGTGAAGGATCGATGGATCGAACGTGGTGGATCGCTGGAAATCTGTGAAATTTACTCGCTGGATAGATACTACGTGACGAGGGTGCAAGAATCGAAACCAGAACGGTTCCCAAGGTACGTTCATCGCCTACGAACTCGAGTCTCCAGCTTTCTTCGACTGCTGATCGAAATCTTTCGACAGATCCCTTCTACATTCCCTGCACAGAGGGTGCACAAAAATACAAGCTTCTTAAAAAATTTAGCACCTCTTCTTTAACCCCAAACCTCGAATCCTTACATTTTTTTCATTGGTGGATGGAAGCAAGAGAGGGTTTCAAATTTCGAGATTCAATTTCGAATCGGGAGGCAAAGAGGCCGACGTTTTTTCAGAAGATCGCTTCAACTCTGGGGAAGATGAGAAAATCTTCAAAAAGAGTGCCGCTTGAGGGAAATCCTTTGACGACATTTTTCGGCAGAAATTAGATCCTTTGAGCTACCTTCGAATACCAGGTCTTCCGTTTTAAGAATACAGGTACTTTCAAACTCGTAATTCCTTTGAAAAAGTGATAGTAAGGCAGAGGTGGATTGAAAGGGACATTTTTGTTTAAAGACAGCAAGAGAACTAAAAAAACCATTCTATTTCTAAATGGTAACATTAGAAAGGTCAGTCCTGTCCTATTTTTCGCTTTTTAAAAAAGTGTATTCTGTCCCTTTCGTATATTGGCTATATTGAATGCGACATGAGTGTTTACGAATGGGATAGTGTAATAGAACAAGGTAATATTAATCTTTTTGACGAATGTTGCTACAGAACAAAAACACTTTCGGCGTGGGCAGACCCTTTGTCTTTGAGATAATGGCAATGCCTCTGTCAATACGTGTCTCTTCCATCTCACCTCTCTCCTATATTCAATTTAACAGACTGGTATCAACGGCGAATTAATAAAAAGCCCCCCAGAAAAATTGAGCCTCAGCAGTTCTTCAAAAGCAGAATAACCTGCTGCCTTCGATACTGAAAGCACTTCAAATCCAGTGTGAAGATTTCTACGGAGGCGTAGAAAGTCTGCAAGAGTCACCAATAACAAAGAAGAGAAAGAAACCCGGGAATGCAGTGCAACGTTCGAAGAATCAATCTCCAACGAAGTGCACCACGTGAAATATAGAAAAGACATCCGGGTGCAACTTGGGAATGAAAAGAAAGTATAGATTGTAGTATATACAAGGAACCAAGAAAACCACGTGGAGAAATATTGTGAAGTACTATCGGAAAAGGAGGAAAAATATGATGGAGGGTAACTTGTGAATTGTTAAGAGTTGTTGGAAGTGTATTTTTAGCTCGCACGGCGAGGTCCATTTCGCGAGGACAGGGAATCGAATTCACACGGTGGCAGGCAGCGCGCTACCGCGTCCTACGAAATGAAAAACGAAAAAGGACTTGTCGCCGAGGCGGAATACGCGGTAGCCAGGTACAAGCGTGATACGTGGCCGCGTGATTATGCGCGGGACGCGTGACACGCGTGCTAAACGCTCCTCGAGATTGTACGTGGCCGTGGGTATCGGTCCAGGAATGGGTGAAAAGCTTACCGACTGCCATGGTGACCTCTTGCACGAGAAACCGCTGCCACTTCGCGGGCGCTCTGCAAAGAAACAGAAAAACAGGTGAAATTATGCAAGCCCTTGGGCAGAGTTTGAAAATAATTTCTAGTATATTTTTAGCCTTTTTATTTGCAGCTTCTGACAACTAATGAGTGGTAGATGTCTTGGTTTCTTAGACGGTGTAATAAATTTTGGAATGGGGAAATTAAAGTTGAGATTGAAAAAAGTGGAAATAATGATAAAAATAGTGTTAGAATTTAAAAGTAAAGAAAGTAAAATTGAGAGTGGAAGAAGTGGAAATAATGATAGGAATAACATTGAGATTTTAATATGGGGAAAGAAAATTTAAGATTGAAAAAAGTGGAAATAATGATAAAAATAGTGTTAGAATTTAAATGTAAAGAAAGTAAAATTGAGATTGGAAGAAGTGGAAATAATGATAGGAATAACATTGAGATTTTAATATGGGCAAAGAAAAGTTGCGATTTGAAGTAGTGGAAATAATGATAGAATTAGGATTTGAATATAAAGAAAGCAAAGTTGGGATTAGGAAAAGTGTTAATAATGATAGAAATATATAATAGCGGAGGAAAGAACGTTGTAAATGAAACAAGTGGAAATAATGGTAGAAATAGTATTAGGATCGGAATATTGACATAGTAAAATAGATTATTTATTGCAGTAAAAATCTTTCTTCAAATTGACACCCACTTAAACTACATTCGACTCCCCAAAAATTGTCGAGAAATGCGAAGCATTTGTCAGTTTTCGCACAGCGCACCAATCAATCACCCCTATCAATCAATTTCCAATCGAGCCAGTCAATCTCCACTAAAAATCTCTATCAATGGAAACCTACCCTGCACCCGCGAACTTCGGTGCTAATGGAGAATAGGAAAGAAGGAAAACAGAAATGTCGGATGAAATTCGTTGAAAATGGAGATTAACGAGGCTCGAATAGGAAAATACGATTTCACCGCACTACTATTTAAAAAATATCAATCAACTCATTTCTCAGCAATTTGTAATTAGTATTCTTAATTCCATCTCTTCTATCCTCATATCCATTTCAAATTCCTTCACTCGTGAAGTCACGAACAGAATTATCATCATTCACCGATCAGAAATAAGAATCACTGCTGGTCGTTGATCCATTCGATCCATAAATAAACAAGTAACCCTTTCACAGAATAATAAAACCATAAACAAAGACCTAAAAATGTATATCTACATATTCCTTTCGTCTAATTATTTTTGCCTAAATTATTTTCGAAATTTACTTATACCACTTTTCCATTCAGCCCCTCATTTATATTCACGATAACAAGTTAACCATTATATGAACTTTATCCATCGCAACCTAAATCAATGAACCAAAATCCACCCCGAAACCCACTTATTAAATCATCAGCCGACCGATAGCGATAGTTCATTTTCGCGTGGCACTCTGCGAAGGAAAGTTGCCTCCCGCCGCCGCCGCGCGCGTTTCGATTCACAGAGACGGTGCACCGCCACCCCAACGTGCTTTCAGCAGCGTCAGTTTCATTCATCGCTGAAAATACGCTCGAATATTATATTTAGCACGGGATGCAGGGAGACGCGTGTCGCGCGACAGCCACGACAGTTTTATGGTGGTGGGACGGGGTGGAAAAGGGGGATGGGGAGGGTCTCATTCACGTTTTATCTGCGTGATATTGGCGCGCGATCTTGCCACTCCGTCCTCCTTTCGGGTTCTCACCGTCCTCGTCTATCCCCTTTCGTAACTTTGCTCAGCGAGATTCTCGACTCTCCATGTGCCATTCTCTTCGTTCTGTTGCGTGTGTGCACGGGGCGAGCTCCCCAAGGTGGCTTGCACTGCCATTTTCTTTGAATTTTAAAATGTATAAGATGGGGCATTTGAAGTGGGATGGCCAAAGGGGAGATTCCTTGCACAAAAAGGGAATGAATTGTAGTATAGTGAAAAGTAACTTTTCGAATATAGTCACCCTATGTTGGCGTGAATGTTGGAGTTTGTAATTTATTTTACAGGGTCGCAGTGGCAATCAACCCCTTAAAGCCTGAGTTCTACGCTAATTACCCACACTATATTCTCGCTCACTTTATTCGACCTTCAGACTTTAAATATTCTAGCAAAAAGAACCCTCCCCTTTCGACCGCACTGCGCCCTCCACCTTGCCAAGCCTCACCATAATTTTCGTAATTTACTCACAGCACTTCCTCCCATCTAGAACCCCTCAGCGTTGCATCAAGGTGTTGCTCTGGTATGCATAATTATTTTCAGACATGCTACGGTAGTTTCGCGGCTAGTAGGATTAAACGCACGCGCAGCTGCATATTCGCGTGCATCGCGTTTGCACCTAGCACAAGAGAACGCCGCCTGGTTGGCCAAAAATCGCTCGCTCTCTCGTGCTCAATTATTTCGTCTCTAAAACCAATTCCGTCGAGGAAACTTTAATTGCCTTCTGACATATAAATACATCCAGGTGGTGGTAAAAATTGTTCCTTTTTTTGGGGAGGATAAAAAGGTACAGAGGAATAGAAAAATTCCAATTGCAGTGCGCTTTATTCTCCTCGAAAAAGAGTTGCTGCTTTCGCAAGGATTCTTCTCCTGTACAACTTCTGCGTGGAATTGCAATGCCATTTTTAATTCAAGGAAATCTCGCGCGTCCTCGAGATGTCCTCCAGGAGGAATGGCAATCCGAGGGTTTCCTCGAAAATTCGCTTCCTCGAAGCTCGTTCGAATTCCTGAGTCGTAGCGCTTGCAATAGGTGCGCGAGGCTCTCGTTGTTGCAGCAACCGTAGTTGCTACTATTTTCGTGCGGCTTCCGATGAAGACGGTGCGCGGAGCTCGTGCCAGGAACGGGCGGGCGGGAGGAAGCAGCGGAGACTCGGGTTATCGTTCCCATGAAAGCTCGAGCACTCTGATTTACTCCCCTGTCCAAATGGATCAGCTGATGGGACGAATCACGGCGGTACTCTAGCGTTCGCGGCAATGCTGCGACCGTGATGCGCTCCGAATGCTTTCTGGCTTTCTCGTCTTTCTCGTCTCCTGGAGCTCGTTTTTCGGGGGCTGGTGGCTTCTTCTCAGCTGGTAGTTTTGGGAAACTGAGGGCCAGGGAATAGTGCTTTCTGAGCACTTTTTTTGCTTACGTGCATTTATGAGCTGGTGCTTTTTATATATCAGTTATGTGCTACAGTTCTTTCAAATTAGGTTTGAAAATTCTGAAAGGCTATTTTTAAATGTACATACTATCATATGATTTACAGGGACTCTAGCAAGTTATTTTTCAAAACTCTGTTATTTCTAAACTTCTAAATTTTCCTCCAAAGTTTTACCAAATCATTGCAACAAATCCTACCAAGTATTTATGAAAAATTCTACCAACTCCTCCAAATTTTTCCTCAAAGTTTCTACCAAATTCTATCCAAGGAATTCTACCAAGCTTTATTCCAAAAACTTCCAAAAACTCTATCAAGCCCAATCCCAAAATTTCCAAATCCTCCACTACAGTTCAACCAAACCATTTCCAAAAATCCAACCAAGTCCATCTTAAAAATTTTACCAACGCGTCAAAAATTTCCCAAATCCTCCCCGAAAGTTCCACCACCCCATTTTCAAAATTGCTACCAAGTGGCCATAAAAAAAACGTGCTCCAAAGCGAGCCACTCGACCAGTGCTCGCCCCTAGCGCGCTATTTTCGCCCCCAAGGTGAAAAAGAAGTTCGTCGATCGCTGCTGGGTCAAGCTGAACTGCATTTAACCGGTGCACGGTATGCACCTGCTGTAAGGCCGCGCCGAGAAAAAGAGCGCATATCCGGCGGCGCGCGTGACCCTAGGAGCGCGCGAGCGCCAGGGTTTCACGGGTCGTTCCTTTAAATGTGACCGAGCCGCCAGGGTCGTTAATTAGCACGGGATACGTAAATTAGGCCGATTTGCAAACCAGCAAACCGTGGCACCGTATCCACGCACGCTTCTCTCTGTTCCAGTGCCTCACGTGCCACTTGCTTCCGCGGACGGAAATAAACAAAGCGTCTCTGCGATTCCTTTACATCATTTTCCTGTTAAATTCCAGCGTTTGGTAGTTTGTTAAACATTTCTCTCAGGTACATAAAATAATGTACGTTGATGCGCGCGGTATACCTAACTAAAAAATGTAAATTAAAGTAAATTGTACGATCCTGTGTTCAACTGTTATTTAAATGCAAATTTGAAACTACTTTTCCTCTAAATTTTACAATTTTTTAGTTAAGCTTCTAACAATTCCCACGCAGAGATATATTCTATTCTATTTTAAATTAAAAATTATGATAAATTTATTATAGTCTTTCCGTGAAATTTTCCTATTACACTTGCTTCGAAGTGGTTTAAAATCTCTGCTGTTATATATTCAGTAGTACTTATTTATAATTAGCTACCGCCATTTGGCTAAATGGCGCGAAATTTATATTCAAAGCTCGTGCTTTCCAACACTGTTCAGTTAGAGCTTGAAAAATGAAGTCCTAACTGTATATTATTCTCTGTAGAATCCCTCTCTGAATCATCGATGTAAAGTTAACGATCCCACTATACAAAAGCGTGCCTGAAAATTCTTTACCGTTCCACCGACGTTCTTAGTATTCCTTAACACTCACATGTTTCTTTGAACACATCAAATTTATCGCCCACAGTTTTCTCGAGAATTGTACTGTCACAATAGGAGAAAGTAATAGCCACCCCAAATAAAGAGAAGAATGAAGCCCGGTTTTTCGCCAAGCCATGGTTACGATAAATTCGATGGACGGGGCTCGATAAAAGGCTCGCATTCGAATCTGATTGAACGTGCAAGTGCACCCGATTGCTTCGAGACGTCGGTGCCATAAGCGCGACGTGTTGCGTAAGCGGCCCGAGGCGAGCTTTAAAAATGCGCGTTGCGTACGAAATCGAACCGAAGGTATCGATATACCGTGGCTACAGTTGATATTTCAAATAAATCGTGGGCTGCTATTCTTGGAAATTCTCTAAAAGCAAGTTCTCAGTATTTCCATAAAAGGAATAAAAATTAAATTCTCCGAGCTTCACCTCCAACAAGCTTCCCTTTCTCTGGTTATGGAATAAATGTCGCAATTTCTGCCAGTGTCCCTTTTCCTGCCGTTTCATTTATTCTACTTAATGAAAACGTGACGTAAAAAGAATAGTGTACAAAAGAAAGAATAATTATTAAACTGGGACAGTTTCTATTATGATTGTACACTATTCTTTATTCGTCACGTTTTTATTAAGTAAAATAAATAAAGTTGCAGTAATAGGGACATCTACCCTTAGTAGAAAAAAAGAAGTCTTCACAAGTGTCTTTCGAGATCCTTAGCCTTTAGTTTTCACCGATGTGGTGAGGGCAGCGGTCCCACAGCCTCAATCAATATTTCCTACTCTGACTGTAGCACCAAATTATATGAGAATTTAAATTTTCAAGTTGACGAAGAATAAGTTGAATAAGTTCAACAAGCCACCCAACAGATTTCCCACCCCGAAATTTGGAAATTAAGAAAGTGCTTTGAAAATTCTTTATTTCCTCCAGCCTCAATCTCCATTCCCCAGTAAAAACAGAAGCTACTTCGCCAGAAATATCTGTCATTACACTCTCTCCGAAGCTACTCGCGCGCGCCTCGTCGAGAAATAAGAGCTGAAACTCAAAAACAAGCCAGAAACCAAAAACAAACTTCCCCAAAACGAATGCCTCCCGCTTCCCCCGCATTTACACGCACCAGACTCGCTTCAGCCGGAGATATTTAAGCGGGAGAAAAAAAGGGAGGAACCGCGGCGCACAAAAGCCACGGAAATAGAACTGGCGTGGAGGTCGTAGCTCGAAAACGCAGGCAACGATTTCGCGCGTTAGGTCCGCGCGTCTGGTTAGGTTCGGCTGTCAGGTTCGATCTATTAATATACACGGTGAGCTGCCTGCCTAATTCCTAATGGAATATTCGTACAGATTTCTCGGCGCCTTAAAAGTATCCTCCGCTGGAGCATGCGCGGCGGGAAGCTTCCTTCCCCCTCCGACCGAGGAAAATTCCAAGTGAACGGAGTAATACGGAAACAAAGAAGAAAGCCTCGCGACAAGCTCGATTTTTTTTAACTCGTTGAACACACGAATTCAAGTGCGACCGGGAAGAGTGAAGTCAGATTTCTGGATTCAGGAAACAGACAGAGTCACCGCGATCAGCTGATCGTCCACGTGCTCCGCATACCTCGATCGACGCTCGCACCGAGTAAACGAAATCGCGCTCTAATTCGAGGGTGGTAGCTTTACATTCCGTTCGCGCACTGAAATAGACGCGGTTTAAGTAATATCAGGAATTTTCCCGGCTATTTCTGCACGTTTGAATAATGTCCTTTGGGGAAATAAGGTGGAAGCTTCTGTTAGTAGAAATTGTGGGAATAAAAATTCAGGATCTTTGGAATAGATTATATTGGCTTGGTAGCAAAGTTCGTAGCGCTCTTTAATAAATAGCATTGGGGCGTATGAACGTCACCTATTGAAAATAAAGTACTTATTTTAGAAGGTGGAGTAAAATGGCACACGTGTGGCTGAATAAATCTGTGTACAAATATTTCAACATTGTCGTTGAATTTCACTTAAAATTAAAAATGCTACGAACTTTTGTTCCAACACAATATAGTGAAGAAATGGTTTGATTGTTTGTAATGTTTTTGTCCGAGTGTTTGAGGTCTTACCTTCAACGTTTTAGAGGCAGTTTGTGAATGTTGATTAATGTGAACATTTGTGGAATCTTCTTTTCTTTTTCACGAATCTCTTCTAGGTGCAATTTTCCTTTGTTTTGAAACACAGTTTCTGGTCCATAAGGATTTTGCTTGGGATTTAGTTGATCTGGTTACAGTGTTTTCAGAGAAGGTGCACTTGGTGTTGCGGAAGTTGCTCTTTCTTCGAGAGTACGGAGGAGACTCATGAAAGATTGCATTATGCGTTCGTGGTGGAACCCTTCATGTGATTCGATAGTATTCTTTTTATTTTTATTCTCGATTTCTGTTCTCATGCTCGTTGAACACCGAAGTGCACTTTGGAGCTATGGGCGAGGAGCGTTAAACGATGCTTTTATTAATTTTTGAAATGAAAACGAAGATAATTTAAATTAAGATCCTCTGAGTTTCCTTTGAAGTTCCTCTTTTCCAGGATCCAGTACACTTCAGATTTGTTTTATTTGCTGGAAGGTTTAAGCAGATGTCCAAAATATTCTCCTTCCCTCGACGAGGAGACTACTTCGTCTTATAAGTACAATGAGAGAATTCTATATTCAAGGGAACTTTGTCTTCAGTGACACTGTCTGCCGAATTCAAAGATGGAACCTCCTCTTCTTTCCCTCGAAAGATATACTTGCAAGAACCTCGAGGGTAAGCTAAACTCAATTCACATCCAAAGACACCTCTTCCACAAGCTCGAAAAGCAAAACCCCTTTTCCCTTCTCCAAGAATAATCTTCAATCCTCTTGACGTCCACCGAAGGACAGACTTCGAAGTCCCTTTAAACTCCCAACCACATACAAATTTCCCACGGTCCTCGAAATTTAATTCACACACGAAGACTGCTTTCCAGCGTCACTTCTTTCTCGAAAAGTCCACAGAAGCTGCAAATCCGTAGAAAGTGGTGCGTTTAGAGAAGACACTTTGGTATTCACGGTAGAAGTCTTTGCCTCCACTGAAGAATCTTCTGCCTCTGAGGAAGAAGTTTTGTCACCACGGATGAAGTTTCTGCCGCCACAGAACAAGCTTCTGCCTCCACAGAATAAGCTCCTGCCTCCGCAGAAGAAGCTCTTTCTCTTCACAGAAGAAATTTCTGCCTCCGCGGAAGAAGCTCCTGCCTCCATAAAATAAGCTCTGCTTCCGCAGAAGAAGCTCCTGCCTCCACAAAAAAGTGCCTGCCTCCACTGAAGAAGTATCTGCCTCCGCAGACGAATTTTTTCCCTCCGCAGCAGAAGTTTCTTCCTCCGCAGAAGAACCCTCCGCCTCGTTTTCCACAGTGCCAGGGAGCGTGACGCGTAGCGAGGGGAGGTCGTCGCGGAACGAGCGTCTCGCAGCCCCTTCTCGATCCTCAAGACCGCCTCGTGTCGGTCAGGGTTGCCCTCGATAGAGGGAACGTGAACGCTGGCTACGGTACAACACTTCACGGAACACTGACAACTCAGAGCAGAAGAGGAGCCCGCGACGACGGCCATGTGACCGTCATTCGTGCTCTCCTTCTCTTCTCTTCACTGCCACCACCCACGCATCTGGCGGTGCCCGAAGAAACGCCCATGTGCGCCAGCCGCGCGTTATTTCGAGATAAATAAGGAGGGCCCAACGCGTGGCGGACGGTGGATCGGCTCGTCTCAAGACATCCCGAGGAGAAATCTCGAAAAGGAAGCCTGAAAATATATTCCTTTTGTGGCCGAACTTAATTTCGACTTCTAAACAGGCAACTGCCCAGACAATTCGTTTCCAATTCATTGAGTGCAATACCGGGAGTCTCCACTGTATTTCACAGTGAACACATAGTTGGAAATCTTCCAATACTGAGTTTCTAATTTCTTGCGCTACGTGGCGTGCGGGACGCCTCCGCTTATATCTATTAAGCACACTGGTAGCACGCCCATGGGCGTTCTCCGATTGGGACAATTTAATTATCCAAGAAAGGTACTTCCGAAATATCGAATACAAGATTCTTAAGAAGTAATAAGTAATAAAGAGCCTGAGCAATCACTCGTAGACCTCTCGAGCTCCCCTCCAAATACCTCTCGTGATTATTAACCGAATACACGTTTTGTCAAGAAAAAATGAAATAAAAGAAACGTTTCAGCGATCCTCGGAGATGCGTCTGACGGAGGAGCAGAAGAGGGAGCCCGCGCGCGTGCATGCGCGGCTGCAAACAATTTCTGTTGGGGTAAGGTTAGTGCCGCGCGCGTGCACGCTTGCGTGTCTGTCACGCATGTGCGTACGGGGAACAGAGCGGAGCGTGTGTTTCCTCCTGGCGCGGAGGGGCCACGCGTTTCCTTTCGCGGCAACAACACTATGACCCCTTCAAACTCCACCCTTCTTCCTCGCTGCTCTGCGTATCAGCGAAACGATCGAGGCAGATCCATCGAGAAATGGAGATTTCTTAATAACCTCTGCAACAAGGTTGCAGCGAGCGAAGGACCCCCTATCACCCCCGATAATCGCGATTGCAGCCCCTGCCACGGTCACCTTCCTTGCTTTTCTCGATTACCATCGGTGGAATCGTAAAGGGGGGCTGCTCGAAGAAATATGAAATAATGTGGCCTCAAGGTGATATATTGTATTATCTGTGCTCCATGCTTGCGTGTGTTAGTGTTAAGGGGTTCCAGGCTTACCTACCGGAACAGGGAAATCACGAATTTGTAATTTGCGATAAGATGTTTATTGAATGGAATGAAAATGTGTATGCCTGTTAATTGAGGGAATATTTAATATTTGATGGGGCTCTAGGAATTGGGGTAGCAGAGGGTAAGGGCGATTTGAGTAGGGGAGAAGAACCTTTAAAGGGGGAAGACACTGTAAGAAATTGGAAAAATCGATTTTTTTATATTTTTTGAAAAACATGCGTATAATGATCTATTCAAATTTTATGAAGAAATTCGTAAAATTTACGGAAATATAGGTCAACTTGAAAAAGACGCAAAATATCTTTTGCCCAATGATGAAGAAGACCCAGAAGATGTGGAATATATGGAAGAAGGCTAACATTAGTTTTCTTGTTTAAATTTGAATTGTTTAATCTATATTTATTTTTTATTTTATGTCCCTTTAATGATATATGAAACCAACTGGTTGATAAACTCGTTGTTTCGGAACCAAGAGTTTAGAATTTGTGTGTGTTTTTCATCCCTGAAAAAAATTTGAAAAACTACTGTGTGATATTTTAGCGAATTTAATCCCCGACAAAACGAGCAAAAAATACAAAAATTGGTTGACGGAGATACGGAATTTTGTCCACAAAAAATCACTTTGGAACCACTGTGCGACACTTTGAACACGTTTTCCTCAGAATGACATTTTCAACCGCGTTGAGACTATATGTATAAAGAAAACTATAGGTACATTCAATTGACATGAGTAAAGCCATTTAGGTATTGTACGAAAAACTTCTATTTTTTTATCAACATTTCTCCCTGAAATAGGAATTTTTTTCCAGTGATCTGCAATTTTGTTATTTCTTACGATATTGACTTTTCCGTACGTCCTGTAATAAATATAGGCTTTTAGTTTCTAAATATTGTTGTCTTTTTGAATTAACATTGACCGTACGACTAAAGCACTGTCAACGGTAAAGGAACGATTTTGCCGTAGCGCACACTTTGACGAAGAGTGCTTAAGAATTTTTTTTTGTAACCTTCAATATGTACATGTTAACTAAACGAAACAATAAATTGATTTACTTGCGTCGTGTGGTTGAGACAAATTCCCGAAAGTACCCTTACTTTTCAGACCGTCACAGTGTTTTTCCCCTTTAAGGGGATAATACGACGCATAAGGGGAATAGGCAGGGGTAATTTGATGTGTAGCACCGATAAGGGGTTGGAATAGAGAAAATTGCTCTGCACCGTGAATTTCGAGGGGCAATCTGTCCAATTATGCCTGCAACGTTATGTTTATTCTCGGAGATAGTGCAACAAATGCAAGGATGCGCCTGGGCTGCCAAGTTATGACAGACCTCGGGCTGATTTAGCTAATTATCGACTTCTAGGTGATACTTATCTACGGGGTGGTCCGAGATTGACTAAAAGATATTCAAGGGGTAATGACACAGTAGAGCCCGGAAAAGCAGCCTGACTTCGAGAATTTTTTATGCGTGTATAGTGAATGTAATACAAAATGTGTTTGAAGGCTTTTATTGTACGTACCTTTAAGTATGATCACAATTTTTTTTAATACAAAATGGCGGCGCCATAGCTCAACAAAAGAAGCTTCTTCTGAAGAACAGTGTTCTTCGGTCGGAAAGATTTTTCCTTCAATTTTTGACCTAGAACGAGAAACCGAAAATTGTTGAGTTCTATATAATCTCGGAAAGTACACGAGAACATTAAAAAATACTAATTTTTGTAAGAATGGTGCGTGATTGAACAAAGCGTTTCAACAATTTCGATGTTACGGCAGTTCCGTGTTTTGTTAAATCACGCACCAGTCTTACAAAAATCAGTATTTTTTAATTTCCTCGTTTACTTCCCGAGATAATCTTATATAGAATTCAAAAATTTTCGGTTTTTTGTTTAAGTCAAAAATCGAAGGAGAAATCTTTCCGGCGTCGGAACACTGTTTTTTAGAAGAAGCATCTTTTATTGAGCTGTGGCGCCACTATTTTGTATTAAAAAAATCTAAAAAAAATTGTGATCATACTTCAAGATATGTACAATAAAGGCCTTCAAACAGATTTTGTGATCCATTCACTATACTCGCATAAAAAATTCTCAAAATCAGGCTGCTTTTCTGGGCTCTACTGTGTCATTGCCCCTTAATAAATTTTCAGAACTTCATACAGAAATATAATTGAAGAAGAATCTTGAATTTTGAGGACAAAGTGTTCCACGAATTTGCTCAGATTTCAGTGTAGATACAGCTCCAAATTTTCCACGAAGCTGAGAAATAAAAATCCATGAATATCGGTTAAAAAGAAAACTGAAGATATCCTTGAAACACCCCAGTTTCCGAGGACTCCCCTAGATCCTTTAAGCCCGCCGTTTGTATTCTCCATAAATCCTCCAAGTGGAAATGGGTCACCCAGTATATGCTGGAGCGTGTGGAAAAGCAATATGATTGCTGATGGCTTAGAAGATCAAGGAATTAAGTATTACGGGGCGGTCAACGGGGAGGGAGCACCGCATTTAATTGCAAGATGGAACGGTGCAGGTTTTAACGGGGAATTAGATTATTTGCTGTGGTAACTAACTGTTGCTTGAATTATTTATGAACATGGGGTACGTAGCAGTAGCGACGCCAGAGTCTGGCCAGCCTTTTTATGTTGTGCTCGGGCACTTACATGCGAGAAAGAAGTGGGAACACTTTAAAGGGGGGGCGCAGTGGGTAGAGGAACTAGGAAGATTATTAACCTTCAAGACCAACTCGACCGAATCATTATTAATTTCTTGTGAAAGTGTGGCTGGGGGGTGGCAACATGGCTGCGTTTGAATTTTTCATCGCGAGGTCGCAGGAAATATAGCACAGACTGGTGATGCACGAGAACGAGGTACAACCAGGTACCTACTACATATTAAAAGAAGGGCGGAATGCAACAAACAACGGCGGAACAAAGCGGAATAACGCAGACCACAATAAAGTGCACTGGAATGGAGCAGAATATAAGGGAATCCAGGGAAACAATAGAACAAGCTGAGTAGAAGAATACATAAAATTAAATATTTACAACAGGGGGTGCAGCAGAATATTCCAGTTTTAAGGAAATGAATATCCTGTTTGTGGCTGTCCTTAGATTACGCAAGATAAATTTAGCGATTTTTTACCCCCTTCCTTCTCCAGTAAAAAAATTTGTAAGATTTTATATTCCAACCCCACCCTTCCTTGCGTAATATTTTTTTCATTAAATTTTGTCCACGATTTAAAAGAAAAGCATCTAACGTGTGTGCGGTGAAACGTCATTTTGTAGAAAATTAGGTTAAAAATATTACGTAAGACGCTAACCTGACTCCCCCTACCCCCTTGTAACAAAACGTAAGAAATTCGCGACACCCTCCCCCTCAAAAAGCCTTCCGTAATTTAAGGACGATCCCCTTACATTCTCCGCGACTTCTTCTGAATAAAAATTCTCGGGGAGTTTCAGGAACTGATTCTATTTTCTAAAGCCTACTTGAGAAAAAGAGGGATAATGGAAAACGTATGACTCGAAGGCAATTGACCATCGCAGGTATCGACGATTTATTGCCAACAGATGCTCGAGCCTCGAGCGTCACGTTCTCGGCGCCTTCAGCTCTTTTCAAGAACAGCAAGAACACGGAGTAAGGACAAAGACGAGGATGGCGGGGCAGTTGTAAATTCGGGGAAACAGCGTGGCCTGTCGTGGTTCCGTGGCTCGTGCTGTCACGTGGCACGCACTCGAACCCTGAAAAATGTGGCCGCTGTCCGATTTGCCGAGGGAAACGTTGACATTTGGCTGACACATGTTTCACACGTTTCACTGTCCAGTCCCCAAGCTCCTGGCTCTCGCTGTCCCGATGGAAATTCGTCACCGCTGCCTCGCCAAATTGAATCCCATTATGGACACTCTAGCTCCTGTTACAAAATTGGGGATTTTGAAAAGCGAGGGATTGTTGATTGAAAAATTGGTAACTCTTTGATCCTGCGAATTCTTTGTCACTGTAAGTAGAAGCTTGGACATTTTTACCCCCAGTTGCTTGAAAGATTCTTACGTAAATTTTCATCATCCGAAAGATTAATCCCAGGTTTCTCTAAAGACTTACATTTATCTGAAGGGGATTCAGTTCGAAGAAGATGAAATTAATTTTCTTGAGATGATACCTATATAGAGGAAGAACTGCGTAATAGAAGCTTCTCCTGGATGAAAGCAAAGTGTATTCAGCACTGTCGCTGGATTTCCAGAGTGGCAGATAGGACTGTTACGAATATTTGAATGTTCCAAGTATTCAAATACTTAGTTACGAATTTAATTATGAATACTTGAATATTCTAAGTAGGAATTCAAAAACTTAGTTACGAATTTAGTTACAAATATTTAGAATATTTAGAATATTTAGAATATTTAGAATATTTAGAATATTTAGAATATTTAGAATATTTAGAATATTTAGAATATTTAGAATATTTAGAATATTTAGAATATTTAGAATATTTAGAATATTTAGAATATTTAGAATATTTAGAATATTTAGAATATTTAGAATATTTAAAATATTTAGAATGTTTAGAATATTTAGAATATTTAGAATATTTAGAATATTTAGAATATTTAAAATATTTAGAATGTTTAGAATATTTAGAATATTTAGAATATTTAGAATATTTAGAATATTTAGAATATTTAGAATATTTAGAATATTTAGAATATTCAAATATTTGAATAACACAGAATTTGAAATTGAGATTCGAATATACTAATAATTAGGAGTATTCGAATATTCGGAGTGATCGAATTTCAGATTGTACCGAATAGGAATCTGAGCATGAAATATTTTTTCACACTTTATCGTGAAATTCTTTTCATATTGGTCTTACGATTATATGTTCTTCAAGCGATAAACTTGAAATTTTATCAATTTTTGGTAAAATTATAAATTATATATTCCTATTCCGTACAATCCAAAATATCATCACTCTGAATATTTGAATACTCCTAATTATTCGAACAATGTGCGAATATTTGAATACTCCCAATTATTCGAATATTTACAGCTCTACTAGCAGTAGATAGTTGGCACTGCGAGAGGAAGACTGTATAAGCTAGCACTTAACTCCCCGCGGACACCGGGTCACGAGTGACCCGTACCTTAAATCTGTTTCGTTTCACAGTTAAGGCTACGTATGTCACTCGAGGGGTCTAGTAACTCGAGCTACCTCAGCTTGCTATTTCTTTTAGGGATGAGATTCCTGTATGCGTTCAAGAACACACTTTTAGAGCAGTATTCTCGTTCAAAAATTTATTTTCGAGTACGCACAAGAGAAAATTATTATTATTATTATTATTATTATAAATTTAATACGCATAGAAAATAAATGAAATAATACATATAGATGAGTACTAATAGTAAAAGTAATTTTAAAAATTTTATTGTTCTCTACAAACGTGCCAATATGCGTTAGACCGCTAGAATACCAAGCCTTCACTCCCTAATGTCGATTTTCTTACTGTTAACGAAAACCATATGCTCTCAATATCTTCTTTAAAGATACCCAAAGAGATGTACGAAGGAATTTTTCGGCAACCCAAAACGGCACGATGTTCAGCGGAGCAATACAGACGGGTAGCATCGCTGCGGCAAAAGGGTTAAGTGAATTTTGAAATATTAAAATTTCAATTTTGGGTGGCTCGTGACTCGAGAGTATCAGATGCGTACCTTCTAACAGTCTCACAGTGTGATTTCAGTACTATAACACGTACAGGGTACACAGTGCGCCTTATTGCCAACCCATTTCTTTTTATCTCGTTTATTACGGTTATCCCTCGCCACACAAGGGAGCCCTGACTGTTTATAGACGGTTGTTCCCCTTGCTCGTGGAAAAGCTGCGCGTCCCTCCGCTGGACAATAGCTCGAAACAGCTGTAAGCAGGGATACCGATAACCAGTGCCGTCTTCGACGGAAGCGTGACGAATGCGCAATGAGCGCCACGCATTCACTCACGTTTCGGCGTCTTCTCCTCTCCGTGGCCGTGGTCCCCGTGAGGAATTTGAATTTCTAATGGCGTACGAGCCCGGAGAGGATTATCCGAGAGACGCCGCTAGGACTGCACGCCTCCTCGACTTTCACGCGAGTGTGTGCCCTACGCTCCCGTCGAATTAAACCGCGCGGCGAAATATTTGCCAAGTGGGACACGTTCGACGAACCTGGCAACATCTGCCCTTTAAACGTGCCACCAAAATCGCCGTCCATTTTGCTTACTCCATTTGTCGTTCGTCGAAAGAAGAAAGTGCTCTGCTTGTTTATCTGCTTAATCGAACAGAGTGACTTCGATTGATGGTGTCGGAAATCAATGGGGGACACTTCGAGATTGATATCGCAAGAAAATGAAGTACCTATCCGCATCTGTTTAGAGTGCAATTAAGTAGAATGTTGGAAATAATGGTATTAGATAGTAGTTGTGTTACATAGTTAGTAATTTTATTTTAATTTCTATGAAAGGAGGGGTTTATTATTATTATTATTATTATTATTTATTCTAAAGGATTATAATATATTTATTGTAGGAGGAATGATCAAATATTCAGGTTCCTTCTATTAGAATAATAAAGGCGATTAATAATAATAATAATAATAATAATAATAATAATAATAATAATAATAATAATAATAATAATAATAATAATAATAATGTCACGTCCAGAATTGCCGGAACATTCTGGACGAGATGGGAGTTCTTGCCCCGTCGCCTCCGACGCACCGTAAACCCTAAGGCCGGCCCGGTAACGCCACTATGGAGTAACTGTGCGGGGCGGGAGGATCGGCGTTGGAGGATCGAGGAGGAAAAGAAGAGGTGTGTTTCGTCTTGGGATCGTCAGCCAGACTCATCAGTAGGGCTATAGCTGACGACCCCTGCCCTAGACACACACGGGGACACAGAGGATATGATTTGGAACTTGTATATATATGAAAATGAGACTGGAATTAGGACTAGCGGGAAGATTAGAGACCTCTGGTGGCGCTCGTCGACACTAAGTCGCGATACCGTGGTGGGGCCGGGACGTCACACCTCCCCCCTTAAGGGAAGATCCGTCCTCGGATCTCAGCACGATCCACCGATATCCCACCGCTGTCACCAATTGTCACGTCCAGAATTGCCGGAACATTCTGGACGAGATGGGAGTTCTTGCCCCGTCGCCTCCGACGCACCGTAAACCCTAAGGCCGGCCCGGTAACGCCACTATGGAGTAACTGTGCGGGGCGGGAGGATCGGCGTTGGAGGATCGAGGAGGAAAAGAAGAGGTGTGTTTCGTCTTGGGATCGTCAGCCAGACTCATCAGTAGGGCTATAGCTGACGACCCCTGCCCTAGACACACACGGGGACACAGAGGATATGATTTGGAACTTGTATATATATGAAAATGAGACTGGAATTAGGACTAGCGGGAAGATTAGAGACCTCTGGTGGCGCTCGTCGACACTAAGTCGCGATACCGTGGTGGGGCCGGGACGTCACAATAATAATAATAATAATAATAATAATAATAATAATAATAATAATAATAATAATAATAATAATAATAATAATAACAGTAATAATAATAGTAATAATAATAGTAATAATAATAGTAATAATAGTAATAATAGTAATAATAATAATAATAGTAATAATAGTAATAATAATAGTAATAATAATAGTAATAATAATAATAATAATATACAAAATTACGTTGATGTAAGAGCTCTCAGATAATCGATGAGAGCAATTGTATACATAGCAGTTTGAAAGGACGTTAGTGACTTTAAGTAAATCTAATTCGGGACTATAAATATTCGCTAGGATATCCTGTTTATACGATCACCATTTGCTACCCTAGATGTTAAGAGCGTGGGTTTGGCGAGTTACGAAATTAATTGGTAGTTGTGAGGTCCCTTGACAGACCCACCCCTATCACTGCGTTTGACTTTGCTCCCTAAACCGTTTGTGTTCCCACAGTTTTGTGTTCCTCGAGCAAAGCGATGACGTACAAAGAGATAAGCGTGGGCGTCACGTCTGGATGACTGATTCGCAATCGAGGAAGTGGTTTCCGCCAACCACTTGACTTTGTTCCGACTATGGGAAGCGGAAATGTGGAACATTGTCGTGAAAGAGGCCCCTGAAAGCAAGCAACCCGCTTTGCGCAGAAGCACGCTACGATGTTCGCGGTGCAGGTAGCGACGGGCGATCGAGTTGCCAAGCGATTAATTCCACAGCAATTTTGGAAGACCGGAATTTTTGCAATTAATCACTGTGTCTTTATGTGCTTGGAAATTCGAGGATGGATATTTTAATTAATTTCTCACGCAACTTTGGCGACAGTTGGAGGACTTTGGTAGCCTTGCATGTGGGGAATCCTTTGGAACGTTCAAGATTTGTGGTTACGAGCGTCTCGAACCCAGCACTACACTGGAGGACACTCGAAAAATCGAATTTAAATTCCGCCGCCCCGAGCAGGAGGATGTCCCAGGGAAAGTTTCCAGCAAAAAAGAGTTTCGTCGCAGCCACGACGGTATTTCCAGCCCGTGGCGCGAACGCCAGGGGATGAATTTTATTTTACCGAAAAAGAAACCGACGTCCTGATGTCCGTTCTCTTCGTTCTGTTTTGGAAGCCTGTAGAAAATTCAGAACCCTTTTCCGAGGACGTTCTAATTTCCCTCTTTTTACCACGGAATACGTCAAACTGCTTTTAGAGAAAATGAATTTTATATTTCCGTCGTGGTTTCTGTGTTGACTGAAATTTAAATTGTGGGGTGGCAAGGTTATTTCACGTGAAATGGATAAATAGGGTTTTGAGGGACTCGTTGGTTGAAAAGTAAATACGAAAATAGAAGATCAAAGAAAAGGAAAAGAATTTAATGCTGTAAGGAGTCTTGGAATTATTCATCGAGATTTCGAATCTGAGAAATTTAATTCTACAGTATAAATATGGAACTCTTTCAATTTTCATATTTTAAAATCCCATTCGAGCTTTGTCCCTCCGAAATTTTCAGTTTTTTTAACTGCGAATATTTTACATTCCTCTTTCACTTTATTTAGTAAAATTTCTATTTTAAATCCCATGCCATAGTACAATAAACAAATATGGACTTTCAGTAATCCTTGACAAAGAGAATTGTCCTTCACATAAATATCCATACTTCAAAAATGAAACTTTGAGCATTCGAAAACTTCAAGATTGCAAGACACAAAGATTTAAAGTAAAGACTCTAAGATCTGAAAATTATTCCCAAAGTCCAATACCCAATATCGTTGCATCTTGCTTCCAAATTAACGAGTAGGTACTAGAGCTTCTAAAAAAAACTCCTCAATTATTCCGTTCCATTTGCTGCATTCGTAATGATCGATAGTCCCGCCGTCCAACGACTGATAAGCCCCGACCACGTGGCCGAGATCGAGATTTGGATCACTCGGTCGGTAATGCCGCGAGATAATGTTCGAGGTCACGTAGCCGCGAGTGAAAGCCACGAGTCTGTGGAATCTCTCGGAACCGAGGCGCAGTAAATGTCGACATCAATTCCAGTCGATAGTGGCTTGACGCGGTACACCGACGTATCCCACAATTTTTACTCCCGACAGTATATAAACTTGCAAGCCGACGCAGGGAAACGTCCCTCGGATTATCCAGTGCCCGAGAAAAGTTTCCCATTCGCGGATCCACGGGAGCTGCGTTCGAGGCGCCGGGATGCGGTTGAAACCGAATTGGAAAAGTAAGTTAAAGCTGCCAGATAGCGTACAATTCAATTCAATTAATTGAGCAGCACGAGCTTCATCGAATTCGGGATTGAATTGGACGAGAAGAGATACGCGACGACTCCTATCGCGAACGTGGCGCGGGATTATCGAATTTCACTTGAGGTATGCTAATTAATTAACTGGAGGTTCGATCGTTCAATCGGGAGGTATGACGAGCACACAAATGGACGAGTAAATTAATCGGTCGGTGGGAGGAGTTTTTGCTCGATGACGGACGAAACGGTGGACGATTTCAGGATATCGATACAACGACAGTATCTTCTTCGATTGGTATGAAGTAGAGAAGCTGATATTCTTGTGTTGAAAACAAAGAGAATTGTACAGGCTACGTTATCTTTCGAACTTTCGATAGTTTCTTTCTGTAAGAGAATTTCAGATACTGTGTTAGATGTATGTATACGGTTACTCCCATTAAAAGAATTTTAAATCCACTGAATGACCACCAATTTTGCTAACAACCTCTTTTCACCCTAAACTCAAAGTTCCTCATCATCTCCAAACCCAGTTCCCAACATTTCCCTCTCCCTACCTCGATTCCTCAGCAACAGCATTCATTGGCTCCCATACAAATCTTGAACCAGTTCATCATTCCATCCTAAAATACTTAAGAATTAATGGAAACAATTTGGGTAAACTGTACAGTGATTGACACCCTAAGCGGAAATCCCAATTGGAATGTCTATATTTCATTGTGAAGTTTTTATATGGTCTTAATTTCCAGTTATTATCACTGATTATGGATTTCTTTTATTTCAAAAATATTCAATGGAAAACAAAAATAGGCATAAAAGTACAATCATTGGCACCCTAAAATTTGTAGTTGTATTTGTAAACGATACCTATGTAGTTAAAAACTAAGTTTAAAGTGTTTAAACAGACTATTTCATTCACTATTAAATACCTACAACACTTAGTACATCTGTATTTCAATCCATTAGTTAGAAAGTGACAAAATATACTTGCCTACTCCTTATCAAAATTTTAGGAAAATGCCTAAAACTGAGCCCTTTGTCCCACTTTGTGGTGTTGCCAGATATAAAGTGTGCGGTTCAACTACAGCTGGGCTTTGCAGTATTGCAGTGAAAGAAAAATAAGACATTGTAAAAAGTACTTTCTAAGCTTGTACTTCTTAATATTTGGCTTTTTAATCAGCAGTGCCAATAATAAATACAGTGTGAGCATTAGTGCAGTTTACCCTACCTTATAAATTTAAAAAAAAAATATACAATACAAATCCATATAGAAAAATCTTATATATTTTGCAATAGCTTTAAATCAGTACCTGACTTATCACAATAGATTTTTAAATTTGCATTTGCCGAAAATTTAGAAATACGGACTGGCTAAGTTTCGCCAAGAAGCCACCCCGTTCCAGCCGCCCTCGCCTAAACCTCTTCTACGACCCCAGCCCGCATCCCACCCAATCGCATTGCCCTTCAAACTCACCTTCTCCCATTCCCATTAGAAGCGGACAGATCTGTACCATCGGTTGGTGGGTCGGAGGCAGAAATTTCGGCCACCAGTGACGAAAATACGCACCCCCCGGCAGGGTGCGCAGGTTGAGAGTGCGCAGGAGCACAGCAGCCCGCGATCGACGGAATCACGTACGACTGGAGGCCGGCGGTGGGGGAAGAGGAACAGTGGCGGCTGGGATTGCGCACACGCGTCGGGATTCCCCGGGAATCGGGTCTTTCCGGGTCTCCGACACGGTCCTCCCTCGTTCGGCTCACTTGGACAAGCGACGGGCGACGCGGCAACAGGTGACGAGGCGCATCCTACGCGGGTAACATCCTCGAAACGAGCAGAAGGATCGCGGTGACGGGCGAGACGCGACGCGACGCGGGAGATCCACGCGTCGATCGGTTAGCGCGCGCGGCACACACGCACGGCCAGGATCGGAGCTGAGGAAGAGGAGATCCGCGCAGTGGAGGAGTAGTGGGTCGACAGCTGACGGTCAGACGGGACGGTTCTACGGGCAAGGCCATAGAGCGCGATCATCGGGGGAAAATGAGCGTCGAGGACGCCATCAACTATAAGGCCAGCGAGGAGGAGGATTACTATGCGCTCCTCTCCTGCGACGAGTCCGCCACGGTGAGTCTCGGCTTTCTGGATCTTTCAGGGTTTTGTGGGAATCGGGCTCCTTGGGTGGTCTACTCCTGCTTCGAGGGGTTGGAGGGGTTTCAGGATTTTTGGAACCAGGTTTCTTGAATGGGTCAATTTTGATTTTCCTCTTCGTAGTTTGTGCTGAGGGTTGGTGTTGGGTATTTCCTGGGGTACGGGGGCAGTTATTCTGATTGCGAGTTCTTTGGATCTTGTTATTATTGCGTTTTCTTTTGGTAGCAGAATAAAGGGGTGTTTTGTGATTCTCAGGGGTTGTTCTTCCAAGGAAACGTTGACCGAGAATGCTGTTTTAATGAAACTGTGTGAATGCAGAGCATAGTGGAGTGTGTGAAGAAGAATTTGTTTGCTGTGGAAATTCACTTTGGAAGGTGAAATCGGCCCTTAAAATTGTTATGTGTTTTCGATTTTTTAATGAAGCTCTATTTTTCGTTTGGTAGTGTGGTAGAGCATACAAAATTGGACACTTCTTGTGTGTAAATTTTTGTTCCATTTCGCATTATTACAGAGTTATTGTTTAAAAAATTAAAAAACGCGATAAGTTTAAAAGCTGATTTCACCCCCTCAAAGTGAATTTCCGCAAAAAGGAGAAATTGCTTTTTGCTTGCTCCAATGTGCTCGACATTCGCGCGAAGTTTCATTATAATTAGAATTTGTCTGTTGAGAACATCTTCTTCATTAATGATATGCATTTCTTTTTACTACCCTTGTATTTCGTAGGTACACTTCTTTTTATTCATTACTACGTTCATCTGCACATTCCTTTCTTTTCTGTCACTATTATAAATTCATACGCAATTTATGAGACTTATTTCATAAATTTCTTCTCTTCTTATCATCCCCTATTTTGTTACTACAATCTTCTCATAATTTTATATCGTTAATCAAAATTCCTAAGGCATTCTTTTCCTCGCTTCTTCCTTCTTCTTATTTTGTCTCGTTAATATCGTCGACCTGAGTTCTCTCTTTGAGGGAGGAAATACGTTTAAAAGTTGGTTTAAGGATGTAGGCTTCAACAAGTTTGAAAGATCGATTAAAGATTTTGCGTTTCTTTTATCTGTTCAACTATTCCAAGTGATTTTATAGTGGAATGGCGATTTATTACGGTAATTGCTGTAAACTTGCCATTATTATGAACTAAATATCTCAATAATCCGAGACAAGAATTTAGGAAGCAGAATATTACTGTCAGCTTTAGTTACAGTTAAAATTACGAGTAAAAGTAGAAGTAGACTCAAAGTTCAATTTACATCTAGTCGTACCTAGAATTCCATTTACGATTAGGCACCAATTTCTCGAAAACTAGTGACCACCTATTCGTCTAATTACAAGCAGAAAATTAGAACCCCAGTTGAACTCAGAATGACATAAACGATCCTTTAAATTCGCCCCTATTTCCACCGAAGCCAGATCTAAATTTAGAACCGAGTTGAAAATTACAGAAGACTTTCTGCAAGACCTGCTCGCGAAATTCTTAAAAGCTAAAGAACTTCTTAATAACCCATCATTATCATCTTCTCCAGGAAACCCCGAGGACCTCCATTTTCATCTTCTTCGCCCTGTTCACGCCCCGCAAAGTCCGCCGTTCCCTCGGACTTCCCGCTAACGACGCAGGAGCAATTACTCCTCTGTCCTCGCGCTCCTCATCCCGCCCGCGACTTTAATTGCCGAGGAACCATTGCCACGCGTCATTGTTTCCATTTCGCATTATACCAGCTTCTTACGTGCCTAATGGAACGCGCGCATTTAATGCGCCTTCTGGAGTTACACGGAGTTAATTAGCTGCAGTGTCGAGCGCGTCACAGGAGGATAACTGCATCAGCGCAACTTTAATTACTGCTTTGCCCGAACTTCGTGATTAGTATCGATCGATGTCTGCTATGCCAGGCGACGACAAATAGTACGTCACTCGTCACTCTCCCTTTGCGACGACCTCGCCACCCAGTTCTACCAAAAAACCGTGTTACAGGCGCGTGATTACAGCCTTCCCACTGTTCGTCCGGCAAAATTGATTCAGCCTCGTGAAATGAAACCCCAACGATGATAGAGCAGAGAATGGAATCTCAAGAATGAGCCACGTCCCTCGCGATTGCTCAACGCCGCTCGTTTATCCGAGCCACGCTGATAAACGGTTCATCGTCGCAAGGCGATCTTTGTTGCAAATAAGTGTCTATATTCGATGATTGCCTCGTTAAAAAAGGCTTTTCACTTCGATAGAACCTCGTCCAATTAAAGCTACTGCTCTGTATTGGGTGGCTTGGTTGATTGGATGTCCTTTCGAAGAAATAGATATATGGATAGAGATATATAGGTATATAGATATATAGATATATATATAGGTATATAAATGTATAGATATATAGGTATATAGATATATAGAGATATATATATATAGGTATATAAATGTATAGATATATAGGTATATAGATATATAGATATATATATATAGGTATATAAATGTATAGATATATAGGTATATAGATATATAGATATATAGATATATAGATATAGAGATATATAGGTATATAGATATATAGATATATAGGTATATAGATGTATAGATATATAGGTACATAGATATATCGGCATATAGATATATAGATATACAGATATATAGATATACAGATATATAGATATTGAGATATATACAATATATAGATATAGAACTCTAGATATTTAGATATAGAGAAATAGAAGAATATCAGCACCTATTGATTAGGAAAAAAGAACATCGAGTACATATTAAAAATCCAGAATTCCATAACTATCATTACACTTTACGCTTCTGTGATAGCCTTCCCTAAAGAACTCAATGACCACCAAGCATTCCCTCGACTAATCACGAAAGATTCTCGCATTTCCCTGCACCATGCAATAGTGAAGCCTCCATTGCGCATGCGCGACGAGGGAACGGAGCAGTGGCGGAGCAATCGGCTCCCTCCACTCTATTCTAACACTGTGACGATAATAAACTCCCGCGAATCTCACTACTGCTCGGTAAACCTTTTCTATTTGGTAATTTCTTCTCTGCAATCATTCCGAGTGACATATTAGAAGTCACCCAAGCGTGCTGCCCTTTTCCAAGCGACAAAGTGGCGAAGTGAGCCTGCGCGTCGTTCAAAAGTCTTCCGTCAGCCCCGTGTGCCATTAATGTCGCGTAAAAGTCATCGCTGACCCTCCCCAAGTAGCCACGTTACCGTCCACCTTGTTTTCCCTGCCATGATGGCCGGTTGCACGGTCGATTTTTCTAAAAATAAAGCCCCGTCGGCTCGAAATAAAAGCGGGGTTAATGAGTGATCGTGTTTGCCTGTTTACCGACGGCTGCCGTGTCGCCGTTCCATTAACGAATTCCACTCCCATTAAACGGGGAATGTATTAAATTGCCTCGGTAAATATCACTCGTCCCCATTAGCCGGCGTGATGGCGATAAGGGGCCCCCATCTTTCGCCGATTATAGCGCGACGGGAATGTGCTCGACGACGCCTCCATCTTTGTCCAATACCCTTCGTCATTTAATTTTCAAACACCACTCGGGTAATTGTCTCTCTGAGGCTTCGCTCGTCGACGGGAGCTTCGACTAGGATATCGCGGCGATGGAGCTTCATTCAGCTGGGAATAACGTACAAATAAAGGCCATAGAGTTTTTCTACTGCATGTTGTATACTTTTTTAAAAAAAATTCTAAACATCACCTATATTTCGAAGTGGGCTCAAGGAATACCAAAATATCAGGATAAATGGTCCCCATTAGATTACCCAGAACAGAAATATTGATGACAGAAATTCCATAGATATTGATAGCAGAGAACCCTCAGGTTGCAAGTTAAAAATCTCGAACACCTCTGCTTTTCAAACCTCCTCGTTTCTTCTTGCCGCATAACTCCAATCACCATTTCTGCCTACAATTTTCCAATCACCCTATTCGCATTGCATATACATAAAAACACACTTCAATTACTACCCCTGCGCCCTCTAATAATTTCCAATAGCAGCTGCTACAACCACCCACTGAAATATTATCAATTCCTCGCGAAGCTGGGCTTCCCTTTGAAGTCTGATCAGATTCACGCCCTCTTTGCCCCAGGTGGAGCAAATCACAACCGAGTACAAGGTGCTGGCCCTGCAATACCATCCAGACAAGAACGAAGGCGACAAGGAGGCGGAGAGGAAGTTCCAGCAGCTGAAGGTCCGTGCTTCCACTTACGTTTCTAACGAGTCATTATGAGTCATCGAGAAGCAGTCACGCGGCTGCCAGTTTTTTTTCCTGTCGCTACGTCTCACCTTGCGCCGCGCGCGTCCAGTTTCTAACGCGATTTCTCGCCGTAGCACGCGAAAGAAGTCCTCTGCGACCCTGAGAAGAGGAGCAACTACGACAAGTGGAGGCACAGCGGCATCGCCATCAGCTACAAGCAATGGGTAGGGATGAAGGACAACGTCCACCAGGTGGGTACACTCGATCGAGGTCTCGTAAGATGGATGTGCATCGTGATAAATAATCGGGTCCCTCTGCGAGAAATTTCTTGGCACAAAGTTCCAGGGAGCTGGGGCGAAATCTCTGCTGGAAATTGGGAAACTTTCACCCCTTTCGAAGGCACCTCCAGAGGACATTGTTCGATCCGAGTAACTTTGACAGGGGGACTTCGGTTTAAACTTGGGAATAGGGATGTGGGGATTGAGGGGTCCTTGCGGCGTGTAAGGAGATTAATTTGGGAGTAGGAATTGAGGACCTTGCAGCAAGAGGGTGCAGCTCGAGCTTTACCTACTCGGAGTGAATTAGAAACAACTGTTTATAAAATTGTTGCTTTGACTTAACGTTAAAAAGAGAACGCTAAGTGAAAAATATATATTTTCACACGATATAAGTAGGTAATAAGTTTCTATTTCTACTTTTGGCGAAGAAATATTCTTAATAATATTAATATTTCTAAGTAGTTTTATCTATTTGCAATAAATCACTCATTTGTTATCGGATTTTCGTCCACCGTGCACCAAACGATGTAGAATTTTTTTACACGCAGTGGCGGACGAAAGAAAGTTTATAACTTTTAAAATCGTATAAATTTTTCAGAATTGGTCCAAACGACATGAGTTTTTTTTAGAAGTTAGAAGGATTAGTTTGCTAAGTGACGTGGTTCGTCGTTTAAAAAAAAATGCAATTAGTCAGAATAGCAAAAAAAATAGTAAAGGTTGTTTTTTAAACTTTTTTTCTGAGTCTGTAATGAAAATTCAAAGAACCGTTTGTAGATTGAAGCAAGTTGTATACATTCCTAAAATTTCATCAAAATCGGTTGACGTTGCTCTGAGCTGTAAACGCTTAAAGATCGCAGAATAAGGTCGAAAATCGCGAAATTCACGAAGTCAAAAGATCTTTAAGCATTTATAGCTCAGAGGAACGTTAACCGATTTTGATGAAATTTTAGGCATGTATACCGCTTATTTCAATCTACAAACGGGGTTTCTGAATTTCCATTACAGGCTCACAAAAAAGTTTAAAAAACGAACTTTACTATTTTTATTACTATTCCGACTAATTGCATTTTTTTCAAAACGATGAAACACGTCACATAGCAAACTAATCTTTCTAGCTTCTAAAAAAACTCATGTTCGGACCAATTTTAAAAAAGTTATACGATTTTAAATGTCGTAAACTTTCGTTTGTCCGCCACTGTATATTACACGTTATAACTCAAAAACTATCAAAAGTGGAGCTGCACCCCTCTTACTGCAAGGTCCTCGATTATTGTAGAGGGATTTTTGTTTTTAGTGCTTGAAATTACATATGCGAGCGCATAATTATCGTCTTTTGTCTGCTCTATGCACCCAGTTATAGCTTCCTCTTGATTTTGATGAGTTAGGTACAGTAACGAGTTTGATAATATATGGATGTCGTGCGCTCTAGTAACTCGGTATTCATGGGAACTGGTAATAGATCGAATCATGAATAAATTAATAGACACAATAGCCCTGAGCATATTTGAATAAATTATTAGATGGAATATTTGATTACACTCGTGCATATTCCACTTCTACTTAAAAAGACTTAATATAGGGATAAAGCAGAAATTTTACATTTATGCCTGCCTATCGCCTTCCTAACGTTAAACTCTTGGATGCCGAAATACTATGCCTCAGGTAATTATGCCTCGCTAATTCAGATGAGTGTGACTATTTTCACAAAATAAAAAACACCATTTTTTTTATAAGATCAGAATCTAAATTCAGAGCGAAACTCTTTCTCTAAAAAATAAAGCAATTCTTACTGTACACACCTACAAAACATAAACTTGCTCCTCAGTGCACGGAGGCAGGGGTGAATAGATTCAAAATTTAGAAACTTCACTCCTGCTCCATGCATAAAACAATATCCGCAAGCTATTACACAACTTCCAAAGTTCCCAACCCGGTATTTTCTATTCCACTTATCGTCAGCATTCAATACCAAGAAATCTCTCGCAAGACCATACCCAATGAACTGCGCGGCAATTCAATACACCCAAAAGAAATATGCATGTGAAATTAGCAAACGAGAGGTGGTAAAGGAAAAGTAGTGAAAGGCATGTGGAATGCGTCGTAGTCGATGCATTGGAGCACACCGAAGACGAAGGGTCGCATGCTGCAGGACGCGTCGGGGGAGGCAGCTGGTCCCCCGGGTCACCCCAAGGTCCAGCCACCCAACGCCCACAGGAGGGCCTCGGAGGGCGGCGCGAACATCTACTACGGCGCTCGGCGTGACCTCGGCTGGGACACGGAGGCCTCCAGCGAGGTGGTGAACAAGTTCCGCAACTACGAGATCTAAAGTGGACGGTTCGACGGGGGACTGTTCCGAGTTTACGTTGCCAGGACCAACAATCACCTATCTACCTTCAAATATATCGAATCCAGTGAGAGAGAGAGAGAGAGAGGAGCCACGAGAAACGTACCATTATTTATCGTTCGTCATTGTCCAACCGAGGAAAGAGGGATCCCCGAAGGAGAAGAAAAGGATCGAAGGCCGTATCATTCGCTGGGCCATTTCTCGCCCTCCTTTTCGCTTCGAGGAAACACGACTCGGTGTGTACTTCGGAGCATCCTTGCTTCTTGGTACGAGAGGGTGAAAGAGAGGAGGAGAGAGGACCAGAGAGAGAGTTTGCGAAGGGGATGGAAGCATTCGTTACCCTTCGCTTTACGTTAAAGAAAATTGGATGGAAATTTGATGTTTCAAGTGAAACTGAGGGATGGCGGTGCCGTAGTGGAAGTCGATGGCTCGTCGCTGAAGGTATCGAGTTTCAGAGAGAGGGATTGGAGGGAGAATGGGGGATGGAAGAGAGCTGGAGTTCAAAGGGAAACGCGATTCAGTTGTCGGTGCTGATTTCCAGGCGGAGTTTTCTTTTTTAGAGGCTAAGGGAAGCAGAGGTGGCCGGGGAAGTTGCCGCGAAGTTGCAGGGCGAGGCTCTTGGTCCCCAAGATGGCCGCTGGTTGAAACGAGGTCAGAACGCGGCCAGGCGACGGGCTGCTATTCCCAGTTCTCGATTTTTAATTACAGCCGCGAAGCGCGCTCGAAGATTCACGGGAAAGTCGCTGCGGAGGGATCGAGGAGATTCAACGATCGGTTGGACGGTGCTTTGATGTCGTAATCGAGAGAAGTTTTATTCCACGATCCACGGGATCCGAACGTAAGAGAATAATTAACTGTTTCTACTTTGTACGCCGCTCGCGCTGGAAACGCTTCAGCGGTCTCCTTCCGAATGACTTTCGTGGGTACAGGTTTTTATCAAACTTGAGTCTTGCAGGGAAGTGAATCAAATGAATCAAATGAATCAAAATTGATGAAGAGGGACTCGAGGGAGTTACAATGAAAATTTATTTCGTCCTGCATGGAATTCTAAAAAATATAATATTTACTGAAATAAGTTTAAGTGTCTTCCACTGTCTCCTTACATACATTTCATGGAATTCGCAATTTAAAAACTTGCATCCTATAATCAGTTGAACATCCCAGTCTTCGTCGCCCAAAATTCGATGAAAAGCCCAATCGACTGAAATTGCCAAAAGTCACGGAATTTGTGGCGAGCTTCACCGCCGAAGCGTTTCTTTCCAGCGTCCAGTGGCTAGAAGAAAAGTAACTCGTTGTTTCTACATTGAGTGCTCCTCAGTGGAACGCTCGAGCGGTTTCGATTATTCCCGAAGCGGTCGAAGTCGCGTTTCTTCGAAAGGGGTGAGATAAACAGCTCGGGCAAGAAGCGTCCACTGTCGGGCGAATCGATGACGGCGCACTTGTACCTGTATCAAACGCAGAATATAATATCGTTTACCCTTCGCGACACTTGAATGTTTTCGAGAGTCCAGGTAGCCCCATAGAATCTGCACCACCCCCGTTTCGATCAATCTTCTCGCTGAAAAGGTAGCTCGCCAGCCGTCGTTTCAAGATAAATAAAAGCAAAATAAACAAACCCAAAATCCCACATTTCATGGAAGAAAAATTTCAATTTCCTCGCTTTCGCACCGAGTGCATTAAAAAATTTAATTTATGTATTAACATATTTTGTTAGAAGATATTACGAAATTATATCAGAGATTGTGAAATTTGGAAAGCTGTGCTCCTCGAGGTATTTAAATATTTATAACGTACCTATAAATATACAAAAAACACGGCGAATCAAAGTGCGGATACGTCAATTAGACGCGGAATAGAGAGGTCCACAACGAAGCAAACGCGACGTTCTAATAGTAAGACGAATGGATCGATGCTACCTGAGCGAGGGGGTTGACAAACTCGAATCCCTTTCACCGTCATTCGTCATCAATAGGTTCCCCTCTGCCAACGGCAGCGAGTTACATCGTCCATTAGTTACTCTTTTGTAACGGCACGTACCGCATGCACCCTTCTTTCTTCGTTCCGCCGAGAGAGGGGAGAGTGCCGATAGATAGTCGACCAACAATTTTGTAATATAATCGAGCGCCCCTTCGGCATGCGTTTAGGCGACCGAGCCGCCTAGCCGCGCGGCAGCTAACGATCGACGCGCCCCCCCAAAAATAGCAGCGGTCGACTCGTGTGTTGTATCGATGTGACCTTTCGATATTAATTCACAAGCCGCGGAGGTGCGCGGTTGCTTGGTCCCGTTCTCGCGCGAACACTCGCGGCGCGATTTTTCCGAACCGTCAACCTTCGCGGGATACGAACCTTCCTGCACCAAGATCGGTTTATCGATCCTACAGAGGTGAAATGTGAGAGGTAAATGAGCAGGAGGCGTCGATGGCGACAGTGGGAAATATATGTGAAGGAATATGGAATTTTTGAGGATAAAATTCTGGAGAAACAAATAGATTTTGCAAATTGTCGAGTTCGGGGAAATTTTTGTGGAAATCAGATTTTTGGAGCAGGATGTCTAGGTGGAAATTTTATTGAAGATCCTCGGGTTTAATTTTGGAGGAGTAGAAGGGGGAGTTTAATATCTTGCGCTCTGAAATTTGGCACTGCTACTTGAAATTACTGAGTAATTATATTTGTAATTGTAATGGTGCTATGAAGACATTTAATAAAAGTACTCGAACTCGATGAAATGATCCATTGGAGGTCGAAGCTAGAAATTTTTTCGAGACCAGAATTTTGTAACTGCAGTGCATCTGTTTTCCAAATTCTATCGAGTCAAGTATTAATTGCTCGATGTTAATCACGAAATGATGAAATTTGGAGCGTGAGAATCTGGTGTGAAAATATTGGATCGTTAGCACCACCGACGAAAAGTTTGTTTCTCACTTGTTACGGCACAGGTTGTACGGGGTGAAACGAGGGATGAATAACTTCTGTCTATTATATCGTACTTACTTCTCTACATATCGGCCGGGACTCACAAATGGCCACTCTGCGTGGATATCGGGCTACTTATCCCTTTGGAACTGCTCTACTTTCAAAACCTTTCGTCGGTGGTGAGAATTGTTGAAAGTGTGCGTTAAATTGGATGGCGAAGTTTGGAGGTCCATTTCTGCGCAAATGGAAAATGTGGAATACTTACACTTAATTCTGTTTTTGCACGATAGATACGTCCCCGAAAAATCTTTTTCTGACTGCGTCACTTGCGAGATAAAGTCGAAACGAAAGATTACCTGCAAAGCAGAGAAATCATTTAAATGCAAAATCTAAGAGTTTTTATTTAATTCAAAGCAATTCGCTAGAGAAATAAATAGGAATGTTTTTTCCTAAAATTAAAATCAAACCTAAGTGAAGATTCTTAAAAAGGCAAACTTATTTATTAATCTTTGCTTAGAATTAGAATTAAGTGACGTTTCTTAAAAAGGCAAATTTATTTATTAATCTCTTCTTAGAATTAAAATTAAGCGAAGGTTCTTAAAAAAGCGAATTTATAGGGTCGTGTTAGATCAAAACAATCCTCGTGAAAACAGGGTGAAGTGTATTTGAAGCTACTGTATACAATTGGAGAGCGAAATATGTACAAGAAATGCGATATGGAAACGTAAGGTGTCGCTGGAAGTGGAGAAAGAGTTGTGATGATACCTCCGTCACGCCTATATACCCTGTGTATCAATTCTTCCGCGGACGAACCACACCCGAACCACCCTGTAAATGTGTGCGCGTGTGTGTGTGTGCCCCACATCTATATTTTTCTAGACGCGTCTCTGCGATTCCGCCTCGTGGAACCATTGTACCCCCTGTCTATTTATTATTTCCGCGCGATCGACCTATCGATGATGTCGTGCGTTCGGGGCGCGGGAGGGTGAAGAATGTCGCCCGCTGAATGTGCGCCCTAACTTCCAGGAAACAGTCTCGCGAGGCCAGGGTGCAATTTGTCGAGCGAGTGCTTCTATCCGAAGAATTCTCGGTACAAGTTATTATCGACACTCTGATGCTTTCTAAGAAACATATTTCTTTTCTAATTGTTTTTAAAAGAAAGATCGAATCTGCGACGCAGCTCGTCGACGACAATTCTGTTTGAGATTCTACTTTTGCAACGGGGACAGAAACTCGTATAGCTTTCGTTTCAATTGCAATAATAATCAGAAATAATCGGGGGTTAATGAACATTCAGCAAAGACGATCTTTCCCCTCCCCGAAAGCGTGTGAATCTCTGTTACGTACGTATAAATATATCAAAGAATATATACGTGTATACATATATGCAGGTATAATGTATAAAATATATTATATATATATATTCGTCACGCGCTGGACGACGCGACGATATGTATTCACGCCATTAAAGGTTCAATAAATGTGTTTAATTAAGAACAGCTCGCCTCCGTGAATTTGTTGAATAGCATGCCCCCACGAGTCTCTGAAAAACCGAGCGGCAATATCCCATTTCGTTACCACAATAAACTTTTAATTGCTCTCCATTGAAACTGTGATTAAATCAATCAACACACTCCATTTACGAGGTGAAGGTAACTCATATTTATAAAAATCACTCGATAATTCATGCTCCTAAATGAACCCTTAGAATCAGCCTTTAGATAGTAACAGAAGCAGCTAATAACGTAGGTTAACCTTCACGCATACCTCACGTGCGGACACCTTGCAGTCCCACTTACTAACCACACCCTTTTGACGCCTATAGGCGTCACCCGCACGCGGTGTATTCATTGATCAAACATACCCGCGTCCGTGTTACTAAAAAATCATCCCTAAGCGTCCACGATTCAGAGACACGAAAAGGTGCACTTTCACCTATGCCAAAAGCCTCTGACATTATTTTCCGTCAAGTTCCTTTTGTGATCGATTACCGTAACTTAAAGCAGATGTACGAAAACAACCCCTCGGCGAGGGTGGTCGCGGGAAAGGGGGGGCGTAGAGTTTATTCAGCGCTTTCGCGGCAACGAATGGTGAAAACGATCGCGAACGGGCGCGAAAAATAGAATAGAATTGTATTAGTCGACTGTTGCGCGACGGACAATAGATGCTCGCGATCCTTTGTCAACGGTGTTGGCAAACTTTCCCTATCTCTTGGGACGAGCCGTGGAACCGTGGCCTAATTTCACAGGACGCGAAACTTAACGCCCTTTGTTCGTAGGCCGAAGCATTCACCGCGTTATCCTCCGTTATCCTTCGCACACGCGTCCCTCTCATTCATCCCGCAGCGACATTATTCGCGATTGAACTCGAATGGACGACTGTCTGGTCAATTAGCGAGTTTTTAGCGGCATCGCTTTTGTGATCGGCCATCTGTGATTCCGCCTTTCGATTGGTGGACGAGGAGAAGGATGAAGGAGGAAAGGGAAAGTTGAATGATTAGAAATTTTGAAAATTCCGGGAATTTTCGAGATTGTAGGTAGGGTAAACGGTTGGTAATTTGGCAATTGAGATTTGGTGACTACAAATAATTTTCCTCGCTAATTTGTACATTAATTGTGACTCTGTGTTTTAATTAGTTAATTGGGGGGGAGAGGAGGCGGGGAAAGGAAAGATGAAAGCTCAGAAATCTTGGAAATGCTAGGAACTTAGGGATTGTAGATAGGGTGCAGAGTTGGTAAATTGGAAATTGAGATTTGGGGGTACTGGGATACAAGAATTTCAAATATTCTAATTCCAAATAACTCTCCACGCCCTTCTACACAGTACTTGTGTTACCCTGTTTCCATTAGTGAACTTTGGGAAACAGAAATCTCGAGAATTCTATGAACTTAAGGATTCTAAGTAAAGTAAAGATGTTTGTAATTTTAAAACTGACCACTCATGACCCTAGAATCTACAAAAAATTCTAAAATTTCCCTATCCCTTAAGCTTAAGCCTTAAAGGCTTTCCCTACCTTGACGGACGAAAAATGATGCAAACTTTGGGAATTTTTTAAAACAAAACCATTAAATATATTTACTTCCAGCTTTGTGGCTTTATTTGTCAATCTTTAGAGAATATGAAAAAAATTGTATGCAAAAATAGTATATAGTTATATCCGGAGTTATAGTGCTTCAAATAGAGCGCCTTACAAAAATCATATACGCATTGCTAGCATAAAATCAGCCGTTGTAGTTGTCTGAAATAGAAAATATAAAAATTTGTGTAATCTGTATGAGTGTGGCTATCCATGAACTATGTTAAATGAGAAATACTGAAAATTAAAAAAAATAGCAGCGTCTCAAACAGACATCGATTTCTGCAAAAAAATTCGCTGTTTTTTAAGTCGCAAAGGTCTAATTTTGCAAAACCTGACATAGTTTTAGTATCAGCTGGAATGGGACATCTACTGAAGATATAATGCTAAGTTTGAAGTCAATCGGGTGTTTAGTTTTTGATATATCAAAATTGCTAACCAATTCGAAAAACATCGTTTGGAGAAAAACGTGTTTAAAGTTTTAATTACCGTCTTTTTAAATTAAATTTATGTTAAAATGTTGCCTAAATATGTACAAATATAAGCATACAGTTTTCAATTAATATAATTTGAGGGTTTCTCTTTAAAAAATCCCAAATATCACGCTCCTTTGACGTCGTCAAGGTAGCGAGACTCCTTAAAACTCTGTAAAATAACGATCTGAAAGTAAACTTCAAAACATAAGATGTCGATTCTGCCAACCCAAAATTTGTTTACAAAACGCCCTATCGGACCACCACTCAATCGATTCATTATACATGTAATCGAAGAGAACCGACTACACTAACAGCAAACTCCGTTTTAATTCGCCTGATCCACGGCACGTGGCACCTGAGCCGTCTTCGCCGAACAAAAGGATCACAAACAGCCCTGCCTGTCGTCAGATAAACGACCGAAATTGTCGAGAAATCCTTGAAGCGCGAAACGAATGTCTCGCTCCAGTTCCCAATCACCCACCGGCCGAACAATATTCTGTACTGAGGGGGGAGAGAAACAAAATTTCCCGATTGTAAACGGCCAAGGGGTAGAACGCGTCGTGTCTACCGCGAGGGACACGGTTCAAGGGATAGAAAACAATTAGTCGGCGAACTTTTTTGCCCCCTCGACCATACACCACTTCAAATAGACGCCATTTTGCTTTTTCTTCTATTCGTGATTCCGACGAATCGAGAGCTCGGCGTGTTGCTAAGGTAGGGGTGAGGTTATTTATATTTGGGGTGCGCGCGGTCGTTTGTTCAGGGGATGAAAAACAGTTAGCCAGCGAACTTGTTGCCCCCTCGACCATGCACCACGTCAAATAGACACCATTTTGTTATTTGTTCCATTCGTGATTCCGTATATTGGAGCTTTCATGAGTTGCCAAGGTAGGGGATAAGTTATTTACAATTGGGGGTGTGTCGTTTGATTGGCAGGTAGAATAGCAATTAACTGAGGAATTGTTTGGCCCTCAATCAGATACCATTTTGGATAGATGTTATTTGAATGAATTGAAAGCTTCGTGGATTGCTAAGGTAGGGGTGATGGTAGGTATTTGTGTTTGGGATGTTTGCTGTCGTTTGTTTAGGGAGTAAAATAGCAATTAGTTGGGAAACTGTTTGGAATATGATCTGACATCACTTCGAAAAGATGCGACTTTGTTCTTTGGGCGAATTAAAGCTTCACGAGTAGCTAAGGGGTGAAGTTATTTATAATTGAGATATACGCCGTAGTTTGTTATACAATCGCAGATATGGCACAGCTTGGGGTGTTCCAACCCCATTCTCCGGGCTCCTTGGCGACCAGAAATACTGGTGCTATTTTTGTTGGGGTCGTATCGAGGATTTACGAATTAATCGGCGTAGCTTCCGACGCAATACTGGTTTCCTAAACGATATTTGTTTCCCAGGAACCTTCCACTGGCAGTGTTATTGTGTCTGGTTATAATACCATTGATATATAAACAAATATTTTGTAATCTAAATAACCATTTCGCAAATCGATCTTATATAACCATCTTGATTACCAAATCACTCGAAAACAAATCCTGAATTGAAAAAAGCTACTCCACAATTTCGATTTATATTTTTAAAAAAATCGTCTGTATTTTTGTTACGTGCAGGTAGGCATATACCCCACGCAATAGTGTAACCTTCAACCTTTAGAGGACCTGCATTTTATTTTTAAATTATTGGTTTTCAGTTTCCAAATTTGTTTATATTTTGTGCAGAATTAGAGGACTTGCACAGAGCCCGAAAAGGGGCTTTGTCGGTCCGGAACGGTAATCAAATTTTCTACAGTTTTTAATTTAAAAAATACAGTATGTCTGGGAGTTTTTGATACTGCTGATTACGAATCTGTAGTCGGATTGTAAAAATGTTTGACCTACATGGCAGTTTTACTGACCTAAGCAAATGAAGATATACCAAAATGCAGAGAACTTTGTTTTAGCATTACCTACCCAGCGCTAACGACGTAGACGTAGAAATTTGTTGTATAATCTTTTCTTCTTCTTTTCCATGTTTTTATTATTATTGTTGGTATTTTTGTGTGGTTTCAGGAATTATTTTATTTTGTCGTGTGTTTTGCACTCTTTTAAACAGAACGAATTTATAGTCGAACATACATAAAAACACACTCGAACACTAACACACACATAAGTATTTATGCTTTAAATCATTTTTAAGTAGTGTGCTTACTCAAAGCCCCAAAAAGGGCTTTGCCGGTCCCCTAAAGGTTAATACGCATGCCGCAATAGAAAGAAGCCCGACTCCATTCCCTCCGCAGCTTCAATTCCGTGGACACAGCCACGAGTAGATTGAATTTTAACCGACCACTTTCCCAACTTCCACTCTCTATTTACATATGCATACAGAACACCTACCAAAAAATGTCAAATTAACCTAAATTGCAACTTTAAAATTCCCTGGGGCGTGTATCCCAAAAGGAAACCCTCCTCTCAATACCCACAACATAAATATACACCCAACAAAAAATTTCAAATTAATTTAAAATTGCAACTTTTAAAACCCCTAAGGCATTCATCCCAAAAGCCCCTTTGCCTAAATACCTGCAAACCTCATTACTGTTTGGTGCATCCACCGTTCACCTTCCACTCCAACCTCCCTGCACACATCTCTATAAATATTTATCGCCAGACATCCCGAAGAGCACTCCAGAACGTCCCAATCGAGTCGCAACTCGCATCGATACATTTTCCATGAAGCTGTTGCCTCCGCCTTTGTCAGCCCCTTGTTAGACACTGTGGCAGGAATAATGCACGGCTAGTTCCCTTCTGTTCGCGATCCCCCTCCGCCCATTAACCTGGAATATCGGTCTGGCTTTCGGGGGTTGGGCGGGTGGGGCGCGGGGAGCACGTCGATGGAGAGGTGGACGATGTACCGCGGCCCTTTAGGAGCCATTATCGTGGATGCATTTCGCCTGGATGGCCGGACTCCCTAATACAGCGAGCGTTTGGGGCTGCGTTAGCCAGATAACGAGTAAATCGGCTGCCTCGCCATTGGTTTCGGAACACGCGACCCCCGCGACCCTTTGAGCGCCGATCTAGCGAGCTGGAGTACCTGGGGTCCATTTGGACACAGGCGTCTGAATAGATTCGGTGGCCAACCTGTGCTTTATTGGAATCGAGTGATGCAGATCTGCGCCTATGCGGTGTTAAGCGGACGAGTGGGGGACGGAGCGGCCAATGAGTGGAGCGCCTCGATACTAGTTCCTTCGCTGAACCCCGAATCAAGTCCTCGTAGCGGTGGGCGAGCCTTGGGAAGGTCTTAGGAGGGATTGAAAGGGCTTTGTCGTTTCTTTCGGGGATTCAGGTGGGAGCAACCCTCGTGGGTGGACGTTAAGTTTGGTTTACTAATACCCTGTAACAGGGACCGCAGCTAGGGAAATCGATGATGGACTCTGGGTTTCCGAGCCACGGCAAACTCGCTCTATATACCGTAATTGTATTATGGATAGTTCGGTTGGAATCGTAGGCAGGCGGTTAAGAATTTAATAAGAAGGAGTATCTGACTTCGCGCAGAACACGCCCGCCTGTATTTCCCTTGTTTACTTCGCCGAAGTCTATGCATGGCTAACTAACCACGCTTTAAATCTGCGAAGCGGGATTAGCATAAAACGATGCTGGTTCGAGTACGATGGGAGGTGATGGCTTCCAAGAGTTCGCTTTTAACGGGAGAATCCTATTCTTTGGGCTAAAAACATAGCAAGATTTGGGTTTTTTTTTAGGAACCAGCGTTGTGATTCATCTGAAAATTGGACCATGTTTTGATGCATCTTTGAAGAAGCTGCAGTTTTTTTTACATTAATTTTTAACCATAAATATAGGAGTTATGCATTATCGACCATCACGCCGCGCAAAATTCGTCGTCCGTTGGCGTGCATGATATTTATCTATTTACCAGGTAATCTGAAGCAGAAAAATGAAACGGCGTTTTATTTTATGCATATGTAGCTTGAAATTGACTCTTATATTTATTATTAAAAAAGGATAAAAAAATCTGCAACTTCTTCAAGGATGCATAAAAACATGGTCCAAATTTCAGGTGAATCGAAATGCTAGTTTCTTATAAAAAATCCTAAATTTTACATTGTTTTTAGCCCATAAAATAGGATTCCCTCCTTAAGCCTCGCGTGGCGGGTGTAGGGTCTATTCGGAACAACTCTAATATTTCCTCTTGAAAAAGTTAAAAAACTGAGGTATGTATAAATGTAATTGTGAGTCAAAATGGACCCAGTGTCCGATGTGCACCAAACTATCCACCGTCTAAAGGTTAAAGGGGAAGGAAATTGTTGAAATTATTATAGGGGGATGACATCCTTTTACCATCATCATTATTACCGAACACTTTTATTTTAGTTAAAAACAACTTGATGAACAAAACAAGCTGTATTCTTTCAAAGGAAATTTGAATTTTGAACGATATTAAATGCAGTTCATGTTCCCAATTAATTAACGATTTAATTAGGGAAGTACGACTTTTGATCAAAGAAGGGACTCGGGAAGTTAGCTCGAAACAATCGTTCCTCGAACGTTAATCGAATTCTGGTTTAATCCAAATGATTTCCTAGGAGAAGGGAACATTACGGAGCACAAACGTAGATCGCTTATCGGAACCGAAATCTGTCTCAAACGAGGTGGTCGGAGGGAGACAATCGCCTGCGATAAAATAGAATGGTCCTTACACCTGAAAATGCGGAAAAATTCTATTTCACTGAAAAGTTCCAGTGGGATCGAATTTTGCGAACCTGTGAGCAATACACGTCCAGAAGTTTCCTGCACCGAAACTCTGAATTCGCCCAGAACTGTGGCCAAACACGTTTAATATTCCTCAAGAATAATCGCATGTAGCTTGTTTACAATAACAAAGAGCTTGGAGGAGATTAATCGCTTGCAAAGTAGTTAAACCATCCTATTCCTGCAAATCCTGAGCTCTAACAAGCTTACAACGTGCAATTATTTTAGCAGTAAGTACATCTGTCCCATAACCCAGAGGTGGGAATTTTTAAAATAAAATTGAACCGCTTACGCAACGTCCATTGTGTAAGAGATCACGTAACACGCGTCGCCTCGCAACAGAGCATAAGCCTCTGCGCGCCTAGAAATAATTGAGTTGGCGCAGTTTACTGGCGTTCCGTGCAGGTATATCCCAGCGTTTAGAATCGTTCGTAGAAAGCACGCGGATAGAGGCTTCGTAAGTTCGTGTATCAAGATTCTCGTGGGAAGCAGCTCCCGGCCGTTGCACGCGTATTGGAATTTTTATCGAAAACTCGAGGATCTTCCTCTATCCAGGCAAGATGAACGCGTGCTCGAGCACGAAGAACGCGGAGCTTGAATCCCTGGGCAAACAGGACGAAGGAAAGCGTCTGGGTGGGACTGGTGAAAGGAAAACGGGGTGGCAGGAAGATTGGGGGCGAAGGAAAACTTGTCGGAGGGTGGAAAGTTGAGAAACGTGGAACGGGATTTAACTTCTTGGCTGAGGGAAGAATAAAAAGAACTGTGAGCGCTGGAGACAATTTGAAGAGACGTAGCTACTGTTTCCGATCAATTCTACGTCTTCAAAGATAATACATGTAATATATTCTCACGTTAAACAATATTATTAATCCTAAATCATTCTGCAAGTAGTCAGCCATGTTGAGAGCGCTGCGTTCAAGTCCCTTCATTCAGACGGATGATGTTCCCTTACACTCTTTCCCTGCACACTTGATGAACAAAACAAAAAGAAATAGGAAGAGAAGCTGAAACCCATGATCCCACGGTCCAAGCACCGCCCAAGGAAATGAGGAGGTGGATGAAAGGTTCGAGCGACACGAAGAGGATGATGAAGAAGAAGGATGATCTGAGGCTAACGAAGCTGTATAGCCTGATAGAGCAGCGAGGAGCGCTGAGATAAAGGGAGGACCCGCGTTGGAGGGCAGGAAAATATAGATTGCTCGGGTCGGAGGGAGACCATCGTGGAAGGGATGAAGAGGAACGGATACGGATCGATCCGGAGGACTACTCCGTGGGCGGGCAAGCTTCCTCTCCCTCCGACCCGTGGGTCTGATCGTGGTGGGAAGAGGAAAGCGGATGCACCGTCTACGTAACTCGGTTTCGATGGGAAATTGCGACCCAACCACGCGTTCGAATACACTTTGGTTCCCTCCGAGGGAACTGCGTTCTAGAGCCAGCCGATGGATGGTGGCAGTCGATTACGGGCGCCATTTATCTCGTCATTTCCCCTGGAAAGCGGCGTCACATTCATGGACAATCACACGCGATCGTGGGTGGCCAGTTCACCTGGCAAATGTCAAAGTTCGCGCTGCAATTCTGGGGCGAGCTGGAGATGGGGCTTGCCGAGCAATGGGGAGAGCTCTCTCTCTCGTGGGCCATGAGAACGAGGGCTTTGGAACAATGAGCAGCGCGGTGGATAACCGACGGAGATAACGGGGATCTTATCCTTTGTTTCTCATTGCTTTTATTTCCCTCTTAGGGGGATAAGGATGAGGATTGCATGAATCCGAAGTGGAAGCTGCTTTGAAGTATAGTCTATCTATGGTCCATTGTAGGTTTCAAGTTATAAGATTTGACGAGTCTGGGAAAAGGGGATTGTGTACTTTGTATACTTCTGTTTCTGATAACGAAAAATCTGTTTTACCGATTACTTTTAAATAATTCATTTATTTCTTGAATAATATCAAAGTTTGTAATGCTGACAAGTAGTTCTCGTTAAATCTAGCATTGTTCCAGTATTATTTGAATCGTGTATCATTGATACACTGTATTATGACAATTCTGCGTTGGAAAGATGATTTTCTAACTTCTATGACTCTTGTAACTTCGCATTTTATTTTCTAAAAGAACAATCTAATAGTAATAAATCGTAGACTGGAAATTCGTGCCACATATTCATAAACGAAAGAACAAACTAATAGAAACTCCCATCTAGAAGGAAACAGCTTCCACCGTATAAATATTAAAACAATTTCAATGACCCACACGGGTGCATAATAAAAAAATGTAAAAAAAATTAAAACCTACTTCAAAAAAATTTAAAGGCACTATAAACAGTAAAAAAGAATTTCTTCCCTTATTTAATCTACGACTCTCATATTGGTTAAGCCGGCGCCAGATTTACACAGTGCAAATGACGAGGCGCCGACTTAAAAAATATGTGAGTCGTAGATTAAGTAAGGGAAAAAATTATTTTTTACTTTTTACTGCATTTTTATTTTTTTGAAGTCGGCTTTAATTAAAATTTTTTTATCTTTTTAGTTTTATATATATTGACACAATATGCTGCGGAGTCTTTATTATTAATTAGAATTGGCAAAGTATTGGGCTAATATTGATGCAGTGTAGGATGGGACCACCGGGGCAGTGCCCTCTTTCGAATGAAAAAAAGATCATCAAAATCGGTCCATATGCTGAGGAATTATGCGGGAACAAGCATATAAAAAAAATACATACGGGTCGAATCATAACCTCCTTTTTGAAGTCGATTAAAAATACAGCCTCCGACCCATAAAAACCACCAACAAAAGGCCCATTAGTAACAGGAATTACAAGGTCAGCAGATTGTTTCAAAGTCAAATTACTGAAACAGCAATCATCAAAAACTCCTAATTTGTTTAAACGTTTATTACATGACATTATAGCTTATCAGTAAGATGAAGTAACGATCGTTTCATAAACGAGCTTACAAGCTACATTTTATGTAGGAAATACAGTGAGACCGTAGCCCGCGAAACAAGCTACTTTAGCTGATTCGGCCTAACAATCATCATTACGTGCGATATAACAAACGAATCGTAACAACACGCGTCCGTAGCGCTCCATTTCGCTCGAACGCAGTTCGACGACTTCTCAAAAATCCACATCGGATCGAACGATATGCTAACTCAGACTTTTACATTAGTTATTTACATCGTACTGCATTCAAGCATCCCGCGAGCATTCGCCTCCTGCTTGGCAATCGTTACGAATACAAAACTGCTCACCGAATTCAAATTTCGCGCGGCTGGGAGGCTGCTGCGCCGCGGCGAACTCCATGGGCCGTTTGCTTCCACCGACTCCCTTCGAACCTAACTCTCGAATACAGCAATTAGAAGAAATCCTCCAGGGTTCCAGTAAATTTCACTTAATCACGGTTAATCACTGTCATTGAACCTACTGTCGCAGTATGATCGCATGCACCAACAATTTTCGCACGCTTTGGATATTACAAAGAAACTTTTACAAAGCCACGAGCCTCCCGCTCTTTTCACTACACCACGCTGGCGTTTAACAATCGTCTACAGATTCCGGCGCCAAGAATTTGCGAACGCATCGATTCGATTGGTTCCCAACTACGGTTGGTAACGAAGGGACCAATCAGAGCGCACGTTACATCCGCCATCTTTTGTTACCGTTACCATGGTGAATCTGTTTACGGTGGTTAATGGTGGTTTCTATTTACGGCGCGTAACGTACGAACTTACGCGCGATGTAATATCGTGAATTTTAGTAAAATGTCGCGTCCGTGAGTGTTCATTCGTATACTTCATTGTTACTCTCGGTTCCGCGATGAGAAATATGATAGTTTTTACGTTGAAACGTTTGTGAAACTTTCTGTGAGTGAACATACCCGTCCTCGTCGGGACTCGCGTCTTTGTTGCTTCGTACTCAGCATTACATTGAAGGACTTTCGTTACTCAGTACTTTAAACATACTGCTAGGCTGCTTGCTAGAGTTCAGGTAGATGGGGAGCGGCAAACTAACTTCCGTTTTCATATAGCGATGCACTGAAAGTTGCTGGAAACGAGTTTGCGTTTTGTTGGTTGAGTGAGATGCATAGGAGAAAGTTGTACTTAAAGGGCTCTCTCGGAGGAAAGATACTCTATTCTTACACATCTCCAGTCCTCTACAATATTATAATTACTATACTGCTTAATTCGTAAGATTCCCTTCGTGGTCAGAGTATGAAGATCGTTTAAAGATCATATTACAGTACATATTTATATTTATTTTTTATGGACTATAAGACTGTATTAAAGAAGTACGTAGGTCTACTTCGCGAATTCCATAGTCGTAACATGAACAATCTAAAAGTAAACTTTTCCTTTACGACTCTAGCCCTTCGAGTACAACAGATTTCTCTTCGCGCATCTTACTCCAAAACCGAGAAACAAAAAAATACCACTTCGGGTGGTCATTTCCTTTAAATCACCCTGTAATTTTCGGCGTGGATTAATCAAATTTTGGTTTCGCGTGTGAAGCTGTTGAAAGTTCACAAGGATTACTGTCTCGCGAAGAATGGAAGGGATCCTCGTTGAATTTCCCGCGCGAGGTGGTCAGCAGAGGATCCAAGATGGCGGCGGATGGCGCGAGAAACGGTGGCGGCATTTACGGTACGTACTATTTGGTTACTCGAATATCTTCTACCGAATGAGAATCTCTTTCGTTCCGATATGACGGATAAAAAGCTCACGAATAACGGCTTACATCACTAGGGTGAAATATCACTGGTGCAAAGAGACGCGCTATCACCTCGATAAACTCTATCTTCCCTTCGTCATTCCTCCACTTTTATTTCTTTTTACAAGCGATTCGTATACAAGACGCTAACATCTCCAATGAATCGTTGACGCTCCTCGCGATTACATATCGCTACTATTTACAAAACGACCCGATCGTAGTGAAGGGGATGGGGTGAAAAACGTGTCGTACAAGAAGGAACGATGCGGTTAAAGACGTAATAATTAGAATACTCTTTGATGAACACAGGAATGCTTGATTCCGATTTTCATTCTCGCTCAATCCCGTTTCCGAGCGAGCTCCGTGCAGTTAACCCTCTCGATGTTGAGATTCGAGCGGTACCCCGCGTGCGGGAGTTTCATAATTGTATCCAATAAGCATGCGCGCGCAACGCCTATAGGAGTTTCCCGCACGCGGCGTACTGCTCGAACCCATAAGGTTCACAGCACCCAAAGAATTGCTGTTTAAATGCCAAGGGTCTGGTACTCGGTATATGCATTCTTGCGTACAAGCACGATAGTCTTGTACTGAGTTAGGATAAACTGACTGGCCCAACATGTGCAATATGTTATTGCTTTAATCTCTAACATACGCTACACCTAAATGCTGTGCTTCTGTAAAAATCCTAGGAGCTAAGGGGTACTTTATGACGCGAGATGCGAAGTTGGAGTGAATTTTCAGGGTCCCGTTAAATAATTGACCAAGAAAGGAAATCGAGATTTCTGCGACCGACGATTTTATGCTTCAAGCGACCGAGGGGAGAGGTTCTTGTATAAATGCTTCCGCCGTGCGTAATAAACGGTGGCAGGTGCCGAGTTTGCGGAAACTTAGAATTGTGGGCGTTCCTGCCTCGGCTTTCGGAACGTGAAACGTGCAGAATGAGTCGCGCGACCGATATAAAAAATTGCACCACTGCCCTCCGATTACACTGCGCTTCGCGTTTCCTTTTTGCTGACAAGATTTGTCTTAGCAACAGGTCGGTGTGCCCTGATTTGTCCATTGGAGACATTTCACAGTGGCGTAGAGGTGTCCGTTTTTCCTTTGCGCTCGAACAGTCGAATAGAGATTTGAAAACGTGTCTCTTTCTTGTTCATTTCACTAACGTCGTTGATCCAGAGAGTAGAAGCGGATTCAGTGCCTGACGTCAGCTTCGTCCGCCGCTTGGTTCTCCAGGGTGCAGGGCCTGAGGAATTCTTGGCCTCTCTCGTGGAGCCACTTGTTTGCCACTAGAATGAAACGTACGTGCTTTGATCGAATGAGAAAGTTCTTTATTTTCGGACTGTCTCGATGGTTCACGTACCCCACTTGGACCCAGTAAGTACCGGGCAAGCTGCGTGTCTAGTCTTGAAGTCTCCTTCTCCGTTAGGCTTGAGGTTGTACCAAAAGGCAGCGCTGCCTTTCTTCGGCCACAGGGCAATGTTGATGGCCGTGAAGACGGTGCCACCACCCTGTTCCACGTCGCTCATCTGGAACAGTTTAATTGTCAACTCCTTCGTCTGCACTGTGTTAGACACACAGTAGAGCAAAGCTTGCAGTTGTATCATAGCTTTTCATATGGAAGATTGGGAGTGTACATATTTTGGAAACAGATAACCGGAGAAAGTAAATATTTGGAAATTACTTCTATTTCGAATTCATACATGTGTGTTTCACAAGTCTCTGTAATCATAGTACTCGTTACCAAAGAAATAGGGTACTCACGTAATATAGGACCGTAGCGATACGATTTCCAGTTCCCAGGCTCTTGAAAGCGTTCGTTTCCTCTTTCTATAGAAAGACAATGGGTTCTGTTAATCGGCCTCGATGGTGCTCAAGGAAGATAATAGCGTACCGACGCGAACCCTTGACTTACCCTCGCGAAATCGAAGTGCGGCTCATAATGGCCGCCGATACCGTAATTAACTACTTGCAGTTCTTCGGCGGTGTCGACGCTCATGCTCGTCATGTGCTCCACGCGCCTGCTTACCGCCGCTACGTGCTCGTGCTCGTGCTCCTGCAGCCACGCGCTCTTACTAATTCTATAATTCGCTATCTCTAAGGCACCAGTTTTGTAGTTCTGCACCGTAGCACGCTTGAACTGAAACGTTAAAGTGAGGGAGCAGCATTTAGCAACGTTAATGTGAACCATTGCATATGAGTTAAGCGGCCCCTACGCGATGAGACTTGTCTTGAGACATGTCTCAAATCGTGTAAGGGCCGCTTTAGTGGTTTATTTGGGTCGCATTAAGATCACTTGGGGACTTCAAGGTCTTTCAGAGATTTCTGGGTTACTCGGAAAGTTGGTTAGGGTTGATTAAGGTTTGTCAAGATATCTTCAGAGTTAATTAAAGTTTGTCGAGATTTCTTCAGGGTTAATTAAAGTTTGTCGAAATCTCTTCAGGGTTAATTAAGGTCTCTTCAAGGTCAGTTAAGGTCTCTTCAAGGTCATCGAAGGTCTCTTCAAGGTCGGTTAAGATCTCTTCAAGGTCAGTGAAGGTCTCTTCAGGGTCAATGGATACTTCAAGGTCATTCAAAAAAATCATTTCGGTTATTTTAAGGACCTTTTACGGACCCTAAGGAAAGTGACCTTGAAGACACCTTAAGGTGTTTAAATGTATTCTCAGTCCCGTACCCTGGGTTGAGCCATTCGCTTGACCGTCTCGATTTCCTCGTCGTATATCACGTTATGATACACGACTATCCTCGGGTCCAAGTACGCCTCCTCTTCCTTAAACGGGGCGATCTTGAGAAACGGGATGCCGCGGTCAACATAGCGACACTTTAGGTTCTTGCGAACTTTCGGCGGAATCGAGAACTCCCCACGGCACAGCCTCTCGTACCGTTCTCTCTCCGTCATCTCCTCCCAGGGCTTCACCTTCTCCTCCGTAACAGTGAAACGCTGAAAATTTCGAGAAAAAAGAGGAAATCAAAATCAGCCACGTGCACTTCCTATTTCCATTTCATTCTTATCAAGTCGCCAAAACGTGTTCTTTGGAATTCCAAAACCCAAAATCACAGTACTCGAAAAATTGTACGCTACTGTCCACTCAAAATGGAAGTTAATGCAACGGTGGCCTGCTATTTAACAAAAGTGCCCACCGTGTAAATTTGTCTTCGAGTGAATTTTACAGTTTATGTGGATACACAACAAATTGTTAGACATTCTGCCATTTTTATACAATTCGAGTACCGTGTAAATAGAGTCACTTGCTTACTCGTCTTACTTGCTCAGGGATGGCAGTGTCGTCCTGGCCGTCCTCGCCGCGTTTCTTCTTCGACTGGCTCGCCTTGCTCTGAATTTCCTTCTGGTAATAAGCCCGGTTGCCCAGAGCCCGCTCGTGAGTCGGCACCAGCTCTAAAAGCTCGTTCGTCATGCTTAAAGCCCGGGCTACGTTCCCTGTACAATTGAATAAATTTCATTAGCAAATCGTGTTACCCATCCCCGTCGGGGGCACGGGGACGTAGTATTTACACGGGCCGATATTGAAGTTTGGCCTGCTACCAGGCGAACAGTATTATTAACAAACGACTGCTCCTGTCACTCTCTGATTTAATACCTCGAAGGATTGCTCGCCGTCAGGGCTTCGAATTTTCAGCGATTCGGGGGCAATCGGTTCGCGATACTCCGAAGGAAATTTTCAGCGAGAGCTTCGACGGAATCGGGGGCAACTTTTCCGAACAATTTCGTGGTAATGAAATTTCCTTCCTAAGAATGCACGAAGAGTTAAGTCGACATTGGTCCCAAACGCGACGACAATGGCCCCATTTTAATACTTCCTCCTTGCCAACAAATTATTATTTTATAAAAAGTGTAATATAAAAGTGTAGCCCTAGGAACTATTAGTACGAACAAGTATGAACCGCTCCGTTTCAAAGCCAAAGCATGTTAATGCCACTTTTGAATCCGCAGACACGTGTGAACCCGCCTTTAGGGTTCCGCGCACCCGTCAATGAAATCAGCGGGACATGAATGAGAGGCGGAGATACGCGCCGCATACGACCCCAAGCGAGGCTGGCCTGTTTATTTTCCCACGTTTTTCCTCGGCGTCGCCTGTCCCGTCGCTCGAATCTGTTTACTTTAGCAGGAGTCTCAGTTGACCTACTTCTCGAGTTTCGCTGACCACGCGTGCAGCGGGTGAACGGGAAATCGGGTGGTAGCTGGAATCATCCAGGCGCGAAGGTAAACAGGTTACGAGCGCCAAGGGTGTTGTTCAAAACGTGGGAACGTAAACACGCCACACTTAGGGTCGTAACGAGCATCCATCGCACTTTTCATTCATCTTCCACTGATTCCATTGGCGAGTGAAGGAGACCTTAAAATGGCACACCGAGTTCTTCAATCTGTGGAAATTCAAGCAACTTCGCAGTAGGATTTACAACCGCGCTATATTTCTGCTGCCAAGTGTGCAACACGATTCTCCACGGGCGTATTTAAACGGGAACGGAGAAATAAAGCTGTAGAGAATTAGTAAACTTTGTTACCGCGGACACATGACTAATTTAGTTTCTAATTTACAACCGCGCGAGTTTAACGAGGTCGCGGGACATTTTTCGCCGCCCCGCTGCCTCGCAAATCTTTTCTAATTTTCCCAGCGAATTATCCCGACGCGCATGCCCGGCGAAACGAATCGTTCGTGCAATTTGTCGGATGCGCTGGTTTCGGAGGGGTTGGTTACAGTTGAAGTTTGAGAATAACGGTGACCTTGCATGTACGTCGAGAATGCCAAGTACTCCAGTATGTCCGGCTTGGACGTGGTGGTCGCGTTCTGCTCCTCCTGAAGGCGGTCCATGGCTTCCTGCATCCACAGCACCGTATGATAGTAATCGCGGTTGTGATAAGACTGCCGCCCGAGCTCGAAGCAATCGCTGGCTGTGAAATAAAATGAAACGAGTCACGATCTTGTTCGAGAGCTTCGCGATCGGGAAGTTGCTACGAATTCTCCTTCCGCAATGCCGCATGGACGATCTTTCTTCGGCTCGGGTAATACGATGGGATACACAGGGTGCAAAATAGGGGCGGCCAAAAATAGGGGCGATTGTCTTGGTGAAAAGTTTAATTTTATAAATAGAAATTGAAACAAGATCAATTTATTTCGCGAAGAAAAATGAAAATGGTGTACAGTAAATATTCGTTATAAGTTCGCCAGAAATATGGTGCCCATCGTTTGACCGAATTTTAAAGTTCGACTCCCCCGCGAAACTAAAGTTCCCCGACGAAGAGAATATATTCCACGATTCAGACTTGTTTTCCCATGAACATCCACGCCCCAGTTCCTGATTGTCCCGCGACGTTGAGCCCACCGTGTATAATTCATGATGCCATTATCATAATTACATTCGTAATAACTGTCGCGCCGATAGGTGGGACAGGCGGGGCGCGAGGCGTTAAAAATTTGAAAGTTAAAATTGAAAAACGCGAACGGAAGGCTGCTGCTGCCGCGTTTCCCGGACTCCCTTGTATCCGCTCTGAATCGAACGATCCCGCAGGATGGGAAGTTCCAGCGAAAGTTTAAAGCTTCCTCCTCGCCGTCTTATTATGTATTCTAACTGGCCTCGAACCGTGCAACTTCCTCGACGCTCTCTTTCCCTTTTTTCCTCCCCCCTCTTCTTCCCGCTCCTTCTCGCCGTCGGCGCGGTTTCAACGGCGAAACTTGCTTCGTTAATTAATTTCTTCGCGTTTTTCGCGAGCCACAAAGGCGAGGCACCCGGCCCTCCCCGCCCCTTCCGTTTATCTAATGAGAAAGTTTTCCGACTCCGCGAATCGTATCGCGTCCTCGCCCCGTTCCGAGCAGTTAACTGTTAGAGGATCCATTGACGCGGACTGGAAACATTTGTCTCGGTGAAACAGTGCTTGGGCAAGGGACGGGAGCATTGCGTTGCTGCAGGGAAGTTTGAAAGGGAGTTGCGACTGGTGGCTTCTAAATATGGTGTTTCTATCTTATAATTACTTGTTGGTTCATGCGTTCCTTTGGAATCTGGTGGAAAAGATATTTCAGTGGTATGTGGAAGTCGTAGTGTCTTATTTATTATACGGGACGATAAAGACACGATAAAACAACAGATTTTATAGAATTGATAGATGAGTTTGTATGATCTATGAAGTCGAAGCTTGATGATATAGTGGGGATATAAACAATTGACCGCTCAAGACTATTAGCGTTCCACTATCGCCTCCACCTCTCAGAATTCATAGTAAACAGTCCTCCGACATAACGACATCATAACTAAAACGGATTTAAGGCTAGCAATTATATTCAAAATCGAATAACCAAACGTAAGCTACCACAGACTACACATAGGAAATATTTACCCATTGCATTTTTGTTGTATTATTAAGTTCTTTTCTTTTTGTTTTTTTTCAATAAGCACAATATATCCTTTTTCCGGTTTATTAATTAAAAATTGTTGCATTTAAAGACATGGATATGTACCGGTGGCTCAAATTATTACTTTTTTGTCGCATGTTCTAAATTCTGGAGAATTAAAATAAACAAAACATATCGGTTCTTTCATTTTTTTACTACAATTAGTTCCCCTTTTATGCCCACATTAGAAAAATACACAAAAAAACGAAAACACTAGACAAATCTGTGCTAGAATATTTATTTTTAAGGCACTGAGCTTCGAATTCCCTCAGAATTAACTGATAGTGATGAAAATGTATAATAAGAATGAATAATTTAAAATTTATTATCAATACGAATTATTTAAAACACTAATTTTATTATTTTTATAATTGTTTCATATGCTTGTTATTAATTTGTGTTTAAATGTGTTTAAACAATATATTTTTTGTTTTACCTTTATTATGTTCAAAAACATTTTTTGTGTATAAATATGAGTAACAGGCCAATTACATGGAAATAAGTGTATCTTAAAGGAAAATTGATTTCTGATTTTTTCCCCTATATACTCGTTACACTGTGCGCACGCGCCATCCAACAAGCGCTTCCATCAAGAACATACCTACCTCCGAGTTCCCAAAGCCGACTTTCTAAAAACCGAAGCCTCATATCAAAAACCATGATCGCCCACTTTTAATTCACTTTTTCTTAAAGAAAATATATCTACGAATTCTCCATTATTACTTAAAAAACATTATGCAAATTGCTTCCAAGTCACTTCATGGTCCCACTCCCCTAAACACACTCTACTCAATACACAAAAAAAACTCAAGTCCATGGGGATCCTCCTCGAAGCATTCAATATTCATCCGATTCTTTTCCGTTCCCCTCTGAATAATGCACACGAACGGCCAGGAGATCGCGCCGGTGGAAAAATCACTTTCTTGTCGCGGCAAAAAGCGAAAGCTCGGAGGGTAATAAGAAGCGACCAGGGGTTGAGCGGAGGGGGGTAGCTGCGACATCAGAAGTTGCGAATTGCTGCGGCAGCGCCAAGCCCGCGGAGGGAAATCGGTGGTACGAGACCCCTGGAACGAGGACAGGATGCTGATAAAGGAAACCGCGTAAATTATTCATAGCGTAGGGTCTTTAAGCGAAGGTACAATCGGGGGTCAATATTCCTGTCGATTCGCAACGTTTTGCCCGTTCCGTTACACCCGAATAAATAATTCACGACGAAAACGCAGCACCGTACTTTCACTCCCGCCCCCGCACCCTGTTTCTTCCCATTCTCGTCCTTTTTCCGTTCGTCTGGCCCGCTGGACCGACGGAGCGCAGATGGACCGTAATGAACTGTTCCTCCCCGTATGCTTTTTCCGTTTGGCGTGTTTCTTTTTTGCGATTCACTCGAACGCATCATTTGGGACAGGAACAGGAAATTAACGTTGTTTAAACGCCACTACTTTTGGAGATTTGCGTCGAAGGGGGTGAAGCGTGAGGTATGATTGAGGGTTTTTTTTCTAACCCTTTGCTTTCAGTTTCTTGTGTGGGCGATTGTGAAGAAGTGTTTTTAATTGTAGTAGTTTCATGGGAGGTGTTATGGCGCAGGGTTGGGTTGGAGCAGATTTCTTTTTCAGGGACAAGAAGTAGTAGGTACCAAGGATGAAGAAGTGTATTTTGGGTTGAATATTAAGCACAGAGAAAAATAGTTTAAGACTTCTACGTGTTGCATGGCTTTGACGTGCATTTTCGCGTTTAAAATTTCTGAAAAGCATCGAAAGTATCGTCCCAGTATTTCCGAATATTTGTTTGGAGGCAGTTAAGCATTCACGAAGGTGTGTTGCTCAAAGTGTTGAACAGCTCTGAGTTTCATTTCGAAGCTCGAGAAACTCGCGTAATCTTATTCCATAACCAGAAATACATCTATAAGCAGAATTAAATCTCCCACTTATACGGCAACACCTGTTTTGAAAACACAGGTGTTCTACTTCCACAACAAAGAAGCAAAAGAAATACGAACCAGTTAAGCCAGTGCTGTACTGGACCCCATTCAGCACGCCCCTGGCGACCTGCGCGGTCTCCAGCTTGTAGGTGTCCTGGAGCCTCATCAGAGCGACGGCCGCGCCATTGAGGTCCTCGTCGGTGGGGAATTTAAGGTCGTTCCGCGAGGTGGTGATGTTCGCGACGAAGGACTTGCCCACGTCCTGGGTTATCAGATCCTCGACGCGCTTCCAGTCGGTGGTCAGCCGTTTCACCAGCAAGTAAGCGTTGATCGGGTTCGACAGGTACTGCTGGATGTTCCTGGACGCCTCCTCGTGTTCCTTCGCGTACCCCTCCACGTTCCTGAAACAACGAGGGTTCGTTGGTTCGAGGGTTCTTTCAGATACAAATTAACTTGGGAACCCTTATAATAGCTTTCTATTATCAAAAACTTGTAATGTGTCCAAAATTGGGGATTCTGTAGATATACAGTACCTAATCCTCCTTCCCTTCCTAAGGGTGCGAGCCACCAATTGTGCACTCCCAAAGTTGCACTTATTTAATCACACTTCTACACTCTGGGAGTCTTAATCCATCAAATACGTAGATCGAGACGTTAACCGTACACCGCGTGCGGAAGTCCCTCAGTCCCATTTGCCGACCATACTCGCCCAACGCCCACAGGCGTTTCCCGCACAGACTGCAGACCACGTAGAATGTGTAGACACAATGGAAGCTTATTTATACATGAAGTTTTGGAGCCGAAGCTACCTGGATCCCCTTTTTGGGGTATAAGTAAAACGGACCAACAACGTCTGCCTACCCTTCTCTTCCTCCTTCATTTTCGAATTGCCTGCAGCCCCCGTGAATTACAGTTTGCTAAACAAAATTCCGCCAACCCCCGATTCCTACTGCGTTTCCAATTAACGCCACGCAATAATTAAGCGGACAATTCGGCTCGATGCTTAATTAACGCGGCTGGTCGCTACCGAGGAGAACGCTGATTTATACTCACCCGCGGTGATTACCCTTTAATAAATTTAGGAAATTCAGCCGTGCTGTTGAGAGGGGAGGGGGATGAGCCTGCAGAAACGACGTCGCGGATGCTTTTTAATTTAATCTTCCGCTCGGCGTGGAAAGGGGTTGCGAACGTCCATCCCTCTGCCCTCCCTCTCCCTCTCACTGTAATCCACCAGATGTTCCTCGTGATTCAAGCAGCAGCCCACCCCCATCCCAACACCCACTGTTATCATTTTTCCCACGACGCTTCGGACAACCGCCGTTTCATTTCGCGCCACTTTCTCGCCAGTTTACGTGCTTATATAAATTCGGGGGTGAAAGGAGCTGAAGGGGGAATATTGCACGTGGTGTAATCGTTTACGCGATTTGCTGATGCGCGGCATTCTTCGTGAGGAAATAATGAAGTATTTTTTGAAGGGAGTTAGATTTCTTGGGGGTTTAAGGGGTGGTTATGTTATTTTATGAAATTGGGTGGTAGATATTTGGACTCTCAGGTGAATGGCACTCTAGGGGGAGATTAATGGGGGTGGTACTAAGGGGGTTTTGTAAACAGAATTTATTTGATGAAGGATAATATTATTCACAGTTGTGTTACTTAATTGGGTGGTGGATATTTTGATTTGTAGGGTAATAATACTCTAGAGGGATTAAAGGGGTGCTAATGGGTGTTTGTAAATTGAATTTGTTTAATGAAAGACAATGTTATTGACAGTTGTGTTATTTAACTGGATGGTAAATCTTTGGACTTTTAAATAAATAGTATTTTGAGTGGTTTTATAAATCGGAATTTTGTTGACAAAAAAAGGTTGCTGTAGATATTCTAACGACCCACGTAAATCCTCTGCATTTCAACATACCGGAAGCTCGATGGCGATAGTGCGCTTGAAAGGCGACCTGATTTCCAAATGCAGGGGGGTTGGAATAGGAAAAACGGGGCAGAAAAGTTGCCGGTTTCGGGAATCATGCAGCACGCGAACTTTCCAGCGGTCAGGCAGTCGAAAATTGAACAGTTTGAACACGAGAGTCTCCCAGCGGAACGCGCGGTATTGTTAAGAAGATAGACTTCCTGCTTTCGCCAGTAATTTAACTTGGAAACTTTTAGGCGGAAAGTTGCCGCGTTGCGGGATCCTCGGAAGCGATAACTCTCCTCGCTGATCACGAAACTTTGTTGCAGTCGAACGAAATTGAAACTGGTCGCCGACATTCGCTCGGGATGCATTGCTATGTCATCGTTCGCATGTTTGACAGTAGAACAATTCAATCATACATATTAAAAAACGATACAAATTGTAAAAAAATAATTAAATAAGTTCGTGTGTTCGACTGATAAAGCATAGGGGAGAGCGGGGACAAACGTAACGGCGTCATGAAAGTAACACGCCTTCTCCCGTCTTCCACAAAAGTTTCCAAAACGTTTTTATAAGTTTCTGTATTTGATTTCGATAAGTCTTGTATAGTTTGTACGTTATAACAGTTCTATGCTGAAAAACATGGCTGGGGACAAAAGTAACACGTCACTACGGGGAGTAGTTGAATCAAATATTAACGATAGTTTTTAAAAAAAAATCATAAATATTAGTTACTTTTGGGGCCGTTACTCGAGATTCCATATTAAATCAAATACATTGTATCAGAGAAATGTTTGAAGCTGGTTATGCTTTTTTATCGTTACCTACTTAAAATATGTTTATTTAAATGTTTGTTTCTATCGTTTCTGATAATAAAAATCCTGTTTTGCTTTGGAAGAAGTGTTTCTACTTAATTCTCCTCAAAATAATTAGTATTACTTTCGTCCCCATGGTATGTTACTTCCGTCCTACCCCTGCAGGACAAAAGTGACAATGACAGTCACTGCGGAAAATTGCCATAACTCTTTGACTATTTATCATAGAAGGCTGAATTTGTAGTCAAATGATAGACGAAGAAACACACTATCTTAAGGCATAATTTTCGTTTTTATATCTGTAAGAGGTAATTGGCGGCTAGGCCAGATGTAAAAAGTGTTACGTTTGTCCCCGCTCTCCCCTACTATAAGTCATAAGTTACGAGTACGCGGCGGAATATTGAGGTCTCCAATGCGCAGGCCCAGAGAGAGGAGAGAGGTAGTGGGGATAGGCACGATCTACATTCGAGGTTTGACCAGCCATGTAATTAAGAGGCCAGCAAACAAAGACATCCCACTATCTCTATACAAAGACTATTGCTTGGTACACCTGTATCATTGTATCAAAACACTGTTACATGACCCTGCTGAACTAACTGACCCAAGAAAAGTAGAATCTAAGATGAAGCTGAACAAGTCACACGATTCATCCTTCACATCCCCCCCATCATCACTCATCCAACACTCATTTCCAGCTATTCTGCGATATCCTCGGCACATGGCCGAGAGCAACATCCCTCAGTGTCGTTGGAACGATTTAGCGATCCCAGACGCTTCGCTCTATGCTCACATTCGCCCCCCCGTCCAATCGCGATCGCGTTCTCCAACAAAGACCGATGATCCCCGGTGTACCCTCCGCCCTTCGTTTCCGGGGTTTAAAGAGAAATACAAAGGACTTGGCAAGATGACGAGGGAATTATTCAGTCCTGTTCTCCATTTTGCCGGGCACTGGGCGCAATAGGCAATAACTGCCTGCCGTAGATAACGACCAACCGTCGGTGCCCTCCCCCGGCTTCCCAACCCCCGCCCAGCAGGGACAGAGATAATTCGCGAAGATCGTTCTAGCGCGCGGAGGAGCCGGCAGGGGACCCGGGCCATCCCTTCCTGGACGTAATAATACGTCGTCCTATGGGAGAGGCGCGTGCGTGGCTCGCATGCAGATATTCAACGGGACTCGATTAATTCCCCTGCGATATTCCTTTCGAGCCCTCTTTTTGCCCGCGTGCCGCAGGGGTCGCCTGTGTAACTCGAATCCTTGGCGCGCCTCGACGTTTTTGCGCCCCCCGGACGCTTCTAGACGGTCACTTCTTCTCTTGCAGCGGTGTTTAAGTGGGATTTCGGGTTGCCGTTTCGGCGGGGATCGATGGATGTAGGTTTGTGTGTTATAGATTTGGGGGGTTATTTTAGTGTGTTTTGTTTTCGAGGAATTTGGAGGGATATTGCTCAAAGCTTGAGGGATTAGTGGGATGAGTGGGGTGGATTAGAAGGGGGTGGTAGCGGTGGAAGGGGAGGATAGGTAGCGGAGGACAAGCAGTGGAAGGCAATGTAGATGGGAGTAGACTGGGTGGAGGGGAAACAGAATACATGGAGGAGGGAGTAGAGAAAACGGAGTAGGTAGCGGGGAGAGTAGAGGGAACAGAGTAGGGGAAGCGGAGTAGGTGGAGGGGGGAGTAGGGGAAGTAGAGTGAGTGGAGGGGAGAGTGGAGGAAGTAGAATCAGTGGAGTGATGAGTAGGGGAAGCAGAGCAGGGAGAGGGGAGAGTAGGTGAAGCCAAGCACATACAAGGGAGAGTATAGGGAGCAGTGTGGATGGATAAGGTGAATGTCCCAATTTGTGCTCATTTAAGAGGTTACTCGTCACAAAAGAAGGTGTAAAAAATTTGTTTGTGATCAAAATTTGCAGAGTAATTGATTAATCCTTTAATAATAAATCAACCAGTCGAAAACTATTGAAGAAATATATTTCGAGATGTTTAACTACTAGTAATTTGTAATTAAATAGAATGCTGTAAATGTCCGTATTTCTGCTCACGAAAAATAGCGATGTACGTATTTCTGCTCACCATTTGTACCAATTTCTGCTCACGTAATATGTCGTCTTTTCAGGTTAAAATAAGTTACATCTTTTATGGAGATGTTTTATAACACAACAGTAAAGCACAAAATAATGATAAACAGAAAATGAAATGCCTTCGAATAGAAATAGAGGTTACAGCATATATTGAATTGTGAGGTTATGTTACTAAAATTTTGGTGAGTAGAAATGCTGACATGTCGGTGATTCACTTGACCCTAAACCTAATCACCAGTTTTCTACTTAAAAAAATTAAAAATAGTAGACAAATCTGCATCCAGACCACAATACGGTATCTGTTTTTGTTATTAAATAAGAATTTTTACTGCAAAAACTATTTTCTGCCGAATTATCGAATGCCAATAGTGAGCCTGCTTCTTGGCACAACCAGCTAAAACATGGTCGAAAAATCATGAGTCTCTCATTTTAAAAGTTTTTCGTTGCATGGTGCACTTTGATTAGCCTCAAGCTCGTGCATCACTCGCGTAAATGTTCAAATAATTTAGAATTATTTTGTTGCAACTATAGTACAAATGTGACGCTTGTAATAATAAGAAAAATACGAAATGAGCAGAAATGGGGACACGAGCAGAAATTGGGACATTCACCTTAAAAAAGTAAAAGGTGCAGAGGAAAAAGTGAAAATGAAGCGAGTAAAGGCCAAAACAGAAACTATGAACGGACTGAACCGTAAAGGATTTACAGCTGCTACAAGAAACACAGAAGACAATATACTACTCACAAGACACGCCGCGAGTGATTAGGACAACGAATAGATGGATTAAAAAGAACAAGAACGCAGAAAAGGTAAAGAAAGAGTGTTACGTTTGAAAAAGCTAGAATTAAAGAAGATGAAAGGCAATAGGGATATTAGAGCAAAGCAAGAGTCGAAAGAATCGAAGAGGATGAGACCGAGGGAAGAAGAAAGCGATAGGGAAACAGACAAAGGCGAGGGGGAGTCAGATGGACGATAGGAAAGGACAATTTCATTTCGAGAGCCACAATGTATTCCACGGATCGGAGATCCCCCTGGCGATGGGAAGCGGTTTCCGCGCGTTTTCTTTCGGCTCTCGTTTTATCCGGTCGTTCAACCCTCCCCCCTGAGATTGAGTACGGTGGTAGGGCGCAGAAGGGGGCCATTTGCGTGATCGGTTCGACCGAGATAACGAGGGGGGAACGCTCATGCAAATGCGATCGAAATGGAAACTCTGCGCCGAAACACTGTGCTTTATCGTGACTTTAATTCGACGTAATTCGCTCACGATATGATGCACAGCTTTCGACCCGCGATCCCAGCGATCGATATTCCTCGCCAGATTCACGGCGTCTCATACTCTCGGCTGGAAATCAGCCGATCAATAAATCAATGACTGATTTCGGGTGACGCGTTTTTTCCCAGAATTCTTGAAATCTTTCTTGGCGCTCCAAGGATTCTAAGGACTTTCTTTTCGAATTCTGGGGAAGTAAACTACTGTGTTCAGAAATTGAACTAAATAGATGCTGTGGAAATCGTATTTCTTTGTCTTCCCCATTAATTTCTAATATTTGCTGGTTTCTTCTTTCTTCGTCACTTAGGGATCAGTGAATAAATATCAATGCAAAAGGAAATTCACCTTTAATCACCTTTAATTCGCCTTTAATCATCCGCAAACACGATCCAATCAGCCGGAGAACCAAATTCCACTAGATACCATCTCGCACACTTCGCCACAACTTCCGAACTATCGAACACTGAACAAACCCCACCGCAACAATCCTCCACTCCGAAATTCCTCAACAATCAGCCCGCCCCAGATCCGCTGCCCCTGAAGCCCAGCAACCACCCTCGGCCACGACTCCGCCGATCCATTATTTATCAGGCAATCCTACAAAAACGAGAAAAAAAAACTCGGCCCATAATTCGCTGCAGGTCGCTTATTATTCGAGCCTCATTATACGTGACCAATTATTCAGCGATGCCACGGAAAGTTGGCTATTAGCAGGTCTTAGTCCCCGAGACCGGCGTCTCGAGCCAATAGCGTGGCCATTAAAAGTCCCCTGCGAAAATTTTCAATCGCCTCGAGACGCATTAAGGCCGATGAATAATTCCGACGATACAAATCGACCGTGTCTAGCATTAATATTCCCCCGGTCGGAACTTGTCGCTGCTAATTCCTGCGAGTTTCGAGATACAGTAAACATTCGTATTAAACCCGACGAACGGGGCTGGCGGCGGGCGTACGACGTACGACGCGTTGCGGGCACTATTCCGTGCGGCCAATGCCACGAGTAAAAATACCCAAGAGCGAGCGAGAGGGAACGAAACAGTTGACACGAAGTTCTCGTCGACTCTTTTGTTCCCTCTCGCTCGTTATCGGGTTCTCTCACTCTCGACCGAAGGATTCCAAGAAACGGTGGGGACAGTCACCGGGCGTACTACGCATGGTAAAATCGGGGCTATAACGAGGATTTACTGTAATGTTTAAGATGCTGGTCAGCCACGTACTAGCAAGAAGATTACGTCCACTTGGACGAGAAGGCCTCGAGAAAGTAATGTTTCGATGGAAGTGTGGCGTACTCTTCTCGATACTAGTGACTTTCTATCCCCACCAACTGGGCGGATGCCCCTTGCACCCAGGCAACCGTCAAACACGGTGGCTGGAGTTTAAGAATCAAAGCATGCGCTACGATTAGGGCTGCCATCTGTAAAATCATTAATCCAGGACAGAGAGCATTAAAACCCCGGACATTTCCACTTGAAACCCGGACACTTGTAATTATTTTATATATTAGGGCCGGTATTCATAGTCGCTACTTATTCTTAAGCAAATGCTTAAGCATTCGGCATCCTTTACTAGCTACTAGGTTAGTAGAGGATGTCGCATGCTTAAGAATAAGTAGCGACTATGAATACCGGCCAAGGTATGATATACCAAGACAAACATTTCTGTAAATTATAGACTGTAACCGCAATCAGGAAATAAAGGTAAAGTATTTATGACTTGTTGAGCGAGCAGCATCGAAAAACCCGGATCACTACAGAAAACCCCCCCGGACGTCCCCGGACGCCCTAAAAAAGAGGACAAGTCCGGGGTAACCCGGACGGATGGCAGCCCCAGCTACGATGAGTTGTTCTACTAATGGGACATTAAATATTCATCTTCCTGGTTTCGTTCCTATAAAAATATTCTTAACGTATAAATAGCTGGAAATTGTCATTACTCGTGTTCCGATGTATTCCCAAACTCGGAACAAGGATCGAATGATTACCGGAGTCGAGAGGAGGAAGCAGCGAGGAGCAGGGAAGAAAGTGGCGGCAAAGACACTCTCGACCAGCCCGGTTTAATGGCGGTTACAATTCTAATTAAGATAATACTTCAGCCAGTTTCCTTTCGTGGGCATCGGTGGTCGTGGGAAAGTGTGCGTGAACCGCAGGGTACCACGTCGGCCCCCGCGTGTCCTAGCGTCCCGCAACGTCTCCACGGAGTTGTCCTGGCGGCTCGTTCGCCCTGATGGAAGCAATTAAAATAATGGCCAGCTTCCCCCCAAACGACAACGGCCACGACCCCGCTCGACCTGACGCTGCAACCAACGTGGCCCGACTCTTCCATTACCCCGCGCGACTCTATCGCGCCTGATCGATGTAATCGAAGCGATTTCCGCTGCGGTTCTTGTCGAGATACTTTCGGGCCGAGCTCACGAATCGGTTGTAAAGAAGCGAGGATCGCTAGTCATTGCGCTTTGCGTTGGACACGCGTTTGATGGTGGGGGAGGATGCTGGCGATCCGCTTCAATGGAATTCTGTGGTACGAGATCAGAAAAACTATTGTGGGATCAGGAACTTCCATAAAAGGGAGTCTGGAAAATAGAGACCTCGGGGTCGACGGTGGCGCAGTTGGTTAGGCGGCTGACGAGTGCGCCGAGGATCCGCAGATCGTGGGTTCGAATCCCACCGCCCGAGGTCCATTTTTTCCGTGGCTTCCGAAAAAGGTAGGAATTACGAAACCTATTCCCATATAGGATCTGCAATAAGTCATCCTGAGAAAAAACAAAAAAGACCAAAAAAAAAACACAAGACATCCTGGATAAAGGACTCTCAAAGTTGAAATTGAAACGAATAAGCATAGGTGCACCAGGCAATAAACGGGGAGTCTCCAGTGCACCATGCTCAAAACGAAGACGAAGAACAGTGGCTGCCCCTCACTCCGCCACCTTTCTACATTCCTGTCGTTCCTTCTACGAGGAACAACGATGACTAGTTTCGAAACCTGGCAGGCTAGCATCCGAGAGTGATACACCCTCTCTCTTACCTTCCACAAACCCCGTCATCGCTCGGTATACCAGTACACACCCCCCGAACCGACTAACAGCTGGGAAATTTCCGTTACCCCGTGGCAGGTTTCTAAAAGCGTCGGGCGTCGTGGCTGGAAGGGGAGAGAGGATCGTCGGGTTTGCCCGCGCCGCCGAGATAACGGGGCGCGAGAAGCGTCCGCGTCGGCGGCCATTGTGTAGCGGCGAGGACAATAGCGCCGGGGGATGTCCCCTATCTTCCGGCGCACGAAGTTGATATCGCGATCGAATCGCGGGGCTCCAATTGTAATTGGATACTCCGCCAGACGCCCAACTGTCGTCCGCGAGCGAAAAAAGGAAATCCTGTTCCCCTTCCGTGAGCAGGAACGCGGAGAGGGTGGGCAGACTTTCGCCCCCCTGTCCACCACACCCCCTGTCTTATCGATTCCAATTTTCCGCGCGTTAATTGAGAGTTACTCGATCACCTCGGCTTGGGATCCGATGAAATACGAGCGACTCCGGCGGCCACGTGACACGGCTGACCGTCGACCACCGTGTCACGTGCTAATTGAGAGAAGGTCGGCGACAGTTCGGTTAATTGTTGGCGACGATTCGACTCCGTTCCCGATAGGCGCCGGGCGATATCGAGGGACGACGACAAGGGAGCGAACGGCGGGAGTAACATCGATATCGTAACAATACTGTCGATGTCCATAACGCTGCTAAAAAAAGAAGCTACGCCGGATGAAACTCTCCTTCCCTTATCCTATCCGCGGAACCACCCCACACACGGGTGAAAAGTGCGAGGTCGTGAAAATTCACCCTCAGGAACACTGTCTAAAAACAGCTGACTCGAGTTGCCAGCTCTGTCAATTATTCCATGACACTCGTAAGCGCGCTGATCAACAGGGAAAGCCACACCTAGGAGCTGGCAAAATCTAAACCGTGGACGAAGAGGGGTGCGTTTATAGTACGTGTCGCGACCGATGCACGCGGAAGATCGCGCTCCGGCTGAATCAAGATTTAATCGAATAATTCTGTTGGGATCTAATGGCGGGGAATAATTTATCGGGCTCGGGAGCCGAGCTTTCCTAGATTATTAAGCCCCCGGCAACCCTCTAGACTACCCTCGTGTCATGGGATCCCCGTCCAGGGATTGGCCGCGACAAGGCCAATTCCAGTCGAGCCGCGACCATCGCGGACTACTTAGCCGGCCGACACGTCCGTCATCCATTCGCACCGATCACGTTGATTTATCGCAATTTACGTTTCACCAGAGGCACGCTGGCTGCTTTAGTAGGGGGTGGGCGCCCATTAACGACGCCGATTGTCGCGGGGCTGTCAGGGGAGGATCTACCGGCTGTTTAGAACTCGGGGAGTACGAAGATTTCAGCGACTGCTTTCTCTCTTATTGCATAATTGATAGTTTGTGCGTCTAGCGAGTATCCGTTGAATGATTTAACACCTTTTCGCGTAGGCTTTGTGAATTTGGAAATATGGAGTGTGTACGGAGGGTCGTTTTAATCCTCGTTTTAATCCTCCATTGTTGGAACGTATTTGGGGCGTAGAGGGATTTGCTTTGTCAACTGTCGACATTCGACGTGGCGGGGTCGGGGTAGGCTTGCATAGTTGATACTCTAAATATTTTGCTTCGATAATTGTTCCCTTGAAACTACCCCTTACCCTTGGGATCAGATTCAATACACCTACATTCGCAGCTACCGATCAGTTGAGAAATTAAGAATCCAGTGACAGAACAAAAATACTCGCGAGACACTCGTTCCCATCACTACTAATGGCTAACTTGCAAAAATGAGGATCTCTCCAATAAATTCTTCCTTCAACCAACCTAGAATCCTGACAATTGCGTACCAACCTCCACAGGACACCCCAACTCCGCAGTCTCGTCGCATCTCGTCCGGATCGTAAAACCCAGAATCCAGCTTCGATCAGGTGCTGGACACTGCCTTGTATCTGTGTCTGGGACAGGTCGCAGAGGGCGGTGGAAAGGGTGTATCGATCTCGCGCTGTACCGCGGGCCCGGGGTGTTAGTTGCGAGTAAGTGACGAGGTGTCGTATAAATTACCGGAATAAACGAGCCAGGTGCGCTTGACTTTCCCCCTTGGCCCGACAACGCTCACCTGACATCCGCAGCTGCGGCAAAGTGCGACAGGCTTACATCCTGCCGCAGCAGCCGGGGATTGGTCCACTCGTTACCACGGCGGAGAAACCAATCGGGCCTGGACACACTCCTGAGTGCCGGCGGAACTGTCGTTGCCCCCGTCCCGATGGATCCTAATGACCTTTCCCTGGCTGACATTAACCCCCGCGATGGCCACCGTGCTCGTTCCACGGCGAGGCACAGGGCAGCGTCCTCCCGTCGCTGTGTATTGGTCAGCCGGACGCGAAATTTACGCTCCTTCAAGTGGCCCAGCGATTTCATTCCAACCACCCCCGCCCACCCCTGCCGGAACACTTGCGTCCACTTCGAGTGCCTCTGCTTCGGGGTCGGGGAATCGACAGGGAAGAAGTGTGGACCGAATTTCGTGGCGAGGATTTAGGGGTTGGTGTTAGGGATTGTGCTTCTGAGATTGGCTAGCTTTGCCGCAGTTTTATAAATATTTAATGGGAGTTGAGCGTGTGTAGTTGTTATGTTAGCAAGTGGCCGGGTGGATTTGACATTTTACGACCCTTTTAATATTAAATATAGTACCTACTCCGCTGCAGGGGACATTAGCCACGCGAGTTAATCTGGATAAAAATTCAAATAATTTTTCCGCTTCAACGTAGTGCACTGCATTCAAGGGTGAAATATTCAAAAGGAAAGGCACGTCGCAAAAGAGTAGTTTCTTCGTAAAAGATCCTTCTGGCCAATTAGCTCTCTCCAACCCGTTTCCGAGCCACACTCACTTTACGTCGCTTAGAGCGAGGCAAACTCTGAAACACTAATTGCACGCCGAAACCTTAACAATTCGCCGCTCCGCATTTCAAACTTCCTTTCAGCCATCCCTGCACCTTAATTCACCCCCAAATTCAAGTAATTTAAAAAAGTCCTTACTCCGCTTCAAAAATCAAAGCCGCAGAAATTCAGAGTACTCCGAAGCACCCAATTTTCCTTACTTGTTAAAAAGACGTCCAAAAACCTTCTCCCTTGCATGTCCCACCCCCCGTCGCGCGAAAGCAACAATAAGTCCTCCGAGCAAACAACCCCCGTGCCCGTGTAAACACGTGCCGAAGGAAGCGTGAAAACAAGCTGCCTCCTAATAACTGACCGATACCCGGGCTGCATTTGCATTTGCAACGCGCGCCGCGAGACGGCACAGGAACTCGATTAAAAAGTTGACCGAGCCTCCACCCTCCCCCACGTATCCGTGCGCGTTTTATATCGCGCTCCGGGGACACGGCGGAGGCGCGATAACGACAGTTCTTTATATTCAGGCTTCGTCCAATAACGAATCCTCTCGTTAGCGCGATTTCAACGTTTTCGTTCTCGTTCCTTGCCCCCCTGCCCGCCCCCGCGACAACCCCCGCCGTTTCCCCCGTCTTCGATGATGCTGGACTCTCTCCCCTGGCACTCCTCCCCGCCCTGTCGATTTTTTCTTGCTCGCTCTGTATGCATAGCACACGCGACAGATTTTAATTAGCGATATATGCGAGCCGCGAGCGATCGAAGCTAGCTCCAAGCGTTTCTTTCGCACCCTGCCGATACCTTTTTTCCTTTTCGTCCGCTGATTCGCTTCCCCGGTTTTTATACGCGTCCCCGTGCTTTTTGTTTCCCCCCGTCGCGACGCCGTGAAAAACGCCGACCCTCGTGCATCTCTGCCGACCACCGTCGCAGCCCGCTTTTATCGGCGCCCCCGTTCTTCTTCGCTACGTCGCTTTAATCGGGATCCGCGGATCGAGATTTACCACGGCGCGAGGCGTTTAATGAGCCCCGTTTTTGCCGCCGTCTGTCGTTGCCTCGCGGTTGCGTGGGCGTCTGCGGGGACGGGGGCAATGGGAGGTAGTTGCCCTCCCCGGGTTGAGAAAAAATCGATTGTTTTTAAAAATTAATCTTCATTATGTTTATACTAAAAAGCGAATTTTTTTTAATTTCAATTTTAAATTTTTAATTGAATTGGGGCTACAAAGTGGGTTTGAACAAGCAGCAACCAATTGTCGCCTGTGAACTGCACTATTTCTCAAAGTCCTCCTTGCCTAATGTCTTACGGATTAAAATCGGAGGAGGCCCTTGGTTGCAGGGGGTTCGTTTTGGAAAAGAGAGTGTTGTTGTTTGTGGGTGGTTCGTGTGGAAGGGGAATGGGCCAGGTTCGAGTATTATTGGCTGAATTCGATTTGATTCGTTTAGGTTCGACCGAACTTACTCGAACTCGATTACTACCCCCTTGGGCACCATTGAATTAAGCACGATTCATTCACGTCCGCTTGGATCTACCAGAATTTCCTCCGGTTGAATTAATAATTAGCCACATTCCATTCGATCCCATTGGATTCACTTCTCCACCCTATTGCAGTTGGTCGACTTCACTGGAACGCAGTCGAATCCATTCCAACCCCACAACGACCCTTCACCCCCTCCTTTGCGATCTACAAAATTTCAAACTCAAGAAATTTTTACATTTTTCCATTCAAACGACACTTAGGAACTTTAGAATGCGTTTCGTTTGAAAGAAAAACCATGAAAATTTCTCGAGTTGCGTCTCTATGAAGTTTCCGAACAACTCCGATCAACCCCATCGCCCCGCGCGAAGTACCATTCATACCCGTCCGGGGAAGACGGTCACCCGCCGCGATCGACGCAACGATCAACCATCCAAAAGCCGCGATCGAAAGCGCGCGCCCGAGGAAAGTGCACATCTGCAATCTGGCCGACGAGGGAGCAGAAACGAAATAAACAAGGGTGGGAATAGAACGACCGTCGAGGTGGAGTCTGACGGAGTGCCGTCTGCCGTTCCCGCGGCACGCAATCTCGTGGAAATTCCGGGGAAGATTCTCATGTAAATCGCGCAGCGTTATCGAACCACCGGAAGTGGCTAAATGACGATCGCCATTATCCCCGCGGCCCAGCGCGGGGATGCTCCCCGAGGTAGATGGAACGAGACAGGAGGGGTGGTATATGGGGTGGGATTGGTTGAAGAGTCTCAGCGCGAAGGGTGAAGTGGCAGAGGCGGAGGAGCGGGGACCGCGGTTAGCCCCGATGGGTTGAAAGCTTTCGAATCGTCGACCATTTCGTGCGTTGCTCGAGGTATTCCCCTTGATACCAGGCTATTCCATTTACCTCGACGCCGCGGACGGGGTAGGAACGGAGGGGAGGGGAAAAATGTCGGGGAATCTGGCAGTCACGGGGGCTGACCAGCTTGCAACGCGGCCGGGGATAAACCATTTGTCCGTTTTCGAACTTTCCCCACGGGAAATCTGGGGGGGGGGGGGGGGGGGGGGGGGGGGGGGGGGCCGTTCACGGTGTTGCGTTCCGTTGTTGACGGGCACGCGCCGCGGCCCTTGTTCTTCGACCTTTGCACGTCGTACGTTTTATTGCCGATCCTCCAAGGGGTTTGCGAAGCACATATTGCAGTCTCCGAGGGTTGTTATTAATATATTCATCAATTTTCTTGCGGTGGTTCGTGAATTATTTTTTATTATTATTATTATTATTTATTTCAACGGGCAGAGACCCTTTAGTATACAATAACAGTTCAAAAGTTAGCAAGTAAAAAATGTAAAAGAAAAGATGGGAAAAGCCAGTACATACATAAACAAACAATAATACAATAAAATAGTGAAACTAATAACTGATACAATAAAATAGTGAAATTAATAACTGATACAAATAAAATTAGAAGTAGAATTAACGGGCGCGTACAACGACATTCCTGCGAGCCAAAGCCCGCAAACGATATTTAAAGGCGGCCAATGTGCCGTTAAAAGAGTCTACATGTTCTCTGCAACGATTCGCTAGTCTACATATTCTGTTAATGGAGTTATTCATCCCAGACAATGTGTTGTGACCAGATAAGTAAAACAGAGAAGGCGATCTTATAGAGACAATAGGCGCATAAAAGCTAACCAAAGCCAAAATGTCCGCAGAGTCGGTGTAGCCATTAATAATACTGAAAAGGAGAGTAAGATCGGATAGACTTCGACGTTGTTCAAGTGTGAGAAAACCGCTGACTTCCAACATAAAACTATAGTCATGACATAGTCGAGACATCTGAGTGCCGAATTTAAAAGCCAACAGGCGTAAGAATTTATGCTGAACGCGTTCCATTAATGTAACATATTTTTCCCGATAGGGATTCCACACAGGAGACGCGTACAGTAAGTGGGGAACGACTAATGCATTGTACAGGGTGATTAAGGTATCAGGATTAACGAAATCTGCCGATACCCGCATAATGAAGCCAAGCATTCTAGCCGCTTGATTTCTAACATTATAGCAGTGCTGAGATAAAGACAACGAGGAATTGAAGGTAACTCCAAGGTCACGAATACTCTCGACAGAGTATAGTTTTTAAGTACCATATTCTGTAACTCCTAGTTTCCAGTTTAAAAAAATGTATCCCTACGTGCAACTAAATACATATACATGCACACGACGAAGCCATGTAAGTAGTCGAGTGGTTGCCCTAAGTTTTCATAGGAAATCTTTCAATTAGCTTTCATCTAGTCGACCCTATAATTAATCCTCCATATTCTAATTTCTAAAAGCACCTTCGCCTCCATAAATAATCCCCCATATTCTAATTTGTAACAGCACCTTCACCCCCCTAATTAACCTCCAAATATTCTAATCTCTAATAACACGTTCGTTCCTTTATCCGCCGATAAGGCCGCGAGACGTTGTCAAGCCCGCTAGTGCAGCGACGAGCGCGAGATGACGCGACCTGCGTTCGAAGCGGACTCGCGCGCGGGTCGCGCATGCGCGGCAGCGCACAGTGGTCTGTCAGTAGTCGGGAGCGTCGCGTTCGTCGTAGGTCGACGGTGGTGGAACGGTCGCGTAATGCGTTTGTGCTTTGTTTCGAGAACGCGAGAAATCCTGCAGCCACCGTGTCATGTAGCGGCAAGTGTTCGAATCCTTGGCAAGTGCTCGAAATTTTAAATGGCGATCATGGTCGACCGTCTGGTTCAGTTGAACGGAGAGGTTAGGTCTTTGTTTCCATCCGACTTGGCGGAGAGAGTGCATCATGACTGGATCAAGTCGGATAATCCCGAAGGGATCGTCACTTGTAAACCACCGGAGGACGTGTTGATATACTCCGAACAGAGTCTTTGTTGTCGAACGACGAAAACCAATGCCGCTTACTGCTGGACTTTCCAGATTTTGGCGCGCGGTAAGTGCCATTGTTTACGTCCCCGTTCCCGATTGGCCATAACATTGACGCTCAGAGCCAAATAGGTCGCTTAACGTTTAACAGTGTTTTGTATTTCGATAATATCATTAGGAAGGGATTATCGGTGAATTAACGTCTTGCAAATAAAAGTTCAGATTACCATCCTGTGAAAGCGGTAGCACGTCGGTGCGACACGGGCGCCGAGTCGAATCACTTTGATATAGGTCGCTTTGAGTTTCGCTGTTAACGAAGCATTGTAATAAGATCCGCTAGCGTTCCCCGAATGTTCCCATGTGACAGAGTTGACGCCATGGCGGTTATTGCTTGGTCCAGGTAAACGTTTGCAAAGGATAGTGCTGACTTTGGATCAGAATCGCAAGAATTTCGTTTTGAAATCTGTTTGCAACGACACCGGCGATATAGGTATCACGAACGGCCAGGTATGGTGTAACACAGAAGCAGAGGCGACGACCGTGGCAGGGAACGACAGCCTCAAGGTGCACGTCTGCTTCGTGGCCAATCAGTACAGCACGTATCGTCAGAATGTGATCTTTTATTTCGGAGAGTATCCTGTGGTGCTCAGGAGAATTTGCATGGATTGTTTACCGCCGGAGGACTTGTCGAGAATCAACGACGCCACAAACTATCAGTTTTCGCAGAACCCGAAGACAGTGGTTAACAAAGCGTTGAAGATCTGTCGATTCGAATCGCCGTTCGTGCCGCCGAAAGACACGATGGAGGAGAAATTGTCTATGATATATCCGTATCCCGACAGAGACAACTTTTTCTTAACTCAGGAGACCCTGACGGATGATTGTCTGACGCCGGAGAATTACAGAGGTCGCCTTCACGAATTGATCACCGTGGAGGAGTTAGCTAGACACGAACAAATTGCCAGATACAATGAAATCTCTCATATGCGCCTTGTTTCCCATTATATTTTGGTTTCTACGGGTGACGCATCCACGGTCGCCAAATATGCGCCGCCTGGTGAGCTCTTTGCCCAGGTGCGATTACTATTAGCAATTATATACTTCTCTTTCTTTCTATGCTCCTCTCGCATTTCGAAAGATAATGTTCGATTAGTGCCTGGTCGCACAGCTGTACATGTATAAGTCTACCGTTAACGTATTTCTTTTACAATAAATCCCCAGAGAATTGTATGACGAATTTTTATCACAGTTGCCGCTAAGCCGCAGTATCTCGGAAGATACAAAAAGTGGCAGGCTGTTCCTGAGAGGTTGCAATAGCGTACTTTTCAAGATTCTATCCAACAATTCAGAGGTGCCCACGGTGTTTGAGGGCCATATAGAGGACAAGTGTGTACAAACCATATACGTCAGGCTGTCGAAGAATTGCGTAGACACGCTGAAGCTGGGGGTCAATACAGATCTGCAGGTGCAGGTGCAATTCGTGTTGAACCGTCTGCCTTTCTGCGAATGGCACAGAGCCGTAGACAGCCTCCCTGATCTGGGGCTGGTATTCTTGAACAGTATTCACACGCAGATGCAGGACGTGAGCATTCTGGATCTGTTGGACATGAATGCGTCCACTTTCAGACAGAATTGGGATTGGCTTATACTGAATCCTCTACTGAACGCCGAGCAGAAAAGAGCTGTAGCTATTATGACGGCCTCCACGAACATTTCTTTGCCACCTGTGTTACTGCTCGGGCCATTTGGAACGGGGAAGACGTTCACCATTGCCCAGGCCCTTCGTATGTTACTCACCAAGTGCCAGGAGCACAAGATTCTCCTTTGCACCCACAGTAACAGCGCAGCAGATCTGTACGTCAAAGAGTTCTTTGACCCCTGGTACAAAACAGAGGATTGCCCGCGACTGAAGCCAGTTAGGATCTTTTACAAAGGCAGGGCCAAGAATACGGTATGTTTCCTAAGGAGATGAAATCGTTGATCCCTCGTCAAGTCTCTCCTACCGACCTCATTGCGCGATTTCAGGTGCATCCAGTGGTGCAACAGTACAGCCTGATGAAGGATAATGGTACGTTCCGCGATCCGACCGACGAGGATCTCCGGGACTGCGGTCTAATCGTCACCACCTTAGCGACAGCTAGCTCCCTGACGTGCCTGAACCTGTCGTTCACTCATATAGTAATAGACGAGGCTGCACAGGCGTTAGAGTGCGAAGTGCTGATACCCTTGTCCCTGGCCGGTCGACATACACGTTTAATCCTGGCCGGCGATCAAATGCAGCTCGCCCCCGAAATTTATAGCGACCTGGCCTACGAACGCGGGCTGGGAGTCAGCCTGCTCGAGAGGATCTACGGGATGTACCCGCAGACGCATCCTTGCAGGATACATCTTTGTCAGAATTACCGCGCCCACGAGGACATCATTAAATTCACGTCCGAAATGTTTTACGACGGGGTGGTGAAGCCTGGCAGTAATTTATTGGCCAAGCATCCCGTCCTCAAGCCTCTGACCTTCTTCGCTGTCCAGGAGGAGGAGGTGCAGGTACGTTTCGATTATCTGAGCTGGATGTTCCGTAATTTGTGGTTTAATTTCGTTATCACTTCAATATCTATTCGATATCACTTACTGCATGTACGCTCAGCGTTACGTGCCGTGTATACACTCAGCTCACTCGATTCTGATGATCGTGAATATGTAGAGTGGTCACTTTGCATGGTGGGCATTCGTTTCTGGGATTCTTCTATAAAAGTTTGTGAAAATGGTCTAGAAGGGAGTTTTATTTCGTGATTACGAAATATCGTAGCAATATTGGCTTGTACAATCAGACACAGGGCCTGTAATTAATGCAAAAGTAGCACAATCTTCTGATGGCCGTTCCATGTATACACAGATGACCCCGGTTTAGTCGAATGTGAATGGTGTTCTACACTTGGCAATCGTGGTTGGAAGAAATCTAGTAACCCACTGGGGAGAAAGGGTACAAGGTTACCACATTCTAGTTACGCTGTTATATTGCTTCCACAACCTTACCAGATTTCTACTAGCCCGGTCACATCACGTGCAGCACTGAACACTCCACGAACCTAACACTTTGACTGGCCTCTTGGAGGGACTTGCATCCCATTGGAAAGCTTCTTTAAAGCATCGTAATTGTCCCCAAATATTTCAGAGGAGCCGCTCAAACTGTTAGGGAGTCCCACTGTTCCAGCGTAATCCTTCGCTCGTCTGCCAACAGGGCATGCACTCGACTGGCTACGCTCATGCGGGGGAGGCCTCCGAGCTTGTTAGTCGCGTGGTGGAGCTGAAGAACAGGTGGCCGACGGACCGTTGGGGCCCGTACGGCGAGGGGTCGATCGGTGTCCTGGCCTACTACGCGGAGCAGGTGCAGAGGATACGGGTGGAGCTGCGGAAGCGCAAGCTCGCCGACATTTCCGTGGAGAGGGTGCTGAACGTCCAGGGGAAGCAGTTCACCGCGGTGTTCATCAGCACCGTTCGCACGAGGAACTGCTGCAGATACGCCGCAGAGAGGAACGTGAAGGACTACGGCTTCCTGACGAACCCCAGGCTCCTGAACACAGCTATAACGCGCGCCAAGTGCCTGGTAGCGGTGGTAGGCGACCCAGTCGCCCTCTTAACCATTGGTTCCTGCCGAAAGCTGTGGCACAGGTACCTGGAGCTCGCCGATCTCCACTGTATGAGCCGTGAGACCCTCAGGTACCACCTCAGCCTGGTCCCGGAGCTGCCCATCACCCCGCCGCTGAACCCGCTTGCGAAGGAGTTCGTACCAAGGAACCAGCAACACTCCTACCTCGTCGAGTACGTGCCAATGCAGATGATGTACCCCATCATCCACTGCTCCAGCTGCTGGGTGGAGCCTCAGCCCACCGTGAACGGCCACCACAACCCGTTCACGGTCCCTTAATCTGCGCGCGAGTCGGGACCACCTCGACCCACTTGTTCCCCGGCTTGTGGCTATCGAGTAAGCGGGAGCGCGCGCTTCCGGGGACAGACTTTCGTTTCGTTTAATCCGCTTCTATTTCGGAGGATGATAGTGGTCGAGATATTTTATATATGGAGAATTTTATCGATAGTTCTTGCATTTTGGTGTTTGTCTTTCTTGCTTCCTTAGCTGCACCCTCCCAGTCTGATCTCTCCCGAACCCTGTCCTCGTTTCCTGTTGGGGTCTGCAGTATTATTGTCCATCCGTTGTTTGAGTAGAGCTCGTTGTACAGTGTTTGTCTTTGAAACTGATCACCTCGAGTGCTTTCTTCTTTTAGGGGGGGACGCGGCGTTTAACTGGTATGGGTCCGCGTACTGTGAACGTGTTAGCCTTGACTTTCAGTATTTTCTTTCTATCCTGATGTTTCTTTTTAGATGTAACGTCTCTGCGGAGGCTTGTCTCGAAGTTTCGTGTATCTTGCGATAGATACGGCTGGCTGTTGCCAGCTACCGGGAGAGGCACGGCCATGATACTCGAAGGCCCTTGATTGAATTGCAACGGAGAAATGTGAACAGAAAATAAAAGGGAAGGTTTACTATTTTCCTCTTTCTTCCCTCTTTCGTTTATCCATTCGCTGTGCCTCTTCCGTCGATCGCGCGATCAGTTATCGCTCTTTTCATTGTTGCTTTTCGAAGATGGATCCGTCTTCCGATCATACTCGCTCGATTTATTATACATATATACATATACTTTTATTATACTTTTCTGTTTTACACTGAAACGAATTCGCGCTGGCTGGGTCGAGGGAGGCATCTCCAGCTTCCCTCGGCTGTATTGCCCCCCGCTTGGGGGGGCACAGCTGGCCCTTGGATGTATAGACGAGAAGATTTTGTGATAATCACTTTGTACATGAATAGATATATATACATATATATACACATATATGTGTTCCATGTGTTTCTATGTGACTAAATTTGTACGATAGCCTTGAAATAAAGAAAACGTCTGCCCGTGCACACGCTGGTCCTGCGCTCCCTGCGAGAGGAAGTGGCGGAAAGTTAGAGGCCCTTTAACACCTTCAATTTCACGCGTCGAGTGAAAACCGCCCCGTTATTTCTCTAATTAAGAAGAATTTTGTGGAGCGTCACGGCGAAGCTTCTTAAAAAATAAGAAAAATGGAGAGTGCCACGTCCACCTGTTGCTGGTAGGAAGTTTCTTACTCTGTTCCAATATTCCATTAGAAAAAAAAAGTAAATACTGAGGACACTACTGTAATGATGTATCAACCTTTTGCACTACAGATTATATTTTCTTTATACTGGACTTATTATTAAATACAAGATCGGAGGCATAACTAGACATACTAGATCAGAGGATAATAGTTTAGTATGTAAGAATTATAGCGCGCTAGAAGGCCACATGATAACGCTTCTCTCAGACAGGAAAAGCTATAATAGGATGTGGCGGAACGCGTCGCTGAAATTCCTCAGGTAAGATCACGGAATCGCGAAGTAAGCGAGCGTTACAGCCCAATAATATATCTACAACCCTTTCAGTCCTAAATACTTTTGCGGCGCGGGTGCTGTGTGGGCCGAATGGTACTTTCCGCGAGAAAGTAAAACAAAAGCGTATGAAACATCTTAATGGTACCAATATAATATTATAACAACTTGAGAGCAAAAAATGATTATTATTGAACCCAAATATGGTGGAATTTAAAATTTGATGGGGGAAAATTTGGAGTTCAGAGTGATTTAAAAAATATGAAGAGGGAATAAAAATATCAGTGGAATTTCTAATAATAATAATAATAATCGCAATGTTTTCTTTTTTGTGTTATCGCGGAGGTGCCCCATTCCAGACTCAAAACATTTAGTTTGCAAGTGGCTTTTGAAGGGGGTAGGTCGTCCTTGGACGGCGGGAGTTCTCGCGCGGCGAGATACCGAAAGTAAAATACGAGAGAATGTGGGCGGCGGTGTCCCGTGACGGGAAGGGGTCAAGCGAATGGGCACTTGCAGTTAAACTCAATTTTCCGCTAACAAGGGGTATACCGCCGAAGGCATCGACGGAATTCCAGCAATATTCTTGCCCCCTTCGGTGCCTCGGGACGACAGGCTGGCCGAGCGCATGGAATTTATAGTGGATACTTTCGTGCTCGAGACGGGGTAAGTTTTTAATTTCACCCCGATACTGTATTAAGTTCGATGGATCGTGCTGCCCGCGGATTTTACGGGCCTCCAGATGTTTCCCATTCTTTTCATTAATATCGCCGAATCCTCCGCGGATTATCGGATTCCCTACATTTCTGGTGATATCCGGGACTTTTAATTGCAACCTCGGATGTTGTGCAAACTTTTATTGGCATATTAGCATTCCGATTGACTTTCCGTGAACCAAATCAATTTTATTTCATACGCATCACCGACAAAACGGTACCATTCAACAGTGGTACACTCAGGATTTAATGTTGGGGGAGCCTACTTGAAGGGATACAAATATTTTTAATGCGAATTCAATAGAATTGTGTTTATAGAAATTTATTTAAGCAATAATTCAGATTTCTTTTCTTTTTTGTAAAGCACCTGGTGGTAATAAGAAGGCATTAAATTTCGAAATACGAAGCTACATAAAATCTCTCGTGCTAGGTTAAGGCTCCTAACAGTACCATCACCTGCCCGATGGTTAATAATCGAGCCACGTATCGCTACGTGAAGCCTTTCAACAATATCACGCCCCACAGGGAACGGTCAATACTCAAAAGCGGATACTACCACGCGAAGCCTCCCACTGACATTAATACTTTTCCCTCCTCCCGAGTGATCACCAAGGAGATACATATTCCTCGGAAGAAAAGACTTACTGCTCCCCGAACGGTCTCGGAAAGCCAATACTTCCGTCGTAGCCAGTCAATAGCCGCGTAACGGAGAGATATTACAAGGTAGCATTAGCGTTCTCGGTCGCGTATCGTCCTTTCTTATTGCGCCGTAGGCGGAAAGTTATATCGGTCGACATTACGCTTCCCTGTCCCCCTCCGTATCCATATTTATATCAGGACGGGTCGCGATATATTGCGTGCCCGCAGCTGCAATAGTACCCGTGATTTCTGGTCCGTGAAAGACGGCTCGCGAGACGCGCCAAGCCAGACATTCTGTCGCTCCCCGCTTATACAGGGTGTCCTGTAGCTAGTAATATAGTCTGAGAGTGGTAACTCCTGGGGCGAAATTCAGTCGATTATGTGAAATAAAAGTTTTTAATAAAAGGCTTCGTTGCGGGGGATGCTTGGTTGAAATATTTGGTGCAGATTTGGGGCGAGGGGTATCGTATTTTAAGGGGGATGCTTGTGGAATCTTTGAGTTCTCGAAATTGTGTCTAAGTGCACGCATTAAATCTTCAAAGTTATTTCTTTAGAAAAGGAAGTCACGTTTGTAAGTACAGCTTTTGGTAGTCAAAGGGATACCATAAAGTAAGGGCTTGGTACCCCTCGGGTGTTCGAAGTGGAACTTGAGTATAGACATAGCTGTATGCCAAATATTAAAAGTTATTTTTTTGGAAAAAGAGTTCTCTTTGTAAAGGCGTGTTTACACGACGACACTTTGTGTCTAGATCAAGTGTCTTGTGTGTAGATAGAGCTAGTTGCAGTGTCTTCAGTCTAGCTCTAGCTGCAACTCCCGCGACGATAGGTCGAATTCAGTGTCGCGGACTGCTCTAAGCAGTTTCCAATCTTCCGGAAATTTGTTTGAGTGTCGTATACACTTGATGTATACACAAAAGTGTCGTCGTGTAGACGTACCTTATGTAAGGTTGCCGATTTTTTCGGAAAGTAACGATTTTTCAAATCGATTCAAATCGCAAGATGAAAAATCGATTTTGGAAAAAATCGCCATGTAAAGAGTCGATCTTGAAGAAATCGATTCAACTTTTTGGTATCTTAAATTCATTGAAGACTGGGTAGTTCACGTTTTTCTTGCCGTAAGCAGGTAGAACAAAGGAAAGGCGAATGCGCATAAACTCGCTTGCTATACATACAACATGCGGTCTTCCTCTCACGAAGTACAAAGGTGGGATTCCACTGAGGCAACTTTTTGGTAACCGGCAACATCGTCACATCTTTTTTTGCATGCAACACATGCAATCACTATCGACATGTTGCCTTGTATTGCCTCAGTGAAACCCCACCTTTAGATTGCCGGTTTCCAACAATTTGCAATGCAACAAAATCAAAATACTATATAATATCAAAAATAAAAATCGATAAATGTAGCAGTATAATCACGAAGTGAGAAGCAGACAATAGATTACTTTTGAATTCAGCTGAAATGCGCGAAAAAAGTGTACCTATAAATAATAAAGAATCGGAACACGATTTCTGTTCCCCGAGGATCGATTCCATAGGATCGATCTGTACTGAAAAATCGAAAATTACGTGGCAAAAGATCGATCTTTCGATTAATCGATCTCAGATCGGCAACCCTAACCTTAAGTAGAGCTTTTGACCTTCAAGGGTACCATAAGGTAAAGGGAACGCTTGTGGAACCCCCCAGGGTGTACATACTTCCAAATCCGCAAACGTCCCCCTTACCAAATGGTACTTACCTACCCCTAGAGCACCAAAAAAAGTCTTTCACTACACGGTATCCAGAAAATATAGAAACCAAATTTTCCCAACAACCGGAGCTTTTACAAAAGAATCAAATTCCACATCTTCCACTTACAGTTTTCTATTTTCCCCCATAAAATCGCCATATTTAGTGTTCATTACTTGCGAGACACCCCGTAGAACCCATTGGTTTTCGTGGCCAGCCAACCTTCTCGCGTGGATACCGCGCTCCGACTCGACCCTTTGTACCCTTTAATGTATCGTATTAGGGAACGACGAGTTGTATCACGGGGGAACCTCCATTTCCGGTCGCACGCCATAACGACGCATATCCTCCAGCGTCGCGGAAGATTGCCGCAATAATTTTCGTGGCTCGTTGCTTCGGCATTTTCCAGGGGCTCCGGCACACCCTGCTCTTGTCGCGTGATGTATCGCCACCCCGACCACCGGAAGTCGATTATAACGTAAGAATTTAACCGCAGCGCGATCTGGAGATCGATAATGTCGATTTCTCTGCTATTATCGAGCCTCGTGGTTTCCACTTTCTTAGCTTCTCTTCTCAAGGGACGTAGGGTGAAGGTACCTAATACCGTCTATGTTCATAATATCGCCACTCGTTGTATCTTGCAAAGCGAGGGTCAAGATTTATCGGTCATGGAATGAATTAGTGCCTAAAATAAAGTAGTTATGCTATCGACCGTATTTTTAGAATAAACAATAATTGGTTTCGGCGCACTGGTTCGGTCAGTTAAATAATTTGAAAGCTAATTTGCAATTTTAAAAGTTATAAATTTCCGACGTTTCGGTCTGCGGTTTAGACCTTTTTCAAGGAAAGATTTTATAAAGAATACTGCGTTCGCTTTAAAATCACACGTTTGATAAGACGTGCAACACACGAGTCGGTTGGAACGTGACTAAGGTAAACATAGCTTGGGAGACTAGTGCCTAAACATATGCATGAAGACATACTGCAATTACTCTAACAATTGAAGAATTTTTGTAGAAAACACTACGTGCCAAAATTTAAAAAAATATTTATCGGAAAATGTTCTACGTGCCAATAGCAATATTATAGTACAAAATTTGATTTTTGGCACTTACAGTGTTTTTTACGAGTACTCTTCAATTACTGAAAGGGAAGCACTTTTGTGAAACTTAAGAGGTTTCGGCCACTTTTGAACATTTGCCATTTTGTCCTAAATCAATATATCGAAAACCCCTTCGTTCAAGGAGTGGATAATTTAATGTATTGAATAAATTTTTTTTGAATTTTCGATTTTATATAATCCACTTCCGAGTAATCGTGGTCACCGCAAACTTCTCTTTCGAACAGGACATCTAGGAGATTGTAAATAACTTTGTTATTAATAAATATTCTTTAACGCCAAAATTCAGAGACATAGCTAAATGTACTACCTTCCAAACAAAAAAGAGTTTTATGAATAAAGTTTTGTAGCTTCTGAGAAAAAAATTCCCAAAAATCACACCTTTTTCGGCCTCCTGAATGAACATAACACCTTGATAGCTTAAAAATTTATTGGACTTCGGTGCCAAAAATTTCCCCCAAAAATTTCACATCACGTTCAGAGAAGATAAGTCTAATAATTCTGTGAATGCAAGACTAGAAATGTCTAATTAATAATGCAGGTACTTAAGGAATGTGCTCGACCTGGCGTTTCGCGGTTTTTGTTTACGTTTTCGGGGGGATGGAATGGGGGGTTGGAGAATGGAGACGCTGGCGATGGAAGGGCTTTCAGAGTGCTGTGTCGTTGAGGGAATTCATTCGTTCGGAAGTACATGTATACATAGTGACTCTTCTGAGAGAGTTTCTACAGTTTTGATTGCGTTTGCATTTTGATGGTGTTCGGAAGAAAGAGGGGGAGGCTCGAAGACTTTAACCATAGAGGATTATCCGTGGTTTTACAAGTGAAGTAGTTTAAATTGGAGTACGTGTATGTTTCCTTTAGTTGTGGTAATTTTGGATCTATCCTTGTTCAGGTTCACTCACAACCCCTAATTTGGGCTACTTTATACATCCACAAACTACTAGCAAAATTGGTATCGATCACTTAACAGATATTTCTTCCACCACTATTCAACATCCTCCCACTAACAAAACTCACTTCGACCCCACAAAGTCACACCGATTCCCTCTCGAGCGAACTCCACCCCTGTCACCCCCAAAACGAGCCCCCATCTCCCCAGCCCGCTGGATCGAACCAAATCGACCACAGTGACCGTTTAACCAACTTTTTCCTAATTGCATCGCCCTTATCGCGACACAGGCTTCAGGAATAGCACCCGCCCTAGCAAGGTTAAAGGGGGGCGGAGGGTAATATCGCGGCTAATTGAAATTTTCGCCAACAGCTCCGGATAGTTAGCTCGGCAAAAATTGGATAACGTCTTCCCGCGAACTTGCAGTTCGAAAGAATGAAGCTCGCTGAAACGTGGACCCCCGTTAGGGGTGGGTTTGCTTCGCCCGAGTTTAAAGATTAATCGCCGGTTAATTAGGGGCTCGCGCGAGGGCAGCCGGGGATAATTGCATCGAGCAGGGTTTTCGAGTTAATATAGCGCTGATAAGGGACGAGGTGGACGCAACGATGACAGGGCGCAGGGCTGATACACATCGCGAGCATCGTCGCGAACCCCGGACACGTACTCGTGCCGCACACGTACGGGGTTAATGCGCATCTTCGATGCACAACTTGCGCTCTCCTCCCTCTTTGTCTGTATATCTACGCTTGACCTGTAACTCCGTCGGCACAGCTTGCACGCGTCTGCCGGCTCCACTCGACCACTTGGCGATCATACCTTGCTGCGTGTCAGCTTGTCGCGATTGCGGCACCGGTAAAGGCGAATTCACGCGTGCCAGTTTCGCGGTGAAAAATATCGTTTCCCTGTTTCGGGATGGAGCAGTTCACACTTGTTCGCGACGGTTACACTGACCCTGACGGCGCTGCACCCTCGCGGAACTGTCACGTGTGAATCCGCCTTCAAATTGTCGTTGACGATGTGTCGCATTAAGGGGTACTTTAGTGTAATTGCCCGTTTTTCAACCCCATCTTCGGGAATTTAATTAACAAAAACTATAAGTTTATAATATCTGGTGTTTTGCTTGCATATTAAGGTAGGTTTGAAGTAATACTCGGAATTTTTTTGAAATTTTTTATCGCACTTATAGCTGGTAGTATAGCTTCTTCAAAAAATTCTTTTTCGACGGGCGTTGGTGTGGTAACTGTTCTAGATGTCCAAAATGGAAAAACTAAGGTATATTTTCTTTATTGTGTTCGTCGCGGTGGTTGGAACCACAGAGGTCCCCTAACAATAAAAATTTGCAGAATGACACCAATTTGAAAAAATGTTCGATTTTTGCTAATAAATTTAGCTGTTTTCGTTCCGTAGAATCAATTTTATACAATATAGAGACTCGTTCGTGGTTCCAACCATAGCGACAAACATAATAAAGAAAATAAATCTTAGCTTCTCCATTTTGGATGGCTAGAACAGTTCTCATATCAACGCCTGTCGGAAAATAATTTTTTTGAAGAAGTTTGTGCCACCGACTATATCTATGTATATTGGCGATAAACTAGTTCAAAAAAATTCTGACTATTACTTAAAACCTCCCTTAATATGCAGGCAAAGCGCCAGATAGTATAAACTTATAGTGTTTGTTAAATAAATTCCCGAAGATGGCGTTGAAAAACGGGCAGTTACACTAGAGTACCCCCTTAATTGGGGCAGCGAGAGACACGGAGTGTACCGTAATTAATTGAAGGAAGCGAAAGATGGTGATTCTATGTGAAGAAAAGTCGAAATTGTGGAGTAAGAACCTTCGCTCTTGAGAGTGGTGGGGAAGTATACGAGATCTTGGGGCAACAATTGGAAGTACACTTACAATTAGTGAACAGCGTGTATAATAATATGTCAGAAGCACACCGCGTGTAGCTTAATTGTTTTTAAGATACTAAGATTCAAAGTTTGTTATTTCCAGACCCTCGATATATGCACTCGTAGGTAAGCACGACGTTGCACTTCAGTTGCAGTCTTTCGCTAATTAGTTTCGACTAGTTTTTAATTATTTCTGGAGCTATTATAAAGCTAGGGGATATTTAAAATATCGAGCACCGAGCCCCCTGCGTTAAACGCAGCGCTGTACACGCTATGCACTAATTACGTACAAGATTTTAGCCAGATCGGTGACCCCAACCCCGTGCACCCCCGTAGTGGCTCTATTTATCGAGTGCGCGTGCGCTCGAGTAGAGTTCTAGACAGTGCCACGAGAATTCCGAATTACCGTGAGCATAATTTTTCCCTCGTTCATGAATTGCCAAAGGCGTGCCGAATCGCTCATCGATTCGTCCTGTAAAGGCAGCATCGATGCGAGAATTACGGCGCAACGAGGTTCTCGCCCATTAGAAATTGAAAAATCGAGGGGAAAGAGGAACGGTGGAGGGCAGCCCCTCTGCTTTCATATTCATCCTCCTCCCTTTTTACTTACCCCTTTCCATCGTCGTTAACGCGCTAAACGCGCGAAAAAGCGAGCTCCCCCGCCACTGGTGTACACACTTAACGTTTAGAGGGCCGGACTAGACACCTAAGAATTTGGATACCCTGCCGGCCATTTTGGTGGTATATATGCATAAATTTTAAGTAAATAAAATTGACAATTTCGGTGAAAAAATCCCGGCCTGCTAAAGGTTAACGAGTGTCAACCCGTCCTCCAACTTCCGTAATCACGATCGTCTGAGACACCCTTTAATCACTCATCTTCCATCATCCAACCCCCTTTGCCAGTTTAACCCTTTTTATCCTTCAAATCAATTTAACCCTTTGAGATCCATAACGCCCGTCCGACGGGGAACGCCGAAGGGCGTTCAACGATCACAGTCGATAAAGGAGGCTGGAGGGTTCCCGCACACGATACACGGCAAACGTTTCAACTTCTATATTCAAAGGGTTAATCGTTCCAGTTCACCGAAAACCGCAATGTACCTACGTGCTCGGTATTCAAACTGCTTTCGTTTATAGTAACTCGAGTCGAACAAACAGCTTGGAATTATTGAAAAACGAAAAAGTGACCAATGACGAACAAGTGTTTCCCTCTGGAAACACATGGTCGACGAAGAGCTGACGGGTTGAACTAATTTCACGCGCCAGTTCTGCGCGCTGTTTCGCGCCGGGGAACAAGGAGCTGCCAGTCCTCCAATCCCCGCCGAAAAAAGGCACGACCGTGTTACGAGTCTCGATACACGGGAACAACTTTGTCCGTAACGCTCGACACGCGTCGCACAGCGAGATTCCAGCGGCCCAGTTTAATCGAACGCGTGTAAAGCTCGCTACACGCTCGGGGAAAATTTCAGCGACCCGTCGGGTGTGTTGGGGGGTGGTTGACTTCGTATTGCGTCGAGAATAATTCGCGATCGATCTCGCGGAAAGCTGTGCAAATTGTTAGACACGAAGTACAAAAGGCACCGAAGCTTTTACTAAAATACGAAAAGTAACTGGACAAATAAAAAGATAAATACATAAATTTAGATTTCCGTATGTGCTCCGTTGATTTTAATTAACAAGTTAATTAGATTCGCCTTTGATCAGTTTCCTAGATTGTTTTTCTTTTTCAAATTGTGTACGAGCTGAAAAATATTTTAAAATGTACCAGAAGAGGTACGCGATAAAATCAGAAGAATTTCCGAATAAACACTTGAAGTGATCGAGAGAACGGGTGACGATAAATGATTGGAAAGGTAGTTGATAAACGAGAACGGTACCTTCGACCTCAATTTTCTCATATTTCTGTAGGAACCCGGCGAAAATATGAAAACGTCGCGTCGAGTTTAGCAATTTGCACACATCTGAAGATATAGCTGTGCATGCGCGTGTGGTAGTCGCCACGACGCGACGAAGGGTCGCGTTCGTCAAATTTTTCTCTCCGCCAAAATTTCCAATTAAACGCCGACGAACGATCCTGGCAGTCTCAGGGGCAGGCTCACGTGAAATTCGCAGAATGCATAACCGCGACGACCCGTTTCGTTCGATCCCTGGTATTTTGCGCCTTCAGCCGGCGTGGTTGCTGAAATTCTTCCGCCCCAACGCCTCCCCCTCTCTTCGCCACGATTCTCTTTCCCTTCGGTCGTTTTTCCGCTGGCCGACAAAATTCACTGCACTTGAAATTCATTCGACGACTTTCCCCTCAAAATAGCTACTTACAAGAAACTGATTTCCAATGAGAAATAAGAAAATTTAACTGCTTCAGTACTGAGCACATTGCCGTGTGCGGGATTCTTCTATTCGTATTCGTGAAGCACGATCTTCGAACGCCCATAGGCGTTTCTCGCTGCGAGTCATCTTATATCCAGAAAATTCTCACAAAGATAGCCGAGCTCGTATCGCTTGTTTTCGATTTTTTATAAAAAATCAAAAATTGTACAATTGCACAGGATCTCCCACTCTGCATTCGTGCACTTTCAATCACACGAACTGCCGATCCAGCGCTAAGGTCGCTGTTCCACTACTCGTCGGCCCGCGTGCCCGTAATTTACGCGGCCATATCGAAAATTGAATTGAAGTCGCACGGTCGGATAGTTTGTAACCGATCGTGCAAAACATTCGGCCACAAATTTCGCGAGCGTCCAACAATTCAATTAAAAAGGCGGCGCACGGACGCCCGAAAACATTTCGGAAACAGGCGTCGCCGAAATTCGCCGAGACCGCGGCCCACCGCGCTGTAAATACGCTCGATTTCGTTTCGCTTCGACTCGATCAACCGGCCGCGCCGAATTAAATCGAATTCTGTCGGCGCTCCATTCGACCAACGGGGCTCGTCCGTAACGCGCTAATGTAATTACAGACCAGACGTCCTTGTATTTTTGTACATATTTTCCTTTTTTTTCCAAACCTCCGATACTCCCACGAGCCTTTGATCTTTCGCGCGTAACTGTATTGTGTGTCGACCGGTTTTCAGCCGGTTACTTGTAGTTGACAATTTTAAAAAGGAACGCGCCGCTGCGCACCAAAATGTAATTTCAAGGGAAATCACGTTCCAGGAGGTTTCACAGTGCGTTGGCGATCGTGGAATTGTCCTGCGCAGGATGCGTACGAAACTGCGTGGTTTTGTTAAAAAAGAAAGGGGCGGCTTGAAATTTATTAACATTTGGGAATGAAATGAAAACAGTGTTGACGAAATATTTTGAGACATATATTCTAAATATTTTATCCGCTTAAAATGTACATATTATTATTAACACAGCATTGAGCAGTATTACTAAGGAAAAATGTTTTTTCAAAATATTTTTCCTCCGAGGTAGGGTGACTTTCCAAAATTCGGAGCTGCCCCATTTTTCCTCTGAATTGCATTAAAATTAGCTTATCTCGGGTAAACAATTTCATTAAACACTGTTAATGTGGTATAAACCTGTGTACGAGTACGTGCTAACATATCAGAAAATATCAGTCCACAGAATTTTAGAAAAATTATAGTGAAATATGTTTAGCAGAGTTTTAGAAAAATTATAGTGAAATATGTTTACTAGAGTTTTAGAAAAAGTATAGTGAAATATGTTTACTAGAATTTTAAACAAATTATAGTGAAATACGTTTATTAGAATTTTAGAAAATTTATAGTGAATTATGATTAGTAGAGTTTTAGAAAAATTATAGTGAAATAGGTTTACTAGAATTTTAGAAAAATTATAGTGAAATATGTTTACTAAATCATGAAATAGTCTCAAAGTTTCTTTGAATAGGTATCCAGCGTGGACGATTATTATTAAATCGTACAATGAAACACCCCCACCGATCAAGCAGGTATAAACCGTTTTCGAATTCGATAGACGCGAGCAATCTTCCCCGAGCACCGCGTCCCACGGAATCGGTGATCAATAATCGTAGAACTGTGGGATTACATAGTTGCCCCCAAATAATTTCGCTACGGATGATATTTCAACGCGCGTACTTAATGAGGACGCGTTCCTAACTCTGGCTCGCGGGTGAGTCGTGTTTAATTGTTCGTTTTTGGCCGAGAAGCCAACCATTCCGAAACTCGATTCCTGTCTTTGATAAGGATATCGTTGAAACAGAGATTCGTGGGCCTGGAGGGTGGGTGGAAAGGAGGGTAGGGGCGATCGATTTCCTGCGAAACGACTCATTTCGCGTTAACCCCTGCGATATTCAAGCGTACAAAAGGAACAATTAATTGCTCCGTTTCTGGGCTCATCTGCGAATAATATCGATTAAGGCACAGTGCTATCTTAGTGGCACACGAATATTTGGGGCGCAAACAGTGCGTTTAAACAAGCGGTTGGACGCGGGGTGAAATTTTACAGGGTGGATTTTTACAATTAAGCAGTTGTTGCTTATTATGATAATCTATGCAAAATTCTAATCTTCTGCGGGAAATATTAATAAGTGGCATATGTAACTTGAAACCTGGCTTGGGTCTCAATTGACCCAGTGCTCTGAGGCGAGGGATATACATATACAGGTAGGAGTAGGAAGAATTTGTAACAATGATTGCGTGGATAGAATTCGTGGAGTAGTGGAAGAAAGCAGATTCTTTATAACAAAATTAATGAAAATACTTGGGATTCTTAAGGAAAACCCTTTATATATTTTCCTATCTCATATATTTACCTACCTCAAGATTCCTTCTTATCGCAGGATCTACCACATCCTCTTCGTTATTAGACCAACCCACGATTAATACCCAAAACAGTGAACATTCCTGCGTTACCTTTTCGAGTACCCTCTAAATAAAGGAAATTTTTGTGGTCCACAATTTGGACTGTCACGTGGGGGTTGAAATCTATTTTGGTCCATAGTAGCTGTCCTACTATATACACTCTAAAAATCCCTCTTTTTCCGATTTCAAACAATTTCTCTGTTACCATTGATTATTAAGCTTCGGCGTTATCACGCGTGGGTCCAAAGTGACCCAGCTACTGTCCGAGGGTTAATGCCTCTTCGTGAATAGTATTTCAGGTGTATTCATGTATTTCCCATCCCTTGTTCGTTTGGTAAACCACCCCTATCTCTGCCAACTGAATACATCCGAAACACCAGCAACGAGGCATAGAAGTGTCCCGTGTGAAAAGGCTTTGACAGTTCCATGATATTCAAACCGATTCGTTTCGACACCTGCCCCTTGGTTCACGCTGCAATATCTCACTGGTGCAGAAAAAGAATTTTAGAATCGATACTCTTTCTCTTCAACTCATTACAGCGATACTTTATTGGGTTACGCAATTCTTGGGGCTGGTACCTTATTGCGCAATTGACAATGGATAAAAGGAACTGTTCAATTGCGTAACAAGTGTTTCTCTGAAGAACGACAATTGCACCTTACTTTTTATGGGAACTATTAGCTTTTTTTTAGGGAAGTGATTATTGTGAAAGTGTCAGCGGGAGGAACTCGAGAAGTATTTGGGCAGATTTTTCAAATTTTGCCATCAATTATTGTACTTAATTAAAAAAATACTCTAACGTTCCTACTTAATATTTCCAAACTATATTTTTAAAAACTATATTTTTCTATCTAAGGAATTAAAGTTCGTCAATTTGTAAATAGTTAGTTATACACACAATAATAATGCAGGAAATAAAATAACAGAAAAAAAGTGTATATAAATATGTACAGAACAGGAAAATTTATTTGTCACAGCTTCGATCGAAGAGTCAACATATATTCCACAAAAATTCATCTAGAGTCTGAAAATCAAGGTAACACTGTTTCCCTTACATCTCTCAGTTTTAATCAACCATGGTCTGCGTCTGACATCAGAAAAGTCAACTTGGTTAACACAGAAATGGCAAGAGAGTGGTCAATTGAAAAAACGATACTTCCAATTGACATTTTCCAAGGAAACCTCGCTTTCCCAGTTCAAAACTGAAATTTTTTCGAACGACTCTTAAGCTCAAGCATGACATTTACAACGTCGAATTTTTTGGCGCGTTTTCCAATTTCACTTTCAATCATTTACTGAAAACGTTCATCACCGAGCACGACACGTATGGTGCCGTCGTAGCAGAGGACCTTTCAGAAACATTCTACGCAGCTTCGCCCGTGTGTTGGAAGCGAAAATACAAACGGAGCTCCACGTAAAAATCGTGACATCGTTATCGGAATATCAATGTGATTCTGAGCTGAATTATTTTTGTATTCGTGGATGGATCACTTAAAACTTTCATTTCACTGCTTCTCGGAAGGGAAGAGTAAGCTTTCCATCTGCTTTGTCTAATGTTGCGATGGCACTTTAAAAATTAAAAGATATGAACAAGTCATTAAGGAAAAATTTCAATTCTGCTGTCTTCTGTACCTAGAGTTCTTTCCTTATCTATCATTTTGCTCTATCCTATTATCTCTCAAATCTCTCTAACGCCTTTTTCATCTGCACCTATATATCTTTCCACTTAAAACGTAATATAATTAAATTTCACAAAAGAACTCAATTTATTCCAAAAATATTATTTCTTCCATAAAGCTCCATTTAGGGATTCTAGCATCCACAACGCAAAGTTTTGAATTATTGCTATAACCCAACACCGGAATGGTTATTTATTTATTTCTATCGCTTTTCCATTGAATATGAACACGACTAGTTACCCAGCCAGAAAGATGGCAATCTACGAAAAAAGGCTCTATTTGTCCATTCGTTTTTAAAGTCCTTCAGCGTTCGTTAATGGCAGTGGTGCCCAGCATGCCATCCAATATGTTAATTTTCCCCTCAGCCGTGGAATTGAGCTGACAACAACAGTCGCCGTTGGAACGAAATTGAACAAAATCGCGGTGAATGGCGGCCGCGTCACTCGCGTCGAATGGCTGGCACGTGACTCGATTGCGATTAGAGTGTCTGAATGACTGTCGAACGCACGTGCACACCGGCTCGTAAAAAGTTCGTGATTCGTCCGTTTGTCCGTGACTCTTTTCCCCTTGGAAACCTTGCCGACTGTCGCCATTAAGCGTCCACGTTATTCGTTGTCGTGGGCGGTAAAAAAAATTCAAAGTAACACCGTGTAATTTTCTGCTACGCCTCGCCACGAATTTCGAGGGACTTTCTTAGTGAATTTCATGGAATAATACTTGCATCCGCTGGCTTCGCTTGGCATACGAAATGCGATGGTATTTCGTTCTGAAAAATTACTGTTTTGGGTTCAGTAGCATTGGATTCATATATTGTATAGTCTTTCAGAGAATTATTATTTAAAATAGAGTGGGGACTGGTTTCCCAGCTTCCGAGGTTAATCGCAGCTACGCCACTGTATTCCCACCGTGGCGCCCTCTCATATTCGAGCATGCGCAGTGGGGATCTCGCTGCCGCTCGGTCTACCTGCAGACGATTTACGAGCAAAATATAGTGTTTTTCTTGCAAGGGAACATACCGAAGTAACAGTATCCGATTTTTATGCAACTTTGGTAGAAAGGAGATCTTAAAATAATATTTGACATTAATATAATTTGACAGTAATATTGCGGAAACTACTGAAGCTAGGAGGACGCTGTAAATGGCAAATTGGTGTATTTTCTAATTAGAAATGCAGCTGAGCTGAAAAATAACAAAAATTCTGTTTTTCAATGTAGCTATTATTTAAATGAAAGGAATTTTTCGGAGTCTGTTTGCGCAGCACTGAATTATCAGGAAATATTTCATCCACTATCCTCAAAGGCGATCGACTCTAATCCCGTGGAAGAAGGGTCACCCCTCCCCCAAACAGCAGAAGAAAGAAGGAAGAAAGATGCTATCGCGTTCTTGCCCCCGAAAAGTAATTGCACCGTTAGCGAATTAAAAATAGAGGGGACAAGCTCGTAGCCGCGGAAATATTGCACCTGCACGAGCGGAATCGCGGCGATGGAGCCGGTTTCCTCCAGAAAGAATCCGAGATAGGGATTCGCTTGCGGTCCAGCCACGTTCTTAACGTTTTTCGCCCAGCCCCGCGGTCCTCTTATTCCTCCCTCCGTTTCGCCCCCGGAATGGCCGAGGCATCGGTATCGAGTCGGGCAGCGCGCCAAATCACACCCCGGGGAAGATAGAAAAAAAAGATGAGTAGTAAGAAGAAGGAGAAGAAGAAGAAGAAGAAGAAGGGAGGGATGTTCATGGAAATCTTTTTTGCATTTTCGCTCGTATTTTCGTCCCCGAGTTCGCCAGGAAAAAATCGACTCTGACACGACGCGAATGCGAAATCATGGGTTACCCTGTGGAGGCTGATGTAAAACTGGGTAAACAGAGGAGGGGCTTTTTTGCTTAATGCAGAAGCATTCCGTAATTTTAAGTTACTCGACGCTCGAGCTGAATTATCTCCATGGTGGAATATGAATTCGAAGGGAACATATTATCAAAGTAAATAAGAGAAAATGACTGTTTTACTACGAGTAATAAATCTTCGTTGCATAAACATCGTATCGAATAATCTTTCATCTAAAAGTCAGTGCAAAAACCACCGGACGCTATAGTCTGAACCAAAGTTATGTGGCTGCACGTTTCACTGAACGCACCCACCCCCGCCACTGCAACTTTCGTTTCTCCAAAAGCTCAGGCATCTTGCCAAGCGCAGTCCTCCCTTCAAGTCTCCTTTTTTTTCTTAAATAACGTACTAATGAAATCAAGCGGACCATTCCAGGAGCCTAGATTTCCGGGAGGTTGACTTGAAAATTTGATATTGGGGAGGCTCGTAAGGAGCGAGCGAACCGAGTCACAGGGGAGTCGTTGGGAATTGTGCCTGCAGCGATAGGGTATCCCATTGAACGATTCGAGGGCGTAAAATTATATTGGCCTATTTCTAAGAGTGTCATCCAATAGTCCGGAATAACCGATAATCCGGGGGGGACGCACTCGAAATCCCGTTTTGGCGTCGAGCTACCGCTGGTATAATTGCCCACTCGGAATCCACGAGAATTTACGAACAGGTACTCGGCATTAATGTCCCAGCCCTCTCACAATAATGTCAGCGGCGTTTAATATCGTGCAATTAAGCCTCCGCCCCTTTCCCCTCGTCGATTATATTAGTCTAACGGTTGGATCCGTTTCGAGAAAGATCCGGTCCCATTTACGGCAATATTCGTTTGTCCGCGTAACTGTTTCAGAGGACGAAGGCGACGCGGGGGCGGGCGAAGGAATTACTTCTGAATCACAGTAATTTAATTCATCTTTCGAATTCAATTTAGCTACCGGAGGATTCTTATAACATTTTGAAATATTCATTTGCGAATGGGAATACAGGCCTGCTTCAGACATCGAACGATCTCGTATTGATCGATGGGGACTATAGCGAGGGTAGACTCAATTGGAGGTTCGAGTGGCCATCCCTTCCACGCAGCCGGCAACCCCCACCGTTCCGTCGTTCGCTCGTATACCGGTGTTCTTTCTCCCATTCGTTAACCGGCAAAGAGGACCCGACTGCCCTCGCATGATAAACAATAATCAGTACAGAAGCCAGGGGGACGAGACTCTAGAGCGCGACACTTCATTTTTAACGAAGCCTAGCCCTAATTAAATCAAGAATATCCTCCAGAGCCTCGTGCTGGAAAAGCGAAAGCGGCAAAACACGCAAAAAAATATCAACGCGCCCCCGCGTCTTTCAGGGAGCGCGGAGGAGCGGTTTCAATTTCCCTCGGCCGGCGGGGATTAAAACCGTCGAATCCTGTGTTCCATTAACTTTTTGGAGCGGGAGAGGCGAAACCCGGCCGTAAATACAAAAATCCGTCTCGGCGCGCGGGCGCGTTGACCGAATTAATTTTCTTCTTCGCTCGGCTTTTTTTCTCTCTCTCTCACCGCGTCCACGAGGGCTCTCCCGTTAATTATTTCCCGGGGCCTCGTTCGAACGCGAGCACACGGTGTCGCGCGCGAGTGGAGGCGTATCATCGTGTCAAAGCCAAACACTCAAAGGACTCTGGTTCCTCTCATATCCGTGCCGGGAGCACGAGAAACCGCGACGAAACTCACTCTCTCTCTCTCTCTCTCGCTCTTTCTCTGGCTCTGTGGGGTTCGAGGGCCACGTCGAAATTTATTGGAAAACGCGGGTAAGGGGGACGTGGCTCGAAGAAAACACAGAGACGAGTCGACTGCAGGACGGCTGGCTGTTGAGCAAACGTCGCGCGCTCGATGATAAAATATTTTCACAGAGGCTGTCGCGTGGAAACGACCGTCCCCGGGTTTCCCTCGTTTCTTCTTCCCTTAATTCGCGACCGGGACACGTCTGTTATTCTGGGCTCCCCTTGCAACGCTGCGTGTACGTTGACTTCGGTCCGATCTCTGAGAAAACGATACCTACGTTGTTTGCGGTTTGTCGGGCGTATTGAATGGAGATTTGGAGAATGGGGAGCTGCGATCCTGGGATTGTAGTGTTTCGAATGGCGGTGGTGGAGGTCTGAGGATCTGGGAGTTGGGGGAGCTTAGAGTCTGAGAGGCGAAGGATTTGGGAGTTTGAAGGGGCGGGAGGATCCTGGGAGGTGCATATTCTGAGAAGCTGAGAGTCTCAGCGGCCGAATCTGGAAGGTTTGGAAGTCTGAGAGCCTTGGCACGAGAACCTGAGAGTCTCCGCACGAGAATCTGAGGGGCCCCTGGAAGGCTGAGAGCCTCAGTCAGAGCTGGAAAAACTGAAAATCGCAGTATCTCAGAGACTGAGAAACTGGTCAGCTTAAGAATCTCAAAATGTGTAATCTGACAAGGAGAGTATTTTAGGTGTCCGCCTCCGATCATTTTGATTTTTGGATATGTTATAGAGGACCGAAAAATAAGAAATGCGTGTTTTTTATTTTTCCCCGTTTTCATATTTGGGGGGTGAAAACTGTGTTCAAAGTTAGGGTTGAAAAATCATTTTTGTGGAATATCTCGAGAACCATTAGAGATAGGGGAATAGTGTCAATGGACGAATTTTGTGTCTTTGAATGCGAAATATTACTGACTCACCAGATTTTCAAAAAAATAACAATTTTTTATGTATTATTTAAACAAATGGACTTTTTGAAAATCTGGTGAGTCAGTCATATTTCGCATTCAAAGACACAAAATTCGTCCATTGATACTATTCCCCTATCTCTAATAGTTCTCGAGATATTCCACAAAAATGATTTTTCACCCCTAACTTTGAACGCAGTTTTCACCCCCCCCCCCAAATATGAAAACGGGGAAAAATAAAAAAACACGTATTTATTATTTTTCGGTCCTCTATAACATATCCAAAAATCAAAATGATCGGAGGCGGACACCTAAAATACTCTCCTTGTGAGATGAACACAAAATTCTTTGTGTTCAAAGAGCCCCCTTTACCACCCAAGAATAATCCCCAGAAACTAATCCCCTGGCTACAAGAAACATCTTTACTCGGTAAACAGTAAGCCTGCAATCTCAAAGCAGAAATCTCGCGCGAAGAAGTAAACGGACGCCGTTATTGCAGCGATTGCCCCCCCATAACGACCGCGTGAGCGTCGCCCTAGAAATAAGAAGCTATGTAATCAGAATCATGGGACTCACTGTCTGAGAGTGGCCAGACGCTCCTCCTGAGCTTTAATGTAGCCGTTCAGCGTGTCTATGAGGACTGCCTCGGTCTCCAGCAATTCCTCCATGTCCGCCAGCGCGGTGTAGAGCTCCCCGCAGCAACCGGGCAACGATGCCGCCGCGATCGAGATCGCGACGACGGCCACCAGCATCCCTCCGCCTCTCATCCCGGACACCCTCCTGAAATCAACGAAAAACCACCGGAATTTAGAGAACCGTGAATACAATCGCATGCAGCAATTCGTTTCATCGATTAATCCACCCCCTCGACACTCGGTTCGACTCTCGTTTCACCGTCGTTTTCCTTTTTTTCCGCCTGTCCCGAGACTCACTTTTTTTTACGCCCCCCTCTTCCTGGAAAAGCGACACTAACGAGGATCAAATGAAGATAGATGGCTATCAATTAATCACCAACATCGTCGGGGAAAAACTGTTCGCCCATTGATAGGAACCCTCGTATTCCCGTGCTTCACCCCGCGGACTTTTCGATACGGGGCAAAGTGTTTTGGGGGATGTTTTGGGTTGCAGAACAGGTGGTGAGAAGAATAGTATATTTTATCATTTTTGGGGAATTATGAGGAAAACAAATTGAAGGAAAAATTCGTCTCTTAGGGATGCGGCACGAAATTGTAATTTTTTTTAAACGGTTTTTGAATTAGGTGGTAAGTGACAACTATTATCACATCGTAGCTGAAAAATTCATTTTATTAGGTCACGTGGCATGGACCCTTTTTTCACTACGCATTTGTTTTTTTCCCAGCGACATGCTATTATATTAGGAGTTAGTGGAATTACACTACATTGCAGCAACGAATTAGTGGCACATAAAATGGGCTCCTCAATTGCATGTCTTAACCCTTTTAGTGCCAGGCGAAAAAGATGTGCCTATGCGAGAATAATCGGCCGAATTTCACGGTTTTACTAGGGTTTGGGAAAATGCTCATAAAAACCAAACAAGAAACAATATTTACATGATTCAAAAAGCAGTATATTAAGTCTTTCCGGTTAGACGGTTTGAAAAAATCGATTTTTTTCAACATTTTTCGAAAGTACATATCCTCAAGAATGTACCGTTAAATTTTCATGGAAAAATTCCGATTATTTTAGCTTCTACAGATGCATTTTGTAGCGAGCGCAGATGAAAACTTTAAACGCGTTTTTTTCGAAACGTCATTTTTTTTCACATCGTGCAGGTAAAAATCTCAGAATCTATCGAACCGATTGCTTTATAAATTTTACTGCTTATTCTGCACACCTATGACTCTCGCAGGGACTATAACCAAGTATTTTCATTGAGTCTAACCTACTTTTAAAATCGAAAATAGCAAAAGATAAAATCCGAACAAATATTTTTCTTGCATATTTGCCCGCCGTTTTGCTAATTTTGAAGCTAAATCACTAATTATAGTCCGAGAGGGATTTTTGGGTTCAGATAAGTCTAACAGCTGAAATCGCCTGCACGAGCGAGGCATGAATTTTTAAACACGTCATCAAGACCACTTTCAAAACCATTTGAAAAGCAATAATTTGATTACTTTCATATTTTTCATTTACGGTAGAAATGTAGTTTAATAAATAGAAAAAAGTGTTATTCCATTACTATAATTATTTTCGTCGCAATAAATTCCTGAAAATCACAGAATTTGTCGGCGCGCTAACCGGAATGACCCCTTAGCTCCACATTGTCTGTTGAATCTTTGTTTTCTGGTACGTAATTCTTTTTCGACTACCACAACCTTTCCACTTTTAATCATTCCAAATTTTTCCAAGATTCCATTCGCTCTCGTGCACCCAAACTCTCCACTTGCACCATTAAAGTCCATCTTCCGCTCGGCCCCATCGCTCATCATTCACACCAAACGCGCACCGTTCATTCACCCATTCATACGACGTACAGAAATCTCGTCCCCATAGTATCGATCCGTGGTATTTCATGGACTTATCAGTGGATCCAGTTTTATTCCATTTGTCTTTTCCTTTCCTTGTTCCACGTGTGCGATAAAGCCGTTGGAATTATTATTCGTCGATACCGGTTCAGTCAAAGGCGGTGGGAAATTTAATCGCGGCTCGATCTGCCCTGATTCACGCGATCCGTCGAGTACTCCGATGCTTTCCAGTGATCGGTGCCGCTTTTTCACGTCGCCCCGGTTTTCTTTTCGCGCGGCGATGTTGCGCCTGACGAGGAAGTTTGACAAAAGTTCCGTGATTGCATTAGTGCTGGAAGTTTCGGAGCAGTCCTCGCTCGTCCGTCTCTTTTCCAGCGCCTCGGGTTTCCAGGAACTTTTCAATAAGTCTCTCTCCCTCGGTCCCGTCTCGCTGCTGTTTGCCGATTAGGTGGGCCTCCGTTTTAAACGAACTGAATATGCAAGCGTCTCGGAGCGAACGAAACGCGCGGTAGCAACGTGACGGGTGGGCGATCTTTAGTTAAATTTCGATGCCACTGAAACTGATATCGTTTATCGTGTTTATTTTTAGAAGTAAATGAACTTTGATCACGGCTTTCTCCTTTTTTACTTCATTAAAAAAGTTTCGGGAACTTGTCAACATGAATGTAAGTACATTCGTCGGCTTGATGCGTTAACTTTGCTGGCAAATTGAGAGTGAATTGAGAATTTGATATTGCGTGGTAATATTGCATCACGTAGGAGTCTTTGCTAGCATTCAATTGCGTAGCATCACGTTTGTTTCTAAAGTTGAAGCACGTAGTATTACGTTCTGTTCCAACATGAGGGGACGTAATATCACGTTCTGTTACAAAATGGGAGGACGTAGTATTACGTTCTGTTCCAAAATGAGACGATGTAATATTACTTTTTTTTCAAAATTGGAGGACGTACTATTAACTTTTTTTTAAATGGGAGGACGTAGTATTACGCTCTGTTCCAAAATGAGACGATGTAATATTACTTTTTTTCAAAATTGGAGGACGTAATATTAAATTTTCTTTTTTAAAAATGGGAGGACGTAATATTATGCTCTGTTCCAAAATAGGACGATGTATTATTACGTTTTCTTTTTTTTTTCAAAATTGGAGGACGTACTATTAACTTTTTTTTAAATGGGAGGACGTAGTATTACGCTCTGTTCCAAAATGAGACGATGTAATATTACTTTTTTTTCAAAATTGGAGGGCGTAATATTAAATTTTCTTTTTTAAAAATGGGAGGACGTAATATTACGTTCTGCTTCAAAACAGGTGGACGTAATGTTACGTTTCTTTTTTTCCAAAATTGAACCACTCAGTACTATACATTCTTTCCAATAAATTACGAGAGACAAGTGCACATCAAATTCAAGCCTCACCCTGCAACCGCGTTACAACTCCTTTCCCCAGTTTCCACGCGCGCGAATAATGGCCCACACCACAAGCTGCCCCGTAAACGTTAAAATTCACTGCGAACGTCGCATCGTAAAACTCCCCCAACAGCAATTCCCAATTCCGCGCCACGTCCCGGGCGTTCCTTAACAAAAGTGTCAGCCCGAAAACGGCTTATTTCAGACGCCGCCTTTCTGACCGTAACACCGAATACTACAAACCCCTTTCACGCCCTTATACACTCCCATCAACCCCGCGATCGGTCTCCCATCAACAAGGCGCCCAAAAGAGTCCAATAAAATCACCCAGAACCGCCGAAAGAACAGGACAAACCCATTTAAAGTTCGGTCCCACGTTTGACCGTCGATCGGCCGGCGAATAGCTAAACCGATTCATCTCTCTTTTCGCGGTTTCGTTAAAATCGAAGAAAAATTCTCTAATCGAGTTCCCTTCAGCCCGTCACGTTTTCGCGTGAGCGGCCTGTCGGTGCGCCGGCGGGACGCCTGTGTGCCTGTCTGGAGCACTCAAAGTTTCCCTGAACGGGAGGATTAAAGTTGGGCGAGCCGCGCGACTTACACCTGCCCGATCGACGATTTATTCCGTCACGCCGCTCGATCGCCAACTTCCACCCACCGTCGCTCCACTTCAACCCGCACACCATTTCGCCTTCTTTGTTCCGTTTCACGGGCACTCGGAAGTTCAAAAGCGGTCGCTGGATCACGCGAAAGCGCCTCGCCGACGAACAGGCTGCGACTACTAAATAAAATAGCCCCGGGAAATTATAAAACAGTAATGGAGACCAGGCGGCCGGAAGCCGCGAAGGAAACACGGGCGACTGGATGTTTTCGAGAGTTTCAAGCCACCCTCCATTTCGAACGGTCCCTGCTACTCTGAAAAAATAGAGGAACGTTGAGAAAAATCGACTGTTCGGGGGTGGTTTCGTTGTGTATTGGTTCGTTTAGGTTTGCGGAGGTTTCGAGTAGCAGTAGCCTTTGATGTATGAGCCTTTCGGAAGGTGCCCAAGGTGCCCAAAGGGTATAACAAAGTTTTTGAGTCGTGATCCTCTTTTTTAATATTCAAATAACCTGCGACCCCCTTTCTCCATATAAGGCAAGATAAAAATTAGTGAAGAAAACACATCAAAAATAGATATTTCAGAATATCAATCTAACTTAATAATATTAAAAAAGAAAACCCGAAAACCGTAGCGACCCCTCAGGAAATACCATTTGGGGGTCGCGGTCCACAGGTTGGGAATCACTGTGCTAAGTTGAGCACTTGCCTACTAAAATTGAGAAATTTAGAGAAAGTGGTTTAGTGGTTTCTTGCAAGCTCGTATATTTCCGAAGTGGGGTATTCGTGCAACATCGTTTGAACAAGAAGAAAGACCTTCGACACGAGACCGATGAAACTGATCATCCCCAAATTCTTCCCCTCCCTACCACTAACAATCAGAGTGAACGAGAAACGTTTCCCCGTCCACCACACTCGCGGTTTCATTTCCCAGAAACAAGATCAGTCTTCCTCCGCCAGCAAAAGAGGCGTATCAACATCGGCGTATTTCACCGCGCGGCAGCCAAAGGTGGAGGGAAACAAAAGGGAAGAAGCAAGGGAAATAAAAAATCACGGTTTCCCCCATTGTCCGCGGGGGGTGGGAGAGCAGTCGGCGGGAAGGCTGTCGAGGGGGTGTGAGAGGTCCTTTAACATTTTACGAACTTTCGGAAACGGCTCTTCTTCGGTTTCAATGGCCCTTCTTTAAGCTTTTTCATCCAGGAAAAACGAGGGAGCCTCGTGGAAACGACCCGCTCGAGGAGCGAAACGTTCATCGGGGGGAGGGGTGGGTAGGAGGACAAAAGGCTCGTGCCACTTGCTCCGCGAGAATACGCTTTCGGGGGTTGGCGGGAGCGGATGCGCGGACAGGGGGTGCCGAGCCGGGCAGCGCAACCGGTTCCAGTGTCGGTCGGGCCATAGTAAATTTAATAATTTCTGCGTAACTCACCGCGGTGGACCGCACTCTGACCAACGCTTGTACCAGTTGCACCCCCGCCCGCCCTGGCGGGTTCATCTAACCCCGTTGCTGCGGGGAGGCGCGCTGAAAACCAACGCTAATAACATTTTTGGCTGTTGCTGGGCTGGGCTTCGCCTGAGGGCTAATCGGCCAGTGTTTCTCAAAGTTGATGGGTTTTAGGGGTGTCCCTGAGGCGCACTTGGTTTCCAATCTGGGGTGGTTTTTGTGCTTTGGGGTGGAGGGACTATTTCAAAGAACGTTTGAAAGTATTTGTGCCTGGTGGAAGGGAAAGAAGAGGTTGCAGTGCGCATATGCGCGGGGGAAAGGTGGAGGTGGTGGGGAGAGCAATGAACTAGATTCGAGGTGTGGCTGGGGATCTAATATGGGGGTTAAGGACTAAAATAGAAATTTTAATATGGTCTGTCAAATTAAGTAATTTTCAAAGAAAATAAGTAATACGCCTGACGAATGGAATATTTTGATGAAATACATATGCAATGATTTTTAATATTACTATATTAATTTATAAATATATAAATAAGCTAACTTAAGCTATTTGGCTCATACCTTCGACATAGAAAATTAAACTTTCTTTTATATATTTATAAATTAATATACCAAAATATTTTTTCAAAATATTGATATTAAAATTCTTAATTAGTAATTAAATTGCATGTATTAATATTTTCAACTCCTTAAAATTTAAAATTTTACATGTTTTTACATTAAAATATAATTTTATTAACCAATAATAATAAGGTTTTGATTTTTAGAGTTTCTGTAATTCATTCTTCATTCTGCTGAAGCTGAGAGATGTAGTTTTAGTATTGCCTACTTGGGGTTGTCCCTGTAAGTATGGCTTCTTAATAATTAAATAGAATTGAGAGTCTGCAGCGACTTATAAAGATCAACCTAGCTGAATGTTATCACAGAGGTTAGAGTTTCTTTATAGAGGATATTCTCTGTTAAGATAGAGGGAATAGAAGAAATTCCCTATTCAGTTATTCAAAAGCACTACTTGAAGTGTTTACAAAATTGTACCTGCTGATCTTTCGGGGCGTCTGAAGCCTCAGTGATCCTCGAGTTTCGGTATACATCGCCTACTCGGTGGTGGTTCTCGTAGTCGTTGTTGCTTGTTAACGCCTGAAGGACACTTTTCGACTAACTTTATGGTGGTCAGTTCACCAGGTAACCACAAAGCCTAGACCTCGTTTAGGAAGTAAATACCCTTCTAAGAGAGGAGCTATTGATATAGCCAGCTTACTCAGACCTTCGTACAAGAAATACCTAAGGACACGGCCGTGCCAATGGAGCTTGAGTGGTTGCCAGAACAGGTGATTAAGCTTCTGTAAGGAGTTCATCACTTGCTGTTAATGAAAATGTAGGATAATCAAGGTAACAGTAAAAATATTAGGTACTTCCTTGCTAAATCCCAAAAGTTTTTAATTATTCAAATCCCTGTTCGCCAAAATAGCAAGTAGCATTTCATTTCAAATGCTGATATTTCGAGTGGTAATGAAATTCAGCTGATGAAATTGAGCATTTTGAATCTGAATTAGTGAAGAGGTAACAAAGTAGGGGAACTTTTTCTCTTTTTGATATTTTTCGCATCGATTGAGAGTGACCTGCCATCCACAGTTTGAGAAACCCTGTTTCGATGCTGTTTTCGAAATGCAACACGCGAAACGCTAATTTATGCCCCGGAGTCCCGCGAATCTATTACTAGACTCATTAGTCCCGCGCCTCGCGCGCCAATTTCTGTGGATTTCGCCAGCAAATTCGCGGGAATTGATACCAGATACGAGAAATTCGACCCTGCGGTGTTGATCGATCATGGACTACATCGAAATTGTTATCGAGGCACGGTATCTTCATTCGATTCAGCGAATTTCGACGAAACTCCAATTAATTACCGTTATACTACCTGCTAGCAAAATTTCATATAAATCAGCTGTCAGCACCGATCAAAATTTGATTAAAAAGGGGAGAGAAAAATGGGAAACAATTCAGTCTCTAAAAAGTAAAATATAATATCTCCCACACACTCCCATTCGTTTTAAAAAAAAGTACCTATTACAAACTCGTCAAAATTCGCAAAAAGCAATATAGAAATTCCACCCCCTCGATTCCCACGATCTATAAAACACACCCCCAACCTCAGTTCAACACTTGGTTCGCTACTTTCTCTCAACCCCATCTGTACCAACAACAAAAAAAAAATCAGGAACAAAAAATGAATCCAATTTCACCGTTCACCGTCATTCCAGCAACTTAATTGAGTGTCAAGTCGCTGAACCCCTATCGACGACTTTCCCGCCTCTGGAAATAACCACCCTCGATGGTGGGGGTGGTTGGGGGCGCGTGGCAATTAAAATCTTCAAGCCCGATCGGGCCGTTTTTCGCGAGGGAATCGGCGGGTGGCGGGCTCGCCATTACACGTTGAATGAATTCTTATAAATCCAGCGCGCTCGCCCTCGGGAATTTCAAAAGGCCTCGCGACAAGGGGCACAGCGTCGAGCAGAAGGGGTTGGTTGGCCACCAGAAATCTCGCTGAAAGGACGACGTTAATTAAGCGCCACCCCGGAAGAATGGACGAGCTGCTCCACGAGTGGCACACACCACCAGCGCCCGGGAATTAAGGTGTAAAAAGAGGAGAGCTGGGACTTGCAAGAAAAGGGGAAAGGATCGCGAGTTAAAGGGCAGAGAATGAGGGGGTGGAGTGAAAAAGAGCAACCCCCAGTTCGTCGCTTTCGGTCACTTCTACGCTTCCCTTTTTCCCTTCGACGCGCCCAGACGCTGGGTGAACTGGCATAGAATGCTGGATGATTGTTTGGCCCCCCATTCCTTCGTCTTGCTATCCGTCTTCCCTGCTTCCTTTCTTCCCTCCGTTGTCCTCGACTTAATTGAAATGGACCGTTAAGCAGGAGCAACAGGGAAGCTGGCCTCGGCGCAGGCTGTTGCTTGCGTGGTCTTTCTTCATTTCTCTCACTCTCTTGCTTTGGAATAGGAAATTTTTAGAATTTAGGGGACGAGAGTCTGAATTACTGAATCCTAAAAAGGGTCTCGATACAATGAAATTTGGATCTGTACTTTGCGATACACGCAGATTAAATATCTATAGAAACCAAAAATCGTGTGAAACTAAGATCAATAGTGATATTGATAATATTTCCCACGATATATTCTACGAATATTTCTCTGATATTAATATTTGTGTGTCACGATAATTCTCTTATTCGAGAATATGCAAGCCATTTGTCTCAAAGATTAGAAATATACGTGAGAATTATATTCACTTCAATATATTCAAGGTAAAGTTCCATACAAATTTTAATATCTGGGAAATAATCGTGTTTAGCGCATTCGCTTTGTTCCGCAGCTACCTTCACCTTCACACTTCGATCTCCCGCACGAACCGCATCGTTTCTTCCATTCGCATTTAAATGACACGTACTCAGGTTCGCGAAACAAACTCTTTCTGGTCACAAAACCCCACATATTTATTATATTATGATCTTCTTTAAATTATTTAACTATGTTTGACCATCTCGAGCATCTCCAGGTTTTTATACATAATAGTTCGATAACAGAGCATTATTCTTGATTTTTTTGGAGGTTGTCACTCAAAAGGCTGTTTCCAAAAACCGCCTCCAAAGAATAATTTTTTTCTACCCTTAATAATTGATTTACAATTTAGAGAAAAATATATGAAGTACAGTTAATATGTAGCTATTTTTTTTCATTTAAACATCTCAAGTAGTAACCGAGAAAAAAATAACGATGAGAGCGTTAACCCTCGAATTGCCCTTAAACGGGGGGTAGCGATCTAAAACTGTACATAATGGTGTTTGAGGCAAGGAGCCTTGTTTAGAAAATAACACCTCCAAGAATCTTTTCCGATAATATTGCCTCCCATCATTCCCTGTCATTAAATCTCAATATTCCCACATCTCGCTAAAAAACGCCCCCTCCCCCGAAATCCCCAAAAATGTCCCCAGCACCACCAAAGCATCGACCAGAAAATTTCCAAAGAACAGGCCACCGACCGCCCCCTCAAAAGGCCACACGCCGGACTGTGAACGAGCATTGTTAGCGTTCTCCTAGGTTCTCTCTGCGCAAACCAAAACCAGCGAAACAAAGGGCCCCTTCTCCCCCTCCGAAGCTAGGAAACAAGAGGGCACAAAATAACACCGTGTCACTCGACGTTTTCTATCTGACGCCAGGCACACGAGGGACAACCAGACACGTGTAAACAACGACGTGCTTCGAAATAATGGCCCCGGAGCAAAAATGTGGAAAACCGGGGGATGCGAGGGGGTGGGATCGATCGATCGAACGTGTTGCAGAACGCGGCGGCTTTTGTCGCGTGGCCGCGCGGTCACGATCAATTTGCCTGCAAGTTGCCGCGAAACGATTCGATGGCGAAAGGGCCCCGAGGCTCATTTGCGGTCACGCGTAATTAGTGTCGTTACGGGGTTGGGGAAAAATGGATGAAAGAGCTCCCCTGGCGGGCAGATCGCGATAAAAGACGCAGCCAGCGTTCCGGAGCCTTGCCTCCCCGCAACTTCGCCCCGGCGAGGCCAGCAACTTCGCTCCCGGTATTGGCAAAGTTTGTTTCGGCGTATTTCGCGGCGCTGCTGATTCTCCCTTCACGTTAACAAGCTGGGCGACCATGCCGGTGCTCAGACTTTAAAGGAACATCGCCCGACTGTTGCACGCTGATTTTTCATGAAACTCGGCATGGCGAGGTACTTAAAAGTGCTACACAAACATTTTTTCTAGCGGTGGGAATTCATGTCTGCGGGGTGAAGTTACATTTGAAAGTTGAGGTTGGGAGAGCTATTTTGTCGAGTCACTTGAAAGTGACTGGGGACAGAGAGATGTGATCAGGTAGAATGGTTTTTCATGTGGAATAATAATGAAAATTACCCTGGGTAAATAAAAATCAGTTTTCCAGGGTAGAATTCCAATTCACTGGGACGATATTTTAGCTTCCAAACTTTGAAAATTTACACTTCAGATATGCCTGGTTCAGTGTAAACGGGGATATTCCACGTACCTGAGAATTTGCAGGTTTATTTCAAACTTCAACTTCCCAAGATCAGTTCTTGTTTAATTTAAACCCCCAATCAAATACGAAGTTTCAAGATCTCAAGATCCCGGCACCATTTCGAGTTCTTTATTGCGTTTCCCAGGGCCACTTCCTCACCCCTGCACCTTATCCATGGAAAGAAAAACATAAAAACAGCTTAACCCTGGGTCACACTGAAAGTACAGATGTTCGAAGGGTGGACGACGATAATGGGAAAGACTCGAATGTCACCAATAGGGGAACTGCTGTCAGATCCCGCAAAAAAGATGGCTTTGAAAGCGGGCGCGGGCTTCAAAATGGTAATTTCACGGTTTCACGAGCATTTTGCCCGCGGCCAATTTAATTCAGGACGGATGATCCACCCCTCACTCCCTTTCAACCCCCTTCACCGCCTCGATCGCTCGTCCTCGCTCCCCTTATGTTTTCCTTCGGTTTTCTCCGTCCATCCTTCCATCGTGTCATCCAATTCCGCTTGTTCGAACTCGTTAACCTCGACTTTCCTAACTTTTCACCCCCGATAGTTTTTTTTTTCGCCGCCCCCTCTCGGGTTTCTTCCACTTCTCGACTTTAAACCGCCTACCATAAACTCGCGGGGATGTAATGGCGAAGACATCGGAAAATATTGTTTCCTCCGACTGACTGAACGGATTTATTCATTCTCATAAAGAACTTCTGCTCGAGTTACTTACATTCGCCCTTATGTTTTCATTGCTTCACTGGGGAATTGGAATGATGTTGAGGGGGAAGTTTTTCGCGGTCCTGTTGTCGTGGTAGTTTTAATTAGCTTTCAGGTGTCAGATTTGATTGTGAGAGAATTTAACCGTTCGTGGTCACTCTTGAGTTACCATTTTCGTATTTTTGAATCTTTTAACTTTTCAGTGATAATTGTGTACATTCGTAATACTCCTACAATCACGCTCTAATAGTGTTTTTCTAGAAATGTTCATTTTGATACGAGTAGTTGAAAAAATAGTTGAGGAACAAGGCGATTCTTTTTTGTTTAATTCATCAAATTTTTAAATTTTAATACCAAGGCTTTAAAGTTTTCAAAAATATTGGCAAAGAAAAAAATGGTCCGGGGTGCGATACACCCCGTGTGACCACGAAGGGTTAAGAACTGCTGTCGTTGGGAAATTGTGTTAATTAATTTCTCCGTTGAAGTGCCTCAAATTCACTTGTAGAGTTATATGGAAGGGTTTGAAAGCAGTCAAGAAGGTTACTTAAAGAATCAAGAGTGCTAGATTGATAATGACACATTTTTTCTATGAACTTCTTCCACCACTTCTTTAAACTGAATTTATTAAAACTCCCAGTATAAAAATCTGACACTATTCAATAATTAATAGGAATTGTATCACGATCATAGCCTCTGTTAATAAAATTCAACAATGTGTCACAGGCTTAAAGCTACATTCAAAGATCACCAAATGTACTCGAGGCGCTCCACACGTAAATGAATTTAAAATCAGCACTCGCCCGTCCCGCGCTAGAAGGGCGAATTAAAGGAAGGAAAAAGCAACTTCTAACTTCTAACAAACTGCCGTCGCAGTGAAAATTTCACGTGCAACTCCCCAAGTAAGAAGCTTTCCAGATCCCTCTCTCCCGCCTTTTTCCCTTTCGAACTACTTGTCTCTTTGAATTGTTAACGCGACAAAGAGATTAAGCGCGGGGGCGCTTAGCCTGCAGTCAATTTAAATCTAATGCTTCCCCTCCCCGGCCATTTAATTTCCTTTCTCGCCCGAGGGCTGTTGCACTTTTCCTCTTCTTTTGCCCCTTGATGTCTGGCCGCCCCACTATCTCTGTCTCTCGACTGTGCACTTTGAGAATCCGCTCCTACCTCATAACCAGGGACAAGAATGTGCTCGAGGCTCCAGAGAGCAAGTGAACCTTCGGAGTGCCCGAAAGATTCCTGGGTGAAATGCCCTCGCTGGCAAATCAACCGATGAGCGCCAGCCGTGCGGGCACCGCCTATGGGCGTTCAGGGGACACGGTTGACAAGCGGGATTGGAGGACACCCGCACGGGGCGATGTGTTGAGGGTGCAAGTCGCTAATTGCGATTGGTGACCACCTGTATATTAAATTGAGTAGAAAATGGGGCTGTGAATTTTACTGAATTTCGCTGCAGTGGCAGTTAAATTGTAGCACTGGGAATTTGGTGCTCGAGGGCAAGAAATTCGAAGGGTAGGGCTAAATTGACTCGGAACATTCGAAGTATTCAGCCCGGGGACGGGGGATGTTACTGCACCGTGAAAATTCCGCGTCGAAGATGAAGCCCTTTTGTTTCCACGCGACAGAATGCCACCTCGTTTGCTGGAAGGTGTTCTCGCGCACCTCAACCTCGCCTATCCCCCATTCTTCTTAAGTTTTCCTATTTTCTCGGAGCGAAATTTGAGGACGGCTCCGTTCTCCAGGAGCACCGTAGAGCAGGAAAGTTCCTCCTTTCTTCCCGGGGACTTTTGATGGAAGTGACAACGGTGCTGGTTGATTCTCTGGATCTTAATAAGGAATCCTTGGAGTCGAATAAGGGGGAAGGAATAATATTGGCTCTGCAGTTTGATGAAGTCGAGGGTGCTGGGGTATCGCGGCAAATTAGCGCGTGGAATAGTGCTGGATGCTTTCTCCAACAATTAATGAGGGATGGTTACTTAAAACGGAGTAACTTTTCTAATTTAATTGGTCGCACAGTAAATTGGAATAGCAAACGGGGTGGCGTGCCCTCTGTTTCCCCAGGTGGGTATTCTTCCCTGCAATATTGAGCGATCAACGGGAGGCATACAAAGCAATAGTGACACATCCAATGCGCATGCTCAAAGGAAAGATGGCGAAATGGGAAACTTTACTATTCAATGAATTCGCTACCCGCTTATATAGCCTGTAACTTATTTAGCTTCCTGTGTTCAATACATATTAATATACTTATGATTTTTCATTACTTGGTACTTGTATTCGTGTCATATTCTGATCCTCTATACAGAGGTTAAGCGTTATAGCAGCCTCAGCTGGGCCTCGCCTTTTCACCATAGGGGAGACCGGGGCTAATTGACACGTTATTCTGTTTTCAATTTTTTCATTTTTATTCGATTTATTACTTAATAACAAATATGCCAAAATATACTTTGGTCCTTCCTCTTTAATATACAGTAAGCGAAAACTTGAAAAAATTCATACAAAATGAATGAAAAAATGTTATTTGGACGATCAATTTGGATGTATCAAAACTATCTACTTTTTCTCTATATAGGTAAACGAAAACGCTGGATCGTAGTAAATAATTCAACATTTGGACTTCCACTTAATTCCTTCAAATCGCAAGCACGACGAGTCATGGCCACCAGCATAGCGTGTGAATAGCGTCCCATTCAATTATTTCCGACAACACTTTGTAAACCCTTGTATAAAAAAGGAGTCATCCGTATAAAATAAATAAATAAATAAATAAACAACAAACTTCACATGTCTCGCTCAAACGGAGCTACATATATACGGTGTCGAGATAATTCGTCTGTATCAACTAGCCCCGGTCTCCCCTACTATGGACGATTGGTGCAATAAAGGCGCAAAATAAAAAAATCGCAGCTGAAGATTTTTCACTGCTTTCTTCCCCTCGTAATCGAAGCCCCGCACAGTTTGCTCGCTTCTAACCTACAGCGAAAATCTCCCCTCTCTTTTTCTCCCCATTATCGTTCATTCGCAGCAAACGATTGCGTCTACCGAACCCCGCAAGGCTCCCAAGCCGAGAATAAGCAGAAACGGGGACAGAATGCATTGCGTGTCGCGGGATGAAAGTTCAATTATCGCGGATAAAACGAGGCGTTAATGAACGTCGCGCGGAAGTTTTGCTTAGCGAGGGGATGACGTTAATGAGAGGGAAAGCGTTAATTCTCTGTTGCATTCGTTTTGCGCGGCCGGTTCTTTCGACTTCTCGATACCGAGAGCACTGGTATTATTTCGTTCCCATTAGATCTCCTTCGCGGTAGCGGCAGCCTCTCTCCACTAATTAAATCGATTCCACACCTCGTTGCGACCTAACAGGCGTTAGGAGTGACCTGCACTAAAAGATCGACAAGATTACGCCTGGTGGATGGTGATCCGCCGTGTAATCTGCGCTGGGAAGCTCGCGCTTCGGTAGCAACGTAAAAATAAATCGGCAGCTTGGAAATTTTCGTGGCGTTTTCAAAAATTTCGCGCACTCAAGGTGGAGTTTATTATTCTACGTGGAAAGGGGTTATTTTAAAAAAGATTTTTATCTTTTTTAAACTTTATTTTACGCGACCAGTAACTTCGAAGTCGCTGCTTACTTTTCCAAAGTTGAGCAACATCGGTTCACGCATGGATTACGAAGAAACTCGGGGAACAAATTATGGACTGGTGATAGAGTCAATATGATGCTTCAGCCCGGACAACTTTCCAACTTGCTCGATCGCCAGGGAGCAACTCCCGCCCCGATCGCTCCCATAGAAAGGAAGAGACTCGCGAAGACGCCACTCTATATTCCACAGTTTATGCAACACCGTAAAAACTTCATCGCTGAGCGACACGTGCAATCTCCCCGTTACGATTTACAGCGATGGCGGATTCAGTGTTACGTAGCTCCCCGTACATAAAGGCACACTCGAAATGGTCTAATACTCGAGCAGATTTCAGGCTTCGTAAAAATTCACGACGGATCGCCCAGTTTGCAGATAAATTGCCAATCAATTTCTCCGCTCGGTAAGGAAACTCGCCGTGAAATCCTTGCCCAGCTAGGAAGTTCGCAAGGAATTTTCCAATCCACCAAAAAATTCACGAGGAATTACCTAGCTCGCCAATGAGTTCGCAAGCAATCTGTCCACCTCGCAAAAAAGATCGCCAAGAATTCTCCAACTTGAAACAAGGTGCACGAGTTTCCCAAATTCGAAACGGACCTCCAAAATGCTCCCCAAAGCGTAACGAATTTTTTAACAGAATTTTACTAACGCATCGAAGCACTCGTCACACGTTCACCGCCAGTAAATAAAATATTAGTTCACGTTCAATTGTTCATTTTTCCCTGCATTCTTTTCAATAATTCCTCAACTTTTCTGAAAACCTCGAAACAATTCCCACACGCTTGTGCTGACTTTTATGCTCTCCGCGAAATCACACTTACCTTCCTCCAGCGTGCTCTACTTTTTTTCTTGCCCACTGTTCTTCCATCTTCTTTTCATCCCCATTCGCGTGCTTCACCCCGTTTTTTTTTCTTCTGGCCACCACGAACCTCCAGATTCGCTCACCACTCCCGCGCTCGAGTGTCGTCCACCTTTTTTTCGAGTTTCTCCTGTTCGTTCGTTTTTTTCTGTCGCCTCTACCGACATTTTCCCTCTATTTTCCAGCCAGTCCGCTTCGAGCACGTGATTTACTCGTTGCGTGCGCCGGGGGAGGGGAGCGCGCAAACCGGAAATAATGATTTAAGCGAGAAAACGCTACGGTGTCGATCCAGAGCTCGCCGGTGCGAAAATATTCGCGGTCGTTTTTCGGATTACAGAGCTCGCGCTATCTTTCTCTCCCCTTCACGTTCTCCTATCAATCTTGCTCTTTTTGCATTGCTTTTCCCCTTTTTCGAGAGACTCTCATTTTCCTTTTACTTCCTCTTTTTCTGTGCACCTTTTTTCCTATTCCCACACTTTTTTCTTTCTCTTCTACTCTGCTCCTATTTTCCCACCACCTTCTCTCTTTATCGCTCAGTTATTCTCACCTTCTCCATTTTCTCTCTTCGCCTCATCAGCCTTTATTTTTCTCTTTCCAGACCAGCACCCCCTTTTCACCACTTTTCTCGCTTTATTTCAATCACCTTCCCCTATATTTTACTCTCTGCTCTGCTCCACAATCTTCATCCCCTTTCCCACCACCTGTATCCTCTCTTTTTTGTGTCCCTTTTTCGCCGGGTGTCCAAAAAAGGGCCTCCCAGTACGCACACCACGCTGCGATGGTCTACCGTGTGTTTTCGCCTATTTCTTTATTAACAGGCAGCCCGCGCGCCGTATTGTTTCCCCGGTCTGGCGAGGTCGCGTGGCCGTCGAGCGTCAGTGATTCCGTGGCGAAAAAATAGCACGCGAATATTTGGAAAATCCGTCGGGAAAGGGGCGCCGGCGGTGCAAGCAGCGGAAAAATGAATCCCGTCTGGAAATCCGCGCGGGAAAGCCTCTCTGGAGGCTCGCGGACATTCGCGCGGGACGTTCCTCCGCGCGCAGAAATTATTTGCTTTCATGTGATTCACTTTGCGCGTTGGCTACGCGAATAACCGCGAAACTAGGAATTCCTCTCTGCCGTTGCTTGTTTTCCACGCTGCGCCGTACCCGGATACAGGAATTTCGCTGGACGGCGAAAAATATTTTAGGAACTGAGGTAGTCAAAATGGCGCTTCACAGACCGCACCCTCTAAAAAGTCTGATAACATAAACACCTCTGTTCTCAAGCTGCAAGGACCGCCACTAATTTCAAAATCAAACGGGTCAGTAGTAATTAAACTTATTAGATAATTAAACTTCTGAATTGTTTTGAACCCGACTATAATTTAGTATACGTTTGGGTAATTCTATTAAATTAAATTCCTTTTGCACAGAATTCGTAACAATTTCATAAATGAGTATAGGAAGTATGTCCGTTTTGTTTCAGGCTAGAAAACTATTTGTATTTTCACTTGAATTTTACAAAAAGGAATTAAACCTATTTTATAGTGTTTTGTGCCACTGCACAGTGTTCGATGAGTGTAGGGAAATGGACAAAAATTAATAACTTCTCTCTGGAGTACAATTTTTGAAAATGAATTTCATATTTGTTTGTAAAAGGACTATTTTTATACATCTTTGATGTTTAAGTTTTAAAATTTTTTTTTTGAATGCATGTAAGGTAAGTGCGGGTAATAAGGCCCAGCAGGTAATATTGCTTTTATTACATGCGAAATGTCATTCGAAGACGTTTCCGCGTCGTTGATATAATATTTACCGGTTGTAAATTCAACAACTGTTTTCCTCGGAACTTTCATTGCACGAATTATAATATTTACATCGTTTTTCTGGATTTATGTTGGGAGTCCTCATCATCCAATTATTGTACAACTTCAGGTATGTATAAGTACATATGTTGGCAACGTATTCCCAGAAAATTGGTGATTTTGTAAAGTATGTACACGTTTAACATATAACCTCGAGGATGAGGAAGTCACAAAATAGATAGGGAAGAGCTTCAAAGCACGCGTCTAATGACCTGCTCTGCACGAAAGAAGGCCCATTTCCAATATTTTTAAAAACCTTAACATTTTCCTGCTTGTTGTTTTCATATATTATGCAAAATAGCATAGTTTATAGTATAATGTTCATAGATTTCTATAAAAAAAGAGTTTTCAAAAGTATGTATAATTTTTTTTTTAAATGATGAATCCTTAAGCGGGCCTTATTACCCGCATTTACCTTGGTTCATTCAGCTTCGGATTCTGAAACAGTCGATAAACTTGCTTCCGTAGCACGGGCCTGAGCGGCGAACGTCTTAATAATGATTTTGACTTTTTTCTGTTTCGGGCAAATTCGGGCAGCTGAAATTGACATTAATATGAAGCTTAATGTCCCCTAAATTAATATACAAAAAATCACGGAGGTACTTTTTGGTACTTTTTTTAAAAGTCCCCTTGAAGTTGATAAACACTTAACATAAAAAATTCGTACAAATTGTTAGTATTGTAAAAAACTGACTTGGCAGTTTTGAAGGTATGACAATATTAAACACAACTTTTAAAAATCAAATGAAAAACATAAACATTTCGCCAATGGCACGTGTTTGAAAAAATGCACCGAGATTTGGAATAAATTTCTAGTGCCATTTTTTACAACAAATAGGTAAATGCAGCAAGAGTTATGGGTAGCATTAAAACCTACGTTTCTTTATTAACATTTTAAAATTCAAGAATTTGTGGATCGAACACTTCAGATTCTTGACTTTTGTTCATTACATCGAACACTGTGCACTGGGGTGTGTAATTTAATATTATCAAGCGATGCCATTAAAATTTGCTCGAAGGTGAGAAATGGAAATACCTATGCCCTTTTGGAAAATCACTCCTCAATTCTGATCCCTGGCTTCGGTACCCGCTGCACACAATCGCATTTAAAGTTTACCCACCGCTCCCCAATTTTCCTGGGCAATGATTATCAGGGGCTCCAAGAAAGTTGCGGCAAGTTCCCCGAGGTTTTAATACATTCCATGGTCTGCGGAAAGTTGCGGTGTCCGCGGTCATTGGCGAGTTTGCCGTAAACAGGCCCCCGACCGGTGCCGCATATCAGCGAGTAATTAAACTTAAACTTCTTGGAAAGTGATACACGTCGCGCGCTGGTGTGCGCGTAGGTGCGCTTGTCGGTGCAGGTAGATGTGCGGCTGTATAATAGATACCAAGCGGCGTATTCCCAAGTATTTCGACCGGAACTGCGGAGTTGCCGTGGTGCTTCTGATTTCAGTTCGCCGGGGTGTCGATAAGTAGCGTGGGAAATTTAAACAGGCTGGAAAGTTCCGCCTCGTCCTCTCGTTTCATTCGAATTTGTCTTGCAATTAGCGCCGGGATCCTTGGTCCTGTCTCGTTCGCGCCTAACTTTCGCTCACGTAACCTCTGGGACGCTTGATACCCCGGCCGGAGCCTTTGACATCTATCGAGACACCTCGCGGAGGAATATCGATGCTGCTTCATTGGTCGATGGCCGATGCGGTGCTTGAATTTGAAATTTTGTGGAATCGTTCAAAGGACAGATTCAAATCGTCTATTAAATAAATTTTACGTCAAACGCGTGGTCCTAGAGCTCCCATCGATAGCGCATTCGATTCGTCGTAGAAAACGGTACAAAAACCGTGGAATGAACTTTTTCCATCCGAGGCTCGGTTCTCGAGAAGATCGAGCTCGAAAGTGACTGGAAGCAGCGGCGTCCCAGGGTGCGCGTACAGCGCATACGTCTTCGAACTCGATTTTCTTGGGAACGAAGCGTCGCATCGAAATACTCCCTTGTACATCTCCGACGTATTTTATAACGACCTATCGATTACCCATCTCAGTTCCACCATCCGCCGCGATACACCGGGTATATACGCGCGGGAGCAATCCTCGATACTATTCACGATGTTATTTACGTTCCCGTAAAGACTCCGGCAATTTCCCAAGGAACCTCCTTTAAATTCTCCGTTCCAGATGCGCGGCTGGAGAGAGCGGGCGAAGGAAAACACTGGCAGGTTTTTCAATCAACGACGAATTTTCCACGGAATTTATCCCGCCAGCGGAGGGAACGTCTGCGCAACACTCGCCGTAAAAATCACGGTACAAAGGGGACGCCGATTTTCGTTCGGTAAGCCGCTCCCGCGAGCATTCCAGCTTCCTTTTCGATCCATATTTCTGCGCGGGGTGGCGGGCGGGAGGGGGAGGAAGGGTTCGTCGCGGCAGGGAAGGAAGGAAAATCCAAGGTGAGGGGGAAAGGGGAACGGGGAGCACACAGAGGTTTGAAACGAAGCCGACGTTTTCCCGATCCCTCATCGGGCGACGTGTATCGGTTTCGTTCCCTGAAACAATCGCTGAAAACTTGGGACGACAATGCGAATCCGTACCGTCCTCCGCCCACGCAACAAACGAACAATCACCGGTGGCTCGCCGCGCTTCTTTCTCCTCTCCCCGTGCACCATTCATCCCCCTTTCCGTCGCGGCTTCCTCCTTGTTCTTCTGCCTGGCTTCCTTCGAAAGGCACGGGCGGACCCGCGTCAAACTGCGCGCGCATCTCGCGGGTAACGGCGCGCGTGTACCGTGCAAAGGATCGAAGGATTTGTCTCGCATTTTTATGCACGCGCGTCCACGGCACTCGATGAGTTTTACATATTAGGGGACGTTTCGCGGAGGCGGTTTCGTTTTATAGAAATCGCCGCGTTGGAAATGGGACGAGTGGTCTGGCAAGCAAGCAGCTACGATGCGTGCAGATGAAAATTGAACGCGAACGTTTATCGTGGAAATGTATTCGCGGGGAGTCCAAGCGGAGTCTCTGCTCATCGTTTAGCGCGCGGAGAGTCGAGATACACGGCGGCGTGGCGGGGATAGCCCTCGCGAGGTGAACCTGAGCGGCCAAATTGGTTTCGTCGCGACTATAGCGGGCGCAGTGTCAGCCTGTTTCGCAACGGACAAAAAAAAGTGGAGACCCTTTCTCCACTCTGTCTACCGTTTCTGTCTAGATTCGCCGATTCGTTATCCTCTCCCCTCGTTTTTCCCGTCGAGCCGCCATCAGAATAGTCTAAACATAACGTCACAACGGCGAACAAAGCCTGTCATGAAAATATGACGCTTGTACGTCCGTTGTTATTCGGGGAATTATTAATGCTGCTCGTGGCTGGCTGTTATTACCAGAACAATTACTCCCGACCTGGCTTGTTTAATATAATAAACCGCGATACACCGACGGCCACTGTACGGCTTCGGTAGTTTCGGCGACGGTTGATGGGGGTTGAAAGTATCGGACGAATTCTGAACATAATGCAGCGTGCTCGCAAATTCTCTGCTCTGTTGCGGAGCCCGCGTTGCCGGGGGGGTATCGATAATTAGATGAGGGTTGAAATTCGATTCGTGGTCGTCGTTTAACAGCGTTTGAATTTCGATGGAACTCGATGTACCATCGATATAACGCGCACCACGCATCCGCTTCATTATCGCCGACCTTCTATTAATGAAAAGTAATTCGGAAGAAAAATTGAAAAGATGAATCTTAACCCTCGGACAGCGAACTCTGAAAACTTGTTTCGCAACCTTTCTTGAGTCGCGATTCCCTTTTATAATATTCAAATGACTTGTGCGCTCCTCTCCACGATATAAGGAAAGGTAAATTTAATAAGGTGAAGAAAGCATATTAAAAATAGATATTTCAGAATATAATTCTAGCTTAATAATGTTAAAAAAATTCTAAAAACGGCGACAGCCTCTTAAAAAATACTTCGCGACCCACAGCTTGGGAATTACTGAGCTATCAGGATCACTGTTTAAAAAATAACGATCTTAAGGGGGTATTCTGGTCTGACGAGGCGTTTTCGTCGCGTTATTTCGGAATTTTTTTACAAAGAACCCATCAATTTTATTATTATTTAGTTTATTGCTACATGTTTATTGATGTTTGAACTATCTTTACAAATTTTGCCAATGGAAAAGAATTAAAATCAAACGCAGTTGACTGTTTTAAAGTAATGGTGAAAAAAAAAACATGGTGTCACGGTGTCCATGATTGGGCTCGTTCTAGTGATCTATAACAAAAAATGAAAAGAGATTCTATATCTGTATGCCTGTGGCTTTCGTCCCTACCAGAATGATAAAAAAATATTGAAAATTAAGCAAATGGCGGCGGTTTGAAAATTAAGTTTCGATTTTCGCACAATTTTTCAACTTTAAAGGTCTGTGAAAGTTTAAAAACAAAATATTTTATCATAATTCTGGTAGGGACGAAAGCCACAGGCATACAGATATAGAATCTCTTTTCATTTTTTGTTATAGATCACTAGAACGAGCCCAATCATGGACACCGTGACACCATGTTTTTTTTTCACCATTACTTTAAAACAGTCAACTGCGTTTGATTTTAATTCTTTTCCATTGGCAAAATTTGTAAAGATAGTTCAAACATCAATAAACATGTAGCAATAAACTAAACAATAATAAAATTGATGGGTTCTTTGTAAAAAAATTCCGAAATAACGCGACGAAAACGCCTCGTCAGACCAGAATACCCCCTTAAACCATAATGAGCTCTAAATTTACCACACAAACTTATGTTCTCTATTTAAGAAGATTAATTTAAAAGAAAAATAGAAAAGAAGATTCTGTGGATAACGAACGCCGGGTCGATTTTGAGACAACGACTGCTAGTTATCACCATCACTGCTTAAAAAATACTGATCTTCGACCACAACAAACTTACCCCAAAAATCCTATACCCAAAATTCTGTCCCAGGTCGAAAAGGCCTCCAGCATCCGCCAGCGACGTTCCCTCCAACCTCCATGCCGCGTTTAAAAAGGACCAGAATCAAAGCACCCTTGTTCAAAATTGCGCGCGATAAACCCGTGCCGAGGTTGCCGGGCATAAATCACGGCCTCGTTAACTCGCTATCACGGAGTTATCACAGTTTTCTAACAGCCGCGGACACGGTTGATTTACGATACAGGGAATCGATCGCGAGGCCCCTCCTGCGATCGTAAATCGCCGGTCCCGTTCTGGGATTTCGACCCGCTGGAATCAGCGTATAAATTCCCGCCGCTGGCCTGCTTTATTTATTCATTTGTTTGCTTATTTATTTATACACGTGTAGCGCGGCCAGGCGCGCAGCTGCGGACACGCAGCCGTACTGCAATCTAAAATTCATTCCCAGGATGAATCTCGAATGAACGCGCGCTCGCGATCCGCCGAGCGTGTTTCCGCGTCGCGAGGGTGGTTCGCACGGCGAGAGGCCGGGCGATCTGAAATTCTGCGCGACGAATTTGCACGAGCATTTATTTTTTTCTCCAACCCCATCCCCGTGAATATGTATGTTTATTCCTTTGTGTGTGTGTGCGCGTGGTTTTTCCACCACCACCCTCGCGGGTTTTTCTCCCTGCTCGCGACGTGTCAGTGCCTTAAACACAGCCGACTCGCTGTTAGTCTCAGACAGGGGCGATTTATTTCCCTCTGGATTTACATCCCCTCGAATCTACCCCTCCTGCCATCACTTTTTATTCCGTTTCAGTGTGGCGGATGGTTGTTCCTTGGGTCTCCTTTCGGGGAGCACAACACACAACTTTCGATCCGGGTGGTTTTCTTCTGCTGGGTATTCTGGTCACGTGTTCCTATCATTCTTTGTTTCTATTTTTCGAAATGAATAGGTATTGGAGCTCCTGTTCGCTTTATTCAGATCGATCTCCATCCCGCTTCTTTATTCGCATTCCTGGTTCATTGAGTTTCAATTCAGCAACCCATGAATTTCGAGAAGGGAAGCGAGTGTTGTTCCTCTTTTTATTGTTATTTTATCATGAATTATAAATCGCAGAAGTTCTGCCTCCCCATTTATGCCCGCGCTTCGCGGTTTCTTTCCCTCTGCTTTGAGTAATCCCCGCCATCAATTTTAAAGTGCACTTCCCGACCTTAAATATTGGACATTTCGAGCATTTGTCTCGCGGGAACTTTATTCGCGCGTATGTCTATCATCCCGTTTATTCGACGCATTAGATTGATGGTTTTGTTTTTTCGTTTCGCGCTATTTGCAAGAGTTAACATCGGCTTTAAAAACTCCTGTCGCCTCTGGTTCCATCCATTTCGCTGGATGGAAAATATTTTCCAGGGGCGAGGGGGCGAGAGAGGGGAGACTCGAGCCCTGACTCGTTTCGTGGGTGGTCGAGTGCGCCGCTCCATCGATAGCCTCTTCTTTTTCTGGATATACCTCGTTCGCGAAGTTACGAGGGCATAAGGTGCACGTTTCGAGCTCCGTATTTTTTATTTTATGACGTATGAATATCTCCGTACACGGAGCAGAAACCCTGGAAAGTCAGCTCCGCGCCTATTTCGCCGTGAAACACGAATCGCGCGCCTACCAACTGCAGAGTGCTGCTGCAGCCATAATACAACGAGGAAAGGGGCGATTTTTCATACTCGCAGCGATAACTCAAAGCTGCATAGCGACTTGCGTATTCCTCCAGCTTCGCACAAAGCATCGTTCCCCAAACCGCGAGAGAGTCATCGACATCGAACACTCTGAACACACGCATCGTCTGCTTAAGGGGGTACAGGACTAAGGTAAACGTACCTATTATGAAACGCTTTTCGATGGGGTTATGCAATTGTCATCTAATTTATAAAATTTAGTGGGTTAGCATTGAAAATTTGCATACCATTCGATAGGCCATTGTTTTGTGATTATATAATGAGCCATAAAATGTATATTTATTATAAATAAAAAATAATATGACTAAAAAACTAAATGAAGGACCTGTACGTATTATGAAACACTGTTTTCGTACCATACCCGGTGTTTCATATTCAATGTCCCTATTATGAAACGCCCCGTATGTGAACACGGGTCCGTGATCTTGGAACACGCTTCCGAACCGTTCCATAAAGCGGGACATTCAAAAAATTGAGGTACACAATATGAAACGGTTATTTTTATCAATGAATTACATTAAAACCATTTTTTTGTAATAGATTATTGTATAATAATACTTATGTTGGTGAATTTGTACAGAAAAGAATGTATAAATATCGATAGAATGTTTGGCAGTTGCTTATATATGCCATAACTATTTCTTATTTCGTTATTTGTGATGCTGTTTCAAGAAGGGGACATGTTTGGTAAGGTGTTTCATAATAGGTACGTTTACCTTATTGGACGACTAAAATCGACTGTTTCTTGTCGGTTGGATTGCTTAGATACCAAATAATCACCATACCGGCATTTTTCACAGTTTTTTATATACGTTTTTACAAGTAATGTAAAATAAAAAATTGTCAGAATATTGAAAATTATTCAAGTTATTCGACGCTAAAGATGGTCCCCCGTAGCGCCCAGCTGCAATCGGTGTACATAGTCCCAGGTGAACTAATCATCTAAAAGCAAAATGCCTTGGGGGTGAGTAATTTCTACACTAATAGTTATCGTGTAAAAGTTTGCTAGGCGAATTTAATCAAAAATTGTAAAATTTACACACGAATCAGTTTTTTCCCCACATTTTTATGGGGAAAAACGTCTACGCAAAAACGATATCTAAGCAATCCAACCGACAGGAAACAGTCGATTTTAGTCGTCCAATAGTCCTGTACCCCCTTAAGTGTATTAAAAATCAATTTCCCTCGGAAACAATGATCCCTGCAACAAAAGTACCATTCTACACCTTCGATTTATCGTCGCGGTGTTCTTTGCGCTCATCCTCGTCAGCAATATATCTCTCTCTCCCTCGCCATGTGCCCACCAGGTGGACGGAGAGCGGAACTGTAAAAGAAACGAGCGCGTTTCCCTGGCCAGCTCGGTGAATATCAATTTAAAACCACTTTTCGACGCATCCCTCGAATTGCTTACACGTACCACGGTTGTTTGTAATCCCCCCCCGGTTGCATCACCGCCCCCTCCGGGCCGTGCTTTATTATTTCCTTCCTCCGTGCCGCCACATCAGTCTCCCTTCCTCCCGCCCCCGTGGCCACCCTCTGCGGCCCCTCGTCGGCCAATTTGTCTCTGTTTGCTGTGGTATTATGCGCGCTGCATAATGCACTGCATCGAGCCCACTGCCCCCCCGCGCTCCCCCATCTAATCTCCCCTCAAGATGCCCCTGCGGCACGCGTTTATCAAGCAGGATAAAACGGCTGACCGGCAGCGGCTCGCTCGAGCGCGGGGAAACTTTTCAAAGCAAGGATCGATCGGGCCCTTCGACGATAACCCGATAACGGGGAGGGATACGAGGTACGATGCGGAGGGATCAAACCCTTCGCAGTGGTTTGAAACTCGCGCTGAGATCGGAGATCGTCCGTGGGATTCTGTGTAATATCCCAGCGAATGTCAGAATCCGTATTTGTCACGTGCAACTTTTATGCTCGGAATTTTCTTTTTATACCGGTTTTGGTATTTCTTGGCGCTGGAGGGAGTTTGTGCTCGTGAAGCCGCTTAGAATTTGTTGAATCGGGGTTCCTTGCAGCTGCGGGGGTTTAGAGAGGAAATTGGTGGAATATAAGATTGAAAGGATTATTCTGGGTTTCTGTTCTTAGTTTTCGAGTATTCTGAATAGATGTTCCCACTGTTAGTAATAATACTACTTCTAGTGTTGCTACGCCTGGTACTACTACTCCTAATATTAGGGTAAGTCGGGGAGAGATGGCCCACTTTTTTTTAAAACAATCAGTACACCGTATATTTAGTGGTTTTATAAAGGACAAAAGTGTATTTGCAGAAGGAAATGTATATAGATAAATAATATAAAATTGAATTAAAAAATAATCATACATTTAAATAAATAAAGAATAAAATTGGAGTCTACGCGAGAGGCCATCTCACCCGAATTGTCCACGAATTTTTCCACACTCATTGCATGAGTTCAAAAATGTTGAGCATCCTTCGTGAAATCATTTTTTACCGCTCATACAGCAAACCCAGTTATGAATCCACCCATTTTGTCACTTTGGACTGCTTCTACAGCTTTCAACAATGCCTCGTTGGTCCATAACTTCCTACGCTGGTTATATCTTCTTTTGTATTCCGTTGGCATGTTCTACAAAAACATTTACTAAGTAGCTATTATGCATGATTTTATGATGGGCCAACTATCCCCGAAAAAATGGGGCTAACTAACCCGACAGTCAAGGAGCGCTGACTCGCTTGTTTTTTTAATAATGCTACGTCAATATCTCATCACAATATTGTAAATATAATTCATTCAGAAAAAGTCATTACTTTTTCGTAAAATGTCAGTAAATTATAATTTAAAGAACACGTAGAAAAGTTTCGAGAATAGTCAATTTTTACATTGCAAGTAACTTACCTAATTTCACAGTTAAGAGCAAACAGAAACCACTAAAAACAACTGTAAATCGCAACGTTCTAGAACATAAACGTGATCGAGCCATCTCACCCGGAATTGCCCTAATACTAATAGTAGTTGGAACATCTATTCTGAAAATTCGAAAATTAAATACAGTAACCCAAAGTAATGCTTTCAATTTTGTATTCTACCAATTCCATCCGCAAATATTATGAATAATGGTAGTCGTAATAATAATGATTAGTCTGACAGGAATCGACGAAACAGGAAGACCAGTTGCGCTTTTGGAATGCAGTGCCACGGGGGGTTGCAAGCAAGTGTGCACCGCGTGACAGACGATGCATCGAGTTAAGTGCACCGTGCACGCGCTGGGACGCGGCATAATTTAGTTAAAAGCGGCGTAATTATGATACACGGACGGGGCACTGTATTCGTAAATATACGATCGTACATTAAGGGGAGGTTTACAACGTTTACAAGGAGCGTTATCTTATTTGCGCGGTAAAAAACATGTTTCGCGATGCTCTCTACGGTTTGCAATTATATTACATCGCCGAGGACTCGCTAGACAAGAAGGAGCCCTTAATAGCTTCACAATTTCCAGATAAATAAGAAATCTCAAACTTTCCAGTGTTTAATATTAATGTCCAAAGAAATTAATTGAACTTCAAGACAACTCGTCTAATACAAATGCAAAGCCGGTGTCTACACTAAAATCCAGTAACCTCTCCCCATTCACCAGCACACAGTCCGTCAATAATTACCACCAACACGTTAGTCAGCGACACCACCGCCTCAACATCAGTCCACTGTTAAACATAATTGCATCGTCCATGAGTCATTAAATTACTTCGATCGTTGCACGCTGAACAGGTAAATGTTTAACTATACATACGAATTCCGTCACCTTGAATCCCTTTATGCTCCACGGGGACACATATATCCGTTCACAACCACCGCGTGCGGAGACCGCCTATTGGCGTTCTCCTACAATGCTTATTATATACACCTAGAGGAGTCCCGCACGGGGCGTACGCTAAGCTTCAAATCATAGTTAACCTACTCCTACTTTAATCTCTTTGTCAATGAAAGATCACAAAACTTGCAACAACTGGTCGACTCATTATTTCATACGCCAATTGGCAAGTCTGACGACAAGTCGGCAACTCGACCCACACGAACGCTGCGCGCGGAATCGAACGTTCCGCGCGCGACCGAGGCAGGCGAGGCAGTTCATCGACAGGACCGGGGATCGATACGATCATCCCCTATCGAGGCGAGTCACCACCGTCGGACAAGCGACGGAGCCGCGTACCTAGTTAAACGCAGCGTCCAGGCCGCGCGTCACGCCGGACTAATTTATTCAGAAGCGTCATAATTGCGATATCGCGGCGGGGTCCGGCATTGCGGATCACCGCAACGGCCCTCCGGCCGCTGCAATTGCGGGACCGTCGTGGAACGCGCGTTCGCGCGGAAATCAGCGACACCCCGGGGAAATGCTAATTTCGCCCGATCCGATGCGCGTCGCTTCTTTTTCCGCCGCGGCAGGCCGCTGATCGGCGCCTGGGTCACGTGACCACTCCGCGCCAATAAATCGCCGGCAAAATTTCGCGAAAAAAAACGGGGGAGCGCGTTCCTCCCTGTGCAACCAGAGTTCTTTTTTTTGTTTTCGTGTAACGCAACCGTTCGACTGTTTTCCAGCGTAATCCACCCCGTCGTTCGTATTCCCTCGTTGCTGCTTTTATTGCTGCCTTTTTGGCTTCACGCCCCTTCCAACGAGATTTGTCGCTCGCGGGGAAAATGGGCGAACTCTGTGACGTTTACAGAGTGCTTGGTAAGGTGAATTAAAGGGGTGGGAGGGGAGATTTGTGGCGTGTTGAATGCGGCTGGTTGGGGTGGGGTTTGTGTGATAAGTATGTAAGTGTATGGTCGAATGTAATTTTCAACCACTGGGGTAACTTTGACCGGAAGACTTGATTTTAAAATAAATTCCTCTAACATTTATATAATAGATTCTACTCTATAAGATGTAGGTACCTATTATTCTCAGACAATGTGCCTTGGATAACTTTAATTGCCTACGTGCTCTTTTGACGGTACTCAAAATGAAGGGACTTTGTGTTGGAAATTTTTCGAACACTTTCTTACTGAATGTTCATGTGTTTAATTTTCTTAAAGGCGGATACCACTGTAATGGCCCGAAAAGTAAAGGTATCTTTGGAAATTTATTAAAAGCAAACCACGTAATGAATATTTTTGAAACTTTCAGGATTTTTTATTGGATATTTAAGTTATACGAATATCTTTTTTTAAATTTATTCACAGCAGATTTATAAGCTGTACAGGATTAGTAACTTAGGGCTGCAACCCCGTAACATTGGTAGGTATTTAACATGTATTAAAGAAGGAAAAGGACCAAAATTTTAAGCACTTCGACACTTGTACAGCATTCATAAAAGATGCAATGTTATGATAGGATACCTAAACCAAATTTGAAAATGTTAATTTTTATATTATACAGTAAAATGTTCGAAAAACATGTCAATGCTCTCGCAGTTCACGGTACCTCTGATGTGAGTGACAAGATTAAAAAGCGTGCAGCAAAGAAAGAAGCTACCAATCATTTCCCCCCAAAATCCCCACCACAACTGCATTCTCTTTTGTCCATTCCACCCCCAAGAACCAGGGATCGAAAAAGTTCTGGTACTTTTCAATAGGTTCCATTTAAAACATGGACCGCGAAACTTTTTTTTAAAAATGTTCTCACATTATAAGTTCCCCGAAGAACCGATAAAATAAAAGTTCTTAAAAATAAAGGTTCTAGTTGGAATGGAACTTATAAAATATAAAAATAAAAAAATTTCTATAACAGGAACAGATATTTTGTTCACCAATATTAAAAAAGTTCTCAATCGTTGTAACAAATACTGAATACTATTCAATGGATAGTACTACAACAATATTAAATAATTATTACAGTTAAATTGATATTCTGAATGTGTTATTTATTTGTAATACTTACCTACGTAGATATTTCTAATGTTATGATTTTCATACCTTTTATTAAATAAACATATGAAGAATATGATATTATATTGTACCTAAAACTAGTACCTAATAGTTTAGTACTTTTCTTTATCTTATGATAACTTTTTTAATAAATGTTCTAATGTAACTTGTTTCCATGGAACTTTTATTATATAGGTTCTAAAATATCTATTCCATGAGAACACTTATTAAAGAAGTTCCTAAAGGTAACATTTTTTTTCAATAAAAATTTCACAGAAACAGATATTTTCTTAAACAAAACAAAAGTTCTAACAGAATTTTTTAAAAAACGAGGGTTCGAGAACTTTCTCGATCCCTGCCAAGAGCACCCTGACGATAACGATACCCTGCATTCAAATTCGTTCCAACCCTTCCTTCGCCACCCATCACCAGAACGACAGAAAGTGGCTACGTCCCCAATTAACAATACAAGGAAAGTGTCTCCTAACAATCAGCAAAAGTCCCGCGGTCGAATTCCTCCGCGATCTCGAGCAACGCCCGAATTTATGCAGCGCAAACAGGGAGGCGCCGTTGTTGCAGCAACGCAAGGGGTAGGAGACGGGGGTGCGCGTGGCCGCTTGATAATAATTCATATCGCCCTTTTTCCCGTGTTTCCACGTCCACGGTCGCTTTCATCGTCCTCGGAGCGTTGGCCTTCCTTCCTCGGCCCAGTGACGGGCAGAAGAAAGCGGGACGCGGAACGGCGGAGGGGTAGGTAAAACAGTAGCCGCGCGTAAACCGCAGCTTTTCTGTCCGCGATGGCCGTTCGCGGAAACAACGACGCGTCTTCAAGCGTTCTAAACGCGTCTGTCCTCCTCCCGACCATCCTTCTTCCTCGCTTCCAACCCTTCGCCCGTGGTCTCGCTCATCCGCTGCCCCCTGCCTCGCGGTTCCACCGTCTCGCGGCTTTGTGCTTCCCCTGTCCACTGTTGGGATTTGTTCTTGACGTTGGTAGTCCTTTCGCCCATCCCCGTCAGCTTTATTCTAACCCTTTCCCGTTTTTCACCCGCGGCGGTTGAAGGTGCAGCGGGCATGTGGAAGTGGGTAAACTTTGTTGCGCGGTTACCGTCGCGTTCGCGGCGAAAAAATATGCGAAAATGGTACCGCTGTTTTCTCGTGGTGCAAGGTGGCCGATGTTTCAGCTGATTCCTTGGGGTAACGGGTGATATCCACTGTTCGGGGTTCGGCAGGAGTTTAAAGAATGAATAGAAGTAGAAAAGGTTAGCTGAACACTCCACTAAATTCTGTCATCGCAACAAAATAATTATGTGACTCCTAAAGGTGCCGCCATAGCTCAATATACCGCGGGTTATTATCGCAATAACGAAACAGCTCTCCAACATTTCACTGTAGCTTCTTCATTACCCCGCCCTCTCGCAGGGGAACGAGACACACTCTGTTGAAGTTGAAGGAGCGGTGCATCGTAAAGGCGAGAGCCTCGTGGGTATCCGGGGGCTGTGGGGCGGGTTGCTCGCCACAGGGAGCGGGCCACGACTGGAAATAGTTTAATAAGAACTCGAGGGGAAAAAGTAGAAACGGGGGAAGGGCTGCGCCTTTGTTACAGCGGCCGCGCGGAAGAAGAACTGTACGGGGCTGGAAGATTATTTTGGGTATTCTGTCGCGGCTTCATAAGCAGGGGGATCAGTGAACGGGGGCTGATATTAAAGCCTCCTATTCCGTGGATCCTCCCCGTGGAACATTAACCCTAGGAATATCTAGAGCTCTGCGTGTGCTGGAATGTTCTCAGCCTCGCTTATTAAATTTCTCCAAGTTTTATACACTCCCCCGGCTTTATCGCTTCGGTAATAGCGCGGACTTCTTTGATTCCCACCCCCGCGTCTCAGCGTCTGGCCCTTGTGAATGGCAGATAAACAGTCCTTAAAATACGTTCATGGGACGCTTCAGTGAGAATGAAGTGTGAAGAGAAGTATTCAGGCCTGGCATGCCTTGAATTCTCGCAGCAGGATATTTCGCGAGTATATTATGGCTCCTTTAACAAATCGAGGGTGGAGGGAGGTATTAACCTCGATGGGGGGTGGAACTGTGAACTTCCTCCAATTTGAAATTCCTTTTCCCGCCTTTTACCTTCAACTCTCGACACTACTCAAATTTGAGAGTCATTTCTACCTATCACACTAAAAAACACACAACTGAAAAGTGCAATAACATTTCACTAGAGTCGAGTTGCTCTTGTTCCACTCCTCTGAATATTCAAAAACAAAGTCTTCTCTGCTCAAGAACCTAAAGCTTCATGAAGCCTTCAAACGCCCCATTCATGCTCTCCAATATTTACTAACCACTGACACACGACCACCAAGGGAAGCCAGCTGATTCGTCAAACCTGTCTTCCAGCGAAGTTCCCTCGCGGGTCTACGAAGGGTGCTCCGTCAATGGCCGGAGCATGGATTCTTGAGTGAACTCGTGTAACCAATCCCGGTGTCATTGTGCCTGTTGACAGTGCTTGAGTAACGAGGACCGGGGACCACGTGAACGGGCACGAATGCTTAAGCACCGACGAGTTGTTTTCGTTCGGGGCCAACGAAATCGCGGCGATCGCTCAAACCGCAGCCAGGAAGGAGCGCATAAATGCAAAGCAGCCACGTCCAAGTTCCGCGCGCGTTTCCACGCAAAAATGGCGACCCTGGGGATGGTGGGGACGCAGGGAGCGACGTAGACGACCGGCACCGATGAATAATACATACTTCCGCTGGTTCTAGCGATACATTATGCCGAATTCTCGTGCCCACCCCTCTGCAGAAAGGATTGCAACGATGCGCCGAAGACCTCCCAGCAACGGAAACCGGGGATGTGACTGTCGCGCGGATCGAGCTGAGGAGCGCAATGAAACCTCGAGGAATTAAGACGTATGACATGTCAGTTCTGTGTTCTCTTTGTTCTTCAGTAGATTGAAATTGATAGGCGTGGATTCGCCTTAATGCAGAGGTCATTGTGTCGGGATTAATCAAATCTTGTTCAAACAAAAATGCTCGCGATGCGTTTGTACCCATCACTAGCTTCACGAAATAACCACAGAAATTACTACTGAAAGAGTTCCCTGTGTCTGTAAGGTTTCCAAAGTCGATTCTTTTCCGATTCTATGATCGTCAACAGTTATTCAGCAGGTCCAACGAATTCACAGGAACTTTTTACATTTCAAATTCAAATTTACATAATACTATTACACGTTATGTTAAATCTACCCCCTTTCTTCTACGTATCCGATGAAAAATCGTTGAATCGGGATGGGAGACGAATATCTTTCGCGATATTATCGAGTTCACCCTGTCAAGCCTGCGATTGAAAATGGTGGAGGATGCACGGAGTATTTATCGAGTGCAGAGGGCGTCGATTTCCGGTGGGTTGATTTAGTCTCGTCGCACAGACGCGCAAAAATGTTTCTCAGTTAATTAATCGAATCACCGTCCATCAGAGAAATTTATTTTTCAGCGGGCTGGATCGCGTGTCCACCAAATTGATGCTTTAGCGTTCGAGGGGACGACTAAATTGAGCTTGTCTAAATCAATAGAAATAAAATATAAATAACATCGGACTCTATAATTCATTTCTTCCTCAATGTTCGATCGTGGCTGACGCGACCATATTTTATTCCCCAACAAAATGATTTTTAACGCTTACCTTCGATTTCGATGAGCGGACAGAGGCCAACGACCACGTAGATGTCCTCGCGGAACCGGAGGATCCGGCTGGCTGAAACGAGAAGAAACCGGGATTAAGCGAAGAACGCCGCGGAACTGCATTAAATCGGATTAGCTGGTAATGAAATTAAGGAGAGAGGAAAAACTCGTCGTATCGAGTTTGAAAGGGACTGGCTATTGTGTGGAGAGCGCGATGAAAACTGTTCCACGTGACGCCCGCGTAAGGAAAGCTCGATTCACGTCCGGCGCCCCTTCTGACAGCTTTTCAGTGACGGCGTTAATCTCACTGCTTTTTCCCTCCCAGCCAGCCCCGCCGCCCTTTTTTCCTTCTTTTGATACTTCTGCGACGTTTTCAATTCCACCGCCGTGATCACGCTCCACGGCCTCGTATTACTGTCCGCCATTATTCTCGCAATCTCCAATTCGTCTTCGCTTTCCCTCGTCTATAAATCCTTCTCCAAATTCTTCACATCCCTTAATCTCCCTCGCAACCACTATTTTTTATTGTTCTTCATTGTCTTTATCCCCAGATTTCTAGGATTTTCCTTCGTTTTTCAAAATCTTCTCCACAGATTTTCCCCTCGACTATAAAATTATCCCCGCCCGCCATTTCTCGTTAGACACACTCAATTATTTTTTGAAACAGCATTTTCTTATTTCTCAGCCTTCTTTCCCTCCCTGAGCAGCTTTTCTCCCCCTCCCCCGTTCAGCCTCTTACCAAAGTCTAGCTTCTACGATCCTCTTTGTCTCCCCAGCATCACCCCATCTGTGTTTCCTTCCCCGTTCTACCCATCACTCGACGCACCGCCCTTCGTCCCCGGGCTGCAGCCGCGTTTTACGATTCCACGTTATCCACCCTCATCGTGGCTCGATTTCATTCATCTTAATCCACCGAGTCGTTTAACTTATTAACCGTGCGCGACGCGCGCGCCCGTCCCGTATACGGTGGTCTCGGGGCGTTAGCCGGGGCAATTGCCGCGGAATATGAGCTGCTCGATTTATAGACACCGCGCGGGCTGTAAATTCGCGAACAACGGGGAGCATCCTCGACGGGAAGCAGGCTCGACTTACGCAGGCTACAGTCGAGCTAGACAGATACTACCCGCTGTCATAAAAATTTTCTGCGAACCATCCGCTAAAAATTCTTCCCGGGGTAGGTACACTTTTATGGCTGGGCTGGGCAACAGAGAGGTTTGTGAGAAATGAGGTGTTTTAATAAGATGGTTATGATTTAACAAGATTCTTTTATTGACATACATCTACGCCTCCCCATGTCATATCCGTAAGCAGTAGGGGAGAGTAGGGGAATTACGAATACTTGAGGGAAAAGTTAAATTGAAACAAAAGTATCGACTTTCATCAGATTTACTTTGAAAAATATTTTTTAGAATGTTAATGTGTTATTTACCTTTAAAATTCACTGATCAAATCTCCCCTTCAGTGGAGGATATTTGTGCCTAACATCACTGCCAGAAAATGTCAAAATTCAGTCACTAAAATTAGTTTTCAGTTTTCAAATTTGTACATGTTGAGAATACTCTAAGAATCAAAGCAAACCATTATTATGATTTTAGTAAAAAAAAGCAAAACTGTGGTCAACTATCCCTCCTTTCCCCTATAAATAATTGAACATTGGTTAATTATCTATAAAGGCAATGCAAAGAATTATAGATGCTTTAATAAACATTGTTTTTTTTTTTAAAGACACTACGGAGTTACTCGTAGCTAGCGGGGTAAATACGAACGGCTGCTTAAAGATCTTGATCTTGTTCGTATTTACTGAACACTGGTTTTCTTCCACACTGTGGGTGTGACACTGTCTTTCTTCTTGTTTGATCGAATTTTGATTGCTCGTGGGATTGACGATTTATTTGCTGCCTGACGGCTCTTTCACGGGTATCTCAAGATCTTTCAACGGATATGTACGTATATTCTTACTAATATAATTCCGAGGTACTGGATACATAAAAAGCTTCGAAATGTTAAGAGAAAAGGGTAAATGCAATCGTCCGTAATAGCCCCATACACACAGCTCGTAATTACTCCAAACGAACAGAAGTTAAGTAGTTTCAAATAAAACAAATACGAACATGTATACATACAAAGTGATCCCGTGATTTTATTTAGAATCAAGTAACGGAACTATGAAAAAAATTATGCTTTTGTTGGGTAGGCACACGATTCTACGCTTGGAATTCGCTTGAATTTCATCAATTCAAATACGCAGTGATTAATATTTTCTACGGTGATTATTTATCAGCGAACATTGACTGCATTAGCCGTTTCATATTTCGCGTCCAATGCGATGCCCGCTGTTTGCTCTTCATTATTTTTCCTGCATATCGATATTTGTCGTTCCTCGTGTGCGGCGCATTTGCAATTAAAATATCAAGCATCCGTCATTTACCGGTTTCCTTGTGTCCATCCACTATTTACCAACCGAATCCTCATATCTGACACATTTGCATCCATCGATTCTTCTTCACAGAAGCGTCCCTTTAATATATTCACCGCCATAACGGCCAACGTTGACCGGCAGGTAACGAAAATTTTAACACAGCCGAAATATTTATATGGTAGACCAAACATCCGTGGTAATTTTCTGCCACACATCATACATTATACAGTGCACTTCACAGGCCACTGATCGCACGTTGCACTCGGAGTGCAATTTATGAAACGTGATTTATAAATAATGAAGTGTGGATTTTGAAGTGTAAGGTATGAGGGGTAAAGTGTGAAGGGTAAAATCTGACATATAATCTCGGAATTGTGAAAGTGTGAATTATAAGCTTCGAATGATGAAGCGTGAGTTATGAGGTATTAACTGCGAAGTGTCCGGTGCCAAATAAAATAGTGCAATGTAATCTATGAAGTGTCCATTGTGAATTATGGACCGCGAAATGTAAATTATAACCTGTCACATGGGACAGGTGTGTGTAGTGCAAGAACAGTGCACTCTTACTTACCCTAATAGCTTCTATAATTTACCTGAACGTATTTCCTAACGTGACTGTTGTTTAACATATCGATGGCTTACTGCGCAAACAAAGAGTCCTTGTAGAAAACACTGTAAGTTTCAAATTAAAAAAAATGTTATCGGAAAATGTTCTAATAATTGCGACAACACATTGCGACAATATGTCGCTGCAACGACACGGCAAAATTTAAGGTAGTTTAAAAAATAATAACACGTCCCGGTTTTACCCAGGTACCCGGTTTTGTCCTAATTTCCCCTACAATTCTTTTTTTCGTGAATTCATATTAATGTTACAAATAGGGAATTTTATTATGCATTTGGGTTATTGCACACTTAAGCATATTTAGCAATCAGAACAAATAAAATTTCGTAAATAATTTAAAGTCAGGGAAATTTCTTCCCTCTCCTGAAAAATTTCATTGGTTTCCACAAGGGCTCTTCAAATACTGTACGTCCACTTTATGTGAAATTGTGTATTTCTTTAATTCCAAAGTACCTACCCTTGCATTTTTTAAACTGTTCTCTTCGGAAACGTGAAAAGAGGAAATACATTTCCGCAGCAAGCCACCGATATACTCCCAAGACACCAGGAGCTGCCAATTAAAACTCCCCCTAAATACACGATTCCTCGCGAAAGCCGCCTATCGTCGCTCGCACAAGCGCCTTACAGCGGTTTCCCGCGGAGCGCAGACGAGAATGGATGCTTGTCTGGGATTCACCGCGAAAGACCTCCAGAGCTTTCCCCCGCAGATGCGTAAGAAAAGCTGCGCTCGCGGTCCCTGTGACGTCTTTTCGATGACAGACAGCGTTGATCTGTCCCCTCTGCTCCTTCTCCCTCTGCCACCCTTCAGCTTTATCAACCACCTGTCTCGTTCCCTCGCCCTCTGCCCCTCTCCCACGGTTTGCGCGCGGCCCCGTCATGTGCAAATGCGTTTCTGAAAAGCCTGCAGCAGCCTGTCTGCGGCACGACGTGCGACGAATTCTACGGCCGGCTCGTCTGCATCCAGCGGTAAAAGGAAAAACGGCGACGGAGGGTGAGCGAGAAGAAACAGACAGAGACCCGAGGGTGGGCGTCGGGGAAAGGGTGACAGAGCTAGAAATAGGGGGGCGGGGGGGCAGAGGGTGGGAAATATCGCCAACTCGCATCGTCGGCAACGGGGAGCGCAGTGATTCGACGCGCGTGAACGGAATTCGCGCGACAACCCGCGTATTTGTATCTAAGTCCCACGGTGTCCTCCGCCCCCGAAGAGGAACGCACCTTGGGGTATAATAGGCGGAGGAATATTCTACGGGCCGAAGGAACGCGTGTCAGACGCATCGGGTTGAGACATAATTTAAAATTGTTACTCCCGCGCGTGATACCTACCCTACGGTGGCCTTTATTTTCAAAACATCTGATTTCTTCTGCTCTCACCCCCTATAATGATTTCATTTCATAAGGAAATAATCCCTGAAAAAGTTTGTTGCACTCGGACAACAGGAAAGGGTGCCGACCAGGCCTTAACGTTTAAAATTCCATTCCTCAAAAATGATAAGCCCTATCGAAATTTTGTTCAAATAATATTAAAAGAGCGTTCAATTTTCTACAATTTCTGTATATATAATTTTTTCGTGCTTCCAACCAGTCCTCAGATAACAGCGTTTGAATATAGAGCGCGCTGTAGGGGTGGTGCGCGCGTACTGCGGAACTCTCGATGTTCAAACGCTATTATCTAAAAAATGGTTGGAAGCACGAGAAAATTATATACACAGAAATTGTAGAAAATTGAACGCTCTTTTAATATTATTTGAACCAAATTTGGATAGAGCTTACCATTTTTGAGAAATGGAATTTTAAACGTTAAGTCCTGGTCGGCACCCTTTCCTGTTGTCCGAGTGCAACAAACTTTACAGGGATTATTTTGCTAGAAAATAATTTCGCGACGCGTAAAGAAAGGCCACCCTAGTGATACTCGTGCGCGACACGGAGAATGAAAATGACAGGGTTCCTCTTCCGTAGAGTATCTCATGCGTGGAATCTGTTCGACTTCTCGCGATTAACACCCCTGTCGCAATGGCCGCCGATAAAACGTGCTAACCAGAGTTTACGAGGGGACGAGTAAAAACTTTATTCGTGGCCAGATACAGGCACCCCCGCTCCCGTGGCGCACAGTAAACGTATAAAAGTGCAATCATAAAGACACTCGAAGCTCCCCTGCGAATCTCCTCGCGCAGCGTTATCGCGAATGGACACGCGCTCCACAGATTCGACGGACAAAAAACCGTGGGAGGGAGGAACGACTGGGGGAAAGAGGGATGGGAAAAATGAAGAAGGAAAGAGTTCTCCAACAACAATATAACCCACCCTCCCCGGTTGAGATGAGCTCCCAGAGAGCGGAGCGTTTAAAACGCCGTAAACCAGAGCGTCCGTCCGAAAATTTCCATGAATTTTTACCGCGAGGGAGTATTACCTTAAATAACCCTGTACCGGCGGTTGTAAGACGCACAAAAGGGGACGCCGCTTTGTTTGCAAATCCACATTTTTAACCAGTGGCCTCCGCTTGCGCCGCATTTCTCTCTGGCCTCCCGGCTGGATTCCACCCTCGGACTCCGCCAGCGATGGCCTCGAGGCGGTTGGGACGTGTAGCGTGATTCACCTCGGTTATCACTCGAAATCTGAATTTCTTTAATGCCCCGGAGACGTTACAGGGTCGTAATTTACCGAGATTCTTGGAATAAACATGGGAGTTACAGGCGTTGAATTTTGAATAGCTAGCTCGGGGGGTGAAGGATTTCTGCTAGAAATTTAAATAAATTGGAGTATTTCAGGGTCTTCTACAAATCATACGAATTTTCATTAAGTAATGTTAACCCTTTGCATTCACTCGGTGTACTACCTATGTAGTCGGTGCGGAGAACGCCGATGGGCGTTGAGCAAGCATCGCGGGCAAATGGGACTGGACGATTTCCGCACGCGAAGTATGGCAAAAATTTCAACCCCCGTGCTCGAAGTGTTAAACTACATTTATCCAAATAATGTCGGATATCACATTCCTCTGTTCCCAATGCAAGGAAAGAAGCTCCCAATTTCCATTCAACTTCTTCCACTGAAAGAATCGATAAAACTTGCGAGTTTCTCGCGCCAGTGGAATGGAGAATTGCTCGGAGACTCGCAACAGGCGGAACCGAATGCCCATCGCTACCCCCCGGCGCGGGGTCTGGCCCTCCTCGGGAGGCTTGCACTCCACAAGAAAGGGGATGAAACTTGGCGAGCCGGGGGTTGCAGGCGTGTATTATGCCGAGATAAAAACTTTGCCACTCGTTGCCAGGAAATAAAATGAACCGACCTCGCTTCCACCCCCTCCCACCCCTCCGAACGACGCTGCCCCTTGACGCGAGCGTAGAAGCGGCCTGGAGCGCGCGATTCAAGGGGATGTGTCGTTCGAAGCTTTGACGGGGCACAGACGTGTCCCTTCTTCGAGTGATGTCGAGTATTATCGTAGGGGGTGGGCTCGTCGAGGGGCGAGATCTGACTGTGTCGCTTAGAAACACGTGTTCGGAGGATGTCTGACAAGTAACGACTGTGGGGGTGTGCGCGTCGCTTCTTGCTGGGGGGTGGGTATTCTTAACGCTCCAGCGGAAGATCCGTGGAAGTGGTCTTTGGAGGCTGTGAAATGGAGGTTGCTTTGAGCGTTCTTAGTTGCGCGAGTGAACTTCTTTTTGGGCTGCAATGCTGGAGAATTTTACGCAGGTGGTCTACTTATTTGGGAACCTGAAAGTGGGTCTAATAAGGATCACTGAATTTTAAGGTTCTTATACTCTAAAACGGTTCACGAAAGATGAAGAAGATATGAATTTCATGAACTTGTAGCGATACCTCCGACTTGGCCACCAGAGGGCCACTCGACCGTTCCGCTTTCTCGCAAGTTCTTCCTCATCTACTTCTTCGTATATATACTCGTTTCGTTCTACCTCCTAACATCCCAGCGTCTAAGGCAGGGCCTCCTACAGGTAAGCCTCAAAACGAACGTCCTGGTTTTATAGCCAATTTTCCCCAGGAATATACCTTTATCTGTTCTGCCACCAGTTAAGCAGGGTTAGAAAACAGTACAAATTATTAGAAGTAAGAATAGTTGCTTTATAGTTTAGGCACGAGCGCTCACATGAGGCTAATTCCTACCATATATGTGATATTTGTAACGAGGTGCCATAATCGGCTGTGTTTATACCCGTCGATGCGTATAAGAATGTTAAAAAAAAAAGAAAAGCTATAGATAAGCCTTAGCGATGAGTCCCCTAGCAGTCTCCAGACCAACAGTCCCCTAACAGTCACAGACTGCCCCACAAAAAAGCTAACCCCTAAAATATACTTCCAAAAACCCAATCTACTTCGCTGAAACCACCAACCTCCTCCGAACTCCTCCTTAACAAGTCCCTCTATTAGGAACAAGGACATTTCACCCCAAAGTTAACCAGCTTCCACAGCCTTGCACCTCCACTCGTGCATAAAATTCAAACTATCCAAATAAGAAGGAGAAGAGAATGAGCAAAAAAAAACAAAGTCTGGAGCGTTCGAGCAGCAGAAGTGCGAGAGTATAAATTATGAAAAGAAGAAGAAAGAAGCAGAAAGGGGGTGGCTGGCGAGGTGGAAAGAAGCACGGGAAAAACGCGAGGACCGAAGGCGTAACTTGCAACGGGTGGTCGTTCGTGGGGGACGTTATCTTAAAGGGGGTGCTGGTTGGATAGAGAAAGGCAGCGGGGCAGGGTCACCTCGTAAGATCATTCACGAGTTGGTAAGCAGCGGTTGGTTCGCGGGGAAAAAAGTTGCCAGCGAGCACGGAGATTAGTATCTCGGCGGTGGGTCGTGTTGTATCGACCCGAGTCCGGTATACTACACGGAGGATCGCAGTTGCTCCCATTCGTCCTCCCCTTATCTGTGCTCCCTTCATTCTTTACTGATTTTCTACCTGTTCCCGCGCGGGCAGGCTTCTAATTATGAGGAATTAAGAGGCGGCGGGGCCTGGACCGGCGGTAATTAGAATCGCCGTTCGTGAGCTCGCTTTCGGTATAAATCACGCGGGGATTCGGTGTCCTTGGTGAATTGCCCAAGATCCAGCCGTGTAATTAAGGAAACTCGCTGCTGCTAGTTGGATTTATTGAATAACGATACACTGCGGAAATTGATTGGGCCAGTTGCGCTGCTGGGGAGAGCGTGCTCGGGTTGGCGGGTGGATTATTTACTTTGTATTCTACTGGAGGTTTATGTGGCTCGAGGGAACGAAAATTTTGAGTTCGTGAGTTATTGGTAAGTTAACCCTCGTCAGACGGCGTAGGTACAATTGTACCTTTTACGTTTTTAAATTGCGATAACTTTTTTTCGAGAAGCCGAGGAGGGCTGAAGTTTTGTGACATCTCTAAATTTTTGGTCTAGATTATATAGACCAAATTTCAGAAAAATATCTCAACCCCCTTCCGAGATAGGGGGTCGAGTCAAGGGTTGCATCCATAACAGCGGCATAGGCGCAATGGCGCCCTCATATATTTTTTATGAAGATAATGCAAGAAAAAATGAATGCGATTTTTTTAATGATAAAGTTCTTTTATTAGAAAAAAGTAAAAAAATAGATAATTTACGTTATAAAAGAAAATTTGGGAAATTTTTTTTATTGATTCTCATTGAGAATAAATGTTATCAATTTATCTTACAAATTATACCGACAGTTAGAATATTTATATAAAATATGTGAGTGTACAATTGTGCCTCTGCCGTCTGTTAACGTTGTAAAATTGTGCCGTCTGACGAGGGTTAAGGGTATCGGGGAGAAGAGTTTTTCAAGTGAAAGATTTGAAACTGAATCCTGCTTACAGAAATTAAAATTCTGTGCCTGTTGAGTTCATGAGTTATTAAAGACTTACAGGTATTGGGAGCAGAATTTTTTGAGCGGAAGATTTGTAATTGAATTCTAGTGTAGGTATCAATAGGATTAGAAAATTTCCGTTCACCTATATAACTTGAATTAGAAGAACTTATAATTGAGTTGAGTGTAGCATTCGCGGGTAATTTAAAGCTATTACATCAACAGGATCACAGTATCACGTTAAACCACCCACCTGCGCATCCACTTACTCGATGTAAATTCATCATGGCATCATGATTGGTCAGCGACTGTGACAACGAGTCCACCGAACACCGTCCAACAATACACCGGATAAAAATGACCTTATTTCCATTTTGATTGCTCGCGATATCACGTTACATCGAAACAGAACGGCACCGCGCGTTTCGATTCCGCGATCGGCCAAACCCGTCCATCCCACTAACGAATTCAAAATCCAAAAGGCATTAACGATTCAGCCGCGGCACAAAAACGATATACGCGGTACTGTCCTCCCCTCGAACACGTTCCACCGGCCACCATTACATAAATTTCCAAAACAGCTTCGGACACGTAAACCTGGCGAATTTCCTGTCAACGTATCGAAAATCCTCAATTTATTCTCTCAACGATCTGTCGAGTCATCGTTTTCAAATATCATTTCTCAGCCAAGCAGTCAATCGACCAATTTCTCTCGCGTGTCATGATTAAATCACTGTTCTTGATTTTTTAGGGGTGGTCGTATTGTTATGTTTCACGATCTTATTTTATCGTGTTATTAGTCGTTTAGTTAGGCTTACTAAAAGGACAACAGTTTGTGGACAATCTAATACTTTGAGGGGCTTTCCACGTGAGACAGTTTGTATTTCTATACTTCCCTTTTTTTAAACTACCCCTATGTTTGTTAAATAGGCACATCCAAAATTCTAATCGTGAATTTAACCACGGAAGAACTTGGTACCCCTCAACAGGAATATCAATACTACATGGAACATATTATTGGACAGATTTTCAACATCTTCAACCCTTCTCAATCCACCCCTATCTCAGCCAAAGTGTCCCAACTACATCCCCCTAAAATGTCCCAGAAGCCAGGAATAACTGCGGCTCTAACTGGGTTCGCGACGAAATCCCAGGTCAAACGTAATTTCGCGAACGTTATTATAACGCTGCGAGGGAACGAGGCCTCCGCAAGGGTGCCCCGAGATTGAAATTCCAGGCTGGTTGGAGCCAACGAAGAAATAAGCAAGACCAATGGAGAAACCGTCGCTCATTTTCGCCGATTATTATTCCGTCGCGATTCCACGCCCGTTGCTCCGGCGGAGAGATTGCCTCGTGGTTTAAATAAAAATTGCGTTTTTCCACGGTTGTAAGTACGGTTGTAATTCAGTCGTGGTCGCGGTTGCAACATTTATTCCGTCGCGGCGCTGCTGGAAGAAATTGCATCGCGATTTAAATGAAAATTGCGTCCCCGCCTCCCCTTGTTGCACGAGCGCGATCGTGATTCATGAAACGATACATTAAAACACCTTTCTCCTTCGAAACGCGGTAGACTAGTTTTAACAAAGAGCCGGGAGAGTGAGTGTTTTTAGAATTGCTTTGAGGGTGTTCATTTTCTTTCCGATTGGTTCGGCGCTTTTAAGAAAGGAGATGAAGGTGTGATTTCTTGGGGAGTTTGGAGATTCTAAGTTATGTGCGTGGTTCCTGTATCGATTTTCATTTCTGTGTTTGAGTCGCAGGAATTTTGGGAGACTTGGAGCTTTCTTTTGAATGCCTCCGAAAATCTCAGAAAATTATCAAAGTGGCGGAGTTGGTACGGACTTGCTCTTGAGGATCGTGTGTTTTGATAATTCAGTACACCTTCATTTTGGAAAGAATTAGAATTCACTTATTTACACTCTGAACTTGAATTTCCTCAATTTGAGCTATTAACCTTAAACCTTGCATGGCTTCCTTTAGACTTACTGGCCACTTAAGGGGAGGTTCCGGTCTAAAAGTCGATTTTTTTTATTTCGTTTTTCGATTGTTCAACCTTTCAGGAATACGTGCTTAAAAGGATTTGTTGAAATTCGTAAAATTCCCGAAGTTATAGGCATTTGAGTAGCGGCAACAACCGGCCACTCGGCGCTCAGGTAAAACTTTAAACGCGTTTCTCTCGAAACAGTGTTCTCAAAACGGTGGGACCTGTATCTCCAAAGGTTATTATCCGATTCGACTGAAACTTTTTTATTTTGAAGAATATACTTCTAGCTAGGGGGGGCCAGAAAAAATTACAAAATAGTGAAAATTTATCATTTTTAAAGGGAAAAATATAGGGAAAAAGTGGAAAAGTGACACTTCAAGTGTCGTTATTCTCACAAAAAATATCATTTTTGCAATTTTGTCTGGTTTCCCCCTAGCCAGAAGTATATTCTTTAAAATAAAAAGATTGATTAATTACAAAACAAAAAATATATTTCTATAATTTAAGACATCCTTAATGCAATGCAAAAAGTCCCATTAAGCTATATGTAGTAGTTTTCCTTTAATTAATTCCTAAAGATCACCTATTTTTTGGGGCTCTAGACCGGAACCTTCCCGTAAGCTCCTATCCTTTATTTTAACCACAGTACCTGCTCCGCTACCATCTCAAATAACACATATCTCCTAGCAATTCAACTCAAAACATTACAGTTCCATGTAAAAAAAACCAAAATAATTACACCAAATTAACAGCGCCCAATTAATTATCCACACTCAAAGAGCATTACTCAACTTATTCTCCTAAAAAACTCAGTCTCCCAGTAGAACTAATATATCCCACAAATTCTCCATTTACTTTCCCGACCCAACATCCCCGCCTTTCAATCCTGCACCACCAATTCCACGCCGCCCCCCCTGTGTACCCAGCCTGACGAACTCATTTGTAGCCAACAGAGGCGCTAATTTCCCTCTCAGCAATTAACCGAATCGAGAGGAACGACGAATACACGGCGAGAGGCCCTCCAGTTCGAACCCTCGTGGATCGAAGCAGCGGGCGACGCCGGCGACGGAATTCACGCCGAACAATTAGACCGCGCTTAGAAATTGCGCCATGGCTTTCCTTAATTTCCGTCGCGGCTCGAAGGTCACGTGTCCCCCCCCCCCCGGGGGGGGGGCAGTTTCAAGGGTGCACGTACGTGTTGCACGTACCGCGCTCCCCCCTGCGTAACCTTTCAACCCTCGGGGGATGAAAGTGGTCGGCGGGGAAAGAAGAAAGCGCTCCCTCCCCTTTATAGCGTTGCTTTCTCTGTTCCGGAAACGAAAACGCTGTGGCGCGGAGCAGCGTGAAGCTGGTTAATCGCACTCCCGATTCGCTCGTGTGGACCATCCCTTAAAAAAGGGGGAGGGTTTAAGCACTATGGTGGGTGGAAAATGGGATGAAGTTTATGATTTATTTTTGGGTTGCGCGTTGCCTTTTTTTGGAACGATCTGTTGGCGTGCTAGAAATATAGATTTCGAAGGGTGAAATGGGAGGAAAATCATTGTGATGGAAGGATTTTATGCGGAATTATCTGTAGGCAAATTTGAGGTATTTTTTAATTGTTAAGGTTTCTTGCAATTTGATGAAGGGATTGGTTTCGAATTGTGAAATTAGATTCTAGGGTGTAGTAGCTATTGCGTGCTCGCGGCTTTTCCTGAGGGGATAGTTTGTAACAAAATGGCTGCCCTGGGAAGATAGAGGTTCTAGGTTTCCACTGTGACGTCCTGATAAGGTACCGCCGTTTGGAATTTTTTGTCACAAAAAGAATGTGTTTACTAAATTCATGTGCTTTCTATTTATGAAGGGATTTTGAGAATACAAAAAAAATTTCATATTGTTTTTTAATGCTTGTTTGCCCCAAAATAAGGGGGTGTGATATGCGCTGTGAAAAAAACGCTTCGACTGTGTGGTCGATTTTGGAGGAACCATGTATCTGGGGCGGTGGTATCAGGGAGGTTTGTAATCAGTATGACTGTCGCAATGGCCCGAACTACCTAGAATCACACATTTTCGTTGTTTTCTTGTCATCTTTTGCAACGCAGAATGATTAAAAAATTACATAATTTCAATAGTTCAATTTAGGACGTCCGGCATGTTGTTAATTCCTCATCAATCTAATTAACCTTAGTCCCTGCCATAGCGACAGTCTTACTGATTACAAATCTTGCTGGATTTTTGTTTTGACACAAGATTCCTCCAAAATCAACCATGCAGTCGAGGCGCCTTTTATTTTACAAGGCATATTACATCCACTTATTTTGGACGAAAAAATTATTTTGTATTCTCAAAGCACGTATTAATAAATAGAGAAAAACACCAATTTATTAAACGCGTCTTTCAAACGACAAAAAAATGTTCCAAACAGGGGTACTTTATCAGCGTGTCACAGTGGAAAGACCACTTAAGATACAATCGGAACAAGTGATGGAATAATCTAAATCGACATTTGCATGATATTGTATAGTATTTATTCCTTACAATGCAATATCAAAACTGGAAGCGAATTTGTTAAGTAGATTTCGAGGAAACTTGACAATCACAGGGCAATTTTTCCTTTAGCACCAATTAACGCCAGTGCCGAATAACTTGAAGTGAAATTGTAACGGTCGTTGTTTTATCTCACCCTTCGAAGGGTGCATATTTGACGCATTAACGAATTGCAATAAAAAAGCGTATTACCGAGCTCAGAAATGAATTGGAAAGTGGTTATCCCCCTCGACGCCCTATCTGCAGGCGTGGAAGCTCGTAACACTCGTCTCGGCGACCTGGCATGGTTACGCTGTGCCAGCAGGGTCCTTTAATCGACGCCAACCCTCCCCTTGGTACGTCGATGCCTATCGTGGAGGGATTTCCAGGGATGACGGCGATAGGATTTGAGGATTCAGGGATTTCGGCGCTTGGATGCTCGATTCTTTTATTAGTTGCGATTGCGGGGTGGGGTGCTTGGGTTCTGTAGCATGGGGGTGGGTGGATCTTCTGAAGAAGACGGAGTGCGAAGGTCTACAGTGGAGGTTGAGTGAAGATTGAGTGCTTCATAGAAGCAATTAAGATTTGTACGCGGAACAAATCAGAGTGAGTTTTTGGAGCGAAGGGTCGTTGGGGGATTTGGTGTTCGGAGATGTTTTACGAAAATTGAGAGAGTTATAACCTTGTTCATTTACACACATCAATCTTTAACCCTTTAACCCTTTGAGTACGAAGGTTGAAACGTTTGACGTATGTCACGTGCGGAAATGCTTCAGCCACGTTTGTTCGCAATACTCACTGAACGCCCATGAGCGTTCTCCGCACCGGCTGCGTACAAAGGTTTAATGAGACAGTTTTAAGGGGGAGTAGCAATGTTAAATCGAAGATAGCTTTGCGAAGGATAACCTGACTTGAACTGTCGAAAGAATCTAGTGATGGATGGAGTGACGGATGTGATGGTCCTTTGCAGGATTTTGTAATTGGTGGATGGTGTTCGTTAGAGGGAATTAGAGACATCGAAATGGAAGGGTGCAGAGTTCAGGAAGTGGAGAGCGTGCAAGAGGGGATCAAAGAGTTGCAGAGAACAGAGCGCTGGCGAGGGTCAGAGGGCACTGGCTGTTGGAGGGAATCGGAAAGTTTCTAGGTACGAGGTGCTGCAGGGTATCGGGGGCTACGGGGTGTTAGATAAAACCGAGGAGTTACTCCGAGTACAGGGTACTGCGAGGTATCAGGAATTACGGGGCGTTTGGGGTAAATGGCCACGGGAGGCAGAATGGTGATGACCCTTGAAGTCTCCAAAACGTTGGGTCTAAAGAGCGATCGAGTGTTAGAAAGTTGGGGAACTTGTGATGAGTGGAAGAATTGGAAATAATCTTGTGATGAGTGGAACTTGTGATGAGTGGAAGAATTGGAAGTGGATGAATTATAATTAAAACTGCTGCAGGTTTTGAACAGTGTCCAGAAAGTTGGGTGCGTTGAGAAAAGTGACAATAATTACAGTAAGTTATAGGGAATTATAGGAATTAGGAAGAAGTTACAGGAAATTGTAGGAATTAGGAAGAAGTCCTTAGAACCAAATGGGTAAATAGCAAAACTGTATGAGTCGGAAAAAGAGAGCCACGGCGCCGGGAATCGAACCCGAGCCGTCCGCGTGCTGATCAGTCGCGTTTGCCACCACGGCTACGCCGACTCTTCACGGTCCCCTGTCTTCCGAACTCCTCATAAATGGACGCCACCTATGGGGGCCTCAGCGCACACCATAGGCCGTTGTCTAAATATGCCGGTTGCCTACTACAAAATGTTGCAAAGTAGGTATCAGAGAGTTGTGAGTATTCTAAAAAGTCGAACAAATCCAGGAAATTAGGAAGACCATAGGGTTCTTGCGGATGACCCAAGAACCCTCAGCACAGGACTAACTAAATAAGAATACAGAAAGTCGTGGATAGCACAAGAATGCAGAACTACAAAGCAGCACAAGCGGCCAAAGATTTCCCAGATTCGAATTGAATACACACATTCGGTATCAGCAGAGGGTTGCACAAACTGTTTGCCCAACATGTAGCCCGTCACACAGGACAAGATAACAGAAGCTCGTCTAGAGTCAAAGAGGTATAGCGATGCACAGAACGCATCGAGCAGAACTTGACACAGAGAGCCAGAGAGAGAGAGAGAGAGAGTAGAATACCGCCACAGAGAACACAAACACTATCAGCCCCTACAAATATCTAAATATATCTGCACCTACAAACATCCCGTGTAATTTCGACCACACTGAGAGCATCAGCACTCGACAGCTCTCAGAGATTGACAAATCCACCCCGCCATATATCCAAGTTAATAAATCCGATATATCGACAAGCCCGGCGTCGTCGCGCGTCCCATTTCGAGGGGCCCGCTGGAAACTAATCTAAATAACGCCGAGCTGCGTTTCACTTCCGAATCCGTTTGATCTATAGACCGCGACGAAGCAATCGCCCCGCACCCTCTTCATTTTTCCACCCCCCCGCCCTCTGCCTCGTTATTCCCGTCCCCGGGCGTGTTCTGCCGTCGACAGTCTTCATCGGAGGCGCAATCATCTTGCCCGAGAGGTATCGAAGGTCACGTTCCCCGAGACTGCACACCGCAGGGCGCATACGAGCTGCAACCCTCCCTCTTCCGCGAGATAACCTTTGACCCCTGGGCGAGAATCTCGACCCGTTTACCGGCGGACCCGGTGCTCAAAGGGAGGGAAACATATCGAGCGCTCCTTTCGGGACGGTTCATGCCCGTCCGGCGCTGCAACGGTGCGGAAATCCAGCGTGCTCCGGAGACGCGCGAGTGGCCAGCCCCTTTTGGGCGTCCGGTAAGTGTGCCGCGCTTGAAAGACCCTCGTTCTCAGAATATGTATTTGCAGTTCTCTCGATCGCCGCGGCTCTGCAGGCACATGAGCACGCTCGAAGAGATTCAATATGTATTCGTATACATATGGAGTTTTCGTTGCGAAGTTCGCTGGCTCATTTCTTCTGTGGGGAATTCGTCGCAACGTATTTATTTATTTATTTATTTATTTATTTCACGGGACAAGCCCAATACGACATAAAAAATAAAAGCATACCGTAGTGTACCATTACAATAGTGTACGAACAATAATTGTTAGCAGAAAGCGCTAGGAACACTAGGCCATTGGAACACCGAAGGATGAGGCAACCGATCGTTTGAAAGCTTCAAGCGAGGAACCAAAGAAATCAATCCTGTCAGCTGCCTCACTCCCCCTCACACACACCCTAGTAATAGGGTCACTATGGCGGATGTTAGTGCGGAAAAATTTGACCCGAATTACAGTGCTGTGCTGCAGAACTGAATGCTGGGGCGTTATGATAACGATATGATAGTGTATGATAACTATGATAACGATATGATAGCAACGCGCCGGCGCTCGGCATCGATATGATAGCGCATGATAGCGTATGATGGCGATATGATAGCGTATGATGGCGATATGATAGCGTGTGATCGCAATATGGTGATGCTATTATAGTCTAAGGTAGTTGTTCGATATCGATACGATACCTAAGAAGCGGTAGTTTTCATCATAACAGTAAGGTATACGCTCCAGTTACCTTAATTACCTTAATAACTGAATTCTTTCCGAGTACGTGGTCGAAAGTTAACACAGAGACAACGAAAACTGTTTTCTATCTGGTAAAACCGACTGGATTATTTAATACTGACCAAATAATCAGATTAAGCTCGCTGGGCGGTGGGGCCCGTTCCGCCGGGACGGCGACGGTTTGCCTTTCGTTGTAATGACGGCGTAACAGGATCGGGATAATTAAAAATCGATATTTACACCGCCTTTCGGATGATGGAGAGAACGGGCGACGCCGGACCCGCCGTATTTACGGTCGGCTGCTCCGTCACCGTAACGATCCTAATAAACTCCTCGAGCGTCGATGCTGCTCCGTAGTTTCGCGGAATTTGTCGCTACAGGGCCGCTGTAAATCGCCGTTAATTGGCACTATCACTTACGGATATAAAACACGTTTAGAGGCCAACGGTGCCTTCTATTTCGCGCCGGGGCAACGCCGTGACCCAGAGGGGGGGCACGGCGATATTTTATACGCTTTATGGATTTTCCCTGTCGCCCTTCTGGCGGCGGGGATAAATTTTTCTGTATTTCAGAAAAAAACCTGCGCTTCGAAGCGGCCGTAAACATCATACCCGCCCGGCCTGCGAACGCTTCCCGTGTGCCAAGGATCCTCGGATTATAAAACTTGTAGCAGTGCTCCGCTAGCGCAATCAATAATTTCTCTGGGACTCGAGGAAAGATACGCGGGAAAACAAGGGAGCGACGTACGATGTAAAGTTATCAAATAAGTTGGAAATTTGAAGGAAACTATTATGATGTAGAATAAAATTAAGGGGGTCGTCTTATGTGACGGCCGTTTTTTTTTCGCTTGTTGGGGAATTTTTTTGACGAACCATGAAAACACAATATCTTGGAATTTGTACTACATATTTATTAACATTTGAACAGTTATTCAGAATGTTTTGAAGTTAAAATATTGAGTGGAATTGACTTTACAGCTCGCGAAAGAGAAAGGTGCGAAAAAAATGTTGGTCGACGGCTGACATGATTCCGGCTGTCCTGCTCATCTGAAATCAAAAAGTCAAACGGTACATTAATTTGTAGACTTGTGGCTATAGCCGGTACCAGAATCATTGTCATATCTGTCATAGTTTTTTTTTCAACCTAAAAAAGTCGAAAAAAATGACGAAAATCGTAACTTTATTTTCAAAACTGTGTCAAACATGAAATTTCCAATATTTTGACTTCATTCTGGGACCGGCTATAGCCACAAGTCTACGAATTAATGTGCCGTTTGACTTTTTGATTTCAGATGAGCAGGACAGCCGGAATCATGTCAGCCGTCGGCCAACTTTTTTTTCGCACCTGTCTCTTTCGAGAGCTGTAAAGTCAATTCCACTCAATATTTTAACTTCAAAACATTTTGAATAACTGTTCAAATGTTAATAAATATGTAGTACAAGTTCCAAGATATTGTGTTTTCATGGTTCGTCAAAATAAATTCTCCAAGCAGCGAAAAAAACCGGCCGTCACATAAGACGACCCCCTTAAGGAGCAAGGGCGAAGGTGTGGCAGAGTTAAAAATAGGAGTTCCTGCGACTCTGAGGGTAACAATAAACAATCTAATCCCCCCAAGAATGTCTTAAACATCCCACACCCAGGAAAGTGAAAAAATTGAATCGCTGGAGTTCCACAAAATATCTATCACTTTCAAGCTCCCAGCAAATAATCTATCATACACTCAGCGCATATCGACAGCTTCCTTCCCAGTGATTCTTGTCCTTCTGTTGCACGTTCCACGGGGACTGGGGGATGATGCGTTTACAGGGACGCGCCCGTTCCTTTCAGAAACTCCCGCGAGCACACACCGCCACGATCCGTCGATTCCTTTCGCGACGAAACAATACGATTCCCCTTATCGCCCGTGGGCGACTCCTCGAATATCGGAAACTACTGGCGCGGAAAGCGAAGGGGGGCGAGAGAAGAGCCGCAAGTGACGCGCGAACGATGGAAAAAAGCTCCCCAACCCCGGTGCCTCTACTCTCTTCCTCGGAGCGTCCCTTCGGCGAAGGCTGCCCCCTTTCGTCGCGGCAGCTTCCACACAGTGGAATTTATGCGAAACCAACCGCGCATAAACGCTCCCTGGTTTCCGGGGGACGGGATTTCTTTAAGCGCCCGCGTGGCTTGCATCTCTTCCTGCCAGAATGCGCGATTCCGCGTCCCCGCGCAAACTGCGGGCGACATCCGGACGCCGTGACGCGTGGTCGCGTCCGTAGCGCGAAATGTTGGGGAGAAGTCGCTGGAAATTCCGCCCGGAGAAGTCACGGATTCGGATGATATTTAAATATATTGTAGCGCATACAACATTAGGGGGGGTTTAAGTCATCGTTTCTCTAATTTCGAAACTCTTTGAAAAATACGAACTCTCGAAGTATATAATTGTTGCTGATTTCCAAGTAAACTGTATTCGGATAAGGTAAACGTACCTATTATGAAACGCTTTTCGATGGGGTTATGCAATTGTCATCTAATTTATAAAATTTAGTGGGTTAGCATTGAAAATTTGCATACCATTCGATAGGGCATTGTTTTGTGATTATATAATGAGCCATAACATGTATATTTATTATAAATAAAAAATAATGTGACTAAAAACTAAATGAAGGACCGGTACGTATTATGAAACACTGTTTTCGTACCATGACCCGGTGTTTCATATTCAATGTCCCTATTATGAAACGCCCCGTCAGGTTAGGTTTTTGATATTTATTAAAAAAGTTTGAATTACGCATACTTACTCGTATTTATGATGAAAACGTGAATATAATATATTTTATAAACGCTCTAGGGCAGTTTAAATAATGAACTATTTCTCTTTTTCACTGGAAATATCTAATTATCAAAGCTGAGGCGTGTGTTTCATGAACTGGTACAACTATGTGAACACGGGTCCGTGGTCTTGGAACACGCTTCCGAACCGTTCCATAAAGCGGGACATTCAAAAAATTGAGGTACACAATATGAACCGGTTATTTTTATCAATGAATTACATTAAAACCATTTTTTTGTAATAGATTATTGTATAATAATACTTATGTTGGTGAATTTGTACAGAAAAGAATGTATAAATATCGATAGAATGTTTGGCAGTTGCTTATATATGCCATAACTATTTCTTATTTCGTTATTTGTGATGCTGTTTCAAGAAGGGGACATGTTTGGGAAGGTGTTTCATAATAGGTACGTTTACCTTATGAGTCGTTTCTCCGAAACGGTTAAACGTGCGGATTTCCCTTAGGTTTGCTTGTGTTACTACAGGAGGGCGTAGAATTGTAATTGAGTGAAAGTGAGGGTGGATGTGGAAGGGTTGGAGGTCTGAGTTTCGATTGAACGTTTATGAGCCCAAAACTGTACAGGTTGTTAAATTGGAGTGTGCGCAAAATGTTGGATGTGAAATTATTGGGGAGATTCTTATTTGCAGAAGTTCTGAGACTACCTTCCCAGCTATTTCATTATCTTGCAGTTTCTAGCGCGTTTAACAAGCTAGACGAAGTGTAAACGATATGTATACGACAGTTTCGTGCTCCGGCAGGTGTCTATTGTTTGATATACAAAAGGATGGATGATAATACACGTTTCAGGTAAACGGAGTCAATGTTCTACCGCTGACGACTATTTCCACGCCACGGGTCCACATTCGTGGGAGCATCACCGCAAATTGAGCGCGTTTCATAAACAGAACACATAATGTTCGCGATACCCGGCGAAACTGCGCGCAAGATAACGCACTAATACGTCACAAGCCTCGAAACCGCCGACATCCGTGGGGCACAAGTTTCCCCATCCACGCCGAACGAACTTGTCGCGTTTCCACCGCAATTTGCCCGTCGTTTCGCGAGCTGGCTTAACCGTGGCAAACCTTCAGCGGTTCGTCGATGCATCCGCGTGTATAAATTCGCCGTGACCCGTGTGATAGGCGAATTATTCATGGGGTGAACGGGAACGCGTGGGCCGGGGTAGGTCTGGGCTGTTTCTCTCTCGACTCGGTTCTCTTAAGGAAGCAGTCGCCATTGGTCGACTTTGCGGGGTAATGTTTACAAACGCGGACAGTTAGCGTAGGCTTCAAAGTGGAGGAGATAAAGCAGTGGCGCACTCAGGATTTAATCTTAGAGGGAGTCGATTTTAGGTGATTATACAAATTTATTTAATGAATGCAATCCAGTTTTCTTCTCTTGTTACAAAGCCCTTTCTTTGGGGGTGACAGGGCTCCTTGCGACTAGGTGGTTTTAAATGGGACAGTATAAGTCATGAAAGGGAAATAAAAATAAGCGTTAATAAAAATAAAAATAAACTTATTAAGTATTGCAGTTATAATTGTAAATTTTAATGATATAAAACAATGGAAGCTATGAGAAAATTAACTCTGCACTATAAATCATCAATATTTCTGACTATCTTCATAGAGTGTGATTTATCGTTAATGCGTTAGCAGCTTTGTTAGTTGTAAAGTAATATTTTTTATAAAATGTATGTCTTACAAACTAAGTTCAACATAGGAATACCCACGAGTGGTAAATATAAGGACGTATATAAAGAATCTATAAAACACTTAAATAATAAAATAGTTTAGAATTAAATTCTACTTGAACACAAATCAGATCAATTGTATTAAAATAGATAGGTAAGTACGTTTTCATATTGCAGATTAAAGATTTGAATAGTCACTTTATTAATTCTTAAATTTGAAACAATACGCGATCAACTAATAATTGATAATTTAAAACAATGTCATCTATGTATCAGATGATTCACTAATAACGTCACAGGAAAGTAAAATACATAATTACATATAGTGTCCAGCAGTACATGCGTATGAGAGGGACAGCCATGAAACGGTCGTCCCATTTAAGATTATAAGTGAGTTTAATATAAAATGGCCTCAAAACAAAGGAAATAATCAATTAAGCTTCTCTGTTAAGTATTTTCGTTTCAGCTGAATACAGGCTATTTTAATGATATAACACTTTAACACTTTGTATGTATCTCGATCTCAGAAAACGACACAGAAAACCAAGGAAAATTCTTCTTTTACTGTCGAAAAACATCAACCGCGGATTACTGCTCTGTTGCAAGTGAAGGCGCAGTGACGTTTACGTCAAATGACTGGACACTGTTTAGTGTTGACATAAACAGGAAAGTGACTTGCATGTGTAATGCGTTTAGAATTTTGGCAATTCGATTTGCACCATTTAAAACCTGCCCTTTTATAGCACCTCTCTCCTATTATACAAAAAAGTATGCTAATATATCCCCAAGTACTCAACTATCAGCTGTGCCTTTTGTTTCCATTATCCAAAGTACAAACCTCAAAACATGTTCCTCGCCTATTTCGCCACCGTCCCCAAATTCTTATTTCCTATTCTTGATTTATTAGCAACACACTCTTCTACTACCTTCCCACCGCTACAATCTCCCCTTAAACAGTCCAGCCGAACCTGCTCACCCGGCAAATCTCACGAAAAACCGTAACATCTGTAGCCCCTTTAATGCAAGCCCATTCCTCAAGAGTATTCGCGACGAGCGCACCCCCACCGCGGAATGCATTAGCGATGCGAGGGAAGGAAGCCACGTGGGACACGGTGTCTGAAGCTCCGTTTCCCACCACCTTCCCCGTTGCCGGGGTAGCAAGCTTGTTTCCCGATTTTCCTCGAGGTTTCACGCTTATCCGGATCCGCTTTCAGCGCTCTTCCTGCGGGAGGAACAAACCCTCGGGCCATTCTCTGTTTTCTGCTCGTCAAGCTTCGACCAGCTGCCCCTTACGATGCAACCTGCAGCACGTCTCCCTGTTCCACTTTTGTCCACTACCTTCCTTGGTGCCGTTCATACGGGGTTTAAAACAGTGGTGGTCGCTGAACGACAGTGTTAATGACAGTTACAATGAAGGGTCGTTGAAAACCACTAAAGGTCGCTCACGATGGTGGCGAGGTGACACTCTTTGTGATAGATAATGGACAAGGAAATTGTTCATGAGTCTTCGTTGTACCGCGAGGAACAGTGGGGTTTACTGGTTTGTAATATTCATGTGCAGGGTCGCTGGGGTGTGCTTGTATTATGCTAGCGTCCACAAGTTGCACTGTTTACTTTGCACGTTGAGCTGGTGAATCATTTCTTGCTTCAACCATAGTATGTCCCTTGGGTCTTTTAGCCAATGCTGTTGACGAGAGGATACTTTAATTGATTCTGCTCTCTGCGTTCTCATATCGATACCAATTCCTAGATACATACTATACATATTTTGCCCTGCCTACGAATATTCCTAGCATGTAAAACAAGGTCTACTGAATAAATCCAATGACTCTCAGTGCAGGATTAAGATCTTTAAATGTTGATGTGTCCTTAAACAGGGTGATCCAACGCAATGTACGATTTCTTAGGCATTTCCGATAATTTGACTAAAAAGTGTTTCTAACAGAAGTTAGATTTTAAAATTCAGAAAACTTCGTGCTTATTGTGCTTAGTCCTTTTGGGTTGGATTGAGGGACAACTAATAATTCATACCACTTGAAAGTTTTATAATACTTTATTGTGGATATAACACGCATTTTAAGACCAGGAAACCCGACAAATATTGCAAATTGAAGGAATTACAAAGCGTCTAAGTGGGCGCTGCGCAATGCACGCGTTAAAACGGTGAACATCGTAAGTCGAGAACGGATTAATATATTTAGTTGAAACTTTAACCGAACCTACAAAACACTCTTCTCCACAGTGTGGAACTCGGTCGAAAAATTTTAATAAAAATTCACGGAGTTATACAACAAATATCAACTTTGAAGGATTTTACTGAAGTAATCCTGTGATAAATGTTGCCTTAAATGTGGTTAAAGCTACACGATATTATTGAGCGACTTCCACATTATGGAGAAGTGTTTTGTAGGTTCAATCAAAATTTCAACAAAAAATATCAATCCGTCTTCGAGTTACGATGTTCACCGTCTTGGTCTCACCGAGAAACATGGTTTTGAGAAAGACGGCTTTAAAGCCTACCACGGCTACCTGCATTGGCCCGCCCGTTACTTCTTACGCTGTAACTCTCGCAATTTTTCGAATTTTTTAATGAAATCTTTGTTAAAATACTTCTAAGACTTGTGGCTGTCATAAACAGTCGACAATAATTTTCGATTTTTTGACCCCGAAATACCCACGTACCCCCTTAATCCAGCACTGATGACGCCACTAGTACATAATCCCAGAACGAAACGTACCTACATCCCTTTATCTTTCCCTGCTTCTGTCTTACAAACCTTCCAACCCGCCACTCTTCGAGTTAATCAGTTCCCTATTCCGGCTACCGTTATCTACTTAGTTACCCGTCTCCCCGCGATCAGACCTTATCACTGTAGGCAGCAACAGAGAGGGAAGCTTTTTATGGAGGTGTTTATTGAATCCTTTACTCCAATCACCCGCTTTCCCAGCCCCCAAGGTCCCATCCCGAGGCAGTAGGCATAATCGCTGTAATCTCCAGCCCCAGGGGGAAGATCCTGCGACAGGAACACCGGCAACAGAGAGCCCAAGTCGAGAGGGAAACTTTCTCCACGTCGGTGCAATTCCGAGACCTGGGTATCCGCCGCCATGTTCTCGTACGTTTCTTCGGGCGTTTCGTTGGCAGGCCTGTGATTGCCGCGATATTTCAGCCCGATGCAAAGGTGCAGTCCCGTTGTGCCTCGATTACCGGTGAACCGGGGATTCGTTGTTGGCGGGAATGAAGGAGACGTGGAAACGGAGCGGGCAAAGTAAAAGGGGCCAGGGTGAAGGAAACCTGCGGGGGAAGCTCAGACAACGAGAGGAGCGACGAGAAAGAAAGAGTGGCTGACGAAGGGGGATGAAGGGCAGGGGAGCGGGGGAGATGGAGATTAAAATAATGGAAGAGCGGGGAAAAACAAAAGGAATTACCGCGGGGTCATAGATGAGAGGAGAAGGTGCAGGGGGTTCAGAAGGGGAAAAAGGGAGGGTCGTAAGATGGGGGAGCGTGTTCGTTTTCCGACATAATCGTAAGAGCTGCTTTGCAGCACACGACGACTAATGGAATATCCTTGTACAACGCGTAGGGACCGAGGAGAAGAAGAAGAAGAAGCTACAGAGGCGAGTCGGCCGCGCAGGATGGGAATTCGAAATTCTAATGCGCTGGAAAAACGGGCAGGGGCGATCAACAGCGATGTTCTATGCTAATCTGGAATTTATGGGTCGTCCCCTGTCTGGTAAATCGGTGTTAAATAGTCGGCTTACGGAGGGGGATAAATAGGGAACGGCCGGGGAAACGTGTCCCTTCATTGCATCGGAGATTTTGCTCGTTTTCAGTTCGTGACAGTTTCGTGGATTTCAATCTCTGCTATGCCATTCAATTCATCTGTGCGTTCGATATAATGTGATAGCATATGTTGCTGATGAATGGAAATGTGGTTGGGTTAAGAAGGTGGGATTGAAGGGAAGAAATTATTCACTAAGGAGTTGGGAGTGTATAACTCCCTACCGTATGAAATTCGCTCTGTAACCTCTTTCGCATCCTTCAAACATTTTTTGCTAATCAGCATTAACAATTAATTATTAACTTCTACTTTTGTCATTTTCCAACTACACGCATATGATGTTAGTTCTTACCTTTGATTATGTTATTTGGCCGTCTACATTTACTTTTCGTGTACTCTATTGTGTTAGTTTTAGTTTTAAGTAGCTTTAAATGGTAAGGTTAATAACAGCTGACAGCTGTACCTCGCCTTTTGCACTCCTCCAGTGTTATATGTGCTATTCAAATCTAACTATTCTTTTTCTTTTTCCTCTTTCTCTTTCTCGCTTTTTTTTATATGTCTTCTATTGTAAAGCCTACAGTGCAATAAAGAATTATTATTATTATTATTATTATTATTATAGTGGAGGTAGCCTCACTGTCTGCCTTCTTAAATAGCTATAAAACACGTGGTCCTAATATAATATAAACATATGAGATGATACATGAATTATATAAATGTAATAAATAAAAATATTCAACAATAACTAAATGCGAAGATTACTAAATATCTCGTATTCCCTATCATAGTGATTCCCAGCCAGTGAGTCGTGAAGTGTTTTCTGGAGGGTCGCCACGGTTTATTCGGTTCCTCTCTAATATTATTAAGTTAGAATAATATTCTGAAATACCTATTTTTAATGTGTTTTCTTTACCTTATTAAATTTACCTTAGCTCAAATGGAGAGGCCGTAGATTATTCGAATATTATAAAAAGGGATAGCTGCTCAAAAAAGGTTGGGAAATACTTCGATATCGCAAAGGTTCCTTCTAATTTCATGGAACTACAAGAACAACCACTTTGCTCACTCGAAATACTAAGAAAATCCAAACGCCCCCAATGTTCCAGCTTATCGCCAGCATGCCCAAGAATTAGTGGCACCGTAGCGGCGAGGAAACGGGAACGGAAACGAAGCACAAAAGAGGGTATAATTTTTTATCACCGCCCCATTACCACTGCCATCGATACGAACGATTTCAACAGCTGCGACAAGATACCCGCCCTTTACAAACCGTTTCGAGGAACGAGAGCCTCGTGTAGCTGTGATTTTCATGGGCCAATACGTTGTTGAAAGGTAGACGTTGTGGAAATCTGCATCAGTACTATGTTCTTTCAAATCTTTCTTTATGATCGCGTTAATGCTTGCATCGAGTCACACCTGCGTCACTGATCCTCGCTGGATGCATTCGAGGTAAATATAATATTGAGAGAGAGAGCTTATAACAGTTAGTAGATAGATTATACTTGAACGATATAACTTATTTCGGTGTGGAATATTGAAAACAGCTCTAGTTACAACTTATCACTATGTTTAATGGAGCCGACACGAACTATCATCAACGTGTCATCATGAAGTACCAACTTTTTACTTTATGTTGTCGTCATTTCACTTCTACCCATTCCCTTCGTCATCCCTAATTCTACAACCATCTGTTTCTACTTCTCCACCTTGAGACTCCCTGCACAAATGGAACAGTGGTAGTGTTTTGAACTTTGAACTGAAGTTGAAATATTAAATTAGGTGTTCGATGGAGAATATGATTCCTCGGTTTCTCGATTTGAATATACAGTGGCGGACGAAAGAAAGTTTACAACTTTCAAAATCGCATAACTCTTTTAGAATTGGTCCAAACGACATGAGTTTTTTTTTAGAGTCGCCACTCGTAGAATAAGGTCGAGAATCGCGGAAATTCCCGAAATCAGCGATTTTCGACCTTATTCTGCGATCTTTAAAGGTTTGTAGCTCAGAGCAACGTTATTTTGATGCAATTTTAGACACGTATACAACTTACTTCAATCTACAAACGGGATTTTTTCAATTTTCATTACAGGCTCACAAAAAAAGTTTAAAAAACAACCTTTACTATTTTTGTTGCTATTCCGAACAATTGCATTTTTTTTCAAAACAACGAAACACGCCACTTAGCAAACTAATTCTTCTAGCTTCTAAAAAAACTCATGTCGTTTGGACGAATTCTAAAAGAGTTACGCGATTTTGAAAGTTGTAAGCTTTCTTTCGTCCGCTACTGTATGTACTACTTTCCGTGAGCTTAATAAATCAATCGCATTTCACATTCATCACCGACAAAATTACACCACTCAAATCTCCATATCCTACTTCTATATACTATTTACATGGTTTCAAAATCCAATAAATAGTTGAAAAATAAAAAAAAAGATTCACAGTGAACGTACATAAGTTTCCCCCAAAGGTGCAGCCGTCAAAGTGTGAACAGGACGAGTAAATCCGACACGAGTTCGAACTTCGTAATGGAAATAAGTAATTTATCTCGAATGCAGCTGCAAGCCAGCCCTTATCAAAACGACCACTCAGTCACTACCAAAACGCCACCAGAAACCCGGGCCCCCGGCAAGCTATACACGCTGGCAGCCAGATAAAACCGAGCCTCCCTCAATTTCCAGATATCGAAACAGCCACGTAGAGGACATCGTTATTCCGCCGGGATCGTACAATGGCGTCCGTGTTTTCTTACGTGGTAACGAACAAAATGCTGAATCGGTGCTGGCTTATCGCGCTGATGAAGCGGGGAGCCGAGGCAGAAACGACGGTAAAAGAGCAAGAGCGGACTGTCCTCTTCTTCCCCGTTGCCTCTGTCGCTGCTCGAATTGGCTAGGAATAAATTCAGTCGCCGCGCCAGCACGAGTGGCCAAACATTCGATCCCGGGCACCCAGGGAGCGGAGATCTGATTTCCACCTGAACGGATTCGCCGGCGCCGATATCGCGTGTTCATGATTCTGTTACGTTTAGATGGGAACAGTAGAAGAAACAGAGCGTTTCTTATTGAATCGCGCCTGTGTTTTATGCATCCACGGGCGGATCTCGCTGATCCCGAGCTCCTTTTATGCGCGACGACGGATACTGTCACGTTCAATCTGCCTTAGAGCCGGCTGACACCCTATTTTCCTCGTATTTATACGGAATATCGCATCTGTCTGTATTTACACTTGCGCTGGCGTTGCGTCGGGGCGAAAACACGTCGAGGCATAAGGTAAACGTACCTATTATGAAACGCTTTTCGATGGGGTTATGCAATTGTCATCTAATTTATAAAATTTAGTGGGTTAGCATTGAAAATTTGCATACCATTCGATAGGCCATTGTTTTGTGATTATATAATGAGCCATAAAATGTATATTTATTATAAATAAAAAATAATATGACTAAAAAACTAAATGAAGGACCGGTACGTATTATGAAACACTGTTTTCGTACCATGACCCGGTGTTTCATATTCAATGTCCCTATTATGAAACGCCCCGTCAGGTTAGGTTTTTGATATTTATTAAAAAAGTTTGAATTACGCATACTTACTCGTATTTATGATAAAAAGGTGAATATAATATATTTTATAAACGCTCTAGGGCAGTTTAAATAATGAACTATTTCTCTTTTTCACTGGAAATATCTAATTATCAAAGCTGAGGCGTGTGTTTCATGAACTGGTACAACTATGTGAACACGGGTCCGTGGTCTTGGAACACGCTTCCGAACCGTTCCATAAAGCGGGACATTCAAAAAATTGAGGTACACAATATGAAACGGTTATTTTTATCAATGAATTACATTAAAACCATTTTTTTGTAATAGATTATTGTATAATAATACTTATGTTGGTGAATTTGTACAGAAAAGAATGTATAAATATCGATAGAATGTTTGGCAGTTGCTTATATATGCCATAACTATTTCTTATTTCGTTATTTGTGATGCTGTTTCAAGAAGGGGACATGTTTGGGAAGGTGTTTCATAATAGGTACGTTTACCTTATCCTTGAGCCATATGCTTGATATTTTGTCGTGTCTCTTCATCTCTTCGGCAAGAAAGGACGAAGAAAGTATTCTCTTAGTGTCTCTGAATGATTCCCCATTTCGCACTACAAATTTTGCCGATCTTTGAGTGCTAAATAAAGCCTGAGGAACTAAGTCGTATTTATAGGGGAGTTATTATTAGGTACCATATTACTTTTGGCGGCTGAATTTTGAAGATTTTTATGGCTGAATATAGAGAAAGGTTAAAGCATAATTTGCAATCGAGTTTGCAAGGTTATTGCACAACAAAAATACATTTTTGCTACCCCCTAAACTCTCCCCAATCCTCCGCGCTTGGAGTATTCTTGCGACTGCCAACATTCCTCCGATCTTCCGCCATCGCAGAATGCCTCTAAACGCTCGCGAGTACTCGCGCAGCAGTTCGAATGGCGGAAGATTAAACAAGCGACGATTCAGAAAAGTTGGCGAGCGGGAAACGAGGAAATTCCGGGTTCCCCGCGGGGGGGGATGGGGGATGGCACGGTCGCGGGAAAGTTTCCGCGAAAGGAGCCCGGGTCCGGTGGCCGCGAAAAACTGGAAGATTGTTTACAAGCGTTTATAGTTGCTCGCTTGGAGAGACGGGGATCACCGCCAGGTCGCTCCCTCGGGGAGCAATTTAACTTCCGCCCTTCGAGAGTTTTCGCCAAGAGCCGGCGCGTGTCTGGGATCGCGTGGAACAGAGTTCGCGAAACTGTCCGATTCTATTTATCCGGCAAGATGGACGATCGAGGTATGACTTGCCTGTCTGAAACGACGGAACGGGGTCTTCCACGATCGAGGTCCGATGTGCTCCGCTGCCACTTCCCGCGGTACGCGAGCAATTCTGAGAGGAAATGGCGGCCAAAGGATCCGAAAACGAACAAGTCACGAGGCGTTTGGCACTGAATTTTGGGGAGCAGAACTTTTAGCTTTCAGAAAGTGGAAAAATGGATCTTCCTTGTTCTATGTTTTTTTTATTCGCCATCTCACGAGAATGCATCTTTGGCATTTCTTCTTCTTAGTCTGAGTTAGGTCTTATTCTCAACGCTCTTCATTACCTAGTTCCTAGTTTCGGATGATTAATCCTCTAACGGCAGTCGCCGGGTCAATTTTGACCCAAGATTCCATTACACACCCGACACTTATTCTTCAGGGAGCAAAAACGATGACTGTCATGTGTAGTGTGGTGCTTGGTATGGGCTAGTATTCGTCAGGCGAGGGTTAAGTTATTGGATCACAAGCAACAGATGCTATCACTGAGAACTCTGTTGAACGAAGGTCCCACAAGCAAGGGACTCACAATGCTGAATTAAATACTCCAAGTGATCAGTGGCATTATAATTAACAATTGGTAAGTGAATACAGTGGCACAGTTAAATCCACCGATTTAAAGGGTTTTGCAGTTTGTAGACGTGGTCCTCGGAGCACGGTATCTTTGGGAGTTCCTATTGTGGGGGTAGCTTTGTGCTGTCTCCAAAACCAATACTTCACCCTCCCTCTGCTTCTATTCATTAGCACTAACAGTAGTCACCCTCTGTCACCGCCTTCTGTATAAATCGTGTAGCTATTCAGTCGTGGTTCAACCCCTTTCAGCCCGGCCTTACGCACAATTCCACTGTTCGATCGGTGGAACGACAAATGTTTATCTGGAGTATCGAGCATCCCTCTTATTACCCTCAAAATTACAGAACTACTTAGCTACATAACACAACCACTGCTTTAAGAATAAATCTACGAATTATCTAAAGTATCTAACACACATGAAAGTCACCACTAGGGGGTTAACTACCCTTTAGGGTAAACTCGCATTCGTTGTTGATCTCTTTCAAATTTCCCGTCTATTCATTGACTTTTTAAAACCATCAAAACAGCATATCGTAAATGATGTAGAAATATTTGAATGCTATAGTTTTGTTTGCGGCAAATATGAAATAACGCTAGGATAAATCTAGGCTAAATCGTAATCTTATTATCAAACCAGCACCAACAAACTGAAGTTTCAATTTTCAGGCCCAGATCAATTTTACGACACATTTTTTTAAACAGATCTCCCCTATGTCTCTGTACACATTTGTAGAATCACCTGTCTGAATCATAACACACGATTTTTTTACACCAAAATCATGAGATGACATTAACAAGCACTTAGAATGCTGCCGCGAAATACATTCGCATTTAATTTCCCACCGTAATATCCGTGCTCCCTTTATCACCTTCTCTCGCGTAGCACGCTAAATTCCTTCGTTCCTCCAAAAATGTTTTTATACCCCTGGGGAGGGTGCATTTAACTTTAATCCTACCTCAATTATTTCGCGACCCTTACGACGGTCAAACGGCCGTCTCCCGCGCACGCAAACTGCCTCGAATTTTAATTACCGCGAACTATCCCGGCCGTCCCGTCTCGCACAATACGTGCTTGCACCCCTCGGCGTGACACGTGTGCATAAAAAGGGTGCCAAGGGGCGAAAGACAGAGGGCGCACGTCCACGGGGACAAAGGGATTTCGAGGCCGCAACCGGCACTTTTATATCGAAGCGCCTCCCTCCAAGGTGCGCGTGTCGACACCCAGAAATTTATCTAGCAGCCTGACGTTCTAGGGGCAACGATATTACTCCGCCTCGACTTCTGTGCTCGTGGTGCGCGCTGGGGGGATATGATACTTCAGAATGAAAACAGGTTTCTTCCGGGGAACTTGGAATAATATCGAACGTCATAAATCGTTACAGCTTCGATTGGCCTTAAAAACTTCGATGGTTCTAGGAAGTCACTGCTCTTGCGAATCACGAAGAAAATTTTTACTTCAGACCTACAATCAGCGTTCGCTTTGTCCTCGCCCAGATTAAAACCACCCCGCGCCCGAAACTCTTCCAAATTGCCTGAGAATCTACGCCAGTCTAACGTCGCAGCCGTCTTCCGTTGCAACCCTCGAGAAATATCGAAATCCTTCCCGGCGCGTCCGATAAATCGTTCCCGGGTGGCGAAAGCTCGTTAGGTCGCCGAATGGGAAACGCAATTTCGATTCTCGCGGCCAGTTCCCCGCCCCGCGGCTCCCCGACGCTCGTCGGGCACGCTGGTGCATAAAGTATGACGCGATCACACGCGTCCCGGCGTAATAATAATAATACGAGGGGGTGCGGCGAGGTGTGTGTGCGTGCGTGCGCGACGCGGCCGCGCCGCGCTGCACAATGCGGCCTCCTCCGAAAGCGACATCGCGGAAACAAAAGATTCAATTTTACAGAGACGCGTTGCGCCAACCGTCAGCCACCCCCGGCGAGATTCTTCCGCGACGAGGGTGGTACACGCCACTAACGAGCCGCCCCTTCGACGTGAACGCGAAACAGGCGCCCTGCTACAGGCTGCCCCCTTGCCACCGCGAACCCTCCCCGCGTTTTCGGTAATGCGCGTTTCCCCCATTCTGGGGCTGGCTTCCGTGCGCCGAGGGTGGAACGGGGGTGGCGTTTTCGGGACGCAGGGTGTCGGAGACGAAGACGGAGAGGGAATAGCTGGTGAGTTATGTTGGAGGTGTTTTTATTGTTTGAAAAATGGGAATCGATGGTCGGAGAAGCTTCAGCTTTTTGTGGAAAATGTTTTAACGGGATTATGATTTTTGAATGATTCGCGGGGTTGGTGAGGCGAGATGGGTGTTTGAATTTTGGGAGAAACCTGAATATTTTTAGATTTTTTGAGATCGTGAAGCGTGAGAATTGTGATGCAGAAATAAAAGTATATGAGACACTGGGCTTATTAATATAAATTGCAAGGAGATGCATGCTGGCGAGGCTGCAGATACCAGCGGAATCTGTATGAAATAAAAGAGCCGTGAAGCGTAAAGAAAGGCAGGTATTGCAGAGAGTGAGACAGTAGGGGGTTAATAAAAAGAGCACCCAAGTCCCAGGGAAATGCGAGTAGATACGAGGGAACGCATCGAGAGACAGGGAAATGCAAAGGGCCACTGGCAGGGAGGCGAAGGAAAGCAGGAAGCAAAGAGACAGTGAATGATGAAGAGACGTCGGCGCGCAGGAACGAAGGGGTGGTATCAAATTCTAAGAAGACGCGAGCGGCCAAAGGTGAAGGAGGAGGGAGGGGCGCAAGGACACCCCGCGGAGTGAAAAATGTACGAGGACGAGCGGAACGGATGAAAACAGCAGGGACAACGATAGGTAGTAGTAGCAAGTTCGCTCCTACAAAAGCGTGACTACGTTACCCGGCGATGCATGGAAACGGATGCAAAGTTAATGGGGAGGCGCAGGGAAATCCCTATACAAGAATAATTACAAGGAGGACAGCTGGAGGAGTTACAGAATTACAGGAGAATAAAATATTCACCGAAAGCAGAATAAAATATCAAACGACCCGCGGAGAGAAATTGGAAATGGAACGCGGGAGAAGTAGAAAGGAACTTGCGAGGGGTGAAAGCAGGGGGGGTAGGAATGAAAGGAAAGGGAGGCAGGGAATGAGGGGCAAGATGGAGGATTGAAAGGACGAGGGAGGTTCAAGACAAACTAGAAGATGTCCTGCGTGGAGCAAACGAGACTGGGGACGCGAAACGTGGCAGACAGAGGGAGGTGGATGTAACAGGGTGGAAAAAGGGCGGCGGGGAGGCGGGAGGACAGAGAAAAAGCGGGAGCCCGCCCTTGCGGACTCGACACAATGGGACACGCACAATGCGACGCTGGGATAAGGGACGACACATAGGGGCAAGGAGACAGGGTGGTTTACGGCTGGAGGGTGTGGGAGGAGGGTGCGCGCACCCTTGGCGTTCATGTAGCGCCCTTCAATCCTTGGATATTTTCGACGAGATTTGACCCTCGCCTCTCCTCACCCCCGGTAATAAATAATAAAGCGCTGCGAGAGAAATGTGTGTCGCAACCCTTCGAACGGAGACACCGGGGGGGATGATGCCCCGGCCGGTTCAAAAGATATTTCTCATCATCCCGGGCGGAGGAAGGAAGCTTCTTCTCGCGCTAAATGTATATTTTATGAATTCCCTTCCTTTCCGAGCCGTGATTCCGAAACGAGCCGAAGAATGCCAGCTCCAACTCTCCGCAGCTCGTTTTAACGTTTCATCGCTGGCGGGAATTATGATAAATTTTCTGGTACGTGGAATGATGAATAATAATCAGTCCGCGGGATGCGGTAGAACGTTACAGCGGTATTTCTGTTGAATAATTTTCATTCGCCCGCTGGTGGGTCTGAAAGGGGAAATAACCGGGTCCGCGGGCGGTCATCGCGGTCCAGAAAAATACGGACACTTGGGTGTTTTCGAAGATACGTGGAAAACGAATCGAGGAGTCGGAAGACCTCGTACATCACGCGTGACGCGGGCCCATTCACGGCGCGAGTCTGCAAAGACAGCCTTTAAAGCGCACAATGCGCATTATGTACCCGCCCCCCACCGGGCTGATTTTATTACCTGGCATAAATCTACTTTCATCGATGCGTATATCGGCGATAAATCACCCGAGGTGTCGGAAAGGAGGATAGTAAAAGCTCAGCCACTGTGTGCCAGACTCTGAAGCGCGACGCCGGCCTGTTGCGTGGCGTTGGCGTGTTTTCGCGGCGAGGGACTTGCAAAGTATTGTCCCAGTGTCTCCGAATATTTCTGAGGATTTGAGCTGAATTTCGGCTGAATTGAAACGGGTTTTGCGAAGCCCCTTTTATCGGAGTTCCTCGATACCGCGTTGTTGCTTGATAATAGGTAATGGTCGGCTGGAAAGGACGGAGGCAAATACGACAAGCGGTTTGGTGGCGCGAGAACGGGGGCATTTCGTCGCCACAAAGGAACGGGGGACGGTGGTAGACGGAGGGAACCGCGAATGGATTATTCGGATGGAGGCGAGCTTGGCCTTTATCGCGCGAGTCGATCAAATCGCGGCGATGCACGGAAGTGCATCGACCGGGGGGAGGGCGAGGACTCGCTTGGACCAGTTCGCTGGCAGCGTCGAGATCGAGGCACGAAAATTCGCGATAAATCTCGCGGCTGACTGGCGGAACATACACGAGGAACAGTCATTTCCGGGGTATTTCTGGTTGGCGGACCAAGAATGCTCGGGAGAGGAGGCGGAGGGCGCCGATCGATTTCTGTCACGTCAGGAACGATGGCTTCTTTGTTATCGGCGCGAAACAACCGGCCCGCGGTGAGACTTCTTTAATAGTTAAGCTGTTAACTGTGCAAGACGAGTTAAGTCGTCACACACAGATTGGAATCTACATGCAGGCCACTTCTGGTCAAATAATTGAACATATCAAATTCGACGCGGAGGAATATTTGAACGACGAGTTAACTCGTCATATTCGACACGAAGGATTTTTTGAACGACGAGTTAACTCGTCATATTCAACACGAAGGATTTTTTGAAGGACGAGTTAACTCGTCTTCCCCAGTTAACAGAGCGCTCATTTTTTGGTGGGCATGACGAGTTAACTCGTTCAAAAAATGCTCCACGTTGGCTATGAGGAGTTAACTCGTCATTTAGAAATTCATCCACGTCGGCTACGACGAGTTAAGTCGTCACACACAGATTGGAATCTACATGCAGGCCACTTCTGGTCAAATAATTGAACATATCAAATTCGACGCGGAGGAATATTTGAACGACCAGTTAACTCGTCATATTCGACACGAAGGATTTTTTGAACGACGAGTTAACTCGTCAAATTCAACACGGAGGATTTTTTGACTGACGAGTTAACTCGTCTTCCCCAGTTAACAGAATGCTCATTTTTTGGTGGGTATGACGAGTTAACTCGTCGTTCAAAAAATGCTCCACGTTGGCTATGAGGAGTTAAGTCGTCATTTAGAAATTCATCCACGTCGGCTACGACGAGTTAAGTCGTCACACACAGATTGGAATCTACATGCAGGCCACTTCTGGTCAAATAATTGAACATATCAAATTCGACGCGGAGGAATATTTGAACGACGAGTTAACTCGTCATATTCGACACGAAGGATTTTTTGAACGACGAGTTAACTCGTCAAATTCAACACGGAGGATTTATTGACTGACGAGTTAACTCGTCTTCCCCAGTTAAAAGAATGCTAATTTTTTGGTGGGTATGACGAGTTAACTCGTCGTTCAAAAAAAGCTCCACGTTGGCTATGACGAGTTAATTCGTCATTCAGAAATTCATCCACGTCGGCTACGACGAGTTAAGTCGTCATTCAAAAATTCCTCAGCGATCGATATGACGAGTTAACTCGTCATTTAAAAAGATGGAACTTCATCTACATGTACGTCACGCTGCATAACAATGGTGTATTGATGGGATGTAAGAGTTGTATGATAATCCATTATTGTCTTGTAATGTCTATCAACTATTTTCACACAACGGTGGTGTATGATGATCGCATCAGACTACTACGATCACGATAATATGACTTTGTGAGTCGATTATGAATTTCAGCACTCACCGAAGTTGAATGGACGATATCGACGAGGCGCTATCACGATCACCTGCAAGCATAAACACGAAAACTTCATAATTACTATTCACTGAACGAGGGAGCGCGAGTATTCAGTAAAGGCATCGGAAATTGGAGGAGTGGAATGTGTAATTGTGACGTTATCATTCCCACTATACCTACCCCTATCCGTTCCCAATGAGAATTTCCAATCGCCCAGTAGGTACCTACTACGTCTTTCTCAATCACCGACAAATCATGAAATCCGACCACTCTCCCTCTGATAACCAATTCACGGCATAACGCAACGAGTGCAACGGAATTGCATTACTTGCACATCACAATCGCTTTCTTTGCACCCGACTCCGCGATTCCGCTTCAATTTTCTCGCCCCGGTTCAATATCACGCCGCCGCCCCGCTATCAAATAACGATTCGAAGATATTGGCCCGGTGGCAGGCATCGAGGAGGCAGAAAAGAAAGTATCGTTTAGAAATTATGCTCCTTCTGCGAGTCACCTCGCGCCGCCTCGCGGAGAGCTTCCTCCGAGGGCCCAGCATCCCCATTGGAAACTTATAAAACGCTGAACCAGCACATTTCACGCGACCAATTTATTACCCTCATCCACCCCCTCCTCTCCGCGGCTATCTTCCTACCCCTCAGTTTTTATCAATTGTTCCTGAGGCTTTCCCAGATCTCACTCCCTCGATCTCCATTCCACGGGCCTGCGACGGGGACGACGCCAATATGCGACGGGACGATTGCCCTCGAAATTTTATTTTATCAAGGGACCATTCCGCGCGAAGCAGAAATTTCCATGGGGTGATTACTGCCGGGCGCCATTATCATCGAGCTCGAAATCCACGTCGCTTTATGTCATTTTCTGTATTAACATCCCCTCGCCGATTTATTCAAAATCCAGTGGAATTTTCTTGCAGCTTCCCCCGTAATTGGGGGTAGGTTTCGTGATAGCAGGAATGCCGAGCCTAGCCTGTTTCCTATTTAATTTGTAATGGTCATTGACCGCCATACGGATATCGATTATCTTGCCGAGGGAATAACAGTTTTAGATTCGAGACGGGGGTCGTCGAACTCCCTGTTTGTACTCGGCGATTAAGAGTGCCCGCGGCTCTCTCGCGTTTTTCGAATCGACGCCAATGGGGTAGTCGAACGGAGAAAGAATGGCTGGGCCGTAGATTTTTACGGGCCGTTCTCCAGCAGGCAAATCGCGACAATTCCGGCGGCCGCCGATGCGGAAAATGAGTTTCCGCGCTGCCGGCGACTTCTCGCTGGATATTCGCGGGTCGGGACTGGAAAACTCGCAAGAGATACGACCCCGCGTTCGACGAAAGAACGCGAGGCTAACTGCGAGCAAGAAGTGACCGCTGAAGAACGAACGGGGCATTAAAACTTTCGAAATAACAAAGTTTCGAGAGTTCTGCGCGGTGGAATGTCGCGACATCAACGAAATACCGTTTACAGGGGTGTCGAGGAATCGAGGAGAGCTACGACCCTGATGCTATAGTACAAAGTGTACGAAAAGCGAAGTTCGCGTAGCTTTCATAAAAAAAAGCTTTAATTTCCACGTGGACAAAGATTTGTTTAAATAATCCGCCGCAGAATTTGAATTCCCTTTCAGATCCACCCACGAACTCAGCGTTATATTTTTACACCCTGCGCATAAAACACGCTTTCCCCAATTAGCCGAAAACGCTCCACATTTCTAAGCCTCTTCCTCTTCCTCCCTTGCACCTGCGTTTGCACCCCTTTCAAAACGCGCGCATTTAAATTCGCAGAGCTTCATTAGCTTGCTGAAAAAATTCATTCCGAGTTAATTAAGCATTCTGCTTGGAGGTGTCGGAGTTGGATAATTAGAATCTCCTCGGCCGACATTTTTGCTGTACAATTAGCAAGCCATAAAAATTGATTCTTTGCAAAATATTGGCTTCTTCCAAAAGCAGAACAAAACGAAAGCTCCGCTGGCGCTTCTCGACCTGGAAGGCAAGCGAACGATTCGTCAGCAGTCGCATCGCAGGGATGTGTGTGAAAGCAAGCTGAACCGGAAGGACAGTTTAATGTGTCGAGTTTCCGCGCCGGGGGGGTGGGGTCGCGAGTCGAATTGCCGCGGAAAAATCGCGCCGCGTATCTCATTTTATCGGGGCCCTGTGACGCGATTCCGCGATAATCGGATTACGCGCAATTACAGGGACAGAAGCTCGAATCGCTGCGTTCGAATTCATTCCGCCCGACGCCGGGGCAAATGGAACGTTCGATTCGCAGCTGGGTGAAGGGCCCTCTCCCTCTGCCGATGAAACTCGGCTAATCGAATTAATATTCCAATTAATCGCGACCCGTGTAAAATAATTCCCGTTCTTCCGTGAATTTTCAGACACTCGCTGGTCAATCTTTCGCTGCGATCGCTGCGCTCCACTAACGGAATTCCGTGCTCGTTTGCGTCGTACTGGCATCGGGAAAGCAGTTTCGCGGTGGTTGAATTAATAAATCCCATTGCTCGACGGTAATGCGGATGTTTTGTACCACGGTCGCATTATTCCGTCGCCTTTATTAACAATATCGCGCTGCAAATGAAAGCGGGCTCGGTAAATCGACGATGCGGCCTCGCGCTGCGCGTTGGACGACTGAGTGATCACCGAACGAGCGAACGAGCTGACAACGGGCATAACTTTATGCGTGGATGTTTATTGAACGACCAGCGGATCGGTGGGTTTCATTAGGGCGCTGTGTCGCCGGGATGTGCTTCAGGGAAAATTAATTTATCTTAGTGGGGAAAAATGGTGGAGCAGTGGGACAGTTTTACTGGAGGGTTTAAATTCTTCGGGGGTAAAAATATGATTTACTTTCGTTTTGGTGTACGTGGTAATTTTCGGGTGGAATTTTGTTGTCACTAGGTTGTGGGGGAACTTGATGGTGAATTGGTAAGGATAGAGCATCTGAAGTTTCTGATTATAGGACAACGCGAATTTTTAGCGATTGCTGGTAAATTGGAGATATCAGTATTCCAATATTGGTAAAGTATATTATCTATTCATTTATTCCCGCTTGCGGGTAGACCCCACTGTTTACAATATAAATGACAAAATACATTACGACATAATACCGTATATTATTAAGGTCAAAGTACATTATATTATTACGGTACTAATTATTTTATTGATTTTCGAAGGGAATTAAGAAGCACGTAGTAGGTACCACGTTCTCCGTAAAAGTCCAAGTAATTCCACTCTCATGGCCCGTGCTTTCGCGAATCTGCGTTCCTCAGGTCCTCGACCCCCATCACAATTTCGTGAGTCACTTGTATCGATATCTCTGTCCCCGTTAAATCGAGAGCAAAGATCGCAGCTGACCATGTGACCTCGATAACTCAAATCCGCTTCTACCGAAATCAACAATTCGATTAAACCGCTAACCGCCTGTGCTGCCGGCAAAACGAGTTAGCTCGTCACAAACATATTGGGATCTACTCATACAGAGTCCACTTCTGGTGAAACGCCTCCCCGAATGAACAGTTCAAATTCGCCAAAAACGGCACTCGATTTAAATGCATAACCCCTCAATCACCGACTTCGCCCTCCCGCGGCAAAGAGCAATAAAACGACCCGTCGCCCAATAATTACCTACACCAAACCGTCCACTCGATGTTCACCTATCTCTAAAAGAAACAAAGAGCAACGCTTCCGCCCCCGAAGGCGCGCAGTCCTCGAGCGTAGGAAACGGTGGAGATTAAACGTCGCGCCATTCAATTTGCACCCGATAATTTTCACCCCGCGAGCCAGAGAGCACTCAGTTTCAACCTGCCGCGTGGACGAGCGCGGAAAAGAGGAGCCGTTCCGCAGGCGAGCCTCTGCGAAGGAAATTCCACCAGAAAATCACCGGAGAAAGAGGCGGCGGCGTTTAGAGCCCGGAACGACGGAACAGGTGCCCGGCGAACGTGGAGCGGCGAGGGAAAAACGAGGAGGGAAACGGTGTAAAGGCTTGATGGCCAGGGCGCGCAGCCTGGGAATCATGAGCTGCCGCGAGGTCGCCCGTTAACGGCGGTAATGGATCAATCGTGGCGCGAATGATCAAAGTAAAAAGTGCTCCCCTCTGTCAAAAAATATAGAGAGACGGAACGGGAGGAATTAAGAGACTGCAACAGAGCGTGCAACTCGATGCGCGATAAGGAAGACGCACGGCGCGATGCGCCGCTGATAAATTGCGATCGCTTCGGCTGGTATGATGAATTCGAACAGAAAATGGAGGATTGGGAATTGAAATATGGGGCTAAACGCGGCGATGGAGCCGGCGGCAGAGTTATAGACGCGGCAGTGGCGTTTCAACGGGGAAACAAAAACCGGGGGAATAAAACGGCTCGAAAAGTGGCCGAGAGAGGAGGTGCAGGTGGCAACGAAATTGGAGAAATTAAAACACAAAAACTGTCTGTACGGTGGATACTCTATAAACGAGTTATATTAAATAAAAAGTGGAGTGGAATTATCGTGGAAGATTTAAAGGGAACGAATGGGCAACAAAATTACCAAGACGATGGTAATTCGTGGACAAATAAAGGAAGAAGAATGGGGACGTTGCTTCTAAGAATTCAAGAAACGGTAGAAGATAGCCCGTGACGGATCACCATAAAAGGAGACGATATCGCCAGTGTAACTGCAAAGGGGTGTTCCAGCAGAGGGTGGCTGGGATCGTCGGGAAGACGGAGACTGGTAAGGGACGGGGAACGGAAAAGTCACGTAGGCCGCTTTGGTCCAACGATGATGACGGAGGCCAGGCCCGCTGTTGCTGCTCTTGCAGTCGTCGAGACATCGAATTATCGCAAAGTTTCCGACAGGGGCGGAATACGAATGAACCCCCAGAGATATGTGCGCCCCGGTGGACGTCCGCCGCTGGACGCTAGCTGGCCAGTGGAATGGTGGGCGCCCCGGAGCAGGCCGCCCGCGCCAACTTTACTTCTAATGGAGTCCGCGGAGTTCTTTCGTACTTCCGCGCGGACGATCCCCCGCACCGTCTCGGATTATCGAGTCGCGACAGCGTGGAACAACAGTCGATATATCCTGGACACACCCTCCTTCGCGATAAATCCCGGCGAGTTCGGGAATCTGTTCGGTATAAGTGGCCCAGGCAATCTGCATTTCATGCAAACGCCGCTGTCGCCGCGACGGCTCCTCCTGCAACTTTAAATTTATTCCGCGAAATTACCGGTACATTTTCGCGCGAGCTTCTTTCCAGTTGCTTCTGCAGTTCGTTCGAGACTTCGGGAGCTTTTCTGCGCTTAGCTTTTTTCCTCTCGTTTTTTAGAATTCTCCTTTTACCTCTGCATTGTTTCTCTTTGCCGTGGCGTGGAGTAATGGCTACTCTTGGCACTTCGCGTGACAGTCGGCTCACCGTTCATTGTTCTCGTGACCATTGTAGTAATTTCTGCGGAATTCTGGGGTGGGTTAGGGATTCGATGCTTGGGGTTTAGGAGATGTTGGTTTTTTGCTGAATTTACCTTTTTATTTTAGTGCGTTGATGTTTTGCAGCGCTGATATTTCAGAGCGCTGATATTTTGGAGCGTTCGTGTTTGAGAGCGTTGATGTTTTGGAGCGTTGGTGTTGTTTTGGAGCTTTGGTGTTGTTGTTTTGGAGCGTTGATGTTGTTGTTTTGGAGCGTTGATGTTGTTGTTTTGGAGCGTTGATGTTGTTGTTTTGGAGCGTTGATGTTGTTGTTTTGGAGCGTTGATGTTGTTGTTTTGGAGCGTTGATGTTGTTGTTTTGGAGCGTTGATGTTGTTGTTTTGGAGCGTTGATGTTGTTGTTTTGGAGCGTTGATGTTGTTGTTTTGGAGCGTTGGTGTTGTTGTTTTGGAGCGTTGGTGTTGTTGTTTTGGAGCGTTGGTGTTGTTGTTTTGGAGCGTTGATGATGTTTTGGAGCGTTGATGTTTCGGAGTATTAATGTTTTGGAGCTTTGATATTTTGGAGGATGCTATTTCAAAACGTTGCTATTTTGGAGCGTCGCTGGCAGTGGCTTCGAAGTTTCTTTTTTAATACATTTTTTGGTAATCCTCAAATTTTAGTAACGTTCTGTAGCGCGTTTGAGCGATGTAGTTAAGCCTCTTGTGACGTAATATCTGGCGACTTTCTGTTCAAAATTCTGGTAGAATTTGCCCGTGACTTGTTCGAGCACAAGCCACGTTCGCCATTAGCAAAACCGACGCTTCACCAGCATTGAAAGTAGCTTCATCAGGGTCAGGGGAGACACTAATACTGACTGTGGTCTTTTGGGCGGCGCCCATGCTTCGTGCTCTGACTTCGCGTTTACCTGATCGACCGATATACATTATTTTTCTGGGTCCAGATCAGCACTTTTCATCGCGCTTCTCTACTCGTATCCCTGGTGTAGATTTAACGTAGTGTTACGTTTTCAGTTCATACAAATTTGGATTTGTCAATATCGTTCTATTTTAATTCCTACGCGTTAGCAACTGTGGCAGTAGTACTACGTTCTTCCAAACTACAATATTGGAAGTTATAAACTTAGTACTACTCCACGGAGACCCGCAGACTCCACACAATTCCACTCTCCCAACTACTAAACGCTACCAACGTATTGCATACACACTATAATTTCCCACAACCTTCACCTTCTGGAACTTGGAAAAACTCGAGGACCACCAACATCGCAGTACGTTCTCATCAGAAGCCCTAAAACCAATTTGCACCGCGTTGTCCAATGCCCTGTCACGCAACCTCCACCACTATCACTAGTATCACTACTGCCACGGCGCGAGGAAGTCGACGAAAGCACAGAAACGAATGAAAATAGGGCGAGCACGCAGCGAACGGAGGAAGAGACAAGAGAATCAACAGCTTTAAGAGATAGGGGGTGTCGGGGCGTGAAAGTGCAAGGGGCAGAGATGAAAAATCATAGAGCACAATGCAGCCTGGCGGCAGTGGAACCGGAAGCTGGAGAAACAGAGGGAAGAGATGGGGCAGCGAGAGGAAGTTGCGCGTAGGACGGACGATTGGATTAATTTATCGCGTGGAAACGCTATCAGGGAGCTTTTTTCTTTGAACAGGGTCGGGACGATGCTCTCTTTCCAAGTGCACCGCAGCCTGTCGCGTTGCTCTGGCGCACGCACTGTGCCAACGACAGGCGATTCGAATCACGGAGCCGAGGACGCGATTCGATTTATTCGAGAAGCTTCCCGCGCCTCGGCTGAAACGGGACACGTACTGGGTGTCACGGAAGTGGGTGTACTAGCCGGAGTTTGCTTCAAAAGATATTATCGCACTAAAGGAATTCGGTGGAATTTTGATTGATGAAGCTGAACGATGGTCTAAAGAAATCATTTTTGCGAATATTCCGAAAACTAAAGCTGAGCAACATGTATAGGTTAAAGTTATTCAGAATCATGCTGCCGACAACATATTTCAAGGTCATCGAAATCGGTAGGCAGTACCCCTTGTAAATTAATTATCAATTCAGTTTTTTTAAAAGTGTAATTTCTGAGCTGTAATAATGGGGGATGAGTAAATTATAAAGGCCTAATGTACCTAGTTCAGATTTCCTAGCACTTAATAGTTGAACGACACTGGCGAAATATTAATGTTCACAATGAATGCTCACGTGACTAAGGTAGTTGAGAATCTTCTGTAGGGGGTTTCGAGACGAAAGAATAGGAAACTGTGAAGACAATGAAGACATGAAAACGATTTCCGATTCTGAATGTATTATAAAAGAATTGCATAGAATCCACGCGGAAGCGGCAGCGTAATTTCGCAACCCGTTGTCCCTGCTGTCGAACACTTCGCCTTTTTCGTCGCATGAATCCCAAACGAGCAGTGATTCACGGGTCAAACACACAACGGCATGTGAATGGGCATTCTATTTTTATTTCAGATTAGAGATAGTGGTGACCTTCTCCACGACAGACTTCCATAGAAGAGGTCGCTGAGCTGAGAACGTGGAACTTCGGTATGCAGTAAATGCCAGCAACCGAAGTTACTCTTAAAAACACGGAACATTTTAGTATTCTCACCCTTCTGGTTAATATTTTAAAAATAGAAAACGATAACTTTGGAGCGTTGATAGTTTTGAGCTTTTATTTGTTGAAACGTTAATGTTTTCCAGCGTTGATATTTTGGAGCGTTGATGTTTTGCAGTAGTGATAGTTTGAAACGTTGATATTTTGGAGCGTTGATGATTTGGAGCGTTTATGTTTCCGGGCGTTGATATTTTGGGGCGACCGTATTTTGAAGCGTTGATGTTTTCGAGCGTTGCTATTTTCGAGCGTTGGTCATTTGAATTGATATTTTGAAGCGTTGATGTTTTCGAGCGTTACTATTTTGGAGCATTGATGTTTTCGAGCGTTACTATTTTGGAGCATTGATATTTTGGAGCGCTGATATTTTGGAGCGCTGATATTTTGGAGCGCTGATATTTTGGAGCGCTGATATTTTCCAGTTTTGATATTTTCCAGCGTTGATGTTTTGGAGCGTTTATATGTCGAAGTGTTGATGTTTTCGAGCGTTGATTAAGTATTTGTAGCGTTGATGTTTTGCAGCTTTGATGTTTGCATGAACATCAGCCCACACCAACAACCAGTATTCTAAAAGCTGCTGATTTCAAGATTATTAACCAAACTTCGGTTGCGCCCTATTCCTAATTCCGTTAGCTTTCCGCTATAAAAGCAGAGTCGATATCGTAACCTCCAGATCTGGCGATTCTTTAGACTAAGCTAGAAGTACTCGTAGCTGAAGCAACGGGAAAGACGGTTTAGAGGATCCAGTGTGTCCTCGCAAGCTCCACGGACATCGAACGAGTTGGCGAAGTTTCGGTAGAGGCGAGGCTCGTTAATCCCGAGTAAGTTTTCGAACAGAGGAAGGACATACCTCTTCTGACTCGGGACGATGCTGCCGGCAAACGATCCGGGGAGAAAAAATCAAGCGTACACAGAGAGGAGCTTAGCATCGAACCTCCCTGTAATCCTAGCCCCGTTGCCCTAGCCGAAGAACCCGGTGTCTCGTGGTAATCCTGGTCCAGGATCGAGCACGAACAGCTCTTGATCACGTGAGCCGAACGATCCCGTAGGACGCGACGCCTGGACCTGGTGCAAAGGACCAACCCTCTCGCGGCACCGTAAATCCGTTCTCCAGGCAGATCCAGATACTGACGGGCTCACGTGCTTATCCTGTATGGTGCTCCCCGTGGCACGGATTCGTCCCTGTCTGTTTGCTCGACGCGCGAGGATCGGCCGAATAATGAACTTAATGAAATGGAGGTGTGGGAGGATTCGTTGCTGACGAGTGCGAAAGTTGGAGCCGAATTTAGGGTGGGTTTGAAGTGGGTGGTTGAGTGGTGAGAAGTATGAAGCTCGAGAGTTTGAAGTTTGATGTAGAAGCTGGGGTTTTAGAGTGTGGAGCCTGTAGTATGTGAAGACTGAGGAATGGAGGAAGTGGGGGATGCAGAAGGTAAGTGTAGAATGTAAGGAACGTGGAATATGTGGGATGTACCGGTAATCTGCAGGCATAGAATATTGGGGTATCGAAATCAGGGGGTGCAGACTGTGGGGGTATGGATTTCAGGAGGTATAGAGTCTGAGGAATATAGAATTCAGAGGATGTAGATTGTAGAGGCTAAGGAATACAGAATTTTGGAGATGTAGGAAGTAAGGAATGTAGAATGTGGGATACAGAATTCCGCAGACGTAGGATCTGAGGAATACAGAATTCAGATGTAGAATCTAAGGAATACAGAATTATGGAGATGCAGTATGTAAGAAATGTATGAATATAGAATATGGGGATTTCAGGACTGAAGGGATGTAGAACCTGAGAAATACAGAGCTTGCGAAGCAGAGGAACCAGATGATGGGGAATCCAAGACAGATAACCCAGATCTAGAGATACTACAGAATAAAGAAGACTTTCTTCGATAACAATCTCCAAACTACGAGAAAATTATCCCTCGTAAATCCAACCCTCAAATCACGATCTCCAGAATCAAAAAAGTGGACCCTGTACTTTTCAAAAATGTACAAGAACCGATATCAATCGAGGGCAAAGATCAGCCAACCCGCGCGAACAGCGTCCCCGAAGATCTGTGAGTTCGATCGGCGACTAACGAGGCGATAGATTCGTTCCCTCAGGAGGTCAGAAGATAGAATAACTCTCATCCGGGGAAATACAGAGCCCGCTCGATCCTGATCGCTGCAGCAATCAGTAAATTCTTATGGCTAGGGCGGAACGTGCCTCTGATAAGAAAGAGGGCATCGTTGATAGCGGTGTTCGGGATGAATTCACTGCGCCCCTGAAGGGCTACTTTTATTTTCCTGAAAGAGATCGATGCTCTTAATTTTATTCGAAGGCCTTTCCCCACACGCTCGAGATCTTCATGCGGGCCCCCTTCAAGCGCGACATCGTTACAAGGAGTAACATCTTCCCCGCCATTCTTCTTCGTGAACTTCCCGCGGCAGACAAATTGGCGGGGTGGCTTGCATATAGATGGGGGTTGCTCAACCTCCAACTGTACCGCATTTTTGACAGTGCAGAGGGCGAAGTACATCAAGACTCAATGTATCGTCAACAATAAATGAGGCATTGGGAGCAAAAACGGACTAACCCACGTTGAAACATAATTAATTTTTGATTTTACATTATTGTTACTAACTGAATTTAATAAACAACGTGGGTTAATCCAGTTTTGGTCTTAATGCCTCATATATTAAGGTAATAAATAATTATTATCCTCTAATTGTAAGTCACTTACCACCTTTTCGACTTGAAACTTTCGTATTTATTATTTTTCAAATTCTAAATGTCGGCTGCAGAATAGAATTCAGAAAAACTCAATCCACTCATACACATATAAATCAGTTGCTTTCTATTAAATTCTATAATATCCAAGCCTCTCCCTTTTTATTATTCATTCTCCCAACAATTATGCAAAGCGACTTTCCATCTAGGAAATGCGATGAACTTTATGCAAATTCTCATCTCCACTGTTTGCAAGTGAATTCGCGATCACGCCGATTAATTGCTTGTAAACTGATATGGGACCCGCTCCGCCGATTCTCGTAACCAAGCTTCCCAACTCTCGCGATTAAAGGTCGTCAGACCCCGCGTAATGATTCGCGTCCGATTTCTGGAAAATAATTTTCTCGCGTCTGGAGAGGCAGCCGCCCCCTCCTTAAGGGGGAGCCAGTCCTCGAAGGGTGCGCGGACCATTCATTCGTCGTCTTCAACTCCAGTCGCCTCCGATTCGACAGCCCTCGATCTCCAAGCAATCGATATCCACCCTTGAAATCGAGCTCGACGAAAATGAGCGCCCCCCGGCTTAAAAATTAACCGAACGTACCCCCGGAGACCAGGAATCACTTCCTGCACGCTTCTCCTCGGGTGGAAATATTTTGTGAGCGCCGCGTTGCTCGTTATATACAGCGAGCTCGATAATGATTCTCTTTTTTGGATTTGTGACGGGGTCAAATATTGTTCGACGAGGAGGCACAAGCTGGGTGCTTTCAAAAGGAATATGTGGGCCGTGAAAATATGAGGAATGCTACCCTTCTTCCTGCAAGATAGCTACTTTTGTTCACGGAAGACTTGAGTGACTTTTGTATATTTATTTCTGGATGGTGACGCTATATGCGTATTCAGCCTGTGCGGGAACCGCCGATCGGCGTTCAGCGAGCACTGTTACCAAATGAGACTGAACGATTTCCGCACGCGGCGTACGCGCAGAGTTTCAACTTCGGAATCCAAAGAGTCCATGGAATTGCAGGGGTTTCCTTTCGCACCACAGGTGCTATTAAAGAGTCCCAATTATGTGCAATAATGCGACGTTAAAAAAAATCCTCAATTCACCCCGCGATGACTCCGAAGCAATCGAAACCATTTTAAAAATTTCCACTTCATAAAATCAAGAAATGCCAGGAGGGTCTACTGTCCTCTGCAATTGATGAAACTTAGAAGAAGAAGCCGTCATTCCCCATTCCTTCTGCACCCGCTAGAAACATCCCTCGGTTCGATTCGAATCTCCGCGACGGGATTCTCTTTCTTCCACGGTCCACGGACATCTTCGCCGCCTCTCAACCCCCGGCCCCCGCAAGGATCGCCCGAAAGACTCTCGATCCGCTTTCCGGAGAGGTTCGGGGGCCATTGGTCGCGCGATTCCAGCGGCACAAAAGGGGAACCAAGGGGATGTCGCACGGATGTTGCCCGCGGGGGCGTCGAGCTGCGACGCCCCGTTATCGAGCCACCGTCCAACTTTTCCAGACCCCTGGCCCAGGTCGACCCCGTAAGCCACCGTTATATATTTCAGGGTATCTGCCGGCGAACGGGCGATCGCGGACAATCGATAATCCGATCGCAGCGGATCGTTCGGGGAACGAGGAGCCAGACGCTCGTTCGTCTGCTGCTTTAAAAATTAACCCTGGACGGTCGCGAGGGTTCGTGGGCCAGGGGCTGCAAGGGGGGGTGGCGAACCAGCTACAGAAATACTCGTCGATGTCACCGACGATTTTCCAGCAATCCAGCCGGCAAACTCCTCGAGCTTTACCTCGCCCACCTCTTTCTTCTTCTCCCAGCGCCACCCTTACTCTCTCATCCTCTCTCCCTCTCCCTCTCTCCCTCTCTCTCTCTCTCTCTCTCTCTCTGTTTACTCTCCGCAGTCGGCGGTGCCTCGCTCCCCGAGCGTCGTAAATCTTGCAACGAATCGCCTCCTTTTTTATTCCTCCTTCCTTTACGCTGCCAGAGTACTAGCGCGTACGTGTGCCCCCGCGTTTTTTTTGTGACGCGTTCCACGCCAAAAGAAAACGGGGGTTGCAACTGGCGGAAGCATCTTTCGAGTAAAGAGCATCACATGCATGGTTTCTGGGGTAAACGCCCCGGTTGCCTGGTGCATTTTGCAGCGCTGTCTGCGGTGACGTGGCGGAGGATACGGCGAAACGCTGCTGCAGCTTGTCGAGTGGTTAAATATTCAGTTTTGCCGGGCATCCTGAGAGCCGATCGGTTTATTGTGGCGGGGATGTGGAACGTTTTGTGGCGATTGTAAACTGCTGCTGGTGGATTGTTTCGATGGGGCGAAGGGGCCGGGAGGGTTGCTTGGTGGTGGCGGGCGTCCTGTTGCTTATCCTGGGGTTCGAGGTTAGGAGACAGGATGGTTTAAGGGGGTATTCTGCTCTGACGAGGCGTTTTCGTCGCGTTATTTCAGAATTTTTTTACAAAGAACCCATCAATTTTATTATTATTTAGTTTATTGCTACATGTTTATTGATGTTTGAACTATCTTTACAAATTTTGTCAATGGAAAAGAATTAAAATCAAACGCAGTTGACTGTTTTAAAGTAATGGTGAAAAAAAGAACCATGGTGTCACGGTGTCCATGATTGGGCTCGTTCTAGTGATCTATAACAAAAAATGAAAAGAGATTCTATATCTGTATGCCTGTGGCTTTCGTCCCTACCAGAATTATGATAAAATATTTTGTTTTTAAACTTTCACAGACCTTTAAAGTTGAAAAATTGTGCGAAAATCGAAACTTAATTTTCAAACCGCCGCCATTTGCTTAATTTTCAATATTTTTTTATCATTCTGGTAGGGACGAAAGCCACAGGCATACAAATATAGAATCTCTTTTCATTTTTTGTTATAGATCACTAGAACGAGCCCAATCATGGACACCGTGACACCATGGTTTTTTTTTCACCATTACTTTAAAACAGTCAACTGCGTTTGATTTTAATTCTTTTCCATTGACAAAATTTGTAAAGATAGTTCAAACATCAATAAACATGTAGCAATAAACTAAATAATAATCAAATTGATGGGTTCTTTGTAAAAAAATTCCGAAATAACGCGACGAAAACGCCTCGTCAGACCAGAATACCCCCTTAAGGGGGAACACTGAAAATAAGTGCCTTTTAAGAATTTTTTCAGAAATAATTTACAGTTTTCATGTAAAAATCATAAATTATATTAAAATAATTATTAAAGAATGAGTAGGAAAACATGCATAAATTTTAATATTTTAATTAATGTTCTAGACTCCTCACAAACAAAATATAGGTCACTGGCGAGATGTGTAACTTTGGAACGCCAGCTCTGAAATTAAATTTAAATATATTTTTATCAACTATGTGAGTGCAATTTCCGTTGCACGCCCGGGTTATTTTAACAAATTATATTTGTAAAAATGGTGCGCTTTAGAAGAAAAAGTTTCGAAAATCCCCGAATAAGATGAATAGTTTGTCGAGTGTATTTCTAAAAATTTGTTTTCGGCCAAAAAATCCGGACATGCAACGAAAACTACACTCATATAGATTATTAAAAAAATTAAATTTGATTTCAGAGCTGCTGTTCCATAGTTACACATTTCGCCAACGACCTATGCTTTTTTGTGCGGGGTCTAGAAAATGAATTAATATATTAAAATTTATATCTGTTTTTCTATTCATTTTTGTATAGTCTTTTAAAACATTGTACTAAAGGTAGATAATAAAAATTTGATATGGAAACTGTAAATTATGCATGAAAAAAATGTCAAAAAAAGGCTTATTTTCCAGCCGTCACAGTGGTATCCCCCCCTAAGTGTGGGGATGGTTGTTGGAATGATAGTTGGGGTTGGAGCGATGCTTTTTAAACAAACTTTCTGCAACTTCCCTATTTCGAGGGTTTCAATTAGTCGCAGCAGTTGATTACCTAAGGAAGACTATAATGCTCCTTCGCTACCCTCGCATAGCGATTCCACAACCCTCTACTCAAGGAAAGCTCTTCCAACCTCGTCCAAGTTTCTCACTTCCTCGCATCCAATAACTTATATGAGCTAATCACCTACGGAAGATCACAACGTCCCTCCACGTCCCTCGCACAGCAATTTCACAACCCTTCACCAACACAAGGCTCTTCACCTCAAACCAACCACCCCATTTCCTCACATCCAATTACTTACATCAACTAGTCACCTGCAGAAGATCACAACTGACCACCAAATCCCTGAAACAATAATCTGACAGCCCCCATTCCTCGAACAAGACAAACCTTCCCAAAGCAACCTCCTCTAGCTTCCGAATTGGTGACGAAATTCCGAGGCCTCTGATTATTTATACGAGCTAATCACCCGAAGAAGACCACAAGGTCCCTCCACCTCCCTGGCATAGCAATTTCACAATACCCCCGCCGAGGCAAAATTCTTCTCCCCAAAGCAACCACCCCAACCCCTAGCAACGCCGTCGCCGATGCCAGCCCTTCGCGTAGCGCGGCAGATCCGAGTGCACCGCCGACTCGGCATCGACAAAAGGTTTCCAGAGGAAGCAGACAGCGCGGCGAAGTCCCCGCAGGTGGATCGATGAGTAATCGCGGCACGTTCATCCGAATATATTCGCGCATAAAGCGCGAGGGGGAAAGGATGCATTCAGAGGGGAGGGCGACAGGAATATATCTCGGCCCGTTCCTTGTCGACTGTACCCAGGGGCTTGCAGAGGAGCGGGTGTTTTGCCGGGGCGCGAGCTCCAGACTACATTCACTTTCGAGGGTTATCAGCGGGCCTCCCCCGGGAGAGAGGGTCGCTTTGTCCACCGACTCCCATATTTCAAGGGAGGCCCGTTGAAAAGCCCCGTGTACCAGCGCGCAAACTACGTGTTGTACCGGTTTCGGCCTTGGCTCGCCCATCCTTTCGGCAACGGTGTGCCGTTGACAAATGTCCCTGGGCCGTTTCGATCTTGGCCCATCCTGCTTTCTTTCTCCACCCTTTCCTTTTTTCCCCCTTTCCAACGACGCGATGTCGTCGATTCTATTTCACTTCCTGACCCGTCCCCCGCCCCCTCGGATCGGGATTCCTGCCGAGGATCGACGGGCTCCGACGACGTTTACGTGCAACTCCTTTTTTTGGGGGCCGATGTGCAGAAGGGAATGCAGAGGATTTTTGGAGGGCTGCAGCGGCGGCCGGAGGTGGAACAGGTGTGAGGAGGATTGTAAATCATTCAAGTGGAAATGGATTGATAGTGGAATTAATACTGGCAGGCAATTTGAAGTTGCGGTTTAGTGATTTAGTGGGTTTGAAGATTGAAGAATGGAAATTGAAGCTCAGATTACTATATGAGATTTTTTTTATAAGATTCTGATTCACAAGGTTTTCCAAATTTGGTGTTTTCTGGCTTCCTGTGAAGTGCGAACTGACTCAACTCCTGCATAATAAATCCTGGGAAGTGTTTTACAGAGTGAAACATACTCCAAGCGTGATAGCTTTATATTACAAGCTTTAATTTAGCTTCACTTGTGAATTAGTTAGATACTTAAGGTGAAATCTTGTAAGCTAATCTTGACGCACTTCCACATACACGATCGACTTGAAACTTTGTACAGATACGTAGTTCCGAGGACAATACAATATTTTCACTAAAAAGCATAAAATGATTTAGAGTAAGATAATTATTTTATGAGTAATGCGCATTTTATTAATAACTTTCCCCCCTTTTTCCGCTTTTATTACAATGTCCTACAAAGGAAAAAAATTACTTTATTAATAATTGTTTCCCCTGTTTAGTACATTTTAATAAAAGCTTGTCTTAAAAAATGGGTTTTTAATATAAAATAATAGGTAATATTCCCAAGAACCACTATTTATCCCTTGCTCCCTCACGTATCCTCCACTTCCCCATTTGCACCCCAATGCGATAAATACAACCAATTCTGCAACCCCCGCAAGGTCCAAAAAATTCACCTAATTGCCAATTTCCCAACTGCCCGCCCAGTCTCCTACACTATAGCAGGAACAATGACAAAGCAGTGATTTGAACCCCAATTTTATTATTCCCTGAAAATAGAAGGGGTGCCCCAATTCCCTGTTACCCACCCCCGGTTCCCTGATTTTCACCAACATCCCCCATCGCGTGCGTTTCATTATCAGCGAAGCACAGTTGGCGAAAAATCGCTCCCCTCCGAATCCAGGGTCCGTCGCCGGCGTAATTCGGGATTTTCAGCGGAATTATAATCGCGGAACAGTAACGGCGCCTCGCCGTAATAAATACCCGGCCCCGTTGCGGCGCTTTCCTCGCGGAGAATCATCCCCCTTCTCTCCGTTTATCTCTGTTTGTTCACGCACGATCCACGGAAAACTGGCCGCGAGCCTGTTTTCCCTCCTTCCCCTGTAATTTATGCGGGATCGATAGTCGATTCCGCCGGTACAAGAAGTCTTTCGTCCCGGCCAGCCCACGGATGCGGAAGATTTATCGCCATCGTCGCCAGCGGGTTAATTGAGGGCCACAGCCCCGATGCACCCTCGATCTTCATTCCCAAACTTCTTTCCCTCCGCTCCTCTCGAATATTAACGCCTCGAGTGGCGCAAGTTTTGAAAAATGCGCGCTTAAGTCGGTCAAGGGTTTGCGAGCGGTCAACCCTGCGGGGAAAGTTTTTGGCGAAGCGGCGAAAGCGAAGTTCTTCCTTGGTTTTTGCTTCTGAAGTAAATCTTGGGGCACCCGTGGGCATTACGTTCGATGCCTTTCCAAAAATATGCGTTAAGGAGTTTTATTTTTAGCGTATTCGAGCTAGAAAAGAAAATTGAAATGATCGAAGGCAAATTTTGTTGACCTCTCTTTTTGATAAAGTATGGGTACTTTTAACGGAGTATGGAGTAACTTTTCAACAGAGTTAGGCTTTTCAATTTTAGTGCAGAAAATGAATGTACCGATTTGGTACCCTGCGAACAAATTTGTATGACTGTGTCCACTAATGGGACCATTTATCTAATTCATTCCCCATTCTTCTTATGGAAATGGAGATGAGTGGGAATGAGCTTTTGCTCCACGCAGAAAGCTGTCCTCCATTGGTAAAAGTAATCGTGAAGGATGAAAGAGTGTAATAACAGAGGTAGCTAGGGTTTATAGGTATTCTTGAATCACGTTTATCATCCAACACTGGATTGAAGTTGTATTTCAGCATGCACGTTATGATAATAAACGTTAGGCAGCAGATAAACAGTTCGTCCGAGTAATGTTTTAATTCCAGAGGAGGGAATGTGTTTTGAACATTTCCCAGCGACGAGTGAATAACTTTTTACAACCACGAGCTAATTTTGCCAGGTTTTGGAATGTTTTGTAAATTTCATTGCAACTGTCGGTGAAACACATTTGAAAAGGCTGAACTGATTAAACGCGAGAGGAACGAGGGTGAATGGAGGTAAATGGGAGGAATTTCCCTGCGCAGATGGGGATTCTCGAAAAATTTAAATGGCGCGTTATTAATCTGGCGCGTAAACAGGGGAAATCCGCTGGATCGAGGAAATGCGAAAACGCGTCGATGTAAAGCGCCGACAAATTGTTAACGACTGGTTATATTTATTTTCTAGCTACGCGATTATTGTCTACGTCGGGCCAGTTTATGGGCGCACGTGGCGTTTGCATATAAATTAGACGATTAACGCGTGAGCATCGACATCTGTATTGATGGCTTCACTTATGTGCGTTCGTTAACAAAATCCAATTTGTTGGCTGTGACAAATTGCTGAAAGGTTTTTGTAATAAGCGTGTGAGATCCGGGCACTTAATCCTCCGAGTTCTTCTCGACCGCTTCACGTTTAGTATTGCTACGTTTTCAGCAACAGAGTTCACACTGAGGACCTACTAATCCTTGGCTGAAACCATGTATGGGAGGAGTAAAGCCGCGTTCCCACTTCTGAAATGCGTGGGATGGAGAAAGATTGAAGTCACATTTGCGTGTGTGTAATGAAATGTAGATATGTGGGACACTTAAAGCCACGATCCCACGAATACTACTCACCCCAGAAAATACACCTAACCATGTTCCCGCGTGTGCCCTCTGCACCTCAAATTAAAGTACAAAATCATAGCCAAAGTTGAATAAGTATACTTCTTAAATGCCTTCCATCTCATTCACTCCCTCCAATCTCACCGTGCATCATTTCTAGGTGGCGTAATTCACTAGAGAAGTCCCACACGTGGGAACGCGCCTTAATACACCCCCCAAACTCGTTCCATCGCCAAAAATCACCTCTCTACTGACTTAAACTTCACTCTGCACCACTGCTAACACTAAAAATAAAGTAGCACAACTCGCCGCAGAAATCCGACACGTGGGAACGCGGCTTAATATACCTCCTGAACGCAACCAACTCCAAAAATCACCTTCTCTACTGCCCTAAACCTCACTCTGCACCATTGCTAATACTGAACGAAGTAGCACAACTCGTCATAGAAACCCCACACGTGGGAACGCGACTTAATACGCCTCCTGAATGCAACCATCTCTAAAACCACTCCGCACCGCTTGCACCACGCGAAAGGTTGCTTTAAACGGCCACACAGGTCCCAGCCAGAAAAACGGCCGTAGCACAACTCCGCAAGCCCAGTCGACCGTGATATTGCGGCCTAACAATATTCAAGCCCGGGACCGGCAAAAAGAGCGGCTCGGAATTACAGTGCTCGTCAGAGTGAGCCGTGTGTCTCGTTGCCCCGAAATGCTCCGCGCCTGGACAAGGTACAAATGAAACGAGCCTCCGCTCGCGGATGACGCACAGGGTTTCCTGTTTGTTGGCCCATCCGGCCTGGACGAGAAGCAGAGAGCCACAGGCACCGTCTACCTACGTGTGTGTGTGTGTGTGTCTACACGAGAGAGAGAGAGAGAGAGAGAGAGAGAGAAAAGGGGAGTCAGACTTCGCAAGTTTGAACAGATTGCTCATCCTCGGACCGTCTTCCGCACGGATGCCCGGAGAACCAACACCCGTCCTTCGAAGTTTAATGAGAGAAGATCAGATTGCGCGACGCCAGACGGCTCTGCGGGTGTAGAATCGATTCCCGCGAATGCCTACAGCCTCGAGATTCGTTTGTTTCGTTCGTCACACGCCGTGGCGTATTCTGAATGGGCGGACTGATTGCGTTGGTCCCCGAATCAAACTCCTCGCTTTTTTCTTCCTTCTCTATTTTTTTTTAGAGGGGGGTTAATTCCGCGGCAGTTCTGGGGCGCAAGTTGGAGGTCGGTGATTGTGTTCGTTCAGTCGGGTTAAGCTGGGCCCCCATTGTTGTAGCTTCGCGGTGGTAATTACCGCGTTATGGTGTAGCGATCTCTGCTTCCTGGTGGCTGGTCGAGAGCTTCCTTCCTAGACAACTTGCCGGCTGAAAATTCACAGGCAAATTGTGGGTGTTTTTAGTGTTCTTGTTTAAGGATCCGGACAGACTGAAGAATATTCGCACGTGCAGGATTGTGCATTACAATTGAAAAGTGTCACGTTAGTCTTCGATATCTGAATTGCTGAATCTGAAGTGTAATAGTATGATTCTATGAACCTTGGCTTACCTTGGTAAGTCGCACTCTATCTTTACAACCCTCATTCAAGGGTTCAAATCAACAGAGTACTGCCTATAATTAAACTATGTAGATATAGATATTAGTGCAGAATACTTTTCCAAATTAAGGGGTCATTCCGGTTAGGGCGCCGATAAATTCAGCGATTTTCAGGAATTTATTGCGGCGAAAATAATTATAGTAATGGAAGAAAATTTGTTTCTATTTATTAAACTACATTTCTACAGTAAATAAAAAATATAAAAGTAATAAAATTATTGCATTTAAAATGCTTTTGAAGGCGGTCTTGATGACGTGTTTAAAAATTCATGCCTCGCTCGTGCAGGCGATTTCAGCTGTTAGACTTATCTGAACCCAAAAATCCAAACAGATTCTGGATCAGTATGCTTGTCGCTATCGCTCGGACTATAATTAGTGATTTATCTTCAAAATTAGCAAAATGGCGGGCAAAATGCAAGACAACATTTTTTTGGCTTTTTTCTTTTGCTATGTTCAATTTTAAAACTAGGTTAGACTCAATGAAAATATTTGGTTGTAGTCCCTGCGAGAGTCATAGGTGCGCAGAATAAGCAGTAAAGTTTATAAAGCAATAGGTTCGAAAGATTTTGATATTTCATCTTCACAATATGAAAAAATGATGTTTCTAGAAAAGCGCGTTCAATGTTTTCATCTATAGAGGCCGAATCTCTGCGCTCCTTACAAAATTCCTCTGTAGAAGCTAAAATAATATGAACTTTTACAAAATGTTTTAAAAAAGTCGATTTTTTCAACCCGTCTAACCGGAATGACCCCATAAAACCTCGCACAGTTTCAATTAACCCTCAGCCGGGGGTGCTGAGTCTTCCCAGACCCAAGAGTACCTATCTAACATTAACAAGTATAATATTCCAGGAAACTTAATAAATCGAAGAAATTACATTTCTACTGCTCCAAAAGGAAGAATAGCGAACTTAATATGGGTCAACATTGACCTAGGCCCCAACTTCCACGCGATCACCAAAACCAACCGCGGTTTCAGCCCCCATTTGAAAAATCCCACAGTCCACGACGCAAGCGACCACAACCCCCTCGAATAAAATAAACCGAACCCCCTGTTCAGCTCCCAGAACCCGCCACCATCGATCGCTCCCACTGGTCTCGGGGCGAAACATTTCCAAAATGGGACACGTCGAGGCGTCAGCCGGTGGAAGACGCCGAGGGATCGATTGCCGGCCGACTCTGCGCGGGACATTATCGCCGAGGATCCGTCCCCGCGGTATTTATGGAAACGATGACGCGAAACGAGGAGCCGGAGGGAGGCTGATGCGATAATGGAATCGCCAGGCGACCGGTCGACGCGGAAATGTAAAAATCCCCTGGCAGCGCCGCTGCAAGGCACCGAAACCAGGCCACCAGAAGAGTTACAAACGATCCTATCCCATTGTTTCGCCCCCTCTGCCGTGCCGATACCGTGATCTTGTTATTCGTGCCGGGGCATCCTTCCGTCGCGGGCCCAACTCTTTCACTCGAGAATAATGCGTCTCCATTTCTGCCCCTGATAAGTATTTTTTTGCCATTCCTCATTTAATACCGCGCCCGTTGCACTCGCCTTTATTTCCCTAACCCGACACTGTGTTCCCATCAGATTTCCCCGCAAATATTTTCTTATTTTCCGACGCTACTATTTACAGACACGCGTTGTACTTGCCGCTATTTCCTCGTGACTGCCCACATCGTATGCTTATTCTAATTTCTACCTACCAGTTGCCAGTATTTTCTTCGACCGCGATACATTTACCTGCTGTAAATTCACTAGTTTCCATGTTTAGTTTCCTGTATTTTCTTTCTACGTTTACTGTGGTTCTGGCGCGGTGAGTTTTCTGCTGCTTTGTCTTTTCAGTAATGGAACATGTTTTCGAAGTTTCGGCAGTTCTGTATGGTGTGCTGTTATAGATGGTTTTGTTGCTGCTTCTGTAATTTCTGTCGTTAGTAGCCTCCCATTTCAGCTATTATCGTTTTCCTATTCCCGGCACGACCTCCTCGTTATCGTCACTTTCACGTCCACCGTCGCCATTGCCGCTGAAGAGAGCGGTTCGCTATGGAAAATGGTCCCAGGGAAGTAAGAGGAACGGAGGAAGATTCTACGAAACGAAGAATGTCCGTTTTTGTCCTGTTCAAACTTGAAAAAATATTAAAATGTAATGTAAAACCGGTATTGTTTTATAGCTTATTTTTATCTAATGCCTAATTAGGGATTAATCATCAGGGTAAGCTTCATGTTACGAAGAATGCAGATAAATTCCTTGACCCTTATTTCTTTATTGGCGAGTATTAAAAACTTAATTTTCTCGATAAAGCTGTTTTGTGACATTCCCTGTTTTTGTCCCTTACCATTCATTTACCTTCGATGAGATTGCGACAAATTCAACATACAAAATTGTACGCTAGTTAATCAACGCCTCGGTGCTATTCCCAGTTAAATAAAAGTGCTGAAACGAAGTCGCTGGGTTCAAAGTTTATCAATTGGGCCAGAGAATCGTCCACGCGCGATAACGCTACAGCTTCTTGCTGATGCTCTCGTTCCACTTTCCTTTTATAAAAAACTAAGGTTTTAAATGACAAGAAGTATTTCTAATGAAAGGAACGATTTAATCAGCGAATTCAACCGAGAAGAATGGACTAGTGCAGCTTACTGTGCCTCCAGTTTACAATTGCTTTCCACTACGAGCAGGATAATCCATGGTTCCAATAAAAATTCCAGCGTCAATACAATGCAGAGCACGCTCTGCTACGAATACCCTGGGAAAGGGGTATTTTCCAACGTTCAGCAGGACATCCTTGCAATTTGCAGGCAGCCATATTGCCCAAATAACGTTAAACCATTGTTCGATGTTTGTGAGGAAAACGCAGCCGTTGTTTCGCGTTTTTCTATCTCGATACCTCGAAAAAATAGCAATTAAAAGTCTCGTGCTCGCGCTGTCCACGCGTGCACGCAATATACAGGGTAACTCGTTTAAATTCATAAATGCTTATATTATGGAAGCTGCTCGAACTGGAGAAGCTGCTGGAGTAAGTTTGCTCTGTGGCACAGTGCGGCACTTGAATCGAGACTTGGGACAAAAACAAAAGAATACATATATACAATGTGGTAATACTTCACATTTTTATATTAAAAATTGTTCCATCTAGGATAACTGAGTTTTATTACATAAATATAGTAATAATAATGAAAATTATATAAAAATATTATAACAAAATAATCAGAGGCAATATTAGTATTAACAAAACATAAAAAGGTCAATTACATTCAGTGGAGCAGTTTGTAGCAGAAATTTTGTTTATTGTTATTGATACAGAACAATAAAAATTACAGGATGGTTTAAACCGTTCTTTTTAAAACTGCTTTTTTTAAAGAAAATAATTTTTTTAATTGGAAATTACAATTATACCTCTGTTCACATTAGTTATATTTAAGGTACAACAAACACTATTATAAAAAAAATCACAAACACGAATGCACGAGGACGCTAATTTTTTAGTGTTTAGGTTATAAGAAACAAATGATAATTATTGATACTCTGTTGTGTTTTGTGGGTATTATATATTACATTAATATTCCTTATATTCGGACTAATAGTTATATGGAATAACTGCATCAAAATTGAACATTGATTATTGCGTGCCGCACTGTGCGTGGAGGTGCTAAGATCATTTCAATATGTACGCGTTTGTAGAAAATGGAACTAGAGGAATCCTACACGCAGCGTGTCAGTGTTCCTTCAAACGTTCAGATACATTGCCCTGGTTCTCAAATCAGATTCCAAGGCTATAAACATGTCCAAAATGATACTTTCAAAGGCATTAAGAACTCTTCCTCCAGAACAGTTAAATTTATCCAAATCTCGTTACATTATAGCATTCTGCGTAAAAGGATATACCAAGTGCCATTTAAAAAAAAAACACCAAATCTCAAAATGACCACAGCTCCCCTTAACGAACTTACACCCCTAAACAGTCAAATGTCCTCCCTCCTTCACCTCCCCGCCTCCTCTACAAGCAGGTTCACCATTTCCGTGCAAGCTTCCGCGATATAGGCATTTATATATTGAAACAGGTCGTCCGGTATAATGCATTATGTTATTATGCAGCGTTTTGTTATTGCGTGGCGCCGCGCGCTGCAGTCACGTTGCCGGTGCAGCACTCGCGCGTCAGATTGTTGTACACGTGGCCACGTAAACCGCGATAACCGAGCGTGTAAACTGCGCGCATGTAAATCGTAATACGCGATTGTGTAAATTAATCGGGAATAATGCGAGTGACGCACGCATGTTCGCGTAACCGTTGCCGGACTATGATTACGTCATTATGGCAGCTAGTGATTACGGTATCTGGGAACAATCGACGTCGGGCCCGTATTGTCAACGATCCCAATATTGTTAATAATACGGCCGAGTGATCCGCCAGCCCCCCTCGCCGTGCTGTAACGAGTGTGCATCGGAATTGTCGGACGATTACGCTCCCCAAACACGATTACGAGATGTCGTAATCGAGGGGATCTGTATCGACGGGATTGCTGACTGTGCAGACGGGCAGAGGAAAGTTGGCTGGTTATCCGTGTTTAGCAGATATTGTGTAATACCGTGCACGTGATCAGAGAGATTTCAAACGCTTGAGCTTTCGTGTCCGGATCCCTGACTCCGATTTTACGTAATTAGGTGGATTCTCTTAGTAGGGAAATCCAGAAACATTAAGTTGTCTCGAATTGGTGACCATGGGGAGAAAAGGTGCATTTCTTTTATAAAAGTGTCAATTGCAAAGAATATATTCAAGATATCGCAAAACCGCTACGTACTTCTCTAGATTTAGGTAGAAAATAAAACTTTTTGGTTTTTTGTTCTAGGTCAAACGGTATAGCCGCGAGATTGAACACCGTGGAAGCCGTCGCTCCTCAAGATCTTGCGTATCACGGCTCTACCGCTGCCATTTTGTAGGAAAAAAATACGATTTTTTCCGGCGAGAGTTGTACAATAACAGGCTTCATATTAAATTTTCTATTTATATCATTATCTTCCTAAAAAAAATGACGAAAACGGCTGCAATTTTGGTCCGTCCAAGGTGGCCTAACCCCGCCCCTTAAGGACGAAAAATTAGCTGTCGTGAGTCGAAGACTGAAGGACGGAAAAATAGAAAACGAAGGAAGTGTTAGTGGGCTCATCAGTGACCTTAGACGTGTGGGTACTATCTATATAAGAGGTACACGGAAACAGGTATATATAAGAATCGATGACTGACTGACCACTCGCGAGAAAGCAAGATCAATTGAAACGCCCTCTCGTGAATAATGCAGAAGTATCACTACAACACTATCCGCTACACCAATAAAAATTAGCACCACAGCTTGATCCTGCCAGGAGCAGCCTGCGAAAGGTAACCCTTCGCACACGAATGCACCTCAGTTCGCCATGCAAATTAACGGTATCAAAACAGTTAAACTGCCAAGATGGGAACGATTCAACGACCCTTATCAGAGCCCGTGTAGCGTTCTCGACACGAGCGCGGACCCAAGTCGAGGAAGGGTATCCGCCAGACCGAGCCACGGGAGCTTCCAACTGTTTTCGTGCGCGTTCCTCTCGGCTTTCCTACTCCCCCTTGATTTTTCCGCCGGTGACCGTTTGAATGCGAGAAAGAGCCGGGAACAGGGGGAGCGGCGTGCACGATGGTAACAGTAGTCGCGTCGAAAAACTTGGGTCGAGTGTGCTCGTTCGAGCGGGCGCGCGGAAATTGCGGCGGTTGAATTATGACTGCTGGTCGGATCAAAGGGACGGACGGTGGGAAACGAGGGTGGGAAGGAGGGCGGGGTGGGCCTCGAGGCACGCTCGGCGAACGGCGAATGGAAAAAACGGGTGACGCGGCGGAAACAAAAAACGCGAGGTCAGATTCCGTTGGAGTTGTGTCGTTGGTTCTATGGGGGCTGATTCAATTAAGGCTGCCGCCTCACTGGGCCTTGAATGTGTGCCTACGCTCGCCCAAGCTAGGTAAAGCGTGCAACGTGTACGCGATGTAGTAAACAAACCGTTTCAACCAACTGTCGTCGTGAAATCAGCGAGAAGAAAGTTTTTGCGGGTATAGTTGCCTCCAGTAGGCATCCGTGCCGGCGGGTCTGGTGCGTTTGAACGGTAATAAGCACCGTACGTTGAAGTAATGATGAACTTATGAAGCGTGTACTGAGGACAGCTGGAAAAGTGACAGAATGAGGCTTCATGGTTTCTCCGTCAGAGGCGTTGATGGTATATTCGAGCCGCCTACCACCAGCATTGGTTCAAATCCAAGCTAGCTGGTAAACGTAGGAGAGACATAGTTGCCGATACGTATGGAGAGTCGTATGCGCGCCGTTGCCGCATTTCCCCTTTCCTTCCTACGCTCTCGGACATCTCTATCTTTCATTATTGCTAATGCTACGTTCAGCGAGGCTCTGGCGCTAGACGCAGCTCTCATGGCGTACGGCGTACCTATTCCTTCAAGACTTCTCGGTAGAAAGAGAGAACTCTGTGGCAACAGCGCGGCAGAGACAGAGAGAACAGAAGATGTGGCAGCTATGCGTCACATCACAAGTTCGTCTACGCAGAGTACCTGGGGATGTCACCTGTGTACAAGTTCTTCTTATCGACCGCAATAGTTTCATTAGGGTCCGTCTGTTTACAAAGGACGTTTCGATCGATTCGGACCATAACAAAAATGAGACGGCAACGTTTCAAGCATTTCGCAATGATTGCCGCGCCGCGGCTCTGATCGATTGTTTGGTCATCATCAGCGGGGCGGCTCGGCGTGCTTGATGTTTGATGGTGGTAACGAGGGAGATGCTGGGGTAACGTGAAGTATGATATCGTAATAATATAACTGGGAATTTGCATGATTCTAAAAAAAAATATATTTGGGAGCTCCTATATAAGTTGTATTGTAATTTTTTTTCATAATTTTGCATTGCATATTAAGCGAGAAAAAAATATTAGAAATTGCAATATTTAAAATTACCGAAAACGATCCGGAATTTCCCGAGCGTAGCCGAAGAAGCCTGTGACGTCACATGGTAGTATTTTCACACTTTTAGCATTGAAAAATACATTTTTATTAGCCGGCTGTTTTGATATACGAATACATTACTATTAGACGGCTGTTTTGATATACGTATTTTTAGGCAACTCATAACACCAGTTTCACGACGCAATCATAAATACATAGCAGCCATTTAAAACTACTACTATGTGACGTCACGAAGCTTTACGACCAATCAAAATCGTTCCTTCGCAATACGGAACGTTTCAAACATTGCCAATTTTTAATTTCATTTTTTAATACTTAACGATTTATAATAAATAACAATTTTATTGTACATTTATTGCTTATGGTGTATATTCAGGTTATAAATAATAAATTATGCAATCCTTTTTAAATGCAAATTCCCTATTCCATGGCGGTGTTGCAAGGTATTGTGTGAGGTCATGGGTTCTCCTGGAGTATGATAGACTACTTAGAATGGTGCTGACTATCGATGCTCCTCTATCATAGAGTATCATAACGCATTGTAATATGTCATAAATTATTAAAGTGTACTATCAAGTATCATACACTATCAAAATTATGATTATCGTGAAATGTGTCGCGTCATCATGATCTACCATAAACTATCATACTTCATCATGCGTTATCATAATCTATCATAAAATATCATAACCATTTGTGAATTGCCACAATCTTGCGCACGCTATCATAGTCTATCATAAATTACTGCAAACCTTCACGAGTGACCGCATTCCATTACGAATTACAGGCACATCATTCCGATCTATCGTAAGCCAGTATTAGACACTGTCGCGGGTTCAGCAGAAATTATCATGCTCTATGTAAATGTATCACAAACTATCACAAAGTGTCAGGTATTACCACAGATTATTATTATAAACTGTGAAACTAAGCGCCCACATCTCCCCAGCTTTTCCATCCACAAGGAAATTATCATACACTGACCTCGTTCCCGCCTGCTGCTACTCATTTTTCCGCCAGTTTCCACAGTCACAGGCTTACCGCGCCCGCCTTCGGTAATTGCAGAATAATTAGGAAAGAAACTAAGCTCCGCAAACAGCGGGAACTTTCCGACAGCCGCGTTTCACCCGCGGACCTATTAGTCATCGCTATTCCGAGGCGCACGCGAGATGAATGACGCGAAACAAGCATCCAGCGCGAGAACTCCCGACGCGGCCGTTGCTCTTCGGCCAGCGGCGGGCGGTCGATGAGGAAAAAATATCCCTCGGGCCAGGGGGAACGGTGAAAATTGAATTTTAATGGGGAAGCCCTGTAACCGCGAAATAACAAGGAAAATATTGTCGAAGTCTCAAGAGCTCGACCACATGAATACATTCCGAGCGGATGTTCGGTTTTTTAACAGCCACCCGCGGTACAGTCTACCCTAACAACGTTGGCGCGCGTGTCACCTGCGCCATTCCCCACGAAATCATCCTCAAACCCCATTTCAACAAATTTGCTACAAGCAGCCTTGGCCTGCGAATCGTCGTTCGACCAACTTTTACGTTGCGCGGCTATTCAATAAATTTCTTGCCGGAGAAGGTATTTGCTCCCCGGCAGCTTCTGCTCAGTTTCAACCCTTGAAAGGGGGTGCACGTGTGTACGCGGGATCCTGACAAATCGACTATCCATGACGAAGGCATGAACTCTTAAAAAGCACTCCACTTCCAGAGTGTACCGTCAGAAGTGCACGAGCAGTCAGCCCGCGCCTCATAGTCTGTCACGAACTGTTCCCGTCGAGGAGGATATCTCACTCGAAAGAGGATTCCTCTCTGTGTTCTGAAATCCATATCTAGACGTCTGCTGCCGTGACATCTCGGACAATCCAGCGGACGGCGATCAACGAACGGGAAAGGGATTTACAGTATCGTCTTCTAAATTCCACTATTTGCCCGACGCAACTACCCTCGTGATAATTATTAGATAAAATAATAATGAAGATCAGAAATTCCTGTCCGAAAATTTAGTTCTTGGACCACCGGAGCTTCCTATTCCCGTGATGCGTCTGAACTGTAAAACAGCCCCGAAATTGCATTATTTGTATGCCGCGAGTTTTACAGCACTCGCGAGATTTGTTATTTACGCGAAGGGGGGCGAATAACGAGGGTCCGGGGCGCGGCTGTAAAAACGAAACGGCACGGGCGGCGATAATCTAATACCAACGATCATAATCGGAACAAAAACCACGCATAATGGTGGATCGTGATTCTGCCGGTCCCCCTCGAGTTGACAACATTATCATCTCCCGCCCCGTTTCCGGTCCCTACCGTGCGTTCCATCTGGTAATTGGATTGCCGCGCAACCGACCGAAAACGGGGGAAAAAGACGCGAGAGGGAGAGAGAATTGTATCATAGGAAAATACAAAGGGAAGCTCGAACTTCCGGGAGGATAAACCGCGCATTTTATATTACCGTCGACGTAATTCCCGGCGAGAGCGCGGGTGGAGTGCAGAGGAGTGAACAGGGGGACAAAAACGAAGAACACGCGAGTCTGTGCGAGGGTGGAGGACGGCTGGGGTGTGTAAGTCAGCGTGTGTGCAAAGGGGGATGTTGGGAGAAGAGACAGGGAATCGAACGTGAATGTAACAGTGTGTGACCTAATGTCGAGTGGAAAACGAGTGACTTAAGGGGTCATGCTCAGTCAGGAGGCCGAAAAAAAGGGTGGTCTTTTGTACTCAAAAGCTGTAACATATTTCTCAAAAAATCTTTTTTCCTTTTAAGGATTGCATCTAGTACCGTGCATCGTAATTTTTTTATTTAAAAATATTTATCAATAACTGAGTTATTGTCCATCACTCGAACGGTTCTTTCAAAATCGGTGACCAAAATATTTAAAAAACCATTCAACCGATTTACTTCAAAATTTACAAGCTTACTATAGGAACAATAAGCTAGTCTTTGAACGAAGGATTTTTTTATCCGATGCTTAGTTTTCTTTTAATTGACGAAAATCAGGCACGATTTATGATGAAAACTGAAACTTTTACTTTAAACATCCGCCATTTTTCCCCAAATCAATATTTCGGAAAATCCTTCGTTCAAAGTCAAGATAATATAATATACTAAGTAAATTCTTTTGAATTGTTTAATTTAGATGGTCGACTTTCGAACAGCAGTGTTCACCGCAGAAGCCTTTTTTTGAGAGGACCTTTGAGAGATGGACAATAACTTTGTTATTAATAAATATTTTTAAATAAAAAAATTACGATACACAGTACTAGATGCAATCTTTAAAAGGAAAGAAGAATTTTTGAGAAATGTGTTATAGCTTTCGAGTAAAAAATTCCCAAAGATCACCCTTTTTTCGGCCTCCTGACTGAGCATGACCCCTTAACGGAAAGTGAGTGCGAGGGTCGGTGAGTGATTGCACGAGTTGAGTATGATGATTGGAGAGCAGTAATGAAGGCGTGTGAGTAGAGGGTGAGTGGACCATGAGTGCAAAATTGTGAGTTACCGAGTAAGTCGGTTGAGTAAAGAAATAATGATTTATTAATGAGTGTTTCGAAGAATAAACGAAGGACGAATTTAAGAACGTGAGATAGATGACTGGGTAAATCAGTGAGTCGAATGTTTAAGTAATTGAGTTACTAAGTAGACGATGTAACAGACCCGCTGCTTACGACGAACACGTATGATTGAACGAAGCCAAGTGAAAAGGTGAATGAAGAGGCGTGACGAAAGAGAACGGCTGCGTGAGTACACGCGCGCGAGTAAGTTAGAGAAAGGGGGCGGTAGCTGCGAGCGAGTAAATGAGGGTGCGACCAACAAATACAAAAAAGCTGCGTGCGCGAGCGAATTTCCATAAGCAAACAAGGGTAAAAGAGAGCGAGGAAGAGACGGGAGAATTGAGTTTAAATTATCGAGGGTGAGTGTGAGGTAAACGAGAGAGGTGGCTGGAGGGTGGATTGCCAGAGGGCGACGAGGGGTGGGGGCGGTTTTCATCGCGAAGCACCACAAATGGGAACGCAAATATTGGAGATAAACGCGCGAAAACGTTCGGTGAACGGCCGGGGCTGTTTCTGCGAGCCCGCGATTTGTCATTTTTTGCGTACACCCGTTAATTCGAGAACGGAGATCGCATCGGCGGATGAAAAATTAAAAATTATCTGGCCGGTTATCTGACCCACCCCCGGTTACGACACTGGCAATTTCGCGAATATTGCGCGGCACGCGGGACACGATAAACGCGCCACGACCGCCCGACGAGATCCAGAGGCTCCGACTCGAAACGCAAAATTGCATCGTTAAAAATATTATCGCGATTTACGCGATTACTCTTCCATGCCAAAATATGACCCGGATAAATAACGAATAAATCGCCGTGGAATCGTTACAGAGAGGATTTAAAACTCTTCTAGGGATTATTGGGGAATTTTGCTGGAGTTGAGCTTGAAACATGCCTAGAATTAGGCCAACGATTTCTCTGGAATAAAATTCATTTTGGAATCCCTTTAAATTTTTTACTAGAAATGCTACTAAGAATCCCCTTAAATATAGGTGCTTTCGAGTCTTCTTAGAATCCGTTTACAATTAAATTTAGCACCACCCAAGAATCTCATTAAAATTCACTATAAAAGCAACCAGCATTCGCCCCACAAATTTCCCCAGATTTCACACTATAATTCTTCCCAGAGTCACCTCAGAATCCATCTAGAATTCATGCTGGAAGCTCTCCAGAATCAATCACCCCAGGATCTTCTTCGCGCCACCCCCTGGACTCGCTTCATTTTTCTAGTTCTTTTTTAACAGCAAATCTGTTAAGATTATTCTTCTCGGGAAGATCTTAACAGAACGCTCTCATTTGTCTCTCTTTCTCTTCTTTCGCTCTGCCCCTCTCCCCTGCGCGTGGGCTTATCGCTTCAGGAAGAGCGTGTTAGATAATTTATAGCTGAACAGCCGGTAAACGGGACAAACGACTTTATCACTAGACGAGCGGCGGCCACGGTTTCTTCATTTGCATCAGAATCGGCCGGACTATAAATACACGTGATTTTGTAGATCGTAACGCGCCCGATTAGCCAGGGGAACACCGGGGCTCGCTGTAAATTTCGTAACTGCGCGAACTGCTACCACGCGCCCTGCATCGCTTAACAACTCCGAACTACCCCCTCGCGTTTTTCCCGACCACACCCAACGTTTTAGCTTACGACTCTGTTAACGACTGCTAAACCCCAGTTTGCTTTCACTGGGAAGATTCTGATGCACAGCTATCGCTAGAAAATGACAGAATATAATGTACATACGGGGTGCTCTTTGAAGCATGTGACGAAAGGAGATTTGAGGAAAATAATCGCGAGAATGTGGATGATGGTCGATAGATTATCTAATAAATATCGATGAAATTGAAGCTAATGGAAGTTGCTCGGGGTACCTACCTGCATTGTAGTCAGCTGCCTCGAAAGCTTCGACAGGTCGTTCCGACAAGCATCGATACCTATCCATTCTAATGATCACCAATCAACTCGATGAGCCCCAAAGCAGACAAAAGAAGTGGAGACACGAGAAATCAGCTCGTAGTAACGCAATCAACGATCACCAGAGAAAAGTAGGGCACAGCTCGGCGAGCAATTGGAGCGACGTTCTGCGCGCGACTTCGTTAACCCTTGCTCAGTGGATAGCTTGACCGCATGTCGGATGCAGGGTCTGGTTTGACTCATCATTTCATTCATAACCACCTCGCAATAGGCTGTTTAAAAAGTTAGAATTTTTGACTTCTTCAAAAAGTAATTCCAGTAACGAGTGACTCGGGTAGGTAATACTTCGGGTGGGTTCAAATGGACCCTGTATCTTTCAGGCGAGTCTTAATTAGACATCGTTCCTTGTACAATCAGCTCAATGAACCTCAGCACTCTCAACGAACACGTTCTTTAATCACCCAGAATGATTGAATGACTTTTCCCCATTGCAACTTCTGGTAGCTACTGGTACTTCTGTTACTAATACCTACTTTTAGTACTGGCACTGTCGGAATAGGGAATTTGCATTTAAAAAGGATTGCATAATTTATTATTTATAACCTGAATATACACCATAAGCAATAAACGTACAATACAATTTTTATTTATTATAAATCGTTAAGTATTAAAAAATGAAATTAAAAATTGGTAATGTTTGAAACGTTCCGTATTTCGAAGAAACGATTTTGATTGGTCGTAAAGCTTCGTGACGTCACATAGTAGTAGTTTTAAATGGCTGCTATGTATTTATGATTGCGTCGTGAAACTGGTGTTATGAGTTGGCTAAAAATACGTATATCAAAACAGCCGTTTAATAGTAATGTATACGTATATCAAAATAGCCGGCTAATAAAAATGTATTTTTCAATGCTAAAAGTGTGAAAATACTACCATGTGACGTCACAGGCTTCTTCGGCTACGCTCGGGAATTTCCGGATCGTTTTCGGTAATTTTAAATATTGCAATTACTAATAATTTTTTTCTCGCTTAGTATGCAATAAAAAATTATGAAAAAAAAAATTACAATACAACTTATATAGGAGCTCCCAAATATATTTTTTTGAGAATCATGCAAATTCCCAATTGGTACTTTTGGTACTGGCACTTTTGGTACTAGTACTTTTGGTACTGGCACTTTTGATACTGACACTTTTTGTATTGGTACTTCTGATGTTGATGTTTCTGCTACTAATATATCTGGTACTGATACTTTTGATACTTCCATTTTTTGTATTGGTACTTCTGATGTTGATGCTTCTGCTACTAATATTTCTGGTACTGATACTTCTGGTACTACATAGTACTTCTGCCCACCAGCTTTTCTAATAATAATTCTGTCAAAACGCTGGTACCTTCGGAACAAGTGGGACGTTTGTTAAAGAAGGATATAACCATGCCTACTCGAAAGTATCCTAGCATCATCCAACTCGATCCACCTGCGAAACGAACCAACGATACCAACCACCGTTCGCTAACGAGAGGATTTCCACCAAATCAGGGCAAATTCCCTGGAATTAACCGCGGTAATCGTCGCCAGGCAGACTGCGAGAGGGGAACCACCACTGCAGACAATTTCCATAGCTCTGGCGACACTTCGCCGCTGGGATTTCGATTCTGGATGTTTCAGAGGCTTTTCAGGGAATGATAATGGGTCAGAGGTCGACGTACGCGGATGAATTTGGGTAACGTGACTGTGTTTCACGAATTATGAGGGAAGTTTAAAGAGGAAGGGATAACTTGAAGTTTATAGCGGGTGCTTGACACACCGTTCCTAGTTTATTATGTTGAGGAAGTATTCTGCATCTTGGGGATTGATAAGAGAAGAATACTTCTGCGGAGAGTAAGTGAACCTTAAAGTTGAAAGTTAACTTCTGTTATGGTGAACAATTCTTTAAGAAAATCGAGAAATGTAACATTCTAATTCCCAATTGGAAACTTTTTTAAAAATGTGTGCTAGTTTCATAAAAATTTCTACTTACTTCTAAATGCAAAAATAACCTCATATTTGCTCCCACGCATACATTTGCTTGCAATATGCAATTGAATGAAATTCGTACTGAAAAATTACTGACCTCGCAACCAACATATTAGGCAGTCAGAGCAACAACGGACTAACCCACATTTTTTTCGAAATTGAATTAGTAGCAATAACGTATTCCAATAGGCTCTACTAACCATATAAAATAGGAAAAACATTTTTATTAATGTGGGTTGGTCTGTTGTTGCAGTGACTGCCTCATATATAGCTTGGCAACCCGCTATTTACAGTCTCCTAAAAAATTTCTAATAAATTCTAATATTTACCTGCACCAATCGCTGGGCATGCGACATGAAATGTTTACTGTACTTTCCCAATTCAGCAGCGAAAAATATATATAAAAAAACAGCTAAAATACTTAAAAAAAGTTTTTCCACCGCGGGCCTGTGTTATTAATCCCCGCAATTACTCTGAAATGGAGATTCTTGGGAAACGAATACTCCGCGCCACACACACCATCCCGCGTTGAAAGCCTGATTGCAGATGAATTAAACAACCCCCCAGCAGCCAATCGCGGCGCTCGTCTTGGTTTCCCACCATTCGAGCGCGATCCCATAAACTGCATCTCCACCTCGAGAGCCCACGCGAACGGAAATAACGGAACAGCGCCGGAACTCGATCGATTTCACCTTTTGCGCGGCCAATACCATCCACCCCCGCCCGGCGCTCGCCTTTTGTTTCCCGCCACAGAGTTATTCCGGGCCCTACGTACCTCCCCGATATTTTACGATCCGCGCAGCGATCGAACAACGAGCAAATTCTCGCTCCATCATCCACAGCGCCGTTCGGCTTCGGAAATTTCATTCAATTCGACAGATCGCTGTACCTCGAGGCACGAGAGCTTCTTAAAAGGGTCGTGGCGAAGGGTAGAAACATCCGGACTTTCAAAGCCAAGCTTTTCTTACAGTCCCCTATTCACGACGTCCACGAGTTCCAGCTTTTTCCATCGGCTGTCTTCGACTTTTCTTAATTCGAATACCGAGAGACGCGTTAGGTACATGAGGTGGAAGGATCTTTAAGGGAGACACTCGAAGGAGAGGAGGTTCTCGTTTCTTTGGGTTCAACTACAGTGGTGGATCTGTTCCAGGTTTCATGAAATATGGAGGAAGAGTATGAATATTTAATATGAATGTGAAGCTCAGTGGAGTAGTTTATTAGTAACAAGGGAAGATCCTACAAGCCGGAAATTCAACAAATTATTACACTTTGGGGATATGTAGAGGATATATATTACGCAATTCGTTTTTGCTGCCCAAATCAACTATAAGGGGTGAAATTCAACACTAAAAAATCCTCTATTTTACGATTTTGTGTTATAACTTGCGAACTGTACGGGATAGAAGAGAAGAGTTCAGTAAAAAGTTATGTCTTTTAATTAGGACTATCGGTTGGTAAAAAATTGATCCTATAGTTCGTGAGTTATAACACAAAATCGGAAAACAAAGTGAATTTATATAGAGTGAATTTATATAGAGCAATATATATACATATCCCCAAAATTTTTTAATTTTTTTAATTTCCGGGTTGGGGAGCTTCCCTTGTAAGCCTTGCTTCCTAATGAAGAACTTGAATACCATCGATAACCTTAAATCTTTTCAGTTAAACATCTACAGTTACCCCAAGTAGTACTCTATGTTCATAACAGAAATAAAATTGCCAACATTTCGATCACGCTACAGTCAGATTCCTTTGAAAAAGTGAAACTTGGTGCCACATACCTTTCCACGAAGTTTTCTCAGTCGCCTACAGACACTTCAGCACTCTGCAACAGAAAATTACCAAAATATAAGTATTTCTGAATAAGAAAAATTCTTAAACAAATTACTCTAACCCATCTTCGCTATCTCGGACCACAAACCAAATATATCCAGAGATAATCAAAACAAACCAGCTTGCCTGCCATCAAAGCTACCCTCCGTCATACCAATAACTGATTCGAATCCATAAAAGGCAAAGAGCTCCCATTACATCGACGATCGTCACAGGATAATAGTAATTCACTTTCATCGCGACGTATCGGTTCCCCAGAATCGAATTAACGGCCTTTCCATCCGCGGCAGGAATTTTTATTGAGATTCGACTCTCGATATTAAAAGAATAAAAAGCAGGGAAAAGAAGGAAGAAATGTCGATGCCACAGACGGTCCCAGGGGTGGATTCTCCCCAGCTGAACGTATTGACGCCTCCACTGGCCTAGGCGTGTTTTCACGCCGAGGGATCTGCGCTCTCTGCACGCTTGTCGCGTGATTTCACACTTCTAGTTCGTCTCTTATTATTTTATTACACTGTGAAAGGGTTAAAGGAGAATTTTTCAAAACCTCGCCTCACTCAAAGTGTAAATAATTATCGAAAACTGCAATAATTAACACACGCGTGATTTTACAATTTCGATGTATCAAATTAGTCCCCTGTTTCAATTGAACTTCAATTCCCGTTTTGAACTGTGTTGTGGTAATGGTGCTTTTTAAAAACTGTCTGTTAAATTAAGTCGCAGAAACTCTGAGCCAAAATTTGAAAATTGTAGAATATATGTTCAGCGTTGAAAATTAATATTTAAAGTATCATCAAGTTTAAACAATAGTACCATTTTCAATGATACCACAATGATATTTTACCTCGAAGTTAAACTGTGGGTCATTTTGACACAGTGTGACAACCGAGGGTTAGACTCCCCATGACCACAAAATGGCATCAGAACAAAAGAAAAAGCAACAACAATGGACTTATCATATCTCCCCCCGTGGTCTTCACTTGCAAACAAGTATAAAGCAACAATTAGTTTCATATCCTCGCGCGAGAAAACGTTGAAATATTAAGCAAGCATCTGAAGCAGCGTCAGGTCGCGCGAGAGCCCACCGCACCAGTTAAGGGTTAATATTGAAACGGCTGGCGCGTTCGTCCACCGAATGCGAGCAGCCCTCGCAGTCGCTCTCGCGTTCGCAAGAAACGGGACTTAATTACTCCGTTCACAGGTAAATCCAATGTAAACGCAATTACGAATTCACCGCCACGGGATGTATCCTTCTTCCTCCCGAAATTCTCTCGTTAGCCCCGCGCAGGGGCGAGCTGCGCCTCGCGTTTCCTCGTTTCCGCGTCGGTCGGACGTTGAGCAGCCGAGCCGTGGGGTCGTTACCCAACCGTGATCTTCGGGGGGGCAGCGTTCGCCCGGCAGCTGACTAATTTTATTAAATTTCGAACATCCCTGGGACGGGAAGAAAAACGGCTCCGCTGTCGTTTCGAGTTTTCGACTCTGGGTCCCACGTGGGGGCGGCTTTAAGTGCAGGAAGCTGCATGCAGATTGGGGATATAATTTTCGGAAGGGAATTTGTTGTTTCGGCACGGCGATATTGTTCCCAGGGGTAAGAGCGGAGATATGGCTTGTGTGTTTGGTCTCTGAAATTGGTTTCGTTAGATTCAGTATTGTTGGGATTTCTAGGGTAACAGTTTGGGGGATGGGGGCATGGTGGTCGCTCAGAAAGCTGCCCCGCTAGGTTAAAGCCGCGTTTCCACGCGCGGAGTTGTAAGGGTTGGGGAGACAGGGAGATTGGAGATTATAATGGAGACTCTTGAATGGGGGATGCTGGGTGATTTGAAAGGAGTAGTTTAATCTCTAATCAGTTACACGGAATCAATATTCTTCATAGTGCCAACGTGTATTCCGCAGAGTCTGCTGCACACGTGGGAATACGGCTTAAGGGGTCATTCTCGTTATCGCGCCGATAAATTCAGCGATTTTTGGGACTTTATTGCGACAAAATAATTATAGTAATGGAATAAAATTATGTAATGATTCGATTACTTCATTAATTTATTAAACTCCTCTATTAATTTATTAAACTCCTTTTTCTCGATTTATTAAACTACATTTCTAGAGTAAATACAAAATATGAAAGTAATAAAATTATTGCTTTTAAAATACTTTTGAAAGCGGTCTTGATGACATGTTTAAACATTCATGCCTTGCTTGTAAAGGTGTTAGACTTATCTGAAACCGAAAATCCAAACAGATTCTCGATCGGTATGTCTGCCGCTATCGCTTGGACTATAGTTAGTGATTTATCTTCAGAATTAGCAAAATGGCGGGTAAAAATGCAAAAAAATGTTTTTTAACTTTTTTCTTTTACTATTTTCAATTTCAAAAGTAGGTTAGACTCGGTGAAAATATTTGGTTATAGTCCCTGCGAGAGTCACAGGTGTGCAGAATAAGCAGACAAATTTATAAAGCAATCCGTCCGATAAATTGTTACATTTTATTTTCACAATGTGAAAAATGACGTTTCGAAAAACACGCGTTTAAAGCTTTCATCTATAGAGGCCGAGCCTCTGCGCTCTCTACAAAATGCCACTGTAGAAGCTAAAATAATCGGAATGTTTCCATGAAAATTGAACAGTACATTCTTGAGGATATATACTTTCAAAAAATGTTTATAAAAAAATCTATTTTTTCAACCCGTCTAACTGGAATGTCCCCTTAATGCGTGACTCAGGGGGCGCCTAACTATAAGAAACTATAAGAAACTATAAGAGCGTCGATCACACGGCGATGAAAGCTTATCAAAAATATCCTTATTTGGTGTATTTATAGTGGAGCTGTGATACTAGTATAATTTCAGTCGTTTAAGATTTCGCAAAGATTAAACATTTAAACATGAGTGATTTCGAAGAAGAATTATTATTATCCACAATACCAATTATTATTATTACTCTACAAATACCGAAACCAACAGGACGCCACCTATATGCCAATCGCACCATAGGCTGTTCCCAATCGTCGAATGCCTACAAAGTTTCAAAAGAAGAATTAAAATCGAAAGTACCCACGTCCCAAAAAGAATAATTCTTCTCTCCGCCCCTTGAATCCCAAAATGCACCTCCCACTCCTCTGTCCTCCTGCGCCACTCGTTAAGGAAAGAAGCTTCTGAAGGGATGCACGCACATTTCCCAAATCGTGGCGTCATAAATCGCCGCCAGGCGTAGGAGCCTCGCGCAGTAGCGCGCCCCGCGGAAAAGCATCGCAAAACCGTCGCAAAACTGTCGCAAAACCCGACACGCCGGCGTCCGTCATCCCCTGGAACGAGCCACTTTAATTTCGCAAACAGAGGAGCGCCGCGAAGAAAATGCTCCCAATTCCGCGCGTCTCGGCCAGAGACGAGGGACAAAGCAAGAAGGCGAGGGGGGAAAAAAACGTCGGGGGTGGGCGAGCAGGGTGGTCGGCAAGAAAGCTTACGAAAAATTTTCATTTTCTGAGGAAGCGTGACGGAAACAAAGGGAGCGGCCGTGTCACAATTAGCGAAACAACGTGCAGAGAATATCAGCTAGGCACACGCACATTGGCAGGGGAGAAAGGGGCGAGCTTTCCTTTGCTGGCGCGCGTCTTTCGATTACACGCAGCTCCTCGAGTTTTTCCACTTTTTTCAGGCTGTTCGAGGGGTTGGAAACTCTTCCAAAGGGGTTGCTTTGCACTGACCGATTGCGATTGTTTGTCCACTGACTCGGGTGTAGGTCCTTCTTTTTCTTACTCTCTCGAGGCCCACATGAGTGCCTCGTGCTTTGATAGGTGTCGGATGATGGGGAGAAGAGGAGAAGGTTCGCTTTGGAATTGGTGTAATTATAATATTTACCAACGGGTAGAGTATTGTGGGGCAAGAGTGCGTACTTAAAGTTTATACTTCCCTAAAATCCTTGGTATTACACTAATAGTCATATCATTGTGTAAGAAATAACTACTATCGAACGAGCAAAGAAATAATTAGGAAAGCGACAAAAATCGAAAAAATAACATTTTTCAAAAAATAGCATTTACAATTTTCAAAGGAACAACACGAATCGGTTCCAAAAAGAGAATAACCCAAACATCAACGTTTATGGAAAAAATAATTTGCCCTGCGTATGAAGAAAAATTCACTGATCCTCAAGAAGACTCATGCCCGCGCAAACTACGAAGGTAGGGGTAATGTTATTTGCTATTACTGTTACCTTGATTAAAAACAAATGAATTGTAAATTATTAGTCGTTTTTCTGTATTACCACAACTATTTTATGCAGGAAAATAAAACACTTTTGTGAAAATTTCTCGTTGCGTTCTTTTACCCCATAACGTGCGAACTTTTGCCCCACATATTGGGTAAAAGTTCGCATTTGACACTTTTTGGAAATATTTATTTTATATAACTTGTGACAGGCAAATTTACACGAAGCCACTGCCTATCGAATAATAAGGGATAGTAGTTATTTCTTACACAATGATATGACTATTAGTGTAACACCAAGGATTTTAGGGGAGTCTAAACTTTAAGTGCGCACTCTTGTCCAGAGTTGGGCAAAATGTAATCTAATTACAAATTATAAATTACGATTAAACTGTAATTGTGTACTTAATTACACATTATTTTCTGTAATTATTAATTTAGGCAGTTGACCATTTGGTTTTGTCAACTATCTAAATGCACGATTACTGAAAGTAATCTGTAATCAATTACACAATTACAGTTTAGTCGTAATTTTTAATTTGTAATTAGATTACATTTTGCCCAACTCTGCTCTTGCCCCACAATACTCTATGCGTAAAAAGTCAGCCATGTATGGCTTTCTCCTTGAGCGTCGATGCTCCCCGTTGCTGTAAAAACAAGGACGAAATAATCACACATTCTCCAGGGGAGTTGGAACACCTGTCTATTACACCGTGCTCAAGGTATGCCCCTCTTCCAAAATCCCAAACTTTCAATCTTCCAAACATCCAAAATCCCCAATTCACCTGACCATTTTCAGCGTGACTAACTTCGTTACCACTAATTTCAGTTCAATACCTCCACCATTACTCTCTTCAAAGCCCCGTTCATTTTACCCCGCAAATTTCAATTATATCATCTCCAGCTGTATTAGATCCCAGCGTAAAGCAACTGCGGACAAAAGCTTGCCCGCGAACAGGTCGGAGAACCTTTTAAAACCGTCTAAACAACAAAAGCTCCCACCTTTCCAATTAATCGATCCGCGCTTGTTTTTTAGCGAGAATCCGTCGTTATCGGCACGCTATTATTCGGCCGTGGCCGTTAGAAAAAGCGCGGAGCGGGAATGAAATCGTAATAAAGTTGGCTAATTTGTCGCCCCCTCGCCGCGCCCCGGGTCACGCACGGCCGTTAAGCACGGTTTCCGCGTGCACGATGCATCACGAGCATCGCCGTCTCCCCGTTCGGGCTCGTACATCAGCCAAGACAGCCGGCGAATTTAACGGAACGGTAAATAGGGAACGATAAACAAAGTAAGAATGACGCGACGCGGGTCCCCGCTTAATTTTACTGCCTCCAATTTATCCCGACGATTTTCATCTCGTTCCGGCGTCTCCCTTTTTTCGCGCTCTCCCGCCGCGGGATCACGCCACCTCGCGCCCGCGGTTAATCCGCCATTTCACGCACATCGCCGAGCTCAAAACTCCGCCCTACCCTCTCGCTGCTTTTTAAACCGACTTCATAAAGGAGCAGGTTATTACTTCGCTTTCGGATCGTTAGAATCGCTTTTTCCAGGCCGAAGTGTTCGCACCGATCGAGGCCGTGTTTGGTATGCATGACCCGAAGGTGTAAACGAATAGCGATTTTAGCGGCGGGGCTGAAAATTTCACCTTTTTCGCTCATCTTCTTTCGGTTCCTTTGGCGCTTGCTTTGCCCGAGGGCGAAACGTTTTTGGAGGATGAATGTTTAATTTGATCGGGCTAGCTTTTGATGTGGGCCAGTGTGGTGGTGTTACGAATCGAGACTCGATTCAAGTTAGGATTCAATGGAGTTCTGTATTATGAAATGTAATTAAAGAGAATATGAGCTTCTATGTGGTGGTATGCAATTCGATGCACTCCCATGTGCGTTATCAGGACTGAATAGAAATTACAGGCGATTCGGTAACAGTAAAAAAAGCTTTCAACTTAATTCGCCACGATAAATCGCGATTCAACGAGGTTCAATGCAACTGGATGCAATCCAACACACTTCGCCACGTTTCGACGGCGATCAAACGCCACTCGATAGATCTAGACTTCGAACAAACACTCTCTGCCACGAGCCGGCAAAACTCAACGATCCTCGAGCCTACTCAGCGCGGTTCCCCACAATTCACCACCCTTAAATCCAATCCCACCCGCCTAGACACAACTCAGCGCGGTTCGACGCAACAGTGCGCGACTCCACCGCGACCGCACTCGAGACAACGCGTTTCAGACGCGGCTGATCCAAGCGGGAGCACACCGTCGGCGAACTCTCGCGGGAGAAATAATATTCGTCGCGATTTTTCAGCCCGGAACCGACGGCGAATGAACATTTCTCATGGTTTTAAGTTAATACTGCGCGGCCGAACCGAAGCCCCCGCGGCGCGAAATCTGCTTACTACATTTTCCCCAGCTTCTTCCAGCGGCCTGTGCGCGGCAAGATTAATGTCGAGCCCCGGCAAAATAAAATAAATCACTTTAATTTGTCGACAACCCTCGCCCGCCCCGACCGCGGACGTTTAAACCGCGCTTCTGCATATGTAGGCGTCGCGAGCGAACCCTCTCGATCCGACGCCGACTTTTTTCAGCTCGTACATCAAGCCTGCTTCCAACCCCCGGCTCATCCGCCCTCTCCTGGTTTTTCGCATTCGCAGGGCGGTGCACGCGCGTTTGTCGAGCATGAAGGAACAACACCTGGCGTGGCACGATGGATCGAGCCTCGATAAAGATATTCTGCGATTACGAACTCTTTGACTTTCGCGTTTGTTGGATTTGTTAGGTCGGTCGGAGTGAAACGTTTGTGGTGTGCTCTGTATTTTATTGGAATGTGGCTGAGCGTGAAAGAAAATCGATGGGGATGTGTGGAAGTGGTTGGTGGGGTATCGGGAGTAACAGTAGGTGGAGATTTAGGAGATTGAGGGGGTCTGGGTTAAGCTAATTTAGTTGAAAATAGGTAAAGATTTAGATTCACAATGATGCTTAGCAGAGATAGGCATTTTTTTTAATACAAATTTTATTCGGTGCTTGTCGAGTAAAGGTAATGTATGTTTTTATTTGATACGTTCTTTAAATAATTTCTTATTTAGATAATGCCCAACTCTGATTGGGTACTTTTGGCGAGGGAGATGTTGGAGAACTGGATTTGAAAGTAGGAAGATCTAGATTCCACAATGTTAAGGTACATTTTAATAATGCGGATATTATGGGACTAAAGTTAGGTCAGGGTGACGCAGACCCAGTCAAAATAGGTGAAAATTTACAGTGGCAGGCGAAAGAATGTTTACAACTTTTAAAATCGCATAACTTTTTAGAATTGGTACAAACGACGTGAGTTTGTTTGAGAAGCTAGAAAGATTAGTTTGCTAACTGACGTGTTTCGTCGTTTTGAAAAAAATGCAATTGGTCGGGATAGCAAACAAAAATAGTAAAGGTCGTTTTTTTCAACTTTTTTATCTGAGTCTGTAATGAAAATTCAAAAAACCCGTTTGTAGATTGAAGTAAATTGTATACATGCCTAAAATTTCATCAAAATCGGTTAACGTAACTCTGAGCTATAAACGTTTAAAGATCGTAGAATAAGGTCGTAAATCGCGAAATTTCCGAAATCAGCGATTCTAAACAAATTATGCGATTTAAAAAGTTGTAAACTTTCTTTCGTCCGCCACTGTATATTCACAAGGATGTCAATGTATTCTTTGGAATTAAATACATTGGACCACCAGAGTTAAGTCTGTGTTCGGTTAACTCGATTAAAAATCGGCGAGGATTTACATTCGCCAGAATATTAGAGTACTTTTGTCGATAAAGAAGTGAAAGAACTGAAGTTCTTAAGACCGTTCATCTCCCACACAACTTTCTGTCCAAACAAAATTCCGACGTCGAAACTTCCGTCCCAAAGCCACCGTTCCCCGGAAACCAACAGAAAAACACCCCCAACCTTCCCCGGAAAACACTACACACCCCCTGCTCCAATTACACGGCGAAAAAACATGCGAATAAAGAGCACAGCGGTGCAGAGAAAAATTTCCATAATGATCCATTCCAACGGCCTGGAGCCCCACAGGCTTCGAAGAGCCTCGCGTTACGCGTTCCGCGGGCGAATTGCGCGCACACCCGCGTGGCTGAATTAAAGTTACATAATTCATAATGCTGAAACCGCTGCGGTTTCAAACAGAACCGACACGAGCCCTCGGCGAAACACAATAAAAACAAACTGCGCTTAAAAAACGGAGCGCGAGGCGGAAACGGCACGCATCCGATCGCGGCGGTTTCCATAGCACGCGTAAGCGTTTAATCACACTTCAGCCACGACCAAGCAGCGACACTCACCCCTCAGCCGCCCCTGTTTCCGTGCCCGTACGTCAGGGAGCAAGGGTGCGTCCCTTTTTCTACATTTGCAGCGTCAGGTACACACGTGTACCCGCGCTCCTTCCCGTTGAATATGCAATGAGAGACGCGCACAGCGGGGAGCCCCGCGTTTTTCACCCGCGACTTTTCCAACCCCGACTCCGTCATATCGCCCTCCACGCACTTTTTCGCCGATCCCCACCCTCTGTCCCGCCCATCTGCCACGATTTCTCAGAGGAAATCCTGCGGGGTGGCTGGCTCTTCGGCGAACGGTTGCACTCCATGCGGAGGCAGATTGTTAAGTAGCAGATTGCTTTATAATATCGAGCGAGAGTCGTGGATTACGGGAGAAATATAAGAAAGCCGAGTCGCGCTCGCGGTCTGTAGGTAAATTAGTTTTACTCACGCGGATGTCTGGATTAAGGGGACATTCTCATCAAATCGTTCAGAAATTGGTGATCTTTAGGATTTTTTGTAAGAAGGTATGCAAATTGCAGTAAACAATCTTTATGGCCTTGATTTACTCGTTATTCAAGGATTTGGAAATAAATTTCTTTTCATTTTTTGTAGGTACCCAGTGGCGAAACTTTTCAGTGCTAGAATAATTTATTTAAACTGTTAAGGCTATCGCAAGATAGAGCTAAAATCGTAAGTGCCAATTTCGCTGTGGTGAAAACCGATGAGCAAGCAACCTTCACGGCCGTAATCTTTTTATTTCCCTCTAAATGTGGTATACGCTGAACGTCCACAGCGATAAACGAGTAATAAACGATGCAAGTAACAGACTGAACAGACATGCGTTTTTTTTCTACTGAAAATTTTAACTACCGCCACTTGCACCGTTTACCATTTCAACTCCTCAATTATCTTCCCTTATTAACGCAAGAATCGAAATTGAAAATCTCTTTTTCAGCTTACAAATAATAGTGCTAGCTTGAATAGACTTCAGCCTAGTAGATAACAGAACTTCACTCTAAAATCTTCTACACAGATATATTATTACCAGAGCAGTTTTGACCCATCATTTCAAAAGAAGCTTTCGTACCAGACTTCAATTATTTTCTAGTACTCCTAAGCTTCTTATTTTACGGATAATCAGAACTAATTAACAAAAGTAGCCTCATTAGTCCATCCATGATGGATCAAGATAGACCCAACAGTAACGATCACAAGAAAGTTCGAAGTTCATATTGTCAACTATCTGCTCGACTAACTTAATACTAGCCTTTAAATACAATATTTAATTCCTACAACCCCCGCTGAAACCATCTAATTCTTCTCATCGCTCACAATTTAACCCTTAACTGGTATCCTGGGGTCAGTCATGACCCCAGGCACGCAAAGTCCGCTGCAAAATTGTTGGTTATCTAAGTTTGTAAACTGAATTTCTAATTAATTTCATAATAATAGCTTATCTTTCTACGTTTCTATTGTTTTATACATTACCTAAGAACAAAATATTCATATGGTTGATCTACTGTCGACTTTACAAATTTGTGTGTCCTTTTTTATTTGGGGTCAGCCACGACCCCAGTATACCAGTTACGTTTGGAAAAAACAGTATAGCAGTTAAGGGTTAAACTTTCCTTTACCACAACCGACATCTCTCAAACAAGGATCACCAAATCTATCACCAAATCTATCTACCCCGTTAACTCTGCAATTCGCCCCATCTTCACCCCCGAAACCACTCTTATAACAGGATTTAAAAATTCCTCGAACGCCACTTTCGCTGCCAGCTAATCCCATCTGTCCTCCGGGTGCTGGAAGTTTCGAGCACACTCGACAAGGTTTAGATACTGCCCACCATAATCCCCGTCGACGGCCAGGACGACGGTCGCGCGACGGAGTCGGAAAACTGTGCCCAGCAACGCCGAGAACGCCTGGAATTCCTCGTCGGTCGATCCACTTTACGACCAGCCCCGCTCGACGAAATTTTCGCGACCCCAGCCACCCCCGTGCGCCCTTGTCCGAGCGGGGGGTGGTCGAATGAAAGAACAGAGGAGTTTCATCGACGGACCAGGCATTTCCTGGGTGAGCTGGAGCTATTGAAACGCGATCGACTTCCATCGTCGCGGGAGAACCGGGAACGCGAGAGCGAAACGACGCGGTGAATTACAACGCGCGGCCAGGGGACCGTCGGAGTGGGGGCGAAAAGCTTCTTTTCGGGGTGCGCGCTCGCTCGTCGGGGTAATTCGAATTTATGGGATGATTCCAGAGGGGAATTTCGTGTACCGTGATACACCGTCTTTATCGAAATGCGCGGGTACGCTTCAACGTCTGTAAGGGAAATTTGTAATTTATGGGGGTGGACTGTTCGGTGGATGCCACTGTATTTTCCTGGGCGGTGCGGTTGGTCCTCTTTTTTTCAGGGGTGTGTGAAATGTTTGTGTTGCAAGGTGGATGGGTTTTGTAGAAGGGGTAGGTATTTTGCATCTCTGCGTAGGGGTTGCGCAGTGCTGGATTGTAATAATGTACTGAACTTTGTGGAAAAGAATTATGTAGGGGTCGTGTTTCTGGGTTTGCCTCCACTGTCCTAAAATAACTATCTTCTCATATTAAGAGGGATTTGCGCCTTGTTGCGCCGAAAAATAGGTAATTCTTTGTGAATTTTTTGTTCAAACACGGTTCGACAAATTAATTTGAGGTTTGGCTGGCTGTTTTATTGCGATTTGAACTAGTGATCTGAATTTTTGTGTGGCAGTGGAAAAAAGATGGCAAATACTGTATGGGTTATTAAAAACACAAAAAAGAAAAGAGTGTGACTATCTGTGGTAGTAGATACATTAAGAATAATAAAAAAATATTAAAAGTAGCAGTCCTTTGAAGATGATGAAGTGCTATGATTTGAGTCGGAAAAAGGTTTTGCCCCAAAACCGGGAAAACTTCTTTAAATAAAAAAAGAACCAGTAACAGATAGGTACGGCAATAAATCTACTACCACGGGTAGTCACATTCATATAGATTAAGAATCGCTTTTCCTTTTTGTGTTTCAGATAACCCGTCAACGCCAGGATCACCCGATTTTTTTTCAACGCTCTCAGCCAGCACTCTGTATCTGCCATCATTTTTTTTTCACTGGCATGCAAAACTTCAGAACAATAGCTCAAGATACAATAAAACAGCCTGCCAAACTTGAAATTAATTTGCGGCACCGTTTTTATACCAAAAATTCACAAAGAATTACCGATTTTTCGGTCCAACAAGTCGCATTCCCACCCTTAAGAGATGAGTCGATCTTGGAATAGGAGTCCTGCGTGATATGCTTCTGCTAAATCGATCTTTCATATATAAATATTAAGGAATACCTTGCATTTACAAAAGTTTAATATGAAATGTGCCTTAAAGGCCAGATTTCATTCGCCAAAAGTGTAACGTTAAATGTACTCTGAAAGAGGGTGATTCTGCAGGAAGATATAAGTAGAAAATATACTTTCTTATGCGACAATCAATTTTAAAAACTCGTCTGGTACTCAAAACACAGCTCTGAATATGGTGCAAATGCAGGTGAAAAACCCTTCGGCAAAAGCACGTAAAATTCGTACGATAACCTTGTTTCCAACGAGGCTTTGTTTCCAGAATAACAAATTCGAAAAACCATCGAGGCTACATGCAGTTGCCTAACAATAGAATTAAAACAAAACAATGCTTCGATCGATAAAAAGCTATTCCACAATTCCACTTATTTTTCCACAATCAGTCAATTCATTCCCAGTCATTCTACATACATACCTATATTAAGCGTTACATTCTCCCAATTCTTGAATTTTAAGCGTAGGCGTATTTACGAAATACTCAAAGTCGTTTCACTCGAAAGCCAAGCGCAAAATAAAATGATATTTTCTCATATTTTCATGTAAATGCCTACTATTACACCGTTGCGTGTTTACCACCAGTTCGGTGACACCCTGCATACGCGCCCTCCAACAGTGAATAAATTATAAAAAAAACAGCCCTAACCCTCCACCTTCGTCCACCAAAAATCACCCAAACACGCAACCGTGCAACAACAAGCGTCCTCGAACAGTCAATTAATTGACTCTAAAAAACAACCCTCACTTTCGTCCACCAATCATCCACACATCCAGAAGAGCCTCCCAAATCTTCCAGTCTTCCGAGAATAGGAACTCTCCCCCTCGCTCCAGCGAGCTCGGAAAAAGAAACGTGGACCAACGGAGTCCTGGAAGAGCGGAATCCTCGAGGGGTTGCTTCGAAACGTGTTCGCGGAGGCAGCCCCGTAGGAGTGGAAAAATCAGCCACGTCGAGACACTCGGACCTGGTTGCGCGTCGAAATATACACGAAACAGTTTCGAAGCCCCCGCAATGGCGAGTCGACCGACATTACCCTAAATGGACGTCCCAGATGGCATGATAAATGGCCACGTGAGCGCGGGCAACATGGCCGGCGCGGGCGCGAACAACGGTAATAACAACGAAGACGAGAAACGTCGAAAACCCATACACGGATTCGGCACGAAACGAGGGCGTCATGTGGCGTGCTTGTCGATAAACAGCATCCCCGATACTGATACATCCTATCCCCTCAACCACCCCCGCGCTTGCTGCCTGTTCTAGCTAGTATGTATCTGCCATAGAATTTTCTCTTCTTCCATTGCTTCCATATCTTCTGCGTTTCATGGCTGCTAAGCTCATGGTTGTAAATAATTTGAATATTTTTCTGTTCCGTCACTTTGTTTTATTTCTTAGGTAGATGTAGTTTTTTTAATACACTTAGTGGGATGGAAGTGGGTTTTTTAAATTGATTAGTAGATTTCACAATTTTTGGGGGAAATACTGTAAGTATCTTCTTTTTTATGTTCAGTAGTTTTTTGTTACTTATTTGTATCTTCTTTGTATTCCTTTACCACACTACCAATTTATTTGTTATTTCTAATGTAGTGGGTATGTGTGTGTGTGTGTATGTCCCTTATCAATATTCTTCCTAATTTGCCAATTGATTTATGGAGGGAGGCCTACCTGCAACGGTCAAAACAGCATGCTTCTTTGGGAATTTTTTCTAGAAAAATTGATAAACTTTTATTACTAAACATTAGTCTATTGGAAAGAGTACATCTTACGGATATTTCTAATATACCTAACCCAGACCTAACCCAGACGTGTTTTTTTAGGCGCTTTGCGGTGATAACCGTAGCTCGGCGCAGGATCATCCAAAATTGAAAATTCGAATTTTTTAGATAATATATGGAATTGTCGAGGCGCTATCGAGCCCGATTTTTGGAAAATTATTTTGAGCCAAATTGCGACTCTGCAAAGTTGAAGCGTTGATATTTGGCCAAAAATCGCTCGTTTTCCGAGTGTAAAAAATCTAGCTTAGATTTCTAAACCTAAAATAAGCCAGCAATGCCTCGAGTAAATCGGTTCATTAATTTTTAAGTTATGTGCGACAGCGGCTTAGAAAACATGATTTTGAGGAAAACGCGTTTAAAGTTTTAGGTCTGAGCGCTAAACCGAGGAACACCTACCTACTTACACGAGTATAACTTTGTCAATTTTGGTCGGATTAACGTGACACTTTCAGAGAATATTTTCAAAATGTAGATACTTCAAGAAAATATCAAAATCAAGAAATCGATTTTTGGAAAATTTCTAGGTAGGCCTCCTCCCTAAATTACCTGAATAAGTAGTAAGATACATATTGGGGCTCCACTTGAAGATAGTAATATTCACAGTATCCGAGTTTAATCCGACACCAAATACGTAGATTATTCTTGCCCCTTTGAACGAAATTCCGTAGAGAAAGAATATCGTATACTCCAATAAACAGCGCTGTTTCTTCCATTACGCGAATAACCAAAGTACAAAATACCAACCCTTAGTGTCGCCATTCGCATTATCCGCCTAGATTGCCTAGAAACTAGCAAAGCAGACACTCCAGTATGTAATTACACCCAACATACCCTCGTTCCCAGTACACAGCCATTTTCCTTCCAATACGGGAAAAAATCGACCAACGAGCAAATTGCCAGCAACGAGTTTTAAAAAAAAAGGGGGTTCAAGAGCGAGAGAGGGCTCCATTACGTCGGTTATCGGCAAACCATAAGCGATTACGCGCGTACGGGAGCACGTAGCCCCCGCGTCCTCGTCGTCGATGGCTGTACACGAGATTCCAATGCGATCCACCCCCCTCGAAAATCGATGCAACGACGCCTCTGACTTCGTAACGCGCGGTTATTGCGTAACCGTTATGATCTGGCGTGTCTCGTATAACGTCGGGGATTACTAGACACAGGGGAGGGATGCATTCTCTTCCCTGGACGCGTGCACGATCCCGGAGGATCGTAAAAGGCATTATACGGATGGCCTCTCGTGAGGCACGCGCATGGCACTTTTGAATTTCGCGCGCTCCGTGGAGGCAGCCCCCTGCAGCGCGCGTGGGGGCTTCGGTATTCTAGATAAGTATGTAAGTGCTTCGTGCTTTTTGGGATTTATATAGAATTTGTGCACAATTTCTGTTGAATTTCTGTGAATTAATACATAATTTTAGTTGAATTTTGGTGAACTTGTGCACAATTTCAGTTGGACTTTTGTGAATTCATTTCGTGCAATCTATATTTTTGTATTTATTATAAAATTCATGCGAAATCTGTTTCAGAATTATTACACTATGTCGGAAGACGTACTGTAATTGCAGTCATGTGATCAACAACTACAGAAAGGGAAGTATTTTATAGAATCAGTACTTAACAGTGTAAACATTTATTAGACTTCCACAATTTCACATCACATTCGGAGAAGGTAAGTCTAATAATTATGTGAATGCAAGAATATCTACTAGAAATACCTTATTAATGATGTACTTAAGGAATGAAATCGTTTCAAATAATTTTCGCAATGAAAACAGCGTTTTTCTTTTAGCAGTGTGCGTGTTCTCAACACCGCCTACCGGAGAACAATGGTTTCGATGCAATGTTTGTTACAGGTGGGGTGATGAAATGTGCCGATCAACCGAAATAAACTTTATTTGTCCAATATGTACCTACATCCGAACGTAAAAAATAAAATATTTTAAAAATCCTATTTCAATATTTTTGTAATAAAAATAAAATCAAAGATGGATAAAAATACATTTATAGAGCGAGAAATAATAAAATCACATGTGAAAATAACTTTAAAAACTCATATGTACATGAATTAATCAATGTTTCTTGAGTAGGCGATATTAGGTACACTTTTTTCAGGACCGGATTTTTGTATGTCTTACGTTTTTTAATTACCATTTAAAAATGTATAGGTTTCAACAATTCTAACTTACGCTACATGAAAGATGAATAATTTCTCTTTACTTTAAAACGAATTGCGTGCAAAAATATCAATTATTATTCAATTGACAGCGATTTAACTTTTGCTAGGCGATATTAGGTACCGTCACCCTACATTCCGGTTGTTTACGAAAAAAGCGAGAATGTGCAGCAGGGAGTGCCAGGGTTGGGGATGTGGATGGAAGTGGATGATACGGAGGGGAAATAAGAGGTTCGCTGTGAAAGAGGGCGGAAACGCGGAGAATTTTCAGATTGAAGGAAAGGGAGGCGCAAGATATTCAGACTCGAAGGGATTCGTGAATCCCTAAGCGAGGAAGCGTAACGAATTCACGAACTCAAAGGGACGTGAGTGCATGGAACTCAGGGGCTCGAGGGAAACGAGTTTTGCAAAAATTCACCGTATTAAAAAGGGGAATGCGGAGGTATTAAGCGTGCAACAAATTTCAAAGATTCAGAAGGGGTGGATGCAACGATACGCCGGGGTAGAAAGAGCAGCGGAATGAAAGAAACGCGAAAATGTGAGGAAATTTCGAAAGAAAGGTGAAACGAAAGAGGAGCATTCAAAGGATTTAAAATATTCAGGGGAGAAAAGACATGCGTAGCAAAAGAGAAGTGATGAATGCAAGAAACATTTAAGAGCTACAAACGAAGACAAATGATTCCTCAAGTTAGAAAAGAGACTGGAGGGATGAAAGAAGTCAAAGTTCAAGAAAATTGAGTTTCCAAAGAATATGAGTGTGTTGATTTCTCACATTAAGAAAATGAATGCAAAATAAAAGGATTCAAAGGAAAAACATCAATGCACGACGTCAGTGACCACCCCTTGAACTCGAAATTTCACTTTAGAAGACTTATAATAAATAAATCCTCAGACTTACAAGCTTCTAAATTATGGGGTTTAGAAGTGATGTAAGTAAAGTACCTAACAAATGTTTCATTAAACAATGAAACATTCTTATCTCCTGGTACAATAGCTTCGCAGTGAATTTTGTTAAAAGTACGAATGCAACGATTCCTCAACTTTTCAATTATTCAATTCCTCAATCCCAAATCCTCTTAACCCCCATCAATTAAAACAAACTTTTTTTTCAATTTCTAATCCTTACGTTTCTCAACCCTCAACCCTCCAATTTGTCAATTGCTCAAGCGTAGTAGAACAAAAGGCAGCAGAAGTAGAACGAAAGAAACTCTCTAAATACAAGTTCAGATATTCAGTAAAGACCAAACGCAGCTACTCAACCCGAAGCACCAACTGCAAACCACGAAGCAACACTACGAAACATCTCCAAAAAAGAACTCAAGAGCCACCCCCCGTAAACTCAGCCGAAAGAGTGACACCCAAGCATCCCGGAGCCACACACAGCAAAGGGGACCAGCGCCAAAGCTGCATCCACCCTCCACCCCTCGGAATGAGATTCAAGATCAAAGGGAGGCTCTCTGCATCCACCTTCGCCCCATCAATTGTCCCCAGACACAGAAGCCAGGTATCTAGATGGGCGAGTAATCAAAAAACGCCTCCTTAGCGGTCGCTCCCTCGTCACGGGCCCGTGCACCGCCGAAAAGAGGGGCGTTTAACCGTGGAGGGTGGCTCGACGCGAGGGGATGAAATCGCGAGAGGCGGGTGCTCGATTTCGAGCAGCGGATCGAATTCCTCGGGCAGGAAACGTTCTGCCTTGTCCTTTGCCCCGGCCCCTTCCACCTGCAGCTTCGAGGGCCCTCTAAGGGGGCGAAGGATGCTGAGAATTCCACGGCGAGATAACGAGAGGGTGGCCCACGCGTTTCGAAGCGTCGTCGCAAGCTGCGGACCGTGCTGTAACACGGCTGCGCGTCGCCGGCGCGGGTTTGCCTTCTGGAATCCCAGGGTAGACGCCAGATCACGTTAATGGATTACCATTCGACTGCTCAGCTCCGCTTGGATCGAGCGAGGCTTATGGTAGCTGGCGCGCGGAGGCTTGGATCCGCCGATCAGGGACCTGTTGACGACCTCGCAACGACTCTTGCTGTTTGGGTAATGAGTGCGGGCGTAATTGGCGTCGATTGTTGTAATTGTTACTAACGCCGTGTTAGATTATCATGCAGCGCGTTGGGGCCGGGAGATAAACCAACGAAATTGGGGGCTAAGCGCCGAGCTAGGGTACGCTTCGGGGGAGGAACTGTGCGGCTCAGGTGGCGGGGGCTTTGGCGGGGCGTGGATGAATGTGGGGCTGGAAAGGGAGGCTGGTTTTCTGAATTTTGGGGGATGCTGTGTAGCTTACTTATTGTAGAGAATTTCCGTGGACGTGCTTAATGAATTTATGCAACGAAATTAGGCATAGGGGTGGTTCTCTTTGATGCATGTTTCATGGGATTTGTCCTGGAAATACTTGAGGGATGGTGCGTGATACAGAAATGGGTATCGGGGAATTAAATTGTAGAGGGAAATAATGGTACTTTATTTGAGAAAAATTGCAGGACACCTGCTTGTAGCCATAAGAAACTTTACTGTGTCATTCCTACGTCCCCTCGATATCGCTCACTTTTCATTGTGTACTTTGGGGTCGTCCTTGAATTATGTAAAGCTTTTTAAGGGACGGGCAGGGATCGCAAATTTCTTACATTTCCGCGCATATTTTTTTAACCTGATTTTCAAAATGCGTAGCTTAAAAAACGATGTTTCATCGCATACAGTACACGCAACCGAGTTAAATGAATTATAGGGGGTTGGAATATAAAATTTTACGAATTCGTATACTGGGGGAGGCAGAGGGTAAGCAATCGCCAAAATTGCCCTAACGTAATTTAGGAATGGCCCTTTTTCACGAACAGGAATGAAGGAACCGAAAACCACAACTACTATTTCATAGAAAATCACAGAAATTTTCAAACGACGAATCGACTCATCTTCCCCAGCCAGCAGACCAGAGCAATCAACCCCCGCGTGTCCCGTGTTTTAGCCCCGGTCCAGCCACCCTGATCAGGCTAATGGATTTCAGCTTCGTTGATCTTGATCAAATAAGCCTGTCGCGTCTACCCAACGGGGGCCCGTAATATTAATCTCATGATATTCGAAATCCAACCCCCGCACCCTCCGCGAGCTTGCCCCGACCGCTATTTCTCCACTTTAATCGTTAAATTCCACGCGGAGCAGAAATCTCGCGAGTTCCGCGCAAGAATTCCAAGGAAAACTTGCCTGAAGGTACACAACCACGCAGCTTCAGTTGCGAACCCCGCTCTCCCGCCGATATTCTGTTTTAGTTGACGATTCCAAGCCCACCGCGTCATCATTCACCCCTACGCACAACCCCTCCGCAGCTACCCTCCATGAATCTTCGTCTGCGCAACCCTTTCGTTTCGTTCGACCACATCTTCCACCCTAATCCTGGCCAATTGCCCTCGAATCGACCCGACCCTCAGCGGGATTTCTCTTTTTAACCGTATATCAGCCGATTAATGGGGCGAGGGCCAAGCCGGGAGGACTCGGTGGAAACACGGGGACACGGTGCTTGAAATTCCACGTTATGCTTGGCTCTGCTTTACAAATGAAACGGTGAACATCGAAATTTTAACTTGGAAATCATTGTCCTTTAGGCAGAAATCAGTGTTTTTAAATACTTGAACAATCAAATGTCCCTTTCTATTTTAATTAGATGGAATAATTGCACACGGTACTGCAGAAGACTACTTACATTGACAAGTGTTATAGAAGATTCCAAAGAATGCCAAAAGGTTTACTTTGAAACCTCAGAGATAAGTGTAATTTTAGACAATTTTGGTGTATGTAACTCTTTTAACTCTTTGGGTGCGAAGAACGCCCATAGGCGTTCAGAGACTATGGTTAAGAGATACGAGTAGAGGAGTCCCGCACGCGAAGTACGCTGAGCGTTCAAATTGTCATGCATTATCAGAGATAGGAATTTTTCAAGGGTTAATATGTTTGCTGTGGTAGAGGATGATTTGTATCAGATTTTGTGCACTGGAAACAGACGTTCTATGTTTATTAACAAAAGTTTATTAACAATTCTTGCACGATTATAATAGTACCTAACTTTTTATGGAACATTGTAAGAAACATAAGTCTAGAATGATACCCACTAAAGAATATTAAAAGTAACTCCAGTAGTAAAGGTGCTAATGATGAATTTAATATTTTACATCAGTTTTAATGCCGCTAATAATATGTCTATGAAATGTTTCTGTGCTGCAGGGGTGGAAGCCTTTCAGTATTATTTTTTCCAACACGTCAGCACAGACAAATCTCTTCTTTCTTAGAATCCAAAGTCTTTCAATCCTCAAAGCATTCCCAGCAATCTCGAAAGTAGTACCAGGAGAGAGAAGAATGCAGTAACAACTCTGCCCCCAAAAATCTTCAATCATTGGCAAACGAATCATTTAATCGTTTGGCTGCTCGATCCCTCTTCCAGCTCGATAGGAGAAACACGTATGAACTTTCTTCTCTATCATTAATCTCCACTCTGCTCCAGAATCGAGTCGAACTCATTTACCAAGTCTTACTCGCGGCACAGAAGCACAGCCCGAAGGGAAGAAAAAAGCGTAGCTATATACACGTTTGGCACAGTAAATCGAGAAAGCAAAAGGATTAAAAGTTTCGAGAAACTCCTAGGAAACAATACGTTTTGCGAAACCCTTTCAGACACCTAATCCGCTCCTTAACTCCGGCGCTCGATACCAGGGGGTTGGTTTTCCAAGTTACTTATAAGAGACACGATACCCTTTTAAAAAAGTATTCAAAGGGAACACCATCGTGTTCAAATATTTAAATAAGCAAAGTCTATGTTTACTTACTGTAATAAGCAAAGATATGCTGTAGCTTCTTGATGAACTATAACAATCTTACTTGACCCAAGTAAAATATTCATAGAGAGATGGGCTAATATTGTGATGAAATATCAACGCAAACAAAGGCTAATTAATTATTGTATAAGCAAAGGAACACTGGAGCTTCCTGATAAATTATAATAATTCTCATTCACCCCCAGTAAATTCTTCACAGAGAAATTATATATTACCGTCCTTTATAAACCAAAGTGGAATTTGAAATATATTGCCCCTCGCCAAGGAGCTACCTGTACCCTCTACAAAAACGAAATCCAATCGCGCGAATCAACCCCCAAACACTCTAAACCTTCCACTGAAACCTGTAAACCAATTCCAATGAAAGCCAATTCTTGTTTAAACAAACAGGGGGGGGGGAAGGGATGAGCGTGTACCTTGGCCAGGGGTTCCTTTAACCGTACATTTCCATTCGCTGTTTTCACAGTTGAAATAACAAAATATTTCCCAGGCCATTCTCCCGCGGAGAATCGGCCCGACGATCCGCTCCACTGATATCTCGATTACGCGAGCGTTATCAATAATTCCGATTCATACGGTCGGCGAAACTTTAATTTCGCGAGGGCGAACGGTAGCAGGGAGGGTGTGGGGGTAGCCTTAATCAACCCCCGGCCGCCGAAAATCCCTTTTCGACTCACGAAAGCCGCCTCCTTTCAAACCCAGCCCCTTCCACTATCATTAGACATTGGCCCCGAGCTCTAGGCCAAATTTTAATGAGAAAACTTAACGAGAGAGCGAGAGCTGCTCCCGACACGCGTTTCCGACTACGATTATGCATCCGACGTGTCTAAAACTGTGAATAAGAAAGGGAACGATGTGGAGGGGGAGCGGAGGAATTTATGGCAGCGTTTGGAGAACGTTTAGCGATGGAGATCGTGAAATCGTTATGTGCAGGTGTGCTTGTAAGATTGATGCAATGTGGAGCAGGGTGATTGTTTGACGGCGGGTGGTGGAAAGATATGGAATATTGGGGGATTGGGAGGGTTGAGGGTTCGGGGGCTGAAAATTGTGAAGTCTGAGAATTCGAGGGGCTGAGGATTCGAGAGCTGAGGATTTGGGGGGCTGACAACTTGGGAGACTGAGGATTCAGAACGCTGAAGATTGGGGTAGCTGAAAACTTGGAGGGCTGAGCAGTTGGGAGGCTGAGGATTCGGGGGGCTGAGAACTCGGGGCTGAGGATTCGCGGGATTGAGAACTCAGGGGCCTGAGGATTCGCGGGATTGAGAACTCGGGGGGCTGAGGTTTCGGGGACTGAGGATTCGCGGGATTGAGAACTCGGGGGGCTGAGGATTCGGAGGCTGAGAACTCGGAGAGCTAAGAATTCGAGGGGCTGAATATTCGGAGTATGTAGTTGCGAATTGTGAAATTCTGTGAACCCAGGAGCACTGAAAACTGTGTCTTTGGTAGTGTGTAGAATTTAGAAATACTGCCAACTTACATATTTATGGAATCTATAACGTTTATAGGACATTTCAAGACCCCCAATAGATTCACTTGAAATTGAACGTGAAAGGAGTTTCCCCAGCAATAGAATTTCAAAGAGAATCGCCCGAAGTAGTCAACAGTCAAAACCCACAGTGCAAACCGCGTTACTAGCCCGAATGTGTTGCTCCAAACAATAGCTCTGCTGAACTACACGAAAAGGACCGCTGCTAGCGATGGGATCGAACAACTCGCGAGCACTGAAATTGCAAATCAAGAAACACGAAATTTCAAACTCAAGATTCAAGTCCCCCACAATCTCCCATTACAAACTCCAACACAAATTCAATTATTTACTACATGTCTCCCTATCCATAAACAAATTAACTAACAAATGAAAACTGTAGTTTTCGAACATATTACTTCGAATTACTTCAAACCTCAACTGCCAGAAACGATCAAACTCGCGCCCGACTCGAACCCATCACTAGCTAGCGCCACGCACAGCGCATTTTACGGCACAAAGCCCAGTTGAATTACATTTCCAGCAACAGTCTATTCGTCGTGAAGTTCGGGCGAAAAGGAGGCTAAGAGAGGCCCGTCCACCGCTTAATTTCCGCTTTAAATGTGAAACAGAAGGCGGGCTGCAGCCGAACGGGGGAAGATGAAAAACCGAAATCGAATGAACGGGGGCGGCTGCCTAGTAAACGGCTACACGTGTCCCCAACGACAGACTTTCCTCTCCAATTAACTAAAAAAAAATTCACTTCCTCGCTCGCGGATTCTGTAACTCGCGAGAAAAGCGCAGAAATCGCTGTAATCCTTCGAAAATAAATCGTTACTATGGAATGCAAAGTACAGCAATATATCCAACCATTATTACAATATATGTAGTGATGGGTATAAGCTGTAAATGTTGGATAAGTCGAAGGTGTAAAGTAGAATTTCGCTTCGCGAAGATTTGCCTTGAAACTTCGGACGCTTGGCTACCGAGATCATCGACAGTGAACAGGAAATCTAGATCGCGACGTGAATGAAATTTCACTCCGTGATCCACTCGATAACACTTGCGAAAGTTCGCGGAGAACTTGGTAATGAGGGAACTATGCAACACTCGAGCCCCTCGTTTTGCTCCAATTTTGCGAACAAATGGTGAACATTCTAGGCTAGACAATCATCTACTTAATCTCTGGGTCTCAGAATTTTTCGTCGTACAAACGCACGGGTGACAGAATTTGAATTAGAAAAGAAGTTGGTCGATATTAAAGACTCCAAAAATTCCTGTGTCTTAGTTTTGTAAACTTGAGAAGTATCGTATGATTAGTCCGCGCATTTATCTGGCAGAGAGAGAGAGAGAAAGGTTCCTATGCAATTAATTCGAAATTAATTCAAAATTTTCATACTCACTCGACGATCAACCGTTCGAAATGATTCCCCGCTGGTAATTAGCGCGTCGTTGCAAGCAAATATTTTAATGCCCCAAGTTCCATGAATATTAATAAGGAGAACGCTTATTAATGATTGGGGAAGTTAAACATTTATATTATGAACGTCGGGATGTAATTAACTGACATCGTCGAAATTGTATTTTGATTATCCGGGATTGCACGTTTCCAAAAGCCGCGTCACGCGACTCATTTTGCTCCGCGCTCTCCGCCGGGGAAAAACCGCGGCATTTCCACGGTAGGCACAAAAAGATATCTACTGGATTAATTATAAGCAGAGGCAGGAGTTCTAATTTGGAAAGTATTCTACGCGAAAATTAATCCACTCACTCAGCGTGCATGTTAAACAAGGTAAAAGCGTGACTTCGGGAGAAGAGAAGAATGGTGGAAAAGCAGAAGCTTGTGAATATAATTAAATGAAGACTAAATGCAACTGCGAAGAATTAAGTTCTCAAAAATACTAATTGTTGGTCATTAAAATGATTTATTAATGCCACATTCGCACCAGGTTTCTCGATTCAAGCAGGCTTCCCCTTTTCTAATTCGTGGCGCCCATTTTAAATGCTCCGAGCCCCTACATTTCCTCGAGGTATTTTTCGAGCCCTCAGCCATCCCTCCGCCGCGCAATCTTCGCCGGCAGAACTTCTTCAGCCCCTTCAACTTCTACATGCCACGCATATCCAAGTATCCATCCGCGATTCGGGATCTAATTGCGGACGGTTTGCATTCAGGCCCAGACACGAGAACCCGTGTAAACCTTCCACCACCCGTCTCGTGATTCAGCGAGGCGCCTTATTTACGAGCTGACGGCTGCTCAAAATTTCCCCTCGTAAAAGCTCGATCCCCTGTCGCGACGCGGTGCCCACGGGCTTCTGGGATTTTTCTGCCGCCTCCGCGCAACCTCGTATCCCTCTCGCTCGGTGCGTCGGTTAAAAAGACGTTGCGTATGTCGTAAGGAATAGCAATTTTAATTAGGATGATCAATACTGTTGTCGTAACTGAAATAGAAGTTGACAGCTGTTTACTGTGAAATGATCCATCTGCATTTAGCGAGTGCTGCTATGTATATAGTTTGCAAAGTTTTGGACCTGGAATTAGAAATGCAGGAAACTGAGTGCGAAAAATTTCCCTATAGAATAATATAGAATTAATATAGCATAAAAATAGGAAATATATAAAATCGACCCATATGCTCAGGGTCTCCTTAATTTTACCAATGACTAGGCACAAATGGTACATATTTAACTAGTAAATAATCCCCAATATCTCATCGCGTCAGAATCTAAAATTATCCCGAAGAACACAGTTCAGCCCCAGGAAAAGCTGGACTCCCAGCGAGAATGCCGACTTGAAACCCTCGAAGGGGCCCCTATCCCCTTTTCCCAAGGAACACCCTCCGCCAGAATCGCTAAAAGGTTTCCACTTGGAGGCATTGTTTCGCCCGTCTGAGCCAGCCTCTGCCATTCGAGCAATTTTGGAAATTAAGCGATCTTAATAACCCCCGAATCAGGTTCAACAGCCACGTAATTGCAGAGCGAACGCTCTTGATGGCCGAGCGGGCAGGGGGCACCGAAACGGCCATCGCGATTGGAAGAACTATGCAATCCGCTATGCACGGTTGCCCGTGCAAAGGGCAACCGGGATATTGCGAGCTTTTCGACTTTTTTTTTAGGCAGGCGGTGCTTCGAGCGGAAGCTCTTTACTGTCAAAGGAACACCATTCCCCAATGGCAATATTTTCTACAAATTGGAAACCCGGTGGGCATTCGATTGACATTTCTTTCCAGTGAAACTGCACGTTTCATGGAAAAATGGAGACTAGAATATGCATGGGGTCACGTGGGGGTGGGTATAACCTTGATCTTGGTTAATATTTGGCGGGAGACTGGATGGTGTTCCTTGACAGATGAGGGGGTGGAAGGTCGCCCCAACTACGTACAGCTGGGTCGCAAGAAATTGGGCCACTCAAGGTCAACTCCCCCAGCCGTTCATCACTCCGAGCATAACTTCCGTTCTCGACCCTGTCGTGGACCTTGTACCGGGGTCGAATAGTAATGTGCCACTCGAGACAATTAGGGGATCGGGTTCCTGGGCAGTTCTGAGGCATTAGCCGAGTACGGTGGGGGTGAAACTTGACAAATGATGGGGGGGGCCACGTAATTGGCATTTAATGTGGAAATATTGCTCGCTAAATGAGTGACTTATAGGTGGCGCTCCTTGAGATACCTTCCTCGTTTCTGGAGATAGAAAGGGGTGCATAAATAATTCAAGGGAAGTATTCAAAGATTCAGTGAAGAATAAACTTTGTTTGGGTATTGTAGAGTTCGGAAAAGAGTAAGATCGCAGAGTCGGCGTTGGGGGAATTGGTAACGCTTCTGACCAGTAATGCAGAGGACCCGCGCATCGCGGGTTCGAGTCCCATCGCTACGGATCTGTTTTTCGTCGACAAGTCCTATTATCCATGCAGTGTTTTCACGCTTACAACCCACACTGGGGAGGATACCTTAATTAGCGAGGAACCTTGTGGGGGTGGGTGAGATTATCTAAACTATTACGGCAGTTTCACGACGTCCTTAAGGGTCTTTCTTAACAGAATTTCTACAGCGATCGACCCACCGAGAACAGCACCAGGAATCGCCCTCCAAGGCCGAGAGTCTCGAAGGAAGAAGGTATGCGAGAGTGAGAAGACGAGAGAGAGGAAGAAGCAAAAAGGAGGAATCCGGTGGAGAACACAGTCTATTTGAATTCCAGCAGGAGATTCGTTTTAACGAGAGTGCCTTTATTTCGTTCACGAGGGGTCGACGAAATTCACGGACACCTCGCGAGAGGACCGGGGCGCAGCCGGAGAATGGAAGAAACGAGGGAAGTTTAAGAGCGACACGCGCGACGACGCGGCCTCGACGAACGCCTGTTGGACAAACGAGGGGGGACTCGAGCAGACGGAGGGATGGAGCGGGGTAACTAGGGGCAGGTGGTGAAACTGAGAGGACGGCGGAAAATAGGGGATGCAAAGTTGTAGTGGAAGACGGCGGTGGAAGAGGGTTGGCAAGGCTGTAGGCGAGGAAGAAAGACGGCAAGGGGGATGCAATGCGACGAAAGAGAAAGACAAATTAAAGGGTGGAATACCGAGTTGTAAACAAGAAAGACAGAAATTGGGGTGCACAAATTGGGAGCGCAGAAAGTAAGGTAGAAGAAGAACGCAAGACTGTAGACGAAGAGAAAACGGGGTGCAATACCTTGGAAAAGAAAAAAAAAGAAAGGAGGAGTAAAAGATTCCAAACAAGAAAGACGGAGACTTGAGATGCACAAATTGGGGACGAGAAAAAGAAGAGAGAAGAGAGATCACAAGGTTACAGGCGAGGAGGGAAGGCAGAAAAGGGGGATGCAAATTTGTGGACCAAAGAGAAGGTCTAAGAGACGAGCAGAGTGACTGGAAGGAAAGGGGGTTGCAAAGGTGACAAACGACCACCAAGAGAGGACAGCTGTACACAAGGTCGTGGGAGGAATGAAAGAAATACATCTGTGTGCAAGGTTACGGGTTACAGACAAGAAGACGCTGGAAGATATATAAGGGTTCCAAATGAAGCGGAGAACACGCTAAAAAAAGGAAAATGGCGTGTAGCTACGTAAGGGGGTGGTAGGTGACAGAGGGAAAGACTGGAGGAGGAAAGGAGACGCGGAAACTGGTAAATGAGAAAAGGAGAGCAAGGTTGTGCGAGGGCAAAGGGCGGCGCAAGCAAAGGAGAAAGAGAAATAAAACAGCAGAGTAAGCAAGGTCTCCAGGAGGATAAGGGAGCAAAGTGCTGGAGTTCAGTAGCTCGTTTCACCGTGGTACCGTCGGCTTTAACATAAAAGAAAACGGCCTTAACTGTGCCGAACGATCCACTCGCGCGCCAAGAATTTCGAAACAATTTCGAATAAAGGGTCGCGCTAAACAATCGACCGGTCGGTGTCGCGACAAGTGCCTCGCCAAGCGGTTCTTAAAATTCATTCCCATCCAGCAGGCCCTTAAGGGGTCATGCTCAGTCGGGAGGCCGAAAAAAGGGTGGTCTTTGGACATTTTTTACTCAAAAGCTATAACATATTTCTCAAAAAATCTTTTTTTCCTTTTAAGGATTGCATCTAGTACCGTGCATCGTAATTTTTTTATTTAAAAATATTTATCAATAACTGAGTTATTGTCCATCACTCGAACGGTTCTTTCAAAATCGGTGACCAAAATATTTAAAAAACCATTCAACCGATTTACTTCTAATTTTACAAGCTTACTATAGGAACAATAAACTAGTCTTTGAACGAAGGATTTTTTTATCCAATGCTTAGTTTTCTTTTAATTGACGAAAATCAGGCACGATTTATGATTAAAATTGAAACTTTTACTTTACACATCCGCCATTTTTTCCCAAATCAATATTTCGAAAAATCCTTCGTTCAAAGTCAAGATAATATAATATACTAAGTAAATTCTTTTGAATTGTTTAATTTAGATGATCGACTTTCGAACAGCAGTGGTCACCGCAGAAGCCTTTTTTTGAGAGGACCTTTGAGAGATGGACAATAACTTTGTTATTAATAAATATTTTTAAATAAAAAAATTACGATACACAGTACTAGATGCAATCTTTAAAAGGAAAAAAGAATTTTTGAGAAATGTGTTATAGCTTTCGAGTAAAAAATTCCCAAAGATCACCCTTTTTTTCGGCCTCCTGACTGACCGTGAAAAGGCAGCGGTCACAAAAGTGCGCCGCCAAACCGACGGGCGACGCCATTCGGTGCAATGAATTTTCGCGATGGCCGCTAATTGATTTGATGCACGGCTACATACATATTAGCTGCGAAATGATCCCCGTAATTCGATCGTTGCTAATTGGTCAGCTTCGTGTTGCGCATCAGTGGAAACCGTGTAATGCACGTGGACAAACAACCTTTTTCGTTCCCATCATCGAGTCTGTGGAAACGAGAGACTAATACTCTCCGAATCGAATTATCAAATAGGTTTTCGCACCTTCGACCCGAGGAACTTAATTTTCATTAAATTTCTTTGAAACGCGGGCAGAGATATGCTAGTTACGGATTAAACAGAGCCGCCTCGCTTACAACCCACGAATTTCGTGTCTATTCTCGATCTAAATAGGTATTCTCATCGTCTTATCACCGATCTATTCTCTGCCAGTTCAGTGTTACGAGCCGCTGATTAACCTTGGACGATATTCACCTAGGTGTTGCTTGAGACTTCGAGGAGAATGCATCCGTGGGCGCAGGGCCGCCTGGAAGTTGCATCGACGCGCGTTGCGCATCATCGCGAGTCGCGTTACGATGTTAGCTTCCGATAGGGACCGACTTCGTCGTCACTTTCTCGGAGCGTGACGAATCTCCGGCGAGCTTTTAGCGCGGACAAGTTACGATTCTCGAAAGTCGTTGGAGGGAGTGTTTCGAAGTGGCGATTTTGTAATTGTTTCTAAGCGAAGATTCCCTCAGCTTGCTGCAGGGAACGGAGGCTGCTACTCAGTTGAGAATAGGTGGAGCTCGTTGTTAATGCAACTAGAGAAGTAGGTCTGGCACGATGCGTGAGCGTCGTTTATTAATTCAATACAGCCTCCTAGTGACGATGATGGAAACTGCAGCCATTGGCGTGAACGATTCATGCGCACTGTCTATAGCCTATCGGATTGACTCGGTGGGCTAGATCAATCACATTTCTTGCGATCGTTATTAGCGATTCTGTTTCGTGCATAACTCAGACTTTAACGAGCTTTCGCGCAGTGATGGAGCTTGGAATATTGACGACACTGATGCAAAGTTGTGAGAGCAGCTGATTCGGAGCTTAAGAGATGTTTAACGTAGTTTCGAGAGCAATTGATGTTCACACATTTTTCTTTATGACACTTTGCTGCAAGATCATTACTGTTTAGTATTTAGTGTCTGAGTTGGGTCCTCTCGTTGAAATACCAGTCGAAAGTTAGGGCCCGGGATTATTTGGTCTACTTTAAATTATCAAATACTGTTTATAAGAGAAACTATGTCTTCGACACGACTTTGTGAAGGAGCTTCAACAAACATCATCAAAAATTTCTTGAACAAATCAAAATTACCGACTACTAAGTAATATAGTTTCGTAACCACAAGTGACTTTAAATTGAAACCTCGACTATTCCATGACTCCCAAAACCTCCAAGTCTTCACAAAATTTAAAAAATTCCGCAAATTTCTAGACTTGCCCCAAAACTCGAATCCTGTTCACTTCCATCACTACCTGCCAGTCACCATCCCCGGGCAGTATCTCCCGCGCTACTTTCACCCCATTTTTCAGTCCCGAAAATCCCGGCAAGAATTTTGCAAAGCGGCCGCGACCGCAACAGCGGTGGATAACGAGCCGCGTTTCTCATAATCGTAAACGCGGGGCGGCGAGGGGGCGCGCCCCGCCGGTGGGCAAACTTCTCCCGTAGCATCAATCCTGATAACGCGTTTAAGCTTGGCTTAATACAGATTGTTATTTCTTTCGTCCGTTATTAGGGAAGTGGCCGACGAGAGGGTGGAGGGTGGGCTTCGTGGCGGGGTAGTTTCAACCCGCAACTTTGCGTTACATCGTGTCTAACAGTACCTTTCACCCCAACCCGTCCGAGCTTAAATTTACGAAGATCATGCACAGGGCGGTGCAACCAAGAATAAAGTGGTTCCTTATGCAAGACCGAATCGAAGATGGCGAATAAAATATGGAGAAAATTGAATTCGAAAATTAGTCCGTCCCAAGTAGATCGAATTTGTCAAGCTTGTCCCGAACGGTGCTTTGTTCCGGAGAAAATTGATTTAAGGGTAGAACGAGTTTTTTAATCGCGTGTGCTCGTAGAGGGTGAATTTTCGAACTCGATTGTTCCGGAAACAAAGCTTCGCGTGAGGGAATATTATTCTATGGGGAAGTTAAATATTTGCAGCATTTCAACCCTTTGGGTGGTATGAAACTTGAATGCGTGTAGGCGTCGAGCGGTGCAGCCTGTGCGGTAAACGCCCATGAGCGTTCATTGAGCGTGTTTAATAGATGTGGCCAGAGGATTTCCGCACGGGGTGTGCCCTGTGGTTGAACTTCGGTATACAGAGGGTAAAAGTCACAGATGTGGGAAGTGGGTTCTATTGTTGGATATTTCTTTGCGATAAAAACGTGTAAGTTCCTATTCCTTTTCCAAGGCTGTAATTATTAAATTATCGTGACGAATTAAGTCTCGCTCAGGACGCGGGTATTTTCAAGTAAAAATTGAACTCATCTTCCCCGGTTACATTACAACGTAACAGACCTCTGCTATTTAGCACAACCAGAGGACCATAAAAAAATCGTTAGAAAGTGTTCTTCGTATTATTGGCGCCACGTGGAGATCGAGTAGCGGTATCTAATGAAGCGCACGCGTCGTAAGTTGCTCGAGTAACGACATCATCGCGCGGCGCAATTCGCTCGACGAAAGTCAGCGACAACTTGCCCCAATGTACGAGCGAGCTTCGATGTTGATGGCGATGTGCATCGATGCTGTGGGTTCAGAGACCAAATGCACCGTTTGCAAGTTACATAACGAGTGTGGAATACTTGCCAGCAAGATAGCATCAAAGCAGACTCATTGGATTAACAATTTCCTCTGCGCCACGTGGCGAACTTGCTGCATCGAATTTCCGAGAAATTCAATCGACTTCAAGCATCCCGAAAAGGTAAATTTAACGTGTGTTTGCAAGCGATGCCTTTATTATGCTGTTTGCAATGGCAAATCTTTAAAGCCAGAAGGGCCAGAATAGCAGGAACTTCGAAGCATTCGATGCGCACAGATTGGAAAGCTCCGGAGTCTGGTGATTTACTTTGAAAATATCCATTCTATGGTACGCTTCCTTTTTCCGAGAACGTGGAGTGAGAAAGTTCGGAATATCGAACGGTTCGACGCAGCTTCGGGCGTCTCAGGATTTGTGAGCGACTGTCCTCGATAATGAATACTTGAAATGTGTGAAAACTCCAAGGTAAGCAGGTTCTACTTGCGACGCACCGAGTTCAAAAGATCTTCCCATCGACTTTGATCCCGAAGAAGCCGGGCTCGACTTCTGTTTACGTGTACGAGTTCCCCCCCGTGCTTTCTGTCCCTAATAGCGAATTCTGCGCGGGGCGCGGGACGTGCAGCGCCGGGTTGCCATCCCGTGGGGATTATACGGTCGTTTCGAGGGGAGCCGCGGGGATTCGGTGTAAGCGTGCGGAGGATGGCGCCGCGATCTGGTCGATCCAAACATTCGGGATCGCGTAAAATTCGAGGGCGGGCACCGAAGTTCCCGAAGGAACAATCGTAATGCAAACATCGCGGGAAGCTGGCAGAAAACTGGCTGTTCAAACGGAACCCCTTCGCCGGGCTGGCACGGGGGGCCGGAAACTGTTTGGAAAGAAAGCAACCGCGAGACGTTATCGTTTCGCGTGACGCGCGGCAAACAGCGGGGACGGAATAAAGAGACCGAGGAAAGAGGATCGTCCGTGGTACGAAGTTTTTGTTGTAAAGGGGGAGGAGGATTCCCTTCAATCGGTTCGTGGGAAGCGAACGACACCGAGCGGGAGACGTTTTCGCAGCCTTAATAGGATGACGCCCACTCAAAAGTTCTCGTAATATAAGAATCTAATTATCCGCAGGCTGGACGGACGTAAATTTCTCCGGCGAAGAATCTCGGAACTTCGAGCAACTGCGAGACGTAATGGGCTTTTCAGAGTCCAAATACTTGGGAGGGAGGGAGGCACGGAGCTGTGGGAGAACTTAGGAATCGGGTAATTCGAGGTTCGATGCGATGGAAAATTGAAACGTGGAATTGAAGGGGTAGAGGGTTCGAGTTGAGAGCCGGGAGAATTAGAAATTGAAGGATAGGGGATATCGAAAAGAGGGTTTGGGATTTAGGAATTGAATAATAATTGAAAAGTTGGGGAATTGAATAATTGAAAAGTTGGGGAATTGAATAATTGAAAAGTTGAGGAATTGAATAATTGAAAAGTTTAAGAATTGAACAATTGAAGTGTGGAAGAATTGCATAATTGGTAGGTTGAGAGATTGAATAATTGAAAATCCATGGAATTGAATAATTAAAAATGGAGTAATTGCAAAGGAACAATCGTAAGAATTGAAAAACTCAAGAACTTAAAATACAAGACCCGAGAAATTGAACACTGGGGAATCTAACAATAAGCACACAGAACTAATTATATATCAAGTCACAGAACTACGCGCACTGAAAAATTCACAGCATCTCATCCAAAACTGAAGAATGTAAAACAGGAAGAACGACGAAAAAGTGTCCATTAAGGGAGGTTTCTGCCTTGTTGAGCCAAAAAATGTTCGATTTTTTATCAATTTTTTGTGCGAAAAGTATTAAATATAGAATGTTGATATTTGGTATGTTGACTAAGCGGTCTTTATTGAACATAAAAATATTTTTTAACGTTTGACAAAACATGGTAGTGGGAGTGGGATGAGCCACAGGTCCCGGACAGGTGATCTGAAGCAAAAAAATGAAACATATTTTTACTTTGTACAATATTGTGTATAAGTTGAACTAGAATTATCCAAAAATATTCAAACGTTTTTACTTAATGAACAAAAATTGCAACAATTTTTGGTAAAAGAAAACAAACTTCCCGTCGATCGCTCACTATTGTCTTCTTTTCCAAATTTTCTTCTTGATTCTAGTTCAACTTATACACAATATTGTACAAAGTAAAAATATGTTTCATTTTTTTGCTTCAGATCACCTGTCCAGGACTTACGACTTCCGCAAGCGAAGAATGTCATCGCCCACGCACCGACATACGTGGCTCATCCCACTCCCACTACCATGTTTTGTCAAACTTTAAAAAATGTTTTTCTGTTCAATAAAGACCGCTTAGTCAACATACCAAATATCAACATTCTATATTTAATACTTTTCGCACAAACAATTGGTGAAAAATCGAACGTTTTTGGCTCAACAAGGCAGAAACCTCCCTTAAATTAAAAAAAAAACCTCCCAAAGCATTCCAAATATTAACCAAAAAAGCTTTCATATCCCTCCTAATTCCCTGGTCCTCCCTCCAACTCGGACTCCATAAATTCCCTCCATTTCTCACGCCCAAGTTCACTTAAGCGTAATACGAGGCGTGTTCCCGGCGATAACCCGGAAAAAAATCTCCAAGACTCCACCGAAAAACGTGTTTACATTAAGGGCGCGGCGAACACAGCCTCGGGGCATCGAGAATACATCATCCCACTGCGCGTAGCGGAGCGGCAACCGCGGCTCCATATTTTAAGACGCGTCACGGGAAGCGCATAAAAACGTGACGCAAGTATGCATAGCGGAGTGCAGCCGCGTGTACGTCGGCCCTGTTGAGCGCTCCACGTTATATCACCCGGCAGGAAAGTCGGCGGCGAGCGCTGAAATACGCGTGGGACGTATCTCCCCGTATAACGCGGCCAGTGACACAACGCTATCGCGATGCTGGGCCGTCGCCGCCGTTCATTAAGCCACGCATCGCCCCGAATCAACGAAACCGCCGGGTTTCCATCGAACCGGGGCCGAGCGTCAGCGGTCCGCGAAAAATCGCCACTTGAATTTCGCGCGCTACGAGCGGAGGCGCACAGGATTGTCGCGGTCACGTCCCCACAGAAAATGTCGGTCGGCCTGTGCACGCTACCGATGCAGCTTTGACACACATTTGTCACTCGACTTCACCCGTTCCCTCATTTCGCCAGCCACGGGACTCGTGGCACCGTGTCCTCCTTCGTGACTCGCTCGCCCCAATCGAAACTAGCTGGCCCGTCCTCCATAAAACACTCCTAACGCGCTACTGTTTACATCCCGACCGTAACACGCGTCAGCGGCATGCTTTTCGTAGCTTGTCGGCGGAGACGTTATAAACGGAACTCGGATTTAGACACATCCCGGTAGGAGGAAGAAGGTATCGCGTTTCGAGGCGGAGATACTCGCGGGGTTTAACGAGGCGGTTGTAATACTTGAAAATTAGATGCTGACTCACCGGTGCCCCGCTTGTCCGACGACCTTCCCGACTGTCACGTTGCACGGCCGGCACAGGTACCTGGAGCACGGTTGGTGAATTCCGTAGGTCAGTGGAACTGTTCACGGGGCGAGGACAGGCGAGTTACACTGGACGCGCACTAGGAACACCGAGGGGGAAAGCACGCGCTCGCGGCGTGCGCGTTTCCCGTGGACGAACAGAGAGTGGAAGCGAACTAGCGACCTGCACGGCACGAGATCCGACAGCCGACTGACTTCGCGCGGATGCTGCGGCGAGCGAGTTGCCACGCGTCCCCTGCTTCACGTCGCGCACCAACCCCACCACTGCCACCGCGCTCGGTCTCGCTCGATCGCACGCGCTCCCGGCTCGCACCCTCGCGCTCTTGGGGATTCTCGTCTCTGCACGTGCGAGAGCAGTCGACTCCGAGTGACTTGAATTTTATGAAACACAGGAATTTAACGCTGACTGAATTCTAATAAATCCGCCGCCTGAATAATTATGCCGAAAGGTCGGAGGCCACGATTTTTACAATCCTGAATTTAGATGAACGCGGCTCGAGCACACACTGTCGCCGCCTGTCGGGTTCGAGGCTTGCTTAGCTGATTTCGGATGGGTTACTTTGAGGTTGGGACAAGTTTGAAGCAAAGATTAATTAAGGAGTGGGAAGTTTTACAGTTAAGAATGTGTCAAAGATGTTGGGAAGTTTGCTGAAGGAGATGGGAATGTGTTATATGGTAATATGAAAAGTCTCCTTGGGATAGGTTCGTTTGGGTATCTTAAAAATTTAAATTCTAGAAATACGGAAGGGTTATACTGAAACATTAAAGTCTTCTTGTGGAACAATTGATCCTCTAAAAGTCTTTTTAAGAAAAATAGAATGCTAGATTACAACAGAAGCTTATTCTGTGAATTTTATCAACAAAATTATATTATGCGCCGAAGATGAACGCCAGGTTACCAGAAAACTTTAAATGCGTTTTTCTCGAAACGTCAGTTTTACAATTTGCGGGCAATGTAATTCAAATACTATTCAACCGATCGACTTGGCCTTGTGCACGGATATTTGTGAACATATTCTTCACAGAACGTAGCTATTGGTATAATGATATTGTTTAAATAAATAACTTTTTTTGGCCTATTTAAGGGAGGAAGTCTAGTGTAGCGGGTCGAAGAAATCAATTTTTTTTGCATAAATCAATAGTTAAACGTCACGATAATATGTTCCCAAAGCCGCAAAATGAAATTCGAAAAATTAAAGCGCATATAGCCGGTTTTGCTACGGAGCGCCAGGTTACCAGAAAACTTGAAACGCGTTTTTCTTGATTTTTGGTTTACGATGAAACCAAAAGACGCTACGTTACCCGCAGTGGACCAATTGCGTCGCCAACGGACTGGGCATAAGCCCTTACTTATAACTTTGTTATTTGTTGATCTTTTTTAATAAATTTTGTTTATCTACCTTAACCTGTTAATACAATATCCCGAAAGTTTCAGAAATATCGATTAAGTACTTTCTTTAAAAAAAAATCCGGAAAAATGCCTCGATTTCCAGCTAGTTACACCAGGTTCCCCCCTTAACTACCCTCAACTTAGTTGCACCCCCAAGAATCCCCACAAAAAAGAAACCCCAAATTTTCTCCTAACCCTTGCCCCTCGAAAACTCGCCAGAAATTGTCTTCCATTTTTCAATTCTTCCCGCACCACTGCGGCCAACAAATCCGAAAATCGAATCCAGCAATCGATACAGAGCCCTCGAGCAACCGCACGTGTCCAGCTTATCTGTGTCTCGTATCCTCTGGAGCTTTCAGCCGGTTCCCTCGGTCCGCGTCATCCACCCTCTCGTTCCATCTCGCGTCGCGGTGGCTCGCGCCCTCTTTCTCGCCGCCGCGGCGTCGCCCACCCCCGCGCCCCTTTGTCTCTAAGCGCCGCCACATTTCTCACCGGGACGTTTTTCCCTCGTCAAGCGGTCCCGCGGACACCCTTCGCTAGCGTCTTCCCCTATTCGGCTCATTTCACCCGCGCTCCTCGCGACGCCTCATTTTCCTCGTAATCGTTTCACTTTTTCCCCCGCCCGTTTCATAATAGTTTGCCCCGACCCCGCCCGGCAGCGGTTTGCTTTTCCATGCTCCGTCGTGAATGTCCCTGCTACTGATTCGTCTCATTTCGCCGGCGCGTTCCCTTTTTCGCATCACCCTCCATTCTCTAACCCCCGCGACCTCGTCCTCTTTGGTCACGGGGCTGCCTCCCCCTTGCCCGCGCGCGCGCGGAGCGTTCCGGGAAGGCGCGTCGCGTTCGCGTCGTTGCATTAGCATAAAGTTCTCTAAACCCCTTTAAGTATCAAAAATTCTAGTTGTAGACGCTTGCGAGGGTCGGAACGCCGGGAGGTCGTGCTTGTAATGTCGGCTGCTCTACTTGCCCCACTTTTCTTCCCGGGCTGGCTTTAAGGGATGACTGTTGCGCCGAGTTGAATCTCGGATGAAGTCTGAAGTCCTGGGAAGTGTAGAGACCTGATCGAGGATGCTTTGTAGATTGCTCGGAGTTAGAGGATTTTAGCTGCGTTTTAAGAATTGGAAGCTATTGACGGGGAAGCATTGCTCTTCGAATTGCAAACTTCAGTGACTGCGATAAAAGTTTTAGTATCAATATCCTGCCTGTTTTACTATTACCGTTATTCCCATCGTTGCTCCTCGTTCCGCGCATTTCTCCAGTTACAAGCTATTCTTTTTTATTTCACTTTCCATGGCAACGACCACGTTACGCGACCTTACGTTTTTATCCGCCCCACGAAATAAACCTTAAAACCGTTGAACAATATCTCCACCGTGAGGACCAATTAAGAGAACAGTACTATAAAAAGTCAAAACAACTTCTGCGTCTACAGTTGCTTAAAAATCAATTGCACAAATGCACGCAGACAAAGAACAGCAGACTCAGCCGCCCTTATTCTTCCACTCGAGCCAATTCCACTTAACCCTTAACACTTCCAGCCCCCACGGCACGATCCCCCAGTCGACCCCCTTGATCATTACTAAAAGCAACACCTCGTCGTACCATAATATTCAACAGCAAAAAGACCCATCCCGTTTCCTCCTAAAACCACCCCTCACCGACCCTTGACCCGCACCATCACCCTTCACCACCTGCGAGCAAACACACAAGCACCTTCCCCCGAAAAACTCCACTACCACCCAGCGCGGTGGTACGTCGCGTCGCTCGATTTATTTCCTCGCAATATCTCGGACTCGCGGCGGGACCCCGAGCCACGAAGACCGCCGGGGGGGAGGCGGAGGGTGCAACGGAGGAGTCTGCAGCGAGGGCGACGCCGACAACGCCGAGGGGGAGCGACTCGCGGGGGCTGGAGGCTCGCGGCGAAACTTTAATTTCTTACGAGTTCGCGAAAGTCTTTCCAGCCGCGACGCCGGGCTTGCCACCTGGCCAGGAAGGGATGCAGACGAAACCGAAAAGTTTCCGGCCGCGAGCCGCGTGCATACATATAAACGCGTCTATATACGCGTGGCGCGTGTACAGCGTCCCCAACGAGGACGACAGGGTTGGACGTGGAATTAGCGAGCAGCCAGTGGAAAACCCGCTGGCAGACTGCGAGAGGGAGGGAGAGAGGGCGTAGGGGATGGTCGGAGGAAAAATACCCGCTCTCTTTGTCGGAAACTTCCTGACAAAGGGCCTCTTTGTTGCTAATCTTTCGAAATGTACACCCTCTGCTGCTTTTGCTAAGCCCCAGTTCTGCCCGCCGCGATCGTGTATTTCCGATTTTATCGGGCTGGCTGAACAGAGGGACGCCCGGCGTCGGCTAATCCCCCAAGCAACGCGGTTTTTCCAGTTGCCTTTGGAGACTGTGCCACCGGTAATTGCATGCAATTGGATGTTCATTCGCGGGGGATGCTCGTTTAACCCTGCGGGATTGAATTTATGGGTGGCCTTCGGGCGAGGGATGGAGTTGTTTGGGGAAGATGTTGGGAGTTGCTGGAAGGAATGGGGGTGGTGGTAGGGGAAGATGGAGTTGTGGGTGGATGACTGGAGGAATAGGTAGAGAGGGTTGTGATTTGAGTGGACGGTTTTAAATCATTGAAAAGTGGAGGACTAGAACAATTGAAAGGTTGATAAATGGAATAATTGAAAAGTTTAGGACTCGCATAATTGAAAAATTGAGAAATTGAACACTTGAAAAGCTTGAAAGTACATCTGGCTAAACTTGGGATATTAGTTATTAAAGGAGGTTATTTTGAATGCAGATACTTTGAAATTCGGGAGCAGACTTTGATTTTTTGGAGGATTATAGATTGCAAGGGGAGGATTGTGGAAATTTTCTGTGAAATTGTGTGAAGATAATCAGATATCTTCTATTTGGTAAATGAACTAATAAATTAAAAAAGGAAACACTGTTCTTTAATTTTCATTTCTAAAATAGTATCCTTAGCATTTCATAAGTAAGTAAAAGCTTGATTAATTAAATCCACTCATTCCATCAATGAAGAAACGTTCACACGCACACATATTTGAAACTTATCGTGTGCCAAGCTCCAAGTGACAGAACACGGACAATATAAGCCACACTGTTTCTTCAAACCGTCACACTTGATCGATCACATCACTCGTCCACCTGAAACTTTGTATACTCGATCTTCAGGCTGACGTCGAACATCGTACGACGTGCAAGAACGTCGAACCAGCAAAAACAACAAGTTGAATTTATCCGAAATACTCCATTTATCTTGTAATGGCAACATTTTACCCCATCATCGTCAAGGATTTTTCTTCTATAAAGAAAAGGAGCCACCTTGCCAGTGCATCGAGAATCAAGTCGCATGTAGTTAACAGAATATTCCCCTGCGCGCAGGCCAAGTGTCACTCGTCTCAGTTGCACCCCTAAGAATCCGCATAAAGAAGAGGAAGAGTATCATAAAAGTATCATAGAAAAAGCAACGAACCAGTTTCAAACTATCCATTTAACGAATTAAGAAATTTCTTGTCAGAGGACCAGTTTCCTCTGAGCCTCAAAAAGAGGGTGCATCAAGAGGGTGCAGCACGAAAGTGCATAAATGTGCATAAAAGTCGCTGCAACGCGTATGCTTATATTACATTCCCCTCTATCGCGATTTTTCATCTTCACCCCAAAGTCACCACGTCCTACTTGCACCCCCAGCAACCCCCACGAAGAATGAAAACACCCCTTTTCAATTCATCCAGACAAATTTGACTAATTTGATGAAATTGAGTTATAGACAGCATTGAAAGTAAACGATATTCCATAGTACATATTGATACAAATGAAATTAAATGAATAATATTTCGAGCCACCCCGAACTCGCTGCAAAGTCTCTAACTGCATCAACTAAATCGCACGAAACTAAAATCCATAAAAAGGAACGAACCATTCGTTTAATGATGGAAAACAAGCGTTACCAGGGAATTAAGAAATGTTCCGCGAAAGGAACGATCTCCTCTGACTCTCAAAAAGAGGGTGGTTCGCGAGGGGGCGTATAAATATGCATAAAAGTCGCTGGAACGCGTATCGAGTGAAACAGGGAGCAGGAACGCGGGGTGAAACCACTTCGCGCCCTGTCTTGCCCGTGTTTAATGAAACGTCCGCGATAAAAAGTAGAAGATTATGGTTGTACTTAGCCGCGTGGCCGGCCGCGATAATTGCAGTGGCGAGGGGCGAGGGGGCGGAAAAGAAACGAACGAGCAGAGACGGGAAATGATAAAGTTCCCAGCTGCATGGAAGCAAGACGAGATTAAGTGACTGCTATTACGATTCCAAAACGCTCGGGGGTGACACGTTCCGCGTAATACGCGGTGGAAATATAAACAGTGGTTGGTGGCAATTTTATGGGGGTGCGATTTTGAGGGGGCTGTGATGTAGGTGGAAGTGTAATTTGATATTTTGAGAATTGTTAATCAATTCTGGAACGGAATTCGTACGCATCACTATAAATAATATTTTAATTTCACAAATTTTAAATTTCGAGGGCTCCTGACCTTTTGAGGGTAACAGGGTGCAGTTAATGGTAGGTGAAAATAAAAACACTGTAAATTTTTAACCACTTAGAATATTACTAGACTTAAAAAAATTTCTTCATTCAGGTCTTGAAGATTTAAGTGATTTGACATGAACATTTGCACCCTTGCATTGCTAGCCCCGTAAAACAAAATTTGTCAGCTCCCAACTTTCAAAGGGTGTCCAAATTTCGAAGATTTCTGAAGCTCGACGGGTTTGAAGATTCAAACGATAGTCGAAGCGATTCGAAAGGTCTCGAAGTCTGTGACAGTGATCATTGGCACGCGAACATCCCGACGGGAAGTTTTTATTAGAAACTGTGCCAGTTGGGTAAAAATAAGACGATCGATTCACCTGCAATGAAAATATGCGACCATTCGTTGCACCATCCTATATAAATTATTGAATTTCAAAAGGTAAACGTACCCGGTACTAGTGCAAATAAAACTTGCAATATTTATTGCAGCATTTACACACTCAGACCTTTCACCTAAAATTACAAATACTTCCTTCATCAATTACTAAATCCATTAAGTAATGAATACATTGAGCAACGTCTGTCGCTTATCAAATAATGAAGCAACTAGGTACTACCTTCCATGCATCTGCTTCCTTAAATTAAGTATGCAGTGTGTTCAAAGCATCCTCATTTTTTATTTCCTTCCATGAACTTTATTTTGTAATCATGTTAAAATAAATTCAAAAATATTTCTCAATTCTTACTGATTATTGCTCATAAAATCATTCAGTACTACTTTAATTATTGTGGAACAGTAATATTAAGAAAAGAATAATACAAATTTATACAGGATGCCCTCTGCACTTCAGACATTTATACATCATTTTGTACCACACCCCTAATTAAAAATTAATTTTCCAACCACACAAACGAACCGCTCCAGACTGAATCCCAAAATGTCCATCGAAGACGTCATCCCAAATCAGGCCCCAGTAAATCATTTTTCCCAGCAGACCCGCATCCACGCTCAAAGTGACCAGCAGAATTTATAATCTGCCAGCGCGCAGCGGCCGCGCTGTTTTTCTAAACCGCGCGCGGCCTGAATCGCTGGGAATAATGCTCCTCTACGCGGTCTTCGTCCAAATGAGCAAGTTAAATCAACTGTCAGGCTCGTCGGACTAATAATACTTTATCTCGCGAGACGTACACGCCGGCATTAACCGCTCTATCCACGCTGCGAGCGAAAGGAGACTCCCGCCGGGGAGTGGCCCGCTTCAGGAGCACGGCCGACGTAATCCCGCGGAGGGTCTCGCCTCCAAAGCTGCACGCGATTTTCTATTTTATTTCCCAGCCAGTAACGAGCGGTCCTTTCCGCGACGGCATTGTTCCTTTGCAAAATAAAAAGCCCGATTGCGCGCCCACGCGCAAAATAGCCGCCGCGGGTTGCTGTTGCGCGCGCGCCGGCCGAGCGTGAAACTCGAGTGAAATATGCGGCCCCGGGTAACACTCTGCTCTTGGGGAAATATTTTGACACCGGGATGGGCGCCCCAACACCGAGGGAATGCTAATCTGCGAATGCGCGAATACCAACTACAGGTGGGCATCGGACCGTTGCGTTGGAGGCGAGGATCTTTTGCATAGTTCGTTGTTGGCTTGCAAGCTGCAGTGGGATGATATAACGTGCTTGGGAAGTGAAAGGTTGAAGGTAACACTTTTCAATCTTCTACTGTGGTATCTGGACCTGTGTATAACTGCGAGTTCAGTCTCCAAATTTACAAAATGGGGCGATGGTTCCAATTCCTCGAGAATGGTAATCTGAAACCTGTTGTCTATTAGTTATGAATTATCGATACCCTGTCAAAAGGAAGGCATGCACTGAGTTCTCCCTTATTAAGCCTTATACATACCTAGTCAGGAGGCCGAAAAGTGGCGAATGTTTGTGAATTTTTCTTGAAAAAGCGGAAGCATATATTTTTACAGAACTTTTTGCACTTAAAAGAACACTATTTAAAGAACATTTGGTAATTTTTTGTAGAAAAATATTTCAGTTTATAATAAAAATACAACGACATCCAACAAGCCTTTTTAAAAACGGTGAGCAAGGTGTCACAAAAACTACTGCACCAATCGTTCTGAAATTTTGTCGGTGCATTTTAGATATAAAAATCTAGTGGTTGCTCGAAGGATTTTTCTTCAATATATACTTTTGATTTTATGAACGAAAAACAGCCGTTTTTTTTGCAAATTAAATTTAAACAGCCGCCATTTTGCTTTAAATTAATATATCGGAAATTCCACCGATCAATCAGAGGATAAACTAATATACTAACGACATCTTTTTGGTTTTTTGATTTATATAACCTGATTCCGAATGGCAGTGCTCACCGCAAAACTACTATTCAAAAAGTGCTTATCGGACATCGGTTGTAACTTTCCTATAAATGAATATTTTTACACGAAAATATTACTGAATGTTCCTCAAATGTTACTCTTTAAAATACAAAAAGTTCTGTACCAATATATGCTTTTGCTGTTTTAAAAAAAATTCTCAAAGATTCGCTTTATATCGGCCTCCTGACTAGGTATAACCTCTTAATATAGAAAGTAAAGCAACTTACATAGTAGACTGAAAGCTGTATTAATCTATTAATCGAGGAAGCTCATACGACTTGCATATCCTGTTAAAGTTATACCGGTGCTCCCAGCACGAAGAAGCTCAAAGAGAACAGAGGAATAAGATTATACAGCCGCCATGGTTTGTCAAATTGCAGAAGGAAATAGGCGCAGCGTATCAGCTGTTAGAACATCATCAGCCCGACAAGAATATTAACCACACGTCCGACGCATCTTTCCATTCCATCCTTCTTCGTCTCCACCCCTCCACCTTCTAATTATCACTAATTACACGTCTCCGCGAGCGTATCGCTTAAACCAGCGAGCTTTCCCTTTCTCCCACTGTTAATAATCGCCAGTTACAAGTAATAAATTAAAGCTCCGCTTAATTACGAGCTCGCGTGTCATAGCCACTGCGCCGCTGTGTATGCAACGATTTCCTGCGCGTGAGAACGCGCAGGGGGCAGGCGGAGAACGGGCGGCTATACGGGGTGATACCTCGTGGAAATAACGGCTGATAGCACGGAGGGAAGTTTTTCTAAACGAGCCCCGGTTTTTCCGGGCAAGAGCGGGTACGGGGGTGTAATTTGGTTGTTAAGTGTAGGGGGTGAAACGGGGGCATGTGTAGGGGGTTCAGGACTTGGTTAGTTGTGTTGGAAGGAAGGATCTGGGGGAGCAAAAAGGAGCACGGAAAGGGGGGTTGTGGGTCAAATTCTTGAGAAACATTTAAAGGGATTTCTCTCTCAGAAATTCTGAGTGGGTACGTCTTACATATAATAATAGAAAATGATTGTGGACGTTTCGTCGAAGAGTATACCCTAGTAGCATCTTGGGTTGGCATATAGTTGGGCCACGCACATAATATTAGTTGGCCAACAGTTAGATTTGGCACTTTTTTGTCAGGCTGGGCCAACAACAGATGGCCAAGATAGGCTTCCCTACTGTTGCCCAACTATTTATAGCAGTTCGCAACTACCCAACACACTTCCTTATAAACACTTTTAATTTCTACGTACATAAATAGTATTAATTGTTTATAAAAACTGCACACTGACGCGAAATATTCGACAAAATATCATCATTCGACTCATTCCTTAAAATTTCACATTCGTCTTAAGATAGACGACCTCATTACGTGTTTATAAATAAGAAAAGAAAAATCACAACTTGGAATATAATAACAAGTTTTTGGATGTAGCAAATTTTCTGATGTTTGTAAGACAACATTTAATCATCGTTCTAAAGTTTTTTTGAATTAACCAACCATAATAATTGTAGGCCCAACATTGAATATTCGTAGACAAACTGTCGTAACTTTTTGTCAATTAACCAACCATAATAATTGTAGGCCCAACATTAAATATTCGTAGGCAAACTGTCGTAACTTTTTGTTAATTCACCAACCATAATAATTGTAGGCCCAACATTGAATATTCGTTGGCAAACTGTCGTAACTTTTTTGCCGTGCCCCTATGTTGGGAATTTGCAGGCAAAAACACTAACTATATCCCAACTGATTCCCAACTGTTGGCAACCGTTGGCCAACAAAAATGCTACTAGGGGAAGGAACGGGTGGTAATAGTAATAATAAAGAAGGGGTGGTAATAGTAATAATAAAGATATTAAAATTAAATTCATATTATAAAATTTACAGAGGACTGCAAATTTTATATTTATCAATTTTCTTGTGAAACATAGGTAACGTAAATTTGTAACCCTCGCAAATCAGTGAATCTCCGCATAAACAGAAAACTATTTTAAATCTGCCGATAATAGCTCAAAAGGAGATTTATAAAGAGATTTTATAAATGACCTCTAAAGAGGTCCAACACCATTTTCAGAGTAGATTCGATAAAACCTTGCATTTCTTTTCCAAAAAACTAAAATCCACTCGCAGAAGCTTCACCCCCTGCCCCTTTAATCTTACATTTTCGCCAAGAATCGTTCCTTTCCCAGCCACACTAATAACAGGCCACCCTGTATCGCGCGGGAATTGTTGGAAAAACGACGAAAAGGGAGGAAAGCCGCCTCCCTATATCTGTCTGCGTGCGTAGGAAGGGGGTGGCGGGGGGTGCAGGGGCAAAATAAAGCGTCGACGCGAGCGCTGAAACGTTGTTTGCGCGGGCTTTTTTCATCCGGCAGGATTAATGCGTAAACCGAGTACCTTATAAAGAAGAGGTGGACTGTCCAGGTGACAAATCGCCGGTGGGCCCGACGTTGATTCAACGGAACATACCTTTTTCTGACCCTCCAAGGGCGCGACGGCGACGCTCTCGGGAAGAGAAATCGCCTGGCGGGCCGGCGGAGGAATTAACGAGGATAATCGATGGAGGAAATTGAATTTCCTCTCCCACCGCTCGCTTCTTTATTTCCCGCCACTGTCCCTTGCGGTGTGAATTAAGGGCACCCGGGTTTGGGTGACCTTGGTACCTTCGACCCTTAGCTGGCGGGGTGGAATCTTCTGAACGACATTTTCTCACGCGAGGATAGAAAACTGGTTGTAGTTTTATATTCTTTAGAAGTAAGATTTTATTCTGACCACTCGTATTTAGGTAGCAATTATTTATTAAAGGAAAGTAGAAGTATATTACAGGTCTTTTTAATTTCACTGTGTAACTAGAAATAAGAATTGGGGTGTGTCAGACTAAACCTCCTCAGGAGGGGTAATAAAGTTTCCACTTCGCCAGTGAAGGAGTTAAGTTGCCCTTTTGTTGGTTGGTATTTAATTAAGTGGAAGGGCTTGGATATTTTAGTGTTTTAGTAGCTGAGTCTTTGATTCTGATTGGTAGAGTGAGAAGCAATCTTTTCAAGCTTGACTTGTACTGGCACTTTTATTGGTGGTATAACAGAGTACAATGTCTTGGTTGAACTTAATTCGAATTTGATGGATCTTGATGTGCTTCTAGCCCAGATTTCTCCTTAGTCCCAAGACAGATTTAGTGTAATATAAATGTATGTAGCAATGACGAGGTTTACAATAAGTAGATCTACTAAAAGAGAAGGGAGAATTCTGTGGGGGATAGTGGTGCCTAGAATCGAGGCTTAACAGGTGATCCAATATCAGGGTATTATTATAACCTTTCTAGTAATCAAGAACCTCCTGGAGCCTCCCTTCTCTCCCACCTCTTCCACTCAACCCCACTCACGACTGTCACTATTGCTTGGTGCGCCTACAACAGTTGCAACCCTTCCAGAAATTACTACAAGTCCAAACTAAGTTCTAGAGCAGTTCTTAATGAACTCCGTAATACACGCAAGCTTTAAGTATACCCACAATATTCCACCCCTCACAATTAGTCCCACAAGCACCCTGTTAAAGAAAATAGCAGTCCTTACGTTACTTGCCTGTTACAACACGATTCCCAACAGACGGCTACAGTGCTGCTCTTGCAAACATTAATTCGATACCGGTCCATCAGTGGTACAAGAATATACCAGCGTTCGATAGATCGATACGGAGGTTGCATCGCCCCGAAGACGTCTGAGGACGGATTAAACTCGGCGATTTCGACGAGGCCTGGTGAATCTTTAACGAGAACTATATTCCCGGAGACGATCTCATCGGATCAGGGTAAATATCATCCACGGTTATTCGGCGCGGATACACGGCGTGTTGGAACAGTGCATCGACCCCTCGAATGAAACGAGAACGCAACGAGACGCCAGCCACCCCGATGATTCCTATCCCCCGTCGACTTCGAGCCCTTCCTTCGTCTCTGTCTCACAAAAATCGCGGAAATATTCATCGTGGCTGCGTAATGGGATTGATACGCCGTCGACCTCCCTTCATCGCGATGTACGGGGTGTCTCAGAAGGGGTGGTCTCGTAACTGGTGCGAGGTTTATGGATCAAACGTGGGAGAATGGATGAAGGGAGATGTTTCATATTTGAGTTGTGATTAGAAGAATTCGAATAAAAGTATAGAATGTGGAATTTTCGAAATATTAAAACATTTAAAAATTTTTAAAATTTTTAATTGGAATTTCTGAAATTTCAAAATTCTAAAATTAGTGGAATTTTTGAAATATTAAAATTTTTAAAATTAGTGACGTTTTTGAAATTTAAAATTTTTAAAAATTAGTAGCGTTTTTTAAATTTAAAAATTATCAATTTTTGAAATTTAGGTACTTAAACTGCTCCCTTCTCGCAGCAAAGTCTCCAATTTTTTTCTACCTTAACAATCTTCCACTCTGTGTTCCGCAATATCTCATTTCTGAAATTATCAAAATTCTCCTTAGCACTACAGGAACCTATCCACCCCCATATCATTTTATTTTAGAATATTCTGCCACCTTTACTTCCCAAACTACAGGTCGATACAATAAACAGCGCTAAAAAGCACGCATCAAATTTTAATCACTTATACACTCGTTTCTTAATTCCTTTATTTAACCCCTGTTGAACCTCAAAATACACTTCTGTTTTCCTCCCTTTCTGTAGCACCCAGCACATATGCCCTTAGAAGCTCTAGAGCCTAGGAACTTGTGAAACGGCGGGGATCGTGAGTGTTGTTGGGTAGGCGCGCGATCGATATGAATCTTAATATATAAAGCAGAAAGCGTCTATGTTTGTGTGTTTGTCTGTCGCCTAAAAACGTTCAAACGATAAACTCTGGGGTCACGAAATGTGCCTCAACTCATTATGCCTGACTAATCCAGATGAATGCGACCATTTTCACAAAAAAACCCAAAAAAATTTTTTTTATAAAATCAGAATCTAAATTTCGGGCGAAACCGAGTAGTGTAGCTAGTTTTGAATAAATGCCGCGCGATAAACGGCGCGACAACCGCGATATTAATCGGTAACATGAATATTATAAGATAATGAATTATTTAGCGGGCGCTTCCGCGTCGTAATGTCCCGTAATGCAGTCGATAATGAATATTTCAGCGAGTCCGACAGCAGTAAATGTTTTTTCCATTAATGATCCGCGGCGCTTTTGTTTAACGGTAATATTCAGCAGCCGTGATGCCTGACAAACGATTTCCGCGATAACGCTCGTCGTCCCTCGATCCGATGATAAATATATCGATAATAACGCCGCCCCCCGTTATACCGGCACAAATATTTCCGCCCCCTGCCACTATTCCCGGCTAAATATTTCGACAATAATGTTCACGCTCGGAAATTAATATCGCCACGAGCGATCTCACGTTACAAATGCTTCGATAGCATCTGTAATGATGCCCTTTTTAACGATAAACTCTCGCCCGCCGAAGGTTTACTTGTGTTGGATGCTGTGTTCGTATGGTGCATTTAAATTAGAGTGAAATACGATGCTGATGCAGAAATTTGATATGGGGATTTTTATGGTGGCCTGGTCGTAATGTAGCGCTTTGGTGAATATGGGGGAATTCTGTGTAATTCTTAAGTAGTTTTTAGCATTCGAGCTGATGTAAAATTTTGAAAAGTGAAAAGCTAAAGTTGATAGTTTTTAATTGTGGTAATACGAGGTTTTGATATTTGGAATGGTTTAAGTCCATGAGAATAATGATTTGGGACCCTAGTCTATTAATTACCAAATTTCAAAGCTGTATTACTGAAAATTCCATATATGTATTTAAAATGATGGATAGAATGAAGAACATGCTTCAACATTCTATTTGCATCCAAAGTAATCTACAAATTCTACCCCCAAAAGAATCCAGATCATTACACCTAATGAAGTTAAATCAACCCTTCCTCCATCCCTTTTCCAGACTTAAACAGATTTTTATGACATAAAGAATATGTGGACCCAACGTACCAGTCAGAGTTGGGCAAAATGTTATGTAATTACAACTTACAAATTACGATTAAACTGAACACAATTTTGTCAACTACCTAAATCGACGATTACAGAAAATAATGTGCAATCAACCACACAATTACATTTTAATCGTAACTTGTAAGTTGTAATTAGATTACCTTTTGCCCAACTCTGGTACCAGTTGACAAAGAGTATACTCTATTTTCTGATGCCAAACCAAAACATCTCATTCCCCCGAGAACGCCTCCACTTAATTTTCCAAAATAATCTACAAAATCTACCCCAAAAAACCTCCACTCAATACACCTACCAAAAACTCTTCAACCAACGGCGGATTTAACGAGCAGCTGATGAGCAGTTATCGTTTGGGCCGCTGCTCAAAACTCTCCCCTCAAAAATTATGATTTTATCCTAACACTATCCTTTTTTTTATTTCCCACAATTTGCATCCCACGCGCGCGTAAATTCATTTGCAATTCTGTTACATATATAGGAGGTCTCAGAACGTTTGCCACCCGTGCCAGTTTCCGTGAATCCGCCACTGTCTTCGACTCGACACGATTCCCAGCAGGCCTGACGCAGCGATGAAACACAGGAAGTATACGACGCACCAACATGGCGGGCGACATTCATCGATGGCCCATCGATCGCAGCAAGAAATTCGCGTTACATTCCGATCAGGGGAGGACGTTCATTTCCGTGCGCGGCCGCGGGACAATGAACGGTTAAACGGATCTTGCCTGCGGGCCATCCAACGTCGGGGCGACGTGCATACACACTGCGGCCCCGCTGACGTGTACGTACGTCGTCAGTTGTACACGGAGTGTACACCAGCCGCTACGTGCCTCCATAATCAGATGCAGCAACGACCATTCAATTAGCCCAGGCCCTGGCAATACATTCGGTAGCGCGAGCAAGGATGCTTAATTTACATGGCGTCTCGCGACCACGGAAAGGTGGGCCGCGCCAAAAATTATGTTCCCCTGCGTGGCAGCTACATTCCAAAACGATATCAACCGCTGAGGATCGAGTGGGGTTGGAAGAAGGTTCGTATTTTTAATTGAAAATTGAATTTCGAATATCGGGGCCTTTTCCGTGGCAGAGATAAAAGAAGCACTTCCAGTGACGCAAGACTGGAACAAGGAAGAAGTGTTGCACTGCCGAGAAAATGTACAGTGTGAGCTTTCGAAGCATTTCGGAGAATATCTAATATCGGTACTGTACCTACTCCCCAGGGGCGATTTGGGTGTAGGCTAAGTTCGTATTTTCAGCAAACTTAAGTTGTGAATATCCTCGCCCTTTCTGTGCAGAGCTATCTCTATCTTGAGACTTAGAAAGAGAAAATATAGATTTGCTGCAAAATAGCATTTCAGAGAAAGTGTCTCGCGCAAGAGCCCTTTAGCTAATAAAGAAAAACTGGGTGCACCTAGCTGTACGGTGAATCGTGCGTGTAACGAGTTAGCAGAGCAACAGCTCAGGGAATAAAGCACCCGAGCTCGGGCCTTGATGCAACCATTGATCAGCTCGTAGATTTTATCAGGTAGAAGACTGAATTAATAAGACGATAATAGGAGTTCGCACTCAAGCACGCTTATGGAGGTCATCTAACTGATGGATTACAATTCAGAGTGTTATTAGAAATACAGTTATCGCTCTGTTCTCTGGGCGGATTAATGGGTTCCGTTGAAGGTACACGGTGGCCAAGAAGAACGGTATTCATTATCCGGGGAATTAAACGCGGACGGGCCGATTCATCTTCGTGCAAATGAACGTTCATGGGAACAATGTAACCGATGGATAATTCGCTGTTCTCGCAATTATCCGACCGCGCGCGCGCGCAACGTGGCCGGTAAAAAGTTGGTGATGAAATTTAATCAGCCGCGACCGCGGCAGGAATTCCGCAAACAAAATTCTTTCGTCCCTGCTGGCTATTGTCCTGCCTCCGCGCTGCAAACAGGCTTTTACGTTTCAAATTCCGCTCTGATGCATCGCGGCGTCACACGAAAATAATTCTCCGTCTGTGCTCTACAGCTTTGGACGTTTTTACGCCACAGTGGCTGGCTCCTGCGAGGCACACGACGGAGGAGGAACAGTTGCGACGCTGCGGAAGATTTTAGGAGGGCGGAGGCTTCAAAGGGAGTGGGGTTGGCGGGGGTGCGCAACAAGTAAGCCAGGGGCGGGAAATTTGGAAAGGGAGATCTGGTGTCAAGGGAAATTCGAGAGATTTTGGAGATCGGTTCGAGATCAGTGGAGGGTTCACTGAGGGTGGTTTGGAGTTTCTTCGAAGTTACTTCAAGGTTACTTTGGGGTAGCTTCTGGGTTATTTTGAAGACACTTCGAGGGGATCTCAAAATTTCTTCGTGATTGATTAAAGCTACTTTGAAGACCAATTTAACCCCTGAGCTCTTCAAATTTTCAACCATGCGGATTAATACTTGAAATATTTGTCAAGGCATCGCCTATTCATGTATAGCCACCCTGCACAGCAAACGACAATACAACAAGGCAAATGTTGGCGAATCATTAAATTTTACGAGTTATACTCCGTAATGATCGTAATGAGCTCTCAACGCCGATGAAACGAGCAAGCTTCCATGGATCGCCGATAACACATTTAGAAGCCAAACCGATCTCCACCATTTTCCATTTTCACAATTTTCCTACTTAAGGGGTCATTCCGGTCAGACGGGTTGAAAAAATCGATTTCTTTTTAAACATTTTACGAAAGTACATATCCTCAAGAATGTACTGTTAAATTTTCATGGAAAAATTCCAATTATTTTAGCTTCCACAGAGGCATTTTGTAGGAAGCACAGGAGCTCGACCTCCATAGATGAAGATATTGGACGCGTTTTTCTCGAAACGTCATTTTTTCACATCGTGAAGATAAAATCCCAAAATCTATCGAACCGATTGCTTTAGAAATTCTACTGCTTATTCTGTACACCTGTGACTCTCGCAGGGACTACAACCAAGTATTTTCATTAAACCTAACTTACTTTTAAAATCAAAAATACCAATATAAAAAGCCGGAAAACATTTTTCTTGCATTTTGCCCGTCATTTTGCTAATTTTTAAACATGTCATCACGACCGCTTTCAAAAGCATTTTAAAAGCAATAATTTTATTGCTCTTACATTTTATATTTACTGTAGAACTGTAGTTTAATGAATAGAAAAAAGTTTTATTCCGTTACTATAATTTTTTTCGTCGCAATAAATTCCTGAAAACCTTTAACTGATCAATATCATCTGAACTTATTTGTAACACAACTCTGAAGCTGGACAATTACCTACTTCCTGCATATTTTATTTTATAGAATTGATCAGTGTTTCTGAGAGGCTGAAAGGAATTCACACTCACCTCATAAGTCGTGTCGGAACGTCAATAAAGAGAATGCACGTAAAAATTCACAGAGCGAAGCGAAGAGGCAAGAAATAATTTTCACGGTTGCACTGTCGCGGCAAAGGGCTCCGTTTAATTAGCCCCCCGCCCCGTTTCGTTGTCTCCGTTGACCGAGAACGAAGAAGAAAAACAGGGAAACAAAGCCGGTGGCGGTGCTGCGTGGATTACATGGGCGATTCTCGCGGAATTGCAGCTGCGTTACGGCATAATAATTCAGGACTAATTGCCATGGACGGCGGAATGACTTTCTCGCGGCGACCTCGGGTCATTCGGGGCTGGTCGGATTTTTACGATAATGGGCGCCGTTAAATTTTTACGCCGCGCATTAACGACGCTACCCTGATACTTATGAATCACCCTTCACACCTAGTTGCCACTGCTGGGAATACCCTGTCGCTATAATTCCTCGTTTGACTGCCACAAACTTGTGCCACGTGCTTTTCTGAATCGCAGAAAGGTGTGTAAAAGTGGGAGTATGATATCTCAGGGATGCGCGAGAACTGGAGGGTTGAAAGTGAGCGAAAGAAGGGCAATATAAAATATCGGTGGTAAGGTAATTATTTATTTTGTTTTTCATTATTTTGTTTTTCATTTGAGATTCTCATTAGCTTCGTAGACGATGTATGTACACAGCTGGAGTGTTCTGCAAGTGCTTCTTTAGATTTCGGGGGTATTCTCGTCTAGAAGGCCAATTTTTTCCTTTCGTTAGGGAGGATGCACAAAGAACTACACAGTTTTCACCTATGACCATTATCCACACGTATTAAATAATAAATGTTACTTTTTTGTGGTCGTCTCTAAAGGGAATAGAGAATCTCGACCCTCTAGACAAGAATATCCCCTTAACCCACTCAGGGAGGCTTGTATGTTAACCCTTTGAAGGGTATGGGGATATGCATGTGTTCGTTCGGGCGGGAAACGCCCCACAGGCGGTCAGAGGCTATGGTTAAGAGATGCGAATAGGGTAGACCCGCACACGGTGTAGCACAAATGGGTAATATCTATAGAATTAAATTAGCAGAACAGTGGTTCTGCGGAAATCAATGAAATCATTACTGTGTTTGTATATCGTTGGCTTGGTGCTCAAACTGACCAAGTCCATTTTTACCACAATGCACGAATAAAAATCAATATCATTTACGTATTTTGCAGTAGCTTTCAATTATTGCCTGGTTTACTGTAATAGGTTGAACTTTAAATTTGCATTTACTTTACCAACAAGCCAACGATACATGTAGGGATGAGAGATGAAAGGCAGCAAAGTTATAACAATTTCCTTAGAGTGCCTTGAATATTATATTTATCGAGTTCAGAAAGTCGCAGTGCGGAAATTTACAATTATTATCATACTTAAGTAGGTACCAGTCGCTACATATATTAGAACACCTATTGTATTAAAATATGCAGAAAATGTGATATTTGGTACCGATTGAATACTTCCCACTGCTTTTAATTTAAAATGCCAAACCATTAAATTCGCAACGTTTTCCACAATTATTCCACACAGACCAGGTGTCCTGACATTTACGCCCGGCAATGTATGTATAAATTTTATTTTGAAACGGATTATTTTATCAACCCACACCAAATGCCATGAAACACAGATTACAATAAGTACCTTTTACACAAGCCTCGAAACAACATAACGATGTCCAGCCAGACAGCATAATTTATTATTCCCAGAACTGCGATGATCCAGCAGTGATGCCCGAACTTCCATTATGACGCCATTATTACGCGGGATTAATTAAAATCCGAGGAAATCCCCCCCGGGGCTGATACGTTTGCCTTCCGCGGGAAATTCGATGCGGAATCTTCGGGTAATGAACTAACCATTATCGAGCGGGCAAGATGAACCGACCGGCCATTATCGGGCCATCATTGACAGCTATTTGCTATCTGGCGCATGATTATTCATCATCTTGGCGAGGGCGCTCGGATGCCCCAGCTTTGTCCACTCTGATTTATCCTTGATCGATTCCACTGGCTGGCCCAAGAAAGATAATTAATTTATTGTTCCGAGGGGGCTGTTGCGGGGGACGGTGCTCTTCCTGGATGTAAATTACAACTTCGTTCGGGGGGAGTCTATTTCGGAATTATAACGACGGGCAGCGGAACTTTTGCAATTTACTCCGCTTGTTAGCGGAAGTGGACCGTCTGACGTCGAAACTGTAATGATGGCGGGTGAAACTCGATTCCCTTGCCGTTCCTCTTACTGGACATGAGTTTTACCTACCGCGGAGGCCAGTGCGTGGCTTTTCGGTAATGATTTTACAGTGGATTTGCAATTAGAAATTTGGGAACCGAAATACGGTCGATGGTTAAGCTTGCACAGAGCGGAGGATATAATTACATCGTCTCGGAAGTTTCAGGCGAAGTCAATGTTCGCCGTTATCCTATCATCTAGTGTCCTCACAAAAAGGCCAATTCCAAGCAAAGTAGTATATTCGGGGAGCTCAAGCCGGCACGATAAAGAGGCATGCAATAAAGTCTCGTGGAGGAGAGATTAATCCCATCAGGATAGCAGTGTGGGGATTTCGCTCAGGAATCTCTTATAAACTCGTTTACCGTGTGGACTAGTTACAGATACGCGAAACCACCCCCTCTCCAAACGAAATAATTTGTGACAGACTGTGTGTGTGAAGAATACCTTGAGGATTATAATAGACAATCGTAGACAAGTGGTGCTTCATTTTTTTTAAATTTATCAGAAGAATGAGGTGCGTCATTTCTTTAAAATTATTAGAAGGGGTGTGTCATTTCTTTAAAATTATTAGAAGGGGTGCCTTATTTCTTTAAAATTATCCGAAGGGGTGCTTTATTTCTTTAAAATTATCCGAAGTGGTGCCTCATTTCTTTAAAAATTATCAGAAGGGGTGCCTTATTTCTTTAAAATTATCAGAAGAGGTGCCTTATTTCTTTAAAATTATAAGAAGGGGTGCCTTATTTCTTTAAAATTATCCGAAGTGGTGCCTCAATTCTTTAAAAATTAATAAAAGGGGTGCCCCATTTCTTTAAAATTATTAGAAGGGGTGCCTTATTTTTTTTAAATTATCCGAAGGGGTGCTTTATTTCTTTAAAATTATCCGAAGGGGTGCTTCATTTCTTTAAAATCATCAGAAGAAAGTGGTGCCTCATTTGTTTAAAATCATGAGAAGAAAGAGATGCTTCATTTCTTCAAATTCATCAGACGAAAGCTCACTTAAGATTAACACGCTATAATGCCCTCGACTAGGTATTTACTAAATATCGCTCTAAATACCACAAACGCACAGCAAAGAATGACCCAACTTCATAGACTCGGCATCCGCATAACTAACACCCCCACAACATTCCATAAATACAGTTTCAGACCAAGGTTTCGTTATAAGCTCGCACATGGTCCATATCCACGGACTGTAATCGAGGTGTTGGCGAAATGGACCCCATTCGCGTGAAGTTTGCGCCACTGTGGTAATTCAAGGGACATTCTTTACCGCAGTGTACATGTAATCAATTAATGAGGCCACCGCGTAGAGGGGGTGCTCCGTTAAACGGAGATAAGCTTAAGTCGGTTACCGTTACCCATTGCTCCCGGTCTACAGTGGTATCCGCTATCCATCCTGCCGTCTCTATACAGCAGCAGGGCCGACGGGTACATTGTTGTACAACTCGGGCACACCGTGCTGTATCCATGGGCGGTTGTGCAGCCCCTCGAGGCTGTTCGTCTCATTGTTGGATCCCTCGGCGGAATTGCGACGGGATTTGCATTATCTTCCATTAGAGAAGACTCTGTTTCAACGGGCAGGGATTATAATAATCCTGCAAAAGTGTGCACCGAGGAGCAGGCCGTTTCTGAATAGCGGAACGCAGCATGTACATATGTAAGTAGTTGCGATGTGAAGGGAACCTTGAGAATGGCGTTCCTCATTCTGCTCTTCGCGCGTATCTGCTGCACCTTTTGTTGGCCAGGTAGCGTCGCGATCTTGCGAATCGAGGGGTTCTGGGGAGCTCTTAATCGCGTGGTAGTGTGTTTTGGAGATAAGGGTCATTGCACGTCAAATTGATGACACTTGAAAAAGGAAGAAGGTGATGGATTTGGCGTGGAATGACCCAGGTTGTATTAAAAGTCACGCGGTAGGAGTAGTACTAGTACGTTTTTCAAGAGCAGGTAGGACTATTGTACTTCTACTGCTTCTGCTAGGTTTTCGAAGATGACGTAGAACTGTCATACTGCATAGGTATAGTACCTATTCCTAAGTCTTCCAAAAACCACGTAAAACTACTCCTACTAGTACTCTGCCATGATAATTCGAAAGGGAAATTTCTGAGATAAATTACTTTTAGTATTTTGTGCTATGTTATCGGATTTTATATAAATCGGATTATGTTAAATATTGAATCTTCATAAAAAGGTATCCAAATGTTTGTGACCAACCTGTAAAATATTTCATAAACTCCAAAAGAGATTTGGGTAGGTACGCCTAAAATCAAGCATCGATCTCACATACATCCGAAATATAAACTGTTATAACTTTAGTTTCAATGCAGATATGGCTTTGTTATTTAATATACATACATATAGATAAACCATTTTTTTGCTACTTGGCAGCAATAACTCAATTCAAGCAATAGTAGCAGATGCGTCCTTCTGAATTAACACGACAGTACTAGCTGTCCCAAGACCATGTAGAAGTACTCCTATTAGTCCTACTATAATTTCCAAGATGGCCAAAAAGTATGGTTTCCCTAACAACATAGTACCAACTACATTTTCCTGCTACGTATTCCACAATCCCCCACTTCTACATTCTATTAAACCAAGTATTCCTCCTCTGCATCACATACATACATACAACTGACCCACCAAAATTCATATAACACTCTCATTCCTTCACCAAACGCATGATGTAAGGATATAAGGTATGCTCACTGAGCGCCTCATTTTCGTCCTCTATATGCGTACGGACGCGTTACTGAAATGCTAACAAATTCATTCTATCCTATTGGTTGACAATCCAATATGAAGGTTCTTGGGAAGGGCACGTTATTGGCTAATTTGAAAGGCTGCGCAAGAGCATACTTTATATCCTTACATAATGCCCAAACGCACTTCTATCTTACTTACACATTGCTCCTATCCCTTCACAGCATACATTTAAAAAATTAAAACCGACTTCAAAAAAAATAAAGGCACTAAAAAGTAAAAAATAATTTTTTCCCTTGTTTAATCTACGACTATCATACTTTTTAAATCGGCGCCAGATTTATACAGTACAAATGATGAGGCGCCGACTTAAAAAGTATGATAGTCGTAGATTAAATAAGGGAAAAAATTATTTTTTACATTTTAGTGCCTTTATTTTTTTTGAAGTCGGTTTTAATTTTTTTAAAATTTTTTTATTTTTGACTTTTTAGTTTTATATATATTGATATAAGATGCTGATGAGATATGCGCGTACGTACGTAAACTAATAAAAATTAGGTGACAATAGTCTTCTTATTAATTATAACTGGCAAAACACTGGGCCAATATTGATTTAGTCTAGGATGGGACCACCGGGGCGTCGCCCTCTTTCGAATAAAAGAAAGATCACCAAAATCGGTCCATATGCTGAGGAGTTATGAGGGAACAAACATAAAAAAAATTATACATACGGGTCGAATCTATAACCTCCTCCTTTTTGAAGTCGGTTAAAAATACTATTTACACTTCCCAATGTTTATTGATTCCTATCCCCCACTTTCCCCGAAAACAACGCTGCACTCAAATCCACCGCTTCGACGAACATATAGGGGAAAGGTGGGATAGTTGATCAGCGGGGATACATGATCACATCAGTTTTTTAATTAATATATTGACAATTTCTGCCTGCTGTCACGCTATCGTGGTAATGTTTGCATTATCGCAACACTTCACGTTGCAGTTTTCTTTTGGAAGCATAGAATAATGTTGTCAGAAGCTTCGATCTTATTTACAGCCAAAAAGTAAATATTTCGGTCTGCTTCCTCCTTTTCGAGTAAATGTTGCATTTTCAACGATTTGAAATATATTAAATAATAACAGCAATTTCTGGTATATTAATGCTATTTATTGATTGATTTAAATATTTAAGGTAAGTGTTATTTTTTATCTTTTTCAAATCGAGTGCATTGAGGGATACTTGATCAGTGTATGAGGTGGGATACTTGAACAGCTGAAAATGCCCCAAAAAGAACCATAGAACGACTAATGAAACAGGAAAATACGGCAAAGAAAGTGAGAAGGAAAATATTTTCTTCATCGTCATCTTAATTAGATGATGTCTAAGTGAAATGTCTTTTAAGAATGCATTTACGTTGCTTTATGTCATAGAATTTAATTCCCCGGTTTTATTTCTTCAGTAATTCTTTCAAGTTAGTTATAGTTTTCTTTCTTTTTATGAGATTCCCTTTATTTTATGTTATTAACGAAGATAATGAATATTTTTTAGAAAGTTAATGTGTTATTTACTCTTAAAGTTCACTGATCAAGTCTCCCTAACTTTTTGATCAAGTCTCCCCTTCAGTGGGGGATACTTGTGCATAACGCCACTGACAGAAAATGTTGAATTCCAGTCATTAATATTAGTTTTCAGCTCTCAAATTTGTACAAGTATATTGATAATACTCTAAGAATTACAACTTGCACAATTAAATACAAACAAAGCAAACCACTATTATTATTTTAATAAAAAAGCAAAACTGTGATCAACTATCCCACCTTTCCCCTACAGCTCCCCCAAAAGTGAAGAGTGGAACTTCCACTTCGACCTCCAACGGCAAGTAGTATTAGCCCCAAGCGTCAGCCCTCAACCTCGCCCAACACCTAATGACACGATCTCTCCGAGACAGCCGCAGGAATGATCATAAATGAAAGAGCACCCCTCGCGGAAATGGCTGCGCAGAAGCAAGTGGCCTGTCTGAATTTTTCTTCCAATCTGCTCCACCTGAACCGCTCCGCGCCGTGCGCCAGCTATGCCATCCGGTATCCGGGCAGCCCAGGAGAACATTAAAATTAAAACGCTTCCACGAGCACCTCTCGAAGCACCGGGAAGAAGCCAGTCCACTTCAAAGGCGGGAAACCTAATTTCGCGTCGGCCGGGGGAGCTTTTATTCCTCAAACGCATCTGAACGCGCGATTCGACGGAAGTGGATCACGGAGCCAGCCATCGAGAATACATTCGACGAGAAGACGGAAAGTCGAGAGCACTCATCGGCCATCGATCTCCTGTAATTTTATTAACAAGCTACTTAAAGGAGAGGGGATCCCAGAGCGCAGACCTCCCGCAATCCCATTGGCTGTTGCATTTTTCCACGATACCCCGGCTTATTGTTCGACCCCGATTCTGAATCGCTGCTTCGATTTAATTGAAGTTGCTTCGTGTCGGTGGGCGAGCAAAAAAAAGCATCGGAAAAATAGAGGAAGCTTCTGGTTGAATCGAAGGGGACTGAGGGTGGGCGATCGATCAAATCCTAAATCAATTACGGTGTTTCGTTTCGATCTGCATTTTCTTGCTATTCAACCGTGCGGCGGGAAGCATACGCCGCGCGACGACTGCTAGGCGCAGAATTTACGTCCGAGGAGAATCTGTCGTTTGTTTCGGGGCGAGCAGATTGGACGAATCACGAGGCGATATGATCCTCTGTGTCGATAGATCCGCCACCAATTCGCTGCTCTCTTTCGGCGGCTTTGTTGCTTGGTAAACGAAGCATTGTTCGGCGGCATTTTGGCGAGATTTGTTGGTAATGAGGAATTATTAGGCTAGAAGGGAGATGAGACTGATTGGGAAATAGTATTAAGCATTTGCACTCCGAGTAGATGGCTTTTAGGAGCAACGAAGTTTAAATTAAAGGTGAATAATGAAGCTATTAAACTGTGTAAAAGTGGAAGGATTTGTGATGCGTGGAACTTCAGTAGGGGTCAAAAGAAAGTGTGAACTAGGCAATGAAAATAAGATGGTTACATTAGATAGACTTGAAAAGTTCTTGTATAATAGAAAACACTGTAAGTGCTAAAAATCAAATTTTATATTATAGTATTAAAAAAAGAATACATTTTTTTTAATTTTGCCACTTAAGTGTTTTCTACAAGGATTCTTCAGTTATGTATTAAAGATTGGGGGTTGCACAGGATAAAACAGAGTTACCAATATAATATGTATTATAAGTTTTCTAATACTTTTATGTATGCATGTCAAAAAATGAGTTTTTAACTTTTTTTACCACACCACAGTAAATGAATTATTGATTTTGGAATCACTAGGTTATACGTTGGTTTTATGAATGTCCTGTGTTTAATGAGTAGAGTATTGAGTAATGTATCTCTGCTAATATAACGAGTAACTTAAAGTGCAAAGAGTTAAACCGCCTTTTTCGTCTCTGCAATAATTCAAGAGCTCGATATAGGATAGACAACTGCTCCAACCAATTTAGCTACCAAGAGCCAGGTTTCTTCTCCCTAATCCTAATATCCTAATGGCTGCCGCCAGCAATATCAAGACGAAGCGGCGGAACACGATACGAAACAACTGTTGGATGCTCCAACACTCTCCACATGTACAGGGGGTTCCAGAATTGCGGGCACACAGAACAAATATTCCACTAAGAGTTTCGATATATGTATTCAGTACCCCACATCAAACCTCACCAAGCAATCCTTCGCAGAATTCTGCAACTACAAAATTACTGACGTCCCAAAAGCTCAGCATTTCAAAACTAAACAATTACCACATCTTGCCACAAATAAGTATTCTAAAAGAATAAAACATATTTTTCTAAAAACCCTTAAAACCACATTCCTCTTCACTCTTCCAGCTCCAAATCCCAATCCACCCTAAACTCCTCACCCTCCCCACTCGAACCCAAACATGACACTTAACACCACCATCCTATCGCAGGCCTCTAAAAACCATTAACCGAAAACCCGGCGGCTTCGAGAAGAATTAGTTCCGAAGCCTCCATTCATCAAACCACCCCGCCTCCTTCCTACAACTTCCATTATTCACAGAACCCTGCACCCCTTCTGGAGCACCCAGTACACAGTCCTCCTAATTGAATTCGGGAGATCGTGAGACCGCCGAGCACCGCGAGTGGCACCTTGCAATAGCTCTGCTCTGATACTTCTTTCCCCTCTGCTCGTCAGCAGAACGGGACAGAAGAAGGAGCACGCGGAACTCCTGCACCGTCGACCTTTTCGAGGCGCGTGAGGTCGCGCAAGTTTGCGCAACGCGCTGCCATTCTCTCAGCGGTCGGGCACAGTAAGCCGTGAATGCATTGCCGCATAAATTTCAGGCGACGAATTTTTCGAGGCTCCAGCGTCGCGGCACTTTGATAGAAATGAAAATATGACGACCTTTTCTGCGACATGCGCTTCGGGGATGAGGGGCGTTGGTGCGTTTACTAATCGCCGTCAGTTTGTTGTCCTGCAGACGTGGAGGCCATGGGTGATTAAAGGAATTAAAATTGCGTGCGGGCAAGTGGACTGTTTTTTATGAAAATGATTATAAATAGCTGGGGGATAGGGGCGCTTGTGGAGTAGTTCTGATGAAATGACTTGTCAGGGTGGATGGACAAAATCGAATACCTATCTAAGGAACGCTGAGCTTTTCATCGGCTTCAAAAAAGGAGCTAGCTGAATTTGTAACTTGTATGATAATTGAACTAAGTTTTTTTAGTAAGAGTTTAATTATTTGGCACCGACTTCCAACATATTTCTTACTTTTTAATGCGATTTTTTTTAAGTCGCTTTAATATTTTTTTTTCATATTTTGGGGGATAAAGCGTAACTTAGTATGTACTTTTATATTCAGAATTTTCTATTCCATAAAATCTGGACATAAAAACCAGATATTTTGATTAAAAAAATAAAGTTGAAATTTGAATCTCCTCCTTCCGCTTGTAAAGAAATTAAATAAGTACATATTGCAGCCTTATTAGGTATGTCTTCCTCGCAAGCATACAACTTTCGCAAATAACATTTTTAATTATTACTTGAAATGGCGGAGATATTTGAGGTGGACAGAGTTGATGCGACACCCTGTATATGATACTTCGCCTTTTGCATCACAGTCTATATTTTTCTTCTTCTCTCTTTTTGTAAATCAAGCCCTTATTATTACCTTTGTGTAACAATTAAATTCCCAGGTATTTGATAAGAGGTCACTATGGTATAATGTAACTAAATGGACTATCTCAATCGTTCTCCGTCAACAGTACCACCATATTACATTTCAAGCTTCTTCGCATATATATCGAAGCACTTAGCACATTTACGAGCACTAAATAGTAGTCCAGCCACTTAGTCGGCTCAGAAATTATCGAGAGAGTCGTGCACAGTAACTGGTGCCAAGTCGAACCTACTTATCACCTATCTGAGGATCTTCCAGGGTATCCCGAACCTCTACCCTCAACATTCTACCCTAACTTAATCCCAAATTCCTCTGAAACATTTAAATACCTCCCACAGAAAATACAGGCCAACCTCGGAGAACCTTCAACCCTTAAACCACGCACGCTCCAGCAATTTTTGAAGCGACTTGTCAGAAATAAATTCTCAGGTGTTCAGCAGAGAAATCTCATTCCACAGCTTTAAAATGCATGCGAGCAAGGTGTCGCCCATCTTTCAATTGTATCCGCGGCGTAAGCCTTCCAAGGCCCCCCTTGTCTCAAAATATTCATGAAAATTCTCGCGTGGCGCGTTGCGAGCGAGCGGGATCCGACATCAAAGGGGCGCGTTCCACCGTATTCCGTCTGATCGCGGGAATAATTGATAAAGCGCTGAGATAGCGCGCGCGCCGGGCGATAATGCCTCGGGTTCCACGATTGCACGTTGATGAGAAGGTAAACACTCGAGACGACAGCCAGCTTCGTAGCGTAAAATGCGACGAGCGAGCTGCAAGACAGCTGCGAGGGCGAGCAGGTGAAGGCTTTACCTGGAACGAAGAGAAACGCCAGGCTAGAGGGGATTTACTGTCGATCGTGTGTCGATAAACCTGAGGATGAGTTTCGACATCGACAACCTTTGCTCTGCCGCGCTGATCGCCTCTTGGCTAACGTTCGACATCTTCTTTCCGGGTTGGAGTAAAAAATGGTGACGGTGCGCGCGTGTAGTGTACTGTTACGTTGCTTATTTAGAAATAATAGTGGGGTAGGTGAAGATGTGGGACGGTGGCCAGTGGTGGATGGCTTCTGTTCTGAGGAACTGGTTGTGTTGTTTCGAAGCAGGGATATTGTAAGAGCAACAAGGGTTTTGTAGAGTTAGGTGTCTTCGCGTGGAATCTTGGATTCTAGGATGCCGAGATGTGTGGTTTGGAACTTTAGGTCTCTGGGACCCTTACTCTATGGCCCAAGGTTCTTAGGAGAGTTTATTTAAGAGCCTAGGTTCCCAAAACCATAATTTTTGGATCCTAGGTTCTTGAGACCCTTAATTTAGAATTCAAGGCCCCTAGAACCTCAACTTAAGAAATCCTAGAGTCCTGGAACCCTTAGTTTAGAATTTAAAAGCCCCTGGAACTCCTACTTCAGAAATCCTAGAATCCTGGAACCCTTAGTTTAGAATTTAAAAGCCCCTGGAATCTCTACTTAAGAAATCATAGAGTCCTGGAACCCTTAGTTTAGAATTTAAAAGCCCCTGGAACTCCTACTTCAGAAATCCTAGAGTCCTGGAACCCTTAGTTTAGAATTTAAAAGCCCCTGGAACTCCTACTTGAGAAATCCTAGAATCCTGGAACCCTTAGTTTAGAATTTAAAAGCCCCTGGAATCTCTACTTAAAAAATCCTAGAGTCCTGGAACCCTTAGTTTAGAATTTAAAACGCCCTGGAATCTCTACTTGAGAAATCCTAGAATCCTGGAACCCTTAGTTTAGAATTTAAAAGCCCCTGGAATCCCTACTTAAGAAATCATAGAGTCCTGGAACCCTTAGTTTAGAATTTAAAAGCCCCTGAAACCCCTACTAAAGAAATCCTAGAGTCCTGGAACCCTTTGTTTAGAATTTAAAAGCCCCTGGAACTCCTACTTCAGAAATCCTAGAATCCTGGAACCCTTAGTTTAGAATTTAAAAGCCCCTGGAATCTCTACTTAAGAAATCCTAGAGTCCTGGAACCCTTAGTTTAGAATTTAAAAGCCCCTGGAACTCCTACTTCAGAAATCCTAGAGTCCTGGAACCCTTAGTTTAGAATTTAAAAGCCCCTGGAATCTCTACTTAAGAAATCCTAGAGTCCTGGAACCCTTAGTTTAGAATTTAAAAGCCCCTGGAACTCCTACTTCAGAAATCCTAGAGTCCTGGAACCCTTAGTTTAAAATCTAAAAGCCCCTGGAACCCTTACTAAAGAAATCATAGAGTCCTGGAACCCTTACTTAAGGAATCCTAGGATCCTAAGACACTTACTTCAGAATTCAACGCCCCTGACACCTACGTTCAGGAACTCTAACTCCCCCAGTCCACTATGTATAAAAACCCTCATAACCAACCCCGAAAAACTGTAAAACTCCAGCCAAACCCCCGCTCCAAACAGCTCTCGCTCAAAACACTGGTCGGTGAGCTACTTCTAATTATAAAATGTTATTCCCTAATAAACTCATCACTCGAATCAGACTCGAAAGTCTTTGCACCTGCCCTTCCCCCAAATCGTAACAACACTATAACAAGCTAAAAAATCCGACTTCAGTGCATTATGTGCTACCAGGGCAGGGAGAGGGCGGGAGGTTTGAAGCTGTTACTCATGTCGGTTGTTCAGCAGCTGCGTGGGTCGTTACTCGTTCCTCGTGGTTTATTCGTGGCCTGCTAAGTGCCAAAGTACATCGAAACCAGTGCAGCCCGCAGTTTCCTTGCATAATTCCCGCGCACCGCGGAAATTCGCCCCGGAGGCGCGAACGCCATCGCATCCCAATGGACGGAAGAACGACGTTGCTTACGGCAAAATAAACACCGCCTGGAATTTACCGCGTCGAAGTTTCGACTGGTTTCGACGGTCTCGAAATTTCACCGCCTGCGAGCCTGGATGGAAGGGGTGGCCACCCTTCGCGATCAATCACTCGGGCACCGCAGACTCAACCCCCCTGCCCGCTTACAGGGGAGCCTAATCGTTTGCGTTTTGGGACACGTCGCGTTGTCTCGCGTGGGTGCTGCGTAGACAAACGTTTCAATCGTCTGAAGTTGCGGTTACGAGCGTGTGACTGAGGGTTAATTGACGTTAACAGAAGTGACTGTACTTGGTCTGTGAAAATTTTGTTGAGTCATGGTTTAGTCAGAGTTTTAAAGTTGTGGTATCGTTCTCAGTGGCGATTCTTCGCGTGGTATACTATAATTACGTAGCGCTATGTTTTCTGAATTATTCTTGACTCCCATTAGTACGTTTCTATTCTCATATGTACAGTGGGGGACAAAAGTATGTGGACACTCTTTAAAATCGCATAACTTGTTCAAAATTGGCCCAAACAACTTGAGTTTTTTTTAGAAGCTAGAAGGATTAGTTTGCTAAGTGACGTGTTTCGTTGTTTTGAGAAAATTTGCAATTGGTCGGAATAGCAAAAAAAGTAGGAAAAATCACTTTTTCAACTTTTTTGTCTGTGCTCGTAATGAAAATTTAAAAAATGCCTTTTGTAGATTGACGTAAGTTGCATACATGCCTAAAATTTCATTAAAATCGGTTAACAATGCTCTGAGTTATGAACGCTTAAAGATCGCAGAATAAGGTTGAAAATCGCTGATTTCAGGAATTGCCGCGATTTTCAACCTTATTCTGCGATCTTTAAGCGTTCATAACTCAGAGCATTGTTAACCGATTTTAATGAAATTTTAGGCGTGTATGCAACTTACGTCAATCTACAAAAGGCATTTTTTAAATTTTCATTACGAGCACAGACAAAAAAGTTGAAAAAGTGATTTTTCCTACTTTTTTTGCTATTCCGACCAATTGCAAATTTTCTCAAAACAACGAAACACGTCACTTAGCAAACTAATCCTTCTAGCTTCTAAAAAAAACTCAAGTTGTTTGGGCCAATTTTGAACAAGTTATGCGATTTTAAAGAGTGTCCACATACTTTTGTCCCCCACTGTATATCACGTTTCCGAATATTTTTGTGAGCCAAAAATACCACATTACATCCTTCAGCAATTATCATTATACAATGCATATGAATTTTTCATGTAAATTGTATATCTTTATTAACATTATAAATGAATTATGGTTAGCAAAAATAACCAAGGCGGTTGCTTGATAAACAACTGAAATATCAAGTCCTAAAGTTAGCCATACTCTAGTGTCTGAATATTCTTGGGAGTCACTAAGGTAACTGTCCCCATTAACGACCGTTTAAGAGTGTGACTGGTTCAAAATAGTAATTTTTTTACTAATATACGACAATATTTGAGTAAAGTATGGATCATTGTATTTGTTGAAGTCTCTAGTTTCTTAATCAAATTAGTTTTAGAGTGATATTTGACTATTTACACAAAGATTATGGTGAAAATTATATTGGACCTGATGTCCCCTTTAGTGACCATCTATTTTATACCACGATTTTCTGCTACAATAATGAAAGAAAATGGATATTTTCTTTTTATTTAATAATTCTGTTTATATTTCTCGTTAATTTGAGTAAGTTACTGCATGGATCCATGTATTTTTATTGTAAAATTTGCGAGTTTAATGATATCTGGAGTATAACCTCACGGTATTAGAATCTGTCAACTTTCATGTCAATGACCAAGTCTTAATTTACATGTGAATTTACTTAAAGATGAATGTACGGCTACATAAATAACGTATGAAACAATAACTGAAATATTTCGCTTATATTTCGCTTTCTGTGTTGCAATAAACAATAAGAAAATGAATTGGTCACTAATGGGGACGTGGTCAGTAATGGGGACATTATATGTACACCTGACAATGAATCTCCCAGTAGTATACTTTAATAAATAACTACTTTAATAAATAACACTAACGAGTGTTGCTCAATCGCCTAGCACAACATTCCACAACCCTCTTGCCTAACACCCTACACTAATTAGTCCACACCAAGAATCTTGCAATAAAGAAACACCTTTCATCCCCGAAGACTACCTTCTCAATCCACCCTAAGCAGAATCTACAAATCCCCCACATCGCAGCCAGATATCCTCCATAGCTTCCTCCACCCAGAAGACTGACAATACACAATCAAGTTCAATTAAAACTCGCCTGCCACCTCGACCCGAGGCCAGCGGAAGGACCGTCCTGGTAATTACGCCCCCGCGCTCGCAATAAAAACTCGAGCTACGGGATTAACGATTTGCCTGAGCGGCAAAGGCTTCCCTTCCCGAACGCTCGAGCCGCCGGAACTTTGAAAGAGCTCGCCGTTCCCTTTCAAGAAGCTGTAATCGAATCCGCGCGCCTGCAGCGTCCGACCAGACAGAGACCGCTCCAACTGATCCTGTCTCGAGGAGTAAAAACGACCCGTTCGTCGGAAAACGCTGAAGGATAGGCACTTCCGCCTGAACGCCTCCTCGCTGCAACGAAATCGAGCAACATCCCGAGCGAGCAGCCCAGCAGTCTCTCGCTCCCTCGCCGCGCGTAGATTACGATCGGCGCGACGCTCCCTCGAAAAATTACTCCCCCGCCCGCCACCAACGGCGCCTCGTTCAAAGACGCCTCTCATCAGCTGAAAATCCGAAAACCCGCGACAAGCTTTGCTGGCTTGCCCTCGCTTGCAAGCCACCCGGCGCGCCAGCAAAGCGGATTAGCGCGGACATGCATTATGAGAATCTATGATACCAACGCTCGCCATATGTATCATTCAGATTTTTCCCGCGCCTCTCCCCCCTCGCTCTGTTTCATCAGCGACGCCTGCCATTAATATTCCTTTAACATCTGTCTTCCATTGCACGGTACAATTAAATGTCCCGCTTTTAATATTCATACCTGCGCGTGGAATTTTGTTTGGCACGGTGGAGTGGGTAATGTCCTTTTGAGACTCTGCAAAATGGGAGCCACGAGGTTTCCGTGATTAAAAAACGCGCGTTTTTTGCCGCGGTTTCGTTTGATTAAAAATTGAGGGAAACATTGAGGATTAATGAGGGACCTGTGGCGCTCGGTGACATTTCCCGAAATTTCGAGCGCGGAGAGTGAATCGCGGATGGAGATGAGGTAATTAAACGCGAGGGAGGTAAATGTGGAACGGTGATCGTCCGATCGACGAACTTTCGATGCGAGTTCAGTCGAGTTCCGGGATGCGGGGAATTACTTGAAGGAAAGCTTGCATCCGACAAAGCGCCTCGAATGACAATCTCGGTGGAAGGCAGCGAAGAATGCGCTTAAAAGTGGAGTACGGTTAATTGTTCGCTGCGAATTTTCAAGACCGGGGTCTCATTACAACGGATTCCAGAGTTTCTTTCGCTAAGACGCCTCTTAATTAGCTCGGGACATTGGAAGCGGCATTATGTAACGGTAGTAAACGTCGCCGTTTAAATAGAGCGGGCTGGCTGCGCAACGGGGCGCTTGTACAGGGTGAGTCACTTAACAATGAGGACTGAAATACACTCTTTGCTCTTGATAACTCGAGAATAGTACTGTGGAAGGAGACCTTCCATTCTAGGGGGATATTTTAGCCTGAACGCTTTGACTTTTAATTTTTTAATGGCTTCTTCGTCTTAAGGGAGGATTTTTCTTTAAAAAGCTAGTGTTAATATTGGATTAAATTCCTTTGGAATATAAGGGGGCATCTTTGAACTTGCAGAAAATATTTGTTTTATGTCGATGCTTCTTATTATTTATTTTGGAGTCTTGTCAACTTCTTCGATGATGTACCTCCTGTTGGCGGTGTAGTTAAATAGTTTACGCTGGCATTGACCCTAATTTAAGAAAAATAAATAAAACATTGGAAAACTTATAGCGGTTGAAAAAAGTAACTTTTTTTCCTCAGGCAAATTTGCTTTATATCGGCGAGAAAAGTATTATAAATAGAAACTAAAATTAAAATTTGATGTTCAATCCCAGCGTTAACTGTCTGGCTTTACGAAATTTTTCTGAAAGTTTAAAGAGCCTCCTTATATCGCAAAAGAGTTTAATCGAATATTAACAATAGTTTTTTTTAAAAAAATCTTAAATATCAGTTTCTCTGAGAGTTGTTATACGAGAAACCGCCCTTAACACTCTCAATGGCGCAAAATTTTGAAGAGTGCCCTTTTTCTAAATGGTACAGAAGAGTTGAATATTCTGTTTTCAAAACAAACTTCAGTGGACTCTGGGGCAATACCTAGGCTGCTTTCTAGAAAAGCATCGACGTGAAAGCCGTGCACAGAGTAGAAGTACCACGGCGTGAAAACACGTCTACGCCACTGGAATTGCAAATACTTGAAAATCGCGAGAAATGTAGCGCCGTCGAAGAGTCGTCTCCTTTGAAAGGAAGATTTCGTTCTACAAACGTTCCATCGCATCGCCTAACGCACCGAGGGTACTTCGGCTTATAATGTTGAGTGATTGAACCGGTATAACGCGTTTTCTTGCGAGAGTTGGCGGACAGAGTGCATCGATATCGATTTATTCCGCCGACAGAGGAGGACTCGGGTTTATTTAAGGCTGGAAACGACGCTGATGCCGCGCGTCGCTGTTTTCACTCGTGAATTATGTAAACACGCGAGGCATTTCTAGCGACGTTTTCGCCAACCACGCGCTCAGGTACTTTCCTGGCTGATTGAACCATAAGTGCGTGAGATGCACTCTGGAGGTGGATTCCTCTTGTAAAATAATATTTTGTTCCTGTATCGCGTTTCCTTCACAAACATGAAGCTATTACCTCCGCCCAGGAGCCTCGCTATTGCTCGCTATAACTTGGTGTCTTGTAAAGCTGCGATCCGACGGTGCATGGCTCGGCGACTTTCGCACCGTGGGATCGCGCCTTTACAAGACACCAAGCGAGCACAGCGAGCGGCAACGAGGCGCGTGGGCGGAGTCGAAGGGCGATCCGCGCATGCGCATTGGGAACCTCGCTACCAGAGTGGCGAGGAAATTGGATACCCGGCGGTAGCTAAAATAGCTACCCACGTCCACGCATGCGCGCAATGACGTCACGAGCGTTGAGCCAATCAACGCCAAGATGAAAATCGCTGGAAAATTCGCGACGCCAGCGCCAAGTCATGCCAACTAGCCAACCAGCATCGCGGGGAATCGGTTGTCGACGCTGGTTGGTTGCGGCCTCACTTGACTTGGCTAGTTGACTTAACTTGGCGCTGGCGTCGGCTAATTTTCATCTTGGAGTTGATTGGCTCAACGCTCGTGACGTCATTGCGCGCATGCGTGGACGTGGGTAACTATCTTAGCTACCGCCGGGTATCCAATTTCCTCGCCACCCTGCTCGCTACCGTTCGGTACAAGTAAACATAACCTCATCAACATTTCTCTCTTCCGATCCCTTCCTAATCAAAAGAACACAAAATGTATATAACTCTCTATAATATAATCCATATTCACTATCTGCCTTTTATATCCCTGGTGTTAATTCATAAAAATGTGGGTTAGTCCGTTATTATTCTCTCTGCTTCATTTATAGTACAACTTGTATTATTTAATTTAAAACTTTATTCTAATAAATGTCACCAATGAAAGGACCATTTTGCGTTCCTTGTCAACTTTACGCCCTAGGCAACTACCTAATTTTATCTACAGAGACAAACCCGGACCTGACCGTTGCATACCGTACCGACGACAACGTTCATCAACGTAAAACCTTCCTCCGAAAGTCAAAAAGGTTAAGTCCCCCCAATCCCCGTCGCCCAGAGAACCAAGTAGCTCGACGTTCCGCCCAAGTCACCCCGTATATCTCGTCGCAGGGGCCAAAGAAGGCTGTCTTAGCGCCGCGTGGCAGGCGGTAGCAGCAAAACTGCAATTTGCGGGCCGCTAACGAATGCACGACGGCCCAGCGTCAGAGTTTCCCGAGGATTTCGCGTTACCTCGCTATCGCCTCATTGTTGTGCGCCACAATGGCTGCCTTCCGCGAACAATGTACGCTCGCGTGTCCGCCGTGTCCCCAGGAAGAACTCGAGACTCTCGCGTTCCTTCAGCCACCCCCTAAACCGCCCCGGCCTGCCTTCGTGCACCGAAGGACAACAAACCTGACGCCTGCTAAGCCTCTTACCCTCCTTGCCCCCTGCAACAGACACCCAACCCCCGGCGAGACTTACGTAAGCTCACCTGGACGTCCAGGGCAGAGGTATGAAAGGGGGGTGGCGTGAAAGCTAAGCACAAGGGGGAGGATGTTTGCCGAGGAGCGCCGGGATAAGAAGCTCCTAGCCCCTAGGGCTCGCGAGTGGCCGGCTAGGGGCGCGTTTCTTTCCAAGGAAATCCTCGATCGGCCTCGACTCGCCACGGATTTGCCCCGAGAGCCACTTTGCATGGATAAAAGTGGTTGTCGGGGCGAAACGGGAGCAGCGGAGGGCTCGAGTGGGTGGGATCCACGCGAGGGACGCTGGGAACTGGGCGAGGGAAGTTTGCGAACACCAATTTCTGGTTAACCGGTGTCGCGCGCCAGGGCTGATGGAAAGGGGTGGGTTTAGTGAAATTCGTGGTTCCTCGAGAAAATCACCTTGTTTGCTTGTCCTTCTGTTGGATTATTCCGCGGTATGATCGTTTCGTATTTGTCCTGGCCGAGGTAGAAGTAGATTTAAGGAGCAATATAGATTTAAGATATGTGGGAGCTGGATGAACTTCGCTGGGGGTGAGGAAACCTTGGACACGGCCCTATTATGGCGCTAAGGTTGTTCCGTTGGAAAATAAGCTGACAAGCTACCGCAGTCTGATAACTGGTAACGATGTACCTTTGGAAAATTGTAGAAAAACATCAGCCATCGGAGAAAATAAGAGATAACAGACTGACAGTTCCTTTCCTCCGTCTACCCCACGCGCTATGTTATAAAATTTCTTTCAGGAGGTAATTTATAATATTTCTCATTTTTAGTCGACCCTGGCTAGCTTTTGGATGGTTCGAATGATCGCCTGGGTCAGTTTGGACCCGCATTATAATATCCTATTATGCATGTTTTGAACGATGCTCTTTTTCTTAGAACAGTGCAGAATTCAGTTTGAATTTCACAAGTTTTCCTTACTGCTATTACACTCGGCAAAGTTACGCTTGGATCCAAAAATATCCAGCAACGCCAGCTAACAGCTGATAAATATACAAACATGTATTTATGTATATCTTATATATTTTAATATAAAGTAGAAAGTTTATACGTTTGTGTGTTTGTCTGTCGCTTAAAAACGCTATACTCTGGAGTCACGAAATGTGCCTCACCTCACAATCAGTACCTACGCTTCAAAATGAACTTGACTAATTAAAAAAAAATTATAAAATAAGAATCTAAACTCCGGGCGAAGCCGGGTAGTAAAACTATTTTCCACGACCTAAACTAGCACATTTTATAAATAAATGTCATAAGTTTATGAAATAAATCCTATCCCATACGTTGAGCTGAAAATTCTGGGAAAATTCGTTCTCTGGTGTCTACACAAAGGTAAAGAAATTTTACCGCGGGTCAGAAGTGACCCGGCTCTGTCTCTCGTCTGACGATTAAAGTTCCTTCGACAGGTTCCCGCAGGCGTACTGTCATCACCGCTCGCGCAGGGAATTTCGTCGGCTAGGGGAACAATCGGCGGGGAATTTTCCGCTGGACCGAATCATTCTCCGAAGTGTCAGGAGAAAGGAGAGGCATTCCCGACGATAAAGAAACCGCGAGGCGATGTATTTCCTTTGGGAGCGCCGCCATCGAACCTCAATTGCAGCGGACATTTGTTACTGGTCAGTCGCTTTCGACGAACAGCAGAGACTCCCGTTGGTCCCCGCGGAATACTTTCTCCGTCCTGCCGTTCGTCCAGATGGCGCTTAGCGGCCGCTGCATTTTTCAACGTGTCACCATCGGAAAATTAATTTACCGACAAAGTGCCCTCCGCGAACGTGTCCCGTTTCTGGACCGGTTCCTTGCGAGAACGCTGCGAAGGTACCACTGCAAGCGACAGGAATGAATCGTTCGCGAAGAAAGTGAAGGAAAATTGCTTCCACATGGCTGAGAATTATTCTGTTTGATCGATTATGTGTTTTGTTTCAATGTGGTGTGAAAAGAGTTTTAGGTAAATAAATATTAGGACGCCGTCACGTCTCAGGCTGAGACTCTCAGCCCCGTGGGATCGTGGCTTAGTGCTCGCCAGCACCACTAGAGGGCAACTCTTTCTCGCAAGTGCCAGGTCCCAGTCTCGTTCGTATATATACAAGTTCCAAGTTTATTAAACTCAGTGCCTTGCGTTACGAAAGTGTGTTTAGTATCAATTGAAAAATGTATTAGTGTTAATCGAATTCTGCAAATTTGAAGGTTGTGTAGATTGTTTTGGTATTTAATTTAATAAAAAATATTTAAACTAATTTAATTATTGGAGGATAATCGAATTTTGTAGGCTGTAGGCTTCCGTCGGCTGTAGCCCTACTGATGAAATCTCGCTGACGATCCCAAGACGAAACGCCGGTACCTTTCCTCCCCGACCCTTAAAAACGCCAATTCACCCACACCAGTTACTCCGCTGCGCGTTAACCGGCCTTAGGGATTACGGTTGCGCCGGAAACGACGATGGAGGGTGTGTAGTGTATTAAAAGCAATATAGATACCACCGAAATAGAGATCGGTACTGATCATCATCTGGATGGAATTGTTTCCTATTGTCTCAGATAATAATACTCCAGCCATATTGTTCTGCAGCATCCCCGTTTTAAGGATTCAAGCTCCAAAACAGTCGGGTCGCTCCCCTCGTTTAAACCGCACTCTGCAATGAACTTTATTCCCCCGTATTTCCAGTATTAAAAACACAATTCGATGAAACGGCCGGAACGATCGCGAATTAACTGCGACAGGGGCTGCAAAAAGGCAGCGTGTGACCCGCGCGAAATGCGCTTCCTGTCCAGGGGAAAGGGTCGAGAGTCACTTATGCAAATATCAGCGAGCGTTAAACGATTCGACGCGCCACGGAGAAACGTTTTATCGAGCGAGCAGAGAGAGGAAAGTAACCGTTGGCTGGATTGCTGTGAACGTTCGTTTAAGGTCAGTCACTTTTAACGCCGACAAAGTAACCCTCCCCGCGGAATATTCTCCGCCTCTCGCGCTTTTAACACCCCTAACTCGCCTCCTCTTTTACGCCCCTCGTCAAAGTTATGCCTTTAGGCTCTCTGTTCACGCGATACATCTGTTTGTTTGACGTCAGCTTGTAGCGAAGCTTCGGGGGCCTTTCTGGTCCTATCCGAAGGACTCGCCAGCTTCATTTTTTGACCTCGTCTAATTTAAAAGGGGTTAACATCCCCCGTGAAACGAACTTGGGAAACTGTTGCGGAAGTTGACGAGATTTCAGTCGCGGAAGGTTGATTGGCGCGGGGAATCCGCGTCGTTACTTTCGACAGGCGGGAAAGCAATCTTCAGGGGCTACTCGTGCCGTTTTATGGACAGAGGGCGCTGGTTCAGTCTTTTGCACCACCTACTCGGAAGTTATAAGCTGTTATTTGCCGCCGTTTTAATATCGCCCCCTCTCGAACCTGGCTTCTTATTTTTCCCTTGACTCGCGGGCACTCCGGGCTCGCGCAAATAGAATTAACCCTGCGGTGATTATTATTAAATCGATATCTATCCCCGAAAGTCCCATTTATGGACCTGCAGCGTCCAAGGTTCGTGATAAAAATGAATACAAAGACAGAGGAGAATGTTGTAATATGTGCTCGCGATAAATTTCGAGGGAGATTCAGAAGTGAAGCAGGGTAATGGGGGTGGAAAGTATGGGGGGTGATTAGAGTGACGATTTGAGCGAAAGATTCTATTAAAAATAATTCTATCTTAAAATATGTATCCCATAGATTTGGAAGTTGTGAAAATAAATATATCTATACTTATCCGTGCCGCAATTTGTTTTTACCACTACTGGAAATGTAAGTTAACAACTGGGGGATATAAAAATGTGAAGTGGCCTGCAAAATTTAATTTCGATTTGAAAGGCAGAATGGAAAATAATTTCTGCGCGAAATGTACTCACAATACCTTCGCTATATTTGAGGGATTCTCTTTCGCAACGTCCGTTAGCCAGTTCCCTGGAATTATTAAGCGGATAAAGTCGAAATGAAACAGCGTCCACGGAGTTGGTAATGACGGAAGCACGGGTAATTAGTACTTGTGTAATACGCGACTAAGCACGATCGACTGGGATGTTTATCGTGCTGCTTTCAACGACGGGCAAAAAGCTGCTCGCGAGCCGACTTCCCTCTTCCACCGCCCTCGAGGGCTTCATCCCCCGCTACAGATTATTATTAGTTCAAACGTGAATTTTGTTCGTCTCGAGTCCGTAACAAAATTTACTGAAAATTCGCGCAGGGGGTGGAGAAGCGTCGTTCGCAGATTTGCCTGCCATTTTGCATACGATACCTTTAATTCATTTCAGTAATTTGGAAATAAGCTAAAAAACTACAATTTTTAACCAAATTTCTGTATTCCGTGAATCAAGAAATATGAGCTATTATATTATTGTACTTCGATAGGGCCGAAGTATTGCAACGCAGATTGAATTTCGCGGAGTGGTATGATTCCGAAGGCTTCGCGTGCAAGATTGTAATTAACGCGAACTAGCAATTTCAAAACTCCCCAAACAAACCAATCACGAATCGATCTCCGCAGAACTTTGCACATACATGCGATACACAGGCATTAAAAAATAAAAGTCAGAAAAATAAGCATCTCGCAATTCCCTACACTAACTTTAATAAACCCGAGAAAACTGCAAAAGGCTTCGCGTACCCTTCAAAGCGAAAATGTAATTTCATCGAAAGAGCTGCTCCACCCCCGCGACTACCGATCAAAGAGCGCGCGCGATTCTTATTACCGAGTATCAGATTGATCGAATGAAATATCGCCGGGCCACTTTTTAAAAGTGGCGTGACTCTTGCCCGGACGCGAGAAGCACGCCGAGCAGTTTGAATTACGAAACGTTAATTGCTAGGCATTGGGGGTAGGGGGTTGGATGGCGCGGGAGCTCGAATCCACTTGATGTTCATTAGGGTCAGTTACTTTTAACGGCGGGAAAGTAATCCGGGGGATTACTTTCCGTCCTCCGCCTGTCTGCCCGTGAGCTTTAAGCTCGCGTCATCGCGCTTTATTATTTAGGAGACGGGCGTGACCCTTCCGCGAGACCCTTCCCTTCGCCCGTACACTTTCCCTACGGTGCTCCAGTTGCTGAAAATAAACCTGGCTCCTTCGCCGGCGCCGGGGCAACAAAGGGAATCAAACATTTACGGGCCCCTCGATCTCATTACGCCTTCGCCCGCTTCCTTTTATCAATATTTGGCGAACGAACGAACGGGGGATGTATCAATGCGCCCTCGGACTCCGCCGTAGTTTCGGGAGGGAACAGCTGGACGTAAAGCATCTGCAATTTTAAATGCTTGGACACCGTGCAGCGTGGAGTATGCATTATGTCTGCGCATGAAACTGATTTATGTCACGAAGCTCGATTTTATAAATATTTCAATATCTCAGTATGAGACTGCTTTGTTCGGTGAAATTTATATTCTAACATTTAGTTGCCAAGATTTTGCTGAAATTTGAAACACATCGTGGACATGAATTGTGAACTCTACAATTTAAATATTTTGTGTCGAAGTGTGGTCTTGTCAAACGTGACCTGAAAATTTATTTATTTAAAAGCGAAGGACGATCATTATTTAAATCTGGAGTGTATTTCATTAGATTCTTGACAGCTGTAATCATTTTTGGAGAGTCGAAAGTATTGTCCCTGGGAAAGAATTTGTTAAAAAAATTTTGGATTTTCGCAATTTTATAGATCGTCGAATATTTTAGTCACGGAGGACGCCATGTTTGTTTGCAGCCAACGCGCAACGGATCCTCCAGGACTTGGATTCAAGCCCTCGACGATGCACGCGGTAAAATTTGCCTCAGCCCTCGGCCCCTCGAGCTCTTTGCTCTCGTCGTACCCTTCTATAGCCACCCCAACGGTCTGACTCTTAACCGATAATTAATTAATCGCTGCATCCCCTCGGCCAGAGTTTACGGGGATTGATTCTCGTTAGCGCGTCTAAGGCCACCGCCGGGCGGAGAAGGGACGAGTGGCTGGCAACTATTCCCCGTAAATTGGAGTCTCTGATCTTTCTTCCCCGGCTGGCTGGAATTCCAAACCCGCGGAACGGGCGAATTCCAAAGGGTGAACTTTTTCAGATTTCACAGCGCGAAACGTTTCGCTGGTGCCTACCGCGAGCAGCGCAAGCTTCGCGATGCGGGCGGGTGGTGGCGATCAGTTAAGGGTGAAATCTGGTCGAATGAATTTGTCTGAACTAACCGTTGGGAATTATTATTATTATTATTATTATTATTAAATGTGTTTATTGCACCAGTACAATTACAAACATAACAATAATGACGAATCCCACCCCCCGAATTTAAAACACTTCCTCCACTATTAAGACCTTCGTAAAGATCGACTGCAGTGACGAAAAGAGACACTTTTCCCTAAATGGAAATACTTGACCCCAATACACCTACCTCCCAGCCATTAATTTTTTTTAAACAATTCCCGAGCGTAGTTCCGCAATGATCGAATAAAGGAACAGGGCTCCACGTTGCCGCCCGCGTAGATATCGCGGAAATGTCAGATTTTTGTTCGCTTCCTGTCCCCAACCCCCCACGAGCGATGTTCACAGGTCGATGTATGCACGCGTGTAGCAGCAACTCGGCCCAGAGAATACTTTATCGTGCATGAATAATGTATCCAGCGGCGCTGATAGCGCTCGGCCCAACATTTAGGCAGCCTGGGCCAATATTGATACACGCTCTCGACGTGTTTCCTCTCTCTTTCCCGCGCGTGCCCGTGTACACGCGCGCTTTCGCCTTCTACCCCCTTGAGGGCCAACGATGACCAACTGCCGGGACAAGTTACAACTGGACCCAGTCACTGTATCTGTATGGCGAGCGAACAGCTTGTCGAGCAACGTGGCTGGTCAATAACGCCCGTTTGGCCGTTGGTCTAGGGACCTTCCTCGCTGGTCTAGGGAAATTCCGGGCAACTGCACGCTGGAGATGGGGTACAGGGGTTGAGATGAAGTTTTACGACTGTTGAAAGGAAGGGATTCAGTGGCGCGCTGTGTGTGGGGAGTAAAAGTCTTTGCTTCGATGCTAGATCACATTAAACCCCGAAACTAGTTCATCGCTATCCCCTGAGGGCTTGGGGAAGCTCACTGCTGCTTCTATGCTCGCACTACTTCGAGGATCAGAGTATTCCAAGGTGCGGGGGTGCTTTGGCATCGTAGGGTACTGTAGAGGGTGGTGAAGATCTTTACACACCACTCCAATGTGGTATAAGTACATAGGTGTGTCTACTTCATTGATCATACATCTGTTATAACGATTTCTGTTCCACTGGAGACTGCGACAGGAATATCTAGGCACCCCTTTTTAGATATCTCACCTAGTGTGCTAGTTTACTGAACAAAATCGAAGGATCAATAACCCTTCGTGGTCACACCTAAGAAGGTATTATAAGAATAATCAGGCGTTGGTCACATGGAGTTCACTACACCCCGGCGTCATTTTCAATTTATCTACGATTTTCACATTTTTGAATCTGCTAACTTTCTGATAATTATACATTCGTAATACTCATTGGTACAATTATGCTCTAATAGTCATCTTCTAGAAATGCCAATTCTGATGTGATGAAATTAATAGTAGAAAAAAATCTGTGGAAAGAAGCGATTTGTTTGTCAAAATTCCCTAAATTTTTTAATTTTAGTATTAAAGTAAAGAACGAAGGGTTAACAACAACACAAGGAACATTTCGATACAGTGGAAACTTCGTGAAACCCGATGGAACACCAGTTTCAATTATTTCTTGAACGGGCCACCCCTTTCGCCTACTAAACAAAATTTACGAAGGAACAGTTCGAGGGCTTCTAATTCCCCGGTAGTCGCGGAGCAATCAGCAATTAGTAGCTGCACATAGATGCTAATTATAAAGTAACTGGGAGAAAACGATGGTGGGTGTCGCGTCGACTGTTCTTCTAACGAGATTTCGACGACCGCACTCTCGGCGATGCAAGGAAACCCCACTCGCCCCTCGCCGCGACAACTTGTCGATTGCTAATTAATTGGCGCGCTAATTAGGACAGGCGTGGTTCGGGCGTTTGTGCAGTCTCGCGTGGAAACGACGAGGTTTCGATTCCAAGCAATATGTCTTGATTGCGATTCCGTCGTTATAAAACGTGTGAACGCGCACGCGTCTTATGTAATCAGCGGATCATTCGCAAAGTGAAAGTACACTTCACAGGAATTTAATAAATATTATACAGAGATACTGGCGCCTATCTAGAATTATCCAGAAAAAGGATTACAAGATATGATACAGTAGTTCCATTAAAACTTATTCAAACAAAAATACTCGCGGTACGTTCGTACCCATCACTACCTTCGCCAAAAAATGCCCCAGTCCGGCGAGAGATAAATTCGCCCTATTAGTCTGATGATTCCCCCTAGAAATCTAAAAAAAAACCTGTTTCATTGAAGCTTCACGGTGAATTTCAATGAAAACTGGCATCCATCGTTCGCCAGACACCTCGTTTCCGACAATCTCCTAATTCCATCACGTAAATTAATTCGTATTTAGAAGGGTGGGTGGGGGGCAGTTCGACACAGCCGCTAATTGCGCGCTGTTCATTTTCCTGTAGCGTTATGAAGTTTTAATAATCGTCAGCGCGTGAGATCTGTAATCGCCCAGCGGCCGCGCTACAAATTGACGATCGCTAATTAATTAACGCGCCAATTAGGACGATGCTGCGCTTCCCTCCCTACGGCCGCGGAGATTTCGACAGCGTGGAATCCATTAGCATCCAGCATTGATAGACACGCGACGCGTATCAGGGGGGAGGGAATCGGTGACTGGGCCCCGAATTCGGACTAATTAATGCGAAAGGCCAGATGGAAACGCGGAACGAGCGGAAGTCCCGTCGAAACGCTGCGCCAAGGATCATACCCGAAGCGATGTAATAAGCTGTATGATGTTCGGCCGATTTAGAGGGGGCGCTTTTGGCTGACGAGGCTCGGTGGTCTTCTTTAGAATAGTGGATGGTTTTGACGTAAAATTCTTGGGAAAACCCGCGATACTAGGAAAAGATAGTAACAACGACTGTATACTGTTAATTATGGAATCAAAATTGAAAACACAAGGTAAATTATGTGAGAGAGGCTACCCCCTCAGAGTAAATCTCGAGGAAACATATTCTACCCCCGAAATTGTCGTATATATATATAATATCTTAATCGAGATAACGAGTCGCGTTTTTAATTCCAAATTACATCGTGATTATGAAAGTGGTGTAAGTAAAAAATTTGAAAAAAATTGAATATGTTTCTTATTTGGTAATGCAAGGTAGTGTAACACAAAGTGACGAACTCAATTTCTTTTTAGATTTTTTATTTCCGCCATTTTAATAATCATCAACACAATCAGATATATCAGCGATTGGAGGGACCAGGAGGAACAAATATTCTAATTCCCTGCTTCTCTAAACCCGTTCCTCCGTCATAACTCTCCGAAAGCTTGATTTGGAACCCGCAAAGCTACCAAGTGCACTATGCCCTGATAAATAACTTTTTCAAATTTCAAATAGAAATCCCCCGTTTCCTTACGCCCGACAAGCTACAACTAAATTTTCCTAGCAACAGTGTTCCGCCAATCACCCGAAAACACAGCAACACCTCGAGTAGGTACTTGCTGTCTGCAACCGAAAGATCCCCGTAGCTCCAGCACGAATGATACCAGCGCCCCTGCAACGAGCGATTAACATTTTGACAGGGATATTTATCGCGGTTTGTTTATCGTATTACGGGGGTCGGCGGTAAACCGATCCAAATGAAACGAATCAGGAGGGAGGAACGGTAGCAAGCTGTGCACGGCGGTCGACGAACAATCAATTTTCAATAAACCGACAGGTAAATGTATTTACAAACGATTGCGCGCATAAATCGTGGGCGCGGAGCAAATTGCCCCCCGTCGCCCCTCGCCAGACCACCATCGAAACAATTCCAACACCTAAACATCTGCAGGGGGGGGATTAAAACACGTTGCCGGGGAATTTCGATAGATTCCACGGTAGCCGTCCAGCGTCAACGCTGAAACAATAATTCCAGCGATGTGTCGAATTTTTTCATCACTTGGAGCCGACGTGCCGCGACGCGAGACCAAAGCGGCGACGCGGCCGAGCGAGAGGAATCGTGCGTTTTAATATCATACGCGTACTCCAATCCCTTTTGCGACCCCCTCCCGCTCCCGACGCATCGGTATTAACAAAAGGAACAGGGGGACGCAAAAGCTTGCACGATATTACTCGCCGTCGGATTTAATACGCAAGCTAAACAAAAACGCACGGGGACAACGGAGCGCAGCGGCGCGGATGCAGCGGTGCGTGCCAGGGAACACGGCCATCTGCGTGTAATTAATGTAAAATGGAAATTCAGCACGCGGAAAGGAGGCCCTCCTGCAATTTAATTAGCGGCCCTGTCGATCGGCGAAAAATTGCACGGCGGGAAAACTAGATTCGTCGGTCCGGGCTGTGCCCCTACTTGTCCTCTTCTTTCTCCGCTACCCGCTCCCTATCTCCTTCCGTTTCACGCTCCGCTTTATACCCCCGATAATCTGGATATTTTATCGACGCGCACCGAAAGCCTCTCGTCGACGCGCGTCCGGTTATAAATACTCGAAACACTCTAACTCGCGTTTAATCGTGTGACGCGCGCTGCGCGGTTCGTCGAGCTCCCGCTCCGGACTCGTATTTTCCGTGATCGCGCCCCCGTATTTTTCAATGTTCGATGGCGCTGTTTCAGGGGCTTTCGATCCGTCGCGCGTGGTAGGTCATGTTTGTCGAGGTTTTTGGAGGATCGATGCGATATTCAGGATACTTGGAGGACCATCGATGCGCGCAAATGAGCCCGCTCGACTTCGCCCACGCGGAATGCAGGGATTCCTCGTGGGGCCTGGAATCTTCGCACGCTGCTTGGGTTCCTTGGGGATAATACCACCGAGTGATCCAATTATTAGGGGTCTGAGATATCGGAAAAAAGAAATTTGCAAGTTAAGTGCAATGAATGTGTTTTAGGATAGCTTCATGCTCTTACTTAAGGGGTCATGCTCAGTCAGGAGGCCGAAAAAAGGGTGATCTTTGGGAATTTTTTACTCGAAAGCTATAACACATTTCTCAAAAATTCTTGTTTCCTTTTAAAGATTGCATCTAGTACTGTGTATCGTAATTTTTTTATTTAAAAATATATATTAATAACAAAGTTATTAATATGCTGATTCTATGCTGATTCTCTACTTTGTCTTCTTCACCTCCTTGTGTCACATTAAAATTTAAAAAAGTTAAAACCGACCTCAACAAATTAAAAATGCTCGAAAAAGTAAAAAATAATTTTTTTCCTTATTTAATCTACGAGTCTCAATATTTTTATGACGGGGCTTCATCATTTGCGCTGTGTAAATCTGGCGCCGACTTGAAAATATTGAGAGTCGCAGATTAAATAAGGAAAACAATTATTTTGTACTTTTTGGTGGTTTTAATTTTGTGAAGTCGGTTTTAATTTTGTTTGAATTTTTTATTTTTTACCATTTAGTTATTTAAGTTATATAACTACATTTGTTTAAAAAATATGGGTGGGCCTACAAAAAGAGGTGCTAGTAGGTAATAATATTAATGAAATCGATTAATGAATCAGATTTCTAATTTTTGGTGCAACCTCGAAACTACTTAACCGATTTTGAAAATTCTTCCTCCATGGCCTAAGCCAATTGAAGCTAAACTAAATTCAATTAGTTTCACGAAAATCGGTTCAGTAGTTACGGAGAAATTACGTACAAACACATCGAACTGAGAACCTCTTTCTTTTTGAAGTCGGTTAAAAATGGGTCTTGCCCTTTCATTCTAAGTAACTAAATAAATCAAAAAACGACATTTCAAATTTGACGCAGAATACTCCGAAACTGAGTGGTGCCAATACAAAATTTGAAAGAGTGCTTCATGTTCTTGCTTTCGCACTTTCCTATTCTTTAAAACGTCCCTCAAGTTTCCCCACAATTCCCACGCCCCACCTGTCAACTTCCCACATCACTAAATTCTTACCACAGTTTTAAAACCCATCGCCAATTCACGCCACAAATTTCATCCACAAATCCCCCCGCAGATTCACCGCGAAACCGCGCGCCAGGTCCTTTCAGCCTCCACTCACCCCTCTAGCCGCGAATATTTTATTCAAGGGGAACATGGGGGGGTGCGAGACGGGGGGTGGAGGAGGAAGTCTCCTAAGACGACGGCAGAGGGAGGGGGCGTGGAGCAGATCGGGAGGAATTAAAAAGGGGACGGCGACGTCGTTGAAGGGTTAAAGAGGCCGGCGTAATTGGTAATTAACATTTATTAGACGTCCCATTGAGAGCACGCCGCCCGCGTAATTTACCTTTGGCCCGGTGTGATTGCATTATTTAGAAGGGGAACACGCGATAACGGCGTTTCCGTGACGCGCGGCTAATTACGGATAGTCCGTTTCACGGTCGTTTTGCAACAATTTTGGACGGAGAACGGCGGAGGTGCCGATGTCGAAATATCGGGTCAAAGAGTGGAACAGCCCATTGGCCTTTCGTTCAAACGCAATTATAACGGGCATTAAAACGGACGCTGGCCAGATATAAACAATGGCCGGGGCACGTTTCACCAGCGATTCGCGTTTCCGGTCCCCCGGTGGATTCATCTCTGACCCCTTCGTCCCTCTTCTTCCGCCAGTGGTACTTCCGTCGTCCATTTCGCCAAGTTCTGTGCTCGTATTCATCCGATTTTCCGCGTTTTCATTCAACCGCTCTATTCAACTGACCTGCCCCCATTTGCCCCCCCTCCCCGCAGACCTCTCTTGCTTTCGCTGTCGATCGAGTGTCATTATACGATTACAACACTCGGCGGCTGTTTTATGCCCGTCGACCATCCGCCGAGTAGAAGCTTAACCTTTGCTGAACTCACACACGTGGGACAAAGGTAGGTAACAGTCGAGTGTGCTAACAAGGGAAATTGGAATTTTCAACTTTCTCGCACAGAAAAGGGGTGCGGAGGTAGATGAATAATTTTCAGGGTTTGCGCTGACGTAGTACAACTCATCCACCAAGCAGCAGCTCAAGCTTCCTTGAGCTCCCAAAAGAAATCGAATTCTATTTTGAAATCTTCAAATTTCTTTCAGGAAGTATAGCAAACTTGTGTATAGATATTAATCTATATTTTTACTAATTTAAATAAGTATTAATTTATGTTTTTAGTCATTTAAGTATTCATCTATATTTTTACTAATTTAGATAATAATCTATATTTTTACTAATTTAGATATTAATCTATATTTTTACTAATTTAGATATTAATCTATATTTTTACTAATTTAGATATTAATCTATATTTTTACTAATTTAGATATTAATCTATATTTTTACTAATTTAAATAAGTATTAATTTATGTTTTTAGTAATTTAAGTATTCATCTATATTTTTACTAATTTAGATAATAATCTATATTTTTACAAATTTAGATATTAATCTATATTTGTACTAATTTAGATATTAATCTATATTTTACTAATTTAGATATTAATCTATATTTTTACTAATTTAGATATTAATCTATATTTTTACTAATTTAAATAAGTATTAATTTATGTTTTTAGTAATTTAAGTATTCATCTATATTTTTACTAATTTAGATAATAATCTATATTTTTACAAATTTAGATATTAATCTATATTTTACTAATTTAGATATTAATCTATATTTTGACTAATTTAGATATTAATCTATATTTTGACTAATTTAGATATTAATCTATATTTTGACTAATTTAGATATTAATCTATATTTTGACTAATTTAGATATTAATCTGTAGTATTACACTAATCATTTTCAAGCTTTTGCGCCGACGTAATATTACGTCGTCCACCAAATAGCAGCCCAACCTTCCTTAAACTTCCAAAAGCAACGCGCTAAAATATGGCGGGAACGGGTGAATTGCGTTACACTGACCTCCGTCCCGCTTTCGCCCGCTCCGCTCTTCTCGCGACTACGCTTCCGATTTCGCAATATCCGTGCTCGATGAACGCGATAAAAGCTGCGACCCCGTGGAATTATTTACCGAGATATGCGAGGCGTCCGAACAACGCGGGGACGAGGTCCGCGTCCACGAGCGCCCGTAATTCATTAGACGCGCGCCAATACGCAGGAATAACGAGCAATCGGGATCTTGCCGCGAGTACGACTCCGACAGCTTTAAATGCAGCTGTATTTAAACTCGCTGGGGGTAAAACTGGCTTTAGCTCGTACGACGATAGCTGCAAATACGGTGGATCTGTTAATCGAAGCAGGACGAGCTGACTCGTCACTTGGGAATGCCATTGAAATTCGAAGAACAATTTAATTTCAAGTGAAATTGAGTAACTGTTTGGACCAGAGTTGGGCATTAACTAGATAACAAATTATTTAGATAACGGATCGAATAAAAGTTACTTTAACTTTAGATTGTTCGACGAATAAAGTTAAGTTTTTTGTTCGCTGACTTTATAAAACACATGACGAATAATTTTTTTTACCTTTTATTCGTTATTCGAAACATCTCGGATCGAATGAAATTGTTAAAATTTTTAATTAATTATGAAATAACTGTAATGTATCTTTTCTGTTCCGAGAAAACTGTTATAAAATGCAGTGTATTAAATAAAACTATTATTCCACACATTTTTTTGTAAATAAAAAACTTATTTTCTTGAACGTAAAAATAGTTATTGTTAAACAGGAACATTTATTCTACTCTGAAAAAGTTAAAGTTGTGACAAGCAGATTTCCTAGAAATGTTGAGTAAATAGATTTGAAGCTGAAACCTTAAACCGTTAGGTAAAAATAATTGTATAAAAATCGCAATGTGCTTTCTCTTCTATTTTTATCCTACTTTCAATTCCTGAAATAATACTATGTAATTAAAAGAATATTCCTAACTTTTATATTTTACCCTTAAGTATTTGTTTAAAGGTGTTTGACCCTCTAGAACTTTTATTAATCGATCATAAAATAACTGTTAAAGCTGAACTCTTACAGCAGCGTTAAAGTGTTAACGTACAAACTTAACTTAAAACAGAAAGGAAATTATTTAAAAGTCCGACAAATGACTTTTATTTATAAAAGTAAAGAGTTTCATTCGACCCCTGCTTATTAGTATTGCTTCGAAGAATACAATTATTTTAATTATTACGTACAACGCGTCGAGAGTTAATTAGCACCTGATTGATTTTAATCCTTACTTTATGAATACCCAGTAGACACTGGAAATATTTATTGCATCACTCGAATAAACACGTTACCATTTATACTTTTATTATTATTAGCAATTAAATGTGGAAACACTACAGCAAAAATGTGTAACTCGCTAAAATCTGTTCACAAGAAGCTCCCTTTTCATAGAAATTGATTCTGAAACGTGACAATTGATTCGGTCCAACATCAATTAATTATTTCCGTGATAATCTGTAATTTTAATGAAAGTTTCTAAACTTCTTAGACGTTGGGACTCAAAAAGAGAGAGGGATGTATATCGCGTTAGTGAGCATCCCGTTTTTCATTCAAGAAGATGAAGTTCTGATTCATGAACTGTTAATAAGCCTAATCAAATTTAATTTGGAAATCCACGAGTCCCCACTCGAATCTCTAAAAACCCCGCACAAGTTGCGCAATATCCCCAAGCTCATCGAATTTAGAGACGCTACAGCGCGACGTCCCGAATGGTGAAAGTTTCAAACGGTCCAGGAATTTCGCAATGGCTCGTCGAGGCCCGTGATTTCTCTTTTGTCGGGGGAGAATCCTCGCGATCCGTCGACCTCGATCCCCAGCAGATTTTCCGCGTTTCCTCCTCGCCCCCTCCTGCCTCGCCGTGGGTCACGACAGGCACCCAGTCACGAAGCGTATTTTCGTGAGCAAATAAAAGCGAAGCCAGGCCTCGCGCTCCCGCGAAACCCACTAGTGTTTGCAGAACCGCGAGCATTCTTTCAGCCAAATTCTCATTTCTTCCTTTTCTCAGCGATGTGGGCGAGCACAAAGCGCTACACGTAATTCAGCAATGCTGCTTGCTTTAAATTTATACTGGCGAGCTCTATGGGGATGACAATTTTGGGAATGCTCGTGGAATAGTTTGAATTCAAATAATAGCGAATGATAACGTAACACTACGTTCCTTCAATTGACAAAGATTGAGGAGAGTTGACATAGATACTTCAAATTATGAGAATTGACTGTCGTTGAGATGAAAGTATATTCTTTTTACTTATGAAAATTGCAAACCCTGAACGTAATACTAATTGCAATTTTTTTCTTTAAGTAGTAAGTCACGGACGTAGAAGTACGTTTTTCAATTTTCTTGCACCAGGACTTTAGTTTCCACTCAAGCTGACGGTGGAACGGTGCCATTAAAAATTACCAGACTATTCGACGTGCCCGAATGTTCGGAAGTCGTGGAAATTTTCTACGTACCGCTCATGGGATTTCCGCCACTCTGTGACATTTCGTGGGGGCGTTTAAGAACCATTAGGATCAGGCTAGATTAACGAGGTAGCGACCAGAGTCCATTTGCCGTGCATTTAATTGACCGTCGTCTCCGCGAATGGCCGCAGACGAGGCTGAATCATCGTCAGCAATTCTCTTTGCATCGCTTCCTGGTCTATTGTCGCAATAGAATGGCAGAAAGGTCCCGGCGGAAAGATCAACGAAGACAACGAACCACGTTGACGATATTCTTTCGGTCGATTATGTGAGAGGATATTCGGGCAGATTGAGGTGTAAGAATATTTAAAAAAGAACAGTCTCGTTCTGATCAAGTGGGCAGAGAAGCATCTGTTCGAAATTGCTGGGCAATTTTTAATGAATTTTCTAGTAGCTTAGAAATTTCAGCGTGAATTTCTCTTCCCCACATTATCTACCTTCTACCATACCCCTAAGCTTCTCAATATTTATTTATTTTTTTATTTATTTATTATTACGGGTAATAGCCCTTTAGTACATTGTAATCAAATGGAACATCATGAGTAGAGGACGGACAAGTAAGATAATATTAAGATAAAGATTAAAGTACACAAATAGCAGGGAAAACGACAGAAAGAAATTAAATTACAATTATAAATATTGCAACTCAATCATCCAGAATTAGCGAGAAGTAGCAGCTACCCGAAGTAGCGAGAAAGTACAATATTCATTGCACAACCCCCAATATTTTAATCCTTACCACCCTGATCCCTTACCTCCCCAATACCCCTCAGTAGAGTTCCCACCTCGCCCAATTAACACTGAAAATAAAAAAGAGCACTGAACACTTTTGCTACAATGGAACCGAAGGTCCTCAACATATCTCCAAAAACCTATAAAAGCGCGACCTCCAGTGCTCCACAACAAAAAAACTGAGATCACGCCTGAACTAAGATTGCCTCTGAACAAGAGCTTCACTTCCCACATGCTTCGAAACAGGTACATAACCCGAATCCTGATGCGAACACAGCATCAACTTCCCTCTCCATTGCTCCTCCCCAAGAATAAAAAAATCCCCGAAACATCGCCTTCACAATCGGGAACCGCCCAGGCGTAGCCGCCAGCGCTCCCCGCCGCGTCGACTCGCGAACTTTTCCGAGCGGAATCCACGCCATTACCTTCCGCGCGCGTTACGTCGCTCCGCCGGCGCATTTAGCTCAGCTGACGGTTAATCAACGCACGTATGCCGCAAAAGCGTCCCGAAGGAAAGTTCCGCGGGAAGGCCAGCGCTCGCATGGTTGATTACGAACCAGTATCATCAGTTTGAGGAGGATGGGGTGGCCGCTTTAATAACTTCGTAACTATAACTTACGAATTGCTGGAACGAGGCCGGATTACCGACCAGCCACGGCGATTTCCCGGCGACGTTTCTTCCCGTGGAATCCCCCTCGTCGCCACCCCGCCTCATCGCTGCAACGGAAAAGGTTACAGGAAGCCTCCAACTACAACACCCCCAACCAGCCCCCTTCTAGTAGGCTACGTACCGCTTCGTCCCTTTCTCCCACCCGTTTCTCGTCCATTCGATCATCAAGTCCGATGTAAACTAGTAGGTAGGTTAAGTGGTGGAAACTTCTCGGGGTGGTCGATGAAGTTGGTTAGACGGTTTTAGCGTTATAAAGACGTCAAGGTTATCAGAACTAATGGTATCGAGGGAAAGTTCAGAGCAGTGGCGGATTCAACGGATCATTCTACTTTGATCGGCCGAAAACTGAAGCTATTTTTAAAGATTTTTTTCTCAATAAATATAACATATAATGAACTAAATCTTTTTGGAATTTATTAAGCTACTGTTATATTATAGAAACAAAGTTAAGAAGATTTTTTTAAGTTGTTTCATATGTTTTTTTATAGCGTCAATGTGACACCTACAACAAGCGGTATGTTCGTGGCGTGTGTGATTTCCCGGCATAGGCTTATCTGAAACAAAACATGCGAAAAGGTTCTTAATCTGTATGAGTGTCGCTATCGCCCGTAGCTCAATTAACAATTTTGGACGAAAAGTAAGAGAGGAAGTTTCGGGGAACATTCGAGAAAACACTTATTTTTGGGAACTTTTTATTTCAAACCGGAGTCATTTTATTATTCCTTAACAAAAATTGAGCTACGGGCGATAACCACACTCATACAGATTAAGAATCTTTTCGAATTTTTTATTGCAGATAAGTGTGATAAAAAATATGAAACACATTAAAAACAATCTTTTTAATTTTTTTTGTATAATATTAGAGTAGCTTAATAAATTCCAAAAAGATTTATTTCATTATATGTTGTATTTATTGAGAAAAAAATCTTTAAATATAACTTCATTTTTCGGCCGATTGAAGTAGAATGACCCTTTAAGAAAAAAGGTCCACGTGGCAATCATTCTGTGACACCCTGTATACATAACAGAATTATAGATAAATTCACACGCGTGTAGCACGAAAATTATGCGAAAGAAAAAAAATATAGTGTTTGGATAAAATCATATTTTGTGGGGAAGATGGGCCCTGGGGTGGCTTTCTGGGCAGGGGCCCAAGTGGAAACTGCTAATCGGCAGCCCGTTAAATCCGCCACTGATTCAGAGGAAAATTGATAGGTGTTTTTGATGCGATTACGTGTCTCCTATGCGTGAGATAATTAGTACAAGGCGGATAGTAAGAAATAATTCTTTGTTTACCTTTCGTAACACCACTTCCCTGCTCCCTCCTTCAAATGCAGCCTGGAGTCTCTTAATATAGCCTTCTCTGGCTACCCTGGCTCGACTCTATCCCCCGCACGCACTGACCTACCCTAAGACCGCAGGCCGCTCTCACCCCCTCCACGCTGTCACGTAAACACACCCCATATTGCCACTCTGACCACGGGAATGCGCGGGTATGCCGCGAGCCCATATTTGTAAACATCTCAGTCACGCTTAACACTCGGAAAACTCTATCGTTCCCGCGATATTAACTTTTTTTCGAGGTCCTTGATGTGGCACGGTTAAGCCCGTGCGGAGAACGCTCATGTGCGTTCAGCCAGTGTGCTAAACGAATAGGACGAAGCTATATCCGCACGTGACTTACGCTCAGGTCCCATTTATGTGACCGATAAATTTATTCGTACACCACTGACTCTGTAGGATCTCTATGGGCACTATGCTCATCGCTGTTGCTTAAGAATCGTACGTAGCTGGGGGATATCGACGGAGTGGAGATGGATCGATGGAGAGGGCACTGTGTACGATTGCAAATAGCAATCGAAGTAACTTGCCTCTTAGCTTTAATAGTCCCGAAAGTGTGCTCGGGGCACGAGTAAAAATACAATTCGTCTAACTCGCGTAGAGCGTCGCTGTGCGCCTTATCGTTAGACGGGCTCTTAGCAGTAAGCGTGTCGCCGATCGCGAGCATCTGTAAACGTCGCGTCGTTACGAAAATACGCGCCTGTAAAAAGTAACGCTGGCGTGCTGGTAGCGCGTCGAGTCGAAGGGTCGCGTGGATTCACTGCGGAATGCTCGGGCCATTGCCAGACACTACACAGCGAAACCGTGACGCCTAGAAGTACAAGCGATTTCGGTAACCTGCGGGCGAAGACAGTCGCCGGTGAAAATCAGCGTCTTTACATGCACGGGGCGTGTGGAGTGTCCGTGTACGTACCTACGGGGCCCTCGGCCACACGTGCGAGACAATTTAAGGAGTGATTCTGAATTAAAAGTAAGTGAAAATATGGAATAAAATTTTCTGACGTGGCGCTTCGTTTTCGATCAAATTCACTGTGAATTTTACTTTGCTTTTTAAGGGGTTTCCCTACCTTGACGGCCTGGAAAGGAGCGCGATATTTGGGATTTTTTTAAGAGAAACCCTCAAATTATATTAATTGAAAACTTTATGCCTATATTTGTACATATTTAGGCAACATTTTAAAAAAAAAGGGTACCTGAAACTTTAAACGCGTTATTCTCAAAACAATGTTTTTGTTAGCTTGATAGGTATCTCAAAAACAAGTCACCCGATTTACTTCAAACTTGGTATATATCTTCAGTAGATGTCCCATTCTCGGCGGTACTAAAAATCGGTTTTTGAAAAATTAGACTTTTGCAACTTAAAAAAACAGCGATTTTCTTTTTTTTTCGTAATTTCCATTATTTCTCATTTAACCTGGTTCGTGGATAACCACACTCATACAGATTACGCAATTTTTTAAATTTTCTGTTTCATACAACACAACCGCTGATTTTTTGCTCAAAATGCGCATATGATTTTTGCACTATTTTAAAAATAGTATTTTTGCATACAAATTTTTTTCATATTCTCTAAAGATTGACAAATGAAGCCACAAAGCTGGAAGTAAATATATTTACTGGTTTTATTTAAAAAAATTCCCAAAGTTCGCATCATTTTTCGTCCGTCAAGGTAGAGAGACCCCTTAAATCACTTTGTTTGTGGTGCTTGAGGGGCACGCGGAACTAAGGGGAGCGCGCAAAAATTAAAACTGACTTTTTTCGAAAACGAAGGGCCGGATTAAAAAACTTTATTCCATATTTTCGACTATTTTTATATGCAGAATCACCTCTCAAATTTTCTCCTATCTATAGCAGCAGAACAGCCGGGGTAATCAACATCGAGGTCGATCCGGAACCGCTGTTGCTAAAATCGAGCAAAGTGGTGTGATCGACAGAGTGATTTCAAGCTCGATTGATAGATCAACGAGAAAGTCCCCGAGCGCCTTCGAGTCCTCCGCTGAAATCGCGTCGAGGACATCGATATTTCGGCGATCGATCTGCCCAAGTGCCCCGACCAGCGCGGTTCAAATGCCTCCCCGCCGAACAACGAATGTGCCAGGGTAAATAGAAACAACGCCGCGCAACGGTGAAGCGAGAACGGTGGGGTCGAACGCGAAGAATTCAGGCAAACAGAGGAGCGCGACCGAGCCGACCTTTTAATCCCTCCCCACTTGCAATTTCTCTGTGGCCGGCGAAGAAGAGAAAGCACTCGGGGAATTTCGTGCTCGCCGATAAGCTCTATACTTTTCCTACGATTACGCGCGTGTGTGTGTGTTGTGGGAACTCGCGGGTTGGAGAGGAAAGCGACGTAACTCGAGGCGTCGTCGCCATTTTGGTTGCAGAAAGAATAGTGCAGTGGAAGCGGTTGGCGACGATATTATGGCGCAGGTAATAGCGTTCGAGGTTTATGGGCGCAAGCTGGGCTCTTTTGGATGAAGTTCTCGAGTGATGTGGTTCTAAGGGGGTTTACTGTAGCTTCTAAGTTCTGGCAAGGGCGGAAAGAGTTGGCTGCTCGAGGTCAGCGACTCGCCGCCCCACTACGTCTTAGAGCTTTCCCTACTACAGGCTTCAGCATCGCCTTGAAATTTCCTATGCCACATCAATGGACCTCCTCTCGACCACTTGCCTAGGCGTTCCCTGTTATATTATAGAATTCCTTTGGAGGGTTCCACGCGACGCCCTTGGACCTTCCAGCTTTTTAGACTTTACTACCAAATTCTCTTCTTACCTTGTTGAAGCTTCCCCCAATGGAAGGAGATAAGCAACGCTAACTTGTACCCACAACCTCTTCGAACAATGTCAACACGACTTGTACGTGGAATCTGGTACGAAAGCTGCTTCCAACGCACGGTTCCTCCTTCGACACAGACTTAAATCTTATACGGTATTTATGAAGTTACACGATTAAGTAAATTTGGGTCAAGTTGATTCAGTATCATATATTTACAAGAAACGAGCATGCAAAAATAAAACTCAGTTCATTTAATTAATACGGTTTAATATCCTGCGAACTTATTTAATTTCTACAATAAAAAAGATTAAAAATAAAAGATTCAGAAAATTATTATTATTTATTATTGGTGGTCGTCGGTTATTTAAAGATATGAAGGAGTTTCAGTCCAAATAATACATTAGTAAAGTAGGACTCAGGATTCGTGACTCGATTTTGGGTCAAAATCACCCAATTCCCGTGCAACGGTCAAATGTTAAACGTGCGATTTTAGTTCGCGTGGCTTTCCTCGCGAGCTATCACGCCCCACAAGCAACAGTGGTTCGAGTATACTACATGCTAGCTGGACAAAATCATTTTTTCGCGGTATTGGATTTATATGGGGGTTGAAAATTGTTAGAAAACAAACCTGATTCATATCACAGTTTATTATGTCACTAAAATATTAATAAAATAAAAATATAACTAATTCCATAAAGGAAAAGAAACCAAAACGACAGTATTATAGTTTAACTATAAGTGTGCCTAATAACTATTAATTTCTGGTTAACTACAATACACACTACACTTATTCACCACTTGAATCATCCGAAGAACATTCAGTAGAATGTAATGATATAACTTCTCTTTGCAGAACAATTTCAGTGGAATTATTTGTTAACAACTCAATTATTTCCGGGGTTAGTGAGCTGACCTTTTTTGGGGGCGTTTACATATAGAGTCTGAAATATAACAACTGTGCTATCTCTCCTGCCGAGTGTCGCACTCGAAAACAGTTCACGAAACATAGTTTTGCAAATTTTTGCAGATCGATCATTTGATTGAAAAAAAAACTAGAAAGGTTCTACTTTCCGTACATTCAACCCTTGTTGCGTGGAACGCCGTGGAACATATAGTAAAACATTGTTTTAATAGTGATGCAGAGAAAGCTGATTTCAAAAACCAGGTTTTAAACTTCAAAACTCAGAAATTACAGAAATAGACATAATGTTATATCTGATAATTATAGTTAAAGTACAATACTGTCGTTTTGTTCTTTGTCCTTTATTAGTCATATTTTTATTTCACTGATATTTTTAGTGAAATAATAAACTGTGATACGAGTCAGGTTTGTTCTCTAACAATTTGAACTCCATATAAACCCAATACCGCGAGAAAATAATTTTGTCCAGCCAGCATGTAGTACACTGGAACCACTGTGCACCGCCATGATTGTGAAACTATCGCCAGAATTCTGCAACCTCATATGGTCTTACAGGTGAACGCCCTCGTCGTCGCCGTTCGCGTCCTCTTCCGCCCGCAGCATCACCGCCAGCTCGTTCTGGAGGCTCCTGGGAATGTCGAGCTGGTACGCCTGCCGATGATGGGTCAGGAGGCTCCTGGTGGCCCTCAGCGTCAGCTCGCGCAGCGTGTAAATGCGCAGCGTGATGTGCACGCGCGTTCTCTCGCTCCTCTGCGGCATCTCGCTTTGCCGGAGCTCGGGGTACTTGACGAACCAGGGCTCCGGGAAGAAGACATCCTTCTGATTAACCACGTACCTGAAAACGCGTGTCCTCCTACGATCCTGAACCAGAAAACAACGCGCTAACCGAATCCAAGCGAGGCACTCGAATCTAACCGGAGCCGACAGCAATCTCGGCGTTAACAAAATACTATTACAAACAGGGCGATTGCTCGAGCCCCATCTTACTAGAAATACCACAATCCCTCGATCGCCTTGCCTCGAAGGGAGAGAGAGTTGCTGGAGTTCTAATAAAGGATGTTGGGGTGCCGGAACACTCCGATTTTTTTTTAAACTGTGCGGGGTTGTAGAGGACTATTTCCCATTTTCAAGTATACCTTGAAGACTATAGTAGATATAAAAAAATCGTTATAAAGAAAATATAATGATTTTTTATGCTTTAGAAATTTATATAATCGAATTGTTTAAAACTTGTGGTGGGGAACATTTTCCTGTTTCAATTACAAATTTTTAAGAATTGGATTATTCAGTTTTATAGAACATAAGAGGCCATTAAGTTTTCATTGTAATAACTTTTTATACCTACTACAGTTTTCAAGATATACAGGAAAGTAGGAAATCACACATTAACCTTTAAGGGATGTTTTCACCCCGAAGAACCGAAAAAGGGGACGAACGAAAAATTGCCTGATACTTCTATCGAGATCCTCTACAACCCTGTACAGTTTCAAAAACAATCTTGTAAGTTCTAATACACCCCAACTGAGTGATTGAAAGCATCCACTTCCTAAGTGTCCCTACCCTCCTCCAGCATTTAGAATTACTGTACCCGGTGCACGCTCGCAGCAAAACTACCCCCGAAGCAGCTGGAACTACCTTGTAAACCGAAAGTCAAGCGGCAAAGTGCCCCGGCGCCAACGGCGTCCGCGTGGAGGCCCCGACTCTTTCTCCCTTCGACGCTCCCTCCCGCACTCGGGGCAGGTTATCCCAGGCGATTGTCCAGAAAGAAGCTTCCGCCGCTCGGCGGACTTCAATCTCGCTAATCGAGGCGGTATTGTCGGACCAGCTTGCCTCCGCGATCTTGCTGGGACCGTTCGAATAAGAGAATGGGGAGGATGAAGGAGCAAACGCGATCGTCTATGGTTGTATGGATCCTCGGTCGCACCCCGTCGGACGGAAAGAATAGGGTGGCGTTGTTGCAGCGTTGCCAGGAGAAATTCCCTCCGAGGGATATACTATGACGTCACATTACTACCCCTACCGCTAGGTGTAGGCGTACCTCACTTGCATCACGTGACTTGAGTGACGTCTACTGTCTCCCACACTCTGACTCTCTCCATCTCCATTTGCTCCGCAGTACATGTTACGACGTCAATAGTTCACCGAGTACACCACTTTCCCCGTTTTCCCTCGCACCTGGCAACGCTGCGTTGTTGCAAAGCTTCCTACCTGTCCCGCGTCTCGTCGTCAACGAAGATCCACGGGTGGGTGACGAACGTGTTGATGTCCTTGGTGTCACCGGGGGTCATTATACCGTAGCTGATGGCTTGGCCTTGGTAGTCGATCCAGTAGAGGGTCACGTTGCGCTGCGTGCTGTTGATGAACTTAACAAAGGATCTGTGATCGTTGTTGATCGACTGAAGGGGCTGCTGCTCATGCTTCTCCCCCATCTCCGCTGCGTCTGGTAACCCCGATCGGGACGGAACAGCCTGCGCTAGGACCACCGCTTTCGCCCCTTCTGCTAGGGCCACCCGACGACTGAAAGCAAGCAAAACCAACGGGGACTGGGATTAATCGGCCTGTCCAGTCGAACGTCTCTACGAATCCTTCGGTATGCAGGATCGAGGGTAGTCTTTTGAGCCCCTGGCCCCCTGAGGATCGGAGAACCCCGAGGAAACGAAATATCGGCCTCGTTTGGAGGGATGGTGCACCGAGACCAGGCGGGTGTAATTTTGAATTCGATGGGGGTTGGGTTGCTGGGGTGTAATGTGCTCAGCGGGAAAAATTTAGTTAGTGTAAATTATTTAACGTAAATCAGGGTCGGAAATGGTGTGCAGGTTAAAAGGAGACAGGAAAAGAAAGCTGTTTGATTTGGAATAATTCGTCAAGGTGCTACATACATCTATGCATTGAGAATGCATGCTTCTGAGAAGGAAATACAAGAAAGGTATATAAACTGGAATATATATATATTATCTTCCACCTAGCGTAGGATTTTTTGATACTTCAATTATTAGATTTTTTACAAACATTTCAGTGGAATTATTTATGTAAAAAGTTAAAGTCAATTCTTCGTACTGTTATAATTTTCAAAATAATTCGAATTTTGAGAAAAGCTTTCGCTAGGTGGAAGATAATATATTCCAGTTTATATATATGTTTTTTGTACAATTTTTCAGATAAAAAAATTTTCTAGCAAAATAAAGGTTGCTTTAAAACTATGTCAAAAATCCAAGCCCTATATTTTTATATGTACGAACAACAAATCCCCAACTTTTTTTGGTTAGTGGCTTCAGGGTAGGGTCCCCCTTTGAGTTTTCAATAAATTATTAATATATATTAGGGTGGCTCTTCTTTATGTCTCGATTTTTTTTCGTATTTCTTTGCTCTCACCAGCTAAAATGGTTCCATTTCATAAGAAAACAATTCCCGAGGTAGTTTATTGCAATAGGACAACAAGAAAGGGCACCGACCAGGCCTTCAAGTTTAGAATTCATCAATGGTTTGGATTTAAAGAATTTTTTGATGAATTATTCTAAACTTTAAAGCCTGGTCGGGACCCATTCCTGTTTTATTCCCATTCCTGTTTCCTGATTATTTTTGTATGAAATGGAACCATACTAGGGGGTGAGAGCAAAAGAAATCAGATGTTGAATAATAAGGGCCACCCTATTGTATTTGAATATATTTCCACACGCACATTCACACTCTTTTACCTCTGCACAATTAAATTTTAACACAAGAGAAGGCAGCGTAATTTTCAAATAATGATGCACACGCAATTAAAAATTCCATCATCATTAATTTTAATTATTAAATCATATTAATAAAAGCAACTCACCAATTATATCGATTTAGAATATGAGGAATTCTATCTGGAACTTAAATCCATTCGCTAGCACAACTATGCGAATCTTTGGCTCGAAACAAAGTTTAACAGTTAAAAGAAAAGCGAAGAGATAAACACCGCGAACGCTTCGCTGATGCACCTCGCGACTGTAAGACGAAGAGTGTTGCCAGTTCGCGCTCTTGAATGCGGCTGGGCCCGCTCCGAAAAGTTTACGTTGCGATTATCGTAGCGGCTTGACGAATCAGGGTGCAGCTTTGTTATGAGTAACGTTACGATCTGTGCGTTTCTCCTTCTTGCTTGCCTCACTGGACCGTACGCTAATTCTTACTTTTACTAATTATGGGTACTAGATTTCAGGGTCTAATTGGGGCTTTATGCAGAAAGCTACCAACTTCCAACGATCTGAATAAATTTTGTTTATTTTAATTTTATTTATTTAATAGTTAAAATTATTCCAAATTTTCTGTAGATTTGTGGGTTGGTATTATTCAGCAATCTCAGAGTCAGTTTCGTCCACATCAAAGTCAAGTCGCTCTACATTGAAGCCCTCTATATCTTCAGCAATCCTATTCTCACGATTTAAATTGTCATAAAAATTAAACAATCTGCTGGAACGAGGTGCATCATTTCTTGTAAATTTTTAAGCTTTGCATCCGACACGGGTCTTTCATTTGGCCGTAATATTGGTGGTTTGGAAGTTTTATGCAAAATAAGTATAAGCCTAAAATGGAACTATGGCTTGGTAATTTTAATAATTGTGTAATGTAAGAGTTGTTCTATGGGGTGGTCATTTTTTACAAAATAAACATCACAAAATTATTCGATTCATACTGTGTTTAACTAATTTTTTGTCATTTTGATTGCTTTGGCAGCTTCAGCTTGGCAGCACAATTACACACTCTTGCACACGGAACATACCGATTCGAATAAAAATGAAAAATAATACAATTAAGGAGCACACAGCAAAAATGACCATTACCAAGTTTCGGTGTCTGCCAGGAGAATAGATACTCTAACATCTTTTACTTTTGTGCAACAGATTTTAATTTTCTGTTTTAAATATTCATCACATTACGAAATACTGGTGTGAGTGCCATCTATAAGAATATCGGACAAGAACTGTATCCAACTAAATCATAAAGTTGTGGACCTCGTGACATTTAACAAGGGTCGTTTCTATTATGCCCTCCTCAATTATTAAAATATCAGACACAATTGAGAGAGATACGTTCGACAAGGACTTTCCCAGAATGCTGCAAGCCGTAATGCATTGTTAAGATGCAATCCCAGCGTTGACACAAAATAAATTTTATATAATAGGAGACCCACTGAATTATTTGCTACGTGACTTTTTGATGGGAATGTTGCTGTGTCAGCACAGGAAATAGGATTACAGAAAGATAAACCAGGACGTCGCGGCCTGAAATAGTTGCTATCGCTTTTGTTTATAGCCCAGGTGTCGCATGCCGACCAAATGTCGAGATGACGACGCGCGGTCCCACGAATGAGTTCCTCTCCAGTTACATCAACAGTTCGACGTATCGTTCCGTATCTTGCATGGCTTTCCAGAACGCTAGACGTTTTAATTGCGAAATGTAACAGGGGATTTCGTTTCTTAAAATTCAATAGAATAAACTGAAAGTATCATTCGAAACAGAAAACCCACTGCAGGTGCGCCGGGTTGCACTAACTATCCCGAAATTGTTAAACAGATACAGACACCCCTTATGCAAACTTAAATCCATGGAAATTCGAACAATTGGAGGGGGAGGGTTTGCACGGATCGGAAAATCGATCACGTGTAAACAATTTCGGTGACCAAATCGTCGAACCAACACGGGGGGTCGCGTGCACGGTCAACGTATCATAAAAAAAGTGTCCGAATATTTGCCCAGCGATTTTTCCCCCTGCGTTCGTGCGCGCGCACCGTTCCAGTTCCCAACGGGAAAATATTTGAGCGAAGATACACCGGGCGTGAAATCCGATGAAACCATAAAACACTGTTAAAAAAATCGTAAGCTGGACGCGACGCTTTGTCAACAAAAAAAAAACAGAAAAGAAAAATATGTAATCTGTTTTGAAAAGAAGTAGATTTGGAAAGTGGTAGGTGTTGGTGTTCGAAGTAAAAGTTTCTGGTACGGAGGCATTCACAGTTTCAGAAATGGAATTCGGAAGAAAAGTGGAAGCGTATAGTTTTTTTTAGGGATTTTGAATATAAAGGGGTGGGAAATATGAAGAAGCAGGGGGTACGATTATTACCGCGCGGTGTTTGAGAAGAGGTGGCTAGTTTTGGGAGAAAAGCGGAGTCAGGAAACAGAGAGGGGGTTCAAGGACCGCCGAGTGGTCTGGAGTCGCTAATAATTCATTTAAATAATATATCCGACGTTAACTGGACGGGGAACGCGTTCATCTAGGCGGGGCAATCAATCATGGGGATGGTAATCAAATAGCTGGCTACGTTTCCTGACGGTCTCGTTCGTCACTGGGAGGAACGCCGAGAGCAATGGGAAACGAAGCCACACTCCGGGACTATAAATATCGCTTACCTATTATGCGACGTTCGTCGCGTCTGTCATTTAAATTATAACGATTTCGCGGAGACCGCTGTCTGGAAAGAGTCGAATTCCCTCGGTGTTAGAGGAACCGGAGATCAAGTCTTTATCTGATCGCGAGTAATTTCAGGCTTGAGTCCTCTGTCTGACATTAGGCTTCAAATCGAACAGATTCAATTTATAATACGGTGACAAATAACTGTATTGGTATGTCGGGGAATAGTGGGGTTTATAAGGAAATTGTAAAGTAATGCTTTGATTATTATTACAGACACAATGTCAAAAACACTAAATAAATGTGCGAATGATAATAACTTTTAAAATATTGTCAATAGAATAATTTAAAAAATTCTATAAGTAGGTAAAGTGCTAATAACCATGTGCAGAAAATGCTAGTAACGTAGCATTATTCATTTCTTCACAATAAATTCCCTAAAATGAGTAGACGAGAATAGCCCCTTAAGGGGACCAGGCAGTCAGAAATTCGATTTTTTTTGTTGCATTTTTCGAAAGTACCACCCTTCCCGAGTAAAATGCCGTTTGGTTTATGTTAAAACTCGCAAAATTAAGAATTTTACAGTCGAAAAGGTCTGCGCGCACGCAGGTAGATTAATTCCTCCTCTGAAACTTTGAACGCGTTTTTCTCAGAATCACATTTCCTCTTCGTTTTGCAGTGATTGCGAAAAAACGGAGGTCCAAATCAATTTGAAAAAAATGGAGCATATGTAAAACATGTCTTGTTACGACCTAAACCCAAGCATAAGTCAGTGAAAACTTCTGTTTTGACAGAAACAAATAAAATGGCTCTTTTCCCTGGCGAAAAATCACGTTTCTTCAAATTTTGCCGCTTTATTTGTATAATTTTTCTTTTTTTCTTTTTCAATAGGTTCAGGGCAGAATGAGGGTCAGCGCAAAGTGTAAATTTCAGAGAATACGTCACAATTAAATTTCTCACGGCCAAAATCACTGCGAAATTACAGCGGCTCCAGAAAAAATGCCGACACATCAGATGACTGTAGCGCTGTCATACATATGTATATATTATTCAAATCATTTTTTTTTCACTGTTTATAGTATTAATAAACATTACCCAAAAGTGCTAGTCACAATTTGTATTCATATCCTTGTAATTAATTCGCAAAAAATACTTGATTTTCGAGCGATCTGACTGCCTAGTCCCTTTAACTCAGAACCCTGTACATCTGAACATTTTTAATACCTTAATTCAGAGATAAACACTATTGATTCTCAATTTATTCTTCCACTATTTTCATTACCGAAGAAAGGTATTGGAAAGCACCAGACAGATTTGCATCGAGTTCGATCACTCGGAGGGCAAGAAAAGATCGCCGAAGGAGAGGCGGAGAAGCGTTTTTAGGAACAGCAAATAACCGAGGCACCGAAATTTCGCCGGGAATATCACGGGCCCCCTGTAAAATCGCTCTCCCTCGCGCGGGGAACGTTGCCGGCACTCCCGTCGGCTTATAAAACTGCAAAACAATGGCGGGTAACGCCGAAACTCCATTACGGCTTTTCCCCAGAAAAGTGGAAGCCCGTGAAAGGCACGCGACGACCAGATTTCTGTTTGATAATACGCGCGTACGAGCGAGTGATCGATTTTCCGCTCCTGCGCACCTCCTGGCCGTTTGATAAAGGATATTAAATTGAAAAATGTCCCGCAGCTTTCTCTTCCGACACTTTTCCGCTTCGTTAACTCCCCGCCCGTGTGGTAATCGGCGATTTTCTCGCAATTTTTGTAACTCGTTGCTCGGGGGTCAGGAAATTCTCACCATTGCTGGGAATTTATTTTCAAAAAGCTACTCGCCTTGCGAATATTTTTCATACAGCGACGATTTTGCTTTCTACTTCAAAGAATACGTCTTTCACAGACACAAAGATTAATTATTAAATTATCAAAAGGTACTAGGAGCAGAGGTTTAGTTCCATTTATAGAAGGGTGGTCGTAAAAGCTACAGGGCCCCAAAATTTACAGCCTGGAGATTTCGAAACAAGAGGTCTGGAAACCTTTCCTCTCCAAAAAAAAGTGCAAACCTCGAAGCAGTAAACTTTGAGACTCCCACACTTTTTACGACCGCGCTATATCCCTCCTAGGTACAATACATCCCCAATGCTGATGCACCCTGCAAGTCCCCCTGTCCATATAGTCCAGGCTCAAAGAGCTGTTGAGCTGTCTAAAATCAGGGATGATTATGAGCAAGTAACGCACCCACCCATCAAACTGATATTAAGTAGCTAACTAGCTAACTAGGTCCAGCCTACGTAACCTTGAACAGTCACTTAATTCCATCCCATAAGTAGCAACATCCACCGCTTAAATTACACGATAACAAATCACATTCCCCTACACCCGCATTGCACTGCCCCGCGACACATGTATACCCAACTAGCGCGCGTCTTCAGCAGGCAAATGAAACAGGAATGAAGATTTACGTCACACGGTTCCCCGCCCCGTCGAAGGCAACCGCCACCCCCGTCATCCCCAGCTATCGAAACGCGCCTCGCTGCTCGTCCGGACGATCGATTGGACGTTTCATAAGCGACGGCGACGTAATCCCCGCGGTTCTTAGAGCGACCGGGGTGGTCGTAAAAGGTCGTCGCGACTGCACGCGTCGGAATTACGCGGCGAGACTTTACGTCCCGGCGTTTCATTAAAACTTTTTCGCACTGTCGCCTATCGATAACCGTAGAACAGAGGGGAGCGGGTGGAAAATCGACCGGAGCTTCCGTTTGAACGTGGACGGTGGGAAGGCGTCGCTCGTGGCCCGAATTAGCGATGACAAGGGAGGGCGCGAGATTTATGCCGGCTCGGCCAGCTCGCAATAAGAAGTTATTCCGTATATCTTTCGCGATTTATCGCGACCCTTTTCCCGCGGGATTCCAACTTTCGCAGCGAGAAACTTTCGCCGGTGCCGCTGAGTTCCAGCATCACTGCTGCACGGATCGTCGGAACGGAAGTGTGGGTGAACCGAGCAATAGTGAGGTTTGTGGCCCGGGATGGGGGCAATCGAGGCTGCGAGAGGTATTTGGTGGCTGGATAGCTGTAAGCAATAATTAGGTATTAGGTGGAGTGTCTACTTATCGAAATAATCGGCAGTGGGACGCTGTTTTCTATTTGCGCAGGCGCATTGGAGGTCTCAATATTGCAAGGAATGCTTGTTATAGTGGTTATTGTAATTAGTGTGTCAAGTTTGTTGGATTTTGGGACGAGAGAATTGTTACGGAAAAGGCAAGGTGTTGAGATTGAAAATTGTGAATTCAGGGCATTTTCACGGCCTAATGTTTTGCAAATAATGCTTGAGGAAGCATTTGTAAAGTGAAAAATATTTTTCTAGGAGTGAAAATAAGACTCCAACTGAGTCTTCGAGTTCCTTACTTCTAGATTTACTATGCGTAAGACGTATTTCAAATTTCATATACTTTTGCCTAATACCTATCGTACGTCCGATACATCCTTAAGAGGAAATCTGTCGAAGAGGTTTTCACCGCACTCGACTATCAAATACGAAGTGGAGCAAGCTGAAAAACAGAACCCCTCGTAACGAGCGAATCGCCCTACTGGGACGAATATATCCGCGCGAGGAAACTTCTCCCAGTCGCCTTACGAGATTTTCCTGTCTCGTCGAGGGGGATAGGTGGCGCGATTCGTGTCCAAATTTGAATATGGCCGCGGTATATCACCAGTGGTATCTCTCCGAGTCCCATTGCCATGAAATTCGGATAAATTCTGGTAGAATGTTGAATATCGTGGCGTCGAAACACCATTTCCAACAATCACGAAGAATCTCCACGGTTCCGCATGAAAATAAAGAAGAGGAACTTGGGTGCTAAATAGTGTGACTTTAAAGGGATAAACGAAGAGTACCAAGTCACTGGACAGAGAAATTAGAACAGCCTGGATAACTTTTAAAGGAAGATGATGGATAAATTTAATGGGCAAGTGGAGCACAAGAAGAGCGGAAGCTTAAGCAGCGTCCAGCTCTGAATAAATAACAAACGCGGTTGCGATGGCGGGGAAAAATGTTCATCCCGGCGGGGGCGATCGATAGCCAGCGCTAACCACGACGTCCCGTCGAAAACGTGACGTTCGAACGTCCGCGGAGACGACGAAACCGCATTACCGTTCATCATTCGTCCGTTTTTTTTTCCTCGCAATCTCCCGGACCTCGCCCCCGATGAATTAGACTCTGTTGCGGTGCGTGGACGTTCGGTGATTCCAACGCTGGAACAGGGCGAAATTATGGGTGAAAGTGGCGGTTACGCGGCACCACGATCGTCTTGCGTAACGCGATTCGTAATTACGGAAAGATGGAGACGTCTACGGCTGGATATTTCCCAATCGTCTCCTCGGGGACGTGGAAGCTTGATAGAGCCATAAAAGCTTGAAAGATTTTATCGGGAGTGAGGAGGAAGGATGGAGGGACGCGGAAGAAGCAGAAAACGATGGACCAGGCTGCTGAAGACCCATGAAAACACGGAGTAATGATCCTGCGTGGAGTGGATGTGGATCACAGTGGCGTGAGATTGGAACAGTCAATCGGAAGAAGATTATTTATGGTTGGGATTAGAAATATGGTATCAGAAATGTTTGTTAAATATTTAGAGCGTACAGAGGTGGAGCTATTGTGCTTTGAATATTGGAGTGGAGGTGAAAGTTTATGGCCCTGTATCTGTGGAATTTATTTTATTGCGAAAGAGGTAGTTTCTCGTTTTTAGCATGCTGTATTGTATTCCTTGGAAAATGAAATTGGGAAGGGTGTTAAGTAGAATGTATAGGTACGTATACTCCAGGCTTTGAATTTTTTATATACTCTAGTTGTCTGCTCTAGCATATGCAGTATCATTATATCGGTTATTAGCTTCACATCAATTCTGTTTGGTCTTTTGCTATTTCTGTTTAATTTATTCTAATGGAAATATTTATTGCAACACCCACAATCAGAAATCCACGAGCTATACACAATGTTCGCAGTTAATTGATTGCAGTGAACACCTAATGGAGAATCGTGCAATATTTTCTCTATGCCAATTACCTACTGAAAACTGGTACGTTAATTTTCCTCTAATTTTCCTTCTGACGAATTTCAGGAATAATATCCTAAGGCAGCATTTCTTAATGTATAGTGCCTCTACGAGCTATAGTGGCCCTTTACTTACTCTTGCAGGACTGTGTTTAGGGAGGATCAGGACAAAACCGGGGCCCTATAGATTAAATGTTCGATTAAACTTCGATTTTAATCAAATGAAACAGAAATTGAAGATAGGTACTGTTTATCATTATTAAAAGACACCAATTAAGCTTTGCTAGTGGCTATTAAACATTCTCTCATTGTCAGCACATATTAAATACAAATGCATTTCAGTAAGGTATATGTACTGCATTAGAACTTAAATTATTTTATATTAGTAACTTATTTTAAATTAAAATCACTGCATGTCTTGAAGTAATTTTGGAGATTTTACCCTTTAGGACCCCGGGTTTGTCCTGGTCTTCCCTAAACACAGTCCTGCAAGAGGTACATATAGCTCGTAGAGGCACTATAGGTACTCTCACTGCAACACTTTAGTCAGGCATCCCCTTTTTGTATTAGACTTCAACCTGATCCCCTTTCGTTTGGAGACACCCTGTACAGAGAAGTGCTTGATGGATACCCTGTCAGGACGATAGAACAACGTACACCGTACAGACTGAAGGGAAGACGGAGTATTATCCGATGAGAAAGAGTTAAGCCGTAATCTCGGCTGACGGGCGTGCTCAATTAATCGATTCTTCCGGCATAATTGAACCTTTTTTGCGCAAAAGCGATCCGTTATCGATGTCTTACACAAATTTATCAGGGAGCGGGATATTCTGCCTCAAACGTGCCGCTGAATAAGCACGTGGCGTACGAAGGAACAGGAATTGCTCCAAATGATTTCCTCTTTCACAAATCTCAATAAAATCAGTAAATTTCCACTTTTTCTATTTTTTGTCACATTGGAAGCTTCCTTTGGAAATTTATTTATTTATTTATTTACGGGTAATCCCTTTAGCATACAGTATAATAGAGTGTTAACGTAATTATATCCACGAGGTCTTTCAACATTTGAAATTATTGTACAAAACCCTAATTTAAAAGCCTTCTTTGAAAACATAGTGTTACTATATAAGATTACATCCACGTGGCGCTTCGAAATTTGGAAGTACCTAACCCAGACCTAACAAACACTTTGACCTAAAACGAAAAATTCTGTGAAAATCTGAAACTGATCGATGAAACTGGTAATAGAAACCATCGGGAAGTTTGTTAAGCTTCTAGGAAGATTCAGTGAGTCCAGCAAGGACTGAAGCAGGTAGCCATTCTGTTTTCAGTAACGTTCGTTAAGGAACTTTCGGTAAATACGGATTCACGGCATGGAAAAGATCGGCTAAGTTCGGCCACTCGTTATTTCCAATTCGAAGGGAACCACCCTCGCTGCTGACGGCCATTTCGCGGAGTTAGTTGCAAATTACTGGGGAAATTACAACGCTGGCGGTGCCTGACTCGGCTGTGCGCAATTTAACGGGCAAGATTGCCGAAATCGCTGGATACTATCTTCGTCTGCCCCGCAGTGAACGTTTACTTTGTGGATTTCAACGAACACAAGCTATGTACAAGCAGAAATGGAAGCTTTTTAAGGGTATATTATCGTACGCCCATTTTGTGTTATTAAAAACAATAAAATAGTTGACCAGTTACGTTTGGAACGCTTTTAAAGAATGGAGAAGAAATGTACGGAGAATGGATATTCGAATGAACTTTTGCAGAGAGATACAGCTTAAAATTGTGATATCAATGGTGTACGATTTTATTTAGATGCAAATGATTAGTAGCTTAAAACATATTTAATGTTGGATACACGGAAGGGTGCTATCTACCTATTACAGTTCAAGTCTCTATAGTAGCGGCTATGTTACATGATTAGAACGAAGGGAATTAAAAGCTTTCTTCGTCACCCAAGAATGAAATAAACTCCCAAATTATGATCATCCTTTTTTTAAATATCCTTTACCCATATTCCTCTATATTACACTTTGATCTCGATGGAATCAAAAATTCTCATCTCCTCAAAAAAATACTGCTGATAAGGAACAATAGGCTGGGTCAATTTTGACCCATCATCCTCCAGACGATTAATCCACTAATTCTTAGACACCGAAGAAATGGATCGAGGGTTTCTAGACGGGCACGACGCGAACGGAGCAGCCTTAATTTCACCACGGACACATGCAAAACGTCCGCGGCGGGAAAGCGACGCGCAATCTGCCTGCTCGCCAAGTATTTACTTAGGCCGAGACGCGGGAGAACGCGAAATTGCGGCGACGAGCGGGCCTCGACGACAGATGCACAGGTACTTTATTACGTTTCCACGGAGGACCCGCTTCCTCGCTTCGGATAGGCGAAGAAACGCGACAAGTATTGGCCTCCGTTGCTGAGACACCAGAGCAAGATGTAAAAGGCACGGGCATCGCCTTTGAAGTGAACATGGATCTCGTTGTTTGAGATTTTATGAATACGCGCGGGCGTTTATGAATTCATTTCGACCTCTCTTTTCTCCATTTTCATTTCGTTCTCAGCTTGCCAGAGATACAGTGAGTAAAAAAAGTATTGGCACACTTTTTAAAATCGCATAACTTTTTTAGACTTGGTCCAAACGACATGAGTTTCTTTTAGAAGGTAGAAGGATTAGTTTGCTAAGTGACGTATTTCGCAGTTTTGAAAAAAATTCAATTTGTCGGAATAGCAAAAAAAATAGTAAAGGCCGTTTTTTTCAACTCTTTTTTCTGAGCCTGTAACGAAAATTCAAAAAACCCGTTTGTAGATTTAAGTACCCTGTATATATGCTGAAAATTTCATCAAAATCGGTTAACTGTGCTCTGAGTTACAAACATTTAATGATCGCACAATAAGTTCGAAAATCGCGAAATTCCCGAAATCAAGCGATTTTCGACCTTATTGTGCGATCATTAAATGTTTGTAACTCAGAGCACAGTTAACCGATTTTGATGAAATTTTCAGCATATATACAGGGTACTTAAATCTACAAACGGGTTTTTTGAATTTTCGTTACAGGCTCAGAAAAAAGAGTTGAAAAAAACGGCCTTTACTATTTTTTTTGCTATTCCGACAAATTGAATTTTTTTCAAAACTGCGAAATACGTCACTTAGCAAACTAATCCTTCTACCTTCTAAAAAAAACTCATGTCGTTTGGACCAATTCTAAAAAAGTTATGCGATTTTAAAAATGTGCCAATACTTTTTTACTCACTGCACGTGCGTCAAAAGGTTTGCCAATTTTGCTCGTGTGTATTTGTTTTTGAGTTTTCTGATATATATTTAGGATAATATGTAGGTACTTCTGTTCCTCCATTTGAGAGTTTTGTTGAGTTTCTCAATTATCATTTATCAGGTGTATCGAAATGTTTGTTCGATTAGTCTTCAAGTAGTTTAACTTCGGGTCTGATATGTACCTACTTTTCAAAGTTTCTAGCATTTATCTTGTGTGGTTTCTAGAATAATATTTAATGTTATAGGATATGTCATTTTTGGGAAAAATTCCTGTGAGGGATACAGCATTAGAGTTGCTAAGAAACTGAAGTGGAATTTAGTCGGTACGAGTAGAAGTAAGATTCCTAAGTAGTACAAGTCAACGATTATCACCTCATAAGGTCATTCCTTCCTTCTAAAACTTTTCTAACCACAATTACTACTCCACCCTACATCGTTTAAACATACGAGCTATAGAAAACAGGAAAGCTTGTGTGGAATATAAAAATATTAAAGATCACTAGTAACCAAACATATAATAATCCTTTCTTACCACAGTTGATTAATTTCAATGCATGCTCAAGTTCTCACATTACTAAATTTCGAACCACTCTTACGTACAATACATCCCGTCACTAGACTGCCTAACTTTCAAGACTACCAGCGATCTCCTACATTTCTGTTTCGTCTTCAATTAACACCAACAGGCACCACCGTGTCTACACGTCACAATTTTCTAAAAAACATCCCCATATCTCTCACAATATTATGCAAATTCGTATCTATAAAATGGAGCCACATCTCCCTAACAAGTCAAACACTAGCATTATCAACTTTCCATCGATACCCACTTCAATCGATCCCATAAATACGAACATCGTCCAGTATTCGACTAAGCACTCCAATGCAAGTAATTCACCAAGATAATATTATCACAATCCGCGCGCAACTCTACAGCATGAGCGCAAATATTTCAGAAACGTCCTCTCGCAACGAACACGGCCATAAAAGTCCATTCCATAACATTTCACAGTAACGGGAAATCCAACGCAGCACGTCGAGTGGAAATAGTACAGGTTCTTCGGCGTTGCTGAATATTTTCCATGGAAAAATCGAGGGAGGTGAGCAAAAGAGGGGCAGGGTGAGCGAGGGGGTGTCGTTGCCCGGCGCAAGCTAACGTATTAAATTTTGTAATTAATATTTTTCATTTCGACATCAGCTGCCTTTATACACGTCTCTCGCGTCTCGTTCCAGTCGTATCGCCACGCTCGAGTTTAAATTTCGAACGAGCGCCGAGGCCGAGTGCCCAGTTAGTCCATCGTGGAATTTCCTGCCATTCAATTTTTTTTTTGTTTGCCGCGTGTACATTTTTTTTGGCTTGTTTCCCCGTCACGCGTCCTCGTTCGGCAAAACGTTCCGTCGTTCTCCGAAACTGAACGCATTTTGTGACTAAACGAGGAATGGTCGCATGTTTCGCGGTAATGCAGGCAGATTTTTTGGCGCAGGTATTCCTTTTCATGATTCTTATAGTGTACAGGTGAAATGTGTTTGCGTGGTTCTCATTGTGAAGCTTGTGGGGAAGTTTTGTAAATCGCGTTCCGTTTTCTGAATTATACTTTTGATGGGAAAATCGACTTCGAATTTGGTGGGAGACGGTTCACCCTAATGTGCACACTAGGGTGGCCCTTATTTATGCATGACGAAATTTTTGTTTTGTATTTCTTTGCTCTCACCCCGTGAAACGTGCCATTGGATAAAAAAATAGTCCCTGAAAAAGTTGATTGCAATCGGACCACTGGAAAGTGTGCCGACCAGACTTTGAAGTTTAGAATTCATCAATACTTTGGGTTTAAAGAATTTCTAAAAAATGGTAAGCCCTATCGAAATTTTGTTGAAATAATATTAAAAGAGCATTGAATTTTCTACAATTACTGTATATATAAGTTTCTAGTGCTTCCAACCATTTTTTAGATAATAACGTTTGAATATAGAGAGGTCCGCACTACGTGCACAATACGTCACGCCGTACAGGTGAGGTGGGCGAAGTGCGGACCTCTCTGCATTCAAGCGCTGTTACCTAAAAAATGGTTAGAAGCACGAGAAACTTATATATACAGTAATTGTAGAAAATTCGATGCTCTTTTAATGTCATTTGAACAAAATTTCGATAGGGCTTACCATTTTCGAGAAATTCTTTAAATCCAAATCATTGATGAATTCTAAACTTTAAGGCCTGGTTGGCACCCTTTCCTGTTGTCCGACTGCAGTAATCTTTTTCAGGGACTATTTCTTTATGAGATGGAACGATATTAGAGGGTGAGAGCAAAAGAAATCGCAGGTTAAAAATAAGAGCCACCATATTACACACAGAGTAGCTTCGCATTACCCCGCTTCAAAGTAAACTCTCATCCTGATCTCAATCGAAATCACCCTCCACCCCAACGTCGTTCATTTTTCTCAGGCCAGGCCCCCTGAATTCACTCGACCCTTTTCGCAGAGCGGCCGTTTAACAACGTCTAGGACGCAGACCAAGCACTTGGTGCGCCATTCAGACGGTGGAAATGATTAACACCGGGTAGCAACTGTTTCTATTTGTTCGTTGGCAGCGCGGGCCAATGATCTATGCCGGCGATTACAGGCTCGATTCCAGGCACGTAGCCGTCTCCACCGCGCTTTGTGGCCGGCCGTAGGTTGGCAAACAAACGAAAACGCCCGTTGTATATCGATCGCGTTCGCGCCCGATCGCGGGAACAATGGGGATAATTGAGCGTACGAATTACGACAGAGAGGATCGCAGGCCGCGCTGCGAGCCGATGCTGGATACCAGCGGTACCACGGCAATTAGGTCTACGACAAAGCGACTAGAAGACTGGTATTTGCAGAACGCGACTATTCCCATTTCACGTGGCAGGCGGAGGGGCGCGGGGGTGTAGGACACTGTAGCGATTAAACTTTGGGGAGGGGGGCGTAAATTCGAGGGTACGCGCAAGTGTGCAGATGGAGGTTAGGTCTGGGTTTGATCTTCGGGTGGTGGTGGAATTTAAAGATCTTGGGGGTCTTGTGTTTTTTGTTATTTAATCGGAATAGGGGCTTGACGCGTGCTTTAGGGTATTTGACAATGCATCCCGAACCCGGAAATTCAAAAAATTCTGAAACTTTGTAAATATGTAGGGAATTTCACTGACACAGTCACTCTAAGGGGGTGTAATTGCCACCTGAAAATCTGGTTATTCTGCGAGTTTGTGTTATAACTCGTGAACTGCGAAATAATTTTGTTATCAAATGATAGAAATAATTAAAAGAAGTAACTTTTGTCTTGGAAATATTTTTCTATCTCTTACAGTTCACGAGTTATAACACAAAATCGGAAAATCACCGAATTTTTAGGGGTTAATTTCACCCCCTTCGAGTGAATTTCGGCGGCAAACAAATATTGCGTTGTAATCAGGAGGAAATCTCCTACATATTCACTAACAATAAGTTTCAGAATTTTTTTGAACTTTCCGGTTCGGGATCCTCCCTTGCGAGTAGTACATGAGTTTGGAGCTTTGCGTGGAGATTTGGGGTTTAGGTGAATTCAGAATGATGGATTGGGGTGTGAGGTATCAATTATGTTACTGTAGCTTGATATTTTCAGTATGCAGGTGTGCAGTAATTGAGGAGCTTGCAGCAAGAGTTTTTGAATTATGATGTGTAATATACGTAAACAAAAGTCCAGATCGTTTGATGCAAATCCGATAACAAATGAGCGATTTATTGCGAATTTTGAACCTGCACCCATTACTGTTCTGTGTAATACGAATGCCCAACTACGTCCCACCTTATAAACAGCCTTTTTATAGGCTCTCAAATGTGTGTTGACTGGAGATGAGGATATGTCCAGAGAAAATGACGAGCAGGCTCAAGAATAATGTTATTTTTGTATGTCCACAACAAATGTCAACATATTTTTGCATATTTGATTAATAAATCAACAATAAATCAATAGATTGTGTTCCTTATTGTGCATAGTAATAAAAAACAACTATTTTTTGTACACTTTGGTGGAAGTTAAGGGCACCTGAAGAATTCAAAAATCGCCAAAAATAAAAATAAGAACTTACCAACTCGGTAACTACTACTTATTGTGTGAAAATATATATATATATATACATATTACAATATATATATTACAATATATATACATATATATTGTGTAATTAGTGTTCTCTTTTAAATGTTAAATCAAAGCAATAATTTTATAAATAGTTTCTTCTAATTTACTCTAAGTTGGTAAAGATAGAGCTGCACCCATCTCGCTGCAAGGTCCTCAATTGAAGTCCGAAGATGGCTTGTATTTGGTACTGAACTTTGGATATTTGGTAGTGGAGCTTTGAAGTCTCATCTGGTAGTTGAGTCCAGTTCCTTTAATATAAGGAGGTGAAAGGTTTTTGAACACTCTGAGTCACATTCGGTTACTAACGATTACTAGATGAAGCTTTCCCAAATATTTCCACTTAAAGCATACCCATTCATCCCCTAAACCCAGTATCACCCTACTCCCCACTTTCCCCCAAAAAATCTCACTTCCCTCCTATACCCTTCAATTTCAATCCTCGCAAATTCAGCCTCCACCTAATTCCAATTCACTACAACCTCAGCCCCCGTTATAAAAATATCCATTAAGCGAAACAATAAAGGATCCACCTGGATTTCGAAAAACCCCATTCCCCACAGTGATTCACAACCTTTCCCCCATTATATTTAATACGCAATGAGCCAGTTCGAACTGCCGAGCACAGTGTGCCCCCGTTTACACCATAGATCGCGTGCTCCCAAGTAAAGGCTATCGTAATCCACCGTACGGGTCAACAAACTGCGAACGCGTTAACGAATACACGCGCGCTGGAACATGCTCCCGAGCAATTTGCGCGCGGTTACGCAAACACCGGGGCTGCGACATTAAAATAATACGGACGAACGGAGTAAGCGCGTTAATTGGAATAATCACGGCGCGTAATCGTACGTCAACACTCGTTAACTGGAATTGTGGACCAGTAACCAGAGGCTGCGGCGCGAGGGGACGCTCTGTTTCCGCTGGTAAGACCGCGGCTTTCGCCTCGCGCAGGAGGAGTTAAGATGTTTAGCCAACTGTCGAAATTGGGTAACAGGGGGCTTGTATGTTCAGAGTAAGTAGGGGCTCGAATATTGAGTATACTGTATATAATTCTTCGTCTATTTGAGAATTCGTGTGAATGCAGGGTGAACAGGATACTTTTCCAGATGAGAGGATGTTGAAATGCGATTGTTTCTTTAGGTTGGCCAGTAGATACTAGCATAAAGCACCACTTCGACAAAATTTGGGTCTAAAGGAGCATTCGTTTGTGCATGATAAATAATTCGCTGGACAAACAAATGCTGGATGTATGAAGAACGTCCGGGAAACTATTTTGAGTTCGCTTTTGTAATAAATTTGTGATCCTCCAACGTCTTTTCCTTCTTCTTCTTCTTCTTCTTCTTCTAGAAAACTGAATCTTGCAACCGCAATTACAATTTCTTCGTCGGACATCGTTCTTGCCACGTACGGACGAATAAATAATTCGTCCATGCTCCTTCTAAACTACACGAAGATTCGCTCGCATTCTCCATGAACATTATTCGATTACCGTTTACACTAAATGAGCACGAATTTTTCGAAAGGGGGCAAACGAGCATTCGTGAGTTTTTGTTTAAACACACCTTTGTAGTAGTGTTAGAAATATTGTCGTTTCTATGTATTTCATACCTTATCTGGTGAAAGGCACTGCCTCCATCGTGATGTATCTATAGGAATTGAGTACATAGTGTTTTAGGTGGACTCTGAAGCTCTAATATCTGCTATAAGTATTATTGCAGAGATTATTTAGTGAGCAATGGAAACAATCTGAAGCCCAAAAGTCTCAGACTATTGTATCTATGTAATCTTCGTCTCCGATCTAATACTTTTCAGTGCCACAATTTTTGTCCCAATAATTCCTTCTCCCTTTAGCATCACAAAACCATTGCAAGTAAAACGCAGTCACACGAAACAATAATGATTAGCATTTAATAGCACCAAACACCTCCACAAAGCCCACACTCTGAAAACCACCGAATCCTAACAACCTACCGCACAATTTAGATCTCCCTGACCCTCGAATTCCAACACCCCGCGTCCATCACAACTCAAGCAAAATTCATCTGAAATCCCATCAAGCCTCATCGAACGCCGTTGAACCACCAAATCCCCGCAGAAAACGATCCCATTAATCCCCTTAATTCCTCAACTCCCAGATACCAGGCGGATAAAGTGAAGAAGCCCATTAATTCTCCTCCGCGGAAGTCCAAGCACCGAGCAAAACTAACCAGGCACGGTATCCTCTCCCTTATCGGACCTATTCTTCTAATTTCCACCCGACGAGGTTTTCCGCGTGGCGCGCGAGAGCGTAGACGCCAGCGAGCGGGCGGTAAACCGTAAAGGCGGGTTCGCGCGTACCAGTTCCGCGACGGTTCAGTGCCGTTTGTGTCTGTTGACACTCCGACTCAGCGTTTCCCAATTAAATTTTTCCACGAAACTCTTAAAAGCTCGTTAAAATTTAGCGGAACCCTCAAACACAACAGTTTCGTTTCTTTTGGGGGGAGATACAGTGCGCTGACGACGCCAGTTCAAATGATTCTTTTGAAGTTGGATAATTTACACATTTTTCTATTATTTAAATTTTATTATAAGGCAACTTTTCGCGAAACCCTCAACTTCGTATCGCGGTACACCAGCTGGGAAACGCTGCTCTGAATCAATTGAAACGTGCACATGGACCCGCCTTAATCCTATCGCGGAATGTGACCGCGGAGGGGATGGAAGATCGCCCGGTGGCCGCTCAAAGGGGCGTCTCGGTCAAAGGGGGGCTTCGAAGCCAACTTCGATTGCCGCGAAACAAGAAAAGTGCCTGGCTCGCGGCGCGGAGAGACAACCGTGAGCTTTGATCGACGATGGGAGCCCGAAAAACCGACTAATGGCGTGCAAATTTGCTGAACTGGGACGCACACGTCAAAGGCAGTGCACGCGTGGTCACGTGTCCCGGGGTGATCTGGATGCTGCGCGCAGTTTGTTTGGACGACCTGCGAGAAAAGAGGCCGACAACTTCCTATTGGAAGGGAGAACACGTTTTGGGGTATAGGTCGAAGAGTGGCGAAGTTTGGTCACTCATTTATACTGTCGGCTGGTTTGAAGAAGCTTTAGAAAATTGAGGTGTTATGCCTTGGATGATGGCGCCTGTGTCTATTTTGTTTTGTGACGTTCATTGTGACGTTCTTCACGCGAGGGTACCAAACAGCTAATTGTGGTTTTATGCTATTTACGAATAAGATTTTATTCTGTTACTTGTATTATTAGGTCAGCCCGTAAAATCGAGTCGAATTTTAGAAGCGAAATTTAGATTAATAATAATATAGATAGTATTAATATTATTGGAGCTGAAAAGGGAAACTTCAACGATAAGAGGGAGACTACAGGGAGAAGAAGGAGCGAAATGATTGGGGAAAAAAGAGAAGAAAGGAAGCCCAAGATGAAGGAACAAACCAAAACGAAAACACAATTTTGAGTTGACCCTCCCAGAAACGCTTACAAATGTATCACCATTTTGAGGCCGAAAGGCAAAAAATAAACTTAATTAGTACTATTATATGATATTATTATCCTTGTGCATCGACTTCATATCGCTCTGCATTTACAAGACGATTAATGGAAGCAATTACTTTCTAAGTATTTTACAAAAACAGATTAATAAAAATCCGTATGGAAGAAAAACTTATGTAGTTTCAATACCATTCAATTATTACCTGATTTATTGTAACAGAATGAACTTTGAATTCGGAATTCTCCTTTTAGAAAAAGGAGCTAAGCAAACGTTTGAATACACGATTAGAACACAACTGTACCAGCTGTTCCCGCTACCAAAGTACACGGACCAAGTTAAACAACTCACGGGATAAACATGACTGCCATAACACACCCAATCCAAAGCAGCCCCATGCAATATTAATTTACTTGCAAGGGTAACGAGTAGCTCGGCTCGCAAGACACTCTACGCCACAATAGTAAAGTTCTCCATGGGAAGTCGTAAAGGATGTTTAGGGGGAGGATTTCCATGGGATGTAAGAATATTATTACTATTGCTATCATAAATGTTTTCTCCCGTGAGCAGGTAAGCAGCTCCGAAGTTCAAAGCTTCCTTCTTACTGCCCTTTCTTCTTGCCGAACATCGGGCGTCTCGAATTGTTCTTGCGGCAGGAGCATCGGAACAGAGGGGCATAAGATAGGGGCTGAATAGGGGTGCGTTCGTGTTTCATTCTGTTTCATCCGCTCGCTTTTTTTTCCCTTTCCGCACGCTGCGGCAAGGAAGAGGATTAAGCGGGCAAAGGAATAACGCGAATGCTCCGGGCCGGGAGCCTTTCGAGGTAACATAAAACGCTTGTGTAATCCGATTTCCAGTGATAATGCGATTTGTATTCGGTGACAGTGCGGTACGAGCGACGACGCGCGACGCGCAACCATCGAACAGCCTTTCGAGCAGTGCGAAAAGCAAACACTCGCTTGGGGGAGTGCGTAACGTCTTGCGAGCTACGAGGCAGAAACGGGAATTTAGTTCGGTGTTTGGGAATACTTGCGTTTGTCCTTTAATAGGACTGAGTTAGGTTTGAGTTCTAGTTTATGGCGAGAACGAAGACTTCCATTCAACAATTTGGAATAATCGAACTCATCGTGATGTCTGAATTAGGTACCGTAACTTAACATGTATTAAAGAAGGAAAGGGGCAAAAAGTGTACGCACTTTGAGACTTGTAGTACAATCATAAAAGATGCAACGTTAGCGTAGGATACTTAAAGCAAATATAATGATGTTAATTTTAATATCAGGTATATAACAAACTGTTCCAAACGCATGCCAATGTTCCCCCAGTTTCCGGTATGGCTTAGATATGAGTTACTTCTAGGACTCAGGATTCACAAGGCAGAAACCAGAACTCCTTCAAAAGTTGTAAAGTACAGTGAGTAAAAAAAGTATTGGCACACTTTTTAAAATCGCATAACTTTTTTAGAATTGGTCCAAACGACATGAGTTCTTTTTAGAAGGTAGAAGGATTAGTTTGCTAAGTGACGTATTTCGTAGTTTTGAAAAAAAATTCAATTTGTCGGAATAGCAAAAAAAAATAGTAAAGGCTTTTTTTCAACTTTTTTTTCTGAGCCTGTAACGAAAATTCAAAAGACCCGTTTGTAGATTTAAGTAAGCTGTATACATGCTGAAAATTTCATCAAAATCGGTTAACGGTGCTCTGAGTTACAAACGTTTAATGATCGCACAATAAGGTCGAAAATCGCTTGATTTCGGGAATTTCGCGATTTTCGACCTTATTGTGCGATCATTAAATGTTTGTAACTCAGAGCACCATTAACCGATTTTGATGAAATTTTCAACATGTATACAGCTTACTTAAATCTACAAACGGGAATTTTGAATTTTCGTTACAGGCTCAGAAAAAAAAGTTGGAAAAACGGCCTTTACTACTTTTTTTGCTATTCCGACAAATTGAATTTTTTTTCAAAACTACAAAATACGTCACTTAGCAAACTAATCCTTCTACCTTCTAAAAAAAACTCATGTCGTTTGGACCAATTCTAAAAAAGTTATGCGATTTTAAAAAGTGTGCCAATACTTTTTTTACTCACTGTATGTACATACTCGGATTCGTCGTTTGATAGACAGTAAATGGAACAGAGTATCGCCAAGTCTATCACTATAAGTAGCATAAGCCATACTGGATCAGACACAGTGTATCGCCTGAGTATAGCACACGGCCTCAACAACACAATATGTACATGCTATTCCAGATCACTATTCCTAACAAATAAAACAACTCTACATTTCCAGAACCTCGCAATTCAACTCAAGGAAACATAGCATCAGTCACCTGAAATTCGATGAGCTAGGGGAAGGAAACATTGCACTCGTCTAACTTACAATCATCAAAGCCTCAACTTCAGATAAAACAAATTACAAACTCCCCATCCTCAATTTTCAACAGCCACTCATCACTCATCTTTCCCAACAAACCCAAGGAACAAACCTACGAAACAAGAAGTATCCTTCAGGCGCAATAGCCAGTGCATGAAATCCCGAGGAATTCTTCAGGCATTAGACTGCCCACAAATTCCACGCTTGTTCCCGACAAAGGGGAAATTTACAGGAATTTCAATTCACAGTAAACAGCCCGTGATCCCCCCATTGTTTGCCACGGGGCTCTCAGAACAAATAAGGGTGGCTGCGCTGGGCAACGGGGGTGAGAGGCTGCTGGAGGGGGATGAAAAGCTCGGGGGAGGGTTGCCTCTCACCTTCGCGCGTGTAACGCGAGATCCTCCGTCGTCGTTAGCGTGCTTCTGTAATCGCGCGTTTCGCCCCTCATTAAGGCGGGTTCACACGTGTCAGTTCAGCGACGGTTTAGTGTTAAAAAATATCGTTTCCCTGTTTTGAAATGGAGCAGTTCGCACGTTTCCATAGCAGTTCCTCGAACTGAAACAAAGGAACCACTGACCACTGATGGCACTGAACCGTCACGGGACTGATATATAGTCGGAACGACAAGAGTGGGCCCCAGATGTACCAAGAGACACGAGTACCTCTGTAGACTCTTTAGCTCCGCTTTAAGATACTTTTCTACGCCGCTATTAAGGGGTCATGCCTAGTTAGCAGGCGAAAATGAACGTGATTTTCGAGAATTTGTTGTGGAAAGTCTAATGTATATTTTTTGCAACTATTTGCTTACTTTAAAAGTACAGATTATATTAGTTAATTATATTAGTTAATTATATTAGAATAGCAGCCACTCTCTCGAAAGTTACTTTTTTAGCGGTGAGGACGATATCTCCGAGCTGGATAATCTGAAATCGAAAAGTGAAGAAAATTCGGTTAGTATAATCGTTTAGGTATCTGGTGCGTGAACGAAGGATTGTGTTTATAAGCTCTTTTTTAAATTAACGAAAAACGAACAATTCGGACATCGAGAAATCATGATTTTGCGTTGAACGGCCACCATTTTGTCTGAAAGCAGTTTTGGGAAAAATCCTTCGTTCACGAACCAGATAAACTCGTATTTTAACAGAATCTGTTTTAGTTCCTGATTTCAGATGATTCGGCTCGGAGAAATCGAGCTCACCGCGCAGCGCCTTTATAAAAACAGCTTCCGCGATAGTGGCTGTTATTCCTCAATTTTTAATATCTACCCTATATCTAGAAAATCATATGTGACGACGATTTCATTTTTTTATCGATTTTGTCACGTTTTTTGTAACGCTACAAAGTGGGGATATTATAAATTAATAATGCAGATATGTGTTTGGTGTCCTTCTTTTCGCCATTTATACAGGTTTAATGGAATCCTGTTCTTATTTAAAATTCATGTGGCGTTTCAAAATTAAAAACTAAAACATCACGAAAGTCAAATCACCATTTGTGATACGCTTTAAACGGAGGTTATTTAAAAAGTGTTTGGTGTCCTTCTTTTCTACATTTGTCCAGGTTGAATGGAATACTGTTCGAATTTTAAATTCATGCTGTGTTTTAAAATAGTAATAAAAAAATCATGGAAGCCATTGTTTTTAATGGACAAGTTCTTTGTAACGCTTTAAAATAGGGTTATTGTAAATCATAAAGATCCGGTAAAGATCACGGTTTGGTCTGGGTTAGTTAGGGTTATTTTTTTAATATAATTGCTATTTTTATGGGGGATTCTACCCTATATCTATTAAATCAAAAGTGACGATTTCATTGTTTTTTATTGATTTAATGTCACGTTTTTTGTAACGCTATAAATTGGGGAAATTATAAATAATACAGATATGTGTTTGGTGTCCTTCGTTTCGTCATTTATACAGGTTTAATAGAATACTGTTCGCAATTAAAATTCATGTTACAAATCTGCATTAATGGGGGTTGGACGCCGCAGGCGCAAGGGAGGCGTAGCCCCCCCTAGTTTTCCTATAACAAAATTACTGAGTTGCCGAATATATGTACTTCTAAAATAAGGCGACAGTTGCAAGAAATATACATCACACTTCTCACAAAAAATTCCCGAAAATGACGTTCTCTTTCGCCTGCCAAATAGGCATGACTTAAGGTGGGATCGCACCTGTACTCATTCATCTGCTTGAGACAGGCCAGCACCGTCCAATAAATAACAAATGAATTACTTCCAAGTCCATACTTGCCATCTCCCAACCGTACATGCGAACCCACCTTTATTCAGCCATCGTTGATCCGCGCTCCCTCGCGCTTGCGCATTAGCGCTACACCCCGCAGCTCTCCGAGCGAGAAAAACGGGGGAATCGTTCGATGAAAATGCCCCATTGAGCAGCAATTTGTAAATGGGGAAATGCATTACGCGTAAATATTAAGGGCTGCTCGATCGCCCCGCTTGAAAGCTTCCATTGTTCGCGGCAGTCGCGAGCCAGGAGCGCGCGACGAATGGGGACATTAAACCAGTGGCAAGTCATCCTTGCGCCTCTAATGTAAATGCGATGCACGCCTTCGCAGGTAAACACAGAGCGTTTGTGAGCATTCGTGGGATATGAATAGCGGGCTCGGATCGATCGTGGGAAATTAAGTTGCGGGGGGGTTAGGCGAGGATGAGGGGGCATGATAGAAGTGGCAAGCTGGAGCGAGATAAGGAGGGCCAGTAAGCGAAGGACACTTAATAAAATCAGAGGGAAATCCGGGGAATCAGAATGGAAACTCGAGATACCGCCATGCTAGGCTATGGGCCCACGAATTAAAACTGTTTCTGCTATTTTTCAGAGTAAATAGAGTGGAAGTCTGATGGCTTGGGTTTAAGGTACTTCTGCTTTGCCGGAGACTCGATGTCTCCATTTTGGGATACTGATTCCGCTCTTGAATAACTCTACTCCAGCAAAAACAGAAGTTAGGAATTTTTTGAGACACGTAAGGTAAACGTACCTATTATGAAACGCTTTTCGATGGGGTTATGCAATTGTCATCTAATTTATAAAATTTAGTGGGTTAGCATTGAAAATTTGCATACCATTCGATAGGCCATTGTTTTGTGATTATATAATGAGCCATAAAATGTATATTTATTATAAATAAAAAATAATATGACTAAAAAACTAAATGAAGGACCTGTACGTATTATGAAACACTGTTTTCGTACCATGACCCGGTGTTTCATATTCAATGTCCCTATTATGAAACGCCCCGTATGTGAACACGGGTCCGTGGTCTTGGAACACGCTTCCGAACCGTTCCATAAAGCGGGACATTCAAAAAATTGAGGTACACAATATGAAACGGTTATTTTTATCAATGAATTACATTAAAACCATTTTTTTGTAATAGATTATTGTATAATAATACTTATGTTGGTGAATTTGTACAGAAAAGAATGTATAAATATCGATAGAATGTTTGGCAGTTGCTTATATATGCCATAACTATTTCTTATTTCGTCATTTGTGATGCTGTTTCAAGAAGGGGACATGTTTGGGAAGGTGTTTCATAATAGGTACGTTTACCTTATCTAAAAAAAATAAGAATAAAATTATTCTTCTTATTTCACATTTTTCGACCAAAGTCCCCAGCTTAAAATTCAGGTACCTGCGCAGCAGGCAACAGACTAATGTAATTGCACGTTCGTCGTGGCACCTAGGATCTACCGTTCAGGGGCGATTCTCCTAAGTCTCCACTGTCTATTAAGAAGGGAAGTAGCGGTGAAGCCACAGACGCACGAAACAGAGGGAAGCCGTTCGAAGCGATGGGCGATCAAACGTGGGCGTTAATTAGTCCCCGTTGGACGTGATTTCGTGAATTAACCACGGAACTGCTCCGCTGGCGTTCCTCTCGAATCGAACATCCCTCGATTCTGTATTCGTCAGACCGCAATGTCTTTGCAGCTGCAAGTGCACTTGACTGCCGGCCGCCCCCTGTAATTTGCGACCTGTGATCTTCCAACCGCCGCCGTGCACGTCCCAATGCGGATTTCTCGATCGCGGTATCGCCTTGAACGGGAACAAAGGTCGGCGCCGCGTAATTTCATTGTTAACCGATTCGATCGCCGGAGGAATCCATTCAATTCCCATTCCCCTCTTCCATTCAACAATTTTTGTCGAATCCTTCTCTTCCGTCGCGCGTTAAATATCGTATCATTGTACTACCACATTATTAGATTATATATATACCTACGGCAGTGGTGGAAAGAAAGATTAAATTGTGGAATGGTAACAGAAAGAAGATCGTGCCATTGAAAAGAATTGTATCTGAAAATTTGTATCCCATATAGTTGTATTTCATTGCAGTGACGCACTCAGGATTTAATCTTGAGGGGAGCCGAGTTGAAGGGATACAAATATTTATAATGTAAATTCAATAAAATTCGTTAGCTGCCAATAAAAATATATTTAAACAATAAAATCCGGTCTTCTTTTCTCTTTACAAAGTTCTTGAATTACTGCAGTCGTGGTTACATTAATCTCCTTTTTTTTTTAAATTTTCTCCTTTTAAATTTTCTTTGGACCACCACTACAGGGATATAGAAGATTAATATTTCGAGTGAGGAGCACTTCGAAGGCGTAAAAACACACCCGTGTCAGACAACACAGGGAACATTAAGAAAGAAGAGAAACAAAAGGAAGAACAGTGGGTTTAAATGAAGGAAAAGATTGAAGGGTACGCCTGACGGAATGGCCGGATATCCGAACGTTGCATAAAACGTCCCCAGTAGCGAATGCCAAACATCGTTTTTCTTCAACCCCTTAGGAAGAAAAATGAGGAGTCTGGTTGTTCGCGTCCCATTTTTTGTTTAATCTTTAACGACGATGGCAAAGTAAATAGGAACAATCCGAAGGGAGCAATTACAGTTCCGTCAGCCTCGGGTCTATACAAGCTGCCGAGCAATTTGTACTAATTACTTGGACGGAAGGGCTCGAATCGACGTCCGTATGCCGGGTGCACCGTATTTGCCGTTGCTCCTACAGCTTGTAATCTTCCTACTTGTCAAATATCGTGCAGACGATCGTGTTTCCATTGCCGGAAGATGGAATGGCCCGCGCAATCAGGGGTGATTAGTGTCTGGTTTCAAAGGAGGAAGCCTTCCCGCCGGGGTCCCGACTCTGTTTTCCCCGTTATGCCGGCAATTTGCAAGTTATCGAATAATACAGCGATCGTTACGCGTATAAACAACCATGCGGCCGCCGCTCCCGAATATCCCAGCCGGCGGGAGCAGCGTCGAGGCAGCCTCGAATTTCAAATTCCACGCTTGACACGCGAGGCGCAGAAAAATGGAGCAATATTTCGCGGCAATCGCGCCGCAACATGATATTTCGAATTTTTGTCCGCCCCCACTTGCCAAATCCGTCGGGGTATCGAATTCTGCGAATCCTTTCTTGCGAGATTTCAAAAGCCACGTAACGGGTTAATTAATGGAAAATTGGACCGTGTGCTCCATAGCTGCGAATCATTTCGTTATATGTACTCGCTGCACGGCTTCCCACGTTTACGTACCGCTGGAACGATCGATGAAACTGCCGATGGGTATCGAGACGACGGGCCACGCCATTGTGATTCGTTTTAATTACTTTCGTGCGTGGGAACATTGTTTTATATTATTTCGACGGGGGAGGGGCCGGTGGGCCGGGCGAGAGCGGGCAGAATGGAAGAGCTTAATGGGAAATTTGATCGTCGTTTCGCACGAATAACGGTTGCCAATCGCGGAATAATTATATTGAGAGTGACCGTTCCTGTGTTATTATCGCGCTTGGTTGATGATGGTCGAAGGGGGTTGCAGAGTTTTCATCTTCGTCCACAATGGAATGTTTTTTCCGGCTGCGCAAGGGGAAGTCTCGAATGACTGAATTAGGTATTGGATATGAATTACGAAAGGTGGAATTACTGCTAGGGAAATATTGAGTTAAATCTGGGTTAAAATTGGATCGCGAAAGGGTTGCTACTGCTTAGGTAAATGGGAAACGGTTGGAACTATGTTAGCAGTGGGTTAGGAAAGGGTTAGGGTGAAGTTAATACTAAATTACATCTGAGTTAGAACTATGATAATACTAGATTAGGGAGGAATTAGGATTACGTTGGTATTGGGTTTAGGAAAAACTTTGAGCTATGTTGGTACTGGGTGGAGAAAGGTTTTGGACTGTACTAGTAGATACTGAATTACGCCTCGGTTACAGCTAGAGCAGTGCTAGATTAGAAAAAGATTAGAGCTATCTTCACGTCGTTTTTTTTTAAGACAGGATACCACCTTTGACTGCGATTTTTGGAGGCATTTTTCATGAATTTTTTTTTCATTCAAAGAATGCGCAGAAACAAAATCGGTTTTAGTCATTTATTAATGTAACTTTAATCTGTAATTACACATTTTTTTAAACTGAAAAAGTAAAAAATAATCTCTTGTAGGTGGTGCCGAAATAAATTCCTTTGGAGAAACACCGTTAGACTGCGTGTCAAATTCTGCTCTGTACGTGGCTCTTAGAAAAAAAACCAAAGAATGTTCCTATTAACAACAATATTTTTTAATGCTGTACGTAGGGATTTTATGAAATTTCGATTTTTAAGAAAATGGCAGTCATTTTAACAAAAAGGTCAATTTTTTAGGGTAGAAAAGTTTATAAAATTGTGCACCAAAAAAAATAACAACGCTACAGCAAAAATCCTACGTACATCATTAGATTATACCACGGGGAAGAATTGTGCAAAGTTTCAACTCAATCCGATGAAAATTGTAAGAGTAATTTGACGCGCAGTCTAACGGTGTTCCTCCAAAGGAATTTATTTTGGCGCCACCTACAAGAGAGACTTTTTCAGTTTCAAAAAATGTGTAATTACAGATTAAAGTTACATTAATAAATTACTAAAACCGATTTTGTTTCTGCGCATTTATTGTATGCAAAAAAAATTCATGAAAAACGCCGCCAAAAATCGCAGTCAAAGGTGGTATCCTGCCTTAAGTGATATTTACACAGTGCTGAAGAGACATCATAGCACACATGCAGTACTACAGAGACGAGACGTTATAAGATGTTAAAAAGTATACACAAAAGAACAAGAAATCTAACTTATTTCGGTCTGAGCTACACCTCCCCAATATCGGCACGAAAAGGGACACAATGCCACCCGCACTAATCTCTTTGTCACATCAGAAGGAACTCGTGTCACGCATGTGGAATGACCTCATTGGCTCCATGCTTCCTTCTTATATGACAGAGAATATACACTGTTGACGCAATTGGAAAGCAAGGATCTGCCAGGCGTATGCAAAAATTCGCTGCATTTTTGCTGCCTAGAAATTTATGGAGCCGCTGTCGCTCCGCGGACCGGGCTTTTCGGTGCCGTGGACACTCGCGCGTCGCCGGCGAGATCGAAATTCGCATCACGGCGCAGACGAGAGAAGAAAAAGCAGAGATAGGGGCGCGGGTGTGGGGAACCGAAGAAAATGATGAACGAGACAGCCTCCAATAGAGTTCACGGATACACGACGGCGGGCAAGCTTTTTCCAAGTTTTCTGGTTCGCGTGTAACGATATCGATGAACCCCACGCGCCCCCCTCGATAAAACGATCGACGTTTATTTACCGTCTCGTCGCCCCGCCGAAAAGATTCTACTACCACGGAACGTATTGTACGTACCGCCGTAAACCTGTACCGGCACACTTGCAACCGACAACACAAAAGCTCATCGATTCCTCGACTGTCCACTCGCTCACTGTCCTATAGAAATCACGTAAATTTCGGGGCCACTTTTTCCGTGCCCTTCCACGATGGATAGACGTGGTCTGATTAATTTGCAACGGTAAGCAAAGAAGTTGCAAGTTGGAAATATTTATTGCATTACTGGAGTAAACAGGTTAGAAATTATACCTCTTTTATTATTAATAGTAAGGAAATATTAGTGAAAAAGTTAGCTTTGCCAAAATCAGTTGGATGGAAATACTTTTATCGATTATATCTCTATGCAATAAATATTTTCCAGTACTTTAAGTAGATTCTCTGCTGAGAACTTGGAAGTCCACACTATTTTCTATCGCGTGGAAGTTACTTGGATTTAGAGGTACCCCTACTCAGAATGAGCAAACTTCCAAAATTCTAATTAATTTGCAACAGTGATAGAACACCTCTACTCTAACTCCAGTAGCTCCCAATTCTCAAAGCTCCCTTCCAAAGTCGCCCTTAAATTTCGAATTCGCCGAATTCAAAGTCGATGCCACGGAGCACGGGAAGAACCGTTTCGCGACGCTCGCGTGGCAAAAGGGGGCGCATCCAAGGAGCAGCGAGAAGGGAAATGCAGTTTCTTCTTTTGAACGGGGTCTGATTCGATAAGTTGAACTCGCCCGCCCTCCGCTTGCAGCGAAGTTCGCCGGTGGAAGTTCGGCGAGTTGAACTGTTTCGTAAACAATTTTCATATTTGATATCTCGTTACAGAATGAAAACCAGGCACCGGACAAATTGAATTTTCCCTCCCTCGGAGCACGGTGTTCCGGGGCGCAACTTTCCGCCACCCGCCGCCAGCCCCTGGCGCAGACTTCGCGGCGCGCGGGGAGCTTTACCGCGGCGATGCAACTTACGTAGGCTTCCGCGACTCATGATTAAAGAAAGTTGTTACTTTTGCCGCTTCTATCGGGGCAACTCTTCGAGTTTAGAGGCTGAGCCGCTGCAAAGCGAATTCTAACCGGATACAAGCCGTCCTCCGTGCAACTTGCCGCAGACTTCCGTCGTTCTTGGCCGGCGGGGACCTTAATTACCGTTCCTCCGGAGTTTCACCCTTTTTTATAACTACACTTCGCCAGTTCGCAACTTTAACGATACGTTTTCACGGCTCGCGCAGTCTTCGCCGCTGCATGGCTCGTTCGATACCAGTCGAGAAATGAAAAATAATCTTGGGGGAGCATACTTTCTGCCCTTCATCAAGAAGGGAATCCTATTTTTTAGGGCTGAAAACAAAGCACAATTTACGATTTTTTTTTAGAAACTAGCGATTCGATTCATCTGAAATTTGGACCATGTTTTATGCACCTCTGAAGAAGTTGCAGTTTTAATTTTTAAGAATAAATATATATTCCCCCTTAAAGAAGGGGTGGGATAAACAGACACCTTGATATTCTCTTCAGTTGTAATAATAGAAAGAATATTTCTATCAAAAATGGTGTTCCTTGCAACGCGTTCGCTATTTGCTTATATAAAATATATTCTGCATATCATAACTGAGGAAGTTATTAGGTGGCCTGCTTTAGGTGGAACACCCTGTACGAAGGAAAAGGTGATAGGGAATGGTATCGTATTTTTCGTATTTCTCCCTTCGTTTCCTTTCTCTGTCCTGTTCAATGCACACAGACCTGGAGACGTAACCAAGGGTCGCGCCACCCCTCTTCGAGGTAACGCGAGACGCACGACCTCGTCGAGCTTCCGTAATCAGGCGGCAGGAGGCTGGACGGGGAATGTGAGGATTCGGTAAGCTCGATTCGAGTGATATTTCGCGGGCTGCTCGTTAAGGTGGCAGCTATCGAAGGAGCAAGTCGAGGGCGATTCAACGGGATTCCCTGCAGGAAGCCCAGAAAATACGCTGCAATCGGATGAAAACTTGGTCCTGGGAAAGTTAATCGACGCTATTCTACGACACGATGCCTGAGAAATGTTCTCGGAAGCAATTATGGAATTCTTGAGATATCAACGAGAATTGGAGAACTGGAATCGTTTTGTCAAGAAAGAAGAGGAGAAATGAGGAGAACCCTAGTACGCTGTAAACGGAGAAATAAGCGATTTAAAAAATAGAGCTTCAAATGCATTTTGCTTTGCAGGCGTTACTGTCAGTGCGGTCCTAATTTTTAGCTTCTGGTACTAAATGCTTCCTAATGAAGACATAATTAAAACACTGTAAGTGCCAAAATTCAAAAACAAATATTTTTTAGCAAAGAATATAGTATAGAATTTGATTTTTGGCTCTTGTAGTGTTTTCTACAAGGACTCTGCAATTATTAATTTTCCATTTAATTGTAACAAGTGTTGCACACAGATGTCACCACAAAATTTCAAGGCAAAGAATGATTTTGTTATGCCACATGGTCTTAAGTTGAAAAGAATTAATTTCTCCTATATCATATGATTAATTCAGTCGCAAATTCACAATCGCAATTTTGCACAAAATGTGAATTAGTCCGTCTTTGTTCTCAATGCCTCAAATACTGAGTCCGGCCAGAGTTCTCTCTTGGGTGCCTAAGGACTTTACTTTTGAGTTCTCCATTACACAAACTCGTACAGTAGATATTGCAAACATTCGTCAACGAAAGCAAAGATAACTTATGAAACATTCAAGTGCGGGGTCAATTCTTGTTAAAATAGTTTGAAGCAGACTTCGACACAGTTTTAGCTTAACGTATATATATTTACTATAATAAAAGTAAAGAAATATAAAAGTATAAACTGAAATAAACAAAGCTTCTGTGCGGCCACGTGCATGAAATATTGCGATCTCAGCCAGACTCAAAAAACCGAGTCCCGGTTCGGTCCGAATTTCAAGTTGCTCGAATATTCGAGTACCCGAACAGCTCTAATCTTTCGACTCACCGACTACGCCAGGTGTCAGCACAACAATACTACGAATGTACGCATCTCTTACCAATTTTGCCACAAAACACCTGAAATCTCCCTCAAACATCAAAACCTAAAAGTAGGCTTCCATATTAAATTTAATTTCCACCCCCTTGCGATCTGAAATTACAGTGCGAACTGTACCAATGCCGCAAGATTTATAAGTGTCGCGGAATTGTTTGCCCCACCGCGGGAAGTTGGGATCTTCCACGGCTCGATGGCGCAGAAAGTTGTGGAAGAAGCAGCCCGGGCGGGGGGAAGAGTAGACACCGCCGAAGTCGTTTCCTGGCTGCTCGATAGCTCGACGTCGAGTCGATAAATTACAGAGATTCAGCGAATCGAGCAACTGCACAATGTATCGGAGAGGCAACGATGGCATCGTGCATGAATTACGCTTTTCCATGTTTCATGGAGCATAGAGCCGATGCGCGCGGGCGCAGGCACGTTGCATGCCACTACAATTCCGTGCAGGCTCGGGATGAGAGGGGAGCTCGTGGACTTTTATTAGATACCAGCCGCAGAAAGCACGGTTCCCTTCGTATCATAGGCTTTAATGAACGACACCGTGCCGCCAGTGGCAGCTTAAAATGAAATTGCATAGAATTTCAATTTCCTGGATGGGCTGCTCCGCAGGCGCGTTATTATGTCAGCAAATAGCGATTAGAGAGCACCGCGAGGAATTTACCTAGGTACTTGAAAGTTGAAAGTATATGTGGAGGACTTTTTTGTTAATGCGGGCTTTGTGGGATACTGAACGTGAAGAAGTCTAGTTTAGCAGCGAATGTAAATGAAATTAGGGAGAGTTGATGTATTATAAATATCCAGTGGTATGATCGAACGACCGGTTTTAAAATTCGATTCAAAATTCTGCATTAATTTTGGTGTCTTTCGTCGTGGCAATTTATTTCCTAACCGATCATTCTATATGGTAGGAATAGGTAGAGGAAATGCGTCTAAAACGATCCCTTAAGGCATAATTCATATAAGAAATACAAATGCACATTATTTAATTAAAAATGAAGTAGTTATTGTAAGTTAGTTTATCTGTCTTATTATTGGCTTAGATCAAATTTAGCTACCTGATCAATTACATTTTTATTCGCATTTTTGCGAAGGCATGCTGAAGGATCATTTTGTACACCTATGTACGAAGGATCTTTAGGAAAATAACCACTAGGATTATTTTATATCTACTGATAATGAATAAGACGAACATTAAAAAGCATTGATTTATTTAAATAATAACAGAAATTGAACTGAGCCACAAAATATGCAGCCATAATAAATTAAAACAATTTTTAAAAAAAATCAAATCTTAGATAATTTTTGGTACATAATCAATGAGTAGAAATACTTAAAATCAGTTAAGAAACATAAGGAAATGAGATCAGTTTCACAGACTCAAATTTTTTCGCTCACCCCCTGGGCTTCCTGGGAACATTTTACCCTACTAGAGAGGGATCATATAACATCAAACATCCAAGTCACATTCAGTGATTGAATATAACGTTAAATTATTACATTCGGTAACGAAACATACATTAAATTATTGTTGAAATGTCATTAAATCCGCGAAAAAAAACAGCTGTCACGTTTAAGCCGTTCATGACAAAAGTTACACAAAATTGAAAAAGACCTTATCTTAGATAAAAGGCAGTAATTTTTATTTTTTCTTGTTTATAACACACACAGCGCTGATATTTACTTCGTGCGACACTTGACGACGTAAGTAGTGCGAGCCTACACGCACACTACTAGAGTTTTCCCCATCCGTTGCATGCCCGCTGCTTCATTGGCTTCGAGCACTCCTTCCGCACGGCTCGTAGAAAACGCTATGAATGCTCGGGCCCTCGGACCGCTCATCGGGGCTTCGCTGACGTACGGACTGAACTTTTGAACATCGATATTACGAAACAGCACCATTAATAGCCGCAGAACAGCCAGGGATCATTTTACCCTGAGGGATCGATAAGTGTCGAGTGTCGATAAGTTTAGTGTTAACTATCTCTGGTCCTCAGAATATGAAAGGTACTGTATAAAAGTATTGAAGGCCTCTGGGGAATGGAAGACTGCTAACGACACTCAAAGCTCCCAAACAGTTCAAGCCAGTCAGAGGAATCAAACTCCTACGATTGTAGAAGTTCGCAGAACATCCCCCGGTTTCTGCAAAACAACCAGCGCGAAAAATCCACCCTCCCAAATAGAAGCTCCAGCTTCGAATCCCTATTGCCCGTTTTCATTGTGCCGAGGCTCACGCGTAATTTTCTGCAGAAGAACCAGCACGACCCGCGCCACCTGCGTTCCTCCACTTCTCCATTATCCCGTTCACCTCCCCCTAAATAGCCGGGGCCATCAACGAGCAAGTAGTTCTCCCTTAATCGATTCCGTTTAGCCGCGGATGGTTTGTTTCCCTGTAAATACGCCCGGCGACACGGGTTATCGGGTAAACACCGTCGAACCGACGTCGAAAATTCGTTTTAATTCAGCCACTCGGCTTCGAGTCTCATTCTCAATATTTGCGCGTAAACATCGCGCAAATGGGAGAAGTGTTGGCGGTACGTCGACGCCCCGAGCCCGCCAGCCCCTATCGCGCTTTACCGCCGTTCCCGTTGTTGCCTCGGCGGGGGAACGAGCTTCGATTCGATCTCGAGACGGTCGTACGTGCTTGAGCCGCGAGCACGGCTTAAAAGCCTCAAAGTAGCTGTCGTATAGCTGGAGGAGCTCGTAAATCGGCGGACAAAACCGCGCTCCGCCCCACCAGCGTCGACGCCATCTGGGGGAACGTTCTCGGCCGCGATACGCCAACTTCGCGACCGTTCGCTCCCTGGAGGAACTTGTACGGGAGATTGGTAAACTCAGTTGATCGCCATTTTGCAGGGTAATGGGTGATCGAGGGGATGGGTAGGTATAAATAAAAGGGGATTCTTTTTATTCTACTGGGAATGGGAAATCGTTTGAACTTTACTCTTGAAAGAGGGATGTTTTAAGTTTTGAGGAACCTCTGAATAAGTTTTCACTGGGAATATAGCTTCTCTAATCTCTCTTACCGCGGTGTGTTCACTGTCCAAATAATTCAAACCTTTGCAAACTCTTTCAAACCTTCTCAAACCCCCACAAACTATTTCAAACCATCTCAAACCCCTACAAACTATTTCAAACCATCTCAAACCCCTACAAACTATTTCAAACCTTCTCAAACCGTTGCAAACCATTCCAAACCCCTTCAAACCTCGCAAATTTCTCCATCCACGCCACAACCAATTTCCTAATGAAGCTCAGTCAGTAGCTTTCCTAGAATTTTTACTCGCCCCCGGATCTCGCAACGTTAACACCGAAAGACCCGGAAAGTAACGATCAGAGGAGCACCCTCCCGGGCGCCAGTGTTCGTTGCTTCAACTCCGAAGAAGTTGCGGATGAAACAGTTGGTAGTTAAAGCCAGAGTCGCGGCCGAGTTGCAGCGCCCTTAGCTGGCAACAATTTCTCTCTCTAAACGGCATTGTGGCGGAGCGTTCGGTATATTCTCCGCGCAATTCGGAGGTATTTAGCTGCGGATCCAAGGAGGCAGATGGAGCGCAATCAACGGCGCGGGAACAGTCGGCTGAATTATTTTAAGTAGCGAACGCTTATGTCCCGGACGCGTTCATGCATATTCAGCCAGGCGAGAGCCAGGATTATGCCCGGGGACTGGCGAAGTCTTGCGCTTCTGATTATTCGATGGGTAGCAGGAAATTCAGTTTCGAAATCGAAGGAGGCGAGCGCGGAGCCTTCCCCCTCGAGCTTCGTCTTGCAAACTCGCGCCAGAACACCGCGAGGAACTCGCTTGAAATTCGCGAGCGCTGCGCACGTCGCTTCGCGGAGTCAGTTTATACGATTGTTTATTTATTCGGCTTCGGAGGGAAGAATTTATCAAGCGCTGTCATTTATAACGATAACAATTGGGAGGAACGTGAGCCAAGTTAGAAGCACGAAGGAATTTTTCAGAATTGCCACCTTTCCTTGCAGTTCGCGCGAGAAAGATGCCGTAATACTACCGATTAGAAAGAAGGAAGCTCCCCAAGCGGGAAGCACGAAGGAATTTTCGGAAATATCGGGGCAGGAGGCAGCGCGTTCCGCCCGTCAAAGGAGGAAATCACGTTTCGTTCTGACTCGCTGGGAGTGTTCTTAGAAATTGGGCGAATCGCCCGGTGTCGTCTTTTTCCTCGATCGACCTCTCGAGGACAGCCTTCAAAGCGTTTCCGGTTGCTTCTCTCTCGACGCGCCCGCCTAGAGAGGTCTCTTTGAAACGCGTCGAGGGCATTTAAACGGGGGAGGAACGACGGAAACACGCGAGCAAACGTCGCTAAAACGAACGAATAAAACCCCCACAGCGAGCATTTTTCAAAAAATTTATCTTACCGGAGGAAGCTGCTCTAGCAGCGGAATATTATTCTGCTCCACGAAACACGATTCCTTTAAATACAGAAGAAATCGCAGTTCACTTGTGAAGGGGTTGCGGGAGGGTGGGATTACCGATTTCCTTCAAATTTGGTAAGCTCTTAGTGTAGAGCATGTGGAATAATTCCCTAGAAGCGTGGAGCACAGTTCTTAAAGGGTTTCGAGAAAATACAGATCAAAGATTTGCTTTTCCACACCCTGAGTTGCAGTCGTAATTCCTTTGTAATCTATCTAATAACTGCAGATATATTTCCTCTAATTCTTCAATATTTCTACAATCAGTTACTTAAATACATCTTCTTACACAGAGACCCATATAAGTGATCAGCAAAGGAAGAATATTATAACCTAAATATCTCACAAAATTTCGGATACCATACCTCACGAATTTAATAACACAGTGATACACACAACATCAACTAACTATATGCAAAATTTCATCGAAATCGGTGACTTAAAAATTCGGCACTCCCCTTGTGCATTAGCCTGTACAACCAGCAACCAGGAGAATCTAATCTCCCCCATTTGAATGAGAATAAGAAACAAGTATCATCTGGAAATTAATTGTAAATAATTCAACGGTCACTTGATGATTCCCTTTCGCTGGGAAGCACCATCAGACCCTATTGCAAGAAAGGAAAGAAACGGGGGTGGATAAAAAGAGGAAAATCGAATGTACCAGGTGCCGGTGCCCTTTTATTCAAAGTCGGTGTGGTGACGATGGAACAGGACCCAGTGAAAATTCCTGGATAGACACTCAGCGAAGTACTTGACTCGATTATGAAAATGTACCTTCCCTGCCCTCTGCTCCCTTTCTCGCCGCCCTTTTTCGCCCGTCCGCAGTTTTCAAACCCCTCTTTGATCGCGCCGTAAATGTCGCGGATTCGTTGCAGGATACGCGGCCGCTCTTACGATTAGTCGCTATAAAATTAATCCGTTTATCTGTTGCTCGCCGTCTACTGCATTGGCTGCGCACCCTCGGGCCAGTCCAACTCCAACTATGCGACTATATAGCACGGGGATTTTTATGCAAATGCGCTTCGGTGGTGTAGGAAGCACTGGCGAAATGGAGAGGACATTTCAGTGGAAGAGGGGTGTGGTGTGGTGAAAGTTGGTAGCTTTTTATGCGGATATAGTGCGGAGGAAATTGAATTGAAGAGTGTGTGGGGGTAGTTGTCTTTAGGGTTTCGAATTTGATCGGTGGATTGTGGGATTTGAAAGGTGGTCGAACAGGAAGTTCGATTATTGGAATTTGGAAGGTGGTCGAGCAGATTTGGAGATTCAAAGATGAGGGTGGGAACTTGAAATTTGGAATATTAGTCAGACCAAACTCAGGTCGACGAGTAGCGGAATTTCAAAAGTGGCCGATCAATTTTGAGGCCCCAAAGATGGCGCCGAGCACTTGAAATTCCGATAGTTAGAACTTTGAATCTCCACGAGAGGAGTATCGAACCGCGCCGCTTGAAATCGAAATTTCAAGTGCAGGTATTAAATTCAGAAACCCACCCCACGGAATCTGAAATTTCAAATTTAACAAATACAATTTCGAAGTAACTTTTCACCCACTGCAATTGAAAATTAAATATTCCCATAGTGTTCCTCACTGTTCCCTTCAATTAAACCACCCCCGCCCCCATTAAAAAGCAATTCCCTCGCGAGTGAAATCGCTGCAGGAATACAGAAGCGTTCCTCCCTTAATGCACGGTATCGAGAGCCGATGCTCGGTGTCGATAACAGACGAGAGGGCTAAGCAAGAAATCCCAGGCAGCCCGGGGACCCGAGGGCTAGTTATAATTTTCCAGGCGCGGAACGGTCTCGCTGAGAACTCATCGTTTCGACTACGCTGCTCATTTCTGATTCTCGTCGCACTTTTACCGTCTAACGACGTGAAACGACGAAGATGTCGGCTGGAGGGGAGGAAGAGGTGGTCGTAGTAGGGGATGGGGGAGGATTCTTGCCTTCGCTCCGAGTACTCCGCGCAATTTCCTGCCGCCCCCTGGGAACCGGCGCTCTGCTTTCGCGAGTATCGGGATGCCGCGCCATCCCCCAACGAAAAAAGAAGACACCCCGAGCGGGGGTGGAGGGGCAAGGGGGCAACAGGCGGAAATGTAAATGAAAATGATAATGTCGGGAGTACGTTGTAACAGCAGCGCCTGGAACAAGTTTCCCGAAGCGCTTTCGACGCCTCGCGAGAGGGTGGCTCGGAAGGGTTGGTCAACTTTCTACGTGAGGTGGTTGCACGGGTGATTACTGTCGTTATTTATTTATTTGTTTAACTGGTGATAAACGTTTTGTGTCAGGCAACACGTCAATACAGAATATGCATATCGATACATCAATGTCAATTGAACATATTGGAAATGATATCACTATTTATGGGTGGAGCTTGTACCCTCACGTGTAAGAAGAAATATCGCCAGTGACACGATAAATGACCAACTTGCATTAGTGATGGCGATCTTTTGTTGGATCGATCTAAAATCGATCTTTTTAGGGGAAATAAGATCGATCTTTCACCGATCTTTTTTAATTCCGATCTATCAAGGATCGATCCTTTTTTCTTTAGGATCGGTTAAAAAAGTGCAACGTACAAAATATGCTATGTAGCCTATAATATTTAAAATATAAAATCTATAATATAATACATAATGCAATATATAATATAATATAAACTATGACTCTATACTTATTTCCTAGTCGTTCCTGTTTTGGTTACTTTATTGCCCAATTGTCCAATTAGTCAGTTACATCTTAATGTTCAATATTTGATATTTGATATTTTTTTAATTATTTACAACTGAATAAAAATCTGAAGAATCTAAGGATACAATTTTTTCGATGGACATTATAAAAAGAGACAACTTGTGTATGTATGAAAAGTTATCGTTAAAAGTACTATATTATTACTATATAAATGTGACCAATAAGAGGGAGAATAAAGTTGAGTATCCTTTTTAGGATCGATCTTTGAAAATCGATCTATTTTTCCACGATTGATCGATCTTATCACCGATCCTTCATAAAAGATCGATTCTTAGGATCGATCCGATCTTTGTCCAGGATCGCCGTCACTAACTTGCATCCCCGGGATAATTCCCTAGTATGTAATGCAATTTAATTTAACACTGTTCAAATGCTCAGTCAATAGTATTTCTCAATTCACAAGCATAAAGCACAATGGCCTCCGTGTTGAGTACCAGCATGTAGCACGTAAATGTTTACAGAGCAAACTTTGCGCATAAACCGAACAAGAAGTTACAACTCGTCCTCGGTGCACGCGTCTGTATCACTGTGTCCATCGTATACATTTCTTTCACACGAAAAGGGATGTGCCAGACGTGTCTGCGCCTCGAGCTGCCATTCCCTTTTTCCACGCGCACGTCCGAGCGGGTTGCCGCTTACGGGGCAGCGGAACGGCAGTGGTCTAGTTTTTTCTGGAGGAGCGCGAAGTAAGCGATTCCGCGTAACCTCTTCACTAAGCGAGCGTTCAGGGGGACATCCGGGACTTTAAAGCAGTGCATTCGGTGAAAAACAACGGCCTGGAAACGGGCGGCGAGTGCTCTCGTTTCCGCGAACACCTCCCCCACGCCCCGCGCGTTTAACCGAGCAAAGAGGAGGACCGAAGAAACACTCGTTACGATCTGGCTGCGAGCTGGCGGACGCGGAGCGTAGTACTACGGCGACAGAGTGCATTCCTTTGTAGATATGCAGCTTTTTCACGTCCAGTGATTTGAAGAGGAATGTAGGAAGATGTTGTGCGATATGTGCATTGTGATTCACTGGTATTTGACGAAGAATGTTGTAGGTACTACGTGATAGAGAAGTGATTTCGTTGCAGGAATGTAGTATAATTTGATTGATGAGTGTAGGAAGATGTGGTGTGATATGTGGATTGTGAATTATTGGTATTTAATAAAGAATATATATATATAGTGGTTCTACGTGGCAGAATGCTGCATTCCTTTGTAGAAATGTAGCTTTTTGCGTGTAGTAATTTGAAAGAGAATTTCAGGAATATGTGCGATACGTGGATTGTGAATTACTATCGGTGGAAAAAATATCCTGGGGCGATGGGACTCGAACCCAAGGAGACCTGCGGGTCCTCCGCGTGCTGGCTTTTTTTTTGCAGCCGCGTTACCAACTCCCCCAACGCCGCCTCTCCAATCTTACTCTCCTCCGAACTCTATAAATAGCGAAACCAACGGGGGCGCCACCTATGTGCCAATCGCACCACAGGCCGTTCCCAAACGCCGAATGCCTACATTACCGATATCCAAAGAAAAACGTAGTGTGTACTTACTGTTGGTTGCAGAAAAGAAGGCGCCCGGACATTAAGCGGGGCAAGGGGGCTACTTTGCTCCCATTGGCCGACGCGGCAACGTCGACCAATACAAAGTAAGTAAGGAGCCAATGCGGGCAAGTGCCCCCTTGCCCCGCTTAGCGTCCACGCGCCTTCTTTTCTGCAAACGACAGTACATACTGCGTGAGTTCAGGCTACAGAAGCACACACTTGCCGTCTTCTCGCACTTCGCCCAAGAATCATAATGCACAATCGATACCTCCCCAGCAATAACAGAAGCCCCGCGAGACGTCCGTGATATTCGCAAATTCCTCGCCCACAAGAACGCCATTCGCTGAAAACTTCCAGCCCGTTGGCATTATTAATAGCCCGAAGTGAACGGGGGTGACGTCAGATCTCGAGATCTTCCGCTGTAATCATTTCAACGCGGTAGAACTTTCCTCGTTTCGCGGCTGAAAATTTCAGGCGAAGGCGAGACTTCTCCTCCCCCGACGCGCAACCCCCGCCCCCCGATATTTTCAAATTCATAAATGTTCGCGCGACACCTCGACCCGACGACCTAGGGAATTTCATTTAGCAGCCATCTGCCGAGCACATCCCCAGGGGAGCCGCATCCCTTTCGCTTCTTTCACGGAAAATTAATTCCCCGCGTGGAAAGGAAACTACGGCCGCTCGGTCTAACCGATCCGCCTAGGGATCAGGTCAACAATTTTCCCCCGCACGGGAGAGGGGTCGAAAAGACAAGGGAGGAATCCCGCTGATCCCCGAATTTTTTTATCAACCACGGAGCTTCGGGGCTGAAGTTCGCGGGGGATGTCAGCTGTCGAGGGGGAACCGATTCGACCTTATTGGCGAATTCCAGGAGGGAATGCCATCGTGCTCGCAGCGACGCAGGGCCTTCCGCGTGACTTTCTCCGCGCGGGATCAAGACGTGACGTATCGTCGAATTCCCTTTTCAGGACTCAACGGGAAGGTTCAACGCGTCACTTTGTCAGGATTACTAGCCGCGTTCCCTGTCATCTTCCCCGCTTTACGACTGCGGGGAACTGGCTGTCTGACGGGGGCCAGGGAGCATCCACTTGTCTAGTAACATTTCATTTAACGTGTGTGCTTAAAGGTATAGGGATGTAGAGGCAATGGCACCATCGAGTGTCTTCTATGGAGTCGAGAATCCAGGGATATATTCAACACACTTTTTCACACTTTGAGTGTTAGGGACAACTGTGTCCGTTCGTTTAATAGATACAGTGTGTGCGGAGAACGCCCATGGGCGTTCGGGGACTGTGTTTAAGAGCTACTACTGGGGGTGTCCCGCACGGGGAGTATGCTCAGTGGTTTCTACCATCACAGATATCGGTTTAACCGGCTTCAAAAAGGAGGAGGTTATAGATTCTCGACCCGTATGTATTTTTTTATTTTTTTTTTATGTTTGTCCCCGCATAACTCCTCTGCATATAGACGGATTTTGATGATCTTCTTTTTTATTCGAAAGAGAGCGATGCCCCTGTGATCCCATCCTATACTGCATCAATATTGGCCCAATATTTTGCCAGTTCTAGTTAATAATAAAGACTATCATCACCTAATTATTATTATTTTATGTACGTACACGCATATCTCCTAAGCATTTTGTCTCAATATATACAATTAAAAGGGCAAAAAATTGAAAAAATATACACAAATTTAAACCGACTTCAAACAAAGAAAAATGCTCTAAAAAGTAAAAAATAATTGAATCCATTATTTAATCTACGACTCTCATATTTTCTAAGTCGGCATCTAATCATTTGCACTGTGTAAATCTGGCGCCAACTTACAAAACATGAGAGTCGTAGATTAAATAAGGAATTAAATAATTTTTTACTTTATAGTGCATTTTTATTTGTTTGAAGTCGGTTTTCATTTTATGCACCACTTGAGTGGGTCTCAGGTTAGTTAACATATTTTTAGTAAGTATAATACTGAATTCTTCGGATACTCATCCCTCCCATTTCCTTTCCGGCGTAGGGATTTTTAGTAGAGGTTTTCGCAATTGAGGCAATTGCTATCACAGGATAAGTTTTCACAGGAAAATTGCATATTTTCCTATTGGATACTTCTTTTACGAAATAGAAGTTCTAAGAGAGGCCAGCGGAGCGTAGCAAGCGCAACAGTTGCGCCGATGCACCCCAAACTGCACCACCACAAGCTGCAACTGGGAGCACGTGACTGCTAGGTGGCAAAGGTGGTGCACAGAGATCGAGTAAATTCCAGAGAAATTTCGCAGGAGGGCTGATCGTATTCCCCGCGTCCCAAGGAAAAATATTCCATTCAATTTTCGCGCAACCTTCGCCGACAGAGACATTCGTATCTCCGCACTCCTCCGTCCCAACCCCCGCAGCGGAGATTTGTCTGGCCTCTTTAGCTTCTCCTTACCGCTATTATCTCTATTCCCGCCCCATCCTCCACTTTCTTCTGGATGCATTTCATTAGGGAGGCCCGTCCGTTCTCCTTCCGCGAAACTTCGCGTCCTCAGGCTCTCTCCACTCCTCGAGCACCGATGCTCCGATAGAGTGGAGGAAAACCGGGTGGATTCAATTCAGCGGATTCCGCCGAGGAACTCAAAAATTATTCCTCGCGATCAGCTTAGATTTGCAGAGGGATTCCCGATAATTCGACGGGGATCCCCAACCGGCCAGGGAATGTTCCCGAAAATTCTGATTTTAATGAAACTTCGCGCGAATGTAGAGCATATTGGAGTATCCAAGGAGCAATTTTTTTCTTTCTGCGGGAATTCACTCTGAAGGGGTGAAATCAGCCCCTAAAGTTATTTCGTTTTTTTAATATAACTTTGCCCCGTTGCGAGATAGAACACAACTTTAAACACAAAAATTGTTCAGTTCTCTATGCTCTATCACAGTACTGAAAAGAAAGTAAAGTTGTATTTAAAAAAAAAAAAGAAAACTCGATAAACGGTAAATTTCAGCAGAAAATAATTGCTCCTTACATACCCTAATATGAACAGGGGAAGTGGAATGGATAGTGATCACCTTGTTTCGAACAGAAACTCCATCCTTACTTAAGTCTACATCCCTTCCTCCATAATTCTCACATTAATTAACACACACCCTCTGAAATCCACCTTATTTCCACCTCAGCTTCGCGCACAGACTGCTGAAATATTGTCCCGCGGCATTTTCCACGAGTCAGACCCGCAAAATATCGTTTCCAGGATGTTAATTATCGAACAGAGTCGTTCCTTCTGCATATCTAGCTTCCCCACGGAATGCCATCGAGTCACGTAGCACTGCCGGCCGTTTCCACGTACAGCTCGCTTCGAATTTCGAAAGCGCCGGTAACACGGTCGTGCCGCTTACGGGGAATTCTCGAAAGGTTTGCAGGCGTCGTGACCGTGCGCAGCTGGCGCAAACTTAAGAGTTTATCCGCTGCAAAGCCGCAGAAACGGCCGCGTTGAGTCTCCCCAAAACTCTCCGCGTGCCACCCCGTTCCCGTTCGCCCGCTGCACCTGCATCATCCTCTGCACTCTACACACGCGAGCGCACATTCTCGCGGCGGGCACCGCGCGGTGTCGTTTTATAAGCGATTAAACTTCGACTTATCGGCGGCGCTAACGGAGCACCGCGCGGCAGTCGTTAACGAAAGATGCACTCTGCGCCCCTGAATATGCGCAAGCGCATGCAAGATGCAGCGCTCTTTCGATGGGAAACTCCTGAGGGTTGGTAAACGGAAATCGAGGAAGCAAGCTTCTTTGGAACCTTGGGAATTTCAAGGTATTTTAAGCTGCTCGTGAGTTATGTTCACAGCGTTAATTGCTTACTGTGGTTAGTCTGTTAAATGTAGTGGGAAGAGGAATTGTACCTTCTAGTATTGTGAAGTTTAGGGGCTGAGATAATCGCTGGACTCGTACTATAATACTTGCGCGCACCTGTTCCCACGCGCGGGAAATTGGAAATTGGAAAATTTTGAATATTGATGTCGCGGTTTTTTTTCTATTAGGTACTCCTCCTGTTACTTTATACCTATGTGATTGTGATGAGGGTAATGGAACGTTTAGTAGGTAGGACAGAAGGAGAGAAAAGGTTGTGTTTCGTTCTGGACCTCCAAGTGAATTAATCATCGGTAAGACTTACCTACTAGGCCCTGCCTTAATCGCGGGGATCTTAGAAGGTAGGACGGAACAGGTATATATACAAATCAGTAGGTGAGAAAGCACTTGCGAGAAAGCAGGATCGGTCGGAATGCCATCTAGCGGCGAAATCGGAGATATCGCTACATGATGTTATTAAAAATTTTTTAAATAAATTTTCTCGAAAACGAAGATAATAATATTTACATAATAATATAATGTTCCGTGCTACTAATATAATAACATTAATATACTAATATTAATATAATAACATTAATATACTAATATTAATATACTAATATTAATATACTAATATTAATATACTAATATTAATATAATAATATTAATATACTAATGTTAATATCACAGAACAGCCTGCGTAACTAGTATACATATACCACTATTTCTTGAGAATCGATATAGGTATGTAGATTCATTTTCTCAAGAAGAAAGCTTCATGCAATTCAAAGCAGAGCAAAATTCCTTCGTCATTTCATATCGCGAAATGCCCGGCTCCCTTATTTGACGTAATTCAAGCATATAATGGCTGGCTTGGCGGCATTACACAATACCTTCGTAAAATCGCGCGCTTAATTAAATACAATTTCAATGTTTCAGCGACCCGCCCCCGCACCTCCCCCGACCAACGACAAATATATATCATTTCAATTTGTATGCAAATTAACGCGTGTATTTTGATTATATCAGCCCGACGTTTATTACCGCGTCGCGCAACTCCAATTTATCCGCACCTTTCTCTCTTTCACCTCCACCCTCGTCCCGCAACTTCAGTTTTCTGTTTCTACTTCGTTCAATACCACCCCCCCCCCCCTTCAATCTGACATTGCGCCCGTTTAATAAACATTAATTAAAAGGCTTTTTAATTAAGCTAATGGAGTCGCTGATCCGAGTTCCGCGCGATGCGATTCAATTGTGCGCGGCGATTTTAATTTCTATAATTAAATGTGAATTCCACGCGCTCACGTTTTCGAGTTTCTTCCTCTCCCCTCCCACCCCTCGACTCGTCAATTCGCCGCGAGTCGATTCGAAACGGGGGAAAACGGTGGGGAAATGGGGAGAAAAACGGGAAAACGACGCGAAGGCCCTTGGAAACGCGCGCAATTAGGAGCTGAAATCCCAGAGACCCACCGAGCTTCCGTTGCCCGTTGCGCCCTGAGACGTTCATAATTGCCCGCCACTCTGCGTATTTGCCGACGTTGATAAGCGTGTGAAGCGGCCCCGAAACGCGCAATCACCGTTCGTCCCTCGAGATTAAATGTACACACGTTTGGGTCTGAGCGGGGGGATTTTGGAAAATGTCAAACAGGGAACGATTCGATGTTGTTGTTTGTAGGTATAATATCAGGACTAAATGGTCGGCAAATAAAGCATCGACTCTTTCAACGCTCGAAGACTGCCTTGCACCAATCGCTAAGTAGTAGTAGTGTGTTTGTTTATAATAGTGTCTTCATGAGGCCCAGATGTGAATTCAAATTTTCTCTCAGGGCAGCTGAACTTAGAAAGTGATTTCGACTTTAGCTTCGGCATTTCTTCCTTTATAAAGTACTTAAAGAAAGGGAGTGTGTACTTGGTGAAGGAGGGCCGTCTTGGAAAGTTAAGCTACCAGAGTATATTAGGAGTGCCAAGCAATAGTGAGGTGTTCGATGCGCTTGCGCAAACAGAAGATGGGGGAATGTGAGTGGGGAAGCGTAGAAGCATAACTGTGACTAGATTCGAGGTCTGGCGATCTAGTATCGAAGCATCGTCATTGAACAGACCTCCCAGGGACTTTTTTCCCCACTTCCCTCTCCTACAAATCTCATCATTGTTTGGTATACCTATACCCAAGTTGCAAGCTGCAAATTATAAGCAGTTACGAGGAAAGCCGCGAAAGGTTACGAACGTAAAGCGCACAGCTTCCTCCCATTTGTATCCCCCCCGCTCCCAGCGCCAACGACATAGATTCACCCATCAAAAGGCAACCCTCCACCACCTTCGCCAGTGTGCAACGCCGGTGCAGCGGGCCAAGCATGGTAAAAAAAGGTAAAAGCGTAAAGCTTTCGTGTCCCGGCGATCGAAAGTTGAATTTATTGCCGCCTGCACGCGAGCCCCTCTTCAAGATCAAAGGGCGGATACGACTTAAGTGCTTTTTATCAGCGGCCAACGCCGGATCGCTACGACACGAGCATTGCAAATGTTCCTCTTCGATTTTTCAGACATTTAATGGTGCTACTTAACGGTGTGTTTGTCGGGAGACTACGTCTTATTAGTGCAACTTCTTTTTCAGGGGATTATTGGAGCTACAGGAAGACTTTGATGAGAGATGATTCAGGAACCTTCCAACTGGAGCTCAATTTAATGACTGTACTATTACCTCCTATATAAAGAAACCAGCAAGTGGCATTGAGTGAAACCTGGAGTATTCTGTAAACCTTCAACGTGCGGTAGAAAAAATAACAAATAAATTCAAACTTTACATTCAATTTTTTCGATTGGTTGAAAAATATCAAAATAGCGAAAAGCTCAGTTTCGTGTGTAACAAAATAGACTTTTCTTTACGTGTAAGTCGAACATCGACATTTTACGTTTGAACATTTGTCATTTTGTCCTAAATTAATATTGCAAATAACTTTGTTATTAATAAATATTAGCGCCAAAATTCAGAGGCGTCGCTAAATGTACTACCTTTCAAACAAAAACAAGTTTTTCGAATAAAGTTTTATAGTTCCTGAGAAAAAAATTCCCAAAAATCATACCTTTTTCGGCCTCCGAACTGAGCGTAACGCCTTAAACCGAATTCCTCAAAACCTTGCGCCATTCAAAATATGAACTTAGACGCACAATTTTGAGCTTCCACGGACTTCGAACGCGCTTACACAAGTTCCTTATGCCCCGTGAACGCCTTAATTCCACCCCCAAAAATCCAACATCTCCCCAAAGCTGTCACGAGCAGCAAAATCGAAAACCACCATTGGCAAATAAGGGGAATACCCGGCGTGGGATCGAGATGAACATTTGCTTTGACGCGAGCTAACATTTCGCTGTGGGTAGCTGCGAAGCGGACGGGCACCCGATGTTCGTCGGCGGCTTTTTGTTTGCCCCGCCTTGCTGCATGCCCGGCCAAGCCCCGTCGCAACTTCCGACCGCGGAATTCCCCGTGTTTACTTCTCGAGGATGTCACATTCGTTTGCGAGCGCGCCCGCAACTCTCCTCTTAAGAAAGTGCAAACAGGCGTTGTCGCGCGTCGCGAGCTCGCGTGTCTCAAGCATCTCCCGCGTTTGACGCTCGTCGCAGCGAAATGACGGCTAGGCGTGGCGGGGAGGGCGGGTAAACATAGAGTAGCGAGTGTTGTTGCTGAGTTAGGGGAAAAACCGTGTCGAGGCAGCGACGGAGGCACTGAATCCGCTCGGGGTGGTTTCTTAGGTCTTAATTATGAATACGATAATTGGTCCGTTTTTAAAATTATAGAAAAATTGTATACGAATATCCTATAAATGTTTGACTGAATAATATATCCGCTTAAACTCGTGAATATAAGAAGATTCAGGAATTACAAATTTTACTATTAATTATCCACCCAACAGAGCGCAAGAGAAGTTCAAATCTCTGAATCAAAATCAAAATACGAAGCACCATACCCGTACCGAACAGTGTGGAGGTCCCCACTGCGCATGCGCCAAGCAGTGGGCGGGCCGATGGGCGGAGCCCTCCCCGCCACTCCACGTAACAAGTTCTACGGAGCCTTCCACTTTCCGTTCTCCTGCTCTAACGTCCACGTATACAACAAGGAAACTTCTTATCGCTAGCTACCATCCATACACCTACAAAATCTTACTAAAACGCGATTCGACCACCAACGTGCCCCAAAATCGTCCCGAGCACGCAAGCAGCCCGGCGTCCCTCTCGAAGATGGAGCACAGGGTCAGGGTGGCCGGCGCATAATGGACGAGCGTAAACACACGTTTAAATTAGCGTGCGACACGCCGAGGCAGGATTTCCGAGGGCCTGCGGTGGCTGGCGCGCCCGTAATTTTCAACAACGCGACCGTGGTCGTCTGATCCTGGCCAGACCTGTGTGCCCTAGGAAAGGACATCATCAGCGCTGAGGTCAGGCCAGACGCGGACGTCCCAGGCGGTAAACGTTGAACGGCCCCGCGTGTTACGCACACGGGATAACGTGCGCACCCTCTTGCTTATAGACCGTTAATTAATTTCGCCAATTACAGCCACGACCAAAGCGACCTGTCCACGGGCCACGCGACGCCGGCCTTTGTGCAACGTCGACTTTGGATATCAGCGAAGACTAGGGCAAATTAACGCGAGGTCCGTGAAAGGGACCGCCACGTCGCTCCGAGGGGGAAAAGAGAGCAACGTGAGATCTCGTGGATAAGCAGGTTACGCTTTAAAAATTTGGCGGGACACTGACGGAGTAGAGGAGGTTCATGGCGGAGGTGTAGTGGCAGATTATATAGGCTAGTTAATTGGGTGTGGATTTTATGGGGTGAGGAGAGCGTGGAGGTGGGTGGATGCGAGTCATTGTGTTTTGAATTGTTTGAGGGTTATTTGTTAGGGCACTGTGTTGGAGTGATTTGGTTCGTGCTGATTTGTTAAAGGAAGAGAGTTTTTTTGAGTTGTTGTTAGGGGAAGTATTAAAATTTTTCTGTTTTGGAGTAATATTTTTCTGAGGACAAGGGGGGTAGTGTTTCCTCGTGGTTAGTAGGATATATCTACCATCAAGCAGACTGATCCAGCTAAGCCTCCCTTTCGCATAATTACTTGCTCATTCTGGTAACCCACCCTAAGATCAACTGCCCTAAAGTATCTGTTTACAAAGGCAACATTTGCATTCCTCCACCATCTCTACTACATAGGGTGCAAATCTTTGCTAAAACTAATATATCCAATGACTAGCACCTCCTATTCCTCATCACCCATATGATCCAGTTAAGCTCCCCTTTTGGCTGATCATTTGTCCCTTGCCTAGATCCAATGTGCTAAGGAATCCTATATCCTCAAGGTATACCTACCTCATATAAAGACAAAGTATACCCCATGCATATTTATACTAAATTCTCCATTTTTAACAGTATTGACCATTCATTCTTCATCACCAAGTGATCTGGTCCACCCAGATTTCCCTTTTTCTACCAAGGAATCATCTATACTCAAGGTACCCTCTTTGCAAAGACATCACTTGAAGTTCCTTCAACACTTGTGCTCCATACACAGCAAATTTATACTAATAGCGAATTCGGTATCTCGCACTGACTCTGTGCTAGTACCAGAAAATGACTTGGATTGGTGGATTCTTATAGAGCTATCTTCGCCTCTATCAGAAACAACCAATCCAACTCATTTACTGGCATCAGCACAGAGTCAGTGCGAGATACCGAATTCGCTATAATTCACCATTTTCAAGAACTAGTTTAATCCATTACCCATCGCCAAGTAATCTGAGCCCCGAAAAGAATCATTTATCTTCAAGGTACTTCCTTAACAAAAAATCCACATGCATTCGTTCACCACTTACACTGCATGCAATACAAATTTATACCAACTACACTTTTCCAACAACTCCGTCCAAATACTCCCTCACCAACAATGTATCCAATCCCTCGAAACCTACCCGCCCCGCAAAATGCTTCACCCCCAAATGAAAGAAACCCCTGCAGAAATGTATCGCCCAAAGACAAGCCCGTCAAAGTCGGTCCCGTCGTCGTCACGAGGGCCACGTCCACGGACAACAAACCCGCCAGAAGCCGCGGATATATCCGTGCGGTCGTTGGCCGGCCGCAAAACCGCGAACCGTAACTCAATTAATCCGGATTGATCCGCTGGCACACACGAGCCCGAGTAGCTTCTATGTGACGGCATAAACAGTCGCGGACCAAAGTACAGGTCGGACTAAAAACGGGGTCGACGAATCCGCGCGTAATTTCTCATGAACAGGAAAATTAGAGTCTGCCACTGGATCTTAATAGAGACTCGGACGGCTAATCCAATTCGTGGGAACTAATTACATCTAGATGACTAAATCAGACACGGGATTGCTTGAAATATTTTCCTCGCTGGATATTTTTCATCTACGTGCTTTGATATTCTGGGTTCAATTTTAATTAGATTCTTTAGTTTTATTGGTGCTTTAATCTGCTGACTGTAAATCTCCTGATTTCTTTTTACTGAATCTCAAATCTTATTCATATTATTATTCTAATTTTAACGGGAGTATCCCACTTATACAAAATGAAAATTACGGCAAGGTAAATAAATAAATGTTGATATGGAGGTGCCAGTTAAACTAAGCAGAAATTAAATGTTAATTGTCCCTGAGCGTGGTCGTGATGGTAGACATTACTGGTCTCCAGATTTCAGTAGTCTGAATTTCCTAATATATAAAAGAGGTTTTGCGAGGCCACTGATGCTTTTAGTCTATAGACCTCAAAATTATTAACCTTTCTCGTCCATTTTTCTGAACAATCCTCCCCGACATCTTCAACTCCCTTTTTAGATCACCCTGTACACGTGGATCCGGGAACACGCGTGTGGCCGTGGATCGATCAGGAGGCGGTGTCCTCGTCGACGACGATTATATCGCGTCGCGATAATGTCCAAGACGGCTGCACGTCACAAGAGAAATATCGCTGGCCACCCACTGACGGATGCAAGATTAAGGGAGCCCGAGGATTTTTCTAACTGCATTAGCTTCGTCGTCATGGAGTTTATCGACCTCGAAGGCTTTGCATTCTAGCTTGAACAAGCTCCCGTTTCCTATAGAAACCAACGAGACCGTGGAAAGCTGCAATTTTTCTTTATTGCATGGAGGAAATAATCACCTGGTTATGGGGTGCTTTTCGCGAGAAATTTGGGACAATGGAGGATTGAAAACCTGCGATAAATACAGTAGGGGGGTAAAATTACTTTCTGATAGACGAAGCGGAATCAATTTAGTAATAATTGCAGTGCAAGTGAAGCTAGATTTTAGAAATTCAGACCTAAACATCCCTACATAGAAAAATAAAATTTCAGGACTAGCTAAACACCCTCCAACCCTGAATGATTTAAAACTTTCCACTCGCGAACTTCCGAACAACCACAAGAATTTCCCGCGCCGGATAGGAGAGGGTGAAGAAATCACACAGAGCTGGAAATCGCCCAGTTCCTCTTATGCTAATCGCGCTAAATAAAAATCGCCGCGTGGCACGCGCAAATGGGGCCAAAGTAAAGGGTCCCGTCGCTCGAAGGTATAATATCGCCGCGTAGGGCGGGTATTAGGAAAATAATTTTCCCCGTACGAAAGAATACCTACCCCGTCGTAATTCAGGCAACCTCCTTCCCCATAATCTCCCTCCAATCCTCTCGACGTGGGTGTCTTGCGCTCTGTTTAAAAAGAAAAAAGAAGCGAAGGTAGTAAAAGGGGCGAAAAATGTCGACCCCCGTATGCAGCGCGGAGGCTGCCGTGCGGGGGGTCGATAAAGAATAAAATAACGCGTGTGCGTCCAGAATGTACGCTTTAGAAGTTCGCACGCGACGCGCGATAATTCTTCTTGCCCGACAAAATCGCCCGAGACGAACACGGGTAAGAGGGAACGACACGAGAGGGCCTGTATAATAACGCTGAAAGCGCATTTTTCCTGAATATGTAACTCCTGATTACTGGGCGTCGCCGAACACACTGCTAATTTATTTAGCTCGTGCACACGAGCTCTGTGCTGCTCGCGAGGCAATTGGCGCGCGGGACGCTGGTAGGGTGTTCGAAAAAGTGATACAGTGCATGTAGTTTCCTATACAGTACTCTTTATGAATTATAAGTGAGAGGGAAATTGGAAGAATTGTTTTCCTGTTGAAATTGTGAGAGATAAAATGGGAGTAGGTGTACATGGGCGCCCGGAAGGGGGTGCAAAAGGGGCTCTTGCCCCGCCCCTGGCCTTTGAGAAAAATCGCTTATTTTTCAAAACTGATCTTTATGAAGTTTATATTAAAAAGGGAATATTTTTAAATTTCGGTTTTAAATTTTAAATTAAATTGGCATTATAAAATGAGTTTAAATAAAGGAAGAGGGGTATATTTTTCTTTGCCATCATCCCAAAGTTGCTCACACTGGTAAAAAATCTCCGGACGCCCTTGGGAGTATATAATACGAATGGAAACGGTAGTGGAAATGGTAGTGGGCGTGGTCAGAGGCATGGTGAGGATAGCAGGCGCCGTGGAAGGGAGTCGAACTCCCGTGGAAGGGATAGCAAGCGCTATAGAAGGGAGTCGAACTCCCGCGGAGGGGATAGCAAGCGCTATAGAAGGGAGTCGAACACCCGTGGAGGGGACACCACCTCTAAGTTGCCCTCAAAAGCCAACTGTTCTTGTCCCGACTGTAGTTGCTCGAATTACGTTATCAGGACCGAATCCAACAGGTTTCTGCACCGCCAGGAGTCAATAGTAATCAATCCGATAGAAAAGCGATTACAATTAACAGTAGCGTGTAAAAAATGACACGGGAACGAGGGATTAAACTGTTGATCTCGATGAAGAGGCATCGAAACTATGCCATTTTCGAAGTGGGGGCCGTCGGAATTACACACGGCCCATTTAAACGGAACTCGGCGCTCTTCAATTGCGCCGGAATGAACCGAACCGAGTGCAACGCCGAAATAAATTGCTGCTGCGCCACATCGGGCCACTAAAGCGTATCGAACTTCATCGTTTTCGAGATTAATTTCGACCATTCGGAAAGATGCTGACGCCGGCGAGTTTAACACATCGATTCAGGTGGGTGGGTGTCTGTCGGGTGGCGAAAAACATTGGGAATCGACTTGAAAGTTTTTATGGAAGCTCGTTTACACTGGAGTACTAGGCTGATTGAGTTTGTTATAAAAAAGGATAGGCGTGGCGAATTCGCGATAAGCGGCTAGGGACGCTCGATCAAGTGTGAACGATAAATCGTGGTGCTGGTATTAAACCGTAATAATTAATTGAATAATCGCGGGGTCAGGAAGCAAAGCTCCCATTTATTAAGGCTGATTCATACACCTGCGCATCGCTGCACATTCTAGCCTCATTTTCGGCCGAGCTGGACGGCCAATCGTGGAGTGATACTGGTAAAACTGGAATATAACTCTGGATTTAATATACAGAGCGGTCTAGATCTATAAGAACAAGTTAAGGGGTTTAATGAACTCAGGAAGGTACAAGAAAAGGGTTGCATTTATTTGTTGACAAATTTGAGTAGAAACATAGTTTTTAACAAGAATCTTCAATGCTTATTGATTCTACTGGTTTCTTTCACTGATATCACTTTCTTTGGATTTCTTTCAGTATTCAAGTGGATTTGAAATCGTTCCATGGGATGATTCCTCAGTCCTCGAATCGAATATTCATTCTACGTACGGATACGTGACGAAGAATCATCGGAACGCTTGGAACAGGGGAGCGATACAAATAAAATCGAGGGAAGGACCAGGTTTCATCTTTGACTTCGACACGACGATTTCGAGCAATCGTGTCTCCCCTGAGGATATATCTATTTCGGTGGAATAAATTCCTGGGAAATATTTGTCGGGCTCCAGTGGCACCCGAGAAAAGGAGATATTCGATTCCGCGAGGACACGAGGTTCCAGCCAGAAATTCCCAAATAAAGGTGGCCCCCGTTTCCCATTTACACCGGTGAAGACACGCGGGAGCGAATTCGCGTCCAACTCGTATCGCAATGAATCGTCTAACTTGATCGCGCGTTCCTCAGAAGATGTTCCTTTTCTCTTTAAAGGAAGAACGATTTCTCGACAGTCAAACGCCTTCGCTCTTCCCTAATTGGAGGGATGTGAGTAAGAGACACCGATCTGGGGACTTTATTATAGAAATCACTGAAGCGACATTGAAAGAATTGACAGAATTGAAAGAATTGAAAGAATTGAAAGAATTGAAAGAATTGACAGAATTGAAAGAATTTACAGAATTGAAAGAATTGACAGAATTGAAAGAATTGAAAGAATTCAAAAGAATTGAAAGAAATGAAAGAATTGAAAGAAATGAAAGAATTGAAAGAATTCAAAAGAATTGAAAGAAATGAAAAATTGAAATAATTGAAAGAAATGAAAAATTGAAATAATTGAAAGAAATGAAAAATTGAAATAATTGAAACAAATTAATTGAAAGAATTGAAATAATTGAAACAAATTAATTGAAAGAATTGAAATAATTGAAACAAATTAATCAATTGAAAGAATTGATACGAATAAAAGAATTGAAAGAATTGAAACGAATAAAATAGTTGACAGAATTGAAACGAATAAAATACTTGACAGAATTGAAAAAATTGAAGGAGCTCGTAAATGTAGAATGAATAAGTGGAATTAAGAGAACCGCAGGAACTGAAATACTTAACACATGCAGAAAGAAAAGAAAAACAAAATAATTGAAAAACTGAAAGACGATTACTCTGCCCTCCATTTTCGATTACGCACGACATTTACCACCCACGTTCTAAACCTTCAACCCTTAGATAAACATAACACTGTCCACCTTTAAACATCCCATCCCCCTATCAAGCAGAATTGAAATTTTTCACATCGAACCCCGCCACAGCTCACAAACACCGCCCACTTCATGTCCCCAATCACCTACCACTGCAACTACTTTCACACATGCAAGCACCTGCGGAACATAGTAAATCAACCTTCTGTTTCTGCGCTACAGTGTCTTCATCCCGAAGCCCGCGTATCACGCATCGCTATTTGAATACACGAATCAGTTTGCGCGCCACTTGAACGCACCAAAGCACGCGTAATTGTACACGTCCCCGCAGATTGTCATTCCCATAGAGTAAAATTTCAAGGCTCGAGTGTGCCCTAATCAACCAGCAGTTTCCACGGGCTTATCAATACTCCATTAAGCGGAATCAGTGTTTCGCGTAGCTTCGATCGGAGCGCTGATTGACCCTCGGAATACGCACGCCGTTGCAGAAACGGGGTGCCACGTTCGACGGGTTCTAATTCTGGAGCGTCGGCGAATTTCCGATCTGCTTAGATCGGTTCCATACGCAAGCTTAGACGTAGACAAGCCGCGATTAATTCCGGCCCGGATCGAAGCTTCCGTTTTCGATCGCCATTAACGCAATTCTGGTAAACGCCCGAGCAAGACACGTGCATATATGCAAATTAGCGAGATTCTAACTAACCAACGAAACGAGGCACTCCCCACCGTTCAAGATGCTTTCAAATCAAATCGAGAAGAATGTTGGAAATAAAATTTCACCAAGAAACCTCGACCCTATAAGTTAGTATAATGTCCTTCCAAAAATTCATGTTAAATTCCTAAATTGCGGTGATTATAATACTAAAAGGATAAATATTTTCCATAATCCATATTGAAGAAAGAAATAATTTTTAAGCGACCAGATTCTTACACCTCCATTTAGTAGCAGAGTCTATCCTCCTATTCGCCCCTTTCTGTTTCGCTTCTCCTGATTCATGGCGCCACGTAAATTGACAAGGATTTCATATCCAGTCGCTAACGAAGCCGCGAAAGGGGGATCGATGGAAAAAACCGGGTGAATAATCTCCTCGAGCGATTAAGAAGCTTTAATGTTGAAAACGTCGAGGCTCATTTGGACCGTGGATGCTAGCGTAAAAGCCAGGCCTTGGACAAAGCCCGAATGTTTTCCGTCGAATGGCCGTCGGCTTTAATCCGATTTGAGCGCGATCGCCAATGGTCAACGGCGTTTCCCCGTAATCAGGCCGGTTTATCGACGATCGGTGGGCTTTCCATTCGTCACTCCCTAATTCCGCGATAAATACTGCAACATTAGCGGTTTGATTTGCCGTCCTGTCGGGATTCGCTTTATGACGGCCTCCGGCTTCCATTCGTGACGATATCCTCACCCATTCCCTTCTATTCCACCTAGGAGGGAGCAAATGTGGCGTGGAGCACGACTAACGTTCGCCAGGGCGCCCTAACGGGTCGAGGATGAAGATTGATACGATATTCGGCGGGGAATGTGTAAAGTGGGTAGCGATTGAGTAGTGGGGTGGGTGTAGTGTTGCGTATGTAGAAGGGGAACAGTTGAATTTGGGGAGAATCTTGCGGGGCAATGGAGCAGGTGAAGATACTGTGGTCGAGTGACCGGTAATTGGGACTTTGAGGAAGATAGGGTGGCTGGGATGAGATTTGGGCTGCTGGAGGTCGCTTTCCCCACCAGGGAGGTCTGCCCCCTACTATGACGCTCCATTTCCCCAACAGAGAGGTCTGCTACTTCCTAAATGTCCAACAGTCCCAAAACTTAAAATATTAAAAATATTATAAAATTTAATAAAAATTGTAATTGGGACGAACACTTGAAGTTGGATATTTTAAAGATAGCATTTTTCAACAGAAGAAACTGCTTTCTTCTTAGAGATGCCGTGACGACCCTGTTTAATATTTTCTCTCCGTTTTTTTTTCTAGAATGAAGAGCATTCTTTTGCATGAAGAATTAACACCGTTAACTAAAAATTACTGTTCATAATGTATTAAAAAAGTAATGCTCAATGAAATTCAGAAAATTTGCAAAGTTCTTTACAATTTTATTGACAAAGAATATCTTTGAAGTTCCATCGAGTTCCACGTTCTACCAATTGGAATATTTTCAGCACACCTACTTCTACAGAATCATGCGAAAATCATTTCCTCCTTCAGCCCACTTTTCAAATTATTAATGTTTAAAACTGTCAGCGTTACGTCGTTTTACGCATATAAGTTCGTATCCATCGTATTGTTATTGTATTACAAAGGATTTTTACAAATATTTATGTATATGTTTGGTTCCAGTCCGTGGAATAAATTAATAATAAATGAATAAGAATATTTAACTAAACTGTAGATTTCGTCACAATTTCTAATAGTACTGTTTGACTTTTCCTTATATGTAACTCGGAAACGTATAGTTTCCCCAACATGCGATTCAAATCACTTAAAGAGCATTAAATAAGGTACCAAATAAACAGAATTAAATTATTTATCACAAATAAGTTAAAAAAAGGAAAATAAATAAATGTAAAAAATTTTAAATTATACATCATTAGAAAGGAATAATTTTTCCTCTTTTTGGCGTAAATTTCATTCCGATATCTTTTATAGTTTAAAAGTTATACACGAATGTCCCCTATTACCCCTATTCCGACCACTGTGCTTCGTCTGAAAGCTCGCCCCAATTGGAAAGGCACCCTGCACCACCCTCTTCTAAGTGTTCCTCATAAAACAGATCTCACGTTAATTTTAATTAATTAATCTTCCATGCACATTGTACAGAGACACGCACAAAGACATTTGCAGCAAGGAACCTCCGACCCACTGCGACACTCGCAACGCTCCCCGTAAAAATTGATAGACCCAGCTAATTCGAACGGTTCGCGGTATATTAAGAGAACGAGCCGGGGAATCGGGATCTCGAGGGTAATCCAATAACCATCGCGGAATCGATGCCTTCCCCCGATTAAGCGCGCGCGCCGAACCGACGCGAATCCACGAAGATTGGAACACTTCGGATACGATTATCGAAAGTACCCCCAAAACGGCTGCCTCCAATCTAGTTACCTCGATACACCTCTTCTGTCCCCGTGGCGCAGTCATCGTCCAGTCGAAAAAAAGACCACCCCTTCACCAGCTACCAAGCTCCATGTTTACGCGCGGGGAGGATTACGAGAACAGACGAAAGTATTCGAATCAGCTCGAGTTTCAAAAAAAAAGGGGGCGGGGTGTAAAAAAATTTGCCAGTCCCGTTTTATTTCGTCCACTCTGCACCATCACTCGAGAAAGCAATATGACGCAGCTGCCTCCGCTTTTTTAATTTCGTTTACACCCGGGCGAAAGGCAGAGAAATGGGGGAATAAAACCGCGACACGATATTCTAATAATTTCACGATTGCTTTCGCCGACCGTTTCTACACGCCTGGCCCTTCGAGCATCTGCCTCCAGCCAAGAAAATTACCTTTCCCTGCGCCCTTAGATGTGAAAATGAAACTGCGAATTCCCGTGGAATTTTGTGGCAGCGCCTAAGAGGCTGTACAGGCCGCTTCACATGGGGTGGTGGGCCAGTTGAGTATAGATTGGTATCGAACTGAATTTCGGGTCTGGGAAATATGTTTACCTCCAAGGAAACTGCCGATTGAAGATTCTATCGTGTTTATATGCACACATTACTTTGTGATGCTTCTTTTGGAGCAGCCTGTATATAAGTAAAATGTAGTTTTTAGTGCCCATTTTTCTAGTACAGTTACGAATGTGTGCTTCATGCCTTTGAGTTTTGTCTCTCCGTTTCCCAGAATTCCCAAATTTGAGAAATGTCATGTGTCTTGGAACTCCCTGTAAGGTAAACGTACCTATTATGAAACGCTTTTCGATGGGGTTATGCAATTGTCATCTAATTTATAAAATTTAGTGGGTTAGCATTGAAAATTTGCATACCATTCGATAGGCCATTGTTTTGTGATTATATAATGAGCCATAAAATGTATATTTATTATAAATAAAAAATAATATGACTAAAAAACTAAATGAAGGACCTGTACGTATTATGAAACACTGTTTTCGTACCATGACCCGGTGTTTCATATTCAATGTCCCTATTATGAAACGCCCCGTATGTGAACACGGGTCCGTGGTCTTGGAACACGCTTCCGAACCGTTCCATAAAGCGGGACATTAAAAAAATTGAGGTACAAAATATGAAACGGTTATTTTTATCAATGAATTACATTAAAACCATTTTTTTGTAATAGATTATTGTATAATAATACTTATGTTGGTGAATTTGTACAGAAAAGAATGTATAAATATCGATAGAATGTTTGGCAGTTGCTTATATATGCCATAACTATTTCTTATTTCGTTATTTGTGATACTGTTTCAAGAAGGGGACATGTTTGGGAAGGTGTTTCATAATAGGTACGTTTACCTTACATTTGAATCGAATCCCAATTCCTACCACCACAATTTCCGTAGCTCTTTCTCAATTCCAATATAGTGTGAACACCAACAAGAGTACCAAGATTCTGCCCGCTCAGTTTTCAAATCCACCCTCCGCACCTCAATCAACCCTTAAAACTCAAGCTTACAAATCAATCTACCGTATTAGAATCGAACAAACATATCACCCCGAGAATTAAAAAAAAAAATGGAGAACGTACAACGCGTCAATCAACAAAGTCTTCCACAAAAATTCATTTAAACCAAACCCACCACTCCAGCTTCAGTCCCCCGAAGCCACAGGTCGATCCCCGACCGACTCGGCTGCCCCATTTCCTCGTGTTTCCCTTTCACCCAGCCCCGTCGAATCGCAGGACAGGATCGAAAGAAAATTCCGCGCGCTAACGAGGTGGTGGAATAGGTTCCACCGCCAGCCCCCAATCCACAACGCGTCCCGCCCCCTCGCTCCCTCTCTATACGCTCGCGAACACCGACAGTTTCGAAGTCGCGGGCCGAATCGCTTTTGAGGCCGGCCGACACGTCGCTAATTTGCCCGTAACGAGCTGGCAAAATGAAAAAGGCGCCTGCCGTGGCGAACTTTCGGCTAATGTTACCAGCCCTGCACGGGAAAGCGAACTGGTCGGAGGGGTGAATGGGGAAATTCAAGCGCGAATCACGCCAGCTAATTTCCAGGGAAGTCGGGATTTTCCAGACGCAGAACTAAAAAGAGAGCTTCTGCATCCGCGCGCGTGTCAAAGGAAAAGGAGGATGAAAATATTCGCCATAGAAATGGGACGCTTTCGGGGGTGAGTTGCGGAGACCCTCTCCCAAATGTGCACACCGCTAGAAATTCGAAACAAGGCTTGTCGAGGCCAGGTTCTGGGAATCCGCGAGTTCCCCTTTTGCATCGATGCCCACGTTCCTAGGTCCGCGATAAATTCACTGAACGTCTTCGAGAACGTCCCCTTGGAGAGGAAAATTAGTGGGCGATGTATGGAGGGATTTATGGGCTTGTTTAGTGGGGTGTCGTTTGAGGGGAGGAAAGGAGGTGTTGGTGGAACTGAGGGAGATGTAACGGGGACGTTAAAATCTTGGGAAATGCACGGGTGGAAACTATGTAGGGTTATCTACATTTATTGGCCTGAATTTGTGGCGGCACGTGCAACGAGCACGCCGCCTCATTACGACCAGGCGTGTAACCTGGCCATCGGCGATATCGGCGACGCATCGAATTTCGCAGCCGATGCGTCGCGCTACGTTGAAGCTTAAAGAGTTCTCGGAAAGCGGCGAGGATCGTCGTCGATACGATTGTATAAACATCCTGTACGGCGCGAGAGACGACGCACAGTGGGGCTGGAGAGGAAAAAAGTCTTAAAATGAAGGTTGTATTTTTATGTATTCATCACTATTTATATCCTGATAGCCAATAGACCAACGTATCTAACCTATATGACAGATATGTCATATTCGTGTTAATTGCAAAGAAAAATTGATCTGAAGTTGACCTTTCGTCTTCTAACGGGAAACGTGTCAATATTCGTACCAGATTGTCGAATTTTTTCTCAATTCCTCTAAATATTTTTATTTTTTTACCGCATATATTTCGAATGTGTATAGTCTCAGCTTATTTGTGACATAAATAGTTTTCGAAAATTCTTTACCGTAATCCCACTATACAACTTCAAATGAAGCTACCTAGTATTTCAGGTTTTCATTAACACTTTTAGGTTTATAAAAAAAGCTCCGCCTTCCTCCGGGCTCTAGATAGTACTAATTGACAGCAGATACCAACTACTAACAGCCCTCCAAAAATTGGCTGCATATATTTGCAAGTTTGACTGTTATTAATACATAATCACCCAAGTGCGCTGTGCATGCGTTTTCGCAGAAACTCATCACAGCGGTATTTCTCGCTATTTTTGCCCAGTTTCTATTTCCTATTATTTTTTATAGTTATAGTTTGTATGGACATGTAATATTATGATCATTAAATAATAAAAAAACAATAAAATAACAATAAAAATTATAAATAAAGTATTGTTACTATAATCGATACAGAGAAAACATATTTCATAATTATTTACCAATACTTAAATAACATTCCTTTTTTCATTATAAATGAACATTTTAAGATTTTAAGATGTTTCATACTGTTTGAAGCTAATTAATAGATTGTTTATGTAATATTACATATTTATTAGTACATAATTATCATATATGGTCTTTGTATACCGAATGTTTACGGGGTTTATTATTATTTCATTTGTTAAAAATTCTTCAATATTATTTATGTTCCTGTCCATATAACCGTTGGCTATTAACAAATAATGTAAAAAAAAGTACTCAAAAATATTGAGAAACACCGAAGTTATGAGATTTTTTCCGCGAGTCCTATGTTACGTGCCCCACTGTGCGACGGTCCCCGAAGATCCGCGCCGAGAACCCAAACGGCGGTCGATGCGAGTCGAACATTGAGAGCGGTACGGACGATTCAACCGCCAACGTCAACCGGCTTAATAAAGACAACGAGCAACAGAAATACCTTGAGTAATTCACTTTCCCGTCACCCACAAATTATATCCACCACTGTTAATTATTGGAAGATGCACCTAACTTAAAACTGGCACCACGACTTTCAATCTCAAGAAACAGAAAGCACCTAAGTTGCAAGATTAAAAGGGGAAGAAATGGATAGGTACGATAAGTGACTTTCCTTTTCTCCCGACGTTTTCATTGCACTTTTCTAACATTCTCCTCAGCAATCCTTCGGTTCTGGTGCCCCCTCTTTCGCTCCCATTTTTCCCAGACCGAGCACAGTTTCGGGGACACATCCATTTGCGAATTGAAACAGGATACTCGGTCGCGCATTGTGCACGCGTGCAGCTCGGCGCACAGAGACCGAGGGGAACACATTTCGACAACTACAGTTTGGGAAACGAACGGCAGGTAAAATACGAAGTTTCCCACCGATGGAGTTCTGAAACAGTGCCCCGCCCGTCCACCCCCCTCGATGCCGGGAATGCACATCCAGCGCGTACGTGCAACTCCCAGCCCTCCTATTTACATGCTTCTGAATAAGCGTCGAACGGCGGCTGACGCGCGGGACAGCGTCGAACAATGTCCCTCCTCGTGTTTCCACCGGGAGAGGAGAGATACTTTAATCTGCAGCTGGAACGCTGCAACTTCTTGCCCTCGCGTGTCGTTTGATTAACGAAATAAAGGTTTAAACCGTAATTTTTTTAGAAGATAAAGTGTGCAAAATCGGAGGACCAAAAAGCGTGGATATTTTCAGGAAGGAGGAACTTCTAATTGTATTATTTAAGGATAATCTATTCAGTAATTTATTTCAAAGTTTTTCAAAAATTTGCAGAAGAAAATATGAACTGTATTTAATGTCCCCTTGCGTTTAAAAAAGATCCTACTAGCGATTGAAGTTTTAACTTAAAAATACAATCTGATCACAGTCAAATTATATTTAATATCGAGTTTGAGTAGCGCGACGAGAAATATCGAGAATTTACAAGGGATTTCGCGTAAGAAAGCTCCTGGAACAAGCGGGAACGGAGCAATCGTCCACTCGAGCCGAGTTAGCCCGAATGAAATACCAGCGGGGATATTTGCATGCTCGCGAGCTGCTTGTATGCATATGCAGCAGCATCGAAAAGTACTCTCGACGATGGCCGTGTCGTCCCTTTAAATTGCACGGACGCGTCCTCGCCATCGCCGAGCAGACGATCGGGGCTGAGGATGCGGAGAGCCTGTCAGTGAAAGCGCGCCGAGCTCGTTAAAGGGGGCGTCCTTAATATTTTCCTAATAATCTGTTATCAAAAACAGACGCGTCAAGGGCCGTCGAGTGTCGCCGTGGGTAGAGGGGAAAAAAAATTCTCAAAGTCGGGCGAACTCCTCCATTTTTTCCTCCACCCTGCTCGTTACCGAAACACTTCTGCTCTGGATCGATGGAGTTTGTTAAGGGGGCGACGATGATTAAAGGCTGATATTATTAACTATAATTTGGTCTTAGAAAGGAAATTGCTCAAAAACCGTGGTCTGTTTAAAATGGCACAGAATTGGGATTTTGCTTATTGCAATGTATGGTGAGAGAAATTAGATCGTCCGTCAAGCTTTCTTTCTATTTGGACATTGTTATTATTGTTATTGTTATTGTTGTTGATGTTGTTGTTGTTGTTATTGTTCTTATTGTTGTTGTTGTTGTTGTTGTTGTTGTTGTTGTTGTTGTTGTTGTTGTTGTTGTTGTTGTTGTTGTTGTTGTTGTTGTTGTTTATTACGGGACTAACCCAATTTATACAAAAAAGAATACAGTAGCATGCGTACAAAAAAGAAAAACCAAAGTATCTAGCCGCAAAAGAAAGAAGACATTAGGATTTAAACACTTAAAAATTGCACCTTAGCCAAAGACAAAATTGCGCAAATTGCTTTTGAAAGTTTGTATGGAGCCACCAAAAAAGTCGATGTTTCCAGAATATAAATTGCCAATGCTGACGATCCGATTTATAGGATCGCGACCAGCAAACTTAGATTTAACGCTTGAGCAGTAATAAGATGTCCTTCCTCTTAAGTTTCTGGATGGTGCATAGAAAGATATACATATATCTCGCAGGAGTGAAGGACAGTTGATGCAACCATTAACAATTTTAAATAAGAAGCAAAGATCAGTAATACGCCTACGGTCCGATAACGTAGATAAGTTCAGAGACGCAAGACAGGTGCATTGAAGATGCCACTATTTTTTGTAAACCTATACAATTACCCTCTTCGAGATTTAAACACTGCACCGCCTTACTCCAATGTCAGTCCCATCATCAAACGTAAATCCCCAAATATTTCCCCTACTTTCACCCCAAGAGACCCTCGCAAACTCTTCTTTCTTTCAATCCCTTTACCATTACATTACTGTTTTTCACCGTCACTCCACAAACTCGACAGAGTCCCATCACGCTTCTCAATAAATACCCCTCCAAAAAGTATCATTAACCCTCGACCAACAGCTGATACCATCAAGCACACGGGTCTCTGTCTTTGCATAAATTACGCGGAAAATGCACGTTCCTGCATTAAGCTCTTACTCTGCGATAGGGTATTAAGTTCGCCGGAGGGAAAGGGGCATATATCGGGGAAGCAGGGGTAGCGCAGAAGCGCGGGAGGGGGCAGAGGGGTGGCGCGGGAAACAAAGGGATAGCTGGAAGGGGAATTGGGGGCAGAGCGGGGATGACGGCAGTCTGCCTGGGAGGCAAAGCTGATTTTCAATGGCAAAGTCGACACCCGAGCCCTCTGCGCGCGCTATCGATGTCGGATAAACAGAAACAGAGCCGCTGCTTTGCGGAGGAGAGAATTCAAGGGCCGGGGGTGGTTATCGAGGCGAATGCTATACTCGAATGCTGGTAGGTAGAGAGTCGACGTACGCTGGCCACGTTTCCTTCGAGCACCGCTTCGATTGGTCCTACCGCCACTCGATAAACATACCAGGGGGGTTGTTTCCATTTTCCATGGCACTGTTTTTGGACGCCTGAGGGTGGTTGAAAGTTGAAGTACAATTAGGCGATCGCTAATTAACCAGTATGCTTTCTAGGATAGAGCACAGTGTCTCGGGCAATTGTTTATTTTCGAAGGGGACGTGACGTGGCAGCATTTTCTTGATATCACAGGGAAGGATTTCGACGCCAACGGCTTCGTTTTAATTGGAATCGTTTCCTTCGTTTTATGTGAAATTGTTTTCTCATACATTTTCTCGGTTATCTTCTACCAGAGACTTCTGTGGTGGCGATACAGTAACCTAGGGTTCAAGTTCGTTCAGGATCAATGAAGGCCCATTAAAACTGTCGATAAAACTATTTCTGAATTCAAAAATACACGGAAAGTAAATGGAGACCTTCTCTGACGAATATAGCGACCACTTTCGTCCATTCTACATTAAACTATATTACTCATTTATTAGTCATCACTATCTTATCTTTAAACACAAGTAATTCTGGATCACGGCGAGATCAAAATCTAATACAGAAATATAACCGAACACACGAATTACATCAAATTATAAATCAGAATGTCCCCCAGTTCCTTTACTCCAATTTTCTCTAGTCCCCCAGTCTTCCGGTTGCCATTTTTGCAATTCTAAACGCACAGGTCACTTTATAATATCTATTTCTTCTAAACTACACATCTGTTGGATATTAAGAAAATACCAATTAATTTAAATCGCACGACCAAAAGTAGCTACTCAAGTGGACCCTTTGGAAAAAGTAATCAAACAGGAAAGTGTTGCATGGCTAGCATTCTCGAATCGTTTCCAAGGAACAGCGCCCCGAAGACGTATCGACAGAAACGTCCATGGAAAGGTAATACGCGAACGGGAAAGATGGGCGGCTGGGGATTGGGAAACGCGGGGGTAGAGCGGAAGGTAACGAGAGGCGGGAAAACACGAGCGCTTTTGATCCTGTTGCATATGCATACGAGCATTTCGCGTATGCAAATCTTTCGCGGCGACAATATTGTTTTCGCGATATCGACACCCCACAAAGCCACGACGCGCAGCAGCCACGAGGCGGCCAGATTTCCGCTGGATCTTGAACCGTGGAGCGACGATACCGATGCAATTTCGATGCCCGCCATCGACGAGCCTCGTTCGCGAAACAATCCACGCGAGGAATCGATCCCGGCGCGGAATTAAAAAGCTCGAGGGACGTCGAGCCCTGGGGGAAACATGCCAAAGAAACATTTGAATAAGCAATTACCCCGCGTAAACCACTTATTTCGATACGATAGCTGCAACTCCCAGCTTGCTCCGGTTTCAGAGCAAATATTCCAAAGATCCTCGAACAACACTTTAGATGTTTTCCGGAAATATTCATGGCAAAGCGCCGGGAAGAATTTGCTTAAGGCGGAACTGCCTCGGGCGCGAAAACACGCCCATGCCACTGTGTTAAAACTTGAAGTATTTTAATGTTAGAAGTTTGGGATTTCATGGGGCTGGATTTTGTGTTAAATGAACTTGCGGAACTGTTGAGTTTTTCGGGTATTTGATATTCAGGTTTTAAAGTTTATCGCAGCTCCAGTTCGTAAGACAGGGGAATGGGGATTTTGCGCCCGTTGGATTTCAGGATGGGGATTTGAGAAAATATTCCCTGCTGCCCGGATGTTAAAAGAAACAATCCCGTGCCTTCGTTAGTGGTGCTTTTACAAGGCAAATTGCACGCGTTCGGGCACAAGAAACGAGCAGCCCCTTTGCTTGTACGGGAGAAAAGGGGGACGTTAAGAATTCCCCGCGGGATTTAGAAAGCAATTGCGCCACGGCGAATTAGAATGCATCCTGTGCGCGGCACAGGCCCTTTTCTTCCTTGCAATTTTTACAGCGCGGAAGGATCTTGCGAAGCAAATGCGACTCGTCTCCATGCAAATGCACCGCGGCTGGACAGGGGCGCGCGAACAGGACAGAGATTGTTGATCACGGGACGAGGAACGCTCGGCTCCCTCGATACCAATTGCACTGTTGCGAGTGTACAGCTTGGATGTACCAATCAATTCGATGTCCAAGTACAATCGTATTAAACCCGCGTAATGCATTTGGAAGATGTCTTGGCTTAGGTATTTACGAAATATCAAACATGATGGTGATAACGATGTTCGAGAATGGTGGAGGGAGAAATGTGAAAAAAGGGAAAGAAAATAGAGGAAAAGAGGGGAAAGGAGAGGAAAGGAAAGGAGGAGAAAGGAAAAGCAAGGAAAATAAAGAAAGAAAGGAAAAACAAGGAGAATAAAGAAAGGAAAAGCAAGGGAAGGAAGGAGTAGGAAAAGAAAAGAAGGGAAAGACAGGAAAAGAAAGGGGAAAGGAGAAAATGGGAAAGTACAGAAACTAAAAGAAAGGAAAAGAGAGGGGAAAAACGACAGAACAAGTGTGAAAGTAGGAGAAATATTAGGAAGTTGTTTAATTTTTTAAGAAAACTCTAAATGAATGTTACCATGATTTGCAATCCCGAATTTTAGGTTATCAGTATTTCTTCCATTTCGCTTTCATTTTTTATTCAACTTCAATATTCCTTTTAGGAAATCCCCATGTCGGAACGGTGAAGCATGGTATTTTGCGATAAGTTGCGAGACATTTCCATGGAGAGACGCGAATTCAAGCAAATCCAGACTCCGGTTTAGATTCGATATCGCGGCAGCGACGGGAAGAGGATTCGAGGGACGAGAGCCGAGGGCGGCGCTGCATAAAACCGCGATGAAATGCAAACGAGTCGCGCGGAATGAAACGGAGAAAGAAGCCTCATGCTTTGATTCCACGACGCACAGGCATCGAGTCGGAGATTCCAGTCCTAAATCAGCCACCCTAACCGAGATCCCGCGAAATCCTTAAACGAATTCGTGAATCGCAATGCAGAGACTTCTTCCGTCGATCAACCCCGGTGGCGAAATTTTTCCTCCGCCTGTATCTAAAGATACTGCCAAAAACTGACTCTCAGCAGCTCTGGCAGTGGGAAAAGAAAATACCAGTACAGTATTATAGGTAATATGTAGGTGTGCCACGCAATAGTGACATTTGTAGGGGTGAAAAGAAAGTGAGAAGATAGAAGGAGCCTGCTGGACTTCCAATCTATTTTATTTATTTATTTATTTATTTATTTATTTAAATAATTATACGGGGAATCCCCATGGTTTACAAGAGACAAAGCAGAGAAATTAACTAAAGAGTCTATACAATAAATAAGCCAAGGATACACGGCTAACAAAGCCAACTAAGCTGAATTAAAAGATAAACAAGAATTAAGAACACAAAACTAAATACTAAATACTAAATACCTCTATGTAAGTTAGTTACAGTCCTATAAAGAATCGTCCTTACCGAAGTTAAGGAGCATTGGAAGGGGTCTATGCCATTGAAATTCCGATTCGCAATGATCATCGCCCTATTAATAGGGTCAACAGCGTAATGTCGATATTTCGGTACCCTTGTCACAAATAGAGGCCTAGAACGCATGCCCCTAACCGGAGCATTGAATGCTACTAGTGCAAGCAAGTAAGGACAATCTATATAACCTCTAATAACCTTATACAGAAAAATAATATCCGCAAAACATCTGCGCTCCTCTAAAGTGACCATCCTAAGTGATGACTATCCGTAGTCATGATCGTTCCAAACCATTGGATTCCCAAGGATACGAGATGCAAACCTCAAAAACTTATGCTGCACTCTTTCAATGGATCTAATAAATTTCGTATGCTTGGGGCTCCAAATAATTGAGGCATACTCAACATGAGGCCTGACAAGGGCAAAATACAGCAGCTTCAGAGACTCGCTATTCCTGAAGTGTCTGGCAAACCTAGAAATAAAGCCCAAGGCTCTCATGGCCTTACTGGTACAGCGCAAGTAGTGAGGCCGAAAGTCAAAACAAGGTGTTATGCAAACACCTAAATCGATGACTTCAGACACTTCACCAAGTTCAACGTTGTTCAATTTTCCACGCTGCAGTCCGAGTGGAAGAGGACAATAGCTCCGCCCACTTCTCCCCTTCCCTTCGCGCATGCGCGCTGGCGACCCCACTATTGCCGAAGCCACCTCCAGCGCAGGTACGTTCAATTTTCTCAACTGGCACTGGAGGTGCGAGTAAGACCTTTTTATAGAGTAACTTAGAGGGCATCCTTCACTGGTAATACTAATATCCCGTAAAAATAGCCTCCTAGGAGGTGGAACTCTCTTGCCATCGATCTTCGCTACGGATCTCCAAATCCAGCCCCGTATTTCCCCGAGCCCCTCCCCCGCGGCGAAAGTTTCCTCGCGCGCTTTCAATATTACAGCCAAGGAAATTACGCGGGTCCCACGAGGGAGCAGTGGTGGGACACATCCGTCACGGACGTCCGGCCGTGCGCGAAAAGTCGAATGGCCATATTGAATTGCAAAGTTTTCACGGGTTTTCGAGTTCACCGTGGCCGCCGGAAGACGGACGACAATTGCTCGGCTCCGCTTCATTTTCCTACGGCCGCAGCCCGAGGAGATTCGGTCCTCGGAATAGAAATCTCGACGGAACGGCCGTCGACTCTCCTCCAGGAAGAACAACTTTGTCACCATCCACCGTCTGCCCGCCCGCCGCCCCTCCATTCTTATTCGATTCTTATTCCTGTTTTCAGTCGGTCCGGCACGTACCCGCCGGCTGCGACACTCGCACGGGCTTCCGGTCAATTGTCGCCGCCGATAGGAGGACAGAGGAATGCCCTCCTCAGCCTCCTCCGCTCCCCTTCGCTCTATGCACCCCGTCGACTTTGCAATCCCCGGCTCCTTTCATAGCATGCGACCTGTTTATCGTCTTATTCTATGCGCATATACCCTTTAACGTCTCAGTGACTGATTTCCCCGGTGTGCTTTATCAAAATCCCTGCTGCCATTCTGCTGTTTCACACTGGGCGATCTGAATCGTTCTGAAGTAAAAGGTGGAAAGGCGAGAGTAGTAGCTGAAAAGTCATCGCTTTCGCCTCTTCGGGGCGTGTGGGTGGAGCGAAGAGATAGAGGCGTAGAGGAACCCAAGGAGTAGAGGATCTCAAGGACTTGAGGGTCCTCAAGGTGTAGAGGGACGCAAGAAGTAGGGAACCCAAGGAGTAGAGGGGCCCAGGAACTACAGGGAAATAGAGGGCCCGAAGGAATAGAGGAACACTACAAAATAGGGAATCCAAGGAGCTGAGGGGCCCTAGAAATAGGGTACCCAAGTAGAGGACCCCAAGGATTAGAGAGATCCCAAGGAGTAGAGAAACCCAAGAAGTAGAGGATCTCAAGGACTTGAGGGTCCTCAAGGTCTAGAGGGACCCAAGAAGTAGAGAGTCCTCAAGGTGTAGAGGGACCCAAGAAGTAGAGAGTCCCAAGCAGCATTACCAGGTTCAAGGGAAAAAAAGAGAAAAAGGGAAAAGCGGGTGGTAGTGAAGGGCGTAACTCAAGTCACGTGATGCATGTGAGGTAGGTCAGGTAGGTGGTAAGTTTAGAGTGGTAGTGGCTGTAATGTGACGTCATAGTATTTCCCTCAGGAAGAATTTCTCCTGGCAACGCTGGTCCCAAGTGGGGGCAACCGGAGGTCATGGTGGAGGAAGCCTCCGCGAGCTACCTTAGGTGGCCATCTGCATTCGTTCTGACTATACCACGCAACATTCCACACCCCACCCTTCAGATCTACCAACCCTTCCTTACCCAACCAGCAGTTCCAGAAACAACTGCACCATAGTCTCTAAACTGCAACACACGATCCGCGCGAACCCAGTAATGCTCTCCCCTGTTCCCTTTCACAAGGTAACATTAATCAGCTCGCAAATTCGCGCGGCAACCCCGTTCAAAGTATCGTCGGAACAAGTCGAGATATCGAGGGAGGCAAAACCCATCGGAAATTACGGGAAGCAAAATAGTTTGACGTGCACAGGAGGAAGGACTGAGACGGAATCCGTGCTGACGTCGAAGTATACCCGAACGTCAGAGGCTCAATTTCAATTTTCCACCCTTCGGATGCAGACTGCAGCTTGCAGCTTACACTAGGATCATTGCTTTCTCCACCCTTTCTCACTATGTAAGCTGGTGTTCGTGCACCCGCGCAGCTCTGTACGCGCGCTATCGACAGTCAAACGCGTCGGAATGCGCCCCGGACAATATTCCAAGAGGAGGTTCTTACTCAATGGCTAATAAACCAGCCCCCGATAAATTCTCTTGCCTATGCCCCCTATTCTAATATTCTCCACACTCTTGGTTCATTCTGACCTCGCCTCTTGACTACAGCACTCACCCTTCTCTTGAATATTCACCTCGTTCCGCCTAGCGGCCAATTTTCTTTTATTTCCAGCCCATCCGCTCCTCCTTTTCCGTCCACCATTCGTGTGCTTCCTCTTCTCAACACTCCCGCGAACGATTTTCACACACTCGCCAGAGTCCCATGCTTCGCTTAGCTTTTGTAGTAAGGTGGGAAGTCGATGTTGAGTATTTTGAAGAATTTGTAGATTAGGTTCTGCGCTGTAGGGTTTTATCGCTCAGTGGTGGGAATCGTTTTTGAATTCCAGGTAGATCCAGTGATGGGAGGATTGAGGATACGCTGCGTCTGAGGAATATCCAATGAGAGTCTACTTTCCCTCGCCCTCGGATATGGTTCTCGTTGAATACACCTCGGTCGTGTCGCCAGTGAATTCACTTTTCCCATTGTTCGTTCGCGGAAACGGGGGAAAAGAGCGTCGTGATATATACCGCCGTTCGACAAGGGTGATTTCTTTCTTTTATTACCGCGAATGATGCAGAGACTGGTGTCTCTGTAATCTGTTGACCGAGTCTCTGCTATTCACTCGGGGACTTTGATTAATCTGCTAGCGACGCGCATTTCAAACGCGGACGGAGCAGCTTTCCCAATAAATGGTCATTCGAAAATGGATGGCAGGTACAAACGAGAAACTGCCTCGCGATGGTACAGGGCGGAGGCGAGAACTTCTGGTGACAAAGATTTTAGTAATCATCGCATTTTCTTATACTGTTTTTCAAATTCTGTGTTTTGGCAGTAAAATGGTAGAGGACCCAATAAATAAGGAAATAGTGAATAAATGTGATTACAGGACTCAAGGAGTAGGGGACCTCAAGGAGTAGAAGGACCCAAGGATTAGAGGGACGCCAAAGAGTACAGGGACCCAAGAGCTAGAGGAACCCAAGAAGTAGAAGGTCCCAAGGATTAGAGAGACTCTAAGAAGTAGAGAGACCTAAGAACTAGAGAGTCCCACCAAGGAGTAGAGGGTCCCAAGGATCAGAGAGACTCTAAGAAGTAGAGAGACCTAATAACTAGAGAGACCCACCAAGGAGTAGAGGGTCCCAAGGATTAGAGAGACCCAAAATAGTCGGGGAATCCCAGAAGTAGGAGCCCCTGTTCTCTCGCCAACTCGCTCCATTCTTCCTCCGTCCAGACTATAACTCACTCCACATCCAAAAGAAAATCTCGCGCGTTAAAAGGCATACACTCCCACCCCGCCCATCCAAATACCGTCGGAGCCATAGAATCATGTAAAACTGAGGAACAATCGCGCAACTCCATTCTTCCAAAGCGTTTCAGTGAATGGAATCCAGCTGAGCCGACGCGCCATCGATTAAAGCCGGCTCAAAACCGGGCTGTTTAAAAGCGTTTCATTAGTTAGACGATAATTCAGCCCGACCAGGCTATTGTTAGACGTCGAACGCCTCTGGATGACCAGGGGGGAGGCGCGGGGAGCGTAAAAGGAGAAACTACGACAGGATCAATATTGGCTGGTGGTGGTATTTGTTTGGGACGCGACTCAGACGCGGATTGCTACGTGGACGCGGCTGACAGAGTGAAAAGGAGACGGTGGTCCCAATCGATTCGGGATGGGACTCCCTTTCATTAAACCCGAAAAACGTCTTCCCTTCCCGCCACTGCCGCTCAAGGCACCCGGGAAGTGGTGAGAGGAGATATAAAAGGGCTTGGAATGACCGCGGGAACGCGGTGATCGAATTCCCGAGGAGAATAGATATTCCCAACGAGTCAACTTTTTGCCCACCCTCCCCAAACAATGGAGTAACGAGGGGAACCTCGGCGAAATCATAATCGAGGGAGTTCTGATGGATTGAACTGATCGGAGCAGAAAGTCTAGCCTCGTTTCTGGCTACAAACCTCTCCAATCATTTTCTTTCCAAGCAATTTTCCTTGTCACATTTTAGACATTTAATCTTTTAAATACGCATTGGAGATGTATATTGTATGTTGTGCCCTGCGTGATGGCTCGCAAGGTCGGTAGGGGATCTGGAGTAATTGTGGATTCGGGAGTGATTAAAGGATAAAAATCCACCGGGTGAACTGCACCATGTTTGTTTAAGGGGTTAAACCACTGTAGAATTTTCAAAAAAAAAATTTTTGTTTAAAGGTGCTTTAGGGTCTTAAAAATAATATACCAAAAGATGGAGGGCGGCAAAAATGTCTAAATGTCCAAATTTTCAATTCTACCGCAACGCTCTCGTGTATGCCCCGAGCACCTTTGTTATAACTGCGCGCGCTGTAGTTTTTTTTTTAGAGTGCGGAATAGTCTAGAATGTTAAGAACGTCTGTGTAGGGTTAGTAAAGTGAGGATCGACCGTTGAAAAGGACGCTTAAAGGTATATAAGAATCTAATATGATTTTACAGTACTCTAAACTTTAAACGCGGTTTTCTCGAAACCACTTTTTTTTCACTGGCCGGAAACATAACTCGAACAAATCTTCACCGATCGATCTGACAAATTTAACAGTATATTCAAAATTGTTTTCTCCAGCGACGTACGTAGGATTTTTTTTATATTGCATATTTTTTGTTTAAAAACAATTTTTGTGACGATTTCTTTCATGAAATTTTAAACTTTTTTTTCAAAAATGCACCATTTCGCGAAAAATCAGTATATCGAAAAAATCCTACGTACGTCTCTTGCTGTTGTTCTATAGAATCGAAAAGACTTTGGTTTTTTGTTCCACGTCAAAAATTGCGGGAGTTAGGTTTCCGGCCGTGGACCCTTTAAAAAATCAGGCACCGACGGAAAAATGCTGCGCAGCCACCATTTTGTCATGAACGAAGTTGAAAAAAATATTTTTTGTACTTCATTACTAGAATTATAAATCCCAGTTTACAGAATTTCGATTGATATCTTTATTGCGCAAAAAAAAATTCCCGAAATATGCCTATTTTTTCGTGCTCTACAGTGGTTTAACCCCTTAAACTCAAAGACTAAGTCTTTATTCAAAAACAATTAAACTAGACTGAGGTGTACAAGTAGGTTTTGGCCTTGTTACCAGGTTGAGGATCGGATCACGAGTCTGCTGATTTGTGGAGTCAAATAGATTTTATTTTCCTATTGGGCGTGGTGCCGTGCCATATATGGTCGCTGCGAAGCGCTTGCATTTTTGCTGATTTCGTAGATTCGCGGTTGCCACGCCTTAGCTTAGAAACGCCTCGAAAGTTCTCGAGTAATATAACAAGTATAAATAAAATTTGTAGCATTTTATAAGTGAAATTCAAAGACAGCGTAAATAAATTTATTCAACAACACATGTGCCATTTTGCTCCACCCTTCAGAATACATCCATAAGTCACTTGTTTCATTTCCATTTTCATATGTCCCAACGCTATCCATTGAAAAACTCCTTTTCCAATCCAAAAGTACGAACATCTATTTGCCAAATAAATTCGAATGATTTGTTCAGAGGGTGGACAGGTCACAACACAAGAGTGTCGTTGTACCTGTCACCCCTTCGTCCCCAGAAACCCGCAGCATAAACAAATAAAGCCCTCGGCCCAGTTCGGGCCGAGGTGTGACGATAAATATTAAACAACCGCGATTTTCCATGTCATTAAAATTCGTAACGACGTCGTGTAAACAGATTTCGGGCGATTCTTCATGAAAATTTATAGCCTCGACGCGATACTCGGACAAAAACGCCGATGAATAATCGGAATTAATGGCGGCGGGCCGACACCGCGTTTCGAGGGTTGCGGGAGGCTTTCTGGGTACTGCCGAGCACAGATTCCCTCGTCGAATCGAGGGGAGAGTAAGAAAAAAGGAGGACCAGCCACGAGAATCTAATGAGCCGATGGGGATCTTCGTTAAAATTTAATTAACGCTCCCTCGATGCCTCGTATTGCCGCAAAACTCTTTCGACAGCGAAATTCTGTCGGGGAAAGGGATTTGCCAAGGAAAGGTTCGCGCTGGATTCTTCAAGGTCCACGCTCGAGCACTGTGATGGCTTGAAATATTCCTTTAACAAGGGATGATTTAAGGGGTGTTTGAGGGGATGGAGTTGGAATACTGGTTAAAAATTTGGGAGATGTGCAAATGGAACTGAGGAATGGACACGTTGTTCGGAGGTAGTCAATCGGTTACAGGAAATCTTCTATTTGCAGAACTAGACTAACCCCTCGACGTACGGCAACCAGTCACACTCGACGGACATCAGGTTCCCTATGTGAGAGCAAACGTCGTTAGAAAGTTAGATTGAATGAAAGAGAAGTATGTAGTTGGAGAATAATATTCTTAAGCAGTTGCTAGTGTTTTATAGATTATTAATCAGTGTATACTTTTTTTAACCTATTTAAGGTAACTTTAGAGCTGGCAAATTTTAGAAAAATTGTTGGGTAAAGCTTTCGAATGATTTCGAAATTAAATATGGTAACAAGTGCTATCCTCTTTGCTACGGAAAGGTTCATAATAAAAATCTTCCTTGATCAAAGTTTTCAATGAGCATTTCAAGAATTCCATAAATTCACCAGGTTCGAGAGTTTGAACGATTTCACAAGAATCTTCCTCCATTACTGTAACGTTCACAGATCTCCACCCAGTGAAGGTGACCCAATCACTGCCTACTGAAACAAAATGATGAATGAATTAAAACTCACTACTGTAAATACTCGCCTATTCTAAACGTCCAAGTAGCAAGGTCCTAGAAGCCTTTTCCAGCTTCATCCAGGACTTGGACGAAAAACAGGAGGAACGATGAAACTGGGGGACAGGCAGGGATACCAATGAAAATTAGGATGTTGCAGGGTGCAACGGTTTCGACGATCGTTTCCTCCTGTCTTGCCCGATTTGCATAACAGTAGAGGTCCCGAGACCCACTCTCCGCGCAAGGATGTCGTGGTCTTTACTTAAGCAATTTCATTAACCACGGACCCACTTCCTCTGTCCCTCCACTCGGCATACAAGCTAGCAGTTGCGTGGCGATCGTGTAACTATCCGGCTTCTTTCCAAACACCAGCATTCTGCGGAGCTCCCGGTGTACCTGCTTTCGCTGGATAATCGTCAGCTTCAATTTCGTGGGAAATTCGGCGGGAAGTCGCGCGAGCAGCTAGCTCAGACGCCCAGGCGCAACAATTAGGAGGTGAAGTGGAACACTATCGTCGAAAGAGGCACAGGGGGCCAGCAATTTATTTCTCTTGCTGAAATCTGAGGGGCAGTTAGGCTCTGGTGGAAACGGTGCTTTGGTGGATTTTGGGGCGATAAGTGATCGTTGGGTAATCGTGGGGTAGATTTCGAGGGTGGTTTCTTTATGTAGTGGACTTCTTGGTAGTAGAGGGTGTTTTCGGGTGGAACTGAATTGGTGATGTAACGTAAGATCGCTGGTAAGGTGATCTCTGAATCTCGGACTGATTGCCTACTTAGTTTTCATAGTTGGTGGTTAGAGCTGGAATATTCCCTAGTTTTTATAATTAAGGGTTTAGAGCTGGAATATTCTCTAATTTTCATAATTGAGGGTTTAGAGCTGGAATATTTCCCAGTTTTCATAATTGAGGGTTTAGAGCTGGAATATTCCTCAGTTTTCATAAATGGGGTTTAAAGATGGAAGATTCCCTAGCTTTCATAATTGGGGTTTAAAGCAGGAATATTCCCTAGTTTTCCTAATTGGAAGCTTAGAGCTGAGATATTCCCTAGTTTCCACACCTAGAATTCTAAATCTGGCCTACTCCCTAGTTTCCACGCTTGGAATTCCAGAACTGTAACGTTCCCTGCTCGCTCAATTCCACTAGGATACACGCGCTAAACATGAACACTGAACCAAGCTTAAAATGTTAAGGAACCTTCGCCCCTACTTAGCTCACCAATCAATCCCTAACGATTCTCTAACGATACCCCCCTCAATCCGCATTTTCATCCACCCTAATTCCATACACAGATCGTCGTCCGGATCGGGGACCCTTTCACTCCATATCAGAATTACCTATTCTCTAAAAACCGCGACGTGTATGCATAGGTGTTAGCAACGAATCACAGAGCGACAGCAAAGCACGGTATCTTCAATGCACCGTCTGCAGGCCACGTTGCGAAATTTGTTTCGAATGCATTCCCGGCCGCTATCGGAGCCAGGGATCAGATGCACGAGGAGGCTCGCCGTTACGCAAACGTTTTCAGCACACGTCGGCGCACCGTTGCAGGATCACCGCGATACCCAGCTGTTTTTGATTCATCGTGACTGGCGGTGTCGCTGGGAAGAAACGTATCTCGGCGTGCCATCGGGGATTCGGAACCAATGGGACCCGTTAGACACTGCACTCCCGTGTATAGTCTTGTAACGGTGACACTGGGGTTTATTAGTGCTCCAGCTAGGATACAGAATCAGTTTGGCGGAGCGTCGTGTCTTGCGGGGGAGTGTAATGTGTGTTAGCGCATGAAGGGGGAATAAGAAGTGGGAAGGTTGTGAAATATAGTCAGGGGGGTCTTGAATTATGTGGACCCTAATGCTGCTGATTCTAAAGACGTGGTTATGTGTTTTCTTATGAGGGGGTGTAGGGTGTAGACTTACGAGGAGTTATAGTGGAGGCATTAAATTCTACGTGGAAGCCTCTATTCTGAAGATCCTCAACTTGTGAGTCCTGATACTGAGGAAGTTCTAACTCTGTAGCTTCAACGAGGCGGAGTATTAAATTAAGTAGATACTCTCAATTATATAGTTATAATTGTCACATCAGTGCCTACGACATCGGATGATCACCAAATTGCTACTACCCAACATTGTCGACCTCCTTGCCAGTGCCCCTTAAATCTAACTACGCCTAAATCCCTTGTACCTCACGATCTCTAAGTCAGTGAACATCTCGAAATCACTGGCCTCCAACAAGGATGGTCTCGCAGGACTCTACACTACCTAATGATAAATTCCAGGATATGGATTACACAGCATTCCGAGTCTCTCAGCGGCATGAAAAGCCAGTCGATGGTATCGACACCGATGTCCCAAGAGTTGTTGATATAAATTCACATGTCCCCGGAGTCCCAACTCGCGCATTTCGTCTCGGTCCACATCTATATCATCTTTCACAATCTCAGAAATCCTGACTAGGTATCTACTTTTACGATCCGAATCCTGTCAATATCGACCTCCGCGAGACCAGCATTTACGCCGTAGAAGATATTCCTAGCAATCTCTAACTGAATGCTCTTGGAGCAGGGAGATGGAATAATAAGATAGTGATAATAACAAGAATGAACATAACTATACGAGCCTAGAAACTACCCTCTATTACTATACTAGCTAAAATTCTCTGGCAACTCTGTCGAGACTCCCTGAGAAGTCTGGAACTTTATTAGCAACTCATTCAACAATCTAAAAACTCTCAAACTACTATAATTTTTATCAACCTTAGTCTTTTTCTCAGGTTTCTATTGCACCTTTCGCCTTATATCTCAGTCTTTCTTTGAGTCTTCTATCGCAAATTTGCACTACCTTAACTTTCCCACCTTCTACCTAATAAATACGTTCAATTCTCTATTCCAACTTTGCCTCCTTGTAGCCTTACTATTTCCTTCGGTTTTCTGCAGCAACTTTTCACTACCTCAACTTTGTCCCCTTCCACTCCACTCTTCTCCTCACTTTTCCACCTCAACTTTGCCTCTTCCACTCCCCTCTTTTTTTAAATTTTCCACCTCAACTTTGCCCTCTTCCACTCCCCTATTTTCTGGAAATTTCCACAACTTTTCCCCTTGCACTCCCTTATTTTCTGGAATTTTCCGTCACAACTTTGTTCGTTTCCACTCCACTCGTTTCCTCACTTTTCCACCTCGACTTTGCCTCTTCCACTCCCCTCTTTTCTTAAATTTTCCACCTCAACTTTGCCCTCTTCCACTCCCCTATTTTCTTGAAATTTCCACAACTTTTCCCCTTGCACTCCCTTATTTTCTGGAATTTTCCGTCACAACTTTGTTCGTTTCCACTCCACTCTTTTCCTCACTTTTCCACCTCGACTTTGCCTCTTCCACTCCCCTCTTTTCTTAAATGTTCCACCTCAACTTTGCCCTCTTCCACTCCCCTATTTTCTTGAAATTTCCACAACTTTTCCCCTTGCACTCCCTTATTTTCTGTAATTTTCCGTCACAACTTTGTTCGTTTCCACTCCACTCTTTTCCTCACTTTTCCACCTCAACTTTGCCTCTTCCACTCCCCTCTTTTCTTAAATTTTCCACCTCAACTTTGCCCTCTTCCACTCCCCTATTTTCTTGAAATTTCCACAACTCTTCCCCTTGCACTCCCTTATTTTCTGGAATTTTCCGTCACAACTTTCTTCGTTTCCACTCCACTCTTTTCCTCACTTTTCCACCTCTACTTTGCCTCTTCCACTCCCCTCTTTTCTTAAATTTTCCACCTCAACTTTGCCCTCTTCCACTCCCCTATTTTCTTGAAATTTCCACAACTTTTCCCCTTGCACTCCCTTATTTTCTGGAATTTTCCGTCACAACTTTGTTCGTTTCCACTCCACTCTTTTCCTCACTTTTCCACCTCGACTTTGCCTCTTCCACTCCCCTCTTTTCTTAAATTTTCCACCTCAACTTTGCCCTCTTCCACTCCCCTATTTTCTTGAAATTTCCACAACTTTTCCCCTTGCACTCCCTTATTTTCTGGAATTTTCCGTCGCACCTTTGTTCGTTTCCACTCCACTCTTTTCCTCACTTTTCCACTTCGACTACTTGCCTCCATCTACACCCCGCTTTTCCTCTCTTTCCCACCCCAACATTTCCGCCATCCACTTCCTTCTTTTCCCCACTTTCCCACCTGAGCTTTGACCCCTTCTTCCCTAGTCTTCGCATCACTTTCTTACTGTAACTACACGCTACCCCAACTCCTCTCCCTTCCACGACCCTCTTTTCCTCAATTTTCCACCGCAACTTCGCCCCCTTACCCCTTAATCTCCCCCATCAATTTTCCACCTGAAGTTCGCCAGTTCCGCGGGCAACTATCACGGAAATCAGCGGCTCGTCATCGCCCGTCCCCAGCCACGAGGCGCGGCCGTGGTATCGGTGCACGCGCGATTCCAATGGGATGCAAAGTGTACAACTTCTTCGAGATTCGATGAGCGCCCGTGTACCGCGGAATACCGATAAAGCCGACGCGGTCGTGCAAGTATTCTTGGCACCGCGGATCGAGGGAGGGAAACGTGATGGAAGCGGCTAGGAACGTTTGCCAAAGGAGCTGATGATCTCCTTCTCGTTGGGCAATAAAGATGACAATGCATCCGAAATTCGCGGTGCTTTACTACTCCACGCGAATTGGACGCGTTCCACCTCGCAGAAAGATTAAATTCTTCCACCCAAAGCACCTACTGATCTGAATTTCCCGTTGCTGCTCCTCCAAACTACCCTCCAACCAACCACCCCCTTCAACCGAACCGAGACATTAACACTTATCAGCAAACACAATCACTACAAGAGGTGAATTTCGAAATTGCGAGAGTACAACTTGGAGTAATTGAGCTTTTAACAGGCGTTATCATTAATTAACACGGTGAACGGCGTCGGCGCGTTTTCACGCCGAGGTATTTCTACCCTGCGACATTTTCCAAGGTCCATCGGAATTACTATCATAGAGAGAGTAAAATTATTATCAAACTAGAAGCGATGACTCCGTAACTGATCTGATTAAATTAAAGAAGCAACTATTCAAAACCTTTCATCCACAGTACCAAATTCCGAAGAGACAGGATTCGCGACGCTCGAAGAAGGTATCCAGACACGGCGGTATTCAAAACGAGCCGCGGGGAATAAAGATCCCTCTCCCTCTGCTGTTTCTCAATCTTTTACTGGGACCAGGTACGTGACCCGTGTACTCGCCGCGAATCGGTAAAAAGTAATAGCAGTTTTACCGGAGGCGCATGCCGAGATCGATAGCGAGAGCTTTCTCGCCTCTGTCCAGCGGCATCTGCTCCTTTCCGCTTCATCTGCGACGCTCGCGCTCGGCGATCTCCGTGCTCGAAGTAATTGCTCGTTTCTACGATGAACAGCGGAGATAGAGGAGCGAGCGGGGCGAGATAGGCGGCGTGCATTAGATATATCAAATCCAAGCAGATTTCGAGAATGAACGGGCCAATTCCCAGGTAGCTCATTGCGAGGGGTATCTACAGGTGCGTCCTTGCCCCACGGTTTCATGCCCGCCTTGGGACGTGTCGCTGCGTGCTCGAGGTAAGCACACGACGAGGTGATCAGCCGGATGCGATCCCCGGTAACGGTTAGAAAGAGCGAAGCGGATTATTCATTCGGCTGCCTGATAATGGATGAACGTTGGAGGAGACTAAGGTGGGCAGAGGCGCCCAAGTAGTAAGATTGGGGGTACGATATGGGGGGCAGACAGTCGCGAGCATTTCTGATTAGTTAGATCAGTGATTTGGAAAAGAAACGAGGGAAATCTGACGACTTCGGAATTTGAATATTCGGAATAAGTGTTTATAAAAATTGTAAAGTCCTAGGAACTGATATGATGGGATTCATTTGCACTCATCAATTTTAACACACTTTAACCCTTCGTGATTACACGGGGTGGGTCGCACCTCAAGAGAAATTTTGGAATTCAAAATGTCACGCCTTTAAGATTTCCAAAGGGGATTTATCGCGAAAAAATCGCTTTCTTACACAACCGTGGAAAATCGCTCTTATTCTAGAAAAAGACTATTAGAGCATGATTGTATGAGTATTACGAATGTACAATCCTCACTGAAAAGTTAAAAGATTCAAAAATACAAAAAAGGTAACTCGAAAATGACGCTGCGGTGCAGTGAACCACATGTGAGCCATTTGTGATTATAAGAAGGTGTGACAACGAAGGGTTAAACCCAGTTCTACCAAAGCCCTAACCTTACGAAACCAGAATCCAAAATTTCTATATTTACCTAAATTACCTACTTTTACTCTCAACCCTTTTCTTTTCACTTCAATTCTCCAATTCTAATAATCAAACTAAATACCAGAATACCCACCAAAATCCATTCCCGAATCCAAAGGAAAAATGATTCACCGAAATTCACCCAAGATGATTCAGGATTCCAATACCTTCGCACAAGATACCAATCCTCACAACCCCTTACCAATATTATCACTCATTTGCATACACCTCGGTGCATCCATCGAAACTTATCGACCCCGCCCAAAAGTTCCAACAAGCCCTCCCTTCCCGAGACACAACAATCCACCCAATCACCACTTCGCTAAGCAGAATCCCCCGACCCCTTCGCATCAACCCCCATGTTTTTCCGAACTTCCATCTAACGAGAGCCGAGCGGTCTGTAACTGGCGTGGAGGGTGCTGAAAATTCAGCGAGCCCCGGCGGGGGCCGAGTGCACCGGTCAAGACGTTAGCGCCGGGCGCGGAAGGAGATCGGGCTCGCAGAGGGGTCTGAAATACGACACGGAGAGCACAATGCGCCTTGGTAATCGGGCGAGCGAGGCATGCAGGCCATTCAGCGCCGTGGAACTAATAACACAACTCGGCGAGTTCGGCCGTCGCGAGAGCCAGCCCCTTTGGGGAATTTCCTTGCGCCAGCAGTCGGGGCTGCTGTAATTCACCCTGTGCCCAGGAATCGGGTCCACCTCGCGTGTCTCCCGAGCAAATAACATCTTTCGACGACGTGCTCCGGGAGAAATATCGCTGGCCAACAGCGGAACCAACGTAATCGCCCGCGGAGGGACGAACGCTGGCAACCAATGCTCCGCTCTATTGCTCACAATCAGGGGGACCACACGAAATTTGGAAATAAAATACGAGCTTTATGGCACCTGCTTCTGGCTTCGAAGGGGAGGAGGAGGAGGTTTTCGGGGAGAAGGGATGCGATGAAGGAGGCCTGCGTTGAGTGTTATTACGTCTGTATTACGCTCACAATTGTGTACCCTATTGCAAAGAATGTAACTTGGAAGTGAAAGAAGAAAAAAAAGAGGAAATCGTAATAACGCAAATGTACCTAAGAAGGCGAGGCGAGGCTTTGATAGCTTTGCTTAAGTCTGACCTGGATATTTTCTAGGTTAAGAAAATTTTAAAGTGGGCTAGAGTAGATTTTAATTTTGGTAAGGGGTTGATTAGCGACTGGGCAATGAAGGTGATTAGTAAAGGAACATAGATTGGAGGTGCAGAGCTTGATAGAAGGTGTAGAAATGCCCGCGAATACTGTGGGGGTATTGGGGAACTAGATTAGAGGTCGCGGGCGATCTAGTATCGGGGTTTCCTGAACAACGCTCCTCTGTTGCTCAGTGTGCCTATATTACTACCTCCGTTATTAATAAACACAGAATAGACTAGAATTTGCCACCCATTTCCACAAATACATCTACTCCTCACCCCGCCAATATTCAAACTATGGTTCAAAGTATAATTTCATTCTTCGAAACACGAAGCACAGCATAACACCGCCGCTGGAACATTACTACCCCCGAATGGCAACGTTTTATCTAGCCAAATCGAGCGTGGCTATTCATCAACATCGTTGCATCCGCCGACGCGAATTCCCACGAACGAATTACTCGATTCCATTCAGCCGTGTCGGAGATTTATCGCCCGACGGCGTATAATTAATAATTCATAGGAAAACACTGGTACGCTTTTAATTCCAATAAAATCACGCGGGCGAGGCTCCGGCTGAAATTAATTCGCCCCGGCATTATCGCAGCGGACAAAGGCGGCCCGCGAAAATATCGGGGCCACCATACAGCCATGGGATACGCGAAACACACCCCGAGAATCTAATCGAGCGTTAACAATCGCGACACCTCCCCTTCAATGACACGCAAAACGCCGGCCAATTTGGCCGTCCAGTTTCCTCCGGCGTCCGTGGAATTTCGTTGGGCAAAGGCCCGCGCGCGTCCGCCTCAATTATTGTTATTCAAATGGGGGCGGGGGATCTAGGGGGCGACGATGGCCGATCAATTTGCGAGGCATCGTTTATTCTTGGCAGCACGAGCTGGCTTCGAAGAATCGTTAGATTTCTTGATAAGCTGATCTGTTCTGGGTTTCTGGGTGATTGATAACACTTTGACTGGCGCTGGCGTGTTTTCACGCCGAGGGGTGGTTTTTCAGAGAATATCAAAGAGGATACGCGCGGAAAGTGAGTACAGGGTGGGAATGTGAATCAGGGTGCAGTGAAAACTAGTTTTAAATTCTGTTCATGTCTCGTGGAATATTTTAAAAAGTGGTCCCGACTCAAAAAAGGTTGGGAAACACGGTTCTAGAGTCTAGAATCACACAAATTTGAGTTTTCTAGAAATATCGTCGACAAAAATGAGATAGGGAAATATGGTAAGGGGGAAACAGGGAATATCACAAAACAGCTTTATCGAGAAAATTAAGTTTTAATACTTTAGTTGATCAGTAAAGAAACTTCAATGAATTTAATTTTCTTATATAATTTTCTTGTAAAGTAATTTATTGTTTTACCCTGACGACAGAAGCTTATGCAATTAGGCAAGAAGTGGGGACATTTCGTATTTTAATCCAGTGCAGAGTGGACCTTTCCTGTTTTTACCCAGTATGTACTGTCGGTTGCAGAAAAGAAGGCGCCTGGACGCTAAGCAGGGCAAGGGGGCTAACTTTCCTCGCATTGGCTCCCACCGCTTGTGTCCCGCTCGCTAACTTTGTATTGGTCCACGTTGTCGCGTCGGCCAATGCGAGGAAAGTAGCCCCCTTTCCCCGCTTAGCGTCCGGGCGCCTTCTTTTCTGCAATCGACAGTAGGTACTTATATCAAATCTTTAACGTTATCTTACGGGGTATTTGAACTTTATAACCCTTTGCGATTCGACAATTCGATAGTCCCAGTTTCCACCAACAAAATATGCTATAAATCGCAAAATCACGAAAAATGTACATTCCTTGTTGTTTTAAACGATTTTCGCCCTTACCTTTCATATACATATACAGTGGAGTTCTTACAATCAGTACAGTACTACACAAACCCAAAGTTTATTAACCTTTTTCCTATTTTACCGTGCATGCCCGTTCCCATTTTCCAAAAAAGCCTCAAAATATCTGCCTTCCGGGAAATTAAGCAAAATTTCAGAAAATCTTTCCCTACTCGAAGTGTTAACTGCGATATTACATTTCACTCAAACCACACGCATAGTAGGTACCGGAAATTCAATTCGAATGTAGGAAACAGCGATCCCAATCCCCTACCCACGTCTAATAACTCGAGCCTCGCGATTAATTACAGCATATTCTTCCCGTTCCTTATCTCCCTAACTATATGCGCTGGAAATCGACAGGAAACGCCGCGGGCACATTACGCGATAAGGCTCGTGCATTGTCGCCGCGAGGAGCGATCCGCGCAGCGCGGCCGCGACGCACAAAGTGCCATCAAATCATGCTCGTCCGCAATTGCAATCTATCAGGTGCGCGTCAGGTATCACACCTTCGCCAGGGAATAATTTATTGCGATCCGGCCGGGACCGGTCGACAATATAAGCAATTTCGTGCGTACAATGCGCCCAGCCCCGCGGGCTCCACCGATAAATATGAACAGAGTAGTAATAAATTACGGGGGACGATTAGAGAGAGAGAGGGGAAGGGGAGGTGGGCGATAAATTAACGTGAACGCATGGCAGTGTATCAACGATGTGTCTAGCTGGTGATCTGCTCGATCATACGATAGATTAATCCTTTTTTCATTCACCGTGGGCGTAGTGCAGTGCATGCTTCTACATATCAATTTCTTTCTCCGTTTTTCGGGGATGAGGGAATATAGGTGTTTTAAAATTGAATGGAAGAAATTTGAGTACGTGTTTATTGGAAATGCTGGGGAGGCAGGTTTTTGGATTTGGAAAGTGAAAATTCGAAAATTAGGTAGAGCAGATAAGATGTGTTTGACTATATATTTATCTAAGTACATAGTTTGTTTCAGAGTTCGACATTATTTTATTTTCATTCGAATAAAGAATTATTCGTTATTCTCGAGTAACTTCATTTTATTCGCAATTCTTATTCAAGACCATTAGAATAAAAATGTATTCGTATAATGCCCAATTCTGATTTCGAAATGCGATGGACAGAGTGTAATCAGGAAAAGGAAGGTGTTAAATTTAATTAATTCTGCATTTGAAATTTGATGATATTCGTTCATTCGATCGAATAATTTTGTTACACCCTATGTGGTGGGATAAACTAGACTGCATTATCGTCACAGCGTGCACCGCGATGTGCAACTGCACTTCCAGAGGGCAGCAAGCATTTGGCGCATAGAACGAAGCGATAACGACTATGCCTCGTTTAATTAAAAAATAGTAATGAGAGGATATGATTAACGAGGAGAGAAGAATTGTTACGTATCGCGGAAATGTGAATAGTAACTTTTATATTTCCTTTTATCACGTCATTATGCAATATATTTGCATTATTCGTTTTATAAAAATACTAGAAAGGTAGGAAGCGTGGCAACGTTAGCGGGGATGAAAAATTCGAGAAGAAAAAAAGAAATCCTTCGAGCCGGATTCGAACCAGCGACCTATGGATGTCTCCAGGAATCAAACAACTACAGTCCACCGCTCTACCAACTGAGCTATCGAAGGTGTTACGAACATCCTCGCTTTTAACGTAAATTAACTACGGCTCACCATGTGTATGCATATATATTAAGGTCACTTATTAACAATCTCATTTATCCCCATAAAAACCACAAACCGACAATAATTAATATCCCCCAAACCACGATAATTTCTCCTCCATGTAAACAAAAAAATTCTCCGAATTTAGAAGTACTTCGAAGTTCAATCAAAGCTCAAAGCAACCTAGAATTTAAACAAAAGAAAACACCGCTGATCCGTTTAACCTTAAAGACTCCAGCCACAGAAGCCCAGCATAAACAAATAATTCCACCTATATAATAAACGTTCCTACGTTAACGAGGAAAGCGACTCAACGTCGAAGGTATACAAACGAGAGCGTATTCCAACAGGCAACTGTCAAGATTCATCTATTCCCACGAGACGTAAGTAAAGCTAGGTGGTAACACGACACTAACGCAATGACACCGAGTGACACAGTGATACGATTCTGCATCGCGAATCGACCTTGAGTGGACAAAGAGTGACAGGAACCAGTGTCAGCGCGATAGATCATTGCAACGGGAATACGAATCGGCGATAAATCGGCGGGTAACCTAAAAGTCGCTCACCGAAAGTGCAGGCCGCGGTGTCTAGTCGTCCGGACGGTAACCGCTACGCTCCTTGGCACCGACGTCCACAAGATCGGCCGACGATGATAACATTTATCTCGGGCGTACGTCACCGTTGTCCAACCTCTCAATTGGACTCGGGGCACTTTTGTTTACACGCACAGCACTTCACACTTTCAGCACCGAACGCTACTTGTCCAACGTTTCCAAAAACCTTTGGAACGTGAAACGCGCAGACTGACCCGCGATCGCTGCGCATGCCGCCATCTCGCAGTGACGACTTCAATTTCCATTCGATAACGTGCGAGTTGCTTTCGATTCTCGAGTTTTTGAACGAAGTGCGTGAAAATGAAAAGTGACGAAGAATTGGAATAGCTTTGAATTAAGGGTGAGTAGTTATCGTCGTTATTATATTCCTTGGACGATGGTGGATTATTCAGAGTGTTGTTTTTTAATGTTCCGAAGGTGACTTTAAAAATTTGATTACGAATGTTGAGGCTTCGCGCGATTCAACGGGGTTGAGGTTGGTAGCAGAGTGATAGGCTGATTATTAACGGAATGTTGTTACACGGGGCAATTTTTATATTTCTGAGGGTTTTAGCGTGAATTGTTAGTGTTTTAATTCACTTTTGGGAGTATTTCGCGCGAAGGACAAACGATCGTGTGACGCGCGGCTTTTACGCATTCAAACTGGTGGAGTTCACGCTATTGGTGGAATTCCTGACGTCACTTTAGCGCCAACTTAATGAAATGGCGGGAAATTTGAAATACCGACTACGTTATTCTTGAAAACTTAAAAATCTCTGTATTTATACACGATATAATTACTGCATTTTCAAATATGTTTTATCCCTACGTAACCTTCTATCTTTCATTCATAATTTCTGCTTCTGAATTGAGGAATTGATGAATTATGATGAAATTGAAAAATATGGAGCGAATTTACTTATAGAAGAATAACAAAGTTCTGTCCGAATATTAATCGAATTTATGCTCATCCAAGCTTCTATATTACAATCTTTATTACCTCTGACAGGTATACTGTTTGTGCATGCGATACGTTATCTGTAACCGCACCGTAAATAATGCATCAGAACTATTACGCAGCAAGTGTTTGCAAAACAAGGGAACTTAACATAACCTATAAAACAGTTAAACAAGTACCGAAGTGAAAATGTAAGGATCTTTGTAATGTTGAAACTTATCAGGTTTCCATGTATCCTGCGAAATGGAGTGATAGCAGTTAACTGGTAGAAAATTAAGATAAAGCAATATCGAGATGTATTGCTTTAAAAGTACGTTACAAATAGATGCTTTAAATAAGTATCCCTATTTGTAAGCTTGAAACAATGTAACTATTATGGATAACGTGACGCAACAGAGTGTTACAATTGCACATTCACTTAACCAGGACAGACAGATGATAAGAAAAGAAACAGGGTTATGGTTCGACGATCGTCAGGTAAATGAGAATGAGGAACAGCCATTACCGTTCGAACCGAGCTACTACAAGTATCGGGATAACGTAGGTAAGGGATACGACAACAAGTACTACGCCAACTTTCTGTAGAAAAGTTCTGCCGTTCCTGGTTAACGATTCTTCTCTTAGCTCCAATAGGTACTTTCATCGATATATCAGGAAACGTACAGTGGTGGAAAGACACGTCTGCGACGAATCTAAATGCGCAACTCGAATACCAACAGGAAGCATCCCCGTCGATCTATCCGCTAACAAGTAAAGGACAATAATATCGTAGATTCTATAAACCACAAAGCAACAAGTTAATCTTCCGAATTTATGATTACTTACTATTTCTCAGATTACTCTATGAACGCTCAGTCAGATCCATTGCAGCAAGAGGAATCGAACGTGAAGAAGTCTGTGAAAGCTAAGCAATCAAAGAAACCGAAAAGCATAAAGGAGCGTAGAGAACCCTTGAAGCGTACGAAGCATCCGGAACTATGGAAAGTGAACTTAAAGAAGAACGCCAGGCTAAGAGGCGAAGAGTACGTCGGAGTTGGAGGTAAAATCCCGAGATGTTTCCGAGAGGAACGTTCGCGTGGAATGTATCTGCTGTTACGAATCTATCGTTTGTAGGAAAAATAGTACCCGCGAAAGCCATGGGGCCTCCTTGTAAATGCCGCATGCGTTGCTTGGAAAAGATAGACGAATCAGCGCGCGAAGAGCTGCACAACATTTTTTGGAGAACCTGCAGCTGGGAGCAGAGGAAGCAATACGTCGCGCTGTCGGTCAAGGAATCTCCGAAGCAACGAACGCGATGTCGCGGAAATGTGAAATCCGAACACCGCAGGCAGGTCACGTTCACCTACTCCCTTTTGCTGAAAGGGGAGTTCACCACGGTATGCAAGTGCATGTTCCTCAGCACGTTCGCAGTGTCCGAGAAGTTTGTGCGCCATGTGATGGACAAGAAAAGGACGTCGCCCGGAGGAGTTATAGGGCCAGACCAAAGAGGCAGGCATACGCCGAAAACGAAAAAGAGCGAATGCGTTAAAGAGAGAGTGCGCGAGCATATTAAATCCTTCCCAGCGGACAAATCGACAAATCCGAAGGATCGTACGGGGAGGAGATATTTAGATTCTAGATTAAGCATAGCTGCGATGCACAAACTTTACGTGTCGCAGTGTAAAGAAGAAGGTTTTCCGGAAAGTGATATAGTTAAGGAGAGTTACTACAGAGAAATGTTTAAGACGGAGTTTAATCTTGGTTTCAAACCAGCGACATCGAAAGAGAATAAACTATTACCGCAGGTTACTGATGGCAAAGGTACAATAAGTACGTAATTCCTGTATATTTCCCTACGATAGGAGAACGATTCCATATTAAGACAGATTTTTATATCAGATGTTCCAGTAATATTTTTCTTCCCAATGTTGCCATGTAGCCTGATAAGAAATATATTTAAATATTTTATATGTTACTCTTCAGAGGATGCTAGTACGAGTACTAGTATATTTTACCTTAAGAATATTAAGGAAGATCGTATAAGGCTGTATTTTATATAACACTTTATGTAATCTGGTTAACGATTATTATTATAAAGTTTACTCTGAACAGATTCACAATACAGTTGCTATTCCATTTAAATATATGCACGAATATAAGCATATAAATGTTGTTACTAAAGATAAAAAATATTTACACATAAGATCCATATGCTACAACATTCGTTGCAAAATATGTTATTGTCAAGTAATAACAGATCTATGTTTCTAGCTGCTACGCTTTAAACGAACAATACAACGCAGTTAAACATTTTAAAGGCGCTATTATATATTTACAAAATATACAAAAAATTTCTTAAAAAAAAGAATTGGACACCGCATTTCTTACGAGCTACACAATTGGAGAATGAAAGATTGTATGTAAAAAATGTAACAAATCAAAACGCGTCGTCACTATCGCCTAATTTCCTTTCTATAACTTTAATCACTGTTTTTGTATTTCGTTCGTTTCTGCTTTAACTGGTGACAATATTCCGTTCCGTCGTTATCGGTCAATTCTAGCTTTCGTCTGGAAGCGAACTGACTTCCAAGCACCGCTTCGTCGCAACCTCAACGGCACCGATTAGAGCTGACCTCAGGCCATGCTGCTCTAGATAATGAACCCCAGTTATGGTGGATCCTAAACACAGCAGAAACAAGCAGTCGGTAAATCGAAGAACGCAAACTCGAGCAGCGCTCAACTGACCACCGACATTCTGAGGAATCTCCCAACTTCATACAACACATAGAAACATAGTTCCTCCACAATTCTAAAAAATCTCAAGATATATTTCTTCTCCGAACCTGCTGGTGAGGTGACATCGTCTTTGAGTTGTCCTGGATGAGAATTCGTTTCCATAACCATCGCGCCAGCTCCAAGAACGGTCTGGGCTGCCAACTTATAAGCAATCGACCTCATGAGACCCATCTTCACGCCCCCGTCTGCTAGTGCCTCTATCATCATATACACCTGAATGAAAAAACATAAGTTTCTTTACTGCTCAGCTTTCTACGTACCACTGTATAAATATACCGCTGCATTAACTTTACTCACATACGCAGGTCCAGAACCGGCCAAGGCAGTGACGGGATCAATCATGCTCTCGGATATTTCTTCGCAGAAGCCCACCGAACAAAACAGCTTCTCTGCGATTTCTGCTTCCTTGTCACCAGCGGATGTCCCACGGGCGAACACCGTTGCCCCGCATCCAACGAGGACTGGCGTATTGGGCATCACCCTTATTACTGGCGTTCCTTGTGGCACAGCCTAACGTCAATATCAATTTATAAATACATTTCTCCTTGCAGAATTCGTTAATACATTAATTCAGGCGCGTGAGTTTCAGCATCACCTTTTCCAAATGTGCCAAAGGGACGCCCATGACGATGGACATCAAGAGTTTGTTATAATTCTTCAAATCCGGGAGGATTTTGGGGATCACTTGCGGCTTCACCGACAATATTAGAATATCGCCGTAATCGACTACGGGCGCGTTCGTGAATACAGTGTTCGACCCCATTTCCTAGAATCATATCGCAGCTATTAATGAGTGAATCGACCGACTACACGGCGCCCAGTCGTTGTATTGGTAAACGGAAAAAGTTTCAGACAATCGCAAACGCCGGGCTTGCAACACAATTCATAGACTTATCGTGAGTCGGAGATAAGGTACGGTATTGGAAATTTTCCTAGGCGTGATAATGATCGAGGCACAGCAATCGGGCAATTAGCTTAATTATCTTCGAGATTTTAATTCCACGGGCAGGCAGGCTCACGCCCTGTCGCGCGATTGTTTCCAAATAAATTACAAACGATTTGAGCAATCACGCCGGTATTTAAGATACAGTATCTTTTAATTACAGATGCAGGCTGTCATCGGCACGACGATTATTAATGAAACCCGTTAACAACCCGCTGGATCGCAACGGCTCGGCTCCGAACCAATAAGTACTTCGGTAAACAAGATATGCTAATAAGTGTACATATATAGAACCGATTACGAGTGTGTTTCACAATCGCTGGATACGTTTGCCGAGACAACAAAAAATATTTGTTGTTTTGCGATTTCTTTTCGGCCCGAAGCAAATACCGTGACTGATAACGCCGGCAATCGGCTGATTATCTTTTATCACTTCTATCTGCGTATCAGGAATGCAATGATGACAAATTAAGCCTCGACACAACAAGAAACTTATTATTTCCACGCTTACAAAACCGAGGCTGAGGCTCACCTTGAATGCGTCTATGCTGCCGGTGTCATTCGGGAGGCAACTCGCCAGTATCATATCGCCCTTGCTCATCCCTGCGGATTTATAATTAACGATTAAACACGTCGATTCGTGACAATCGCGATTTTTAATTCACTGTAAAATCGAGGTGCCACGTAGACGTTAAAGTTTGAACGGTGTCGACCACTTACCAGCACGAATGAACCCCTTGGCCAGGGCCTGGGCCATTTTACCGCCCCCGATGAATCCGATCTTCAGCATCTTCGTGTCCACGTTCAAGGCAATCCTCTTCCTCTTCTCTTCGCCGTCAGCAAGAAGCTGATCGCTTACTATTACAAAAATAAGGCAGACGTTGCACAAAGGTACTTTGGAAATGATCAATGAACATTGAGATTCACTTTCGTCGCCACTTACATTACTATATGGTAATTTAACGCGCTTTGGTCACTCGTACTCGATTTATTAAAGCAGCTTGGAAATTATTTTAGAAGTTATTGAGCTGGGCTTGGAATTAAATCGAAGCTTCCAGAGCTTCTGATCGACCCTGTTCGTGGAAGGGCTGCGGCTGGATCGCAGTATTTGAAATTAAACTCAAAGCTTTCGATCGACACGGTGCGAGGTGGAAGCGCGGCGGGATCGCAATATTTGCGAAGGAATCGGCGCTACTACTTCTCGGCCTTTGCCTCATCTCCCTAGACCGAGATTTCAGTACGGTTTCTTCTCTTTTTTCTCATGTAATCGCGAACGAGATACGAGCTCGTTACGCGACCGAGAATGCGCGCGAATAAACCGCGTGCAACGATTTCGCGGTCTCGCCGATGAATTATCGAGCATTTCCGTCGCTTTGCGGAAGAAATACGAGTAAACGTAACTCATTGTATCGCGGTTTGTGACGGGAAGAAATATCGAACGGCTGGGTGTTAAATCATTCGTGAAACGCTTCGGTAAACTGGCAGTGGTATTACGTAATTACGGCTTAAATCGCTTTCGGCTGAATGAACACGACGACGGAGGGAGGGGGTGCGCTTAAAAAGCTTATTCAATTCGCCAGTTTCCTCTAATTATTCTAAGCAGCGCGGGGGAAGCTCGTGTTAACTTTGGGTTGGGCCCTGGTTAGTTCTCAATCGCCCCTCGGGTTAGTGAACGATAAAATCGCTTGTATAAATAATCCTCGGGATGTTTTGAAAACGAGTAGCTGATCGAAAGTTTGGGTTAGGTCTGGGTTAAATCGAATCCAAGCTCGAGCTACGGAACATTAATCTTTAGTATACTTAGATCTCTACACCTGGCAGTCCATTTGGGATCTGGGTTAGCCGCGACGGAAAATTAAGTTACAGTAATCATTAGTGTACTCAAGTCCCTAACTATTACTCCTAGCTGTCAATTCGAGATCTGGGTTAGGTCTGGGTTTAAATTTAAATTGCAGAGCTGTGCAGATCTCTCATTGCTCCTAGCCTTCTGTCGGAGATCTGTGCTAGGTCTGGGTTAGCGCTCTATAAAGTCATTCCTCTGTATTCTACTCGTTATCTGCATACTACATCTACTATTAGGTCGTCTATTAATACGTTTATGATCACGTTGCTGCTTCAGGTGGATGCAAACCAGCGTGTCGCTCGCACGTCCGTAAACAGTATCACGTGTGATAGGTCTTGCAAGTTGATTTAGTGGAATCACGTTCCGGCGTGTTATCACATATCGTTTGATAGTATCGCCGTTCGTATTGAATGGGGCTAGGTATAATATTTGCGCTTTGGTTACTCACCACTCCGTGCGTTCAAACGTCGACGGACACGTCGGCTTAACTTCAAGAATTCCATTGTTTTTAGTCCTGTAGTCATTTTCCCTCCCTTTCCTCGCCCCTCCTTTTCGAAATAAAAATAAGGGAACCACAATAGTGGACGCAACGCGCTGCCCGATCGGGAGTAAATGATACTCGGGATGATAAAGCTTTTTGATGAAAATAGACGTGGAAGAACCTGAAAATCATGTGTACATTAGGATTTCCTAGGCGCCCATAAATTCGTCGAAAATGCGCAATTAACGGCACTCGAGGCGCATGCCAGCAAACAAACGTGAGCGTTATAATCGGTGCAAATAAACTCGGAAATGTGTAAACGGAATTAATGGAATCTACAGAACATTCTTTCACGCTTGTGTATTTTATACTTTGTACCGTTTGCACGTCTGATGCACGATCAAATTATATTAATCGGCTAAGTTATTTTACCCCGTACACTCACGTGCTTCGATTTCGCGGGCGTTGAAAAGAGAATCTTTAAAAACAACGGTTAGAGTCTTCTAAGAATATAATTACAGCTCTACTATTAAAACACTATACACCACAGAATTTTTTAAACAAACAATTATATTAAAATATATTAAAAAGCGTAGGGTACATTTAAAAAAAAATCGCCATAAATAATCCCCTTATAATGGCACTTACGCGTTTTACATGCTGCAGCCAGATCGTGTCGGTCGTTCTCTGATGCAACGGGTATCTACGATTATCGAAGCAACTGTTCCCCTCGAGATTGCACACAGCGTTTAATAGACAATGTTTGTTTCGGTCTCCCTTATATACTGGCGACGCTCGCCCCGTGGTGCTAAAATGCGACTGACAATTATTGTTCGTGAAACGCGGAAAACTACCTATTCGGTCGCGGCCAATCACAATCCAAATATAATTGTGTCACCCCCTTATCTGATACAGTGCCTCGGCAAGCCGAGCGGATAGGACTACGAGTGATCTACGGTCAGGTATAGCATCATCCTTGCGTTTGAGCTTGCATAGGAGCACGGGTGAGGGTGATAAGACAGCTTGCACCGACGATGCATCTCCTCGAGAAGTTCTGTGCAATTTATATCGGCGAATCTTAGCCTGCGATACAGCCAAACGCAAAAATGACGCAATCCCTGAAGAAAAACGTATTTGATAGATTCACGTGTCGATGCTTGCTCCGCGAGGTGTTGTCCTTGCCGAAATGATTAGAATGTAACGAATTAGCGAAGGATTCTGTGTACTTCTGATTTGTGAAGTGTTTTAAACACTGACCACACGTAAACCGGGATGAACGGAACTATAGAATGATGCAGAAAGGTGTTGATAATGTGGGCCATAGATGTCAGCAGGGACACGACTGCGTGTAGGTGTAAGAACAGGCGAGGTATAGGATAGACCTATCATGCAATATAATTTTGTGTCACACGCTCGGGGGGCTCGCGAGCCCCCTTACCATTTTCGTGTCACGTGCGACGTTACCGGTGAAGTCTCGACACAGATTGTAACGCTACGCGTGGTAGGAATTAGAATTGAAGAAGTAGAAATTTAGGTCATTCGAAACCCGCAATTTACAAATGATTCTGTTACACTAACAAATTTAAAGATCGTTTTATAAACGTATTCCATGCAACGACCGAGAAAGAAGGATCACAACAAAACAAGAACACATTCGCCTTTTAACCTTGCTGTCCTATTCGGGTTTATTAAACGCAAAATAAATTTATTTAACATAAAAATTTATATAAACAACAACATTATTTGTGGAAGACATGCTTTCACGATGTGACGTGGAATACCACGCCAAGGAATTGTACCTTGGTATGTTCAATAACGTGCTGGAGCAGAGAGGACTTTAAAAATCGTCAAAAACCCATCAGTTCCAGAATCTCGCCGAAATATTCCAATTTGCAGTTATTCTTTTATCCTAACACTGTACTCGTGTTCTGGGGTCTGGCACGAACAATCAAACAACATTCCAAGTTACATTGTGCCATTGTATTGCAAGGTAAAGAAATTCTTAAATTTAAATAGAATATTTGACAATCGCAGCTATCGGCTCGGTTCTCACCGATTACCAGGTCTCACCACGAGGAGGTTGCTGCGTTTCGAGACCCGTAGAGAGATAGATGGAATCAAAGTTCCATCGATCTCCCTGTACATGAAACCCTACTAAACCAAAGAGATGGATGAAAACAAAGTTCCATCGGTCTCTTCGGTTTAGACGTAGAAGCTAGGGAACTGCCAAGCAATCACGCGAGTAAAAGAAATTCAGGAAAAAAGGAAAGACTACCGGTGAGCATGAAAGGAGTATTGGATGGCGCAGTTCCTACCACCCTGCTGTCCGAGTCGAAAGGGAAAAGCGCTCGGCGCCTCCCAGACGATTCCTGTTTCACCGATGCGACTCGCCAGGAGCAACACCAGGTGTGACCTGACTTGAGCCGTCCAACACGGAGACTGGGCACCGATGCGACTCGCCAGGAGCAACACCTGGGTGACCTGACTTGAGCCGTCCAACACGGAGATTGGGTAATCGAACCGGATGACTTACGCAGGCAGTGTACCCAAAGGTACACCCCCTACGCCCGAAACTTTTCCCTTTCGACAAGAACACCAAGGGATGAAACCGATCCACCCATACCGATTCCAGGCTCAGTCGCTTGCTTCCGTAAACGGAACCAGCGGCGACCTCCTCATCTCCGATGAGGAGCCAACAATAGAGCAACAACGCTAATGATTTAGTGACTACTTCGCAATTTTACATGGGGGCCTTAAATACTTCATGTTATAATACACTTTTCACTATCACTTTTCACTGTCACTTTTCACTGTCACTTTTCACTATTTTGTTTTAAATATATTATTTTACTGTCTCCCTTCCCCGCGGAAGGGTGAACCTCAAACCCAAATGCTGAAATAATCAAATGTGTTATATTAGTAATGGTGTAATAGCCTTGGGAGGAACCTACGAACATACATAAAATCGAATAAATGATGCAAAAACATCGAAGCAATACATAAAATAGAATAAATACGCCTAATCATTAAAGAAATACATAAAATAGAATAAATGGCGCATAATCATCGAAGAAATACATAAAATCAAATAAATGACGCATAATCATCAAAGAAATACATAAAATTAAATAAATGACGCATAATCATCAAAGAAATACATAAAATCAAATAAATGGCGCATAATCATCGAAGAAATACATAAAATCGAATAAATGATGCAAAAACATCGAAGCAATACATAAAATAGAATAAATAGCGCACAATCATCGAAGAAATCAGTTGGAAAGGATCAAAACTGAATGTTGACCTGCACAGAACAACAAAACTCGCATTAGTTTACAACGAACCCCAAAAGTCGGTACCAATTGAATCAGCTACCTCGGAGCAGGCGGCTGAGCGAGTGGGGGAAGGACCAGCCTTGAAAGCCTGTCCAGGTGTCTAGGTGTCCAGCAAGTCCAGTTGGGGTAGCCAGCGTTGTGTCCCCAGAGATCCAAGAGACGCTGAAGGCTCGGGGGGGTCCAGGGGGTCCGGGTAGTCCAGGTGGTACGGGCGCTCCCGCGTGCCCGGAGGTCCTGCCGTCCCGGGCGGCCGACGACGACTGATAGTCTAGGGGTGCGTGTTAGACTCCCCACTTTGGGGAACAACAGCCGCGATCACAACAAGGTCGACGGTTGACTTCAATTGCGAAAAACAGTTAATTATTCGACAGAAATTGATATTTCCGCTAAAATATTCATTCCAGTGGCTATTACTATGAAAAATCATGTTAACAACATTTACCCTAACCGCCCACTATAAATAATTATTAACTATGATCGATATAACTCGAGAAATCACGCAATTAATAACATTTGGCCTGGACTTCGAATTCGACAGAAATTGATATTTCCGCTAAAATATTAATTCCAATAGCTATTACTATGAAAAATCATGTTAACAACAATTACCCTAACCGCCTAGTACAAATAATTATTAACTATGATCGATACAACTCAAGAAATCCCGCAATTAATAACATTTGGCCTTGGACTTGGAAATGATTTTCTGCGCCGAATGAATTCTCTTTTATACCTCTATACCTAGTCTGTGGTGCTACTACTGACTCGCGGTTGGTAAATCAGTTTTCTTCTCGATTAAAACTAATTTTTGTATATAGGTCATATTATTAAATTGATATTTACCTTGATTACATATAAGCACTTCTTTATTCTTATAGAATTTTCACGATAATTTAAGTACAGCGAAATTTGAAAAACTCTAGTACACATTATATAACACAATACTCAAATTTCTTGTATAAACGATATAAATAACTGAACAGATAATGAAGCTATTCATTTATTACAGTCCCGCACGGACAATATTACAATAAATTGTATAATGCAATTTTGCATCGAAATCTTTTAAGAATTCGTATTCTTCCACTATTTATTTATTTTGCTTCTCTTTTTGGCAACATTTCAAGTGTTTTGATACATTACATCACATTCGATATATGGTACACATAGGAAAAATGATAAAAACGCTTTCAACATTCTATTTATATTACATTTAATATCAGCTTTTAAATGATTTTCATGGGTTTTATTTACAGTTGTAGTAAAACATTGTACAATTTCTGTATCACATACATATTATGTAATATCCATTGACTACAGAATGCGATACTTCATTCCTTTTTTATTTCTGATTTACTTGCAGACGAATTCTCCTAAAACATAACAGAAGAATAAGATATCGATATATTAACGGTTAAATAATAATAATTAATGGCAATGAATAACGATTGTGTAAGGATAAATTTTAATGAATAGGAAGGAATCGTTTATGGGAACACCAGAAGGTGGAGATTGGGGAGGGTACCTATGTAGTTACTCCGATTTAATCCAAGCGTCTTCATCGTTTAAATTTTGTGTCTCTCCTATAGGCGGTGGTTCATTCAATATTACTGACTCTAAAGGTTTCGAACGATCTCCATGTTTACGTTGAAACGAAACACAGCGAGATTCTAGTAACTTATCTTCCTCCGACTGTCCAAGAACTACATTAATTTCACAAATAAAGGATGAAAAATCATCTTTTGTTGAACAATGACTAGTCAGTCAGCTCCTTAATCAATCTACGCTTCGTTAATAATTTATACGCTCTCTAAAAGGTATACGAAAAACAGCTTCGAAGAATATATTGCGAACAGCCGAACCTATGTAGCCCAAAAATACAATTTCGAATACGGTGATGAACTATGTTAAGGTAATCGAAGGTACAGGAGGAATGATGCAATAAGGTGATTCTGCTGTTGCATCCTACCTCCGCTTTGTCACTAGCAGTATTCGATGTATTCTGTTTAAATGGATGAAGTACCATATTAACAAATTCTGACTCGAGCAGAGTCTGCATTAATGGAAGTTCTTTAAGCGAAATTTCCTTTTTGCTATCTCCTGGTTTCACTGAAATCACGAATGTAATATGTTGAAATTTTTGGCTTCGCCGCTAATCTATATTTCTATATAACAAGTAAAAAATTCGTCACTTCCGGTATATCGTTGTCGAACATCATACTTTCCTCTAATCGACTATACTTTGCGACAATGAAACTAAATTAATTAAAAATCGAAACGTACTTCTAGTAAAGTCTACGTTGCTTGCCATTTACAGTGGCGGACGGAAGAAAGTTTACAACTTTTAAAATCGCAGAACTTTTTTCGAATTGGTCCAAACGACACGAGTTTTTTTTCCAGAAGCTAGAAGGATTAGTTCCCTAAGTGGCGTGTTTCCTCGTTTTGAAAAAAAAGCAATTGGTCGGAATAACAAAAAAAAAATAGTAAATGTCGTTTTTTAAACTTTTTTCTTCGAGCCTGCGGTGAAAATTCAAAAAACCCGTTTGTAGATTGAAGTAAGTTCATCAAAATCGGTTAACGTTGCTTCGAGCTATAAACGCTTAAAGATCGCAGAAGAAGGTCGAAAATCGCTGATTTCGGGAATTTCGCGATTCTCGACCTTCTTCTGCGATCTTTAAGCGTTTATAGCTCAGAGCAACGTTGACCGATTTTGTTGAAATTTTAGACACGTACACAACCTACTTCAATCTACAAACGGGTTTTTCGAATTTCCATTACAGGCTCGCAAAAAAAGTTTAAAAAACGACCTTTACTATTTTCTTTGCAATTCCGACCAATTGCATTTTTCTCCAAAACGACGAAACACGTCACTTGGCAAACTAATCCTTCTAGCTCCTAAAAAAATAGCTCACGCTGTTTAGTCCAATTCTAAAAAAGTTATGCGATTTTAAAAGTCGTAAACTTCCTTTCATTTATACCTAAGTTTACGAAATTCTTTATACTCTTTCCAAAGACGCTTGAAAAGACTAAAGCAATCTTTATTAGCACATATATTTGCGCGATAATCCGACAACATTTCATTTGTAAAGCAACTGTCTTAGAATCGCAAAATATCAATGAACATACATACCACCGTAAATGAAATTGTATCCAATATTTCCGCAGCGTTCCACCGTATTAATTGCTTCTTTCGTTTCTCGGGGGAAACAGACAGCTCCAACGATACCAGCACCGGTGCTAGTGTAAATCAATCGTTTAAAGAAACCTCCCCTGAGACCCAGCACCAGTCCCGACAGACCACCGATACCAACGGCTCCTACTCGTGGCATAAGATTGCTTTCGTCTTGAAGGTAATCAATCACAACTACAAAAGACGAAGATGTAATTATTCCAAAAGCATGTAGCAATTACAACACCGCGCTCCTTTAAAAGCGATGCAAACCACAATTTGCTCGTATTATCCGCACGGCACGGTAAACCGATAGAAACTAATGGTAAAGAATTCATTAAATAACAGCGTAAACATTGAAATCTGGTGTTAGATGTAAATACGTACATTTGAAATTTTCAATAGTCGCGGAAATATTATTGGAAACTTCGGTGTACATAACTTTCAACCCTTGCACCGCTTGACGTATCTTCTTAACGTTTTGCTCGACGACCGAAGAGCTCGGTGGGCTGCAAAAGATCGTGATTCCCTTTTTTTATGATATAAAGCGTTTAAGCAGGCGGATACGAAACGCAAGACGTAGATTATCGTTCGCAGGGTTTTACGTTTACATTTAAATGAAACGAGAATTCTTTGGAAGATTCTTTTAAGAGAATAAAAATAAATTCAACAATATGAAATTACTTGCGTTACCATGGCATCTGTTTAGAATACCCATCTTCAACAGTGTAAATGGGTAGATCGGATGGTTTTATTAATTGTTTGGGCGGTGCTTCGTTATTACAAGGCTCCGTATGTCCTTCGGCTGGGTTGGCAGGTTTCATCGTCGGTACCGCGGCGCATAGTCCGCAGGGCATCAAGAATTTCTTGAACAACTTCATGTAAACATATATCTGATTTCTCTCTCACGTATTATTAATAATATTTAAAGAAAAAGGTCTGTACTCGCGCCGGACCTGTTACAGCTTTTTTTATTAACATCATTGAGCTTTGCTAACAGATCCATTTAGGTTCCATTGGAATACAACGCAAGAGAAATTGTTTGATCGAGAACGGTAGAAAAGATACTTTAGTAATGAATGATCCGTGTAGTCCGTGCCTACATAACCGTATAATTACCATCGTTCGCTGCATTTCGAAGTGCACGAAGTGAGAAGAAATGGGAAGCCTGCTTTCGAATTTATAGGTCGCTCGCGGATTATATAAAAATATCTCGTAACATTCGCGAAAATGGGTAAATATTATTTCTAAAATTAAAGTGCGCCAGTGTCAGAGCAGTCGGAGCATACTCTAGCAGACCAAAATTTCAGCGTGTCTTATAAGTCTGCGACGCCTGGCGTCCGTTTCGAACAAGAGAATTTAAGTTATCAACCGGAAAACGAACTAATCGTTTCGATCCACGTTCAAAATTTGGTACATTTGCGAGGGGACTCTTAGATCTGTGGTATCTTTTCTGCAGAATAGTGTATGTTATTAGCCTCTTCATTTATAACGTAAATATACCGATTATCGACAATATACAATAATTGCAATTACAATATTACGGTCGTAAGTTCGTGGGGCAATTGAAATGTTATCTGTGATACTTCCAACGGGTGATACTTCGAACTGAAAATTTCACCAGAATAGTTGCAACCGGAATTCATTAAAAATGCTCCACAACCATTGTAATTGTAATTGATTAAAAACTGTCGAGTATTGTTACAATTGTAGCTGAATTAAAATTTTGATTACTTCGATTTTACGGTTATCGACGGACAACCGAGAAGAAATAGTTACGAATTATAATTAACGTATAATACAATAAATGTACTTACCAGATTTGAACACAGACTTTACAAAGATGTTTACTGATATAATATACAATTTAACTACTAAAATTAAAAGCTGACATCATTTTGTAATAAATTGACGCGATGTAGTTCTGGTTTACGCAGTCATTTGCAAAAATGTGTAACGGTAAAAAAAAGAAGGTCGGGGAGCTGCGCCAAGGAAATTTGATCTTCCAAAAACAGATTGAAATTATGCAATTCATTAAAAGTATTCGGGCTTCAAGGGAGCTGTTAATTAGATACTTACTTTTACACCTGTTCTCCCGAATTCCGTTAAAACGCCTGGTTGGTAATCATCGCAACGGTGCACTGGCTCCCTGCAAGTTACGTCCTTACCAAATAGATTACCAACAGTAGATTCCAAAAATCTGTGTACGTAATTATGCATAACGACTTTGAACGACGATGGAATTACACTTTTCTAAATTTTGACCAGCGAAAATTTTAAGCTACTGTGATTGCTACATGGTTGACAGTGGTGAAAAGAGAGCCATTTTTAAATGTGAAACTGCCGTTACTTTCACACATATCAGTACTTTGTTTAAAAAGTTATCGCGGGATCATTTATTCGCAAGATCTAAATATTATAAAATTCTTCGGGAATATCTGCGAGTCGTAAATTACCCTTTTTGCAAAATCAATTAGAAATACTTTGGAAAAAATTTCACTCCGAGAAAATAAATACCATTTTTTTAGAACGTAACGGAAACAGGGGAAAAATGTGTAAACGTATAAAAGGCATAAGAACAATTTTATTGAATATATAATACAGCTTGTAATAAAATAAAAGTAACTATATATATATATATTTCTTATCAGTTAAAACTCTTTCCGGTTTTTGTGGTTTACCAATCTTTCTTCATTTATAATTATACTTCATTTCAGCGCTAACGTTTCCCAAAGTTTGTCTTTTTTCATAATGCTTATAATCATTTCTTGACTAACGGACCACAATCTCGATGCGAGTGCAGGATCTAATCCTGTATTCGATGGATCGCAGCGGTAACAGTTATTGAAATAAACTCCAGTCACGCCTTCCAGTTCTGGCGCGGTCGCGCAGAAAACTGACGTGCTCGCCGCCTGTTGCTGTAAAGTTCGAATAATCATAATCAGACATTTCGCGGATCATTATTTCTCACGAACGAGCATCGTACCAGTGATTTCGTGAAGGGTCGCACCAGCATGAACAATAATCGTAACGTCCACGAGTAGCGGGACAGGGAGGAAGAAACCATGTTACCGGGATGGCAACTGAACACGCTCACAGACGGCCAACGCTTCGCCAATTCTTGTGCGAACAGAATATTACACAACTTGGAGTCATTATACGCCCCCATAAACCAATATTTATACGCAGGAGGGGAAAGAGTCAGTTGATGAAAATCTTCTACTGTTCGGAGGGATGAAAACCTGTTAAGAAGTAGGAATAGAATGTTATTTATCGGCTCGATCATTAAACTAGAATTAAAGATTTCAATTACTGTGCGTAATTTTATTTAGTAAGAAACTCGACACCTGTGCGATTCACTGGAAACGATCACTACCCTAGAATTGTGGCAACTTCGAATCGGATGCTCCAACAAAAGGGTGAAATAAAATTGCGAGAGATGATTCACTTGAAATGTTGTTTCGTAACCATCTTTCGTGAGTTCGTAGGGAATCGCAAATACTCCAGCGTTTAGTATAAGAATGTGTAGTGTTCTGAGAACGTAAAGTACATTAGCATCGAGTAATTTTTGGATGGCGATTTTACTATCCTTACCGATAACAAGGGCGGATCCAGAGGAGGGCGATCGGGGCGATCGGGGCGAGAGTAATAAAATCCCAAGAGTAATAAAATAGAAGAATAATAAAATAGAAGAATATTATGACATTGTGTATTATTCTGTTTAAATACTTAATGTGAATTTAATTATTTAGGCTACAGTATCAGATAGAGATATTAAAATATAAGTTACAATCAAATTCTAAATCTCGTAAAAGAGGCTTCAAAAATGTACTTATGTACTTTTACATATTTCGCCCCCTCCAAGAAAGGCTCCTGAATCCGCCTCTGACCGATAAGCGTCGTTTACGATGTAAATTCACCTATATTTTTGTTTAAACTTCTCAGCTGCCTCTTTAACGCTGTACAAAGAGGACAAATCTAAATGCAGCGTTTCGCACGTCACGTTGTCCCTTTCCTGTTGTATTCTTTGAACTGCTTCTTCGCCTTTCTTGATATCTCTACAAGCTAATACAACTTTGCAACCATGCAAAGCTAATGACCTAGCGGTTTCGAATCCTGCAAGAATACCACTGGCTTAATGCTGAGGAAATTTATCATCGAAGTAACTTAGTTATCGTTACTCACCTATGCCAGTGTTAGCGCCCGTGACAATGGCCACCTTGCCTCTTAAATCTCGACCATGCAGAACGGATAACGCTGTACTACTCCCGTCGAAGCGTTGTCGTACAGGTTGCGACAACTCTCTGTATTCCGTAGCGAACGCGAGTCGTGGATCTGTGTACGTTATCGTGCGATTCATATGATCAACGAATAAAACTTTGCCGTCGTCCGACACGCATCGTTCCCATCCGGACGGCAGTTCTTATTAACAAATGAGATTATCAGGTTTTCATAACTTAATAACCGTGTAAGCGTCGGTTTGAAAATATTTCCAGGTGTCCGCCTCTGATTGCTTTGATTTTTGGATATGTTTTGGAGCAGAGGTGTTGAACTAGTGGCTCGCAAGACGCAGTCGGCTCCTTCTCCTCTTGACCTGCTTCGTAGAGCTGAAAGAGAACGGTTCCCTCCACACCTACTTCACTCCGATAAATTTCTCCTCCAGGTGCCGCATTCCCTCCCTGCTGGGTCTTGTGCAACGGCTGGAGAAAAATATATGGAGGAACTGGCTGACCGGGAGCCCGACACATGCGGCTCTCGGTGTGGGAAAGTTTGACACCCCTGTTTTAGAGGATAGAAAAATAAGAAACAGGTGTCTTCTCATTTTGGTCTGTTTGCATGTTTAGGGGGTGAAACCACCCCTCAAATTTACAAGATTTTTAATACCTAACCCAAAAACCAAAACAATCAGAGACGAACACCTGAAAATCATATAACTTTGACACTTGGAAATCTTATAACTTTGAGGGGTGGTTTCACCCCCTAAATATGAAAATGGGCCAAAGTAGAAAAACACGTATATCTTATTTTTCGGCCCTCTAAAACATATAAAAAAATCAAAGCAATCGGAGATGGACACCTGGGATACTCTCCTTCCTAGTTGACAATTCGAACAATCTATCTTACTTCTAATATTTATATAGCAATACCGTACCTCCTTCAACAATTTTTTTACGACCAGTCCTGGGATGCGTCCACTGTGTGCCTTTCGTGTAATGACTAGAAAAAAGAGAACAACAATTTGCTATTCAAAGAATGACAGTTTCGAGTGCACGGAAGTAATACCCGATGCGTTCGTCAGTCTCGTGTTATACACGTTTCTAATTTTTAACGCGGCAGCTTTTATTAATATATCGCAACGCTAATGTACTACACTGTACGACGGCAATAATATAAAGATGATTTACTTCACGTAATAGACATTTCCATCAACAGTTGTCATTTCCTCCCAGCCGGGAGGTAATTCATCTTCGCTGTCAGAATCATTTAAAATGCCTACCATCTTCTTTAACTTCTACCAGATATGTTTTCACATCAGTCACGATTAATTATCTATTCTGCTAGCATTTGTTGTTACGTGCGGTAATTCTTATAGCGTAAATTCGTACGATGACGTATGATACGCGTTACCAACGTTAGAGCAGCGACGATAACGATCGCGTCGACGATAAGATGAATTTCTTTTTATCTTCCGAATTTTTGTAAATGTAGAAAGAATATTGTAATCAAATAAATCGTTCTCAAGTTTGTTGTTCGATTTAGTTCGATTATAAAATAGATGACGCTACTCTACATAAATAACGCGCGCATTTGCGCGCTCGTTAATTGTTCATTAATGTCTCGCATTTGCAACAGAATTTTTTAATACGCGAAGCTCGGTATGAAATAAGCAATGATATTAATTTGTTTATTAATAATACGATTTTCCAAGTGATATGCAATATTTTTTGTTATGGATCGACAACTACAGGTGGGGATATAAATATTCGTAAGGAAAGAACGATTATGAGATATATTATTATTACGGGAAATTGATTATAGGCAGTAATACAGGATATTCAGATAAATAGCTATGATACTTATGAGCCTAGAAATTTAAACGCGTTTCAAGACTTCAAGATTCAGTTCCGACCGAAGTTAACTGCAAGCCGCACCCGCACCTTGCGCACAATCGATAGCAAATTTCATTTCTGTCAAATGGATAATGGCAGCGACAGCGATTGATATGATGTTGCAGACCAATGGGTTTCAGTCGAAAAAGAAAGAGGATGGAGACAATAAAGACAACTTGTGGTACGCTCGACGAATTCATCTCCGTAAACGTCTCACTGTAAAGTATACGCGCAACTCCGATGTAATCGTAACGCCTAAATGTTGTGATGTGTCCCCTCGCGTGCCACATATCAAAGACAATGATTTAGTCGCTTTTAAACGACGGCGATTCGGAATCTTCTGTTAGCCCGTATTACCCTTTCTTTCTCGTCTCTTGCAGGTCCTCTATCTTGGCCGAAGTACAAAACAGTGGGAACAACAAGTTACCTTCCAACAAGAATATCCTTGTCCTAGGTAAATTTCAGTCATCATCCTTAATTGATGCAGCTTCAATACAGTATATGTACACAGCACATGAATATCGCACATCACTTAATGGCGTAATGCATGATTTCGCTTCGACGAACTTTCACCTCGCGATGCGTTTACTCGCTCCTTCGATGCTACGAATCTGCCTTTGAATCGATTTCTTTGACTTTGCGAAGAAGTAGGTGTGCTTAGCGAGCAAAAGCGTTTGAATGTGTTGCTTTATTAGAGAGTATGTCCTGATTAGGGATTTGTAAGGTATGAATTTAGATTTACAAACTCAGAATTATGTTGAATTTCAGCGATTGGAAATGAATGACTACATATTGTTTCGTGGACTGACTTTTGTAGATTAAAGTGGGGCATATAAGTGTGCTGTGCCTCGCGTAAATTTAACTGGTCTGGGTTAGCTCGCTTGGAGCCACTGAGTAAATCGCACGATAATGTTTATCTATTCTATTGCTTCGTCTCTGGTAGCAGACACTCCTTAAAGTCCAAACGTATACGCTGATAACAACGGCATAAAAGGGAGGCTTCTAATGTTAGAGAATGTAATTGTAGATACCGCATTAATTCTAAACTGCGTTCCACATTAGAGCATACTGGTTTCGCGCAGGGATACACTGTTGATTGGTAGTAAACTGGCAGGGAAAGTACTAGGATCAATCGCGTGTGTCAGATCCGTGGGAGCCGCGCAGATCGGTCACAAATCGGCAGGGGCGTCGGTATGCTCTTATATGGAACGCAGTGTATGTTACAAAATTTCGATTTAAATAACGAAGAGTAAACACATTTATAACAGCGATTGTCAAAATGTTTAGATTTATAATATCTTTCTCTACAAATTCGGGATATTGTATAAAACATAATTAATGTATTCGTAGGCGATAATGAAAGTGGAAAGACAACACTCATTGCGAAGCTGCAAGGCGTAGAGGATCCGAAGAAAGGTTCCGGTTTAGAGTTTGCGTATATCGACGTGAGAGATGATTATAGAGACGGTAATATTCGTTTGAAGTTGACACCGTTGTTTAAATACAATTTACCTGAAAGCTATTCTGCCTAAATTTAGATCAAACGAGATTATCCGTATGGGTGCTGGATGGAGATCCCGGTCATGCGAATCTTTTGAGATTTGCATTGAACGCAGAAAGGTTTCCGCACACGCTCATTATGCTAGTAGCGGCAATGACAACCCCGTGGGCCATCCTGGACCAGCTTCAATCTTGGGCTGCGCTTCTGGGAGATCATGTCGACAAATTGTATTTAGATAATGATACTAGGCAACGATGCAGGCAATTTAGTGAGTAAAAATCTATCCACCAGATTTCCATGCGTACCCTCCCATTTTACGATACTCGGAGATTAAATAGATTTTAAGAAGTAACTTCAACATTACGCTTATCAACTTGATAGAATCATTCCTTAAGATCCAATAAGTAATTCCTTGTGTATTTAGATGTTAAGAAATGGCAAGATTATACAGAGCCTGGAGATGAATTAGATCCCGGCAGTCCTCTAAGACGTACCAGTCGTAATCTCGACGACGAGACGCTTGATAATTTACCATTACCGGAAGGAGTACTTACGACAAATTTAGGCCTAGATGTGGTTGTTGTTATTACAAAAACCGATTATATGTCCACCCTTGAAAAGGAACACGATTACAAGTAAGATAAATGATATTAAAGCTGGCGTTAATAAATTATCCCGCTTATCTATCGACCTCTATTAACAAGCTTAATTCCTTTTACAGGGACGAACATTTCGATTTTATGCAGCAGTGGATAAGGCGATTTTGCTTGCAATATGGCGCAGGATTGTTCTACACGTCGGCGAAAGAAGACAAAAACTGTGATTTGCTTTATAAGTATCTTACGCATAGAATTTACTCACTACCGTTTAGAACACCTGCTTTAGTGGTCGAGAAAGACGCAGTGCTCATGTACGTACCTTTCTGCTGTTAAAAGTTCACGGATGTTTATTATGCTTTTTTTTATATCTCCTTTAATTATTAGTCCTGCTGGTTGGGATAATATGAAAAAGATTAGCATTCTTCACGAGAATTTGCAACTGATGAAGCCGGATGATTATTACCGAGACATTATTGTTCAGCCGCCGACGAATAGAAAGGTATACACGGATAATCTCTCAAGGAGGTTCGTTAAAGGGGAAACGAAAGAATTCAGTTTATTTTAGTATGTTTCTGTTAAACAGTGTATCACTAGGGAAGTAGAAGTGCAAGCAGAAGAAGAGCAAACCTTCCTAGCGAGACAACAAACTGCGTTGTTAGGTCTGAAAGATCCAACGCGTTCTCCGACAACCAGGAACCAGGCAAGCACTGGACCAGTTATTCAGGTTATACCATTTACAATTGGAGCATGCTTCTCACATTACGTGCAATTAATAATCATTCGGCATCAAATAGTGACAAGGTCTTTGTGGCTAATTTACACATCGGCATTATGTGTGCAGTCACCATATTCACTTTTTAAAACAAATAATGCTTATTCGCGTCAAAGAGTAGCCAATTTTCACACTTTCGGTACCCCGAGAATATCTGTTTCCAATGCTGATCAGTATTGCAATTACGTAATGTATTCCATTCACATTTCGCGATTGGTTCTTTTTGTACGTTAATATTCGAATCGTCGCGTGCTTCCACTCAGGTTTGTCATTAATTTATTCGAGTGCATTGGCAACGCTTGTTTATATCCTCGTACGTATGAGCTGATAGCTTCTAATCGCCTTCAAATTTTATATAGTAAATTGGCAGTTTCGTGAAAATGCTAATACGTATTATTCTTGTATAATATTCACAGACATGTATAACCCATGCATTAGATTTAATGTACATAGAAGGTGTATACGTGTGTACATGATTCTTTGATATTTTGTTCTGTTAATAGTACCATCGACTTGAGACATGTGTTTCGTTGTTCAGTAATCCATGGAATAGGAGCGCTATGTGCTTTTTACAGTTAACGCTCGAAAGCATGTTCTAATCTATATGTGGTATGATCTGTCGCGGATATAGTAGGGGGATCTGTTTTCGGGAGTACTAAATGTTATCCGTACAGGTGGCATCGCCAAATAAGAAATTGGATCCCAAAGGTACTGGAACTACGCAGTCTGGAGAAGGTGTTTTAGCTAACTTTTTCAATTCTCTTCTTCATAAAAAGACTGGAGCACCTGGATCACCGGGTAGTGTAAGCACGAGCCCGATAAAAATTGGTGAATATCACGATGTGCCATGGAATAAGATTTATTAAAGATTTAAAAGTTAATGATAAGATGTATGTAAATCACGTTCTTGTTCTCTATTTCAGATATTGCACCAGTAGACAAGGCGACTATGTGCAATGACGCAGCGGTAGAATTAGACCGTCTAACTAGAACAAAGAAAATCTCTCCCCCCAATTTAAATTCATCGTCTGAATGTTAAGCAGAAGGTATTTTCTTTGCGACCCATTTATCGAATTACGAACCAGCGGGAATTAAATATATACGAGACGAGCGCGCGATCTTCGTCACCATTTATTGTATTCCAGATGGCTGCCATTAATGGCGCTAACTTAGCATCGTGGTTTGTATCCGTGGAACGCTTACCGTACAGTTAACAATTAGTAATTTATTAATTTGTAACAATCTGGTAGAACCTTCTTTCTCTTTCTTATACTTTCTGCCACATATTGCGGCTTAATCCACAGATATTATTCAATAACGTAATATATTTTTTACAAAAACACGATTTTTTAACGAGTAGTTGATAAATGTATTTATTATTGTAAAGCGCAAATACTTAGTTGAATCTGAATAATAAACAAATAGCTTGATGTTAGAATTTTATGAAATTCTTGTAGTAGGTATATTGTATTAATTTATACAGCGAAGCACAATTATACAAAATGGAAGTTCACAACTCGGTCATTTCTTCTGCACTAGAACAATATCCTTAGATTACGTTGCACGACTTTTATTTACGAGTATGCGCACGTTACTAATATCAGTTCCTTCGGTACCGGGGCCCTAATAGTAGAACTAATTGCCCGAACGAGCAGTAACATATTTAGCATTATCTTTCTTAAACGAGTGAATTTAATCAAACGATTTAGAAATTTGAAATGGGTCGCAGAGAATGAAGGTCCGATTTATTGGGAAAAGCCTGATTCGATTGATAAGTGAACACGAAACAGAGGAAAAGAATTAAATAACAATGTGTCACACAGCTTACGAACAGTCTTAATTGTTGTGTTTGACTAAATATGAATATTGATATGGAATAACAATTAGGGAGTTATTTAATTAATGTAATTAAATATTTAATATAGTAATTCATTCTAATTATGCTCACGCACATGTCCCTAAACCTTGTTATAGTAAATTATTTAATATTTACCTGCCGAAGGCGAAAGAGTCTTGCTAGTACTCTTAAAACAATGCATACTTTCGTCTCCTTCTTTCAACGAATAGCTTTATTTATATAATATCGCTCCATGTAATTCGGCCGACAGATTTCCCTTGTATTCGGTGTAATTTAGGAAGGTGCCGTTATCAAAAGTGAGTCGTACAAATGCACGGGAGAGAATTTTATACCAGTTGTCCTTAGAGTTAGGCGAGGTTTCTTTACCAAAGGCGCGAGATTGTCTTTGGCTTCGAGAATGCAACGATGTACGAAATTGAAGTGTATATTTACGAAGCGAGCAAAGATTCAATAAGCTGTAATTTCTCTGTCAACTTTCAAACGGATTTTCATGTAAAACGAAAGCATCTGTAAATTCAGTTACGATAATTGTGGCTTTCTGTATATGAAGCGATTCAAATTCTTGGTCAAAAATAAATAATTTTTCATATATTCAGGTTTCATTATTACAGTGATATATCCCACTTGATAAATAATAATTTTGCTTCTACACTTTAAGATATGCAAGAGTTAAAAATATAGTATGGTTCGGAGAGACATTCCCAGACACTCTGGCACACTCCGAGACATTCTCAAACACTTTGAGACACTACGGGGCACTCTTAGACAGAGCGTTGGAGCGAAGCTCGGAGTTGGAGCGCGAAGTAGTGGAGTTTTGCCCGGAGCAGGAGCGGAGCCGGAGCACGGACAATTTTTACTGCTCCAGTGCTCCAAATTTGTTTTTATTATTTGAATTTTCTTTCATTTTATAAGATCAGACGAATGAAATATCTCTAATAAATACCAATTCTCGATTTTTCATCATTGAAAAAATATTATGTCGTAAGGCCGCGCAGCTCGATGTTAAGGAGGCATAGTAATTTACCCGAAAATGAAGCATTCTTTATTAATTTTTTTCTATATGAAAATGAAAAGTTAGAAAGATGGGGTTTGTTGCAAATGATAGATCACTGTTTGAAAGTGTTAAAAGAATTTTTATTTAAAAAAAAAGGAGCGGAGCTGGAACAAGTATTTTGATGTCGGAGCGGATCAAATCAAAAATTGCTTTGCTCCAATCTCCTGCTCCTAGATGCTCTCAGACACTCTGGGACACCCCTGAGAGTGGAAACCATGGATATCAGGTAGCTTATATGTACATATACACTTCCGTAACAATATCGTTCAAGGGAAATTTGAACTTACCTTAACTGCTGTAGGTGCGAATGGGTCACTTTTATACCTGTACACTCTACATCGCTACGAATTCTGACGCCAAATTTTATCCGAGCATTCTTCAGATGATGTACTATCAAAATATATATAAAAGAATGATCGCTTTTGGAAAATTTTAATGGGAACGCACCCTTAATCACGAACATTCTTCTATGAAGCATAGACTTCGTTTACAATTCATAAATGATCAATTTATTAAGGTCAGTTGCTTGCTGGTATCAACACCAATCAGAGTTAACTTTTCATTCGAGTTGATAAGCTTTTCAAACCAGAAGTAGTACAAGTGTTTCGAGCGTCACGAATCTTTTAAATATTCAAATTTCGCTTACACTACCTTAAAATAAATAAACTCGTGATTTAAAATACTGAAACTGTACAGGTATCTATTTATTTTAACATTTTATCAAAATCGAAATTTGAATAACAATAAAATTCATTTGCTAGATTATTCTGATGGCGGGGTATAAAATCACAGATTTTAACATCCAGCAGCCTTTCCGCCAATACTGCCATAATTGCCCCTGTAAAAGAACGACTGTAATTTTTTATGAATGGATTATAAGAAAATATCGTGTTCGTTAGAAATACCTGTGCAGAGAACGATATTCCTTTTTGTCAAAAATTTTATCGTGATAGCTGTTTTTGTTAAACATTCGTCGGAAAGGAATGGCGGGTCAGCTACGACCAGGTCATACGAGTTCGAGAAATCTCTTGGTACGTCCAAAGGAAATTTGTAATTGTATGGAACGAAGTTAGGGCCAAATGCTTTGAATCGTTGGTCATACTCGAAAAGGGTAACTGTTAGCGAGGAATTGATATTACCAATAGTATCTACAAACTGTAACAACGCGAACGTCGTGCATTTATACCTTGTCGATCTCCGCAATTCTTCTTCAATTTCTTATACAGCGTCGGACAAGAAATAAGAGCGATTCTCCCATCAGCCTCTGTGGAGTTTATAGCGCCTTTCACGAGCGTATCCGTCGTCTCTTCGTCGTACCAAAACTGACTTAATTGCTGATGCCAGAATTCGATTTAACAGCACAATTAATATCGCAGAACATAGTACTCACGAATGACAATAAATATGAAAGAAATATTATATTATTTACGGGTTATCTTAGGACATAAAAAATTAATTTACCCAATTCTCATCGAACGAAACGTTTAGCGTGTGGTTCTCTGAAATATATTTTAATTGACTTTCCCTTTCTTCTTTCTCCTTCAGAAACTCATTTAAAGCGGCAAGTGTTGTAGGACATAATTGTAAGTCATCGTCACTGTCGCTCATATTTTTTCTCGATCTTTGCACATATATTTGAATTGACAAATAACAGTTCAGTCTACTAACAACAAGTATACCAGCAACAACACTGAACAACACTCTCGCAGCGATATATTGATTATTATCGCGACACAGCTACCAAACCTAACCTCGAAACACGCGGCAACTGGTGTGTATAGGTTAAGTGTTGTTTAGTGTTGCATGGAAAGCACAACCAGCGCCAACTATAGAGCACTAGAGAACTGTCAAGTGTCATCTTCGATAGTTGATAGTCGCTGATAGTTGCTAAGGTTCACAATGGTAGATGATTCAACGAGGAAAACATTAAGTAACATTCCGCTGTTACAAACGAAAGCTGGACCTAGGGACAAGGAGTTATGGGTGCAACGATTAAAGGAAGAATACCAAGCTTTAATCAAAGTAAATTCAAGTTTGTATATTACTCCATATGGCTGAGATTCTTGCTGGAAATTTAACGCTCCGTCGTCGCACCTTATAATCACAAATCGGTCACACGTTTCTCAGTTACCAGTTTCGTATTTTTGAATCTTTTAACTTTCCGATGATACATTCGTAATACTCGTTCTGTAAAAATGTAAGTTTTGATATGTTGAAATTTTTATTTGAAAAATAATCATGGACAAAAGCGACGTTTCTTCGTTAAAATTTACAAAATTTTTCAATTTCGTTATCAAGGTCCAAAAATTCGCAGAAATATTCGCGAATCTGAATGCACCATTATTTACGTGACAGAAACTAATGTAATTATTGTTTAATGCAACGAATCTTTGCACACGTTTCAGTATGTTAAAAACAATAAAGATTCAGATAACGATTGGTTCCGCCTGGAATCGAATAAAGAGGGGACAAGGTGGTTCGGCAAGTGCTGGCATATACAGGATTTCTTGAAGTATGAATTTGAAATTGAATTCGATGTAAGTACAGTTTACTAGCGTGCACAATGGTCATCGAAGTATCGAATCCCGTCTTAACAAGTAATATTATTGGTATTCCAGATACCTGTTACATACCCGACGACAGCGCCTGAAATCGCTTTACCAGAACTGGACGGTAAAACTGCGAAGATGTACAGAGGTGGAAAGATTTGTTTAACGGACCATTTCAAGCCTCTGTGGGCGCGCAATGTACCAAAATTTGGGATCGCTCATGCCATGGCGCTCGGAGTGAGTTTCCTATTCACCGACGAATCCTCGAATCGCCATTTTCATGGTTTTACGAACTTAAGAAATTGTGCTTTCAGCTGGGACCGTGGCTGGCGGTTGAGATTCCTGATCTCATAGAGAAAGGAGCAGTGGTGCATAAAGAAAAACTCGACGAACATAAATCGTAATACAGCGAAGGAATGTCGCGATACTTATTGTTAACCGAGATCAACGTACTTGTTAATATATTTGAGCAGAATACAGAGAGATTTGTATAATGGGTATATTTTATACTAAGTATAAATATTTACAATGCTTCGCCTATTATTTACAGTTATTTGTCTTCGTCTATCTTAATCTTCTTAGTTTCTTTTACGATCTCGTCTAACTTGTACAGATCCTTAAGGGACACCTCTCCGGTGCCCCTTCTTATAGGCTTCGGCTGCGACGGGTCCGGCTTCCAACCAAGCAGATATATCACTTGAAACGTAGCAGGTATAAACGGCGCGCCGTCTTCTTTAGTCTTCCCATACAGCTCCTTATATATCGCAGCAGCTGCCAGCATAGTGTCTTTGTTCAAACGTAAATTTCGATTTCTCGCTGCGTTATTCTCGGCCATTCCTATGAAGTCGAACCTCCACAGATAAACAAGTCAATTCAGAGTTACTGTAACGCGAGAACCTCAATCGCTACCTTTCAAGTCCCACATTAACTCGAACATACTCGGATAGCCGACAACCATTTCATCGGTATCGATAGTCAGCATCGTAAAGTTGGCCCTGGTCAACAAACCTCCGACATCCCTGATGTCCGCGAATGGCGAAATGTGCGCCGAGATTCCGCCGTCCCTTTCTAACTCCGCTAGTTGTAAAGAACTCCTGAAAAGAAGTATAATATAATCTTACGATCCTGGTAATCCACGCCTGTATCGATTACCTCAATTCGTATAACGTCTCTCCTCCGAACATAGCCGCCATGAAGACCCCGTCGTTCCTCAAGCTTTTATTGATATTCCTGAAGCACCCCGGTAAGTTGTTCACCCAGTGGAGACTCAGCGCACTTATTACCAGATCCAAACTCTCCGGCTCAAACGAGAAATCCTCTTCGTCCATAACTGTTCGCTGGACTTTAATCCCTTCTGCAGTCTCGGCTTGGCCCACGAAGCTGGGGCACGCATCGGTCAAGATCAACTCCTCTACGTAGTCTGGCAGAATGTGCTTCGAGACGTGGCCACGGCCACATCCTAAGTCAAGCGCTCTTTTGAATTTTCTCTTTATGTCGAATACTCTATCTGATAGCCTGTAACCTACTTCGTCCTTGATGTAATCGTACAGATTCGCGTCAGAGGCTTGGGCTGCACGTTCCCTCTGGAGACGCTTCGCGTTTCTGTCGAACACGTACATCACGCTGTCCGCTGGTAAAGCGCAGTTTGACGTGCCGGTAAATATGCCTCGGACATTGCTCCGACTTTGAGCGTTCAACTCGAGCCGAAGTGCACAACGCTCGAGCAAGCGTAACATTCTTTTGTTTTCCTTCAAACGATTACGCAATGATAATTTACAGGCGAATTTTCTGGGCATGTGCTCTTCATCGAAAAGATTGATCCTTTTCGATGAGCCTTGTGTAAGGTCTGCGCGACATAACCTATTTTCAGATAGAGTAGAGAAATTGGAGCTCGATGGATTTCCTTGGATTTTCTTACGAATCGGATCATTCTTAGAAATTTCTTATTTGAATAAGTTTGATTTACTTAATAGTATATAATTAGTAATTTGTAAACAGAATATAATAAATTTATTATTTTCCATGGTAGCGGTAGTAAGATTATACACTTTTTATTAATAGTAAATAGAGGAGAATTATTTTGTTAGGAGATACGAGTATAAAGTAATTGAACAGCGAGAGGTACATTTATGCTTGTCTTTTTAATTTTGCAATATTCTTGGAATACAGCTGAAATCAAAGTTTCCTGTGCCCAGATAACATCTGATCGTTACATTCTAGTTATAATGAAAAATATCGTATTTACTTTCTAGACGGTAACCGAAGATGGGTGCGAACGATTTGTATCTAGCAACGGTCGACTATCAAACAATAAGTTACCTTACATTCATCGTATATTTCGTGCATGCACATATCTAATATTAGGAGATTCGTAAACTGCCTATGCTCGAATTTATAGATCTCTAATTTTTTAACACGATATATTATTTCCGACGTGCGCATAAAAATTAGAATCTTAAGAGTGTAATATGATGTCTTAAAATAAAATTTCAATGCCACAATTATTATCACATACGTCTTCAGTGGTAATGAAGAACAACAATGTCGACAAGTAGCTCAGGATGTTGCCTCCAAACTCAAGGTACATCCAGCGAGATTGAAATCGATAATAAATGCACCATTGTTCGTCTAATCAAATATGCGTACTAAGATGCTAGAATACTTGCTATTCGAATGAGAACAAAAATCACCATATTTCTGCCCTAAAAACATAAATAAAACTCGAAATTATTATATATTAATCGAATAAAAAGAATTTTAATTTCTTAATGAAAGAATAAGTATCGTTTTAAACAGACTGCATAACGGTAATGTAGAAAATCAGTATAACTTTCAGATGCGTTTTAATAATTCTAAAAATATACTATACAATTAATAAAGCGATTATTGTTTTGGCTTCGGAATAATGTAATAAAATACTTTTAAGAATATCAAATTCGTGATTCAGTTTGTAAGGCAGCACCCACTCGGACGATTCTGACGCGATGCTTAATTACGAATATATTTGTTAAAACGCATCAGCAAAATGCGATACGATCGATACGAAAGATATAAAATAAGCGCTAATGATATTCAAGTACGTATCATTTAATATAAAATGTATATATCAAAATTTAAGAGCCACATACAAAATATAAGTGTTAATGCGTAAAGTCCTACATAAGCTTACTTAACTTTAATCGTACGGTGAATATGACGAAGCTTTTCGCGACATAGGGTCAAACTTGCAAGGAAGATTTGTGCGAAAGTAACTGAAAGAAGTTCAAAGAAATGTAATTGTTCGACTGTGAGCGTAAAGATTCTAACTTCAGCTTCAATATTTGTCTGTGCTTCTCGTAATTCCGGCGGTCAGTATAAATTTTTTTTACAACCGATTGAATGACCTTCGATGTGAATGATAATGCTATAATTAAGTACAAATATTAACTTCAATGCAGAAGTCATTCATGTACAGCTACTGATGTGTGAAATCGAATGTACCTAATCTTCGCGGGTCCTGCCTTTTAACACGTTAAAATTTACAAACAATAAAAATGTTTCGCAACCGTGGAGAAAGATATTAAAAGAAATGTTCTATATAAAAGTCTTATTAATAGAAAAATTTGTACAGTTATATAAATCACAATAAAAACAAATATCGATATATTTAGAGGCACAATATATAATATTACACCTGAAACCTAGGAAAGCCTTTTAGAAATTCGTTGCATATTCGAGAAAGTTGTTTAAACAGTAAAAAAAGCAATTCACTATTGTTCGTTACAAATAAGCATGAGAAATGGTACTTGCATTCAGACAAACCACCTAATTAATAGTTGATGAAGTATAGATAGCGAAATAATGATATGAAAGCAATTATATATCTCTATTATATTTAACATAATTATTGAGACTTTGCGTTTTAGAACTGCGATTAAATTGCCATAAAAATATTTTCCTTCTTCTATGATACAATTTAATTTTAGAGCGCCGCCGAGAACTTTTCAGTGATCGGCTGCGAAGTGTTGGAATTATATACTTTATACTTTCTACGCTTGCACGGACGTGCAAGCGAACAAGTGTATTAAATAGTTTTCACTCCGGGAACATGCAGATTCGCTGCAAGGGTACGTGTCTTAAAAGAACATGAAAACAAAAAGAGAAGTCGATCAATTAGAGTGTGTAAATTAATGTTTTTAAACGGGGCATGTTTTACGAAGATAATATCGAAGCTTAAAACCCCTCGCGTGGTAAGAGTAACAAAGCCTCTTTGCTTTTCGAAAATCTCAATAATTGGTGATGTTAACGATGATTACTTTGGCCTCAAACTATTGACAGGGGTGGGTAATGCGAAATGTGCGGACGCTGCAAGAGTTGTCGCAGTACATGTAGGGGCAGGAATATCACCGATAATTGCAGTAGCATTCGTTTCACTCTTGTAACGAATATTAGTATATTCCCGACCTAAATGCAGAGATTTCTGTAAAGATAACAACACACAGAGGATGAGTAAGCGAGCGAAGATCACAAAGGCGTGAATGAAAGCCGCGCTCGATATAATTACCTGTTCTGCCTGCACTCGCTGCGAAACGGTTTCTATGTAATGCAGTACAGCGAGGTAAACGAATTTATACTGCGCTTCCGTCTGGACCATTCCTGATCTTTGCGAACGTACTCTTTGAATCGTTCTCTGAATATCGATCTCACAGTCCAGCCCTGCAAGCAGAGCATATAAACTGTAAACCACGCAGTGCAAAGAATTTATACCAAAATCGTGGGGTCGATTAAGTTTACCGTGTCGCTTGATCTGGTAAAGGATCATATCGATGACAATGAATGTCCCAGTCCTGCCAATTCCAGCGCTACAATGCACGAGAACTGGCCCTATATTTGACACAGCTTGGCCGCTCGACGCAAGAGAAGCAGCGATCGATTCTTGCCTGGCGTTCACATCGTGAAGAAAGTTCAGCACGCAGCCCGGATCTGACGGGACACCATGATCAGGCCATGCCTAAAATCAATTTTATTTCACGAGAGATATTGAAGCGCTGTTGCGATAACAAGACACTTACTTGAAAATGGTAGTGATAAATTCTTCGGGACTCCGCAAAGCACGGTTCGCTTCCATGTAACAGAAACTCTCGCAATGTGTAGTCCGCCGTTGAAGTGCGAGACAATGCGCGCACCTTCCATTCAGCCCCGTACTCTGCGACTTCACCTTCTTCTGGCCAATAACGAGCGCATTTATTCTAAAATACACGCACACATTCAGAATGCAATTTGAATATGCGCGTTCAAGTAACGCACCTTTCCCCTTTCCATCTCTTTGGTGGTCATAACTATCACTCGGGTGTTCTCTTGGTACACCATGTGCCAGAAGTCCGGTATTGTATTCGGGAGGCAGCCTTGCGTCGCGATGTAACATTTATTGAACGAGCCACCGTCCCCGCAAGTGCTGACTCCACCAGCCTGTCCATCCCCATCCTCGTTCTGTATATATTTGTGCGTCAACGAGATTCCAATGCATATACGTAAGATAAATTTCACATTATTCAGATAGATTTACCCTAATGTAGTTAGCATTGATGTAATCAGCCCCAGGAACGTTTAGATCGACCTCCTTCAAGCGCACTCTCGTGTGATCAACTACAGAGAAGTGATTTAGTCATTGAAATCTATACGTAAAGGCACGGTTAAACACGTGTGATGCGCGCTACAGAACACCATTAAAAGGGTCGATTTTCATGGCTCGACGCGCAACGAGGGACCTCGTGCCGTATGAGATTTGGATTGCTCGGTGCGCTGTTGCGCGTGTTTAACTCTGCCTTTAGAGCGAGATTCAACAGCGAAACCGAAGACTATCTTACATGGTAAGATATTTTTGTACCGATTCTTAGCTCGGTTCTCAGGACGTAAGCCTTCCTTCCTGGAAAACAAGTGGCGGCATTCTAACTGCTGCAATGACTCGAACTCTTCCCAGAAGCCAGCTTTTCCTTTACCACGCCCTGCTCCTCCTTCGTTACTTCCTGTAGCTCCGTTCCAACACAGCCACCCATTGGAGCAGCCATTTTCCTTATGTAGCTGCCTCACTCTGCTCTCAATGCCGCTGGCATTTATACGAGTGGCATTGAACGGTTGCCTTGAAGGTGGGACGAACGTTATAAGAAGATATATTTACAAATATCTATTTAAGAAGACGTTATGTTGTCACGCTTCCTACCTCAGATGGACAACGCTCCCACTTGTCTCGACCATTGGATTACGCTTGTAATGTTCTATCAGATCACTGAGACTGTCGAACTTATCGCCTCCTCCAACATCGTACTTATTATCCTACAATATTTATCGGTTTTCAGTAACGAGGCGTCAGCCTTTCGCTTGTAACTCGCAATAAATTGATAGATACACATTTAAAGTGATACGTATAATATAAAATATGAAATGTAATTAACCTGAGATCGTATTATAACATGTGTAACACGATCGTCTGTGCGCACAGATAATACAAAGTCACCAGGTTTACTTTGGGATTCGCGAACCAGAAAAGATCCGTTTTTACCTCGCTCCAGCATTAAACGTTCTGCTTCTTTGGCTGATAAATGGCCATGGAACCACCTTTACCCATATTTTACTATTAACACATACCATGCTATATGCGTGCATTCAAAGTAACAGTAACAAGAAAGAGTGTTTCCGAAGCATAACAGAACTTATCGTAATGTTCATTTGTGATAAATGGTGACTAGAGAACTCTGCCTCGAATGAAGGGAATACCTTTCGGTCGTCGGGTCCGCACAGTTTAAGGGATATTTCAATTCAATAATTTCCCCGTTCTTTTCGCGCAACTGCCCACCGTTTTCCATATAAAATTGCACGAGTTCTGACAGAGTGGCAAACTTCTCGCCGCCGTACAGATCATAGAAGTCTCCGGTGTTCTGTATTTTAATATGAGTCACTTCGCCGTTTCGCCTGAGAATTAAACCAAGGATACTCGACATTATACAACGGCGATTTCACCATCACGTCCACGAAGTGTGTATAATCGAGCGTGGAAATATTTTGTGCATTTACGTACTCACCTAACGGACAGCGTAAAATCACCGGGATTAGATGAACTCGGGCGTGCTAAAAAGGAGCTATCGTAACCTCGTTCCATTAATAAATGCTCTGCTTCTAAACCCGATATATTGGGATGAAACCATCTGTAATAAATATTCGGTCGTTACCTCGCGAAGGATCATTTAGTCGTCGAAGAGGTAATTACGGGATACACAGGGCTGAACGTTCGAATACCACCTTGGTTTACGTAAATACTTAGGGGCGCATGAAAAGAGATTCTGTTGAGTTATACGAGCGCATTACAGGCGAGAGATATTATTTCGTACTCGCGACTATCGCAAACATTTTTCTGTATAAACGATAGCGGTAGCGTTAAATCGATAATGCACACAATGATTCTCCAATGTAATTACGATACAATTGGTAAAAAGGAGGATAAATTTTAATCCGTTAATGCTCTGTAATCGTTGTATAACGTGTTGAGAAAATACGTGTAAATAAGTCTGGAGCACACATTGGACGGCAGAGGAATACATGAAAGTGAGCGATCGAGCGGAGAAGTAAATATCCGTGCTGTAAGTATCTGTGACAGATGCCTATATAAACTGGCACTGTTCTTATCCATTTTTGGACATCGGGGATTCGGCGGCGTTAAATGATTTAAGTGCGCATACCTTACCTCTGACTGTGTTCGACTAATCCGCGGCTAACACTGATAAATAAGTAGGCCTGCTCCAGCAAACGTCCGTGAATTATGATAATTACATATTTTTTATGCAAGTACAAAAACGTGCCTCACCTGCGGGATGCCATGTCGTGACTCCGGCTATGACCACCTGGTTATTAATAATTCATTACGATTCATCGATACTCGCGCTTATAATTCGCAATTGTAATTGCCCTCCCAACTTGGCGCACTAGCTATACATCGCCGCGGTCTTTGACATATTCACTTTGCGCAAAAACAAAAAGAAACCGAAAGCACTAAAAGATTCTGGCATAGAACAGCGCTTTTCAGATTAGGCTATTAGACGACTTTTTAGGCGGGTTGGCCGCCCGAACCTAATGCCGGTTTCATAAAACTGTGGCGCTTCCGAAGCTCACCGCTAGAAGGCTACAACTAGCGGCTCGTTCTCGCGTGTTCTGGGTATACCTTTCAACGAGATAATTGAAAGTGCTTTGAGATTATTTTAGATAACTTCAGATAATCGTCAACCCCACTATTGCCTCCCGAGAAATGCTACGAAAAACTGCGGCACTCCCATCTATGACCCAAGGTTCTATGCACGTAGCCGTTCAGCCGGTAATGGACTCGTTTGAATTTCTCACTTCTACAAATTTCTTTCACTTTTACACTGATAATTAAGGATAGGTTTCTCGGAGCGTCGAAACCTAGAAACGCAAGGTGGTTTTGAGTTTCGGGGATTCGAAAGCTTGCACTGCTTTCGTGATTCGAAACTGTCGAAAGCCAGATAAGAAAAAGTATTCTATCGATGAATAAAGAATCATTTGCTGCGTGCCTCGAGAATTTGTAATTTGTTATATTTTTGTTTGTCTTTTCTTTAACTATGATCACATGATTTATGCAGAAATTGTGTTGACCTCAGTTCTTATATACAGCAAGATATTCCACTTTACAAAACAGAATCAGTACTTCAAGTTTCGAAATTTTTAAGTTCCGAAAATTTCGAGAGTCTCGAGAATTTCGAAGCCTTACAGACTTCCGTATTCGAGTGTCGAGAATTTAAAAATTAGCTTCGAACCCACTCCTACTGATAATAAATAGCGCTATTTCTTTGTAATTTATGAATATTATTCAAATTATTTTACTCCCAGTAGTATCATTTTTTCGTTAACATTATTATCAGCGTAAAAGTGGAAGAAATTCTCTGAAATTAGAAGTGAGAAATTCAAACGAGTCGATTATTCTCAGAACGGACACGTGCGCGTGGCGCTGTGGTCAATGCCACGTAATTTCGTATAACAGACGGGCAGACGGGCATACTCTTTCTCGCAGTGTCTTTCGGGAGGCAAGAGTGGGGTTAACAAGCTTGCAAAGAGGAGATATAATAAGAGGCGTCACTCGACAAGGACAGAAATAAGCTAGAGAAATCACTAGACAACCAATTTAAATGCCCATTCGGCAATGATCGCTAAACTTCGGCAATGATCGGTAAACTTCGACAATAATCAGCCAACTGCGGTAAGGTACATTTAGTCGATTTGAATATCCCGCTCGAATAGACAACCAATTTAAATGCCAAGGTCAAGTAAAGACTTCAAAGGTTCCGCCCGGAGTGACGCCTCTTATATCTCCTCTTTGAAGCTTGCATGTATTAAACCAAACGTGTGTGTATATATATTTCTTATGATTACTTAGCTTACAGGTTCCATAGCATATCTAGGGTGCGTTCCACTTACGCCCAAATCGCCCGTGAGTTTCATTAGGGTAGGTTTCCTTGTACACGACTGGACGCATCGGCAAGAATTTCAAAGTCGATTTTCTCGAAAATGAAGCGCGATATAAAAAAATGTTACTCTTTTTTCTCGACTTATTTCCTTATTATAAGTCGAAAGGAAAGAGTAACTTTTTTTCATATCGCGCTTAATTTTCAAGAAAATCGACTTTGAAGCTCTTGACGTTGCGTCCAGTCGCGTACAAGAGAACCTAGCTTAATGAAAATCACGGGCGATTTGGGCGTAAGTGGAACGCACCCATAGACGGAGCAGAAGCTTTGACAGCTTTGACTTCTGCGAGGGGAACGGTAGGCTTGGAGGGGAAAAGGCGGAGGTTAGATACAGGCACGTCGGGTTAGTTTCGGAAGCATTCGGCATGCATAACCAGTGCGTTACCCGATTTGCCTGTATCGCTCCCCTTACCGCGAATCTTACACCCCCCTCAGCTTACGCTCCGTATATATATGTCTGTGACAAGTTCAATCACGCGGATGATTTCTTCGTAAGATAGATCGCGCTGTAATCAGCGGTTAAGCTGTGTTGCCGATTAAACGGCTGGCTGTGGATTCTGCCGGTTATGATAGATATTTGATATCTGTGTGCACTGTATAGTCGCTAGTGGTAGCTAGTACAAATGCAATTCGCGACTGTTGGTCGGGCAGGAGTCGCCCGGTGTGCGCGCGTTTAACAAAGCTGGGTAGAAAGCTTCTTCACGCCGAAGATGGGTCAACATGTGTCGAGGAGCGATTTCGAGTGGGTCTACACGGAAGAGCCGCATGCGTCGCGACGAAAACTAATATTAAGTACGAATATTAAGCGGCACACGTGTCCTTCAAAGCTACTTCGATCTGTCCGTGACCTTAGATATTTTTTCTATCAATTATCAATAAAATGACGAGGAAGAGTGACATGAGTCGGTGACCGCGAATACAGATGCAATTGTCGTGCGATATCTAATTTATGCAGACTGATTAAGAATTCTTTCCTCGATGATTTTGTTATGAATATCACGTGTCGGCTTATGTATATTATTAGGCTTTCCTTCCAGGCAAGTATCCACAGATAAAGAAACTCTTCGGATACGATCCAATGTTTAAATGGATAGTCACAGGGATGGTGTTAATCCAATTTATATCCATGTTCTTCGTAAAAGACTTAAGTTATCCGATGCTGTTCCTCGTAGCATACTGCTTCGGAGGTGTTATCAATCATTCCCTTATGCTAGGTATGTATAAGCCATTCCAATGTGAAACGCACTCTAATAATAGTGCATCGTACGATTATTAACGAGACAGTCGCGGGAAGGAGACTTCTCGCACGTGCCTGAGAGCCAATTTTACACAGACCTTTATCGGAGTGTTAGTATTGACGCACCGCTTCCAGTGAAATCAATTATCAATTCTTATCTGTTGAGTGTATTATTTGCACAGTAGATATATGACTCATTGTAAAACGGTTTAACTTATTGGAACGGAATTTATTTATTAGTTTCTCCCAGCTCCAAATGCACAGTTTAATATCAAATATTATTGCTTCGCTGTTAAATATCAGGACTAATTAAATTTACTGCCGCTATGTTCTAGCGATACACGAAATAGCACATAATCTTGCCTTCGGACATGCCAGGCCCATGGCGAACAGGTTATTCGGGTACTTTGCCAATTTACCTATAGGTATACCAGTGTCTGTTAGTTTTAAGAAGTATCACCTCGTGCATCACCGCGTAAGTAGGAAGGAAAGATAACTTGCTCGTGAATTACATTTTATATAAGCTGGTTGTTACAACAAACAATTTACAGTATCAAGGGGACGAAGCGTTAGATACCGACTTACCAACGTTGCTGGAAGCAAAATTATTTTGCACGACATTTGGGAAATTTTGCTGGATAGGTTTACAACCGTTTTTCTATGCATTTAGACCTCTGATCGTCTATCCATTGGCACCCACGCTATTGGAGTTTATAAATCTAGTGATACAACTCATTTTTGATGGGCTGGTTTGGTACTTCCTAGGTGAGTCTTTGTGTCGAACGAAATTATTGCTTAATATCGGTTTTATAAGTAACGGAACATTAAGGGGAAGGCCTAGCTAGAAATTTTCGAAATATCGATTTTCATATTTTCTTGAAGTACATCTTGAAAATATTCCCTGAAAGTGTCGAGTTAATCCGACCAAAACTGATAAAGTTATACGCGTGTAAGGAGGCAGGTGTTCCTTGGTGTAGCACTCAGATCCAAAACTTTAAACACGTCCTCGAAACCAGTGGTGAGCAACCTTTGGTCCGAAGTGGGCCACAAGTGGAAACCTACTACTCTATGCGGGCCGCAATATTAAATACAAAACCATGTTTCCAAAGCTCAAAACCATGTTTTCAAAGTTGGTGACCCACATAACTCGAAAATTAATGAACCTCCTTTTCTTTTGGCCTAGATTTTTTTACACTCGAAAAACGAGCGATTTTTTCCAAATATCGATGCTTCAACTTTGCACAGTTGCTATTTTGTCCCAAAATAATTTTCCTAAAATCGGGCCCGATAGCGCCTAGATAATTTCATATATTATTTAAAAAATGTCGAATTTCCAATTTTGGATGATCCTGCACCGAGCTACGGTTATCACCGCAAAGCGCCTAAAAAAGGGCCGTCTCGGGCATCGCCTGTAACTCGCAAACCTTTCAATACTTTTTACCACAAAAAATACTGAAATATCCGAAAGATGTACTCTTTCCAATAGGCTAACGTTTAATAATAAAAATTTACCGGTTTTCCTAGGAAAAATTCCCAAAGAATCATGTTCTTTCGACCGTTCTAGGTAGGCCTCCCTCCTTAATTTATCGTTCAAAGAAGGGATGTAATTATACAGCGGTGACTTGTTAACGATTGCAGTATTTTACTTTAATGCCATATTTTTATTTTCAATGCAATTATTTAGGTGGAAAAGTATTAGTTTATTTGCTTTGTGGATCTGCAATGGCAATGGGTTTACATCCTGTAGCTGGGCATTTTATATCGGAACATTACATGTATAAGAAAGGCTTTGAGACGTATAGTTACTATGGTCCATTAAATTGGATTACATTTAACGTTGGATATCACAACGAACATCATGATTTCCCAGCGGTTCCTGGTTCAAGGCTACCAGAGGCAAGAGTCAATCAATTTTAACAATATCATTCGTTGAATAAGCGACTTATTCCACTTACTCCATTTTTCTTAGAATAACATTATGTCTATGCTTGTTGTAGGTGAAACGAATAGCCTCCGAATTTTATGACGATTTACCACAGCATAACTCTTGGGTCTCTGTGCTGTATGATTTTGTTATGGACCCTGAGATAGGTCCATACGCAAGAATAAAGAGAAAGCACAAGGGGCTTAGTTCCTAAAGCCTAGAACATTTTTTAGAACGATTAATCTAATAATTAGCATCTGGAACTTAAAATTATGCGTATGCCTAATGTATTGAGTATTATTATTAATTTATCATGTTATATTCAGTATTAATCGGTAGACATCGTTGCTTTCTATTATTGGATACGCATACTAATGCAACGAACGTAACGAACTACAAATGCGAAGAGCATCGGAGCATAAGGTTTCCTCAAATTTCTACGTTACGTTGAAACGTAGTAACTTTTACAGCGTTGCGTATCCGGTTCGAAAAATCTATAAAATTATATCGTACTTGCTCTATCGTTACAACATTTAGAGCGCAAGGGAAAGATGCTAAACTAGCGAGAATTTTTCTATTTTATGATGCCTGTAAATAACAAGTGTAATAAAGGAAACTATATATCTAACATGATAAATAACCAAAGATATGTGCGATGATATTTTCTCAGCTGCGCGCGCATAGTGGAAGCACAAATTTCACAATTTTGTAATCTAGTCATAATTGAATAAATTCTTTATTACAAATGATAGAGCTTTAATCAAATGAATGTGTATTTTAAGGGAGTAATAAAGTGAAACTATTGTTGGCTCGTGTTCATTGCAGTATCGTGAAATCTTAATGTTAAATATTTTATTCAAACGATCCTTTAGGTAACTAGATTAATACATTCTTTTTGCGTTCACAATATAATCTCTCGTTCGTGAATTTTGAATTCAAACTTTTGATGTTCTAGGTATTTCGAAGTTGCCAACTTTACGCACGTTAAGATTCCTAGCTAGTGCCATTAATAAGCTGGTAACTCTGTCCTAGAGGCAGTTCGTGCCTTAAAGCCAGTGGTGGGCCGCTACCACTGCTACCAGTGGTGGGTCGGTATTTTACACCGCGTCGCTAATGCATTTACGACATGTCGCAAATGTACGTATAGTATGTCGTTTTTAAGCCCATTTCATACGTGTCATTTGTCGCAAATGTAGTAAATAGAAATATTCATTATTTCAAGGTTTCAACAATTAAAGTGTTGGAAAAATATAATTTTTAATTTAAACAAATCATATTTATTATTCTATATGCATTTCTTTGACTAACCTTTCTAAATCAGAATTATAATTATGAATAATGTTGCATTTTTTCATAACCTATACGAAAAATGTTACCTCCATGTATATATGCTCTAAGTTCAATTCACGCATACTGCGCATAGATTGCAGACAATGGTGATTGGTGGTTCATGCAGTGAGTGAATAGACTGCATAACCTAATTCGTAGAATTCCCTAGAATCCTCCAACTTCTAGCGCATGCTGCGTGCAGCAACTACAGAAAATCAAACCATAGGCAGCCAATGCACATAATGCGCGCATGCGTACTTGTTCGAATTCGAATTACTCCAATCAGGTTATGCAATCTATACACTTACCGTATGAACCACCAATCACCATTGCCTGCAGCTACGCGCAGTATGCGTGAATTGAAACACACCCTGCGTGATTGTAAACTGTGCCCTAAACCAGGCAACCAACATCCGTTCCACATTCCACTGATTCCAGTCACGTATCCCATTCTGGGACCAAAGCACCCGGAACCACCGAATCGGCAGTCGTACATAGGTGTGCGCAACGAATTTTTTTCACGTTTAGTAACTAACAACGGGCAAGTAGGAAAGTGGTTATCGATGTTTGTTTGACGCGACAATGGTAATACCAGTATCTCGCGCTAAGCCAATCCTCTGATACTGCCACGTTCGTTACCTCAATAATAAGGAATAAACGAAGTGGCAGCTCGGCAGCTCAACTCCCCGATCTCTCAGCATTACCGCGAAGTGTACATTTGCTAACTGAAACGCGAACGATGCCAGCACGCGTTTGTTTCCTTAATTCGCGACGCGCGTGCAGCGAAATTTGAAACAAAGGATCGATCAGGCTCGTGGCGAGCGATTCGCGTCTCTCGGGCTTTCGCATAGGCGTCGATACTTGTAATGCCCGTGACAGAAGGGAAGCGATAACAAGATAACGCTCGCCTGTTTATCGTACGATGGTTTCTCGCTCCGTGAGATCCTCCGACTGCGTGCTCGCGCTCCGTGCAACGCGTCTGCAATGGTGCATCGGTCTGGCCGTGGGAAAAGTAACGTGCACGTGAACGGCGGTATTGTGTACACATGTTTGTCTGTAGCACGGTAAACAGAATGGGAAAGCAAGAGGGCTCTTGTTGGTGGTTCTTGAAGGCCGTAAAATGGATACCAGTTATTTTCATCCTCACCATTGTTATGTGGTCCTATTACACTTATGTGGTGCAGCTATGTTTTTGTAAGTGTCCTTAGTCACGTTAAAAAAAAACACATGTCACTTTGTTTATGCGCCAGGCGCATCATTACTATTCTTTCGTTTCCCCAACAATGCAGTACGCTCGGCTGAAAAATATTCCCGCAAACGCGTGGCGGGCAATGGTAGCTCGCTTAGCGAACACCTCTGTAATATTTCACAGATTCGGTCTAGGCGAGAGTGTGCGGCGTAGCTCTACTCTAACGCTGGTATTTTCTAGCCGAGTGTATAGCGTTTCGACAAAGTAGATACTCGTCGATTATAGGATCCCGCGTGACTGGTGTTACAACCAGGGGATTCTTGATTTTAATGAGAACAGCACTCAAAGAGAATGTAATTTGCTCCGAATTATATTTCGAAGCGTGTAGCTTAGGGGGATTATAATTTTCAACGTAAGGCTATGCGTAAAACAACACGTAGAAATAATTTCCTGGTTGCATCGCCAAGTATAGAATGTCCTGTACAATTAAAATCCCTTCCGCTTGTTTACACGTGCTAATAGTTTCATTCTTTCTTCTTTCAGATACGATAGATAATTATGTTCAGAAAGGTACATATATTTTTCTAAATATTAAATAATACTACATAGTATTAAATTGGTGTTAATAATGTTTTGTTTGTTACCAGCCTTTTACCTGTTTTTCTATCACGTCTTGTTTCTATTATTTTTGTGGTCCTATTGGCAAACTGTCTTCACAGACTTATTAGAAATACCAAACAAGGTAAGAGTCTAATCTGCGTAGCAATCGTCGAATAAACACGAACATAGTGTATTAACGATGCGTTATCCCATATAGTTTAGAATACCGGACGTAGAAATAGAGAAGTTTCACAAAGCTGAGACAGAAGAGAGCCAGAGGCAAATATTAGAGAGATTTGCGCAAGATCTTCCAGTGACGAATCGTACTTTAAAAGGAGGTAGAGTGCCCGTCGATTGTCCGTCGTTTCGCGGATCACGGGGGCGTGTAGATCTCATAGAAATCACTTGTTCCAGTAATACGCTTCTGCGAGAAATGTCAGTTGATTAAGCCAGATCGCGCGCACCACTGTAGCGTGTGCAGTACGTGCGTCTTAAAGATGGATCATCATTGCCCGTGGGTAAACAACTGCGTAGGCTTTCACAACTATAAGTTTTTCTTGCTGTTTCTGGCGTACGCTCTTATTTACTGTATATTCATTACCGCTACATCTTTAGAATTCTTTATTCGTCTGTGGAAAGTAAGTACAATCCTCGTATACTTGATTTAGCCGCAGTAGCAAATTAGCGACGAGACGACGTATAGTTTACGATTATACGTTGTCCGTGTGATTATAAGATTGCTGTGCACGCCGCTTGTTTACACTTACAATAATATGAATATTTACTGCATAGTCAGAATTGGACGGAATGGGTAAATATCAGCTGCTGTTCTTATTCTTTGTGGCACTGATGTTCGCTGTCAGCCTAAATTCCCTTTTCTTCTATCATTGCTATCTCGTTATACATAATAGGTCTACGTTAGGTAATTAAAACCATTTCTATATGAACATATTGATTCTGTGTACCGTCTAACACCCGTGACCATTTACATCATACGGCGTAATGTATTTGTAGAGGCGTTTACACCACCCATGTTCCGCACAGGGAAGGACAAGGATGGTTTTAGCCTTGGAAAGTACAATAATTTCCAAGAAGTATTCGGCGATAATCCTAAACTATGGTTCCTTCCTGTTTTTACTAGGTAAGCTAATGGAAGCTATTACGAACGCTTCGTATTCTTTAACGTAATGCTTCTACTTCGATAATACAATACAGTTTCTCTTGCGATAAGACTGTGAACCATTTGCACAATATACGAACGTAAAGGATTTAATGTATCTACCGCAGTCGTTTAAGCATTTACAGTTCGTGCTTGTTTCCAACGTAAAACGGCATGTGTACACCGATATACGTACACTCATGCGTACATCGTGTAACGTAGAAGTTACTGTGAACTTATGGATATTAAGTGTTGCATACCGCAGAGAAAGTTAGCACGTTCGGATATTAAATGTGACCGTGCATAGAGAATCAATATTTAGAAGTAACATGGACGTATTTCAGCCTGTAGTATCACCTATCGTATTGTATTCTTCTTTCTTTTTTTTTATATGTACGCACTTCGAATCGAGTAGACATTGTAGCACGGTTTCATGAGAAAGTAAGTTATCGTTTCATAGGCGAGATATAAAAGTGAAGAAAATGATGGAAATGAGAAAGTTTGTGTGTATTACTTTGCGTATAAATTATATAAACTGCCTTAAAAATCAGACTCGTTCAGAGAATCACCGAGTCGGAACGGAATTCTACGTTCTGATCGATTATGTCGTGTTAGTTTATGTTTCATTTCTTCAGAGATAAGTACATTGATACGGTAGCAATTGAATTTACTGTTAAATCGCGATGGGTGCGTTGAATGTGTTCTAGTCTTGGAAATGGTGTCACCTATCCAGTGCGCGCTCAGCATCAGGGCACACCCAATACATACGACTCCATGGGCAGTACTCAAAACAGGTCAGCATTATAGAAATTTCAAGTGCCGTATGTAATGATAGTTGCATATAAAACTTTACTATGGAACTCATTAGTATCATTGATTGAAAGGCAGTTCATATTTAAATCGCGCGAGCAGACCGATCCGGCATTCCGAATGCATTTTCAAAACAGAAACATTTTCTTCATATTTTCTTTTCCTCTAGATTCATCTGTTACTCCATTTCATTCGAAGAAGGCCATCCTTCTTTCATTTCCGAAGGATTTTCATTTACTGTTTATTTTACACAGAGTTCCAGAGTAATGAAGACGCATACAAATCGCTTCCTGGATGCATGCGACTGTTTATTTCAATTGCGTTCTCATTCCTTTCCTAACATACAACTGTAGCAGAAGGAACAGATGTTATAAAGTGTGTTTTTTTTTCGTACTAACATTGATACTTATTTTGTGGTAACGTGATACTAATGAAATTATAACTCGGGGTCACCGTAGCTGTGCGTATTTAACACTTGCTGTCTGTTGATTGTTGAAATGCGTGCTTTGCAGTTTTATCGACGGTAGCGAACGATGCTAAAATTCCGATGGAAAGACTCGCGATACCTCGGAGAACAATTACAAATCTCGTTTCAGTTTTAATTCCAACCCGCGCGCTCTTAATTCAAATGGTACTAGCCGCGTACCATGACCAAGGACACTTTTACAATTACTGTAACATTTACATCGCTGTGTACGATAAGATTAAATCTGTACCCTTGTATTTAATCTGCAGATAATCAGTAATTGAGCCGGACTTTGAAATAGGTATTAGCTTTATTTTCGTTAAATCGATATTTAAAAGTGCATGCATTCTTCGTAGATGCATCATATCGTGCATTAATGAAATGATATTTACTCAGTATAAATTCTCTTGCAATTTTTGGAGGTATTGTGCATTTGGTTCTTACAGATCGATACTTATTGAATTATTAGATGTGGCGTAACTATGGTTTAATGTCGATCGTAATGCGTGGGGCATTATGAGGATGAATTAGGGATGAATCAGGCAAACGTGCAAAAAATTCCAAGCTCGAGACACTTTGTAGCTTATGTAGCCTTTTCAGAGAAAAGTAGTTACGCTACCTCTGAGTAGAAATGGGATTACATCAAGTAGAAGGTAGGGTGTGGGTTACAGTTTTGGCGATGGGGTAAACTTTCCTGAACGGCTGTGCAATGAAGACACGCATACTCTATTGGGGCATACTACCCAACAGTGGGGTGATGAGACCGAGCTTGACTCTCCACCTCCCTATGGGTCCCAAGCAGGTATTGTATAGTCTGAATCAGTATGTCGAGGCAGTACGATAGTCTACGTGCATTAGCCAGATTCGTGTTACAGTATCCCTAGTACGAAACCCACATTAGCTACAATTATTTCCCACGTTACATTCATAGAGAACATATGTTACTCCTCCGAGTAAGTCGACACACTAGTACGAACCGACATCCTTAATCGTCTTTTCTTTCCTTACTAATAATCATCGCATCATTCGACGGAAGGTAGCGCTCATTCTAGAGTACTTTAAATATCACAAATGCGCGTTAAGTGTACTTACCGTAAACTCTTTATTGTATGCTGTTCATAATTGATTTAATGAAACTGGTATAGTAATTGAAGGGAGGGGTATATGATACAAGTATAGTATAATTCTGCATTTATATATCGCGCACAGTATTCTTTGTCCATTAATATAATTCTGATCGTGGGACTATTAATCAATAAAGAGGCTACTATTCGTCTCTCGATGAGAACGAGTCAGTGCCGCTGTGTCAGTGCTTTAACGTAGCAGTCAGGGGATGGCTGCGTACTTATAAATAAATAATTACCTGGTAATTGGTGTACATTTTTTATAGTGCTTGGTACAAACGCGTAATTTGTATAATAAGTAAAATAGGTAGACGCCTAAATGCACAAGGATTATACACGATATATGTCAGTGGACAATGTTACGTTCCTTACTTATGTATTTGCTAATGTACAGGAGATATATACATATAAAATACCATGTATGAGACACACGCGAAATACTACTGTCTATTACTGAACAGAGCTGTAATAAAAAAAAAGAAATAAAATGGTAAAGTTGAAACGTTCTATGTATTTGTGGTACATACAACTTCTTTCTATATTAACGCTTTCTCTACAAATACTGTGCATGAATTATTTCTTTAGATACGCATGTTCTGTCGGGTCAGATTAATTCGTGGATATTTAGTACACTTGTAATTGTATGTTCAGAGGTACTTAGTACTAATAAAATTAATACTAACAAAAGTCTAATCGCTTATTATTGCTTGTTAATTAATGGAAAAGCATGGCAGTCGATGTATTATATTTTCCAGAATTTTATTACGCTTCCAGTGTATCGCTCTTTAACTAATTTTAATTACAGCTTAATGCTTCTGTGAATCCATCACGTATGTACGCGATGCAATGCTTAAGTATAGTTTTTGGCTGCAGGTCCACCATTGAACGGTTGACTTTGGTAGAAGAAGCTACAATATTGGCTCTTGGCACTGGGTAATGTCAGATACACCTTCGACTACGTTTTTGATATTCCATTGAAAACTGTTGACATTGATGAACTTCCTTCGTTGTAATAAATTGAAAGCGACAATGTAGTTTAAGCGAAGCGCCAGTTGATGAATCAACGTACAAGATGGGAAGTTTATCAAAGTTCATTAATTGTATTAACATTCTGATTCTATAGGGTCGTTCCATGCGAAATCGGACACTTTTCGGAGTAACATTTCAGATTTAGGGGAAACATGGACTCACATTCAATTCATTTTCATTTGGTCAATTTTAAAGTGTCCGTAGTTCTGAAAACTGGTCCGTAAAAAGGACAAATAGGGCTACATCTTCATTTCTTTTCGAAATTTTAAATAGTGCCTGCTATTAAAGCATGGCATTTGTATAGAACAATTGCAAAATAAATAGTCAAAAAATTTTGTTTTCAGTGAAATAATTTTTATTAGGTACTTTTATGTCTTCATTGTAAGCACCCAAAAGCTCATTTTGATATTTGAAAGAGCTGTAAGATCAACAATTTTTGACATTTTGAAAAATCCGTCGAGATATGTTATATATCCCTAAAGACTACAACATATCCAAGCTTCACCTAAATCTGAAATGTTACTCCGAAAAGTGTCCGACTTCGCACGGAATGACCCAATAATAACACGTTTGGACTACTTGCAAATGGTGTGAATGCGAATTAATCAAAAGACATTGCTCCCGATGCGTAAAGTTAATTTCAGACGCAGTAGAATTCTTTGCGAGCAGTGTACCAAGAAGAAAGTTGCTCGACTTGACGTACACGCAAGCAACTTCGGTAATCGTAGATGGCAAAATTGTGCGCTGTGTCGTTGCATGCTATTTCTGTTTTAAAGGGTTACAGAAACTAACATTTCACGCTTCATTTCTTTGCGCCCCTAAAGCGCGACAAACTAAATCATTGTTTCTTTAGAGCCTTTTATAATTCTTTGTACTTTTATGCCAGATAACTTCGATAATTTTGGAAACTCTATAAATGTGTATATAACAAATCTCTATTGTCAATTGAAATTGGTGATCCTAAAGCTAATTAGATGCTTCTTAAATATTTTACAGCACTGCTGTGATAGGTCCTACTGCAGACGCCAACGAACCACTGGTGACTGCAACCGAAGTAGTGAATATGACGCCCGAGTTTAAAGTTTCTTCACCTTCATTACGAAAATATCTTTGTTACTAACACAATTTGGTTTTGCAGTCTTCATATGAATCTTTTGCATTTATGACGTTTCATTGGGATTAAGCTGCTCGTTCAAAAAGATTTGCAACCCTACTCTGTTGATCTCGTTAATAAGTTGTAAATTGAACCAGTTCGTCTCTTTGTAGATCGGTTTGTGTATCGTTCGATACTTACCGTTCAAATTATTTTTTGGATTTAATCATCCAACTATAAATGCGAAGGGTTGATGTTGAGACCACCTTCACGACTATTATACAATTGGAATTTTCTTCTATGTATTCTATATATTACTGATGATGGAAATGCAAAGTAATTTGCACAGAACTTTTAACGTTTCGTGTATGTGTGACATTATTAACAGTACAGTTATTATTGCGTATGATAGCGTATGTAATTATTATGCTGCATTGCTGTTAAAAATTTATATCTTTGGTATTTAGGGAGTGGAGAACAGACACGATGATAAATGTAAACTGTTATAACTGAAAGAAACTATTGCCATGAATTTAATAATATGTACAATAAAGATCTAGGGCTATTGGAAGATAATAGAATATCGTTTTCAGAAAATTATTAATATTTTAATATACTTGTCGGGATAATAGGATATTAGGAAAATCCTTTAAAATATATATTTCATGCATATCGAGGGTAAAAGAATGCGTACAGTTTAATGGCCTGAAAAGTTAATATTTATGCTTTCATATTTATTAAAATAAAAGTATTTTCTCTTCTTTACCTGTCTGATGCTTCGATCACTAATGATTTCAGTATTTAGTTATATATTTGAGCATACCGTTGCCGAGTTTCGTCTTTTAATACAGTAAACACAACGTATTTTATATTTAAATGTTACTTTATTTCGAATTAAGTTATTTTTATAACGGAAACGCGAATAATCTATTTTATTTATGAGAAGATTATCTAACAAAACTAGCATATAATTTTATGTAATTCCAGTATATATCGATGTGTTGAAAATTTACCAAGCCTTGCATTTTCATAGTGGTATAGCGTTCGGTGTAAATCAAAAGCTGAGGACTAATCAATGAATTATTATTATTAAATACGAAACGAAATTTTGTTTATTTTCTGCTTTCTTATGTACATGACATTTGTAATAAAAATTGTGTAAAGAACATGTATGTAGCTTTATGCAGATTTCAGTATTCTTCCCTTAGGCGACGACGAGAAGTAAAAGGATCATTTCTACAATTTATAGCCGAATTTCTCCACCCAACTTAATCCTTTTACCGAGCTTGATTTCGGGTGATACTCCAAACCAACGTACCCGCTGTAACCTTCTTTCTCCAGGGTGGAAAGAACGTATTTATAATCTATTTCTCCCGGGGTATCAGGCTCGTGTCTGTTTGGAACTTGAGCTATTTGCACGTGACCTATAAATCATAGAAGAAATTAATTACCGAAATCTCTACGTTTATGCGTTAAAGACACGGCGTATACCTATGTAAGGTAAAAGTTCTTTGATGTTGTCTGTAATATTGCCGCAAATGTGTTGCAGATGAAAGATATCGAATAGTAGCTTCAAGCTTGGACTGTTTATCTTCTTTACTACACTTAAACCTGCACAGAACATTGTACGTTAGCAATAACGAGCGTTACTTATTTTACCCAATCTTCGTTTCGTGATATTACGAACGATTACCTTTCTGAAAGCTATTCATATAATAATTTGGCACTGCGATATTATTGATAGGTTCGATGAGACCAACAATCCCTTCCTTTTGAAACTTTTCAGCAGCGTACGAAAGATTCTTTTCATAAACATCGTCGTTGGTAGAAGTCGCCCCGCTCACCTTGCCGGACATTACATGAATCCTGTTGAAAGACATTAACGGGAGAATTTGAGTAACATTGTATGATCGATCGGTGTACAGGACCCTATTACCTTTTGCAGTTTAAAGCTTTCGCGTACTCTATCGTTAAATCGATACTCTTCTTGAATTTGTCTTCCTCCCCGGGTATCGCTGCGAATCCCAATTCCCCTTTCGTCACATCACCTATCGCAGTAATACGCTTATAAATATTCATAATCGACGAAGCCAACTTTCGTATTGATCTCTATCAGTGATAATTCTTAAATACCTGTGAATACGTTTATGAGAATTTGTTCGATGCCTGCATTCTTTTTAGCTTCCAATACTTCCCCACTAGAATAGCCGAGAGGAAACCCGCTTTCCACTGCTTTAAACCCAGCGTCTTTCGCCAATTTGTATCTTTCAATGATGGTCGGTGCCTCCGTAAACATGAAGGACAAATTAGCGGCAAACTTTAGACTCATATTTGCTTTCTCTCCTGGAACAGAATCGCAACTGTAACCGCTGACTGGTATAATATTTATGGTATCGTAGCATTATATAACTCCACTTATAAGAGGAAATAGTAGATAAGAATTATTCTGTTATCAAGTACAAATAGGTATACTTCAGCTTACAATACTTTATAATTATTCTATCTTTCTATACATGCCAATACAGTCACGAGCATATTTTTTACTACTTAAGATTTCTATCAATTATTATCAATATTGGCCATGGTATCAATAAGTATCAGACTAACCTCGATTTCACAGGATCAAAAAGAAAATTAGAAATTTCTCGGAGTGACGTGGAACTTTTATCAAAACCACTCGCTATCTGAAGATTGAAATCTAGCATTAAGTAATTGAAAGTACATGTTAAAGATTCGTTACATCCGATCTTCGTTCAGTTGGCTCTGTTTGCCGAGTATCTGTTTCAGCAATTAAATCCTCTGACTTATAAAATATCTTACATAGTAGCAGTGGAAGTAAGGAAAACTACCAATGTGTTACAATTCGAATTTTATTAAATACAGGAGAATTATTAAGTGCATTTATGTTTTAGAAGCAGTATAAAATAACGTACAAGACAATTTTGTTTGCGGCTAGTATGTTTTCGTTGAAAAATATAAAGCTGTGTAACATCGTATGCATCATACGAAAGTGGGTGTCTCAACATTTTTACAAATGCCATTCCTGCGCGACAAGTTTAATGCACTGAAAGCTGGCGTAATGTAACATCGGAAACTGAACGCAAAAGTTTATGAATAACGTGATCGTGATTATCAATCGTCATCGTCGCGAACACCGCCGCTCGGTACTTTCGGACCCCCGGCGCGTTTCGCCATAATGATTTGATCGACCTTGAGAACAGTACACGCGACACCGACAGCGTACTGCAGGGCCCACTGTTTCGTCAGGAACAAATCGAAGATTTCAGCTTCGACCGTGTCGATGAGAGCCGCGCCTTTGTTCTGTAAATGAACGCTTCCGTTATTGAGATGCACAATTCGGCGAAACCTAATAATTGCAGGTAAATCTATACGTACGTCAATATCGAAGCCATGATTCTTCTTGCCCTCCTTATGCGCAGCGTAAAGTTTCGATATCAGCTCATTAGCGTGGCTTCCACTGTTTTCCGCCAAGGTTTTCGGGAATATTTCCAAGGCGGTGGCAAATCTACGCGCCGCGTACTGGTCTAGGCCAGGCAGGGTGTCCGCATACGTGGCCAGTTGCGAAGCTAGTTCGATTTCAGTGGCACCTGCGCCAGGGACGAATTGCCCGTTCCTTGTTATTCCTTTGAACGTATTGACACCGTCATCGATAGCACGCTCGATATCATCCATGTAATTTTCAGTGGATCCCCGAATGATCACGGTGCTGACTCGGCTGTCGGCGCTGTCTATTGAAAATTTCACCACCATGGTGTCGCCTACTTCGTTGATGCACACTGAATCCGCGTAACCCAGCTCTTCTTTCGAAGGTGGAACCTTGAAACGGAAATTGTCAATTAAAGATTCGTTGATATTGGAAAACATTACCGTAGAAACGAGTTATTTACCACTTTAGGAAGCGCAGTAGCGCCAACGGTCTTGCACAATCTTCTAACGTCGAACTTGCTGGGTATACGAACAGCCATTAAATTATACTTGTTCATGTAATGTAAAGTCATGTCGCCGAACTTTCCACCGGATACGATCACGGACGCTCCGCTGTCAGCGATCGATTTTATTTGATTCTCTAACAAGGATTCCTCCCCGCGAGAGAATTTCATCAGCTCGTCCGCGGACTTTATTAAAACTGTCCCTTTTGTTTCCGTCTGCGTGACGTCCACAGCACACGTATAGACAGCAATTTTTGCCTTCTCCTTCTTCGATACGTCCCCTTCTACCTGCCTTTTGAATACCATTCCCTGCATAACTTCGGAGCTCGAGAGCCCGCATCCAAGTATCTTGCAGACGCGTACATTGTCTACGTTGAAAGTTGTTTTCTCAGGCAAAATGGACACGCAAGCTCGGGTGACGAGGGAAGTGAGAGCGTCTTCGTTCCCATACTGTTTGCTCATAATGGCGGTTTTAATTCCAACTCTTACTTGCTTCTCATCGCGATAATCTTTTATTTCGTAGCAAATTAACGTTGGTAGTATTTGCAACGCTTTCTCCAGCGACGCTTCGTATCCTTCGACTATTTCAGACGTAGTAATTCCCTGTTGCAGAGGATGTTTTTATACTCGTTACGTTTCATCTTTTGGTATTAACAGAAAATGTCAGTGATTATGTCACAGGCGAGGTTTAGGATAAACCGAACATCCAAGGGAAACTGCTGTCGCATGGCTTGGAAGCTTTGCATACAAGTCCGAGAGAGGCAGACAAACTTTCAATTATAACAAAGTTGCAAACCGAAATTTAGCTTCCGAAGAAAGCACGACAATAGCTGCAAACTGGAATTTTGGTCCCTGAAGGCTTCAATTCCATTTGCAAAACTGCTGGGAAAAACTGCCGTTTGCAGCTTTGCTACAGTTGCGGGGGATGTGAAGCGATATTTACGATGTGCGATCGTGAAGCGTGGAATACACTTTCATTGACTTTCGTCTTTTGTAATCGATTTGAATATCCCAGAGTCGCATGAAAGTTTCACAAAGTGAATAGCGACGCGAACTCCAGCAGGATGTTAGATCTGTATTACACCTCGCCTGCGGTAATGCTTAAAAATTTTACCAAACGGAGCAGTTCCTCCGCAGCTTCGAGAAGCGCTCCAGCGAAGATTATAACAAAATTCGTTCCGTCTCCAACTTCCGCCTCTTGCATCTTCGATGCTAAGACCAATAATTTGGCCGCTGGATGTTCGACCTCCAGCTCGTTGATAATGGTGGCCGCGTCGTTAGTGACAAATAATTTCTCGATATGATTGATGACCATCTTATTCATGCCGTTGGGGCCATAGGCTGTTCGCACGGTTTGTGCAAATTGCTTGCATGCTGTTATGTTCCTATAGACTGCTTCCTCCAAACCTGAGAAATACTGATCGGAAAACAACAAATTTGTGGTTACCAGGTAGACTGAATTCTAGTAATCGGGGAAGCTTCTAGCTGGTGGCACTTAGAAAGATCAAAGCAGTGGGATTACTGACTCCAAGACTCGCGCTATAAATGCATACAAACGCTTTCTGTTCTAAGTTCATTGGAACATGAATAGTTGAAATCGATACCGTACATTCTAAAGAGCTGCACATGTGCAGGCAAAAGTTGTGAGTAAAAATTATACGATCGCTCGTAAATACAAATTCAGGTATTCAGAAATATTCAACTTATAGAAGGTGGGAATAATATTTTTGTCTGAAAGTCTCTGATACCCCAAATCCTTTCATTGGAAATTTTACTCAACTACATTTTAAAGTTGCATGCATTAAACTGACAATTTGTAGGCTAAAAACCGGCTGCGAATAATTTGAGCAGTAAGGCGATTAAAGGGGCGTAGCTTGTTAAAAAATAACGCAGTTTTTAACGTGGTACAAGACTTTGTACGTGGGTCGATCATATTATGCCTATAAAAGGTAACGTGTCATGGAACATTGTATCCCATCCCTTTGGGCGAGAAAGCATTAGTTAGTCATGGTCCAGTAACATGGTTCGAAGGCATGTATAACCAGCCTTGCGAAATTTTATCGATGATGTCTGAAACTTACGCGGGCTCCGTCTTTCAGCATTTGGGCCATGCCCGGCGCCTTCGGTACGTGTAAAGCCATGTTTTTCTCGAAATTGAAAGAGCTTTCTCTTCACGTGCGATTCACAGTTGATGCGCCGCTTCAATTTTCCGTCAAAAACGATAGAGTCGAGATCTTTCCTCAGAATCGGTCACTGAGGCGACACCTTCAGTGTGTGTGCAGCGGAACAAATTCCCCTAGATGAATATTTCACTCTTTTGTTTCGTGCCTCGTCTTCGGGTGTGTTTCAAATGCCACTTGCGGTGCGCATGATGCGCGCAGGAACTGATGCAACTCCGAATTCTTGCAGTTCCTGCGCGCCTCATACACCGCAAGTGGCATCGTATTGGTGGCAGGTGAGAGAAATTCTAGGGAATTGTACGATGCCACCATTTTCATGCGCTCAATGCGTGAATTGAAACACATCCGTAATATTATAACACACATCATCAAAACGTAAAATTCACATCATGAAAATCGCTGGAAAATTCGCCGACGCCAGCGCCAAGTCAAGCCAGCTAGCCAACTAGCATCGCCGGGGAATCGGTTGTTGACGCTGGTTGGTTGCGGCCTCACTTGGCTTGGCTAGTTGGCTTGACTTGGCGCTGGCGTCGGAGAATTTTCATCTTGGCGTTGATTGGCTCAACGGTCGTGACGCCTCGCGCGCATGCGTGGTCATGGGTAGCTGTCCCTACTCCAAAATAGCTACCGCTGGTAGCGAATTTCCTCACCACCCTGAACAGGTATTATGTTGGCACTCTGATTAGAATATTTGTAAACATAACCTCCGTTATAACTTATGCAATTACATAGTATAGCTGAAAACAATACAATTTTATTTCTTGGTTTATGAATAGTAACACTCATCTAGAAACATCCAAGATCTTTCCGTGAACGTGAAAGTTTAATAAAGTCTGAGTTACATTTCGATTGAAATATAAATAGTGGAGCAGACATATTTTATATAAATAGCATTATTCTGTGTAGAGTATTCATTAGTTTTACACCGATGTCCAGTATTTATTAAGATTTTTTATATGTGTCTGTGCTACTGAGTTATCTTTATCCTTTTATACAGTTTTACAAGATACGGAGATAATAATACGTCATTTATGACACTAAACTAGAGTACTTTAACAGAATGGATCTAAAAGAGAATAAGAACACAGAGGTAAGCATTTCTCAATGGAGTACTTAGCAAAGTGTTTATTTAATTTCCTTCGTAACGTATCCTAAACATAATCGAGACATTCTCCATAGTTCTCACTCGAGTTTCCACCTATTTGGCCTGATGTGAAGACTGAATTAAAAGAATATATCGAGTGCATCGATAAGCTTCCAATACATCAACTCGACCATGCCCAATGTTATTGGCCGAGGAAACCCGATGTTCTATCCCTTTTGGACGCCGACTTAGCACCGCTTGGCACTGTGTTAAAATTCGACCGAGATCCTATTACCGGAGAGCTGAAAGAAATGCGCGAGGTTGCCCTAAAGACGACTGGAGAAACTGCTCGGAATTCAATGTCTATGACTCGTGCGCCAGGACCCGCTTCTGATAACATTAGAGGTATTTAATATAAATGGCGTGGTGTCAGTGGGCATCTGTATTTTATAAGCAGCTAAGTTAACGTACAATAAGCTGAGGAACCGTGGAAATTATGAATAGGAAATGTCAGTAATATTCCATTCTGGCCGGGTGGATTCGACGAGCCTGAAATGATAGAAGATCCGTCGATGGAGGACATCGATTTTGAAAACAATCTAAGGACCCTGGCGAAAGGATTCAGCGCTGGCGTAGAATTTAAAAGCGACAATTGCACGCCGAAAGAGGGCACGACGGAGGAGGGACAGCAATCGGAAGCCGAAAGAAATGAAATTGAAATTATAGCGGATAAGATTAATTTAATGGCTATTGTGAACGAAGAGCGAAATGTACTTGACTTGTGGACAACGAAGAAGGAAACAAAGGAGGAGATTAAAGAGACTTTCTCCAATCCCCATGATTCGTTGTTCGATGAGATAGCTCCGTTATTAGAAGATATCCCTGTATTGAAAATCTCAGAGAAACGCACGGAGCCTGCTAAATCAGAGTGGGCGGAGCAGTTGGACGTGTCCGTTCCAATGACTGATTTTGAGAAACGCGTTCCGGAGCTTGCAATGAACTTCCCTTACGAATTGGACACCTTCCAGAAACAAGCAATCCTTAAACTGGAGGAGAACTGCAACGTGTTTGTTGCCGCTCATACGTCGGCAGGAAAAACGACAGTAGCGGAATACGCGATTGCTTTGAGTCAAAAGCATATGACGAGGTAAGGTCTGATAATTCTGCTAGTCGGCTTCGGTATTAATTACAGCGACTGGATATCTTTCAGGGTGATTTATACGTCTCCTATAAAAGCCCTGTCGAATCAGAAATACCGGGACTTCAAGAGAAAGTTTGATAGCGTTGGATTATTAACAGGGGATTTACAGATCAACTCGAACGCTTCGTGTCTGATCATGACCACCGAAATATTACAGGCTATGCTGTACTGTGCATCGGAAATCTTACGAGACTTAGAGTTTGTTATATTCGACGAGGTGCATTACATCAATAATGACGATGTGAGTAAGTCTTTGATCAACTCGTTTCAGCTAATTTTGTTATTACAAGAGTAGCAATGATTTCTTTCGTCTCTCGATGCTTCGTTTTAGCGTGGTCATGTTTGGGAAGAGAGTGTCATCCTTTTACCGCAAACAGTTAACATAGTAATGTTGTCCGCGACTGTGCCGAATCCGCTGACATTCGCGGACTGGGTTGGCCGTACTAAGAAAAAGAAAATGTACGTAATAAGCACTTTGCAGAGGCCTGTGCCACTCCAACATTATTTGTACACTGGAACCGACGGTAAAACCAGGGATGATAAATTTCTGGTGCTCGACAAGAGTGGTCAATTTCTCCAAGATGGGTATGACAAGCTATTTTCGACACGTAATCGCACAAACGCGCTCCTGGTACGGACATATTTCATGCGTAATACATAAACGTTATTTCAGCTGGTATAAAGCAATGAGTACGAAAGAGCCAAAAAGAGATAGTACCAAGAACAACAAAGACGTTAAGAGAAAACCAATGTCACAGCACATGAGCCCTAAACAGGAGCAGGTGTTGTGGAGCGCTTTCATAAGTCACCTTAAGCGCAATGTAAAGTTCAATCGCTCATATTTAATGATTTGGTAATTACATACTCGTACGTACTAATGTTCCAATTCTCTTGTTCCAGAATATGCTGCCGGTAGTTGTTTTCATGTTGTCACGTAAACGTTGCGACATGAGCGCCGTTGTATTGAGAAACGTTGAGCTCACAACCGAGACCGAGAAGCATAGCATTAGAGTATTTTTCCAGAACAACATCAAACACTTAAAGGGCACCGATAGGCAGTTGCCACAAGTGCTAATGATGCAAGAGTTGTTGCAGAACGGCATTGGCATTCATCACAGCGGTATATTACCCATTTTGAAAGAAATAGTGGAAATGCTTTTCCAAAGTGGAGTGGTGAAGGTCAGTGTTTCAGGTAACGTGACGATACCCGAGCGTTTATTAAATCCTGTGTATTTTGCAGCTACTGTTCGCAACGGAAACGTTTGCGATGGGTGTAAATATGCCGACGCGTACCGTAGTTTTCGATTCGATTAAAAAGTACGACGGTACGAATTTTCGTATACTTCATCCTACCGAGTACATACAAATGGCTGGACGTGCCGGTCGTAGAGGCCACGATACGGCGGGTATGGTCTTGGTCATGTGTCGAACGTCCGTGCCACATTTTAACGAGCTGAAAGCCATGATGTGTGGCCAAGCTCAGAACTTGGAGTCTAAATTCAAAGTAACATATTCCATGGTGTTAAATCTGAGGAGGGTAAACGAGTCAGTAACCGTGGAAGCTATGATGCGCAGATCGTTTAAAGAGTCGTCGGTAGCCTTGAAGCAGAGCAGTTACAAGCTCGAATTGCAAAAAGTGGAGGACGAACTGTCCAAATCACCACCTCTAACCGACATACACAAGAAGTTCTCCAGCTTCTATTGGGCAGCCAACGACTACTTGGAGTATCTTAAGTATTTAAAGCCTTACTTTTACGAGACACAGAAGAAAGCGGTGAAAAATTTGACACCCGGAAGGGTTCTACTTATATCGTACGAAACTCATTATAACAAATTGGCTTTACTGTTGGGCTCTGTTCAAAACAAAGGTTGTAGGCAATACAGGGTGCTGGTCCTTAAAAACTCTGAAACATCGAAGTCCGTTGAGGGTAAACCAACGGAAGCATCTAAGTTTAAGAAATCGGAAAGGTGGTACGACATCATCGCTTTAACGAAGAAGGAGATATTTGTACCAGTCGGAGTTCCGTCCGCTGAAGTGTTAAGTATAAACACATGGAACATAACGGAGATCACTAATTGTCAGATTAAAGTGGACCCCAATCTGGTGCTGGCTAATTGGGAGAAGAGACAGATACCAAGATTCAGGTGAAAGGCATTAATTTAGATGAAGTTTACCCGTCACTTCATACTGTACATAGCATCTGATCGAAAACTACTTTGCAGGGACGAGCCGCCTGGTCAAACTTACCAAATCGCTGTGCAAGAATTGATGACGTTATCGCTGAACGCTAATCGCGATCCTACTGTTTTACAACCATACACAGAGATGACGTTAAACTACGACCTCGACATGAACGTGCAGCGTTTGCTTGACTTGAAGAAGGCTGTGTACGACATGAAGTGCATGGAAATATCGAATTTCGAGGAACAATTTGAAATCGTGTTCGACCGAAACGAATTGGAGAATAAGAAGAAGATGCTTCAGCTTAAAATGAGCGATGAAGCGCTGAGCCTTTATCCCGAGTACACGAACGCTGTTGCCCTTCTCAAAGAGCTGGGGTATATAGAGCACGACGAAAGAGGTTGGTACTGTAGGGTATATTTCAATAAGGACCATTAGCGAGGATGAATGAACAACACGCGATACTTCTAATTAATATATTTCAGTTGCATTGAAAGGACGTGTCGCGTTACAAATGGGAAGTAACGAACTGCTGATCACCGAACTTATTTTAAAGAACGTATTGACCGTACTTCAGCCGGCAGAAATAGCAGCATTGTTGTCCGCTTTAATATTTCAGCAACGAACCGATGTGGAGCCAAACCTTTCGGCTGAATTGAAAAGGGTATAGCAGCTTCGCACGCATTTAGAATTTACTTTTGCGCAAGGTGTTAATACGCCTGTATGTTTCAGGGGTGCGAAGTAGTGCAGGCAATACATGCTCAATTAGAAGCTTTAGAACAGCATTATCAATTGTCGACACTGCAATCGCTGAACTTCGGTTTAGTGGAAGTAGTTTACGATTGGGCGGAGGCAAAATCATTTGCAGAGATCATGAAGAAAACGGACGTTCAAGAGGGGATTATAGTGCGATGTATTCAACAATTGAGCGAAACGTTAAGAGACGTTAAAAACGCAGCCGTGACTATAGGTGATCCCGTGTTAAAGGAGAAGATGGAAGAAGCGTCCACTGCTATCAAGCGGGACATCGTCTTTGCTGCGTCCTTGTACACGCAGGATTAATCTGTTGAACAACCTCTATGTACAATAATTTTACTTCTGTCCGTAAGTTTTCCAAGATACTTTCGATTCTGGTCGACGAGTGATGTGTATATTTTTATAACTTATACGCCGTTTACGAAGCACATGTCCTTCGAGAAGTGTACAATATTCTTTTTTACTATGAATGTAAAGTATTAAGAGTTCCTTTTTTTTGTAAATTATAATTTTTTATGCGTAGATATAGGATAAGAGTACAAACATACGGAATAAGATTCTTAAGCGTAACGAACAATTCTTTTAATTGACGATGCTTATCGATACTAAGTATTACCCTATATTCTATCTTCTGATATTATAGCGGACGCTGGTCTGTATTATTAGTTTCCCTGATCTTTATTATTCTTTATAAACGCACGTCCACTGATCCTCTGTGTTCTCGCGGCAAAGGGACTATTATCTTCGCTGCTAACGGCCAAAATACCTACCTTTATTTAATGACCAGCCAACATTGCAAATGACATCATCAAAGACGACTCAGATTCGGTGAATAGGAGGCTGTGGAACCGCTGGAATACCTCTCCTTGACGAAATATTCGGTGACCGATAATGCAAAGGGGTCATTGTCCAGCAATGTTTGGTCGGACACAGCGAACTCTTTTTCCCAAACTGAAATTGAACCTGAAAGGCCATCATTATGGTAATGTGAACAACATCTACAGAGCCGTAACAGATATAGTTATCTATGGTGACAGACCCGTTGAAGGTGATAACATTAAAGGGAAGGGAACTAAGTACTTTGAAGGTGATCATGTGGTACATGCTGTAAACCATACGTGGCAGGTCTAGGACGCAATTGAGCGGTAAGAAAAAAAATAGTACCAACAACACGCGGTATTCCCAAGCGGTCACCCATCCAAGTACTAACCGCGCCCAATGCCGCTTAACTTCAGTGATCGGACGAGAACTGGTGTTTTACAGGCATAGAATGTTCGTTGGTAAAATAACAGTTTTATTTATCAAAGAAATTTGTATTTATACACACCGCTGAATGTATATACTTAACAACACAGCTCTTTACCTCCCGAGACACGCTACGAAAACCGATATTTCCATCGCTGATAATAATCTTAATTAAGAGAGAGAGAGAGAGAGAGAGAGAGAGAGAGAGAGAGAGAGAGAGAGAGAGAGAGAGAGAGAGAGAGAGAGAGAGAGAGAATAATTTCCAAAATTGGCGCGAAGAATCCAAATCCTCGCTAACTCGCTAGACAACGCTAGTCAACGTAATCGGCACATTCATTTTCCTATCTAAGAATATTTAAACTTATTTAATTAACCCTGATACGGATACTGTTTCGTCGCGTTAAATGTTACGCGTAAACAATTTCATATCTGTATAAACCATGTGACAACAATTTCAAGTTATACATTTTTTGAAGGATTTTCGAGGTTTTCCTTTAAAGACATGCTAGGAAGTCGATCGAACTTCGTCGCGTCACTTTTATTGCGTAAGAATAGAAATCTCCTCTTATCGTATTTTTTGCAACGCGACGCATGGTCATCGACGTTACACCTTGCCCTTGATAGTCGGCAGTTCGATGTTTGTCGAAGAGGCCGCAGAAATTAATCAGAACCCGTCGCCGATAAGCGCATAAGTGTGCCGTTGCGTCACACCGGGGCGACACACTAGCAACGCGGACGGGGATAAAATAGCTGTATACCTCCCGTCATCATCTTTTTTCCTAATCTCCGCGTTTATGCCGGGGGATCGCCCGAACGGGCCGAACGTTTTCGTAGTGATGAAGTGATTCGTAGTAATCGCACGAGCGTCGAGGCGGACGGCTGTCAAAGTAACAATGGGTTTGGAGGATTACAGGGAAGCGGTGGCGACATGCGCCTCGATTTGCACTATGGGACAAATGTTGGCTGGAACGTGAGTTGAGGCAATGCCGAAGGATAACATCCTTCCTTAATACTGTTCGCGATATCCGTGTCGGGGAAGTGCAACGCTTAATTGTCAATTGAAAGGGGCACGGCTCCTCCTCTGCACGTAATGAGAAAGCGCATGCAGAAATGCCTGTTTAATGCGGATTAAATACGCTCACTTTTCCACACAGTTCGGAGATTTATCTGTCGAGACGTTGCGACTGTGCGAGACGTTCGATAAATTCGAATCGATCCATATTTAAATATACGATATGTTGCGGTAAAATTCACCGAGCACGTGCAATTAGCGCGTAAAGCTACGAATTATGATTTATGGAATAGAAGATGCGTATCGGTGATAACTTTTATAAGAGAATAATAATTTCGAAGATTTTAGTAAAACTTCTATAGTTATTCGGATAAATTATGTAACTGTCCTTTTAGATATTCAAATTCCGTGTGGCGTATCGAAACGTGTAAATTCGGTTGCCTTGAACTGGATACTTGTATTAAGAAACAATTTCAGTAATCTTAAGTGTTTTTAAACCTACAGAGTTTTAGATTTTCTCTTGCAAAATTACTTACTTTATTCTAGAAGCCTGTTATAAATTTGACTGTGTCATGTTGGATTTTATAAACCAAACTTCTAAATAAATGGATTCAATGAACACAGCATTTCCTTATATTAATTATCTGATTGACTTCGTCACACATTTAATCCGCACAGAACAATCTGAACATTTAGTAACGAGAAATAATGCCCCCGTGATAACACAATCCCTGGCTGTTCTCGCATGATTCCTACCTTAAAATGCGACGCGTCGCGCAATGGTTAGATAGCAGTCGCCGGACAAGATACTAAGGCAGAATGACTTATGAATATTTATTTCTGTTAAGTCATTCGACGAGACGTAGTACAAATTGCGTTCATTATCCTTTGTAAGCCGTGTGCGAGTTTAATTTTTAAGGTATTTAATTTCTATTTCGCGAGCCCAGAGATGCAGATTACTATGCGTATAAATTTACATTCAAACTTTAACACTTTGCTCTCGCCGTGCCGCAGAGTAACAAGAAATAACACTTATTTGTGATTTATTTATAGATTAATATGCAAGGACATTTACCGAAAAGGTTCATCGAAAGGTTTCGACCCAATGCCTTTTCTGGGTGGTATAGGAATGTGAGTGTGGCATGTTAATATGTAAAACGATACTACGTTATTCAAGATACGCTGTTCTACCTTCGAACATTAAGGTTATCTATAAACGATAATAGTAGAGTCTCTTTGGAGGAGAATTATGCCTTGCGCACATTTTTGCTTACGAACGTGAAAACGTCGATAAACCGAAGAGTAGGCAAAAAGCGCCCAGTGAATGGAGAATTTTGTTTTATAGGTGCATTTTGATGCTTCAGTATGCGTTGATTTTGGGGGATCCAGCAATGATTAATATTAACGTTTTCGGAGTGCTCACGAATACAGCATACATGGCAGTATACTATTATTACTCACACCATACGGTACGAGCCTTTATTTATAAGATAACACGCATGACATTTCTCCCTGATACTTTACTCTGATTCCCTTCGTCGCCTTGCCCTGAATCATTTTCCCTTGGTAAGTGCAGTATAATAGAAATTATGCCTCGTTACGTAATAGATGAGAAGCTTAAAAACTGATTTAGAAGAAACTTTTAACGAGCAGATATAGAGTGTACCCTAATTAGCAGTTGATTGTGTAGTATAGTACACAGATCGATTTATTAAATTGTTTTATCCTCGTATCATTTCGATTTGTTCGGTTACGCGTTCTATTTACAGAAATTTGAACGTACTTCTGCAATGGGGCATAATTTCGTTGTACTCGAATGAGTCATAGGTAAATGGGATGTAATCGATTATTCCGGGAATCCCTGTACGTACCGTAATTACGTGAAATTCGAAGTGGTCTCTGCTGCGAAGTAATTTCGGAAGTATTTGCGATAGTATCGGTGTGCCTGAATAAATCATTGTTCTACTTCAAGTGTTACGTATTTCTAGAAGGATACGCTTGCTTTAATAGGCAAGGTAGCGGCTTTCGTAATGGTGTTCCTCACGTATGCCCAAGTGGAAAATTCCGAGAAGATTGAATTCAGATTTGGCGTAGTTGTGACCGTACTATTGTTTCTATTAATAGCGTCCCCTCTCGTTCATCTCGTAAGTATACATTTTGATGATTCTATACACGTTTCCTTAGTGATAAAATAGTGGGAAGTAGGGGAGCTAACGATGAATATATTCAGGAAGACAATGATACCAGTTCCCTTAATTTATGCATATACTATTAGTGTTACTTATTGTCAATGGGTAGTGCCATCGTTTCAAGGCGAAATAGAATTACGCTCGAACCTGACTTACGCCCGATTTCTTCACCTTCAGTAATCTTCCGGTTCAAATGCTCTAAACCAGTAGGATTCTAGCATTTGGCAGCTATGTGGAACATAACTCTAAATGGAAGATTACTGAAGGTGAAGAAATCGGGCGTAAATGGTTAGTACGAAGAACCGGAAACGGGGGATAAAAGAGTAATTATGGACGAAAACCGGAAAGATGGCAGCCATATTGGGAAATTAGTAAAACAGTACTATTTGGCCGTTGCACTTAATTTCTGCGTTTATATTTTTCATACTTTCTCCTTATATGTACGATAACCATAATTGAAGTGACTTTAATTGAAATAGTTCAGAAGAACGGTGTCGAGAAATTTTACGATCGTTGCTCAAACCTCGTACGTTGCGGCAAGAAATTCTAAAAAGTCGTAGGCCATGCTAAATCACAGTACAATGCTTGAAATTTTCTTTATTAAAATCTATTACCCACGGATCATGCTTCGCGATTATGACACTGTTTATTTAGAAGAACTTAAAGAGTGGGTTACGTGAGATCCTCCGTCTTCCAGATATAACAGTGAACTTGTATTTGATAGCCAAATCAGCTTCACGGTCTGTCGGTTATTGCGTTGATTTATCATCGACCGAGACGTTCTGCGTCTGACATTGGCCATTTATATCTATCAAGACCAATTTCCAGCTGTTAATTTCACTGGAAGAATTATCGAATTTTTGCCCCGCTTTCAATTTAGAGAATTTGACACTACTTGACTTACATAATTGTAGATAGGTATATGCGGCACGGCATGCGTCATAAAAGGCCCACTGCTATTCGAAACACAGATAAGAAATTCGGTCACCTTTTCTTAGCGGTTCAAGAAAATCGCTTGCTGAAAATTAATTTATCTTGAATTGCAAAGCAGAGAAATCTCGTGGCCAGTTTCCCCGATTGTTAAAAATCAGTTGTTACTGCTAAATATTTGTATTATCTACCGAATTATCGGTGTGCAGGGTCATCCGTTAAAACTGCAACGTACGCGCGCGCGAACAGACGAAAATGGCAACACCGCCTGAGCTTCGAAAATTTTAGGATGGTGTCTTTCAAATTAACGCCGCAAAGAGCTATTTGAAATTTCCCGGCCCGGGTTGAAGAATTTGGGGCCTTTTTCATATAACTTTTGAACGCCGGGTCGGCGAATGGTTGTAGTGGAATGCGTCCGTGAGGCGGTGTTGCCATTTTCGTCTGTTTGCGCGCGCGTGTGTTGCAGTTTTAACGGACGACCCTGTATACCGAGTTCATGAGACTTAGCAACACTGATGCTACATAATTTTTCTTTGTTCCCCAGGGAGAGATTATAAAGACGAAAAATACGGACATCCTTCCGTTTCCGCTCATATTTATGGGCACCATTGTCTCTTTTCAATGGTTGTTGTACGGTATCATAATTAATAACTTGTTTGTGATAGTAAGTAGCGATATTCGATTATCATTCCCTCAAACCTGGAAAATATACAATTTCTTATGGGGGTACGTATCACGCTAACCGTTGTACTTCCACAGTTTCAGAACGTGGTAGGTTTCACCCTCTCTGTGATGCAACTGTCGTTATTCGTAATATTCCCATCGAAGTCGAAAGCGAAGGCATCCATTCAAGAGAAGAAGGATTAATGCCAGAATTGCATAGCCATCTGCAAGCAATTCACATAGAATAACGAAGACGTTCCTACATGTATGTATGCAAGTTGGTACATCAGTGATTACAAATGGTGCAAATGCGAGGATTTACAATAGCGTACGTTGTCAGCCGCGAAATAGAATAATTGTTACTCCAATTGTAATTCGAATAAACAAGTTTCTTTTTAATTGGGGGTGTGATATCATTCGAACCCCCGAACCCATACCGGATGTCTTTGCTGAAGCTTGAGTAATAAGTATTCACTTTCCATACCATGAAAAATTAATTACACTAAACCTTTATTTATAATGTACTTAATCCTATACGCTCCATAATTATGAAATAGATAACCATCTCTTACAACTACACGGAGGGTTCAGAGCCAATCAGCGTAACTCCAACTTTTCCTGAAAATGAGTTACGCGATTCGAAAACTTATTTATTGTTAAAAATTTCAGTTGATAAAAAAATTAAGTCACACTTTCACACGTACGCAATAAATGACGGAACTCATATTGACAACGAAATTACTGATAGCGCAAATCTTGGTTTCAATGCTAACGGACTTGCACTCCTTGGCTTCTGAACCCTCCATATATTACTCTACTACTAATTCAGCTTAAATCATTACAAAGAATTTGAAGTAATTAAGAAACGCTAATCTTACGCTTTCATTCATTTCCATCGATTATTCCCAGCGGCGGATTTAACCGGCGGCCGATGAGCAATTGCCTCCTGGGTCCCTGCCCATGAGGAACACTCAGGGCCCCATCTTCAAAAAAATCATGATTTTATGCAGACATTATATTTTTTCCTGTACTACTACATTTAACCCGTTTTTCATAAACTACCTCTTCCTTTTCCCGGAAAAAATGGGCCTCGGAACGTTTGCCACCTGAGCCTTTTTCCTTGAATCCGCCACTGTTTATTGCACGGACAATTAAGGCGCGCGAGCTACAGTAGAATCTCGATTATCCGAAACCCCCGCGCGTCCTGCCCTCCCCGATCTAACTCTGACAATCGAGCTCCTATCACATTTCGATCTCTTCATTTACGAAGTTCACGCTTTCAGCACACAGAGGCGTCTGTTGTTGGAGAATTCATTATGCAGAAGCGACGGGCGAGCCTCGGAATACCAGCCGAGGATTCTTCTCAATGATTGACGTGGTCGTGCGCGGATCGTCGGAAGTCGGCTGTGTCGCGATCAAGAATAACCGAAGTGATTACCATTTCACTTTCTACAGCGCCGCGTTACGCTGCATGCAAATGCAAAGGCCTCCTCCTGCCGGCGGCGGGCCCGCTCGCGGGCTCCCTGGCGATTTACGTCCGCGACGGCTCGTTGGTAGTCGTTCTTGGTGTATCGGCCTATTATATGACCGGCGTACATCGTCGCTTGACTTTCTGATCGAGTTTGCCGGCTAATAGCAGGAAACAGTGACCTTCTATGTAGACAGTAGCGTCTGGTATTGTGGCCAGTAACGTGTCCGATTGTCCGGCGGGCGATCGGCGGCTTATGGGTCTCCCGTCGATCGTCATGAACACGAACAGTTCAAAGTGGAGATGGGAAGGAACGGAAGGATTTCGTGTAGCCGCCGATTCAAGGGATATCCACGGCAATCGTACTTTGCTCTTACTCTAATATGATTCCGTGCGAGGGTCCCCGTGTAAACACGTGAACCTACGCGTTGCCGAGCTTCTTCGTGGATAGATGTATGCTCAAGCAATCCTGATGAAGACTTTTCGTTAGTAATATGTAGACAGTTTCCTATGTAGTAAGGCGAACGTTTTGTTTTAAGTGTGATTGGTCGAAATACACGATGTAACTCGTAACTTTAGTGCCTCGGGCTCGCGTAATTCCTTGAGGTACTTTGGTACCTTAGTCGCTGGATGGATGGTTTACAGTGAGGTGGGATACGAGGTAAGTGCGCCCTTTTATTAATTTATTTTTTGTTTAAAGAGTTTTAGCTTCGTTTCTCAATTTCTATGCTCTTATAACATTATTCTTTTCATTATTTTATATGATTAGTAGAGCCTGTTGGAATGCTTTATTGCTACTAACTCAATTTCGCCAAAAATGTGGGTCAGTCCGTTTTTGTTCTCAACGCCTCGAATTAGCTTAATATTAGATTCCCGAAACTCGCGTGTAATGCTAGTTCAATCGTTATTCAGGATTATTTATTACTTAAAATGTTGCACACTGGAGAGGCAGGCCGGAGCTCCTCTTATCCAAAGAAATTGAAACGTCTCTTAATATTTTGCAATCCGAGGCATCGTCGTTGAAATGTGAGCAGTTAAAATTTGAGGAAGAGTGTAATCTTCGGCGCGCGCTGTTTAAATTACAGTTACGAGTCACTCGTGCTTTAGCAAAAGTGTTTTTAATGCGAAATTACATAAAACCAAGCATTTCTTCGTCATGGTCAACAGTGGGAAAATTTTATATGGGCACATAATAAGTGAAAAGTAAAAGTATGTGGGTTTTGGTTGGACCGGAAGCTTTGAAAATGTGTTGCAACACTTATCATTAACTTGTGTGCACATACACACGTGGCGCCGCGCATTCAGCCACTTGGGATTTAAAAAACGCGCGTCGGCAATCAGCTAGGGTAAAGTGTAAACGCACCAATAAATGAACACTTAAGGCTAATGAATAAACACTTTTATAAAATTATGTTTTGCAGCGCAAATAATTCCACGTGCTGCAAAAATTGCTTAGATATGAAGCAAGAACTTAAAAGAAGTCTCTAATTAAATAGTTGCTTATTTTAATAACTTATTTTACTCATTTTAATATAAAATGTCCATTCACTGGTACGTGTTCATTTACTGGTAAATCTACCCTACTCCAGAATAATAATTGTTTATATCTGAGAAACAGAAACTGAGATTGCAAAATAGCAAAGGGCTTTTTAATTTCATTTATTACAAGCAACAGTGTATTTCAATTTGTCAAACAAATTCAACACATCTCGCTTAAAACTACACCCATTTCAACCCTTACTGAAACAGTAAAAATAAACGCAGACTAGAAGCGTGTCTTGAACTGTTCACTCCTCAGAAATACTCCCAGGAAAAGTTAGGCAACTGAAAATAAATTCAGAAAAATCTGCAACTTTGTGCACATGAAGGGCAAACCTATTTTTGTTGATGACATACTGCGGTTTTAGGGGATGAAATCACCCCTTGAAAATACTTCAGAATTTTCTTCGTCGTGGAATATCTCAAGAAGGCTAAGAGATATCGAAGAGAAGTTTCAACAAAAGTTGCAGCTTATTTTTATATCTACAAAACTGCGTAGAAATAATTATCGAGAAATCTCTACTTTTCAGATCACCACCCATCCGATAATTACTTTTGCGCAATTCTCTGAATTTTCGGCTTGGCTAACTCCTCTTGCCAGACAAGCGTCGCAGGTCCCTCGTCTGAAAGCGTTCAAGCAGTGCAATCGAAATGGTTGTCGTGCTTTATAAATGATAAAATTCAAGTAACCCAGACCTAACCCGCGCCCGAGGCGTTATTTACGTCGCAAGAACGACGCAAAGGGTTCCCAATTAAGGGTGAAACCTACTCGAGCTCCGGAACGGGTTCGATCGCGCTAAGTCGCGTGTTGGTCGCGCATCCACGAAATTCATGTCCGCGCACGGCCCCCTTCAAGATTGATCCCGGAGTGTGCGCCCGAGTCGGCTCTGTTTGTATGTTCACACACAGGAAAATCGCTGCTCAACGTGAACGTGCTTCTGTTGTGTGGAGGTGGGCTCGTTATAACACCTGCTGCATCCCCTGAGCCCCTCGTCGCGTCCGGCGTCACGTGGATCGGCTGATGGGTTCGTATCGCAGAGTACTACCGAGATGAGTCTGGACGAGGGAACGATAACAGTTATCATTCCTGGTGCGTGTAAATGTATTTCCCGTGTCGCGATACGTACATATGCCTAGCAAACATCTCGATGCTCCGCGCCCTCGGCAATCATGCGTTTCCACACGTGCTCTCCTCGTCGGCTCGCTGTGGGATAACAGGGTGTTCTTGGCGGGGAAGGCGATCCTCTTCCCAAACCGATTCACGGTTAGGGAGACTTCGCGGGGAACCTTCTGGGGGCAAAGCGCACAATATTATGAACGCGATATCCCGAGGATCTAAGCGTGCCACTTGAAATATTAATTCTCTGCGCTCGAGGGGCTGTTTTCTGCGGGGAAAATTAGTCCTGTAGTGGCGGTCGTAGACGAGGAGATTTCTGTGATGGGTAGTCGAGTGAATAATGGGAATTGATGTAATAAATGCTGAATTTTCTAGTTAATTCTTTTCGAAGCTGTGCGTAGATGAGGAATAGTTTGAAGGGAATTTTTACACCAGTAACATTTTGAGCTGAATTGTGATTTATAAGACTTGCAGTAGCATCACTTGAGAGGAGAAATTCTTTGCTATATTTTACCTTAATGAATGAAACTGTATCGTGCTATAATGGAAAGACGCATTCATTAGATTGCTTGATACCATTTCTTCAGAGCCTCCCCCGCCGCTTCATTAAATCGATCGCTAAGAATTTTCAATTTAATGACATTCTTAATGGCACGCATTAAGGTCGTTATGCAGGTAACAATCATTATTGTAGTTACAGATGTACGATTCACAGTAATAAATCTTTGGAGAGTCAATTCGAAATTGTGGGCGATTTTGCTTTGGCCAATATTCATTAAACTATCAAAGTGAAGTCCACTTTAATTTTAAATCAATTCTCTTAAAGCCACCGATTCAGCGACTAATGGTTGATTATTATTTTGCAACATTTATTGGACAAGTCAAGTAAAATTCTAATGGCATTAGAGCTGGTGATACTTATTTGAAAATATGTGGAAGCATCCGCTATGAAAGATCAATATTAGATGCCTCCTGTGTCGCTTCTGCGGTCAACGGGAACAACATAATTTTTCAATCGCCCTCCCGAAACCACTTCGTAAATTATAGACGCTGCGCGGAAAGTAGAGCGTTTCCCTTAGCGCCCACATGGCACACGCTCATCCAGAAACGGCAGCCCTCCCTCATTGGACTTAATATCAATTTAGAGCACAATACCACGGAGTATTTCGATGCCGTGTAATTTGCTTGAACGTTCATTAAGTATACCGGGACAATTATAACCGTATCCAATAATGACGAGGTCGCACGAGTTGGTCAGACGGCTGCAACACGCGTCCTCTGAGGATCTTATTGGTAAGAAAGCGCGCTGAACGTAAGCCTGGGAAAATGAGAAATCCAAAGACACGAAAAGCGGAGGAAAGAATGGAAAATAGAATACTGTTGTGCAAGTACAGAATGAAGTATTATAAAAAATGTCACACTAAACAGCTAACATTTGTTGTTCTTCTTTAATGGTGAAATGCGTTTCAATTTTTGGGATACTTAATATAGTGGAGCCTTTTGGACACCTTTTAATTTTGTATCTTTAAATCCATATCAACAGTAGTTACCTTCATCAAGTATCACGTATTATGATTACCTTTTTCAACGATATACTAAGGGTGTATTTGTATATTTAAGAAGTAACGAAGATAGTCGATCAATTTTTATAGTAAAACTGAGCTTCTCTTCGATAGCTCCGAAAAATATGCACGCAGAATCTAGAAAGATTAATTATCCGCTCGTTCTTCTCTCGTAATGTAAGCCGCAACTACCACTGCAGATCTAAACCCGCCGTAGGTATTGCACGGTGGAGACAGATGCCACAAGATTGTTTCAAACTTGTATTTACAGAAACTTTCATATGACAAAAGTTGCATTCTCAAATTACATTCTCTAATACGTTCCTCTAAAATATCTCCAAAATCGTTCAATTTGTAATATCATGTATCTATATTAGGGTGGTCCTTATATGTATGGAAAAAAATTAAGTTTTTTAAAAATTTCTTCCGACCCTCTCAGAAGCTTCCAAATAGTTTAAAAGAATTTCGTCTAAAATTTTATTAAAATATATTAAGGATTAAAGGTCGCTCAACGGCAATGAAATATTACTATTTTGGTATAAATTTAAAAAAAAATTTAAAAAAAAATTTTGTTTTCCTTCACAGCTTGTTCTAACTGGTTGGGGAACTGGAGAATTGGATGAGTTTCATTGTTATAAGTGCTAGGGCCAGTATCTAGTATGGTACCCGATTTTACCTAGGCCACGGTGTAAAATCGTAAAATCGTAAAAACGGATCATATTTTAAAACATTATTTTTTTGTATTTTTCCTTCTATTAAACAAATTGGATATGTACTATTATTTAAAAAAGAGTTTATTCTAATGAATCCCAATTGCAATTTGTTTTTTACCATTTTCGTTGACCTTAATAATGTCAAAGTTATGAGATTTTATCCCTAACGTCCCGATTTTGCCCCGGTCTCCCCTATATGCGAAATATAAAGTCCTTGAGCGACCTTTATATACCAAAATATACAAATAAAAAATACGGAGATACTTTTTTTTGGTTAAATAGAAGATTTTAAGAGGGTCAGACAATATATATTTTAAAGTTGAAAAATAAGGACCACCCTAATCTATATCGCAAGCCTACTTTACCTCGTAAAGTATGCGGTGATATTTGCATAAGTACCTACAACGTAAAATAATCATTACTCGGTATGGGGAACAGCTTCAATATAACTTCGCACAGCTTGAGAAATATTTTCCTCCGTCCCTCGATCTGAAAATTCCCACAACAGAAATCCCACAAATTTCAGAGACCACTGAGACCACAAAAACGTCACTCCTTCCTTCTTAATCTCACAACAATATCATCGCGTTAATGTCCCTAAAAAGGGCAATCTTTCCTTCCCCCATAATTCCGTCGCATAACGAATCATAACGATCCCGCACCCCTGAAAAACAAATTATTAGCGATATCGTCCCTGTGTTCATCCTCGCCGTATAAATAACTCTGCCGAAAAAGGCAATGCGAAGTGAGTACACATGTCTACGCGGCCGAGTCTCGACGACCGACATCGGTCCCCTCGAAACCGTGGTGCCGGATGTGTACCTGCTGTGGTTCCCCGGAAGTGGCGCGGCGTGCCCGAAGAAATCGCTGGCACACCCGCGACTTTTGGCGTCGCTGTAGACGGCTTGACCGACGGACGGAGCGGCGAACAGGGGGAAGGGATGGATCACGGCAGGGCACGGGGGATGAGCAGGATAAGACGGAAAAAGGGGGAGATCCTGGCCGGTCCGACTATTCCGTACACGGCGCTGTCCCGCAGGACACGTGATTCGACGCTTTCACGAAATGTGTAACGCGCTGCTATAACGCTACCTCCCTTTTATGCCTGGCCACCTCGAGGCGCACCCGACATTTTCCTTCCGTTACCGAGGATTCGGTATTGCGCGCGCGAGCGCACCGGCGCGCTCTTCCCGGCCGCAGCTCTTCCATAACGTGTGACGCAAGTGAAGTGGTATCGTCGATATCGCTCTGGACGAATCGCACTGGGCACCATCCCTCGACCGGTAATTATCTTCTTCCTTTCAATTCCGACTGATTCGTTTCGGTTGCTGTCTGGTCAACACGAGCGACGTGTGTCTGGCGGCCAGCCTCGTTTGCCGCTTCTCTTTATCGTTTCGGGCGATTTGTCGCGTAAGCTGCTTGTACGATTTTTTTAAAAATCGTTAAAGGTTTCGCGCGGATTCTGTGACGAGATTTGCTTCGAAGTTTCTTGGGGACTTTTTAGGGGATAGATGGTTTGCGGTGTAGTTGTGTCGAAGAAACAAGGTGGTGTTGATTTTTTAATGTGACGAAGGGAGTTCCGGTTTTCGTGGACTCTTTATTTCTGCGAAGGATCCTAAGTGTAACTTGGTTGCTTGATTTTTGGGAGGACTTTTGATTTGGTTTCTTTTCTAAGACGAGTAGTTTTATGGAGATAAGGGAATTGTGGGGTGAAGGGCTTTGTTGTATTGAAATATGTTGGTGGTAAAATTTGTCCCTTTAAAGATGAATAGTTATTTGTGTGTCTAATCTTGTCATTCACCACTTATTTTATTATTTTAATTTGACCGTCTGTAAATTTGTGTATTTGGCTTTTAATGTTAATTAGTTAACACGAATTTACACGAGCTCCTGTCGAATTTTCCAAAGTACTTGTGCAAACTCGCACATTCCACCTACATTATCTCGGGAAATTATATTTTTACCAGCAGTCCCGAACGATTTCATGGCTCGTGGAGCAGCAGAGGGAAAACTTTGAAATACCTAGTTGGCGAGGAAAACTCTTTCTGAAACCTTAGTAAAGACGGATGGATGTGACCTCAGTTTCCGACTTCTTACCGTGGCAAACAAAATTTTCCTTGTTCGATACAAAGGACAAGAGAGAAAAGTCGGTTTCTGAGATGAATTCTTATACATAAAGGACAAACTCGAGGCATGTTGAAAGTAAATTCGGTAACAGTTTCAAAGTTTAACTTCGTTATAAAATTGTAACGAATGGATATTGTTAAATTAGCTCTCTAGATTTATCGCGGAAATCTAAAATGCGTTCAGTACATCTTTCTAAGCTTACATGAAAACTTTTTGTCTCACGAAGTATTTGAATTCTGTGAGTCTCTTAAAAAAAAGTCCTACATTTCATAATACGGTGACAGCGCCATATAGAAACGAAAAATTATATTATTTCAGTTAAGGGACCAGACGCTTCATTAATCATAAATGCTCTTTTTCTTTAAACACCGCTTACTAGCAATTTTATTTCTTCTCAGTCGAAAGATTTTAACAGAGCATCGGCAATCCCGCGACGAAGTCATGAAATTTGGTCGCGTTGTAGTTACGTTTTTGCATTACATACAGTAACGAATGCATGTCTGGAATACTTGTTCCTTTCAAGTATGCATACGTCGCAAATGTATTCCAATGACATCTCCACCGCGAGTAAACGATAGCGAAATAATTCCTTTAACATCCTCAACACACAATTGCCCAAACTTACGAACTAAATTTATTGATACCCATAATCTGCAGTTTCTCCAAGCTCCTCAAATCAATTAAAACGTGTGAGTCATTGAAAAATTCCTAATAGCTTTAATTTCACGCAGCTATTACTCAATATTCACCAGAGAACTATTGCTAATTCAGTAATAATTACCTGAGAAATTAACAGGCCGAGTCTAGATTGGTTCAAGACAAAACTCGAATTTGTTAATTTCGATACCTGTAACTTTATCGAAATTGGTGCGGATTAAAAACGCTCTTAAGCCATGAATAACAATTAAATAGTCCGAAGAAGCTTCCGAAGACGAAGCCGCGCTAAACAATTACATTGACACTGCCATTGGAGAATTTATTTTTGCCAATTGAAGAGATGGTCCCAAATTGCCGCAAACGACAGCGCCTTACTGCAATATCTATTTCTTTTAAATGCTCTTTGAAGGAGTACGAGGCGATACAGAAGATTTCCTCGCCCGTTTCGGGAAAGTTGCCGAAAGTATCGCAGGCAAGAAGTTTCGTTGATCGTGGCCGAGGTTCACAACAGTGCTCGTTAGAGCAAAATCATTAATCGGGAGGGTGTTTATTTCAGGATATTTTTCTAGTGACTCCACGGTCGTCCGCTTCTAGTCGATCGTATAAATAGAAGTGGCAGATGCGCCCGCGAGATATGTGTGCTTCCGAATGCACCGATCGTTAGATATTTGCCGTGAAAAAGAGTGAGAGGCCGTGTTAAAGCGTCGGTGCAAGTATCGCGAAATTGCCGTGGCGACCGGTCGCACTGCTTCCTTCCGGAAACACGTACGAAACGCGAGTGCAACTATTTCCATCGTCCTTTTATCCATCGGCGATCGGTTTGCGTTCGTGCCGGTGACACTGATCGTCCGGATTTCGGGATCGATTTCACCGAAGCCGTCTGCGACTCGATTGGTAAGACCGAAGACGTCTGCATTCAGTACTGCAAACGTTTATCGCATCTCTCTCATTTTCATAGCGATACGGTTGATTAAATGACACGTGTCCACCTTATTTGCAGCAATATTTGCCTAATAGTAATAACAAGCGCGGCATAACATGATAACATGCTTATTCGGACGATGCAATAAATAATATTTGCAGTAATGTATTATGCGTAAAATGAATTCCTGAATTTACCTGAATTTCCAAAAAATTTTATAGAGTTTATGGACAAGCTTCTTTTATGAATGGTAATTATAATTGGAAGATTTTTGCTGTTTGGGTTTAATGTGCCTGCCAGAGGTGGATGAGGTTTGTTTTTAAGGCAAGGTGAGGGTCCTCTTAGAGAAGTCTTCCTCAATTGCAAGATAACTTAATGATAGTTGTAATTTTTATGCTTGAATCGAGGAAGGATTTTGAGATGAATAAGGCTTGAGTAACTAGTGTTATTGCTACCTGAAAAGGTTCAAATTATTGTACATCTTAATCGTTGTTGAATTTAGAAATTCGGAGGTGTAAGGATCGCAGATTCTATGTAATTGAAGTCTCTTTCCTTTTATTTGTCTGGCGATTGTTAGATATATTTAAAGGGAATATCTTGTTTTCAACGAAATTCAAGCAGAGAGGTATCCATGGGATTTGTGTGAAAGTAATATAGAATACAGGGGATATTATTTCTCTGTCCATTTTACGAAGCTAATTAGTTTTCTGGTATATTATTCATTATCAGACCCCATAGTGGCGGCCCCTACACGTTTTAGACCCGCGTACCACGCCAAACCACCATTTGTACTAATATAAGCCAATCATCTCGAATATGAACAACTAAAGGTCAAAGTAATCCCCCATCGATACAATTGCTGCGAAATATAGAAAATACACACCAGCATGCATTTCTAGCATTATCCGCGTAACCATTTAAAGAAAAACGCTGATAATTCGAATCCTGGTAGCCTTCGTAAATTCTGTCTTTAACCAGGGCATAACACATGTTTATATCAAAAGTAGGTGAATAACAAAATTGCATAGTGATTTCATAAAACATTCTTTACAAGTTACAAGTCATACCTCACACTCGACGATAGTTAAATGATCGTATTGCTACTACATACTTAGAAACTACAAACATTCAACTGTCACAAATTATTAAATAAATATGTTCATAAATAATTAAGCAGCAATTAATATAACAATCGCCAGTTTCTTCCTCGCAGAATTAATTTCGTTCGTTTACTTGGAACTTATCGGACGACGCGTTTATAGCGGTTAGAGCTGTAAATATATATTCGAATACTCCTAATTATTCGAATAATTTATTTATTTATTTATTTATTTATTTATTTATTTATTTATTTATTTATTTATTTATTTATTTATTTATTTATTTATTTATTTATTTATTTATTTATTTATTTATTTATTTATTTATTTATTTATTTATTTATTTATTTATTTATTTATATACGGGTGGGCACCCTTTGGTAAAGGAATTAAATATACATGTGCCGTAGACGGAGATATGTACAGGTGACAATACCTAATATACGCAAATACAAAAATTAGTTGACAGAATTGCTGCGCATTAACATTAAGAGCTGGTTTTTAAAGGACTCGTTGGTGTTCGAGAAAAAGTCAATAGCGTGACAGAACTTAGATACTACTAATTATTCGAATAACATTCGAATACTACTAATTATTCGAATAACATTCGAATACTACTAATTATTCGAATAACATTCGAATACTACTAATTATTCGAATAACATTCGAATACTACTAATTATTCGAATAATATTCGAATACTACTAATTATTCGAATACTACTAATTATTCGAATAACATTCGAATACTACTAATTATTCGAATAACATTCGAATACTACTAATTATTCGAATAACATTCGAATACTACTAATTATTCGAATAACATTCGAATACTACTAATTATTCGAATAACATTCGAATACTACTAATTATTCGAATAACATTCGAATACTACTAATTATTCGAATAACATTCGAATACTACTAATTATTCGAATAACATTCGAATACTACTAATTATTCGAATAACATTCGAATACTACTAATTATTCAAATACTACTAATTATTCGAATACTACTAATTATTCGAATAATATTCGAATACTACTAATTATTCGAATAATATTCGAATACTACTAATTATTCGAATAACATTCGAATACTACTAATTATTCGAATAATATCCGAATAATACCTGAATCCTCCTAATCATTCGGATTATTCCAATCTGAAATTATGACATTCAAACACCCGAATATTCGTCGCAGCCTTATTAGCTAGCGAGCCATCGAGCGACCGACGAGAAAGGAAAGAAAAATCTTGGCCCCCACTAATAGTGACCCACTCGAAATTGCTTAATGTATGAGCCCGCGATGGAGGACTCTCGCTTTTCATACGTAGGCGAATATCTAGCCGCGTACATCCATATCGGCGGCGGTTCATACGTGAGCGAAATTGTGAACGGTCTAATAATAACCGGCGCACTCGCTTATATGGGCGGTTGATTTTAATTCAAGCAAAAACGTCAGCCAGACCTCGTCCTTTTGGTGTGCGGGGTCAGTGATCATCATAATGAAAAAACGCGAGGAGCATCCGAAAACGGTGGAATACGTCGGCGATATGTCGGCGGTAACGCAGCGCCGGGGAAAGATCGTTCCGCGGGAGGCTCCTTGATCTTGAGTTATTTTCGTCGGTTATGGTAAAAGACGGCCCGCATCGCCGACGAGACGGCTCGATACGGAATAATGTTGCGGCTATTATCGCGAGCAATACCGGGGCTACGCCGAAGGGGAGCGTCCCGAAAGTTCGGTATAACGCAAGTACGTGCGCGCCAACGGTCAGCCGACGCGAGAGGTCAGTTTCGGGAAGGATCACCGAAGGTTAACATCTCGGGGGATGATAAGTCGTTGCCATTCCGGGCACACGCAGGATTCTATTTCGCGTGGATGCGCGATGAATATTATGGTATTGTTTACTGACTCACGTCGAGAAGCTCGGTTAATTTGAAAGCCCTGATAAGGACGACGCGAGCTCTGCAGAGTGGTTGCTGTATATCGTTCGTTGGCAAGCTTTTATCAACAGACGAGTCGAATGGTGCCGTTTTTATTCAGCGAATTAGATGGGAGCGTCTTAGAGAAGGAATCTAAGTTTTGTAGTTTGAAGATTGTGGCGAAGGTGATGGAATGTACGTGCATTGGGGTGGGTGTTTATTTGACCCCAGAAAATTATTTTTGTATTTCTTCACGGGGCATTCTGTCGATGTTATTCACCTTTACAAGTAAGTAATGTGGTATTAATTTTATTTTTTGAGTTACATATCAAGGGTTGCTACTAGGCATTGAACTTTCTGCTTTTTAAGAATAAAAATGCAATTTTCTTTTTGACGTTTTCACGAACGAAAGTTTGACACAATAAGAAGCAGAATCTATAAAAATCTGCAGTACCGAATAAACCGAATTATGTACCGTCAACGCTTGCGAACACCAGCGCAAGTGGAAACACTCCGAAATAGACAGACGCGCCAGCCAAGATTCTCACTCTGATTCTTCAAAGTCGACTTTCTCAAAACCGAAACATTGCTAATTTATTTTTACATGAAACACTTGACTCTTTTCCTTGCGCTGTAAATAACGCTATTATACAGGGTGTCCCGAAATTAGAGGGCGAGCCGAAATATGCTAATTTCTGATTCCGTACAAAATTGAAAAGTCAGTTACTATTTCACAATCCGCGGGTTCGTTTCTGAGATAGAGGCGAGTGAAGTTCGGTGCTGCGACTTCCGGCGCGCGCTATTCGAATCTCAGCAGCCGTTGCACTCACACTCAAGTGTGTTATTTAACATATGCTACAAGGACGTGAATAAAAACTAGTTGTATCTCGCTATAACTCGAAGGACCTCGATATACCAGCAACGCGTCACGGGGAATGTCCTGCGAGAGTTCCTCCCGCTATCGCGGCTCGAATAACACTGATTGCTCGAAGCAAACCTCGACAAGGGTATTCACAGTTGCCAGTTTTATCCCCATATTCGGAGCACACGGAAAATTTGGGGGTGGCTGGTTATGAAAGGTGAGAGAGTCGCTGATGGAAGCAGATATAAGCGCACCACGGTGACTTGTGTGCAAGATTTGTAACAGATTAAGGGTGAAAAGTGCCCTGGAGTTCGCTCTATTAGTGACCATGCCTGACATTTATTTCTAATGCTAGCGCATTCGTGCAAGAAAATTTTCGGCAGCCCCAATTTTTACACTCGTTTCCTATTTAATATGTTTTGCCTTCACGGATAAAGGTTTATGTGGGGGTTGGATTTCTTTATTATTAACGGTGGGATATAGTTTCTTACAAAAAATTAATTTCTCGTATTTCATGTGATTAGTACAGCTTATTGGAATACAATAATGCTATTAACTCAATTTCGCAAAAATGTGGGTTAGTCCGTTTTTGTTCTCAATGCCTCATATTAATGGAAAACGATGGCATTGTGTTTTGATACATTTGGAGAGTATCGTGTAATGTATATTGCACGATGCTTCTTGAGAAAATGAAGAAGTGCCACTTAAATGAAATTAAATTGGGGCATTAACAAATCAGGCGTGAAAGAACGTGGCATTTGGCGTGAATTTTACTAAGGTCATTGTTCTGAGTAATGTCTCAGTGTCCCATTTGAGATCACTTTATTCAGACGCAAGTGAAACTGCTTCTGAGTAGCCAAGATTCTTTGCTCCATCCCACCCCCGTTTCTCTCTGCGCATAATGCACCAGGTATTCGCAGAAGATCCAGCTAACGAATTTGAAATTTAAAACTCTTTCAAAAGTAAATCAAACGTGACGTTTTTCGCATTCGACAAGCGAATTAGTTTTCGTTTTAAATCTCATGAATTCCATTCGCGTGGGATTGCCAGGCTCACCGCGTAGCATTAAAATCGCAGCCTAATCGGATGTGCTTCAACTCTGCAAATTAATTTTGCGTCCTCGTGTTCGGACTTGTCTTTAATGCCATGCTTAGGGAAGCATTAAAAGCTGCACAGACGAGGCTTTATTGTAGTATTATGTATTTCTTCCTTTCTTTTGCTGCTCGACAGGATTTATCAACGCAGCTTCCCCACGCCCTGTGCATCGAATTTAATTCCAACGAATTCGAGTGGATGATTGTTTCGTCTTTCACGCCAGGAAGCGAGTGAGAATTAGCAAAGATGTACGGCCTGATACTAGAGAATATGTCCGAGTACATACGACAGGTGTACGGGGAAGACAGATGGGAGGAGATTCGACGGCAAGCATCCGTGGATCAACCTAGCTTCAGCGTTCATCAAGTCTACCCTGAGAATCTCATACCCAGACTAGCGAAGAAGGCGATTCAGGTAAGGACTGGAACGTAGCATCTCAAACACCTTCTTCATTTCTGATGCCACACAAAAAGATGTCCCACGAAAAGCGTGTTCTGTTCGACGAGGCACCTTTTCTTTTTTAAAAGCCTCATAGTCTCTCAATGATATACTTTCTTAGAATCTAAAAGTAGCTTCGGGATTTCTAATAATTTTCGAAGGTGTAATCCCTTGTGAAAAGTGTGCTCGATATAATTACGCATAATTGCAGGCAGGGGTGGATTTGGAGATTTCCGTGAAATATCAAATACTTTAATCTAAAAGGGTCGAGATAATTTTAAAATGTCTTCAATAATAATGGCAACTCACGTTTGAGTTATTCATATAATTTGCTATATGAAGAAAAAAAGTGAATTGTTTCCAAGGTCGTCCCAAGCCTCTGTTTAAACATTTCTTAATTTCTTTCGCTTGAAATTTGCTGCCCTTAGCCTGTATACACAAATCCGCCCCCGATTGCAGGTACCATTCCCGAAAGTTATCTTGTAACCAGATGAACTCACAAATAGGAAAATTAAATAAATTAATGAGTTTTCTATTGAATGCAATAAGTCGGTAAAATCGTAATGAATCGGGTATAAATAACCCCGAGATGAATGAGAAGAAATTCTGGAATTAACGACAAAATGAACTTTTCTCGAATTGCATTTCGTGCGGAATGATATAAATTTCTCGGGGAGCAGGGAAGAGTCGAAATTTCTCGAATTATGGCGAATGAAAGGAATACAGTCAGTTCGTGGTAATCGTTAATTTTGTGGTTGCACGTTACACGGAACAGACACGTTTGGACCTTGTTCGATCCGAATATATCTTTCGCTCGTATCGCAGGTACTTGGCATCACGGAAAAAGAATTTTTCGATCAGATGGGTGTACACTTCGTAGGATTCGTTGGCCAGTACGGTTACGATCGTGTGCTTTCAGTACTTGGACGGCACGTGAGAGATTTCCTAAATGGTTTGGACAACTTGCACGAATATCTCAAGTTCTCCTATCCGAGGATGAGAGCTCCTTCGTTTATTTGCGAAAACGAGACGCGGCAAGGTAAACGAGCCTCGATGCTTCCTCTTTCATAGTAATTTTCGTATTATTCTAATCCGAGCTTAATGGTGAACTCTTAGTATTTAAGGGGAAATGCCACCCCCGAGGTCGACATTTCTCCAGTCTTTCTTTCTGCATTTTTGTGATAGCTCTAGTTTAGTGCTGAAATGGATTCGGGCTGGTAAGTCAATTTACCGTGAAGGATCCAGCTCCTGATCGGAACCCAATTCCTGATCAGTTTAGGAAAATAAACCAAATAATAAGCTTATTATGATACAAATTTGTTCCAACAAATTACTAAATAATTATGAAGTATTTTGAAATTTATACGCAAAATTTGATAGCTCACAGTAAAACGTGCGAAGGTGATCAGAAACTGCTCCCTTTGCATTTTTCACTTTCAAAGTTAAATTACAAAATAATTATTATTATGTGTGCACTTTTCTTTAATACCAAATTAAAGATAAAACATAGATTTGCTGAAATAACAAAAAATCTTTTAAATTTGGTCAAGTTTTCCCTTTACACGTTTAAAAACCCGCGGTAGTTACTCTTAAGTGATCAGGAACTGGGTTCTTGACGGTATGTGTTTGTAATAACATGTTAAACAGAAATTTCAACTTCCATATTGATTTCCCGAAAAATACCTTTTTGAAACCGGCGTGCGTGATTAGTCAAAACACTAAGGCATCTACAGTCTTGAAAATTTTACAACAGTTTAGCCGCGCATGGAGTAGTAAAAGCAACGCATATTTCGGCAGGGGTAGAAAGATTTGTGGCGATCCCCGCGTGCACACGGCCAATTTGAGTTTATCCTTAATTTCCCCTTTATTGCAGGCTTGACTCTCCATTACAGGAGCAAACGACGGGGATTCGTTTATTACACGATGGGCCAGATAAGAGAAGTCGCCCGTCATTTTTATCACAAGGAATTACAGATCGAGCTCGTGCGCGAGGAGGTCCTCTTCGACACCGTGCACGTCACCTTTCAGCTCACCTTTGATAACAGAGCTTTCACGCAAGCTTCGCTGGCATTGACCCGCGAAGAGAAACACCTGCCGATAGGAGCTTCCGTGCTGTTCGAAATATTCCCGTTCTGCATCGTCTTTGGGTACGTGCAACTCGATGTCACTCGTGTACAGGGTGTTTATAAAAACGAGGGACATTTTCAGGATCCGTTCTACTCAGAAAATTAATATAAAAAACTAGCATACTTGTGTGTCCGATAATGCTTATTTTTGCAGTTATAAGCATCTTTATATTCCTTAAGATCCGTGAAGAAACCGTCGTATGACCTGAAAAATTCATTTTCCGAATAAAACAATTATGTTGATTATGTGGAGTTAATATTCTTTAAAGAAATCCATTTTCTTTTATTAAGCTTCGATTTAGGATGTCGAATAGTGTTAGGAAAGTACGGAAATGTAGCTGCATTATTTATGTAGCTCAAGGTGCACACGATAAACTATCGGAGGAGATGAAGATCTCACAAAAGCGACGTAACTTTCCTGGAGGCCTGATAATTCTCACTATCACTTACATAATTTCCCTCTTGCTTTCGTCTTCGTTCTCAGGTCGGACATGATTGTGAGGAGCATCGGGAACTCGTTGATGGTGATACTGCCCGATCTCGTTGGCAAGAAGATCACGCACTTCTTCGATCTCGTCAGACCGCTCATCGCGTTCAAGTTTCACTCTGTAAGTGTTAAGACACTTTAAACCCCACGACGAATTTCACTGCTCGAACACATCTTTTCCATCGCAGATTCTGAATCGGACGAACAACATTTTCGAGCTGGTAACGGTGGAACCAATTCTTACGGAACACCCGTCCGATCGGCATGGAAACGAAATTTTACTGAGCCAGGAGCTGGGTTCTGTGGACGACAGGACGTTAAGACTGAAAGGTGAGCTTCTCCAATTATCCTCCGAGTTTTAACACTGTCTAAGGTTTCACAAAATTCCTACAGTCCTCCTATGATATTTTATTTTATTTTTTAGTAGCTTGAAAATATAATGGAAAAATCCAATATTATTACTGCGTGTGACTAAAATTCACGTTGTGTTACTATTTAAAGAAAAATGCTTTACATTTACGAATATAATAAATAACTATGAAAAAAATATTATAGTTATGGGTGGGCCCCGTTTGTCTCGTGGCAACCAATATTTTTAGACCCAGATCGCCACTGTATATTAAGTTCCTAAGGAGATGAGTCCCTTCCTTAATAAAGTAGAAAACTCCGCAGGTCAAATGATATACATGGATAACTGGAGGATGATGATGTACCTGGGTACACCTGTTATGCCAGACCTGAATGCCCTGATCGCCACAGGCCTTTATATAAACGATCTTTCCATGCACGATTTCAGCAGGTATTGTGTACTTTGGTATATATTTAAAATTACTTGAATTCTTGGTACTTCAAACGAAGAATAATAAGCTTTTCAGCTTGCCTTTATTGCCTTGTCGCGTAGAATAAGAGGCACCGCGAACGAGCGAGAATTATGAAACTTTGGGAATATGAAGTGCTAAAATTCACTCCGAAAGGTTGACATCTTATTGACCCCTGAAAATTCGGCTATTTTCCGATTTTGTGTTGCAACTCGCGTATCACTTTTACCAAACGATAGTCCCAATTAAAAGACGTAACATTTGCCTGAAAACTGTTTCTCTGTCTCTTACAGTTCGCGAGTTATAGGTAGCGCAAAATCGGAAAGTAGCTAGTAAAGTAGCAAAAGAATTTCAGGAAAAAGTTACTTTCTTTAATTAGGACTATCATTTGGTAAAAATATTATCTAACAGTTCGCCAGTTATAATAGTCGACTTATCGGGGGTTATTTCACCCCCTTAAGACGTACCTCTGTATCCTCTACATGTCCCCGGTTTCATAACTTTTTGAATTTCCGGTTTGGGTTTTTCTGAAGATTTAGGGAACCGCGCCTTCGAATTCACCACTACTGTACTGTACAAATTCTGCAGAAGCAAACTATCCCGTGTTACAGAGATCTGATGCTGGCTGGTACGCAGCAATCGGTGGAGCTGAAGCTAGCCTTAGATCAGGAGCAGTTGAAGAGCAAAAAGTTAGAGGAGTCGATGAGGAAGTTAGACGAAGAAATGAAGCGCACGGATGAGTTGCTCTATCAGATGATACCGAAACAAGTGGCGGATCGTTTGCGGAACGGGGAGAGCCCGATAGACACGTGTCAGGTAAAGGAAGCAGTTAATTCGCGCGAAACTTCGGTTCATACGTTCGGTAACCCGAAAAATGCCGATTTTTATTTTAAACATTACAGGTTCGTAGGGGATCTCGATAGGAGTATCAGGCATTTTTTTTCCTGCTACTTCTTGGTTCATTTGTCTATTATAATTTAAGTGTTCGTTCAAACGCGCGATTCAGTTTACTTTATTACTTTTTACGTTTCACTATGGTTGCATCAATTGTTTCAGATGTTCGACAGCGTTTCGATTCTATTCTCGGACGTGGTCACGTTCACCGAAATCTGCAGCAGGATCACGCCGATGGAGGTGGTGTCCATGCTGAACGCTATGTATTCCCTTTTCGACACGTTAACCGAAAGGAACCGGGTGTACAAGGTATTCTTAGGTAGTAAGAGTTACCATTTATTTGTCCTCGCGTCATTCTCTTGCTTTCAATAAAGAAAATAAAGAACAGCAGACGAAGTTAATTGTAGAAGTTATATCTCGAAGTTACCCATCACATTTTTAGTACATAGCCTGAAATACAGGGTGGGTCGTCAGAAACAGGAATACTTCGATAGCATTCCTAAATTCGAAGACAGAGAAAGTGTAAACAATTTCAATACCGTATTAGTAATTCGACTATGACTATAAGCTTGATAATTCTGAAGGGAGCATAAAAAATTCACAATTTAATTTTAAATTAAGTTCACCGAGATCGTCTTCCGAAACTGTTTAAATGGTTTCATTCTAGACATTTTGCTGACACACTCTGTGTTTCAATAATTTTTTTTTCAAGTAGAATATTAAAATGTTTCATTCGTTTTGTTTGTGCGAATCCCTGTATGCGTGTCCTGTTCGTTTAGGTTGAGACAATCGGCGACGCCTATATGGTGGTGTCTGGCGCACCAGTGAAGGAAAACGATCACGCCGATCGTGTTTGCGATATGGCACTCGATATGGTCGAGGCTATAACAGATCTTAAAGATCGCTCTACAGGTAGGAGTGCAGGAAAATGTTCTGAACGTAAGTGTGGCTGTACTTCATTGTCGAACGATTGACTTCTCACGCGCGTTTTTACGTTTATAAAGTCTCGAGCATTAGAATCCCGCTGTATTACAGTCGTAACGAAACCAACTGGCTGCTCACAGCCGCTGAATGGTTATCCCCGCCGTATCGTTCAGCTACCTCGTGCATTCTGTACAGGATATTCAAAAAGTGATGGTCACTGCTTTCTGAGCTGAAACTACACCTCTGAATGTACATCTAAAAAATACTTGTCACGAACTTGTTTGTAATATTGAAAATTAATGTTCATTTTTTCCCCATCGACATAGGGGAAAGTGAAGAACCCCTGTTTTGCACGCTGAAAGGAGAGAGTCTAGAAGAACCCAGATATTTCAAACCCACCGTTTCGTAAAAAAAGAAGCGATAAAGTTTTGGCATGGACGAAGTGGTCTATGGATTTGACCATTTTTCATGTTTTTGCGAAAACGGCGCGTTTGCGATATATTATAATTTCTTTAAAACGCTTTCTCCTTTCAGCAAAATATATTGATGTAAAAAAATGAACATTAAATTTCAACGCTATAAACGATTTTGCGACAAATTTTTTATACAAATGTCTCTTGCCACAAAAGTGGCAGCAGTAAAGCAAGAACCAGACCCGACGCGACTTACTGAAAAATAGCTTGAAACCACGAGTTTGAATTCTGTCTAGGTACAGCAAAATGGAAATTTCTATTTTATTCTACAGCTGCGCAATATTGCCTTAAAATCATGAACCGTAATATCGTAATTATAAATTAGGGAAATTGTTTGGCTATTCTTGTAGGAGTAGTTTGCAAACAACTAGGCTAAGCTGTAATTCGTAAAGAAACAAGTGTTGTTTTATTAGGTCTACATCTTCAAATACGAGTGGGGGTTCACAGCGGCGCCGTGGTGGCCGGCATTGTCGGCTTGAAAATGCCGCGATACTGCCTGTTCGGTGATTCAGTGAACACAGCGTCACGCATGGAGGCGACGAGTCAGGCGATGCAGATCCATATATCGCAGTCCACGCGGGAACTATTGTCGCCTTCGTATAAAGTGAAAGAACGGGGAGAAATAGAAGTGAAGGGTAAAGGTACGAGAAGCTTGAATTGAAGTATGCGAACATGGGTGAACATAAGATTTCAAATCGCAAAGGGGAGCTATGCATTCCAAATTGTAATTCGAATGACAAATAAATTAATATATTATTTGAAACAAGTAGCTTCCCAAACTATAATTTTCTCGCTTAACGGCGTAGATTCTCCTTAAAATCGTTAACAAAAGCACTCTACTGTATAACGGTATGAAATAAATACAAACATACGACCCCCACCTTGACTTATGCTACCCTTTGCCTCGCAAACTGCACGCAAATCTTCCAGGTACAATGAAGACCTACTGGCTAGAGAAGCGAGAGCACAGGTCGCTGACCACGAAGGGAATCACCATCCAAGAGCCACCACAGTGGCACACGAGGAACACCGAGAAAAGAGTCTCAGCAGGAACGCCAGTCGGCTTCACCGCGGCGACCATGTTCGAGAGCCAGAACTACTTGGACACATCTTCCAGGCGTGGGTCTAAGTTGATATCTCCGACGCTCCCGGACTCGTCGTTCCTTCCCGAGGAAAGAAGAATCTACTCGCCCATCACGTTCCAGGATGTTGCCCGTCGGTCAGTCGCGAATTCGCCCACCAAGAATAACGACACGAGAGGTAAGTGGGAGGGCTCGTTAAGAGAGACTCGATATTAACTTTACCAGTCGCCGATCGCCGGGTGAAGTCATCCTCTGATCCTCTATTGGAGCCAGGATCACAGCTTCACAAAGGCTTAAGAGTCGGCAAAGCTAGTTCTAACGCCCCCTAATAGTTTTAACCCCAGTCGCTGTGTGCCGTTAATTCATACCGAACCAAGCGAAAGCTTACCAAGAGATGAAGGATCAAAGGCGTGTTTTAAAGGAACGATGTTTGCAGAATGCCGGTCGAACTCGATGGGGGCAGTGATCACTAGGGACACCGACATGTTCAGCTCTCTTCTGAGTGACACGGAGGAGCATTTCAGGCAGCACAGAGACAGCCTGTCGCCACGCGCCGAGAATCAGTCGGCGGGGATACATACGAAGCCCGAGTTGAACGTCAACGCGAGCTCCAGCACCTCGTCCGAGGGGTCGCGCGAGGAGAGAGCGTCTCCGATCGACCTGGAGGCCTCGAAGCAGGACAAGGATGCCCTGTCGGAGAAGAGCAAGGAATACTACACGAAGTACCATGGCGACATCAGTAACTCGCAGTCGCTGACCCAGCAGGATCATTGCTGCCCCGGCTTTACCATGTCGAAGAGTGGAAAGATGCGCCATCAGAATAACGGCTGCAGCGTTTCCTAATAGACACCCTCGCGGGTTCACCGATCGAGCTGCCTTCTCAGCGAACCGACGCCGTCGCCGGCTGGCTTCGTTGAACACTGTCGAGTTCGTGTTCTCTACTTGAGAGCCAGCCGGCTATCTACTTTTCATTAGCTGAAGACTGATAACGACGTGTAGCACGATTATATCATTGGACCGATCTGAATGTCTGGAAGATAGAGCCTGCTTTATTAATGGACACCAGTGGGCACACACGTTAGCATTGTGCTCTGTTAAATGCAGGGCGATCCTGGAAGCTGGGATGGTTTGCAGCTCTTTTCTATGCAAAAATGGAAATAATTGTTAGAGGAAGATGTTTCACAGTGCACTACCTTTTTTAAACAGAATCTTATGTGTTTTCATATAAGTTGAGCCTTCTCTTTGTTCTGCGTTTAACATTGGTGACCGAATGAATTTAGATATCATCGAATTAACTGATTAAACAGTAGAACCCTTCTCTTTACTCACTTTGGGTATCTGCAGATAGGAAAGCGCTGTGGCCTGGCTCATTTTCCAGAAACGCGCTGTATATCAAAGGGGAACGAGAAATAAAGCGTCTAGAGTAGAAGTAGAAAGTATTGGTTGTTCAAGATCGTTGAGCAGCTACCCCCACTGCTCCATCTCACGTTCCTTTGCCCCGCCCCTTTTGTCGCGCACGAGCCACGGTGGGGGAGACGACTTTGGGGCTGAATTCGCGCATTGAGCGCATGAAATTGGAACAGACCCTTTAACAGCCAAAGCTTTATCTGTGTTTGGCATTTTTAAGTGGAACTGACGATTAACTATAACATCCACCACCGTTGAAGGAAGTCGATGTTCTGCAATTTACGGAGATTGCATTCAGAAGTGTCTTAAGTGTAATATATTCGTCATTAGAGTATACTTGTTAGACAAGTTAATCTTAATGCATATATCAAAGCTAAAATAAGTCAGGTATTTTTTAAAGGCGCGAGCAGTTGCCTGCTCTCCATGTGAACTGGAATTTCGGTTTGCGAAAACAGTCTGTACTGTAGGTAATTGGAGATTGATCAGAGGAAGGGTAAGACATCTAGAGAAAGGGGATATTTTGGTTCACGGAATAGTCAATTAGGCAGCAGGATGAAGAGAAAATTTAGTTGCACTAACAGTTAGGGTTTTCCAAGTCGGTGTGCACGTAGGAGATTATTTTAACATGTCGTCAGCATTGAAATTAGCCTTATCGCATCACTATTCATACTTAGTCGTATCATTCGTACTTAACTTTATTAATATACTACTACGCTCTATCTTCGAATGCTAATGAAGTTAGAATTATCTTCTGCGTGGGGCACGATTTACGCCCAGAATTCTCAACCTTTAACTACTGTAACTCGCGAAATGAAATTTTGATAATTCTCTTCACTTCTCAAAATGCGACAAGAAACGTACTTCCGTTCCTCGACGCGCTGGCGATCCGCCTGCGTTTTGCAAATATTCTTCGTGTCTTTTTTTATTGTATTGACTTTGCGGGTTTTGAATTGTTACTTTGTGTTTTAATTTAATACAAGAAAGATGTTGTAAGAAGTAATATATAATAAACATGTTAAATATTTTTAATATTAATGAGAAATGAATGCATTCCTTGAAGCATTCACTATCCTTCAGATGACACGGTAATCATTCTCCATTTATGTAAATTTTAATCAAATTTTGTGTAAATTTTTGAGTCAATAAATATTTACTGAATTCTTCTTGAAGTTGTGTGGACTGCTATTTATTTAACTTGTAATCTACAACGAAGTACTTACTTGATTCTTTATGAAGCAAACATTATTAATTTATACGAATATTATTATAGCAGGGAATCATGCGATGTATGAATAAATCAATAATGAAACGAATCGATTTGGAACAAGTAGGAATTGAAGGTTTTGATGTCATACTTAGTAAGTATTCCATGAAATATTAATAAATCGAGGACAATGTAAAAAGTGTGAGCCGATATAAGAAATGGAACATCTATTAAAACACGACGAAATTGCAAACCTAAGCATATTAAATTTCGATTATTTCTTTTCACAAGTTTTATTAATCAGCGCCTATAGTTTCGAAATCGCTTCTATGCATCTCCTCTTACATAAGAAGTAAATTGATTCCTATCAATTACATATATGGGACACTAAATCAATCGTTTTCAATGGCTATCTTAAAAGACCCCGAAGTTTTCTTATTTCCTTATCGTCCAATACATTCAAGTCCTCCGTCACACGTCCCATAAAACACGATCGTTCCTTCATAAAGCTTAGGAAGCTTTGTATAAGGAATCAATCCTTACCAAGTAGTGGCAAAAACAGTACTTTTAAATTAACAAGTCCGTTAAAGAAAATAACAGAAATGTACACTTCTAGTCGCCACCAACGTTGCACTAACTAATCTTTCTTCATTCGACTCTTCGATGCTTTACCACTTCCAGAGAATTTTCAAATTTCCCCTTACTTTTGATTTCGTATGCACAAATGATAGACCATTACTGGCGGAACAACGTTATTCCGTAGCGTAGAGTTTCATGGGGACCTTGAAACGACTTAATTACTGCCATTAATTTCCGTACCGTCTATGTAGAACTCCTGCCACATTGTCATCCCTTGTTGAAGCCCGTATGAATGATTGAACGAGCCTTTTATGTGTAGTCAGTGGCGGTTAATGTCTCCGAAACGGCATGTATAATGACACCGTAATCAGAACTGGCGCATACGCGATATCGACATTTTCAGGGAGAAGTTCTGTAGCCAGTCATTCGAAGTGTGGCAATCGGAAAAGCAGCAAAGTAGTTAGGATGGACAGTGACCAGTACGAGTACCTGCGAAACAATAAGCGTTTCTTGTACAGTGTCATTCTGTGGCCATATCAAAATATGCTGGAGAAAATTGTGATTGGAATACTTGTCGTCCCACTGCTTTTTACGCAAATGAGTCTCCAGGTACCAGGACTCAGTGATGCGTGCGCCAAATAATTCGTGGCGGATTTTTTTAATAATTCGAACGTTAATTTAATAGTGATAGTTGCAGTAATGCCTCAGTTATGTTGCGGTGATTTGGAACATTGCACGATATATGTATTCCCGAGACGTTACAAGTAAATTGCTGTGTCGCCTCTGTGCAACATTGTTTCGGAATTTTATAGCAATGGTCCCGCAACATTTCGGAGAATTTACAGCAACGGTTCTGCAACATTTCTGCAACAAAGTGTGCTGTAGTCGTATTAATATTTCTACCTGACTCGAATTTCGATTTTGTTTCTCATTTAGGATTTGATTCTTCTGTCGTTGTTTCGCTTTTGGTCGGTTAGCTTCTGCTCTTAGCCAGAATTATTAATTTCTAAGAGTTTGAACAAATTAAATTTGTATTTTCCTTTCAAATATCGCAATATATTATTTCTGTTATAATAAATTACTTTTTAGTTCACAATGTAAGACGGAAGTAGTTTGTGCTATATTTAATGAAACTTAGTTTCTTTTCTCTTTAGTGGCTTTTTCGAAAGCATAAGTTTTGTTGATAATACGCGATGCTTGGGTTATCAGGGCGGAGCACTGGCTGCTGCAATTCTCTTCGGTAATGTCGACGTGTTTATGGAAAACTTCTCTCCTTTCGTCATCAGCTGGATGTGCCTTGCTAAATTTATGAATTTTATGTACAACCGCAAGAAGGTAACTATATACCTCACGCTTCTGATATTAATGGAATGGATGACCAGATCAGGTGAAATTAAATTACAAATACAGATGAGGGATCTTTTGAACATGATGCAAACAGATTGGAAGGTTCATAAAAAATTCGCAACCGAGTACGACATCCTTTGCCGACATTACGGAGTAGCAAAAAGAATTACTTTCAACTATGCGGGTGAGTTCGTTTTACATATTAAAAATATAGTTGAAAACACTTGTAACTAGCTGAAGTGGTGAATTTTCGATATTCCTTTATTTATATTTCTACGAATACTATATTTCATTTGCCACGTTATTGAGTCACATTTTATACAATAATCATTTCAAAAAGGTCGTCTAATGAACGTATTCTGTATTGTTAGCCTATTCGAGTTGCTTTAACGTAAAACAAATTTATTTAACATAAACATTTATATGAACAACAACATTATTTTTGGAAGGAATGCTTTAATGATGTTACTTGGAGTACCCCACCAAGGAATTGAAACTTGCTATATTTCAATAAGGTGCTGAAGCAGAGGGGGCTTTGAAAATTTTCCCACTCTTGAAAATACGTATCTAGAATAATTGAAAAATTATTTTCTAAACTTAGGGCCTTTTCAATTCTTTTGTCACATTTTCTGGCTCATGATTGATATATCCTCGTACAATTAGGTCAAACAAGAAAAGTCAGAAAGGGTGTAACCATGTTCAAACTATCAGTGGCCACCCTCAAAATTATCTCCTGTGAAAAGGTCGTTATTAAAAATTGCCCTTTGATTTTTAATGTATGAATAACAGTTTCTCTATACGGATCAATGCTACCCTTCATGGCGGTGCCATCGGTACTGAACGTAGCCGACGCTTTAGGAATATACAATCTGTCTGATGAACGGCCATTGGTATTCCGTGTTGACAATTACGTAGATGTCGACAAGTACTACTATTTTCTGCTGATACATTCGTACTTCGGTACGATGTTGTACATCATGGTCGTCGTGGCTGTCGACTCAATGATAGTCGCTTACATTCAACACGAGTGCGGACTTTGCGAGATTTTGGGGTAAATGTGGTAATTGCAATTGCGGGTCGCATTTCAGCACAAATAATAATGGTAGACTAGTCGGCTCTGTCATGGATCAGTGTGAAAGCTTATTATTTTGCTCAATATGATATATAATATGCTTACGGAAGTATACAAGGTGTGTTGCTCAATTGCTACGTGTCGCACTTACTGTTTCGTTCAAAATGTGTGCATCCGTGTTTGTACAGCTTATAAAGTAGATTATCTAGGATTGCAATGGCAAATATCTTTAAAAAAGAAGATTAAGAAAGGATGTTTTACTGGAGAATTAGATGTGATAGAGACATTTACTTTCCTCCAGAGGCACAGCTTTCAAAACTTCAAGTTCATTGATGCTTCTTTTGAAATCCCTTCAAGTAGTCGCATGTAATTATGAATCAGCCTGTATAATTCTACTGTACGTAGTGTGTGCTCTACGTTTAATTACTACAAGCCGTTAAATAGTTATTGATGATGTTATCAATGAGTCACTGCGGCACAAAATATCCTTCAAGTATTAAGCGTGTATAGACATTATAGCAGCGAATTATAATTGTTTAGACAGCGGCTGAAAAGCATCGTGGAAGATGATTCCAGGGACGTGGAGCTGCATCCAGACAAACGCGAAGACAGACCGTACCAAAATGTCAGAGACTGCGTGATAATGCATAAACATATAATTGAGTTAGTATTAATCTTAATACGTTCCTTATTATTTCTATTTCTCTTCAGGTACCCGGGATTTTTTTTTGTTTAAAACATCGAACATTTCTCATCCTCTTTTTCTTAAAATTGAAGATTCGCTAGGCTAGTCGAGGAAGCGAACACGACGTCTTACTTCTTCCAGTTAGGATTGAACATGATCGGTGTAAGCTTCACTCAATACCAGGTCGGTGTGATCCCTTTCAGAAAAAAATCCTTGCACCTTATCAACGATTATGCACGCTTATCGATTGTTTCTTTTATAATTAGGCTGTCATAAACTTAGACAACCCGAGCATGTCCCTCAGGTTTGGTGGATTCACGATTTGCTTGCTAAGCATCCTTTTCCTTGTAAGCCTGCCAGGGCAGCAGTTGCTGGACCACTCTGAACGAATCACTGAATATGCGTAAGAATTTTAATCGTGTACCTACTGTTCGTGGAAGTGGCTGACAGAAAACCGACACTTTCTGTCTGTGTATTGTTTAAAACCCGATTAATGTTTTGTTTTGATTTAAAATAAGTGCAGACAAACAGCGTCAGTAGAAAGTTAAGACAATTTATATTTTGACATTATATTTTTCAAATGAAGAATTTATATATGTTCGTCCCAGATTGTCCCATAATTTCGGGGACACCCTGTATAACAGAATCGATGACTACGAAATGGGTACAAATTTTTCTACCACTTTACGTGTCCGTTCTGGCCGCATAATTTCTCTCGCAAACATTTGCTTGTATCTTAACGAGCAACGAACGGATTTATAAGGGTTGATAAATGGGACGTCCTGTACAAATAATATTACAGGAGGAATTCACCCACAAGAAATATAATTAACGCGGATTATGTAGCGTTGGTAGTGAAGGGTTAAAATGAAACTACTTGCTTACAGGACAAGTGGCAGCTGGTATTGCACTTCTATCAATGCCAGAAGACTTCTGAACCTCATCTTGTTACAGAGTGTAAAGCCTCTCCAGTTAACAGCTTTGAAAATCTATACTTTGAATATAGAGAACTTCAGCTCGGTAAGGTTTATTCTTTCTTTTCATGATTTTACATAACCACGCACCTAAGTAGGTATATTTATTATTCTTATGCAAAATAATATATCAAAATAATGAATATATCACAGGGGGTGTCTCTCTTGTCTTGAGCACTTTAAATATGTGTGTAACTTTTGATAATAACAAGCAAAACTCGAGGAAAGAAATCGATTTTATTAATATATATATTATATTTCGAGATCGTGGGTGTTTCTTTAAATCGGATTACATGTGTCATTAAAAGTGTGTATTTGGCTCGAAAGGAGAAACTTACTGATTTAGAAATCGTGGGAATTCGTTGGCTTTAAAAAATGTGTTTATTAACTATAACATTTCTACTTCCTACGAACACACAGCTCCCTGCTCACATGTTTATTCGTATCATGAGAAACAACAGATATTTGAAGTAATCAAATAGGACACCTTGCATATACAGCTATCATATTGAAATATTAAATGACTCCAGCGATTATTATATTTTATAAAATTCTTTAAGGTCGTACGAACATCATTTTCCTACTGTATGGTTCTGTGCTCCGTCCAATAATAATCGAGTAACTATGAACGTGTATTATTGCTTGTAATGGAGTAGGAAAATTGTAAAAACGAAGTCAAAGTAAAACGATTATGAAAGGAGTACTTCGGTAAACCAAATAAATCTGTATTTACGTCGAAAATAAAAACAGGATAACTTCTAATATATCTTGTCGTTACCATCTCTTATGCGTTACAGACAAATTCATCAGTAATAATAGAACCAAAAGGCAGAAAACGTTTACTAGAAAAAAAAATTCTTTGAAAGTATAGATGTACGTTTTTGCAAAGAAATGTTTAGTTTCTGAGGCAAATAACCATTGCCCACTAATAAGGGACTACCCTTCACATTAAATCTTACATTTCAGAATTCTAGTTAGGATTGACAGGATTCTTGCATCGAAATGTACTTACTTGCATGCTGTATGACTTCATAATGCTTCAGAATTGTTACTTTAAAGCTTTCTATTTTATAACATTCAATTAATTTTGAACTTTCACAGCTCATGACTTCTGGCTTGAAAATGTATTTAATACAAAAAAGATGTTGTAAGAAGTAATATATAATGAACATCTTAAATATTTTCAATACGAATGAGAAATGTATGCATTCCTTGAAGCTTGCACTATCCTTCAAGTAACACGGTAATCCATTTATGTAAATTGTAATCGAATTTTCAAAATTTTAAGATTCCATTCATCTCTTATAACAACAGTTGCATGTAGTATTAAAACGAATTCGATTTGAGAAATGTATAATTGAAGCTTTTAATGTCATACTTATTTAGTGTCTACTAAATATTTCATGAAATATTAAGAAATGGAGGATCACGTGGAAAGTGTCAGCCGATATAAAAACAGCGATAATACAAACGTAAATTAATTAAATTTGTGTTACATCTTTTCACAAGTTTTATTAATCAGCACTTATAGTTCCGAAAGAGCTTGTATGCATCTCTTCTTACATAAGAAATAAATTGATTCCTATCAATTACATGCGATACGAAATTAATCATTTTCAATGCTTACCTTAAAAAAACCTGAAGTTTTCTTATTCCCTTATCGTCCAATACATTCAAGTCCTTCGTCACAGCCATTGCCACTATATTGATTCTTACAGTGTTACGTGCACGTCGCAGAAAACACAATTTTTCCTTCATAAAGCTTCGAAAGCTTTGTATAAGGAATCAATCATTACCAACTAGTGGCAAAAACTGTACTTTTAAATTATTACGTCTACTTCTTAATAGGAACAAGTCCTCACATGTCAGAAAGAAAAAAACAGAAATGGACACTTCTAGTCGCCACCAACGTTGCAATAATAATCCCTTCTTCATTGCACTCTACGATGTTTCACCACTGCCAGAGAATTTTGAAATTTCCCCTTACTTTTGATTTCGTATGCACAAATGATAGACCATTACTGGCGGAACAACGTTATTCCAGAGTGTAGAGTTTCATGGGGACCTTGAAACGACTTAATTACTGCCATTAATTTCCGTACCGCCTATGTACAGCCCCTGCCACATTTTCATCCCCTGTCAAAGCCCGTGTGAATGATTGAACGAGCCTATTATGTGTAGTCATTTCGTGGAATGTCTCCGAAGCGGAATGTATAGGTAATGACACCGTAATCACAACTGGCGCATACGCGATATCGACATTTTCAGGGAGAAGTTCTGTAGCCAGTCATTCGAAGCGTGGCAATCGAAAAAGCAGGAAAGTAGTCAGGATGGACAGTGACCAGTACGAGTACTTGCGAAACAATAAGCGTTTCTTGTACAGTATCGCTCTGTGGCCATATCAGAAGACGCTGGAGAAGATTCTGATTGGAATACTTGTCATCCCATCCCTTTTTTTGCAAATAAGCCTCGAGGTATCAGGGCTGAGTGATGCGTTCGCCAAATAATTCGTGGCGGATTCTTTCAATAATTCGCACGTTAATTTAATAGTGATAGAAGTGATAGATATTAATATTTCTACCTGCTTTCGGCCAGAATTATTAATTTCTAAGAGTTCGAACAAATTAGATTTGTATATGTGGTAGTTATGGAACTGTCTTTGATTATTGTTGAGCGAATCTCATTGTAAGCAATTATAACAACCTTCTACATAATGTCCAGTATCATTTCGAATATCGCAATATAGGTATTGTTTGTGTTATCAATAAATTACTTTTGACTTCACAATGTAAGACGGAAGTAGTTTGTGCTGTATTTAATGAAACTTAGTTTTGTGTCTCTCTCTTTACTGACCTTCTCGAAAGCATAAATTTTGTTGATAATGCGTGATGCAATTGGTTTTCAGGGCGGAGGACTGGTAGCTGCAGTTGTCTTCGGTAATGTCGACGTGTTTATGGAAAACTTCTCTCCTTTCGTCATCAGCTGGATGTGCATTGCTAAATTTATGAATTTTATGTACAACCGCAAGCAGGTAACTATATACCTCACGCTTCTGATATTAATAACATGGATGACCAGATCAGGTGAAATTAAATTACAAATATAGATGGGGGATCTTTTGAGCATAATGCAAACAGATTGGAAGATTCATAAAAAATTCGCAACCGAGTACGACATCCTTTGCCGACATTACGGAGTAGCAAAGAGAATTACTTTCAACTATGCGGGTGAGTTCGTTTTACATATTAAAAATATAGTTGAAAACACTTGTAACTAGCTGAAGTGGTGAATTTTCGATATTCCTTTATTTATATTTCTACGAATACTATATTTCATTTGCCACGTTATTAAGTCACATTTTATACAATAATCATTTCAAAAAGGTCGTCTTATGAACGTATTCTGTATTGTTAGCCTATTCGAGTTGCTTTAACGTAAAACAAATTTATTTAATTAATAAACATTTATATGAACAACAATATTATTTTTGGAAGGAATGCTTTAATGATGTTACTTGGAGTACCCCACCAAGGAATTGAAACTTGCTATATTTCAGTAAGGTGCTGAAGCAGAGAGGGCTTTGAAAATTTTCCCACTCTTGAAAATACGCTTCTAGAATAATTGAAAAATTATTTTCTAAACTTAGGGCCTTTTCAATTGTTTTGTCACATTTTCTGGCTCATGATTGATATATCTTCGTACAATTAGGTCAAACAAGAAAAGTCAGAAAGGGTGTAACCATGTTCAAACTATCAGTGGCCACCCTCAAAATTATCTCCTGTGAAAAGGTCGTTATTAAAAATTGCCCTTTGATTTTTAATGTATGAATAACAGTTTCTCTATACGGATCAATGCTACCCTTCATGGCGGTGCCATTGGTACTGAACGTAGCCGACGCTTTAGGAATATACAATCTGTCTGATGAACGGCCATTGGTGTTCCGTGTTGACAATTACCTAGATGTGGACAAGTACTACTATTTTCTGCTGATACATTCGTACTTTGCCACTATGATGTTCATCACGGTCGTCGTGGCTGTCGACTCAATGATAGTCGCTTTCATTCAACACGAGTGCGGACTTTGCGAGATTTTAGGGTAAATGTGATAATTGCAATTGGGGGTCGCATTTCGGCACAAATAGTAATGGTAGACTAGTCGGCTCTGCCATGGATCAGTGTGAAAGCTTATTATTTTGCTCAATATGATATATAATATGTTTACGGAAGTATACAAGGTGTGTTTCTCAATTGCTACGTGTCGCACTTACTGTTTCGATCAAAATGTGTGCATCCGTGTTTGTACAGCTTATAAAGTAGATTATCTAAGAGAATCAGATGTGATAGAGACATTTACTTTCCTCCAGAGGCACAGCTTTCAAAACTTCAAGTTTATTAATGCTTCTTTTGAAATCCCTTCAAGTATTCGCATGTAATCATGAATCAGCCTGTATAATTCTCCAGTGCGTGGTGTGTGCTCTACGTTTAATTACTACAAGCCGTTGCGTTCAAAAGTTATTGATGATGTTATCAATGAGTCAACTGTGGCACAAAATATCCTTTATTTATTAAGCGTGTAATGGCATTGTAGCGGCGAATTATAATTGTTTAGACAGCGGCTGAAAAGCATCGTGGAAGATGATTCCAGGGACGTAGAGCTGCATCCAGACAAACGCGAAGACAGACCGTACCAAAATGTCAGAGACTGCGTGATATTGCATAAACATATAATTGAGTTAGTATTAATCTTAATACGTTCCTTATTATTTCTATTTCTCTTCAGGTACCTGGGATTTTTTTGTTTGTTTAAAACATCGAACATTTCTCATCCTCTTTTTCTTAACGTTGAAGATTCGCTAGGATAGTCGAGGAAGCGAACACGACGTCTTACTTCTTCCAATTAGGATTGAACATGATCGGTATAAGCTTCACTCAATACCAGGTCGGTGTGATCCCTTTCAGAGAAAAATCCTTGCACCTTATCAAAGATTATGAACGCTCATCGATTGTTTCGTTTACAATTAGGCTGTCACGAACTTAGACACCCCGAGCACGTGCATCAGGTTTGGTGGGTTTACGATTTGCTTGCTAAGCAGCCTTTTGCTTGTAAGCTGGCCAGGCCAGCAGTTGCTGGACTACACTGAACGGATCTCTGAATATGCGTAAGGATTTTAATCGTGTAGTGTTTGTGGAAGTGGCTGACAGAAAAGCCGCAATTTCTGTCTGTGTATCCTTTAGAAGTGATTAATTTGACAATTTAGAATAATATTCTCACATTTTATTTTCTTATATTTTGAAAATGCGGAATTTATATATGTTCGTCCCAGATTGTCCCATAATTTTGGGACTCCCTGTATAAGAGAACCGATGACTACGAAATGGGTACAATTTTTTCTACCATTTTATGTGCCCCTTCTAGCCGCATAATTTCTCTCACAAACGTTTGCTTGTACCTTAACGAGCAACGAAGGGACTCAAAATTGTTGATAAATGGACCATCCTGTACAGATAATATTACCGGAGAAATTCGCCCACAAGAAATATAATTAACGTAGATTAAAGCGTTGGTAGTGAAGGGTTAAAATGAAACTACTTGTTTGCAGGGCAAGTGGCAGCTGGTATTGCACTTCTATCAATGCTAGAAAACTTCTGAGCATCATCATGTCAGAGAGTATAAAGCCTCTCAAGTTAACAGCTTTGAAAATCTACACTTTGAACATAGAGAACTTCAGCTCGGTAAGGCTTATTCTTTCTTTTCACGATTTTACATAACCACGCCCTTATATTTATTGCTACTCTCCACAATAATATTAAGGAATAATGAATATTATGTAACTTTTGATAATAACGAGAAATACTCGAGGAGTGAATTTGATTTTATTTGTATATATTTCGAGATCGTATATGTTTCTTTAAACCAGACTACATGTGTCAATAAGACTGTGTAATTTGGTTGAAAGGAGAAACTTACTGATTTAGAAATCATGGGGAAGTTGGCTTTAAAAAATCTGTTTATTAAATTTAGCATTTCTACTTGGTACTAACACACAGCTCCTTTCTCACATTTTTATTCGTATCACGAGAAAGAACAGATGTTTGAAGTAACCAAACAAGGCACTTTGCATATAAGGCTATCATACTGCAATATTAAATGGCCCCAGCGATTATTAAATTTTGTAAAATTCTTTAAGGTCCTACGAACATCATTTTCCTACTGTATGGTTCTGTGCTCCGTCCAATAATAATCGAATAACTATGAACGTGTATTATTGCTTGTAAAGGAGTAAAAAAATGGTAAAAATGAAGCCAAAATAAAATGAATACAAACGAAGTGCATTGCTAGACCAAATAAATCTGTATTACAGAACAACTTCTAATAAATCTTACCATCTCTTATGCGTTACAGAAATATTCATCATTAGTAGTAAAACCAAAAGGAAGGAAACCTTTAGTAAGAGAAATCCGTTGAAAGTACAGACGTATGTTTTTACCAAAGAATGTTTAGTTCCTGATGCAAATAATCTTTGCCCATTAATAAGGGACCACCCTCTACATTTAAATCTTATATTTCAGAATTCAACTCTGGATTTACAGAATTGTTGCATCGATATGTGCTTGCATGCTTTATAACTGCGCAACGCTTCAGAAATTGTTACTTTAAAGCTATTATTTTATACCATTCAATTGATATTGTAACTTTCGCAGCTCACGATCTCTGGATTGAAAATGTATCGCCAGGTCTTTACCTAAAGCGAACAAAGGTACGATTTCAGTGTTCCACGGTCATCGTATCATACCGTACGCCTGCCGCACCATATGGTTCTCGGGGGCCGATTCCTTTCCGAGAGAAATAGATTGTCGACACTGAAAAACAGCAACACCGATCTATCACACACAGTCGGCACGTGCCCCACCTCCCACCTGGGCTTAATTGATTTTCGCTCGCGTGTCCGTTGAAGAAGTCATTCGAAGGTCGATAAAAACTTGTTAACACTCGTCACAGTGCATGATGTTGTTCATCAAGAGCCAATTTCCATCTCCGACGGTCGGAATGAATTTCAACGTCGGGGCACGGCGCAGAGGGGGCAAGGTCTGATTAATCGCCCTCGCTTCTATTCGCGTCCATCAAATTTGTCAATTCTTGGTAAGGTCAGTGGGGGTAAGTGGAAGCAGAGAGCAATACATCAGGGAAAGAATTGTGATCGTGTTGATACATTTAACAGAAGTCTGAAGGTTTAGAATTATTAGGAGTAGGTACCAGTGATTGCTTCAGATTTCTTGCAAAGCAATTAAGGGAAAATTAATGTGCCGGTGATTATGAAAGTGTGGTAAGTCAAAAAACCACCGGAAATTGAGAAATAGTGGTAAAGAATACATTACCAAAAATGGTAAAGTTGTTAGTGGCAGAGAATATGAAAATAAAAATTGCTTTTGCTCGCGAAAATTTTTGGATTCATTATGCTGTGAAGATCGAAAAACCACGTTTGAGCACTTTTGGAATTTGGGAGACGTTCAAAGGTTTGAAAAACACATTTTCGTACAAGTTACTCATACAATTTTAGAATGATAGATAAATTTAACATTATAAGAACATGTGTGTTGAGAAACATTTTGCTCAATAATGGAAAAATATTGTTTAACCCTACAGTGCACATGTAAATTGAAATTACTCCATTGCACCCGTCGAGCCTCACAGACCCATATCTCCAAATCTAGGGATTCCTGGATATTTTGAGGAAAAAGATATTTGTAGACTGCACGTAATCTGCCGCACTCAATCTTAATTAAGAAAAATATTCCTAACAAAATGAAATACTGCAAAAGTATCTCTTTAACACTACAGGTCATCGTTATCTGAATCTCTTTCAATATCATGAGAACTGGCTTACAGAAAGCTACCTAAGATATGGTATACTTTATTTAAAAGGTTTTTCTCTTATATTCATTAAACTGTTCACTCTGCAGTCTAAATATCTCGTAACAAAAAATACACGACTTTAACCACTTTCACCGGCACAAATGCACCAACTGTGCTGACCTAAAAGCAATTCTTCAAATGGGAGAGGGTGAATAATTTTGACATCCTTGTGGGTTACGTAATTCAGTGCCATTTACCTAAATTACGTCAGTCCCACACGCATCCCCTACCGTCACTTATCAGACAAATCAAACATGAAAAACTGCTAAAAAACATATCGAAGCTTTCAAAACCTCTGGCAAGCAAGAATGAAAGATGTTTCTCGCCTCTTTTCTATAACTCCCCATCAGACTTCTTCTCGCCCGAGACTTTCTGTCCCAGTGTTCTCCCAACATGCAGTATCGACGCGTCTCTAAATCCCGCAATTTTGAAAAATGTAAGTTCCATCAGCATCTCCGCGAGGTATCGATACCCCAGGTAGGTTCAGGTCCGTCGACCGGCTTAATATAAATGTCCTCACCCGTCGCTGATTAGCGGGGCCCCAGGAAATTATCCTCTCCTCGGGTTAACGGACTTCGATCCTCGGAAGGACGGTGTCTTCACGTCCCAGCGCTCCCGAGACAGTTTTTTTTTCTTCTCCCCCTCGGTCGGCGCTGTTTATCCTGAAATCTCCTGCGCTCCGGCGGGGTAACACCTTGCGGCTCCTTTCGTCATGGCGTCCCAGTTGCTCGTTGGCGCAGGGCACGCGCCAGGGGCCCCTTCTTCTTGCGCAGGGGTAGATCCCGCTGCAAGATGGATATCTCTAATTGTCTTAAGGCGATTCACCCTGAGGCACGACCGTTGCATTCTGCTAATTCCCCCCATCTACCACCTCCCCGTTTCGTCTGCCGCGTCTTCTGCCAAACACTGGCATTCAGTTATGAAACGATTTGATTTTATGCATCGTCGATCACGATTTGAACCTCGCACGTGGTGATTTCACGAGTATAACACCGTTGCCTAACTTGTCGATGTTTTTTACCCACCGTTTGGAATGTGCGTACTGCAGGATTAAATAATAATATAATCCATTCGTGGTAGTGGTATTTTTTTTACAATGGCAGTGTACTCGGGTCTTTCAAATTTCTTTATACCATTTGAAGTTTGAGGTGCGTGAGTACCTACAATTATATTAAGGAGCTGAAATGGTAAACTAATCTTCACGAGTTCATATTTCCTGAAGAAAAATACTAAATGAGATAAAGATTTATAATTTATATTTTGCACGGATTTTAGTTACTTTAATTTTTATTTTTTGGGGTTTTGTGTAGATAGAGTATATTTTAGTTTGATATATTTTTGTAATTCCTTAAATTTTAAAAAATTCTGGAAAATTTTGGAACTAATATAAATATTTCTTTACAGTGCTAATTATTTTTTTGGGGTAAAAATTCGAAATCCGGTTTAACCAATTTTTGGGGAATAATGGAATTGGAAAACCGGATTTTGTAGAAACCCTAAATACAAGGAACTTGCCACTTTACTTTTTGACTTCCGCTGACTTAAATACAGGGATGTTTAAGGAAACAAATCTCTAATCTTAATTGATTCACGAATTAGTTGTGGAATAACTATTTCTACATTAGCGCTGAAGAAAATTATTAAATGTATACGTAATGTAAATGTACCATTTCCTCGATTCGGCTGCTACTCTTTTCCATTCAACGAGTAGGACACAGATATTATACGCAGTTATTATATTCCGTGCTTCCATTATAAAAGCATCTGTCGTCCCACCGACGTGAACCAGCGAAACAGCGAAAGTCTGTCAGAGTGTTCCGTCTGAACGAGACAAAGGCCGGAAAATCGGAAATTGAGGCTAAAATTTCAGCGTGAAACGCAACATCGGCATTTCGATCAGCTTATCACGTTTCTAATATTCTCGCGTGGCGCAGAATTAAAAAAAACCTCCCCCAAACTTCCTCCTTCTCTAAGACTATCAATCTCGCTTCGCGTTCCACTTCTTACCTTTCTCCGTCTGCGCTCCTAGCTTCTAAAATATACTGATACAAATTTTGTACAAGTTAACAATATTTCTACCACTTTCCTTGTTCTCTTAACGAATCTTTTCTAAGGGTTCCTACCTAGGAAATGCTGTTTTCAAAGCTGTGATTTCAAGAAGTAGCCAGAATCAGAGACCGAAAATAAATCAGTGGAAGTGAAAAGAAGACAGAAGTTCCAGCAGCAAGAATCGAAAGCACCTTTCATCAAAGAAGCTGCTTCTCCACTCGTTGAAATCCCCAGTCCCCGAATCCCCGTCCCCAGCAGCGCAAAGTTTACTCCAGAGTTGGGCATTAACTAAATAAACAATTATTTAAATAACAGATCAAATAAAACTTAGGTCCCGTAACTTTAGATTATTCGACGAATAAAGTGAATTTTTTATCTTTCGAACCCGGGTCAACCTTATTTGACAATTGACAACAATGTTTGTCAACTTTCATTGGTAATTCCAAATTTTATTTAAATAAAAATTTTGCCCATCTACTCGCCCAAACATTCACCTACAAACAACCCCCCGTTCTAACCGTCCTCGCTCACAGCCCTTATTCTCTCACCGTTCTAACGCCGCGCAACCCGCTGCTAACCCTTTAAGCGTCCTGAAAATCCTCCCCCGTTCGTGCACCCGTAAATCTTGGCGACGGGGAGGGGGCCGTAAAGCTGCCGACGGATCTTAAAGCAACAGGTACCTCTCGCTCCGTTATCTAAATCAACAGGTACCGCTCCCCTTCAGGAAGCGTTCAGCTTCTGTGTACGCGGGCAGAGATAAGCGTCGACCGGAAGGGAGGAAGGAAAAAGCGAGCGCGGGCCGGCGAGTGGTGGCGGCGGCGCGGCGAACGGGCCACGTTCCCGGCAGGGTAAAGTGGTACCGCCGAAGAAGAGGAGAGGGTAGGTGCAGAAGGAGCCAGAATGGGCCACCAGGTGCACCTATAGAACGGACATAAAACGAAGTGGGAACCATATGTTGATGTGCTGAAGGACGCTGCGGCACGCGCCACACTCAAACTCGAGCCTCTACACCGCGAGGATCGCTGACTCCTCTCTATTGTTACTCGCAACCTAATGACATGATCTTGGCGCACGGCGAACTCTCCGCGAAGCGGTCCTAGGCGGTCCTCGCACGGCTTCCCATTCAAGGATCTCCCTAGAACCGTGGCGAACGGCGAGAGGACGTTGACCACCATCGGTGACGTTCGATCCGGGGTCGTTGGTGTTAAATGTCAACTGTGCGGCTGATTAATACGTGCTCCGGCGGTTCGTCGTTGAAAGTGTAAGATCGAAGACTTCGCTGTGCCATGTTTTATGGTATTCTCCGAAGAGACCGGAATTTGTGAAACGAAAGTTGCAACGTGCCGTTAGGTTGTATCAGGAAAATTGTGCTCTACATTCGGCAAGGAGATTCAAGCCTACGATTATTTTTTAGTATTCTTTTTATATAAAGATCGTATCACCTTGCTTTGGAAACGCAGCAGTTCTACCATTTTCAAGCCTCGTAGCTCGGAGGACCATCGAAGGTAGCGAGAGGATTGTAGAAGAATTTTGAGGAGCATTCAACGAAGAATTGAAGCTTTGATGAAGTTCAACCCCCGAGGAAGGTTGAAGTAGTTGAACGATGGCTCTTCTGAGGAACCACCACGACTATCCAGTGTCCACCGACATGATAACCACCAGTTATCCGAGCACAACGAGGGCGTACGATTCCCTGTACCCTTCGCCGTACAACTCGCCGAATTACGACTCCGTGAAGTGCCATTACGGGGAGAATTACGCGGTGAAAGTTGAACTTACCCCGCGGAAAGAAGTGGAGGCGGTTAGTTACGAAGAAGAGGTTGTTTTAAAGTATTCGAGAACCCCGGACTCGTACGAAAGAAGCTCTTTCGGTGTTCTGACACCTGTGACGCCGCAAAGGTAAGATGTCTTCTTCATTTCGAGTCGCGCGACCTCGCTGGTCGCCCCCGTTTCCATGTCGCACGTGAAATCGATTCACTGAATGCATCTCGTCACTGCTTGCGTGAAATTTCGGGGCTGAGATGTCCTAGTGGAATTTCGGGGAGTGTTTTTGCTAATGCTGAGCGTTAAAATTCGTTTCCGTCAGGTATGAGCCGCAACACGCGATAAGTCACGCAGCTTCGCCGAGATCGATGCTGCACGAGGACAACTCTGTGGAGTATCACCCTCCAGCCTACTGCTACGAGACCCCTCCTCAGGAACAGAAGTTTCAAGCCCTCGACAGCAGCGAACCGATGCAGATGATCGTTGAGCCCCGAAGGAGCTCTTGGGAGCCTGTCACGCCCGCGCAAGTGAGTAACGAGGTGGAAACATCCACTCTGCCTTTTATACATTGCAGGGTGCTTTTGAAAATTCTACTAGAAACGGACCATTTCTAATCATCCAAGCCAAATATGTAAATACATGTAACGTGCACCCCTGCACCCCTATGTAGAGGGGTGCAACTCAGTTTCTTACCATTTTGAAGTTATGACGCGTAACATATGTAAAAAAGAATTTTACATCATTCGGTGCACGTCAACACAACAAATGAACGATTTATTGCAAATTTCGAATCTGCGCGAATTACTGTGTTCTGCAATATTTTATGGTTTGGGCAGCTTTAGATTTGAAAAATTCGCGAAAAATAGGAATGAAAACAACTGAAAAGGAGGATTAATGTAGCCAGGTCTGAAGTAATTCAAGAGCTTTGTAAAAATCAAAGAAAACTGGATTTTACTATTTAAATAAATTTTCATAATCACCCAATGAATTTTATTGAATTTGCATTAACAATATTTTTATCCGTTCAACTCGGCACCCTCGCAAGATTAAATCCCGAGTGCGCCACTGACCAACCCATTGAAATAATTTGAGAAGTGCCTGTCCGATTCCTTTTAGAAACAGTTGTCGCCCACCAGCAGCCCCCGAAGAGGACGCCGACGGTCCAGGGACATACCGCCGTCGCCGAGCGTGCTGAAGCGTCGGCGCTTGGCCGCGAACGCGCGCGAGAGGCGTCGCATGAACGGCCTGAACGACGCCTTCGACAAACTGCGCGAGGTGGTGCCCAGCCTTGGCGCGGATCACAAGCTGAGCAAATTCGAAACGCTGCAAATGGCGCAGACGTACATCGCGGCATTGTGCGATCTTCTTCAGAGACACGACGGAAAATGGCAATGATAGGGCGGAACGAAGGTAGAGTAACGAACGCGTTAATATGTATTTTGCATGAGCTGAGTTTGAAGGGAAACGAGCGGAGTGCGTTTCAAAATTCCGCCGAGTTTTGACGAGGGAAATTGTTTAAATCGGTCGTGTGGTATTGCGGATACAGAGGGCGAGGGAATTTCTAAAATAATCGGTCTGAAGGAGAAAGGGGAAGGTCTTCTGTGTAGTATGAAATAATTCGCAGAGGGTTGTTCAAAGGAATTTCAAGGATTTTCTTTTTGCAATTAAAGAAATATTGTAGGAAATTGGATGTGGCTAAAAAGGGGAAAATAACGGCCTTGACTGTGGTAAGCGGTGCTTTTAGGCCCGTCACAGTTACTTAGTGGTAAGTGAAGGAATGAGACAATTAATTATTTGTGAATTCGCGTGCCTTCTTGACGACTTTTAACAATCGCTCGCGTCAATTGTGAACAGCTAATAACTCGAGTAACTTATTTTTAGTCAATATACCGTGATAAATAGTCCTGTTGCGATAGCACGAAAATTATAATAAAAAAGGGCATCGAAGATATTAATTCAAGTATGACACCTATCACGTTGTATTTATTTATATGATAAGGTTTCGCTGGTAAGTACATACGGAAGTAAAATAAAAATCAGTGATTTCGAAGGACTAACGCAAACATAGTTCTGCTTCTACGATATCTCTACTGCCGTTATAGTAATTGCACGTGTAAGTATAGTTTTCAGAAACTTGTGATAAGTGTATTGTAATCCAGAGATGCAAATTAATTGTAATGTATATCAGTAGAAAGAGTAGCCAATCATAATGCAAGTGCAGTAAAGTTGGATTTCCCTGATATGATCGATAGTGGTTTATCCTAATATATGTAACATAATTAGTTGTAATAGCTATCAGGCATCGAGTAACAGATCTCAAAATACCAATCGCTATTGCGCAGTGAAACAAAGTTTCTTACCCTCCCTATCTGATAATTGCGTTTATTATTTAATTCTCTACAAGTTTATGTTGCGTGCGCGCGTGTGTGTCGGTAATGAATTGATTTACGTGTGAATTCGTAGTTTTTATTATTAAACATTGTAAATTATCAAAGACGGCTAAACATCCAAAGATGAAAGGAATAGTAGATAATGTTAGATTAAGGGGGTACTCTAGCGTAGCTGCCCGTTTTTCAACGCCATCTTCGAGAATTTATTTAACAGAAACTATAAGTTTATACTGTCTGGAGTTTCGCCTGCATATTAAGCTATGTTTGAAGTAATACTCGGATTTTTTTTGGACATTTTTATCGCATATATACTTCTTCAAAAAAATTATTTTCTGTCGGGGGATGGTGTGGGGACGAGATTCTATCTTGTCAAAAATCAATTTTACAGAATGAGAAGGATACAATTTTTAGTAAAAATCGATTTTTTTTGCAAAATGCTGTCATTCTGCAAATTCTTAGTTTTAGGGGGCCACCGTGGTTCTAGCCACAGCGACAACCATAATAATGAAAATGAACCTTAGTTTTTCCATTTCAAATCGCGCGACGGGAAATAACTTTTTTTTAACTATATCTGTGTATATGCGATAAAAGAGCTAAACAAAATTCCGAGTATTACTTCAGACATACCTTAATATGCAGGCAAAACGCCAGACAGTATAAACTTATAGTTTTTCTGAAATAAATTTTCGAAGATGGTGTTGATAAATACTAGAGTATCTACCACGTAATTCCTACCCTCTTAAGTTTGTGTAGTGAATTATTATCACATAAGTCGAATTAATGTACTCTGTACGTTCATATCGCGACACTGTTATATTTCAATGTAAGTAAGACAATTTGTGCGGAAGACAAAAGTAATATAAAACATTTGGTGCCATTATGATTGTAATTTTTCAGAATGTACTATAATAAGTATTATGATAAGCAGTTTCAAATAGGTGTTTAAATAAATGACTGTAGATAATTTTAATTGTCCCGTAGCTAGTCAAGAATATTAACAGAGGAGTTAAGGAAGTTTAAACAACATTCTTTTGAGCCGTCCATCGACAGAACACGACGTAAAGCCAAAGAACGATTTTGTACCGAGAACAAGGCCTAAGCGATAATTATAAGTAGGTTAAAAGTCTTTTAATACTTTTAGTCACACAGAAAACCGATGTCTTAAACAATTAATTCACGTGGCTTTGTAAAATATTGTAAATAAAGCATGGTACACATGTTCGAATATAAATTTCACTTTTGTTTCCCAGTTCCCTTCAGACGTTCAACTAAAAAAGCCAATTTTTACGAATTATCCCTCTTCAGTTTCGCTACAAGTTCTAAGTTTACCGTTTTGAAATTAATTATTAAAATGCATTATTCACCACATATTTTCGTACTTAATCAATCTAAGTACTTGCATACACGTTTCACAGCACACCGAAGTTGTAGCTACCGACTATCAACATACAGCAAATGAAGGAAAAGTTCGCTGAGGAAAATCCAAAATTCCCCCAAAAGATGCAGCTGGTTAAAAGAGAGCCGATGCTGGAAGGGGTGCTGGCGAGGGTTCCTGAACTTCGAACAGTTTCAGCAGGGAAACAAACGGTCGACAGCATTCGTATGGTGGGAAGGAATGACAGTGATCGGTAACCCTTTTCCATTCGCCAAATTGGCAGGATCGGCAGAGAAATGTTGGTTCGGAGAAGCGTGGGCGGACAGCGGCACGTGCCTCACAATAGAGCTCGTTAGCGGTTTCGCATGAGTCTCTTGCTCCTTTTTTTCACCGAACGGTGATCCACCTTTCCGCCGTAAATAAGGATTCCCTCCAATCCCAGATGTCCGATAATTAGCGATCATTAATTACACGAGCGGACGTGTGCCGCGGCCGATATTCTGGATAAAAATTACCCCAGAAGATCCCTTGCCCCGATACGTTCAGTTCTTGCGGGCATTCCCGTGGATTTCTTATTCCGAATGCGAAGAGCACTTTTGTTCCCTCGTCGACAAAACCACGCACGGCGTATTATTACCTACCGACGTTTGCGAAAGCGTTGGATGTCTTCGACTTTAAGAGATGTTTTCGTATTTAATTCTATTTAGAGCACAAAGGTTCGTCAATTTTACGACTGGTAAAGCTTTTGGATAGGATGGCGAATAAATTTTTGCGTTGCTCGTGACAAAGCTCTTTATGGAGAACATAGGGCATTAATAATAATAATACGTCTTTGTTACACCAACAAATTGTGTTAGATTAGTACATATTTGATTTTTTCTTCCCTTTTTTTGTGGCGGGATTCAGCAAAATGCTGTTTCAAAATCCTACCAAGTTATTCTAGTAAATAAGTAGCCTACAACTTACAAGCACCTCACAAATTTGTATTCTTTATATACAACGAAGCTGCTTGCTTGAAATTTCTTTTTGAGCTAATTAACTTAATATTCTCAGGCAGCTTAGTAGTTGTAATAATGCGTGTCCGCGAATGTAAATGCACCCTGGAATTTCGCTGACTGATGGGGGTGAGTTGCCAGTTTAATGGCTTGTCTTGTGACAGATGATTGGTTTTTATGCGTTTGACAATTTGTGGCAATATTGTGTCTTACGTTTATTAACCGAAGATAATATTGGAATATTGTGTCATAAAAATAGAAAGCTGAAACAACGTTTGTGTTCTAGGGTTAACCTTTTCGTGGCACATGGGGTGTATCGTATCTTACAAATTTTCTTTTCTTTGCCAATATTTCTGTAAATTTGTAGATCTAATATTAACGTTTAAAAATTCAGTAAATTTTAACAAAAGAAAGCGCTTTTTTCCACAGCTATTTTTTCAACTACAAATTTCATCATAATAAAATTTGCATTTCTAGAAAAAGACTATTAAAGAGTTAATGGTCTTAGACTACTTATTGTTAGTATCAGGAATCTAAGTATTTATCTAAAAATTATAAAATTCCTTTATTTATACCCTCCCGTCTCATTTTTAATATTGTAATTAAAGCTCCGTCGAAATTGCGATTGGTTGTTTGAGTACTCAAATTAGGAATAACACCAAGAAATACCTAAACGAGTCCACGAGGATTACTGTTTTGTAGTTTGGACCATGCTGGCGTGAAAGATCGCCAGCGGCACGAATTTTACCTGAAACGGATATTGGATACAATTTCGAAAACGACCGCTTTTGGTCACGCCCAAAATATCGGACCCAGTACTCGGTCAAATCTGTCTCACGAGATTCCCTGCCCTTTTCTCTTCGTTCAATCTCGATGGCTTGTAACAAAGAATTGTGTCAGTCCACGAATTTTACCATTGTACTCCGTTGTCACATCTCACTCCTCCCGCTAATTCGATTACACGGAACATTCGCGCGTTTCTTCGACTGACACCGAATCGAATGCCGACGAAATCTTTATTGAAACGCGAAGAAAAATTGTGTTCAATTGTTTCTGCACTAGGAATAAAGGAAACATAATCGTCCGCATAATGTGCACGTTGCAATAAATTATAGATTACAATAATATTCAATATTTCTATTGCTGTTTTTTATACATAATTTGCTAGAATTTGCTTTGACATTCATCCAAATTAGTAATAGAGAATAAACTAGAGTAAGTATTGCAACACTCATATTTGCACGATCACGGTTGCGAGATTATTTCAAAAATTCCTACGAGTACTATGTAATCTGAAGATAATGAAAGAGATAAGATTGACGTGAGAAAAGATCGCGATTATAGATATGAATGCGATAAGTGACTCCCAGCTATTTCAAAGTAACTTCCGTTAATTCACGAGTAAGCGGCGTTTTGTTAAGTTTTTATAAAATATCAATTTATAAGACACACAGGCAGTGGCGCAAAGGAACGGAGTTGTATCAAGCGCCTGAAAGACGGAGCGAGTGACCTATTTTTAATTACTATTCAGTAAAAACGAAGGGGTACTTATACAGAACGTTTCAGAATGTTAGTTAGCTTCACTTCTTAGACACTGGCTTTTAAGATGTTCAATTTTCTAGCTTTTATACCAGCAATTCGCAATTACATTTGCAATTTTAACAATTTCACGTTGCTATTTTCAATGAAACTCAATTGAACCATACAATTTTAAGAAACATTCTTTGCTGTATAATTAAAAGACTGAATATCCCAGAACTGACTCCATTACCTATTTCAATTATTCTATTTCATATTTCTAATTATATCTGCGATTGCAGATCTAAAACAGCCTCACTGCCAATTTTCCTAATAAGAGGATTATTAGAAAGTAAGGCCTCACTTAAGGGATTACAATGTTGTAATTAGATGTAACGCTGGAAGAGAACTCTGGCAGACGTAAGAGCTGCGACGAAAGGGCGGTTTCAGGGTTAAACTCGTCTACGGCCAATAATTCTCCAACAGAAATTACATCCTCATTACTGGGACGCGGTGTTCGATAACGAGGCGTAGCTGCGGGCCCCAAAGGTCTGGTCCCAAAGGAAGGACAATTCGTTCCAGGGTAGGAGCGAGAGTGCGTCGGGGCGAAAATTTTGTGACACCTTCGCTACCCTTATGGTGTCAAAGGCAGCACCCCTCGACAGGATTACGATTCCAGCCACCTGACTCCGTGTCGAAAGATTCTGCCACCGCTCCTCGGAACGACCGCAGAACTCGTTAACCCCTTTCCTGATTAAAACGCTCGTTGACCATAGAGAAGGGATTTCTTACGAGGCACTACGTCGGCCGCGACGCCTCGGTGAAACAGCGCCGCCAAAATTCGTCTCGAGAACTCCCATGGCGCCGTGTTTCGTGGGACTGGGACGGACAGGAGTGCCGAGAAACGTCTTGTGAAAGAACTTCGACATTGGGAACGCAAAAAGGTGAGATTAAACTGTTGGTCCTTGAGGGATTGAAGGTAAGTGTATGGAATTTTCCTTCTATTCTGAGTATTTTCCTATTTTCTTGTCGCAAGTAGAATACAGAGGACGCAGAATTTTGCGAGAACGAAGTCATCAGAAGGGCAAAGGTATAGAAAGAACGTTAAAAATTAAATTGCAAAAGGGTAAGATGAACTTCGCGTCTTTCTGAGTTTTACCTTTTTGAGATTTCCATAGGGAGAGGCCACCAAAAACGGCAGAACACCACAGCCTTTTGGTACTGAGGCCCTTCTTGCATCCAACAGTAGGAGTGATGTAACTCACTTTATCAGCATAGTCTCCATTCCTCTGCCAGTTTTCGGTCAATAAAATATGTTACAGGAACCATTCAAAGCGATATGGTAGACTACCTATAATTTTTTTCAAATTTCCAAGTAGGCCACGTTATAGCTCGCGAAATACCCAGCATTTTCGGTACTGAACATTTTGTTCTATCTCCGTTAGTTTCCGAAAAATTTAAGTAAGCAAACTTGCCAATTTGATGACAGCTTTCACCCCTTGAACACTATTATCAGCTGATAGAAAGAGGTAGGTATTGAATAGTTTTTAACACTCTACTTATATACCAAATTTCATCGAAATTGGAGACATCGTCACGATCATGTGATCCCCGAAGGTGGCGCCATATGAGTCTTCTAAGTGTCTATCAGAAATCAAGATCTAGTAAAGTTGAAAGCTGTCCTACTAGGATAATCCTAGTCATTACAGACGGCACGTTAATAATTAGGTATAATTTAAGAACACCCCAAGCATAGCCTTTTCAGGTTGTTTCCCCTAGCTCGGCCTGTTGTCGCTATTCTTATTGCGTGTATCAACGAGAATTCCGTTTCTTTCTTCTCGGCTATCTACACCTAACCATTACGCTCCCCTCTGAAGCCTCTCGTGCGATGCCAGGCCTCTCATGCCGCGACGGTCGCCGAAATTGCGGCTCGATTAGCGTGATCATATGCAATAATACGTACTATTCGGCTGCATTATGCTGATTGGCGCATTCAATGAGCGCGTAGACGCCAGGAAAGAAAGGGATCGGGGGCCGAAATTACGGGATACGGGTAGGTTCTCGGCTATGTGCGGGGAAAGGTTGCCAGTTGGATTTTAGAAAAAGGCGCTAAGCCAAAACCGCAGCTTAGCAAAACGCAGAGAGTCCACGGGGCCCCCCTTTCAATTTGGCTTATATTCTCTCTTCCATTACGTCCTCGCCTTTCTTTCACGCTTTCCTCGTCATCGCTCGGCCCGGCCCTCTCGTGTAATGCGCAGCGTCAGTTGCGCCAAAATAAGAAGCTAGAAAGAGTGGGGCATGATGTTCGCGTGCCGGCCATTGAAACCGATGACCGCGGCCAGCTGATTTCTATGATTCGCAAACCGCCGTTCTCTTCGCTCCTTTCGGGCAAGCGTCTTTCTGATTAATCAACCCTTTCGCAGTCACGTGGATTACAATTGCTGCGAGAATCTTTTAGACCAATTACGCCATTAAATATCTCCTCATCTATATTTGTACGCTTAATCAAATAAAAGATACTTATAAATTTCTGTCGGAAGAGAATTATTTCTATTCGATAATAAGAATTTCGTTTCTTTTTTAATAACGATAATGATTCTATTAAATTTCTATTAGTATAGAACAGAATAGAAATAATACCAACGTGGTAAATAAAATTTAGTGCTAAACTGACTTGTGTCTAGAAATATAGTTTGCAATCGTTTCCCAATCACCCTGCTATAATAAACACTGTAATAAGCACCGTATAGCGCCGCCCGATGCTAAATAATGGAATAAACTACAACGACGGGGATACGCCTTTATTAGAACAATTATCATCGAATCATGCACCGTCCAATTTCGCCAGACTGTCGAACCATATGTCTCATTGTTCGCATAAATTGTTGCCTCGATATCGGCTTCTTCGGGCTGTAATTGCTTACCGCGTGTCGCTGGATACGTACCGTCGTATTATCGACACGGCACGCGCCTTGTCCGAAATATGGCGTACAGATGACCGCGATGGACACCTCGAGAACTGTAGGTGCAGTTAGACTGCATCTCGGCTGGAATCGTAACCGGGTATCACTGGCGGACGATGAATAAGCTTCGTGCAGCAAGTGTTCTGGACACGATCGGGCAAGATTGACGGAGGAACGGTGTGCGACAGCTTGCTCCTCACGTTTTATTCCCTTTGTGGTTTTTTGTTTTTATTTTTCGTCCACCGAAGTCGCTATCCTTTTGCTACACGAGCCTTCCGTAGATACTACTATCTAGCTATCTGTCGCATTATTTAACCCTTTGCCTTTTACGGGGCTTTTAAATGTATGCGCCAGAGTGGACGCAACTGAGGGGAAGAAATAGGTACGTTGATAAAAGGGAGGATTAAACCTCGATATGGTACTACTTCAAATGACCCTATTATCTATTCTCAACAATCCCTTTAACTACTCTGTCTTTTCTCCTTTTAATGGGGGCAGAAGCTCTGGGGACGTTCCCTCCCCTCACGACGACTTTAACTACTTGCCTTACAGGACTATAACTGCAGTTTCATTGAACTAGAGTTACTAGAGTAAACACAATGATTTGAGAAGAATGTTTACAATAGGAAAGTAAAGGGATGCTGGCACCCCCAAAAAGAAAAAGGGAGATTAATAACACCACGACTGAGTAACTTGTAAACAGAAAAGAAACTGGATTTTATTCTTTAAATAAATTTTCATAATCACCTAATGAATTTTATTGAGTTTGCATTAAAAATATTTTTATCCCATCAACTCGGCTGCCGCTAAGATTGAATCCCGACTGCGCCAGTACTGGATTTTGATAGTACATACCCAAGGGTTTCGGGTTAAGTAAGTTAACAATTAGAAAACGTCGCGAGGAAACGGGCTGACTAGTTACAAAACGATTTTTAACCATCGACTTGTGACAGCGCTCCGCCAGGCAATTAGAGGGTAATTAATCCCCTGCACCTCGTTTATGGTAGCCGACCACCGACCACGGTCACGCTTTGTCGGTCAGGATGTAACCGATGCAACAGATGACACTGGCTTCTCGATGGCAGCACCCAGCCTATCACTACGCCAGGGATACCGCATTTATTCTCCGCCCCGTAGACTCGTGCCATGTGGCAGCGGTCCCCCTCGTCCACGTGGAACCATCTTCCGACACGTCATCGGTATAGTTAATTTACGATCGCGCCGCTTCGCCCCGAACGGACGAGTCTTCTGCACTCTGCCGAACCGAGCGACCGTCGAGCGATTTACAAATATCACAATTGTCCCAAATTCGAGTCCGCCGAAAACAAGCCCCGCAACGAGGCGACCGTCCGCGAACATTCCGCACCGTGAGACGGTTCGGGGCGCGGGACAAACGCGTTATCTCGTCGAGGTTAAGTCGCGTGTACCCCGAGCCAAGTACCTACCGTACACCGAGGGACACCGACGCTAGTCTTTATCCTGGCTTTGTCCGGCAGCACGTCGCAACAATGTCGTCGAGAGTAGTATTCGCGGCTACGTTCGCGACGATTTCTCGAGGTTCGACAGGAAACGTCCATTAGCGTGGCGGGCAGAAGAGGATTTATGGCACAGTGGCCGTCTCCTGCACTTTTTTTCCTCGCCCTCCCTCTGGCCCTGTTCCCGTTTATCCGACAATTGCCGTAGTATCGGCGAGAGAAGGAGCCGACAAGGTTTTTCGCAGCGAGGCTCCCGAATCGTCAGGTAATTTTACAGCGAAGCCGGCATCGCCACCCGTCATAAAAGACGATCGCCCGAAAATCCTCCAGGTTAGGCTCGGCTAAGTGAAGTACCGTGTACGACCACGCGCCGCGATCGCTGCTGCTATCTGTCGATCTGTGACGAGAGGTACAAGCGTGGCGAAGCAGTACCAGCGGGTGGAGTCGCGTGATGTAGATTGATCGGCTGGAAACGGTCTTCTGTGTAAATGCAACGGTGCTCCATCGCGGAAAAGCAGCAGTAAGGCAGCGACTAATTTCGAAGATTGACAGTGAGAAATTGCGTGGCTTATTTTTTGCCATTAAACTCCGCCGATCGTATTGCGGAAGGATATTCTGGTAAAACTATGGTGTAGAATAATACAGTGCTCGAGACAGGGGCCTATTTGGCAAGGAGGCGATCTCTGTTACGATGATAACGATGTCTCTGCAATTCTTACGCGCCATGGATTAAAATTAGGAAGAACATAAGTGGAAAAGGAATCGGTAAGAATTCTAGATCCCCCCATTTCACCGTGAGCTAGCTCATTATGTGTAGCTAATCCAGATGAATGTGACTATTTTCACGAAAAATAACAATTTTTTTTAAAAATCAGAATCTATATTTCAGGCGAAGTCGAGTAGTAAAGCTAGCAACCAATATTAATTTGCGTTCAAATTAGTACCAAATAAGAAATGTAACGTAAAATATATCGACGCTATTTTTGCGTGTATCTCGGAAACAAAGGTCGAGCGGCTGTAACATGTGTAGGAGAAAGTTCTTCAGAAGCATGCCCTCCGACAACATGTCTCAAGGCCATCAAAATCGGCGAAGTATGCCTTCTACTATTTATATAATTACCATTTTTTCAGGATAGCTGACACCAGCGTGCGTGAAAGCTACTCACCCTTTTTACATCTATCCACCAAAGGGACATGCCGAGAAATCGTAGCCGCCCGGGGCCAGTCTCCATCCTAGGGGAGAGCTATTCAGCGTCTCGCGGAGCACGTCACGTTTGCTAATTCAGCAACCGATACCGAGTCCGCGTAGAGCTTGTCGCCCGACCGGGAAGTCGAGATGTCGTTATTTTGTTATAAATAATAATGGGGGTAGGGAGCGGGAAGGAGAGGGACCGGGCAGGCATTATTCCCGGTCCCGCGGCCGCCCATAAGGGGTAACAGAGGGTTAACAGGCGAACTGGCGGCCAGCTAGAAATTATCCTGTACGAATACGAAGAGCGGTCGAGGCAAATCACCGAGGCGTGACCGAAGAGGAGGGCAGGCTGGCGCAATTGCGGGGCCACGTGCCGGTCGCGTGGCGCGGACCCAGCGATCGGGACGCGATGCGACGGGCGGACGGGCACGTCGGGACGCAACGCCACGCACAATGTCGAGTAATGTCCTATTCCGGTGTGTCATGTGCGAGAAGATAGCCGAGGCCAGCAGAGCACGACGGCACGCGACCGGGACCATCTTCGACGCTTCCCTCCGTGCCGCTCCCCTTTCCCTCGCTACCGCGTGGAAGGAGTAATCTACGATTAAAGTAACTGGAGTCCGGTGAATGTTGCGTTTGGCGGGAAACGCGTGCCATCGCGCGGCAGCTTTGATCCTGCGGAGATACGTTTTTGGGATTTTCCGCGGGTTTTTCGGGCGGGTGGTTGTGAAGTAGGGGCCGGAGGGGTACCGTAAACTGGGGTGACTTTGCCCGCGCCGGGGTGACATTGCCCACTTTTCACTTGTAATCCATAGCAATAATTTCTCCAAGGTAAAACGAAAAAAACAATAGCGAATTCAATCGTGTGGTAATTTTTCAGTCGGAGTAAAAAAGTGGGCAAAGTTACCCCGGCGGACAAAGTCACCCCAGTTTACGGTAGTATTCTTTGCACTCGTCGAAAGCACGACGAAAGGTTAGATGTTAGATGAGTGTTTGTTTGAAAATGATTGGTTTCTGGTAATTAAAGGGATGCTCGAAATCGTTTTCCTTTGTAGCAGTTACGTTTCGAAATTGAAGAGTCCTTGTAGGTCTGTAGGAAATACTATAAGTGCAAAAATTGGAGAAAGGCAATCTTTAGCGGAAAATGTCCTACGTGCCAGTGGCAATATTATAGTATAGAATTTGATTTTTGGCAATTAGACTGTTTTCTACAAGGACTCTTCAATTCTTGATGCATAGTTGCTCATCAATGTCTATGTCTATACAGTTTAGAAGATTTAGTTCAATGATCATTTAACTGTTGACTGTGCACGTGGGGTGTAATAAACCCCAGCCAGCTTTAAACATTCATAACATTGTTATTTCAGTCATGTTAATTTTGTACTTTCGTATAGCTGAGTCTATGTATGCACTCTAGAGGAACAAAAAATTAAAATGAAAATAAGTAATGTAGATCTAAGGCGTTTTTCACATAGAGTCTGACAAACCCCCAAATTGATCAACTTTATATTATAAAAACCTACAATAGCTTCTCGCGTAAGTTCTGTAGTAAGTACAACATTGACAATCGAAAAGTGATTATGATAACTGATGTAAGTAAAACATCTCCAAAATTGAGATTTCTCTTATTTATAATAAATTCTTTTCATCCGAGGCTTTGCTTTCAAGAAATTCGACGTTGCATATTCTCCGAGTACCTACGTGTGCACTTAACGCGTGCACTTGACGTGTCGTTTACAAATAGCACGAATATCAAACGTGTAATGTTGATTCCTTATCAATATTATGTGCTATTATCTATTTCTGTCTGCTTAGAGTGGGTTCATAAATGGAAACAAGACATAAAGCTAAACAAAATAAAGCCTCAAACGAACAAAAATTATTCTATATCTTCGACTTATTTTTTCCTGCAGAATTACCCTCTCCTTGGTTGTGCCATCAATATTGGAACAGCCTGTATAAGAACTCAAACTACCTCTGGTAACGTACTTAGGTGCGGAAGACAAATCCTCGTCGAATAAGCCGCATCGTCAACCAGAGTTAAATGCCATACCTTTATTAGGTACTTTTGAATAAAGGCACGTTTGATGGCAGAGACTTAACACATGAAACATCGTGACCAGACGAAATTACGTATTCGTTGTTCTACGTTTAGAATTTATTGCTGGTAACGGGACGATGATGACCGTGTGATTATCGTAAGTATCGTCCTCTGTCTCTTTCCCTACACATGCCCCGTCTTCCGCGTTTTCATCGCTATCAACCTATCGCTGCGAGCCGTGTGATTTACATTTTTTCCACCCGCCATAGTATTTTCAACGAGCCCCTGTGTCAAAGGATACAGCTGCGATTAGAAATACGACCTTTCTTCTCATTATAACTGCATCAAATTCGTGACAGAGCGTGGAAGGCTTATAGTTATTGATCAAAGTTCGATTACCTAAATAGTCGATGAATTTCGATGCTTATTTTTTCATTCTTTCCAGGTAACAGGTATCTTAGCAAGAATATTTTGTATGGTATCTTTGAATTCATAATTTTTCAAGAGAATAAACGAATCGCGCGTGCTTGATAGATATAGCGATAGTTGTATATGTATTCTGGATTTATGTGTTACCTAGCGACTGGTAACACTCGAGTAACACTCGAGGCTGGATATTGCTATAATCCAATAATAAATCAAAATTAATGGAATGGCGACAGGAAAGCTGAGCACAAAGGCAGATGAATATATTCCTGAAGCTTCCTAACGGTAGACACGATCGTAAGACTGATTACAAAACAGAGATTAATGTGAAATCAGCTAGGCTGCACAATAATCCTGGAAAACTGTCGGACCATTATAATACACGCGTGATTACAAAACACAAGCGGACGAGCGTCGATTACATTATAACGGTGTCATCTCTTTTACACATACAAATGCTCATCACATTTCTATCCCTCGTGAATATAATAATGTCGGTGGTGGATTTAAGAAAAAAGGCCCAGGTGGCAAGCGTTCTAAGATACTCTGTATACATAATAGAATTATAAATAAATTTACGCGCGTGTGGTATGAAAATTATGGGAAACAAAAAAAATATTGCGTTTGGATAAAATCATAAATTGTCTTTGGAACATGGGATCCTGGGGGGCATTGCCCGTTAAATCCGCCACTGTTTATAGTTGACTATATTCTTAAAATTCAGGTTCAAATACTTTCTAAACAGAAATGTATAGGTATAGTGCTCAACACTATTTTTTGCTGAATATTTGATTATTTATATATTAATTGCAATATGAATGCACAAGAAAAGGCATATACGATCTTCTTAAAAATCACGTAAGAAGTAAATAAGACAGAAGCAACAATTTAAATACACGAAATTTACATACAACTTTAGAAAATTTGTAGCGAGGACTAATTTATCGCGACACATTTTTTTGACAATAAAGTTTGTCGCCTTGAACTGGTTCTTAAATTCGAAACAACACGCCATCTGCTTCTAATTAACAATTGATAATTTAAAACAATGCCATTTATGTATCAGATGACACACTATTTACTTTACACGAATTTCATTCGACTTTTCGCGTGACCGATTGGAAAAAATAGTGTCCAGCAGTAAACTCAAATTTGTGCGCGTGAAGAAAACTGTCCGACAATAAAATTGCCTAGTAAAATATTTCAAACAAAACATGGAATTTTTAATTTCTGGTCTCAAAATATTTCCAAACCGATTAATCATTATCCTCCTATGTCTTTCAAACTTAGTATATGTAATTATACTACCAAACGCAGAGAAGTATGCAAGTATTGCGATATTTTTCAAACTGCTCAGAAACCAGGGTTGCCAGGCGTACTGGATAAATGGCGGCGTGCTGGCCTGTATGACGTCATACGTGTAGGAGAAGGGAAATACATACATTTGATTGGTGACGCCGTGACGTCATGCCAACGCCAAGCCAATCCAAGCTAAGTGACGTCATATATGCCAGTAGGTGTACTGGACCGCCTGGCAACCCTGTCGCAAGTAAGTGCTCTGGACTAGAAAAAGCATATTCCACTAGTCACGGTTCGAGTTGACACGCGACCTTAAAGAATTTTTAAGGCACGCGACGAAAACTCACCGCTGTGACTTGATTCCCAGCACTTTGTTTTGTAGCTATCACCCGGTCGTTGCGTGCTCGTGGGTAACGACCCGTGGAAACGCCAAGGAGAGGATGTCGCCGATGGAAATACCCCACTACGCGCGTGCATTCCAATGAGCCTGATGTATTTCGACCGTTACACACGGAACGGCTGCCCTCGGTGGAAGCTAATCTACCAAATCTCCCGCCAAAACAGTGCATCCCCGCTGGGGCGTGACGTCTCAGCTTACACAAATGACTTCCTAACACCGGGACATCATAACTTCCCCCTTAAGTGCGTCACTAGTCGAACCGATTGTTTCATTACTTTGATTGAAAATCTACAAATTAATATACCTGCACAAAACAGTTTGGGTACCATTTTTCAGCGGGCATTTAATGGCAAAATTAAAATCCTTAGAAAATTTTTAGGCCCCCTTGTCCAAGGTGATCACTTCAACGCAATGTACATATCGCTCATTTGCTGCAACAACGATATGACTCAAAATTTTGGGGGAAACGGGTTCAAAAGTTTTGTTAGACAACAACCGCTTTTTCTATACTAACAACTCAAAAACTGCAAATTTTGAGTTGCGTCGTTCTTGCAGCGAATGAGCGATATGTTTCTTTAATTCAATTTCGATCATTATTCGATCGTCAATTTTCTCCTGTTTTCTCTCTCTTTTGTTACGCTTCTCTCTCTCTCTCTCTCTCTCTCTCTCTCTCTGTCTCTCGCGCGCTAGCTCTGATCCGCATTCGCCACTGCTTCTCATCTTTCCACTGTTTTCTTTCTTTCCTTCCTCTCGGACGTACATGCACGTAAACACTTAGTAATATTATTATGTACTACGTCAGAAATGTTGAAATTCAGAAAATTTTTATCCTACTCCCCTCTCTCCTGATGCCCTAAGCACGTGCGTATTTTGTTTACTGGTTAATCCAGCACTGGTTCCTCCCAGGTTTGAGTAACCATTAGCGTAGTGATAAGGCTCACATATTGAATTTAATAGTCTGCACCAAACACCATATAGCATTCACTTCAGTATTTTAGAAAAAGTTCAAAAACAGATGCAATTTTGTAATAAAAAGAAAAGCGAACAGAGTAATTTGAGGCCTTGGTCTATCAATGAAGGTCCTCTAAAGATATATGTACGCATAAAAATGTGCAAATTCCTATAGTTGTCGATACAGTAAAATGTGTTGAGCTCATGCTGCATGTTACAAAAAATCATTGCTATTGATCAGAGGCTTGTTGTGGACGTAACAACGTACAGCCCGGAGTCGTTCGTATTCATCAAAGAAAAGGAATCGCTCTAATTAATCCGTCTGCCATCTTCACACGTCGCTGGGCACACCTTGCCTGTAATTATGCTACTTGTACGGACTTTAAATTACCCTCGAGCCGACACACGCCCTGCATTATACACCACTTATCTACGCACGCGTGTCTGGCACACTTATGCATGCGTGACGATGATTAAATTAACGGCTGGCTGATTGATAAACGTGATCGTCGATTGGCTTGCACTGGAACTGATCAGGCTTGTTATTTCATCGTGTGTGAATATCAAACACTTCAATGATACACTTGTAATTGTATAGACCTAATTAGGAGAGTGTTCGACCTATTTTATACTTCAAGTGTTTTACCAGCCCTTGTGTTTATTCTAAAATGGCATTGTCACGGACATTTCAATTTTTAGCTTTATCAACTTTAACAGTTTTTTTTGTCGCCATTTCAATTACTTGTTAAGTATAACACATTGCAACTGAGGTGATATTGATCTTTTAATTTTCGTTTATTTAGTCCCATTTAATATTTTTTCATTTTAGTTATTCTTTTCTCGGGATATTTATTTAATGTTGTCCCTTAATATGAAGATTTACAAGTTATAGGATTGTAAGTGTAGAGGTGTTGGTGGTCAATCATTCGGAGACCATCGAAGCAAGTAAGCTCAGTTAGTAATTACCGCTTCGAGCAATTTCCACAGAGATTGTAGCATTTATCAACATCACGGCCAATCACTCCCCCATCACCAAACGTCAACCCAATCACGCTTCTAAAAACGTTAGGAGCATTAATGAAATATCGATAAATCTCCTCATTTGTTACAGGAAACGCCGAAGCCCAGTCAATTTGTATTAGGAACGTTTCACCTTTTCGAAGCAATCACTCCTCGTAAAGCGTTCGGCGGTTCTTTTACCATCTATAAGGGAATCAGCAATTCATATCGGCGGTTATTGAATACTCACTGAAACTTTTATTCCACACATTTTTGCATAAATAGGATACTTTTATTTTCTCGCCAAGAAACCCTAAAAATCACCTATTTCTGGAGTGATTTGGACTGCTTTAAAAAAGTAAAAGTCTAGGTAAAGTTAAGTTTTCTTCAATTTTCCTCTTATTGTTAGTAAAATAAAACAAGTAGGTATATAAAAATTACAAGCTTGCTTTCTCGTCTATATTTACCTACCCTGCTTCCAATCCCTAAAATAATGTAAACTAATAATTAAATTAAAATAATAATTATTCTAACTTCTATATTTTACCTTAAAATATCTGTTAAAAAGCACACGGCCCTTCGGAACATTTATTTAACTGTTAAAACCGAACCGTTACAACAGACCGAAAGTGTCAATGTGGAAATTTAACTTAAAACAGAAATTAAGCGATTTAAACGTTGAAACCTCAGTGAACAACATTTATCGATAAAAGTGAACAGTTCCATTGGATCCCTGGTGCCCGGCACTTATTCCGCTTGCCCGGTTACAAAGCAAGCACTCGCAGCGCACGCCACCAGGTCTGAGCTATGTTTCTGTCTCTCATACGTCAAACGCAACGAGCAAAACGAAGACATCAGAGATCGAGGGATGAGGTCAGGCGAACGGTATAATGGGGATAATCCTTCGGTGGCCTTGAGCGACCAGTCGATTTTATCCCAACTGTGGCCACGGAGGTGACGTAGCAAAGTGTCAGCGCTTGCAGTCACTTCCTTGGTGGCGATGTGCTGACGCACCCGGTCGCCCGTTATCCGCGAGCAGGATAACACTGTTGGTCCCCGTGATTCCCCGATTAACGCGACCGCCGGCTGTTCCTCTCTCAGCCTTCCCCTGCCGTTCCAGCCGGCCATCAGGACACCGCGCTCGGCGACGATACCCTGACGATCGCGAAGCTTCCGTTCGAAACGGCCGGCGTAACGCCGTCTAATACGCAATCACGTTACGATTCGACGCGGAAAATCCCGCGGCATCGCGCGGATACTGCTGTCCGGGCTAAACGTAGCGAGTGGCTCGCGGTGAAGCGAGGATTTCACGGGAATGAAAGCGGGGTAAATGCTCGAGGCGAATTAAGAATTTCTGCGAATCTCGCTTTAAACGCGGGGAGAAGCGTGACAAAGCTCCCCGCGCTTTCCTCGCGTCATTCCCCCGGCGGTAACTGTTTCTGCGTCGCGGGACAATTAAGCGAACGCGGTCGTCGCGATCCTCCGCTTTGTGCCGGGTGAAACTCAGCCGATCGAGCAGAATTCTCTGCGAAAGATTGATCGTATCGAACGAGCGGTATCTCCTCTCGCGCGGGGAACCGAGTCGAGGTAAGCGAGCCCGGTGTACAGTTTACTCGGGGAGCTAATTAATCATCAAAAAGGGGCATTGGTATTCACTTAGCGGATTCTGCTAGCCCCCGTGGGAAAAGCGACGAGAGGTAGGCGAAACCAAAGTTCAAACGTTCAACGAACGACTTTCCCTGACGCCATGTTCGATGCGAACGCGGCTCCGCGCCTGTCGAAACGTTGAGGCGGAAAACCGATTCGCGATGACGATAAGAGCTGTGTAAACAGAATAGGAAACTGGATTTTATTCTGTAAATAAATTTTAATAATCGCCTAATGAATTTTATTGAATTTGCGTTAAATACATTATTCTTAGAGATATTTCTACCCGTTCAACTCGGCTCCCCTGAGATTAAATCGTGAGCGTGCCACTGCCTGTGACTGAACATCGTGGAGGAGAAAATTAAGTAGGATGATAGTGTGTCATGGAAGAATATAATAATTGGCGATAAGAGGTGATAAGTGATAAGAGAATTTCCGTAATCCGAATATTCAGATTCTTTTTGAATTTCGTAGGTTTGCAGGGTACCTCAATAAAAGTATCAGACCATTTTTATTTTCTGAATACTTTTTGGTTCTTCGGGGTAAGAGCACCCCTTAAATATCAATGCTTGCTTTCCTATTGAAAACTTTAATGGATATAAAAAACTTGTTAGAATGAAAATATAATGGTATTCTGTGCTCTATGAGAGTATTTAAAATTTGGAGGTAAGTACAGAAACACTCCCCGCCCCGAGCATTTAAACGAACCTCATTGCACAGTTCTGTGGAGTAAGGAACCATTAAATATCCGTTCTAACAATATTTTTGTCTAAATTTTCATTACTAAAATTTTTAATTGTGTCTTTTCATCTTCTCCCTTCGAAGAATTAAACAGTAACAGAATAAGAATTCCCTACGAATCTGCAGTTTTTCAAAAATAGGAATTTTCGGGTTACCGAAGTTTCCTTGCGAGTCGACGATTTATGTATTTCACAACTTCTGTATAACGGACCATCACCTAACTAAATGCATCTCTGTCGCATTGATGCGTAATAGGGATGGCGATAGCTTGAGTCGTACTACTAATCTACGTTCACTGTTATTAATAATTGATGTAGTCTCATTTATCGAGGGTCTTTTGAACTTTTGTTCTCCATAATCGATCACTTTTGAGGTAAAGAAGTATTTAACAAAGTTTCGAACTTGGTAAATATTGAAAGTTGTGCTATGGAAACCGTTTCGAAGCGAGGTGATAATCTAATAGTTAAGCCTTTCATTTGCTTCGTTCTTGTTATTAACTCGCACCCACTTGTCACTGACTTTCATCTAATTTTCCAAACGACGATAACATGTTCCCTGCTCTCGACGTTGTTCCATTAAAAGCGAATGTTTAAAAAGTGCCGAAATCGTTAAAGACGTCACGATTATTTGCATAGGCCGGTGCGTGGATAAATAGATGCGAACAAACGAAATAAAGGGATGCGATGGATTTGCATGCACCGGTTACCGCTCATGACTTTTTGCTAGCGAGATGCCCTTAACACACCGCGTGGCGAGGCACCTGTCCCATTCTCCTCCGTTCACGAAGTAGAGCACGAGGGGGCTACTTAGAAGTAACAAGGATTTAAATTAACGAACCTGATCCTTGGTACTAAATTCATAATACTATTCATTATCAGAGTTAATTACGAAAAATGTATATCAGATTGGTGCGTATGAAATTGAGAATTCCTTAAATAAAATTCCCTTTGTTTATGGAGGCGATACAATAGCGATTTCTAACGTTGCCTTACGACTCGAGAAATATCACAGAAACTCCAAAAAATGAACTAAACGAAACAGTTAAAAAGCAAAAAATATTTTCATTCAAACTTCATACGCATCTACTTAATAAATAAACTGTCAGCTTAAAATTGAAGCTAAAAAATGGAAGAATCTGGACTTCATGCTTTCATCTGTTTTGTTCCTAATGTTTACAGTTATGACTAATTAAGTAACTATAATAAGTTTTTGGATAATTTTATAAAGTGCTCGAACAGTTCTACTGCTCCGATATCGTGAACCTTGCTAGCAGAGATATGTAGATCCTCGACGAGCCTCTAAAAGTCGAGAATACTCGGCTAACGATTTTCCAACTCCTATGGAGCTTCGTCATGCTTGCAAACTATCCTCCACGCGGCTATCACACAGGGATGATGCTAGTGTAAGTCGCGAACGTGTGAGATTATTTATATACATATGTACGCCTATATACTTTGTTGCATGTATACCCTCTCGGAAGAGACACCGGTGAAGCCACTTCTGGTGGAGCTGGTTCTTTTATGGTTTAGTATTAATTTATCACTCGCTGCAACTTTATTGGCTAATGAAAATTTTCAGATGTAACGAATATGACGATTATACGACTTTAAATCATTTTCTAGTGGATATTTTTTGAAAATAATCTTGAAGTGGTTGCCTGCCTTGGACCGAAACGTTGGAGTGATGGATACTAACAAGGGTACCCATGGTTAATTAAATATTGCTCAAGTGTGTCAGCTGGGTGGTACGGAGAGAAGTCCAATAAATTATATTTCGTTTTATAAACTACCCCCTTCTTATTGCCAAGATGTCTTCAAAAAACGATTTCAGTCAAATTTGAGTTAAAAAAGTATCCTCATCGATGTGATTGAGGAAAGTATGATTAAATTCTGCATTCAATAAATGAAGAGTCCTTGTAGAAAGCACTGTAAGTGCCAAAAATTAAAGTCTACACTATAGTATTACCATCGACACGTAGAACATTTTTCGATCAAATTTCTTTTAAATTTTGGCACTCAGTATTTTCTACAAGGACTCTTGAAATATTTACAAGTATATCCAGAAACTTCCCAGAAGCTAGAAGCTTTGCAGAGAAGTAGCCCCTAACACTCCGTTCAGAGACGAAGATGCATACACCCCCGAAGAAATTCATAGCTCATACGCAATAATTCAATAATAATTCAGCATGGCACAGTTCCAAACAGTTATCTGTACCTTATAATTATCTATGCGAAGAAACGGAAGTCTACCGTCTAGTGAGGCCGTCACCGCCAACTACTGAGCGGTTAATAGTCACTTAACAGTTTCGAGGAGCAGGATAGCACAGGTTTCACTTGGTATCCGAAGCTTTCCTGGACGGAGCAGCCAAAAGGTTAACTGCCTTCCCGTATGAATAATTCTTTTCGCAACTCTTTCGTGTTGGAAACGTAGAGATAGCCTGTAACTTGCTGCGCAGCGATATTTGCAGTAGTACAGACACCAGCTTCGGGATTGTCCTTGCTGGCAAATAAGTAATTAACGCCATTACAAGCACGTGCTGTGTCCAGGCGACGGTAATTACAAATAAACAACGCAGCCAGAGATACGCGTTACGGCGCGACGAAGCGCAAAGCTAATTGTAAATCATGTGCTTAGCGGCGCACGCGGCTCGAACGCTTGATAAATTGATGAAATACTGGTGAATCAAGGAAAAGTAGGGTGCGTCGATCCACTTTCAAATTCGCACGAGGGAATGGTGGCTCACTTCGACAAGGAATCGCCGTTTTGAAATTTCTAATTTTGTTGCATAATTCTTGAAGTTGGTAGCTTCAGAGTCGATTCAAGTTTGAATTTAATTATTCACCCGCTTTTGCGATGCTGATCCTTGTAGAATATTTGTAATAATGTTAATTAATAATTTTGTAACAGCGCTTGTTGAATTGGCACATTTTCTTTCGAATCAACTCTGTAGCATTAAATAAAAAGCGTTACAATTTTCAAAATCGATAATGATAGTTCCCTTGTTTCTCTGCTTCCTTTAATGGATATTTCTGTTTAATTTCCCAAGTGAAAGGCACGATTTGTAATTTCGAAGTTAGAATTAAGGGGACGATGGTGACTGCAATAATTCACATTTCTGTTATTCTGTTAACAGCACTTCTTGCAGCTAATTTCCTCGCGTTATATGAAAGTCCGAGGCTTCGAAATGATCGTGTCTTCGCCGGCGATGGTATCTCCAACCTGGCATCCTTATTTTAATGATCTCTCGCGAAAGTGCAGTAGCGAGGACATCCGCTATCTCTACTTCGTTTTGAATGCGTCGAAGAATGAGCGCGAAGAAAACGATCCGCATGAAACTTGGGATTTTACTGGCGAGTCGACGCGTTATTACCGTTGTTAATTACGTTATAGCTACTTAAAACGATCGAAGAGTAACTGTACAGTGAGTCTGCAAAGGATTCTTCTCGTTGATGGCGACGAAACGGTAAACTACCAATAACACCGCGTTGAAAACTATTTCTCTTTTTCTTGCAAAAAGCTGCACTGCGTTCGGTAGAAATTTCGAGAACAGAGAAATTCGTTATCATTTTGCAAACGATGCGCTTCGACGAAGTTCGTGCCCATTCGTCGAGGTTCTTTTTGTTTTTGGACTTTTGGAATTTTGGGTGCATAGCAATTTGGGTTAATCGTGATAATACTGACACCAGTGACGGATTCAGGATTCAATCTTGGGGGAGCCGAGTTGAACGGATAAGAAATATTTTTAATGCTAATTCATTAGTGCTTTAATTTGTTTGTGACACTCCCTGTTTTCCTCCTTACCTTTCAATTACATATAATCAGGATATGATACAGTTAATCCATACCAAAGATTACGCAGAAAATACAGATCACCCTGTGGATTTGTATAATCTTCGGGGTGTTTCTAAGAGCTGTAAGAACTACCCTCGAGACGCCCTGTAAACAAGGATAATTAAATTTCGCTGTCAAAGAAACCGCGACCGGTTCTGCGGCTCGTGGAAACAGCTTTCCCTTTTACTCCAATTTTTCCTTCGGCCGGGAAAGAACGAAACAAAAGGAAGGCCTAAGTGGTTCATTTGCGGTCGCGGCGGAGTGTCAGATATGGTGTGAGCTAATCAGATGTAAATCCCCAAGTGGCCGACGCCCACGGTTGCCTACTTTTCCTACGATTAATGAGCCGTTACCGAAAAAAGGCAAAAATTGCCAGGACCTGGCAGGATTTTGCGCCAAAGGCCACGGCTGCGGACGCTCGAAAACGCCCGGGTACCTACCCTGTAATTAGGACACCTCGGTGTGATTCTGATTAGGGGCCTCGGTTTGCCATAAATCTCTGCCCGTTATGGGGGTCATGTTTGAATGAACCCTCGAGGAATCGGTACCTTAAATCATTTAGAAAATCAAACGTTCCCCCTGCAGAGGGCACGAGAGATCTGTAAACTCCTGTCTTCGATACTTCTGCCTGCTTATCCGCAGCTTTTGTGTGGAAGCTTCGAGGTAAGATTCAGGCAATCTGCTGAAACTACACTTTGCTTATGCATAAAATTGATGAATTAATAATATATGGACTACTGTAGAAAGTGCCATTTATATGAGCTCTCAATCTTATTGTATGTCATTCTTTAGTATGTATTTCTTAATTGTACAATTTATAGTTTATACCGTTCAGTATCTGTGTCTGTACCAAAGTTACAGTTAGTGTATTTATATATTTATTATTTGAAAATTATTCGGCGTCGAATAAAGTTAAAGTTAAAGTTAAAGTTAAAGTTAAAATTAAAGTTAGAGTTAGAGTTAGAGTTAGAGTTAGAGTTAGAGTTAGAGTTAGAGTTAGAGTTAGAGTTAGAGTTAGAGTTAGAGTTAGAGTTAGAGTTAGAGTCAGAGTCAGAGTCAGAGTCAGAGTCAGAGTCAGAGTCAGAGTCAGAGTCAGAGTCAGAGTCAGAGTCAGAGTCAGAGTCAGAGTCAGAGTCAGAGTCAGAGTCAGAGTCAGAGTCAGAGTCAGAGTCAGAGTCAGAGTCAGAGTCAGAGTCAGAGTCAGAGTTAGAGTTAGAGTTAGAGTTAGAGTTAGAGTTAGAGTTAGAGTTAGAGTTAGAGTTAGACTTAAAGTCGAACAATTTATTCGCCGCTGAAATTGAAAAGGGGAGCAAAAACTTATTCTCACAGATTAACTTTAAATTCTTACGTCGGAGTAATCGTGTAATAGATATCTAATGTCTCGCATGATACTTACACTAGATGCACGTGCGTTTTACACGGCTCAAAAAAAAATATATATATATATTTGTTTTTTTTTTCATTTTCCGAAAGAAGTTATGTTGCCGAGAATCAAAACCCTACGGCTGGCTGACGCCACAGCATGCAATCGTTTTTTGGTCAAATTCCAGTTGCATTGCGACGGTGAACGAAGGGCCTCAGTGGACTCTTAATACTCGTACCATCCAATTATCTATTAATGAAATCCTACCACGTATTCCCGCTTCAAGCGCGTAATAAACTCGCTATAATAACAACAATGTTAAATCATCGATTTCTCGTGAAGTAAAGTCTTGGATATACGATACCCACGTGGCTGCACGCGATCTCCAGATTTGATTTTCTCATAAACAAAGCTTCAGACGTCAAACTCTTATTATAGACACCCGACTAATTTTTTTCCAAGAAATCACGCCTAACCGCTGTGTCGGGAAATCCTCAGCAGCTTGCATAACGATCACCAGCAAAGAGCAGGCATTTAACAGAATTTGCGGGGCACTAGGAGCACCGGTGCGTAAGAGGAAGAGCCACTGTGGCCGCTATTATTGGCTGGAAAAAATAGCCGCGTATCTTTCCTATTTGCGATTAGTGCACTGACGACGTCGTCCTCTTAAATAACATTTCAGACGCGCTAATTTCGGGACAAACACCGACACTGGCGACACTTATCTCTTGGCTCGAGCGCGTTTAGGCCGCTGCAACATTGTCAGGACCAACGTGGGCAGGTGGTAATACGGTGGAGCAGGTACGAACACACGCGCGTAGAAGGTAGGTACACATCAGTCGACCGCGAATCATTACGCTGTAAATCATCAGCGGTCGCCAGAACCGTAAGTGGATGCAACGTGGCACGGCCAAAGTGATAATCAATTTCTGCCCTTCATCGGGCGCAATAAATTTATTATCGCTCGCCCCCATTATCCGTCATCCAGCCGACCCATGGATCGCTCCCCCGGCACCTACCGAAGATCTATCGTAGATCAATAAACCGCGAATACGCGCGCAAACCATGAAAAATTAAGTGCACGGGGGTCATACGTTCCTTTTAGTTCGCGCAGCCCGCCGAGATTCTATGGCCAGCTGATTGCGCCTGCACACATATGCCCATTCAACACTGCATTGTGACAATACGGTTCCTCGAGATTCCGCAGCTTCCAGTACGTCTTTAAATGATTTTGCGGGAGACACGTATGTTTAGCTTGGACGTCTATCGCGTTGTTAATGTTGCTTGCGTTCAATCGTAGATAGGTACATATGTTTAACTAGCACGTGGAATCTTAATTATTCGGACGGATGTTCTTGACTAACCGAATTCTTTTGCTGTCAATGTTACATTTTTAACGGGGCAACATTGCTAACTCGAGATTTCTGATTTTAGTGAAACTTTGGGTGACTGTAGAGAAATTAAGGACCTTGCTGCAAAGGGGGTGCAACTTCATTTTTTAAAGTTTTTGAGTTATACTATGTAAAAAAAATTCAATGCAAATTCGATAACAAATGAGCGATTTATTGGAAATTTTGTGCGATATTTTTGTTTCGGCCAGTTCCAGATTTGAAAAATTCGCCAAAAATAGAAATAAAAACTTATCAATTCGATAATTACTAGTTATTGCGTGACAAGTATATATTTCTCAATTAGTGTTCTATTGTTATTGTTAAGTCGAAGCATTGATTTTATAAACATTTTTTCTGATTTATTTGATATTATAAAAACCCTAAAAACCCTTTGGAATATAAATTATCGAAAATTTATCTCTTAGATTGAAGAAGCATTGACCTGCACTTCTCTCGATTTGTTGTTCTTACAGAATCTATCTTCTTGTAGAGTGGGTACTATCCTTCTGCATTGATTTTTTTATTTTTTCGACATTTTATAAAAGTCTACAGTGGCTCACAGCCATAATTGTACACTCTTTAAAATCGCATAAAATTTTTAAGATTGGTCCAAACGTAAATCGCTGATTTCGGGAATTTCGCGATTTTCGATCTTATTCTGCGATCTTTAAACGTTTATAGTTCAGAGCAACGTTAACCGACTTTGATGAAATTCCTAGCAAGTATGCAACTTACTGCAATCTATAAACGGGTTTTTTAAATTTTCATTACAGGCGCAGAAAAAAGGTTGAAAAAACAGTCTTTACTATTTTTTCTTTGCTATTCCGACCAATTGCAATTTTTTTCAAAACGACGAAACATGTCACTTAGCCAAACAAACCCTTCTAGCTTCTAAAAAAAAAACTCAAGTCGTTTGGACTAATTTTAAAAATGTTATGCGACTTTAAAGAGTGTACGATTATGGTTGTGAGCCACTGTATCTCCATGTAGAATTCTCACTTTTAGATCTAATACATATTTCAGTTTTTACCCCTTAAGACTCATCTCCCAAATATTACGATTCTTGCGTACACTCCCAGGATTAAGGGTTGTAGTTTTTGAACGTTTTCCTAAAATACAGTGTGTCGTTAAGGAGTTAAACAATTCATAGAGAGTTTCCAACACTTCCCCAACGTCAATTTCAAATCCGAAAATTTACACTAAAAATATTCGATTCAAAGAAATTCATTAATGCTGCAAGTTAACCAGTCACTTGGCGAAGCTAACCCATTAACTGCCACCTTTTCTTTTCCCGAAATTTTCATATAATTCCATAGCTTTCACTTGTACTTTAATGGATTTAATAAAAACAATATGTTCAGTAAGAATTAGACGATGGAAGGTGCTAGCTTCTCGATCGTTCCAATTTCAACTGTTTAAAAAAATCCCGAAAATGGATAGGAATGCTAATGACTCGTGCGTGAAGCAGGCACCGACGACAGTAGGCATGTACCCTTTCAGAAATGAAAAGTGCGCTCGCGGGGCGTAAACCCGTCGGTGTTCACGTGTTTCCGCGCGCTCCTTTTTCGTTGTGGGTCGGGCAGCGCCGAATCGGCTCATTTGTTGCGTATTAGCAGAGGATAATGAGCTTCTTAAGGCTGCCGCCTTTTGCGAACGGCCAAGTGACTTCGACTTTCCGAAAAAGAGAAGGGAAAACAAATGAGATACGCCTACAGGGCCCCGAGCCACAGTTCCGTGGGATCGAGGATTTCTAAAATCACGGGTTCACGGGTTCGCTACGAACCGAACGTTAATCGATTTCGTTCTATCGTCGCTAGGTCGCGTTCCATCGACGCTAAGCTTATTTGCAATATACCGGACATGAACAAAGGAAATAAATATAACATTCACTGCTAAGTGTACCGAAGTGTACTAGTGAATATTTCTAACAGGAATTTTCATTTACACTTTCATTACAAGTATTCACTGGTCCTTCTACTTCTTCTATTTATATTAGAAATATTCACTACTATTCAGCGATTAAATACTATTTTCATGAAAATAAAATTTCCATGGAAATGGCTATAGCTTTGTGGAATGATGCTGTGTTACTTGTAGTGCAGCTAGAGTGGAGTATTTGAAACATCAATAAATATATTGACAGCGTTCTGATTCAGAGTGATTATCTAAATATTTTACACTGGAATACATCCCACAGTGTTGTTTGCAGATATCAGAGGAGAGTATCTTTGAAAGGGAATGGCTTTATAAGTTCGAATCCCGAATCCAGTATTTTAGGGTATACAGTAAGATGCAAAAGTGAATACACTCCCTTTAAAACAGAATAACTTTTTTAAAATGGCTCCAACCGACTTGAGAAATTCCCGAAATCAGCGATTTTCGACATTATTTGCGATCTTTCAGCGTTTATAGCTCGGAGCAACGTTAACTGATTTTGTTGAAATTTTAGGCATGTATACAAATTACTTCAATGGCCAAAGAGGGTTTTTTAAATTTTGATTACAGGTTCAGACAAAAAAAGTTGAAAAAGCGACCTTCATTATTTGTTTTGCTATTCCGACCATTTGCAATTTTTGTCAAAACGACAAAACACGACACGTAGTAAACTGATCCTTCTACCTTCTCAAAAAACCTCAAGTCGGTTGAAATTATTTTAAAAAAGTTATTTAGTTTTAAAGAGAGTTTATTCACTTTTGCACCTTACTGTGTGTCTCCTTGAATTTAGAAATACGTACTGAATTAAGTGTATTGAAGAAAAGTTTTTTGGTCCCTTGTAATGAAAATAGAGTAATATTTAATACCAGAGGATTTCACCAATAATATTGCAATATTAGCTTCAGTCATCCTATAAAAGAGTTATTTAATCATTCTTCGTTTCCGATCATCGTTCATAGACTAGATATGTATGATACTTACTACGTACTAAGTAGAAGTCAACAACACTCATTGCAGCTATCCAGTATTATCCCTGTCTTCTTCATTTCCGTCCGCAGGACACAGAACATTTCAAAAGTTTGCACAAGTGAATTATAATGTTCAGCTTATACACTACTTTAGACAGCAACCAACGTTACTATCTTCCACGCGTAGCATCTATTTCTATCGTGCCAACAGCTGCATCTACCACCACAAAAATAAATGGAACAGATTCTGTACAACTTGCGATAAACAAATATTTCCATATCACCGATGAACTTTCTATAATTAATATTACAAACTAATCCGACGAATCCTGCCGTATCAATGAAATTCCACTCACCTTGTCATCCCGATCACTCTTTTCACAAGCATGAGTGTGCGTTGTGGACCGTACGTGGTGTTTATAAACTCCTGTCGCGATTCTAAATGGTATAACAAACACAAGGACCAACGTAGTTATTTACAGCGGTAAAAATAATCGCGTTCAACGAGATTGGTCAATAAAGGTGTTTTCGCGTGGCTTCTACGTACCAGGCACTCAAACCTGGGACGAACGTATCTTTGCGACGTGTAGGTCCGAGAGGTGTTGCTCCAAGCTCAGCTTTTTTTAGGTTGTTGTTATTTTTAAATCTAGTTACGCAATGTTTCCCTTGCCGGTTTGTTATTCGCCTCGCTGTTCGTTTTGCCCGTAAACGTATTTCCCAAAGCGTCGGTAGATTGAATGTGCTCCGTTGAACCGGTATCACAATCCACTCGAGCGTTTGCGTTACCAAAATAGCGTGATTAATGAGATTGCAGGGTTCGTATGACAGATGATTTAGCTAAAATTGATGCTGGCAAATTTACACATTCTGGCACCTTTCGTCGTTTTAATCCTAGCATTGTCTTTGTCACCTGAATGCAACGGAATAGTAGTTGCAAAGGTGTTACAGTAGATAGGAGGGGGTTGAAAACGCAAGAGTAGGAATTTGTTTAGTAGCAGTCGTTGGACAGAAAAGTGTCTGGTAGTTGATTAATTTTAGGGTGACTTTCTCACGAGGAGTGCTAGTTTCACAGGTTCAACGAATTAACGAGTCCAAGAATTTGGCAGCTTCGCTGGAAAGGGGACACGCGTTGAGGACAACCCTCGTAAAGCAGTCAAATTTGTCCACACTTTCCAGCCCCTCCGCAGTTAAAGTGTCATAAACCATGGTGGAGAAGATAAAGAAGTAAAATGGGACGCAAAAGAAGTTGGCGCCATGGCACATCATTTTTGGGGACCCGTTGTAGCGTAACAATATATGCAGTTCTCATAATATTCTCTGCTTCAAATTCATAATTAATTCTAATTGATAATCCTTACAGCAGTGAGTAAAGAATAAGTGTATAGTCTCAATTCTCCAACCATATAACTTTCTTGCATTGCTAATAAATACACTAAAAATGAAATTAAAACCGGGTGTCATTTCTTAAACAAGAACACCCCCAGTCTATTTCAAAATATTGGATAAAAGTTCATTTGTTTATGGCGGACATACATTAACAATTGCTAACGCTGGTTTGCTACTCGAGAAATGTCGCGGAAATTCAAGAAAATAAAATAAGTAAAATACTTAAAGAAACAAAAGCTATTTTCAATCAAACTTCCCTCCGCGAAACGGCAGTTTCATATGCCCCGCCTTAATAATTAAAAACGAATTGCTGAGTTTGCCTCCTATTGCAAACGTTAGATCTCCTTCTTCCATACAAGTATAAAGAATTAATCAGGGATCGAAAAAGTTCTGGTACTTTTCAATAGGTTCCATTTAAAACATGGACCGCGGAACTTTTTTTAAAAATGTTCTCACATTATAAGTTCCCAGAAGAACCGATAAAATAAAAGTTCTTAAAAATAAAGGTTCTAGTTGGAATGGAACTTATAAAATATAAAAATAAAAAATTTTCTATAACAGGAACAGATATTTTGTTCACCAATATTAAAAAAGTTGTCAATCGTTGTAACAAATACTGAATACTATTCAATGGATAGTACTACAACAATATTAAATAATTATCACAGTGAAATTGCTATTCTGAATGTGTTATTTATTTATAATACTTACCTACGTAAATATTTCTAATGTAATGATTTTCATACCTTTTATTAAATAAACATATGAAGAATATGATATTATATTGTTAAATAAAACTAGTACCTAATAGTTTAGTACTTTACTTTATCTTATGAAAACTTTTTTAATAAATGTTCTAATGTAACTTGTTTCCATGGAACTTTTATTATATAGGTTCTAAAATATCTATTCCATGAGAACACTTTTTAAAGAAGTTCCTAAAGGTAACATTTTTATCAATACAAATTCCACATATAAGTTCTAACAGAATTTTTTTAAAAACGAGGGTTCGAGAACTTTTTCGATCCCTGGTCAATTAATTACGATAAGTTAATTTATTCCATGCAATGCGAAAACATTTTCAATCGACTTAACCAGTCTTCCCTCTGTAGCCGGTTAAAGTGTAACTAATATAAATAACATTAAAACTGCAAAGTATAATGGGAGAAATACCCTGAAAAGCGTTCCTATCTGAAAATGCAGCCGGGCTTGAAAGCTCGAGGGGGTGGTTAAATCTGAAGCTGCGGCCTAGACGCGGTGTCTCAAATGTCAAGAGCGCGGCGCCTCGTCCCGTGGCCGTGCGTGCCACTTGATAGAGCGCCTTTCTTTTCTGCCCATCGTCTTTTCGACTCTACCTTCGCGGAGCCCCCAGCAAAGAGATGAAGGAAGACGAGGGGCGTGCCCGGTCGCGCGGCTTCTACAAAGAGATGCCCACTTCCCTGTGGACCCCTTCCACTCCTCGGGGATCCCTTCCACGTGGGTACCGGGAGCCCTGTCCCCCACCATCGGGCCCCAAGAAAACTGGGCAGCATGGTCCAGACCACGAGATCGCCAGGTAAAGCCAGTTTACGCAACGCTTCCGTACGGCAAGCATACACGGTCATCCAGAGGATCCCGAGAGTCCTTGCGATTCCTTCGACCAGTCAGACGTCGGGGAACCATGACGGGCTTGTGACAGAACCGGCGAGCTTGTTCCGAGGATGTTCTAAGCTTCACGGCGCAACGGTGTTCACGATCAGAGAACGAATGCTCGCACCGCGAGGATTTCAGCCGGCTCCGTCAGATTAACCAATTTGCCCCGGCATCGCCGCGATGACAGCCGATTGAGGAGCTGCTCGATCGAACAGTCCCACCGCGGCATGCCCTAGACGTTGTTCCTCGAGGTCGTTACGGTAGAGCAATAACGAGCCAGAGACACTGTTCCGCGAGAATGACTACTTACGCCAGCTTCCAGCAATACGACTTGCTAGACTCCGAGGGCTACGGGTCAGCGAGTAGCCCCGAATCGAACCCGCGGGGCTGGGCGCACCAGGAGATCTACCCTCAGCCGCCGAGGTCCAGGGGCAGCAGCTGCGGGAGCGTGAGCTCTGTGGACTGTCAGAACCGCGAGTACCAGGAGATCGGCGCCGCGAATTGCAACTTCCACGTGACCACCGCCGGCTTCAACTTCACCGAGTTCTACGAGGGCTACTACCAGGAGGGCGGCCGGAGCGACCACCAGGTCGGCCACCCTAGCAACGCTAGGACAGTGAAGGAGCACGGGAAGGTAGTGTTCAGGATGAACGACTGTATCGACAGCGTCTACGAGAGTGCGCCCAGTCGGACGGAGTTCCCCGGCGAGAGCCTGGGGGCCAAGCAGAGCGCGGACGCCCCCGGCAAGGCGGAGCACAGCTCGGCAAGCCTGTTCGGCAGTCCCAGATGCGACTTCGGCCCGAATCAGGAGGGCATATTTGCCGCGAAGAGCTACGGCGTGCCGAAAGCTGACGGCTTTCTGCCTAGGAATAACGGCAATCCGTACGGGCAGAGGGGCGATATCCTTTATCTGGGGGCCGCGTACAGCGTGCAGAGGAACGAGGGGTACGCGCAGAGCGGGCAGGGCGGCAAGTGCGAGCCGTCGAGGTATCACCAGAAAAACGAGGCGCACCACATCGCGTCGCTGGAGTACGGTGGGCAGAAGGCGAAGGAGGCTATGCAGAAGATAAAAAATGGCACGCCGGGCATCGAGGTGCTGAGGAAGAGGCGGCTGGCGGCGAACGCGCGGGAGAGGAGGAGGATGAACAGCCTGAACGACGCGTTCGACAGACTCAGGGACGTCGTGCCCAGCCTCGGCAACGACAGGAAGCTCAGCAAGTTCGAGACCCTGCAAATGGCGCAGACGTACATCGCCGCGCTGTACGAGCTCCTCCAAAGAGAGTGAGCCGCGCCCGCGCTGAAGCGGAGCATCGCTAACGACCCTCTATCGCTGAGGAGCTCCCTTCCCTGGAGGGGCAGAGCACTGAGAACGACAAGTATCCTCCCCAGCGAGCTGGAATACTCGAATCAAGTACAAAAAAAAGCAGAAGACAGATTCAAAGCCGCGGTCCACGCGCGCGGCCGCTTTGCCGGCGAGCGAAGGTGGGCCACCTCGCCGCTTCAGAGACTATCAGTGCGCCGCCGAAGCAGGCAACCCCGCGGTGTCCAGTTCCTGCACACTGGAGCAAGGTTCCTCGCACCAGCTGAGCACTCTTCAATCGCGAAGAGACGGACGTGGATGGTCTTCCCCGCGACGAAGAGGAAGAGCATCCTGAGAAGTGGATTGGAAGCAACGATCCGGCGCGAGCAGCCGAAACTTCGCCGCGTGATCCACGATGCTAATCGAATGAGAAGTAAGTGGCATCTAGGGAAAGGCGGTAATCCGATCATTCCGAGTTCAAATCATCCGCTAATTCGATTACCTGGCGATGGGAAGCTAGTGAGACACCTTTTCTCTAACTATTTTTTAGAGTAGGCTCTAACCACGCTCGCAATTTCACGAGGCAGGCTCAGGAAAGAATCCCGGCCCTCGATCCTGGCGGATAGTTTAATTAGCAATAATTGCGGGAAAGGCTGTCGGTGCGCGATATACGCGGGATCGCTAATGCTCTTTCCTCGTGCGGCCTTGTTGCCGGATTCCGAGGCATCTTTCGGCCGATCGACGCGCGATAACGTCGGCGATACCAGCGAGAGCTACGAGCCTGACGAACTCACCAGCCTAGGGGATGCAATTGGTACCGAGAGGGCGGAGGCGGGGTGGCAGAGAGGTTGTGAGATATGTTCAGCGATCCGCGCGCAGGGACAAGGCTCCCTCGTCGCGATCGGCATTGTTACGCGACGTGGCGGAGGCGTGCTCGCCTCGAGTTTAATTGTAAATAGCCTGGCGTTCATTGTCTTGTTTGTTTGACTGCAGGCTCTGTGTAAATATCTGATTAAACCGCGACTAAGTTATTGCAGCGAGGCTGTACAGGTGATCGTGTAAATATATAAGTGTAGACAGGGATCTCTCGATCGCGCCGATCGAAACACCGCGAAACCGCCCGGAATCGTCGCGTCATCTCTACCGGACAGCACCGTACTGAATTTGTAACGCGCGACGCAGCCGCGAAACGCCGCGCATCCGTTCGAACTCGGGGCTGATTACCTCTGTACAAAGAATTTACTGTTCTCGCGGAGAAATTGTCGGTCGATCCGAGCCCGAAGCTTAACCGTCGTACGGAACAGGCAGGCTAGCGAGCATTCGTTTCTGTTTCCAGCGGAACAGTACGCAGGCAAACCAAAGAACCCGTAGACGTTAAGGAAGACACTGTGCTGCGCTCACGACTCTTATTTTTTTTTTCAACAATAAATAAAGACACGTTTTACTCCTGACACGAACAAATGAACGAAATTGCTGAACCCTCAACGATCACGTCCCACCACCTACCTCACCCTCGGCCCTTATCGTTCCGTATCTAAGCCCCGACAAAGGGGAGTGCTCCTTCGCCAAGGGATGCGGGAAGGGGTTTCGTATGCGCGACATGGTTAATTTGGAATCTCATTCGGAACGCGATTCAGCGGCAATGTTCCTCCCGCAATTAGGCGTATGCAAAAATCGCGGGACAAATGGCGGCGGTCGGCCACCTCCACTTAGCAGTCAATCACAATTAAATACAATTTTGCGCGGGCTACGGGACCCGGTAATGGCGCAAAAAGAGAGCAAATTGAAATCTCCTAGCTGACAGAATGATAGATGGTGCCGGCCGGACGCGAAAAGAGCGAGGAAGCGGGAGAAAGAGGGGGCGACAGGGAAAGGGCGGGAGGGAAGGAAGAGAGTTTGTACCATCCTTCTCCCCGCGGTGTGAGAAAGCTGCTCTTCTTCGTTCCTGGGACGAGGATCGCGAGGACGGGCGAGAACACAAAAGTGAGGCTGCGGCTGACGCGTCTCTACCACCGGCAGGCCCGATTTCTCTAGCTAATATCGCTAATCCTATTCAGCCGGAGAAAATGGCGATCTAATCTTTAGGCACGACGGCGATACGGGGAGCGTTCATCAAGAGAGATCCTGAGACCCTCATCTGCGGACGCGAACGGAGCGAAGACTGGCTGTATAGAAGAGTCCTTGTAGAAAATACGGTAAGTGCCAAAGTTAAAAAAGAAATTGCAATGTTTTCTATGAGGACTCTTCAACTCTTGGAGTTCATTACTATTGTTTTCTCTCCATAAATTTTGTTAGTTTCGAATGACATAGAATGGTCATTGGAAATTGGGGAGTTGAAATGGTAAATGATGGAAGCTCCAGAAGAGAAAATTTTCGGTATGTATTTTCTTTTCAATCGCGGTGACATTATTTAAGATCGCAACTCTGTATTGCCACAGCCGCCCTGGATTTACATTCTTCTGTATTAAAAACATAATTCTTTATTTCTATGGCGCTTACGCCGGTTACTATTTCAACTGCTCAATTGTTTCTCAAAGTAATGATCAATCAATTTCTTGGTGTGTGCAGCATATACGCGCTGGGATTTAATATTCTTAGAGGCTTTGCGTTTTAATTATTTCAATGATGCATGTGCGACAGTCTTCTGTTACCATTTTTGGTCCATTCCATTTAATTCGATTCAATGCAGTTTCGGTTACGGATACAGATCGGTGATAATGTCATTGGCACAGTTTGCTCTCGAAAGGGTTTTATTTTGAAAAGTGACATTATATTGTGCAAAACACTTTGCTGCACATTTGGTGCTCGCTTTGTCTACTTCCCTTGCTACCCTGCAACTAGCTGCATCCTCGCAATCAAATCTAATCAGACACGACACTTTATCTGCCAAACGAAACGTTAAATTCCCATAACAATTGCCATACAGTTTTTCACCACCATTCGATCAAGTCTCCCTTTCCACTCCTGCTGCAAAATATTTGTACCCCGAAGTCGATACGGGGCGAATTTAAGGATGAACTTCGGTAACGTTACAAATAAACGAGAATCTTTAAAAATTGGAGGAATGAATCTTTATGCAATAGTAAAGCCTCCTGCGAAATTTTAGAAAAACTGATTCAATAGTTTTTAAATTATTTAACTTTCAATTTAACAGGTATTCTTATGGGAAACAAAATTAAGAGCGAAATAACAGTCAAAGTTTTTTCAATCTCGCATTATAGTTTGATTACTTTATTTCTAGCAGTTGCATTTCACGTACGTTCCAACAAACAAGTTTATGATAAAAGATCATTCAATAAATTCAACTGAATTTGCGATAAAAATACATCATTGCCATTTCTGGCTGGTTTTCATCAGAAGAAAAAGCCTCATTAATATCTCAGAAATTGATTAACTTTTGGCTAAGATCGTCACTGAAATTCCTCCTTAAAACCCCGTATTTTCCGATAATGACTCCTTCACAGATTTCTTTTCAATATTCCAGGAGAATTTCCTAAATTTGGAGACGGAAACTACGGGCGTTGCGGGCGATTTGGGCGTAAGTCGAATTCGCCCAAGATATTCTCCTCGTTCCCTTTTACGTTTCAATCCAAATATGCGCCCATGATTTCCTGGCCGCCACTTCAGTATTGGAATTTCCTCGTCAGAACACAGTTCATTATACTTAATTCTACACAACCATACATCCGAGCCCCCATTAACATACTTATCAAACCTACATTGAACTTCGCAATTATATACAACACAGTAATCCAAGAGAGGCACTTCTTGCCAATTTTATTGTCAATGAAAAGCCTGCTTCCCCCACACATCCTCACCTCACCTCAGAGGCTCCAGCACCGAGCGCGTTAATTCCCCGGCAAACCATGCCAATACCATCAACTCCAGCCTGCATCAGAAGCAACAAGGAAGTTACAAACGAAGAATATTACACCTGCTAATATCCTCACTCTCGTTCGACGAATCGGGCAAATAAGCCGCGCCACGGGCGATTAGGCGCGGCAGGGGCGATTAATTCGTTTCAAGTTTAATTAGTCCCGAGGCGGTCGAGCCAGAATCGTCGTGATTGTTGGCGAGTCGAATCCGTTCCTAGCCAGCTTCCTCAATTAAGCCGATAGAAATTCACGCGACTTCGCTGGTCGATTAAAGGGAGAGGGCTAATTATTCATCGGCTCGTTCGCGGGAACCCCGGGGCAGGTGTGACTCGCGGGGATGCTCTCGAGGGGGCGGGCAGCGAGGGGAGCCAGTATCAAAGGTGGAAGCTGCGTGTCCGCGTGTGTGGCCATCCCCTGTCCCCTCGACCCGCCTGTGTGCACAAACAATGCACGCAGGAGGCGCTAATCAGTCGACGCGCAACGTCTTCATTTGTGAGGCGAGCGCATCAGGCCGCGTTTCGCCGCGCCGCGCCGCCGCTATTTGTCTTCCGTCCGAGATTTTGCACGGCTGAGTAATGAGAGGATACTCGATACGCTTCAGGTCCTCGGCGATGGTTAAGCGTTGGCTCGGCGGAAGAGAGGAAAAAGAAACCACGCGCCACGGCACGGAGTAGCAGAGAGAAATGGGACGGGGCTGAAGGCACCGCTGGAGGAACAGAGCGATTCCCGACTATGTAGCAAAGCGACTCCGGGTGGACAGTTTGTTATTCGCCGCGGAAAAAGCGAATCCGTTCCGGGTGCCTGTTCTTTGCTCGCGCGAATGTGGCACAAAGGTGCACTAACGATCAGAAGTTGGGATACACGTATTAAGGTTGATTCGGGCTATCCGTCTAGCCGGCGGCCGGCAGCCGTTCCGGAGCGTTCTTCTGTGTGCTCTGCTTGATGATGTTTTCACACCGCGAGCCATTGATCCGTTAAATGTCTCCGCGGCGAGATTAGAACGCCGAGCGCACGTCCGCGGGAACCGTCCAGCCGGGCTCGCGAACGATACTCACTGAACGCCCGAGTGTTGCTCGCCTTATGCTGCGCGCACTGCGTGAACGCGCGTACTACACTTAGGGTTGCCACCTTTTTCGCAGGTAAACAACGTGAATTTGCTTTCGTGGAGCATAGGTGCAAGAAAATGTACGGTCGCAAAGACTAATAGTACATTTTAAGCTTATTAGTTTTTATTTCTTCAAAAAATATTTTCTATTGCTTTTAGCATTACAGAGCAACTTTTTATGATTTTTAAATAACTCAATGGCGTTATTGCACTCAATATTCGTAGTAGAATATATAAATAATTCGTCCGTTAATGAATTGGCACGAATATAAAATTTAGTACTTTCTGTTGAACTTCGATTGCAGCTACGTTAGTAAAGGCATGTGTTTGACTGAAAAAAAATTATAGAAAAATGCATTATTCATATATGCAAAGGTATAAGGAGCCTTCGACATTTCATGAAATTCAAATCAGTAGTTAATTCAGTCGATAGAATGTAGATGTTTGAGTAATATGATGTTGAAGAGTGTTTATGGCTGTTCCTTTTTCTTCGCGAGTATGGAGTGAAACAATTGAATTCAATGCCTCGCGGGATAGAATAGTGGACGGATAAGGGGAAAACAGGGAATGTAATAAAACAGCTTTATCGAGGAAATTAAGTGTTTTGTTCCAGTGAAAAATGTGTTACCTTACTGGGGCATTTGAACTTTATAACTCTTTGTGATGCGACAATTCTTTAGTCCCAGTTGCCACCAACAAAATGTGCTATAAATCGCAAAGTCACGAAAAATGAACATTCCCCGTTTTTTTTTTTCAATTTTCACCCTTCAATTGTGGTATTTTTAAGATTTAGAAGGAATATCGAAAATCCTCCATCTAGAATAGTAGAACGCCTTTCTTCAACGATCGACGCCGAAAACTGTGATTTCGCTTCGGAAATTTGCCTAAAAAATAACCCCCATTTTCGAATTAACTCTCGGCGTTTCTATTCATTTTCATACTTTAAACGATGCAACAGTTCGCCTCTCGCGTGCTCTTTCTTGCAGCGCGCGTCGCGATATTATCATAACTCGCTTCTAATTTGCAGACGAGCGAACGGGAAACTTGAAAAAGAAACGAGGCAGGGGTCACTTTCGAATGGCGTCTTCCAAATTATGGTGTTTCCAATAATTTCGGGTAGAAATACAAGGAGTCATCGAACCACCCGTCACAATAAGAGATACCTACTATTCTTTCGCTTGTAGAGGAGGGCCTTTCTCCACCACGAAATCGCCTGTTCATTTCAAAGGAAGCGCATTTTTAGCGTATTAACGTCAACACTGCCGTCGAGTACCTTTATAATTATATTGTAGGTTTTGTATGCAAGTATGTTGTTGGATAATAAATTTCGTTTAAGAGGAGATCGCTCGCAGATAGGCGAAGCACCGATATAATGTTCCTCTGTCCAGACCAAATATATTTAAGAGTGTGCAATGTTGAATAAAAATCCTTTGAAACGATCCGAAAGAATCTGAGTTTATTTTACACCCAGCCACTATTTGCGTTTGTACAAAATATCTACTTTTACAAATAATTTCAACAACGATATTTCCAGAAGTTTAATAACGAAATTTAGGACTAAGTAATGTTCAAACTTTAAAAAAGAAGTGACCCTGCAAATTAAATGAAGTTGAATAAAAGGATACTTATTGCATATTATACTCTATCAATTTCAGTGCATATAATTTTCTAATCTTCCCACGAGAACATTGTGTAATTTCTTTAGCCCTCCCCAGTGGATATTCCACAATTGCAAATCCACGAAGCAAACTCTGGTTTCATTTCAAGTTATCCCTTATTTAATATGAATACTTTCATTTAATAGCTTTGGAATTGCGTTTCTCACTGATACTGGTAATTAGAAGAAATCTATTTTTTCCACTTCGTTTTATTAACACGTCGCGAGAACCGGTTAAAAATCTTTTGCAAATTTACTATCTGCAGGAGCCTGCGCTTCTTCTAAATATTCCCTTTCACGAATGATTTTTACGTCTTCCTCACCCAGCAACACATCCCTTTTGTTCAGCGTTCGTTTCCCTTTCAACTAACTGCATACGCCTGCACGAGAGAGAATTATGCAGATTTCGTGGTGCGTTTGAACTGGATGATCGGAAACACTCGTAAGTATACTACTGGACCTCGGAGATTATCAAAATCGATCGAGTCTGCCCGCCGTAATTTCTAACGTCCAGGGCGAAGGAGTCGATCGACGGAGGACGATCGATGTGCATAAGGATGCATATTCGACTTCGAAGACGTCGAGCCAGAACCGCCTAAACTATTCCTCGAGGGCATGGTTTTCTTCTAGGAAGCCTAGGACCTCTACAACTGCGCCAACGATTTCTAGCACACGATCGAAGATACGGAGCTGTCTCAAACTGCCGCTTCAACTGATTGAATAATTGAACCGTTTAATGCAAAAGTGCTGCAAGTCAATTGTTTGTCTATTTATTTTAATACCACATCTCGCAAGTTCATTCGGCACAAAATGTTTTGTGCAGGAGTGGTACCAGTCTAGCTTTTTTTTTACCCACATCACTTTTGCATTAACGGGTTGTGCCTGCCTGTAAGGTATGAAAACACAAGCATTTTTGGTATTTTTTTTTTAAATTTGAAGCCTTGTTTAAATAAACAGTTGTATATTCGAAAGTCTATATATTTTAAAGTTCTTGTAGTTCTTTTTTGCAATGCGATATCTAAATAAATAATGGAATTATAGGCGATATCCCGGCAGCGTTTTTTGATTACAGTGACCACTGTAGCTTTGACCAGGTTCGTCAGAAATAAAAAATTCGACCAAATTTAGTTAGTATATTAGATTATCTAATCCTTAAAATCGTGTAGTTTTCATTCCCGTTGCGTAGTTTTTATTTTACAGATGAAAAAGAGATGAAAAATGAGAGCCATTCTGTGACGGAAATCGATACTTTTGCTACGAGATGCCGCCATTTTGCAGCAAATTAATTTTTTAGGATAATGAACGATTAAAGAGTAGGTAATCTAATATACTAACTAAATTCCCGCGATTTTTTTATTTCAGTTGAGCCAGGTAAGAATTATAGTGGTCACCGCAAACTACTGAAAAAATAAATCGCTGCCAGGGGATCGCTGATATTTCTTTTATTTATTTCTATTTTCCATCGCAAAAATGACTACAAGTAGTTTAACGTGTACACTTTCGTATGCATAAAGGTTTGATTAAAAAAGTCTTCAAGTTTTTCCCCAAAAAATTCCTGAAAGTACATGTTTTTTCAGACCTCTCAGGTAGGCATAATCCCTTAAACCGCTTAATAATTCTTAATTAAGCCTCTATAACTACCCAGCATCATTGTCCCCTATTCATGTGTCTATAATAAGAAATCAGCCGTTCGTTGACTGTGAAACATTTAAAAAAAAAACACTATAAAACAGGGATCGAAAAAGTTCTCGAACCCTCGTTTTTTAAACAATTCTGTTAGAACTTATATGTTTTGTTTAAGAAAATATCTGTTTCTGTGGAATTTTTATTGAAAAAAAATGTTACCTTTAGGAACTTCTTTAAAATCTGTTCTCATGGAATAGATATTTTAGAACCTATGTAATAAAAGTTCCATGGAAACAAGTTACATTAGAACATTTATTAAAAAAGTTTTCATAAGATAAAGTAAAGTACTAAACTATTAGGTACTAGTTTTATTTAACAATATAATATCATATTCTTCATATGTTTATTTAATAAAAGGTATGAAAATCATAACATTAGAAATATCTACGTAGGTAAGTATTACAAATAAATAACACAATCAGAATATCAATTTAACTGTAATAATTATTTAATATTGTTGTAGTACTATCCATTGAATAGTATTCAGTATTTGTTACAACGATTGACAACTTTTTTAATATTGGTAAACAAAATATCTGTTCCTGTTATAGAAAATTTTTTATTTTTATATTTTATAAGTTCCACTCCAACTAGAACCTTTATTTTTAAGAACTTTTATTTTATCGGTTCTTCTGAGAACTTAAATGTGAGAACATTTTCAAAAAAAGTTCCGCGGTTCATGTTTTAATGGAACCTATTGAAAAGTACCAGAACTTTTTCGATCCCTGCTCTAAAATACCCTACATTGCTAACATTTGCCCTTCTTAATTATCCAGTAAAATCTCTCTAATTCCTCATTCTAACTACTTCAATTTCGTTCCAAAGTCCTCCCACTGAAATGCGTCTACATCACCCCCTCCGCTCCCAGTCCCAAACTCACGAACCCCAAGTTCACCTCTGAGGACGCTCCCGCCTGACTCTGGACAGGAGTCTGCCAAGGACGCGGAACAATCGCGGTAGGTGCGTTCGGTCACGAACCACTTCATAGACCCGACGTTGCCCTTCCCCCCTTCCGCGGAGCTCGGCGAGGTACTGCAAGTGTCGCCGGATAATCGAGTTCCTTGCACCGTCCGCGGCAGCCGGGAGTCCCCCGCCGCTTAGGACGAAAGCGTGCTGGCGTCGCTTAACTCCCGATTTCCATTCGAAGGTGAGTAGCGTATGCGCGGCTACAGGTAATTGGTATCTTACGCGGCCGTTGGGAGAATAAATCGATCGTAGTGAATGTTGTTGGGTTTGATAGAATGCCGGATAGCGGCTCGCACAAAGCGACCTTCGTCTGGTCGAGTGAACCTGCTACCAGCCAGACAAATTGATACCAGGCAACGCACTCACTCTCCCTATCTTTCCCGCCTGTACACCGGGGTACCTTACGTGCCTGCAGTAGGTACGGGCGCATAACTTGCAGACCTCGATATGCCGCCATTGGGAACGATCAGGGGGGACGGGCAACCGTCCAGCTTATGCACCTCTTACATCCCCGTATTAACTCCGAGTAATGTATTTTACTCCTCTATTCTATCGACGGCCCCTCGCGACGCCACTTACGCGCGGCTTTCCCCCATCGCCGATGGTATCGTTCCACCGGCGTCGTCGTCTTCGGTGTTGGGCGACCGCGTTAAACCCTTTCCGCACCGGACGTTCAACCCTTTAGACCGTTAGACGCGAGATGGGTCGGAACGGTCACTTTGGAGCCGTATTAAATTACCTATTCTACTATGTAACCCATTTTAAACGACGTCCCTCTTCTTGGAGCAGTGGAAAAATTATTTCTGCGATTTCGAAAGTTTTCTATAATACTATTGCACTCGGTAAGGGTATGCTCGGGTTCGAAAAGATACCGGTACTGCTGGTCGAGGGTTAACAACGTGGAGGAAAATGGAAAAGTGCGAATAGGTTTGAATAGGTCTCGTGGGAACAGGGCTTAAGGATGGCTTCTTCTTAGGGACGCGATGTTTACTTTATGGTTAACGTTACTGTTTTGAAGTGAAAGTTTGAGATGATGAGTTTCGAGTGACAGATTCTAGTAGCTGATCGAACGATGCGTGAAAATGCAACTCTGTGTTATGATAATATGTGGATGGTTTTAAATTCGGAAATTTATAAGTAGATAATGGAAACTTTAGATTCCTTTAACACTTTGAGATAAAGGGAAAGAAAAGAAAAACGGTACTTGTGAAACATGATTTTTTACAAATTTTAATATAAACAGGAATATTTTAGAATATAATAAAATATACATTTTTTTAACCAGAATTTGGAATTTTATTACACCGTCAAGGTTCTTATAAATTTTGGAGAACCTACTTTCCTGTGAACCTTTTTCCTAGCATTATACTACCTATAACAGTTTTAATTAGAATTTGGTATAGCTTACATCGCGTGTTTGCAATTTTCTGACGACTTAGGGTCTCTTCACACTTGGTACTTTGGATATATCAAGTTATGCAGAAACAGTGCTGGTTAAAGTAAGATAAAACAGGTTGTAAATATGTGAAGAACAAATATTAAATACTAGCCTTCAGAAGAGTGTCTGGTGTGAAAAGGATTTTACATACACCGTGACTCCCTTCGAGTGTTTCAACCGGTGACGATTTCAAGCCGCGATAATAAAGTTAATACGCGCGGTGCTCGCACAATGGGATAAACAGCAATTACCACGATTACTATTATTACTGCAATTATGAAGATTGCTTGAGGTAAGCTCGCCAAGCGAGAATGAGGATCAATTACGCTTCGAGTACCAGAAGCTTTGGATGGTTGCACCAATATCTGAAATTAAATACACGTCTATATAGTGTATTTAATTTCTCAATATTGAGAATCATCATTTTCTGGCTACTGCAGTGGATATTATGCATTCCTTATTCAAAAACTGAATACACACTCTTTAAAATATATTATACACTTTTTAAAATAGATTTATAAAATATATTGATATACACATTTGTTTTCTTCACTTTAGTCAGAAAAACTAATATTGGCATCGATGTCCAACAAATGAAACATTAAAATACTCATACACTTAACTGTCTTAATTAAACGTAATATGCCCCAAGCTTATTTCTCAGATATTGTCAAAGAATATTGCATTTGATGGCAAACCATTTTCTATGAATACCCATTAGCATCTGGTTACATCGTTCTGCTTTAAATATGTCCTTAAAGAAGGTCCTCATACTTATTAGACAAACCATTTCGAATCCATTGGAATTCACTCGAGTTAATTAACAACAGATATCTGACTCTATATGCATCCTCGCATAAAATAAAATGAACCCAATTTTTGTTGTCATCGCTAAAACCGAAGTTTTGCCAATACTGTCCTCCTTTCATGTTTCAGTCTGCATTCGCATTCCCAAGGCTCCGGGATTAATTTTACACGAATCGTTCGTTCGAGTGGAACCTCGCGGAATGCATGCCCGGTGGGAAGATTTTCAGGTAACTTGGTTTAAACGTCCCGTACCTTCGTCGTGCTGGACAGTAGGACAGGTCCGGGTTTCTAAATGTCTACATGACTTTGCTATTTCCTCGATCTCGCTTGCTACGTGTCACCTCCGATATTACGTGCTTGCGTTCAGCCGCAGGAACATGTCAATGATCGCTTATAATTTAAAAGCGATTCAACGCCTCAACTTTATTTCACTGGCTGATACGGGCGGGGAAATGACCTACGCAAGGAGAGAATCTTCGCATGTGCACAGTACGCCTGACAGATTCTCCAATAGCTTCTGTTTTGGGAGTAGTAGTAGTAGTCGAATTTGCAGCCCAGGACGGCAAATTTTCGACGAAAGAAATTGAAAAGGGTTTAAACACAGAGGCTTGAAATAACTTTAAAATAAGTCACTTCTTCTTTTTCATATAGCAAATTAGTAATAACTCACGCGTGAGTTTGCATATTGAATTAATTTTAAAATTGTCTCAACTCTGTTAAATTAAAATATTTGATGATATTTCACAGAAAGTGGACGCTTGTTAGCCTAGGGGTGCCAAATCTCCAAATCCGCCTACAGCAGTTGCTGAGTTAATTAACTATGGTAGTTATACTACTACTGAAGAAATGGTAACAGTAGCTGTGACTGCTACAGTACTCGTAAAGAACAAATCGAATAAGTGGATCTATCGTCCTTACAGTAAAGATAAGGGAACTTTAAATAATATAATCATTGAACACTGAGAGCAAACAGAAGAATAGTCACAACTATACCCTTCTTTGCAGTTCCCAGTTCAAGCAGTTAAGGGGTCATGCTCAGTCAGGAGGCCGAAAAAAGGGCGATCTTTGGGAATTTTTTACTCGAAAGCATTTCTCAAAAATTCTTTTTTCCTTTTAAAGATTGCATCTAGTACTGTGTATCGTAATTTTTTTATTTAAAAATATTTATTAAGAACAAAGTTATTATCCATCTCTCAAAGGTCCTCTCAAAAAAAGGCTTCTGCGGTGACCACTGCTGTTCGAAAGTCGATCATTTAAATTAAAAAATTCAAAAGAATTTACTTAGTATATTATATTATCTTGTCTTTGAACGAAGGATTTTTCGAAATATTGATTTGGGAAAAAATGGCAGATGTTTTAAGTAAAAGTTTCAATTTTCATCATAAATCGTGCCTGATTTTCGTCAATTAAAAGAAAACTAAGCATCGGATAAAAAAATCCTTCGTTCAAAGACTAGTTTATTGTTCCTATAGTAAGCTTGTAAAATTTGAAGTAAATCGGTTGAATGGTTTTTTAAATATTTTGGTCACCGATTTTGAAAGAACCGTTCGAGTGATGGACAATAACTCAGTTATTGATAAATATTTTTAAATAAAAAAATTACGATGCACGGTACTAGATGCAATCCTTAAAAGGAAACAAGATTTTTTGAGAAATATGTTATAGCTTTTGAGTACAAAATTTCCAAAGACCACCCTTTTTTTCGGCCTCCTGACTGAGCATGGCCCCTTAAAGAAACTCCACTTGATACCTTCTCCAACAGAGGTATCCCAAGATTAATGATGGGAATAATACATTTCGATAAGTATCGATGCCTAAGAACAACACCTACACGAACACTCATGTCAAAAGTTCATAGAGAAAAGCTTAGAAAAAAAAATGAATTAAGTACTCGCGAAAGCTAAAATGTCTCTTTTAGGGCATCCACCGCGTACAAATCTTTCGCAATTAAAAGTTCAAACTCTGTATAATATCTAGAGCAACACCATGTTCCAAGCAAAATCCGCAACCTCGTCGGTATTAATAGCGGTTGAGAACTTGTCGCGACTGACAGCTACGCGGGAGACAATGACGTCGAATCACCAAAACGGCCAATTGCGTATAGAACTCCGAGGAGGCGCGAGGCCCGGCAAACATCGATGTGCCCGCGCGCTCGTGGCGAACGACGCATCGGTGATTCGTGCATTCCTTCTGGGATTAATCGATTTAACGGTTCGACGGGCCGAGCAGTGTCCACGGCGCTATAATTTGATGGAGTGGCGTTCAGCGCGCGTCTCTTTCGCGCGTCATCCACGTCCGATTCATTGACCGTGCGTTTTCGCACTGTCACCACGTAACCGTTGCCGTGATGCACGCTGTTCAAGCCGCCGGCAGACAAAGCGGAGAAGGACGTGGAAAGGTGAGAAAGAATCGGAGAAACGGGTAGAAAGAGGCGAGCCGGGAAGGGGGAAGTGCAATACGCAGCCACACGATCATTAATTCAAGTTTGCTCGCAGATATTCTCCGGTCTCGAACACGGAAGCCGTCTTCGTCTATGTGCTCCATCCTTCCACCCTGTCCTCTCGCCTGGCCCTTTATCCCTCGTTTCCTGGTGGAAATGATGGATAAAGTAAGCAAAGCGAGAAGCAACGTGCGCCACACCGACGATGGACGCGACTTTTTTGACGAACGTTGCTTTTGAGTTGAGCAGAAATATTTGAAGGGAATCCATGACTCCGGGGGGATGAGATGGTCAAGCGTGACGTTTCGGATTTAAATGTATAGCTTTGGGGAAATTGGCAGGAGTTTGTGCTGTTTCCGGGATCGACCTTGAAGGCGATACCACGCGAGCTGATTAGTTTTATTATTTGCTTGATTTTGGATAATCTGGCTCAGAGTGATTTAAAGTGGGCGTGCACAACGTGCAACGTTAAACAACGTGCTTTTTGGGGAACTTTTTGTAGAAGAACCGATAAACTTTTATTAGTAAATATTAGTCTGTTGGAAGGAGCACATCTTACAGATATTTCAGCATTTTTTGCGGTAAAATGTATTGACAGGTTTGTGAGTTATACCTAAGCGATGCCCGAGATGTCCTTCTTTTTAAGGAGCTTTGCGGTGACAACCGTAGTTCGGTGCAGGATCATGCAAAATTTGAAATTTTTTTAGATAATATGTGCAATTATCTTGGCGCTACCGGAAAAATTATTTTGAGACAAAATGCAGCTATGCAAAGTTGAAGCCTCGATATTTGGCAAAACATCACTCGTTCTTCGAGAGTAAAAAAGAATCTAGGCAAAGAAAGGAAAAGCTTCCGATAGCGCTTAGATTTTTAACCCTAAAATAGGCCTGCAAAGCCTCAAGTAGGTAAATCGGTTCATTAATCTTTGAGTTATGTGTGTCGCCGACTTTGAAAACATGATTTTGAGGAAAAGCGCGTTTAAAGTTTTGGGTCTGAGCGCCACACCGAGAAACACCTACCTATTACACGCGTATAACTTAATTTTGGTTCGATTAACTTGACAAAATGTTGTATTTCAAGAAAATATAAATATCGAAAAGTCGATCTTTCGAAAATTTCTAGGTAGGTCTGCCTCCTTGAAGGTGATTATAATGCAATTTTTGTGAATTAATTGCTCTCCATGTTTTTGGGTTTTTAATTAACACGAACTGAGCGGGTAGAGCGAAACATTTTTCTCGCGATTTAGAGGATAAATGAGAAGCATCCTTTTCGCGTATTCCTGAACGTAGATGTAATGGGCAACTCCGCAGATGAGCAAAACGAAGCCGGTCGCTACGGTATCTTAAGGAATCGTCGTTGAAACGGGCGTCCTAAGTGCAGTGGTTGGTCGAGAGGTGTATATTAGTTCTTACTGTGATGTCGCCTCTTCGTTTATGCCAACGGCCTGAACTATTATGGCGCTGGGCTGGTACTTCTATTTTATTGGAGTCGACTTCAGCAACGATTCAACGCATCAGTCGCATTCCAGCGTAATTAAATACAATTTACATGCGTATGAATATGGATGATCCTGAAAATGCTTGTTAAATTTGCGATGAAATTGATTTGTGAATCATTTCGCCTTCGGTTAGCATAAACAACGGTATAACATATTCGAAATTAAAATTTTAAGGTGTGAGAAGGATTAAGTAATCGCCAAAGTAGGCAAGGAATGCGTGAAATTACTACCAGCCGAATAAGTGCCCATCTATTCCGACGATACAAATTATTTATTAAGATAAAGGTGGAGATTAATACGATGGTAAATGTAATAAATAAAATGGTCATTAACAATAACGTCAAAGTATCTCATTATCCTGTATACCTATAAATCCTTAATTACATGCCAGTGTGTACCTCGAGAACTAAATTGGAAGTACCAAAGAAGAACATAAACTTCAGATTTGGGTGAAGCCACTTCTGCCTCGAACGATAAAATCCGAAAAGAATCGATACAGTTAAGTAGTGTCTTTGATTTCCCAACATTTTTCATTTCTCGGGAAAATAAATTTTACCCTGTATTTCTCGAGAAATTTATTGATAATAGTAGATTAACAACAGATTTTGTTGCAAGTGGATATTTTAATAAACACGTGTACTCAATCGGTCCTCTCTCTCTCACTCAAAATTTCTTCTAATTTTCTATTTTTTACTTTACAAATTTTATATGATATTTGTCGATATTTTCCACGAAATTACACAATTGCTCGAGAAACGAGAAATCGAAAGCTTTACTCGAGACGAAACCCTAGATACAGTGCAGTTCGTTATAGCCCGCAGTTAGAAAGCTTACAATACACTTCCTACAATTTTTGCAGCACCGCAACACTAATCCCGCTGCGCTAAAACTCCAAGTCCCATGGCACCATTATAATCTCTTTACGCGGTAAATAACAGTGCCTACCACGGATCGTCGCGACTTCCTACGGTCCACGAGATAGCTTTATACGGAGCTCAGAATTATCCTGCTCGGCGTATAAATCAAAACACAGCCACCGAGGAATGCAGCCGTAGAGGGAGCAACGTCTCGGCAGACAGAGAAGGCCCGCGAAGCCGCCACGGCGACGATAAGAGGCCAACAAAGTATCGTTCAACACCATCGAGCGGGCTAACTGATAATAACAGCCTCCGCCGGGGCGACGGGCCGCCTCGAAATCGGTATCACTGACCAATCGCCGTCAACCGCGCCGATAACGACGGGACCGCGGTGCCGCGTATCGCGCCGTGGAATCGAAATCCTGTCGGGCCCCTATAAATAGTCGCGGCCCAGAGACGTGTACGGCCGTAATAACAGATCGTGGGCCACGGATTTGCCCGCCGATCCGTATCATCTATCGCCAATATACGGCCGTTCTCGATCGCGTCGATAATTAAATAGCCGACGTGTCGGGCCCCGCACCGTCCACGCGCCTTCCCTTATCTTCATCCTCGCCTCTGTCCGTCCACGGCCGTTCACCACGGAGAAAGACATCACGCGCAAATCGTTCCCCCGATTTCACGCTTTGAACAGCAAAGCGCGCCAGTTCGAACCGGCTGATCGTCGAGTTCCTCGTGTGTTTCCCTTTGGAGACCAAAATTCAGACGGAGTTAATCCTCTATATCCTATCGATCAAATTCAGGTCTCAATCGGAGCTCGATTAGATTAACGATTAATCGGTATAATGTAACCGTAACCACTCTCGTTTATATTGGTAATAGATAGGTAGACGGGTGAAATTAGGAGTAGGAAAATAAGTAAAAGCAATATTTGTTTAACCCTTTCTTTTTTTCAAATAAAAATTCATCTCCGCCGTGCTTCTTCGCAGTTTCAAGCAAGATTGTTCAATCTGTCGGAGGAGAGGCATGTCGGTGGGAAAGCGTCGATATCCATCCTGGAGTGATTGATATCTGCAGCGTCTGGGCGTAGCGAGTGGAGGGCACGGTCGGAGGATCAGGGGATTCGGTCGGGGCTTCGCCCGGAGGTCGACATCGTCAGCCACACCTGCCGTATCGACGCCGAAGATCCCGCGAGGAGCAGAGTTCTAGGCGTCGTGCTCGCATCAGATTCTAAAATGCCCCCGAAGCGGAGCGGACACGCCTAGTTAAGGCTCGTGATGAATGCGCGAGAAAGAGCGCGAAAAAGCCAGCGATCCTCGCGGCCGAAGATCGGTGGCAGATCCCGAAACTGATTCGCCGGCGTTACGCGGGCACCGTCCAACGAGCCCCCTCGCTCGCACCTTTGCCGCCTCCGGGAATGCAAATTATTATTCGTCTCTAGTAGGGAGATACCTCTCGTCTACTGGAACCCCGTGACTTATCATGCTTAATTACACGGTCTACCACTGAATTATCGCTGTTTTGCAATATTAAAAGGCTCCCCCTTTCCGCTCCCAATTAATGGCGCGAGGCTTGATCCGATTTCGTTCTCTTCGGGGGCCATTCTATTCGCTACCCTATCGGGTTCACTTTTAATAGCGCCTTCTACTTCGAGGATCAGCGTGCACGTCTGTGTTATTCGATAATATACGACGGGATATGGAGCGACCCGTTTGCGCCAGAGATAGGGGAGAGTTGCCAATATCGTGCTGGTCACCTAAATCGTACCTCATCAATTTACTCAGTAATTAATGAGTATAAACGACATCTGATGATAAAAGTATGAAGTAAATGCGAAATGAGAAATAGAAACAAAACCTTTGGAGCTCGCACCCTATTTTGTGCGTGCTATAAACATTTAAAAAAATCAGGTATGATTGATGTAACTTTTTACCAGTTTATCTTAGCTGATAATAATCCAACGATGCAGTTTTATCCTGTATTTTTGTATTTTTCTACATGCGGATTGAATGTAGAATATTTTACATTCATTTTATGTACATTCGTTATAAAGTTTAAATCGATATTTAGAAATAAATTGATCCTGTTTCCTAAATCGTACCATTACTATCGTACTAAGGATTTGGGAATAGGTTATGTACCAATATCATTTACATAGGTTGATAATCATTACTTTATGTTGAATATTTTCTTCTTTATTAATTATTGACGCTATTTTTGCAAGAGGTACGATTTAGGAGACTGGTTGCCTAAATTGTACCTTTTACAGTATGTCACAAAAAGATTAATAACAAATTAATTTATTCTGAACTAAAGGTTAAGCATATAACAGTAGGTGCCTGAAAGATCAAGCTACAATATCCAGTAGTCACTTGCGTTCAAATTAGTACCAAATATGAAATATAACGTAAAATATCTTAAGTGGTGCGATATAGGGAACTCTGCCCTAATACGTCTCGCCTGGGTTTGTCGAACCGGTGCGTAGCGTGGAACGCGTACGCGAAATTGTTTACGTGACCACTATGGTGGGTGGAACCCTTTACCAATAGGAGACCCGCCCCTTAAAACGCGCCCCAGTTGTCGTGAAATTGATGCTGCTACTTTAATGCACATTGCTCTGTAAAAAGAACGGAGCTTGACTCAAATGAAAATGTTTAAACGCCCGCGGCCATCTGTTGCCTTGCATTGGCATCTGTCGCCTACTTTCGTAATCCATGGATCATCCGGTACGCTAAGAAATCTTCGCGTCGAATGGAATTCTACAGCTTGTCGCGTGATTAAAAATCATTTATAATTCGGGGAAACAAGAGGGTAATCCTACTGTGGCCACTTGTCAATTCTACCCCCGCTGTCACTTTCGCTATAATCCCGTCCAAGCTCTTTCATTACCAGCCCCGACGCGCCGTTTCTCTCATTACGTCCGCATCTCCTCGGCTGTTTTTTTTATTTTTATTTTCGCTAGTCGCGCGGTGTTATAGCCAGTGGCGCGGAAGGGGTTGAAGGGAAGCCGGGGCCAGTTGGGACAGTGTAGAAAGGGCTGGATGCATGGAAGATACATAGCGCGATGCCTTCAGCCAACGCCGACCCATTTCTCTTACGCGATCCCGCGCCTCTTTCTCTCGTTAGCGTATCGCTATCATTCTTTTATCCACGGTGTGCATTTAAACGCCGCCGCCGGTCCCGTTGCGCTGATTTCACTAACGAACCCAGCGATTTATATCATCGGCCGAGCCGTGTCCGCGGTAGGCGAGCTCAAACTCACCGAGGGTTCATTGTTAAACGGCACCCGGCAGCCACGGCGGATCCTTATCGTTTGCATTCACGATCTTGGCGCCCGTGGGTGCTGTCGAATGCTTCGGTAGAATTGGACGCGAGCAGCCTCGCTCTGAAACCCATTGTGCGTTTCAGCGTCGACTTGGTCTGGGTTAGGTAGGCGTGCGATAGGTAGCGATGATGTTCCTGTCGTCGGTCACTTTCAGGGGTGGTTTTACCACCTGAATATGCAAACGGGGCAAAATAGAAAGACACCTGTTTCTTATTGTTTGGTCCTCTAAAACATATCCAAAAAATCCTGAAAATCCTGAATCCGAAGATTAAAAAAATCCTGAAACTTTGTGAATATGTAGGGGATTTCCTCCTGATTACAACGCAATTTTTGTTTGCTGCCCAAATTCACTCGAAGGGGGTGAAATTAACCCCTGAAAATTCGGCTAATTTCCGATCTTGTGTTGTAACTCGAGAACTGTAAGAGATAGAAAAGAAGTTTAGAGACAAAAGGTAGTTTATTTAATTAGATCTATCATTTGGTAAAACAATTATTTTACAGTGTACGAGTTATAACATAAAATCGGAAAATAACCGGATTTTCAAGGGTCAATTACGCCCTCTTAGAGGGAATTTGGACAGCAAAGAAAAATTGAGTTGTAATCAGGAGGAAATTCCGTACTTATTCACGAAGTTTCAGAATTTTTTGAGCTTCCGGGTTCCGGATGTTTGCTTGTGAGGGTTGTTAGGGTTGGAAGTTTCTGATACTTGCATATGTTTCAAATAGGTTCGAAGACTTGCATTCTGTGAATTGGGAGTTCTAACGTAACCACCACCTCTATGAGATTAGACTGAATTGAAGAGTCCATGTAGAGAACACTGTAAGCGCCAAAATTCAAATAAGGAAAATTTTATCGGAAAGTGTTGGCAATGGTAATACTACAGTGCATTCCATTTTAGAGCGGACTCATTTCGCCCAGGAATATACTGTTGATCGGTAGGAAACCGGCAGGGAAAGTTCGCCGATCAATCGCAAAAGTTCTACGACCAATCGCGTGTGTCAGATCCGTGGGAGCTGCGCAGATCGGTCGCAAATCGGTAGGGGCGTAGGTCCGTTCTTATATGGAATGGAGTGTATAGTATAGAATTTGATTTTTGGCACTTACAATGTTTTCTACGAGGACTCTTCAATTGTCTGTGGGCCAACTGGGGAATTCTGATAGCTTCAGAGGGGGAGGGGATGAATTAACCCTTGTAACACTTTATGGAGGAATACCGATACCTCTGCTCACCATGTAACCAAGCGTCCTAGGTACCCCTTAAGGGACTTAACTGAGGCCCAGACACTGAAGCCATGGTTGGGCCTTCACAGCTGACATGACTGATTTGAATTGAGCTTCCTGCCAATTTCAACACTGTGCGCTACTCCCGTCCTGAGGGCAAACCTCAGGAGTAGTTAACAGACGAAGCACATGTAAAACAATTAAATTATTGAACTGAGACACACTATTTGAACTGAGTTGCACGTAACCTCGACCATTTGTTGGAATAAAATTCACTGAATGAAAAGTATGGATCACATAGGTTAGAACGTTATTAAGGGGACTAGGCAGTCGTTTTTCGTGAAAAAGAGACTCTGTCCTTTATGTATTTGTAAAAAAATGAAAGCACATCCAGATTTATCCATTTACCCAATGTTTAATACTACCATACGGATTGAAAAATAAATGGTAAGAAATATATATGTGCTTTAAAAATGGCGCTGCAGACGGGATTAACGGGATTTTAACGTTTTTCCGTCGTTTTGCCTTAATATCGGTCTTAAAATGTGACACAATCCGATTTCAAAGGTGGGATTCTTGTTTTTTGGATTCATAGTTTCCAGCCAAATCTATAAAAAACAAAAATCAAATAAAAATTATGCGATTGGTGGCTGAGAAACGGCGATTTTTCCGAGAAAAATTCATTCTTGTTTGTGCGCTACTAAAATCCGGTGACTTTTTAATTTTTTTGGTCGGAAATGGCACATGTTTTACACATCCTGTAATTTTTTCAAGTCGATCTGAACCTCCATTCGTTCACACTCAGGAAAAAAGCATGAGAAAAAAGATTTCGGGGAAAACGCGTTTAAAGTTTCAGTGCAAAGGCGACGCTATAGGTTGCCGCTTGACGTTTTTAGCTGCCAAATATACAATTTTGCGAATTTTACTAGTAACCACGCGGCATTTTATTCAGAAAAGATAATACTTTCGGAAACTGCAATAAAAAAAACGTTTTTTCGACTGCCTAGTCCCCTTAAGCACGACCATCGACGAGCGGCAGAAAAACATTCGCGATTGACTTTGTAATTTACGATTAAATGACGTTAGAGAAAGTGAACAGTTCTCAACAGAAAACCTGTGCCTGCTCCTTCCTTATGACTAACTTTGCACAGCCTTTTTCCAAACGAATGCTTTAATAGGTAATATTAATTATACGACCACACTCTAGGAGATACGCTGAGAAAAACGTGAACGTAGAATGCATTCACAGCTGATTACTTTCTCCGCGATAAATCACAAGAGCGGGGAAAATCTTCCAACGAACTTCCTCCGATTCTTGCATCTTGCATTCGAGCAGCCTTAAGGCGGAATCACACATTCGGCGTTCGACGAATATTCGGTATCCAACAAACTGTTTGCCAAAGTATTCGCGTGTATGGAGATATACTCTGTGGAGACACTATGCGTCATTGAGTTCTATACTAACTGGAGTGTGAAGCGTGGGATGGGAATGAAGACAAGCGGTATACATATAGTGCTTGCCGGTCAACTTACCCGTGCATATCGTACATAAGTAAAGTGAGTAAAAAAAGTATTTGCACACTTTTTAAAATCGCATAACTTTTTTAGAATTGGTCCAAACGACATGAGTTTTTTTTAGAAGGTAGAAGGATTAGTTTGCTAAGTGACGTATTTCGTAATTTTGAAACAAAAATTCAATTTGTCGCTTGATTTCGGGAATTTCGCGATTTTCGAACTTATTGTGCGATCATTAAATGTTTGTAACTCAGAGCACCGTTAACCGATTTTGATGAAATTTTCAGCATGTATACAGCTTACTTAAGTCTACAAACGGGTTTTTTGAATTTTCGTTACAGGCTCAGAAAAAAAGTTGAAAAAAAACGGCCTTTACTATTTTCTTTGCTATTCCGACAAATTGAATTGTTTTTCAAAACTACGAAATACGTCACTTAGCAAACTAATCCTTCTACCTTCTAAAAAAAACTCATGTCGTTTGGACCGCTTATCTTCCATTTCCCTCGAACCTCTCCACAGAGGGACAGCCCTCCACCTTTTTATGTGAAAATCGTGAACTTTTGATAGAAATAAGATAGAGGGGTGAATCTTTTTGGAGATTAAAGTAAAGATGTTGCAAAATTAGGGGAAAATATTGAAAAATTATGACAAACAAGTTTTGACCTTTGAGAATCTATGTCAAGTTGATTTTTTCAAAAAAAATTGCGCCCTTTCCGTTATAATAAATGGTTGAAGTTCCTCCACTTGTTACACAGCATTTCCTATAGATTTTGGCGCGCTGAATTCAAATCCGGATGCGGAATTTTTCCGGCCTTTCAGAATCTTTTGACATAGATTTTTAATGTCAAAACTGGTTTGTCACGCGCTTCCAATATTTCCCCTTTGTTCTGCAATATCTTAGCTTTAACCTCCAGAAAGATTCTTATTTCTATAAAAATTCTACGATTTTTACACAAAAAGTGTGCAGTTTGTCGCACTGTGCGCTGTCTCCTCTACCTCTTCGCATAGGAGTTCACACTCCAGTGAGTATACAGTCCAATGCTACGCGTTTATTCGGCAACTGACGACCGTTTCGACTCGTCATCATGAACTGCGACCATTCGCACAGAAGCTCGCGCAAACATTTGCTAAATAATCAACGAATACCTAGCGAAGATTCGTTATCCGGCATGGCAATTTTCCTTCACACGTGGAGTCCGAATTAAAACAAATAACCCACTGCATCACCCGCGGTGTGTCCAATTAAATAATTTCCACTGTCGAGCATGCACTGGTCTACCCTCAAATCACCGAAGAATTCGTCACTCCCGAAGAACATCCACGTGGCTGTGAAGGCGTCAATGGGTCAGCGTGCTCGGAGAAAGACTGTTCCCCTCCAGACGTTCGATTTTCCGTTGCCTCGATCGGATCGCGTAGACTTTTGCGGCGCGATGACTGTTTTACGCCGGCTGCGGGGCTGAGGAATGTCGCGTCGCGCGGCGTTTCCATGAAGACATATCCTCGCGCGCGCGCGCGAACGAACGAGCGCCAAGGCTCGGCGATACGTCAGCGGGCACCCACACTCGTTGCGCGCCACGGCGATTTCTCATTGTAGGTGGAGGAGGCACGGCACGAGTTATTGACTCGTTTGATCCTGGGTTACGCCCCGACCTACCTTAACTCTGACTTACTATCTTGCCACGAGAGCCCACGATCGGGGGCGTTCGCGGACACCGTAACGATCCTTTCCATTTCTTCGGGGTAACTCGAGGGGGAGGTCGACAATCCTGTTGCCAATTTCAAGTTTCTTGTTTCAGTTTGCCGGCTAACGCGGACAGACCGGCGCACCTGGACGTTATAGCCATTACTCGACTTGCTGCGGAAACAGAGAACTTGCAGGGGGTAGGGTTGACACTTCGAGTGACGTCGGCGTATTTTCACGCCGAGGGACTTGTATCCTGCGCTTGAGGCGTGCGCCAAAACCTTGCGTTACTCCAAGGTGTCGTCCTTAAATTACATTAGGCTTTTAGGGAGGCTTGCGAATTTCTTACGCTTTCTTACAAGGGAACGAGGGAGTCAGGCACCGTCCTCCGTGATATTCTTTAACCTAATCTTCAATAAGCACAAATTCTATCATTAATGTCCCAGATGAGGAATTTTAGTATAAATCATACCTTTAATAGAATTTTAATAACCGAAAAAATGCGATGTAAAAATAGTAGGTAGGGGAGACCGGGGATAGTTTGGACACGGGGATACATTGGACAGTCTTAAAATTGCCTCCATAGTGTGATGATTATTGAAATTATTTTTGTAGTTTGTTCCTATGATCACACCAAATCAACTGATATTCAATATGGCGTGTTGCATTCACGAATAACAAGATAAGTCACACTTTTCAATTCTTGTATATGTTACTATATAATATTTTCATCTACTTTTTGTTGTGATTCGGATACTTCATTATGGAAGAATTTTATTGTAACTTTTTTGAGGCATTGCTGAATGTGTTTAGAATAAAGTAATGCTATGCAAAAATCAAAGTATCCTTTTTGAAGAAAGGCACGAATTGGTATGAGGGGTTACATTGGACAGACTTGGGAATACATTGGACAGACTTGGCAGATGTCCAATGTATTCCTAAGTCTGTCCAATGTAAACCCTATTTTACTTTGGTTAGAAATATTTAAAAGTAATGGTGAAGTATTGGCTTCGAGTTCCCCTTCCGGGCGGCTCTGGAAAGCACCATGGAGGTCGGGCTCCTTAATGGCCCAACAGGCCCCAACTACTGGAAGCATATCTTGTAAAGTGTTTAAACTTCATTATTTCTTATCTATTTGTCATTTTAAATAAATTATATATTCGTTGGATTATTCATTATCATTTCTTTCCATCTGTCCAAACTATCCCCGTGCTATGTCCAATGTAACCCCACCAATGGGGATACATTGGACAATATGCATCTCTGAACTTTTTTCATCTCAAAGTAATACTAGGGAATGTGAGGCCCGTTTCTCAGGTTCAAATGAATAGCGCACATTCTAAGCTATCGAATGGTGTATAATTTACAGCCGTAAGGCATTTTACCAGCCCGCTAAAGACTATTAATAAAAAATTGTCCAATCTATCCCCGGTCTCCCCTACGCAAGGGCGGGAAAGAGGGTTGGAATATGAAATCTTGCGAGTTCTTATACTGGGGAAGGGAGGGAGTAAGAAATCGCTGAAATTACCCTTGCATAATTTAAGGGCGGGTCACAAGCATGAATGTAACAATAAAAAAATGGACATTTTCTACGATCTTACGAAATTATCGAAGTTGGAAGCAGAAAGTGTATGCACCCCAAGGGAAGTAGTTCCAAGGAATCCCCTCCTCTGTGAGATTCCTATCCCGGAGATAGAACGAATTTTATTGACGAAGTCCAGTGTTTCGTAAAAGGGGACATTGTCTCCAGTTTACTGTGTTCCACGGAACGTGTTCCGCAGCGGCAGGCTGCATCGGGATAATAGGAGGATGCTTTGACGCCAGTGCTAACGCTATAATGGTCTACGATAGCCCCGGTATTGCCCCGGTGGAGGATCCAGTTATTTTCTTTGCCGGCAGCCGGAGATATTATTTTTCGCTGCTGGGCCGTTTCGAAGACGCCTCGTACGAGGCCGCATAACGCGAAGAAGCGTGGCTGCGTGAGGCACGAGACAATAATAATTCATCGCTCCGGGGCCCGCAGCACGCAGCCCATACTCGCGATTCTAATCCTTGGGCAATTTGCACAGAGCACCGTAAAATAAGAGGCGCACGAGCACGGCCATAGAGCCTCCCGTCTCCTCCCCTTGCTTTCGGGATCAACGAAACGATTCGTAGAAGAAGATTCGCAGCGCGGGCCACGAAAAAACGACTCCGCTCCCTCATCCTCTCTCTCTCTCTCTCTCTCTCTCTCGGATGTGTCCCTCGACAGTGACGCTGTTCATAAAGGTCCTTTCACGTCCACCTGTTCGTGACACGACGAGGGGCGATGTGTCGACGCCGATTCTTTCGTATCGGAATAATCGAATCGTGGAAGGAAAATGAAATAGGATAACCGTGGATGGCAACGGACGTTAGGTATTTAAATTCTGTAGGAAAGTTTACCTTGGAGTGTGAAATGCATGGTATCTTAAAATTTCCTTCTACAACTGGTGAATAATTATTGGAATTGGGAATTTGCATGATTCTCAAAGAAAATATATTTGGGAGCTCCTATATAAGTTGTATTGTAATTTTTTTTTCATAATTTTTTATTGCATATTAAGCGAGAAAAAAATTATTAGAAATTGCAATATTTAAAATTACCGAAAACGATCCGGAAATTCCCGAGCGTAGCCGAAGAAGCCTGTGACGTCCCATGGTAGTATTTTCACACTTTTAGCATTGAAAGATACATTTTTATTAGCCGGCTGTTTTGATATACGTATACATTACTATTAGACGTCTGTTTTGATATACGTATTTTTATCATAAATACATAGCAGCCATTTAAAACTACTACTATGTGACGTCACGCAGCTTTACGACCAATCAAAATCGTTTCTTCGCAATACGGAACGTTTCAAACATTACCAATTTTTAATTTCATTTTTTAATACTTAACGATTTATAATAAATAAAAATTGTATTGTACATTTATTGCTTATGGTGTATATTCAGGTTATAAATAATAAATTATGCAATTTAAATGCAAATTCCCTATTAGCAAAACAGAATACTCTATGGTCTAGAAATTTCTTATCGATATTCTAAGAAGGGCATGTTAGACAGGGGTGACCAATACTTGAGAACAGTTAGATGTGATTCTTTATTTAGCACGCGGTGGCTTCTATGGCGATTACTCACAGACTGCCGATCAGCCTGTAAACACCGCCAGCACCGTCTGACCCCTCCCTATCAGATTTTTACATCCATACACGTATATACCAGTCGGCGCGAGCTCGACTGCTTCGTATCCTCAACAGGGAAGATCCCCAAGCCGGAAATTCAGTAAGTTATGAAACTTTGGGGATATTTAGAAAATATATAGACACGTATTACACAATTTTATTTCGCTGCCGAAATTTACTTTAAGAAGGTGAAATTGACCCCTGGAAATCCGGTCATTTTCCGATTTTCTGTTATAACTCGCGAGCTGTAAGAACTGTAAGTTACCAAATGATAGTCCTAATCAAAAGAAGTAACTATTTTCTGAAAACTTTTTTCTGTCTCTTACAGTTTGCGAGTTATAACACAAAATCGGAAAGTCGCCGGATTTTCAGGGACCAATTTCACTCCCTTAGAGTGAATGTGGGCAGCTAAAAGATATTCGTAGTACGTACCTGTATATCCTCTACGTATCCCCAACGTTTCATAATTTTTTAAATTTCCGGATTGAGGATCTTCCCATGTAACTGTATTATGATCGCGAAGGGATGATGTAGGGTAAAGGACCCAATTACTGACACTTTAAGCGTTGACTCTGACTTTATCTTATAGTTTTGTACTTATATAGACTAAAAGTATATGTTCTTCTTGTTATTTATTATTGTTTAATATGTTTACTTGATGAACAAAATTTGGTGGATCTTAAAACATCCATTTTTATGTATAAATTCATCAATTTCAAAAATATACTTGGGTATCTATTACTGACACCCTTCAAATGTATTTGACTGAATTACTGACACCCCAATTACTGCCAGCTAACCTAATACTGTTTATCTCATTTTAAGGTTATGTCGTCTCATGTACATGAGCGACTACTGTTATGACAGTAATACAAAAATGCTTGAAACGCTTGTACCAATCACTGTCACCGAATTAATAAATAAACAGACTTAATAAATCGTTGAATTTTGATCGTTATTACTTTCTATGATGCTTGTATTATCTAAAACATTATATTTTGTTATGTTAATACCTTAAATATTACAATTACATCATTTTTTTTAACCTCTTGTTTTCTCTTTTGCTAGTAAGGAAGTCATCGTTTTCACTCTCCTAATATCCGCTTAAAATGTTTGATCGTTTCATCCAAATTAACGAAGAAAAAATTAAGTGCTGTTTTTTGTATCGTATAAATTACAGTTTCAATTGTATGTTAAATTTTTTTTATGTATCGTTTCACAAGATTATTCGATATTTTAAGTAAAACAGCTCAGGGTGACAGTGATTGGGTAGGTGGCAGTAATTAGGTCCTTTACCCTAGTCCACAAATTCGTCATCCTTATCAGAACAGAATGAATGAGTGTCTTCTGCATCGTCAAGGGCACTTCTACCTGGTGTGCTGACAAGTTCGGGAGAGTTGCAGGAGAAGAACTAAAGTCTGAGCGAACCCTTTCGCTAGGGGAGGGAGAGAATTCCTCGGAGCCGAGTTAATCGTATCCAGGGGAATTCCTAGAGCGGTCAAAAGCCCAGAAATCTGGCTGAGACGTCCCTTTGGTACCATCGTTAATAAATGGCCCTGAGCTATCACGAAAATGGTCGAAAGGGTTCCGCGGGCGAGGACCTTCGAACCCGCGCCACTCCCTTGTACCCGTCGCGGACGCCGCCTTTAACTGGCGCCTCTTCGGCTGGTCTACGCGCTCCAGGGGGATTTCGTTCGACGCGAAAAAAGAAGGGCGAAAAAAAGGGGGATGTATCGACGATGCCATTCGTAGGGGACAACAGCGGCTGGGGCGCAAAGTGTCGTTGCACCGAGCCGAGATGGCGATTTAATTGACGGTGCTGTGCACACCGAGGGATAAACCAGTGTAACAACTTAATGGAGGTCCCTCCCACCCACGAGAGCTGCCTCGCGGCCAAACGTCGCGAGAAGCGTGCCCGCGGATCGGCTTTCATCTTAACCCTTTATTTGGTGAAACGAACGAAACCGGAGAATTAATTTCAGGCCTGGCGATCTTCTGTGCTGTGTGAGCTGACGCTCGATGGCCCCGAAGATGGAGACATCGGGGAAGGTCTGTCGATGTACTGGCTCTGTTTTGCATGGTGTTCAAGCGGAAACACCACTGTGACGGCGGGAAAAGTAAGCCGTTTTTAAGAATTTTTTTCGGGAATAATTCACAATTTTCATTGAAAATTTTTATTACCTACCTTTAGTGCAATGTTTTAACCCTCGTCAGGCGGCACAATTTTACAACGTTAACAGACGGCAGAGGCACAATTGCACACTCACATATTTTATATAAATATTCTCGCTGTCGGTGTAATTTGTACGATAAATTGATAACATTTATTCTCAATGAGAATCGATAAAAAAAATTTCCCAAATTTTCTTTTATAATGTAAATTATCTATTTTTTTTACTTTTTTCTAATAAAAGAACATTATCATTAAAAAAAATCGCATTCTTTTTTTTTTGCATTATCTTCATAAAAAATATATGAGGGCGCCATTGTGCCTATGCCGCTGTTATGGATGCAACCCTCGAATCGACCCCCTATCTCGGAAGGGGGTTGAGATATTTTTCTGAAATTTGGTCTATATAATCTAGACCAAAAATTTAGAGATGTCACAAAACTTCAGCCCTCCTCGGCTTCTCGAAAAAAAGTTATCGCAATTTAAAATCGCAACAGGTACAATTGTACCTATGCCGTCTGACGAGGGTTAAGACACTGTAAAAAATAAATAGAAAACATGCATACGTTTTAATACATTAATTAATCTTCTAGACCCGCGCTGGTCGAATGTGTAACTATGGAACCGCAGGTCCGAAATCAAATTTCATTTTTAGTAGTTTCCGTTGCACGTAACGATTCCTTAAACAAATTATTTTCGTAAAAGTGGTGCGTTTTAGAAGAAGAGTTTCGAAAATCCGCGTATGAGATGGACAGTTTTTCGAGCGTATTTCAAAAAAATTGTTTTCAATCAAAGAATCCGTACGTGCAACGGAAACTACACTCATATAGTTTATACAAAAAGAATGATATTTGATTTCGGACCTGCTGTTCCAAAGTTAAACATTCGACCAGCGCGCGTGGAGGGTGTAGAAGATTAATTAACATATTAAAATTTATACATGTTTCTCTACTTATCATTTTTTTATAGTCTCGTGAGACATTGTACTAAAAGTAGGTAATAAAAATTGAATATGAAAACTGCAAATTATTCATGAAAAAAATGCTTAAAAAAATGGCTTACTTTTCCGGCCGTCACAGTGGTGTTCCTCCAAGGAATTGTCAGAAATGGCACTTTAGGAGTATGTTTGCTTGTTGATTCTGAAGTAATTTAATACTGACGTGGAGGAATGGAAATGTGTGTATATAGTGTAAGCTAGATAAAGGAAATTTCACCTACTGAAATCATTGGAAGCTGAGATTAAGTGTAATACGTATTATTTATATCGATAAAACAGTAACAAGGGCTATTTTGTATGTAGGCTAAGTAATTAAGCTGCAGCTTGGAATCGTCTTAACTCTCTTAAATTAAAATATTTGATAATATTCCGCAAAAAGGGCGGCAGACGCTTAGTAATTTTAGCGTCAAATTCACTAGCCCATCTAAGGCAAAACGCGCTTCATTCTTTCACTACTCCTGCCAAACACCTCCACTGCTCAAAACTTAAGGGAATTCTGAAATGGCCCCTTTCGATGCTTGAGATTCGTTTTGCTGAACTTCAACGGAGCCGTCTCTTCTCCTTCGTCCCCCCCTTGTTAAACCACAGGAAATTGCGAAGTTAACACGAAGCTGTTGCTTCGAGGCGTTCATTCTGCTTGCGAAGATGCGACTGCGCGCGGGCTCGCAAAAAGGTGCGTCGAACAGTTGAACAATTCTCGGCGGCGAAGCGTCACGGTGATGAAAAATAATGGGATTCATTCTTCCTTAGGCGAGATAAAATGAAGTAACATCGCGTTCGTTGCGGCGACGGTGGAGCGTAATCTCGTAGCGCCGCAAAATAGGAAGTACGTATGTATGTACGTTAATTCGTATTATCCACGCGTCTACATCTCGGGAGCACGGCCGCTGACGTCCCTCGCTATCAGGCCGAGGAATAACTCACTCGGTACTTTCTATTCTTGCGCGGCTGATATTTAACGTGCGCGGGGAGTTTCGAAATTGAAATTAGCCGCGCGGGAGCACAATCGATCGATCAATCTGAGATACACCTCTGCGGGCCGAGGACTTGTGTAATTACAAGATGCGCCCGGTAACGCGTGTAACTCACGACCGTTCGATGCAAGACCCCGTCCGTTTAGCCTTCTGACAGGCCCGGCCGTATCGCGAAATCGATCAATTACATCACGACACGATGCAAGGGGACCTTAATCAAGTTACGCTACCGCGCGCGCAGCGCGATGTGTATTTATTGTCTCCCGTTGACGCGTCAACCACCGAAGTGATTTGTTTCAAAATTTCTGACCCGCGCGAATGGCAGTCGGACCTGGTCGCGATATTTATCGCGACGAGCGCAACGTTCTCTCCCAACGCGCGTTGCGCAACTGTACTTTTAAAGACGCGGAGGCATCGGTGATGTTTCGTAGAGAAATAGAATTTTTGTTCTGAACTCCTCTCAGCTGGAAAGAAAGTTTCGTAACTGCAATATGATCGGGGTTGTATAAAGAGGGGATAATTAATTTTGAAGATAAATTACGCAAGGAGCGAGTGTAGTACCCGTAATTAAAAATTTCATTGACTTAGCCATTAGAAGAATTTTAAATTTTGCTAATTTAACTCTGGAATATTCAACGTCGAATCTAATTTTCACTCGGATTTAATTAGAGTAGAAGCTGGAGGCTTTAATTAACGTGATTACGGTGGTTGTAGATTTAATTCTTATTAAGTTTGCTGAGGGGCAACTTTCAAGTAGTATGCTACTGACATAATGGTTGGAACAATAAGAAATTTCGGTGGCGCACGCGTTTACGTAACAGATGAAACGAGATTGAACAGTCCGCAGCGGAGTGTGTTCGTTAGAAGCCCGGCGCGAAGTGAGGAGAGAGCAAAGTTAATTGCCGGCGAGGATGCGTGCATGGCAAACGAGGTCCAGACTAAAATCTCTGAACCGGCCACTGACCTTCCCCACAAGCTCTCAGCAGATCTGTCGCGATTCCGCGCGCAGGAGATACGAGTACGCGCGATGTGAAGGTCGTGTGAATGCTTAAGCGTGATCCTCTTCATCGTCGGAGGAAGAGAGAGGGCGCTGGGGAAGAGGCGAAGACAGCCGCGTGTACGAGTAGTAGGGGGTTAACTGGCATCGATCTCAGGATGGAGAACTAGAAGCGGCAATTAACTCAAGTTCCACCATCTTCCCTGATTCTTCCTTTTCAGCTCTCTACTTTTATTTCTAACTCAACCGAGCAGTATGATTTTATGCTTCCCATGTGCCCGTGCAGGGGGTTGTAAATAATGTGGAATATTTTCTGAAAATAATAAAGAAACGCGGGTAGAAAAGTGAAAGAAAGAGCGTTCCTAATTGGTGTTCCGTGGGGTTTGTCCGTTTTAAAATAAAAAAAAAACGGGATTAAAACTGTTTTTTTTATTTACTTTGTATAATTCGAAAACCACTTTTTTAATTTAAAAAAACAAAAACTGAAAGGTTTTAGATAGGTACTACTTAGATCTAAATCATTAATCGTTCAGAATACGTGAGGCAAAGTTTCTGAACGTTGATGAGGAGTTAGAGAAGAAATCAATATTGTCACAGTATGTATCTATTCGCGAACATACACATTTTATAGAGACTGTGATGCATATTAGTGTAAAGAACGTTGGTGTAACTAGTTAGGGAGCCGGGTGGGCCTGGCTCCCCCAAAATGCGGATTGTGCTCTCCCTAGAAACTATCGAAATACCTAAGTAAAAAACATTCGTCTGTTAAATGATCAAAAATTTTGAACTGAAAATGACTGTTATAAAATGTGTATGTATATAAAGATTTTCTCTGTCTATGAAAAAAAGAGAGAGCAAGAGAGAGCGAGAGAGAAGGGAGAGGAAGATGGCCCCCCAGACAAAAATCGTAGTTACGCCAATGATATGGAATATATAAAAACAATTTAAGAAGTACTAAAAAGTAAAAAATAACTATTTTCTTGTACTAGAATTACGATGGTAATATGTCACTATAAATAAAATCGTGGGGCAGGATATTTCATCGCTTTTCATCGCTCATTTCGACGCTCGATTCTGTATAAAATTGAATCGAATATCCTCTTATGAAATATCCAGCCCCACGATTTTATTTAAAGTGACATATCACCATCGCAATTGTGGTAAAGGAAAATAATTATTTCTTACCTTTTAGTGAATTTTTGACCAAATCAAATAAAATCGTTTAACTTAAACATTTTTTTATATTTTTTTATTTACTTCTTAGTGTTTGCGTTTTGCAACTAAAAAAAACTTGAGAAATTGAACGGATCATTTCTTGATAAATTGTGTATTTACGGAAATCGCGATGCTACTGGGCAATGCATCGCCTTTTTGTCGTTTTCGAGAAGAAGACGAGAGGCTGATTCCCAGTCCATTGGCTTGGTGGAAGTGAGTTAAAATTGAGTTTCGAAATTTGAACCAAACCCCAAAGAAACAAACAGAGAGAGGCGCGAAGCTAACTAAAATCGTTTAAAATCCTTAATTCGATTATTCTCCAACTTTTTTGATTCTCCAATTTGGCGCGAATTTCAAGCAATTGCTGAATGGTCAACATTTAGCTCTTCGACAACCTCTCGAGTTGTTTCGCGTGGATCCGCTTGAATAATTGGTTGGCAACCGCAGAAGGACGCCTGGCCGGCCCTCCTCATCTTCGTTACGAAATGTATTGATTTATACTACTTTTATAAAATGATATGATTTAGGACAGTGGTCGGCAAACCGCGGCTCGCGGGCCGCATGCGGCTCTTCGGCCCCTTGAATGCGGCTCTGCCACAAATCAATAAGATCACTATCAAGTATGATATCAAGTTTCATTCAGTGTACTTACCTATAGTTTAATTAAGACTTAAAACCTTAATTGAAGTTTATTAAGTTAATAAACAGTGTGCCTACCTATACAATTTTAGTTTACGAAATTTGGCTCTCAAAAGAAATCTCAATCGTTGTACTGTGGATATTTGGCTCTGTTAACCAATGAGTTTGCCGACCACTGATTTAGGAAATATGGTGACTGACAGGTGCCCGGCTAAGATTCCAGCTCATCGTTACGTTCGCCACGAATCAGTCTCAACGAGAGCTGCTTGGACAATCAGTTCAGAGGCAACACCGTTCGAATCAAGACCGCGAGGAACAACAGGTTCTATCCCCCACGATAATGAACATTCCTCGTCTTCCTGCCGTCTCCTCTCCTTTATCTGGACCCCTTCACCGATCCCCGAGTTGACTTATTCCCGCTCATTGTCGCCATTCCAAGCCGGCCGTCCCGAGGGAAAGAGAGAACGAGAATGCGGCGAGGAGCGGGCGACGCTGAAGAGGAACGCTTTCGCGAGAGAGCGGGTTCGACCTAGGAATTTATCACCGCTACCGACAGCCATTAATATGGCATTGTGCGCCCGCGGACACCGGCAGTGGCTCGTCCATCTTTTCGTGACGCGTTAACGACTGACCTCTGCCGCGAAGGACAGCTCCCGAAGGTATGTAACCCGCGTCGCCAACTTGCGCTCCAGATACGACCGAGTCGCGCGAGAGATTAGGGCCCCTGACGTAACAAGCGGTTCACGGTGAACCTTGGTACGATCGGTACGCCACGTTTCCGTCACTTTCTCCTTATCCAGGTGTACCTATTCCCTATTCTGCCAGTCGCAGCTTTCCCACGTCATGTGCTTCTGTAATCTGCGAGCCCATCGAGCTATCTCTGCGGAATAAATGGTACCCATACATTTTTCCATCGGCAAACAGAGTTGTCAGATTTTTATGTAATTTTTTACTTAGGAGTCCAATATTGTGGGTAAGTTAAGAATTTTTCTGCGTTCGAGGGTAATCAGTTGCGCGAGATAATTAGTGGATCATTAATTAGATTGAATATGGAAGTTTCCTTTTTTAGTAACTTCTGTTTTATTCGATGAAAAATGAGGTTCGTTTTAGTGAATTAATGGACGAACGACCTTGACGGTGTTAGAGAAATCCTTTGATAGGACTGTTGGAATTGATTACTCGGGCTGTAAGCGTTAGCTAAAAATTATCAGAAATTAATGTAAACGATATTGGCCAATATGAGGGAAATAATTCATTGGATCGCTGTTTCCCCGCTGAGTTCGGCGAGCAATTAATCTGAGCGCAACGAGGACTGTCAATAATATTGGCGACGTATGCTAACCGATGAATATGCAAACTTGCGAGATTTTTCAAAACGCTCATCAATAATTTTGGATTGCTTGATGATCTCCTGGTAACGGTGCCCCGTTGCCAATGTCGCAAATAGAACGGACGAGAAAATAAATTTCTTCGGGGTGATACTTTGCAGAAGCAATTTAAACTTGAATTTTTCTTAGTAAAGGCGTACAAAAAAATTATTTCTGCAATATGTATGGAAAATATATGAACCGCCATAAATATAAATTCCCAAACTTAAATTGCAAATGAGATGTTTCAACGACAACTCAGCAGAGATCTATGATAAAATACTACTTGTTAAAATATTACTTGTTTCACTGCAAAAATACCTTGTTTATTAATCCTACAAATTCCTGTTTCCTCGAAAAAAATTATTACCAATCTCGTTCCATCAATTAGAATGAAGTTTTGTAAAGCACAAACATTCGATATCTCTCGATGTGGATAAGTTTCGTAATCCGATTAAGGAAACTGTGGATTTCGGGTTCGCTCGTTTGCGCGCTACTCGTTGCCTTAAATGCCTCCGCGCGAAAAAAATACGAATGAAGATTTCTCTAACAATCACTGTAATTACAGCGGGGCGAGCTGTCATTCAATCCAAGCTTGATTATCCGTCGAAGATAATTGACGACACTAATTCTACGATAGTCCCTTAACGGCAGCGACGCTCAAAGTGATCCGAGTAAGTCTCTTTAAACTATTTTTCTAAAAAACTATTTTTACTTCAGCTATTCGTATGGCACACCGAGCAAACACAGTTGCTCACAAATTACCACGATGTAACAGTTATAAAAGCTATTATCAGTAAATTATAAATTCAAAATGCAAATAGGAGCTGATCGGATCAAAATCACCGTGAACGGAAATAAAGTGTACGTTGCGAATAATTATTCTATTTGCATGTTTCTAGTACATCTGTCCTCTTAATTAATGGCGAACTAGCTGCGATGCATCATCATATCGACTGATCTCCTTCACGCATCCTAATATATATGTAGCAGAAACATTCTATGTTTGTGTGTGTGTGTGTGTCTGTCGCCTAAAAACTTTCGAACGATAAACTCTAGGATCACGAAATGTGCCTCGGCTCATTATGCCTGAATAATTCAAATTAACCATTTTCACAAGAAATAATTTTTTTTTATAATATCAGAATCTACATTTCGGGCTAAGCCAAGTAGTAAAACTAGAAGCTTCTAGCTTTTATACATATATATAAATAAATAAATAAATATATATATAAATATATAAATAAATATATATAAATAAATAAATAAATATATATAAATAAATAAATAAATATATATATATATAAATAAATATATATATATAAATATATATATAAATATATATAAATATATAAATATATATATAAATATATATAAATATATAAATATATATATATATAATTTTTTTTATAATATCAGAATTTGTGAAAATGGCTACATTCATCTGAATTATTCAGGCATAATGAGCCGAGGCACATTTCGTGATCACAGAGTTTATCGTTCGAAAGTTTTTAGGCGACAGACAAACACTCAAACACAGCAGCTTTCTGCTTTATATATTAAGATACATGGTTTTCCTATTTCTTTGAAGTGTTTTTCATAAAAAGTTTCTAATTACCATGATTGTTCTGTGACTATTTCATTTGCTCAACGAGAGCCTGGATCAACCACTTTCTGCTACTGCCTCTGAATGCAAGGTCGACTGCTGCTGCCATGTATAATAGCAGCAACCTTATGGTATTTCAGTTTCACTCAACGTCAACCTATCAGGAACCTACTTGCAGATTTCAATCACGATTACTTTACAAATGAATGGTCATCTGAAGATAAGACTGAAGCATACCAATTAGGTGACATACCCTCCACAGAACCCCCACTTTTACGCATACTCATTACAACATAGAAGCAAATAAACCATTACGAATAAATAAAAGTAAATAAAATAAAACTTCCCCATACCCACCAAATAAATACCATTCCCAAACCCCACGAAACCTACCCACGCACATTTCCTTTTACCATTTTCCCCTACGTCACTAATGGCGCCCGTAACGCAGTAACAATCACTAGAATTATCTCCCATCATTACATCGCAGGTCTATTATGCCCAAACATCTCGTAACACTATCATTACAACTTCAATCTGTTCTCGGTTGTCACAAGAGTAGCGCCGGCCGGTAGCAAAAAAATCCCTCAAGTGCAAAGAGTGAGTGTGAAAAAAAAAAAAATAGCCAGACGGGGCCCGACAAGGAGCAGCGGGCAGGTCGCCGAACTATAATTCCCAGTACAGTTCTCTTTGCGGTACCAATCGGTAGCAGTGGCTCGTCGCTTTCAGCTCGGGGGCCCGGTGCGGGCCTTAGCGCGAGGGAAGGCTCTCGGGGCCCGTCGATCCGCGCGGGGCCTGTCGAACGATCATTAATCATTCCGCGCGCGGCGACTGTGACGTACCGATGTTTTCACCTTGGCAATGATCCAGGAAACGAGCGGGGCCCGACCTGCGCGGATCCGCGTGGCTCGATTCAAAGACGTTTCTATTCAGGGTGCCGCACGTGGTCCCGCGGCGTATCGCCGGCAAATCCGCGGGATGAGTTCATAAGTTAAGCATTTCCGCATAGATCTTGACGCGCGCGTGCATCCACACGCATACACGGTGCCCGGTTGGAGCGCGTTCCCACGTTGAAACCGCCCGACTACGTGGAAACAATCCTTGGTCCCGATAAGTCCCCGATCTCGCGGTTGTCACGACGGGACTCGGTTACGCGCTCGCTCGCCGAGGTTGGCGACGGCAGGATGTCGCGCGGTAGATGGCGTTCACGCGGACCCGCGCGGATCGACGGGAAATTTTGCCTGGAACACCCTGTGTGTATTCGGCCACACGTACGCGAGAGCTCCCTCCATTAAACGGCACTCGCGCCGAGCAATAGGGCCGAGGATAATGCGAGATTTATCGGGATATCTCGCGCCGGGGCCAGTAAATTAGTAATTGTCGGATTTCGCGTAGACCTCACCCCTGCCGCGCCGCGTGGTCAACGCGCAGCGCGCTGTGTTTGCGCTACCCGTGAATCGACATTGATTAAATCCTGGACGCGCTATGCCACTCATTTGCGACGGAAGTAGAGGAATGGGAATAACGTGGCGGAGAGGTGCTATAAAAGGGACACTTTTGTTCAGCGTCCATTTCTGACAATGTCATAATAGGTATTTAAAAAACAAGTAAGGTAAATGTCCCAATTAGCGACGCAGTCCCAATTATTGACACTTTATCCTTTATATTTAAGTATGAATTTTTTTCCGTTCCGAACGGGTGTTAAAAGTATTGAATTCGATTCGTGAATATTCAAAGTATCTTGCTGATGGTTTCGCTAATGTATATCATAACATATAATTAAGTAATTAATAAATGTTTTCACATGCGTCGGCTACAAATCCGTAAAAAAGTAGTTTCTTGTTACCGAACTTAAGAACGGCCAAATTTTAAGTATTAAGTATTTCTTGCGTGCGTATATTAATGTAAGAAAAATATATTCAAATAAGGTAAAAAATAATTGTAAATTCACTATTTAAAAAAATTACATTGAATTTTTTATTAAATTCATAATAATTATGGGGGTCAATAATCGGTACTCGTAAAATGTATGAATTCCTATTGTTGACACGAGATGCCATGTCATGTTTTCATCCCGCGTATTTTGTCAGTTTGCATCGTAACCCTAAAAAAAAAGAGAATAATCGACGAAGAAACTATTCCCAGCAAATTTGTGTGTTGAATTGCAATAATAATTTAATAATAATTTAATAATAATAGCTATTGTATTAAAGACTGTTGCAAATTATTTTGTTTTGTACTAAGTATTTTACAAACATCCTTTTCCGATGCAGTCATTAATTGGGACTTGGACATTAGATTGCATGTCCCGACCAATGACACGGTATTCCACGCATTATGTAGGTACGAGTCAATGATCCGGTCCGACATAGGTCACTATTTGGGACGAAGAGAGAATTGAGGGTCAAAATTAGGTACACGTGCAGCATATAATATATTTATTATTAACAATTATATTCGAACAATTTCATCATAAAAAGGGGCCTTTTCCATACTGGAAAAGAACCAGCGATATGGTAGGCTATTAATGAGTAGCTGGGATAAATACTTTTAATATGTAAATACGGTAGAACGTGCCAGTAGATCTTACAGGGTCGCTAATTGGGACATTTACCTTACATCAATAGAAAGCGTGTTTATTTCCCTACAACAAAAGTATATTACAAACTCATCAATTGTAATAGAAAATAAAAAAATCTTCGATTTTCAAATAAGTGGGAAATGTCCCTTTTACGGCTAGGTTGTTTTAAATGGGGCAGTGTAAGTCATAAAAGGGACACGTTAATAAAAATGAACTTATTAAGTATTACAATTATAATTGTAAATCTTAATGATACAAAACAATGGAAATTATGAAAAAATTAACTCTGTGTACTATAAATCATCAAAATTTTATCGCTTTGAATAGTCACTTCAATAATTCTTAAATTGGAAACATGACGCCATCAGCTAATAATTGCTAATTTAAAACAATGTCATCTATGTATCAGATGATACACTAATAACTTTACAGGAAAGTAAAATACGTATAGTGTTCAGCAGTACACGTTTATGAGAGGGACAGCCATGAAACGGTTGTCCCTTTTATGACTTGTTATGCTGTCCCTTTTAAGCCGATAAGTGAGTTTCATATAAAATGACCCCAAAAAAAAGAAAACAATCAATTAAGCTTACCTATTAAGTATTTTCGTTTCAGTTGAATACAGGCTATTTTAATGATATAACACTTTAACCCTTTGTTACGGTTGTCCCTTTTATGACTTGTTATGCTGTCCCTTTTAAGCCTATAAGTGAGTTTCATATAAAATGACCTCAAAAGAAAGAAAACAATCAATTAAGCTTACCTATTAAGTATTTTCGTTTCAGTTGAATACAGGCTATTTTAATGATATAACACTTTAACCCTTTGTATATATACATCTTGACCTCAGAAAACGACACAGAAAATCAACGAAAATTTTACATTTACTGCCGAAAAACATCAACCGCGGATTACTCTTAGAGCATTCTAAGGGATTACTACTCTGTTACAAGTGAGACTGCAGTGAAGTTTACGTGAAATGACTGGACACTAGTGTTATCATAAACAGGAAAATAACTTGCATACGTGCAATGCGTTTAGAATTTTGGCAATTCGATTTGTCCCATTTAAGACCTGTCCCTTTTATAGCACCTCTCCCCTACCTATCTAGTAGGTACTTTCTATCGTCATTTCGCTTCTTAAACTATCACGCAACCACCGCAACGTTCCTATTCCCGCCGGTGACGGTATAGAATTCGAGGAGCACAAGCAGCGAGAACAATAAAGGTGTCAATATTGATTCCATGAAGGGTCTTTCTTACCAGGCTCTTAACGCTGTCGGGGACACGAGTTTAAAGGGAAGGCAGTGTTACTTGATTAAATATTCACGCGCGTAACACGGAAGTCCGAAATGACCGTGGCCGATTGGTGGCGGTTTAAAAAGTTACACGGCAACGGACACGTTCGTGTCCCGAATTTTACCTCTGGCTCGTTCCCGGCTGCACAATACGAAACCGTGCGAGCGGGATAATATTTTCGAATTGGCTCGTTGCCGAAACCGTGAATTACGACTGGCCGCGTTCTCTCTCGCGCCGCGGACGCCACATTAACGTGCTCTTTGCTCGAGAGCTTCGTAAATAATGACGACTCACAGAGCGCCGCATACGCATTAAAGGCCGCTCGAGTTATCCAGCATACGTACGGGCGTCCGGCCATACAATTCGAAATCGAGCCGCCCTTTTATATTCAAATATCCCGTCGGCGATAATAAGTTTATTATTCGAGCGTGACAGCCGCTCGAGATATTTAACGTCGTCTAATTAATTACGATGCAAATTTCGGGAGGGGACCCGTGTGTAGAGGGATTGTGTAGAGTGCTGAGTTACACGCAGAGGCGTGGGCCTACCACTACTATGCCGCTTGGTAGTATCTACCCAAACGGCGGGGCATGCCACAGCCGCGTACCACTAAACCTAAGCAAACGTAATAAGTAGGTGTCCGGGTTAAAGGGACAGAAGACCTATCAAAGTGCATTGACCTAACTAGGCCCAACCCAAGTGATTTTTCTTACTCTTCAGTGCTTGATACTTTAAAACAAAGAATCAAGGACCTTGCAGCAAGAGGGGTGCAGCTCCATTTTTGACAGTTCTTGAGTTATGACGTGTAATATACCACGTAAAAAAATTCTACATCGTTTGGTGCAAATCCGATAACAAATGAGAATTTGTATTGCAAATTTGGAACCTGCAACCATTACCCTCAAAATAGAAATAAAAGCTTATCAATTCAATAACTAGTAGGTACTTATTGCGTAAAAATATACATTTGTTAATCAATGTAATACATTTGTAAATCTCTTTTCAATGCTAAGTCAAAGCAATAATTATATAAACAATTTTTTCTAATTTACTCGAAGTTGGTAAAGATGGAGCTGCACCCCTCTGCCTGCGAGATCTTTAATTAGAGGATTATACAAAATATAATGCTGGTAGATTTACTCATCAATTCGATATTGGAATTTCTTACCTCCTATTGTCTCGCTTTATTCCTTTCATTTTGCCCGAAAAATATTATTTCCTCCAGCGCCGTGGACCTGGTTATCATCAGTTTGAAACGGCACTAGAAAGTCATCGGTGACGCACGTGTATTTTCGCTTCGCTTGATTTGGGTGTAAGTAGTTTGGTCAATGCACTCTGCTCGGTCTTCTGTCCCTTTAAACGTCGCATTGTGTTTGTTTAGGTGTACGCAAGCCACTGTGCCAGGTCCCACCGTCCGGGTAGATACCAGGACACCACTAGGCGACAGAGTGTGGTGAGCCCTTGCCTCTACGTGCAGCTACATAATCGAATCGTCGCGAAACCTTTGACAACTTTTCCTCGCCAAACGGCTCGTTCCGGGGAAATGGCTTCTTTTAAAGTTTCCTTCTTTCAGACGCGCGAAATACGTCGAAGTAAGAAAAATTTCAACGCTAATTTTCAACGTTGCAAACAATATCGCGGACGATTTTTTTGAGAAATGTCCGCCGATCCGGAAGTGTAGGGTCGCCGCTGAAAGCCGCGACAAATATCTTTTTTACATTGTGTGCACACGGACGGCGTAAGCCAGTACCGGAAGGATGTCGGTTGCGTAAGCGGAAGTGCGTGCACAGCTCTTTGTTTCTTCGGATCCTATTGAGGGATGCACCTGACAACAACTGGTCGGTACAATGGTACCACTGGAAGTAGAGTGAAAGGATGAAGGATACGAGAAATTACAAGTCTCGAAGATCCGGAATTACGTCATTGTAACCATACCATACTCTAACCGCGGATAAGCGACGCAGAGGCAATGATCGCCTATCCAGGACCAAGGGAAATAAACGAGCGAGGTACAGAAGGTACTTTTTAATTGCTCGCGAAAACTGTAACGGATGAGCTGTTACCGTAAAACGTTGTGGGAATCTTGGGAACGTTATGAAACGGATTAAAGAGGGCCTTTGTTAGCTTCCCAACCCTAAGAGTATTATTACATAACAGCTGGTAAAGGAATTAAGAAATCCAAGTGTATTACTCAAAATAAATTAGACATTGTTACACCAATATTTTGAAAGCTATTTATTAGGGTGGTCCTTATTTTTCAACTTTAAAATATACATATATTGTCTGACCCTCTTAAAATCTTCTATTTGACAAAAAAAAGTATCTCCGTATTTTTTATTTGTATATTTTGATATATAAAGGTCGCTCAAGGACTTTATATTTCGCATATAGGGGAGACCGGGGCAAAATCGGGACGTTAAGGATAATAGTACATATCCAATTTGTTTAATAGAAGGAAAAATACAAAAAAATAATGATTTAAAATATGATCCGTTTTTACGATTTTACGATTTTACACCGTGGCCTAGGTAAAATCGAGTACCATACTAGATACTGGCCCTAGCACTTATAACAACGAAACTCATCCAATTCTCCAGTTCCCCAACCAGTTAGAACAAGCTGTGAAGGAAAACAAAATTTTTTTAAAAATTTTTTTTTTAAATTTATACCAAAATAGTAATATTTCATTGCCGTTGAGCGACCTTTAATCCTTAATATATTTTAATAAAATTTTAGACGAAATTCTTTTAAACTATTTGGAAGCTTCTGAGAGGGTCAGAAGAAATTTTTAAAAAATTTAATTTTTTTCCATACATACATATAAGGACCACCCTACTATTTATATTATATAAGCTAAGCGTTAAGTAAAAATTCTCTCTTTGTTAGATACCAACTGTTTTCTTATCAATATATATAAAAGAAGAAGTCCTGACTGACTGACTGACTCGTCACGGTTTCTCTGGAACCACTGAACCTATGACCATGAAATTTGGTAGGTAGGTTCCTCTTAGCCCCTAGGTGCTCGCTAAGAAATCGTTTTAAAAAACTTCCTCCCCTTCACCGGAAAAAGATATATAATCCGGGCAACGCAGGCAACTTTAAGCTAGTCCCTGATATTTAGCTCAGTGCTTTTCACTGACACTTCAGATCCTGTGATCATTTCTGCTGGTGTATTTCAACTAGTATTTTAGCCTGTCTTCGCCAGGAATTGCTATCCTATATAATAAAACGTCTAAGGTAAGCAGAATTTTTATTGGAAACCCCCTAGAAACAATTTTCCCTGAGGATTTTGACCAGACCAGGGTATCTGTGTAATTGGTCACCCGAAGGGCATTCCGAGGAGCTTAACAATAAGTCACATACGTGCTCGGTGGCATTTGAACCATCTCTCCTCCTATAAACGAAATACCGATTCTCCAACTTTCGGGTACTTTTCTGATACCTACAGTACTACCCTCCTTACTTAAAATGTCGTATCCAGCATTTCCTAAGAACTTCTTCGTTCACCTTGAAAAATGTTATTTTTTTGTAACAGCCTAATATAATTGTTTTTGTAACAGGTGTATCGGTAGATAATGTATTATTAGGCACCAACCATTTTCGAATTTGCCAGAGTTTGAAATTTTCACGGCGTCTTGGGTGCCCAGGAAGCTTCGTGCTGAATTTGAACCTTCAGGTCGTCGGGAAGTTCGAGAAAAAAACGCATCTGGACAGATTTTGCTAACAAACGAACAGGTACTTTAAGCGTCTTTTTATATAGGATATGGACGACCCGGAGAGCACTTTATCATTTAGCCGCTCGATGAGCCTGGCTGGAAGGGAGATCCCCCGGAAGAAAGCGAAAATGCCGAATGCCGCGGACGATCGAAATTCATGGCTTCCCTCGCGCTGGTCATTGTGATCGTGGATTGTCAGAAGCGCCGGCTAACAACCAATCAAAGAAATCACCCTCCAGAGACGCTGGCCCATCAATATTCACCTGATGCAATTCCATAATCATCGGAGCACGCGGAGCCCCCAGTGAGTGCCAAGCATGCACGTCACGAGGCACGCAATGCGAGCCGAGTTATGAACACGTGAAAATTATAACAGACCCCCAATACGCGTATACAGCGCGTTTCACGGAAAGGATTGCTGGAGCTCATGGTGCGCTCACCCACCCAAACGGTGGGAAGAAGCTTCAACAAACACATATCTTAATTTGAATCTTACCGGGCTATAGGGGTGACGAGGGTGGCAGTTATCACTCACGGTAAATCACTATTCGCTAGAAATATCTGATACTACAGGTATAGCTTCTTAAGGGGAGGTTGTGGTCTAAAAATCGATTTTTTTATTTCATTTTTCGAATGCTCAACCTTTTAGGAATACGTGTTTAAAAGGATTTTTTGAAATTCGTGAAATTCACGAAGTTATACGCATTTGAGTAACGGCAAATGCATGGGTAACACTCGGCACTCGCGTCAAACTTTAAACGCGTTTCTCTCGAAAGTGTTCTGAAAATCGGTGGAACCTATATCTCCAAAAGTTATTCTCCGATTTAACTGAACCTTTTTTTATTTTTAGGAATATACTTCTGGCTTGTGGCTAGGCCTATACAATTTTAAAAGAATTGAAAATTTCTAATTTTTAAAGCGTTGAAAGGACGAAAAATATAGGGGAAAAATGGTTTCAAACTTCAAGTGTCGTTATTTTTTCAAAAAATGTCATCTTTGTAATTTTTTCTGGTCTAGTCCACCAGCTAGTTTCGTGCCCTTTAATAATCTGGCATTGTTTTTTATTTCAGACCAATAGTTCAGGTGCTACAGGTTCCATTAATTTGGACGAATTTTTGGACGCCTCGAATTTAACGATTAACTGTAAAACAAAAAATATATTTCTATAGTTTAAGACGTCCTTAATGCAATGCAACAAGTCCCATTAAATTAAACGTAGTAGTTTTCCTTTAATTAATTCCTAAAGTTCGCCTATTTGTATGGGCTCGAAACCGAAAAATGCCCCTTAAACGAGCAAACACTCTGCATTTGCATTTTCTCTAGAATAAACATCTAGAGTTTGCCTTGAAATAAGAGGAAGCTATATAAAACTGCCGCTGTAGAGATAAAACAGATTTTCTGCGTTTTAATATTTTTAATTGGGGTCAGATATATATTAACCCTTTCTTTGAAACACCCTGTATGCAATACTCTCTCTCGTTTCTCAGCGTCCTTTCTCCCTCTCTCCGTCTTTCTCCTTCCTTCCATCCGTCCGCCGTTTCTTTTCCCAGCATCCCAAGGACCAGTAAAGAACCACGGAATAAAGGACGCGTGAGTCTTTAAAAAGGGCGCACTTGCTTCCGCAAAAATCGAGCACTCCGAGCTGGGGGGGTATCGGGGATTTGTTGTTGTCTTCCGTATGGCGGGTCCGGGGTGTCGCAAACGCGTATCTCAAACTACAGGGTACCGTGTGTACGGAAGCAACGAGAAGAAAGAGCGTGATTACATGCCGTACTGGATCGACCGTACTGCCCCGCAGCTTCCCGGTCCAAGTTAGTTGAAACAGAAAACGGAAGGTGGGGCGAGATCTCCGGTGGACACCTCGATCAATTTAGAGAAGAATGGGAGATTGTACTGCGAAGACGACGAGGTGTGCTTCGGGAGGAGGAAAATCGACACTGGGGGTTGTACGGTGTAATTTGAAAAGGGGCAGTGGGGTATGGGAACGTGTGCTACAAGAAAATTGATATCAGCGATTTCGACGAAACTGGCGTATGATATATCTAGGTTGACGTGAAATTAACGAAGAGTTAAGTCATCGTTTTGCTAGACTCGAATTTGATTAAAAATTACAGGCCATTGAAATTTCTAATTTTTGCTTACTTTCGCGAAAGTGGGTTCCACGAATGAATCTCTGTAACTACCAACCGCACGAATTTCGTCCTTTACTTATTCCAATCTCGAAGAATTAGTCTTTCTGGATAATCCACATAGATGTTTGGTTAACTTTACCGAGACCGTCAAGGACCCAGTTCCTGATCCGAACCCAATTCCTGATCAGTTTAGGAAAATAAATCAAATAATAAGCTTATTGTGATACAAATTTATTCTAACAAATTACTAAATAATTATGAAGTATTTTGAAATTTATACGCCAAATTTGACAGCTCATAGTTAAACGTGTGAAGGTGATCAGAAACTGCTCCCTTTGCATTTTTCACTTTCAAAGTTAAATTATAAAATAATTATTATGATGCGTGCAGTTTTTTAATACCAAATTAAAGATAAAACATAGATTTACTGAAATAACAAAAAAATCTTCTAAATCTGGTCAAGTTTTCCCTTTACACGTTTAAAAACCCGCGGTAGTTACTCTTAAGTGATCAGGAACTGGGTGCTGGACGATATTGGGACGACATTTGAAATTAATTAAATGGGTCATTCTTCCTATCGATAAGACCAAAGGGAGTGTTCATCTCCAAAGGAGCTCATCTTCCTCCAACTTCCGTCCTGAAATGAATAAAATTTCACTTTTCATCCGCACTCTCTCCTAAACGAGATCGTTGCTGTCACGAAAAGAAAGGTGGGACGCCTGGAAACGGTGGAGTCGAATTGTTGCATCCACCGTAGGAGGAAGTCGTAATCGAATTTCTCATCGTAATGGAGTCCTTCCGAGATCGCGTTGCGCCCTGTTCCGGTGTACGATATGGAGAAGCTGCTGGAAAGCATCTGGCACGCAACATCCTGCGGAATATACGAGTCATCGTGTGGCCTACAATCGAAATGAATGAAGTGGCCGTGGAGGGAGATCAAAGGAAAGGGGAGCGTGCATCGGCTCCGATAAAGATGTTCCACGTGGAAACTGTAAGAAGTCGATCAGTGGGTCTCGCCGCTGAAGCCGCGTGGTAGGTGTTCGCAAACATCAAAGGATACACGCTTCACCGGCTCGAGATTTAGCATTGTTTAAGGGGCCACGTCCAACGGGCGCCTAAAACTACCCTAAAAGCCCGTGTAATGCGTCTACCTAAGCCACCCACGTGGAAACAGAACGACGACCCACCCAATAAACGCGCGATCACCGAGGTGAAAGAGCCGTCCACGTTTTCACGCGATTCCGCCCCCATGGTCCAGATATAATAGATCTATGGCGATAATTTCTGGCTTTTAGAAGGGAACGATCGTTCCATTCCGCCCATTCTAATCCTTTATACGACCAGAGAGAGTCTGGTGAGAACGAGACGTTCGAAATTCGAAGGAACTTGTGCTATCGAGGTGTGTGCAATCAGAGTTGGGCATTATCGGAATAAATTTGTATTAAAATTAATAAATTTTATTCGGAATACAAATTTATATAGATAATGCTCAACTCTGTAGGTTTATCATGATAGCCGATAGAAGGTTTAGAAACGAAGGAGATTGAAGTAATTTTAGTGGGAGAATAATTGCACTAATCGTGTTGGTAACTTTATATCTATTCAGGGGTCTCTTCTGGATAAATGACGTAGAACTAAGGAGATAGCGATTTCTTGGAGAATCCTGGTGTGTTTGTTACTCTTAACCTTTCAAACTTTCTTTTCGACCAGTTCTGCAGCTCCCTTGGAGCTTCTAGAGGGAATTTTTTCCTTATTTTTGTTGAAGTCCTTTCGATTTGAAAATTATGGATGATACCGAGTGTAATATAGGAGAGTGTATTAAGAAGTTGAAGAGTTGTTTATGATGGCTGGCAAGACAACCATTAAATCCGGCGATATTTCGAGAATAGAATTAGCAACTGCCGTTTGTCAAACGCCAAGCATTGGTATGATATATAGTGTCCTCTTCGTGTGGTTTATGTGCTCTGAAGAAATGTTGCGATAGGTACAAATGAGATTATTATACGCACTTAAAGGAGGCTGTTTGTTGGGTTTAGATTTCACGATGTTATCTTCTGCGCTTAATTCGGTCCTAGGTTTTTTAGGATCTTTCACGCGTATTAACGTTTTCGTACGATTTCTAAAATCAGAGGTAGGACGCTTAAATTTTTGATTTATGTGAATCGTAACGGGACAGTCAAATCCAGTACAGATTTATGTTCCACGTATGCACATATTTATTAGATACATTTATCTGGTTCATGGCGAAGCCGTCATTCTCTCTAAATGAAATCGTTTCGTTCGATTTTCTCGGTTTTTGTAAAATATACATGGCGATGGATATTTTGTTTGATCTTTCGTTTCGTCTCAATTTTCATAACGTAAGAGACAAGTAATTTTGCCTTCGAATTTATTTCGACACACTGAATTTCGTGTAAGTCTTTAAGAATTCGAAAGAACCACAGTGTTTGATACATTTTTGAAACTTAGAAATTATATACTAGTTTCATCAACAACGACAGCTTTAAATTCGTTGTGGAATAATAAACTGCAAAATATAAAGGTAGATCTTTCTCTATTGCACAGACGAAACGTTCGAGTAGCAAAAGAGTTCGGAGTTTTATTGAATATGTACCGAATGAAATACGAGCCTCTGGCACGCCTCTCCATTTTCAGTTTTCTTCGGCTGTGCCGCGCAATTAGCGATCAACCATGTAATTACGATAACGCTGTAACAGTTAATTGTTTAAAAGATTTAGGAGGCAAGACAAGATCTACATTTCAGTCTGGATTTCTTCCTTCAGACAATTTGAATGGAACTATACATTTTTAAAATTCTACTTACATGTATAATTATTATTATTATTATTATTATTATTATTATTATTATTAACGGGTATAACCCTTTAAATACATTATAGAAAAACATCAGAAAAGTATAATACAAGTGAAATTAAATTATAGTCGAAGGCCATTTATTGAAAACCCTAGAAGTATAAATTTAACAAAAGAATCTTGCGGAAAAAATTGTGGAAAAGAAAACGATAGTTATAATCGTAAGAAATATGGGAATATACACTTGTTGACGAAACTTAGAAAACAAAAGAGTTTTGTTCGAATTTTACTATGTAAAAGATAAGAAGAATATTTTAAACATACTCAACACTTTGAGATGCGATGGAAGTCACTTTGAAAATTTTAAATTCATGATACAAAATTGACTTTTAATAACTAATAGCAAAGTTTGGCGAAAGTATTTAACAGAAATTGCGAACCTCCTTTCAGGTTCAAATAACATTCAGATTTTGAATTTTTTTTTCATATACTCTGAGAATAGCAGGTACTTATATTACTAAAATTTGTATTCCAACATAAATGAAACATATCGCGCAATCTCTGTTACGTTCCGCAATGTTTGTCAATAATTGAATTACTACATATTTGTAACACGCTCCTGGAAATTGAAATAAACGATCCACCGACCCATTGACTCCCCTTTGTGGCTCGTACCCGCTCAACGGGGTGCGTTCTTGTGGGAAATACAAGGGAAATCCGTACCGACCACCCATCGCGGCCGTGGCGTGAAGGCGAATTAAGTTACAATGCACCTACGAGATCTGGAAATTTTGAAATAATGGCCGCGCCAGAACACTGGTCCAGATCTCCTGACCCAGCAGGCATCGACTTACGACCGTAAAGAAGTTCCTTTCATTAAAGAAATGTTCTTCTCCTCTCCCCTCCTCAGCGTTGACCCGTGCTACGACCCCAAAAACTTTTGCCTCGCACGTGCACCACACCTCTATCCAATTTGTGTCTTCGAGATGATAACCTGCTTATCTAGTAAATAATTCTGCTTAACCCTGATAAGGCATTCAATTCACTTATATCGAGTGGAATAAATCTATGTAAAAATATCTCGAACATTGTCCTCGAATTTGGCAACAACTTCCTTATTCTCAAAGTTAGAACAATCCTTAAAGAAATGAAAATGTGAGTGGGTCAAGGACTGACGGTAGTCTTCTATGAGAAACTCAGGAAATGATTACATACAGAACATTCATTGATGCCTCGAAAACTAAGAGAGTTACTACATGTTCTTTAATATACATAATTATTACTAATATACTTATATATCTAATATTACACGAAATTATTCAGTTGCTTCATACCAATACCCCACTTACGTTTATTCCCCAAACACAGTTATAGTAGTAAGCAACATCTAATATTACAAACTAAAACTTCTAACCGAACTCTTCTTACGCCAGAAAATAGGAGCTGCAAAAAAGTGATCCCTTTTCGATTCAATATACGCCGCATTCCTTCCAGGTCAGAACACTAATTACACATTTTACAGTAATTACATACACATATAATAAAATTGTAGAACAAATTGGAAGAGACGAAAGGGGAGACGAGGAGAACGCAGAAAGAAATTGCGCCAGCGAGGCGACACTTTGTTCCTCAGCTTTAAGACCGGTCTTTTACGCGAGAGATAGTTTGTAACGTGATTGCCGCCGCGGGTGCCGTAACGCTTGACGAGGCATCGACAAGTATGCATCGATTGCCCATACCAAGCTGACAGTTAAGGGAACTTTTAATTTACAACTTATTAAAATTTCTTCCCTTGTTTCGCCGCTTCCGCGACAAAGTCGCTGACTACACGGCCGTTTCGCCTGCGAAGCCATCCCGTCCTTGATCCCCGCGACGCGTGATTTATGGAGACGCATCGGCACCGACGCGACGTACGCGTGTCCAGAGAAAAATCTGTCAATATACCTGGCAACGGTACTTTTCCTTCGCGCACGATGCGACACCGAAGTATCGCTTGAACGCGGCGAGAAAGTCGCAGGTAAGGACACCGGACGCAAATGCAAAACATTGGATTCTTCGGGCAATAGAAATTTCAGGTGCGGCTGGAAATTTCAGGTGTGACTACGGATGAAGCAGATTTCTTAAAGACTACGTGGACCCAGTTCCTCCGGCAAGTAGATACTTGGACGAGGCTTGTGTATTTAAAATTTATACGTATAATAAAATGTTGTCATCCGAGGCTTAGCTTTCGAGAAAATCAAAATGCAACAGTAGGTATGACAGAAATGATGATCAAGTGAATCCTTGGGTAAAAATAAGTCGAAATTGTAGAGTAGCTTTTTTCGAATAAAGCTTTGTCTTCGAGAAACAAGATTTTTTATTCAGATCAGATCCCATTATTTGAAGAAAATTATTATACAATTTCGACTTATTTGTACAGGAGGATTCATTCTATTTGCAGTTTTACCCTTTTTACTGATGAAATCTGTCCCTTTCTAGTCCGGTGCACGATAGCGATTTTTGAAAAAAGATTTTCTTGATACTTTTCTATTCTACACCTTTGAAATATTTTTGCATAAGAAATCGCCTGTCCCCTTGAACCACACTTTCCACCGCGTCTTCTATATACAGTAGTGGTGGAAAGGAAATATAAATTACAAATGGTAACAGAAATAGTTCCACTAGGAAAAATTATATCCCGAAATTGATATCCTATAAATTGGGGGATTGCAGGAGAGACAAATACCTACAATTTAAATTTTCTAAATTTTCTTTAAACGCATTTTCGAAAACGATAAGCTCCAACTAACTCTTGCACAGGGGAGTCTCGCACAATATCAACGCCACCCTGCACAATCATTCCCAAGTACATCTTCAGTTTGTCATCTTTAGTAGCATCCCCATTTCTCTTTTCCCTCCCTGCAGGAACGATCTTTCCCATACAATTCGACACTCTCCGTTGGGCTCTGAAACTAGGTGGTCCAGGTAAGACCAATTTCAGGAAAAGCACAATGCACGGTGGCTCCGCGCTCGAGTCAACGAGCGATCGCGGCACAATCACATTAATTTCGACATGGGGGAGCATTCCTCCCCCAGAACCAGTGGGACTAGGAAGTTGCTCGTGTCGAATCGCCGACAATTCTGCCGGTATACTTGCCGTCAGTATATCTGAGCACCGCGCGGCTACCGAATGACATCGTCGGCCTCCCTGTTCCGAAAGAAAAAAAGGCCGAGGGTGAAAGATGTCTAAACGAGACGCCTGGAAGCTTTCCAGCCAGTCATCCTAATCACGATCACCGAGCATCCAGTCAATCTGACTTCGTGACTGTGCGCGAATCGGGAACGAAAAGACACCGGAGGGAAATCGTTCCGACCTCTTTGAAATCGAAGCGGAAGTTCGCTTCTGGGCGTTGTTGATTTGTTGCGCGGCGGTACAATGGAACTCGTGCGGCTGGAATCGATAGAGACGGGATCTAATCGATGGCCAATTGACACCCGTGTATTTCTTCCCGATTGCGGGAACAAGAATTTAATTTAGGTAAATTAAAGGGAGTGGGTAATTACTTTAGTAGGAGGGAGTTGAGTAAACATTCTGATTTTGGATGTGAGCCTTGGAAAGGCGTAAGTCTGATCGGAGTAAAGATTTTAAAGAAGTAAAGATGTAATAAAATGGTTCGAAATCGATATTGCGATTAAGTGGATAATTATTATTATTACTTTATTTGATATCAACGGGTCAAAACCCTTTATTGCATAGCTATGACGGAGGGTAGATTAGAAATGCGGAAAAAGCAATAACAGAAAGTGAAATAAATAAAGTTAAGCGGAGTGATGAGAAAGCGGAGTATTACATTCTGCATAATACTCGGAGAATGGTACATCCACTTCAGATGAAGTGGTTAATTGCACTGTCCAACACGATTTTTGGTCTGCAATATCCGCTGGTTGATTCTTATAGAGTTTTTCGCCCTGAACACAAATCCGCGAGCAGAATTGCTCTATCACCTTCAGTTTTTGAGAAAATCGATTTTTTAAAACAACTGGAAATTTTCAAATTTGAACATCTTTTGCGTCGAAACGGTAATAGTTATTCGGTTGCTATTTGCATCAAATTATTCTATGAACCCTCTCGAATACAACGGTGTAAGTTATTATTGCAGTATGAACATTTAAATATGTTTAAACAACGATCAAAGGGAAAATGACACCCGAAATGCACCCATTTTTGAAGATATCTTTCAATTTATTTTGTTGATGATTTTTCCACTTTTGTTGATGATTTTCGAAGGAAAAATGTCTTCTGCATCGCGTGGAATGGTCAGATTTTCTCCTAGGCCCTTAGTTTTTGAAATAAATTGAAAGATATCTTCAGAAATGGGTGCATTTCGAGTGTCATTTCTCCTTTGATCATTGTTTAAACATATTTAAATGTTCATAATGCAATAATAACTTATACCGTTGTATTCGGGAAGGTTCATAGAATAATTTGACGCGAACAGCAACCGAATAACTATTACCGTTTCGACACAAAAGATGTTCAAAGTTGACAATTTTCAGTTTTTTTTCAAAATCGAATTTTTCAAAAACTGAGGGTGATGGCGACAAACGGTTTGCGGATTCGTGTTCAGGGCGAAAAACTCTACCAGAATCACCCAGTGGATATTGCGGAACAGAAAAAAAGTTTCATTTTGTTGGACTGTGTTGTTAGTTTCTGTACAATGCTAAATAAAGAGTGCAAAGACAGTTGAGTAGGTTAGTGTAAGATTATAGGTTTTGTTGTTAGGTTTGTAAGACTGCTAGAATAATCAAATAGGTAAAAGAAATGGTAAAAGGTAAAAGTAATGGTAAATGTAAGCGGGAGCCATCCAAAGCCGAAAGGCAGGGATTATAAATAAATAAATAAATTAATAAATAGTTTCTGTACAGCTTCTTTAAGAAAACGAAGTCCGACCCAGTATTACCAAAGGATACATATTGTTGCAAGTTGATTTCCCTTAATTCAACATAATTACCAAGTTAACGTAACAAGCGAACATTATGTATTCCCTCGTTTGGTCTGGACGTAGAATGAAAAGGTTTAAGAACTTACTACTCTTCCTCCAGATACACTTGATGTACAATTTCTTCCCGAAAGTGAAAGCAATCTCAATTTAGAATATTGAGAGCATTCGGCCTGCTGTTCTCTCAAGAAGAAGAGCCGTAAAAAAAAGGAACTAGAGGGTAGAAGTGGGTGGAACCGAGACCCAATTAAAATGTGTGCTTCCTTCATGCACGACGTGTAATTATACAGCGGACATTTCCCGAGACGATAGAAGGTTGGATCGGTTAGAGGCAGCCCCGTGAAGGCCCAATGTATAATGATTGACAAATAACAATTAGACACCTGTTACGCGGATCACCCTTCGCCTTTTTTGCCACAGCTTTCCCGATAGAGGGACTTCCGATCAAGTCCTTTTACATCGATTCAACCAGCTCCTCCCACGCTTCCTTCTTCCTCCTTCTTTCACCCCGTGCTTCCTTCCAGAGGATTAACTCCTGTTCCCAGATCGCTTTCCCTCGAGCATCTTTTTTCCCTACCAATCATCGCGGCGATAGAGTCGTTACAGTTTCCACACTTCACAAAAGGGGAGGAAGGGTGTCCGAGATTTCACACGGGATTTTTCTAATCGACGGGGGCCAACGCGGAGGACCAAGGAAGCTTTCACACGAACAATCATCGCTTAAAGAAAAAGGATATTGGAGCAGAGGATACCCATTGTATCGCGCTCGTACAAATATAGATCCATATGGAAATTTTTAAGTTAAAGTACCTGCTATTGCTTACTTAATCGACTACACAAGGTGATTCGTAATCAGTACCTACTCCAATATTTGATCGAAAGAATGCAGAAACATTAGAGAGGCAAAAAGTATGGTGGCCCAAAAATTTGTTAAACTATAGAAGAAAATGAAAACATGATGCTGCTCTCACAAGAGACACTATCGAGGTGTCCATCGCCGATTTTTCCCCTTAAAATATATTATTAAGCACACTAATTTTACTTCTGCCCAAAACATTACTATAATACTTCAATTGAACATAGCTCACCATCGCTAAATAAGATATCGCATACAAATTCTGAACTTTATCCAGTCTATCTTAATAATTACTGCACCCATGCAACATAGAATTCTAAAACTCCCACATTTTCTCCACCTAACGCGGAATTTTGAACAAATCGCCGACCAAGTGAGATCTGACTAGAGCAGGTACTAGAGCACAGACTAAGATCCTGCGGTGGCGAGGGACAGCATCCACCGTGTGTCATAAAAGTATAGAACAGAAGGACCGCCGTGGCTGGAGCTCGCGTAAAAATTGCCACGAGATATACGACGCAGTTACCGGGATTGGAGCTAATTACCACCCAGAAGCGACGTCCGTATCCCCCGTAATAGTGAATCAGCGTTGCGCGACCTCCTATTGGCGACCATAGAACGCGACCTCGGCGTCGACCTCGCCGATTTATTTGCTCGTAACGAGGTAAAAAGAGCACGGGGGATAAAGGCGGATAACGCGGCCGCGGACTTTTACAATCCGCGCCAAGGTAATATTCATCGTCGTTCATATATCTTTCATCATCGGTGTCGTCGTTCTCGTCGTCAACGTCGTCCCCGTCGTCGATGGTAATCATGCTTCCCGTTTTCGCCGAGCCGCCGCCGTTGTCCGGCCGACACGCTGCTTCCACACAGACAAAAGGGTACGAGGAGACGGCAATCTTCGCCGGGGTTAGCTTCCCTATTTGTCAACCACTGACACGCCACTTTTTGCCCCCTCGAATAATTACCCCGTATTAGAGGTAACTGTATCGCACGGGTTGCAATATTAACGATGCAATATTGATTCGCATCTGCTGCCTCGATGCGAAATTAGGTGTTTTATGCGTATCAGCCAGCAGCCTCGCTTATACGCGTTCAATCGATCCCTCGCTGGCTCTTATAACGGGACGACGCCACACCATGGGAGGCTTTGACGATGGACCTAGTAGTTCATGTGATCGGAATAACTATTTCACTAAATTCCTAAAAACCTCGCTAAAAATACGCTAAAGACCTCGCCTATAATCGCTAAGCCTAAAATGGAACTATGGCTTGGTAGTTTTAAAAACCATATACTCAGAAGTGTCTTGAGATCATTGGAGGCCCCTGGGCAACGCAAAGCACTGAGGCCCCTCAATAGGACTTAAAATCAGACTTTCTTTTATTTGGAGGCCCCTACTATCATGGGGCCCCTGGCGGCTGCCCAGGGTGCCCATGACATAAAGACGGCCCTGCATATACTGCAAGAGTTATTCTCCGGGTTGCAATCTTTTTCCAAATAATGATCACAAAATTATGAGACCCAAATTTCATTTCGAGGGTTGGTACGTTCCCGCATATTTACCCTCGCTCCACTTTTCAACCCCTAATCTCTACTTCCTTCTTCCCAAATTCTACAACACACTTTTCACCCCATCTTCTTGACGACCCTGAAGAAAGCTTCAACGCAATCTTCATTGCTCCTCGCTGTCTGAAAGCAGCATTCCTACCTCCCCCGTTACCAAAAGTACGCGACATTCTTTAGCGCACCGTAAATTCCCCTGCCCTGAACAGCGACAAGTGCCAATGACGCGTACGATATTGAATACGTCGAGCAAGTCAAAGGACTTCATTGGACGCGCGCACCGTGATCAACTGTAAAACGCGACTCCGCTGCAACAGGTTTAATGACAAAAATACCATCTGCGCGCGACTCGATGACAGACAGACGACCGTTACACGAAAAACGTTGCAGCCGCGACGGGGTGCGAGGCATTTAACCGCGCTAATGCAATTCAATCAAAGTTGCGTTTTAGCCGCGGCGGCCGCGAGCTGTGCCGCGGAGGACGGGGCGATGGGATCTGCCGCAACAGGGAACACGTCAGCGAGACACGCTAGCGAGATCGGTGAGGAACACCGAAGAAACAAGACCCCGCACCCCGCCGCCGCCACCCCTCCGACCAATTACGCCGAGTAACTATCATATCGGCAGGAATGATCTCCGTCTCGTACGAGGTGCAAGATAACGAGAGATATCTTTTGATCCCATACGCGTTATGACGTGTGGATACACGCGGGATTCTGCGGTACATGCACGTCCGATAGTATCTTTAACTGTTTCGGCACCGGTATCCGAGGTAATTCTTGTGGAGTGACTGATGCGATTATCTGCAGAGAACAAAGTCCGAGGATGGGTCCGAAAGGATAGGAATGGGGGTGACGTCTCCTTGCGAAGAAATACGCCGCTCGAAACGTGGGCGTCCGGAGGGGGGTGCAAAAGGGGTAGTTGCCCCTGGCTTTTGAGAAAAAATAGATTATTTTTCAAAACTGATCTTTATTAAGTTTATATTAAACAAGGGAATATTTTTAAATTTCGGTTTTGAGTTTGTAATTAAATGCGCACTGTAAAATGGGTTAAAAAACCAAGAGGGGTATATTTTTCTTTACCGTCAGCCAAAGTTCATCCCCTGGAAAAAGTCTCCGGAAGTCCCTTATCTCGAATTCTGTTTGCTCAAGAAATGGCATTTCTTAAAATGAAGCATTTCTTTTTCAATTAATAACAAAGAAATAAATTGACACTGGGACTTGTTCTTTGGCACAAAGTTTGGCAGTACAGATGTAAAAGGGGCCTTTTGAAAAAGTTTCTTTTGTTTGTTACCTATTTTGTAAATCATTGAAAAAGAAATGCTTCATTCTCGACAGAAACGACTGCCTACTTGCAATTAGTGTCCTTAAATGGAATACCGACAGATCTTTGAAACGATTGTACCTACAGGGGGCTTCGTTCGTCTCAATCAGATTGAATTCTTTATGATTTTGAAGATACGCAGAAATGGGTGTGGAGGTAGTTTCTTATTTTGGAACATGGCTACAATTTCTTTTAAGTGTTATTATTCTGAGATAGGGAACTCGCCGCATTGCTTGTGCCGAGTCTGGCCGAGTATTCTAACAAGACGAAACGAATAATGTTAATTGTGATAATTAGAAGAATATTGATTTCGGCCCACTGGTTCGGTCTTTTGAATACTTGAATAAAAGCTGTTTGTAATTTTAAAACATTTTTTTATCGAATTCCAACGTTGCGGTCAATGATTCTGACCATTTTCAAGGAAAGTTAGATAAAATGGTCAGAATCATTTTCAAGGAAAGTTAGATAAAATGGTCAGAATCATTGACCGCAACGTTGGAATTTGATAAAAAAATGTTTTAAAATTACAAACAGCTTTTATTCAAGTATTGAAAAGACCGAACCAGTGCGCCGAAATCAATATTCTTCTAATTAGAACAATTTATACGGTCGAAATTCAAATTATATTAGTTATTTGTGATAGGTTCAGATGATTTTGAATAGAGAACGTTGCCAATGACGCACCCAAAGGGGGGCCAAGGGTCCGTGCCACCCCCAAAGAAGGGGCTTTGTAAAAAGAAAAGAAACCTACACTTTATTCATCATATAAATTTGTATAATCTCCTAATGAATTTTATTGAATTTGCATTAATAATATTTTTGCCCGTTCAACTCGGCCCCTCAAGTTTAAATCCTGAGTGCACCACTGAACGTTGCAATAACTTTGATAAATCGGAGAAGTTTACTGCTACGTTTATCTGCCAGTTGCCACTTCAATAAAATATATTATATCTTATACTTCAATACGCGATGATTAGATTCCCCAAGGCACAGCAACTTCTACAAGAGAAGTTAAACGCATGATGGAACTGGGAGACCGTAATCCTTCTTTAGATTTCATTAAACCGCTTCGAAAGTCAGAATAATCGTATATTTAAGATCAAACAACCGCGAGATCGAAACGGGACTTCCTTTTGTGGCAGTAACAACCTGCCCGTTAATTGCACAATTAAATCTGTGCTGTCATCCGAAATGATCGATCGAAACCCACGCGAGTCTTATCCTGCCTATACAATGCCGTTTAGCCTGTAAATCTCGAGATTTAAACGAAATTTATAGATACGTGTAATAGTGCTGTCCCTAGTGTCCATTTTCGCACGTGCAGCAACGCTCGCACCACCGTTTAATGGCCATAAAGAATTTACTGCCAGGTTTACTTCGCGTCCTCTGTATGCAGTATATTCTTTTGGAACTCCACTCGATGGGACGATTCTGGAAAGTGACTGTGACTCGAGTTACTTCACGCTCATTGATAACAAGAGAAAACAAATGCAAGACTGTGTTTAGAATTGGGAATTTGCATGATTCTCAAAAATAATATATTTGGGAGCTCCTATATGAGTTGTATTGTAATTTTTTTTTCATAATTTTTTATTGCATATTCAGCGAGAAAAAAATTATTAGAAATTGCAATATTTAAAATTACCGAAAACGATCCGGAAATTCCTGAGCGTAGCCGAAGAAGCCTGTGACGTCACATGGTAGTATTTTCACACTTTTACCATTGAAAAATACATTTTTATTAACCGGCTGTTTTGATATACGTATACATTACTATTAGACGGCTGTTTTGATATACGTATTTTTAGGCAACTCATAACACCAGTTTCACGACGCAATCATAAATACATAGCAGCCATTTAAAACTACTACTATGTGACGTCACGAAGCTTTACGACCAATCAAAATCGTTTCTTCGCAATACGGAACGTTTCAAACATTGCCAATTTTTAATTTCATTTTTTAATACTTAACGATTTATAATAAATAACAATTTTATTGTACGTTTATTGCTTATGGTGTATATTCAGGTTATAAATAATAAATTATCCTTTTTAAATGCAAATTCCCTATTGTCGTTACTATTGTGCGTACCACGGTGTAATAGACAGGTGTTCCGACTCTGCACCTTTTACCCCAGCGATTTTGTGTGCCGATTTCTGTTTAGTTCCCCTGGCTGTCGCGAGAGGCGTTGTGACTTACAAGGGAAGATCGTGAACCCGAAAATTCAAAAAATTCTGAAAAATTGTGAATATATAGGGGATTTCCTCCTGATTACAATGCAATTATTGTTTGCTACCCAAAGTCACTCTAAGGGGGTGAAATTAACCCCTGAAAATTCGGCTATTTTCGGATTTTATTTTCTAACTCGCAATCTGCCAGAGATAGAAAAAAAGTTTCAAGACAAAAGTTACTTCTTTTAATTAGATCTATCATTTGGTAAAAAAATTATTTTACTATTCACGAGTTATAACACAAAATTGGAAAATAACCGGATTTTCAGGGGTGAAATACACCTCCCTAGTGTGATTTTGGACCAGCAAACAAAAATTGAGTTGTAATCAGGAAGAAATTTCCTATATATTCACAAAGTTTCAGAATTTTTTGAATTTCCGGGTTCGGGATGTTCCCTTGTTAGAAGGCATATACATAGGTGTTAATGAGATTGTGGTAGTAGAGATTTTAATGGTATTACTGGGCTTGCCAGAAAAATCCTCCGCGTAATGGAGGGGGAACATGCCACGCATGCGCGTAATGACGCTGTCGTTTGACTGAACCTTGGCGTCGATTGGTTTGACGTCACGGGGTCGTCACGCGCATGCGTTGCGTGTTCCCCCTCCACTCCGAGTAGGAATTCCATACCAGGCCTGTGTATATATATATGTAAATGCCTTTACAACAGTCACGAAACCTGCCGGCCGCCAGTAGAACTAGATCGAAAAAAGTCACACATTCTGGACAGGAGTCGAAACACCTGTCTATTACACCGTGGTGCGTACATAAATGATTTTAGTACTATGTTTTACATGACACATTGGTACCATTGGTCTGTTCTGAAAAATCCCTTTACTCCAAGTCACATGGACTGTGTTCTTCCTCGTTAAACTATAATAGTCCTAATACCATTCGTATTTTACATCATTCTGTCGCCATAAGACACAAAATGGGAATGCCAGGTAGAAAGTAACAGAAATTTATTATAGGGTTAAAAATAATTGCAAGAAAATAGACTAATTAAGAACTAGCAATGCCAGAAATATTTCAGAATGCATTTTAAATACCATGATTTTCGTAGAAAAGTAGGAGAAGATTTCCTATTTCCATTTTAATTGAAAAGTACAGGAAATATTCACGTGCGACGATTGATAACGAAATAGAAAACAAGTGGTTGCAAAACTTCCACGCTGACTGTCTGCGCGAGAAAGAAGTACAGGCGTCCGTCAAGTTGCACGTCTCTTAGGGGGAGTTCCAGAATACGCGAAATTAGATTCCGCGAAGAATCTAAGAGACATTAAAATCCTAAATTTACGACGTCACCCCATAAACGCATTCAATTACGTGGAAGTACTCGCTACGCATTAATATGGGTGTAATATTTTATACGGCCATAATTACTCGTAACTGTCTTCGGGGATATTTCCCTAGACATATAACCGAAGCACGTAATCAAAAAACAAAGAAACTTGTGGGTAACATGTGTGCATCACCGTGGCGTTACTGGTGACGTTGCCTTGCATTTACAGTTACGCGAATTAATGATCCGAATGGAGATGTAAAAGACGACGGGAGGTAGAATGACATTTTGAAAGATCACCAACTATGAAATTAATTTCCCCCTGCCCGCTAATCAAATTCTTTTTACCTGTTAAATATATTCTTACCGGGTACCGTATGAAATATTAACTCAAACCTGTAACATTAAGTAATGGTAGGTGACTCATAAACGAACGTTCATGGTGCCATGGTATACACAGTGTCTTGTAATAGAATTAGCAAAGAGGGGATTTCTATTGGGAAAGTGATTCAAAATAATTGACATTGAAAATATGTAAAGTATAGAGCACATTGCAAAGTTAATCATAGAAATACAATATTTTTGATGACGTATTTTTTATCGTAGCAGTTTACAAATATGATGTACTCGTATCACAAGATTTATTAAACCGAAATGTAATAAAATGTACTTATGAATACACTCTACACCCTTTTAAACTCAATTTTAATGGAAGGAGTGAAATTATTCTACATTTTCTACTCCCTTTTTTTAGATCACCAATTTCCAACTAAATTGAACCCTTCCAAACTCATTAAAATTTGCCGGAACCTCCGACCTCAACAGTTTATTTAATTTGTTAGTATACGACGGGACTTGCCGTCGAAATAAATCGTTCACAAATATAATACAAAAAGAATCGGGATTTTATTGCAAGGTAACTTTTCGCCGAACCCCAGGGTAAATATAATATTATTTTTCTTTCAGTACTGTGATAGAGCACAAACAACAAAAAAGTCTTACCTATATACTCAAATTCTCTTCTATCTCGCACCATTACAAAATTACATTAAAAATCAGGGGCTGATTTCACCCCTTCCGAGTAGGTATCCTTCCGCAGAAAAAAATGCTCCGTACTTCAATATGCCCTACATTCGCAGGAAGTTCCATTAAAATCAGAGTCACCGCTCAATAGAGACTGTTCATCGTGCTCTCTCTTTAAAAGCAGTGCGTGCCGAAAATTATCGGCACCACTTACCGTAAACGCCGGTGAAAAACTGGTGCGACGTGAAAACCGCTGTGGGCACGGGAACAAGGTCGAGCCGACCGAACGTCTATATAGTGGTAGTCGGTTTGGCCACGTTGCAGGTGCTGACTGGCAACGGGTGCCGACTATTCGCCAAGTAGGCGCGGGAATTGTGGAAATATGAGGGACGGTAGCATTAAAGGAGATCGGTTATCGTCGAGATTGCCCGAGACGGTCGCTAGATGATCGTTACTCGATGTGGCCGGCTTCGAGTATCCTCGCGAACGGGCAGCCCAAAGAGAGGACAGAAGAAGGAAGAGCCAAAGAGGTGGTAGCCCCTCGCTCGGTTTTTCAAGCGAGCAGGGAGGGCAAGAGAATCTGATTGCGCGGGATTCCCGCTTTGAAGTGGCACCGCCGATGTTCTCGGCCATCTCCACTCGTTACCACTACGGAATCGGCACTCTTTCCGCGATATATTTCCTTCGGATTCGTTCACCGGGTCAACCTGCCGGCCGTCGTCTTCACTTTTTCGGAACAGGCGTAGGTATTGGGCCCCGGATTGAGGGCTGACTCGGATCTGTCGCTCTAACCGCAATGTTATTGGTAAATGATTGCTGACGGGAGTTCTGAACGAGGTATTTAACTCGAGGATCCGAGGTGAAACGTGTAATATGAAGGGGCAAAAACTAGGAATGTCCATTTTCCGGGATTTTGCGATTTATAGCATATTTTGTTGGCGGCAGCTGGGACTAAAGAACTGTCGAATCACAAAGGGTTATAAAGTTCAAATGCTCTAGTAAGATAACGTTAAAGATTTGGTATACTGGTTAAAAACGGGAAATGTCCACTCTGCACTGGGAAAGAATACGGAATGTCCTCGATCTTTCCCTAACTGTAAGCTTCTGTCGTCAATGTAAAACAAGCAACGATTTAAGACAAAAATTATATAAGAAAAGTAAATTCATTGTACCTATGTACCTTGCTTCTTTAATGGTGGACGTTTTGTGACGTTTCCTGTTTTTCCCTTTACCCTTCATATGTGTTTGGAGTTTGTATACTCGGCCAAAAAATATTAGTCCAACAAGGGAACTTCGGTAGTCCGAGAATTCTGATTTTTATTAAACTTTGCAGGTTTGTCGCGGGCCTCAATAGAAATATCAGACAATTTGTCATTTTTGCTACTTTTTAGTTCCCCGGGGTGAAAACGCCCCTTAAGACGTTTTCATGCGAAATACTTTTGTGGTTCATGATCGGTATTTTGGACGAATTCATGTATATTCCATAGGGCTGGGACTATTTGTCGAATATTTCGGTATTCGAATATTCGAATACTTCAGTTGCTCAATTATTTGGCGAATATAATTCGAATATCCAAGTATTCGAATATAATTCGAATATCCAAGTATTCGAATATAATTCGAATATCCAAGTATTCGAATACTATTCGAATATCCAAGTATTCGAAGAATCTGGAAAAACGTTCGAATTTGTTGAAATTATTTTGTGACACAGGGCGAGGCGCACATAATTATTATAAAAAGTCACCGTAGGTGAAAGAGTTAAGAAAACAGGTAGGAGAAGTGTAGATGAAGCAAAAGGATGGAAAACAAGTAGTGTTTCGTTGAGGAGAACATAAGAAGCAGCACGAGTTATAAACCGTGTCAGGCTGGCGTCGCGCCATATTCCAAGGCAGATAGCCACTGACTTTTTGTCGTCCCCCGCTGCAAGGTGAGAAATTGAAAAGTGGCTGTCCGCTGGGTAATTAAGATTTCGGCTCTTTGTACCCCTTAGGATCGGTTTAACGTTGCTCCCCGACCATCTCCTGCGATTCTTAAAGAAAAAACATTAAAATTTCCTTTCAATATGCCCCGACGTAAAAGGCCTGCTCGGAAGCGGCTTATAATAAGCGCCATTATCTAACTTGTATTCGCTTTAACGTGCAGATTGCTCTCGTTTTTCACACTCGTGTGTTTCCATAATGTAGGCACCATCGGGGTAATCGGGGATAATTAAAAGGTTGCTCAAACAAAATTTTTAGGAACAGCCTTATCGGAACAGTATACATAGGATACGAGATATACTAATTGTAAGAATAGGAACATCTGTTCTAACATTATTTTATAATTATATTTGTCTCGTCTTTTCTAAAAAAGTCCATTCTGTTTAGTAGACATGAAATGAGAATGGTTGCGGAGACTCATTTAAAAATAAGTATTTTCTAAAAATTATGATACATTTCGAGATACAGAGAACTTTCATAGCAGGGGCAAAAGATTTTACTAGGTTTAATAAGATCACTTCCTACCTCGCATCTACTCTGATAGTACACTAGTGGTAAAAAAATTGTTACCATGAAAGTAGAATGGTTTGTCATGCTCTGAAAAACTATGCAATCAAATGGGTTAAATTTTTATTCTAACTTTATTATGTCTACTATAATTTTCAAGATACACAGGAAAGTAGCAAAACACACATTAACCTTTAACTCACAAAATCATAGATACCTATACATAGGTTGCATAGATCCCTAAAGTCCAGCTCTACGTTTGATAACCTGAATATTTTTAGCTAGCCATCTACTCTACACTCCCGCAGCAAACTATATCAATATATATATTTCCCTCCCGAAATCTCCCCATTTCTTTCTATCAAAACACTATTCACCTTACGATGATGCTTCCGAACCCGAGTTCGGTTCACGAAGGATACCCCTGTTCAAGCATTTACCACTCCAGCCACCACTGGCCGAAGAATCAACCGAGTCGCTTAAACGCCACGAGAGATGTTTACAAATATACAAGACGCCGAGCGTCCGCTGCGAATGCCTCCCCGGAATCAGTCCAATCGCCTCCGCTCGCCAGCGAGCACCGCCAAGACAGAAGAAAGGCCCGCGACTCGGAAACAGGGTCAGATCTTTATTTTTGCGGCGTCGGATTCACCAGCGAAAGGCGCGCTCGCGGTTTACGGTACACCCTGTACACTAATCCAATTTAATTCCTTAAATGTAACACACTTGTAACGGCAACGGTCGTACAGGGATGCCCGGTGGTGTATAGGTGTACGCACTGCCGTACCGTGGAATCCGCGAGTGGCGCTGAGACTGGTCGCGGCAAGAAGATAATGCGCCCCCCGAACATTTCGGATTCCAGCCGCACCAAAGAATAAGATTCTCTTTGCGACTCCCTATCCCACCACCTACCCCCATCTCCGTCCCATCGTTTTTCTCTCTGTCACACGTGCTCCTTCCTCCGCTGTCTCGCCGCCCGTCCTGCTCCTCTCTCTATCCGCGGCCTTTGGGTTCCTTGACTTGGCGGATAATTATGTTCCCGGCCCTTATTCCTCGACTTCGAACCTCTCCATAAACGTATCGAACTCTTCTCTCGATTCAGCTTCTGGGACCCCCCCTTCCTCCCTCGATTCTCTTCTACTCCCTCGTCGTCAGTTTTCTCCGATCTCTACAGCACCCCACACCCCCTGTCCCCCTTCAACCTTTCTCTCTCTCTCTCTCTCGTCGTGTCCCCACCCTTCCTTTTATTCTCAACCCTTTTTCGCTCCTTCCCGTTGCTCTCTTTAACCTCGATCGGTCTCTTTGTCCCGTGAACCAAGTTCGCCAGCCCTCCGTCTTTCTCCGTTCTTCGCCGCCTCTCACGCCTTCTCCTCCCTCGCCCTCCCTCGCCGCCGTTCACCGTCGTCTCGGTCCTTTTGCCGGCCAGTACGTGTCGTTGTCGCTCATTCGCGGACGTGACACTTCGTCTTCCGTCCGATTACGGATCCGCAGCCACGAGGCTCCGAGCCAGGATCCACCGGTACCGCCGATCCGTTCGTTTCTTCTCGATCCGCGCGGGACACTCGCTGCGCCGTCCTTAGGACCCGTCCATATCGCGACTTTTCCAAAGGGCACTCGAAACTTCGGAGGGTGACCGGTGATTGTTTAATGATTAATTGTTGAGCTTGGTGAGGTTGCTCCTGATGTCAGGGATGAGAGTGAATTTGGGGTAGGCTACCCTGGGTAATTCGGGGGAAATTACGGGGAGTTTAAGAAGTCATGCTCAGTCAGGAGGCCGATAAAAAGGGTGGTCTTTGGAAATTTTGTACTCAAAAGCTATAACATATTTCTCAAAAAATCTTTTTTCCTTTTAAGGATTGCATCTAGTACCGTGCATCGTAATTTTTTTATTTAAAAATATTTATCAATAACTGAGTTATTGTCCATCACTCGAACGGTTCTTTCAAAATCGGTGACCAAAATATTTGAAAAACCATTCTACCGATTTACTTCAAATTTTACAAGCTTACTATAGGAACAATAAACTAGTCTTTGAACGAAGGATTTTTTTATCCGATGATTAGTTTTCTTTTAATTGACGAAAATCAGGCACGATTTATGATGAAAATTGAAACTTTTACTTAAAACATCTGCCATTTTTTCCCAAATCAATATTTCGAAAAATCCTTCGTTCAAAGACAAGATAATATAATATACTAAGTAAATTCTTTTGAATTTTTTAATTTAGATGATCGACTTTCGAACAGCAGTGGTCACCGCAGAAGCCTTTTTTTGAGAGGACCTTTGAGAGATGGACTATAACTTTGTTATTAATAAATATTTTTAAATAAAAAAATTACGATACACAGTACTATATGCAATCTTTAAAAGGAAAAAAGAATTTTTGAAAAATGTGTTAATGCTTTCGAGTAAAAAATTCCCAAAGATCACCCTTTTTTCGGCCTCCTGACTAAGCATGACCCCTTAAGTCATTGTTTTGCTGTTTTCGAATTTGTTTAAAAATAGAGGTAGTTTCAGTTTGCATGCTGTTGAAAGGACAAGCTTCTGTATAGGAACTTGCAATTTATCGTGTGATCTATTATGTGTAGGGCAACCTTTTCAAATAATTTGTGGGTTTTCAAATTTTCATCTACTATTCTACTTTCTTGCGACAACTTAGGTTGCGGTGTGTAATTTGAATTCGCACTTTCTACGAAATCACAGTCATCACGGGCAATTTTGCGTTTAGTTTTTTCTAATTTACAGAAATCACCCACCAACACGAACATTTGTAATCACTTTCTGGAATCGATGCAGTCTCGCAACTCATCGTCTACAGGCGCATGGATTCAATAAAATTCAAATGCTGATGGTTCGCGAGCCATAACACTTTAGAAAGTATAGAGTAACGTTAATGTAACTCGTACGTAGATGCGAGCGATAGCAGTTAAGTAACACTGGTTAAATATATAATGATACTTTACAGCGTTCTACAATGTAACGCAGGCACACGTTTACAAAGACGATAGAACAACTCGATACGATAAATATTCATAATGTATTTAAGCACACTTCACTTCTCATCTTAATAAAACCAAACAGAATATTCCAGATTCTAAAGAATAAAAAAGAAAAGCTCTAAAATAAATTGGTATATAATTCCCTCAGCTCCCATTTCAAATATAATTTCAGAAACCAAATTTTTCAGGAGAGAGAAATTTAAAACTTCCCTGCCTTTAAATTATTTACGAAATTTAATTTGTTTTCATTACTAAACATGCTTAAGTATACAATAACTCAAATGCATCACAAACTTTTCTCTTTTTTGCATTAGTATAGTCCAAATTCCTGAAAAAGAGAATTATATTTATAGAAAACCTCTTAGCTTTAGAGAAAACTGAAAGTGCCATTCATTTAAATTTGCAAGCACTGTAAATCGCTTAATTGGCTGTTACGTAGTTTTCCACAAGAAGTGGCATTGGACGTACCAGCGGTGCCATTTTTTGGCACTATTGGTAACTGATATACAAAGGGAAATTTCATTAAAATTCTATAACATAGTATTACCATTGTCAGTAGAACATTTCCCAATAGAATTTTTATTTTAACTTTGGCAATTTTAGTGTTTCTACAATGGCTCTTTGGCCCAAATACGAAATTCTCCAAGTGTGTCCTACTATCATCCACTGCTTCATAACTTGCCGCAAACTTACACCAATTAGCGTATAGAGCAAGATCACGGGCCTGGCGTTTGTGAATTAATGATTTAAGGGATTCGCCAGAAGCGTGCCACGGAATAACGCGAACGCGTGAGGATCGTTTCGTCAAACGCCTGGAAATGAAGCTGCTAGAACTGGCGGTACAGTTCCGACTTTTACCTTACTTCCGCTGGGGAAAATGATCACTGTTGGCGAACAGTCGGCGGATCCACAATGGCGAAACGACTGTCAATAAACGTCCTGTTTCGAAATCGGCTCCTGAGAATTCAGCCGGCGCGGGTACGGGCCACGGATGTCCAGGTCTTCCAGCACGAACGGGAGAAACCGAGGGGGCAATTACATCGGAGAACAATTACAGGTTGGCACGTCCTCCCGGTGCCATCCCGGCTTTTTCTATCCCCGAGATTCCGAGTTGAAGAACGTCCGCGGGCCTTTTCGAGGGAGGCGAAGAGGGGTGAGGGACGAAGACATTTTTATTACGATTCAACATTCGAGCCCATAACGATGTAACGAGCGATGTGGAAAAATTTCTATTGGGACCAGTTATGGAGGACAAACCAGGGAAGACCGCGATTCACGCAGGGTTACTTAACCACTTTGGCTTAAGCTTGGGAACCTCTTTTAAGAATAATCTCTTTGAGAACGTAACATAAAGGATGTAGAGGCCTGCAAAGGTAATCGATTATATTATAAATTTATGAACGGACCCCTAGATTAAGGGGTCTTTCCACTGCGACGCCCTGATAAAGTACCGCTGTTCGGAACTGTGTTTACTAAATTGAAGTTTTTTTCTATTTATTAATACGTGCTTTGAGAATACAAAATTATTTTTCTCATATTTTTCTGTAATGCTTGCTCGCGCCAAAATAAGTGGGTGTAATATACACTGTAAAATAAAAAAAATAAAGGATGGAAAGTACAAAAGAAATTGTAAAGATTCGTTGACGAAGATTCAGCATCGTGGACATCTCAATATTTTCCTTAGTTGCATTATATTCATAACGCTCGCGCGAGTAATATGCCACATCTCCTCGTACATCGGAAATTAATTTACACGCACGACTACAGCGTATCCGCGCTCCGATCGACTGCCTTTAATTACCCCCGTGATCATCCGTGCACGATCGTTAACCACGGGTAATCCTCCGCGCGATCGATCGATCGATCGGCGCAAATCGCCACGTACAGCCGTCAAGTTCGTACAAAGTTCGCATTTCGCGAATCAATATCCATCAATACCGCGATCATCGTGATAATCGCCGCAATCTAACCGAACGTGCCTGTATGAAACTCTAAAATACCGGTGTCTGCTATAAAATCCTCAAGCTTTTAATTATTCGGTTACGGAATGACTTAACATCCACTTCACGTTCCACTGAACCCTTGCGAGTCGATTTCGTGATAAATTGTTCGCTATAAGCAACGTGAGATATACACACATGCATATTTTATAAGCTACATTGCGATACGCACTTTTCAAGGATAATTTGTACAATTTAATTAGTATCTAAATGGTTACCCCACCGAGCACAATGCGATGTGTAACTAAAATTTGCTACCTCAATTTGGAATTCGGTGCTCAAGTATAAATTCCCAATGTTGTTTTCCATAAAAAGATAAGCTTATTTGTGGAAACCCCATTCCCCACTTTTGACTAGTCTTTTTGTGAAGAAATCGGCCTCTTTCTGACTGCACCACCAATAACACTAGTTTACAAAATAAAAAAATTCTACAATAATAATAATAATAATAATAATAATAATAATAATAATAATAAATTTAATAATAATAATAATAGTAATAAATTTAATAATAATAATAATAATAATAATAAATTTAATAATAATAATAATAATAATAATAATAATAATAATAATAATAATAATAAATTTAATAATAATAATAATAATAATAATAATAATAATAATAATAATAATAAATTTAATAATAATAATAATAATAATAAATTTAATAATAATAATAATAATAAATTTAATAATAATAATAATAATAATAAATTTAATTTTGTACCCTAAACGGCCTGAACCTGCAAATATCAAACTTCGAAACAGACGAAGCTTATCGAATTTCCAGCGCTCCGTTCAAAATTCGATTGCGTGATAAAGTAGGCGTGCGTGCCATTCATTTCGCATTGCTGGCACGGTTGCGTACTGGAGCCCGTGGGGCCATTCGCGTGCCAGCTCGCAGATACTGACGACTTATCGATTTATCGCCGTGTCCACGTGGATCGAGCGTTAGAATTAGGGGTTAGGTTAAGCTAGGTCTGGGTTGGGGGTCGAGGGGTTACGTGTCCGGTCGATGCGCCGCGATGATTGGCGGAATGTGCCGTTTTACGAGGCATCGAGGACGCGTATCCTACGTGGAGGCGAAAAAGGCAGAAAACGACGGCCACGGCCGAGAGGCGGCGAGTGCGGGCAGGCGAGGACAAGACGGACGGAGAAAAGGGAAGCGGAGAAAACACGGTGCTGGAAGCGCGCGCGCGCGCGCGCGCCGTTGCAGTTATAATTTGATGCAACACGGCTATAAAGGGGATTACGCGCATAGATGACTGTAATTTTCGTGGAAAATGACGGAGAACCATTTTACCGCTCTTCGGGACGACACGTCGATGTCCTTCTTTCTACTCCCCTCTCTCTCTCTCTCTCTCTCTCTCTCTCTTTCTCTACCAGGGGTTCTTTAACAAGAGACTCCGGTGCTACGAATTCCTCCGTGCACTCGTGCCATTTGAACCGGAGAAACGCGTCACGATCAATTGAATGGGTTCTCTACGAATCCCCTGAATGTCCACGAAAATCCCTGGGAAGTTGATTCCGCGATAGTAACGTAATTTATAACAGACGTTCGCTACCTCAGCATCTATCTCAGAACCCGATAGGGTAACTGTGCCAGTAGTCGGCCATTTAAGGGAAAGCGAAAATTTAAGTTACGCATTGTTATTATTAATATACTATTTTTTAAATGCGCTATTGACAGATAAATTCTTTAAAGTATCTATTTTTCAAATGTTTGGATGATTTTTTTAATAGTATAACAATTTTTATTTAAAATATCTAAAATATCCAGAAACGTCCTTTTTACCAATAGTCAGCCAGTAAAATCCTAACTTCAGCCTTTCACATGCCAGTAGTCAGCCAGGTTCTTCTATCAGGTTATATTATGTATCAGTCACCGTATAGTATACTTATTGTTAATCGTCAGAATGTTAAGTGGTTCAAAATTCATGATGCGTGTACTTAAAATTTAAAAATTTATTTTCTTCTGAAAATTCTAATTATTTAAATTATAACGGCCGACTTCTAGACCAATCGTCTAGTCGTCAGCCGTTTTGTGTTTTAGAGGGCCGACCACTGGTCAAATTGGCGATTTCTTACCAATATCCAGTACCCAGCCGGGGCGGCTGATTATTGGTTTTCTTTATATTTTGAATGCCAATAGTCGGCCACTTTGAAAATACTTACTAACCTAAGTTTAAATGCAATTATAATTTCACGAAAGGTTAATTCGAATGTTATTAATCGCGTATTAAAAATTTGAACATAAAAAACTTCATATTAGTGTTGGTATACACTATTTCCAAGTGTCGCCTATAGTACTAAATTAATTCAAATTGACTCATCAGTAGTGAACCATCCAATCGCCAACACAATGAAGCTTTCTGCAGTTCATATTTTTACCGCTAAAGTCATGAAACTTCCCACATTCGAAGGAGAGATTACACTGATCATTGTTTCGTTTAAATATATAAGATTCTATTCCTAATTTATTATTTCTAAGCAATTTATTTCCGAAAAGGCTGACTATTAGGTAGGGGCCGAACTAAGGCACATTTACCCTATTTAAAATTAAACGAGAGCAAGATCATACAACTCTCGCTGCCTGCCGACGCTGCTACACGCCATTCATTTGTCGCCGATAAAATTTCAATTCGCAGATAGCACGGTGTCGCATGACCACCACTGTGCAAAACCAAACAAATATCCGCGCGAGTGTTTGCCAGAGCTCGTAACAAAAGGTTAATGGACCAATTCGCGGGCCGGGCGCTTAATAATTCTTCTTATCGAAACGCGATACTGCTGCTCGAGGAAAGTACATAATACGCCACGGTCAATATTAGTTTTAACCCTGTCGGGCGGCAAAAAAAAAAATGTATCATGTTTCGCCCGAAATGGTACGGCGCGGCGGACCCGGGCGTCTCTTGCAATTAGCGATATATATCGTGCGCGCGGAGTGTTATCATAGCATTATAGACAATCATTATCCATCCCCCATCATTGGAAGCGTGAGTGAAAGGGGTGGGCCGGGCGAGCCACGGGGAGGCACGGGGGTAAAGGAGGGAGCGCGGGACGGTTCCGTGGATCGAACGGTCCCGTGCACCTTATTTTAAGGTCAGCCGTAAACGAGCATAAGGTCGACCAGCGGGCGGGGGTTTGCGGGGGCGTGGCCGGCATAAACAAACCTCATGCCATATTTCGCAACAACAAATCAACTCGACACCTCGCGGCCCTCGGTATAATCAGCTAATTCGCGGTAACAACTTAATTCGGGCCTCCGTGGCCTCGATTAAACAAACCGTAACTACTTAATTCGCTTAACGAGCGGTGTTGCGCGGTAGGGCGAGCGCACCGCCGTTTACGGAGGTGCGAACTTCACGCGTACCGGTTTACGTACCCCCATCGGCCAGTGTTTTTCAACCTCGCTCGCCTACGAGGTACCTGCGACGGATGCAACCGGTCGTACTCGCGCGCGGCGCCACGCCTGAGACGGCCAACCCTTTGTGCAGGTACTCCCGTAGCTGCCGGTACAGCCAGCCACCGATAGGGATGTTCGATTCACTTTAAAAGATCGAATTTTTAATCGTTTCTGAATCGAATAATGAGAATCGGTTCTCTTAAAAAAATCGAAACCAAAGAATCGATTTTGCAAGAATCGATCTAAAAATCGTAAAATTATATATACAAACACCTCGGATAGTGGAGACACCATTTAATTTTATTTTCGTTTTGTATATATGTATATAGTATATGTATAGAATTATTCTATAACAAATTTGACCCCGATCTCCCCTACTGTTTAACCACCGACGCATAAGGGAGGGGTGCCTATGTATCTTTTTAATTTTTTTTAACTTTTAATTTTAATTTAACATTATAAGAATTCGAAGTGAAGATTATATAATATGATATAATAAGTTATTTCATGCTTTTTAAAGCTTTTGTAACTTGCTTGTTTAGTTAATAAACCGTTCTTCTTCTATCGGTTTTTTGTAAACTTTTAATTTAATTGAATACATACTAATGCTAAATGAGATAGAAGTGAAGACACGCTGAATATTCGAGTGGCTCAATAAATCTCCGGTGAAAGAGCATACGAGTAAAAGTCGGAATTACATATATTAGTTTGTCAAGAAGCCACTTAGGATATCTAAAATGCTGTGTAAAATCAGGTGTTAGATTTTCGACGTGAAAGTTGATAATATATGTGCTTTTTAACATCGATTTGCAAAAAAAGGGCATAAAAGAAACTGTTTAAGTTTGAGGTAGAATTTGACTTATATTCGTTTGTACGTCTTTATACTTAATTTTGAATGTATTGGTAGTGACTCAGATAGCAAATTCTTTCAAGCCTACGTGCTCTGAGCTAGATCTGTTTTTCACACAACCCTTTCACGGTGTACCAAAATACTAAGAAAGAGCTAAAAACTGTTTTGTTTCTAAAATTATTTGCATTTGCGAAAACGAATAAAAGAAAACCTAAAGAGAGCGTTAATGTATCGACCCCCGAAAACTAAGCTGAATGGAACTCTGAGTAATTGGGTGGGTGTGATTGAATCGAATGATAGAGTAGATTTAAATGCGTGAAGATCTTGATTACACCTGTACTGAGGTATTAATGTCGATAAACGAGAAAAGAATAAGAGAAATGGAATCGGACCTGGAGACTATTTAGGCCCAAGCAATTTCAGGGTCATTTGATGACAGTTCTGCGAAGGCAGTGCAACGGCAGGGTTGAGAACCACGAACTTGCAGAACCGATCGAAGCCGATGGATTCGTCCGGTCATTACACGGTAATGATCATTACCACGCGGCCATGTGTTCCTCGAACTTATCCGGTTCACCGAAATTCGTCTGCCTCTACGCCGCCGCAATTTTTCTAGACGCGTCTCGTACGTGCCGGCCTCCTATGAACTAATACCCATCTTCTACTTACATACTCTTAACCCATTCGCTGCGCATTTAAATTTTCGAACGATTCGTGGAAAACTGTCAATTTTACATCAATAAAAACAGTTTTTCATTTTTTTTCAGTGAACATCGCTGAGTATCACAGTACAAGAGAATACATTTTTTTTTTAATGCGTGGACTATAGTCGAACACCGCGGGTTAAGGGGTCATGCTCAGTCAGGAGGCCGAAAAAAAGGGTGGTCTTTGAAAATTTTTTACTCAAAAGCTATAACACATTTCTCAAATATTCTTTTTTCCTTTTTAAGGAGTGCATCTAGTACCGTGCATCGTAATTTTTTGATTTAAAAATATTTATCAATAACTAAGTTATTGTCCATCACTCGAAGGTTCTCTAAAAAAAAAGGCTTCTGCGGTGACCACTGCTGCTCGAAAGTCGATCATCTAAAATTAAAAATTCAAAAGAATTTACTTATTATATTATATTATATTATCTAGTATTTGAACGTAGGATTTTTCGAAATATTGATTTGGGAAAAGATGGCTGATGTTTAAAGTAAAAGCTTCAATTTTTATCATAAATCGTGCCTGATTTTCGTCAATTAACAGAAAACTAAGCAGCGGATAAAAAAATCCTTCGTTCAAAGACTAGTTTATTGCTCCTATAGTAAGCTTGTAAAATTTGAAGTAAATCGGTTGAATGGTTTTTTAAATATTTTGGTCACCGATTTTGAAAGAACCGTTCGAGTGATGGACAATAACTCAGTTATTGATAAATATTTAAAAAAAAAAAAATTACGATGCACGCTACTAGATGCAATCCTTAAAAGGAAAAAAGAATTTTTGAGAAATCTGTTATAGCTTTTGAGTAAAAAATTTCCAAAGACCACCCTTTTTTCCGCCTCCTGACTGAACATGACCCCTTAAAGTGCGAATCCACGATGAGATTTTACACGAGACTTTTTCATCACGGGACAACAATTTCAGCATCAATGTGGGTAAATAATGGGAATATCGTGAAACTTGTCTCGTCAGAGTCCAGTTTTGTATTAGTCCCCATAAAGCTTGTATCGAGCCTGTAAGCGTTGGTGAACAGAAACTTAGATGCCGAATACGCGAAATGTTTCGGAGAATCTATTCTTCCCTAGGAAACATATAAACATCTTTGTTCCCTTCCTTGAACCCGCTCGTGCCCCGTTGGTGGCTGGGATCTTTACCAAAGGCTTGAAGAATATACACAGCCTTGTAAAGGGCCACGTTTACCTATCTTCAACGTGCTCCTCCTCTCCCCTTGCGAGAGTTCACCTCGTGAAATATGGCTGCGTGAACCCGGACGTGTTTCCTCTAACTTTTACGTGCGCCAATTCCGGCTCGGGGCATTCCGAGCCACCCAGCAAACCGTGCGGGACAGTAGAAGCATTTTTTTGCTTCGGCCAGAGAAAAAAAGGAATCTACCGCTGAACGCTCTACAGGATTCCATTTTTCATCGATTAATCAGCAGCACATTATGCTCGGCTCCGTGCGATAATTTTTAATAATCCCGTTCGACTTGGAGCCGCGAAAGCGGGCTAGAAAGCGCCAGTCATCCCGGGAATGCAATCAACACGAAGAAATCGTTACCGCGGGGATCGCGGCTCCACGAATTAATTGTTACGATGGCAATCGACCGGCAAACGAAACAAATTTCTGTGGGACCCGAGAGCGACTAGGTCTTCTAATTAGGTGTCGGGGAGGAGAAAAAAATGAAATGCAATGAAGTTGTTGAGGTCCAAGGCCAATGACCCAGGACGATATCCGCGGGATCGCTGGGCATTAATTAACTGTACGGTAGGAATAAAGCGGTAACAGTACCTGCGCCGGGGAATGATTCATATTTCCAGCGGCGTAACTCCACCCCAGTGTGCGCCTCCTAATTTACGCGTGTTCCCGACCACGTTCAACAAAAATAAGTATGTTGTTATTAATGACAATCGTTAAACGATCCACTAACGCTCGTAACTACGGGATCACGCTTTTATGCTTTAATTCTAGCTTGAATTATAAAGGGAAAGCCGCCCTATCATCGTCGGATTGCAATGATCCTAGCGATCTAAGAAATTTTTACCGTTTTAACAAATCAATCAGGACGCTAGTCAAACGCAGAGAGTTTAGAATTATTAAAGATCAATTTTTTAACCACCAAATTCCCTATTCTGGTCACAAAATTAAAAGTAAAAAATTATAAAAATCAGGCTTCCCATTTTTGTTATGCCCATTTTTTATTCCCTTTATATCTAGGGGAAATAGAATGCAATACCCAAAACGAGAGTGAGCTTCGTAATGTCCCTTTTACGAGTCTAGTGCCATAGATCTCGGAAAGAGAATTGGGAAAAGATCTAAGCAGCCACGGGATAAAAGGTACCGTAAACTGGGGTGACTTTGCCCGCGCCGGGGTGACATTGCCCACTTTTTCGGAAAAGCTTTATTTTATTTTATTGTGAAGTAATTGGAACATACAGTGTTTTGTAATCGATAGCAATAATTTCTCCAAGGTCGGGCGAAAAAAATAATAGCGAATTCAATCATATGGTAATTTTTCAGTCAGAGTAAAAAAAGTGGGCGAAGTCACTCCGGCGGGCAAAGTCACCACAGTTTACGGTGCCTATTTTTAATCGAACGGTTCGCGAAGGTGATACTTCACGGGAACTTAATTTCTTCGCGTCGTGTATGTTCGCAAGAAGTAATAAGTATGAGCCGGACTATTCGAGCGTATAGATCATACTTCGAGCACGGAGGTGGAGCAAATAATACCTATGGTGGCCGTGGAAGCATTGTTCTGATGACTTATGGTAGGCAGCTACCTACACATCGGGAGACTTCGCAATAATATACGCGCTGCGACTTACACGGGTCACGTGAAATATTAGGACCATTAATGACCAGCACAGAGATCGCGTAATTTAGCAGAAATTTCTCGTCTTTCGCATCTTTCTCGGCTTTGCCCGGGACCATCCAAGATTTACTAACCGATAACGTCATTTATACGTATGGCAGAACAGTGAAATCACTGTCTGTTAGAGGGTTACCTTTTAATTTTTTACAGAGAATCTATGCGCTCATTTGAAATCACCTTTCTGCGGTGTGTAAAGCATTTCCTGAATTTTAAAGAACAATTCTCTGTAAATGTCTATAGTATATATAACGGTAGAAGTGGCGTTATTACCATCCATCTAGTGGTGCGCATGGTACGCGAGTGATTTCGACTTGCTCAGTGATTGGAAATCAAAATTTCAGCAGTCTCCTTATTTTTAAAGGTATTCTCTATCGTGCGAGGTAGGGATTTTTAGAAATTCAAAAGATTGTTGAAATTATGGCGTTTTAAAGAAAAAAATGAACCTTTTGGCGATCTTCCTTTTAAATATCTTGAGAACTAATTAAAAATAATTCTCACGTCGTACAATGTCATTGAGAATACGTGTTCCAGGTTTCATTAAATTTGGTTGAACGGTTTTTGAATTATTAAGTAGTGACACCAGGTTGAAATGTATAGTTTCGAGAATTTTCCAATGGGACCGTTTTTACACTATTTTTAAAAGTCGAAATTATCATTTCATAGAAAGTAAAACGATTTCGATTTTTTGCCACCGTTAAGTTGAACCTTTAAATACGAATTGAAGCAAACGGTAATCATACTGCTAATTTATCTGGTGAAATTAGAATCTGTAAATGCTTTTTCTTCCTGTTTAATGTAACTTTCACTTTTCGTCCTTTCTTTTCAAGTAGGTACACAAAATTTTAGGCAAATGATTGCCTGCCTGTGTAGGTACAAAGTTTGTATCAGAAATTTGGGAACACCCTGTATACGATACACCTTTCTGATATCTCACAAGTATTTACATGGTGTATTCGTGGTGGAGTGAATGTTTCTTCAACGTACGGGAATTCAAGTTCATCCCCATTACGTGACAATGTTCACAGATATTTTTCGAGACAAAAACCACAATTGCAGCATTTACAAAGTGTATATATTTATGTGGTTGGCATCTTGGCCCTTTTGGGGATACTATTCCCCGTTATACGTGTCTTCTATCGAAGGAAATGATGTGCAAGGACGGTACGGTACTTAAATTGTTTTTAAAATAAAGAAACTATTACCTACACCATTACACGACTACCTGTATAAAGGATGTAGTAGCTCGTTATGAGCCATACTGTTATCAAATTCAGGGTAAATTGCCATTACCTCTAAATTTGCTTCTAAATGGTTTTCAAAAAGTGGACATCGCGAAATATGTCCGCTTTACGGTACTGACCATGCACTTACACTTCTTGACAAACTACCCACGGCAAATGTGCATATTAAAACTACAATCCACCAAAAATTACACAAACCTTTTGGTGAATGCAAGTCGAAGAAACCTAAACACTACTATTATCGTGTTCAAAATAATTTCGGTAATTATTTACTGTAGGGTTTCATCTCCGATTTCGATGAAATTTAGATATTTTGTTGGGAACATGTTGCTGAATAACTTCTTGCTATATTCTGTGGTTGTAAGGAAAAACGACCCATGTCACAATTTCAAAAAATTTGAGTTTATGCATTAATTCAACTGTAGAATATTGGATGTATGTTTTTATCAGAAAAAAATGCATGAAAACGAATTTTATACGTTGAAAAAAATTATCCAATTTAACCGAAGTCCAATATTCAATTAATACGCATTTCGCAAAACAACGTAGGTCCACAAAAGTGTATGTAAATTATTACTATTTTGTTTATTATTATTTACTTTAATTATACGAAGAATTGGTGTTTAGAACTTTCAACGACAATATCTGGAAAGTCAAAACATGTGACATGGGTCGTTTTTCCTTACAACCACAGATATATGTTACCGCCGCTCAGCTTTAATTTTCGAGGCGTTCATAAAATTTCAGGCAATTAAACAAATTGTAAAAAACTTAATTCTTAAAAATTTTACATTAGCAGTCTACACTATTTACTTACATCCAAATCTAGATGTGTCTACCCAATCTAGCAAATCTAACCCAAAACTAACTGAAATTCTAAAACCAAAGCAAGAAATTTAAAAAATATTTTGGAATATCTCGAAAACTAACGCCGAGCGGAGTTTTACAGCATATCTAAATTTCATAAAAATCGGTGACAAACCCTAAAGGAAATAATTACCATAATTTCGAACTGTATACAGTACAAGATATTCTAAAACCAATTTTGCGCAAAATTGTATGCAAGTATAATTTATTGCAACTTTTCAAATAGCTAACTATGTACAAAGCTTCACCAACGGCTCTGAAGATACCCCCCATTCGATGCAAAAGTTCTGACTTACGTCGATTTGGATGAATCCGGACGATCGATTTTTCATCAAAGGCGAACAGAATCGCGAAAGTCCTGATGAATAAATAAATGAACGACAGGCCGAAGGGGGTAGCGTGGCTCCAAATAATGAATTAAACACACGGTATCTCTTTCGCGATGAATTTTGTCCGAAGAATTATGCCCGCGTGTAAGACGGGCTTACCGAATAATAGGTTCAGCTAAAAGCCTCCAAGCCCATGCCGCGGAGGCAGCAGAAAACTCGCAAATAAATGTGCGCGGCGTGCGACGATAAGGGGAGTGAATGGCGCGTGTTTCTCCTAATAGCAAATCTTGTTTCATGCCCGTCGGAACCGAGGAAGGGCTCGTCCCTGCTACGTGGCTACCCACCACCGCTGGGGATATAATTTATTACACAGTATACGTATCACTTCATCCGAGGGGATCAAAACGGTGGCTCCAGCGGGCAGCTAAATAAAACACAGTAAAAGCTAGTAAAAGGTATTAGCTGCGGAACAGCTTTTGCGCGTCAAGTTTTAACTCGCGAATACAAAGGTATATGTACCTTCAACTATGTGGTAATAAAGTCGAGTAAGTTTTTTTACTGTATGCTGTATTCAGTTTCTTATTTTTTAATTCATGAGATCCACGGTATTTTTCGAGCGTTTTGGCTGGAGGGTATCGTTAAGTATTGGGCGCTGTTATTAGTAATGGAAAGGCAAGGTACACGAAAATCTATTTTCCCGTAAGCTTACTTATTTTATGAATGCAACTGGGCAGCGTGTAAGTGCATTGTCCGGTTAGTTCACGTAGCGAGAATCAAAGACGGAAGTCAGGATTGCCGCATATTAATCGCATGTACCTGCCATCGCGGGTAGGGTAGAGCTTTACGACTATAAACGACACACTTTACATCATGTCCAAATAACGAAGAGCCGTCACGCTTTAAGAAACTCGCAACAGAGTGTATGCGTGTCGAGGTATGAATCAAAGAGAGGACAAACTTCATTAAGACGATCCTAGAGCGAAATAACTATGCCTAACGCATGATAGTGTGGTGCTAGTAAACGTGAAGCACTATAGATAAAGTTGCTATTAAATAATTAATTTTTCTCAGCTGCCAATTGTATTGTTTGGCGTTTCTTAAATTATTTTGTGCAACTCTGAACAGCAGAGAGTTGTGTTGATTGCACAGTAATAATTAGGGTTGCCAACTATTTTTTCGGGAAAATATAGTAGTACTTTACGGCCAAATGGGATAAAAAATATAGTATCTAGATTGTGAAGGAATATAGTACTTTTCAGAAGAAACTGGTACAAAATAAAACTGCATTTAGAGAAGATCTTATTTTTGAAACATATATCTTTTGCGCAGTTTGTATTATTAAGGAGTCTTTCCACTCTGACGCCCTGATAAAGTACCGCTGTTTAGAACTTTTTTGTCACAAAAGGAATGTGTTTAATAAAATCAAGTTTTTTTCTATTTATTAATATGTGTTTTGAGAATGCAACCAAAAAATTTTGATTTTTTAATGCTTGCGTGCGCCAAAATAGGGGGTGTAATATGTGCTGTGAAAAAAAAGCCTCGACTGCGTGGTCGATTTTAAACGAACCATGCACCTGGGGCAGTGGTATCAGGGAGGTTTATAAGCAGTATGACTACAATCATCAGTATGACTCGCTATGGCCCGAACTAGAATCACACATTCTCGTTGTATTTTTTGCTGATCTTTTGCGTCGCAGAATGATTAAAAAATCCAGCTAATTTCGATAGTTCAACTTTGGACATCCGCCATTTAGTCAATTCTTCATCAATCTAATTAATCTTAGTCCCTGCCGTAGCGACAGTCATACCGATTACAAATCTTTTTGCTTTTTTCGTTTCAGACACACGGTTCCTCCAAAATCAACCACGCCGTCGAGGCGCCTTTTACTTTACAGCGCACATTACGCTCACTTATTTTGGCGCAAGGAAGCATAAAAAAATATGAAAAAAAATAATTTTGTACTCTCAAAGCACGTATTAATAAATAGAAAGAAAACTTGAATTTAGTAAAGACATTCTTTTTGTGACAAACAAATATTCCAAACAGCGGTAGCACTTTATCAGGGCGTCTCAGTGGAAGGACCCTGTAATTAATCACAATCTTAGAGCGAATTAGCTATGTTTGACTGATAGTGTGGTGCTAGTAAACGTTAAGCGGGTGAAGCAGGTTTTGCTCCACTTTGGCCTGCACACTGCATCTCTAATCGCGGAAGGGAACACACTGCTCGGGCAACACAACGTTCGAGTGAGAGAACATTCGCTATTGGCATTCCCTTATTTCCGCTACGCAATCTGGTGGCGAAAATTAAAGCAGTCTAATCGGGTTAGCTGTCACCTGTAATTGGCAGTATTGGGATTTTCGCCTGTTTGATTATCGATTTTGCAAAATTTAACAGACTATTTAATGACCAAAATATTATTGCACTATTTCAATACTTGTGTGACGCGATTGACCCGATTACAGAGCTTACTTTAGTAGATGGCGCTCTGAGAATATTTCCCAATAGTAGGGCATCCGCTGTATAATCGCTCTACAGGCTCCCCCCAGATCCTAACACGAGAGAGCCCGGCACAGTTGGCACACAGTTGGCCAGTTTCCGTCAAAATCTCAGGCCGCGCTCGTCCCGCGGACCTCTGATTGAATCAAGAACGGCCCTCCGCGCCCGGGTCCCTTCAATCAATCGGACGGCCTGTTTACAGAACTTACCAGGAACAGAGAATGCGTGTCCCTCCGGCGACGTCTATCGTGATGAGCCGCCAAATAAAATGCAGCGAGGCCGAAGGGGGCCCAATTCGCGGCGAGTGTGTATGTATATAGCGAATCATCCGAAAAACCACCGTGACCGTGGCCTTGCACACACGAGACACGAAACCGCATCCGAGGCGCGTGACGAGTGACAGAGTGGGACCCGGGGGGGTAGGGGGAGAGTCGTGGATGGAGGGAAGGAGAGACGGAGGAAAACAGGCACGCGAGACGGAGACGGCGACGCGAAGAAGACCGGGGATCCCTCGCACACCTTCTTAAATCCTGTGCAATCACCTTTCGCGGCGAACACGGGGCGTCGGGAACGACCGGCTCCTATATTATTATCTTCTAATGCCGGGCGGCATTGTGCCAGCGGGGAGACAGTGGCGTTCCGATGAAAGCCAGGCGCTCGTCTGTCGAAAAATCGAAAGAAACGTGTCCAGTGCGGTGCCGCGGCGGGACGGAGGGGAAGATAGAAACGCGCACGGCGATCTCCACGGTCTTTTCAGCGGTGTGCACAACTTTCTTCTCCTCTATTCAACGGTTCGGTCTATCTGCGGCACCGCACGCTCCATTCTTCTCGCCCCTCGCGAGCCACCCCCCCCCCGGTTTCCGCGCGACTCGCCGTCACGCAACTTCGCACGGTGCCGAGAAATTGAGACGCTGGTCGTCGCAGGCGAATTAGCTCCGTTAGAAATTCAGCTGTGCCAATCGCTGGTAACGTTCGCGCCGGGAGAGAGCATTGCGCCGTCGTCAGCGGCGAAATGCAAATTATTGCCGGGGTGGGTCGCTGAGTTCGCCTGATTCTCTGCTGCGGTACGTCCGGAGAGGACTGCGCGAATCACCTTTGTGGGTTTCGTTGTAAATGAAGGTGTAATGGACACGAGGATAAGCTGAAGAGTAACTAACGAGGAGAGTATTTTAGGTGTCCGCCTTCGATCATTTTGATTTTTGGATATGTTATAGAGGACCGAAAAATAAGAAGATTTTCACTTACCAGATTTTCAAAAAAATAACAATTTTTTATGTATTATTTAAACAAATGGACTTTTTGAAAATCTGGTGAGTCAGTCATATTTCGCATTCAAAGACACAAAATTCGTCCATTGACACTTTTCCCCTATCTCTAATAGTTCTAGAGATATTCCACAAAAATGATTTTTCAACCCGCACTTTGAACGCAGTTTTCACTCCCCAAATATGAAAACGGGGAAAAATAAAAAAACACGTATTTCTTATTTTTCGGTCCTCTATAACATATCCAAAAGTCAAAATGATCGGAGGCGGACACCTAAAATACTCTCCTTGTAAGGGTTATTCAATGTTCGACTGTTTTCATCTGGACTCTGTGACTGATCGTGAGACTGCTCGCTTTCGAAGCAGTTATAGGCGTGACTGAGTAAATATACAGTGGGTTTTTCAGGGGTTATACCTAGTGACGGGATCAAGTTCAATATGTAATCATGAATCCGAGTCAATTCCAATACAAAAGTTTCACTTCATAGGATTCGAATACTATTCATAAGAGCTGGCATTTCATTCTATATACTTCAAAAGTACTTAGATTATAGAAGCCGGCTTCGAACCTCAGAAAAAGTACCGGAAGAGTTCGAGAATGTACTTCTAAGTACTTCGACGTTTGAAAGAATCGAATCTCGAAAAAGTAGTGTTCGAACCTTGAAAGACAAAAATCTACATAGCAAGACGTGTGATTTGTTTTCGGCGAGAACAAAGGTTCGAATCTATAAATAGTCAGGGTTTGATTATACTTTCAAGTACTGCTGACGTTTCTCAAAGTTCTTATAGAGAGTTCAAACCTTTCCCGTCAAGGTTCGAGTCTACTTGAAAGTTGTGTTTTTTTTCCCGAAGTACTCGTGAACTGTTCGAAACTATACAGTCAGATTCGAACCTACTTCCAATATACTTGGTCCCATCACTAGTTATACCTAGTCAGGTAGCCGAAAAGAAGTGAATGTTTGTGATTTTTTTTTAAAGAAAGCGGAAGCATATATTGTTACAGAATTTTTTGCGCTTAAAAGAGCAACGTTTAAAGAACATTTGGTAATTTTTTGTAGAAAAATATTTACGTTTATAATTAAGTAATCACCGACATCCAAGCTTTTTTGAAAATTTGGTTTTGCAGTGAGCACTGCCATTCGGAACCAGATTATCAAAAATAAAAAAACAAAAAAGACTTCGTTAGTGTATTAATGTATCCTCAGATTGAGAATTTTCCGAAATATTAATTTAAAACAAAATGGCGGCTATTTGAAGTTGAAATCCTGAATTTTTTTAGCGTGATTTTTGCATTTTTGCGTAACTTTACTATCCTAAATATTCGCTTTCCCGAATACAATATCTAGCCGTCCAATATATTTCTCGCCCACTGAACACGGTGCAGAAACCTCGGTTCCTAACTAATTAGCGAAGAATTCAACGTTGGACGATGCGAATTAACCGTCTCAACGGATCAAGAAGCACAAAAGCCGCCAGCGAGGAATTCGAACTTGACAAAGTTCCCTTTAGAACGCAGATTCCCTTGCCTCGCCGTAATTCTATTTCAATTATAGCCGAGTGTCTCGAACATGATCAATAACGGAGCATCAATCTCAATCCAAAGACAGTACGAAGAAAGCCACTGTCAGTGCTTTGATTCCCCTTTGATTGCTTGTACTCCCGTGCAAATCACCACGACAATGCGCAATACAGTTCCTGACACGTACAAATTATTTCGCGTCGACGCGCGGTATGATCAGTCTCGTTACAATATTGTGAGTAACAAAGATGTATGCCCGCACAATACCGGCGGTGATCAGTATTGTTGCGATTTCTATCACCTTCGTTGTTACCTGCAACGCGACGCGCGGATAGATAAACCGACATTCGCCTGCGAGGTCCCCGTCTATCAGGCCCGCTTTTTATTCATCTAACTAAAGTCAGTTTTTGCGGCTAACGAACTCGTTAGCAGATACGTTGCTGCGTACTTGGCGTGGCGCTATTCCGCAAAACATTTGGAGTGCCTTGGTTGGTAAAGAGAAATTATGCGACATATCGCGAACGAATTTGAAATTAAAACTGAACGACGAGTTTAAGTAGGTCACTTTAAGGGGTTGGACCACCTTGGCCGGGTGAAGAAATAACGCATCCTTGGGAATTTATTTCTAAGTGACAAAAACACTTTTATCGATAAAATTTTATCCATATAATTTGTTTTCCAAATATCAAAACATTCCGAAAACTTTAAATGCGTTTTTCTCGATAAACCACGTTCTCCGAAACGGTGTACGCTGTAAGTTGAGTAAAACTCTGTGGATTTTTACACAATTTTGCACAGATATTCTTGAATGTATTCTCTGTCGTCCGACCTTCCATTTTTTCGATATTTTAATTTTTACCAGACTTATGCGTAAATAAAGTCCACTTTCATACACAGAAAAATGAACTTTTCGCTTCAAAGCGTATTTTTTAAAAAGTAGTTTGAACAGTTTAAAAGTTCTAATAAAGTTAATTTTATAATTATATCCTTCATTAAAACTCGTATTTTATTTCAGCTCATATGTGCTGGGGTAAAGTGTCTCATTTGCGCTTTTTCTTTTCAACTTGAATTTTAATATACTCTAAGTTTATTTTAAGTATTGCTTAAATTATGTCATAAATCTATCTCCGCACATTTTTATTGAAAGGGAAAAATTGTATTCGACCTGAAACTTTTTTCGGCTCACTTTACCCCGGCCTCCCCTACAACCATTCTATCTAATAAAATCTTACTCGATAAAGCGTGTCGCCAGAAATCGAGTTTAAAGATGCAGTGGCTGCAAAAATAACAGAAGGTAGCTGGCCTCTAAAGAAGTACACACCTACTCTTTCCTCAAACTCACATCCTCCCCGATTACCAAAAGTAGGTAGGCACTTCCGAAAGGAACGAAACGTGTCGTGGGGACCGAACGAGGCCTCGATTCCTGCGACAGTCAACAGCCGTCCATCTGATCATTTGGTTTCGCTGCCGCCACGCCGCGAGACGGTCGTCCGATCGCAACGTGGCCGCGGCTCGAGGCCGCGATATGCAAAAGCCACGTCTCCCGTGCAATTAACAACGCACACGGGCGTAGCCGTTCTTCGGGGACCGCGTCTATCGGCAGGATGCATATATTCATCGTGCGGCGGGGCGAGTGCGTTGAAAAGGGTGGTAGAATCCGCAACGGGCCGGAGACGGGAGGAGGCACCGAGCCCCGGCAAAACGAAATGTTCGCCCGTGGAAGAAGAAGCCGGCGGGTATAATGGATATCTTTATTATCAGAAGGAGAGGCGAAGCGGTTCCCGACGACGACGTTCCGCCGTACCAAGCCAGCACAACTTCGGTCCAATTGGTCCGCCCCTCCCTCCCCCGACATAAATATTGATGAAAACGATACATTTATACGCGAACGACAAGTCCGTCCGCGGATAAAAAGCCGGGAGATTTATCGGGACGCGGCCCCGCGACGACAGCCATTTCTGCGCCGATCATACATCAAGCGGAGCCTCCAGGGCCAATTCCGCTCGTCCGGTCGATCTCCTCCATGTGATTCCTGTTTCCAGGCCGATCCAGGCCCGATTCGTTAAAACAGTGTCGTTTCGGGCAGATTCTTTAAACGCCAGCCCCCGCCGGGCGCTCCTCTGTCTCGAGCTTTTCTCGGATCAGGCGCTACACTCCCGGAGCGGGGAGCATGGTTTCAGGGGTTAGTTTGTGAATTTTTGGAAATGGTAGATTGAGTTTTGCTAGCGTGGGACCACTGAATCCTTCGTGTACGCATTTTACAATGTGATATTTATTTTCTGCGGCAATTCGTTCGAGCGGACATCCCTTTTGTAACTTCAGTAGTAACCGTCTGCTCCAAATGTCCCCTACGTTACGTTTTCAATTACACTTTCCCAGGGCCGTTCCTGGGTTTTGGCCGCTCAGGTGCAAAAACAATATTGCCGCCCTTATTAATCGAATATTCTGTAATTAAGAATTTAATATTCAGTGTTTATTTTTATATCTATACATAGATAATTTAATTTAAACAGTTATCGTGCAAAACATCGGCGCCCGCTGACTGTTTAGTCGAGTGTTCTTTTGTTATCTGCTGTTTACTTTATTTTATTTTATTTTGTTTTACGTTTATTTGTATTTATTTTATAGTATTTTATAGTAATCTATCTGTGCATTCGTTGTATTCTAAAAGGGTTTTCCCGTAAATAATAATAATAATAATAATAATAATAATAATAAAAAGAGTTTCGAAAATTATTCTTGTTAATCGATATTTTACATATAATAAACGGCCTGCGGCCGCCCCTAGATTTGGGCGCCCAGGTACGAAGGCACCTTCTGCACCCCCGCCAGGAACGGCCCTGCACTTTCCAATGTGGCGTTTTTATTGTAGATATGCTTTCATTTCTTGCAATAGAAATGCCATTTTCCCTTTTTATATTCTTCTGCCCTCATGTGCCCATAATAACTTCTATTCTGCATGCGATATACAGAAATCCTCCAAAACCTCGGGAAGGTTGGTTTCGCCCGAGGCGAATAAATTTTTAAATGACCCCTAAGTTACCGATTTTATGCTACGTATAATATAGTCGTAACTGTTAATAGCAAATGTAGAAATTATTCCGGGGATAACGAAAACGTTGCGTGCAAGCAATCGGTCGAAATGGTAATTACCGAATGCGATGCGAGAAAAACGGATGTCAGTAAGTACTTGCGTCGTACGTTAAGGGGTTACACCACCCTGGCGCTCGGAAAAATAGGTATAAAAATAAACATTTTTTTTACGCTGCCATTAAGTATATAAAATGATCTTTATTTTACACATATATATAGTAGTTTTATGAACAATTTACAATATTAACGATTAAAAAAAAATAAAAAATGGCGGAGATATAAGCCGATAAGTAGGACCCTCTTTTGAAAATCCTTCAAAATGGTGTACTTGATTTCTCTGTTAGGCATCGTCTAAAATATAAAAAATAAATTGTTTCTTATTTAAAAGGGTAATAGCTAAAATGTATCATAGGATTTTTGTGATTGGGTGCCATGTTCGAAAGTTATAAATTTTTTAAACTTTTTAACATCGATGCAAACTTGAGTTATTTTTCAAACAGCTGTCGTTTCTACAAAAAAATTTTAAAAATTTTTCCCTCTGTCACATTTTAGCTATTACCCTTTTAAATAAGAAACAATTTATTTTTTATATTTTAGACGATGCCTAACAGAGAAATCAAGTACACCATCAGGAAGGATTTTCAAAAGAGGGTCCTACTTATCGGCTTATATCTCCGCCATTTTTTATTTTTTTTTAATCGTTAATATTGTAAATTGTTCATAAAACTACTATATATATGTGTAAAATAAAGATCATTTTATATACTTAATGGCAGCGTAAAAAAAAAGTTTATTTTTATACCTATTTTTCCGAGCGCCAGGGTGGTGTAACCCCTTAAGTCCGATTTAGTCGGCGGGGAAGTTACGGAAATGAAAACGAAACGAGCTGTCGATTGTGCTTAGGAGGACTTCTTTTGCTTGGCTCTCGAGGTGTTTTGCAAACATCATTAGAACCGGTTCCCATGAGCGCGTGGCGTCGAACCAAACGCGACAAGGAATTATTTCAGACCTTTGATCTTGCTAATTTAATAGGGAGACGTCGCGCAAAAAGAGAAAAAGGAACAGAGCAAGCAAAGTTAGCCACCGTTCCCACGTTCAGTTTCATTTCTGATTACGTGGGACAGACAGGCGTGACATTTTGAAATCTGTACAGATCGTTGAAAATGAAAAAAAAAACAAATCTAAGAAACTAACATATAGCGCTAATAAAACACTGTAAATAAGATTAAAAGCCTTAGAAATCAATAATTCCCTACAAAACAGCTTTATCGAGAAAATTAAGTTTTAATACTTTAGTCCAGCAGTAAAGGAACAAGGTTTAATGAATTTAATTTTCTTATATTTTTTTTTCTCAAATAATTTCTTGTTTCACCTTAACGGCGGAAGTTTATAGTTGGGCAAAAAGTGGAGGACATCCCCGTATTTTGTTCTAGTGCAGAGTGGACGTTTCCTGTTTTTAACAAGTATCCGCATCTTTAACGTTATCTTACGGGGGCATTTGAAGTTTATAACCCTTCGCGATTCGACAGTTCGGTAGTCCCAGTTGTGACCAACAAAATATGCTATAAATCGCAAAATCACAAAAAAATGGACATTCCCGGTTTCTTCCCTTCACCCTTCATATTCCCTTTCTTCACAGGGCATAGATAATAACTGTTCAAATGTTTCAATTAAACTGAGAATTAACACAAAAAGACATTCGAAGGAACTCGACTACTTAAGGCAAAAGCAAATCGAAAGCTGAATCCACGGAAAATAAAGAATTGTCAACGAGTGAATTAACGAAAATGGTGAGGGTATTAATACATCGCTAATACGTGTGTAGATAAAGTTTCGAGCCGTCGACGCGCTATGTCGTGTAGAGATATCATTGATGCCGATTACGATGCAACCGATCGCCTCACCGAGAATGTTTTCTTACGTCGGGATCCCTGGACGGGCAGGGCCCAGGCCCCTTTATTGGATTTAGTCCCCTAATGATTTTGTCAAGCCGGGATGGAAAAGAACCTGCCAACATTCCGCGGTGACTCGTTCTGCATTCGAATTTGGCGCTGCAACCACGCACGGCTAACCGGCGGGGATCCCCCTCGTAAATTACGCTCCGCCGATCTTAACCCATCATCTAACACGATTACACGCGAGAAATAGCTAATGGCCGGATGATTCTTTTACCATATTTTCATTTCGATCGTGAATCACAATTTTCGATCCGCCGCTGTGTCATTACGAATTTCTTGCCACAGTTCTCGTCCATCCTGCCCTTCGTGCCCTGCGGGTTGCAGTTTCTCACGCGGCGCGTGATCGGGGATTAATCAATATCGACACAGGCTTCTATTAACTCTGTTTTGTGATATTAATGTACGCTGATCTCGAATCACATCAATTCTGTTTGCCAATCGATATTACCTTTGCACATTGCGCAAAGTGCTTTGCGATTAGGACAAACTCTGCAATATTGCTAATAGTGGAGTTCCGTGTATTTGTAATAATTTAGCACCAACAAGGAAACTCGTCGATTAAGAAAAGGAAATATATAATTGGTATAAATTTAATGAAAGTGTGATGCGAAAACCGCCGCGAGCTCTCTTCAACGAACACATTAAAATTAAATGGAAAATTAATTATGCCTTCATTAGGAAGCGTCGCAAATAGTATCCGAGGCAAGAAATTATGACTGCACTGGCAACAACGCCTGCAAAACAAAATGCTGTTGAAATCCTATTTTTTAAAACGTCTATTTCTCCATTTACCGAGTACTAGTGTTAGTCCGTTGTTACTCTCAATGCCTCGAATGATATTAATGACCAGTTCACTTGTCTTCCCCAGTAGAGAAGCATTTTCAAACGACGAGTTAACTCGTCGCCGCCGAATCGCCTCTAAGAATCACCTGACGCATTTAAAAGCGAGTCACTAAACGGAGGTTATCGGACGGACACTTGACTCGGGGCTAGCAGAAAGCTTAACAACCAACAGTGGCCATCTAGAGGCTCTTCTTGATACGGTAAGATCGCGCAGGGGCAGTAGAACGGCCATAGGCAAGGAGTAAAAAAATCCCGCGCACGTCAGATCGCCGAAGATTAATTGAGCCCCGAGAAAATCGAGCTTCTTGCCGGATACACAAAACACGAGCTCCCAATTATTTCCGTAAATGCCGGCGCGGCATCGGGGAAGGGTATTGGCCTGCTCCTCTCGCTATTACGCGAAACTAATAAATCTTTCTCGCGGTCGATACGTATACGTATCGTTTCTTACGCGGCCAATCTTCAGTCGGTTCCAGGAACGGGGCCCTCGATCATACACCATTAATTATCCACACAATGCATGGAGGATTAGGTTTTTCTGCAACGCGGACCCCCGAAAACCGCGCGCGCGCGCGCGCGCGCGCCTGCTGCGGCTATCCACGTCACCGGACGTCAACTCTAAATGGAAATGTCTTAATTATCAGAGCACGTAGTGCCCGACAAAAACCGTCTACGGGCCCTGCAACGTCCCGCCGCACCGCGGCGCTGTACGTCCGCCATGGTCAACGTAAGATTCTCATACCCTGACTGGGAGGGGCAGCGGCGCGGAAGGAGGGGGCCTTCGAATCCTATGTAAGCGACGCGCGTACCCCTTTTACCGCCAAAAGCGATGACATTTATTGGCGGGCCGCAAAGAAACGCTTGGAACAATACGCCACGTTACGATCGTGCCTGCGTATGTACATCCGGCGAGGAATTTAATCGGCAATATCGGGCACGAATGTTTTCGCGCCCCTTGGCACTGATGAGGAATTTAACTGCAACGTTTGATCTGGGTTTCAGATTTTCCGGCCATTGGATCGATCCGATGGAAAAGTTGAGAATAGTACTTATTTTACATATTGTACATTCCCACATTTTCTATTGAGTTTTTTTTTTAAATTAGCGCTGTCTCAGGCGAATGTGAATGTATCTTATTGTTAAAATCACACAGCCTTGAATAATGAAATTAATTTCTTAAAGTAAAATTTTTGAAAATGAGAACTTCAATCTTAAACAATTCTAATCAATTCGACAAATGTACTCTCCAAGTCAGTATACTGTCGTTTGCTTTTGGAAGAGTTATCCTTTAAATTTAATTCATTTTTTTCTGACACTACACTGACATCCCTTTCTATTTGTCTAAACAATTTCTCCACGATACCAAAAGCCTGTTGCATTGCGGAATTCGAAAGAATTCCGCTGCAACGGGAACGTTCCTAAATGTACGCACGCCTTTTCAAACTTGACGCGCCGAAATCGCTCGCCCGCGCACGCGCGTTCCGGCTGACGTCTTTTTTTTTCAAATCATTTTTGCTGATTGGTCCGCTGCTTTTCAACGACCGTGACGAAAAACATTGACCAGTTTTTCAGAGCCATGGGAATCGGCCAATGGTCGTTTGCACTTTTTGCGCAAGTGCAGTAAGCGCAGTCGATGCGCGAATAAACCTAATGTCGAACGACGTGGATGGACGAGCGGCAAATAGCTTGACGTGCGAATTAATTTCGTATAGAGTCAAGAAGTCCAGCTCATGGATATCGACTCAACCTGTCCGCTATATTCTATTAACATGTGACGCACAAGAAAAGGAGAACGGCTGAGAGTCTGCGGTCCGCAGCAAGCATGAACGTATTCTAAACACTCAAAGTACCATTCCCCAATCAGCTGTCATAAGCAGACGATACCACAGGTGATATTTATTTTTCGACTGCCACTTTGCCCGTATGAATCGCCACCGAATCATCTTAACGCTTTCGTCGAAATAAAACTATAATTCCACGGTTTCGTCCCGACGACAAATTCACTTATCCGCAAGCTAGTCTTTCCCCTAATTAATACGAATACTCTTCCCATTAGTATTCGTGTTATTTGCATGCCACAATAGTTCGTTCAACTATCGCAGAGTTAGGCATTATTGAAATGAACTTCTATCGAATTAAGCATACCGAAATCGTTCTAAATAATTTCTCTTAAGTTCGCAAAAGAGCAAACAGAAGTGATCTCTTGGAAAACGAAACGAGCAATCATGTCTTATTATAATGTATCCGGATAGGAATGAGAGTAAGGATGTATTTGTTAGTAACTAATAAAATGTATCTCTTTTACCGAATAAAAGTTATCTATCTCTGAAGCATCGCAATGTGAATCCTGCAGTCTATTTCGATAATTTAGCTTTAGGATTGCGCCGCGATAAACCAACTCAATTCACTTTCAACTTGTCTGCTTTTTTGGCAATTTCAGCATCCACTGCTGTTTATTGGATAATAAGGTCATGGAATTAATTGAAACCAGTGTACAAATAAGAGATTGTTCCATAGACTTTATACCCGTATACATTAAGCAAGAAGGTGGCGAACGCGAGGCAGATTTCAACGATGCGGAAATAATTAATGCGGCCCAACACTTCTGCTCCATCGAAATTAAAGGGAACAAAGGATACGGCGCGGCGACCGACAAGAAGGAGTCGAGTAAAGATTATGTACAGAGCTCGAGCTGTTTGAACAATTTGGACTGTACGTTGAACGCCGCGCAAGAGAATGAAGCCTGCGCCATCAATAGCGTTCTGAGCGGTTCGATGTATTTGCAGAATCTAGACTACGAGAACATAAACATAGAAATACAGAAGCCGACGAATGAAATTTCCGAAGTTTTTATTGACCAGAACGAACAGATAGAAACCGCTAATTATAGTATCTCCACGGTTACTATACCGGGCGAGCTGTTAGGGCTGAATCTTAATATAAAAAAGGAGGACGAACTAGATCAAGAAACGGTGTATACTACGGAGTGGTTGTGCAATGTCGATAACGAAAGTGATCTTCCGACGAACGTGTCCGGGGATTCTAGCGAGAGAGAAGTAGAAGTTCCCACCGGCATCGAAGCTGCGGTAACACCACTAACGAAACAAAGGGACCAAACAGTAGAGGTTGTCGATAGCTTAAAAGCTAAGGAGAGTAAGTGTGAGAGATCTAAGAGGCAATTGAAGATAAGATCATTGCAGGATTACAAGGAGAAACTGCGGAGGAAAGCGGAGTGCATGAGGGAGAAGAGAAAAAGGTTGTACGAGCAAGAGAGCGAAGAACAACGACAACAGAGACTGGCGAAGGAGGCGGCGAAGAGGCGGGAGATGAGAATGTATTACGAAACGCCGGAGCAAAGGAGGAAAAGGTTGGACGCGGAGGCAGCGAGGAAAAGGGAATATAGAATGTACAATGAAACGCCCGACGACAGAAGGAAACGATTGGATCGCGAAGCAGAGAGGAGGAGAATAAAGAGGCTCTCGTTATACGCCAGCGAAACTCCCGAACAGAGGAGGGAGAGGTTGAACAGAGAATCCGCGAAACGAAGGGAAGCTCGGCTTAATCAGTACGCTAAGGAAACTCAGGATGAGAGGAAAGAGCGGCTAAGGAGGGATGCCCTGAGAGTTAGGGAAATGAGATTTACTAGATCTGCTATTGAAACCGAAGAGGAGCGCAGGCAAAGGTTAGTAAAGGATGCTCTTCGGAAGAGGGAGGTAAGAATGCATGGAGGCCACTCGGTGAGCAATAACTTCACGGAGCTTCAAACAGTTCGCAATTTTGAAGAATTAAACAATGTGCAGATAAAGGAGAATCCTGATAATCAATTGGGCGGTCATTATTTGAGCAACTGGATGATGTGGTTCCAGAACTCGTTAGCTCAGCCGGTTAATGTTGGAGAGCAAATAGTCAAGCCTCAAACAGAAACTAATGGATGAATGATTTCCCTCGACGTGTCTCGATATTGTACATATAGTTTAAGGGCGCTCACGTAACAAGACAGAATACCCCTATACAGTGATCGAATATGTGTTCCATACATGCTTTTGATACACGTGAAAGAGAAAATGAAAACGGAGGTACCGCGACTGCTGCATCAACGTACTGTTAACTGTATAAGACTTGCATTAACGATACTTCTTGTCTCCTGTACAATTTAATTTACAGTAGACTCCCGTGTAACGCGGTTAATACGTTACGCGCTATATGAATTCGCGTTATAGGAAATCGTGCTGTACTAACGTAACATGTTTCAAATGATTATTGCTACGCTAACATTTATTTTCTATGTTTTATCAAATACCACAGTATTTTAAAAATAAATGGCACATATATACGAGGTTGATTAAAAAAAACATACTATTAATGTATGTTGAAAAATCTTTTATTTCGTTGAAATTTCATAGAAATGTAATTATACAGATTTATGTATTATGTTTTTTAAACATTTTTAAATTGAAAAATACTTTTACAATCTTGATTATCAGGTAATTCCTGTGTTTTATTATTTGGCGCGTTATAGGAATTCGCGTTGTAAGAGCGCGCGTTATACGGGGGTCTACTGTATATTGTGTGTATATATACTTTTTTGTCAAGTATTATTGTGTTAGCATATATGTTGGCAAGAGAGTAGAAACTTGTTATTTAGTATATTTATTAATATAGTAGAAAATTTAACGACTAATAGAATGATGCAAATCCTTGGAAATACGTAAAGCTTTTGCTATCTTAAAGGATGTACAAATTATAGTGAAGTTATCGTAATGTTATTATATTATTATTTAATGCGGATGAAAGAAGGTTGTTAAAGTGTTAATATTGTAAAGAAGAATTAAAATTGTACGTTTGTGAGATAAGAGAATAATTCTTAACAGTGCCTTTCTGTTCACTGTTCTATAAAAGCAATTTGTAATGTGATCCAAGCAATTTATACATATGTATATCGTTTAGGTACGAGTGAATGATTCCAATGAAAATTTAACTGTCTCTAGAAATTCGTATACATTGTATACTGTAATTTTTTCTACAAGTTCCTTTGTATTAAATAATACAAGAAAATTCTATAAAATTTATCGACCACCCCATTCTTTTTCCTTGTTTTATAGTCTTCCATATGAATAGCATTCTCGAATATTAACCGAAAACAACAATCTGAAATACCTATTAACATATTTCAAAAACAACTACATTAACCCAGTCAACCACGTCTGTTTTGCAGATTTTGCTCAACGCACGAGTACAAATGTTTGTCGACAGAAAGACTACAGATTTTATACAGGATTTGTTATATTCGATGATGGAAGCAGAATGACAGCAGAAACCGAACAGATTTTGCTGCCTTAACCTGCGCGCAGATTGGCGGCAGGGTCTGCTGATAAAATTTAAGCAGAAATCGATGAGATTCTTTGCAACGCGATTTCAGGGCAGATAGGCAGCAGAAATCGAGCAGATCCCGATGCCGTGGTCTGACAGCAGATGGGCGGCAGAAATCGGGCGGATTCTCCCATTTCATTTATATAAATCGATCGACGCATATATAGGTACACGCATTTAAATGATAAATAATTGTTCTACTTTATCCAAAAATATTTATATTTTCTTTAACACATTTACAATATACATAATTTCAGTTTTTAATTAGATTCGCGTTCACAATTTTTACAAAATAATATAAATAGCCGATATAAATTAGACAAAGAACTTTTAATATTTATATTTATTAAATATATATACACGGTGCCCTGTAACCGAATATGAGCTATTCCACGTCAAAACGCATAGATGAAAAATTTAGTTTCACCGATTCTCTTCAAAATTACAGCATTTGTCGATAACCTTGCAAAAACAAGGCCTATGTCAAATAATTTTCGAAATATTTAATATTAAAGTTTTAAAAATTGAAACAAAATCAGCTGACGCGTCATCACTTAAACTGTAATATCTCGGTCATTTTTGAAGATAATGCCTCCGTCATGGGCTCATTTTAAAGCTGAAGGAATGCTTTCGCAATCCGACTATAGAATATTTTGTTTATTGTTAATAAACTTGACAGTAATCGATGTCAAAGTTTCAAATCGCGATTTGACGTCGTTCCCACCCACAGTCCGGCTTGAAAAAAATACCATTCGATTCGTTGAGCCTTCAGCTAATAAATGCGTTTCTCAAAAAAGTGGAGAAATTTTGGGAACAGTAAAAAAAAATAAAACTTGCGATAGTGCACACCGCTTTGAAGTGCACGGATCCCACGGTCAGTCCGCACGCACGCGTTTTCAAAACAATAGCCTAGCGTAGGAATGTATTTATATACGATGCGACAAAACAAAAAAAAATGTACTCTTGCTTCTCGACTTATTTCCTTATTATAAGTCGAAAAGAAAGAGTAACTTTTTTTCATATCGCGCTTAATTTTCAAGAAAATCGACTTTGAAGTTCTTGACGTTGCGTCCAGTCGCGTACAGGAGAACCTAGCTTAATGAAATCACGGGCGATTTGGGCGTAAGTGGAACGCACCCCCAATCAACGCTAAGGTGGGTAACGAAATTGTCGACGCTGGTTGGCTGCGACCTCACTTGACTTGGCTAGTTGGCTCGGCTTGGCGCTGGCATCGCTTCGTTTCCCGAGGCGTTGATTGGTTCGACGTCGCGGCGCCATCGCGCGCATGCGTGGCGTTCCCCCACCGCTTTTAACGGCACGGTCGTACGGGATTTCCGCCCTTCACTGTAAGCACGGGCCACGTGCTCGGTTATATTCAGTTACATTGAATAGTCGACATCGGTCAACATCACTCGCAATATATTAAAAACAGTCTGTAAACATTTAACAAACGTTCTGTTATGAAAATATCGCGATATGAAACACTTTTCTGTGGCATATTTTACATATGTGATATAAATAAAGGGATCGAGTAATTTTGAATATAAGAGTAAGATTCTTCCTTGACGTCCGTTTGTTGTACAACGTTTTACCGAATAAATCAGGAAGATGGGTTTAACCAAACAATACTTAAAATACGCGCCAGCTGGCAATTTAAATATAATCGCCAGTCCTAATTGTAATATCGTCTTTGTAACGTTACAAGGACAACAAGGCAGATTTGTAGCAGTTGGCGCATGCGAGCATGTTATCATATGGGATTTACGTCTCGGAGAGAAGGTGAAGTATAAAGTATTTATACCCTTTTACGAAAAATCACGTGTACCATTATAATTCTGTATCGCTTCAGGCTCAAGTGTTATCCGGAGACAAAGTGAATGTAACATGTTTGGCTGCATCCCCTAATAGACACCATATAGGGGTCGGTTATGCGGATGGCACTGTGAAAACATTTAACTTACAGACGGGAGAAAATATGAGCATATTTGTCGGCCATCGGTCCGAGATCACAACTTTAGCGTACGATAAAGAAGGGCATAAATTAGCATCTGGTTCGAAGGTAAGACGCCTTGCTACCGAAGAATGTATATCACCCCACTTCCGACACCAACGTCGCTGCGTCTCCTCGTTAGCCATTGTTATTTAGTATTACGCAGTATTCACGATAACAACTTTATGCAATGCAATATTAATATCAGAGAGAATAGCCTTAGCGCTTCTGTTGGTCTTTTCCCACTGTCTTCTAAGTTTGGATACAAGGTGCTCCCAATAGTATATAACGATTAACTCGTATTCTTATTTAAGAGAAACACCAGACATGGCTCGCACCGATTTCAATGAAACTTGGTGGGGTGATAGTCTGTATCTACAACACAGTGTGATTGTAATCTCAGTCGTAGCTGTCCAGCCGATTATGAGAAAATTAGTTTAAATCTTAAACTCTCCCAAATTTTAAACGCATCCTGCCACTCTTGTGCAATTACTATTTTGCCTATGTCAGGGCTCTCCAAGGCCGCTTACGCGTAAACTCGGGGTTCTTCCACTCTCGTCTGCATTGTCAGGGAGACCGCGCGACGCTAACCACGAAGAGGCTGGCCGGTCATGGCAGCCTTCGTAGCGTTGCGCGGTCCTCTCGACAATAGAAGGCACGCTGCGCGAAAGAAAGATTGGAAGGAGAAGCGGGTACGTGAGGGGCCCCTATGCTGGAGAGCCCTGACCTATGTCGATAAAGTAAATTGGATGATTTATACAAAACACTCTGAAGTTTCGTTTACACCGTCGCGAGCTGCGACCATCCTATGCAATTATAACGAATAGATGTTGAATTTAGCTATAGTAACACAGCTGTTTCTAAGATGTTGATTTTTCTAGGACACAGATATCATCGTTTGGGATGTAGTAGCAGAAACAGGTATATGTCGATTGAGCGGGCATAAAGGCGTAATAACTAAACTAGCATTCATGAAAGATCACAATATCGTCATCAGCGCTAGTAAAGACACTTTCGTGAAATTTTGGGATTTGGACACGGAACATAACTTCCGAACCCTCGTTGGTCATGGAACGGAGGTAAATATCATTAGAGACACAAGCGTAGTTAGATTCAATGTTTTCAGATGCTTTGTTAATATCGGTGATTCTATTAACCAAGGTTTGGGGCCTTACGTTAGCTAAAAATGATCAGTATTTAATAACTGGGTGCAACGATAACGCGTTACGCGTGTGGAAAATATTTTTCACCGACGACAAGACTACGGACTTCGAAATCAACTTGCAAGATTTAACGATCACCGATGAGACTGAAGTCAGCGATATGGTATACTCCGATTAACTTACACTCCCATACGCGATACACTTACTATTTTGGTGTATAATAAAAATGTTACGTTTTAATAGAAATATCCGTTAAGGTGCGAGAAAACTGGCAGCATATTGAGAAGCGGTCGCGGACGAGTTGTATCTCTGGAAACTGATACGACGCATACCGTCATCGGATGCCATGGCGTAGACAATACCGTGGAATTATTCGAATTGCTACCCGACGCCAAAGTAAAAGACAACGTGGTCAAGCGATTAAAGAAGGAAAGGAAAAAAGCTGAAAAGTATGCGTACATATTCTCGTAATGTATCTACGATTATTTAGGTATTTCTTAACATTGCGTGTGTACTTTGAGAATAGAAGCGGAGGCAGCGTAGAACCAAATTTCTCAGGTGTACCGACGATAAAAGATGAAATTGTTCGTTTACCTGTCATCAAAGTGTCCGGCAAAGCCAAAGGATTAGATATGGTGATGGGTAGGGAAGGCGAGCTCAGAGTAAGTCGTGGCAAACAGTTTCGCTCTGCTACTATGATCCGACTAAAGATCCTCTGTTCAACTAAGTTCTCTATTATCGTTTCAGATATCCGTCGAAATAAATAACAATTCTATAGACCTGTACTCCCTGTTCACGCAAGAAAAGGATGCCGAAGTGAAACATTTAAGGTCTATAACAAATCATGGTCATCGCACGGATGTCCGTGCCATTTGCTTTAGTTCGGACAATCTGGCTTTTGCTACGGCGAGCGGAGATTCTGTAAAATTGTGGAACAGGTATTGAATAATGTTTATTAGGAAACCTCGACAACATCCTATATTATCTTCTCCGTTTTAGACCAACCCTGGCATGCCTGCGTACCGTAGAATGTGGTTACGCTTTAACAGCAACATTTGTACCAGGAGATAGGCATTTAATAGTAGGTTTAAAAGATGGAAGGATGCTGGTTATTGATATCGCATCGGGCGATATCTTAGAAGAAGTACCTGCGCATTCAAAGGAACTTTGGAGCATTGCACTGTTTCCCGATAAGGTAGCTTTGAAAAGCTGTTATTCGTTGGTTTCAATGTTATTTATACATTAGATCGGATTAAATAGCTCGTAATTATTTTTATAATGTATAAATTCATGACTGTCTTTCTAATCTTCATAGAAAGGAGTAGCAAGTGGCGGCGGAGATCAAACAGTAAAGTTCTGGACATTTGAACTCATCGAAGATCCTGATAGAGAGATAAAGGCAAAGGTTCTATCTGTTTTACACTCGAGGACTTTAAAATTAGAAGACAGCGTGCTGTGCGTGAGGATAAGTCCTAACAATAGATTCGTCGCAGTTGCACTGCTCGATTCGACTGTGAAAATCTTCTTCCTCGACACGTTTAAGGTTTACTATTTTACGCATATAATTCTAGTCCTAGTTGACTGTGTGATCAATACCAATAATAATTTATATAATCCCTTTTAGTTCTTCATTTCACTCTACGGGCATAAATTACCAGTTTTGTGTATGGACATATCCAGCGACTCGACACTCATTGCCACTGGTTCCGCCGATAGGAATATCAAAATTTGGGGTTTAGATTTCGGAGACTGTCACAAGTCGATGTTTGCCCACGATGACTCTGTAACGGGGCTCTCCTTTGTCCATGGAACTCACTACCTGTTCACTTGCGGGAAAGATGGAAAAGTGAAAGAATGGGATGCTGATATTTTTCAAAAAATCATGACGTTACAAGTAATTATTTCTCGCGACGGTAGTACTCCAGAAATTTATAACGAAACTGATTACAGACAATTCATTCGCGCAGGGACATTCGGGAGAAGCGTGGAATTGTGTTGTTTCGCCGAATGGTATTTACGTCGCATCTTGCGGGTCCGATAAAGTAATCAGATTATACGAACGAACCACGGAGCCGTTAGTTCTGCAAGACGAAGAAGAAGAAGAAAGGGAACGTCAGGAGAACGAGTTGGCTACTGGCGAAACCACGGTCGTGCCAGGACAAAAGCCACAGTCTTTACCATCGAGAAAGACTGTATCCAGCGAGAAAGGGGTAAATATCGGGAGATTAATCCATGCCATTATATATTCTTCAATTTGTATAATTTCTAGGCCGAATTGATACTAGAATGTTTGGAGATATCCAAAGAGTACGGTGAACAATTGTCAAAAGCAGCGTTATCGAACGCAGCGGCTGCTGTTCCTTTACAAATGCAAGCTTACAATTGCACAACCGTAGACGAGTACTTTTTAGAAACAGTAAAGCGTATCAGAGCAAGGTAGACCAAGTTTGCATATCGAACATATATATAATATAGATAAATTATTACGAGAAAAATCATTTTTAGCGATTTGGAAGAGACTTTATTATTGTTACCATACTCGGCTGCTTGCGAGATTCTTAAAATGCTTCCGAAATTACTGGAATCGGAGTACAACACGGAGTCACTTGCCAGATTAGCGTTGTGTTTGGTACACGCTCACCATGGTCCGATTGTAGCTACTCAAGAACTTTTGCCTGTATTAGAATCAGTGAGCACGCTTGCTATCCAAAAAGTCTCTGCACTAAGAGTAAATATAGTTCTTTATATTTTAATTACCAAGCTTAATCGTGTAAAAGGCGCGGAATAATTGAAAACTGATTATTTAAGGACCTAGTTGGATTCAATCTGCATGGAATGATGTATATGCAACGTGTTCTCGAAGAGAAGGAAGGAATCCAAGTTTTTACGGATGCAACCAGAAGTAATAAGCACAGGAATAGAGTCAGGAAAAATAAGGAGAAAGCGCTGAAAAGAGCAATTATGTCTTTGTAAAATTTTTTACTTAACGATGAAATCAATATTTTGTACATAGTTAAAATTAATAAATATAAAAATAATTTTATTTCAGTAAAAAAGTGTTGTTATTTACAAAATCCTGGTGGAAAACAAAAGTATTTTAGTGAATAGTATTTTTGATTCTTGTACACTGTAATATGGAGTTGTATTACAATATTTTGATGCATATGTAACTCTCTTATTTTGACAACTTCAGTGACTCATACACTTTGTTGCATCGAATTTGCATACATAAATCTGTCATAAACGATGTTACATAAGCTTCTTTATCTCTCTGTTTGCCACTTTCATACACGGTGACAAGAGTCATTCTAGGATCAGTATTATACATGGCATACACACATGGGTCCTGGAAACAGATTACTTATAATTATCGCACACAGTTTGACACGAAAAAACGAGCGTTTAGAAACATACTTTTACATTTTTGCTATAAACAATTTTGTCCATAGCGAGAAGTTCCCCATGCCGTTCTTTGATTCGTTTCTGTATATTATCCAAATGAACTGATGGGATTACAAATGTCTAAAGGGAATGTAATATTAGGATTATCTTAGAAAACGAAGTTTTCTGTTATATGTACTACGTCAAACCAGAGTTGGGCATTATTCGCATAAATTTTTAATCGAATAAGATTTGCGAATAAACCAAACTTAGGCGAGAATAACGAATCGTTTTTTATTCGAATAATATGCCGAGCGATACTCTTATTCTGAATAAAAGTTTATTCGTTATTCTCGAATAACTTCGTTTTATTCGCAAATCTTATTCGAAATTATTCGAATAATGCCCAACTCTGCGTGAAATTCGTCTGTAAGATTCCCGTAAGTTTTATAATTTGCAGGAACTTACGCTTGGCGAACTGACAACAACAGGGAAATCTTCAGAAGTATTCGGTTCTCTGCGAGGATGTCTGTAACCTGGCCCCGAGTCTTCTACGCCTGTGGGGTCAAATATTATCAAAATTGCTAGGACGTCGTGCTTACGTTGGAAACTTTGTATTCTGAAACAAAAGCATATATTACTTGTTGCCGACCAATGATTTACACAAATCGAACGATTTAAACATGTCTTACTTATGATAGTAATCCACATTTTGCTTGCTCATTATACTTCTCATTTCTCCGGGGCTAGCCTGCTGACTCAAAGTAGTGTGGAAATATAAAGAGCATTTGGCTAATATGCTACTGCGTAGTTTCACTAGCCATTGATACAATGCTGGTTGTTGATTCGCTTTCAAGAAAGTTGCGCTGAAGCCCAATTTCCATGACTGAGAAACATGGAAGTTAAGGAGTTATTCTACTTTGTACGGCCGAAAAATGAAGCTATTTGTAAAGATTTTTTCTCAGTAAATACAACATATAACGAAATAAATCTTTTTCGTATTTATTAAGCTACTCTTATATCATAGAAACAGATTTTTTGTAATTTGTTTTAATGGTTTTTTCACAGCGTCAATACGGCGCCTAAAAAATAGGTATATTCGTGGCGTAAGTGATTTCCCGGCTCAGGCTTATCCGAAACAAAAAATTCGAAAAGATTCTTAATCTGTACGAGTGTCTCTATAGCCCCTACCTCAGTTAACAAGTTTTGTCGAGAAATAACCGAGATTTTTCTTATGAAACACCCGAGAATACATCCTTTTGGTGTTTTGTCTAAACTTTTTTCCAAACCGGTGCCATTTTGTTACTTTAAACAAAAATTGTTAATTGAGCTAGGAATTATAGCGACACTCATACAGATTAAGAATCTTTCGGAATTTTTTGTTTTCGATAAGCCTGAGCCGGGAAATCACCTACGCCATGAACATACCTCTTTTTTCAGATGCCATATTGACACTGTAAAAAAACCAATTAAAACAAGTTACAAAAATTCTTTTTAAATATTTCTGCTATAATATAAGAGTAGCTTAATAAATACCAAAAAGATTTATTTCATTATATGTTGCACTTACTGAGAAGAATATCTATAAAAATAGCTTGATTTTTCGGTGGTTCAAAGTAGAATGACCCCTTAAATATATTCGATCACCTTAGATCTTCCATACAGTAGACTCTGGTTAGTTAGAAGTTTACCGACCTCTTTACTTTGCAATGTCCTCTCCCAAGCTGACATTCGTGCCTGCGCGCCATAGAGAGACGTTAATGTCGATAAGAACCTCCAATGTTGCAGTTCAACTTGCGCTTTCGTTAATTGCGCTAATATTTCGTACTCTAAACTGATCGAAATATATCAAAATTTCAGAAAGAGTTTTGTAATCAGAATTTCTATTTTGTAATTCGTAAAATTCCGTTGTCGTTTCCACTTACGTCAGACTAGTCTTAACAGGAGCCAATGCTAAATGGGAACAAGATAAGGAGTGACTTTCTACTATTCCTTCTATGCATTGCAGTAATTCCTGGTATTTCATAACTTTACTACTCGCGCTCATATTGTACATTTTCTCGTAGCTGAAAAAAGGAATGTGATTATGCGGCATGTTAAACGACGTATCAAGGCAGTGAGATGTGTACTAACAAATCTATCAACTGAATCTTCGCCGTAATATACTGGCACAGTTGATTAGAAACTTCGGCAACTGTTGCTCCAATGCTGTTGGTTCCCTTAGTCATTTCCTCTACCCTTTTCAGATCAGACTTCAAAGATTCGTACACTGTTCTCAAGGAGTTCTAAAAGGGTCGAAGACGGATCTTAAATACATAATAACAATTACTGTGCATCGACGAGATGGTATCAGAATTGCACACGGCCAAGGGGGTTCTACGCTCGCATTGGCTCAAATTGTCTGTCCTGTTCGCTCTTTTTATATTCATCAACATCGGTCGACAGCTAATAGATTACAGCGTCGATCAATAGAACGATACGTGTGGCTTACCTCTACGATTGTGTTAGAAAATGTGAGTTAATGGGGATATAACAATCGAACATCTCGGCGACGCACGGTATATATTCTTATTTTAATCGAAGCATTGATATAGTTACATCTTTCCTGAGGAAGCCCTTATTTTTAGTATGAAGGAAACCCAGATCTGCGTACGAATGTTCCGCTACCGCTATTTGCGGTAAATGCATAAGTAGCATTCCCCATGGGCCCATCTGCGTTTGACGACACGATCCACGCTCCTTCTCCTAAATATTATTATTGATACAACATTCAGGCTAGTACTATATTAAGAACTGCGTGCTCGTCCATTAATGTTATATTTGCAAAGTTCTGTGCTAAAATCAACTTCCTGACGGCAGATGTACAACCGAGGCTGAATGCGATTAAGACAGTCGGTGCCGTTTGCCAAATATTATAGAGTAGAAATTAGAAACTACATAACTTTGGCATAGATTAACGGGGAATTCGAGAAAAATGAACGAGTAACAGTTGCCAGTAAATACTTACAACCAATTCCTTTGCTTTGTCGGTACACAATTGAGCGACCTGAGCGAAAAAGGTATTAAGAAACTCCTCTTCGTGATCCATTTTCTACACAGTGTTAGTACGATCACGACAGAATCGCGTTTTTATTTCGGTCATCAATATCCAAACAGATTACGCTGGCATAGAGATGGTCAGGAATTCCTGAATAATGTAAATAAATCCTACTCGTAGCTCATAGCGGAGGGGGAACACCTACAGGAGTGGCGTTAATGTCGTGACGTAAGCAAGCCGACGCCAGCGCCACCGCGAAGCCAACTACTACCAATCAGCGTCGCCGGAAAATAGGTTGTCGACAAGACAGAACCAATCACCAATGCGGCACCAGAATATCACGAGACCGTGTTCCCCGCTCCCCAGGAGCTGCTTCACTCCCCTCGCCGAAAGTCGCAACTATTAAGCCTCGTTCACATCAGTCAAGTTTACTGGCTTCAAGTCGCTTGAGATCAGCAAACTAACCTGTTATTCACTTCACTTGAAATATCCTTTCAAGTGTCAAACGAAGCAGAGAGTGTTCCAACTTTTCTTGCCTTGAAATAAACAACTTGAATAGTGTGAACTTAAAGTCACGAGGCGACTTGGAGCCAGTAAGCTTGACTAATGTGAACGAGGCTTCAGTCCGTCCCCATATTCCTATGTCCATGATATGGACCTGCGCAGAGATCGCTACATGGACCCGCGGACGCGGTCCATGAACGGAAGTGGACGGAAGATGGCACGCGTTTTTGCACCTCAGTATTGGTAGTGCGGTCAAGTATGGTGCATGTTTGGATGTATATATGTTGATAAACGATGGTTCTGCCAAAAAGCAGAATGGGTTTCGAACGATTTACACATAAACTCCAATACTTCTTGTACATATATATAATAAAGTCTTTCCTTCTGTCTACGGTGTCGGCCGAAATTGAGCCGCGATACGACGACAAATATCAAATTATAATGACGTCGGCGGTAAGTGTTTAATGCTATCTACCCTTTATCAGATGGCAAGTGTCTTTAAGAAGTAACGATGTTCGTAAAACATTCCAGAAACCCGAAGACGCGATGGGATCGCAAATCAAGGATAACCTTGGCTTCTTACATGCTTTTATAGCTTCGTTATCCGTTATTGTTGTCTCCGAGCTGGGCGACAAAACATTCTTCATCGCTGCTATTATGGCAATGAAACATCCACGGCTCACTGTCTTTGTAGCGGCAATTAGCGCATTAGCCCTTATGACTGTTCTTTCAGGTACCGTCATACGTGAATGTTTTAACATATAACTGATAACTTTAATCGCTGTGTCAATACGCAGAGCTGTCCGTTAGACTCGATGCGTCCCGTTTGGTCGCAAACTGTTTCTTACACGTAGCATCGGGGTCACAGATTTCTTGCGAATCTTTTTGTCCGGTTAATGCGCGCCGAACACAATAATGTATTAACGCGTGGAGAGTTTTGTAACAAAGATTAAGTTACAAGTTTCGAGAAGAAGTTGTAACGTATTTGTACTTGATTCGCAGTCATTTTTGGATACGCCGCAACTATAATCCCCCGGGCTTACACGTATTATATCTCTACGCTGCTTTTTGCGTTATTCGGCTTAAAAATGCTACGGGACGGTTACTATATGTCTCCGACGGAGGGACAGGACGAGTTCGAAGTGGTAAAGACAGACTTGAAGAAAAGAGAGGACGAGGTGCGTAGAAACTGGACTGCCTTCGGAGGATTCTCGATGTAGATCTTATGAAACGAGTGTTTAGAAACTATACCTTCAATATTTTTGCAGGAATTAAATAATCTTTAAATATGATCGCTTTCAGTATGAAAAGGAAACAGGAAGCACGCTAGTGCACGATCCAGAAACTGGCGTTATAAGAAAAACAAAAGTCAGTGCGCTCATGCTTCTCTCCAGAATATTTCTTCAAGCATTCACGCTGACATTCCTCGCGGAATGGGGAGATCGTTCGCAGCTTACGACTATTATACTCGCTGCACGAGAGGCGAGTAATAACATACGGTAATGAGAAGAGGTTCGATTTCAGAAGAGAAATTCAAAACGGACAATATATTGCTTTCAGGATGTTTACGGAGTTGTGATAGGCGGCATATTAGGACATTCGTTCTGTACAGGATTAGCAGTATTAAGTGGTAGAATGATATCGCAAAAGATTTCAGTAAGAACAGGTAAATATGTTGAAATACATTAAAGTGTTATGCAGGGTGTTTATACATATGTGGCACATGTTTTCAGGATCTGTTCTACCCGACAAAATAATAAAAAAGAGTAAATAATGCAGTAATGCTTAGTTTTGCAGTCGTAAGCATTTATATATTTCGTAAAACACGGGCCCGAAACGCCTATTAAAGTGGCATTTAACGAAGCCCAGCTGTGTTATTAATTATCATTTCGCCTTTGTTTTTTTCAAAGGCAAGAATTTCGGGTCGGTATTTTACGGAATATAAAAAAGCTTATAACTGCAAAGCTAAGCATTACCGGGCATATATGCGTATATAAAAAATGTCCGACAATTTTACAAACACCCTGTATATAAAATTGATTAAATATTAGCCGTTGCTAAAATGGCAAGGTGTCAAAATAAAACATTTGGTAATATTTTTTTGTTTTCAGTAACTATAATCGGTGGATTAGTGTTCTTACTGTTTGCACTAACAGCACTTTTTCTCAGTCCCCTCGAAGAAGTTTAGGTAGCAAAAAGAATTCTTATATTTGTGTGTTTATCATGCAATGTTTATACCACTGCGCAATAGTTATTTTTGTAAACGAAAAATACAACCACTGTCGGATAGCAAAATTCAGAATGCAGCAAACCTTTAACGTCTTGATAGAATTGTTTATACACATACAGTTCAGTGATGTAATTTATGTACTCGAATTGTCTTTTAGATTATACTTTAAGATATTAGTATTATTGTACGAGTGTAAATGCAGGTGAAGCATCTAGTGAAGGAATCATTTATATTCACTGAAAAACAAATTTACGTAAATAAAATTGTTCTTTTATTTTTTATACAATGTGGTATATGTATTCACGAGTTCACCGTTCTAATTTTAAATCGCGAAATTGCAAGTTGCTGTTACTAGGATTACTTCTCCATATATTATTCTACTAATAATTCATCTTATTAGTTGTTACGTTCGTATAGGTGATAGTTAATTTAAAAAAGTACGAGCTATTTTTTAAAAAAGGTTACATTTCGATGTAATAGTTTTAGGTGCGCGAAATCCCTTTTTTGCTTTTCAACAAACAATCATTTAAATAGATTAAAATAAGTTTCAGTCGGCGAAATAACTTGTTTCCGCAGTTTAGAACGATAAAGATATTAGTATCACCTTTTGACCAGTCATTAATGATTAAAGTCACAAAGGTACAAAATTTATTCTCGTGGATTTCAAAAAATACTTACATAATGATTTCTGCTTTAAAATCCTGTCTGTGTAAATAATTGTTACTGTAAGATATAAAATATTTATTTAACCGTAACAACATTCCATACATGTATTATATTGTAAATATAATGATGGACTTTCAATCAGTTCTTTACATTGTTACCTGTAAAATAGATGTATTGATATTTGTAACATGTTGACAAAATTGTTTTTAATAAAGTTATAGAAAATAAATATCTGCGGCATATCCTTTTAAGAGAATCATCGAGTGCAGCGGGTGTTAACCAATGTTATGTTAAATAATGAATGAAAATATTGATCAGCAGTTTCGTAACGTGTAGAAATACCAAATAGTATTACTGTAAGACACATTTTATTGAATACTCCAATGTTAGAATATATACACAATCTATTTACACTACGTAAGATTTTCCAGAAATACTTGAAGACATTCATATTAAATTATTATTATCATACCTTCCTAATACTATACCACTTTATCACGGGAAAGAAAATTAACGTATTAAATCTATGCTCGTATACTGGGATTATATAAATACGGAGAAACATGATTTTCGTAGTACGATTAAATTTTAATTAATTAAATAACAAAAGTAACTGTAATGCTTCATTTATAAATACATAATCGACGGAAACGCGGTTTGTAATATACATTAAAAAGCGAGCGAGTTATTTTAAAGGAAATCACGAACTATAAATTTGTTGCATAATCAGTCTAGAGAGAGAGAGAGAGCATAATACTTAGCTTTTTATAGCTTTAATTGCCGTTTCTTTGAGTACCAATAAATATGAGTAGAATAATACGTTCGTAGTTACGTGGATAAGTATTTTAACGCAAACTTTATACATGGTGTGGCAAAAAACACGGAGCACGAATAGGCACAGGGCGATTCCTCGCTAAAAGATAAATCGAAACACTGGGATAAATTCTTTTCATACCACAAATTTGCGAATAACTCTTTTATATGACATTAACAAATAAGTTTCTGAAAATGACGATCCATTATTAAACACACAGTTGTATCTTTTTTACACAACGACTTACTAATTTGTCGTTTGAGATTAAACTCGTTTTTCTCAAAAACAAAACTTTCTAGTAAAACTGTTCATCGCAAACTTCATATTTACTTTTTTTTTTACAAAGGCTCACTCCGTGTTTGTTCGTACCGAGATCTTTTGCCATATCCTGCATATAATTAGCAGTAACAGTGTAATCTGTACGTAACTATTGGGAATCGAACATAAATGCTACCGTTAATGTCGCACTGAACAGCATAACATTACGCACATTAGGTACGATCATTATCCCCCACGAATCTATGTGCTATTTACTTAATATCGTGTCGTATGTATTATTGGTTCTTGCTCCAGTTACTTAAGCATTGCATCCCTGTAAAATATAATTCACCCGTTTCTCTGAATGATGCATAACATATCTACAATCGATTAGTTTCTCAACGAGAAATTAAATGCAATAAATATTGCATTTATAATTAGAAGCATGCAACTCGTTTCAACCTGTTGGATGGCGAATATGTTTCACTAGAAACGACGCATTATAATGTGCGTTGGACGTCTACAAGCGTTTTACGAGAGCACTGCTCTATCATGACCGAATCTCGACACCAAAACGATCAAATCGAGTTCAATTTCTATACTTTTCTGCTAGGGGTAGGTACGAACCTAATTTTTAAATTTCTCAAAACTTGAATCCGAAACTTTGTAGGGCTTCGAAACCCTCGAAGCTTAAAGCGCTGATTCTGTTTTGTAAGTGGAACATCTTGCTGTAAGAACCGAAGTTAGCAAAATTTTTGCATAAATCTCTATTAACTATAGTTAAACAAAATATAAAACAAATTCTCGAGCACCGCTGGAAACGATTCTTTATTCATTGATTATATATTTTCTCTCTCGGTTTCAGAAGTTTCGAGTCACGAAGAAAACTACAGAGTTCCGAATTCTCGACGCTTCGAGAAACTCATCCCTACTTTCTACCGTCTTTTATAAGTACTAACACGCGTAATTATATATTTCTCCCCTGTTTTATTAATCCGTATATAGCTGTACTCTTACCTAATTAATACCATAAAGAGCAATTCATGTCGGGCTCGGGTGATTGGTAGTTCTACTTTGCGCTTCGGTTGCTCGAAGTTTTTCGAGTCTATGCAATGGATCCATCAGGCTCTTCTCCTCGGTGGCAGCGGGTTCAGCTGCTTCTGTAAGGCGTAATTCGTTGTAAAATCAACGAAAAACTGATTCCGATCCTCCGCACCAACTACATACCCGTCGAGTATTGATTATTACTCTGCGATATAAGATTTTGATTTTTCCGTGATTGATCGATATCCCTTAATCCCTGTTCTATGAAGTCTTGGAAGAATTGGTGAGACTTTACTAAGAAAGGTTGCACGTCCGCCTCCGGGTATTGCAGTTTAAAATCATACAGTTGCATCAAACCCTGTGCAAAGAGAATAATATTGATCGCCGTGTGCAAATCTAGATGTTGATGATAACTCATTCATTGCTTCACATACTTCTTGAGTGTGCTCTTTAGACCCAATTTTCTTAAATATTTCCGACAATTGTTGGTGAGTGAACTTTGATAAATGTTCTTGAGTTTTGCCACTGTTGCTGGATTTCATTGTTGTGCTTGGGTTCGTATTAAGTTCGTCCCGCTTAAAGGCCTGTTGAATTTTAATTACGATAAATCAGAATTTCTTTCCACTCCTTGGATGCACTTACTAATACTACAAGCATCGAACCAACTAACCGCAATTAGCCTCATCAGATAAGAATGTAATTCTGATTCGTTTGTGTTATTTATCCGTGTTAAATGGCTGAGTATTGTGCTGCCTTTCACGCGAGTCATGCTGTGAAGAACTGTCTTAATCGTTCGCAATGGAATGTCGGATTTTCGTTTCTTCCACCACACGCTTGGGTAATCCTACGAAGTGCAAGTTCGTGAATATTATATTTGTTAAAAATAACGCTCGATACTGTATAGAATAGGAAGCATACTTTAAGAAACCGATGAACTTCCAAAAGAATAGCATCGTAATCCAAATCCGCCGCCCAATTGTGAATTATTCTTACTATTTTCCACAAACATTTCATGACTAATTCTTCGTACTTAGACGGCGCTGATTCGGCACAATCGTGGAGTAGCTTTATTAAAGCGCTGAAAATTACAATAATAGAAGTTGAAGCTAATAATTTTAAATGCAATTGGAGCTGATAATATTGAAATCTACGAAAGACAACAAGTTTCAGAGCTTTACCATATAGTAGCAGTGTGATTCGAGTTGTCTATTATTTTGCAGACAATGTTATTAATCACACGGTAGTACACATCTGCTTGATACATATGACCTAATTTGTTCTCAGCTAGCAAACTAATCATCTGATCCACAAGGTCTTTTAAGTGTATTAAAGGGACGTTCTTCCCAAGGATCCCAGTGTCATAGAACTGTAAATAAATTCGCAATGAATGCGATTCATAGACCGCTACATTGCGGGAGTTTTCATATAATTATCCTTACCGCTAAAATAACCATGAATGTGGTCCTAAACCCTTTATGCACATCTATCGTCCCCCCTTGTTGTAAAGGATACGTTTGTAAAAGTTTCAACTGCATATTTATCGAGCCGATAAACTTATCTTCTTTAGATTGCAGACTCAGTACTTGATGAGATTTTATCAGCTGCAAAACAATTTTAGATTGCACACATACACACGTACGAAACGATTTAAGTTTGAAAGAAGGAATATTACAGGCACTCACGTTTTCTATATTATTCATCGATTGCATTGCGACAGCCAGGTCCAAACTAGACATCGCAAGGATTTTGCGTTCCAGACTATCTTCTTTAGAAGCGTTAGGCGAAGTTAATTGTTGCGTCAGTGCCGCAGATTTTGATACTAACATTTTCGGAGGTGTAATTGGGATCACCCTAAAAAACGTATCATTTTATTGAAATAATTTGCCGTACTTATAATTACAGGGGTTAGTTTTGCACAGTAGCCTTAATAAAAATCCGGGAGAATGGAATTTAACACTTATTTTGCGTTATCGTTTAATTTCGACTTCTTATCGATTGATTTGCGCTTCTTTTGGGTAATAATATTAAGAAATTATGATTCTCGCCTGATTTATTTAATTAGCGATCGCGTGAATGGGTACTACGCAGATTACTTACGGCACTTTGGGTAAATTTATCAAATTCATTGTTTCATGCAAGTCGTCTATATCGATTTCTGCAAGTACCGGGTTGCTATATTTCACAGGCGCGTTCAATTCGATTCTTCGCAAGAAGTCCATATCAAGTCCGAATGGACCTGGTACTTTCGGCTGTGTCGATGTTCGAGAATTTCTAAAAAGTCACAATACACATCGAGTTATCATTTGAAGGTGGTCGGGTGAAAATGAATATTAAGATATTCATAAACTGCACCATACATTGTCCAATTACATTACTGTTAAATTACCGTGCCGCCCTTATTTCAATTTCCCCAAATTCAAATCGCAAACCACTAAAAGCTATGTACCTACTATTTTCATGGACTTCAGTGGTAAGACGAACAAGAAACGAGAGAAGATACAAAAGAAAAGGAAATTAAGAACAGAGAAGGACGGACGAAATGATATGATCAATATAACTATGGGTATGTCCCACGTGCCCACCACCATCCCGCACACTGAAAACATATAAGAAGCACAAACGTTTCAGTATCATCTTCCGGATCGTTCTCAGACGAGCCGACAATTTCTGGCGGTGTTTCTGAAGGCTGTTCATTAGACACTTCATTAGACACTTCATTAGACACTTGCACTTGGTCGGATGTGCTATCTGCTGTTATATTTGGCCTAGGGAATCATTAAAAAGCAAAGTCGTGCGGATATGAGTAACTTCGAAAGAAATAAAAATAAAATAATGTAAAAAAAATATCACTATCATGTTTAATCGTAGCGATCAATGATGGGACCAAATTCAACATATATTTATAAGAGAATTGAATGTACTTCCTAAGTACGTCGTACTATTCAGCTGAATGTGAAACTTGGAATGAGTACACGATACGTAAGAAACTAAATTTCGGAAGTAAACTTCTCATGTAAAGTTTGAACATTGTTTTCTGAAGCATCAATATAGAATTGCAACGTGGTATTTGGTCTCACCGTTAATATCAGAAGCCATATAGTTAATTATATTCACGTAATTTGCGTGTGAAGGTATTATGTAGCGCGAGAATTGCAATTTTATATACAAGTGCAATGAAAGATATTCAAATTTAAATGCAAAAAAAATAATAGATAAAAACACACGTCGCACGTACAGTTCATTTGTTAGCTGTGGCGGTGGGGGTTGTGGCTCGGGTATTTCTTCGTTTTCTTCCTCGGATTCTGCTTTCACGTCCTCGCAGGAAGGAATTGGGGTTGGATTCGAAGGCGTTGCAAGTTTATTTGTCGAGGCTGACTTTGTTGGTCGGTTTTTAGCGGCTCTCTTAATACGTTCGTCTAATAACGACTGATCTTTCTCGGATATCTAAATTACAACGAATGAATTGATAAAACAGTTGTTGACACTTTGAGCGGAGCGCAACTGTGAGGAAATCATTACCTGTCCAATAAGCTTGTATACTCGTTCCCCTTGGAGGAAATACGCTTGAACGATACAATTCAAAGCAGCATTTCGAACGGAATTATCACGGTCTGCTATTTGCTTAGCAATTTCCTTCAATGCTACAGATGGCGACGGTTGACAAACGGACAGCCCATAATTCTCGATTAGTGACCCTAACTGGTCCAGGCATTCTGAAAAATAAAGAGGAATTCAGTACGCCGATCGCATTTACTATATTCTTTCCCCGTTACGTTGCATATACCTGTTCTTTGTCGAGCGTTCTTAGATTTCAAACCCTCCATTACGTACGAAAATAATTTGCTTACTGGGTACACCAACGCTATTTGTTTAAACAACGCGCGAACTCCGTTGCGCACTGCGTCTTTCGGATCGCCGATCTGGACAGGGATTTATTAAACATTTAAACACACGTTGATCGAAATGTGTGTTACAAAAAGCACTGATAAGTTACTCACTTTAATAATAAGGTACGGAATAAACGACGCTGCTTCGTTCTCCAACATATGATATTGATCCTCTATCAACAAATTAAATACCATTCGCAAGTACTCTAAACCTTTCAATAATACTGACGGGTTGGTGTCAAAGAATCGGAGCGTCAACCACTTGAGAATAAGATCTAAATTAGACACTAATGCTTTACGGTTGTCGGGCAGATCCTATAACATTTACGAAAGATATCAAACTATGTGTAGAAGTAAAAACATTTATAGCTTAATATCCTCGGGTATCTACCTCGGTTAATGCCTCGATAGCTTTGAGGTGGTATCTGAAGTCAGAATGTAACATATTCGCCGCTAATGTTTTGTTCACGTTAGCAGCGGCCATCTGTTCCTTCAAAAGCTCGGTGAATTCTTCTCTGGGTGTCGTGAAGTTCCATTTCAGGACCTTCAACTTCTGTTCGTCGATCACCCTCTGATGCTTCAGATTATTCGTGGCCAACAAAGGGCCCGTATCCACATCGTCGTCTTTTTTACGAGCGCTGCCGGGTTTCGATGAGCCTTGGTTTTGCTTAGGCTTCACTACCGCTTTAGCTGCTTTCACAGCGCCGCCGCTTTTAACAGCTTTCTGATTGCTCTCATCCGGCGCCTGTCTTTTCGGCAGAGGCTTAACAGGCAGGCTCGGCCGGGACTTATCTAACGCGGCGAGCACCACTGTCCTCGACCCAGGCTTCAATTTCTCTGTGTTCCTAGCCATCGCTTCGTAAGAAAGGTGAATCATAAATCCCAAAACCGCTTCCTGAGCATTCTTCCGAACGTCAGAGTTACGGTCCTCTAAATTACTGTACAAATATGGAAGACATACGAGGAGCTCCTCCTTCGGTACTTGTTTTACAGGGATCAACGGCACTTTCTGCGCCAACCAATTCCACATCTCGGCTCTGAGCACCGGCGACCCGGACTTCAAAGCGTCCCCTATTATCTCTCCGTCGAAAAATTCTTTGTAGCCGCACTGATCACCCCATATGTTTATGCAGGAGATCGCCGCTGTCCTAATCCAGTTTTTACTGTCGCCCAAGCATTGTATGAAACCAGGAAAGAGGACTCGAATGTGTTGCTTCGCTGGTGGACCCATGGCCACGGCTAACGCCTGGCATATGCCTAGAGTTGTCTGCGCTATCTTGCTATTGCTGTCAACCAGCCGCAAGGCTAATCCTTGCGGCAAGTCGCCAATAGGTCCTTTTACGAATTTCGCCTCGGAGATGATACCGCTTACCTTCTGCAAACCTTCGTTTCGTACCTGGCGATAAAGCAAATTTGTTCCTGTATTTGCTTAACGATATACAGAGGTTTTACGTTTCATCAACGTGCCAGATAATATTATATTTACCTTCCAGTTCTTATCGGATAGCTCATTAAGCAGACTCTCTGTAATTTGATTACTGATATCAACGCGCGGAATAAGATTGTTAATCTCAACTTCGCTGTTGCTATTCGATTTTTTATCGACTTCAACGTCATCGTCGTCGTCGTCGCTCGTCTTATCCTTCTTGGTTTTCGATCCACGGATCGGTGCTGGAGGACTTTCACCATTATGCTAATGTATAATAAGCACATACATTAATTTAACTCGTACAACGGATTATTCGATTAGGATTGCATACTGGTGGACAGTTTACCTTTTCACATTCGAGTTCGATCTGTTGACGCAAAACTGGTTTCTCGTTCTCAAAGAACATGAGCAGCGGTTTGCCCATGAATATGTATAATGTGCCTAACAGAGTAATGGCTCCTGTACGAACACCGGGGTTTGTCGCTGCCACTGCTTTCTTTATGTTCGTCATTAAAAATGTCACATTGATGCTGAAACACACGTGTAATATAAACACTACCTTCGCGCGTTTACTCGACAATTTCGCGTCAAGCACATTTGTTACTTACACGCAACCGAATTCTACGAGAGCCCTACACAGCAACGCTAATGTTTCTTGTTGAACTTTGGGATTCTTTTGATTGAAGGCGAACGTGACTATTTCATCTGCTACATATTCCAAACTTGTTGCCTCTGCTATTGCCAGAAGAGTGTCGGCTGCTACTGCACTGTTCTTCGCGTCTCCTAGTTTCTCCGTTACATCGACGAGGCAATATTCGCAAACAGTACTGCGATGGAAATGGCTCGTTAAATTACACGAATCGTTCGCCTTATAATAAAATTAAATATGCATCTTACGTTGAGAACGGAAAGCTTTCCGCCAAAAATTTTACTATTTCTAGTCGCAGCTTGAGAACTTGGAAATTTGTATCCTTGAAGCCTGGCTTTTTTGCTAAAGTTCGTACAATAACTTGTGTAGGCACCTCAGACGAATCCATTTGTTTGATGAACTAAAAGGATATAATTTCATTATTCATTAATCGTTCTCTACTAGAATACAGTTTGCTCGATATTATAAATGAGAGAATTATAGAAATATTTGAATTACCTCTAGAAGTTGTTCAACCGCAGATAAACGGACCTTCCAATTGCTGTCGACAAGGCCCGAGAGAATCTCCCCTGGTAAGATTTGTGCAGCCATTTCTTCTATTTCTTCGGGACAGTAATTCTTCTCTATTTGGGTTTTTGTAGCAGGTGGCTTCTTTGAAGCAGCTGTAACGAACAATAAGAATTATTACAATGGCATGTATTTCAAGTACGACGTAGTCTTGTTAGTATATTGAATTTCGATATTTACTCAAATTTGTCAAGGATGAAGCAGCAGGTTTTTTAATTTGCGATCTCTTGGCTGTACTGGTATTAGGCCTCTTCAGAGCTTTCGCTTCTGATTCTTTAGCTTTCGTTGTCGATTCAATTTTACTCGGAGCTGTGTTCGGTCTTTCTGCCGCTTTTGGCGCACTAGGAACTTTAACATGTATTACAGCTTTTTCGGCACATTCCTTTATCTAATAAGGAAAAGTACAGACAAATCGATAAATTCTGTTTAACAAATATAATATCCTTTATATACGATTAATTAAAAGTACAAATTGGATATCATAACGTACCTTTGTCATCTTCAAATTATCTATATCCGTAAGGAACGGCATCATGGACTTTTCACCGATTAATTTCATCGCAGTCCCAAGAGCCTCTGCAGCAGTATCTCGAACAGTTGGATCTGAAATCAAAGGTTTTCTTCAATTTACTCTTTGTAATTTATAAATTAAGAACAACGCTGACGTAAAGAAAATCCATTTCGGAACGTACCTGGCTCGTTTAAAGTTTTTAAAAGCACACCCGTATATGCTTTTAATAATTTTTTGTTCAAACTTGGCGGTGGTGTACGGGCAAAGCACCTTGACAAATAAGCAGCTGTTTCTGCTTTAACCGCTGGATTTTTGTTCTCAAATGCGGAAAGAATGTCTTCCAATATAACATCAATGGAAACCTAATACGAACCAAAAATATAGTTTTAATTAAATATGTATCTGAAATTCATGGTCAGTTGTAGTTTACTTGTATCACAAAAAAGTGATAAGACAAACGTAGATCATGAATAATATTTATACGCGCTGTTTCTACTTACGCAAAGGAAAATTGCATCGGCAGCTTCTCTGAGCGTTTGTACCACAGATTGTTTCTTCTCGCGAAACTTTTCCAAGATCGACGAAAGGCAAGCTGTCGCGTAAGGTTGGAATCGCTTTTTTAGACCTATAGCGAGGCCTGTTAGACATTTTCCAGCCAACGTAACAACCAGTACATTGGTATCTTTGGATATAACCTGTTTATAAGACACATTTAAAGGATAAATAAAGTAATAATCGCAAGTTCTGCGAGAATACAAGTGATATATACCCTTTTCAAAGCTCTTACTAAATCTCCATAATCACCGTTTTCTAACTTAGGATTCTTTACAAGAGCCTCCACAGCTTCCAATGCTTCTTTTCGCTCTTGCCATTTCTTAGCTTCAATTTTCTCGTAAAAGTCTTTCGGAAGTTTAGAAAGAATATCGACGGGTTCTAACAATTCGTAAGGATTAATTTCTGGGACAAAGCCACCGTCTGCGTCATCCGTACCATCTTAATCAAAAGATATTTGATATTAGAAGAAGAATGTATAAATTCTAAGTGGTATACGTAATTTCGAATTTATTTACCTTCGCTGTTCTCACTTACAGAATCCGCAATGCATATTGCCTTTGGTTTTTGAGATTTCAAGAAACGAATCGGTACCACCTTCTCTTCCTTTAAGTTATTGAACTCTACCTCCAGTTCTGTCATTTGTACTGGTTTCAATGTGTGTAATTGTTGTTTTAAAGGTGCACCTACCCACCTAAAGGTTTCAAACGAAGTTATGCAAACTGAATGCTCGTATTATCGCAGATGGTTTTGAAATATTATTAAAAGAATTACCTGTAAATTTCAACGACCATAAATTTCCCTTCGTCTCTAACTGTTTTGTCTCTATCCTCGAGAAAACCAGGAATCTTTTTTAACAGAGGCTTTATATTAATTACTTTCGGTCCAAATTGCCTGTAGTATTAAAAAAAATCGACTGATTAACACAATTACGCAATCAGTATAAAACCATTTCCCTCTTAAATATTCACCTCCTGGTACCGTCTACCAATGCAAATAATATATAACTACCTTAAAGCCAACGTTAAAGTAGAAATGCACGCGGCAACAATTTTTGGATTCTTTGCTTCCGTCCCCTTCAACAATTCTCCCTGAACAGCTTCGTGTTTTTCAATTTCTATGTACATCAATGTTATTTGTACCGCCAACTCTTTTGTCTTAGCTTTAGGCGCGGCGATACATTTGCCGACTATGCTGCCCATAACTTCGCCAACGGTCCTGTTAAATGGAACATAGATATCAATGTGATTCCGTCGCTACAGTAATAGTGTTACACGATACACAAACTGACAAATTAATTCCCATCTATAATACTTACTTCCCTGCCACCGCAGCATTCTCAACGAAAGCTAACGTCGCTTCCAATCCTTTCTCTTGCGCGACAGCATTGCTATCTGCCACAAACTTTTTAATAAATCCCAGAAACTTGTTCCACTCGGGAGACTTTTCGTCGTCGATACATTGGAATGTGTTCACGCATTCTTTATAACCATGCAACCGTGCTCTCCATAACTACGAAGCATTAGTACATGAGAAAAACGTTTTAACGTACAGACTCCAGCCGAGATAAATATATAAGAGAGAAGGGAGCGGCGGATTCTTTGCGCAAACTCTGTTAACTGTTAAAACGTAGATCGAAAGGTGTATTATGAAATACGTTACCTTATGTACACATCGTTCTTCTAATGGTAGTTTAATATATTCCGTATCTTGTTCCATACCTCAAACCCTACAAAGATATCATGAATTTAACACCACAGGTCAATATCGTAGAAACTATAAGATAACTAGGATCTACGAAATTCGGAGACGCTTCACGATTACTTGTTAATTTCATTTCTATTCGCAACTTTCGCACATATTCTTTCAATTGGCTAACTAGAAGAACCACAATCAATTCCAATATTGTCGGCGGAACAGACACTAGGTACACTAAAGTATTACGTAAAGCGATACTCGAGAGAGAACAAACTACCAGATGCTCTTTCGCTGATCATAGAGTCCCAGACCCAAATCACATATACAACACGGTGTACTTGGAACCTTAAAATAGCATTGCCTCAAAACTTCTCCACTAACTATACATTAGTTAATTATCAATTAGCATTATTTCTGCTGTTTATTTGAAACAAATTTAGCCCAGGTCTGGCTTTACAAACAATACATATTAAATGTTCGTTACATTAGAGATCTCTGATATTAAAAATGATTCTCTCAAAACGCAGGCGTTATTTGTTTCCCACGTTAAGCTGTTTAGATAAATTATGTAATACGAGGTAAGTTCAAAGGTAATCGACTGTATATCGCTTTTAACTTCGAAAGTAAAGGAACGAACTGGTATAGTTGTTCCACCGCCTGCTAGATATATATTTTAGTCAATAGTCAATGTCGTACAGTGATCGAATGTTGAAGCTATTGTTACTACTTCTACCAGCAGCTTTTCAATCGTTCGCTACTATTCGAAATTTAATATTGAAAGCTCGTGAAGTAGTGCCTACGATGCTTGTAAGTAACACATTACATAAAACGTTGGAAATCGTCTCTGTATTGGAACTGAAATTGGGCTCACGCGAACGAGTCCTCTTCCCGGGGAAATTGCAATTATAACCCAGAAGTATCGTTTGTTGTAAATAAATTTGTTATGTTTGGATGTATTTCACCAGAAATGGTTGAAATATTTCGTGGCGCATCGAAGCAAATATTAATTCGTTGTTGCGGAGAGTTTGGGATAAGGCGAACAGGACAATGCGACTGGTCCTGTCCGATGACAAGAGCAAATCTCGGACACAGGAATAACAGAAGTCGAAAGGATTCGTCGTTAAAAGATCCGAACCTACCTTACGAAACGAAGAGATATGAGAATAACTTCTGACAGGACAATGAACGTTCTTCGAGAAATCGTCAGCTCAATTCATTAATATTGCTCACGAGACCGATCTTTAACGCCTGCGTCGATCGTTCAGCGGCCGTTGCTTTTCAAATACGAGTCCTCTTTGCAACCGTCAAGTCTGCATGGGTTTGCATGCAAACAAAACGACAACTCTATCTTTCGAAACTATGAATTCCCGAACCCGGTCAATGTTGCAGTTCACCGGTTGCGCCGACAGATGGCGCTGGGAGCGAATTTCTTTTGTTCCTCGAAGCTTATGCCAGCTTATGCCTTGTTCTCTGATTTAGAAATTTCCCCACCTTGTTCTTCTATCTTGTGATTTTCGCTATCCCACTCCGATTTAACATTACATTATTATGATTCGTTGCACAAATTTATGTACATATGTGCAAATTTAGGTCTTGATATTGATTTGTTGAAAGAATAAAAGAGCTTCGTAACGTATAAATCGAATGTAGTAGAGAAATAAGTTAGTAGTTAGAATAAGTAGAATTTTTTTTTAATCGCTCGAAGTATTTAAATTGTTTTTAATTCCTTATTCGAATTTAGCGGAGTACACGAAACTTTTGAGTAGCTGAAGTATTTGAATACTTCGACGGTTTTAGAACTGCTTAGACGTAGGTAGTACTCAAACGTTTCAAATTACTTGAAATACCTTTCAAATTATTAGCAGCTCTAACCGACTCTAACTAGATTTGTTATTAATAGAACATCGACTGTACGAAAGTAATAAAACTTTCGTCACTTAAATCCACTTACTATCAACAATCAGTTGGAGCACACTTCTATGTAGATGAAATAAAACAAATTGTTCCAACACTGTTGTATTTCTTTCCGTAATCCTGTCATTTATCATTTCTTTAATGTAATGAATTTAACTTAAGCTGAGTATACTCGAGAATACTGATAAACATTGAGTTTCAAATGTGGTATATTTGAAATGAATTCTACATTTAAACTCTCGTATTCTATAGTGAATTCTTTATAGCCTTATCATTCATTTATAAAATTAATATAACATTGCTATACACTGCTTCTTATTAATATTTAACATTTAATTAACATTAATACTTTGGTACGGGAATAAAAAGAAGAAATGACAATACATTATATAGCATGATATTAATTTTACATATTTTTATTTTTATATATATATATATATTTTATATATAAATCGTATATGTTCAGAGTAATTTATTCGCAATGTACTGTACCTGCAAGAGAAATAAAAGTAACCGCGAACTTAAGAGCAGTGTGTACTGAAAGAATTTCAAATTAAATATATGAAATACAGATTACCACTTAGCTGTAATAATTGACATAGTGTAATGACAGCGTAAGTACAGATTTATTATTAGATATCCATGATAAAGTATGCAGAACTAACTACTTATACGTTGAGTATTTCAAACACCTTGTTACTCGATTACAACTAAATGCAACAATAAATTTCTCTTATATATTTCGTTCACTAGTTTATTACAATGGAATTATAAAATAAATGAATGTTATCCGTTACATTTACGAAGGTATTTATGCACACTAAATCATAAGCTGTGGCTATAAAACAACGAATCGTTTGTTCTTTTTTTTTTACTATAGATATACAAATCAGAGAATTTATATTAAGAATAACAATTGTCGATTTATCGTTAAGAATACTATATGTCAATGGTACATTTACAAACTACGGTTGATGCTTATAAAATAATAGAAAACTGCTTGAACCTATGGGATACATATAAAAAGAGTACAGTAATATCCTTTAGCGCTGAAGTATTTAACCTGTGTAATACAAAATAAATTAACACATCAGTGCCTCCGGTCTCAGGCTAACTGCTAACTCCTAAATGTGATTAGCACCAGCACAAATGCGTAAGATGCAGAATGAATGTTATGTTGCACATATCGTGAGAGAGCAGCTGTGAAAAATGATACCTCATGTCGTAAACAAATGGACACTGTATATACTTACTTTTATATAAATATCGTAATATCGTGCCTATAGTACTTTGTATCTAGTACTGCTTTTTCAGAATCAAACATTTCGAGCATATATATATAAATATATATATATAAATATACATATATATGTATATATACTTGTACGTGCTTAAAAATAGGTTCGGAGCAGTACCAGAAACATATTCACAATATTTTTTGAAAAGTTTATTTATCCTAAGAGATATACAAAACAAACATTTCTTTTATAACTGTTATAATTCCCCTATAATAATACAGAAAATTCTGTCGTAATTTTCAATATCGGTTTCCATTTTTTTTGTTCATTATTATTATTATTATTAATTATCTCCACCGAATGGATACCTTTGTATCAGTACAATTCATTTTTTAACCAGCTATACGTTAAAATTATGCACATCTGCAAATCAGTATTAAAATATTACAATTTCATATTTTACAGTATTTCATCCTCTAGCTCCCTCTAAAACAGGTTGGTTGGTTTTTCTTTTGCTTATAATAATCATACAATTATCGGGGTGTTACATGAAAATGTGCAGGGGGGATGAAAAAGCTTTGTTTCGTTTTACGTCGAGAAGTAGCGGTTACCTGCTGAGCCAAATAAGGTGCAAGTCAGTCTGACTGTAACGAAGCCTCTTGTATATTCGTTTTGCATACCAATTTGTTGGCCACGAAATTCACATCTGCATTACCTAGCCTTGCTTTTTCTTATTATTTTTTTTTTTTTGGTATGCCTCTCCTTACACAGTTGGCTCTAATCTCAATGATTAAAATCTGTACATACTAGGATCTAGGAATGTTAATATTACAAGAAACCACAATAATTTATTATAATACAGCCTGCTGTACACCAGATGACTCGAGGCAGTACAAGACACGCCCTTATCTTACTTCCTTAAACGATGAACGGAATCACACGATTCTGAAACGAGTTAACGTATCTCCTTTTTTTTCTTCTTATTGGAAAACAAAAAATGAATATGAGAGGGAGGATGACGATGGTAAGGGCAGGGACTACTTCAATTAGCTAAAACTCAAAGTAAAGTTCGTCTATTTTGGTTTTCTCTTCAACCACTGTTAATGTTTTTTGATAATAATAGAAATCCATTAGTTTCATGTCATAAAAAAAGAAAAGATTGAGATTATAATAATATTATTAAGGCAAACGTAAGAGCGACTTTTCTTTACCGATTTTTGTCAAACGAAACACGACCGGTTCCGACTTATCGGAACTTCTCCAATGCGGATAAAAAAAAATCATTCGCTTTACATGTACGTTACGAGGACTTTATAATACCACTGCTCCATGGCTGGGTTGTCGTCCAAACATCTTTTTTTTTCGTTCTTTCTTTTTTTTGATTTCGAAAAGTTGCGAATTAGACATTCGTCTCGATATTCCAATCACTTATAAGCTATAAGGCTCGATCTCCTGGTTTAGAATACACATTTGTGTTAGTGGAAACTATCACATGTTGACGCAGATGTAGAATCGAAGTTGCATTAAAAATATACTTATCCTCTAATACTTACAACTATACGACACATACTTAAATCAATTACATTCATACAAAGCAGCAGCCCCATGCCCCCACCTGCGCGACAGATTTGATTTAAAGAAATGTTCTGTACAAGGATATACAATAAGTCTCTCCTTAACACTGGCAACGAATGAACTGAACTGATAAAAATATCAAACTATGCTGAGAGTGATACCGCCCAACTATGGAGCCGCCGTATCCGTTTTTTTTTTACGATTCGTCGGCTACATTAACTGCCTCAACGTAGCCTGGAGACAATGTCAACAATGATTGTGAGCCCCTGCGCCTTCCACCTGATAGAATATGTGGGCAACGTATCTTTTTTTCCTTTTCCATTCTGTTTATCCTACGCCATTTTACATGTTACTATCAATATGTTAAAATACAAATGTCACTCATACGATCTTCTCTCGCGCCTGTCATACATACAATTTTAAAATAATTATCGTAATCGCGGGTAATTTAATTATTATTGTAAATAATCGGGGACTGGTGATTAGTAGTTGTTTCTTTTTTTTTCCTAGTGGTGTAAGTACGCTCACGCTAAGGTCAATGGTACGTACAATAGGTGAGGTATGCTTTCAGGATCAAGGACACGGGGTGATAGATGAAATTCTGTCGTGTATCCGCTATTCATCGTCTTCTTTATACTCTTCTTCACTGTCGCTTTTTACAGTATTCACTGGAGTCACTACTACAGGTGAACCGTCTTTCATTTTCTTCTTGTACGCAGTCATTTCCTGCATAGCACGTCATGACAATTAACACACGCCATAGGTACATAAACATATCTCGTGGTATGGATGTAAACTAATATTTCAAAGCCCCCATGAGAACCACGAACTGTAATTAAATCTGTATGCGAACGTACCCTTTCATATCGAGCCTTGTCCTGTTCTGCCATAGCCTCATATTTCGATTTGGTTTCAGGATCTGCGTCTGACCATTTTTTACCCAGTTCCTTGGCAATGTCGCCTACACCAAATTCGGGATTCAGCATTTTCACCTTTCCACGCTCGTCATTGCAGAACCAGAAGAAGGCGGATCTAAAGAGTCGAAGAGTATATTAATTCTCTTGCGAATTTAGAGGAGAGGGATATCGGTGACTGCCCTGCTAAGAATTGCTTCAAATTATTAGTCACGTGTTATGAAGCACAATCATCATTTACTTACAGAGATCTTTTGGGAGCATTGTGATCTTTGATGTGTTTACGCTTTTTGCCCCTGCCTTTACTCTCGCCTTTTGGTGGTGTATAATTCTGCATCTCCGCGTCGTATCTCTTTTTATCCTTCTCTGCCATCTCGTGGAAACGTTTCTTTTCCTTGTCCGACATAGTCTACAATCACAAAGCGTCCGCGACGTTAAGCTTACTGAAATCATTATTCGCTTAAATACGTTAACGCAGGAGAGAATGAAATTGTGAAAGTATTTCCAATTGTATTTTGTTACCATTCTCGCCGAACCACGACTTCTCACAGGATTGGTATAGTCAGGTACATATTTGGGATGGGTGGAGGAGTAATAGATTTGCAATAAACGGCGAGGGGGGGTTGGTTTTCATATACGGCGAGCCAAGGCGGATGGAGAGGGTGAGTCTCGGGGTTCTGGAGGATTGGTCGATAAGCGCAAGGGTGAAGCGTAGACGCAAACGATGTACGTCCACGCAATCTAAAAACTGTAGAAAATTCGTCTTATTCTCTCTGATGCTTTTGGAAACGTAAAACATTCCGTTAACAAAAAAAGGCTGTATAAAGATTTAGAAAAATCGACTACTTAGAAAAATGTTGTAGAAAATAAAATAAAAAGTCTTTCACATTTTCAAATACGAGGTAAATATAAAGTGACCCCCGTCTGATTACGTTAAATGCAATCGCATTCGTTTCTCTTTTAATAATTCCACTGAAATATACAGGGTTACAACAGTCAGTCCATAAGATGTCTGAGACACCTGTGATAAAATGATAAAAAAAAGGTATAAACAGGGCTTTATCTGTTTTGGCGAGGCATAAATTAAAGCAACAAAGATTTCGAAAACACTTTTACAACGAAGAATAAAAGCTATCTCGAGTTTTCTTAATGGAACCATGTGATTTTCTTTTTACAATGCTGTGGGGGGTATTAGAGCAATTCAAGAAATTCAAGATTTACTTAAAACTGTACTCTGTGCAAGTGGCGCGAGTCATTCTGTTATTTCAATTTGATAAAGAATATAAACGAAAGTGCTGGTTAAAAAGCTACTTGAATTATAACTATTGAATTTTTCTTTGTGCTTTCTGAATCTCCATCTATTTATTACTTATTTGAGGATCTTAAAAGAAACACAGTTGTAGAATACTAAATCCAAATACTTTGGCAGTCATTGCTCACGATTCATGATAGTTTACTGAAACAAGTAGAATCACGTGCCGCAGAAGAATTCCCCAAACATTTAATCATTAAGGTGGCTTTGGTTCTGTTATAAAAAAAGAGCGTTCTCAAAATTATCGTTATTTTGATCGTGCGGAAAGAGAAGTAAATTGTTATTTATGTTTCCTTTTATTATGTCGTCACAAGTGTCTCGGAGATCGGGGCGGCCTGTTACTATGTAAGCCCTGCGACGTTCTGGAAGGGAAGCACATCTCACAAAGGGACAGGCTAAAATTGTTGCAGCTGCCAAGACTAACATTTCGCCACGATAACGGAAGGTCAACGTCTTTAATCCTTCTGAAGACCATGTGGCCTGGCGTGCAAAAGAAAAGTGAGCAGAAAGTGTCTCCTCCCTTTCGGAGGGGTAAGGATGGCCAGATGTTGAGGCAACACCTGTTCATAATGACGTTGTTTCACATATCCCGAGTTCTTCCATCAGAAAGTGTGTCTAACTTTTACGTCCGGCTTCCAGTTCATTCTACACAGTCGCTTCAATTAAAATTCGTGCATCGGTGTGCTTTCGTGCGTCTTGCTTCTCATTTTAACAAACTATTGAAGCAACAGATAAATTCTCTTGTACTATCCACAGGTATTTATCTTATTGTTAGTTTGCAAAACCAAGCATGATTCTCTTTTTACTTGAAACATTTAGTTCGAAAGTACATACGATTTTCATGGTACAAAAATATGAAAAGGGGTCTTGAGATGGGGTTCGTGATATATATGGGCAACATTCATTTTTGTGAAATATATGTGCTTGTGTATAATATATAAAACGATGTATATTATACTATACCTACTCCACTGAAAATGTAAATTGTTAGAGACACGGTATAAATAGAATACAAAAAAATCAGTCTTTTTGGCTTCGTGAAAAATAAAAGTTGAACTGCCAAGAGAATTCTTGAAATACAAATGACCCTAGTTTGTATAGTTTGCGTTGAGGGAGCATTCAGAATTTAGTGTCTAATTCTTTTTAGCTAATTTCTTTCATTTACTTCAAAGCACAAAGAAAGAAATAGCCAACGACAGCGAAAGAAGTCTGAATCGAAAACTAACGAATATAAATGTGATAAAATTGAAAGTAGGGAGCACATAAAATCAGCAAAATTGCTTTTGCAATAATAATTAGAACCTGGGACTGAAATTCGTGAATTATCCGTGGCAAGTGGCGTCGTTCCGATTGCCCGGTGGAATTCATTCGCATTTTGTAAGAAACAAGCGGCAAGAAATCGTGTAAACAATGCGGGGAATTGAAGGATGCCTGTTGTGGCATGTCGTTAGCCTTTGACGCGCAGTTTATTATACGCGTGTATAAGGAGCAGAATTCTATGGGACGAGTTTTAAACCGGTCGCCGATTCTAATCCTACTCGTGACGGGATTACAGGTAGTCGGTGCAGGGATACGATAACCGTTAATCCTAAATATTCCCGATCTGTTCACATTAAACTAGTTTCCTGACTAGAATTCTGTTTAAAACTCGCCTGATCAGGGACGGGACGTGATTTAGATATCGGCGATATTATTACGAACACTGTAGACATCGTGGAAACACGGGGCATGGAAACTACATCGATCGATCAAACGCGAGTGCAACGTATCAGATTCAGTCCACGAACTATACATTCAGCAATTAATATTATTTCATCACATTGGGCCTGATTATATGGAACTGATTATACTAACAAAGATTTTTACAATCGAGGGGCCCAGTGGAGAACAAGCACCGTGCCACCGATTTATCATTTCTTTTTACAAATTTTTTACACTACATTGCAGGAACGTAGGTACAGAAAGGCACCTACTCGAAATATTGTACTATTCCGTGCTACATATGTATGTTAAAGGATCAAAATTATCTCTTTGGCGTTCCTTTCGGTATATAAGAAGATACGAGCAAGCGATGCTCAAAAGGAATGAACCTGTAGCAACCTCCAGATAAGGTCGGTTAACTGTAAATTACCACTTAAATTGGTTACACTTTTACTCCGGCGAACAACGCCTGGGACCATTACAGTGTCCCCCGAAACATGGCCAACGAACTAATTACAGGAAAAATATATTCATAGGAGCGCACTGAGGTGTTCCATTAGACCAGCCATTAGAAATATGTTAATTCGAAGCTGACCTTTGAAATTCAGTGTTGCTTACGTTTAGGAAGAAGGCCGTGTGCGCCGAACACGCTTTCACTAATTTTTCTTTACCGCGTACGCGCGTCTTCGCCGTGCCTCGACGACTGCGCGTGTATTCGAGCATTTTAATACGATATTGGCTCCCCGAAGCAATCTGTAATAAATTGATACGTACGCGCCGCTCGTAAATGGGGAAACAAAGCTGCCGGGGCGCGTTACGTGTACAGGGACTCTATCGATCAATGCGTGCAGCGGCGTAAAACAAGGAGATGTGTAAATAAAGTTGCTTTTTGTTTCGGTTCTTCGGGTTAGTCAATTATTCTTCTGTTTCATTAAACGGTTCTTTTCGCGTGAGGCGTGAACAATTCTGTTGAACCTTTCGCTCGCGAACAGACGGGAACTGTAATAAAATGTCCTTCCCAGTTTCTAGAACGTTTGAAAATGTAAAATCAATATGAGGCGTCGTGTTATAAATGGACGTTGCTTTCGGGGGTGGTTGCCTTTCGTTTCTAATATTATAATATTAGCGAAGCTGTTACTTAGGGGTCCTCCTTAAATTACGTAAGGCTTTTTGGGAGGAGAGGGTCACCAATTGCTTACGTTTCTGTGCTTTAATGTCTTACGTAATATTTTTTAAGGTAATTTTTAATAGGAGTAGTGTAATTAAAAGCACGTTGTTTTCTTAGTAAAGCGTAGAATTGTATGGAATTTCTTGTGCACTGCTAGGGATCGTTAAGGAACCGAGTTTCTTCTGAATGTTTCAGGATATTGAACTAAATATAGGGAAGCCACATTTAACGTAGCGATATTTTTAACGAATGTTCAAGCGAGATAACTTGTTGAAGCTACTGATTTAATATCGTATATCTTACCAAGTATTCTGGGAACTGTATATAGGACATTAATTCGATGGAGAAAATGGGTGTGTGTTCACTAATTTAGGAGTATGCATCAATTATATCCGGCATCATGGAAATGTTACTGAAAGACTAATTAGTATTCCACTCTGGATCTTCCTGAAGTGCCTTGTACCATAAAATTGATATAATATTTTTACCGAGGGATTTTGAACAATATACAGCCGCGAACATCATAATAATCTGCACGTTCCTGAAGGACACTCGCTGCGAAGCAGCATACAATCATCCTCACTATTTCATTAATACCTAATTTTATTCAAATTCACTGCACCTTCAAATCAAACCACGCGCTCGTGCCCCTGAATAAAACTCTGCCTGTGCCTCGAAACTCACAAAAAAGTGTGGTTAATCAGTTTAATTTCTGCGAGGCTCAAATATCGAGGGCCATAAGTGAGTCACGTGGCACAGAACGTGTTAATCAAAGTGTACCAAACGTGAATAACACAGCCACTTGTCCAGAGGACAGGTTTACGTAATGCTAAGCTACACGGTGCAATTCGTATCAAATATGACTGAGAATTTTGATTACTCTGATAATAGTTGAATCCGCATCGATATCCCTACAATATTCTAAAAAGAATACCGTGTGGTCCCATTTGAAAGATTTCAGACAAACTTATTCTATTGAAACAGAACAAGTTACTAGTTACACGAAACCGATAACGTGTTTGCAATGTTACTATTACATTATTGCAAGTCTCTGAAAAACCTTGCTGACTATTATGCGCAAACTGTATTCCATTAAAAATCCTCTAATTAACGAATCACACATTCTCGAGACAAACGAGACTGGGTGCCATTTCACACGTGACTTTTGTGGCTCACAACTGGTATTTAAAGCAAACTAATACGGTTGCTATCTCCTTTAAACGAAAATTGTCTCTGTCAAGAGGATGCGTCCAAGACACCAAGCACTTGCGATGTCTCGTGTAAAATGGCCTTAACGCAGTCGATATTGTACAACCACCTCATTCGATTCTGACTGCTCTGACAGAAATGCCCGATAGAGGATTTAGAACTCCAAACACTTGGCATCGATTTCACTAGTTCCGCCACAATTTATCGTGAATATTCTTTAAGCTATAAGCCCCAGCCTGTACCGTATTCACGAAATATTGTAGGGCAGCTAAACATTTCGTGTTGGATTGCTCGTCATTTGCTGTAGCCATAGCGATATTTCAGTGTACAATATAATTCCTTAAATTTGTACTACTATTGGCGTCGAGTGCGCTGCATCGCCAGTACGTTACTCTTATTGATCTTCTCGACGGGTAGGATAGAAATGATAGATGTGAGTTAGTGGCCACGATGGTAGACCCAGTTGCACGAGGTGAACAGAAAAGTGTGATTATCATTGAAACGAGGGCGACGTTAAAGACCCATGGTATGGAGAACGGTGCCTTACCTTCCACCTCATTGCACATTTTTTAGAGAACTCCCGGAAAACAATCTTCTCCTCGGGGTGTTTCTTTTTGTGTTCCTGGCGGCATGTCTGCACGAAGAACGCGTACGCGGTCATCCGTCCCCTTGGCTTCGAGTCCTTTCCTCTCGGCATATTGTCTCGCTGCTGTAAGCTCTGAGCGTTATTTTGCTGAAGATTATTCTGTTGCTGCGACAGCTGCTGTAACTGGTGCTGTAATTGAAGAAACAAACGAGCCAAGTTATTAACGTGGCCACAATTTTCCAATAAACGCCGAACAACCTCGCTCTAAGAATATTCTCGAACGAACGATTGTCGAAAACACGATTGGGAATTATTTCGGACGATTTAAAAATACCAGCTAAATTGTTAAGGGTACAATCCACGTTCCAAAATTGCGGAGATTGTACACTTTAACGCGCGTGATATTATGTTGAACTCTGGCGATTTTTTAAGTAAAATTGAAAGTATTGAGTCCTCGATATATTTAAAGGATAGTTAGAATAAATTAAATTTCGACCGTAAATTTAATAAGATATGGTATCGGCGCACTGGTTCGGTCACTTAACAATTATTCGTTTTAAAATTAAATCAAAGCTATTTTGCAAATATAAATGTTAATATCAATTTCCAACGTTTCGGTCATTAATTTTGACCATTATCAAGGAAAGCTTTGATACAGTGAAAAATACTGCGTATGCTATTTGAAACCAGTCGCAACCGTTTGAACGGAACGTGCGACACGCGAGTAGGTTAGCTGGTGACTGAGGTAAACAGCAGACAAAACAAGAGCATCCAGATATTAACATTGATATTAACATCTATATTTGCAAAATAGTTTTGATTAATTTAAAAAAAAAAAAATTGTTAAGTGACCGAACCAGTGCGCCGATACCATATCTCATTAAAGTATAGTTATTCGAATACCTCGAGCGACTAAAAAAAATTCAATTTCGAATGCTTCGAGCGGCTCAAAAGTTCGAACCTGTTCCAATAAGCTGGAGAGTTCGACCCACCCAGCATTCGGAAGCATCTAACAAACGTATTTAAAGGAATCGATAGCTTACAATCTATTTTAAGCGTTAATTGAATAATCGAATAACTGTCGTCGAATTATATATTTATCCAACTACATGCTCCAGTAATTATATTCCAGTAATAGAGCTAAGTGACTTATTTGAGAAGCTCTTTGTACGAAATGCTCGAGATGTTCGAATAAATGGACTCGATTTTGAAAATATTTCTTCTGGAATCGGTGGTATTTAGCTTATTAACTGTGTGTATTTTTAAAGAGTATAATATAATATTCACCGCTTCCGTACGAGTGAATTTAGTAAATTTTCAGGCGAATTAGATCGTCTTGCTCAATTAATTATATAGAATTTTACATGGAAACCAGTCAACAAGTAAAAATGCTGTTAAACATTATCGGTAGCAATATCGGTAAAGGATCTTGCCAAACAGGTATCCGATTTTTTAACAAATAGCCTGTGTAGAGATGTATGTGCTCAATTGATACTAGTGTAATAAATTACTGTGTAATACGTGCGATATATTAATGATGGTTTTTCTATTTTCAACAAAAACTGTTGAAAATCAATGTGCCTATTTGTAACAGCGTTGCCCCCCAATGTGCGAAGCGTTGTTTTACATGCTAAAATAACATTGCGTGCAGCTATTTTATAATTCGGTATGTAACTGCATACTACAAGTGCGTGTAGAGAATAGGTACACCAGATTTTACATATATACCCTATAACAATCGTCTGAATTTAAACTAAAATCTTTGCGTTTTATGGAAAGAAAAGGAACTCGTGGGTATGAAATCTACAATCTGTAAGCGTTAACCAAGTACAATTGCCTTTGCGTAAAAGTCTAGAGAAGAATATAGATGAGAAAGGATTGTTTGTAAAAAGTGACGAATTTTCTAGCACAGTCTGTCGATTAATATGCAAAATATGCAATAATTGGAGGTATTGAAGCAGCATGGCCCTCGTGTTAATTAAGACGCAAATAATTATCGCGAAAAAGAGATTTTTTTATCGACATTATTTAGCCACGTAACAAGCGCAGCGCAAGAAAGTTATAATTACTATCGTACCTGTAATATACATCTTAGAATGCAAGCAGTGCGAGGTTAACGATTAAATTTTCATGTATTTGTTAAACTATGAGCTCACCAAGCTTGCTAACAACGCGGTCAAGCGCAATTAATCTGTGGAAGGAGTTACTTTTTTTTATATTCTTCAATTATTTGAAATACAGTAAGATGCTTCGTGAAGTATCTAGCACCACGCAATGCAAGCAAGTGTATTTTTAAAAATAGTCATTTGGAGAGATTTTTAAAAAGGAGTAACAGTTGCCACAAATCCTACTAACTCAAGAGTGGTTGTTGCTTTCGCTTTTATCGAAATATCATTAATGAAATGTACGGCGTAGAAATAGTTTGCATATGGTATTAGAAATGAAATTCTATGAATTCCATTAGAAGTACATAACGGAAGGAGAGATCTAACTTTGGAGGAAGCATTTCAATATTTAATATTTAGTACTCAATAATTTACTGCGGTTAATAGCCATTTTTGTATTACAAAAAGATGGTAATATCAAAAACGGGAAGTTTCATAACTAAAGCTCCGGACAATAACCGTGAAGACGTTGAAGTTTTAACAGCATCGTTAGTATCAGCTATCAACAGTGATATGCAGGGTACCTCGAGATAATTGCTGCATAAAATAGTTTGCTAAACGATAGGAAGGAAACGTAAGGAAACTTTCCTCCATTATTTTAAATTGTAGCATGTGATAATATGAAAGGAAACATTGGTTTTAAAGCTTTCTAAGCCAGTCTGCATATTAGCCTGTGATTATTTAAGCAAGGTCGTTTTGTAGTCGACTTGAAATAATCCTGGCGTCAAAATATGCGTCATTGAATATAGAAAACGTGTGACTTTTGTGAAATGACAAGGCGTGCTCCAATCGATAAGAGAAAAGGTGAAATATTTGTGATTAAATTCCCCATTGAATTTCTTTTCGTTTGTACTTCCATAATACTGGGAAAAAACAGTAGAAGCATCTTTTTGTCCATTCTATTAAATTGTACGTAGAGAAGGGGCAAAAGAGTACTTTCTTCTGTTTCCTAACATGCTCCGGTATTTAGCAATTACTTTCATGCATCTGTTATTTCGAAACATCCGTTTAATAACATTGTCGAAAAGCATGGAAAATCGACTCGGCTAGACGACAGATCCAGTGTTCTACGCGCAGATAAAATTACTTTTAGATTGCATGTTACTACTTGCGGCTGGCAAACATTTACCCCCACGATTAAACACAGATTGAATGCCTGTGTATGTTTAACGCGGAGTTCAGCTCGACTGATCGAATGTGCGCGTAATATAAATTAAAAAAGGAGCGCATTGAAGAGGTTCGATTGGATACGAATTTCTCGTTAAAACAAAGAAAATAAATGCTTGCTGTATTTTAAGGTGGATTGTCCAGGGACTAATTAGAGGTAGAGAGAAACGCAGCTACTAGACAAATCAATGTAAAATCAAATTAAATAAGATGAAATGGACATATGCTGTAACTAATAATAATTAGTAGCCATTAATGTAAGTAAAATGTTTTATGTAAGTTCGAAAGAATTTTGGGCACAACAACGTTGTGAAATTGATTGATACTTGTATTAGAATCTCATAGAGATTACTACTCTCGTTTCAATACCACTGACGTCATCAATGTCCTCAAAATCACCAGGATTCTTTCACTGGTTCATTTTAATACTTTAAGTCAGTCATAAGTCAAAATCACTTTGTATAGAAAAACATTAAAGGCAGCAACGACGGACAAAAAATTCCCTGTTACAGTATTTGAAAGTGAAAGTGAAATTCTACATGTCTCCCATATTCTGTGGGTAACGTGTTTGAAAAGATCTATATATATATATCAACGAATTTACAACACAGTAGGATTTGAAGAGGCTACTGATGAAGCTCCATTGAAATGTAACAAATGTGGCTGTACTTTTTCACGTGCGATGCTAATTGAGATGACATTGATTAAAGTACACGCGACGAACGTATGCTTGAAATAAAACTCTGACTTTTTGGCTCTCACTGATTCCCCGACACAATTATTCCACCACAATGTTTTTTGTGGCAAGCACAATTTGAATAAAAATCTTTCAGCATGGAAGTTATTCGAAATGAAAATAATTAATAACAGGAGTGTACGCGCAGCAATTAAAATTGTAAAAATCGGATATACTATGTACAAAACACCTGTATTTAGGTAATATTGTTCATACAGGGTTGTATGTGGGCAGTGTAGCCGCCATCTTCAGCAATTTCTATATTAATAAATTTTAAGAACAGTTGAATATTTTAGTTTCGCCCGGAAAATTATATAAATTCACGGAGACCTGGCACTAAAGCTATATATTTGCGAGTAGAACAAGCAGAGCATGATCTGTACTGGGATCTGTTAAATTTTTGAAGTCGTTCTTTTCGAGAACATAAAAGGTCCATTTGCAAGAATTTCTTAAGCACTTTCCAATAATGCGTCAATTATTCAATCACCACCTGCAACCTCAATTATTCCATTCGAATATTCTATTTCTGAACGATCATAGTTATTAATAATTCGGGAATGTTTAAACACCACTACATATTCTATCACCGTTATCTTCCTCGGGACTGAATGCAAATTTACTGCTGTATTAAAATTCCAGTAGGAATACGTTAACGTATAATTTTTCTCCAAACAAGACTATAAATTATTCAGTACTGCAAAAAGGAACGAACTCTGCTGAATTAGAAGTTTCCAATCCACGAAAAGATTGCAACGGATATACGAAGACAAGTAAATGTTCAGAAGATTAACTGTTACGATAATCTTTTAATGTGCCTAGGGGTATACGAGAAACACTTGCAGGATTTACTTCAAAAGCTCCCTAAAAAAAGAGGAAATTGCCAACGGTACTACACGAGAGAGACGAAAGAAATATCGCGGCAATTCTTCAAACCTTAATTAAGAAGTGATTTACTGTTTGTACCGTTATGGTAGTTACGATTCGAGAACAGACGAGTCAGGGGAATATCCAATACCTAATTTCGATACAACTCGCAGCAATGAATATTCGAGTTTTTCGAAAAGCAGCTGCAAGTTGAATATCCAATATGGAAGAGCCGAAGCTGTGTATGTACACGCGTGTACTGGAGAGAGAGAAAGAGGATATACTATGTTAAGCCTCCTCCTTCCAATTACCTCTATCTCCGCAATCTTTAAATTTTCGGACCACTCTCCGACTTTCTCTCCATCTGATAGATACGTACACTTCAATCTGAACTTTCATTCGAGGCTCGCTCTTAACATTGCTCCAAATACATTCTTAATATACCTCAAGACATACAGCAGGTTTATTACAATATACCGCGAAACTTGGAAATTCTGAAGGAGTCGTATTTTTTTAAAGAAACAAAAGACTCCTATTCGACCTGAAATTCTTAAAATATTTCACCTGCAAATTTAAAGAATATTGAAAACTGGCGAACAGAGAAACGAGGGAACTGTTTGTACAAATGGAAGAAGCCAGGTTGGCGAATAAATTAGGAGCACGTAATGATGAGCAAATAAGTACCCAAAAATCAATCCACTCTGTTTTTTTTGGAATGAAAAATTTACAGATTTCCAAGGAATATTAAGAATAATTTACTTTGTGAAACAAAATAGCCATAGTGAACATCTATTTTAGAATGATATCAAAATTATTGATTAAGTACTTGTCTCCATCTGCCTTATCATCGATATTGATTCATTTGCGAGGTTTTGTTAAATATGGCTACATTTCAACAAGTCCATTTTTTTTATATATCATCCTTGCATATCGTAGTTGAGCAGTGACTTGTTGACATCCTCTTACGAGCTCGAACTTGTCACCAACCGTGCTTCGAAGGCGAGAATGCTTTTATCGAGAATTCTATTCTATTCGCCCGATATTTCGGCCCGCGAGGACGCAAATGTGGAAAAGTAATATTAATGGAAGTTAGCGGAGTATCTGTATATGCGCCGGTAATCAGGATCCATGTATGTTTTCAATTCCCGGATCTTAAATAATTCATAGGCCAACAATTAAGTTTCCCGTTAAAAGATATCCCAGTGAAGGTACTTAATGTTAAATTGTATCAGTAAATAATGCGATTCTCTCCTTCAATTAAGCTAGAATTGTGAATTATTGGATCGTTTGAATTGAATTATGAGATTGATTCTGAGTTATTAAACTGAAACCTGACGTGAAAACCACCACTGCGAGGTATATTAACGAGAATGCGATTTTAAAAACTTTGAAAACCATAGATTTAATATTAGGACTTGCTTAAAGATTCGTATATAGTGCGTTGTAATGATCCAATTTTCTTTTGGTAAGATAGAAAAGCGAATTTTCCACCACCTAATCTGAAACATTGGGAAATGAAGTTTGATATGAAATTAATTACAGACGACTAAAATGCAAGCAAGAAGAGTTCGGAAATTAGTTTCCAGATTCTCAAAGAGCCCTGGAAATTAATTTGTTCCTGTGTTAGAAAAAAAACTGCTGATCCGAACTTCTATTAAAAACAATCTATAGAGGAAGTTCAAATGAATAAAAAGGTACGAATTGGAGTGTAGAATATCCAGGGAATACAATTCCTTTTTTAATCCTCGAAAAGGAAAACTGTTTTCCTCTTTTCGGAGCAGAAAGGGCGACTATTGATCGGAATTATGAACGACTATAGAACGTCGAATGAATATTCAGAGCTTCGTGCACTCTCTGAGAAACAGAATTCCTCTTTCAGTTTACAGGTTTTGTATTACACAGAGGTTTATCAATTAATATTTTTTCAATTATAAACGAGTTTCACTAGCTTACTGTGTCGGAAGTGTTCTCGATATTATATCATTTATAACACGATTGGTTACGGTTGTAGTATGGCAATATTGTATAATCATTCCATTTTTAACCGACTTCATTGGTATCAGAATATCTTGGTACGATTTTAAAGAATAATTATGATAGTGCGTTGTGTGCAAGATTATGCACCAATTTTTTGCATAATTTCACAACGTGTTTTCGTATGGATATGAATTGTTTATTTATTAATTTAGCTTGTCTTTATATCTGCGACTGTATGACTTCAGATTTGTAGAATTATATGAAAGCAATGTGATATCCCAAATAATTCTAAATGTTTAATATACTGTACTTCAACAGTTACAAATATAAAAAGAAGCCAAATTAAATAACAATTCATGCTAATACGAAGACGTTACTAAATTACAACAATTAGTTGGAAATAATTTAAAAACAACTCACTGTAACAATATTATTCTTCAACATACTCTCCAGAAGCATGTTATAATACCAAGCACATAATAATTGAAAAATACTGTTGTCCATTATGACCAAGTCCAAACACATAAACAATTAGCGATATTATACTGCACTTAACAGTTTTATGAAGAACAAGTAAACTAAGGTTGCACACAAAACGACAATCTTACTGGAAAAATAGATAAACTGTTTCACATTTTTGTCCTTTACTCATTGAACGAGCCACAGCTAACCGAAATTTCCGCTTCTAATATAGAGCATCTAAAAATAAATTCAAAACAAAAATGGAGTAACTTATTCCGGAGATCGTGAAATCTCCGAAGAAAAGAAAAAATAATAATAAAATTCTTCTATCTTTGTATATTGAAAAGCTGACGATCGAAGCACTGGTTTGCAATTTATTATCGTCTAAAGGAGACTCAATGGAATGTATAGCCATGCCGCCGAAAGCTTCTCCGAAAACTAGAATTTTTCTCGCCTTACAGACCAGAGAAATTTTCCTTCCATTTCGCATGCAAAGGATGACGGGTCAATCGGAATTTCTATTTCTAATCGCGATACGTCTGAAAAACACCGTCAATCGGAGGGATCGGGGAGAAAAAAAGAAGGGAACCGGCGCGGCAAGAGCCGCTGTACGAACGTGCCATACGAAGAAGGCCGCACGAAACCCGGAATCAATAGCGGACAACGGTCGGTGGGGCAAGAGACGCGAGTCAGGATGAAACGCAGACGGTGGTGCGAAAGTGGGCACACAGCAGAATCGCTTGTTATTAAGATTTTCTTGGCATCCAGAGGCTGATTAATTCCCGAACAAACTCGGTTATAGCTAAAAATCGTGTGCGCCGAGAGCACAGCATAGAAAAAGGCAAATGAGAATTTTTTTAAAATAAAAATGGTAACATAGAATTGACAAGAAATTACTAACCGCGAATAAAGATTCAGGGTCTAAAGCGTTACAATTCAAATATTCATGCTCGATTTGGACCGGTTACACGGAACAGTAGTAACGCACCCTGAAATAACCTTTTCCTTTCACAACAGTAATGTTTGGAAACAGTGTTGTATAAGCCAATGTGTAACCATAGCAATGATAACCGTCTGGGCTTCCAGAAACGAAATGGAAGCAACAGCGACAGCTTGAAATTTGTAAGAATCAGAGTGGATATAGATCTATGGAAATCTAGATGATAATCGATGAGAAATTTACCCTCAGACGCGTGTTACCGTGATTACTGTAATCAGAGCCGTAGCGTTGCTTCCTTATTCTCGTTTTACGGAGAGGAAGAAACGTCGATGGCTCGCCTAGCTGGCCGAGAATCGATTAGTAAAAGAAAACACCATGAAACCCGGATACACGCTACCATCGTCGATCTACGTATGCTATCAAGCCTGTTGGTGAGATTACCAATGCTAAAAGATAAAAAAATAAGGGAGAACTCGGTCAAGTGCTAGAAGAACAATCCACAGCTATCAGTAAAACAAATAGTTGAATATCGAATCGAAAACAAATAAATATATAGCGTCTAGAGATCGGTTAATAAGGACCGGTGAGATCGAACCAGAGGCTCGTTCTCCAGGGTGGCGCGATAAAAGAATCCCGCGTAACTAGGAAGCAGCGAAAATATATGTGTGTACAGAGTATGACGGGCGAAAAAAATATAAAAGTCAGAAGCAGGCGACTGACGTGAAAAGAGGAAGCATATGAAAAATAAAAGAAAGGGGGTCGATCGTGGTCGCAACATACCGGGGACATAACGGGGGGCGTGGACGTTTGTGTGGTAATGGGCGAGAGGTGCTGCTGCTGTTGGCCCTGCAATTGCTGATGCAGGTTGTTCTGTCCGGCGTCCATGACTCCACCTGGGTACCACCACTGTACGCCAGGCGGTGGTGCAGAAGGTGTACCGGGTACACCTCCGCCGGTGCCCGTTCCTAATCTATAATCATAGCCTCCCCTCATGCAGGAGCCGACCGGCGTAGACGTCGAGACGGGATTCGACTGCGTGCCCGTGGTGGCTGGATTCTGAAAGCTGGAGGCCATCTTGTAGGAGAAAAGCTGCTGGGTAGCGGCCGCGGTACTCCTCACGATATCCTGATGATGCTGCTGTTGCTGTTGCGCCGCTTGCTGCTGCTGCGATAACTGTTGTTGTTGGTTCATCAGGTGCTGATGGAGATTCTGTTGTTGTTGCTGCTGCTGTTGCTGCTGTTCGGCCGAGACGGCGTTTAAACCTGAAGGCCACCAGGCGGTACCACCGGAGGCATCCTCGCGGCTTCCTGGGCTCGGTGTGCCCCAGCCACCGGCTACGCGGTGGTGTTCCGACATATCGAACACGCGGACGGTCTGTCACTTTTCGGCCTCGTTTACCGAACCGTCCCACCACCTCCAACACAACAACGACGGCGACGACGGCGACGGAGACGATGACGATGGATGACGACGGCGATGGCGAAGATGGCCACGAAAAGAAGAAGGATGCACGAAGAAATTACACACGACTCACGCACTCACACACCACACACACGACGCTCTTCTGTCTCCCTCATACAGAGACAGAACATACAGGCCGCACACGCTGCGCGCGCGCGCACGCACGCACGCACTCGCTCGCTCGCTCGTTCGCTCGCACTCAACTCTCTCTCTCTTACGAGATGGAGTGTACACATCTGCACGTATACGCACACAACGAGCCCTCACATTCGTACGAAGTCTTGTTCGTCCGTCGTGGCCGCCGTGTATCGCGCGACACGCACCGCACGCGCTAACGTGCTCCCTCACTGGTCGTCGTCGCACCACGTTTCTCTTGTCCAGCCGGCGCACTACACGATCACTAGTACTGTTCGTAGCACAGGCGGCTTCATACACGCTTTTTCCACGATGGTATAGGAGGAAGGTCCTCGTGAATACGTACGTTATACTTGGGATGCGGTCTACTCGACGCTACGCTCAACCGTTCGTTAGCTCCGTGAGTAGGTACAGCGGGCAGAGGGGGACGGGCGGGTGGGTAGGGGAGGGCGCTCTCTCTCCCCTTCTAGCTCTTTCTTTTTCCCTCTGTCTCCCCACCATCGACAGCCACGGTGCGTCTCTCCGTCTCTCTTTTTCTCCCTCTTTCTCTTGCCGCCGTCTCTCCTCTCTCCGTTCTCTTTTCTCCCTCCTTCTCTATACCTATCTCTCTCTCTCTTTCGTCTTCCCTTCCCTTAAGTACTCATGGAACCTTTCGTTCGAGGAGCACAGCGTTTCTTCTCGGTGGTACTGATGCAAGTATTAGTCATAAGTGTATGTATCCTCATTCATTTGCGCGTCGTACGCCGTCGATTCCCCTGCACGCCGGGATATACATGTAGCTATAACGCCGTGTTCTTCTTCGGGAACGTGACGTCTCCTCTTCTACTGGCTTGTATACACACGCCGCTAATTACGCACTCTATGCGACACCACGCGCGCGTACAGACGCGATGCTTCTTTTACGTGTATATATGCACACCGACGCTCCCTGCTGCACAGTGGTAGTGGAACGCGTAATAGCTTTTTCACATGGAGAAGCTTACGCGCGGATTGCTTCTCTCGCCACCGACTCTACACGCGATGCCGCACACACAGAGGGCGAACCTGGCGAGGACGGGCTGGCTGGACGCTTGTATATTCTCTCTTTCTCTTTCTCCAACTAGATCCCCTTCCACTCGACCCGAAGTCTCGCTCGCTACTTGTCTGTTTGTCTCTTTCTCCGCGTCCCTCCCTCCTTGTCCCACTCGCACGAGCTTAGCCTTCCTTCCAGCGGACGCCGGCGAACTCGTGCAGCGTTGCCAAGCCACGCTTTCACCCGCCCGCTCACAAAGGAAAACCCGAGCACGCCAACCAATCGAACTACATTACGGGCATAGTGGGGATGGCGGGAGACTACCACTAGCCGCGTCGAGGCAACGTTGCTTTCTCTCTTCCGTTCGTAGAGAATTCGAGAGCCATGGCTCGTAGTCCCTGGTAAGGTAGAGGGGCGAACGACTGCAAGCCCTTCTCTACCCTTGAAACTCGAGGTCAACTTTTAGGCAGAGAAAGAGAGCGAAAGGGAGAGGAAGATACACACCAACTCTGACTTGTCGCCGTGCGCTCTTTCTTCTCGCGCCTTTTTTTTTTTTACCCTTCTTAGTTTCGTTACACTGCTACGGCCACTGGAATTTGCTCCACATTGGCACTTCCTGCTTTTCGCGCACCCTTTTTCCTGCGTGTCAAGTCGGCTTTACCGACCGAAGAACCTCTTACTCCGGTATGGCTTGTCAGTCGATACGGAAGAACTTTTAAATTCGTTAAGGAACCAAGTCGCTGCGGAATTCTTAATAATTTCGTTTCGACTCGACAAAATTATACTCTGAATCCGTATACATGCCAATTAAGGTTATAAAATATATATATATATATGCATATGCAACGTCACATTATTTACGCACCCGCGTCGTTTAGTAATCCGACTTTTAATCACACATCTTCTCTAAATACACTTACTAGTCTCTGAATTTTTGTAAATTTTTCATTGCAAACTAAGTGAATACCTTTTGCGCTCGATTTTTTAAATATACATCCTCATCGGAATATTTACAATTCATACTGCAATTTGCTTCATAATCCATATTCATATTAATCACATTGAATAAATTAAAATAAGCATTAGTCCCCTTATAACCATTTTAGAGGTACCAAGTTTACTTCAACGAGTTTGATTTTACCATATTATGGTATACGGCAATAATTAATCTACAGATCATTTAAGCAATCATATTTCTCACTCCATATTCTCAAACATTCTTACAATACTGCGTCATAACGCGCAATATAAGCGATCGTAAATAAAAAAAAATCCTACGCGTACTTCATAAAAGTCTCTAATGTCAGAGCAGAGATGAAATCCATTAATACGAAAGCATATCGTGGGAACAATCAACGCGTGTTGCCGTGTAGTACGTCAAACGGAGAACAACTGGTCTAACGCGTAGGAAGGAACGCGAAATCCCGCGAAAACCTTTCGCAATTCAGACTTTTTCGAATCACGCACAGTCAAAGACAAAATGAAAATGTATATCATAGGATTTGTACATCGGGCATCCTTTCTTCCCACTCAACCCCCAATCAAGAGGCGGGTAACCCGGCGAATAGAGGGAGAGAGAGAGAGACAGGGCCAAGAGAGTGAGAGAGGAGGAGAGAACCGGGTCCGGGTCAATAAGACGCGTGAGCGAGTGAAACAGAGATGGAATGAGCGAGAGAGAAACTGAGGAAGAGAGGGAGCGAGCTAGCAAGGGAGAGAAAGAGAGGCACAGCGGCCGCGCATTCCCAGGGCTAGGCAACGTAACGAACGAACCAACGAATGCAAGAAGGGGCACACCATGGTGAACAAGGGAAATGGTGGAATGGCAAGAAAAAGAGGCATCGATGACGAAAGGAGGGAGAAAGAGAGGGAGATAGAGAGGGAAAAAGAAACATACGACGAAAGAGAAAAGGCACACAGCAGGCAACGAGAGAGAGCTCTGGCTTCAAATTCTCCGGCGGCTCGTGTTGGTACCGCGATGCTCGCTCGAGCGAAGCGAGCCGATTCCCACCGAAACGAACCGATCTCCCGCGAAACACGCGATTCCGAAAGACTGTCAGTGTGAGAACTAACTGAATGATTCGATGATAGGACGTCGAGATTAGAACCATGATATTAATGATTTTTATTCAGAGGGAAACCTATCTCTTACGCAACCCTCCGTGAACTTTAGGTATCAAAAATTTTCTTGGGATTAAGTTCGGGCACGTTTTCTGAGAAACGATAGAAGTTGTAGAACGTGTAGAATTGTAATGGTCGTGCAGCTTGGCGTCTTTCGAAACGGACTATCTCTTCGTACATGCAAATAGATAGAGTTTATTTGTACCACACAGCATGGGAAATATGATGGTGAATCTACGTTTCGTGTATAGAAACGAAATAAAACGGATCACAATTTGATTGCTGAGTTAGCCTCAATATTAGAATGCTGGCACTGGTTAAACTGCTTGATAAGGACATTATCAATCACGTTTTGAATATTTCCGTATTTTGAAATTGCTAGTAATTGTTTGTACTTTGACAAACGTTATAAAATACGTTAGATTCTCAACTTAAGGTACCTATAGATGTAAAGGAATAATTACTACTTAGATCTCAATATAATATGGTTATTATCGACATTAAACATCCATTAGAGAAATAAATAATTTATATGAAACGACTAAAAATAGAATAGAGCAAAATTAACCGGCAAGACCTCCCTTTTTATATTTTCTGTGTATGATCTTGGCACTTAACTCGTTTCTCGTGTATTTCTTAACCTTAGAACCGTGCACTGGGGTCATTTTGGTTCAAGTGACTTCTTTCCCCTTTTTAAGCCTTATAACAGCGAATCATTTATGTTGTTTCCACTGTAGGAAAAATATGTAATGCCTAAGATACTCCAAAAGATTTCTCGGTACCGTTAATAATCTCAGCATACACAGGCCTCAGTTAAAAAATGCCAGCAGTCTGATTTTGTATTGCTGCAGTAAATATTGAACACCTGCAAAAAATGCACAAACAATATACCCCGAACTTACAATTCACTTTTACAGCACAGTCAATGTATTACAGCCTCAGAGTTAATTTATAATGATAAATAGCTGTTCAGAACAATTACTGATTTGTTATTTGAACTGTTCCGAATAAGATGTACACAGTCTCGTTATTCAGGCGGTTTGTTTCTCAAAGGCAAGCTCGTTTCCGTTTCATTGGCCGCTTCCTTGCAAGTTCGATCGAACATGTCGCTACTCGAAAATATGCGTCGATACAAAATTTAAACGCACAGCATAAGAAAAGGAACGTGATGTATCTACCATGGACCAATGCCAAACGGTTTACATATGTACATGCATACTTCATACGCCATACGTGCAAGAGCGTTATATTTGCGTTTATCCGATGCACCTGTACAAAGAGGCGCAACACGAAACATTTGATATTTTTCTTTTGCATAAAAACACGTTTTTCGTTATATACGAACGAATCCACGTACAGCTGCCCATAGTGCCTATGTACAGCACCCTGCCCTTTTTTTCTTCTTGACGTCGAATAAATGGTAATTGCGAGACACATGTATGTATAGCGTCGAACGTGCCTGTCGGTATTACGCAAGATCACTTTCAATTTTATTATTCCTATATTTGAAACTGCTCTCCGCGTTGCGTGTATAATTTCAGGGAAACGTTTTTATGCGATGAAAGCTTTCGAAAAGCATTCAAAGAGCTAACGAGTAAAAAATGTTCATCATCCTTGCGAGATAGAAATACTCCCTGCACGGTGGTCGTTGGCTCTTTACACAACAGCGAGATATTTAATAGCTTTACAATAATCATTTATAGTATCTTTCGAATTGTAAAATTCGTAGCTAGACAATGCTAATGCCGCGAAAGTATTTCGTAAAACAGTTACGCAATAATAATGCGCTATGCTGAAGCTGAAGTTAATTTCTTTACTTTTAGATGCTTATCCTCGAGGGATAGTCGTATGTAATATTAGACGGCACGGAATGTTTCGCTAGCAGTGCGTTCTGATGTGATTTTTATACAGCGAATAAAGAAGCGCTTTTTCGAGCATTTTTACGAAACCGTGGAGTTATACAAGCAGCGTACTGGAATTCCAAAAATTTATTCCGAATTAAATTATACATTCGCGATAATCTGCTATTTAAAGTTTTATGTTACACTGGCCGACTAAATTTATCGGGAATGTGAAATAATTACCGAGCGAGATAATTAATTTTTAACACTGAAACTGTATATTGTTTGAGCTGTAACGTAAACTATATGTTGGGATTTTTTACGGTTTAACAAATTATGGTATGTAAAGTGTATGCGAAAGTGCTGAAAATATTGGATTGAATCGTTCATTTTTCAACACATCGCAATAATGGTTCTCGACAGAAAATTCTCAGTAATTCACACTAAAAGATTTTCATCTTTAAATTAGATTGCAGTGGGTTAAATAAATGCGGGGTTCTATTGTAACCCGAGTTCCATTAACATAAATCTGCGTGGGTACGCGTTTAATGTATTGTCAGATAGATAACGGAATTTGTCCATACACTGGCAAGATAACACGTAAAATATCGTACTTCATCAAAGTTTCCCTAAATTAATGAAAGTAAATGTTTGTTGTATTTCTAATGGAATGAGAGTTTTTCAGATATACAAACGTTTCGTCCTCAATGAAATTTGAATTCAAGATTATCCTATTCCGTTACAAATATTAATTCACTGAAAATATTAACTCTTATACAAAAATGAATAAAAGAAACACAAAAACGAATTTCCTCGCGACCACAAATCCACAATAAAAATAAAAAGAAAGTTTATTTTAATTTGTAGGAAAGTCGTAAAGATACAATTCAAACAATTTCACAAATTCGCCTGTATTTTGAACGTGAAGACAATTTTTAGAACACAAACGACCCCACTGTCTGATATTCTCTCGCCACTTTCATCTCATCCTCTCGATCTTTTTTAATTATCTGATTTCGTGCTCCTATAAGTACTTGACCCCACGCGTTCTCGATATCATTATTAAATACAAACGCGTATACTATCAAATTCGTATTAAAAATCTAACCAGAAGTAACTTCCTCGTATCGCGAAAAGATTTCAACAAGAGATTGACCGTTTTATAAGCACATGCCCCGTTCGAGTAATAGAATAGCGAGCCAGTAGAACATTTGGATAATGGCGGTGCCGCTAATGAAAATCCTACGGTATTTTAAATCTCCGCTCCTGTTTAAATATCCATACCGAGAAGTAATTCAACGTGAAAATGTAAACGTAATTCAACGTCGAAATCCGCTGTTTCCGCGTCCATCGACGTATTTCGGGCGGGGAAAATTACACAGGCGAATTATATTTCGGGGCCATTCACCAACCTGGCAAACGGTTCGACGTCGTAAAGGTAGGTTCGATTAGCTCCGGCAATTACCGTAAACATTCTTCTAGCTTCGCCCGCATACCTGGGCAGGGATAGTATAATACCGATATTGCCCAAATAAAAACCGGTCGAGCAAGTAAATAGGAAAATGGGAAGTCGCCGTACAAAAGGGATTGCAGACAATTACTTATATTGCAGCCTATCCGGGGCTCGTTGGTATTAAAAGCCGACGTCGACATAAACCATGTACCCAGGATATTCGCACGTGCTTTCTGAATATTTGAATGTTATCGAAAGTTATTTTTACGGAATGAATTAAGCGTGTAATTTTATCTTTCGCGCAGGCTTGCTGGACAGACGTACATCACGTGGGAATGAATGTATAGAATGTAGAATAGAATTAGCACCGCATTAATTTGCATGACAATAGACAAATCGGCGGGGAATTATTATTTATGTAGCGACATGTAACTACTATTGTGTTCGCTAGGAACTTGGTGGTAAATGACGGTTGCCTGATTGTAGCAGTAATTTTTAATTTGTCAGGTAAAGCGTGCGGGAAATATTGAGATTTTCCAATTTCATATTTTTGAACTTCATACATTGTGAACTTTGGATTTGGTCATTTTCAAGTACAGTAGAACTATGTAAATCTTGTTTTTACTATCAGCATTACTGTGCCTTAAAAAGAATTACCTGTAAAACGCGTCATAAGATAAACCATCGAAAATAGGTACTCCTATTCACCAACTTTGTCTTAATTTCATTAATACTTTGAATATTATTCATGGATAACAAGCTTCCAAACCGGAGTTTCATTTCTTGCATCGCTAATAATATCTAATTTCGATTTATGTAATCAGTAAAGATTCCCTATGATTATTTGACAAAGTATGAGGAACGTCACCAAGTTGTACGAAAATTACAATATTTCAAAGGCACGTGCATCAATCAAGAAATATCAGGAACTCTTATGTAGGTCAATGGTCCACGGAAATATGAAAGTATGTCTTATACCAGTAAAATAATCGCGATGCCATCAAGAAGGCTCTTTCAAAGAAACCGATATTTTACGGTTAAATCACGCAAAGTCTAAATCGCTTTAAAATAAATAATATTCCTCTAACATTTATCAAATTATTCACGAAGCGATACAGAAAAAAATCATTTAAATCACAGTTATGCTATACGTATTGCATTGATAATTAAAAGAAAAAAGCCTGAAACAAAATGTTAAATCTTTCCAGCTTTGTCATTTAAAGGTATGTACTCTATATAGGCATACAACATTAAATTGTAAATTAAGTATCCACGTGTAAGTATGTATGTGCTTTATTGCACAAAACAATGGAAATATCGTAGTGTACGTGTACGTTTAAAAATGTTCCTTGAACGTAAAGGCGTTCGGGAAACGAATATAGTATTCTGTTATAGCCTCTACCTGAGGCACAGGTACCCAAAAATCTGAAATACGGCGGATTCTATTGTATTCGACGGGAAGGGCTTAACCTTTCCAAGGTAAGGATTTAGTTTTCGTCAGCGGGTCGTATACCATTTCATTCCACGTTTACGACGCTAATTGTTTCAATATTTCATCGGAACTACGGCGAAAAGTTATTCGAGCCCGGGAAGAAAACGTATGCTTATGTCCTTTTAGTGGCTGAAGAAACGTAGAGTTCTGCAAATTGCATAAATTCTCTTTGTTCCATTCAAACGCGAGATAAAAAGTAAACGAGGGTCTTATGAACTACAGTTCTTTCTTTTTAATAAAACCCTGTTACGATATATTTGCATAGTTTTAAACTATGCGGAGTAATTTAATTATTGTACCTGTATAAAAGATTGGATCCAACATCCTTTATACCTGTAATATTATACGTGTATAAAATTCTTATTGTATTGTCGGCACGATTGTTTAGTTGTTTCTGATAATTTCTCAGAAGAAAGTTGTAAATAAAAAACGTCCATTTGCAAGGAGGAATAAACTGTGACTCTAACCATTTTAAAGTGTCTTTTCTTGCCAGAAAAAATTCAAATCATTCTGTCCTTTCTTTATGTACCTTTTATTCCTCAGCGTTTTGGGGGAGATCGAAACAGAGATGATGTAAAATCTTCATTTTTATTGATATTTACCTCGAGTAACACATTCCAACTGTGTGGAGACATGATTTTCGTGATAATTTACTTCAGATATGAAATATATTCGCATTACTACGATCGTGTATAAGTTTGTACACCGATTTCACGTATACCTGAAGAATTACGAAAATATGCCTCTGTAAAATATTCGAAACATGCCTCTGAAGTCAGATAATAATAAAAAATCAACTTTGTGCGTTATCATTGCGTTTCTCCTGACCTCGTCCACCAGGCTAGGGTAAAAACGATTTGGTAAAATGATTTTGGGTCTCTGGTCGCAAGAAAAACAATTTATAAAATTTTTGCAACTTATTCCGTGTTGAATATGGGTAAACTTTTGTTTAGAACTTCTGCTTTAACAAATCATCGAAACCAATCGAGATCAAAATTCGTTCAAACTGAAACGAACTCGTGGCACGGCAAATTCAATCTACCGACAGTATCAACTTTGTTAAACAAAGTTGTTATTTGCTCCTGCTGTTTTTACAAGTTTTCAAATGTACGAATGCATTTTCTTTGGCTTCTATTTCTAGAAGATTTTGTATACAATTCGATCACCTAATTCTGGCACACCCGGTATATATATATATATATATATTATGATCGGCTTAAGTACACGCTGGCAATCATGTCTTGAAGTATTGGAGGTACAAAAAAGTTGTCGATGCTGAAGTGGTTTAATTTCAAGAGAGAAATATAATATTGGGCTTGAATTTTTTGTGAGATCATTACTTGTAAGTTTATAATTACCCTTGTATAATGTGTTTCAAGATACACTTATTGAAGAAAACGAATTGTATCTTTACCAATGGCTTAACAGAGCACCTTCGACGCAATTTAAATTGCTGTAAATAATTATTTTGAAAATATGTTGATATATTTAATAAAATACTGCGAAGTGTATGTAAGCTAACAACACTGTATTATAAACAGAGCTTAGATTTATCGGTATTGAGACTAGTATCACTGTGTAACCGGGATACTTGTGTTGAACTATTTGAGCTGATTATTTCATTACCTTATTAAGAAATAAGATAATTGTATTTTAAAAACATAATAACAGCAACGTAGAATAATAATGTCACAGAAAAGGTTCAAAAAATTCTGAAATGTTAACATTATATTTCCCTTTCTAAATTAAATTTTATCTCAACTATTTCTTGTATCTACATATACTTAAAAAAAATAATGATCTGAACGTGCTTAAACGGGGCATACAGTATATAAAGTAATTTTACGTACAATTTACATAACTTCAACAGAGCCAGCATATTAATAGCAGCCACGTGTAAGTTTTATAACATATATAAACAGTAGTTAAACGATGATACTCGATAATCGATTATTAATACACGTAACGTGTCGTACAGAGAACTGCTTTTATATCGCACTGAGGTCGTATAAAAGTGGCAGTAAAATAATAGAAATAGTATGCAAAAAGGTGCATGCTCGATACAGTCAGTTGTTAGTGATATATAATAATATGCTTTGTGATTTTTGCCATTTCGTGGTTTGTCGTTGAAACAGGATATAGAGATTCGACTGGCGTGTCGAATAAATGTGTTTTTCATCCTGCTGTACCTTACAGGAAAACAATATTATATTCACGGACTGTAATTAAACATCCTAATTAAATATATGAAAGATAATTATAATTTCCAAGCACGAATGTCGAAGAGAAACCTTAATCGGGAAAACATCGTGCAAATATTAAAATACTAATTAATTCTAATGGTGATATCGAGACAATGAAAAACTTAATGTTAGGCTTTGAATCCTTTTGGGACTATTTCTATAAATTATTAAAATTTGTACAAGGTAAACATTTTAAATAAAGTATTAAAATATGTAAAATTCGGTAGAGACACCGTTTTATACGTTAGTTTTCTCTATTATCTGGCACTTAGAACACAGAATACAATATATACTGTATACTTGCTTTAGGTTTGTAGGAAATTATGAGTATACTGCTCCCGTAATTGCTATTAAAATTTTTACTGCATCACTAATACTGGCATAATTGACTTTAACATCATTAACTTGAACATCGAATGCATTAGCATCCTGTATACAGTTCATTTATGTGAATTCCCTTTTATCATTAGGAGTTCAAATGGAGCACCCTTCACAAATGATGCTTTTTAAAGTTATATCGTAACAAATGTGCTTAGCAATTTATCCGCGTAATTTATTCAGCGTAAAAAATTGCTTTACCAGGGAAGTAATTACGTTTACATGGAAAACGTGAAATTTGTTGTTATTTGAAACCGGGCAAATGCCGGCTCTATTTATGCCGCGGTACATAATGTATGTGCAATCTTTTCACAATTAGTTTTTTCATTGTCCTGATATATCGATCCATTAGCATTCTTAATGCGTATTCAATATTAAATGGATCTCCCTACGATATAAAATTTCCATGCATTCGTGTATGGACGTTGGTACACATTTTCGTAATACATAAATCCAGTACCACAGTTTCACGTACATATACATATGTATATATACACAACGCATTGATTTGCCACGATTTCGTAATACATATTGTGTTAAAGACATAAATTCGATATTTGTACATCCTGGAAAAAAGTATCTGTTGCAAATTAGAATCTATATTTGTTTAGAATAAATACATTAATGGAATATTGGAGTTATTTACTTATAGCGTAGAAATACTTGGTTAGTTTCCATGGAGCAGAATCAGAATTGGAGCAACGACATAACCTATGTAGTAACTGTACGACTAAAATGTATCGGAGTATACTTTATTTACCGAAACGATCGCGCTTCGTGAATAATGAGAGTCTTATCTGTGATCCATCATCGATCTTGAAACGTGAAAGCAATGGTTTAAGTACTTTTTCGATTATTACACTATAACTATCGATGCACGTCACATCAAGCTTTCTGTGACGAAAGCAGGCAGCTCAGAGATGTAATTCGATAAATGGAAAGAATTTGTAGGTTAGCTGAAAAATATTTCGGAGCATCTCATATCTAGAATCCAACTATCACGTATGTGTTTAATCATTTTTCTTAACAAAATGAACGCAAATATGTAGCAGAACGTTTAAGTTTCATACAAGCATTAAATTCACAAGTTTGAACAAAATATAAAAAAGATAGAGTAAAACTTGAATCATTTATGCAAATGTGTTAGTAACTTTTAACAGGTAATTGCAAATGAAACGTATTGCACTGGACTTGCAGAAACAGTAATATTCTCATTTCAGATATTATAAACACGTTAAATATGGACAATAGCGTCCGGGTACAGTTGCTACTGTACAACAAAGAAAGAAGTGTGTACATACTCTTTCCTGCAAAGAAAAAACCGTGGCGGCGATAACGTGTTATGAGTACAAGTAAAAGAAACGAATAAATATATATAAAATATCACGTATACATCTCTACAGGGCTACATATAACCTCATATTACGCACACACAACAAGCATGGTGACGTTTGCGTATTACAAACATGTCTACCGTACATTGATTATATTCCCTCCATTTTATGTGTAATCAACTTCGTATATTTCCAATGTAATGGGCGAGCGTAGTATGTATAATAAAAAATATAAATGGGAGGCCACGTCGAAAAATTTCAGAGACCAACGGGACGATTGCATCGTAAATGTACAAACGCAGCAATACTCGATGAAGGAAAGAAAAAAAATGGTAGGTATCGTTTTGGCGTCTTGCACACAGCGTACATCCCGTCGACGATATGGCGCACACAGCAAAAACAGACGCTTACGCGTAAACATGCTGTACATGGTGCTCCTACTTTTCCCCCCCATTTAACACCCACCAGCTCAATTACTAAAAACAACGTAAATCAACGTATGCTGACCGCGGTGGATGGGTACGTCGTAAACGAGAGAACGAAAAAATAAAAGGGAAGAAATATTTTCTAGCCAAACGGGGCATAAATAATGCCCAACTGTCGGTTACGTGCATCCCAGAGCTCCGAATGCCTGGAGAATTGTAGGCGAGCGGGAAATCGAACGCATCGCGATATATCGCGAATTACGCCATAGATAACGAACTGATGACTAAAAGTCCCTCCTATTTATCACAGGTTTTCTAACCGCGCGACGCTCACCGCCGTAATCTACACGTCAAGTGGCAAATTATTCGTTATAAAACCATGACGGGCGCTATAGTGCAAGATCCCATATATGCCAATGCATGGCGCAAGTAGCCAAACAGAGGCCGATCGTACGCGGGCTATATAGCCTTGACGGTTGATTTATGACGAAACACCCGTAACACAAACCACACCGACGTTTCATGCTCCAAATTTAGACTATCTGTGTTTTCACGGTAGTGAAAACTGTCACGCGATATTTCTTCGCGTAATCAGCACATAACGATAACAAGGCACACCAGAACATTCTTGCTAAACACATCTCCGGGCAGCCATTTGCTATGACGGTTGTGTAGAAATAAAAGGTATATGCACGATACGCAGCACAGTAGCACTTCATCGAATATTTGCTCGTATCACGATTATCATACGGCGGTGGTAGCCCATTGATCAATTGTTAGTCGCTGAAATCTGTCAACGCTTGGAAAGAAAAATATTTGGATTTTTCTTACCTGGACGGTCCTCTACAGCTAAAAGGATTCTCAGCTTCGAATATCGCGACCCCACGCCACTTGTGCGGCATATGAAAGTGCATGGGGAAAATCTCTATTACCATTGGCTTATTTCAGATAAGCCGCAAAAAGTAAGCCAATCAGCGTCAACCTTTTATGTTTTGAAGCGTTTCTTTTTACCCCCCCAATAAAATGTCTGCTGGTGGAAAGGGCGGGAAAAATTGTGCGTGGAAAATCGTTTACGGCGTATCGTTGATTCTCTGTTAAATAATGTACAGTTTATCTAACCGGACAAACGTATGTTTTAGCAATGAAGCTCGCCCTCTGTTTTCAACACGAACAGCGATCCCTTATCCTAGATAAATCATTTATATGATTAAGGTTATGGTTTATTATTATTATAGATGGCGTTAGGTGCCGCAAGCTGAAAGTTAAGGCGCAAATTACAGTACCGCCAACGTGACGCAACCAGTACCCGAAATATTTCCTGTCAATAAAGCAAATAAATATATTCCGTTGTAGAAACTCATACAATTGTTGAAGAATTTTAACATAATCAGCGCTGCCTTTTTATTGAATTATGTAATCTATGATATGCGTATTTAATTTTTCAGATAATTTGTGTTTGAATATGTCTTTTGACTACAAGCTAATTAGTAACTTGCAGAATGGTGTATTATATTCACATTTATTAAATAGAAAATACTTAAAAGTTTCGTAAATATATTGATACAATTTTCATGAATAAATTTGCCAATTGGTATGCTACATGAATAACAATAACTTCTAATACATATAATTTATATAAAATAGTCAATCTAATAACTAAATTACACTACGCATTCGGTAAATACACGTTATATTGAATATGTATTCAAAAACTTAATTAATACGTACTAATTATTCGTAACTTACAATTATCATAATCCTCGAAATAGTAAGTTAATAATTTTATTCGTTCGTCCACCCACACATGTTTTAAATTATCAAATTTCTAATTCTTATACGATAGAACAACATCTCCTATTGGCCTCGCATATGTATCAAACACACAACATACGAATAAGAAGAAACTAGAAGCCTTACGGAGCCTTATGATTACAAATGATTAATATTAATTATTCTACTTACAATTTATTCATAGCTGCACAATTATATATACAACTCATTAATACAAATCATATACTCGAATAATCGTACTCCTTCTGTTTATGTTCGGCTACAAAATAAGGTAAGTAAAAACTGAATACATCTATAATAAAGAAGAAAAAATAAAAACCCTACTGAAAGAATATAACGCGATACAACAAATTTGATAAATCATAAAGAACGGTCTCGGTGTAAAACTATTTAATCATCTTTGGATAATAATAGCTATGGTTGGTGGGACTGAATGTCCCTACTACGCAGGAATTTCTCAAAGTCGGACCGTGTCGCCTATCGCGTATGTGCGCATACATATGTACACTTATATACTTCGACGCAGCGTCGTGTGAATCGATGTAGTTGTGTAAATAACAAAACGCGGTGATGTCGGGTGAAGTGTTATGCCAGAGAGCTTCGAAGAAATCTGTAAAAACAGAAGCGTATTGCCAGGAAATAGAGTCGAACGTTCGCGTTCTGCCGAGATCCACGAGATAGCTGCTACTACGGATGCGTAAAGATAATTCGTTACATTAAATTGTTCGGGAGAAAGAGAGTGAAACGTTACGCGGCACCGTTTAGCGTCGAAGTGCTCGTAATACGCAAACTCTGCTATTTAAATTATCGATTCGCGTACTTGAATCCTCGCGTTAAACGACGGATTAAACGTCGCGCTGTAAAAGGCCCGTTTTGCCCGGCGAGGAACAGTGACGTGTTCCGTCGATTAACTGGTGAATAACAAATGAAACCCGACGGGAAATTATGAACGCGAAAAGCAGACATCGCCGAGTGCATTTTACACTGGGACACGCCGTCTTTTGACGCAAACAGATACGTCGTGACATTTCGAGGTTGTTAAAGTTCTACCATACTCTTCATATCAATTTAGTTGATGTTAAGAATAAAAAAAAAATGAATGGATTCAGTACCGGTGAAGAAGATTCCAGAGGAGCTGCTGATCAAATTTGTTGCCTTCTAGATGAGGGTGAACGATGTACTCGGCCAGCTGGCAACGCTTCTTACAGCAAACGTATTCAAAAAACTGTAACTCAGCGGCGATTGAAACTTAATCTCGATCAAGTGGTAAGATTAATAAACGTAAACGATCACGTTAAATATTATTCACTGGCCCCGTTGTACGTTCATCCCGCAGTCCTACGATCTGTCGTGTGATTTCAAATGTCGCGCGCTGCCAATAAAAACTTGAATTATTATTTACGTAGAGCGCAATGGAACTTTGGTATTCATAGCGGTCAGATTATCATGGATGATTAAAGTCAGCGAGTAACGAACAAGGTCGTAGAAGTGGAAGACCTGTAGTCGCCGAGTTTTAGCAATATGTATAATTGTATGTATAATTGACTGTCATTAGTGTCTTATTACAGGGTTGACTAACTGGTGGCTCGCGAGCCACCAGGGGCACCTCCGCCTTGCTGCCACGCTGAACGGCTTCCTTCATACCGACCAGACTCTGACGATCGCAGTCGATTCCTCCTTCTTTCCTTCTCTTTCTGACTGCGATCGTCAGAGTCTGGGAGGTACGGAGAGGGCCGTTCAGCGTGGCAACGAGGCGGAGGTACCCTTGGTGGCTCGCGAGCCATCAGTTAGTCAACCCTGTCTTGTTACATTGACGATGTTTCTCAATACCCTGTATGTCCTATAAAAGTGGCAAAAAAAGGTATAGGTTGTCGTCTTTACACGTATATGTTTTATAAGGAATTTTGAAGATCTGTTGGATGCCCATATCACTGAATGCAGGAACTTATGCTTACACGTTGATCTTTGTAAATATCGAAGACAGTTTAGCTAAAATAATACAACAGTTTAACACGCGATTCAGTTTTTATCAGTTGCAATCGTATTGGACATTCTCCAAGTACATTGGCTAGCCAGATTGCCACACGTGTCCCTCAATTTCTATTTGCAGGGTAATATTATCGATTTCTCTAAACAAGATACATCGTACAGAAATTTCCATTCTACTTTTATCCTCATTTTTACATAAATAATTATCTCTTATTCGGCTGCGTACGAGCTCCACCTTGCTTTGTCCGTGCATCGTGTTTGTGTTCTCTTCTGTTCTTTCTAATAATCCATGAATAGTCGAACTTTCAAAGAAACTTTCTGAATACCAAGGTTTGAATATGTACGATTAAACGGGTATGTCTCACATCATGCTGTATCTGATTTCTCAATAGGCACGTCATATATACATTTGTGATTATCATAAACAAGTAATACAATGTGCAAGATCCAAGCAACAGCAGCAACGCAGGCGCAAGGATTCCGAAGAAGATTCTGGAGAGACGGACAATGATCTCCCGGAGGTGGATCTTTTCCAACTGCAAGTCGGCACATTAAGGCGATACAAGAGGCATTATAAAGTTTCTACGCGTCCGGGTTTAAATAAAGCTCAGTTAGCGGATGTAAGTGTAATTGCATCTTTTACTTTTAACAACGTTCGGCTCGAATGAAAAGAATGCACAAGATTTCTGGAATACATGAATGTACTGTTTACGATTGTTTCTACTGTTTGTTTCAGACTCTAATGAAGCATTTTAAAACCATCCCCGTAGTCGAAAAGGAAGCATTAAGTTTCTTTATTTACACGGTAAAAACTAATGCGAATAAATTAGATCAGAAGAATGGTTTAAGTAACGATACTACATAGTCTAGGTTTTACTTCACGAGCTTTGTTATTGTAATATTTTACTAGTGATATCAAAAGCAACTGTATGGATTTTTACTTGTTAATAGGCATAGGTATTTTATAAGATCTATGTATAAAACACACTTAAAAATATATGAATGACACTACATTTTGAAGCATCGTTTACTTACCCCGCAGCTTAATCTATAATTTCGTAAAGAGTATAATCAAATCCTTTCGCACGATTGCTTTCTCGTATTTGATGGTATTATTTATTAATTTACAATTCATTGCATTATATCTTTTGAGTTGAGCATTTCAGTGGTTTCTTCTTCGCTATCTCCGCTTAGTTCTAAAATGGGAACAGTTCAGCAATATTCCGTATTTTCCACGTTAAACGAATTGAAATAAAACCGATTACGATAAATACCTATATTTTCTATCATTTTCTTCTCTTTCCTTACTTCAGCTGTAATTTCAATATCAGTTTTTCCTTCTTCTTCCGAGGATTCTGATATATTCCATGTATTAGGTCCACCGACGCCAACCGATACACTCTGCAGAAATAATTCGCAAAAAGTAACTATAAATTGTATCTATCTCATTTCGTTTTTAATTAAACGGATACTTACTGTATCCATTATTAATTCGGCAGAACCTTCCCCAGATTTTATAATTCTGCACTTGGTACTTTCGTCCTCTTCCTTGCAATCATCTGCACAAGTTTTGCAAACGGGTGATAAATGTTAAAATGACGCGAGCTAAGAAATATTGAAACCTGATAATTTCTACAGAATATTTACAATCGGATTCCATTTCTTCCAGTTTACCCCACTTGCGTAGCTTAATACTAATACAGTCACTGTTCATTGTAGTCAATTTTTTCATTGTTATACATTCTTTAAAACGAATCGTACTGCGGTTATCTTTCTTATACCTGCGGGTAGGTATAGAAACATTCAGAATTATGCAATTCAGACGCGCATACTTAAAACGATCGGAGAATAATTAACTGGTATATATTTCACCTTGCTTCTACGTCACGGGCTACTGCTTCCTTAATTTGTTGTATCAATTCGGCAGCGTAATTCGCTGCGTAACTAGACACTGCCGATATTACGTCCTGCACCGTCATGGTTTTCATCAAATAGTTAAAATGCAAGCTACAAACTTCTCTGTAAGAGTTTATGCCAAGCGTGAGTTGAGCCACGCCGACTCTTTCTTCCAAGTATGTGGGATCCAGAATTGTGTTTCCGCTGAAGAGATAACATGCTATTAGGAAATTGCTGCTTCCCTAGTTTCACGATTTCCAAACACTGACCTTTCGTACGTTATAAAAGACACGCAAACCGGATAATGATATAACGTTAAGGGCAAAGGATCTTTCTCGGAGAAAGGATGAATAATAATATCTTCGCCAGTGGAAGTCACGTCTGGCCTATGAAAATGTGAAAGAGCAGCTAGTGTGGCAATGGACGCACAGTCGATTAAATTTCCATCGTGATTAATAATATTAACGTCGACTCTTAGATTCCATACCTGCATAAAATTTTTACTACATTCAGAAATATGTAACTTGTTCAATACTACACAAAGTTTTTCACATTTGCGAGTTGTAAGAATATCTATAGACCAGTGGCGGATTTAACAGGGCGGCTGATGAACAGTTGCCGCCTAGGCCCCTGCACAGAAGGCCCTTGCAGGGCCCCATGACCAAAAAAAAATTATGATTAGGTAGCATTTCTGGTTGGCCCACAATATCTGCAAGTTCGGAATTAGTTGGCCATCAAAATACCAACAATAAATGCTACCAGGGGTATAGGTATCCAAACACTAATTTTTTTCGTACTACTACACTTGGTCCGTTTCTAGTAAACTACCTCTTCATTTTCCCGAAAAAATGGGCCCTGGCCCAAAAGGGCCCTATCTTAAAAAAAATTATGATTTCAACCAAACACTAGATTGTTTTCTGTATTATTACACTTAGCCTGTTTCTAGTAAACTTCATTTTCCTGAAAAAATGGGTCCCTGCCCAGAAGGGCCCTATCTTAAAAAAAATTATGATTTCAACCAAACACTAGATTGTTTTCTGTACTATTACACTAGTTTTTAGTAAACTACCTCTTCATTTTCCCCCGAAAATGGGCCCCTCAGAATGTTTGCCACCTGGGCCTTTTTCTTAAATCCGCCACAGTCATAGATCCTCCTTGCTTATTTGCATTCTAACAATTACAAGAGTCGTAACGTTTCTAATACTTGGGCAATTACCTGTTTATCAGCTACGATACACAGAGATTCCAAATCTATACACTTTGAATCTTTGAAACATTTTTCCAATTGCCTGCTAATCAATATCGAGGACTCGGACTGTCTACCGCCGTCAAAATGTTGCGCAGCCATTGGATTAAGCTCGACATTTATATGCAGTATTCCCTCGTTGGGACGAGAAGTCTTAGGTTGTTGAATATCACACGTTACTTGCGCAACAGCCCTATAATATAATTACTATTTCGGTAAATTACTGATTTAAGTAGAATTAGTAAATTCCTGAGTTCGAGAATACCTTGTTTGGCCCAACGAGACCATGCAATTACCCCAATTCGATCCGAAATAAATTTTTACAGGTCGTGCTTCCAATAAGTTCCTGCCATCCAGTCGCTAAAAAATGTTTAATAGTTCGATTATATCCAAGCGTATACGCTCGTTTAAATAAAGGAATAAGGTAACAATAAAATCATACCGTTCCTCTTTCCACTGCCTTATTTACGAAATTTCTTTCGCAATTTGATAATAAGGATTCCTTCATGATTTTGTATATTTATTTATAGCGTAAACACGTGGTTAAGAGATACAAATGTTTGAAGTATAACCTTCGATTCAGGCGACAGCGTAACTTGCCTATATTATGTTACATTGATATTCATGACTAATAATTGTATGAAGCAGTTGTTCCTTCATTTATAATTTAAACGTGGAACAATTAGTATTGTGTATTGTTCCTGAACGATTTCTGATATCGATAGTTGACAAGAAAATATCAATTCTTTAATCGATATTTTATGTACCGAAGAATCGATCGCATTACGCTATGTTACGCTACATAGAATAATTTAAATTTTGGAAGTGTTTCGGATTAATACATACCTACTAATATTAAAACATGTTAAAAATTTATTGACAAGCGTGTTGCTAGAAAATGCTCATTTACATGTAACCAAATAAAGGTATAAGACTAGATTTACATGTAACGGATTTATTGTTTCCGAAAGAAGTGTAGCATCGAAAATATACTTTGAAATTGCTTGTACTTATTAATAATCTTTCTGATTATCTAACGCGTTTCACACATATATTTCGTTAGACAAAAGTATAGCGGAAGCAATAATTATATTCGCAAATTCACATCGTACTCAATTATTACGAACGCGCGTAAACTCAATTATCTTGATTGCATAGGTACTTCCAGTCTATCATTTTATCATCGTATTCGCAATTTTATTTCAATCAATAGGATTCCGTCCGATATTATACCCTCGACCTGTGAATTTCCCTTAACATTTTCTTCGTTTGGCAAACATTTTTCCAGAATCTCAACAATTTTACCGTAATCGTAACAATAGAACTCATAGAAACCGAGCAAAGTGCTTAATAACTAAACTGGCATTTTTAAACATCATAAAAATACAGTCCATTTTTAAGATATCAAAAGCCAATTCGCGTGGCACGCGCGCCCGCGAGTGCATCCATGCACGTATATGCAAACCCACACAAGCGGCCGTGTACCCGGTCATATCTGCTTCAATCAGCTTGCTTTATACGATCTGTTTTTTTAACGCCGAGTCCTGTCGTCGATAATCCGTGCTCTATGCCTCGATATCTAACGAGCATCACGGAGCATTGTAACCAGTGAATAGCCGGAATCTCTAGATACCTGGAGTGAAGCGTCTAGCAAAACATTCAATTGCCCGCGTTCAAGTATCAGTGCGTGTCCCGTGTGTAACGCTGATCACGGTAGTGTGATACGTACAGATAGATGCGTATAGATACAACCAGATACGACCGATCTGCGGAGTCAATGCTTAATAATTTACGTTTCGCGTTGCTTGCAGCCGTTTTCCATCAACTCGTATTTGCAACGCTTGCGATCACTGCTGGTAAGACTTTATTACCGTCCGCTGCATATTGGATTTAGTTTCATCCGGTTTGCCACTCTTCGAGTCCTCCGAGCCGTGCACCTAGCGATAGCTTTTACATTGTGTTGTTGTGTAGCGGCGATTGCCTTTGTACGTCATCTGTAGGTAAATATCTGTTACATTCGCCCCTTACATTCATTACTCTCGTATCTCTGTTACATTCAAACGTTCCAACTATTTCTCTCTTCTTTATTCCCATTAATTCGTCTGGCTTTTATACATTTTCCTTCGATATCCCTCTTTTCGGGAAAGTATGCGACACGGCCAGCATACTTTTTTTTTCCCCCCAACTTGTATCGTAACGAAGGAGTTGCTTGTTTTCGCGATGCTTTTCGTTTCGGTTTCGCGAAACTATTATCATTGAGCGCCTGTATGTTTAAAAGCCACTGCTATCGTACGCGACGCGTAATTGAAATTGCGCTTGATAGGACTTAGAACAGTGATATTTGTGCGTGTGCTCGCGGCGTTGAGAAATGTTGTAAAGGATCATTTGATTAATTCGGGGAGTTCGGTATAAGTTGCTATATAGGTGATATTAATAAATAGATACAGATAATAGCCTGTTATATTTTTCTATCGGTAATTCTACGACATTGGTAGCTGATGTAGGAAGGAATAGGAGAAAGTTTGTTACGCATTTCTGTTTATAATATAACTCGTAAGCAAATTATTCTTGTGTTCGAAAATCTTCAGTTCCTTAATTTTTCTTCTACAGAACGTGTGGAAATTATTCATAATGTTTTATTGAGGTCATGACAAGGGACTTTTGTATATTTTGTATAAACGTTTGTGGTGAGTTTCGTTTCATATTCCATGGCTGTTATAGAACTGGACACAATTTACAAATCGTTATATTAAAAAAATGTGGAACTGATATAGATTAACCAGAAAATTAATGATTTCGCATGAAAAAATAAACCGAAAGAATGTCGATAAAGTATGAATGAACTTGTTAGAAATTCTCTTATAAATTTCATTTGTGCTCCTATCTTCTTCCGCGGTCGCTAATCAAATATACATGCAACAAGGTGTTCGCTTTTGAGTAATTTTATTTTCATCAAACGAGAATCGCTGAGACTTTTGTTTATTCTGTCCTGTGAGCAGAGGCACGGTTGTGGTAAGAGGAGTATAAAAATTGTATTTGGATAATAACGGTGTTGATAGAACGATAAAGAGCCCGAGTTCGTATCAATAAAAGGAAGCTAATAATTCTGATACAGAAGACGTCACTGATATTCGTAAATATAAACACCGGCGGAGGTGGTTCTTCGAGCGAGGTCTGTTGACTCGAGCTACCAAGTGCGAGTGCACTTAAAGAATATTTGAAGCCGTTTAGCTCTAGAACGAAGCCTCGTGTAATAAAAGTTTATTCTACATTCCGAATTTCTTTTTTCATGTAGTCAACGATTTCTTGGTTCCGCCGTCAGTTACGATAGATTATACGCTTATAAACTTACGTCTCAAATACTCGAGAATGTTGCCTCCTTGTTAAATTTTGTTTGTTTGCGATGTATCGCAACGAAGTAGAATAATTGCGAAGATCTCGCGAGTGCCTAATAAAACAAAACCAATAAATATGTTATGTATAGATTTCTACAAGTTCGAAAAGATTATTGTTACCTTGAGCAAAGAGTTATAGACACAAGCTTTTTATAACCATGGAATCGTCTGACAGGAAGAATGTTTATCTTACAAAGACTGCTGATAATTCTTTAAATTCCGGAATGAGAGACACAATGATTGTCGGTCAAACGAATATGACGCCAGGTAAAATCTTAGTATGCTTCAAATAGACTTTACGCGAAAGATGCGCCAAGTCGCGTCGTTCGATACAACCGAACATATGAAAGTACGATACTGGTAAATGTAAATAGAGGAGAGTTATATTAATTTGTGGATTCATAAACAACCGATCGTTCGACTTATAGAGTGCGGCGGAGAGTCGGTAATGAAGCCCGGAAACGTGTCGAACGTTTCGAACAATCAAGCAAAATGGTCGAACATGCAAAGCAAAAATTTTATCATAAACGCAGTACCGGTGAAGAACGAGGTAAGTTCGAGAGGCGCGAATGAGAATTTATATAGCGGCGGGGTAGACGTTGACTGGATTACATTGTATTCCTAGATCGTGCATCTCGAAGACGGAGCACATTGCAATAAGAAAATGCATTATTATGACAGACATTACGTGGGCCATGAAGAGACGGAGAAGCCGACGCGCAGGGGAACAAAAAGATACAGGGACAAAGATGCGCCTAAGAGAGCATTGTACGTGTTTGCGGTTTAAATCGGCGTTCGATGTTTTGCTGACAAGCGTTGTTTCAGGTCTGCGTTCTTCTATTTCTGCCAAGAATTACGTGGGAAGATGAGGGAACTACATCCAGAAATGGGGGTGGGTGATATCGCCAAAGAGTTGGGTAAATTGTGGATGAGTACAGATCTTCAAACTAAATCGAAGTATATGGCAATAGCAGAAGAAGACAGAGCCAGATATGAAAGGGTAAGTATGACGTTAAGCGACCGAGCAGATGTTCTGATTTTTAAGAAAACAAAAATTCATGCTCACCGTATTTAATAATCCAATCGTTTAGGAAATAATTGCGTACAACAAAAGAGTAAAAAACTATGATCCGGAGGAAGTTGGACCTGTATAAGTTTTTGAATGAAATCTGGAAGAATGGACAGTATACTTTTGTCCAAAACCAAGCACTCGCCAATTGAAAAACATATAACAATTTTACTAATAGTTTAGTATTGTCAGTCGTTGTATATATTATGTACACTGTTGACATCAACGGAAAACAAGAAATTACACTCGATGCAAGATCTGGTCACAATCGTTACGAATAACAATTTGGAAACAATTATCGTTGCACGTTAATTTTTTAATTGGGATACTATTTCTTTTGTGAATAAGGTGTGCTAATATATTTACAAACGATACCTAATACAAGTAATTAATATTAATATCAATAGTAATAATAATGAAACTGATGCAGATGATAATAATAATATTATTATTATGAATAATGATGATAATCTATATTGCTATTAAATATATTATACAACTGAAGCACAATAGCGAGTAAAAGTCAAGCAGAGTGAGCTTTGTACAGTGCACTTGTCTTGTCTAATTACGCATTATTCATGTTTATAATGATGAAAACTAGGTATCAGGGACTATTAATATATAAAACCCTGTATAGATACACATAATCCATGTATTTTGTTCTTTTTCCAATAAAGGTAAAATCATTTAAAAGCATTATAACTTTCGTCTCCTTGTTCCCCTCTTAATTTCTTTTCTGACTTTAATATTCTATAAATATTGTTCAAGTAAGTACACATGGTTATTAACAGACATTTTCCTTTTCAGTCAATTTATTTCATCTCTTCTGTAAAATTACACACCAGTTTCCTTGATCGTAATATACCTCTTTTATTGTACAGGCAGCCACTTGCGAGCACAACTGTGGTAATTCGTCTTCTTCGAAAACGTGATAGTACCTAAGGAAGTCTCCTCCTCCCTTCTTTTTCCATGGAACAAGCATATCCGTAAACGTAAACTTCGTACGATTCTCGTGGACCGGTAACGTTACGCCGTATTCCGTCAATTTTTGCGTACACAAAGTTCTGTTTTCCCTTTTACTTGTGTTATATTTCAAATAAGCCGTCTGAGTAGAATTCTTCTCTTGCTCCTTCGCCCATACGTAAATTAAGCACCTTCCATTTGGCCTGAGAACTCGTACCAACTCAGAAATTGCTCGTTTCCTTCTTTCGCGAGTCGAAAGATGATGAATTACCGCTATGCTTATTGCTGCGTCTAAACTATTATCTCTGTACGGCAGGTACAAACAGTCCGATAGGAATACTTCGAATCCTTTCTCACGGCATATTTTCATCAATTTCTCGCTTCGATCACATCCCACCTACGATATTAATATTCTTTGTTACGGACTTCTCTTACACAGCAGGAACACAAAGCAGACAAGCAGTGCGTACCTTAAATACGTGTTTCTCCTCGTGAAGGTATTTGCCGTTCCCGCAACCAACGTCTAATAGGATATCGCCTGGACTTAAGGACTGGAGAAAGATTGCCACATTGGGCCACTGTCTGTGTCTCGTTTCATCGAAGTGGTTCGAAATCTTTTCGTAAACCTACGCACAAATTTACTCGATAACTTCTTGCGAATAAACTGAAATTAAGGGGGTGTTTAAAAACCTTGTTCCGTATTCATTATAAGTAGCTTAATAAATGAAAAAAAAGTTTGAGATTATTATTCATTGTATTCGCTGAGAAAAAAAGCTTGAATGCGGCCGAATTTTGCGGCGTGATTATAGGAATGACCCCTTAGCATAGAACACGCTTTATAGCGTTTACACCACGTACTTCGTGCACATAAGAGTTTTCTATTCCCGTGGCTGTCTTGTCATCGATCAGAGTAGTCGCGCAATCTCGCTTCGTGTCGCAATACTCTGGAAAAGTGCAACAGCAATCGCCTCTGCGCACTTTTCGAAATGTGAACGACACCCTCGTTCCTCGTCCCTGTGTTGTAATCCCATTCGTAGTTTCTACTATGTCGCTATGTCTGGGGCAAATTCCATGCGACCACGCGTATCGAGCCTCCCCTGACATAATTAATAACGAACGCGGAGGCAAAAGAACAGTGGCTCTGTCATTCTCGCGTTTGAAGTCCATGATACACGCCGAACCCAACGACAGAGACAGTATACTATCTTCGAACACACTGTGCGTGTCGATATGTGGAGGGATCCCTTGAATCATAAAATACAATCATTCCACCCACCTTTCTACGAAATCACTGCGTTGAACAGTGAATATCTCGGACTATACCTTGACCAGGTAGGTAACGATTAATCGTTAATTGATCGTACTCGTACGGCACATTGTGATGCTTTTTCAACAGTGTTTGTAGAAATCGATAGTCTTCGGGAATAGGTGCAATCGGTTCGTCGGGGTCCACTTTGTTCGAGTTGTATTTAAATTCATATCCGAAATGTTTAACTTTCCTATGCTTCAAGTCGGACGATCCTGGTCACAGATTTATATTTAATAATCCGTAATATCTCTCTTAAAGATTACGAGATCTACGGTACCTTCGTTGTTCCAGTTAATCGTATTCAGCAAGAACTTTTCTTCTTCTTCGGTTACTATATTCTCTATCAACTTGAGGCCGGGAGGTAAACTGGATGATAACTGCTGGTGATCTAACGGGGGAACTGAAATAATATTACAATTTATCTCTTCTGGTGTCTGAATTTATCTAGAAATGTAATAAAATGTGTTTTAATTTAGAATTAAATTATATACCTGATTCTGCGAACGATGCATACAAGGGCATGCTTTCTTCGTTAACTTTACGCCCGTGAATTTTATCGTACACAGATATAGCGTCCTCAACCGAGTGAAACTCAATGAAACAATACGATTTATTTGGCAGCATTATTATATCGTATTCACTGACCAGCGGGTCTATAATATTCTGTAAGGCTAGTCTTTGAAAGCCAGTTACTAGACCAGCGTTACAAATCATCATATACTACGAAAAATTAAAGAACAAAATATATACTTTATATTTTCTCCACGATACTAGGACCTCCTATAAAGTATTGAATTATTTTACTTAAATATTAACCTTCGTAGGATTATCACAGCATTTAATGTTCATGTCCCTAATGAGCCTATGGTAGGCTCTCTTCTGTTTACGATGACTCTTTTTAGATAACTTTTCATCCATTACGCTCAGCGTTAGAGGACCGTCTGCAGATTGGTTAATGTTCTAAAGAGTTACAGGTATGTGTTCATACTGTAAAGGAAATATCCGTTCCTTTTGGCTTTGTACACAGCTCGAATTGTGCATAATTATTATCTGCACGAGATGTAAACGCAATAGAGAAATTTAGAACGAAGGAAATTTAGTGTCAGCTTGTATATAATTATATATTTCTGTACAATGCGCGTATCTTGTCACTTTACACGTGAAATCCAGAAACTGTAACCCATACACGCAGTTTTAGAAATTGCATTAGAAATCGATAAATTTACTTACATTAAAACAATAGACTTGGGAATAAATAGATACGCAAATTTAAATATTTCTGTAAGTTTTTAGTATGAACAAGATGTTTAAATAAATCAACAATGACGTAATAGAGGTTTCTTCTTTTAAGCGGTTTTATTCGATCAACGTGCTACAACGTGAATGTATGTAGGTGAGTATATCTATTTATCTGAAATCAGCTCCAAATGATGGAACCTCACATCTATAACGATGTATATATTCGATAGAATCTTTCATTCTTGTTGCATCGTTGAAATTAGCTTAGCTTTAAATGCAAACTTAAAACGCTTGTTTATCCGTTTTTGTAAAATACTTTTTATATTTCAGACTCAAACATCTACTGTAAGTAGCAGAGACGAGGTATGTATACCTGGTCTGTGCAAGTAGTCTTTAAAGATTCGTTATCAAATTTTCGTCTCTAGTTTCTGAATTTATTTACATTCGAATTAGGGATTCAGGCTTTCGAATAACTGCTTCATTCAGATTACTACGCGAAATTGTAATTCCGTATAGCAATGCATTAAATTAATTAAAATGTTGACATGCTAGAATCTATTACCGACATTCACGCCTCCGTTGTTTCGAGCTCCATCGTACAGAGGTCGATGTCATACATTGCCCGAAAAATGGCGTACATCCAATGATGTCGCAGTGCCCCCTCACTGCCTCTCACAGAAGCCGACTGATACTCGCACTCAGTCGGTATGGCTGGCAACTGCCTCTCTGTATTGAATGCTTTCTCTCAAAGCCTTACGGAAGCCTCAAGGAACTAAAACTCATCCATCAATTCCTTCTCTTCAACGACATCGTGGCGTAACTAATGCCCGATTTCTTCACCTCCGACTAAAGTCCCGGTCAGTGAACGACCAATTGGATGCTATCATGTGGCACTCCTCGACCAGTTGGATGCTATCATGTGGTAGTTATGTGAAGTCGTTCACTAACCGGAAGATTACTGAAGGTGAAGAAATCGGGCGTAAGCCAGTAGGATCCTATCATTTGGCAGTTATGTGGAACATAACTCTAACTGGAAGATTACTGAAGGTGAAGAAATCGGCCGTAAGCCAGGTATGCGATAGACCTATCACCACAGACCAGGTACAGTATAGATCTATCGCGCAATATAATTTTGTGTCACACACTCAGGGGGCTCGCGAGCTTCCTTATCATTTTCGTGTCACACCCAACGTTATCGATTCAGTCTAAAATAAGATTACAATGCTACGAGTGGTGGGAATTAAAAATAAATCTTATCGAAATCAGTTAAAATCTAAAACGGTCTGAATGTTACGACTAATTTTAAGAAACATGTTGCATAATTCCATTTAATAATAGATTTTTATAGAAAAACAATTTGTACTTATTCCCATAAAGAGTGTAGCAAGGTGAACACGAGTAAGCGGTCTCCGTGACTTTGGTTGTTATTGTTTGCTAAACATTGTTCACCAGCCGAGACACCATTCCGTGAAATTTCAGATCTCTACCCTCTCGTTTAAGGATAATATGGGGGAGAAAAGTCTTTAAGTTTAACCTTTTATTTCTCGGTTACTACTTGAGATAAATAAATGAAACAAAAGAGGAGAAATAGCTCCTACATGTATTTTGTTCCGAATTGATTTACGAAGTAAACGTGTTTACAGACGTGAATTAAACACGTTTTCATTATTTTCTTCGATAGTTGATTTATTAGTTTCAATCCTGTGACTTTCTTATGTTCAATAACGGTAATATGTATGAATAAATGAATATTATGATTCATATTAAACGATGGCATGAATGTAGGCGTTGTCTACTGATACGTTTTACTTATTTCACAGTAAAAGTGAAGCAAAACAAAGAGGTATTGGAGGCACGGCATTTATCACTACATCATCATTACCAGTTGCGTTGAATGAATAAATTTCCATCGGTCGCTCTCTATGGTTTCTTCTCTTGCAATAAGCCAGCTACTGATAATTGGCGGAGCGAAATTATCAGACGGAAAAATACTCCGTGTTATACCAAAAAATTGATTCCTGGCAATTAATCTCTAACGAACTGCCTTGCGGGATCTTCCCCTTCATGCCAAAAGCCAATGAATGTTCTGTTCGGTCATCGCACTCACGGCGATATGATTGGAAATTCCCAAGCAAAAATAAAATAAAACGATTAATTCAACTCTTTAAGTTTCTTCGAATTTTGCGGTGAATAATGAAAGATAAGTACATGTACGTTGTACGTGTTACATAAACCCTAATTTGGGTTAGTTTTATTAATTGACGAGGTCTTTTGTATTCGTCCAATAAAAAAGGGGAAAAGGTAGTTGCAAAATCTTGAAATTGTTCAGATTTTAGGGACAAATAAACGTATGTATAAATATCCCAGTTACAAATCTCTTTGATTCACCACTTCAAATTGAAAGTTCACTCTTTCACTCAATTTTATTTCATAGAAATTACTGAGACAGTAGGTATTAGGAACATTAATTATACAGAGCTAGCTTTGCTACTCGACTTCGCCCGAAATTTAGATTCTTATTTTAAAAAAAAATTTCGTTTCATTTATTTTTTGTGAAAATAGTCACATTACCTGGATTAGCAAGGCTTAATGAGTTCGAACATATTTCGTAGCCTCAGAGTTTACCGTTCGAAAGTTTTTAGGCGACAGACAAACACCCAAACACTTTCTGTTTTATATATTAAGATTTCTTCAGTCAAACATTTCGGGAAAGCCTGTTTGAAAAATTCTTCTCGCCATCTCGTTCTTACGATTGCCGCAATGTCGACTGCACTGGTGTGGTATTCGTATTTCGTATACGAATACTAAATATTCACATTGAAATAAACAACAATGGTTAAAATATTCATATTTCCATTTGAACAGGGCCGAATTTTCCAGAAGGCGCACCAGACGCAAACTGGGCCTCCCTCTCAGTAGCCCTCACCATCAACAATATAAAAAAAACAGCTTAAGTAATTATAGTTGCACAATAAAATACTTCTTTTTAAATATTAAATTCATAATTTAAAAACTAGAGGCATCTGAAAAATGTGCTAACAGGAACACCTGTATTGTATAAAATTCATATACACGAGCGTACCTACCACCAAGAAGGCAAGATACTGTTGGAGTAATAGCTATTTTCTTCCCTGTAGGTACACATCTACACAGGGCCGGCGTGAGGATGGTTGGCGCCCTTATGCAAGAAAATCTTTGACACCCCCAAATTTTTGCAACTGTTTTCTATTTAATATGTTTTGTCTTTACGATGCGGCGCAAAATTTGCATAATAGGTTCCGCTGGCCCTGCATCTACATATTTCACACAACTCGTTCTTTTCAGCTCTCATAACAATGTTGCGCCTGGGAACTCCAAAGGTTTATACTTTTGGCGGCCCTGTATGTGAACATTCAGTATTTATACAGAACAGCGAATTTTGCTCCTACCCGTTCCTAGTCGATGAATTTCCACACATCGAAGCACAGGAATATTTTCTTATTATTAGTAGATATCGTCGCCGAAGAACGGACACGTGGAAATAAAATTGGACAAACAACCATACCGAAATATTCGGCTACCGAAATATTTAGCTACCGAAATATTCGGCTACCGAAATATTCGGTTACAGAAATATTCGGCTACCGAAATATTCGGCTACCGAAATATTCGGCTACCGAAATATTCGGCTACCGAAATATTCGGCTACCGAAATATTCGGCTACCGAAATATTCGGCTACCGAAATATTCGGCTACCGAAATATTCGGCTACCGAAATATTCGGCTACCGAAATATTCGGCTACCGAAATATTCGGCTACCGAAATATTCGGCTACCGAAATATTCGGCTACGGAAATATTCGGCTACCGAAATATTCGGCTACCGAAATATTCGGCTACCGAAATATTCGGCTACCGAAATATTCGGCTACCGAAATATTCGGCTACCGAAATATTCGGCTACCGAAATATTCGGCTACCGAAATATTCGGCTACCGAAATATTCGGCTACCGAAATATTTGGCTACCGAATTCGGCTACCAAAATTCGTGACGACTAGCGAATGCTCGTTAACTCCACGCGTGGAATGGGCTTGAGGCAAGCAGAGCATCCCAACAAATTTCTGTCTCCATGGTTCCTCCAATGTTCGTGTTTATCTCGGCGCTTCTTACGTATAGATTGGCTCAACGAGACTATTAAGAGAAGGCCCTCAAGCCTTTCTCATTAATGATTACCGCGACCGAAGTTGAGCATTAGAATGCCCAGTTCGCCTCTGTTAATAGTAGACTTTTCATCCCGCAATGATGAAACGGGGATTTTTAGAGTCAGGGTTCACCGCGTGTACAGCATTGATTATCTGTCGCCAGATAAGAACAGATAGAATATTATCAATGACGGGCCATGGATGAGAAGCAGGGTGAAATTTACGTTATCGTGGATATGTATATTGCTGAATTACACGAGGAGAAGCTGCGCGTAGAATATAAAGTTCAATGTACAGTTCCTTCGTAGAACTTAACGGGCGTACTTCTTTGCTGCCCGACGAATGTTCAGGAAAGGAGAGCAAGCGTCGATTCGGTCTAAACAATTTAACGGAGATTACAACGTCGTTTAAACAGTGGCAATTCGAGCGTTATTGCATTAACTGGCATCCTACACGCCGGCCAGGAGGATTTTAAAACTTACGGAGCCATTAAACTTTCGTCACGATGATTCAGATGGTCACACGAATTTCCGTCCTTGGCGTAGAGAAATTACGTGGCCCAGAATGATTGAAGCAAATTGACTCTAGAACACTTCTTCGTGTTCACGTTGCGCTTGAGAGCAGCGATGGGCAAACAAATAGTTGAAATAACAATTCTACCAGTTTCCATTAATAAAATGGTTTCTAAAAGCCATCCAAGGTAAAACTCTTGGATGCAATTGTAAGTACGTACTGTTTTGCTTAAATAATTGAAAGCTGTCTAAATTTTATATGAATAATAATTTAAATGTGGCTTTAAGAAACCATTTTATTAATGGAAACTGCTAAAATGGACTTGAAATTCGGCAATAGAGGTTTTATTTGTTTGTAAAAAAATGTAACACAAACTATTTATATGTACGAAAAGAGATTATCCAGGGATATTTTGGCATATATTTACAAAATACAAAAATTTAATTTTAAGGGTTGGTGGTAGGGGTAACTTGCGAAAATATGAAATTTTCGAAAATTATTTTTGCGCGGTTTTGTTTAAATTTCTTTTCGATATCTCTCACCGTTCTCGAAATATTTTACGAAAAATAAAATTCTGCATTTCTTTCAAAGGGTGATTTCACCCCCCAAAATTGCATCATGGCACCAACAAAAAATAGGGTTGCGTTACGGATGGTCTACTCTACTTGCACACAGAGTTTTATACTTTTCTGAATTTCCGGGTTGCCGAACGTCCCTTGTAAGACCTCATCTTTTGGAGTTTGGGGGATGGTAAAACCTCATCAATGGGGTATCAATGGGGTTTCCGTTCCTTTTCATGAAGAATAAGAGTTTTCATTAACTTTAATTTAGGCCTGGTCCGAAATTACACATTTTGTGAAGATGCTCGAATTTGTTTTGAATCCATTGGAGACTTTTTTTAAAAAGCCTGTTTAATGATCCACCTGTAGCATCATAAATAATGTATATTTTTTACTGAACAAACATGTTTTGTAAAGCTTATGATATTAATAAACTTCATGCCAAAAAACAAGTCTCAGTTTCAATTGCTTTCCTTGTAATTAATTGAAACATAAATGCTTCATTTTAGACAGAAACGACTGCTTAAGTAGTACCCTGAAATCAGCAAATGCTTGCGAATGCACTCATTCCTCATTTATTTCATCTTTGGTATAGGCCTCCCAGGACCTCTATATAAATTTTTCCTCAGCCACTTTGCCAATTCTGAGATACTACATAATAGTTTCATATTCTAAAATTTTTACTTAATTTAGTCAGATCACATTGTTCGAAGTGAGCGACCAAATAAATGGTGCCTCGGTAATCAAGGTTTCATTTTATTATGCTAATGAAAATGGAACAGCAAAATTGGAACACTACTCTAAGTGTCAGCCAGAGATGGGCAGAATTTTGATATAAATAAAATTTCGAATAACGAATTAAAGTGTACAAAATTATTCGCCACGTGTTGAATAAAGTCGACCCAGGTTAAAGAAATAGAAAGATTAACTTTATTCGCCGAATAATCTAAAGTTACAGTAACTTTTATTTGCTCGTTATTTAAATCATTTTTTACTTAATTAAAGCCCAACTCTGGCGTCAGGCATTGTACGTGCTTTTGGTGCCATTGCTACCCTCGCGTAAGATCTCCTGAAAAAGCTGGAAATGTGTATTTTCTATCAACTGTCTACGGCCACATCGTGGCCGAGGAAATCATTACGTTTGAAATCCATTAGACGCAATAGAGTAATGGCGAGGATGGATGCAACAGCGGCTGGTAAATATGAACGGCGGCGGGATTTATGAATGCAACGTAGGTACTTCTTCAATCTGTTATCATCGCTCGCATCCACGATCCCATCGATAAATTACATAGAGTGGGACTGCTAATCGACTCGTTTCTTCGATTAATGCAACGTAGCGAGCGAACTTGTAACAATCAAGCCACTTGCGCGGCGGTGCACGAGGAAATTATTCCAAACGTTTTGCACTCTTGTTCTTCGCGCACGTGTATACGTGGTTTTAGGAGTGTCGACTTAATTGGGGTTAATGGAGGCACATCTGCATCGCAATAATGCTCGTGCTTCAAACGCTGGCGCGAGGGACGTTAATCCATACATTTTTCGTGTTTGTAGCGACTATTCGGCGGATATCTATAACTTCCAGCTACCGTAACGATAGCTCGAGGAGGTGTGGATACCTCTCTGTGGCGTTTGTTACTGGTTTGGTTAATCCCCAGTTCAGAAACTATATCTGTGGTTGCCAGGAAAAACGCCACGTGTGGCGATTTCAAAAAATTCCAGTTTACCCATTAATTCGGCGATAGAATGTAGGATTCGTGTATTTACCAGAAAGAATGCGCGAAATCAAATTTGCAGGTTCAAGAAAATAATGCAATTTAACCGAAGTCTGATATGCAACTGATACGCATTTGGCAAAACAACAGACAACAACATTTGGAGAATACGAAGATTATTCGTATCTTCATTTTGTGGTCTTTTTATTTTCTATTTTTGTGTGTTCTATACTTGTTGTCGTCATCTCAGGAACCTAAGCAGGAAGCGAGTTGGAGAACAAAGGGGCAGAAAAAAAGTGGGAGAACGTGAGTCACACGAGGTAAATGCAAGATGAAAAAAATGTAAATGTATACTAGCTCCAGAATGTTTAGATGTTGGTTAGACACGATTTTCCCAGTTCTTTAGAAATATTGGAACTTTCGATTCTGTGAATATTTTCAAACTGCAAAAATGTGGGCAACAACTTTTATATTACTTCTGATTTGATTAGTAGAAAGAAATTTTTTTTAGACAGATATTGTAAAGTTTTTGTTAGTATTCTGTTGGATTGAAAAATACAAATTGGATGACCTAACCCAAACCTAACCACTTTATATGGATTCATTGAACTTGTTCCATTTTTATTCAACAAAATACCAACGAAAACGTCTCTCACTCGTTAAAAGAAAAATCAGGCAGATTTATCACGAAAATTGAAAAAAAGTTCCTCTTCTTCGACAACTGAACATAAACACGATAAACATAATATATATTTTTAATCGTCGTTGTTGCTACAAGAAGCTTACCCGCTATAAATTTATTTACCAACAAACGCAATTATACGATTAACAGGAAAGCTACAATCAAAATATTAATTAACGAACGACACAAGATAAACGCTAATAATCACGGTGACTTCGATGAAGGGGCCCAAAGACTGGCTAAGTGCACATCCCACTGCATCATCCGACAAAAAACTTTCCGCCACGTTCAATAACCAGGTTCGTGTAAAAGCAAAGAACGCCACCGTCCTTGACAATTCCCCGAGCAGCATCAATCAGAAATACCCACATCCACCTGATTACACCCTTACACGTCCCATAATGGGTCCATTCACCTCGCATACCTTAGCTTGAACACCCTGAAGCGGCGACCTTGCGAGAAAACTCTTTTCCCATCGCGGAGCCTTAAAAAGAAGAGCCCGAAACCTCCGAGAGGCTTCTCCTCACTTTTCCGCGACTTCGAACGCCACGCCAGCTATTCATCTACCCGTCACGTATCAGATTCCCGGCGCCGCATCCTCTCTGGCCAACAACTGCCAATCAGCCGATATAAAATACCCGCGAATATGGTTGTTTCCCCGAGCTAACTACCCCGCGGTGTCCAGTCCCCGGACACCTTGAGGCCCGCGCCCGTCGCCGGGGAGAAGAGTCCGCGATTCACCATCGAGGTAGCCGACCGTCTATGGGGTCGGTAACTCCGCGGCCGGCAAAAAGCCTTCGGCAGGCCAGGCTAAATCCGTAGCCTCTTCGGGGGCCAGCAGCCCCCGTGCAGCTTTATGGAGCCTACTTCGATTAAAAATGTGTAACAGGTCGCGCGGAATGACCATCGCCACCTGCCGCCTCGTCCCTGGTCCTCCGGCCAGGAGCGAGAGGAACGCCAGCGGACGCGTCGCGGGGGCTGCACGTATGTGCATACACGTCTGTGCAGTCGGGCCACGAAGTCGAAGAGCCGCGGCGAGCTGGCCAGTCAGTTCCACACGAGCAACACGCGCGAGCAACACGCTTCTCATCGCATTTCAGTCGATCGCCGTAGCTCGCGCACGACGCATGGCCGACACGCTACCACTCCATTCTTAGAGGTCTCGAAGATAATCTTCTTCGATTGTCCGCTGCAGAGACAGCCACTGACTGCCCTCGGCCACCTCCGATCCTACCTGCCGTAGAATTCCTCCCCGTTCTTTCCCGAAGGCGATCCTCCACCTGCGCTAGCAAAGCCTCTTCTCCAACACCGATCCTGGGGGATTGGTTGTCGGCTCGGATAGGTCTCGCTCAACCCTTCGTGCAACTTTGCTGGGCCGCTGGAGTACTCGAGGGGTTGACGCTTCTGGGAGAACAAGGGGGATAGGCCTCGCAGCAGCTCGCTGGGCTTTGGAGCTCTGGGGTGGAGGTGCACCGCGAGCCACGTTCTTTTCAACATCGAACGAGATCGGTAGCACGGGGTGCGACGGGACAGTGAATCGGAGGAGTCGCGCGTGTTCGCGGGAAACTCGCGGGAACACCTGTCTTGGCGCGGTGTGAAGGAAAGGTAAGGGTTTTGTACTCGTATTATGAATGGGGTGGGTTCTTTTAAATAACTGTATCAATCATGCACGCGAAGTGCGTGAATTTGTGGAAGAATATCGAAATGGGAAGGGAAGAACGGAATCTTACGTATTAAAATAAGATTAGAATTGCAAGAAGTAACCATTTCGGGGTTATTTCGTGGTTGGATGCTTTTAGTTTTGTGGAACTTCGGGGGCGACGTGAGACGCTTTACTTTGGAAGATGCAGATTTAATGATTTATCGAACTTCTAGTGTTCTACTGCATTTTGTTCGATCCCTCTGTTAATTGTTTTTAATCTGCTGCGCAGAGCTGCAGTTCTGACACTGTGTCTTGTTTACTTTCCGTTTTGATGGAATTCCTTCGCGACGAAAGCGCAGCAAGGAATCTAAAATAAGACTGAGGGTGTGCGTTATGTGGTGCAGTCCTATCTTTTTCGAGAAATAAATAATTTGTCGTGCCTGGCAAAGGGTGCTTCCCAGGAACTCCATGAACACGAAATTTGCAATTATTTTCGACCCGTTTTTCCACCACTCCCAACCCCTGAAGGCTTGAATAAAATAGATTGAGAAAAACAGTACAGATATTTCTTTATTAAAGCCTCCATCACGAACACAATTTTCAGTTCCACTCACAAGAGTAGAAATATGACTCGTTATATTTTAAAATAAAATACAAATTGTTTAGAATTCGTGTCTAATATTACTCAGATACATTTAAATAAATTGCTTGCTCGTGGTTGCCACCAGTCCAACACGAGGCACATCCCATCTATTTTCAAAATACGTGCTTCGGTCTAACTTACTTTCTTGCATTCTCCTCGCATCGTGATAGTAACATTCATAATGCTTTGTCCAAGAATAAGTTTCCATTTCGTCGGAGTTTGCACCCCGGAGGAAAAAGGGTCAGGTGTTATCAGACACGAATTTCAACCTATTAGGCAATCATTAATTACTCGTTCGAAATCCATTTAATGCCTCCTGAATGTTGTGGGTTGGGAAGATAACGAGATCAGCGTAACGTTATCCCTTATCTGACAATTTGTGTCGTTATGTTTTACAGACGGATTACGTTGAGCAACAGTGTTAAGATCAGAGACCTGTTGTATGCATTAATAACACTAATCCATTGCAAAATATCGCGTTAATTACATCGCAGCATCCTTTTCGCACTTATACGCAGTAATTTAGCCATTTACGTGATATTTATCTGAGAATTGGAGACCAAAAGTATAAAGCTATTACAAAGTGCATTAAGTGCACGATAGCACTGCCATTGTTTGAAATTTTCACACGTTGCGTGGGCGTGCACGTTTTGTTGCAAATAATTTGTAAAAAGTTTTGGTTTTCAGAAAGTAGAAAAATTGGATTTGCATAATAGGTATCGGTGTTGCAAAGTAGTGAATCGTCGGCAGATGTTCCCACTAAAAATATGCTTTGATAATAATTATAAGCCGTGGTGTAACTGCTTCTTTGAACGCTGTCGTTAATCCAAATTCTCGTCCTAATTTTCTTGTTTCATTACCTATTTGTTCGTGGCTTAACGTTATCACTGGAATTATCCAACAGCCCCTGTGTCAAGATCACTCAAAGATTAACGCAAGGTTGTGAAATATTTGACATGCTGTCTTCTTAATTGCTCCGACAATCCACTGTTAAAACTGTGCCCTTAAAGTAGACTAAATTAAAAGAGGAGAGAAAGATCTTGGAGATGCATTCCTTAATCCCCATTTCTTCTTTGAAATATTCCTACATTTAAAAGTATTCTTTGAGCATATTACAATTTTTTGTTAAATACAATTGCGCGCAGAATTCGATCACTTCTTTCCCTTCTTATACGTTCCCAGAATTCATTTTGCAAAAGCAACTTTGTCACCTTCAAATTTTAAATTTTGTTTAATTCTTCCTTGCAAATTTAACTGTTTTTGCGTTAAGTATAACTGCATGCCCACTTCGATGATTTATTTCCCCCTTCAAGCTTTCTTTTGGATCTTCGATTTTGTTGCACAAAAAGCATTTCTGTTGCATTCGAGAGCTGCATCTCCGACGACAGAGCGCAACGCTTAACATCCCGTAAAATGCCTGTCTGTAAACCCGAAATCGTCGGGGAACTATTGCATGAATCATTCCACACACGTGCCGGTTTGAAAGGTATTTCGACGCCCACTCATCCTGACACGCGTTCGTCGTGTGTTGGAACAGAAACCTTGATTTCTGTGCACATTGCGCGCGAATGAACGACCGTCTTGCCAATTTTCCACGCGGTCCAAGTTTACGCGGTTTCTTTTTTTCCACGGGAGACGTTCCTCCCTAGAGATTCATAGAATTATTAGTCTTCGGCATCCGCGGAATTAAGATAACAACGCAAGAGAGAAAGAAAATAAGCATTCAATTTTTAAAGAGGAATTCCATAATTGGTGAAAGAAAATCCTGTTACCATTATAAATGTTAATTAAATGTCGAATCAAAGTGCCCTCGATTTCGAATCAATCAACCTGCTCAATCAATCGTCAAAGAACCGCAAATCTCTGGCCTGTGTCTCGTTCCTTTCTGCATTTAGAACGTACAGTATCTGAATATCGAGCCGCTGTTCGTTTCCCTGCAATTTTCCACGCTTTCTCTCAATTTTCATAGCTCGTTCTAACGTCACCATCATCTGACTGTAATTAAAATAATAGCCGGAAATTAACTTGTTATCGATCGGGTCCGGTTTCGTAAGAATTTCTCCTCCAATGCGACAATGCAGCCGGTGCAATTCAGAAGCAGGTTATTTAGGTGATTTTTTTAGCCAGAAAGGCGTTCTGGTGCGTTAGCAGAAGAACGGGCCAAAAAATATGCGCAGTTGATCCAACTGCAGCGGCTGTGGCCAAATTCAACCGCGGACGAAGTTCAATGCCGCGTGGACTTTCTCGAAACGAGTAGCTTCCTCCTTCCTCGATTTTCATCGAACTTTTTCTTGAAACTCTTTGGCAAAGAAAGAAAGTGCTCGTTTTCAGCTTTATGAGTTACGCAATAAATGCCTGCCGGGCGTAATAAGTTACGCAAAAAATATTCCGCTGTTATTGCAAATCATATCTGAATCCAGTTTAAGCTCAAACGAAAACAACAGGGCCGAAGCGATAAAGATTGTCAAATTTGGGTAAAATAATATTTGATCAATCGCGAGATTGGAATTTTATCGAAGTAACGTGGAAACACGATGGCTTGGTAATTGCGATACTATTATTAGGAATGTGATGTGCTTTTTATTTTTACATTAATAGTATCTTAATGGGTAGCTCGAAGTAGGTAAAATGTGATTTAGTAGTTCAGGAGGATGACTGCAATGCGAGAAATTACGGCAATAATCTGTATTTAATATAATAATGTTCTTAGCAAATTTTCTGCAGCAAACATGTGAAATAGAAAACAGGTGTAGGCATTTTGGAAACAAAGTGGCTACTCTTGTAAAATTCTCTTTGTGGAAGAAATAAATTGTGTTGATAAAAATTAGGAAGCGACGAGAGTGTATTATTAATGTTTCTAAAATTCGAAGTCTTTTAGGGATGATGAATATTTTCCGAGTTTGAACGATAGAATGTCTTGAGAGGAATATAATAACAAGTGAAGTAATAGAATATAATAGGGAACTGTTTCTAGTACAATAGAGTGGAAATAAAATAGCCAAAATTCCTTACATAGACAAACTTTTTGTGGACTTTCTTAATATATTACAGAATCTTCTAATTGGAGTAATAGAAATCGAGGCACTGATAACATACGTCAAAAGTGCTCCATTCTTGCTGGAATCAATTGAACACGGCGGCCGGCGTAGGTACTTTACAACGTGTTGTCGGCACTCTTGCTTTTATCAATGTCTCACGCTGACGACTTACACGTGGTTACATTCATCGCGTTGCAAATACGACACATGATGGCAATAGGATGCTTCATAGATGAAACTGAATAGAAATGGCACTTGTTAAATGAACAAATTCAAAATAGTCACGTCGAGAAATTTAAATTAGTCGGTTAACTTAACGTAAAGCCACGGCATTGACCTATTTTCTGACAGTGTTGCATATTTAGGGTGTTTCTAAGAATGTACTATTTTCCGTGATTTTTGAAAAGTAGATAATATGATTATTTCCTTTTATCGCTGATATTACAATGGGCACCGCTTTCGGGGGTAAATCTACAGATCTGGATCAAGTGGAGCTATGTAAAACAATCTTGCCGCAAAATTGTTTATAATTGTTTTTTTCTTACACCAACGTGTTCTGCTCAATGAGAAAAATTGTTAGAATTTATCTACACAAAAATTAGTGTCTAGAGGCACTCGACAATCAGTGGCTTCTATTATATATTTCTTTGTTTCGTACCAATAGAGCGGGACCATAAAATTGAAACATTACCAATTTGAAGGTAAAAACACCAGAATTGTGTCTCACAATACGATCGTGCGATAGTTATACAATTTAATCTCTATTTTCCTTCCAAAGAAAATATATAATTCCGCGTTTAAGTTTCATATTAGCAAATAAATAGAAGCGAGAGGAAAGTAGTACCTCCAAAGAAGGAAAAGATTGAACAATTCAAAATCCAATCAGCAAGAACATTAATCCAACGTTAATATTCAATTTATCTTGCAGAATCAATCAGATGTGCAATTTGTAATCATTCGGAGCAGCATACATCGAAATTGCACGAAACGATGCTCGCTATCTCTAAATGCTCGTGTGTCATTCAAATATGCAAACTAGCACAAGGTGTATAACGACAGCGTGTTTAACGTACCGCAACCAGAAGCTATTATCATTCTCCCGCAAAATTTGTTATCATTTTGCGGTTCTACGACTTTATTCTACTTACATCAGCAAGCCTGGATTTGTTCGGAACTAACGTCAAACGTGAACCAGCGCTAGGCGACATTTCTATCACACGTTTCTTTTCCATTATTACCAAAACTGCAACAAAGTCGGCTTCGTCCTCGACACAAAACTCTGTAGCCTCGGGAACCAAAGCAGGAGCGTGTGAGATTAACTGTTCCTCGCCTGCAAGGGGCAGATTTGTGGAGGTCTCGGAATTATAGGAACTGGATGGAAAACAAGGGGTTAAAGATTTCGATACTATCGGATTCCCCTTCCTCCATAAATATTCACGTGTGTATACGTAATTCGTATCCGGCGCGAACAGGCTACGTGAACTTGATGGTTGCGTGGCGTGTGGCGATTAAAGTACGAAGACCGTTTCGATTAGAGGCTATAATCCAGACAAGCGGCGAGTCAGTTCCCATTATCAGCGGATGATTCCCTCGAGTGTTTGTTTTGTCTGAGACTTGCTATTAGATTCTTTTGCGGACGATAATTTTATCAACTCGCGAGCAATACTTTCTCGCGCCGCGAATGGTGGCGAAATTGTCGAACTCGTCCGGCAAATTGCCTGATACCTAGTCTTACAATTAAACAAAATACTTTATAATTTTCAGGGAAATTCAATTTTGCGAACGGTCGCTTCAATTTCCTTCGCATCAATGGGACGGTTATAGAATTCCAGAAACGTCTTTCAGCTTCCTTAGAAATTAGGCAGTCAGAGCAACAACGGACTAACCCACATTTTTTTCGAAATTGAATTAGTAGCAATAGCGTATTCCAATAGGTTCTACTAACCATATAAAATAGAATTTTTTTTTTTTAACGTGGGTTGATCCGTTGTTGCCCTGACTGCCTCAAATCTCCTATTAATAAGTTTACACGGAATTTTCGTCAGCTATCTGACATTACTATACTTCGAATATCCTAATCTGCTATTCTTGAGTATCGAGTTCCATTTCTTTCGTGTTTTCTGTCAAGCTGATCCCAGAGAATCTTAATGGATGCTCATATATCTTATCGTGAACTATTTCTTTATTTCTTAATGCGTGGCTGTTGCTCTTGAATTTCTGAGAAGGCTGTTTAAACCGGGGAAATGACTTATATTACCCGGGGCAAATATTCTTAGAGTGCCTTGCTAATCGTACGATATAGGTAAGTAGGTATTAACGAGGCACGCGAAACAGTGTCATTTAGGTAATTCGTTTTCCCGGGTAAATTGGGAATTTCGAGGATTGCACAGCTCTTGGACTGTTTCAATGGAGACGTCCGGTGAAGTTCTCGCCTTATCTTGATGGGTTTATGAGAGGAGTAGACTTACGGAGGTAGGTATACGCGAGCAGGTGGATTAATTGCGCGGCTTGATCGCGGTTTTACTTCTTTGTAGTGAATCTATCAAGGATTGAGATAAACGAAAGAGCGGTGCGTTTTATTGCGCTGACGATAAATGGCTCAATTTCAGATATCGAGGGTAAAAAGGTGCAATAATGTTCATAATCTCCCTAATGAGTCTCCACTTTTTATCATTATTTTTCTTCCTCGACAGACAGCTCAGTATTTAGTATTTCTAGCTAGCAAAAATAGAAAATAAATATCTGTTCAAGCTTTCTATTCTAGTGTTCATATACACTGTCGCAACTTTTTATCGTGACGATTTATTTATTCTTAATTAATGTTTGCAATCACTAGACTACTATTATCGGCCATTTGTCTATTTGATGAGGGTATCAAGCTGTAATTCCAGATGTAATTCTTATACACGTTATGACTACATTGCGGAGTCATATGATGATTCGTGACGCCATCGTGCAGCACACTTCGTTGCAGGAGTATTGCAGGAACGTTGCTGCAATATTGCGTTATTGAAGGTTGTATTGCAATATTGCAGGAACAATGCTGCAACATTGCCGTGCAATATTTGAGTGGCAACGTTCTTGCAATGTTGCGGGAATATTGCGTACACGTTGCCACTGCAATGTTCCAGTGGCAACGATTCTACAATGTTGCGCCCACATTGACGTGTATTGTTACAGTGGAAACGCTCCGACGACATTCTGTAATATTGCGCACACGTTGCCACTGCAATGTATACAGCACACTTCGTTGCAGAATCATTGCCGGAACGTTGCAGGACTACATGTCTGTAACGTTGCCGCAATTTTGCAAGAATACACACCTACAATATTGCGAAGGCAGACATAGGATTGAACCTGCAACGTCTCTGCAGTGTTTTGGTGCAACATTGCAATCTTGCACCGTGTCATGGCAGAGGCGTTGCTGCAATGTTATGGTGCTGTGTGGGATGTGGCATTCGTTGCTATTCTTTTCGGTTAAGTTATTGTTGATGAAAGTGCTATTATATAAGTCAACAGTAAGAACTGACAACTAGGTACGTTTTGCATTAAGAATGCGAATTTTTTTTCGAACATATGGAATTGATATCTTACACCTGCCGTGTAGCTGCTCCAAAAGTTGCAGTTCAGTTTGAATTAATGTAGGTGAGCGGGGCCGTTCCTGGGTTTTGGCCGCTCAGGTGCAAAAACAATATTGCCGCCCTTATTAATTCGATATTCTTTAATTAAGAATTTAATATGCAGTGTTTACTTTTATATCTATACATACATCATTTTAAACAGTTATCATGCAAAAGAGTTTCGATTATTATTCTTATTATTGGCCGCACAGGTGGCATCTTCTGCACCACCGCCAGGAACGGCCCTGTAGGTGAGCAGCTAATTGTTCTGGAAAGCCCTATGGACCGTACTGACCATGATTATGCCCCTATAATGGCCTGTAGCGGATATGATGTTCTTGTATAACGTCCTAAATGGTCATATTGATTATTCTGCGCTGGTATCCTCTGTTTCCTACAATGCACCGCAGAGGCACTTGCGATCCAGGCCTCTATTCGTCCTAGACTACCCCAGTATCACCACTACTCTGTTGGCGCCACAAATCGTGCCACGAGTGTTGCTAATCAGCATTTTAATGGCATTGACCCTTTTAGTTGTTTTCGAAGTTCGTCCCGGTCTTTGTTATGCAGACCGTCACGTGGTATCTGTATGACGAAAATTTAGTGCAATAAGTGCTAGTCTTTGCAAGCGTCGTTGATTATGTACGCTTGTAAACCATGGGATTTTTGTCCAGTTTATATTATAATAATTTGCTTAGGTGTTTGAATGCGCATACTTTTGTTGCAGTTAAGTAGTACGTATCGACCTTTGCATTCACAATGAATCATCATGTGTTTGTAAAGTATATTTCCTCGATGCTCAGAGAAAACGATAGAGGCAACAAGCAGAGGGCGTTTAATCACTCACGTTTCTCACTGTACGATCTACGATTGCATCAAGTTCTTTGACACATTAATTCATCCAGCCTAGAGAGCTGTTGTTTCGCCCAGTGAAAATATGATTGTTCAAACAGTACATTCTTGGAAGAATTTCTTAACATTCGAATGCATATTTAAATCAGATTCTAAAGGAAATCTTCAAGCCACAAGTACTTTAGTACATTTCAATAAAAAGTCTTTCATTTCATATCGACGTGCGCCACGAAAAGTAGCAGGTTTCATTTTTCTTGCGAGAAACAGCACGTCTCAGTTTGCCACGTAAAGAAGCACATTCCATCGTTTCTGACGAATATTAACACGTTTGGCCTTCCGCCGCGAAAACTAACATATTTCACTGCTTAGCAAAGAATAGCACATTTCGTACTTTGTGGCGATAACTAGCACATTAGCCTGTTTCACCACGAAGAACAGCACGTTTTGAATTGTACTGCAGAAACTATTTAGTGTCACGTTTCGGCGCGTGGCCAGTTTAAATGGTTGAAGTGCATTTTGCACCGAAGAATTCAACTTTTCAGAATATTGTTTAATAAATAACAACTCCATCTAGTCTCCAAGAGGGAACCAGTATGAAAATTTTAATCTACAGAATTTAAGTATCGCATTTTAATGTTTAATAAATAAATTTTAATGTTTAATAATTTAAGGCGACACTCGATGTTTCGTAGCCAACCATCCAAACGTGCTGCTTCTCGCTTTCTTCAAACGGAACATGCTACTTTTCGTGGCAAACCGCTCAAACGTGATAGTTTCCGCAGCAACGAAGACAAACATGCTGTTTTTTCGAAACGCTCGTCGATATAATAGACATACAACTATCAGCTGGAATAACGTCTCCTATCCCTTGAGATAATTAATTATTCCTCCCTTCCTTGCACGCATACAATGGGATCCACCCACAAAACTCTGCTCTTCCTACGCACATGTCGTTCTTCAGCAACTTCCACGTGAAATATACAGCCTCCACCCGCTCCGAAAAAAAAATAGTCAACCGAGCAGAAAGTTCTCAACTTTCCCGGAAGACCTTTTCTTCACAAAAAAAGAACCTAAATCACGTTCGTTAAGATGTCGAGATCACATCGCACTGCTTCGTGCCAATTATGCGTGCCGCAAAACGTAACCGAACCACGAATTAAACTCCCCTTTTCACATTTTCCTCTCCGGTAGTGCCACTGCGTATTCGCGAGCAAAGCTTGTTTCTCTGCTTTCCTCGCCTGTTTTGCGCTCAGAATCGGCATTGCGCAGCGTCTATAAAAAATTACAAATTGGCGGCTGGCGTTGCACGGCCGACGCCGCTCGGGATCCTCGACTGGCTCCAGCCTAATCATAATTAGCACCCTTGGCGCGCGATATAACAGTAATCACCGGCGATAATAGCGAGCGGCGCAGTTCTCCTTTAGAAGCAGTTGCGTGGCGCAGGTATTCAAACGCGCCGCGATTTTCTTTGCTCGCCAGCCGCGTTTCGCCCGCTTTTTTCCCCACCTGCTTTTCCTCTCCCCCTGTCCGCGGCACGCGGGCGGGTCGACAGCATCGCGTTCTGTCCTTCTAACGCGCGAGGCATTGTCTCGACCGCGATTCTCGGCCACGCTGGGATCGCAATCGAAGAGGGACACGCGAACCTTCGAATGCATAATCGTTCACTCGGCACCTTGGCGATCCTTAACGTTCGAGTACGCTTGCGCGGTGATTCATGGCTGTCCTACGAGGCGGGAATAAGGTGGCCGCGGGCCGATCTGTGGCTCCGATCGCTGGCGGTCACGTTCGTTTGCGTGATTAAGGCAGGATACCACCTTTCATTGCGATTTTTGGAGGCGTTTTTCATGAATTTTGTTTGCATACAAAGAATGCGCAGAAACAAAATCGGTTTTAGTCATTCATTAATGTAACTTTAATCTGTAATTACACATTTTTTGAAACTGAAAAAGTAAAAAACACACTCTTGTAGGTGGTGCCAAAATAAATTCCTTTGGAGAAACACCGTTAGACTGCGTGTCAAATTCTGCTCTGTACGTGGCTGTTAGAAAAAAAACCAAAGAATGTTCCTATTAACAACAATATTTTTTAAGGCTGTACGTAGGGATTTTACGAAATTTCGATTTTTAAGAAAATGGCAGTCATTTTAACAAAAAGGTCAATTTTTTAGGGTAAAAAAGTTTATAAGATTGTGTACCAAAAAAAAAATAACAACGCTACAGCAAAAGTCATGCGTACATCGTTAGATTATACCACGGGGAAGAATTGTGCAAAGTTTCAACTCAATCCGATGAAAATTGTAAGAGTAATTTGACACGCAGTCTAACGGTGTTCCTCCAAAGGAATTTATTTTGGCGCCACCTACAAGAGAGACTTTTTCAGTTTCAAAAAATGTGTAATTACAGATTAAAGTTACATTAATAAATGACTAAAACCGATTTTGTTTCTGCGCATTCTTTGTATGCAAAAAAAATTCACGAAAAACGCCTCCAAAAATCGCAGTCAAAGGTGGTATCCTGCCTTAAAGGGTATTTGCTGGTTTGAGGTTTCAGAAAATTAGTTTTATTGTGTATATATATAGATTGACAGTATAACACCTTGAGAATGTTCAGTGAAAATTTCACACTATGTACTTTAAACGCGTCTCTCTCTCTCGAAACACTGTTTCGCAAACTGGCGTGCACGATTAAAAAGAAACTACTTAGACGTAATTTTTGTGTAAACTATTTTTGCGTTATCTTTTTATAACTTCAAGCTAGTGGACCCCAAAAATTTGTAATACTAATGTTTTGTTTTGTTTAAATTGAGGAAAATAGGTGTATTAAAACACACGCCAGTTTGGGTTTTGAAATCTTTTTTAATATCTTCGGGCAGGTCGTTAAAAAAAGCTTTCGTTACTCAACAGATACTTACAAAAACACTTTACTCACAGTCAAAAGTTACAGTTTAAAATAATTATCTATAATTAAATATAAAGGGCGGTAAAAATCATTTTTGCCCAGAGCAGCGGCGGCGGAAGAGCTAAATAGATCGGGCGCTGCTTGTCAGTTTGTGATAAAAGAATGAATGGAAAATGAAAATTGCGGCAGCAGTTCTGCCTATGTAGGGCTATAGGAAACTGCAAATCTGGTAGGGATGAGACAGTAGTTTTGGTTTCTCGTTGCCAGTCGAAGAAATATTACATCGGTTGCTCACATTCAGTGGCGGATTCAAGGAAAAAGGCCCAGGTGGCAAACGTCCTGAGGGGCCCTCTTCTTCGGGAAAATGAAAGGATAGTTTACTAAAAACGAGCTAAATTTATTAGCACAAAATAGAATATAGTGTTTAGATAAAATCATAATTGTTTTTTTTTTTTAAATAGAACCCTGAGGGTGGTTTTTTGGGCAGGGGCCCAGATGGCAACTGCTTATCGACCGCCTGTTAAATCCGCCACTGTTTACATTGATTAGTATCTAGCGATACATTTGATATGCTTAGATCAGTTTTACGATTACAGTTCACGTTAATTTGTCCAGTAACCTCGTTTCTTTTTCAAGGAAAATGAACACAATGTGGTGGCTGTTAGTGTTGAAAGTACTCTTTAAATTCAATTGCAATAGATTCCTCTGGGAGGTGAGCAAAAATATTAAGACAGTCGAGGATGACCTAAGTATTTAATGGTTATAACAATTTACTGTTTTCCTCATTTATTCCTGGATGGGTAATGGGAATTGGCAATATATCCTTCGACTGGTAGGATGAGGCCAACTTGACAAATCTGTGACATTGCTTACCGAGATGCTTACACAGCTCTTGCGATTCTACAAACCGCAATATCCATGCCACAGATTGCCCGTGACAATGTGCGCGAAGGTGTTACAAGTTCATGCGATTTCCGGAACATTCGAAATTATAATTAATCTAATTCCTCAGATAATCAGAAAATTAACGGATTATCCACCGTTCATATGTTACAGATAGCACATTAACGAAATTACACGTGAACCTATCGCAAAGTAACGAAATAGCTGCACAACCAGACAGTGATATGAAGAATACGCAAACCAACAATTATGGTATGTCAATTTATTGTCTATTTAATATTAATTTTCGATAACAGTCAAACCTTTTCAATATAATACAATCGATAGAGAATGGCAGACGTTAGGAGAGTGGGTAAACTTAAAACTCTTAGGAAACAAGATACAGATACATTGCCAATTTAAATATTAACTACTCGATAGTATTCAGCGATTGAAATAATTAGCCAGGTTGACACTCGATACCCCAACAACGCAGACAAATATTAAAGATATCAGTGAAATGATTTGCAGCTAACAAATACACAAGTACCATCCCCAACCCTCGCTTCTGAACTCTCCCCAAAATATCAAGAAATCGTCCCAAAGATTACCTCGACAAATTCACCGAATCCTTCCGTTTCCCTTTCTCTGAAATCTACTTTTACGAAGGACTCTTCGGCCGAGGAATACTGGCGCGAGAAGTAGGTTGCTTTTGCAATTTCATTAGGCCCCCTCCAGGGACTCCTTGACCTCGCCGATAAAATTGATTTGCGCGCGCGACAACGCCCCAATGAACGAGACAAACGTCGTGCACATCTCGCATGAGAACGAACCACTGCTTTGTGCACGTCGCCGGCGAGTCTATGCTGGGACGAGGGAAGATGTTTTGCCGAGAAAACCTCGCGATCGGTGTTCGTGCCGCCCAAGATGGCTGGGCGAAGAAGTTGCACGCTCCAGAACGAAGGCTGGCTCCCACTGTCTCGAGGTTGCCGTACATTTCACGGCTCGCATGAACTGTCGATCAATTTTTTTGCTCGAAACTGGTTTCCTCGTCACTTGCTATACTTAAACGTAATAAAGGGCGAAACGGTACGAACGCTTACCGAAGAATCCTGCTCCCAATTTTCCCGGGGAAGGCTTTCGAGACGCAGCGCCGCGGCGGCTATTATATCGCTGTGACTCGCAGGAAGCGAAAATTTCGTATCATTATCTTAATAAACTATCGTTGTTCCCGCGAGTTAAAAATCGATGATCCAGCGTGTTACCGGAGATCTCTCGATGACAGGGGTTGGTATTACGTTTTTCAGGAATTATAGTGGGTTGCTGCGAAGGTTCCTGAGGATTTCATCGCGTAACATCTCGTTAGAGAATGGCTTTTAATAAGGGACTCTTATTGGAGGTATTAAACACTTTGTTGCCAAATGCGTTCGATGTGTGGAAGTTAATTTAGAGAATATTTCAGGTGTCACTGTATGTTTTGGTGTGGGAGGGTGAATTTGAGATGAATGTTTTAATGGCGTAGTGGAAATTGGAGTATTTTAGTGTGCTATAATCTCTGCAAATCTCAAATGAGTTACCTAAGTTGTGAATATTTTATTTTATTTTTTAATAATTTCCTGATGCAATTAGGAAAATCTGATGTGTTCGTCTGTGGCACGTATGTGGCGTAATTAAGGCCGAGGTAGATCAATTTGAGGAGGTTACATTGAAAATCGCTGCCTAAGCTATGGTTACTCTAAGCTCTAGTCATGGATTCAGAAGATGATCGCTCACGTATTTTACATATTCTAAATAATGGCATTGTGCCGGATCTTGCTTAAAGGCCGCAAAGTCGATAGCACCGCGACGGAGAGGTAGAGGAGAGAAAGAAAATGTGAGGCACATCAAGGCTGTCTACGAAAGAAATGAGGTCCAGAAATTGTTTATTTCGCCATTCGAAGCCACGCATTTATTTCAGACGAGCGCCTTTCTCATTCTGTGCGCTCATTGTCAATTCGTGTCCCATCAACCCAGATACGACAGCCAAGCGATTCACTTTGCAACGAGCGTGAGAACTCGTCTTAGCACCAAATGAAATTTGGCGCGTTAAAGTGGTATCTTGGATTTGATCGATCATTTCCTGCAGGTACTCATACAGCACACTTCGTTACAGGAGCATTGCAGGAACGTTGCTGCAATATTGCGTTATTGCAGGTTGCATTGCAATATTGCAGGAACAATGCTACAATAATGCCGTGCAATATTTGAGTGGAAATGTTCTTGCAATATTGCAGGAATATTGCGCACACTTGCCACTGCGATGTTCCAGTGGCAATGAGCCTACAATATTTCTGCAATATTGCGCGCACATTGACGGGCATTGTTACAGTAGCAACGCTCCAACAAAATTCTGTAATATTGCGCACACGTTGCCACTGCAATGTTCCAGTGGCAACGATCCTACAATATTTCGCGCACATCGACGTGCAATGTTCCAGTGGCAACGATCCTGCAATATTTCTGCAATATTGCGCGCACATCGACGTGCAATGTTCCAGTGGCAACGATCCTACAATATTTCTGCAATATTGCGCGCACATCGACGTGCAATGATCCAGTGGCAACTATTTTGCCGCTTCGTTGCAGAATCATTGCCAGAACATTGCAGGACTACATATTTGTAATGTTGCCGCAACTTTGCAAAAATACACACCTGCAATATTGCGAAGGCGGACATAGGTTTGAACCTGCAACGTCTCTGCAATGTTTTGGTGCAACATTGTAATCTTGCACCGCGTCATTGCAGAGACGTTGCTGCAATGTTATGGTGCTGTGTGGGTACTTGTGTTCTCTATAAAAATGCGCGGGCTAACGATTTATTAAAACATTTATCTTCCATAGTCTGCCATAGAGTTTTGAATTTCTCCTTTACGATTAAGGGAAACAATTATTCAGTATTTCTCCTTGCAAATTTCTCAATTAACCATGACGCGAAAGAATTATCAAAAAACTGTAGATAAAATAGTCGTTATGGATCATAAAGGGTAAATTTTATTCTACACAAATCTCTAATACTCAAAATAATTAATCTAAAAGGTTCTCCAAGGAAGCTACCCGAAATTCTTTTTAAATTAGTGATTGGAAAATTTCTGATACACTGGCAGTTATTCTTGCTCCACAATTTGTTCTTCAATTTTTTAATCACAGGAGTGCGTCAAGCGTCGTTCTGAAAAGTTTCCCAAGCATTAAATATAATCTTTCAGTGTTTTTATTGAAATACTTGTAACGATTGGTAAGGATTCTATCAACCTGGTGTATTGAACTTATCGGAAGATTTTAAAGAATTCATTTTCCGTCGTAAATCCCAGTATCGTTAATTAGTTCCGTCTTGGGGACAATACAAACCATGTCTCTTCTGTTCCACGGTAATGATGCGCACAAGTGCAGCGATACATCCGATAAATAATTTCATCAGAAGACAAACTGGTATTTTTCTCCGTCGATTGCTCATCTTCCTTCCACTGTTCCCTCCATACAACAACTTCTCTGACGCAGTACACTTGCACAAATCATTCCACGAATTTGTAAATCGTGATTTACGCGTGTATCGTATTTGCGCAGATAAGAATCACCGTCTATCCTGCTTGCGTCACGTAATCTTGTAATTGCAAACGCGATTTGCACGCAGCTGTCGTCGAAGGAATAGCGAATCGATGGAAGGGAGACAGATAGAGCACGAATTTACGAAATTCACATTTATTGCGCGCTCGCTACACAATATAAATAGTTTTCCAGCGGTTTCACGCGTTTTATACGTTCGATATCTACACCGTTCACGGATTATATTTCTCCACTCTATTGCGCATTGGAAATACAATTACTTGCGGCATCGAAATGGATATTCAGGCCTGGCAGATCGTTGAGGCGCGCAATTTGTTTGCCTCTTGCAATTATTTCCTCCTTGTCTCGAAAGTCGACGCTCGAGGAAAATGCGCGGGGAAGTCCCGGTGTTACCGGGTCACGCGAATCTAAGTAGGAACGGAATCGGAGGTGATTAAAGCAGTTAATTCTCCGCCGACTCGGGAAAATTCTTTGTTCTGGCGTCTAAGGTCTGCTCGTTTAGTTTCTGCAGGATGATTCATCGGCAACGTGCATTTTACACCTTGTCTACTGGTCATTAATACACAACTGAAAGGTATCCGATTGTTTTAAACACCGCGCATCGTTTACTCTAAGATTGCCACGAGGACGTGTCAAGACTGTCAAGGAATCGTGCTCTGAGCGGTATTATTTTAATTACCCAACTCTATGAGCCACTCGCCGGGGAGCTTTATCTACTCAATTTTGCCCGGGCAAAGTTCGCCCAAGTTGAGCTCAATCGGTTTAATTTACACAGCAGACGGACAATAATCGCTAGCTCGTGTGACATTAAGCATATCGATATCAGGGAATTTCGTAACCAGAGATTATTCATCGTTTGGCGGAAATTGCTAGTCGGTGTGAAATTATTTAACAGCGATGGGAATGTTGCACGAGGAAATGTATGCCTTTTATAAAAGTGTGTTGCGATGGAGAGGCAGGAAAAACGAGCATCTGGAAAACTGAAGACTCTATGGCTGTCTGTTCAGGTCTATCGTGTTAGATAACGACGAATGAACAATGAAACAAAAGTATCTTTTACACGAGAATAATTGTTTTGGTATTTTCCTTTTTAAGCCACGGCATTGGTAGTCTCTTAAAAATAACAAAGCAACGAGGGCTGTATGTAGAGTCTTTAGAGAGATCCGTTTAAGCATAGTCCAGTGCACGTGTGCTCGATGAATCTTCAGCATCAATCTATTTGGAAATAAAGCTTTGTGTGGCAAAACGTTATTATATAACTTCGACTTACTGTTTCATGTAGAATTATCTCCATTGGGTTTGTACCACCGGTTCAGAGACACAGTGTATAATAACATATGCTATATAAGGTTCCAAGACTCGACCTGTTATGAGAAATTTCGACATAATAAGTCCTCTGAAACACCTTGTTATTGTGGTTCAAGCATCGATTATCCTCCTCGAATTTTTTTGCCCCGCAATGTGCACGTTTTAGTGGCAACTGTTGACACGAGGCTGGCTGGAAGATTTTTAGGTCAAAGAGAACGATAATTTGGGAAGTCCAACTGAAAAGCAACTACATATTTAGACACCTTACCCACGCCTCTCAAAGCAGATGGCGTATAATCGAGACTACTCCTTTGGGCGACGGCAGCGTATTTACACGTCGATATTTTTTGGAAAATATTGCAAATATTATTCGAGAGCCTCCAAATGTTTACTTGGAAAACAAGTGCTTGGAATAGCCTGGCTGGCTTAAAGGGGCTTTTTTTTTTAAATCTTGCGTCGCTGGAAGTGGCAATACGATAATATCTTAGGGTAGACCGGGGGCGATAGTAACAGGGGGGCGATTGTAACAAGTTAAATATCTCGAAACATATGATAGATATTAGGTAACCACAAATTTTGGATATACAAAGAAGAATGCCCTAGCAGGATAGACACACGATAGACATGCATTGTGAAGTAATACTGATCGTTACTTATCACTTTTAAGTGTGTCGTTAATAAAAATTTATAATTTAAGTTCAAAAGCCTGGTCGGGGGCGATTGTAACATCGGCAGTCGGGGTCGGTTGTGCCGCGACAGAACCGAACAGTGGAATAGAAGATTAATAATATTATAGCACAGCACAAGCAAACCAAATAAAAAATGTACTGAACGTAAGGGTCGATCACATAAAGAATGCACCAGCAAAAACGTTTACTATTTCTGCCCCAATAGCGACACCGCATAATTGGTTATAAATTTTCTTTTTTTTTCATTTATTATTCATATAATTAAAATCAATAAACATTTTACTTTTGTAAAGTTAAATTTCTGCTACAATCGACTCCATTCCGTGTTACCACCGACCCGCGCTGCAACACTTTCTCCGCTTCTCATTATTTATTAATAACCGGAATATTACTTGATATACAGCGAAACTGTTGTGGCTCAAATAATGTCAGATAAGTAAGTAACATTTTCGTAAAGCAACTTTTGTCGTAACTGTAACAGTTTTTGCGTAATCGTATTCCAAAGTCAAAGTGTTATTACCGCTCTCGGTCTACCCTATACTATAGGTACCGTAGAACTCCATTTATCCGAACGAATTTGATCCCAATACCTACCTGATTTACAAAATATCTTGCTAAGCTCTTATCATCTTGGGTTCTCTAACTCGGTGAATCGTATTTGCAACGATCCGAACGCTTTTAGCAATTGTCTAGGCTTTCTTACGGGATCAGCCTATTCCTTTAACAAGGAACTTGAAAAACTTCGGCAACTACGCTGCGTATGAGTTTGCGGTGTTTAATTAAGTATTATTATTCTTTCTTCGGTTTTCTCACGTACCTACACTAATGGCACTTTATCCCGCATACATTAAAGAAATATTAACTATTCTACGGACCCGTATCGTTGCACAGTAAAACATCCGATCAGTAAAGCATAGATCCAGTTATCTGAACCGTCATGTTCCCCGACATGTTCGGATAAACGGAGACCTACTGTACTACATACACCGAGCTACAAGCTCTGTAAGTCTTAAACTATCGTTGCACAAAGCATCGCGACGGACCGCGTCGACTAAGACTACAAGCTACCTCGTCCAATTCATTAGCATCTTTGTGGCGCGCTGTATCAGCGAGCGCTAAATAATAATTATCATTCCCTTCTGGTTTCCCATGCCCACGAGCGTTTTCTGTATTCACGACCGCGGACGGCGCGCGTAAATGACGTATCCCGTTTTTGCGCGATACTGTTGACACGCGAAACGTGTGCAAACGAGCGTATCAAGCCACCGGCTGTTTGATAAGCGCATGCGGGATCGACCAATCGGGCGTCTTCTTCCGGCGCACACCCACTTGTTGCGTAAGGAAACGACGTCCGCGACGAACGTAAATGAACGGTAATCGGTACGGAGCAAACAGTTTAATTACAAATGCCGTATATTTCTCTCTGTAACTGCTGTCTTATTAAGCGACCACCTGAGCTAATCGCTGCCGCTTTTAAGTCGACGAAATTCAGATGATACCTGGCCCCTCCAAGTGGATGAAATTCCACAAATTTCGAAACGCAAGCGAAATTAGTGGAGACGAGAGGAGATCACGATTTCGCGTGCAATTTTTAATGTGCGTCGATCGTTTATCATGACAGTTAGGTTTCCTCGCTGAAGTGAGTTTTCCTAGGTTGTCTTCCAGGTGGTATTAATTTTCTGAAAATTTCGGTGTGGTTTTTCTTGTAGAATTCTTATGGTGCATTGTTAGATACTTCGTATCTACTTAGTATTTTTGCAATTGATTTTCAGTGAGCCACGACATTTGTGCGTTTAACGATAGAAGTTGTATAGTTGGATATTAAATAATATAATTTGAATTTCGACCGTAAAAATTGTTCTAATTAGAAGAGATGATTTCGGCGCACTGGCTCGGTCTATTAAATAATTAAATAAAAGCTATCAGTGCGCCGAAATCATCCCTTCTAATTAGAATAGTTGGATATTGTAAGAACACATTTGGAATTTTTTTTTGAACACTTGATGGTAAATTATTGGGTTCGATGTTTGAAATATATAATTCGGGTGTTAGTTGTTCTTTTAATATATTAAGTAGTTTCTTGTTGGCTGGGGATATAAGTTGAGTGAAAGTAATGGAACTATCTTTCATCGCGTTAATGGGTATACCTAAATAAGAACGATTTATATTCCTCGATTGTACATCAGAATATTTCTGGTGCTTGATATCCCATGGGCTGATAACCGGTTCCTCCAATATGCAATATTTTTGTAAACAGGAAAAATTAGTTTTCTAATTGTACAATGTGCTACGATTTAGGTCCGAAGCATATTAATACATAATTGCAAATATTTTCAAGGCAGTGGTGCACATGTCCCCAAAGGCTCTGCCATCGGTTTCGTGATGAATTTCACTTTCATAAGGTCTATATATGTAAACAGGTGTTCCTAAAAGATAAATCAACAAGCATATTATTGATGAATGTTGCAGCTGTGATACATAATTTTAGGAGCAAATGTAGCAGTAAAAGAGTTACACAGTTGGCGGTAGTCTGCGTTAATGAAATTAATGTTTTTATAAAGTGAATATTAATATTAAATAAGTTTCACGTCATATGTTAATTATTTGTAGTCCACAATGTAGATTAATAGATTACTCCGTCTAGATTAATATAACATGGAAATCAATATAAATATAGTATTTATGTGTTGATCAAATATTTTATTCCTGCTGGTGTTTCCATAATACTTATTCGTTACATGCAGATTACTGTCCCCAACTAAGTAGCTGCCTGTTCCTTTCAGCAGTGCGCAATTTAATTATGCACGAATCTCTGAAGATGCGCACAAGACATACGAATAAGTTGAACATTGTGGTTACGTAATAATTCAGGCTGATCGTGAATTAAACAGATTCGATTAAATTGCGCCGTTCTCCGCGCATCAATTATTACGCGTCTTATTAAACGTGTACGCGTAATAGCGAGTATTATATAACACGTAATCACAACATCTACGTTCGCAGAGGAAACACGAGACCGCCATGTGTGGCGGTGTACATGTTTTGGCAGGAAAAAGTGTACATACATATGGGCTTCTTGACTTCAGTCGATAGGAACTTTTAATTTTTATAAATAAAGATGCAGCCAAAAGATCAGCTTAAACTTGAATAAAGTTGAGAAAAACTTAAACGAATGTTCGAGTGACAAGGAATACGCAACAAGAACTCTACTGTCTACTTGGACGATCGTCTCGAGGCAAAATTACTCGGAGATATTTAATAGAGCTGTAAATATTTGAATAATTCGATTAATTTCGAATACGTACAGTTTCTTCGAGTAATTCGAATATTCCAGTATTCGAATAATTAGGAGTCTTTGAATATTCGCACATTATTGATAAATTTGGAACTTTATTGATTTTTGGTAAATTTTTAGCTTTGAATGAATTCTTTTTAGTACAATATCTTATTTCAATAATAAATATTTAGTCTCTGCAACAAATTAATTCTTCTATTTATTCGAATAATTCGTCGTTATATATTTGAATAATTTTTTCGAATAACGATTGTAAAATAATTAGAATAAAAATATTAATAACTGAAGGTTGTTTTCGTTTCAAAATTTATAAATTTGCCAAAGGTTAATAAAGTTCCAAATTTATCGTTCCTATTCGGTGCAATCCGAGATTCGATCGCTCCGAATACTTCTAATTATTCGAATATTCGTTACAACCCTGGTTTTTAATGATCCCCAACCCAAGATGATTTGACATTAAATAAATAAGTAAATAAAAACAGTAGGTAAACATTAATATCATGAAACAATATTTTTGGTTATGTAATTTAGTTAATAATAATTTTAGAAACAATAATTTTCTGCCGAAATGGAGAATGTAGTGCACTTCAGGTTTATAATAAACTTTACGAAAAACTTCTATGGAATTTCCATCAAATAATGTGTTCTGTAGTCTTTGATTTTAAGCGCGTTTGCCATTAAATTTGCATTCTCCTTGGATCATACAGTTGCGAGTCTATTAATTAATGAACCACCAATATGTTGTTAATAAATAATTGCAAACCAGTATGAACAATTTCTATGTTCATCTTATCAGCGGTCATTGATTCACAGCTTTCGATACGATAGTGTTGTTCAGATATCGATTCAAATGTCCGACAATTTTGCATTTATTAATTTAAAACAGTGCACTCTTAAAAGGCACTGTGCATATCGAGAACTGATTAATAATTGAGCAGCGTTGTCTGACCCGCCGCTCGGAAGCAGTTCGGAGGAAAGGTTAAAGTCATTGAAGCGACAATTAATCGCAATCTTCTTCCCTCTTAATTGTTAGATTGAGTTAGCCTTCGCAATCATTATTGTTTGAGATGTATATTTACCGTCAAAGAATCTCTATTCTTATTTACCATGCTTGATGGCGTTTGTTAAATTGCTGGTACGCCTTCATTGATCTTAATTGTATCTCTATGCTGTGCTACTGCAGTTCAAGACTAATAGTCGTAGGTACTTCATCATTACTAGTGAATTTGAAAACCAGCAGTAGCGTCGTATGATTGCTTCTACTGAATTTGAGGATTAATAGTAACGCGCCCTGATTACATTTGTGGAACTGGAAATTTGGTAGCAGTGCTTTACGATTATTTTCACTCAAGGCGAAAATTATTAGTAGTACTTTACTGTTATATTTCGACTGTGTTTGGAAACTAGTATTTGCGCTTTATATTTACATCTGTTGAGATATAACTAATTTGAAAACTAGTACCAGTACAACGAGGGATTTATCACTTAAGTTAAAAAATGAGCCTACGTAGAGTATCACTATTTAAAAAAAAATTTCAACCGAATTGTAAAAATTAACTCTTCAGTGTTTAATCTCAACTTCTCTACACATCTTGATATCTCCCATTCACAAGCTTAAATTGACGCGAGATGGCATATTAGGTACACCTAATTCAAGTGATGTCGTTCACCTCGAAATACATTTAATAACATCCCAGATTTTGCAGCTTTAAAATATCATCGCTCACAGAACACGACATACCACTTTATCACCTTTTATTACGTCCTTCCCAAAATGCTCGTTTATTAAAGTCACATTGCAGCTCGATAAATCAAGCATCAGTTTCCTTGAATGACTACACTTTGATAAACCAATATCTCTTTGCGTTTTAATTTCTGACAAGTGCGCATTGGCACAGCCACTCGTTAAACTTTATCAAATTAAACGTTGTCAGTGTAACAAATTACAACATAGCATGTAAATAATGTTGCAGGAACGCTCATTATTCTCGTAACAAATAGCTGCCAGGATAATTCATTACCACCTTACACATACATAAGTGAATGCCTTGACTAGGCGAGGACAGATATTCGCGTTTATATTTTTAGCGCCTATTTAAATTCCATTCAGTGCATGTTTCCTTCGCGCACAATCGCGACTTAATTCGGTCAAGTGGCACGTTGGTAGCGACGTCTCCAGAGAAGAACAATGCCATTCCATTGGGCGGAGGAGTTTTCGAAAATTTTCAATGACTGCCATGGACAAGAGGACAAAGTGAGACAATCGTTAAGAAAACTGACTCGCTCCCTTTTTCCATTCTCCGGGGACACAACTGCGCCGGATGAAATAGGATACGACAGATTAACTTTCTAGAATAACTTTCGTGCTATAAGCAGTGTTTGCGAGCAAATCGCATGAAACGACGCTATGATAATAGCGTTTGCAGCAGGGTGTTTTTATCACTTGCTTTAGTGCGGCTTCTACGTTAAGCGCGAGCAAGTCTTTTTTCAGTGTAACGTCTGAGTTGATAGTTAGCTCGTGAAATATGGATAATCACGAGCTTAACAGTGCGATGTGGAATAAAAGCGCAAATCGTCGCAAGTTAATCCTCGAGAAAGTGTGGAACGAAATCATGCAGGATGTGCAATCAAGTAACGTCACATTTAACGTTTACGATATGGGAAGCGCGAATATAAATTCCTGCTGTTATTTTTAATTTCTTTATCTTTATTCTGTAACTAAGGTATTGAGGTGTTTATGCGTCTTCGCCAGTCGGTTTCTCGTGGAACAGGGTCGAATAGGGTATGGTTTTGCTCCATTTCCAATGGGAATGTTCAAATAGGTGTGATATATTATTTAGAAAAAATGTGTACGAACATTCTGGTGTTTTTTTCTATGTAAATATATGCAGTATAGGTAGAAAAATTGTAAATTAGATTCTAGGAAAATCCACTAGCATTGATTTACGCATGCCAATGTATTCATTACTGAAGAAAAAGTCCTCGTGTCTAATACATTGTAACCAGCTACGCATAATTTGCATCGCTAATTTCAGTTATTTAAATTGGAAGATAAAAATTGTTATTCGAAAATATAGTCGTTTGAATGTAACACGACACGAGATCGTAGTTTTGTACTTCCGTTATGACGGAGGTCGCACAAGCAAGCACTTGCAATTAGACTTGATCGTATCTGCGAGTTGCAAAACGTCTCGGTAAAAGAAAATCAGTATTTGCTTGTGTAAACACGGTAGTTGATAACGTGTTTCTACCTTTTTTGTTACTATTGCTCCATTTGGTTCGATGTGCATAAAATACATTTAAATTCACCCATAGATGATACCACGTACACTATTTCCCTCGCATCGTCGCGTTACGATGATCGTCGAAACGTAGAAATGATCATGGAAATTTGGAATTACATCTGGAAGATTTGAAAATCGACTTCGCTGAAAAGTTTACCAACCTTATTTCCCTTCTTCTTCTTATTATTGACCCGACATTGCATTTTCGTGTCACAACGGTTTATAATACTAATTCTCAACCGTTAAGACGAAATCAAAGTAACATAAATATTAAATCGCTAAATTATAAATAAAGCTTCGCGTACCAAATCTTCAGTTTCTAAAGGTTCAGAGAACCTCAAAATACGTAAACTAAATACATCCCCTAGTGGCAATTTTTACCGTTCACATACATAAAACCAAATAAACTTTGGTACTAAAGTACCAAGCACTATTTCAACCAATATTATTCTATCCATCGCCTCGAATCCAATAACCTACCCTCCCAATTGTGTAATAAATATTTCTCCCCATCGGTCGAGGGCTAGCAAAGAATCGGGGAAATCAGGGCTGGGGAAAATAGGATTTTCAAATAGATAAATAGAAATGAATATCTTTAATTCTTCGAGTGATTTGCCAAATAAACTTTACTTTGAAATAGTAGTTACATAAAGAAATAGTATTTCAAATAGTATTTTTCTCTCAAACTATTTGAAATTCTCCCCCGCCCTGGAGGAAATAGACTAAAGGTGGTAAGAAGAAGAGGGGCATAAAGAGTCTCTTCTTCTTACCACTGGCACGACGCGACGGTACGGAACTGACACGGAACGGATATGTGTGCGCAGACCATAACCTTTGGAGGGCCGGGCTGGCCATTATAGTGGCCATAGAGAATTTTAAAATTTGGACTAATGTTTTTAAGGGTTTTTGATATCGCTAATCACGATTCTATGCACGATCTAATACACGTTTATTATTCATTTTGTATAATGCATGGGCATTAGTGAGTTGCGCGACTGCAGCTCGTATAATAAACAGTAAAATCAGAAAACTAAAAAATCAAATCCAAAAATAACACAAAAAACAACTACAAAACTTTCCACGCCCACGTCGCTAGCTCTGGCTAACGCCAAAGGAAAGAATAATACATGAATGTAACTGCTGTTATTCATTTAGGCTTGTTTAGGTTGGCAACACTTTCCGTATAAAATTTCGATTCCCTGAACTTAGAATCGTGATTGGCGATATCAGAAACCTTTAGAAACATTAAAGTTCAAATTTTTAAAATTCCAGTATCTAGAGACGCGGCAGCGTCTCGACGCACAGTGGCGAATTTGCCCGAAAAGCTGGCCAAAAATGAATCTGCAATTCCCGTGCAAATTATTAAAATATTTTATTGTAATATAACTCTAAGAAGCTAAAAGTATAATTTTTTAACGTTTAATGTTTAATTTGTTGTTTTAATTATAATTATATTATTAAAAATATTAAAAGTATTGTGGTTTGTAGTTTTTAGTCAAATAATTACGCAGTCATTACTGAAACATTAATATTTGTATATATTTTAACATTATTATATCGCATACTTATACATAAATATTTATATAAACATTTGGTACATAGCACTGATGATCAACGAGATGCTTTTCTTGCGGAATTTTAAATATTACTAAGTGAGAGCTCAACCGCAATGTTGTCACTATTAACTTCCGTCTTATTTTGACTCGCATAAATATCTGATGAAAGTGCTATCTGTGACTGGTGTATATGCAAAGACTGAATGGATCGGAAATTATACTCGTATCAGTGTACACAAAAATGAGAATATTTGCCAAAATAGCAATTTGTTGCAAAAAACTGCAACGGGGTCTTAAAGTGCATACCTTGAGCTTTCATTTAAAAAAAAGAATGGTGCTTGAGCTCGCTTGAGTTGTAACTTTTTGCTTACGAATAAACAATAAATGAATATGCTTTCAGTACTTGTTTATAAGAACTTTTACAGACTTCACATTTAAAACAATAATAGTGTATATGATACTACACCACAATATATAATGTTTATTTTGATAGCTGGACTCGATAATCTTAAAATAAATCACAAAGTAGACCTTAAAATTTCGAGCGCCAACTTTGAACTGACACATCTCAGCAAGGGCTGCAGTTTATATATTTACATTAGTAAGAAATTATGCACAAATATGTCATAAATAAATGGCACTAATTGGATTTAGCAAATTTAAAACCTTTACATTCTGATTTTTGGCCAGCTTTTCGGGCAAATTCGCCACTGTGCGACGCCAAGTACATGAATATGCCATACCGTTCGCGGCCGGACTGGCCACTATAGTGGCCACCTAAGAATTTGGATACTTTGCCGGCCATTTTGGTGGTATATATGCATAAATATTAACTAAATAAAAATTACAATTTCAATGAAAAAATCCCGGCCCTCTAAAGGTTAAAGCTGAGAAGTTGCGCGCGAGTTCGTAGAGAAAGTATAATGTACCCAAAACACGTTGAATCCCCATGAATGTGAGTAGCTAATTGTAAAGAGTCTCTTATTGTTCAGCGGAAGTGAATGGCAAGCAAGCATTGAATGGGAAAGAAGATGTCGACAATGGCAAGGAGGTGGATGCCGTGCAGGAAGCTATCGGGAATCTTGGCAGATGGCAAATATACGTCTGCCTGGCAATCTCCCTGGTCAAGTTCCCGATCGCTTGGCACCAGCTCGCCATCGTCTTCATGGCGCCGCACCAGAAGTACAACTGTACCGCGCCGGTCCGCGATGAGTGGTTCGATCAGTGTACGGTCCATGTCAATGGCACACTGGTGGAATGCACCGAGTGGGAGTACGACAGAAGCACGTTCACGGAGACGATAATATCGCAGGTAAATTTTTACAACACCCCCCTCGATCTCTGTGTCTGTGGAAGTCCCGTGCGGAAGCGGCGGTAATCGTTGACTTGAATTACAGTGACGCAGTAAAATAGATTATTCTTAGAATGATTTTGTCGCTTGATACCTTTTTTCGTAAATTACCGATGCACACGAGTAGCACGCGGACTTTACGTTTAACGATCATAATAACAGAACGAAACGACCAAGGGGACATTATGCGAAAAGATTTAAACGTTTGACCAACTGTCGTTGGGTAAGTGCAAGCGTTCGGTTAGTATCATTCATTAATCACTATTTCTATCCTTATTAGTAAGTCACCTACTGTGGAGACAGAGGTAAACGAAGACGCGAAACAAGGGAGCGAGCCTATTTTCCTTTGCCCCGTCTCACAGTGCGGCACTTGAATGGGGATTCCGGACAAAAATATAAGAACACATACGATGTGGCGATTACTCACATTCTTGTATTAAAAGTTGTTCTAAGTTCACCGAGTTTTATTACCTAAATCTAGTAGTTATATTAAAAATTATATTGAACTGTTATAATCAAATAATAAAAGTCGAAAGTAGTATTATCGAAGCACTAGGAAATATTTTATATATATAAAATGTACACAAAATAAAAAAATAAATAATTTTCAGTGTAGAAGGTTGTAGCAGATAGAAATTATATGGCAATGTGGTACAATAGCTTCTTTGTTCAGAACAATACAAATTACAGAATGGTTGCAACCATTTTTATGAAAATTCCTTTTTTCTTAAAAATATTTTTTTTATTTGGAGATTGTAGTTATACATATACCTATGTTCCAATTATCTATATTTACGGTGTAACAGACACTATTTAAAAAGAAAATCATAAAACAACACACGAGAATGCTAATTTGTTAGTTTTTGGATTATAACAAGCATATGATAATTATTGATACTGTACTGGTTTTTTGGGGCTAATATATTTCACATTTATATTCCTTATTCACGGACCAATGCTAATATACGGTAATCAGAATTGAATATCGGATATTTCGATCTTTGTCCATTACGTGCCGCACTGTGCGTCTCTGATGAAAGTGTACGAAATAAATGTTGTACAGTTGTACAGAAGTAGTATCGAATTCTTTAAAGAACGTTCATTATTCAATATCGAGCATTATCGGCGGTGTAATCTTGAACCGCCCTCGCAGGATGATTAAACATGATATCTGGTGTATTGAATTGTAAAAATCCTCCCTTACTATAAAAATAGTTGCATGGATATGGCAAGCGAGTTTTCTCTGAATTGCACGCATGATGGCTATCGTAACGCAGTTAAAGATAAACTTTTCTTGTTGAACGTTACAAAAATTGTTTAGTGGCAGACGACACTTGTATAAACCGATTTAAATGAATTCTTGTTTACAATTATGTTATTTCAGTGGAACTTAGTGTGCAGTCGAACACATTACGCCGATATCCAGCAATCTATTTTGATGTTCGGCGTGCTTTTGGGCAATATTATATTTGGCAATCTATCAGATAGGTACAGACGATATTGATTATTTTATGCAGAAACGTTCAGTGCTTGATAATAATGAATAGAGTGTCGTGGACGTGGGAATATTACATGCAATTAAAGTGTACGAATTGTTGTATCGTTAGGTATGGTAGAAAGATGCCATTGTTGGTATCCGTAGCTCTTCAGCTGGCTTCCGGTATCGGATGCGCCGTCGTGCCGTGGTTCCCGGCATTATTGTTAATGAAATTACTCAGCGCCTTGGCTACTGGAGGCACGATGGTTACTAGTTACGTTATTTGTAAGTAATAATTACGTATTAATATTAAATTGACGCAAAAGTTCTTTCGCTGGCTGTTAAGTAACGTCAGGGAGTGCCTTTTTTAATTACACCTACTTGTACTTTACAACCGCTACCAGAGAAACGGCGAAAGTTCATAGATAGCCGAGGAAAATACAATGATTAAAGAAACGTTGTATATTCTTGATTTTGTTGAGGATTTTGGTTCACTAAAGCGATCGAACTTTTGCAGCGACTTACAAAATACACTTTGGAATTAGAATATTTTAAAACGTTTTATCGCATATGTTATAAACTATAAAACGTTGAAAGTTATTCAAAATTTTTATAAGACACTGCAAGTGAAACTTACGAAACTTAATATTGAATAGGTACAATAATTATTAGAAGCTTGAAAACTCTTTCGATAGTGTTAACAGGTCCCAAACTTCAATAGCACTGTTCAATGATTTTATAATTCTGATTATCAGAGTGGTGCAGGTACTTTATTGTATACATGCAAAGATAAGATTTAAATGTGTTTGTACACGTTTTCTAGGTATGGAAATAGTCGGTACGCAATGGCGGGCGGCTATTACAGTACTTTACCAAATCCCATTTAGCTTGGGCCATATGTCACTGGCCGGACTCGCATTTCTCTTCCCCCACTGGCAGCATCTTCAACTGGCAATCACGCTACCTTCTATAATCCTGCTGGGCTACTGGTGGATCGTACCTGAATCTCCTAGGTGGTTGCTAGCATTCGGAAAGCAACGGGCAGCTTGCAGAATCTTGCAAAAGGCGGCTAACGTAAATAGGATACAAAATAAGGACATTCCAGAGCTGGTTAGGCAACACTGTTTGCACCAGGTAAAGAATCCCTTGCTTAAAACCAGTAAGGTTGCGAGAAAGATGTCGTAAGAAGTAACCGACCATTCAAATTGCAACTCTCTGGTATTATTGAGGTAGGCTCTCATTGTGCCTCGCCTGGACTCGTTTTATTCTTCCCATGCTTTTCTTATGTATCTTGACAATTTGACTCACACTGCGCCTCGCCGAGCCGCGGATTCTCCTTCGAGAATATTTTGAGAAAGTGAGGCCAGGTGAGCCGTGGCGAGGCGTAGTGTGAGTGGATGCAATGCTTTCGGTGACCGCTAAAAGAGGAAGGAAGAGGTTCTCTGAGAAACTGACCGAACACATGAGCCGCGGCGACGCGAGCCTAGATGCGAGTGCGAAAAGAGGTTGCGCCGAGGCGAGGCGTAGCGAGAGCCTACCTTTAGATTCATTGCAAAGTTCTAATGCCGAAGCAGCCACGCCGCATTCGTCAATAATCGATACACTCTTCCACAGAATTCCAAGCGGTCGGAATCGGATCACAAGGCGTCGTTCCTAGATCTGTTTCGCACCCCCAACATGAGGATAAAGTCGCTGTCGATCTTCTTCAACTGGGTGGTCTGCGGGATGGGATTGTTCGGGATGTCGCAGTACATAGGACAAGTCGGTGGCGATATCTTCCTGAATTTCACCGTCTCGGGGGCCATACAGATACCAGGGAACTTCGTTGCTTGGTGGGCCATGAACAGGCTCGGCAGGAAGATCACGTTGATCTGCAGCAACACGATCACTGGCATCGCTGCCCTCCTACTTATCGTAATTTCCGATGGTAAGGATCAGTCTGCCCGGCTGTGCCAAGCTGGAGTCACTCACAGATGCAACCATGCTTCTTGTGCTGATTACCATTTTTTTCTCTCTCTTACAGATCTCGAGTGGCTTCGGTTAATTCTAGTCTGTTTGGCCATCGTCGGCATGTCGGTCTCCTTCACCACGGTTTACCTGTTCTCTGGTGAACTGTTCCCCACGGTTGTTAGAAACATAGGCGTGGGCACCAGCAGCATGTGTGCCAGAATTGGATCCATCACGGCGCCTTTCGTGGTGTCCTTGGTAAGTTCAGAGGGAATGGTATGATGTTGGGAGGTATTAGGTAGTTTGAGACGCGTACGTTGGCGAAACTTTGCCGGATAGTGACAGAGAGATTCGAATTGGGAGAAGAAGTAGGAAGAGCAAGACTAGGGAGCCTAAATCACGGTTCGATGCTGATGAGATGTTTAGGAATTCAACAGTGCAAAGTTCCCTTTCGTTTCTAAACTTTTAGGTATGAATATTCCGCATAATGTTGTTTCAGATTTATTTTTATCTAAAACACAGGAGCTTTACAGATTTCTCGTGAGAAATCGTTTTGGTATCTTAAAATTAGTCAATGATTTTTTTTAAGGAATTCTAATTTTCTAACTAAGGATCTTTAGATGTCTCAATGACTATGACAGACAGTTATATTTTTCACGTCCCTCATTTGTTGTATTTATTTACCTATTTAGATAGTGAACTAAGTAATTATGTTACACCCTCGCGGCAGAGTATATGAAGTTACGTATAACTAATTGTTAAGGGTTATATGTGAATGAATATTAGACAAATTTAGAGTTAATTTTCAATAGTTGAAGCTCACAAGGGGAGGACACCATGAGGTAGACACCGATTTTGATGAGCCTTGGCACGATGGATCTATGTCGAAAATAAGTAAATAGGTGTCCGAGCGTTTCAGCCAATAGGCCTTAATAATAGAGATATTTACTTATAAATTATTAAAAATTTCATAGTGGTAGGTAAATTTCATAGGTTTTAGTGGGTAAAAATCCCACACTACTCTCGCGCCCACGGGAGATTCTCTTCTGGAGACGTCGGGGTGTCTTTTGAAGATGTCTCCACGTTAAAAAAAAACTTTATAAATTTTTTTTATAAATTATTTTCTTATAATTTTTTTTTAACTTGGGGAAATCTTCAAAAGGTACCCCGACTCCTTCGGAGGAGAATCCCCGGCGGTGTCAAGGTAGTGTGGGATTTTTACCCATTAAAACCCCACGGCCACTATGAAATTTTTAATAATTTCCATGCAAATATCTCTATTATTACGGCCCATTGGCAGAAACGCTCGGACACCTATTTACTTATTTTCGACATAGATCCATCGTGCCAAGGCTCATCAAAATCGGTGTCTACCTCATGGTGTCCTCCCCTTGTCAGTATGTAATGTTAGCCAGTATTAGTCTATCCCATACAGCACACTTCGTTGCAGCAGTATTGCAGGAACGTTGCTGCAATATTGTGTTGTTGCAGGTTGCATTGCAATATTGCAGGAGCGATGCTGCAATATTGTTGTGCATTATTGGAGTGCCAACGATCCCGCAAAATTGCAGCAATGTTGCAAGTTCGTTGCCGTACAATGTTCCGTTGGCAACGATCGTACAATATTGCAGCAATATTGCAAGTTTGCCGCCACTTTGCAAAAATACACTCCTACAATATTGCCAAGGCGGACGTAGGATTGAATCTGCAACGTCTCTGCAATGTTTTGGTGCAACATTGCAATCTTGCACCGCGTCATTGCAGAGACATTGCTGCAATGTTATGGTGCTGTGTGGGATAGAGGCGTACAATTACACGTATAAGCGCGTCTACGTATATGGTAGATACCTATGCTTGAACATTTTTTGTTATTGATATTTTAATGTTTCATTAAAGGATCGTGTTCAACCGTGGCTGCCACCGGTCTGCTTTGGTGTCCTGCCACTTGTCGGTGCCATGCTTTGCCTTCTGTTGCCAGAAACTGTTGGATGCACACTTCCGGAGACTCTTCAAGATGGCGAAGAGTTTGGAAAGTGAGTAAAATCTTCGCAAATATTTGCATTTAATTGCCGTCGTCCTTGTCCTTTGTACCTGTCGTATAAAATCATTTTTATCGCGACTAAGGAAAGCTTTGTATTTGTTGCAGGAAATCTCACAAAATGAAGAAGAATCCGAAGGACATCGAAGCAGAGGCGGCATTATAAATGATGACTGCAACCATTTCTGGATAAAGGAGTATTTGCTGAGAATTTTCTTTTTAAAAGCTACGAACGAAAATACTGAAATGAAATTTAGAAACAATCGAATTTCCATAGAGTAATTAGGTGTACATATAAGTGATACTGAGATCATTCCGCGTTCTTATTTATTACATTGCATCTACGATTTTAGTGACATCCAACGAATCGTTGTTTCTCTTTGTACGTTGAAGCATGTCGATTTCATATTTTTTTTGTTTAAAAATGAGTATTTGGTCATTCACGATTGATACATTTGATCAGTATGTATATCTATTGTTCACGCATGAAGGAGACATTCTTAGATAGAAGGAATACCCTGAGAGATTTTAATTCGCTTAGAAGAATATTTTTGATACGGATGATTTCAAAGAATTGAAGAATGTTACCTACTGCCAAATGACAATTTTATTGTAATGGAAGTGCCTTGTAACGTTTACATGCGAACACACAAATAGATCGTATATTTTATAAAACAGAAATTTTATTCTTCAATATTCCTGCTGTGTATTAAATCGGGGTACATTGATTTTTAATTTTATTTAAACAACTCAACCCATTTGTTTTTACCTGTTTCGATCCCGAATAAATCACACTGTTGCTTTTCCACCAATAATTTTGAACAGTGAGGTGGAAAAGAAATTTAAAACAAGGTATCTGGTATTTAATAAGACAGACTTGTTTATTATTAAAGTTTCTTACTCACCACCAACTTATTTCATGAATTTGTATATTTGGGCGATGGATGGTAATAGACGACAAAAAAAATATACTAGATTGCACGTTTGCACAAAGTGTTTTTCATTTCCTATAAAATATAAATACGTAAAAAGTAATCTAGAAAACTTAATGAATATGTATTAATGATATCAAATGTTTATTGATATTCATTAGATGTGCAATCATAGGAACGTAAAATTTCGATCAGTTTATGAAGAGAAATCAGAATTTATAAAAGCGAAGGTAATTATTAATAAGATAAAAATTATCTACGTGATTTTCTACAAGAGAACACTTTCCAGGAAATCATCTATGGTTGAATATATTTTACTGGCGATAACGGTATCTACTTAGAAATTCCGATAATCCTGCAGCTTGCATCTAACAATCGTTGTATAATCGAGTGAAAAGTTACAATCACTACGTTCCAGGAACTGGCAATGCTTTTGCGTTCGTAAAAACAATTAGTGACACAGGTAACAAGTAGGATATTGGTTATTACCTTCCAGCGAGACAATGATGAATACCACTACGTAAATGTAAGTTTTTCGAGTGGTTTCCTCATTGTAAACAAGATTTACAGTAAAGATTTTCACAAGTCTTTTTAATTACACCAAGGGCTCGGATTTTAGAATATTCGCGAGTTAACAATAGTAATTGAGTTTCAAATTCTGGTGGTAATATGATGTATGATTTTTTAGCAAGTCTGAAAATACGTGGTTTGAATAATAAAATTATAAAAGTTGCAATATTCTTGTTTAAGATATAGAACTTTTTTGCTCAAACTATAGTCCGAAATGTACCTACTCACCACATAATCTACAGTTTGTTGATTTATTACAAACTATTCCGGATTTTTGTGAACGAAGCAAAACAAATGTTAAATTCGTTAAAGATTTATTTCGATAAAATATAGTCCATGATTCTCGTAATGGCGATATGTACTAATTTGAATATCCGAGGTTACCCTCGTTCAAAACTCAAGGCCAACGTCGTTACCCCAGGCTCCATTAACGAAGAGAGCTACGTTTTTATTTATTTTCTGATCGACACTGGTGATTAAATGCAAACATTACTTGTTCTGCTTCTTGTCATGGTAGGACCAGATGAGGTACGGAAGCCGATTCTGCTTTGCACTTGATTTGGTTGCCTTGATTCCATGGAGAAACCCCTTTTAAGTGGCTCGTTCGACTATGTCGTGTTCGACAAGAACATTAAAGTCAAGGAAAGAGAAATAATCAGCAGAACGTGGGAAGATTGTAAACACATCCGAAAAATTACTACCTTCGTTTAATTCAATTTATTTTACTCCTTTAGTATTTTTCAAAGTATAATTTAAACTACACTAATTATATTCATAGAACTAAATTACTATTTAATTGGTTGCCATTCAATAATTTGCACGAATGAATCTCGCAATCATTTGCGAAATTGCGAAAATGTTTCAGATAAAAATTCAAGAAAATTTAAAACCATATTTGCATGGTAAAAGTAGCTTTAGTCAACTTTTATTTCTCCCTATTTACAAGGATGAAAATTCGATGGTACAATGCAGCATATGTATATCAAAATGTCACCTATATTTCCAAAGGCACTGAAATTAATTATGTTCGCGTAAACATGTTCATTATAATTACGAGCTGCTGTTGAAAATTACTTGTTCATTCACAATGAAGTGTTGCGTGTGCAAAATGTTATGCATGAAATGCGCTATTGAATGCATTTCCGTTTACCGGATGGAGCTGTTTAAACCGCATATTATGTAGTGATGTTTCAACTGTTCCGATTCTTTACGGAAATACAACACAACGAGGGTTCAACAATTAACAGAAATTGCATCGATCGTGTAAAGAGCACTTTACATAACGCTAACCCTGAAACGTAGGTAAATTCTTTTACCCACCTTCTTATCAAGTGTACTATACAATATTTCATCATTCCAGAAAAAATATATTTTATATTAAAGCTTTGAAATTTTTGTATTTAACCCTTAGTATCATAGTGTAACACCCGTGTTACTCGAATTGAAAAAATTATGCGCGCTATTCGCGGGCTTTTTCATGGACTTTAAAGCGTTAGAATTCATCCGTAGAAATTCTACTGTGATACACTGTCTCGTATTGTTGATTACAACTCGTAATTTTGTCAGGACCACTGAAAATGCCAGGTCAATTTTGCTCTCAATTATTTCGGAATTCCCTTGTGAATAAATTTGATGTCGAACATAATAATGTATGCAATATTAGTATAACATTCTGCAAAACCGAGCATTGGCTTAACATGATAATGCATAGGTACCTTTATGCATGCTTTAACATTGGTACTATATCCATATTTTTTCATTTATATAAAAAATTGTTACACCAGGAATTTTTTTATTTTTACAATGAAGTATGGCCAAAAATGGACCGATAAGAATTTTTCTAAGTAATAAAAAAATCATGATACTAAGGGTTAATGTATTGTCCAATTGTATGTTCAATATAGAAATTGCACAGTTCGACAAATTTTGACTTTTTTTCGGACTTGTAACATTCAATAGCCGTTTCTTATAGGATTTCGTGCGCTGAAAACGAATCCACAAACCATTTGTCGCCATTACCCTCAGTTTTTGAGAAATTCGATTTTGAAAAAAACTGCAAATTTTCGACTCTGAACATCTTTTATGCCGAAACGGTAATAGTTATTCGGTTGCTCGTTGCGTCAAATTATTCTATGAACCCTCCTGAATACAACGATATAAGTTATTATTGCATTATGAACATTTAAATATGTTTAAATAACGATCAAAGGGAAAAGGACACCCGAAATGCACCCATTTTTGCAGATATATTTCAATTTATTTCCGAAACTAAGGATCTGGGAGAAAATCTGACCATTCCACGCGACGCAGCAGACAGTTTTGCTTCGGAAAGCGTCAACAAAAGTGGTAAGTCTCGTTTTGTGTTCAATACAGAAGCGAAATAGTTTGGCAAAACACGCGGAGCCAACAGTGATAGGCATAATTATGTAAAACAGCAGAACGAAACAGGGACTTCTACTTTCGACGTCCGTTTGAATTGTAACTACCTTGTGGGCAGACGTTTGGGGATTTCACCGTGCATATATAGTATTATGCCACCATGAACTATAGCGACATTCTGGCTTGGACTGTTTCAGCGGAAGGCCAATTCGTTCCTCGAGTACGAGCAACGAATACTACTACTGTCTCTGCGGATACATTACCATTAACCAGCCTCAGTTCTTGACTCTTCCTCGATCACTACGGTGGTACCTTGGACTCGCAGTGGAACACACGAAGCTCAAGTTTGAAGTCAAGGTAAGTCGGTGTAGCGAAATAATAAGTGACATCAAAGTACCACCGAATTTAATAGCAAAGTAACAGCAAGCAAATGTCTGAATACAGTGCCATTAATAATATCAAACAGAATTTCTTGACCTCAACTTAAATGGAATACCAAAGATGGTGATCTGGTATCCTTGGCTGTTTTCTGCCATCAATCTTTGTTTAATGGCACCCTAACGCGAAACCATGCAGTAGTATTCTAATTATAGTTGGCCAATTACCTTATTTTCGTTTTCTTTCTGCTTTATTACGAAGTGGAGTAATTAAAGGAATTATTACTTTTTATTACTTTGTTCTCGGAGTTGTAATAAAATTGAGGTGGTGTTTTTTATTCTTCCATTGGTGTCGTCTTTCGTGGTTTTTATCGATATTTCATGACACTGTGGCGATTGAAATATGGCAGATTACAGTTGTAGCATCAAAGCATCATGATGTCACCTTTTATTTTTTCTTGTATGTTGGTTCTTTATGTTCTAAGGGATAAAGAATAAGAAGTAAAAGAATGATATCTATATTTGTTTGTGAATATGTTTATTCGTAATATCGACTTTGGCACATGTTATAACATTTCGCAGACAGAAAATAGAATTCTGTCCTTTCATAAGAGATTTTTTAAGAGAATATTTTGCTTAATCAATGTACTAATTAGTATTCTTTCATTAAAAGTAGAAATTTCAACTATAAGAATATTATTGAAAGTAAAAATATTTGCAAGGGAAATTATTTAAAAAATGTAAATAAAGAGTTGATGAGTATTTTAATGTGTTCAATCGATCCTGCAGACGTTTGCCACAGAGTACAGTACAGTTACGTCCTCAGGGCATCAGACAGAATCTTTCGCAACACGTTTAAAAGTATTGATGGCTGCTTAAAAGTAAAACAGGAATGGCACACTTAAAATGCCCTCGCTTACGTTATTGTGTTCATCATACGTTTTACTTTAGCGTAGGTAGTGGTACACTCAATTATTCACTTATTTTATTCTGCAAGGGATTCAGCTTTCTCGACATAATATTTATAATTTCAAAGGTATTCTTTGTCAGACTAATTAAATATTGTGAAAATTTTCTGCCCTTATACGTAAATATATCTTACTTAGAACAATAATAAGGTGAAATTAAAACTATCTGAAGAAGTATTGTGTTTCACGTTTATTTATATTAATACACTGTTAATATAAATAATATAATTAATAATAATATAATATAATTATTTATATTAATAGTCCGTTAAGAAAATAATCAGTATTCATTGGATTATATAAAGTGCTTTGTATTGAAAAAAATTATTGAAAAAAATCTCGATTCATCAAAAATCTCAACCTTACAAATTTAATTTAAAAAAATTATAGATTGTAATATAAAAGAAACATCGTAGAAGGACACTTAATCTAATACATGATTATTAATATGTTTATGAATTATTTATGGGATCATCCGAACCACATCTGATGTAATTGTATTGCAGCGGTAGATGTTAGAATATTCAAATTAAAAATGTACGGAGATTGTGAAAACACTTGCGCGAAAGAGAAAGTACAGTATGCCAAAACCTGAAACACGTATATGGTTGTATCATTTTAATTTTTAAACGAATATACCCTTGGCAATACTTTGGGTAGAAAAATATGTAGCATGTCGGGGATTAAAAACGATCGATTTAACAACTGAAATTTTGCAAAGAAAAGTCTTTTAATAAATACAAATAAATAATTAGTTACTACCAATCGAGCGTGGCGTCAAGATGAAAGATGCGAAGGTTTTTGTAATAATCGAAAGAAATTTAAACCTGGTTGACAGGATTAGGGAATATTTTTAGTACGAATATCTTCATTTGCTGCTTGAAATATTGTTCCAGTATTAACATGGCCATTTTTCCAGCAATGTGGTGGCTCCTACTGATCGCGTTTGCCTGCTTGGCAAACAGCCACGAATTTGAAACAGTTTACACTTGGGACGTCGTCGACTTCAACTTTCCAAATCAGAGTTACCGCGATGAGTTATGTTCCAGTGGAAATTATATTCCAGAAAATAATATGCCTCTTGGCCTGCATGTTTGGGAAGATAAAGTATTTATCACTGTGCCACGATGGAAGAATGGCGTGGTGTCGAATTTGAATTACATCTCAAAGGATGACAAATCGAGTACGTAGGCGGAAATCGGAAAGTTTGATTTTAATTTAAATGATTTCTGAGATTCCCATATGATACAATAGCAACCCTTATATCCGTCGAGATTGGATACCTAAATTCAATTTAAAGAACGAAGAATCGTGACTTATAAAAGCACATTTATGGAAAATTGATTGCGATGTAAAATATAAACATATGTATATCGAAATCATGCAGATTTAATATACACACATTATAAGTGAAATATTTGGAAGAGTAAACAATTTTCATTATATGCTACTACTATGATATATGTATAACTACTAATACAGTTAAATGTAATACTACCATTAGTAGAAACAATATTACAAGTTCCTAAACAATCATTTTTTAGAGATGTTTGTTAACCTATATACGTTAACTAAGTTAACTAAGTTAACTAAAATTTTCACTATAAAAAATAGATTTGAAAAGTCCTTTACCGTTTTGGGATCCGAGGCTTCGTTCTCGAGATATTAACAGTTGAATATTAGCGGTGGAACTTCCGGGCCGCGGAGTTTAAAGCCGAAACAGCTGAGCGCGGAGTAGTGACTCATCGCACACCAGCGCGCGCTCAACTGACTCGGCTTTAAACTGCGCGGCCCGGAAGTTCCACCGCCAATATTCAACTGTTAATATCTCGAGAACGAAGCCTCGGATCTCAAAACGGTAAAGGACTTTCCGATGTCTTCTTGGATCAGGATACTGCATGTTCGGGATCGTTCCTCAATTTTCGGACACTCTGTATAGGAGTACTAGTGTTAAGTTAGCGTAGTGTGAAATCAGGATGATATTAAAATACAATATTTGATCGTTTCGTGAATTGTACGATTAATGAATATCGTTTCCACACAGACTCCCCGAAATTGACTCCTTATCCTAGCTGGGAAGCTAACAAAGCTTACGCAGATGGTATTGTGAGTATTTTTCGTGTTAGATCTGATGCTTGTGGTCGACTTTGGGGCGTCGATACTGGTATCGATGATATCCTAGGCAATACCACTGTCGTGCAACCAATAAGAATCATTGTGATCGATCTGAGAACCGATCAGGTAACGTGAGAAATTTGCTTGTCTAATTAATACTTTTTTATTTGCCCTGAATTTTATTCCATTTCCCTTGTTCCATTAAGGCTCCAACTAATAAATACGTAGTTAGAAACTAATGTTGTCCATTGTTTATTATTTTATCGCTGCAGATACTTAGAGTTTACACTCTGAAAGATTCAGATGCCACTGCTAATTCCTTCTTCGCTGACTTAGTCGTTGATGTCGATCCGAATAATTGCGATAATGCATACCTTTATACATCGGATTTGGGCGGATACGGTGTCGTAGTTTATAGTTGGGCTACGAACGATTCATGGCGAATCACGCACAATTTCTTCCACTTTGACCCCCTTCATGGTAAGATGTCTTATTTTGAAGAGATCCTCATTTCATATCATTGGAAGCTCCAAGTAAAATGTAAAAACAGAACATATGTGAATGATACACTTTTATAATACAGACTGTAATTATTTATTACTAATAAGTTATACAAAATGCTTTGAAATGTTTATTTTTTTGAATAGCTTAGCATCGTTTATAATTTAATTCAGAATTTTGTGAATTTTCGAATAATTTAATTTCAATTTAAAGTTTATATTTCTAATATCCTTGCTTCGTGGACGTTTTTTCCAAGTCTTCAGTACTTCGAGTCTTCGTAAACAGTGTAGTATTTGAGGAGAGCATGTCAAGATTATCTTTAATTTCGCGCGACAATTTTCAGTGAAGTCGGTTATTATCTACTACCTGAGGAAATTCATGAGAATTCATTTTTAGGCAATTATAACATCAGTGGTCACAACTTTCAATGGACGGACGGTGTTTTCGGAATGTCGTTGTCGGCACCAAGCAGCGATGGATACAAAACTTTGTATTTCCACTCGATGTCAGGCATCACTGAATTTTCAGTGTCTACGGAGGTTTTGCAGGACTCTACGTTGAAGAAGGCCAGCGATTATTATGCGTTCCATGTCGAGGGGGTCAAGGGCCCCCAGACACAGGGACCATCGTCTCTGATCGATGAGAAGACTGGTATCGATTATTTCATTCAAGTTAACACGAATGGAATAGCTTGTTGGGACACCAGTGAACAATTGAGTCCAGCTACTTTCAGTAAGTAGATACTAATAAATTAGTCGGACCTCTTTGTTCTTAGAATTTACTTGCGGTAATCAGAATTAGTAACAGCTTTTAAAAGAACTTTTTCATACGTTTTTATGCTTTGAACTTCATCGCATTTATATCTCAGTAGTATAAAATATTGACAAAGGCGATAATTATGCATTTGCTCGTACATTTTGAATAATAATAATAATTCTTTATTGCACCAGTGGAGTTAGAAGTTATTCTCAATATTACATTGTCGAAATTCGTCAAATATCAATTTCGTGTGTTCCATTTATATAAAATGATTTAAGATCGTCGATCGGAAAATTTATTTCTCATAATTGCCAAGTATTGTTGCGAGATTCAAAGAATATTCATTTGCACATACATATTTCCATATCCCGTGCTCCACCCTCTCGCATTTTATTAATGTAAAATAATTGACTATCTGCCACCTTATCATCCAGTTGTCATCATAAATTCACATCTGTTTCTACCTCTTCTTTACATTCTAAATTCAAGTTTCTTTGTATTCATCATTAATTCTTTCAAAGATACCTGTCGTAGAAAATCGTAGCCTTCGATTACTTTACATAGCACTGATCAATTGTGATGTAACGGTGTTCTAAGAAATCTTGCGGGCATCTAGCACAGAATACAATGCTTCGCCATATCAACGTCCAATTATTGCTTTTTTCTTCCAGAACTTGTAGCTCAAGACAACACGACCATGGTCTTTCCCAACGACCTGTCCATCGACCGATCGACCAATAAGTTATACGTGTTGTCCGACAATTTACCACAATTTTTATTCTCTCGGTTCGACCTGAAGCAGCGTAACTTCTTCCTCACGGCGGCAAATCTTGATTCGTTGACGCCTCTCTGCAAGACAAGTGCTTGAAACTGTGGAAGTCCGTCTCTCGTGGTTTAATAAGTTTACGTTGTCCTTTGAAACTCTATCCCGACTTGGAAATAATTCTTTCTTGTAGCAGGTTAATAATTAAATATATATTACGAGTTTCACATATCTCCCTGGAACACGGGGAGATTTAAATTATATTTATTCATTGCATTAATTCTTTCCTTCCATTCCTTTTTTTATATATTATTAATGTCCTATTATAAGGTTGCTACTTCATCGCTGTATTTTCTGAATAATTCGAGAATATTAGTCTTTACCAGGATTCCCACTATTCACCTTTATTTATACATAGCGATTATACAAAAGAATGCCCCGAAATGTTTACAATTTATAAACTAAAGGCCTCGCAAACTGTCGTCACCGTAATTAATGGTGATTTTATTCAGGCTACAGTTATGTACGTCTAATTTCCTTTATCTCCATGTCGAGCTCAGTCATTTGCGTAAACCCACACTCCCTGTTACAAACACGGTTTGTCCTGTATTTACAAGTAGGTTTAAAGTAAAATACATCGGCAGAATTTTTCCATCGCGTCGAGGTATTTTTTTAAACAGAATTATTTTTTGGAAATTAGGAGAAATAGTTGACAATCACAAGGCAACTCTCCTAGAAAGATGTATGCACGGTACAATTTTATGGATAATGGAAAGAGGGGGTATTTTGACTTATAAATAAAATCGTTCCTCGATTCCTTGGTCCCGATTATACACTTATTACGCACATATAAAAAATGTAATGGAATACAGTGCATCTTTGGAGGCTCCTTGATCACAGGATGGCACACGTTTTCGACTGGAATCAAGACACGGTACATTTATTAAGGAAATTAACTGTTTCTTTGTGTATGTAGAATAATACCGGCGAAAAGTTTGAAACCACTTACTGATTGTCCTTAATGCCATTTTTTTTAATTCGAAGTTAACACTTCTAGTGGCGATTGCAGTGTCTTTGACTCCCAAACATTTTAATATCATATCGTGTCACAGAGTGGTTCCAAAATTTTCGAAGGTAGTATACAAGAACGAGTCAAATCGAACGAGTCAAATCGAAACATGCAAAATATTCGTATTAATATTAATCGAAAAGTACGAAATCGTTCTACAATTTGAAGCTTCGTTTTTAAATATCAGCTATTGGAAGTTTAAGAATTCATGTCTTAGCGCATGTTATGTAAATCAAATTGTAAGCTGATAGAACGAAATCTGGAATGTTACTCCAAACTGTAGAATAAATTGAAAATGTAGAGTAAGCATATTAGAAGCATAGGAAAATTAGTTAAATTATACAAAATATTGAAATTAAATTTACTGTTCTCGCGTATAAGTGCGCGTGTCATTATTAGGCATTAAAATAGCGCGCAGAGTAAGTGGGGCCTAAATTTCAATCGCGTTTATAGTGGCAATGAAACCACAGATTACAAAACGGTAAGAGACTTCTATCTTTCTTTTAGTATACAAAATTTACATGCAGTGGCGGATTTAACAGGGTGGCCAATGAGCAGTTGCCACCTGGGCCCCTGCACAGACGGCCCCTCAGGGCCCCACCCTTAAAAAAGATTATTATTATATCCAAAGCATATTTTTTTCTGTATTACTACACTGAGCCCGCTTTTAGTCAACTACAGCTTTATTTTCTCGAAAAAATGGGCCTCTGCTTAGAAGGCCCCTCTAGGGCCCTGTTTAAAAAAAAAATGTATGATTATATCCAAAGCATATTTTTTTCTGTATTATTACACTGAGCCTGTTTTTAGTGAACTACAGCTTTATTTTCCTGAAAAATGGGCCTCTGCTCAGAAGGCCCCCGTAGGGCCCTGTCTTAAAAAAAACGTATGATTTTATCCAAGCATTATATTTCTTTTCTATACTTTTCTGTACAGTTACCCCCTTTTAGTAAACTACCTTTTCATTTCCCTGAAAAAATGGGCCCCTCAGAACGTTTGCCATCTGGGCCTTTTTTCTTAAATCCGCCACTGTTTACATGTCTCATTTTGTACTATAATTTTGAGTCAGCCTATAAGGTAAACATGAACTGTAATTTCTGTACCTTAGGTTTATGATTTACACTACTAGTTGCCTTTGTACCATTCTCCACAGCTTGCTGCCTTTTGCCTTTAAACATCTTCGACATTTTCCCTGTGAAATGAAAATAGTAACAAGTTATCATACTTGATAAGAAAAGCAAATTTTCAGTATTTATACGTCGTGATAATAAAGTAACAAATTTATTAATCTACGAAGATCGTAGTTATGGTGCATGAATATTTCAATAATAATAACGTCCTGTGTTTCTACAGAATAAATTCTAATGGTGTTGAGCATTCTATTTACCATTTAATTTCTCTTACCAGTTCTTGGCGCTGGCGACTGCACCACATCAGCGTCATCGTGGGCATTTTCATTATTCGCATGCTGTTCGATGACTTTATCTTTGTCATTTCCCTTATCAATTTCTATCGTCTCTTTCATATCGACTCTAGACCTTGTCGACCTAGAACTTACGCTTTTCGTCGAGGATTTCATTGACACTGACTCTTGTTTCTGAACGGTTGCTTCATTATTGTCAGCCGTTTCTAGTTTCCCAGCCATAGTTTTCATCTCTGCCATACTCGCATCAACATTCTCATCTGCCTTTTTTATGGATTCGGCCCTCTCTGTTGGCGAATTGTTACCGCTTCCGGGTTTCAGCCTCGGTGGCTTTGGCGGAGGTGTGGAACCGGAAGGGGACGTTTGTTTCTCTGGACTAGCCTCCTCCTTCACACTCTCATTGGCCTTGATTTCTTTGCTCATTGGTTTTGCTTTATCCCCCTCATCGTCGTTCTCTTTATTATCCATTGTATCATTTCCTTCATTCGTCTGTTCTCTAGGCTCTGTATTATTATTTGTCGTATCTTTGGCCATTTCGTTATTATGCTCCTTATCGTCCTGTTCATCGTTCATCATTTCAGACTTGTTCACTTCCTGGACATTGTTCTCTGCATCCATTTTCATGCTTGGCTTTTCATTGTCATCTCCCGCTTCCTTGTTCCCATTCATTACCTTGGATTCTTGGGGCTGGTCTGCAGATGAAGGCACTTCTTCTGACGTCATTTCCGACGGCGCTTCATTCGACTTGACGGGCGACGATATTTTCTTCGGGGTAACTTTTGGAGATCCCCCGGGACTATCAGCTTTCTTTATATTGTTCATGGAATCGGTGACATTATCGGTGACAGTGTCCTGTTTATTCGTCACATTTTCTATCGTCGCTTCTATCGTTGACGAAGGAGCCGTTGCATTTGTCATTTCTGTAGATTCATTTTCTCCGTTCAATTGCTGGATCTCCTTTGTGTTCAGCTTCTCTTCGCGAACGTCACTCTGCAGTTTATTTACAGGAAGCTTTAATGGCGGCAGAGAATTTATTTTCTGACTGTTCTCCTGGAATGAGCAAAGATTCGTGTTTTCTTCTCAAGGGAAACGTGATTTCATGTGTGGAATTTTTTATCGTCGTAAGAATATGAATTTTGCCGATGTTTTTGTAATAGTTACCACGGAATGATCATTTTAATTTATCTAGGAAAGGATATAAGTACCGTTTGCGTTGTTTCCATTTCCCTTTTATATCTCTGGGCGACCAAAATCGTGTGACAGCCACCACACGCGACCTTGAACGTAGAAATCATCGATAATTATTTAAATAAATATCGGAACCAGGAATCGTTTGTTACTTAATTAAAGATGTTATGTGAACGTGTTGATCGTGTAATTACCTTTGAGACAAAGAGTCCCTTGTATCGTGGAGCGAAAGTCAATTCGTGAACATTGTTCTCGTTCTCCTCTAATCCCAATTTCCCATGTCTTCCGTCACCGCACGTGAAGAGCTTTCCAGATTCTGCCATGAAAATATGGCTGATTGTATTTTAAAAGTTTCATTGTTTTCAAACCATTTTATGAGACGATTCTTTTTTAATAGAAAAAAGGTGTTTTCTTTTGAAATATTTATTTAGAAAATATTTAAGTTACATAAAAGATAATGATTATTTGCGTTCATCTTGAACAGATCGCGCGTATTATTATAGTTACTTTTCAATTATAATTTTTTTGAGGGGATCGCATGCAAATTTTAATTACCAGTGACAATGGCAGTATGACTTTCTCCGCAAGCAATTTGAGTAACCCTTTCATCTTGTAACGCGCTATGTGGAAGAAGTTTTGGTGTGTGCAGTTCTGCAACATTCGTTCCCAGTCCTAGTTGCCCACTCGAATTACTTCCGGTGCAATATAAATTTCCGTTTTCTGTAAATTAGAACAGGGTATCGTGAAGATTATATCTGTTACGTGGACAATCCATTCAGAAGTCATTTTCCCACTAAAAGGACGAAAGAAAATAAAGATCTGATTACTAATTTTTTTGTTCATTTCTTCAAAAGAAATTTATAGAAAAGAAACATGATTCGTCTTTACAGAAACTACGATTACACATATTACAAAATAATAGGGATCATAAAATTTGATTCAACAATTCTCGAAGAACGTTCTATATATTCTAATAAATTAGCATTTCATTTTACGTTTAGTTGCATTAGATTAATTACTTTCACGATTTACATTCAAATTACAAGTACGTTTGTTTCGGCGAGTGTCTATTTTTAAATAAATGCTAGTTGCAAGTAAAAACTGCGGATTGAAAATTCAGAAAATATTTTTAGAAATTACGATTTAAGTTTCACGAGTAAGTTTCAAAAAATTATTCATTGCTTACCAGCCAATATGATAGTGTGATGACCACCACACGCTACGTGCACGGCAGGACTAGGTAACTGCATCTGTTTCGGTGCAGCCTGGGTAGAAAAATTCACATCGATTCCCAATTTTCCACTTTCCGACTCGCCGCAGACGTAAACCACCCCGCTTTCTGGAAACACAATTTGAGAGCCGGGAGTTATAATATTTCTCCACGCGGGACATAAAAATCGTCCTAAGTAGTTCTTGAAATTTTATGACCGAAAGCTGAAAGTGTTAATGACGAACAAGCTAAGTTTCAAGCAAAGAATGTAGAGATACAGAATTCTTTGAACTGAATATCGTACACTAAAAATTGAACAAAAACTGGTAAAATTAGGGTCCAATTGTTCCATAATCTTTGCACCTTCATTTTAGAACCGGAAACAACTAAACACGTTCTTTTCGATAAAAGAGAAGCCACAGAATATATCTTTAAGCAATTGGTCAGATTCTGTAAATTATTGTGTTTTAAATAATTACAACGCAGACGATAAAGAGTAGCAACGAGATATAAGTGTTTCGTTCAAGGAATCATACGTTTGATTAGCGAATTACCTGTTAGAAACGTAGAATGGTAGTAGCCTGTGCTAATTTGTTTTACAGGTTCCGGGATGTGCACTTTCGTCGGTTTATTCACCAAGCCAGACACGTCAGGTAGTCCCAGCTGACCCTCGAGATTGCTGCCCCATGCAAACACACGACCATCACTGGTGAGGGCAAGCGAGTGATGGGAACCAGCTGCGATTTGAACTATCTTGGACCCAGCGTGTCCTGAATCGTACATCAGCACTGGGGAACTCGAGCTGTCGCCTATGGCGGAAGTCCCTCGGCCCAGTTGTCCTTCCTGGTCACTGCCGCAGGCGAAAATCTTCTGTGACCCTGAAACAACATTACTTCAGCGTCTTCGAGACTGGAAGGTACGATTGAACAGATTGTGGACGCTGTTTCACAGAGATTGCCTTCCGACGATTCGAAAGAATTATCTAAATATCTAAATCGACGAAGGAATAACAGTCGCGCAGGCCATTACTTGGTCACAGCTGTGCTGTAGAAGTGTACTTTAAATTTGATATCGACGTAATTACTGACTTAAGGCGAGATTAAACCTCGGATAGGAGCATTGAAATTGGAAGAGCATTAGAGTAATTAGCCATAGAAACTAAGGGTGTCACGGAATGTGGTGTAAGCGCGCAGAATGACAGATAGAGATCTTTCGAATGAAAAATGAGGTCGTGACATGGTTCGTTTTTTAAAACGTAGCTGATTAATTTTCTTTCCTTTAGGAACAACGTTATCCGATCACAAATCTTATCGGAAGGTAGGCTTTGCAAATGCATGGTCGTATGGAACGTGTTAGCAGTCGAGACAGAAGCTTTTTTTTTTAAAGAGGAATAAGAATAAATATACATAGTTACTCATAAACATAATCGTTCATTTTACCTAACCAATGTTAGTGGTAACTTTTCTTGGAGACTAATTTATATACTCCTTTAATTCTAACGAAATTAATTTTACTTCAGAAATCTAACAAATATTTGTATCGATATTTTATTATCAGAAGAATTGTTTAGAAATTATTAGTCAGTCATCTGACATTAAAAGTAATATCGTTTTAAATCACGGTGATTTAAAATCTATGCTTAACACTTTTTACCTTTATTCGTGATACAGTTAATTTCTTTTATATCCCTTTTCGTCGTAGAACTAATACATATACACGTAAAAATTTATTCGGCGTAATTTAGACAACATAACGTAACACGATCCCGTGCAAGGGCGAGTCAATTAATTTTCTTGTGTACAATAGCTGCCTTTGTAGTTGAAAGGAAAAGCACCGTTGGGCAGCTATTTTTAAATTGAAAGTTGAATGACTGGCGCGATAGAAGAGCTTGCAACATGCAATGTCACGCATGTAATTATACGGAGTTCCTGTATTTAGAAACCTTTTAGCATCCATACTGTGAGGGCGAATAAAGGATGTCTTACCTGTACAAATTAGAGTGTGCGCTCGACCACATGCAACGTGTGTGACCCTTGCTGGCTTTAGAACTGAAAACCATGAGTAGATATATATATATATTAAAAATTCAGGTTTTAATATTTAAGGAAATGTATGAAGTTATGTTGGAAATGCACGAATTTGGGAATTTAAAGTAACTAGGAATTTCTTGAATTTAGAGAATTTAAAGTAGGTAACTAGGGCTTTCTTAAATTTATGAGGTTTAAAGAATTATGCAATTTCCAGGATTTACGAATTTTTTAGAGGCTAAATTTTAAGAAGCTACACGTTTCCTATTAAAAATTCGGATTTAATTTAACTGGTGGTAGAAGGAATACAAACTTTTCACGCAAGATGGTTTGCTAATGTGATTCTTATGGCCAAGACCCAATTGACCCCAATCGTTGCTTCCGAAAACGAAGAGTCTACCAGTTTCTGAAAGCAAACGCAAATTTGTAATTTCGAACTTCTCATTTAAAGATAGAAGGTCCATTTAATTCCATGGCATTTCTGCCACATTTCTGTCACATTTGTTACATCCGATACTCGTACCTATAAGTGCATGAATTTACATATTACTCCAAGATGCATCAAATTATTTTAATAGATCTAAGGCGAAGAATATCAACTGTTTGATTTTTAATATGTGAAATCTTGTTCCTCTCTAGCACCTATCTGTCGATAAATAAGGATGAAGGAATACTACAGGTACAATATATACAGGAGAAGTGATGTATAGTTACTACTTAATCCATTCCACAGCAATTTAAATATCCGTTTAATTAGACTGAAAAATGAAACTTTGTAAACAACATAAGTACAGTAGATTCTTTATCTCTCCACGCTTTGCGACTACTAAAACCTTAGATGCCGTACAATAATATATTATCTGGCACAATATTTCATTCGAGGAGAAAGCTCACGTGTTCAGATAATTCCGCGATTAACTGGAACTGTTGATAATAAAAGTATATAGAGTCTAGTCGTATAGGTATCTTACGTGCACGAGCATTGCGTGGCCATATCGATTTACTGGACAGTGGCTGTCCCTGTGTAAGCACAGGTCGACTGTAACTTCTTCGCGAGGCATGATACAGAAGCTGCAAATCATGGGAATGTGTTACCATCCCCGGCATTTTACGCACAAATCGACGGATCAACGTTTACACTCCGTGAAATATTTACGTAACAATGGCAATCACCGATTTTGTATGGTCCTTCGAATTAGATTCTGAATCCTATCAATTTGGAATTCGACTTTAATACAGATTTGGGAAAAAGGAGCTTCGATAGTGAAAAATTTAATAGAAATGTGTTAATAGGATATAAATCATTGGTTCTATTGATCAGTATAAGTATGTACTTTCAGGGTACACAAAGTGAAATATAGTAAGTACAACAATGTGTTGCTTGTGTTCATTGTAAACATTCCATTAATAATAATTACTATTTGCAATATCCATAGTGCCTATAAATCATGATAATATGGTGACGTAGGTGAAATACGTGATTGGAGCGTACTAGCATGCAAGAAGTAAAAAAGAGTCTGTAAACCCTGTTACAGGGTAAAAATAAGCCTGGATTTTAACAACCCTTATCAGGCTCATATTAAACACAACAGACGGAGTGTCAAGGGCCTGCGAAATTACCAGGCTTTACGAAATGTTTCAGATATAAAGAAATAATGTAACTTACTTTTAATTCTAAAATAATAAACAAAATTTTGAAACGTAATATTTTGTTAAAAATATTTATTCCCTGTTGATTGTGTCTAAGGGCTACTGGGGTCCTAATGGAACTCTGACTCGCATTGTAAATATTTTAAAAAACAAGATATGAATTGCAAAATGGTAGAAATCTCGTTTCTCTTAACGAACTAAGAACTTAGTTCGCAAGTGTTGGTTAGAAGAAGAAATAGCAAAGAGGATTTAACGTGGTCACGTGTTTCCGTATTATCGAAACGATTACCATCATTCACGTGTCCACCTATTGATTTCCTTTAGAATCAAGACCACGCATTCGAATTGATAAGGTAACGCATTCGACATTCATTTAACACACGATGCACAGTCTACAAAAGTTTTCGCGGGTGTGTGTATAAGTACGTGGAAAAGAAATTGAGTCATGTCACCGGTATTAAGTGTACAGGTGGGTTATAAATTATTCCAGCATCAAGGAAGAAAGAATTGTTTTGACATGAGTGGAAAGTGACGTGCTCGAAGCACTTAACTTTGTAACATTCGTGGAATTATAGTGGTTTCGTACGTACAGTGATTTTCGATGGAATTTTTTGTTTACGCAATGGGACAATAGAATTTCGAATTATGCGACAGTTTTTGAGCTGATTCTTTCGATATTAGGTGGAAGTCATTTTTCAGAAGGAACAACTTCATCTCGGGGTTTTGATTTATTTTGTGGTAAAGACAGGGAAGAAGAATCACCTTTATACGTAAAGCGATATTTTAGGGAAAGTCAGGTACTTACGACAAATTACGGCGGAATGTTCGTCGCCACATGTGATGGCGATGACCGGGTCTTTGCGTATGAAAAAGTGCGACGCTATATTGTCTGCAAATCGGCTACGACCGATTGTAAACACAGCGCCAGTTTCTGAAAAATTGTACAAAAAAATTTAGATCAGATTTCAACACTTCTAACTCATCATAATTCGGTATTATTAAATTTCTATTTGTGTGTTCAAGAATCTGTACCTACCTCGAAATAAATTGTACAGATCATAATTTGCATATAGTTACACAATACATATTACAGTTACATATAAAATTACAGACATTGATACAAAATGAATTGACAATTTACAAGTAGGGATTATTATTATTATTATTATTATTATTATTATTATTATTATTATTATTATTATTATTATTATTATTATTATTATTATTATTATTATTATTATTATTATTATTATTATTATTATTATTATTATTATTATTATTATTATTATTATTATTATTATTATTATTATTATTATTATTATTATTATTATTATTATTATTATTATTATTATTATTATTATTATTATTATTATTGCACGGGTATACTAGCCTTTAGTTTACAATGATAAAAAGAAAAAAATCATTATGAAAGAAATAGAATTTATTTAATAACCAAAATAAAGGTACATTACTGTTTCTAAATTAATTTCCAAACCACATTGCCAAAACTTCTCATAGGGGTTTGCATACTGCACCTTAAGGTCTTCTCACACGAGACATTCTCTTGGATCACGACTAACGTTTCAGGCACATTCGCACAATTTCTCTTTCCTTCTATTTGTCTTACATCAGCACTGTTTCTCGTAACGAGCCAGAGAAGTGTCTCGCGTGAAAACGTTTAATTTCGTTGGAAACAATGACACGACTGCCTCCCGCTTACCCTTGCCGCCCGCAATCTCGATAGACTTAATTTTACTTGCCAAATTTAAATTTTGCATATCTGCCATCTAGCAGTTTGCAATGGTCGTTAATGAGAGTACAGGGACACGTTAAATCCCCAATGATTTATTTAAGGAGGTTAAGGCGATAACACGGTATCACTGGGCGAATCGCTTTCTTTCGTGTCCAGCACGAAATGCCCGTCGTGCAAAAACCGTGAGCCCAGGAGAAATCGAGATAAATTTTCCTAATGTTAGAATCGTCACGTCATCCACGCGATGTTCCATCGAAATCAGTCACTGTGAACGAGAAGTCTCCAGGCTTCATTCCGTGACCATTTAAAATTGAAATATCCAGAGCTATATAGGAGTGGCTCTCGCCTAATCAGGCTACAGATAAATGAGTCATTAACGAGAAACTCGAATCCAAAGACACATTTAGTGGATGGAAATCTATCGAATTCAGGATCGATGGTGGAGGTACCTAAATTGAAAAGTATAAATTTTTTGATAATTACTTTTACGCAATTTTGAAGATGTAAAAAAGGGATGCAACTTTTGCTTAAACTTCCTTTCGATATCTCAGACCGTTCTTGAGACATTCCACGAAAAAGGAAACTGCATTCTTTCAAGGGGTGATTTCACTCCCTAAAACCGCACTATGGCATCAACAAAAATAGGTGTGCGTTACGGATCAACTACTCCACTCGCACACAAAGTTTGCATCATTTTCTGAATTCCCAGGTTGCCCAACTTCCCTTGTCAGTGCATCCTTCAGTAGCAAGGATGTTTCATTGCAAAAAAGTCGTGTTAAGAATAATGAAAAGTGTACTCCGTGTTACTACAGTTAACAACGGTAAGGGAACATTGTGGAAGTTAGAAATCATTTAATTTCACCTTGGAAAGAAGATAAATCGCATTGAGGATTTGGAAAACAGTGTAAGAATGATAGAATGCATCAGAACAGAGGAACTATAAAAACAATCTGCCCGTTTCCACGCTTTTCGAGCATAACATGTACAAAAGCCAATATTAGGTGCATGATATCAAAGAAACCTAGTTATGACTCTCTTATTACAACGAGAGATTAGAAGCAAAATCATTTGAAACCTTTCGCGCCGCGATTACATTAATACAGCGATGAAAAATATTCAATGAGCGCCAGGTACCGTGAGTGCTTACAAAATAATGATGGGCTTTCGCGTTCAATGTCCAATGAAAGTCGCAATTTCCACCGGGTTGACGTGAACAGTATTATCCAGCAGCTATAATTTCCATAAAAAATTCCATTGCCTACTTTCGCGAAAATGAATTTCGAAATTAATTTTTGTAATCCCTTCTGACGCGCGACGGGGCGACGATTATACGGACGCGCGTTTAAATTGAAATGCGTCGGGAGAAGTTTGGAACGGAGGGGAGCGAGGGTAACAGCTTCGGAGGTGAGGGTGTTGTGCTTCATTCAACAATAAAATTGTATTCCTCCGTGATACGTAGCGATTGCGGCTATGTAGCCTCGATGCGAATGAATTTTTAAGGCCGACCTCGGCGCTCGTGACTGTCGTAAATGAAAGGGGCTGGAAAATCTGTGATTGTCACATATAGTGGGGTGGCAAACCTGCTTGACCGTTGAAATTATCGTATCAGCACCTCAAAGACTGGCCGTTCGACCAGACGCGGTAATTTTAGTCTCTAATTTCTAAAGGTCAGTGATGCGGGGGCTGGTGTAAATCCTTCGCAACACCAACGTTTTATGCTCTTGTTATCAAAAGTTCAAACGTCATCCCTTTGCATAATTCATCGCGCATTCATCTTTCGGCCAGAACGTGCTCTTTATTTGCGTTGACTTTAATTGCCAATTACGCTATCAGGCGGTGTTTTCGTGGCCTCTACTGGGGGGAAATTTACGCCTGCGGAACAGACTTTTAACGAGGAGCTGAACATGTTCCCGTTGGGGTAAATAGAGCTAGCCGGTTGGAGCAATGAGTGGTGAATAGGAATATGCAGCAGCGATTTATTCCGGATCAATGAATGAATTTTTGTTTAGCGATTTAGTCGATCCTGCTCGATTTAGATTACTTTGCAGATGAATAATCATTTAAATGTTGCTTCCCACGTAATATTCGTTGCGAATGGTAGTAAATAAGAAGGGGGCTAATAAAATTGTATTGCAGTTATGGGAGGGGACACAATCGGGTTCAATGGAAGTGGTATTAAATCCTATAAGAATACCGTGAATGATAAATTATGTACTTGTAAATATGATTGAACCTGATTTGAGCCCCTACACTTTTTTTATTTTTTAGGCATTCATTTTCATTTCTCAGGCATTATGTATATGTATACTGATACCGGTGATCAGATTGAAATATCATTTTAGAGAGACCCAATGCTCCAAAATTTGTAGTATTATTAAAGCACATCTTCAAATCTTACATATACATACTCACTGCAAAATTCTGATCTGAGTTAATGTCACCGAATGCTTTCCAAACACAAGAAATCAAGTATTTGTTTATATAAATACTTCTGCTAACTATTGAATCCATAAATTGTTGCATTTCTTATTAAAAAAACTTCAATGTAGTGTTTTCTAAAAAGCATTCAATTTTTGATATCGAAGAAGCTTATGACAGAATGGTTAAAGAAAATAACTTCAACTTGGTCCGAATTCCACCTCATACGAGTATAATAGAAAAGGAAAGGAAATAAAGCAGCGGAAGGAGTGATGAATCTTCTGACCCAATCTGGCACTACAATTGATTCATGTGCAGGTATTCAAGTGGCTACCGGAAACGGCACGCTTCCAGTGCCATTTAACACGTTACGGATGCACGTGGTAATTCAGTATTTTGACTGTATGTATGTGAAAAACTGTGGCGATGCAAGGTGGAGAAGTACGTACAGTGCAGAATGACTGAAGTTATTACTCCCTGGTTCCTCGATGTAGAACGTGTCCTTATTTTGAGACGCGACATGCGAGATGGTAAATTCACAGTGCCGATACCATCGATGCGCTCATTTTCTACCCGCTGGTACTGCGTCGGGTCGTTAACCCGTGAATAACATGGTTTCGTTAGTCATGTAAACGTATTACATTCAATGCATACGGCAGCGAATCAGATCAATTACAATATTTAATTCACCGTCGCGTAGAGCAAGAATAATCGAGTACTGTTCTTCCGTGAATCATACTTGAATATGATACATTAACGTTTAAGGGCCATTGCCTGAAATATGGTTTTTGGCTCGGTTCAGAAGAAAAAAAAGTTAAAAAAAAGAAAATTAGCAAGGTGATAACTTGCTTCTGTACATTTCCCTCTTTTCTACAAATAACATTATATTCAAGATAGTCAGAAAAGAAGATCAAAGGGTTCAATAGTAGTCGGAATTTTATACAATATGTAAGAAAGTGCATTTCGTGTAATTTGTATGTTGAAGATCTAGTCAAATTTGCCTCTCCGTGCTGTGCATAAAAGTGTGGTAATAAAAAGTGCTACCAATTTTTAAATAATACGTTTTCTAATACGAAAAAAGTAGAAAATGTAAAAGAAACGTGCAGTTTCTGGTCAATTTTAATTAAATATAATATATTACATATTTAATATATATTTTTAAGTCCATCAATCCCTTCTCCTTTGAAGCAATTCTTTCAGTCGCTTTCCCGTCGTTATGTGCGATTTTGCGAGAACGATTTTTCTCCTATAAACAGTGCAACCCACGTTTCCGTGAAGAATGCAACGGGGAATGTAATTACAGATAGTTCCACTTTCCCAACGTACGCGTTACATTTACGCACGACACTATTTGACACTATTTTATGTATACTAATGCAGTGAACGCGTACAAAAGTTATTTTATTTTTCAATTGTAAATAATATATTACAGAAACCACACAACCACTAATTCCACCGATGAAAAAACACTAAGCGGATTGAATGCATGCAACTTCTATCACCTGTAGGCACATACGGTTGACATAAGTAATCGAAGGAGTTTAGATGCTCCTAACGCTAATTAATTTTCACAATAAATATTTTCACTCATACGGAACAAAGGTCAATATGTCGACGCATTATTAATTACAAGTTCACCCTCCGTTGCACGCTAAACCATTCATTAAATGCTCTCTGAAATTGCTGAAACAGTAGCCGGAGGTTTATAATAACTTAAAAACAGTTGAGTTCATAATAAACGTATACAATTAAATGAATATCCAACATCGATGATATCCACCTTAATGCCGTAACATGTACCGTCTTTCCATTCCTATTTCCCATTCCGCTAAATTCTCTGGTTCATTTTCCTATGTTGCACCTCATTTCTACAATCTTCTTCCCGATGCTACCTGTTCACTTCCCACCCTACACTTTTTCCAAAAACGCCATCAAATTATTTCTCCTGAATCACCCACACAATAACCTAGGACTAACCGAACTGACGTGACCTACCACTGAGTCCCTATAACGTATTATTTTTTATACTCTACCCTCCTCTCATTCTTGTTCTTTTCTTTTTCCTATTCTATTTCGGGTCAGGCATAATAGCAGCTACGCTGAGCCTCGCCCATTCCGTTAATTATGTGCCATACTAATTGTTACTGCTTCTGTATCCTGAGCGAAATAAACACGATTTATTATTATTATTATTATTATGTACCGGTTCGAAAATTTCAAGGAGCACAAACATGGCTTTGCAAGTATTCGTTTCAAAGAGAACACCAGCTCAGCCCATTTGACCAGGCTAATAAGAGATCAGGGACACGGAAAGAAAGTTGCGCGATCGAATGAATTATTTGTCCTCGCAGTTGCGTCTTTCCCAAAGCAGGCTGTTCAAGGTGCATCGCGTATGCGTTGCCCGAGTGCCGGCTCGCCCCGGCGTCGTGCGAGAAGCGGTTCGAGGGGTGCTGTCCATTCGTGAACGAAGCGTCGGTTCTACGGGAACCGGAGCGGGTGCGTGAAATTGTGCGTGTTGCGTGCAGTTTCATAGAACGTTTACCAGGTATGGTCTCTAGATCCGACAGGCCCATGCTTGCACGTTGCGCCGCGATACTTGCGGCTGACTAACTGCCGGTCAGGCATGGCCTATCATGGTGGCGACTTGGACTGAACGTTGCCTGGCAACTGGAAATCAATTTCCAATGGCAACCAGGCTGAACGTGGCTTGTCCAAGCGATAAGAATGGGGACGATCGTTCGACCGTGTTCCGCGTGAAAATTAAAAACGATACAATAGCCTGCCGCGTCCTGTGCACCCCTTCGCGCGCCATCACTTATGGGTGTTATCCAATATTCAACCGGCGCTATTGGCGCACTCATGTCTGGCCATGAATGTCTTCTTTCTCCTTTAGGACATCGGTGCTGCCGTCGTGGCCATTTACCTACTTCTTATCGTTCGGTGCTGGAGCCTGTTTCTAGTTTCGTTTGATGATAAGGGGAGGTTTGAAGCGACGAAGTTTGCTTTAATAATTCCGGGGTTGGTGTTTGGTTGCACGGGGCGGAGGGTGCCCAAAGTGCGAAGGGATGAATGTTTGATACGTCGATATAGAGGGCCTTCTTGTCACACGCTTATTTGTGGGCTCCCATATTTCTCTATTCCACTAGCTGGAGATTATGGAAATATTGTAATAGAGAGACGTGAGCTTGAAAGCGAGAAGTTGCTGGGTTTCTTTTGTTAGAAATCACCCGATAGGGGTTTTGCAGAATTTAAGGGTGGCCTCTCCAGAATATTTGTTCACGGGATAGGTTTTAAGTAGAATGTGTGTGGATTCGTAGGGTAGTGGATTTAAAAATAAGATTGTACGACGGTATGAGAATAATTGTTGCATGTTTCGAAGAAGGAGGGTGTGTTTAAATAAAAACAGAATTTTGCGTAAAAGGAGGTGCTCCATTTGCAGCAACCACGTAGTGAGAACTAGGGCAAACTATATTTCTCGGTTTGTTATTACTAATTATACCACAAATGGTAATGTAATACGAATGTTAATTATATAGCGGATAGTAAGAGCAAATGTCTGGAATCTTTGTTGTAAGGTTCGTCGTATTGGGTTCTTTCATCTAATGATACCGAAAATCACTTCTATTTTCATTACATTATCAAAATTAATTTTTCTACGTGTCATTTATTATAATACTGCCCCGATAGCGAAACAGAAATTCACAATTATGAATTCGAAAATATATCGATTTCCGCACGCTTTACTGGCGCGAAAGTTGAATGGTGGTTCCAGAAAGTTTTCCAGAGCGCAGTAGCGTCGCAAACGTGTATTAAAGCGTGTTGCTGTCAAATTCGCGAAACTCAATGTTTGTTTCGTAGCATAGGAATTACCGTTTTGATAGTGTAATTAAGTGTTAACTGAGTTAACAATAGCGAGAAGCACCGGCAAAGTTTTAAGCGGTAGGTTCTTTAGTAATGCTGATTTGTCAGCACAATATATATACCTAACCTATAAAGTAAGCGTTCGTGTACTCCAAAATAATGTCATGCATCGAGGAAGTTCGTAACGAAGTAACCCGTGTTACTAATATAATTCCATTTTATATAAACTATAACATTTAGATATTCTAATTACAAGTAAATTATTTTTTTTAGTACATTGAACTTAACCTCGACGATTGTACGACTGATTGAGATTACTTATCTTAATTTGTAATTTCTCGCTTTCGCAAAGTACGATGGATAGTAAATATCCGATTGTTTGTATTACAATCCATTTGCTTAAACATTCGCGTTATTTTGCAAGCTATAATATAATTCGTAATAATACTGAAAGGTTAGGAAATAGTTACTGTATGATAACAGTACAGTTCGAATATTATTGGCTATTTAGAACTTCGGCATTGTTAAGTAACAAGTGGTTTTTGCTTGTTTGTGCTATTTATATGTTGCACTGATAAGTGGCAGAAATATATGCAATTAGCTAGAGTCCAAGCTTCAGCTGCCACTTTAAATAATACTTCTTCGTAATTGTGTGTTAAACAGGTGCTGCATAAAGTTTATTTTAGCATTTCTCAAATGAAGTATCGCTAACAATCAAGATGGCTGATTGTCAGGAGCCAGAGAAAGCAGAAGACCCTATGAAACAATATGAATTCGATGGCCAGTCCTATATATACAAGGATCCAACAAGCAACGTAACATATAGATTTGATCAAGAAAAGAACGAGTGGGTAGTGAAGGAAACAGAAGAAGCAAAAGCAGATGATTCTGGTACTAAGGAGACTCAGGCTCGAGAAGGAACATTTGGCTTCGAAAATGATACCCATACGTACACGGACCCCAATGATGGCAGCGTTTACTTTTGGGACAAAGAGAAGAGTGCTTGGTTTCCAAAGGTGAGGTGTGTTCTTAGTAGAGATGTACAGACCTGGGTTTTGGCCGACTAGGCGACTAGTTGATTAATCGGCCTCCAGGAAGCCGATAGTCGATTAATCGGCCCCCAAGAAGCCAACTTGTCGATTAATCGGCCCCCAGGAAGCCGACTAGTCGATTAATCGGCCCCCAGGAAGCCGACTAGTCGATTAATCAGCCCCCAGGAAGCCGATAGTCGATTAATCGGCCCCCAAGAAGTCGACTAGTCGATTAATCGGCCTCCAAGAAGCCAATAGTCGATTAATCGGCCCCCAAGAAGTCGACTAGTCGATTAATCGGCCTCCAAGAAGCCAATAGCCGATTAATCGGCCCCCAGGAAGCCGATAGTTGATTAATCGGCCCCCAGGAAGCCGATAGTCGATTTATCGGCCCCCAAGAAGCCGACTTGTCGATTAATCGGCCCCCAGGAAGCCGATTAGTCGATTAATCGGCCCCCAGGAAGCCGACTAGTCGATTAATCGGCCTCCAAGAAGCCAATAGTCGATTAATCAGCCCCCAGGAAGCCGATAGTTGATTAATCGGCCCCCAGGTAGCCGATAGTCGATTAATCGGCCCCCAGGAAGCCGATAGTCGATTAATCGGCCCCCAAGAAGCCGACTAGTCGGCCACTAGTCGGTGCATCTCTAGTAGCAATATTATAAAACTTGTTAGGAAAAAAGAAAGAAAAATGGGTAAGTTTTCACAAAAAGGGAGCCGATCAATCGGCCTTTTTGCGGAATAGTCGCCGACTACAGAAGTGGCCGACTAGTTGGTACATCTCTAGTCCTTAGTATTACAAACAAAAAGAACTCTTTATAATTTCGTCGTAATCTATCAGTGTTCCACAGATATTAAACCGAAATCTAGAATATTTGCAAATATTCGTGTTTCAGGTTGACGATGACTTCATGGCGAGATATCAGATGAGTTATGGGTTCTCGGATCCAAATGCAGCCGATACGACAGAGGTAGAGGAACCTCAGCAGTCGGCAAAAGTTGACAAGGAGAAAAGGAGGCTGGAAGCTAAGAGAAAAGCACAGGAGCCGCCGTCTTGGTTCGAAGTGGACGAAGCACACAATACTGCTATTTATGTGTCCAGCCTACCATTGGACATTACTATGGAGGAGCTTACGGAACTCTTCACTAAATGTGGCCTCATAGCGCGGGACGAGAAGGGAAAGAACAGGATCAAGTTGTACAGGGACTCCAATGGGCAGCCGAAGGGCGACGCACTCTGTATCTACATAAAAGTGAGTGATAATTAATTTTTATTTCACAAACAATATATCGAATCTTGAAACATAGGGTGCATGGCGTGATTTCGTTAAAAGGAAGTTCGATTGGAGGAGTTATTGAAACAAACGATATATTTCGAGAAAGAAATGTTGAAACTATAATATAACAGAAAGTTTATTTTAATGGAAGGTTAAAGGCTTCAGAAATATATTTACGGAGCTATATAGCTTTCGTCGCTGTATATTAGAGCATTGTATTTTTCAGCGCTGATTTCACGTACACTTTTTATTGATACCATGTACATTACGTTAGATACAGAAAGTAGGCGTCGACGATTTTTGCGTCGTCGTATTTACAAACAAAACGATGCAAAAGTAGCTCATAAATTATTACGAACGATAGATTAATTTGTCGTAATTGGAGTTGCTGAATGGCGTCTGTCAGTGCAGTATAATGAGTAATAGTAGATATGTAGAGCCTCCGTATTGTTTTCCCGTTTGTTAGGATATTACACATATATGTATCAGCAGTTTTTTTACATGATATTTAAGCACATCGGGCAATATTTTAGAATTATTTGGCTTACAATTAAAATATAGCCTTATCAACTTAAATCCTGAAACGTTGTAGGAGTAAAAAAGTTTTATTCTATCATACTTATCTACAGAATATAGCTAAATTAAAACATAAAAAATAAAAATCTTTGAATATCTGTCGGTACATCGACGATACTTACTAAATGATATTTTGGGGAACATCGAATGTAATCTCTGATTTTCTGAGAAATATTGATATATGCGGTCACATTGCTCAGTGATAGCCGCATGTACCACAGGTTGGTATTGTTTTTAAGGTGACGTGGAAATTTAAGTATAGTCAAGACACAGTTACTAATGATCAAGCAGTTGGATTACTCGTGATATATTATTTGCTACAATGATTACACTGTTACTCTAAACGTGTATTCAACGCGAGAAGTAAAGTACTTTTTCGTGGTAAGAAATCAAAGGTATTTGAGGGGGATTTATTCCCTAAGTAGACTTTTCCACGAGAGAAAAGTAACTTAATGAAGTCGAATAATTGATTAACAAAAATTTCGAAATTTCCGAAGGCTTCATTTTGAGTCTATATATCTTGAATTCTGTTTGGTGCGAATCGTTCTTTTTATCATAAATGCCTGCGTACATCGTACTCATATACACTCGAGAAACATAGTTTCTTAAATGAAGTCGTAAATTCGATCCCCCACGGTCCATGCATAATTATTAACTAAATAAGAAAAAGTAGAAGAATGGGTGGTCGATGAAATCTGAACGCTTTATATACGATACATCAACGTTACAGTTATTAATCTACCGATTCCAGATAATGTCGCTGCCTAAGTAGACACTATCCTCGAGAATCTAACTCCTACCCAGAGGAAAAAGAGGAACATGAGAGACTGTTTCGCCGATATTAAGTGAATAAATTACTTCAGTCTGTGCTCGGTTTTCAATAACATCTAAACCGGTATCCATACTGTTGGCAACGTTTATATTATTCACAAGTACGAAACTCTTAAAAATTAACTCTTCGCTTGGTGAATTAGAAGGTGATTGAAGAAATCCCTGATCGTACAACCTGACCATTTAAATAATATAAATAGCATTCGACAACATTCCGTAGCTCTAGAAAATGTAAAAGGTGGAGGAAACGTGTGCAAGAGGTTCTAGGATGTTAGTATCGATGGTTCAAGTATCAAGTAAAGAGTTGAAATACCGTTGCGCCGCGAGCAACGTTTGTTCATGGCTTTAGGATTACTTCCTCGCTCGCCAAGTCGTTCATCTTGCCCGGAAATTGAGAAAGAGCCCCGCTGATGCCCGTCAGACTTTGTGGACCATTGCTAGGACCGTCACCAAGAAACGCTCGGTATTCTCGCCCTCGTGGCAGAATCTGCGCTACCCTTGGCGCAGGGGCATACGGTTGAGTTCTATTAGCGCGATGCCGCATTCGGTTCCTCGTTGGCTCCACTCTATTGCTGAACAAAGATTTCAGTAACATTAGCTACACAGCCTGTGTCACGCGGTTGGAAAGATTGTTGGGTGTTTGAGATCCAAAGTAGGATTGCCGTCACTTTCACTTTCTTCTGGCGACTCAATTCGGATGATATTTTAAAAACTATACGACTGAAATAAGGTTAAAACACAATGTCGGTTGAATAACTAAGAGCAATACAGAACGAGAGATCTCTTACTAAATCTTCCACTGTATAAATTAATAGATTCCAGCACTTCCTCGCGTTTGAAGGCGCCATGCTCTACTTCCAGTCATAAAATCACGTAGCGATTGCAACGTGAATTCGTTATGCAAAATAATTCATTGAAATGATACTTATTTCAACTGAAAGTACAGGCAGTTCTTTCGTCACTGTTCTTGTGTAAGTGCATGTACAGCTTTGGTTAAATTTTGAATTGATACCGCATAAGTTATAGCACTGCACGGTTTGATGGAATGGAAGAATTTCTATTTTAAAATTTGAATTTTAAATATTAAATTTTAAATTTCAAATGGAACTTATTTTTGCCAGGTCTTGCAACACTTCACGAACGTATTTTCGTACACGAGGGTATAAGAAATCTTACTTGGACGGTGGCCTTGAACCAAGCTTCACGCCATGCAGCCAGTAGTTGTCCGCATTCTGTTCCGCCCAATTTCTTCTCCGTGTCGGTCGCGGTTTATTCTGTTTGTTCGGCTTCTGCGGCTCCTTTGAATACTTCTTGCCTTTCTTCCGAGGCTTTAATCTTTGGTTTTGCGGCGCGTACGGATCCGTGGTCTTCTTGCGTCTTCTGGCTATATTTCAAATAAATCGCAATTCTTGTCAAGTTCCAATAGCTGCTTCAACAAGTTGTAATATCTTCATTCCCTTCCCACGAAACTTAATATTTAATACAGAATGGTACTTTAATAGCACTCCAATTCTAAAATCGAGCATCAATTTTTTCGAGAACGGATGCACGGAAATTTGATATTTTACCTATACGCCCAGCTGGCACCTCGCATATGTAATACTTCCGGTCCACGCAGCTTCGTGGGCTCCATTTGTATTTCAAGGTGGGGTCGATTGTGACGCAGTGCCACGCATATTGTTGCTTCGTCTGAACGGATTGAGGCTTGCCGAAATTTTGGAAAACCATTTCCTCGCCGGTTACACCCCATTCCCAAGACATCTTTTGCCAGTTGAATATCCCACCGATCCATCTCTCCAATTTAGCTGAAATGATATTTAAATATCCTACTTACTTGTCTGCTAGTGACCAGTGCGGACACATAGTTCCTCCATACGGAATGAAGTTTTATTTAATGCTCCAAATATTTTCAAATATTTCATCTGAATTTGTAATCATTGTCCTTCATAACGAGGCTTTATATTCGAAGAAAGAACTTGCATACGACTTTTGTGTTGAGTTGTATCCTACTTACTGAATTGATCGTTCATCAAGTACTTCCTCAGCATCCTATCTTTCCCGTTTCTATCGAGAACCGCCAGGGTGGCGTTTCTGTCTTTGCAGTGAAAGTGAGCATCCCTCCAGGTTGCCATTCCCGCGCTTAAATAATAGCAATATCCTTTCAATCGGAAGAACCCTATGGGGCAGGCGAAACGTTTTACGCGTTCATTCTGCCGATGGATTACTGGCTGACTCGCAACCGCTGGATTAATACTGACATTGTACGGTTGTATTATGGCGGCTGATATGCCTGGAAAATTATTCAAAATTTTCGGGTATTAAACCTTTGGAGGTATGAAAGTCTTGGAAAGGGATATTGTGTAATGCGAAGATATAAAAAAATCGGTCAATAAGCGGATTATTCGCTGCTTGTACTCTTCATGTTGTATTCCTCATTACTCTGGCTATAGGAGATATTTAAATATGAAACCACAAATTTATTACCCCCTTACATAACGATGTGCCATATGTGTGTTGTACCTTGATTTTCATATTATTTTTTAATTTTCACTAGGTAGCAGTATGGCTACATAAATAAGGAAGCTTACATTTGCGATAGTTATGCAAATTTCGACTTGCAAAAGCTTCAAATCGTTACTAATTATTTCTGAACTTTTGTTTTCACTTTCCAAAGTTTACAGTGTCAACATACTGAGTAGCTAAGTATTACCGGCATGGAAAAAAAAAGTAATATTATTATGTACTTGTCTTTGGCATTGAAAAAGTGCTTTATACTTTATAATCGTTCGTATCTATGTATTATAGTTTCATAGAAAGTAGGTGCATAAATGTCTTATCACCAGATGTGATCCACGCAGTAAGGGATTAATGCTTAAAGAAGCAAGCTGCTCGGCTGTTTCCAAACTACGTCGCATTTTTTTAAGTCCAACAAATAGCTGCCCCAATGCCCGAGTACATACGCGGTTTAGTTCGACGAATCGAGTTTTTCTTTGAATTGACTTTCCGGTTGGCTCTTTTCAAAAGTTCAAGTGGTCGATGGAGTTGAATCGGAATTTAAAGGACTTCGTTAGCTGGGCACGAGAGTCGATGAAGGGTCCTTTTGGACAGGCCACGATAAATCAAAGAGTGGCACAGGCATTGGCGGTGCACAATATTTCTCGTGAGCTCCTACAAAACTGGCAGCCTTTACTTTGAACATATGGTTACCTATTATGGAGTCAGTACATATAGATAACATTTCACTGCACCTTAAGTGGTTCTTCTGTCAGTAAGTCTGGCACGGCAAATTTCTAGTTCTGATATATGTATGTAGGTACTGTTTGAGTTAGGCTTTCAGCCTGTATGTATAAGTGTAGTTTTATCGAAATTTAAGATAACAGATATTATTTCAGTTCTGTGTTATTACTGGCATTAGAATCTTTTTGGAAATAGGTACTAGTAAATTTCAGTTGTCAAGCATAGAAGCTACTTTTCCTGTAGGAGTATAATTATTACTCACAAAAGTATCCACCCACTATGTATAGGTTTGTCAGAACGTATACATTACTATTTTCAACGAAGTTGGCTTTAAATTCTGCAAATTAATTTTATATGTAATGTCGATGATTGTAGCCCAAATTATGTCGGGTTTGGTATCATTTTCATCCGGAAAACACAAGGAATCTATTGGTGTCACTTTCGTGAAGGTCTGATGAGAAATGTGGAATATGACATTTTTCCCTTCTTGACTAGTGCCATGCTTGTCTTCCCCGCCCCCCTGTTCTCGAGCGTTGATCGCCATAAAACTTAATAAAGCGTAAAATCGGAGGTGTGAAATTCGCCTACCACCTCGGATAAAAGATGTTCTCTGGAACCCGAAATTATCAACTTATCCCGTCAATACTGTATTCGAGAAGCGTGTCTCTCACCCTCATGCCGCTTATGCGTTACATTTATTCGACGCTCAGCTCTAACGAATAAATTCTGAACCGAATAAATGTGGCTCGAATAACGATACAGATTTATTGTCGACTAACGAATAATCTTTCGTTGAATAAAATCGTTAATTGTTATTCACGACTTAACCTTGAGTGATTTATCCGCGATTCTTCATTCTTTATTCGAAATGAAATTTCAATGTTAAAATTAAAAACTACCAATTACCATTCACGTTAATATGAACCTTCATTAATATATTCTAGATCAGTGTCTCCAATTAAAAAATTACACACAGTTCATTTAAAACAGTATCCTTGTTCGTGAAAGTAGCAAAGAAGGCACACAAAAGTATTCGCACCAAAGCCAGTATTTATTTCACATAAATTAATTAAAAAGATATTAGATCTTTTAATCTATTATCCATAGATTGGCCTAGTTTTCAAAAAGCTCGCGTTTAATTTATCTTTCTGCCAAAATTTGTTAGTTACCTACACCTTGGTGAATCTACTTTTAATTAGCACCGTGAAACAAATTTTGGTAGAAAGATAAATTAAACGCGAGCTATATATGTATATATATATATTCCTTGCGGAAGGAAACGCAACTGATGAGCATTAATAACGTTTCACAGTTACACGATTTCTACTTCGTTGAAATAATTGTTATTTCCAATGGCAGCCGTGGTGAATGCAGTCAGGTATCAGCGACAGCAAATTTATTACGTCATGCACCGCTGGTAATATGCATTCAAGCTATGTAGTTCAGTGTTACGGTCGCTCTCTTGCGTGCAATAATTTCTTTCATCTTGCGCCTCTCCTTTTATGGAGACAATCGGAGGAAATCGAATAAAATATCGAATCGAATGCTAGGCGAGCCTCCGCGGCGATCGTTACAAGTCGGTTCATTTGTATTTCTCGGCCTTGAACGCTAGTTCAAAGATTATGCAACGATGCCCGTGTTTTACGGATGGACAGTTGCCTTATGTAGACGGAATAAATTTTGCAAGCGTTGTACTTGAAGAGAACTGTCGATCGGCTTGTAAAACCGAGGATCGTGATACCGGCCGTGTCAGTAATTATTTTTACGCAACTGTGTTTGTGATGAAATATTCGTTTTTTAGTAAGTTATGCTACTTAGGAATATTGCCTCTTTTTTTCAATTCGTTACATAGTTGCATGTTTTTTTTTTTGAAGTTACGAAACGGAGTAGAAGGCAGTGTATTTTTAATAATACGCGAATGCATGCTGGTTATTTTCTTTAGGGAAATATATTTCACTTTTATTATCATAACGGTGGTTGAAATTTAGGAAACTATTCAGAAGGAATGGCTTGTTTGCCCGAGATTTTGGTAGTGGTGTCTAATAATCGTGTGAAAGTGTATATTTTTCCTACACGCGGCGCCCGCAGCTAAGAAGGTTAATAGTCTCTGGTATTTATTAATAGTTGTACGGCAATCTATCTTAACAGAAATGCATGGCTCCCTACTTTATCCTGTGCCGCTGGTGCAATCAACTGCAACTAAACCAGATATTACACAGATATGTGGCACGTAAGGCGTATCATTACAGAAAATTGATTTTATCCTTCGTAAAGAATGCTCTTTTAAATCAAAGCTTAGTAAGTAAGTGGGAACTGTAATCATTTTTACTAAACAATATTAACATGGCAAACAGGTATCTGAGCATTCATCAAAAATACAGTCGGCAGGTGATAAAATCTGTAGTTGAATAAATTAGTTTTCAAAATTTCAATTAAAAATATAAGTGTCCACTTTCAGGATACTCCGATCAAAATTCAGGGAAGTAGGAGTTTTCTCACGAAACAAGTAAATTTAGAAACTTTTTCACTTGACATAGGTATTATAATTTATCAGAATGAAAATCATTGCAATTATTGCTGAAACTTTTCCTTCAAATCAGGAGAAAATTTGACGACACAATGTTACTAAAAATTGCCAAGTGAAGCTGACGATATTAATGGCAATTGCCCAAGCAGTAGTCATTAAATGGCCAGGCAGCAGTAAAAACTGATCGCAATAAGAAACATAACGACAATGATGATAACAGTGAAATAAGAGGATGGTCGTTACTTCCTGAAAGTGGATCACGGATAGCGTTGCGGGGGCTTTTTACGGTATTCGCTCTCGAGTGTTAAGGGGAATTAAACTTCCGCGTATCGCCAAGTGTTCCTAACCCAGTTCAATGCGTTTGATGTTGTCCGTTCGTTCCGTGGACTGTGAATGACATCATCCGAGAAAGTTATGTGGTGCATCGGCTGTAACCGTACCGTGTTCACGTATGGTAATTGCCATGGTGGAAACTTGAAGTGCCATTTGCACGGTGCATCCTCCCCTTTCGTTTATCAGCAGAGGAAGAACCTGGGGGAATACTGGCGCGCTGATGTAGGTCGCCAGTTGTTTCGGCTATTTTCAGGAAACCTAAACCCCGCGTGAGTAGGTTCTGTGGTAGTATTTGCTGTCATTCGTTTAAAAGTTATTTAGCAAATCTCTAATAAAAGCTTCTCTTAGAAGAGGTATCTAGAGCTTTTTGTTGGGTCGGTATTTTTTCGCAAAGCAAAATGGTCACTTGAATTTGAAATATTATTGCACCACCGCAGTGTTACTGAATACAGTTCGTGTAAAATATTTTTCTAAGGTCAAAGTTACTTCGTGCAGCTGAAAAATTCAATATTTGCCATTTTTCAAATTTAGGATCTATAGAGCGATTGCCTTAGCGTTTGCTGCTTCAAGTCACTCGAGACTTAAGAAACACAGGGTGTTTCCTATATGCAAGAGTAGCTAAATTGACGATGCGATGATTGCTACTTAAAGAAAAATTGCATTTTCTTCAATCGTGTTTAGTGTAAAAGTCCCTTATCTATATTCGCAGTCTAAAATTACGAGCGTGATGGTGCATTATCCTTAGAGCAAGCACCGTCACACCTTGGCAAGGTTTAGTCCTCTGTTCCCCTTATCATATACGTTCATTTATGCATGCGTCTGGAGATTTCCATCGTTGACTAATTTAAATTCACGACGAATCGTTCCAGAAAAACGGTTTATCACTGATAATTCCGTCGAGTCATCCCTCCCAACACGCTCCTCTTTGGAACCGAAGCTATTCCTTGCGTATCAAACGTTACGAAAAAACGCGAGTGCCGTGAAGATTTGCATTCACTGGAAAGCATTCAGCGGACGTTTATGGTGGTCATAAATGACGCAAGCGCAGGAACGCGAGCTTCATTTTTTCGCGGATTCATTCGCGATCGCGTCGAACGCGCTACCGTATATACTATGGTACGCGCGCTGCGCACATTCAATGTAAATTCGCGTTACAGCTGGCACCACGCGCAAATGGTCTTTTGGTTCCAGGCATATTATGACAAACAAGCGGCTGATGTAATAAAAGTTAACGCTCGCCTGCGACCGTCGATCCTTTCGTTCCTTTCGATGTCGAATTCTCATTTATACGCTGGCGAATTTATACACGATTTGCTCGTAAACCGACGATTCTTCACTGTCACTGTGCACCGTCCCCAGGGCTGGGGCTTGTTTCATTGGATCATTCCGCCAAGCATGTCCTCAAGACGGGAACTGGCGATCCCCGGGTACCTGAGCTGGCTCACCAGTGCTGAAGCTGTGCAAGAGGCTCGACTTGGTTCGGCGAACGCGACAGCCCCACCCAGGCTTAATGGAGAGTGAGGGTGTTGGGAATCGGGGTTAGACCAGGGGAAATCCTCTCTCTGCTCCGCAGAGCTGTGTAAAGGGTTGATACTTCTGTCCCAAGTCAGATCGAAGTTTGGGGAACGTGGATGGCAATCATGAGCTGCCAGTAATTCGCTTGGTAATTGGGGTTGGAATATTGTAGGCACTGGTTATGCTCTCAAAATAGGCAGCAAGTTAGACTGTTAGAAAGCAGGGTGTTCTTGCAACCCTGGTACCAAGCAGGGAGGTGCAGTTAGTATATTAACACTGGCGCAAGGTTTGACGAAATATCGTTTCGAGCCGGCAGGCCTTTCCGAGCGATTGCTACCACCGAGAAAGATTTACTCAACGCGCCGTGAACATATATTCGGGAACACTCGGGGAATATCGTCACTGTTATCTAGAAAATATGATCTGAATGTGGTTTAAGTGAATGTGGTTTAAGCCTGTATTAAACCTTTTCTGAAACTCGTTCAATAACAGATATTTACTAGATCGGGAAGTACGAATCGAGTGCTTGAAATAGAAATTCAGCATTTTGTTTAATACTGTAGCTCATAAGGAACTATTAGATGGAATTTATCTGCTTATTAGGAATTTTTTAATGCTAGGCTGTTGAATATTAATCGTCAGCATTTTAATCTGTTCTCGATTCGCTTTGCTCATGAACCTGCGAATGGAATTGAAGTGATTCGAGTGGAGCTTGAAGTTTTCATTGGTTTAAAAATGACGAGGCATGTGGGATTAAAATAAAATTGGAGGTAATGTGTCAGCGTTTATGAGGGGACTGGAGTGAAATTTCCCTTAATATTTCATCGGTGCTTTGGTAATTGCGAATATTCTATATGGGTTGGAGGGTAATCAAGATTCGAAGGCTTGTATAATAAGCAACGAAGGGAAACATATTTCACATCGGAAATATCTCGACTATCTGTGTCGCTACTTTATAAATGCAAATTGTTAGAATCGTCAGGGCACCAATGCAACATTTTCGAATAATATTGCACGTTTCTCTTATCTGCGATTTATCGTCGAATAATTTCAGGTCGCTGACATTTGAATCCTCTGTTTGAAATAAAATTCCTCCGCTTCGTATTCAGACATCACAGTGGTACTGTATTTATTCTATATCCATCCGATTTTTTAAAGTGATGTACCTACATTTTGCTTTTACGCGGATTGCAGTATCCTTTCCCAAAATCGATTCCAAATAAAATAACACGTTACTTCTATACCACTGTGATCATACTTAAAAAACGAAAACATATTTCAAGCAAACATCAACTTTCTTTCCAAAACACGGCCTCGTCTGAATTTCATAGAATTTAGAACACACTATCTCGTTATCCGCAATTAATACTTCATTCCGGGCATGCAGGTTCACAATTTATTACGAAGATGAAGAATTTATTGGGGAAAGTGACTATTAATCCCAAAATCAATCATGAAACAGGTGATTCGAAGTGTTTCCCAGTGGCGTGTCCAATCTTTCCGTAAAACATTGGGAAAATTCAGTTCAACAGTTCAACCTGTCACATCTCTCTGCCAAGAGTACCAAAGTAACACTGCCTTGGTCGGGTTCTGTCGCGTTCGTATAATTATCACGCCGTAAATCTGTCAATTGTCGATTTTCAAGTACCAGCGTATGTCTACGATAGTTGATTTTCAGATCGGCTTGAGTTTAAACGGCTGACACATATCGACGTTACGCGTTTCTGGGAACGCGTAATTCGGCCGTGTGTAGGTTGGTGGGTGAACTTTGATAATTGAGTTACACCAGTCCCGAAGGCGTCGTTAATTAGCGTTCAAATATTATGGCGACTCGTTATTTTTAGGTCCCCCGTCGCTGTACGCGCGCCGTGCATAATTCACGTACATCCATGCGCATGCCGCGCTCGTGAATAATGCGAGCGCTGTATCTTCCCACGATTTTTACTTTCATTCATCCGCTCAAGAAAGAACCGTAGGATACATATATAGCACAAGGCTAAATTCTGCACTTTCTACGCGTAATTGTTTCACGATCGGAGAGCTGTGCAGAATTTTGTCACAACCTCTACGCAATTCTTATCCGATGGAAGTTTTTCGCGGTTGCCATTTTTGGTGCGCGGTCAGCGAAGTACTGCATAAGTTATGTTTACATCGGAATGGGGACACTGTGAAAGCTTTTTGATGGCACTTGTTGCTACTGGAATAATTGAAAAAGAAAATCAATGAAAGTGTCGTTTTTAGGAATGCAGTTTTAAGAATACTGTAATAAGTTTTAGGGGCTTAACGCGTATGATTTTATCGATCAAAATTTCTTTCTGGTTACGCTACTTTTGCCCCGCGATCCAATACCATCCTGCCTGGCCTTCTGCGTACAGATTCGTGCACCCTCTAACAGAAATAGATGGCCGATCTATTCACTTCGGACTTCTAGGTATTCAATAGCATACGTGGCCTTATTTTTTATTGGTCCTATGTCAGGTTATGTAATCGAATATTTTAGATTCATGTGTCAACGAATCAAGATTCTTCCCATTCTTTTGGACGTTGAAATAAACGGGCTTTACTGTGGTAACGGTTGAAAGACAAAGTGCACACGCAAATAGACGAGCCTTGGCTCTGCAATTTATTGCGTTGAAAGTTACTGGACGGAAGCAAGTGAATGTTGCAAAGTAGGTAAAAGTGAATAATTCTTTTTAAATTCTCCCCGATAATCATATTTATTAGCGTATGGTTAAACAAATGCAGTGGGAATAATTTTTCTACTCTACTTCACTGTAAACTACATTTGTAATGTTCATTTATTAGTTAGTAGCATTGAGTTTGCTACGCTCAATATGTTACATAAAAACTGTTTTCTATCGAGTTCGCAAAATGTGCTGATAAGCAAAACTTAATTATCAGCATGCGAATTCTTCGGAGTACCTGATTCGTTACATTCAATCATGATATCGTTGCTTCCTCTCTATTATCTCACAGCACTCCGACTACTTTGGAGCACAGTGATAAGGATCTCGAGCCGCGTTATCAAAACCTCTGGTTTCTCTTAAGACTATTATTAGTCACGATTATTTTTGCCGTAGCAATTAACATAGCCTGTAATCGTCGATAACCGCATCCCGCACATACATACCGTTTGGCATTCCATGATTTGAATATTGTATCTGGTGAAACATAAGTTGCGTCGTCGATAAAATGTCAAAAAATGATAAAATTGCGCTATCTCTGCCGAGTAGTTTTTCGTTAAATATCGAATGAGGAATCAACGTTTTCCCCTCTGAAACCTGGAAACAGTATCGAATAAAAAAGCCGGAAAACTATTTCGTTCCCAAACTTTTATTTGTCATCCACGGTGAAAGAATGATGCGGCATTGCCAATTGAAATGCATTTGTCACAGCAGTCTAAATGGTCGCTGCTCTCACGTGCCAACGAAATTCTCCGAGGGAATAATTCTCGTGACAAATGATTAAATCTTGCGAAATGTGAAAGGGGTTGTTGGTCTGAAAACGGGGTGGATACAACAAATTTTGTCCGACTTGTTATCCTTTAATTTACTATTGGTGTGTAAACGTTTTTGAATGGAGTTCTCTCTGATTTATATCAATACAGTGGGATGTTGCTTTTAAATTTCGTCATACTTGTTCTTGACCTTGTTATTCTGGTTAGATATCCTTTCATTTTTTTCGGGTGTTAAAAGTAGAACCAATATTTAATATATCCCGTTAGATTGCAGTGGAACCAGCAAATACTCTTAATTGTTAGCTCGATTCATTTAATTGTTCCATATTCAGGTCAGAAACTTTTCTCACAACACCTCTTCCCCTACAATTTGATAATTAGCCCCCGCCCTCGTACCAGCCTGTTCAGACCTCCGTTGAAAAGATTTCATTTCAAAGGACCTTGCCGCATTACACCGTCGCAAATACACCTCGCGGTGAAATTGATTTCCCGAAGAAAATGAAGCACGCTTCTACCAACTTTTCTGTCGCCTTTCACTGACGACGGGACTCGACGACTTCAATCTAAACCTCAGCCAGCAGTGCAATACAAAAGAATCCCCAAAATACAAGATTAATTCCCCGATTCGTCGATCTCTTTGTTCACGCGATGGTTCACAGTTTTCCACTCGATTTCCCGATTACCCGCGACACGAGCGCCAGATTAAAATTACCCGCGCCCCCGACAGTACCGGTTGCTTTACCTGTCGCGCAAACCACCAGAATCAAGCACGGAAGTCGCATGGTCTCCAACTTGGTCTCGATTTACTCGCCGAAGTCGTGAGTGCGCAGACACAGAGGTGCGAACAGAATCGCCCTCATCCTCGTTCACGAGTCACACTTTGGTCCTCGCATCAAGACCTTATCGTTCCGAAGGAGTCGAACCACCTGTACGAAACCGATGCCGCCGATCGTCGATCACGATCACTGGTCGACGATTTAACCCGCGCGCTGGATCGATCGCGATCTGTTCGCTGGGTGTCCGGATGAACGCTGGGCGCAGGTTCCCGCCGGATGGGCGCGAGCCAGAAGTTTCCACGGTGGAGGCTCGCGGGCGACTGAAGCTGCCGCCTCCATTCCGCCCGTCGTCGCCAAGGTACGCCGTGGTGGCGAGCTTTCGATCCAGACTCTCGCGCTTCCCCCGTGTGCCGCATACTTTCTCGATCTCCCGGCATTTTTCACGGCCCTCCTGGCCAGCTGCGCGCACGTCCCGTTTCGTTTCGTTTGTCAAACGCCCTGGGATTCTTGACACTCGACGACGGGATTGTCGTGAATTTCGCGGGTCCCCTCGACCCCGTCCACAATTGGATCACGGGTCTCGACACTTCCCGGCAAAAGTCGAGATTCCGTGCCTTTGGAAGCTGGTGTAGTTTTCGTGCGGAGGGTCTTCGGGTAATATCTGCTTCTACGATTGTGACCGTTCTTTCGGCCCTGCTTCTGTGATTGGGTGTTTTATGTCGCATTGATTGCCAATGGTGGTTGCTTGCAAGGTGGTATGCTCAGGTTAGATGGTATGATTTGATTTTACATTGGCTTTGCTCTTTTGGGGCGAGGTTGGTGCGTTAGAGATGTTCTTGGTGGCGTTGAAATTATTTTCGATATTTAGTCGTGATTACGGTTGGTTACTTTGGCGGGTGCTTGAGAAATTGGGGCGAGCAAATATGATGGGTTTCTTAATAGTCGTAGGTGTGTAGTAATATTGCACTTTTGGTGGAAAGGGGAGGATCATTTTTGGTTGGCAGGTGGCAGTGTGTTGATTTAGTCTGTTCAGGCTTTAATTTTAGCGAGTATTGCCTGAGTATTTTTATTTTTGAGATTGTTGAATAGATTCGTCTTGGAAAGGTGAGTGTTTGTGCGAAAATTGACGATGCACCTGTTTCTTTTACTGGCACTAGGGAACTTTCAGTATTATATCTTGTGGTAAGAATATATTTTAGAAGAGAAATTAACATTACAAAAGAAGAAAGATGATGCAAATTAGGGCAGAGCACCAGTCAACTTTTAAATTCCAGCGCGAAGCACAGGTCATTTGAAATCCAGATTCTGAACAAAATAATACAGTATTTTTGACAAATAGAGCTTTTCTTCGGGGAACAGAAATGAATGTCTTAATTTTCTGGGTGACGTGAAATTCGATAATTTACTTCCAAGCAATTAAGTCTCGCTTTAGAACCATCTTCTAATTTTACATACGTAAATAATTACAAAAAAAATGGAAGAATTGTTGTATCTCTTACCTAACAATTCAGGGCACCTCTGTATCCCTGAGCTACTTTTTTTTAAGTATGCAAGGGCAATTCAATTATTGTCAGAGAAGTACTAACTTCAATTATGGTTTTAGTATTCGAAATTAATTTTTTCTTTCATAACAAATAACTAAACATTTCAAGCGCTTGAATCGTAATTCATAGCGTTCGAAAGAATGTGGCAGTGTTTCCTTTAGCAGAATCCCTAATCCCACAGAGGCTATATATTTTTGTCCTTACTCCGTTTTTATAGAATAAATGTGTTCGGGAAATATTTTTACTATAAATTGGGATCTAGAGTGTTTCGAGCTTAATGCCAGCTCAGTATAATAAATCTAATACGTAAGAGCGTTCTGAAACACGTGTAATGGATCGTGCTGTAGAAGTTTCAGTCTGGCAACAACGAAAATTATTTAGGTCTTCGCCTAGCGTTTCGCTGGCCTCGCAAAAATGCCCTCTACGTAAGAAAAATTATTTCCATTAGGGAGCGTTGTCTAACATTTCTACCGAAGGAACTCTGACAGAATAGCGGCCAATGTACGCTTTTACCTTCGCTTAACTTTTGTCACGTGACATTTATTATTAAAAATTGAGAATAGAACTGCAACTTTTTCAAAGATGCCTAAAAACATGGCCCAAATTCCAGATGAAACGAATTCTTAGTTTCTTGAAAAAATAAACAAATTGTTATGGTTTTAGCTCAAAAAATAGGATTCCCTTAAGTCCATAGAATGATTCGCCATCGAAGAGAATGCTGCGACTGCTGTGCACATTTAAAAAGCTCTGACAATGAAGAATCGAATTATGCTACTTGTATCCTAAGAATTAGAAAAGAATACCATAAAAAATTGATTTAGAATTCACATGTTCCATCTCCTCGATGAAGGAAGCGATATCAATCTCGTCACTAGTGACGTTAGTCCCTCGCTGTTGCGTTCCCGTAAAGAATGGCAAAGGAGCAGCAATCGCGTCACGCTCTTTGGTTACAAATCACTCCACGCTTTCGACGTTGCTCTTCGTTAACTTTCTTCCCGCGTATTTTTCTGGAATTCGTGAACAGTGAAAAAGATAACTGTATAGAAGATTTCCTGGCTTTTTTTGCGTACAAAAGACACTGTCTTTGGCCACCTATGGTGGACAGTTGTTCAAGTATTCCTGCCGCATGATCGACTGCAATAAAACGGTTTCCAAGTCTTCGTGGCCCTTCTAATATGAAGGGTAAGGGAGAAGACAGGGAATGTTACAAAACAGCTTTATCGAGAAAATTAAGTTTTAATAGTTTAGTCCGCCAGTGAAGAAGCAAGGTTCATCGAATTTAAATGAATAATAAATAATTTCTTGTTTTACCTTGACGACAGAAGCTTGAAGCTTATGCTTACAAAGGGAGGACACCATGTGGTAGACACCGACTTTGATGAGGCTTGGCGCGATGGATCTATGTCGAAAATAAATAAATAGGTGTCCGAGCGTTTCAGCCAAAAGGCCTTAATAATAGAGATATTTACATGTAAATTATGAAAAATTTCATAGTGGCCGTGGGGTTTTAGTGGGTAAAAATCCCACACTACCCTGGCGCCCGCGGGAGATTCCCTTCTGGAGGGGTCGGGGTGCCTTTTGAAGATGTCTCCACATTAAAAAATACTATAAAATTTTTTTATAAATTATTTATTTTTATAATTTTCTTTCACTTGGAGAAATCTTCAAAAGGCACCCCGACTCCTTCAGAGGGGAATCCCCCGCGGGCGCCAGGGTAGTGTTGGATTTTTACCCATTAAAACCCCACGGCCATAATGAAATTTTTAATAATTTCCATGTACCTAAATATCTCTATTATTAAGGCTTATTGGGAGAAACGCTCGGACACCTATTTACTTATTTCCGACATAGATCCATTGTGCCAAGGCTCATAAAAATCGGTGTCTACCACATGGTGTCCTCCCCTTGTTAGGCAAAGATGCTTGTTCCAGTGCAGAGTGAACATTTCCTGTTTTTAACCAGTACCTATACCAAATATTTATTAACGTCACGTTACGGGGGTATTTAACAAAATATGTTATAAATCGCAAAATCCCAGAAAATTTACCCTTCATATCGAGTTTGCATCGCCAGAAGTAATATAATTTTACCAGTTCGGAGAAAGCTGGATCTGCATGGAATGGGAATATACCGAGCAGTATCGCTGCTGACGATTTTTCACTTGCGCTTTTCAGATGAATCGTAGACTCGGGATGAAACGCGAGGGCACGAAGAGTCCGCGTAGCATCAGGACTCGGGTTAGCCTGGATGTAAATGAGTACCATCGCCGAATCATTAATATTCCCGCGAAGTAACCGAACAGAACGGCAACAGCCGACAAAGTGTTCGTATTTTCGACTTGCTCCTAATTGGAACGAGAAACAGCTCCTTCCGAGCTTTCTTTTGTTTCTCCAAATGTATCGCTGGAAATTTGTCACGCCGCTCATGTTCAACAGCCGCTACTTTCCCATGTAGAATGCGTTGGTACCTGTAATTAGTGTAGGTACTGCCTTGCCTGAAGAGAGATGAAAGAATGGATTACCGTGGTTTTTAGGAGCTACGCGAAGAGTGAGGCTTTCAGTTACGTGTTCTGTAACACGCGAGAAATTAGGCCAGCGTTTCCCAAGGTTTTTCGAGTCGCGACCACGTTTTATAATATTTAAATAACCTGCGACCCCCATCCTCGTATTATAAGGCAAGGCGAATGTAATAAGGTAAAGAGAAATAGGCATTTCAGAATATAATTCTAACTGAATAATATTAAAAAACAAACCCAAAAACCGTGGCAGCCTTGCAGAAAAAAATACGCGACCCACAGGTTGGGAATCACTGAATTAGACGGTCTCTTTTATATTTTCTGGGTCCTTGTGGCAGAATGTTTTCAGTTAATGTTTTTGTTGGTGCTTTTGTTGGTGTTGATATTATTACAGAAGAAATCTACTCTACTCTTGGTAATTCGTGCTGAAATGTTCTAGTAAAGTACCTACTTCTTTATTATTTTTTTTAATTATACGGAACACTCAGCTTTGCTCTCGTTATTTGGAGTTATAAAAACTTCAGAGCCCAATTATTTTTTTACGCAATCCATTCTGTATGAAATTTATATTTTATAGAATAACATAGGCAGTGGGATACGGAAGGTTAATTTTCAAACTCGAACTAGGTACTTCAGTTTGATTTTAACTAAGGTATAAATGTACCTCCGACGATATTAGCCTTGCTAGTTCCACAAAGTCGTTATCAAGCCATAATTCGTAATATTTTGTTTGGCTTAGTGTTTCACAGATTAACAGCATTTGCAACTCCATCGAGGCCAACTAAACCAGTCGAACTTGTGCAACAGTGACAACGTTTATTCGCGAACGAATCGATTTCAAACGATGGTACATAAACAGTCCCCTCATTAACACCTTATCTGCAACTCGTTTTGGAGCAAATTCACGCCCGCTGATCACATTTTGTAAATGCACAAATGATAAAATTACATTTTGCAAATAGGAAAGAAACCTTCCAATGGTACTTTCGTCGCTGATAAATATGAAATAATATTTAATTCCCATGCTTGCACACTATAATATTATCTCGATCAAAAAATACTCTGAAAGTTTTCTGTCGAAAATTAGCTAATTATCTTTTATAACTTATTTACCCGCAGAATAAACTTTCTACGTGTCTTAACAATTAATAGAAGACGAGGGAATAAATTAGTTCGAATATTAACGAACTAACTGTTTATTAACAAAATGTCACAAACATTCATATTTGACTGAACAGTGAAGAACTCGCGTGTACAGGCGGCGGCGGCGGATAACGTGAATGATAGAAAGTATAATACCGATTCCATGCTGTCTACACAATTGCGAATAGTTGAAACATTACATCAGCTAGCCAGCGTTCAGAATTGAATGCGAAAGAAGTTGAACTAACTCGGTCTGGCATTTACCATCAGTCAAGGATGCGTGAATTTGTAATTGTATACGGCGAGGCAGAACGACGCCAATTATTCTAAGTAAATTGCAGCGATACGCGGGTTGCATAATTTCGGGAAGGTCGGGAGTTTGCGCGGCATTTAAACGGTTCGAGAGCATTTTAATTGCTATAACGAGAGAGAGCCTCAGGAAATTGGTGCTTGCCGTTGAGCAGTTTCTAGGTTCGATGAAACGTTCGTGCGTTACGGTCGTTCGAAGAATCTTTCCAGTCCTTTTTGGAATTTTTAAGGAATCCGGTAGAAAGATGAATATAAAATGAACGGCAGCGAGAAGAGCGAGAAGATATCGTGCCCGCGGGAAGGAATCTCGTCTTAAATTTAATTACCTTTTTAAAAGAAATTGCTGTGGAAAAATGCAGGGAACTGCATCTGTTTAGATTTAATTCGTGGACCCGTCGTGTTAATTTCTTTTCACAGAATTTACACAACACGCGAAGTCACACTTCTGAATTCGCCAGGAAAAGATTGTGTATATCGGTGTGAATCGAAAATATGGAGTACAATTTTTCGCTACGATCTGCCATTTTTCAGAAAAAAAAGATTTTAGCACATGTGCACGAGTACAACCGAACGAATCTTATTGCATCCGAGATTGCAGATTTTTTAAACAGATTGAAATTTCGAAACTTCGTAACGTTACACGTAATAACTGCGTAATACAGATAGCATTCACTTATCTCACATAAAACTACACTATTTAATATACAGTAATAAATCTTCCAGCCTTACTTTATATCTCTATGCAAGATTGATAACAAAAGGATATCTGCATTTCTACTAAAAGCTGTTTGTCAAGAAATCTATATTTGCGTAAATCAATTTTTTTTGCGATTACATAATTCTTTCCGCATTTTTAAATAAGAATATGAATTCTCGACACCGGTTAGCGGCGAGTTAAGGCGGATGGTTCAATGACACCAGCGTCAGTGGTAAAAAATATCGTTTCCCTGTTTTGGAATGGAGCAGTTTACACTGGTCGTATCAATTTCTGACACTGGTGGAGCTGGTATGTGTGAATCCGCTTTTAGGCGCTGGCACCGAAGATGGACAGTTATTGGTAAGTGGTAATTAAGGACATAATTAATTGCTGTCGAAAGGAGATAATCGATTTAATAGCTAAGACAGGTAGTTTTACAACTGGAATTGTAGCTGATTGACTGAATTTGTAGACACGTAGGTACAGTCACTCATTATAATTTTTTATCTCATTTTTTTTAATGTATTTTCGGAAGCCTCCCCGAAAAATTCCCCGTTACCTTTTGCAAATATGGTAGCTATCGTTGTTCGAGGCGACACGGTTGTAATTCGCAATTTCCGTGTAAGAAAATCCCAGAATGTGGCCTTTCCGGTAAACCACGTCTTCGTGCCTCCCTCTTGGCAACAGCTGAGCAAATATTATTATCTTTATCTTTATTCCCTCGTCCTTGAACTCGAATACCCACTCTATAAGTGCTGGTGTCTGGGTATTTTGCATTAATAAAAAGTGCTAAAAATAGATGTGCATACAGAGGGGTGGAATAACGAGCATTCATTCGTCGTTTGGATTTTCCTTACGACAATTTATTCAAGTGCTTACCCTGAAACCGCTTTAAATCTAGCAAACACGAAGTTGAGAGAATCGTGTTTTTATTTAATATTTTAGGGATATACATTTTGCATGAATCAGTGTGCTTTATTACAAAATGTAAGGTGTACGGTAATAATGCAAAGGAGTCGATAATAAAATTGTGGATGTTAGATATTTTGATTATTATAGATGAAAATAAGATGCAAGGAAATCTATTTTTGGACATCGAAGTGGGAAAAATTGGTATTAAATCAATATTTTAAACATACCTTTGAATTTTATGGAAAAAAAACGTAGATAATATTATAAACAAGACGCATATCTCTTATCGCTCTGTGTTTGGAAAACGTATCGTGATGTATAATAAACACACCGCGGCACGAACTTATGGCATGATCTAAAATCTAATAGAAGTGGTATATCAGGGTAATTGATTTTTGCAGCTCTTACGCTGTAGTGGTTAATGGAATTTGTCTTTACGATTATCATTATATGATATGGAAGATGCTGCAACATAAATTACATTAGCTTTTAACCTTTACTGATGCGTGATATGAACAAGTCTAGTTTCATTTATAAGGTTGGCATGTGGCACTAATGGACAATAATGTAGCCACATGTTCGTGTGGTTAAATTGATTCTTGATTTAAGGTAGCTATACAAACGCTAATTTGGTTCCCGAGTTTTAACATTCGCAACATTTTTAAACATTTCATAATATCTTCCTGCTAAATGAATGTACACATTTTTCTTTAACGTATTTTTCAACAAAATTCTTAAGCGTAATTTTTACGTAAGTGTAATAAAATTGCTGTGCTATTAAAATAGATACAATACATTTCGATAATAAGGTTCCATTGAACTTACAACACACTGACCCAAATAACCGTACATTTTTAAATCGTTTTTTTAATAGGGAAAGAGATAAAAAAAACAATACACGCTCAAATATATTATACGAAGCTTTCCCGCGCGCAATCTTCATTTCTTAAAAACGGAAAGTAGCTTTTTAATCCTGTCTACGAAGTTCAGGGAAATGTATTTGTAGCGAAAAATAGAAATAGCATATTTCGAATGAAGCAAACACATCTGTCGCATGATCCCATCGAAGCTGATGCTTGAAAATAACCTTCCCATTCGTCCTATAAATATTACACAACTTCCGATATCGATTGATCGTCAATGTCACGAAGATCGATCGCAACTAAACGTAGAACATTTATATTGTTCCGCGCAGCGAATATCCGAAAATCAATGGCGTTCCTCGTTCCAGGCTATTTCGAACGTGCAAGATATTTCAGTCTTTCGAATATTTCCAGCGGGCATTCTCGAGATTCATGAAGCGTGCCTTTCGCAGGTGTCGTTAATCATCGTTTGCATTCTAGCGAAATACTCTCCTTCGCGCGCGTTTTTCATTTCCAACTCTGGATGGGGTCCAGAGGAACAGAGAGGCTCCGTAGTTAATTCGTATTTACTGTCACGTAGCGCCGTGTATTCTTATTATGCACACGCGATCGTCTATGAAGCATTCTTGCCTCGTTTCACTCGTGATCGAGTATGTGTTCGGTCTTAATTAAACCGTTTCATCTCGCTTGATTTTCGCTGGACGCGTCGCCGGCTCGCTCAGGTGCCGAGCTTGCCCCGTCGATTCCTTTTCTCGTTTTGCGCGCTTGCAGTTTACGCTTTAACAAGCTCCATTTTTCTCGTAATTACATAAATTGCAGAGCCTCGTACACGGGCAACATGACTTCGCCTCTACGGACTCGTGCACACGCTGCGTCGAGAATTAAACGCGCCACGATTCCGTACATCGTATTTGCGACTGCGACGGGCTCTTGGTTGATAAGTAAATGGTAAACGAGATAGATGATGGTAATAAGGAAATCGATAGATGAGGCTCCCGCGAGGCACATAAACGAAAACTACCGCTCTTCTGAATTTCGACACGGAAACAGAAATCTCACTTCCTTGCGAATTACTGTCCTAATTGCACTTTCAACATCGTGTCAGCGAGAGGTACTTAGACAAACTCTGTCTCAAAGATTATTAGTACCTCCTCTTTATAGTTTAAAGTATTTATTATTCTGTACATACTGGGTTTCTTTTAGAAATATTCCAATGTCTATTTTTTAATTATAACCTTACAGCAGATATAGCTCGAATTATTAAGATATTACTAAAACAGATAGAATTCAGAATATCTTACTGAGATGCAAGAGTAAGGGGTTTTTAAATATTTCAGTAAGGTGTTAGAATATAGAGAACTAACCAAATTTGATATTAGAAAATTTACTAAAATATTCTGCGGCCCTCTTCTCTTATCTTAATAAAATATTCCACCTTTCGTCTATTCTTATACTTCTTATATATTATTCTATTATACTTATGCCAGGCTATACGGAACCTTTAATATTTCAGTAAAACATTGAAATAGATAGAACTCTGAAAATGGTAAAAGTTCTGTCTGTTCCACTACTTTACTGAAATGTTCCAAGTTCTCCTCATCTTCCTACCTTAACTCTATATTCATGGGTAGAGAGAGTAGGAGGCGAACAACACGCCGAAGTGTCATATTTTTATTTCATATGGAAGGTAGCAGTGGATTCGTATTAAAATATATTTATTGAAACATTTTATATTATAATCTTTCTCAGATAATGTTAAAATATTCCAAGCTCTATACATTCTGAGATAATTTTTCAAAATTCCATTCGGCCATACATCTTTCGAAAATATTTCAAGTTCGGAGCTATTAGCTTGGTTATTACCCATTATCAGGTCTCATGACGAGGAGGTAACTGCGAGCGGAGGTCCCCAGAGAGATAGAAGGAATCAAAGTTCTATCGATCTCCCTTTACAGAAACCTTTGACTACTTAGCCAAAGAGATAGCTGGAATGAACGTTCTAGCGACCTCTACAGTTTAGACTTAGACGCTAGTATTCGCCACGTTAGACTAAACTCAGCAAAAATTATCTCACACAAAATAGGCTACGAAATTCCTCGCCACTAGATTTTGAAAGCTAGTCCAGGAGGTCCACGAGGACCAGACAGACCAATGAGTTCGGATAAATCAAGTAGATTAGATTGACTAGAGAGATTCGAGAGACCAGATAAATCAGACAGATCCAAACGACTAGACTGTCTATACTCTATTTAGAGTCTAAAGAGACCAGAGACTAGGGAGGAATTCAAAGGGAAGAGTTCAAAATACTTATCTCGGCGAATACAAATAAAAAAACATTCAAACAATAACCCAATAACTCTGTTATCACAATATCTAATTAATCTACTAGTTATTTCCTATCAAAACCGCTGAAACTTAATTCAAAATCAACATAAAATATAACAGTTTCTAATAACCTATCAACCCTGTGTCTGCAGCAATATCGCATAAAATAAGCAAAACTCCACTTCACCCAAACCAATAGAAATTTCATCTTCCTGTTTAATGCTAGGCGATCCCTAATTAATAGCCCTCAGGCGCACGCCCTCTTTCACCCGCAAACGCGTTCCACCTAGCCTCTTACCATTACCCATTATCGCAAGCAATATTCCCAAACAAATTTAAAACGAATATCTGAAGACTCGAGATGAGAGATTGAGGAACCCCTTATCCAACACGTCCGGCGATGTCGACGAGAGCATGCTTACGATCGTTGCCGCTAATACGAAACGATGTCGAGCAGCGAGATAAAATCCGATCGCGAGCCACCCTTCAGAAAGCCCACCCGTCAGGGATGTCGATTTTCCGCGATGACTTCGTTAGTCACGGAATTGTCCTCCTGAAGCGTAATTCCTCGAAAGCGACGTCCGATCACGTCTGGCCTGGAAGAGACGGGGAACGGCTCGACGAGACGTCCCGTATTCCGTCGTTCGCCGAGGCGATATCAATTGAACGTCGAACGTCCGGCAGATGCGGCTGTCAGATAAACGTCTGTCTATGTAATTGGCACCGGGCCATTCCATGGCTGGCCATCGCGGCGGTATTTTCGAAGTGGGTTTACACCTAAGTATAGTTTCCTGTGGTCGAGATGGCGGTTCTATTTCGTCAGGTTTTAGTGGCTCCACCGCGATGGGAATAAAGTTCCGGCGGTTCCTCGAGGTCGTAACAATCGACTTGGGTCGAGAGGTACTATTATGAGGGTTTGTGAAGTGTTGGAGTCGTTGGTCATCTTCATACACGTTTGGACACTTTGCGGTGCCTTGTTTATGATATTGTAGTTTGCAGATGTGTAACGAGCACTTTGTTTCAGATACACTCGAGTGTCGTGTAAAATGATATTTCTGAGGGTGCCAACTGCCAACCAAGTGTTTTTGGTCACTTATTTTAGGGCATTTATTAAAGTAATGATGTTCGAATAGTTAAGTAAACACGTCCCCAGGTTCTTGACTTGTCGGTAAAATATTTCACGAGATTATTACACCTCTGGAATGTATAATACTTCAAGGTGGTTGCTACCCTTGCAGATCAGACCACGCACAGATCAGATCACTTCTTAACACTAGAACATCCAACGATTGACGTATACCTACTTCTACCGGAGGGGTCAAAATGACTTATTTTTTAACTTAACAAATCATTTAAGAAGAGACATAGAATTTTATTGCGTTTTTCTTTACAAGCAAACGAAGATCAAAACTATTTTACAGAATTAATTATTTCCATATTTTAGAAAAAGTTATCCAAAATTTTAGAAAACGAAATCGTACTGGAAATGAGTAATGATTATAAGAAATGCCAAACAAGTCATTTTGACCCCCCTTGGTAGGTTAAATAAATTCATTCGATATAATAAGTATCTTTAAGTAGGAGGGGGACGAAGTTCAATCACTGGTGAAGTTTAAATGTTTCCTTAGGCTAATCTGATTTTAGTACCTAATTCAAAAATTGTGGGCTCCTATTTGTTTTATCGATGTGCCTAAAATGCAAAGCTTTCGATGACATGTGTGCATGTAACACTAGCTTGCCATTAGACAATAAACATATGGATGCTAAAAATACATGACATGTGGTAGCGAACGTGTAGCACGCTAATAATTCCATAACATTGTGGAATCATCGATTAAGAGTCATAATGCGATAATTTAGTCATTCGTTAAGTCTTTAGGATCGAATGGCACCTACTATACTTTTTTACAGAACGGCAACAGCTACGCAAATACATCGTGTTTCTGTGGAAAATCAAATTTGCAGCAATAACGTATTCCAATAGGCTCTACTAACCATATGAAGTAGGAAAAAAATTTTTCTAATGTGGGTTGGTCCGTTGTTGCTCTGACTGCCTCATTTCATCAAAAGCATCACCGATGATGACGTTTCATACCTACCTCCTTTTACTGCTTCGCTAACCTCGGATCCTTTTCCCCTTATTTTAGTTCTGCTCCTGACGTTGAAAATTTTGTTCTTAGCTGTTGCAAAGTGCTCCAGCGTACACACAGTACGTTTACTCGACTTTCCTGGAGGCATTGCTTCAGCCACAGCTTGTTCCACCACCATTTTCTATAATGTAGTTCGTATCATTGAAAATTATGACAGTGGCGTATTTGCAAGAAATAATCGTCACACTTTCTTATCGAATTTTTCTGTTCAAGTTGTTGATTTTTAACGAGACAGCATCGTAGAATCGATAACTCTTGATGGTTTCCAAATCGTTTGAACACAAATAATAGGTATATTCACCTCTGTGTGACTTCTATGCACAGTTCAGATAACATTTTTCTTCAGAAATCGCTTAATCATGAAGTGTATTTATCATTCATATTTTGCAATCACGTTTCCTTTAGCTCGGAAATATTTGTGAACTTTTACTTCATCTACGATCAAAGTTTATCGTTAAACATAAGCCAGTAATCATATTTCACATAATACTGTTTATATTGTATTTGCTGAATTTTCGACATTTTAATTATTCTTCTCAAAATTGGATATCAGGTGCATCCTCTATTTATTCTAAGCACCATATCGAATTTTAATTTTTAACAAAAATTCTTTTACCAGCCATGGATATTCGTGTACCTATACAATACAATTTCTTGCTTTTCCACTTTTCGTCAGAAAATGCCTAGTAGTGTAAGCTGTATTTAAACGAGCAGAATTTATTTCGAAAACGTTGCTTAAGAAGAGTTCCATGGGATTTTCAATGCAACCTTAACAACTGCTATTTGCAGAATACAAAGGGGCTATTGGAGTGAAGTTGAAAAGGCCCATCTTATTATTTTCGATGTCGCGGAAGAGAAAAAAAGATCGCCCTTTAACAAGCCCGTCAAGGCTCTCCTGGTAACTAGCCGAGAAGCATTCGAGTATTGAAGTTCTGAAGAGCGTTTTCGACGCGTTCGTTTAATCCTCGAGGGCCGTCGCGTTCGATCGTTTAACTCGACAGACCCGTTTTTTAAAATTAAATGATCCCTGCTAAATGTAAAATCCGTGGCCCTTTGATGGCACGTTTTCGCGTTCCGGTTCAACGCGTATGGGTGCGCTTTGTCGCAGCAGGATGACGTAGAGCGAAAGAACGTCGTCGAAACTGGATTAGCGCAATTTCGTGACCTGTATAGGAAGCCAATTCATTTTACCGAAGTTGAAACGCGCGACGCGTTGCACAGAAATGTCAAATACTTACACAATCTCTGCGAGATATGTAATTCGTAATAACGCCAACAATACGATATCATATAGTTACGAGAATCTACAAGCTAAGGGATGAAAAGGAATATAAAGTCTGAACTGGTAATTATCCAGGATATTTTCCTCTAAAATTTTAACGAGATGATTTTAATCGAGATTCTCAGATTTCATGGTTTTAAATCATTTTCGAAGCAGTCACGTGTCATGTATAGTCATTTATGATTGGTAGATTATGCGAAGAAGGATTTAATAAAAGCTCCGTAGTATATCCAGCGAAGTTCGTTTGTGGATTGACTTTCTTCTTGCGCGTAATACTTGGAAGTTCATTAACGACGGTATTGTTATACCTTTTAAGCTGGCGTTATTATAACGGCGCTATTATAACTTTATAACTCGCGACCCTTATTACAACCCGGCAGTAATTTCTGGGGGTGACGCAATTTGTGAAGTCGTCTTTAGGGTTTCCTTCTGCGGAAATGGCGCAACATTTGTCCCGAATTGTGACGCAAGGTTACTTTAGAAATTTTGCAGGAACCACCGGAGAATGTTTGATTTTTTTAAATGATTATTTTCGAATAATCTTAGAATAAAATGTAAGCGTTTATTGGACAGATACATGCCGGTTTGGCGTTCGGCGGCGACTGGCTAGTGACTACTAACGGTTTGGTGTTCGGTAGCGACCGACGCCGTCGCGTGTAAACAAACGAAGTTCGGCAAAAACGCACGTTGCCGCGACGCAATGCATTCCAAGGTTGCCGGTGCCTCGCTCGGGGATGTCGGGCGGCGTACATTGCTTACAAAAATGAAGTTATTCGAATATAAAGAATCAATTTTTATTTGAATAATGCCAGCTCTGGTGACATTCGACCAGAAAGCTCGAGGATACATTTGTTCGCGAATGGAACACTGAAATTGGTAGACCTTATGCGTGAAAACAGGTATTTTCCTCCTCATTCTTCATACGTTCAATTTTTAATGGCACTCTGTCGAAAATAAATCTTAAATCGATGGCTTCGAAATTAAATTTCTGTTATTCACTATACGCGTCGCTTGGAACAGCCTGAGATACAAAACCGTGCAGTTGGGCAATGATTAATAGTATCATGGGAATCCTGAAGTAAATTATGGCCGTTAAAATTACTACCAGCCCGTTCTGCACATTGAGTAAATTCGTATTACATGTGATGCATTATTGATATATAAAAATTTGTTTCGTGCGAGTCCCTTGATAAATCGCGTTAGTAAATTACGAGTTCAGAGGAAACGAGGTCGAGCGATATTTAGGTTAATGACGTAAAATGGAAAGAGATTTCTGCGAAAATAGTGTAATACAGTGCGCCATTCAAAGTTTCCGCGTTAGTTTAAATGAAACGCGCAATTTCGATCTCTTTTTGGAATTGAATAACAGTACCAGGACTTGCTTCATTCATTCCGCCATATCTCTGGGGTTACGTTATCTTTATGGAGTTCTCTGACTGCCCCTCGAAGCTTTTCAGGCTCACTGAGTGCAATACGGGGCAGCTTGATAGTGTATGACGTTATGGTTCAAAGGGCCTTAAGGAGGTATTCCACTGTGACATGCGATTTTTTTACCATTATTAGGATTTTTTTTATGAACTTAATGAAAGATTTTTATGCTGAACTTTTTACTGTACCTTTATTATACCTTAAATTATGAATAAAAAAATGTTTTAGTTGAGAATATGAAATAAAGATGGCGTCACAGTTCATGAAAACCGACCACCTCGAAAAAAATTGCTCGATTTGTTGCCATGATTCTGGTCGTTCTGTTCGTCTGAAACAAAAAACCAAAGAGATCCTTAAATTATTCGGACTATCGCTGGTAGCAGATTTAGATTGAAATGTCAAAAAATTTTAAACCGGCGGCAATTTGAAAATTAAGTTTCGAATTTTGCGATTTTGCTTCGTCTTTCTGGAGCTATAAAATTAAAAAAAATTAGAAAAGAAAAATATTTTGGCCTAATTCAGCCAAGGACGATAGCGACACATCTGCTGAAGATGTGTGCAGAAGATGTAATTATGATACGTAAGCATTAAAACTGCAGAAATAGTGAACTAGAAATGGAGATAGTTAATAATAAGTTAGTTACTTACATTGAAATGGCCTTCACAAAAACATAAATTAGATTTAGGAGACACTTGATAGTTTATTCTCGCAAGATTTAGCCACTTGTTGCGAATATTTGTTTCCAGCGGAACATGAATAAATAACTTCTTAGGCGTACGTATTGAAGTGTTCTCACAACAGGGAACAGCACAGTATTGGTAATAATTTTTATTAGCCATTATTTTTAGGCGAGAAAAATTCACTCCTTACTTTCCCTAACCACAACTTTCTTTGTTTACTGCACGTTGACGTCACAAATGGTCACGTGACCATGCAGTGCGTTTTCGCGGCAATTTTTTATTTCAAATAAAAATTACATTTTTTTTCATGTTAGAGGTGTAGCAAAAAATTAATATTTCTTTTACAAGTATATTTTATCATAATAAACAGTTTTAAACACTTTTAACAATTTTGTCAACCCCCCAATTCCGCAACAGGGACTCACGCGTGCAAGAATCCACGAGGAGTTCTCCTCCCGTGTCGCTTTCATTAAAAATAGAAAACCCCAAAATGCTCTCTGTGTACAGTTACGCCGAATCCTTTCCACCAAAGCCGGGTTTCACACGCTGCGGCGTAAATAAATTTAAGGGCGCTTCTCTGGTTGAACCACGCGACGCGCAAAGAATACGCGATTTCTTTCGTGGTGGCTGTCCGTCAGATCGATTAAGGCGGATTCACACATATCAGCTCCGCGACGGTTCAGTGGGAGTGGTAGAAAAATATCGTTTCCCTGTTTTGGAATGGAGCAGTTCACACTTGCCCGTGTCAGTTGCTGGCACTGACACAAAGGGGCCATTGTCACAGTCGGCACCGAACTGTCACGGGACTGATGTGTGTGAATCCGCCTTTATTCAGATGCGTAGCTGCATTACGCCGTGGATATCGCACAGTCGGTCCTTTTGACTCTCTCGTTGCATTCCTTTTTTCGCTTAACGGGTTTGAACCGGGGCCGCTATGAATCCAGGGCGAACGAGCCGCCCGTCCCGCGATTTCACACGAGAGTTTTGCTGAAATTTTTATCAGCTCACGGCGAGATTTCAGCGTTATTTTACGCGATCGAAGATAAGCGAAGTGTCTCGTAGCCTGCCCGTCCGACTGACGCGCAAAGGTTCCCGCTCGGTCCGTGTTTTCCACCGCTTTTTTCGAACCAGTTCCAGCGGTCAGCGCTTGGACGCTTTCTAGACATTCCTTCGGGTAGCTCGAGCTTTTGGATTAATACTAAAATATTCATTCTCCTAATTTTTCTTCTGCGAATGTTCTGCTGTAGGAATCTTCTATTATACACGTCTTTTCTATTGAAATATTCTGTGGCTGTCCAAAGGAGGTTCAAATAGGACATTGTAGTGTGGAATTGATGGCGATAATAATGGCGTCAAAGAGGATGTGTATAATAGTGGTACTTATAGTAATGGAATAGGAGATTTTAGAATTTTTTTACGCAGGTTAGTGGGATTAAAAATGTTTTTATTGAGATTGTTAAGAATTCGTGACGGCCAGAGGAGGTTTGTGTTAGATGGTTTGAGGCACAGCAGAGTAACTCTTTTCTATTAATATGACGAATAAGTGCCAAATGGTTATGGGAGCCTTGAATTGTTAGTTCATTTTTAAAAAGTACAATTTTTAAGAAAATCGTTTCTTTATGTAATTCTCTTTATTTCAGATATGAATGTGTGTCATTATTCGATGCTAGTGAGCAGAATTATTGGTTCAGATAGTGGAGGTTTTTAGTATTTGTAGAATATCTTTCGGAAATCGATAAATTTTTTGGTTTTATGGAGAACCGAAAATTATGGAGAAAGTGTGAAGTGTTTAGTCTGAGTTCTTTGAAACTCCCTCATATTCGATTACATAAGTCGTTTAAGATTAGAGTAGGACGAAAGTTAGATAACAGTTTTGAATTTTGCATTGCGCAGACTGCTCTTGAGTAGTTGTGAATTCCAGGGGATTAATGGAACCTGTGAATTTTTTACACTTTCCTTTATCTATCATTGGAAGTTTTTACAAAAATGATAGATATTATTTAAAGAAATGTAATCGGAATAGCTAGTTATTTTAGTAGAATACATTTCCTTAATAATCCACACGTTTCGTCTCATCAAATGTTTAATCCGACTATTTTGGAGCAGGTATTCTAAATCATTTATGAGCAAAGTCTCGGATATGTATTAACATTTTATACAGACGAATGTATTTTATACCAGTAAAATTGGACTTCGTAGAGGAAAATGTAGATGAGAGTTATTCTAGAAAGCTGCCAGCTAACTTATGGCAAATGAAAGCTGGCATTCGATCGGAACGTCCTTTTGAAATCAAAATTTATTAATATCTACTGGCTGCCTCGCTTTGCAAAGATGATGATAACATGTAGTTTCGCGGGAGGATTATCTTCAACTAATAACTAATGGAGTATTTGCATTTTCGGCTACTCTATCAGCCGCGACAGGGAATTAGTACTCCAAATCCGTAGCTTGGTAACTGCATAATTAAGTTCGAAGTTAAAGTCGCCGTAATACAGTCCATCACTGTATACCCAGTTGGGAACGCACAGTGGCGTGTTAATGACTAGGCCATCAAACTTTCACGACTTGACACTTCTGCTGTCGTTACTTTTATTTCACTTATCTCTACTTGGGGTATATCCTAGACTTTATCACATACTATAGTCAGCTTTGCATTTGGAACGACGTCGTTGGAAATTAGATAACATCGTAATAATTAAAAGGGTAGCGCCACTATCGTGGATACTATATGGAGGCCGACCAGGTTGTCGAACACTGTGCTAAAAACCCGAGATTTGTGAAAGCCTGAAATTATAGTCCTGAATTAGTAGGATCTTATGCCAACTACTGTTACTGCAAAATATTCTTTATTAATGGCTCTAGAACTGCGGGACGCAGTTTGGATTTTCCTAAGGTTTTTTGATTTTTAAATTGTAGAACCTTTTGGTTCCTGCTGAAGTGCTTAAAAAGTCTCTGGGACTTGCTGGGAAGTTTACCTCTCGATGTTACTTTCGATGAATTAGAGGTTGGTGTCAAATTCAGGGATTTGTGGTCGCTGGTGTTGACTTCTACGAATTCTCGAAAGAAGTTGAGTTAAGTTTGTGGATGTTAGGTTTCACGAAGTTGTGCGATGTGAAATTTTCCAAATTCGAGGGCCCTGGCATCGAATTTTACGAATCTGGGATCGTTGGTGTGAGATTCTATCAGTTTGGGGTCGTTCGTGTTGATTTTTACAAATCTGGTGTTGGCAGTGAGGAATCTTACGAATTTCAGGTGCTGTTCTCTAATTTTCGTCGTTGAATTTTAAACTCTGGAGATTCGGTTTTTTTAGCACCGAATAAAAGATCAGTAATCACGTAATCCACTTAATACTCACGATCAATTAAGAATGAAATCGCTAGCTGCCCGTGGGCCGCAAAACAGCTCGTGGGAAAGAAACCGCTACGTGGTTAATCGACAGCGAGCAACAGCCGAGCAAACAGTCTGGGAAGAATTAAAGGATAGTTGAATCCAAGCGACAAACACGATCCCTCGAGCATCGTTGCCGGATACCCGACCGGATGCGTTCTTCTTTGCTGCCGGGGTCGATTCTCTGACCGTTTTCCTCGAAAGGAAACACGATCACCGCGCTGAAACGGTCGATGCCAGTCGGTTCAGGTAGAACTGGAATTCACGTATCAATAATTTACTGGCGTGTTGCACAGACGTCGCCGGATCGCGCAGTTAACAACCGCGGCGGAATTTCTCCGCGAATTAATGACTGCCAGGAAAAATGTTAACCAGATGCGCAGGTGTCAAGGTGCAAGATCGACGTGATGTTAACCAGCTCCGACAACGGCCTAATCGTTTCAGTAATATTTCCAGCTGGCTACGATAGAAACTTAGCCTGTCTATGGAAGAAGTATGATGGGAATACACTTCTGCGGGTACGTCGTCAGTAAATGGGTATAATTATAATCCTGTTTGGCGGGTGGCAAGAAATAATAAAAATTTGAAAGCCAGATGCTGCACGTTTCTTGTAACAACGTATGGCGCGCGCTTAATTAATACTTTTTAGTGAATTCATTTGCAGCATTAATTTAAGATTAAATGATGACCGGGTTCGAGAAAGATAATTGACTTTAGAGGATTTGAGAGGAATTTGAATTTAATTTGAATTTTATTTAGTTCTTTTGACGTGTGGAAGAAGGAAGATAGCTTGAAAACTTAACTGGGAAAATTCTTAATTTCCTGGATGTTAGTAGAGTAATAAAGACTATTGTGATGTTTTTGGGAAATTTTGTAAGAGCGTATAAAAAATGTAGGTTTACTGTTAATGGTAGTAGGTGGATATCATTCTGTGTTTGCAATCCCGTAATTAAACTGTGAAAAATGTTCATACTTGTGAATATCATTTGTTTTATATATTCGTGGAGACATGTTATTGAAAATGTTTGCTTGCTGGGGATTAAACTACTCTAATTAGTAGCATACATTATTACGTATTGGATTGACGGATACACTTTGCCTTCGAGGAAACGATTATTGAAAAACAACCACTTGAAAGTGGTCGCTATTGTAATGTCACTTTAATTATATAATTTCTTCAATTTCGATTCTCTTTGTATTGTGTGTACATTAAGTTTCACTTGAAGTCATCACCAATTGTCTACATAAACAAAGGTATTCCTTTATGAATACGACGTTTTATTATTCTCGTTTAAGCCTTGGTACACCTATTCTATTGTTACTCTTTCCATTGTTAAATTAATTCTGATGTAATTGAAAAGCAAGTGAGCTTCTCTGTGGTCCTTTCCACGACGAAGCTGTCTTGCCAATTCTGCTTTCAAAGAAACTATAATACTTTAGGTGTCAACGTGAATATAATATAGATTCAGTTACTTCAAAGGGCTTTTATCAAATTTGTAACACGTAACTTAGAATTCATAATTAATAACCCCCTTTTTCAAGTCAGTTAAAAATAGAAACACCAAATTTCCCAATTTTCGCGAAAAAGTTGAAGCTTTAACATTAATAATGTAAAACACAGCAGTGGTAAAAAATCTCAAGCTAATCAATTATTTTTCCTACAGTATAATCTTAGAAACAGTAGTCGATTAATTTTCAAATCTACTTGTTTCAGAACCAAAGTACCATATCAAAAGAATTAATTTTGTAATTGAATGAAACTATTCCTTCCACACAGCTTGTCAAACAGGATTTCATTATATTCAGTTGCGTTACGAGTTTCCCATGTTTTGCATAAATTTTCAGACAAACTGAATTCGTGTTTGGTTGTCACTGTCCAACCCTCTTTGATTCTTTATTTCACTGAAGCATAAACCGAGCGAATTTAATCTTGTAAATAGAGGACAGATAGATATTTTCTGTGCATAGACTCCCTGTATGTCGTTGCTATGGTGCCGGAAGGAAGAAAGAATTTATGGGAATTCGATATATCAACTGACCCCACGAACCTCATAACTGGTCGTGTAACCTGTCTTTTCGGTAATTTAATCTTCCCTGTAAATTACGACGTTCCCGTGGCATGATATTAATTCTCGTTCGACGGTGGTTAATCAGCGACTTCATCCTGATAAGTATAATCGGCCTTGCTCTTCTATAATGCTGGGATTATCAACGCAAGATGGTTCTGCGAGATCAGTTGAAAGCTGATATTGCGTGGCAATGCGACAGATTCTGATTAGTATCCTGAAATATTTAAATCCACCGACGTGAAAGTAATTATGGCTAAAATGGTCTTTTTTTTTATGAAGCTTATTATCAACTTTAATATTTCGAAGTACAAAAACCCGTGGCGTGAAAATTACGTGGCCACACAATTTTTCATCATTTCGGTAGCAAATTCAGGCATGAGGGAGGACTGAAAAAATTGCCTCCTGTGATTTGCCTTCGTGTTACATCAAAACATTCAAACGCTGCAATATAGCGTTTACATTTTAACCAATAGGACGAAAATCCACTCGGTCAAAATTTTGAGTACTCCTATATAAAATATTGGCGAACTGAATCACGGAATACGAGATTGAGTGTGAGTTATTCGATGAATCTTTAACGTTGAATTATATAGAGAAGCTAAAAGAAAAATGTGTGGCATTTATCGTTCGGTTGGGCACGTGTCCTAAAATACATAGCTCGAGTGAGGTGAATCAGAGGAGTTCCACTCGAGCTGCTTTTCAATGAGATACGCCAGCAGAAGCGGACCAGAACACTCGACTGATCAGATGGTCCCTCTTTAACAAACTAATCGATCTGGATACATAATTGCTAATGGGTATCTTATCGCGACTGCGCTACCATGTATGCAGATAACGACTGGACGTCGCACAATATAATTTAAATGAATCTAGATCGTTGTTATGTCGTCCTGTAATGGTTCAGGGGATTGCGCGAGCATGTTTTCCATTTAAACGATAATAATTACATTGCGCTGGTTTCTTTCTGGACCTTCGTGATCACCAAACAAAAGTATGTACCTACATATATCTGCGATACTTTTTGCACTGGATTATTACAAGGATGCGTTTGCAGGAGCGGTTCTGATAACTGCAACATCTGGGGTAGATTTTTCTTTTGTCGAATTGAAAATAATATGGGCTACTCTTCAATATATCGAAAGTTAGCCTTTTTTGAAAATAAAGTACAAAAGATCTATTTTATAATATATGACTGCAGTTTATTGTAACATTTCCTTGGCTTTAATATAACGAGAGGTTTTGGGACATGGTCTACATTGCTGTAGATAGCTTCTCGGTTGGGTATTTCATTATTTTCCTAGTGGGATATTATCGCTATTATATACCTATTACCTATGCTTCACCTATGTCATTTCCACGTGATTGAGTTAATATTTTTCGATCCGGGAACGCATGAGCGAGGCTCTATTGGTCATTAATCTTCGTCTTATTACTTAAGTTACATAAATGATACATCTGAGAAATTTATCATCGTAAAACGATCGTTAATGACTAAGTCTACACGCAGTTACGCGACTATTATCTATAGACAAAGAGAAGGTATAACAAGAGGCGACACTCCCGAATAACCATTTAAATTGGTTGTGTCATTTGTCTCTCTCTAAAACTGGTTTCTTCGTCAGAGTGTCGCCTCTTGTTATACCTTCTCTTTGCTATAGATGAACATAGTAAATGGTAATCTTAGTTATTTGCTCGTTGTGTTTCGTGATATATCAGTGGAAAAGGTCCTAATTTCTGGCAACTTATTCCACCAAATGTTAAACGACTCAGAATCAACAATAAGTTAACACAAGAAATTGCAATATTTTTCCAAATTTGATCATTTCGATCAATGGAGATATCGATCTTTTTCCCCTTTCCTATCAGGACGAGCATGTTCACTCAAACCTTTCAAACCACTGATGAACTGTAATTAGTTCCACATTTAAAATGGGATCCTCCTTCGTAAATAGGAATCCGTCGCTCGATTCGATTTTCCAGCGTGCATCCTCAATCGCTGGAATGCCACCGAATGAATCATCCGTGGAAGTGCAGGCCTAACGTGCGCCGAAGGTGAATTGCGTAGGCGTAGCAGCGCACGAGCGCATGCTTCAATGATAACACGATCTCCTCATTTAGATAAATTAATCTAACTAGTACCTTGTGCTCGTCTAGCGAGCTTCGTTCCTCCCCTTTATCGATACATCCGCCGAGCATGGAGCTGTAATCATCTTTCGCCGATAGTCGTGTCTCTGAAGCGCAACGACGCGCGTGATACGTCGCGATACCTGCTCGACGAGGATGCAATTAAAATAATGGTGGCAACGTGGCCCCAATTTCGTGGATGTAACGCAGCACCATAACGACGAGAAGCTTTTCATGCAGAATTTTAAGGGACCCACAAATGTCCGTTTTGTATCGTTTAAATTTTGATTTTATTGCAAATTTCTCGTCATTTTACGTCTCTAAAATGTTCACGTTGATGTTCGGAATACACGCAGACGTGTGCAACTGTTTCTGAGAAACGAAAAAGGGCACACCAGCCATTTTGTGCACATTCCATTATATCGAAGGATTTCGTAAATTAATGCAGCCGAATTTCGGTATGTTGCAAATTTATGACATCGACGAAAATTGGTAAAAGAATGAATTTTTATACTTGACTTATTGATTGTAAACTGCAAAGTTGAATACGTTATCTGCGAGTGCTCTTCAGGTATTGAGTATTCTTGGAACAGAAGCATAGGCGGTGCATGCCAAGCTTTGTAGCTTCAAATTCGTTTTATGATGCAGGTCCGAAAAACTAAACTGCTGTAAGAGGAAATCGTTAAGAACGGTTATTTAAAGCCAATAAAGGGGATAGAGTGTCGTACTAATTAGAAGGATTTATACGGTCGAAATATTGGAGATTAATGTAGGTATTATTCGCTTTTCTTGTTACATGAAGCATTTTACGAAACTTTTGCAGCATATTGATTTCTGTTCAGCTTTCGAGGTAAACGTAAATTGATGTAGGTATAGTGTGTAACGGCTTTATTTATTAGCTTAAATAAGGTAAGAATTTGAATATTATCGAGAGATGAAAATACATATTGCGCGATGAAATGGATGTTGATTCATCCTATACCTCATACTTCAGCTGCCTTTGACACGGTAAGAATGCGGCATATTGATTTCCATAGCGTCCCGCGATGCAATTAACCGTCGATAGTTGAATCAATGCTGACTCCCATGCAGTTCTCCAGATTATTAAAAATTTTGCATAATTGATTGTGGCGCATTATGCACCGGAGTGAATAATTGCATGGCATCCTACTAATTATTCAAATCGTTTCTGCATTCGGAATACTCGTTATTGTCGACTGGATAACGGTTGTAGGGTTGAAAAATGTTCTGATAAACATTTTTCACGGGACTTTTCATTCAGGAATTTCATTCAAGAATTGAATATGAATCTTCATTAAGCAGAATCTAGTGTACTTACTTTAATTTTTCACGAATCGTTCGAAGAGTCGCATGATGATTAATATTAAATGTTAATTCTAATCGGAGAGAAAACTTCGGTGATTACAAAGTTGCCCTTTAGAAACCACGCTACCATATGGTAAAAGAAAACTTGTTACACAAAACAGAATAGACGATATTTAATGTTCCGAATTTTGTTTCGGAATATCTCGTTTACGTGCTCCAAGTGAAGTTACTATAGTATCACGTTATATTAATAATAAATAAATAAATAAATAAATATTAACGCTATCAACAACACGTGATAAAAAATGTGAACGCTATCGTCGTCTATTATCGATGTTAGTAAACCGTTCACCGCACGAAGTGGTGTAATTTTCTTAAATCACGTTCTAACGTAGAGAAGATTCTGTACGTCCGATTCGGTAATTGGATAATGGCGGCGAGGATGCGGAAACACGCTTCTGCGGCCTCATGCACCTGCGAACATATGTTTAAGGACGTTTTGTTCCTTTTGTAAATACCCATTTAAGGCAGCTGCATGTACGCATTGACACTGACCCTGTAATTATTGTTACACCGGCCATCTCGAAGAAATGATAGTGATTACCACTGATCATTGGTAGTTGTTCGGGCAGCGCAATATTGGATTGTTGAAGACAATATCGTTCTTTGAACACGAGGATAAAAAGGTGAGATTTAACTCCCTTTCTCTTTTATATATAATACATAATGCACATAAGTTTGTCTCTTTATGAAAAATTCCCAATCGCACACTTATATGTGTGTGTGTATTTATAATATATAATATTAATTCACTAGTTAACAAGAATAATTTTTCAAATACCTAGATAGAAGAAGCTTCACAAGAATCTGTTACAGTAAAGACTATGCATTTAAAATCTTTATCTACGTTTCAGAATAAAGTAAATCACAGGTAATTTTAAAACTGTTATCTAGAAAAGAAATCGTTACCAATTTTGTTTGCGTTACGTGGAGCGCCCTAAAAAGATTATATAGAAAACAAATATTTCTCACAGTTATAAAATACAAAATCGTTCATTTCGTTCTTGAAATTTTACTTTTCATTCTTGCAATTACATTAATGGTCAAGGTATTATATCTGCTATCGTTTCAATACCTGATAATCAATGCCGAGAAATAGACGCAGCAGTAAGTTACATAATCCGAAAGAAGTACGATGCAGGATAACATTTAATTGCACGTGACGTAAATGACGGTGGAAAAATGTGTTTCTCAGGGAGCATTGGTTTCAGTCGAATGGATCGTTAGGAACGCGTAATAAATTTTTAATAAGCACTTGGTGTTGTAATGGTGGTATTTCGAAATATAAATGAAATTTTCGACAGGTCAGTAATACAAACTAGGGTTCATACAAAACTCGACTTTTGAAAAAATCGGTTTTCGAATTCTAGTATTCCAAAAACCGGTTAAAAAAATATTTATACTGATATTAAATTTTTTCCGGTTTTTCTAATATAATTATGGAATTACAAAAATATGTTAAAATGAAAAAAATAAAAAACTAAAATAACTAAAATCCGTACAAAATATAAATTATAAATCATTATTTCATTTAGTATTTTTCTGCAGGAAATATGAACTCGTGGATATTAGTTTTACAGTAAACTTTTAACACAATATACTTGTGGTAAATTTAAAAACTGGTTTTCGAATTTTACAAATTGATCCTCGCCCCATCGGGTTTTAAACCCCGTTTTTTAAAATCGACAAACCCTAATACAAAAACATCGGCAACCTTTTGCCCGAAGATCAAATTAATTGTTCCAATTTAACGTTCGATATTTGTGAATACTATCTTACCAGCCGTTGATACTTCTAATTAAAGCATCGGTATGCAGTATACTGTTCAAAATATGATTCAATTTATACACCAATGCTTTCTACATTGATATTCGTAGCGAATACGCGAGTAAATTCGAACATTTGGGAATTAATATTCATAGCTCGCATAGCAACATATTCTATCATTAGTTCAATATTTACAATTTATTATATGCAAGTGGAAAATAATTTCCCTAGTTCCTCCTAGAAATTGGCAATGCGTTTGCATGCTGTCTTCTTCCCAGTTTTATTCGCAATGTAATTTTGCTTTTTACGTAAATTCTAGCGAAAAGAGGTAATAAAGACGGCTCGCTTAATGATATCCAAAACAACGAGATATGTATAGAAAATGCTACACCACTTGTCGTGCTCGCGTGCACACTGGCAATGAGGAACCTTTAATGTACATCGGTGACAGATTTGGATGCACGCCAACTTCTTAACGATGATAGACATTCGCTAACTGCATCTGCCAACAGAGATGTCACGTTCAGTTAAAACAGTACTGAATACCGAAGATTTCGTACATTGACTTCGTATTAATTGATTTCGTGATTGATGGTATTTCGGGGTCTCATCGCGTGACATCAGCTAGTCACGTGTACTGGGTGTAAACGAAGTACTTGTCACCGCTTTCACAGAAGAATCTATGCACCTGAACCGACGAACTTAAAAGTTTAACGTAAAGTTTATCTTGATTGTGGAATTCGATGCCCCAAATTTTTTTACTTTCACATATTCTGTTTGACAAAATTTGTTAACTTTCGTACAAATAGAAACGATTTATTTTAAATATATAGTGCCTGTTTAGCTATTCTTTCAATATGTATTCTCTTATCAAGTAAAGTATAAACAAATAGTGAATATTTATCTAAAATTCCATATTCGAAAGTAGTGTTTTGACAAGTTTTTTGAATGGATACGTGAATTTATTTTCGGGAGCTGTGGTTATTAATGTTCATTACACGATGCAGATAATGTATAAGTGTAAACTCTTGGAATTAGAGTTGATAGAACTGGTTGCAAGAGATAAAAAGTGTTTTAATAATCATATGTCCGGAATCTCGTAACTTGAAAGATATCTAAATAGTTAATCGTATTGTAATTTATATAAATCATTGCAGGTCTCGCGATACGTATTTCCTGACAAGGATTCAAAATTTATATATGAATTGAAATTGATAAATTAATTGTCGAACACCTTCGAAAGTGGTTGGAGTTTCTTTCTTCATCTTACAACTAATTTTAGTACAAGCTCAATTTGGCTGGTATTTCTCATAGTGCTTGAATACGTTAAATTGAACTATCTGTCTCAGACACAATTAATTAACAACGCTGTACTAATACAACCTGTTATTGCCTTCATCAATTCAGATGATTGACATTCAGGTTCACAGGATTGATATTGGCTTGCGTTAATTAAACCCGCACATAATTGAACGAGCATCGGCACCAGCGTAGCGAGGAATCTTGTTAAAATTTTTCACGTTGGCAATTTTTACATTTGGTTATTTATCACGCCCGTGCCACGACCTTTTGCGAGTAAAAACGCTATATGATTAATAACCGCCTCGTCGTTACTCACCGTTACGCATGCTCATAAATAATAATTAACCTATTGAAACGCTTAAATTTCTGACCGATTAAAGATTGATCAACTTTAAAATTACATTACCTCCTGTTTATTCATTACGAAATAAAGGTCTCAATAATTGTACCGATATTAAACGTGGATGGTGGAAATTAAGTATGGAAATTATAAGGAATCCAAGGGGTTCTGAAGGAATAATTATTAATCATTTTTTCTGTTATGTCTGTGATTTTTTATTTAAGTTAGATTTTTAAATTCTCCATTATTCTAAAAACCCTATGTCTGTTAGGTACTTCTGTTTCCACTGTTTTTATTACATTTACTTATAATTCTGTTTAGAACTTGTTGCTTCCACTTGCGCTACTTTTATTACTTCCACTACTTTCATTACCTCCAGTAATACCTGTAATTTTCCTATTATTATCGCCTCTAGTTGTAACTCTACTATTATTGTTACCTCTACATACACTTCTACTGTTTCCATTATTTCTAGGTACTCGCCCTTTTACTACTTTTGTTCTTCCAATCGCACCCCACTGAAATCAAACGACACGATTTCCACGTATGTCCGGATGTAACGCAGCTGCAGTTGCGGCGCGCAGTTTCGGTTCCCGTTGCAAGTCCCTCGTTATTAGTAATACCAGGAACAGTGCGTGCTGTAAGAAGTCCACGCTCAACGGATACGCTTCATGCGAGCTTTTCTTTCCGGCAATGCATGTGAACAGAGGTTTCACTGTGTGTAAACGTGCTTAATAAGTGTCACGTTGCGTGCAAATCTCCCGTTACGCAATGTCTGCCCCAAATACTGCACCAGCGGGCTCTGACACACGCACCATGTGTTAACCTTGATTACATTTCTTACTGCATTCGCTAATTACCCAAATCGGTGCATCAGACTGCCCTGTGACGTGTTTCAACACTCTTCTCCTCCTTCGTCTACTTTTTCCCTTCCTTTTTCTGCTGTATACATAATTTAGACCATGTGTGACGCAACAAGTTTGTTCGTCCTCTTTTATATTACGACCGAGAAAGCTAAAGTGGGAATTCTAAAATTGTTATTTAAATACGCTATCCCTTTAGAAGGTATATTGTGAAACATATAGTGGGTAAATTTCATGTCACTGTGACCACGCTTGCATATGTGTGAAACTGATTGTGGAATTAAAGAAATATTGAGGAAGAGACAGAAAGAATTAATGAAGAAGGGGATATTCAGAGCATATTTCCGATCGCTGCTTCACGATTAATGGATCCTCGATCTACTTTAAATAGATCAAGGCTAGCTATTAATAAAGACCAGCATTCGCTTGAAATTAATCGTATCGAGCTACCAGAAATCTTGCTTCGGGGAAATTCTACCCATGTTCCCTTGATCTATACCGTTTATCGTATTGAAGACAATTTGCATACATTGCTAATTACTAGAAGGAGAGTGGCAGCCGATGCTGCCACTTTTGCATTATAACCATTAGTGCATATAACAATTTCAAATCGAACAAACATTCTATTGAGAATAATTTCTTATAGCCTCAAAACTTTTTTCTCTCAACCTACACATTCTAAACAATTTTATTGCATAGTTTAATAGACCTACCCAAAATCATTCAATTTTTATTGTAAAAATTATGTTATATCTACCACAGCTTTCAAGATGTAAGCACACATTAACCTTTAAGGGACGTTTCTACCTCGAAGTATCAGAAAGTAGGAGACAAAAATTGTCTAATATTTCTATTGAGGTGCCCTAAAAATCTGCAAAGTCGAAATTTTCGGGTTACCGAAGTCCCCTTGTGAGTAGGGTTGCCACCTTTTTTACAGAAAAATAACGTACATTTGCTTTCGTGACGTATACAAAAAAGTACGCTCAACAAATTAAAAGTACATTTTAATCTTATTAGTTTTTATTTCTTCCAAACATATTTTCTATTGCTTTTAGCATTACAAAGTAAATTTTTATTATTTTGAAATGTCTCAATGGCATCATTGCACTCAATATTCATATTGAAATATATAAATAATTCGTTTTTTATTAGATTGAGAGAGGCCTTGTTTCTTTCATATAGTGCCACTTCACATTTATGACAGAGAAAACTCTCTCAGTAAATGCTGAAGTGGCGGGAACAGATAGAGTATAATAATATTGCGTTACGTTTCCCCATAATTATCATTAATTGTGAAATAAAGTATTTTCGCGTACTTTATTGTTATTCAAAAGTATAGAGTACATTTACCTATAATAACGTAAGATACTTTATTTTAAAGTGCGGGTGGCAACCCTACTTGTGAGTGTCTCTCGCTTACGCCTTAATTCGAGACAAGACTGTATGTATGTATTTCTAAAATACTCCGCATACCTTCCCCTCAGGAAGTTCTCCATCCCAGTGACATCAGAAGCGAGAAAATTGGCACTGGACGTTTTCTCGACATTACGTAGGAAGAGTTCTTCGATTCGGCATACGAGAAGTTTCTTCGACGAGAAAATTGCATGCGTATGAATTATCGCGCCACGAATACGCTGCAAAACAGAGCGCCGATACATCAGGCTGTAAATATCCGGCCGACGGTGTCCCAGGAAGAAATAAATAAAGTTTTATTTTAACGGGGAGGATCCATTGATAATCGCCTGCACGAAGGTCACTCAACCCCCGGTGGCCATAATTTACTTTACCAGACGAGCTAAAATTGCACGCTCCTGTGCATACACAGAGAAGACGGTAAACTTCAGCTGGGCGGGTTTACACTGCACCACCGCGACACGTACAGCGCGAGAAGACCAGGCGATCCTCACTGTTCTGTTTGGAATAGCCCGTAACTTACACGAGTCTGCTATTTTCTCCACAGCCGTCGCAAGCGTAAGAATCGAGTTTTGCCATTATTACAGTTGCCATTAGATACCCCTCTCGTTCGAGCCCTTCCCGTGTCTCGGTTTTTTCCCCTCGCCTTTGTTTAGAGAAGCACACGGTTCCGCGAAGCATGGAGTCCGGTCGCAGCTTCCGCTAGACGCTGCCTCTCGATCGTGATTTAGGAATGTCACTAGAAACAGTGTTTCTGCAATGTCTGAGAATAGTATTGTTCCTTACTAGGGACACTGTTCGGTTGATGATGGAATCGCGCAGATTGTTTTATATAGATCGAAAGTATATGTCACCACGGTCACAAAAATGTAAATTAAAGATGCTCCCAAAAGCTGGTCTGACCTTGAAAAATCAACAAAGGTGGAACAGGGGAAAGAAGAAAAATGCGGGAAAGAGATGATAACACCGTCTATTGAAATTTAATTATCTCTATTATATGAAAATACATTATATTAAATAAATGATAATAGATTAAAAATAGATAACAATTAGAAAAAAATTAATGACAATAAATAAAATTAATGATAATACTATTGAACCACAACAGTGGGTAATTAACCATTATATTTACGATAATCTTTTCGACAAGAAGGTTTAAAAAAGTGATTAAAGCAATAATAATTTTCACAATGACTGCAACGAGCGAACACTGTTACTTTCATACCTTGACCAACGAGACAGTCTAAACATGCAACTGCGAAGACTGATCGACAGATCACACATATACTGCGCGACACTATTTTTTGCCGAATATATGATTATGTATACATTAATTGAAAAATAAATGCCCAGAAAAGGCATATACAATTTTCTTATAAATCATGTAAGAAGTAAATAAGGCAAAGAAAACAATTTGAATATACGGAATTTACATACAATTTTAGAAAAATTATAACGAGGGCTAATTTCTTGCGACACATTTTTTTGACGAGAAAATTTGTCGCTTTGAATAGTCACTTGTTTCATAATTCCTGCATTGTTAATTATTTCTAACTAATAATTAATCGTCATTCTCTTTCCCTCATTTTTCTTCTTTCCCCTGTTCCACCTTTGCTGATTTTTCAAGGTCAGACCAGCTTTTGGGAGCATCTTTAATTTACATTTTTGTGACCGTGGTGACATATACTTTCGATCTATATAAAAAAATCTGCGCGACTCCATCATCAACCGAATAGTGTTCCTAGTTAAGAGCTCGATTTCCACTCTGCATATGCATAACTTTTGGAATCTCAGAATTGAATTATTAGTTCTTACTTACTTGGTTGTTTTCTGCGTAAGGTGTGCTTATCTCTGTTTTGGAATATTGGCAGTAACGTTTTCGAGGTGTTCCACGAAAAAGAAGATTCTGCCCTTTTTTAAGGGGCGATTTCATCCCCAAGACTGCCATGCGTTTGCCTTTCGCATGAACTACTCTACTTGCACACAAAGTGGCATAATTTTCTGAATATCCGGGTAGCCTAACTTCCCTTGTCGGTAAACATAGGTTTGTATGTCGATCCTCTCAGAGTAAAAAGTTCTTTTCAGTTTTTTAGTAATCAAAATTCTTGTAATTTTAGTCCTTTTTTACTAGAGTACTAAATATAGATATCTTTAAATTCTTTGAATTGCCACTCCCTCAAATATTTCTATAAAAATGGCGATGGGCCGTTTTTAATTTCACGAAATTATATCGCGTGCAATTCTTGGCATTCTTAACGAGGCAATCGTAATTAAACGCGCTGAAAAATTCACCCCACGTACACCGGACGGTATTAATTAAATGGGAAAATGAATTGCTCTTTCTGCGATACTTTATTATTTTTACATAGGTACCGAACGAAAAATTCGCTTCATCTCATGCGGAAATTTCGGGCGGGCTAATCGTCGTTTTGTTCTGTCAGGTGTAAACATTAAGGCCAGTTAATACAAAATCGGTTATATGAAGGTTTAATTAAGAAAAGTAAACGGGTGTCGTCGATTTTCACTCGTTACTTCTTTGCCATTATCGTCACTCTATATCCACCAGCTGATCGCGTGCATGCGTCAGCGAGTGCATCTGATTTAACGCGATGCAGCAATTGCCGTAACGCAAGTGACCGCGGAAGGTTGCACCGGGTGGTCCGATTACGAGATCTAGGTCTAACAGTAAGATCTTCGGGAATGCACGCGTGGCCTCCGGTTGCGTCACGCGCGGCGAACCGCTCGAGCTTTAAATCGCCGCGCCGCCTTTTAATTTCGAACTCGCCCGGAAGCGCGGCACTTCTCAGCTCCCTGAAGTCAAATATTTGCATCGGAACGGAGACTTTTCCACTTGGCGAACGGTTCGCTGAGAAGATGCGGATTCTAGCTGGGGTGCTAGGATTCACAGTAATTTTGTAAGCTCCAATCTGACAGATTTCGCGAGAGACGAGGCGAAGGTGTTACCAGATATGATCTGAAATAAGTTCTTAAGTAATGAAGTTATGATTATGTGGCGAGGTGTGCGCTATCAAAATTTTGTAAGCGAATTTGAAGAAAGTATTTGTTTAATTACACGCATGGCAGTTTGAATTTTGACAGTTTCTGTGTGGTTTGGTAGTTCAAATTTTGAAGTGGAATGAGAAAATCGTTTTGTTCTTAAGTATCAGGGCGACGAAGGCAATAAGAGATGTTGGATAGGGTATTAGGAGTATTGACGTAGAGCAATTGAAGAGGATAAAGGAAACCTGACAGCCATTAAGCGAATCTTAATTTGAGATTGTCAGTTGAAGCATAAATTGAAGATTGTATAGGACATGTTTAATATCATCTTGATCTCCACCGGTTTATTACTCTGATCTATCACGAATCTAAAAATGTAACAGTTAATATTTACTTGTTATTTAATAATTATGCAGCTCGTGTTTAGTTATTGTTAGTCCTTCTTCATCACCTTTCTGTAACTTAAAAATAACAAGTTTTTATATATTTACATTTATTTTATGCAAATGTACCTACGAGAAGATTTATGCAAGTTTCTGTTGCAAAGATACCCACGTGGAAGTTATAACTTGTAACAAGCCAGAAACATTTTGAAATTGTGCATTCATTGTTTTCTTCTCACACCGAATCTCTTTCTCGCCGTCACTAGGTTGTCACTTATTTTTGTCAACAGTGGTATCGATAGTGGTGAAGCTTTCTGCGAAACGACGCTACTTTCAGCAGTAGCAGCCCAGTTTCAATTGGGCGTGCAACGACTGCAGAAACGGGTCAACTCACCAGGCTAGTTCCGTTCGGGTTTTCGATGTTTATGATAAGAAATAAAAATAGTGTAGGGGGTCGATAGCCAGGCATCTGCTGGCCGATCGTTAACCTATAAATGTCGAGCTCGCTAATCCTGACGTAATAATAGCGATCAAATGGCAGGGTGTCCTATAAATTTAGAAATGTCTCTTATGACACCAATACGAGCAACGCCGAATCCTGTTTTATTTGGAATATTTTACATGATTTCTTCTGAATTTTATTTCGCGGGTAAAGCACCATTGTGTTCATAGAGACAATAGAATAAATGTTGAAGTTTTGTTTAAGAAAAAAGATATTCTAGAAATTCAATAATACAACTTTTACTTTAGAGAATAATATATAATTTAAGCTGGCTTCATTTATTTCGCAGATTGAATGCGTTTCGAATAGCTAGTCGAATTGAATTGACGATTTTTTAAATCTATTTAGCATCTTTCACGTAACTTAAAATACTATACTTGAGGCGATTAAGTAGAAAATAGGACATAAGAAAATACTTTTTACCCTTGAAAATATATTGAACAGCTAATAAAAGTATTAACATCATAACTCAGTTCAGATCTACGTATTGCTTCTAAAATATAATCCCCGAATTACAGATTAAAAATTAGAGATTAAAAATAGTCATAAATTACATTAACAATCTGCTAACTTGCCGTTTCCCTCTGAGTCACTTTAATTTCAATTCTCGGCGTAGCTCGTACCGTACATGGATTGCAAACCGGTAAATCGGTAAAATGGTTTGAAGTTTTTTTTCACTGATAACGTAGAAGACATTGACAGAATTATGTGCTACATATATGCGCTACATTGCTATACATACAATTTTTCCCGGCAATTCGCCAAATTTATACTGGTAATTCGATAAATTATGTATTTCTCAATATTTACCGGTAAATCGATTTTGCTATTTTTAGCTAGTACCGTATCAAATTTGAGCCACGGGCAGCTCGTTGAGCAACGAATGCCTGTCTTTATTGGCCTGTCCAACCTGAAATATAACTTATTTCCAGTTAAACACGGTATGTAGACCTCTGTCGATACTACTTGGGTAGTTCAATTTATAAAGGAGCATTCTAAATCGATGCACTGCTCGTATCACAATTCTGCAGGCAGGATAAATAAAATAAATCAACGTTTAGACTTTGAAAAATGAGCTCGCACATCAGAACTTATAATATTTCATATGCTTAAAATCATTTCCATTTTTTAAAATCTACGATTCATGTAGTACGCGCCTTTTAACATGAAACACTTTTGTGGCTCATCACTGACATCTTGGGCCCTTTCACACATTTTCTATATTTTTTCAATCAGCGCTACCTCTGCCAAGAGAATATATCCGAAGTACTTAACTCCCTGAACAAGTAAACCAATACCTAATATAGATGAATGTTAGGTACATTCATTCGATATAATTAACACATTTAGATTATCGAGATTAATAACACGCTTCACTTATCACTCCACATCATTCCTAATGACAATAATATAATTCAGAAGTTTAGAATTCTAAAGGTTTATTTGGTGGAAGCGGTCTAAAGAAAAATTGCAAGCTTCAGGCGGTGGTTTGTTGACAACCCCTATGGAAATCAACAGTGGGTCGGTTTTCACGCTGAGGGATTTGCATCGTGTGCATAATTTTTGCGTTTTCAGGCGAATATTTTCTAGAAAGCATTGAAAGTATTATCCGAGAATCCGGGAATATTTATTTTGAAAAGAAACCGAGTTCGAAGTTTGCTTTGTACGTTTGTACAAAACTTTGTAGAGAAACATTTCGTCTGAATCGGTCTCACAGCCAGTCTTTCAAAGCATGACGTTCTCAGGTCAACTGTCTTGTCCCGCGAATCGCCGTATTGTCGTCATTTGCGTAATTACAGAAACTTCAATGTTTGACCAGTGGCGTCATAACTAAGAAATATCGTTTAACCACAAATACAGAGGTTGAAATAGGACGAGCTGTGCAAGAAGCTGGCTTAAAATATTTGCTGACCAAGTATGGACACAAATGTCCTTTTGCCTTTTCCCATGTAGTAAGTCAAACAATTTTCAATGGCAGCATAAAAGCGCGTTCACAAGTATTCCTCGAGAGTTGAAGAACGCATAGTGAAAGTACCGTTCAAAGAGTAGTATCGTTAATTCGTTATAACTATTTTGCAAATGAATTCACACCATTTGCATGTTAAACATTCTTTCCTTTACGAATTTATGTGTGAAATCTGAACCCTAATAGAGAGCAGATTCAGCTGAATATAAGGCAACGTGCAACTTGTAATTGTTAATATTAATTCGAATTTGTACGTCTTAATTCTATTTTTGGAGATTTTTTTAAGAGTTACAATTACTTTATAAACGCATTTCAATGGTACATTGAGCTCAATTAAGCTAAAAATATTTTTTTAATGCTCCTGTTCTCAGACTTCTTTTGCTGGTGATCGTCTGATGGTCACCAAGTGGTATTGAGATTTGATTACTTAAATGATAGTTAAAGGTAATTTATCAAAATGATGGATCACATAATACTTAATAGTTTCAATGCATTCAATAAGTTAGATGTTTGGTAAAGAATAATACAATTATAAAATTCAATTACTTTCAAATTATTCAGAAATGCTGCCTCTATATTTTGGACAGTATAAGTTCCTGCTTTGTATTTTGAAAAGGAAAAATATCGAATAATCTAGGAATCCATACGCACGGTATTGAAATCGTTCATTTGACTTTTAATTAAATTAAAATTGAAATAGTCGATCGTCGCTGGTTTCCAATAAATTTAATCGACGTGTCAAATTTAGCAAGGTATATACCTAATTTGAATTCCCACATATGATGATCAGAGAGTAACCTAATATTGACGCATAAAGCCACTAAACGATACATATTTTATAATTGCTGGTGGTATTTATAATTAAAATGTTTCCGAAAAATCATTTCATATTTCGTGAGGAATAAATCAGGGGATACGAGAGAATAATTCTATTCACAGTTTCGTAGTTTCTAAAAGCACCATCGATTTCCTGTAAACTCTGTTCCTCGATGTATCGCGTTCCCTAAGAGGGATGAAATAAATTGCACGTACAATGCCTGCTACGATGTTGAACAACGGGGGCCGTGATGTTAACTTGACGTATTACTGCACGGAAACATAACGCGTTTGTAATAATTTGCATACAATAGAATACGGTTTTGAGCAGCGAAACACAGTAGGCACGTATCACGATATAATGGAGATTTATTTGAATTCAATGGAGATCGAATAGATTCTGTCGATATTATTGATATCATATTCCAAGGGTACTCAATGTATTCAATTCACGACTCTTTCATAACAGACGTGGATTAATTTGATGGTAATCTCGCGTGGCCAGTTCCTCTTCTAATTAAACCAGTCGCGGTACAAAATGCCATCTGACACTATTTTTTAACTTTCAATGAGTTCTGTTTGCATAATTAATATAGCGCAGAAACTACGATGCAGAGAAGGTAACTTCTGTCTACCTACAATTATTATATTCCACACGACATTTTTATTCTTAAAACTGGCCTACCATTTTATTAACAATATTTGATAGAGGAGATTTAAATTTAGTTAGTTGTAATCAAAGCAAATAAAAATTAGTAGGTATCTTTTAATCGTTTCATTTTTTGAGAGATTTCTTTGAAATTTAATGTCAACTAGCTTCCATTTAAATAAATTTGTTTTTAAAATAACTTTTATCTTGAGTCTCTGCTACTCGAATCCACTATTAATCGGGGTATTCGAATCCACGTGTCAACGTACTCAAATTCTTTGATCCGTACTATGACATCTTTTTCAAGTTGCCAGCTCCCCCTAATTCACCCAGGTTTCCTCAGTCCGCCCCTAATAACTCAGACCACTCGAATACTTCCTTCGCCACAGGAACGCTTGAGCCGAGAGACGTCAGGCTTCCTCCGCGAAACTATACAAACCTTTAGGGCCAACGCAAATAAACTGACGCGCTGATCGCACGCGACATGCCATTTCTGCTTGCAGACCGGCGAAGGATCCCCTAAAAATAGTGGCACGCCAGTCTCGCACCTTGTCTGCGGTGTGGCCCCATAGTCCTAGCGTCCCGATAAAACGAAGGCGCAGACATCGTCTCGTGGGCGGTCAGACGATACGCGGGGATTCGTTTTATGCCCGTTTGGCCGTGGTGGAAACGAAACGGCGAGATAGGTGGGAAACAAAAAGCCGAATACACCCCGTAGAAAACGAAGGGGGCAGGCATCCTGTCCGTTGATGGGCGCGTGGGCTCATTCAGCGTGGCGCGATTCCCCGCATTTTTACCTGTCGACGGTCACCGATATTATACTCCTGCGATGGTACGTCATAGCGTGGGTGGAAATATGACGATAAACCGGTGGGTGGGTCAGGCTCGAACTGCGTATTGTTATTCCACGGCCTCGTTTTATTCCTCTTCGGTAGCCAGTGATATTTGAGGTCACGTAATTCGGGTACCCGTTTTCGAGCAGCTGCATTCTGAAACGGAGCAGACTGCTCAGTTTTTTATGCAGCCATAAATTTGTTTTTTTTCTGAATAAGTGCGTCGAAAGGCGGAACAATTTTTCTAACAGGTGACAAGAGGGAAACACCCATGCAGAAGAAAAAGCAACAGAGAGCAAAATAGCTCTACAGAAATTCTATAAAATGTGTCAGTAGAACTTGTAAATGTGCAAATTCCTTGAAACTCCCTTGCTTATTGACAGGAATCTACGCTTCTCAAATCATTATATTCTCCCTTTGGCAAAAATCGATAAACGATTCGTAACAGAAACAATCGGCAACTGCGTGATTAATTTAAAGTACTTAGTTTTTGATTTGTAGGTTGTTTGTTTCTTGCATTGTTTATTTTTTTATCATTTGGAGACACTGTCGTGCGAAGAAGGAAACTGGTTGGAAGTTGTATTGAACGTTACCTTTTTAATCCTGAGGAGTAAGTGCGAAGGAATTGTTCGGGTGGAAATGGTTGGAATGGTGAATATCCAAAATGGGGGAAGTGACGGAAATGGAGGATTAAGAAAGTTAAATATCTGTTTTAATTGAAATATGTGAAGTCGAGAATTTAGTGGAACTGAGGAAGGGCTAAGGAAATTATTGAATTCTTGTATAGGTATGCAGTTTGTCATTTATGAGTACAGCTGAATATCAAACACTCGAATTACGACAATTTTATATTCAGAGCTTTTATCACCCATGTTTGTACTCACCTTCTTTTTTTAGTATCATACGTACTCGAAGCCAACGATTTGCATTGATGACATCAATATGATGGATCTACTCCCTGTCCATTTATCTTCGTTGTATGATCGAATTCAATAAGTGTTCAATTGTTCAATGGAATTACTTGATCAGGATCAGAAAGCGCATTCCAAGCATTGCTTCCTAGGAATCGAAGGTCGCTAAAAGCCAGTACAATACAGTGAACTAATAACATGATTGCATACGCTGTAATAAGAATATATAATAACGATTCTATAATATATAATTCTACTATAATATAATTGTTATAAAAATATCAAACTATGCGATCCAAAATTGCAACATCTCCCAACTTTAACAGGACAAATGGCTTTTAATTTTGAAATTCATCGCCTTACCACTATCATAATTCACCATTCATTATCAACCCTTTGCAAATTCGCATTTTTTATAATTCCTATAAATATTTAACATACAGTTTTCCTTACGGTTACGGTTCATTCGAGTTTTAAAATCCACGTACATGACACTTGTATCAAAATTAGCTTCGAATGAATCACACGAAGGGAGCCTGAATTGTTCCCACCCATGGGTTTCACAAGGCTTTACGAGCAAGTCGGTAGAATATTTTTTAGGTCATCGTTACAAGAGATACTCGCTGGGTATTGTTACGTCATCGTCCATGTCGGCGCCACTAAATCTGCATATTTACCCATTGAACGACATTGCTTGTTTACGAACTGTGTCTGCATAATCTTCTTGGTTCTTTGGAGTTTTATATCGCTGATAGGCAAAGTAACCGCCAGCGCACCAGCTAGAAAGTTAAGGATTAAAGTTAGAAGGTGAATATGGAATAATGGTAAAACTGATCAAAGTATCCATGATGTCAACCATACCTTATTCGCAGCTGACGTATCCCTGTTTAAACCATTATTATTATATAGTGAAGGGAGTTCTGCAGCTATTATTACTCATTAAAATAATTTCCATTGGCAAATCCAACGGTTCAGAATCTGGTGGGTATTGTATCAACAGAAGTGAAATATTTCCGACAGTATAAAGCAAATAGTCGGTCGAAATCACTGGTTTCTGAGGGCAGTTATTTTTATAAGGAGATATTGGGTTTGAGTACTCAAGTTGCTGAAAATCCACGTTCGGATAGTTCTGCAATTTTCATTTAAAATATACACAGTATTTCAGTAACTATTGGCTTTGGAATATATTTGAGATTGTGAACGTCAAAGGAAAAGTTTCGGCTAACAAGAGTTACAGACTCGAGAAGGAACTATCTTATAAGTTATAAGATAGCATAATCTCCTTTTGTACGCAAAGGCCCTTTGAGATATGAAGATAACTATTACCATATTTTGCAAATGAGAAAGGTTCTCTTTAAAGCTAAAATAATCAGGACGCCAGTAGGACGAGTAAAAAATAAAGAAGATCATATTCTACTTTTCAGGTACTTATCAGGTTCTAAAGTCTGCGTATTAAAATTGACAGTAAATACAATTGCGTTGACAGAAAGTGTATGCTCGCTAATAGATACTGCATAACATTGTCTTTTTCGCTATTTCTTTATGTACTTTCAGAAATACAGTTCCGCGCATTCTGGATGATTAAGTTGCAATATTGTTGTTTCATCTCTTTCTGTTGTTTCCGTTGCTATTTCTGTACTTTACCTCTACTCACGACGTTTCATATCATTATAATGTACCAAAGTGTTATTACCCGTAACAAATAAATAAATCTGTATTATTCCAATATGTTTCAAGCTTCTCTGCGCAATAAAAATCTAGCAGAACAGATGAACATTAATCAACAGGTCCGAAGGCCCCCTTTCCAATAAAAATGCATTAGAATCAAGTATAACTCAGCATCTTAAAATCCATTAAAATTCGTAAGTAATTAATATCGCAAAACATAACTAACGTGACTGAGAAATTCTAGATTTTTCCACTCAAATTGTAACTGCGTACCTACGTTTCAGAATTTCACTTTTGCGTAAAAGATCCTTATCAGCAGACGAGTCTGGCGTACCCGTTTGATATACACGGTTTGTCCTCGTTTATTAGCCAGCGACGCTACCTATTTCTTAGTCGCGGCACGTCGTTCGTATGACTCTTTCCGCGATGAGCAGGGACTCGCCAAAAAACCATGGAAATCGTGCTCGACGGGATACCGAGGAACTGTACCTTGCACAGAAACCGCTTGGTCGTCAATTGTGAAAGTTCGGTTGTTTGTCCGTACACGTTGTAGAAACGCAAGGGAATACGAGAGATGCATCAGAAGTCAGCTAACGTTCCGCCGTTTTACGACTTTCATGGCCGTGAGGTTCTTTTTATCTGATTCATCAAATCGTCACTCAGACAAAATATTTCAAATGTTTTTCTGAGTAATCGACACCTTATCAGCTGGTCACGAAATATTCCGTATTTAGAATTTCGATGGGCATAGGCCAATCAGAGTACACATATATTTCCTGTTACTCGAGATAATTGCCGCAGCTGTCCTCCGACGTGGGACGCGTAGGTAATTCGAGCAAATCCTCAACAAATCGCGGACAATATTTTCGCCGCGAGGGTAAGTCCCTTGCAACTGGCGAGGGAAGCGAGTGACAAGTATCTGCAAGTAAAGTGCCTAGTTATTTTCCACCTGGCTAAAAAATACGGAAAAAACCGCAGTAAGCGTAGGACCACGAACCTTTCATTTACACCTATATACAGCTGTTTTAAACTACAGTGCAATTTACGCTAAGCAATTTTAAATTAAGCAGAGGAACTACATATGTTTGTTGCGTCCGGTACAGATTTATTTGGAAATTCTGAGGTGCATAAACGATCTGTGTTATACACCTGGGAATTAGTCGAAGGTATTCAAACACTCGGTAACAGCTTACAGATGCGTGCAGGGTTGCCCATAGAAACTGTTTCAATTAAACGTCTGCCATTGGGTACATACTATTTCGCCTAACATCATAGGAACCAAATAGAAGGCAAGTAGATTCTACATCCTACATTCAGCAGAAATAGAGAGACACGCTAATAATCCTACTTTACAAGCCGAGTTCTTCCGCATAAGTATATTCCTCGCCCATGAAATTTCACGGTTGACGAAACTGTTAACACACCGCAAACAAATGAGCATCCAAGTGAAGTGGTACCCGAACCACATTCTCCCCCATGAATAGATTAAGCCTCCACCTTACCCAAGGATTACCACCCCCTCGGGTTTAGGACGATATTTCCATCCGTCACGACTCAACCGTTCCGTCCTGTCCCATATTTTGCCACCCAGGAAATAGCTGGAAGATCAACGCTGAAACTTTCCACGGTTTCGACGTGAGATATCGAAGGCGAACGAACACGAACCTCATCAGGCAGCTCGATATCTTGCCCGCGGAGCGCACTGGCAGGCAAGGGGATAACCGTTGGCTGATTTATTCGCGACACAGGGCTTGTGCAACAGCAGGTGGCAGGCTAATATGCATCCTGCGAGAATTCAAGCCCGCGATCTGACATGGTCATCTCTTTGCCAGTCCTGTCGTAAACGATATGAAGTCATGGTTAAAAGCGCCACGACGCCATAGCCGCTCGGCCGTGCAGGTTGGAAATAAATCTGACAGAACTACCGGCTCTGTCTGCTCGAACATATTAACCGGCGTTAACTATTTCTAGTGCGTGCCTGTCGCGTATTTTTGCACGCCTCGGATCATGCCTGATGGCTGTTTTAATGTGCCGTAACTGGATTCCCTGTTGCCAGCAATTACGGCTATGATATACGCGATGTTTCTGTTCGGGGCGATGATCTGGTTTAGCAAATTGAGAGAGGCTTCTGGTTTAGAAACGGGGAAACGAGGGAGCCTTTGCGGATACCAGTTTTTGTAGGATGAAATTTCTAAGCATTGATTTCTTCGGATTTTCATTTACCGGCGAATCAGTTGCTTCTTCTCTTCAATTTCTTGTTTGCTGGTAGGAATATAGTTTAACGAAAATAGGTGAAGTGCTTCTCCGAAAGAGAAAATGGGATTTTTTTTGGATATGATTTTTTGAATGATGAAATTTATGAAACGATGTTTTTTCAGATTTCGCTTAATTTGTAACGTAGTTTTGTTGCTTCTGTGTTTTACTGCCACTGGTATTTAGTTACTAAGGTAAATGTGGTTGTTTCTTATAGTGGAGGCGATTTAGTTCCGCGAAATGATTAAGCGGATTAAGCTTTTTACGCAGATGAAGAGTCCAGTTTGGATTTAAAATATGAACTTTCAAGTAACTTTGCACTTTGAGTAATTTTTCAAACGAGTCTTCTGCTTCTTTTTGTGCTATTTCTTCCGCGAACTTTACGTTCGTTTGTGCAACAGCCTTAACAGCTTCGTTAGTTTAATAACTAAAGTGTATCAAATGTTTAACGATAGCGCGTACTAACTCAGAGGCTCCGTCATTCCGCTCTACGGTTTGATTTCGATGCATCAAAGTGGTAAATCGGCGTCAGTTTATTTAAGCGCGGCAAGGACGAATTAATTAATATCGTCGGGCGTAAACTACTGGCAAACTAGGCTTTACCGAACGCTTCGCTTTGACTGCTAAGTGATTTGCATGGAGCTCGAATAATTTTACTGATAGAAAAACTGTAATAATAGGGAGAAGGAAATCGATATCTGGTGTAATATATTCGTCCTGCTGCGTCAATCAGTATGACAAATATGAGACGTTAAATGCATCAAGAGGTCGTGATAGAGTTAAGAAGTTAATATTTATAAAACTTCGATTGAATGAGTAAATATGCAGAGTGATTGACTAACTGTGTTAAGTAAAACAGATATTTCAAGAGATCTCCATCAAGAGATCTTCATACCGGACTGGTATGACGCAGAATCTGTGTCATCATAAATTTATGAATTTTATTTATGCAATCGAATTTGTTATACTTAGAACAGTATAAGTTTAAAAGCAGAAAATTTGCGATCTTAATAGTATCGGAGCAAAGTTGCTTCATTATTGAATCACAGCTCACTTCTCGATTAATAATTTGGTAGAAAAATGATGGATATAAAAAATAAGTGTGTTCACCTTCAGGCATACCTATTATTATGTACCTACCGTATTTTTTCAAATATCAGTTTGCATCTAATTTCATATAAATATGAATATAAATTTCATGTAGATATGAATATAAATTTCGTATAGATATGAATATGAATTTCATATGCATATAAATATGAAATTAAACGTGAGATATGACGAGAAAATATTTGGTATTTTGAGAATGCCGAGATACTGGCAATTTTGTATTTGGTCAGCTTTTAGGAATCTTAGTGGATAGAATTAGTTTTCTTTTATTACAACTGCACTGTACAGTTATTCTCCTAGTATAAAATTCAAGTACACGTCCATCACTCTCATTGTCTACACTCTACACGTTCTTTTACAGCTGTCATTTTCACGTTTAACTGACGTTTCGTTGCTTTTTTTTCCCAGGTCGAGTCAGTGGAGTTGGCGTTAAAGATCTTGGATAAGTCGCAGATCAGAGGAAAAACGTTGTCTGTTCAGAGAGCAAAGTTTCAAATGAAGGGTGACGCGTACGACCCAGCCTTAAAACCGAAACGGAAAAAGAAGGATAAGGACCGGCAGAAAAAGTGGCAGGAAAAGTAAGTTGCATTCATAAATTATCTTATTTATAGAATTTTTTTCTTCTATCACGTTTTAATAGTCTTTAACAAATTGTAAGCACTGTAACGGCATAACTAAATTCCCCTCTTTCTTTAAAAATTTAAAGCATAAAACAGAGAAGATGAAACTTAAAGTCATGACAAAAGATAGTATATCTTCTAATGGCTATTCTTCTACATATATGGATTTTAAAAAAGGGTCATTTCTTAATTCCATAAATTCGTCATTCATCAACTTACAGAAATTTGTATAAATACATTAGCACCTACGGAAAATTTAGAAATACCCAAGTTTCTCATATGAACTATGGCCTCGGCCAAGTTTTCATTCGAATTAAAAATTAGTTTCCTAATCTGAATTGTTCATATTATAACTTTCATACCTCCCCTATTAGATCGAGGATTCCACGAGTAGGTATGTGCTAAAAAGCTTTTTGCTAAAGCATAACCGCGACTGCGTCTTCCTGGCCACGGTTAATTTCATATGCTCTCCATTTTCGTTTCGTTCTTTACGTACCCTCTTCATCCCCTGAAAACGTGAAGGAGAGTGCACCCAGTCGTTTCACGGTCGCGAACAAAGGCGCGATCAAAGAAAAACCTTGTCAGCTTTTTCATCGTCTAGGCCCTGAGGAATCCGTGAAAAGAGCAAATTCTCACGCTCGACACGCCTCGTGAAATCGCGTCTTAGAGCATTTTCATCGTTTCTTTTCATTCATGCTTGTTCATTCATCTTTCCTCGCTGGTAGCCGTGCAAGACTGCGTGTCATATGTTTCCGTCCGAGCCCCAGGGAATCGAGACGTACACTTCATTCGCGGGTTCTATTTTTACTATTAGACCTCCGGTTACGTTCAGAGCCTGAGCAAATACAATTTGGTGCTCGGTGAGGTTTGATTTACCCTTTGGAGCCACATTACCTCATAATCGGGGCCAAGCGTTACTTAATAGATTTTTACCATCTTTAAAAAAAAAGTTTTTCATCTCGAATGAAAAATTACCAACTACCTGTGCAGAATTTTAAAGGAAACGTACACTTGAATACCATCGTCACGTTTAAGTTTCGAAACTTTCTCGGAAAGAGAAAAGTTTCTCGCGAGTTTACGGATAGGAGTATGATAACAGAAGGACTATTTTTACCAAGATTATTTTCTGTGAGTTTTGGAGGTTTCACTTAGAAAAGCAGTGATTATATTTCAAGCGTGGAAATGATGACGAAACAGCTGGTATTTTTATTAACCATTACAAAAATTAATCGGATCAACCATTATTGAGGTTCGATAATCGAAGGGTTCTATATCCTTTATTTAAATCGAAAAACTTTTATTTCTTCCACCTTTGCCTGAATTCAAACGTACCAGAGGTATTCAGATACATACATATACTTTCGCGTGCCCCAATCTCTATAAAAATGTAAAGGCATATAAAATAAGCAAAGATCGTACAGGTACCTATAAAAACGAAGGCTGCATCTCAGTTTGATAAATGCTACCAGCCATTTGCTAAAAATTGAAATCAAACAGTTTTACAACGAATTCCACGGTGCACTGTTTTACTGTTAATAAAATCGACTTTGCGTTGCCTTTTTTATCCGCATGCAGGAGTCGCGCATAAAAAAATCGCGTTCTACTTTTATTTTTTTAAACAGATACACCCTGGAAGTTTCAAAAACCTTCGGTTATTCCCAGCTAGTGCTTCTATCAGATAAATAATCCAACGTTTCCTAGTGTAAACAAATCCAAGGAATCGATTCTAGGGATCGGTTTGCATGTTCTTAAACTTTCTGCGCGTCCACGCAACAACGAGTCCAAGCGATGCAAACATAAGCAGTGCTTAAAGCCAGTTGGCATTGTCGTTCCATCTTCGTTGGGAAATCGATGGATTTCGAGTGGTTTCGTGGCCGAACGTGGGATATTCGCGGACTCGAACCGGATGCCACGAAGCCTCTGGGCCATGCTCGACGCGGGCCAGACTGCTTGGCGTTGGCGGGTCCCTGTAAAAGCAGCTGCACGACTCGATTACTCACGTCGGGACGCTGCAGCTCGAACATATAACGCGTCTTGGCGCATCAGACCGCCGCACTTTCTTGCACGCGTCCACTTTCCTCTCGCTTACGAGCAAAAAGACGCGGGTTTCTCCTTCCCCACCTCGCCAGGCGCATGTGACACGTTGTCTTGCACTGGTCCAGGTTCTTTTCTTCCATCCCTACTTGAAGATCGGTCGCGATCTTTCGAGCGTATGGGCAGCGACTAGGTTTATCTAGTTCTAAGTAGTAAGAGTCCGGCATTGGTCGGACAGTCAGGTGTAGTGGACTCTGGCTTGCTGTTTGTGCGTCCAGCGTATATAGAAATGAAGAGGGACATAGATTTGGTTGATTTAGGTAGGTACATGGTTGATAGTAGAGACTTGGAAACTCCAGTTGAACAATAGAGTTCTGATATTCAGGGTTTGGTGATTAAGGGGACTTTACACGTGGCATTGTTGTGGTTCGCGATCGGTATTTGAAGTAAATCCTCTTGGCAGAGGTAGGTCAGGTTTAAAGAGGATAGAAGGTTGCGTAATTATATCCAAAATATCAGTTGCGAGCAACAGAAATGAATTGTGTCAATAGGTCCTTATTCCTATGCAAGCTCATTCTCCTGCAAGGTTTCAATAGATGCAGTCTTTATTTTGTTCTAAATCGCTCGAAATATTACTCAAGGTTATGGTAATAATAGTGTTGATATAGGTATGGTGGAATTTTTGAGAAGTCTGAATACATTAGAAGCTTCTTAGAGCCTTGGGATTCGAAATTTCTGTAAATGTCTATTAACGTTGATCAACGTTTTGGTATAAATTTTGAGTGCGTATAACACTCATCAGAATTATCAGGAAGATATTTATAGACACTGATTTGAGAAGCAATCATCTCTGGGTGATGAAACATCAGTATTTTCTAGAGAAGTGTTGGCTAAAACTTATTGGCTTTTACGTTAATTTCTTGATAACTCGTTTAAAATGTAATGTGATATCAAAAACATCTGCCTCGCGCAAGCTTGAAGAATTTACGAGTGCATTCATTTTTTTAAATTTATTCCAGAGAAACGGGACACAGTTTTATGAGGGTTTGTTGATTTTGGTCGCTGAATAATTAGCGGTGTTTTATGCTCACTTTGCAGGGCGTGATAATGTTTTGAATTTTTTGGGGAGATAGTGTATGAATTCATCGAAGTCTGCTCTGGCGGGGAAAAATGGAACAGAGTAGGTGTTCTCATCGTTAGCGATGCTTAATATAGAGGGGCAGATTTCTATGAAATTGGTTGTCCTCTTCGAAACAATGAACAGGCAAAATCGTGCGAACTTGTAAAAAAGGCTTTAATTTAATTACTGCGATTATTTATTTTCGGTGTATGAACAAAACCATTTGGAGTTTCAATAAACATTCCGAAATAACCGTTAAGGTCGCGTTGACCTACACATTAATAAAACAGAGGAACCTTGAACGAAGTTTCAATCCTTTGGCTTTTATATTTGGTTGCAAACATTCACCACCATTCATTAAATAATACTCCACCTCTCTACGCGCTATAAATGGATAATAAAGGAACACAACTCCAAATTTATAAAAATTTCTTTACCAATTTTGGCAGCGAAATAAATAGCTTCTTTGTCAGTACTATTTCTTATACTTAGTGACAATAAAATGGCAATATTGACAGAGTAAATTAAAATATATAACGAATCTAAAAGAAAACCAGATTCTTTATATTCCCGAAGGAGTTATAATTCTGATATTAATAAAGAACACTTGATTAATTGGAATACCGTCCAGAATCTTCATCGATTTTCAGAATAGACAGAATATCGAACGGTAATCCCAAGTATTTCAATCTAAATTCACCGTATTGCATATTCATGTCGAGTTGCATTCCTACTCCAGCCAGATATATACCCCACAACGTATCTCTAGAACACGCGCGGAAACGTTAGAGGCACAGTGTTTATCTGTTCGCGATATTCGCGACTGGTCGATGCAGGACTGTATTTCCTTCGTTACACTCCAGTCTTGCGAATGCATTTGAGCTGTCCACCGTTCTAGAAATCATTCGGAGGCGTTCTTACGTAACAGGGCAGCATACATTAACGGTAGAAACCAAATTGAGATCTCTCCGCATTTTCGAGTTTCATTTAAGAGGTAACGCCCACGACGATAAGCCAAAAATGGCAGGATAACTTTGGAGGAGATTTTAATGAAATTCATGAACTTTCCTATAACGTATTCTTACCTTTAATGAAGACTCTGATTCGATAAAGCGAACGAACTTTTGCACCGATCTAATATCTACATTTCGATCGCGATTTCTTAATATAGCGTGGGATGTCAGTGAAATCGTTGAGCTAAATTGAGGAACGAAAGGGTGTAAATGTAAGTGCTGGGTACTGCAGTACTGACCCCGTGTCCGCTGCACAAGGTATTTAAACAGTCCCCATCGTGTAGCTCCGAGCTCGCCGCAGCGTAGACCAGGACAAGGCGTATCGCCTCGGAATCCACGGGCACACGGCGAACACGTTTCTTATCCCGTGCATGGTGTCTGTGATCATCGGTTACTCGAACGTTTGCCGTCTTCATCGGCGCGCACGGGTGTCTGTCGTAGGAACGAGAGCCCAGAGTTCGATGGCCTGGACTTCGTGAAAACCAGTTATTTGCGAACGAACCAAGGAACAGGGCCCACCTCGACTGTTCTCCGCCCGGAAGTCTTCGTTCTAACGGTCTGTTCGCATACGCGAATCGGAGCCGCTATCTCGTTTCCTATCCAGACGATTTCCTTCTATTCTGGCCTGAATGTCGATCGGCTTCCCCTGTCGACCCCCTTGCTGGTTCCCACGCTTTCAGCATATACAGTCCATCGACTGAGCTGTATTCGCTTACACGAGGATTTCCTGATCCCCCCGCAGGCCGTGCGTGCAATTTCGATCGAGACCGCGTTTTACGCGGCGAACGTGACAGCCGGGCTGAAAGCTACCGAGGTCTTTCGGCGCTCGGGACTTCGGTATGACGCCGTGCTTATTTTCGAACGCAAGTCATTTGCTCGCCTTGAATGAACGAAATGCGTGTAATTGCGCCGGGGAAAGCCATTGAGAAACCCCCTTCGTGATTTAAATGTCAATTCGCCGGGCGACATATGCTGGTGATGTCATCGGGATAATTTGGCTGTTGCGGCGATATTTACTTCGCGGAGGGAATTAATTGAATAAGGTCAAGAAAGAGTGATTATCGGATATCAATTTTTTATAATTTCTTCTGCTTTTAAATCCTATTATTATTGGTTTCGTGAATTTATGCAAAGTTTCCAAGCATTTCAAATTGCCATGCATATTTAAATTTCATATTTAGTTTATGCAACGCATTTTGCATTGATAATCATGCAGACTCTGCGAATTGTAACCACAATTTCTCTTGTTATTAATAAATCTTGCGTCAGATATTAACGAATTAATGCTTCATTGAAACTTTTCTTCGCTGCAGAATTGAATTAAAAATATGTTATGCAGGTCCTACGTGAAAAATGAATTTGTGATAGGAGTGTGAGTCACGGTTACCTGAGATCCCGCTGTGATCTCATTCGCAAATTAAGGAGATAACATTCCACGCAATCTTCTCTCATTACAAACATTTACTCTTCACGGTATTTCACAACGTAATACACTTTCATTGCTAATAAACGCAACATGTACTACGCTCCGGTGTCCCCTTTTTTATTCTTCCAATTTTTGAAACATAACTCTTCTCGTTATGTAATTTCAGTCCTCTGGAGCTACAGCCAGCGAATAGGGAATTTATGCAAATTCTTTTCAAAGGTAGTATGGTGTAGCTAGCTAGTAAAGGCAAATTTGTTTTCACATCGGAAGGTTGCATAAATTAAAATTTAAACTTATATGGAGTCTGATTAATGCATTCTGTGGAAACATTGATGACCAAACACGGTATTTCGTGTTCGCACCGTCCGCGTTATCAACGAGCATTATTCTCTCATAAAAGTAGCTTCTTTTTTTTAACTAAACGATTTGTCAGGGAACGATTAAACTCTGGCATTTTACTTTCAAATGAGGTTAAGGGAAGCGAAGACAGCAGTACATATAATGGTTTCCCTATAACTTAAGTATTCGTATGCTGTAGTTTATCGTACCTTAGATCGGGCACTAGATAATCTAATATAATTCTAACTAAATTTTGTCGAATTTTTTATTTCTGACGAACCAAGGTGAAAGCTACAGTGGTCACCGTAAAAAGCTTAAATATAACAACGCGGCAGGAGATCGCCCATAATTCCGTTATTTATATATTGCATTGCAAAAAAAACCTACAAGAACTTTCAAATATATACATTCGAATACACAACCGTTTATTTAAAAAAGTGTTCAAGTTTTTCAAAAAGCAATCCCGAAAATACATGCGTTCTCAGATCTCACAGGTTGGCATGTCTCCTTAAAAGAACAAGCAGGGTAAAGAATTTATTCTTCACAGATTCCTTCTCCAATTCCTTACATCCACTAATTCCTTCTTTAAACGCACTAAATACCTCCATCTTCTACGCACTGCAATCGCCATCGAAGAATAATTGCGCCGTAACTTTAAAACAATCTTTACCTCACAATTTCACCTAATTCCTCGTTACGAAAACCACGGTACCTTTCACCTGGCAAAAGGACGAATCTGTGCTACAATTATTCGCAATCGTCACGTTGAAAGGCACGCCTAAAGCTACCCGCGAACCTCCAGCCACCAGGCACAGATATAAATCACGAGACAACTGCACGAAATCCGTACCTACTCTTTCCGAAAAATTCAGCACAAAATTCCCGCGCTCGGACGGGTCCCATCGAATTTCGAATTTTCGTCGCCAATGAGCACGCAAGTGCCCTGCGAATAAATCCTTCGTCCAATAAATAATCGGGGAAAGAAGCGATGGAGAAATAGCTGCCACATATGGTAACTCGTCAGCCTAACGCCGTAAATCTATCCCGAAGAATGTCCTCCCCAACGACAGAGATTTATTGCGTGTACGCCGTGCACGTCCCGCGGTGTGTTCCACGCGTGTCCATTTATCAGCATAATCTGGTGCGGCACAAAATTATCGTGTTTAATAACCCGGCCGCACGAACGGGCCCAGTAAACCGCGCACCGGTGACACCTTATCGATTTATCGTTCGCGTCTACGGCAAGTAACAGCGGCTCGAACTTTATTGAGTGCAGCGGCGTGGCTCGCCATTGATATCATTGTCGATTTCACACCCGGTTAATTATGGCAGAAATCACTGAATATTAATGGAGCCCCGGCACGAGAGGCCGTTCTAATCGACGACGACGCCGTGTCGTCGAGTTAATTGATATTGTCTGTATCGGCCTCTGATCGGCTTAATTGACTGCGCCGGAGAGGGTTAAACACGTAATTAATTGTCAGTGTCAATGTCGTAATTTTCTGTGCCGGTAGTATCGGTGAAATGCTATGCTCGATCGAATGTAATACTTGATTTACCGATATGTACAGTTGGGGTATACCGTGTATGTACAGCCTCTGTTCGTGAGGGACGCGTGGGCGGACGATTCTTGCGGTAGAACCGGTGATTGATGAGCGTTGGAGCGTTCGTCTGATGTACCGGAGTGTATGTATTTTATTTCGGGTTTAGCGCGCGGTGACGGGCGAAGGAAAGCTTGGTAGGTGCATCGTGACGAAAATAATGTGTACTATGATTCATAGGGAGGGGCTTGCAATTTGTATATATGTCGCGTAGAGACGGGGGATGCCACAGAAGTGACTGGGGGTGGTAATATAACAAACTGTAGTATGAAAGATAGCTGTATGCGTACACACATGGAAAGATATATTTTTAAAACTTTTCTTTTCGAACCACTTTACATAGGGTAGATGTACCATTTGTGGCCACTTGAAGGATTTCTGTACCATTCACTGATACATAACTTTAAAAAGAGTACGTACACGAAAGTAAAGAATATATAAGTGTAATCCAAAATATACAGATAATTAAAATATTCGAAGTTGAACAATGTTTTAAACATAATTATTTAAAATATCATTATATTATCGTGCCAGACTGTTTTCCACCATTTGTGGCCACTGGAGTACCATTTTTGGCCAGCCGGCTTTCCATTTGTGGCCACTTATAGAATTGGTAATACGAAAGACCCACAGCAAGAATTGTAGCTTTTAATTCATTACAAATGTTCATTACTGAACAAATAATACAATACTTGCTGCACAAAAATAATATTAACTGCCAATATCCTTTTTACTTTCTCTTTTAGCAGCGACAGGTTTTACCTTTTCTTGCAATGCGTGTTTGACGTTGTCTTCAGAATAGTTGGCGAAAATGATCTTTTTGGTCGTTGTCTCTTTATTTTAACACTTTTCGTCATTGAAATTGTTTTTATAGAATTTATCTTTCTACGTCCCATTATTATATATAGCAGTTAAAAGTAATGAGTCTACTTTTCAGAACAAATTAAATTAAATTTTACATGAATTTTTTCGCTAACGTCATTGTCATACTATTGTATAATAATTTTACAATAATTAGGTATTGTACGATCAGTTGCTAATGAGAATGCCTACTGACCAAAACTGGTTGTACCGTGGACTGTTTATGTCCATTACGTGGCCACAAATGGTACAATTCCATTTTCGATGTACCATTTAAGGTCAGGGTTATATCGTTGAAATTCTTTTTTAAATCTCAAAAATATTTGTTTTTTAATATAAATATGTATAAAACTCCATCCATGCTCTTGTTAAATACAATAACTAATTGTTTCCTTACCAGTCGTGTGCTAAGCACCGTTTGCAAGGATGTGGAAAGTTATCAAAGATTTGCACATTCACGTATGATTCTTAAATAAAATAGGACAGCAAAACTGTAAAAAGTAGTAGAAATGGTGCCAGCATAACCCACCATTAGACAGCTTTATTCATTGTAATGAAAGTAACCTTAGTAAACATAATATATCGCAATAAATAAGACAGTGGCCACAAATGGTGCAGTGGTCACAAATGGTACATCTACCCTATTTTACTGCTTGTAAAACCTTAACCCTCAGTTTCTTTTACCACCACTTTGCAAAGCCTCAGAGCTACTGAGGTACGAGTGTACGATTGAGAGAGTTGTAAAAGAAGGAAGGTTTACGTATGTATAATCATTTGACGCACTAAGGGCATGAAATATAAAATACTTGGAGTCGAAAAATGATTTGTCAAGAAGACAGATGTAAAGAAACAAAAGCATTGTTAGAAAACACACCTTTTGGTATTAAATTCATATGGAATAATGCTATCAAGGGCAGCAGCAAAAATATAGAAGTCTAGTGTTACTGTAAACTCACATTAAATATTAATACTTTCGCGTATTATTTAATATACAACTCTTAATTCTTTCAAAAAATAACTTCCTTTAAAAAATAATGTCATTCTTAAAATAAACAAAGTCAAACCCCACTGCTGTCTCACATTGCTTGTAAATATTTTTGAAATAAAACAATGTTAACAAACAGTTCTAAAATGAAAACAATGGTCCATATATTATTGAAGATTTAATCGAAAAAAATATTGAATACACGGATATCTGCGATTAAGACGTGCAGATATGTTTAATGTTGCTCGTGGACACAGAACGATAGTAGAACTCGTGTTTTCCTCGGCTGCAAAAAGGTTAAACGCTCCAGTTGTAAGGCGATGTTGAACAAATGTGTTAAGGCTTCCCATAATGTCAGAGCTCGTTGAAAGTCTACCACACACGACGCCGCGAAATGTTACGGCTCATTAATTCGCCCAGCAAACTGAGCTGTGCAGTTACGAGGGGATGAAGTCAGATCTATGCCCGTGGTACAGGCTGAGAAAGAGATTGATCCATCATCGTTTTATTCGCACTTGTGATCTGTACTTCTTGGATTTACTACGAGAGCAATTATTGTTACAATTGAGACGAATTTGTAACCTGACACGTGCCACTTCATAAACTTCTGTTCCATAGGCTGCAGTATTTAATGCTTCAAAGAATCGATCACAAGAGCTGTTGATTAGACATTGGAATCTTTATTTATAGCTTTGAATCTGTAGATAAGCTTTGGCGATGAATCTTTGACACGGTCCTGTTTAGAAGCAAAAGTTGGAATTAACTTGTAACGAGGGAAAGCAAAATATTAGAACAC